>CP035528.1:2966459-5932919 GCA_008274985.1 Aspergillus sojae | reverse complement strand
TGGGTTTTTTTGACCCCCTAAAATGTTTGACCCCCTAATGTTTGACCTAATGTTGACCCTAATGTTGAAACCCTAATTGTTTGACCCTAAAAAATGTTGACCCTAATGTTTTTTGACCCTAATGTTTGACCCTAATGTTGACCCTAATCGGGCACTACTGTACCCTAATGCTGGGGGGCCAACCGCCGTCCCCGCTGCCGCGGACCCGGCTCCCTCACCCGAACCGCCCAAACACCCTAACGCCCTAACCCATAACCCATAACACCCATAACCCGCGCCGACCCATCCCGCCCGTTGCATGTGCTGTCCCTCTCCCGCGTGTCACCGACGCCGAACCGCAACATTACAAACCCTGATGTGCCCCGGCCGGTATGACCCTCATGTCACGTGACCCTCCCCCCCCAGCCCCCGACCCATTCGGGTGGCCCGAATAACACTCCCTGTCCAATACGGTCAACACTTCGATATTCCGCGTTGATCATGTCCATCCACCCCACCAATCCTGGCAATATCTCGCTTCGAACAAACCCTGATGTCGCCATGCGAAATAACCCTCGTGTCACGTGACCCCATCGCCATCGCCCATGCTGTATACCATCCCCAATACCATCCCCGTCGTGAAACCACTCTGCGAATCTTCCCTACTGCCATCGCAATATACCATGGATATGTTAAATATCTCGAATTCTAAAACCCTGATGGATCTTTCTGCCGCTCTTCGCTTCGAAATCATGGGATAAATCTCAATGCCGTTCTCCGTATAATCCACTTCTCGGATATCTTAAACATGGATGCATAATTTATATCGGGAATCCATCACGAGCCGGAATATAATCGAAACTGCTCCGATTTCATAACACCCGACGAATGAGTTATTAATAAATAAAATCCTCTCTACCAATCAATGGGGAACCATGCAATATTGGGAATTCCTTCAATATAAACCCGTTCTCGATGGAACTGTACTTGGAAATCCGGCTTGCATCTGGATACAAATCACCCTGCTGTTTTGATATAAATCTTTTGGATATTTCGATATGATTAACCCGCATATGGAAATATCATACACCCGGTGGTTCTAATATTATAAATCCTCATCTGTTAATATCACCAATCCTCATCCTGTAATATCATATACCCGGATATTTCACCATTGTAACCCTGTCTGTCTTGATATTATAAACCCTCATCGTTCACTATCACAATCCCTGGTGTTTTGATCTCATGAACCCCCATGTTTCCATATCATGAACCCTCATGTTTCCATATCCTGAACCCTCATGTTTCCATATCCTGAACCCTCATGTTTCCATATCCTGAACCCTCATGTTTCTCTGTCATCAATCCGGATGTTTTAATATCATGAACCCTGATGCTTCTATCTAAATCACCTGGATCGGCCGATATATATCTTGGTTGAAATTGATTCTCACCGCTTCTAATCTATATGGATGGAACTTCTTGATCGCCTCAACTCGCCGAAATATATATCTAATCTGGATAAATTAATTTGATTATTAAATCTTACCGATATACCTGCTTACATTGGTCCAGTTGATCAAAATCCTACTCATCTCGGTAATCGGATTGAATCAATCAATGAAATTTGGTCTCTGGGTTCAATTGGTTGCGTTGGATGGTCTGTTGACCCGAATCTTTCAATATATAATTTATATACAATCCCTAATCCAGTTAATACCCACTGATGGAAATACATGGAATGAATATTCGTGGACACCGTATATATAATATCTTAAATTCCGCTGAATTATTTCGCTTGATCCGGATTATCTTCACGGGACCGGAGCGGACTGGTTGGATATATAAATACCTTCGCTTTATCGATAATTCCGGATGATATATTATTGTAATCAACAACAATCGTTGATATGATATTTAAATATATATATATATATATTAACATGGACCCAATAAAAATATATCCGATTCTTGGATACCGACAATGTCTATCCCGGTGGGATCTTAATATATATTATCTACAACAACTATATCAATCGAAATCATTTATCGTACGGGCCCTTGGCCCTGGCCATCCTCACTCTGCTTATTCTATATTAATAATCCTTCCATTTCTATATCATCAACCCTGATATTTTAATATCATGAATCCTTATATTTCAATATCACGAATCCTCATATTTCTACATCATCAACCCTCATGTGTCAATATCACGAATCCTCATGTTTCTATGTCACAAACCCTCATGTTTTAATATTATAAACCGTGATGTTTCTATATTATAAACCGTGATGTTTCTATATTATAAACCGTGATGTTTCTATATTATAAATCCTTATATTTCGATGTTAATAATCCTTATCCATCTATATATTCTATTAAATCCATTCTCAACTCTCCTGATCGATATCGATTGAAATTCTCCATCTCTTTGACCGGGCGAAATATATATCGATTCTTGATAAACTAATTCTGCTGATTGAATCGGACTGATATATCTGGTTGGCTTGGTCTAGTTGATCGAAATCTTACTCACCTTCGCAATATTCTGGATGAAATCAAATGAATTTGGTCCTCGATATTTGATCTATTGGGTTGGACTCGATGAAATTATAAATGATTCCTTCAGTTAATATCGAATAATCGGAATTGATTCTATCAATATTCTTCGGCACTTTATATATAATACATTCAATTCGACGGAATGATTGGCACTCCGATCTTGGTATTCATCGATTCGAAATCATATATCGGGACTAATGAAACGGGACGACAGTATTCTAATTCAATCGGCTAATCAGTTTCAATTCTTCCGACTCATATGAACTGGACCCGATCTGACTGGCTCCATATATAAATTTGACCCCAATCGGTAATTCCTAATGATATATTCTTCCTGATACGGCAAAATATCAAAATCACGGTTCCAAAACCACTGCAATTGATCATAATGTTGACCCCAATAACTATATATCCGCGTCGTTGGCACGATATCTACCCCGGTTGGATCGGTCTACTACAACGCCGGATATATATTTTGAACCATACTGGATATTGATCATCGTAACTCGATCAAATTCGATGAATATATGTTGATCTATGGATCGATTGATTATATGTCTTGATTCTATTGATATCTATATATATATATTGGATATACAAACACTACTCCCGCTGACGCTGCTCGAGCTCGATATATATCCGCCGCAGCCAACAAAACGATGCAAATAACTGACTGTGCTGGCCCTGGGCCCCGGCTGTTGCCTGCCCAAAAAACCCCTTCACCTGCGCCACATCCTGCCAGTCCACCCCGAATCCCTGCAGCCGCCGCGCCCACAATGGCTGCACCGGCGACGCCCACGGCCCGTACAGCATCGCCGCCATCATCGGGATCATCACATCGCGATATACACACTGATCCCAGTCCCCCGTTTTCCACTGGGGGCATATACTCTGCGGCATCCCGCACCCCCAGCACGCGTAGTACGGGCCATACTTGATCTTGGGGGACCGGATCTGCAGCATCCATGTCTGCGCCGCCTGGCTCGCCGGACCCCGACATGAATATAAATCGTGCTCGTTCCACGCGTGGCCCCGCAGCGTGCAAATGTAACATGTCCGCCGCCACTGGGCGGCATCCCGCTCCACCAGCTCCTCGTCCAGCCACTGGTCCGCATCCTGCATCCGCTGCCGGATATCCGGGGCGGCCTGCCGTTGGCTCTGCACCCACTGCCGCTGCCGTTCCGCCATGGGGATGGACGGGGCCGGGGATCCCACCGGTCGATCGCCGGGGGGATCACGGGAATCGTCCGGGGTACGGGGACGGGGATGGGGATGGCCACGGGGACTACCATCATTCCAATCACGGGAATGTTCGGCATGCTTCGCCCCGGATGGGGACGGCCAATCCGGATCGCATCCATCGCACAGCATCTCCGCCGGGTCCTCATCCCGGCAGCATCGCCGCTCGTACCCGTCCACCGGGCCATCCAAATACTGATCTAATACATATCGCCGGCAGCCCACCCCCGGCACCACGTCCATGTAGTCCTGCACCCCATCGTCCCCCTCCACCATCCACCCCGGTTGGATGATGATCGCCTCGCTGGGCTGCCCGTCCCGGCCGGCACGCCCGCTCTCCTGCGCGTAATCCAGCAACGTCCGCGGCATCCCCACGTGGATCACACACCGGATGTCGGGGATGTCCACCCCCATGCCCAACGCGCTCGTGGCCGCGATCACCGGCGTCTGGCCCTGCGTGAAGCGCTGCAAAATCGACGGCTTGTCCAGCTGCTGGCTGTAGTACGCCTCGCACCCCAGCTCCCGGGCCAGCTCCACCACCTGCCGGACGGCATTCGCGTATATGATCACCTTTCCCGGTCCCGCCCGCTGGATCCGCTCCCGGATGAATGCCAGCACGGGTTCGCTGGTGAACCACATCAACCCCCCGGGGGGACGCCACATGCGGTATGCCACGTTGGCCCGGCTCGTGCGGTCCCGGAACATGCGGACCTGGTCGGCCGGATACTCCATCCGCTGGAACAACGTCCCCTCCAGCGTGGGGGGCAGCGTGGCCGTCAGCAGCACCATCTGCGTCCGGGCGTGGTTCAGCCGCCCCAGCTGCCGCAGTTGGGGCCGGAAGTCCCGCTGGTCGTGCAGCACCACGTGGCACTCGTCGATGACAATCCGATCTAACCGCCGCGTCTGCTGCAGTCGGTTGATGAACGTGTGGAAGTCCTCTGTCACCGCGGACTCCGGCGTCACCAGCACAATCGTGGCCTCGTCCGGGGGCCGACGGCTCTCCCACGACACGCATGAAATACCCAATGTCTGGCATCGCCGCATCATGTCCCCGCGCAGTGACAGCAGCGGCACCACCACGATCGTCGTCCCGCCGGGCTCCGCGAACGCGGGCAGCATGAACAGCATGCTCTTCCCCCCACCCGTCCGCATCACCGCCACCACGGGGCTCTCGCCGTCCTGGATCGCCTGCAGCGCCGCCGCCTGCACCCCGCGGAACTCCATGGTCGCCTGCCCGGTCATCTGCCGCAGCGCCTGCGTCATGTCCATGGTGTTCAGCCGGTGCCGCCGCAGGATCTGGCTCTCGGCCGCCTCCTCCTCCCACGGCGCCCGCTTGCGCTTGTGGGGGTGGGAACCGACGTCCGCGGGACCCCCGTCCGCCGACGCGAACCCCAAAAACCGATGCCAGTCGGTGCTGGACAGCCGGAACATGCGCTGGCGGTGCGCCGTGGTCCCCGCCTGCTCCATGATCCCCCGTCCGTACACCATCCCCGCCACGTGCGACGAATGCGCCGCCTGCAGGTCCGCAATGTGCCCCAGCCACTGCGCCTCGTCCAGGTGCTCCTCGGCGTCCGCGTCCAACGCGGTCTGGGCCGCCTCCCGCTCCTCGCGGACGTCGCTGGGGAACTGGCTGCTCGGCCGCATCCACCGCCGGCTGATCCCGATGGCGATGTCGCGGTACGCCTGGATGCCGATGGGATGACGCAACCGCATCTTGGTCTCGCGCTTCAACGCCTCCCGCAACCGATCGGACGTCCATGCCCGCTGCGTGCCGGGATCGGGGCCCCACAGGTACGGCGACATTGACCCTAATGGGGGTTGGGGTCCGGACCCTAATGTAAACCCGGATGGGGGATCGGGGGTGGATGGCTGGGTCGTCCGGTAATACCACGTCTCCAGCTGCTGGACAAACGGCAACACCAACCACAGATACCATACCATCAGCTCGCCCACCTCCCGCGGCACATATCGGTGGATCACCTTGACGTCGTTGCTCGCGTAAAACCCTTTGTGGTACGCGGATACCAACGTGACCATCCCGTCCTCGATAAATATATTGCGCCGCCGGTTGGTCTCGGTGTTGACATGCTGCAAGCTCAGCAGCTCCGGCGCCCGACTCGGTTGGCCCGCAACCACGTGGGTCAATATCGCTAATTTCTCCTTGAATCGGGCCACCCGCTGCAAATACTGGATGACCAGCTGGGGCTGGAACTGCGTGGGCTGGCGGCGGTGGATGAAAACCTTCTGCACGTCCGGCTCGGCCCGCACCCGCGCCAGCAGCCAGGTGGATCCGTCCACGGGCCATCGGGTCCGGGAGTCCTTTAAAAAGCTCCATCCCACGGCTCCCTGGGTGGGATCATCGTACAGCGCGTGCCACGGGATCGCGGGGGTCTGCCCAAACAGCAGCTCCTGGCCTAAAATCTGCCGTGTCGCCGCCGTCATCCCATGCACGAAGCCGCGGAAATCGCCCATGGTGAACTGCATGTGCTGGTACAGCAGTCGGTCGGGCTGCATCCACGTCACATGGCCGGGTGCCGTGGTATTGTAATGGATCCGGAGCCCGTACGTCCGCCAGTCCTGCAATGTCTCCATCGGGGTATGCGTCCCACGGACCATCAACTGGCCAACCAGGTATGTCACCTGCTCCTGGAATGTCTTCCGCGATGGATTCTGGCTCCATTCCATCCGGGACGGGGGATCCGGGCTGCACATGGGGGATGTCGGGGGTGATGTCGACCCCAACCGCACCGGCTCGGGCTCGTCGTCGGGCTCGTCGCCGCTGCCGTACGCGGAATCGAGGTCGGTGATGGCACTCCGCAGCGTCCATTCGGCGCACTTCTGCGGCTGCTGCCACGTCTCGATGATCTGGAGCACGTTGGGGTCCAGCCACAGCGCCTGCTGGACGATCATGAACCGCGCCACCTTGATCACCCGCGACAAGATCGGGGGGTAGCTTTCCGGGTCGCGCCAGCCGAACTCCCCGCGGCCCAGCACCGCCATGGCGCAGATCAGCACGCTCTCGTACTCCTGCGCGTGGTACGTCTGGTTTAGTAGCTCGATACAAAACGCCAAGCACGCCTGTTCAAGCTCACTCATCCGCCACCGCTGCATGGGGTCTGCCGGGTCCTCCGGGTCCTCCCCGGCATCCTCGTCCGGACTCTCGTCCACTCGGAACCCCCTCGTCCACGGGTGGGCGGCGGGCCACCGGATCCAGCGTGGCCTGCCACAGCCGCCGCCATTTCTTCCGCTGCCGCGGGGTCATCCCGTACGCGGGATATTTCCCTGTGTGCGGCATCTGCGTGCGCGCGATAAATGCCACAATCTGCTGCCATGGCTGTACATGTTTGACCACGCTGTCCGCATCCATATACGCCTGCAACGGACGGTACGGGGTCTGTCCCTTCTCCGATCGGACGGCCTCCACGCGGATCGCTTGACCCGTGTGTTGGACGGTCTGCTGGCTCTTCCGGACGACCCCCTCCATCGCCTCCCAGATCCGTCGGACCCGCTGCTCCACGGGATCGGTGCTGTCGGGCAACGGGGTCTCCACCAACGCACGCAACGTCTTGAAATCTTCCGGCGTGGTAAAGTCCTGCAGGTACTGTGTCCAGCGGGTCACCCGCAGCCATGGATTGGCGTCGTGGATATCCTCTCCGCTGCTGGACGGGGTCTGGGCCTGCGCCTCGTCGACTGCCCGCCGCACCGCCGCAATCGCCTCGTCCACCTGCTCGGTTGGCACGGGGATATACGGCTCCGTCTCGCCCCCGCGGACGTGGATATAATGGGACCCTTTGCGCGTCGGGAAGATCTGCTGGCAGTGGACCAAGATATATGACTGCCGCAGCTCGGCCTCGCCCTGCACCCGCTGCTCACGGCTCACCCGCCCGCGGCGGGGATTTTGGGACCAGCCATGGATCTGGCGCCAATGCTGCCGCATACCCTCCATCGTCCGACCAATATATTGGCATCGGGGATAGTCACGACGACACATCAGCCCGTCGGGGTGGATGGGTAATCCAGCCAACGCCTGCTCCACCCCGTGGGGGATCACAGTCTCATCGATCTGCTGAACGATACCCTCCCATTGCTGGATGACTTTCTGAATCTGAACCGCCTCGGTGTGGGGCTTTCGATGGGTCCGGCCGGTTAAATGGCGGACGATCTCGCTGGGCCATACCCCATGTTGGCATACTTTACAAATGATAATGGGCAGTCCATCGAGCTTTTGAAAAATGGGATGGTCCATACTGTGAAATTGTAGGATTCTATAAGTTTAGCAGTATACAGCGAGTACCCCTGAGCACCGCGGTATAGTCAGGGCGGTAAAGCGGAGCGGTCGGGAATTCTGCCAGTAGTAGCTAACCCTAACGCAATATTCTAACAAAACTTATACTGACAATAACATATTTTTCCAAGCGATTGATATATTGCAAACTGGACAGTCGATACTTAGAAGATATCTGAGTAATCGGACCAATTCTGAGCCTAATCGGACCCGGGGGGGAATTACAAGTCCACGTAGGGAATTTAAAACGAATGCACGTTGACCCTAACCCGGCCTGCCCGCCAAACGGGCCGCACCCCAAACCGAATACACTATCTTTTTTCACCCCTTCTGGACTAGGGCGGTCTGCTATTGATTCTATATTTACTGTTGCTGCTGTTCGGCCATGGGGATGGATGGGATTGGGAATCTCATTGATCAATCACTGGGGATATCACGGGAATCCTCTGAGATATAGAGATAGGGATGGAGATGGGGATAGAAATGGCTATAAAGACTATTATTATTCTAATCACAGGAATATTTAATATACTTTATTCTAAATGAAGATAGTTAATCTGGATTGTATTTATTGTATAGTATCTCTGTTAAGTTCTTATTTTAGTAGTATTGTTGCTTGTACTTATTTATTGGGCTATTTAAATATTGATTTAGTATATATTATTAGTAGTTTATTTCTGATATTATGTTTATATAGTTCTGTATTCTATTATCTTTCTTTACAGTCCACTCTAGTTGAATAATAATTATTTTGCTAGACTGTTTATCTTATTCAGTATATCCACTTTTTTATGTGTAATTCAGTAATATCTGTAGTATTTTTATATAGATTATATACTGGATATTAGAGATGTCCACTTTTATATTTAATATACTTGTGGCCACAATTATTAATATCTGGTTCTATGTAAAGTGCTGTAATATTAATAACTTATTTAGCTATTAACTATAGTATATTTTGTATTTCAGCTTCTAGATTAGCTTTATTATCTACTAGACAGTATTTATATATATAATTATCTTTTCTAATTCTGTCTGCTGGATCTGCTTTTAAATAAATATTAGTATAGATTTACTGATAAACTATATTAGCTCTCTGAGAAGATATTATATATAATATATTATATTAATTTAGCTTATGTAGTTTCACAGTATATAGATCTAATTGATTTAATATTCTATCTACTAGAACAATGTTCTTTTCAGTGTGAGAAGTAGTATAGCTGTTAGCAGTACTATCTGTATTTGTGTGTGATTTAATTGTCTCAGCTATTATAATTTGGATTAAAAATCTTACTAGTTATATAGTATTATATAATACTTGTTAATTATAATTCAGTTCAGCTGCTGTGTCTGCTACAGTTGGTTAATAAATATATAAAAGTTCTCTATTACTGTGAACTTTAATATTATTAGTATAATTATTATCTTATTTAGAGACTATTGACTCTTCTATAATATATATAAAATATTTAATATCTAATATTACTATATTATATTTTTATATAGTAATAGCAGTGACACTATTATAATTATTATTCTACTGAACTCTGTAAACATAGATAGTATAAATAGTATACTTTTCTCTTTATCTATCTGTATTATTATTATTATAGAACTCTTACTGTTCTGGATTATCTACAGTACTGCTATCTATATCTTACAAAACTTTATAATTGTCTAATCTATTATCTGCTACAATGTCTATATTATATTTATAATATTTAGCTAATATTGCTGTAGTATCTAACTTTTAGCTATCTTCTTCTTTTACAATATCTATTTATACTTGTAAGAATAAAGACTATAATTCAGATTACTATTAGTTAATATAAATCTTAAAAATTAATATCAGTTAATACTGAATAGTTGAAATATACACTGGCAATGTGCTATGATCTCTATCTACTCTATAATTCTCTATCTATATATTATATCTGCTATATATAATAAATACACTGTCTATAGATCTGTAATATACTCTAGTCACTGTGTCTTGTTTAGATACTTCTCAGTATTTGTGTTTAATACTATCGCGGCTCTCTTTCACTTCTTATAAATATTACTGGGAAACTGGCTACTTGGCTGTATTTATTATTAACTAATTCTAATAGCAATGTCGCGGTATATCTAGATGCCAATTGTATGGTGCAACTGTATCTTGGTCTTGTGCTTTAACATCTTCTATAGTTAATTGGATATCCATGCCCGCTGTATACTAGAATTGGGATCTCACAGATATAGTGATATTAACCCTAATGTGGGCCCGGCTGGAGATTGGGGGGTTGATCTGGATGGAAATCTGGATAGGGGATCCAGAGTGGATAGCTGTGTGATCTAGTAATATTATATCTTCAGCTGCTGGACAAATGGTAATATTAGCTATAAATACTATATAATCAGCTTATTTATCTCCCATAGTATATATTAATGGATTATTTTAATATCATTGCTTATATAAAATCTTTTGTAATATATTAATATCAGTATAATTATTCTGTTCTTGATAAATATATTTTGTTACTGATTAGTCTTAGTATTAATATATTGTAAGCTCAGCAGTTTTAGAATATAGTTTAACTAATCTCTAGTTATATAGATTAGCACAGTTAGCTTCTCTTAAAATTGAGCCATTTATTGCAGATACTGAATAATTAGCTGGAACTGGAATCACATAGATTAATAATAATAAATAAAGTGTCTCTATATATCTAACTTGGTCCATATCTATATTAGTAGCTAAATAGATCTATTCACAGATCAGCGTGTCTGTGTATTCTTTAAAAAGCTTTAGTTTATAGCTCTTTGAATAAGATTATTGTATAGCATGTGCTATAAAATAACTGAAGTCTGTCTAAACAGCAGTTTCTAATCTAAAATCTATTGCGCGGCCGCTGTTATTCTATATATAAAGCTTTGGAAATTGTCTATAATGAACTGCATATGCTGATACAGTAGTTGGTTGAACTGTATTTATATTACATGACTTGGCGCAGTGGTGTTATAGTAAATCTTCAATCTATATATCTACTAGTTCTGCAGTATCTCTATCAGTGTGTGTGTTTCGTGGACTATCAACTGGCCAATCAGATCTGTTATCTGGGCCTGGAACGTCTTCCGCGATGGGGGTGGGCTCTCTGGGATCCATGACGGGGGATCCGGGCTGTGTATGGGAGATGTGGGGGGGGATGTCGATCCCAGTTGTACTGGCTCGGGCTTGTTGTAGTTGTGGTTGTGGTTATTGTGGTCGTGGTTGTGGTCATTGTGGTCGTGGTTGTGGTTGTGGTCGTGGTCGTGGTTGTGGTTGTGGTTGTGGTTGTGGTTGTGGTCGTGGTCATTGTGGTTGTGGTTGTGGTTGTGGTCGTGGTCGTGGTCGTGGTTGTGGTCGTGGTCGTGGTCATCGTGGTTGTGGTCGTGGTCGTGGTTGTGGTTGTGGTTGTGGTCGTGGTTGTGGTCGTGGTCGTGGTCGTGGTTGTGGTTGTGGTTGTGGTTGTGGTTGTGGTCGTCGTCGTCGTTGTTGTCGTTGTTGTTGTTGTTGTCGTCGTCGCCGCTGCTGTACATAGAATCAAGGTTGGTGATGGCGCTGCGCAATGTCTATTCTGTATATTTCTGTAACTACTACTATATCTTAATAATCTAAAGCACATGGGGATTCTATTACAGTGTTTACTAAATAATTATAAATTGCACTATTTTAATTATTTATAATAAGATTAGAAAATAGCTCTTGAAATCGCGCCAACTAAACTCTCTATATCTCAGTACTGCTATAGCGCAGATTAGTACACTCTTATACTTCTATATATAATATATCTAGTTTAGCAGCTTGATATAAAATAATAAATATATTTACTTAAGTTTACTTATCTATTATTACTGTATAAAATTTACTATATTCTTCTTGACTTTTTTATTAGAACTTTTATTAGAATTCTTGTTTACTTAAATTCTCTTATTTATAGATAGACAGTGAATTACTAGATTTAGTGTAGTCTATTATAGTTGCTATTATTTCTTCTGCTGCTGTAAGATTATTCTGTATATAAAATACTTCTTTATCTATGATATCTGTATACACGTAATAAATGCTATAATCTGCTGTTATAGCTATATATATTTGACCACACTGTCTGTATTTAGATATATCTACAGTGAATAATATAAGATCTATCTCTTTTTAGATTAAATAGTCTCTATATAGATAGTCTGGTCTATATATTAAATAGTCTGCTGGCTCTTCTGCACTATACTCTTTATTATCTCTTAGATCTGTTATATTTACTGCTCTATAAGATTAATACTCTTAAGTAGTGAAGTCTTAATTTATACTCGCAGCGTGATAAAATTATTTAATATAATAAAGTTCTATAGATACTGTGTCTATTGAATTACTTACAGTTATAAGTTAATATTTCAGATATTTTTATCAGCATTAAATAGAGTATAAGTCTATATCTTGTCTATTATCTGCTGCATTGCTGCGATAGTCTTGTTAATCTGTTTAATAAAAATAAAGATATACAACTCTGTCTTACTCTCGTGGATATAGATATAGTAAGATCTGATATAAAATAGAAAGATCTGCTGACAGTGTATTATAATATATAATTGTTGTATCTCTGTTTTCTGCTATGTCTACTCTGCTGGAGTAATCTATCTGCGCGATCTCTACTATATTTAGTTATAGACTATTTATCAGTAATTATATATACTGTATATACTGCATCTAATATATTAATATTGGAAGAAATCCTGTCAACACAGCAGCTTATTGAGGTATATAAACAAGCTGGGTTATGTCTGATTGATCTAATAAAGAACTATGATTTTCTTGGGATCTATTGTCATGCTTTTTCACTGCTGGATGATCTTTTAAATCTAGATTGTCTTTTAATAGAACTTTCTATATATGCTGTCTTTTAAATAATGAACAATCTTGTAAAACTATACTCTATACTAACAGATTTTATAAATAATTATAGACAACTTATTAAGCTTCTGAAAGATAGAATACTTTATAATCAGAGAAATTAATTAAATAGTAATGAAACTGGGTGAACTATAATAAAATATATTAAAATAAATGAATTAGATCTACAGTAATAATATATTTATCTCTAAGTATAATAGTATATAGTAGATCAATTCTCTAATAATATACAGTGAACGTGGTGATCTGAGAAGCTCTGAGTGATTGGGAAATTCTGCTAATCTGTGGCTATCTTAATCAAATCTGCTATGCTATGAATTGGTTGACTTTAATTAATTCTGACAACTATAAATTATTAATTTTCTGGCTTTGAAATAAGTTAGAGCTAGTTTATATTCTATATTTTTATCTGAATAAATTTCACGCGATTCTGTCTAGTAAAGATAATCACAGTCTTCAGTCAAAGTATAAGAATCTAGATATTGCCAGGCTGAAAACTCTAATTGATTTACTATAGACGGGACGCCCCACTATCAGAACATGTATCTATCAGTTCACACCCCTTCTAGGTTAGAGTATATACTCTGCAGTATTTTATATCTTTAGTACACACAGTATAGATTGTACTAAATCTTTAGAAATTAGATCTATAATATTTATACCCACACAATCTAGCTTACTAAACTTTAATATAAATATAAATTATACTTATTCCACATATAGTCTTACAGTATATAAATATAATATATCCACTGTTACTGAGCGGTATCCCACTCTATTAGCTTCTTATTCAGCCACTGGTTAGTATTCTATATCCACTACTAAATATCTAGAGTAATCTGCTATTGACTCTACATTCACTGCTGCTGCTATTTAGTTATAGAAATAGATAGAATTAAAAATTCTATTAATCAATTACTAAAGATATCACAGAAATTCTTTAAAATATAAGAATAGAGATAAAGATAAAGATAGAAATAGTTATAAAAACTATTATTATTTTAATTATAGAAATATTTAATATATTTTATTCTAAATAAAAACAGTTAATCTAAATTATATTTATTATACAGTATCTCTATTAGATTCTTATTTTAGTAGTATTATTACTTATATCTATCTATCAAGTTATTTAAATACTAATTTAGTATATATTATTAGTAGTCTATTTTTAGTATTATATCTATATAGTCCTGTATTTTATTATCTCTCTTTACAGTTTACTTTAGTTAAATAATAATTGTTTTACTAAACTATCTATTTTGTTTAGTATATCTACTTTTCTATATATAATCTAGTAATGTCTGTAATATTTCTATATAAATTATATACTAAATATTAAAAATATCTATCTCTATATTTAATATACTTATAACTGTAATTATTAATATTTAGCTCTATATAAAGCACTGTAATATTAATAGCTTATTCAGCTACTAACTATAGTATATCTTATATCTTAGCTTTTAGATCAGTTTTATTATCTATTAAATAGTATTCGCGTATATAATTATCTTTTTTAATTCTGTTTACTAAATTTACTTCTAGATAAATATTAGTACAGATTTGCTAGTAAATTATATTAGTCTTTTAAGAAGATACTATATATAATATATTATATTAATTTAACTTATACAGTCTTATAGTATATAGATCTAGTTAATCTAATATTCTATCTACTAAAACAATATCTTCTTTAGTATAGAGAGTAGTGTAACTGTTAGCAGTATTATCTATATTTATATATAATTTAACTGTTCTAGCTACTATAATTTAAACTAGAAATCTTGCTAATTATACAGTATTATATAGCACTTGTTAATTATAATCTAATTTAGTTATTGTGTCTACTGCAGTTGATTGATAAATATATAGAAGTTCTCTATTATTATAAACTTTAGTATTATCAGTATAATTATTATTTTATTTAAGAATTATCAGCTCTCTTATAATATATATAAAATATTTAATATTTAACACTACTATATTATATTTTTATATAGTAATAGCAGTAGTATTATTATAATTATTATTCTGCTAGACTCTGTGAATATAAGCAGTATAAATAGTATACTCTTTTTTTTTACTTATCTATATTATTATTATTATAGAACTTTCACTGTTCTGAATTGTCTATAGCATTGTTGTCTATATCTTGTAAAACTTTATAGTTGTCTAATCTATTATCTACTATAATATCTGTGTTATATTTATAATATTTAGTTAATATCACTATAGTATCTAGCTTTTAACTATCTTTTTTTTTTACAGTATCTATTTATGCTTATAGAAATAAAGACTATAATTTAAATTATTATTAGTCAATATAAATTTTAAAAATTGATACTAGTCAATACTAGACAGTTAAAATATATACTAACAGTGTACTATAATTCTTATTTACTTTATAATTCTTTGTCTATATACTATATCTATTATATATAATAAATACATTGTCTATAAGTCTATAATATATCTTAGTTACTGTGTTTTGTCTAGATACTTCTTGATATTTATATTCAACACTGTTATGATTTTTTTTTACTTTTTGTAAATATTGCTAAGAAACTGACTACTTAACTATATTTACTATTAACTAATCTTAATAGCAATATTATAATATATCTAAATATCAATTATATAGTGTAACTGTATCTTAATCTTATATTTTAATATCTTTTATAGTTAATTAGATATTTATATCTACTGTGTATTAAGATTAAGACTTTATAGATACAGTGATATTAATTCTAATATAGATCTAATTAAAAGTTAAGAAGTTAATTTAAACAAAAATCTGAACAGAGAATTTAGAGTAAATAACTGTATAATCTAGTAATATTATATCTTTAGCTGCTAAATAAACAGTAACACTAGTTATAAATATTATATAATTAGTTTGTTTATCTTTTATAATATATATTAATAGATTATCTTAATATTATTACTTATATAAAATCTCTTGTAATATATTAATATTAATATAATTATTCTGTTTTTAATAAATATATTTTATTACTGATTAATCTTAATATTAATATACTGTAAGCTCAGCAGCTTTAGAATACAGCTTAACTAATTTTCAGTTATATAGATTAGTATAATCAGCTTCTTCTAAAATTAGATTATTCACTGCAGATACTGAATAATTAGCTAAAGCTGAAACTGTGTGAACTAGCAGTAGTAAATAAAATATCTCTATATATTTAACTTGGCCTGTATCTATATTAATAATTAGATAGATCTGTTTATAAGTCAGCACATCTATATATTCTTTAAAAAGCTCCAGTCTATGGCTCTTTAAATAGGATTATTGTACAGCGCGTGTTATAGAATAATCAGAGTCTATTTAAATAGCAGCTTCTAATCTAAAATCTATCACACGGCCACTGTTATTCTATATATAAAATTCTAAAAATTGCTTATAGTAAACTGTATGTGCTGATATAGCAGTCAGTTAAACTATATTTATATTATATAGTTCAGCGCGGTGATATTATAGTAAATCTTCAGTCTATATATTTATCAATTCTATAGTGTCTCTATTAATATATATATCTTATAAACTATTAACTGATTAATCAGATTTACTATCTAGATTTAAAACAT
Source organism: Aspergillus sojae (assembly GCA_008274985.1). NCBI lineage: Eukaryota > Fungi > Ascomycota > Eurotiomycetes > Eurotiales > Aspergillaceae > Aspergillus > Aspergillus sojae. The sequence goes on along the minus strand of CP035528.1, from coordinate 5,916,314 downwards.
CTTCTACAATAAGAGCGGACTTTCTAAGATCTATAATAGAGAATCTAAACTGTGTATAAGAGATATAGAGAGAAATATTAATCTTAGTTATATTAACTTAGACTTGTTATAGTTATAATTATAATTATTATAGTTATAATTGTAATTGTGATTATAATTATAATTGTAATTGTGATTATAGTTATTATAATTATAGTTGTGATTATAATTGTGATTATAATTATAATTATAATTATAGTTATAATTGTAATTATAATTATTATTATTGTTATTATTATTATTATTATCATTGTCGTCGCTGCTATATATAAAATTGAGATTAATAATAGCACTATATAATATCTATTTTATATACTTCTATAACTACTGTTATATTTTAATAATCTAAAGTATATAAAGATTCTATTATAGTATTTACTAGATAATTATAAACCGCGCTATCTTGATTATTTATAATAAGATTAGAAAATAGCTTTTAAAATTATATCAGTTAAACTCTCTATATTTTAATATTATTATAATATAGATTAGCATGCTCTTGTATTTCTATGTGTAATATATCTAATTTAACAGCTTAATATAAAACAATAAATATATTTACTTAAGCTTATTTATTTATTATTACTGTATAGAATTTATTATATTCTCTCTAATATTTTTATTAAGACTTTTATTAAGATTCTTGTCTACTTAAACTCTTTTATTTATAGATAAGCAGTGGGCTTTTAGATTTAGTATAATCTATTACAGTCACTGCTATTTCTTCTACTATTGCAAGGCTATTCTATATATAAGACACTTTTTAATCTATAATATCTATATACACGCGATAAATATTATAATCTACTATTATAACTGTATATATTTAACTATACTATTTATATTTAGATATATCTATAGTAACTAATACAATATCTATCTCTTTTTAGATTAGACAGTCTCTATATAGATAGTCTAATCTATATACTATATTATTCACTAGCTTTTCTATATTATACTTTTTATTATCTTTTAGATCTATTGTATTTGCTGCTCTATAAGATCAATACTTTTAAATAGTAAAGTCTCAACTTATATCTATAGTGTAATGAAATTATCTGATATAGTAAAGTTCTGTAGATACTACATCTACTAAGTTACTCACAGTTATAAGTTAATATTCTAGATATTCTTGTCAGTACTAAATAAAATATAGATCTATATCTTATTTATTGTCTACTGTATCGCTGCGATGATTTTATTAATCTACTTAGTGAAAATAGAAATATATAACTCTGTCTTGCTTTTATAGATATAGATATAATAAAATCTAGTCTAAGATAAGAAGATCTGCTGACAGTATACTATAATATATAATTATTATATCTCTATTTTCTACTGTATCTGTTTTGCTAGAATAATTTATCTATATAATCTCTATTATATTTAGCTATAAATTATCTATCAGTGCTTATATATACTGTATAAGCTATATCTAATATATTAATAGTGAGAGTAATTCTAATGATATAGCAGTTTATTGAGATATATAGACAATTTAAATTATGTCTACTTAATTTAATAGAAGATTATTACTCTCTCAGAATTTATTACAATCTTCTTTCAGCGCTGGACAGTCTTCTAGATCTAGATTATCTTCTAATAGATCTTTCTATAAGTTCTGTCTTTTAAATAGTAAATAATCTTGTAAAGGCACACTCCATATTAATATATCTTATAAATAATTATAGACAGTCTGTCAAGCTTCTAAAAGATAAAATACTCTATAATCAAGAAAATTAACTGAATAGTTATAAAATAGAGTAAATTACAATAGAAAGTACTGAAATAAATAGATTAAATCTACTATAGTAATCAATTTATCTCTGAGTATAATAATATATAATAAATTAACACTATATAAATATATAGTAAATATAGTAGTCTAGACTCTAGATAGTTATAGAATTCTATTAATCTATAGTTATCTTAATTAAATCTATTATATTATAAACTGATTAACTTCAATTAAATATTAATATTATAAATTATTAAGTTTTTAATTTTAGATCAAGTTAGAGCTAATATAAATTCTATATTCTTATCTAAAGAAATTTTATGTAATTTTGTTTAGTAAAAGTAATCAAGATCTATAAATATATTATAAAGATATCTTTGTTGCTAGATAGAAAACTCTAATCAATTTAATATAGACAGAAAGCTTTACTTATAAGATATAGATCTGTGTATTAATCTCTCTTCTAGATTAGAGTAGTAAAGTAGAGTAATTAAGAATTCTATTAGTAGTAGCTAATTCTAACATAATATTCTAATAAAACTTATACTAATAATAATATATTTTTTTAAGCAATTAATATATTATAAACTAAACAGTTAATATTTAAAAGATATCTAAGTAATTAATCCAATTCTAAGTCTAATTAGATTTAAAAGAAAATTATAAGTCTATATAGAGAATTTAAAACAAATGTACATTAATTTTAATCTAATTTATTTATTAAATAAACTATATTTTAAACTGAATACACTATCTTTTTTTATCTCTTCTAAACTAAAGTTATAGACTCTGGAGCTGTTCTAGCAATTAAGAAGTGATAAAAAGATAACAAAACAAAAAGAAAAGTAATAGAAAGCTAGTAATGAATTAGATAGATATTAATATACTTTAAATATAATAGATAAAATTATTAAATAGATTACTAAATCTTATTAATCTGTCAGCGAATACTAAACTAAATTAAAATTAGTCTTAAAAATTCTAATCTATTCAGCAATAGAATTAAATATAGCTAATTATTATAGTTAAAGTTTAATATTCTAAAGTTATTACTAATATAGCTTAGATACTTAATATTTCTTTTAGTTTATTATAATTATATTATATTATCTCAGCTTCAGTATCTAGATTTAAGTCTAGAGTTATTTCTTTTAACTCTTCAGTAATTTCTTATTTAATATTATTTTTTTTATCTAAAGAAAAGAGTAGAAAAAAGATATAGTGCTTAAAACAGTAATAGTAAAAGTAGAGAGAAGAATACTGTAGTATATTATACTTATTAAGCACTGTAATTAACTATTATAAAAGATTTAAAGTAGAATTCTAAAGCAGAGAGAAATAGATTAAAAACTTATTATTAGTCTTTAACAGTTTAAATATAGTAGAAGCTGAACAGCAATATATAGTAGTTTTATAGAGTAAATAATAATTAGTTTCTACTAAAATCTGCTAAAGTTAATTATAGAACTTTTTTTTAAGTAGATTAATAAGTATTATCTCTAATATTATTATATACTTTATATACAGAATCAGTTTACAGTTATATTATCAAAGTTATATAAGATAGTATTAATAATAGTCTATAGAAAGTTTCTGCTTTAATAAATAGTATTAATAGTAGTAGCAATTAAGTCCACTATAATAGCTAAATTACTAGATCTTTTAATTACTTTTCTTGTACTTTTATATAAATCTTTAGCTATAGAGATAAAAAAGTAGTCAATAACTCTAAATAAAGACTATCTATATAGTCTACTTTTATATATATATCTAAGTCTAACTGTAGATCTACTAAATAATCTTATAGCTCTATTAGTATATTATTTAATATAATTTATTCTTTTATCTATATTAATTATACTAACTATTCTTTTACTTTTATAGTTAAATATAGAGTATATTAATACTTTTAACAGTAACTCAATTCTTTTAAAATAGTATAGATAGCTAGACTAATTTAATAAGAATTAGCTCTACACTACTTTAGTATAGAGATATTTTACTAATAAGAGTGCGGGCTATATATTCTAAATAAAGAAGATATTAAATATAAATAAAAATATCTTTTTAAAAAATATAGAGACAGAGCTGCTAAAGAAAATCTTTAAAAAATTTTAGATAGTAGAGCACTGTGCTAAACTTCTCTATTTATTAATAAATCTAATTAATCTATAGAAAGTTCTACTAAATATTATATATCTATATATATTATATTCAGTAGATAGTCTAGAGAAAGAGATTATTAAATATTATATACAGTGTAAAGAGATAGTAAAAGATTATAATATTTCAGTTAAGCTTATTCTATAGCTAGATATATTTATATTACTCTATACTCTACTAAAACTTTAGACTTTTTTAATATTACAGTTTATTTAATTATCAAGAATCTAACTAAAATTAGATATTTTATTAATAGCTGAATATTTACTAAAGAAGATCTTCTGTATATAAAAACTATAGATAACAGAGAAATATTAATATAATATATATATACTTTTATATAACAAAGTAACAATTGTTAAAACTATAGATTATTTTAAATTTAATATAGAACTTGTTAATATTTTAATAGAGTTAAAAAAGTAGTATAGAGATAAAAAGTGAATAGAAGAGTATCTCTGTATTAAGTATTTTAGAAATTTAGATTTAATATAGATATTATTTATACATTACTGTGTAAATTATTTAAAAGAGATTTTATAAAATATAATATTTCTCTTGAAAATCAAAGATCTTTTAAAAAGATTTTTATAAAGCTATATAATATTGCTGCTTTATATAAAGATAGACTTATATTAATATTATTAGATTATAGCTTAAATTATCTTTAATATACTATTAGATCTTATAAAATTAGAAATTTAGTATTAAGATTTTTAAGATAAGATTAATAAAGAGATAGATATTTTTTACTATAAATATCTTTTTAATACTTAAGTAGAACTAGCTATATAAAAGACTAATCTATTACTAGAATATAATTCAGTGTATTTTAAGAGTTAAACTCTCTATATTCTATAATAGACTAGTTGAATAGAACTGTATATATAATAAAGAAGAGCTTTAAAATTACTACTATTAAATCTATTTACTATAGAATTTTAAATAGTATTACTATTATAGAACAGTCTAAAATCTAGTATTATTTATAGAGAAAGATATAGAATTAAAAGTAGAGTTCAGTGTAGAAAATTGCGCAATACTATTAATTTAAAAAAACTTAGTAGAGTAGATTTTCTTATTAATATTAAGATATAACTAATTAAACTAATAGATTTAATTACTAATATAATTCTAGTATTACTAAAAGAGCTATACTATTCTCTTTTAAATAGAAGCTTTAATTAGAGTCTTCAGATTCTTTTCTTAAAGAAGAATAGTAATATTCTAGAACTGCTACTGTTTAAACTATTAAATAGTCTTTAAAATATTAGCTTAGATCTATAGCAATATATTAAATAAAAAAAAATAGTATAGCTGCTACTACTACACTATAGACTTAACTTATTATATTTAGAATTTAACTCTGTAAATTATACTATTTAGTTAGCTATATTTAAAACTAAAGAGATAATACTATATAAGAGATCTATTATAATATTAATAGATTATAGATAACAAGATCTAATCTATTTAGATCTAAAAGTTCTGGTCTTAAAAATAACTAAACTACTACTTTTTTTAATAAAGTTAAGAAAATAGTAAAATAAGAGAAATATTCTTAAACTTAGTTAGCTATTTAAAGATATAGTATAGAATCTTATAGACAGTGTAAAGAGTTTAATAGAATTAATTCTATAAATCTAAATACTGTATAGATAGAGAATTAAAATAGAGACTAGACTAAAGATTAGACACAGCTATCTAAATTAGATTTTACTATATTCTTTACTTAACTATAATAAGACTTAATATAAATCCAACAATACTATTAATATTAAAAATTATCTCTATTACTATATCACTGTAATAATTAATTATAAAATAGATATAAACAGAATTAGTATAAAATAACTCTATAAAAATATTACAGTATATCTATTATCTCTACTTACTACTAATCTAATAAATAAAATAATTTTTTTTTTATATTATTATTAAAATCCACAGAATATTAAGAAATCTACTCTTAGTTAGTATTTATTTTAGATAGTCTTTTAGATCTAAATAATCTATATACTAAATAAAATACTAAATCTTTTATTAATAATAATAATATACACAGCAGCTATAGTAAATATACAGTTAATTAATTAGAGTCTATTTAAAAGTCTATACAGTTAAAAGAATCTTGAGATTAAATAAATCTAAGCAATTTAATAAAGTACTATATAAAACAATAATTTCTATAGAGATAGTTAAAAGAGATATAATAGATAATATCACAGTCTTAAACATAATTAAAAATATATTATTAGAAATAGAATTAATAAGTAGTATTAAAAGACTCAGAGATAACAGTAGCAGTTCTAGTTCTATAGAAAATATTAATTTATTAAAGAGAAAATAGATTATAGTAAAAGAGTTAGACTTAGACAGCACAGCAGCTATAAGTGTATAATATTAATAATATTTAGTACTTTACTTAGTAGTATAGATAGACTATTACTTTCTTTACTACTAAATAATATTAAATACTTATTTCTGTGCAGTGAATAAATAAATATATAATTACTCTTATTTATATATAAAAGAAATAGATAATAAAGATACTATAAAAATAGAGAAATTAATAGACAGCTATATATTATAGAGAAAATAAGTAAAAGAATTAGAGACTAAAACAATATGTACAGAGAATAAAAATAATAGATTATAATATTAGTATATCTAGTCTAAAAGTAGTAAATATAGTAATTATAACTAAAATAGACTTAGTTTTAATTATAAAAATCTAAATAGATTTAGTTTTAATTATAAAATTTTAATAATATATTTAAATAATCTTTGTTTATAAAAATTATTAAAATTCTAAACTTTAATTAGAAATATCTTAATAATCACAAGAACTATCTTAAATCTAATAGAAGATTTGTACTCTAGAAAGTCTTATTTATTATTTCTGAAAGATTGATACTCACCAGTTATGGTTGAAGCCCAAGTCGAAGACAGGTTTTGACTAGTGGATCTAACTAATAAAATATATAAATAAGACCCAACTCTATAATTTCTAATAATCTATTCTTTTAAATACAGTAATTGATAATAATAGTTGATATTAAACTAAAATATATATATATTAATATTAACCTCAATCAAAATATATCCACATCTTTAGCACTATATTAATTCCAATTAAATCTTAATATATACTATCAACAATAACTATCTCAATTAAAATCATTAATTATACAGACCCTGGGCCCTAGACTCTAATAATTCTCAACTAGTTGACCCAAAATTAATATTAATAATAAATCCTAATTAAATTGATCTACTATAACTCTAAATATATCTGTTAAACTATACTGAATATTAATCAATTAATTATATATTTTGATTTTATCTCTATCTATATCTATATATTAAATATATAAACTCTACTTTTACTAACACTACTTAAGTTTAATATATATTTACTACAGTTAACAAAATAATATAAATAGCTGACTGTACTGATTCTAGACTTTAGTTATTATCTATTTAAAAAATCCTTTTATCTATACTATATTCTATTAGTCTATTCCAAATCTCTACAGTCACTGTACTTATAATAACTATATTAGTAATATTTATAGTCTATATAGTATCGCCGCTGTTATTAAAATTATTATATTACAATATATATACTATATTTAGTTCTCTATTTTCTATTAAAAATATATACTCTGTAATATTCTATACTCTTAATATATATAGTATAGACTATACTTAATTTTAAAAGATTAGATCCATAGCATCTATATCTATACTGTCTGGTTTATTAGATCTTAATATAAATATAAATTGTACTTATTCTATATATAGCTCTGTAGTATATAAATATAATATATCTATTATTACTAAATAGTATTTTACTTTATCAGCTTCTTATTCAGTCACTGATTTATATTCTATATTTATTATTAAATATTCAGAGTAATCTACTGTTAACTTTATATTCACTGTTACTACTATTTAGCTATAAAAATAGATAAAATTAAGAATTTTATCAGTTAATCACTGAAGATATTATAGAAATTCTTTGAAATATAGAAATAAAAATAGAGACAAGAATAGAGATAGCTATAGAGACTATTATTATTTTAATTATAGAAATAATTAATATACTTTACTCTGAATAGAGACAGTTAATCTAGATTATATTTATTATATAGTATCTTTACTAGATTCTTGTCTTAATAGTATTGTTACTTATACTTATTTACTAAATTATCTAAATACTAATCTAATATATATTGTTAGTAGTTCACTTCTAATATTATATCTATATAGTCCTGTATTTTATTATCTCTTTTTATAATCTATTTCAGTTGAATAATAATTGTCTTGCTAGACTGTTTATTTTGTCTAGTATATTTACTCTTCTATATATAATCTAGCAATATCTATAATATCTCTATATAAATTATATATTAGATATTAGAAATATTTATCTCTATATTTAATACATTTGTGGCTATAATTACTAATATTTAGCTTTATATAAAGCACTGTAATATTAATAGTTTATTTAGCTACTGACTGTAGTATATCTTATATCTTAATTTTTAAGTTAGCTTTACTATCTACTAAATAGTATTTATATATATAATTATCTTTTCTAGTTCTATTTACTAAATTCACTTCTAGATAAATATTAGTATAGATTTACTAATAAATTATATTAATTCTTTAAAAGAATACTATATATAGTATATTATATTGATCTGACTTATACAGTTCTAAAATATATAGATTTAATTAGCTAAATACTCTATTTACTAAAACAATATTTTTTTTAATATAAAAAATAGTGTGGCTGTTAGCAGCACTATCTATATTTAGATATAATTTAGTTACTTTAGCTACTATAGTTAAGACTAGAAATTCTACTAATTGTACAGTACTATATAATACTTATTAATTATAATCTAATTTAGTTACTATATCTACTACAGTTGATTAATAAATATATAAAAGTTTTTAATTATTATAAACTTTAGTATAATTAATATAATTATTATTTTATTTAAAGACTATTAACTCTCTTATAATATATATAAAATATTTAATATCTAGTATTATTATATTATATTTTTATAGAGCAACAGTAGTAATACTATTATAATTATTATTCTACTAAATTTAATAAATATAGATAGTATAAATAGTATACTTTTTTTTTTATCTATCTATATTATTACTATTATAAAACTTTTACTATTTTAAATTATCTATAGTGTTGTTATCTATATTTTATAAAGCTATATAATTGTTTAATCTATTATCTACTATAATATCTGTATTATATCTATTATATTTAGTTAATATTACTACAGTATCTGACTCTTAACTATTTTTTTCTTCTATAGTGTCTATTTACACTTGTAAAAATAAAAACTATAATCTAGATTATTATTAATTAATATAAATTTTAAAAATTAATATTAGTTAATATTAAATAGTTGGAATATACACTGACAGTGTACTATAATTTTTATCTATTCTATAATCTTCTATTTATATACTATATCTACTATATATAATAAATACACTGTTTATAAGTCTATAATATATTTTAATCACTGTATCTTATTCAGATACTTTTTAATATCTATATTTAATATAATCTAGACTATTTTTTACTTTTTATAGATATTGCTAAGAAACTGGCTACTTAGCTGTATTTATTATTAACTGATTTTAATAGTAATATTATAATATATCTAGATACTGATTGTATAGTGTAACTGTATCTTAGTCTTGTACTTTAATATTTTCTATAATTAATTAGATATCTATGTTTACTGTGTATTGGGATTGGATTTTTATAGATACAGTGATATTGACTCTAATATGGACTCTAATATCAATCTAAATAGAGATTAAAAAATAGACTTAAATAAGGGTTTAGAGAGAAATAACTGTGTGGATAGCTGTATAGATAACTATATGATTTAGTGATATTATATCTTCAGCTGCTGAATAAACAGTAATATTAATTATAAATATTATATAATTAGCTTGCTTATCTTTTATAGTATATATTAGTAAATTATTTTAATATTATTACTTATATAAAATCTCTTATAGTATATTAATACTAGTATAACTATTTTATTTTTAATAAATATATTGTACTGTTAATTAATCTTAGTATTGATATATTATAAGCTTAGTAGTTCTAAAGTATAGCTTAGCTAACTTTTAGTTATATAGATTAGTATAGTTAGCTTTTTTTAAAATTAGATTATTTACTGTAAATACTAAATAATTAGCTAGAACTAAAACTATATAAATTAATAGTAATAAATAAAATATCTCTATATATTTAGCTCAGTTTATACTTGCTATAGTAGCTAGATAGATCTATCTATAGATTAGTATATCTATATATCTTTTAAAAAGCTTCAGTTTATAGCTCTCTAGATAAAATTGTTGTACAGTATATATTATAAAATAATTAAGATCTATTTAAATAGTAGCTTTTAATTTAAAATCTATTATATAATTACTGTTATTCTGTATATAAAGTTTTAGAAATTATTTATAGTAAACTATATATATTAGTATAGTAGTTAATTAGACTATATCTATATTATATAATCTAGTGTAATAGTATTATAGTAAATCTTTAGTCTATATATTTATTAGTTCTATAGTATCTCTATTAATATATATATTTTGTGAACTATTAATTGATTAATTAGATATACTATCTAGATCTGAAATATCTTTTACAATAGAGATGGACTTTTTAGAATCTATAATAGAGAATTTAGGCTGTGTATAAGAGATATGGAGAGAGATATTAATTCCAGTTATATCAGCTTGAACTTATTATAGTTGTGATTATGATTATAGTTATAATTATAATTGTGATTGTGATTGTAATTGTGATTGTAATTGTGATTGTGATTATAATTGTAATTATAGTTATAATTATAATTATAATTGTTATTATTATTATTATTATTATTATTGCTGCTGTATATAAAATTAAGATTAATAATAGTACTGTATAATATTTATTTTATATACTTCTATAACTGCTATTATATCTTAATAATCTAAAGTATATAGAGATTCTATTATAGTGTTTACTAAATAATTATAAATTATATTATTTTAATTATCTATAATAAGATTAAAGAGTAGCTCTTAAAGTTATATTAACTAAACTCTCTATATTTTAGTACTATTATAATATAGATTAGTATACTCTTATATTTCTATATATAGTATATCTAATTTAGTAGCTTAATATAAAATAATAAATATATCTACTTAAACTTATTTATTTATTATTACTGTATAGAATCTATTGTACTTTTTCTAATATTTTTATTAAAACTTTTATCAAGATTCTTGTTTATTTAGACTCTTTTATTTATAGATAAGTAATAAATCTCTGAATTTAGTATAGTTTATTATAGTCACTACTATTTCTTTTGCTACTGTAAAATTATTCTATATATAAAATACTTCTTAATCTATAATATCTATATATATATAATAAATACTATAATCTGCTACTATAATTATATATATTTAGCTATACTGTCTATATTTAAATATATCTACAGTGAATAATATAGAGTCTATCTCTTTTTAAATTAAATAGTTTTTATATAAATAATCTAGTCTATATATTAAACAATCTACTAACTCTTTTATACTATATTTTCTATTATTTTTTAGATTTATTATATCTGCTGCTTTATAGAATTAATACTTTTAAATAGTGAAATCTTAATTAATATTTATAGTATAATAAAATTGTCTAGTGTAATAAAGTTCTATAGATACTATATTTATTAAATTATTTATAGCTATAAGTTGATATTCTAAATATTCTTGCTAGTATTAGATAGAATATAAATCTATATTTTATTTATTATCTGCTACACTGCAGTGATAGTCTTATTAATCTATTTAGTAAAAATAGAGATATATAGCTCTATCTCTCTGCTATAGATATAAATATAGTAAGATTTAATATAGAATAGAAAGATCTACTGACAGTGTACTACAATATATAATTATTATATCTCTATCTTCTACTGTATTTACTCTATTAAGATAACTTATCTATATAATCTCTACTGTATCTAGTTATAGACTATCTATTAGTAATTATATATATTGTATATACTGCACTTAATATATTAATAGTAAAAGAAATCTTATTAATACAGTAATCTATTAGAGTATATAAGTAATTTAGATTATATCTAATCAATCTAATAAAAAATTACAATTCTCTTAAGATCTATTATTATATTCTCTCACTGCTGAATAGTCTCTTAGATCTAGATTATCTCTTAATAGAGCTTTCTATATATGCTGTTTTTTAAATAATAGATAATCTTACAGAGCTATACTCTATACTAATAGATTTTATAAATAATTATAGATAGCTTGTTAAGCTTCTGGAAGATAGAATACTCTATAATTAAAAAAGTTAACTAAATAGTTATAAAATAGAATAAACTATAATAGAATATGCTGAAATAGATAGATTGAATCTACTGTAATAATCTATTTATCTCTAAGTACAATACTATATAATAAACTAATACTATATAAATATACAGTAGACATGATAATTTAGACTCTGAATAATTGAAGAATTCTGTTAATCTGTGATCACTTCAACCAAATCTGCTATGCTGTGAACTGGTCAATTTTAATTGATTCTAATAATTATAAATTATAGAGTTTCTAGTTTTAAAGTAAATCAGAGCTAGTTTATATTCTATAATCTTATCTAAATAAATTTTATGCAATTCTGCTTGGTGGGAATAATTACAGTCTTTAGCTAAAGTATAAGAATCTGGATATTATCAGACCAAAAATCCTAATCAATTTACTATGGATGGGATGCCCCACTATTAGAACACACATCTATCAATTCACATCTCTTCTAGGTTAGAAATAATTATAGTCTTTAGCTAAAGTATAAGAATCTAGATATTGCTAAATTAAAAACTCTAATTAATTTACTATAGATAGGATGTTCCACTATCAGAACATGTATCTATCAGTTCACATCTCTTCTAGGTTAGAATCACGGGAATTATTCAAGATATAGGAATAGAAATAAGAACAGCTATAAAGACTACTATTGTTTCAATCACAGGAATATTCAGAATAATTCAATCTAACTAAGAATGGTCAATTTAGATTATATTTATTATATAGTATCTCTGCTAAGTTCTTATCTTAGTAGTATCGCTGCTTGTATCTATTTACTAGACTATTTAAATACTAATCTAATATATATTACTAATAGTTTACTTCTGATATTATATTTATATAGTTCTATATTTTATTGTCTCTCTCTATTATCTATTTTAATTAAATAATAATTATTTTACTGGGCTATCTATCTTAGTTAATATATCTACTTTTCTATATATAGTTTAGTAATATTTATAATATTTTTATATAAATTATATATTAGATATTAAGAATATTCACTTCTATACTTAATATATTTATAGCTGTAATTATTAATATCTAGTTTTGTATAAAGTACTATAAAATTGATGACTTGTTCAGCTATTAACTATAGTATATCTTATACTTTAGCTTTTAAATTAGCTTTATTATCTACTAAACAGTATTTATATATATAATTATCTTTTTTAGTTTTATTTACTAAATCTACTTTTAAATAAATATCAGTACAAGTTTACTAATAAATTATATTAATTTTTTAAAAAAATATTATATATAGTACACTATATTTGCTCAGCTTATATAGTTTTAAAATATATAAATCTAATTAATTAGATATTTTATTTATTAAAATAATATTCTCTTTAGTATAAAAAGCAGTGTGACTATTAATAGTATTATCTATATTTAGATATAGTTCAGCCGCTCTAGTTACTACAGTTAAAGCTAAAAGTTCTACTAATTATACAGTACTATATAATATTTATTAATAATAATCTAATTTAATTATTATATCTGCTACAGTTAATTAATAAATATATAAAAGTTCTTAATTACTGTAAACTTTAATATTACTAGTATAATTATAATTTTATTTAGAAGTTAACAGCTTTTTTATAATATATATAAAATATTTAATATTTAATATTACTATATTATATCTTTATACAGTGATAGTAGCAGTACTATTATAATTATTATTTTACTAAGTTTTATAAATATAGACAGTATAAATAGTATACTCTTTTCTCTATCTATCTATATTATTATTACTATAGAGCTTTTATTATTTTAGATTATCTATAGTACTGTTGTCTACACTCTGCAAAACTTTATAATTATCTATTTAATTATCTACTGTAGTGTCTATATTATATCTATAATATTTAGTTAATACTGCTATATAATCTAGCTTTTAGTTATTTTCTTCTTCTATAGTGTTCACTTATACTTATAAAAATAAAAATTAATATTTATAAAATCTCTATTTATTAATATAAATTTTAAAAACTAATATTAGTTAATACTAAACAGCTAAAATATATATTAATAATATACTATAATCTTTGTCTACTTTATAATTCTCTGTCTATATACTATTTCTGTTATATATAATAAATATACTATCTATAAATCTATAATATATTTTAGTTACTATATTTTATTTAGATATTTTTTAATATCTATATCTAATACTATCTAGATTATCTTTTACTTTTTATAAATATTACTAAGAAACTAACTATTTAGCTATATCTATTACTGACTAATTTTAATAGTAATATTATAATATATCTAAATATTAATTATATAGTATAATTATATCTTAGTCTTATATTTTAATATCTTCTATAATTAATTAAATATTTATATTTACTGTGTACTAGAATTAAAATCTTATAGATATAGTAATATTAATTCTAATATAGACTTAGCTGAAGATTAGAAGATTAATTTAAATAGAAATCTAAATAGAAATCTAAATAAAAGATTAAAGATAAATAGCTGTATTATTTAGTGATACTATTTTTTTAGCTGCTGAATAAATAATAATATTAATTATAAATATTATATAATTAGCTTATCTATCTTTTGTAGTATATATTAATAGATTATCTTGATATTATTACTTATATAAAATCTTTTATAATATATTAATATTAATATAATTATTCTATTCTTGATAAATATATTATACTATTAATTAATCTTAGTATTAATATATTATAAGCTTAGCAGCTCTAGAGTATAGCTTAGCTAATTCTCAGTTATATAGATTAGTATAATCAGCTTTTTCTAAAATTAAATTATCTACTATAGATACTGAATAATTAGCTAAGATTAAAATTATATAAACTGGCAGTAATAGATAAAATATCTCTATATATTTAACTAAATCTATATCTGCTATAGTAGTTAAATAGATTTATCTATAAATTAATATATTTATATATTTTTTAAAAAGCTTTAGTCTATAATTCTTTAGATAAGATTATTATATAGTATATATTATAAAATAGTTAAGATCTATTTAAATAGTAGCTTCTAATTTAAAATCTACTATACAGTTACTATTATTCTATATATAAAGCTTTAAAAATTATTTATAGTAAACTGTATATACTAATATAACAGTTAATTAGACTATATTTATATTATATAGCTTAGTATAGTAATATTATAGTAAATCTTTAGTTTATATATCTATTAGTTCTATAGTATTTTTATTAATATATATATTCTATAAACTATTAACTAGTTAATTAAATATACTATCTAGATCTAAAATATCTTTTATAATAGAGATTAATTTTCTAAGATTTATAATAGAGAATCTAGACTGTGTATAAAGATATAGAGAGAGATATTAATCTCAGTTATATTGACTTAGAATTGTTATTGTTATTATTATTGTTATTGTTGTCACTGCTATATATAAAATCAAAATTAATAATAATACTGTATAATATCTATTTTATATACTTCTATAACTACTGTTATATTTTAATAATCTAGAGTATATAAAGATTCTGTTATAGTGTCTACTAAATAATTATAAATTATACTATTTTAATTATCTGTAATAAGATTGAGAGATAGCTTTTAAAATTATATTAGCTAAACTTTTTATATTTTAGTACTACTATAGTATAGATTAGTATACTTTTATACTTCTATATATAATATATTTAATTTAGTAGCTTAATATAAAATAATAAATATATTTATTTAAACTTACTTATCTACTATTACTATATAGAATCTATTATATTCTTTCTAATATTTTTATCAAGATTTTTATTAAAATTCTTATTTACTTGAATTCTTTTATTTATAGATAGACAATAAATCTCTAGATTTAGTATAATCTATTATAATTACTACTATTTCTTTTACTGTCACAGAATTATTCTATATATAAGATATTTTCTAATCTATAATATCTATATACACGTGATAAATATTATAATCTACTATTATAATTATATATATTTAATTATACTATTTATATTTAAATATATCTATAGTAATTAATATAGTATCTATCTCTTTTTAAATTGAATAGTTTTTATATAGATAGTCTAGTTTATATATTAAATAGTCTACTGACTCTTTTATATTATACTTTCTATTATCTTTTAAATTTATTATATTTACTGCTTTATAAAATCAATACTTTTAAATAGTAAAGTCTTAATTTATATTTATAGTATAGTGAAATTGTTTAGTATAGTAAAGTTCTATAGATACTATATCTACTAGATTATCTATAGCTATAAGTTAATATTTTAAATATTTTTATTAGCACTGAATAAAATATAGATCTATATTTTATCTATTGTCTGCTGTACTGTTATAATAGTTTTGTTAATCTATTTAGTAAAAATAGAGATATACAGCTTTATTTTATTTTTATAAATATAAATATAGTAAAATTTAGTATAAAATAAAAAGATCTACTAACAGTGTATTATAATATATAATTATTATATCTCTATCTTCTACTATATCTATTTTACTGAAGTAATCTATTTATATAATCTCTAATATATTTAGCTATAGACTATCTACTAGTAATTATATATACTGTATATACTATATCTAATATATTAATAGTAAAGAAAATTCTATTAATATAGTAGTTTATTAAAATATATAAATAAGTTAGATTATATCTAGTTAATCTAATAAAAAACTATAATTCTTTTAGAGTCTATTATTATACTCTTTTACTACTAAATAATCTTTTAGATTTAGATTATTTTATAGTGAGACTTTTTATATGTGCTGTCTTTTAGATAATAGATAATTTTATAAAGCTATACTCTATACTAATAGATTTTATAAATAATTATAGACAATCTATTAAGCTATTAGAAAATAGAATACTTTATAATTAAAGAAGTTAACTAAATAGTAATAAAATAAGATAAACTATAATAAAATATATTAAAATAAATTAATTAGATCTACTATAATAATCTATTTATCTCTAAGTATAATACTATATAATAAACTGATACTATATAAATATACAGTGGATATAGCAGTTTAGAAAGCTCTAGATAATTAGAAAATTCTACTGATTTATAGCTATTTTAATTAAATCTATTATACTGTGAACTAATTAACTTTAATTAATTCTAATAACTGTAAATTATTGATTTTTTAACTTTAAAGTGAGTCAAAGCTAATATATATTCTATATTCTTATCTAAATAAATTTTATATAATTTCACTTGACTGGGGTGATTATAGTCTTTGGCCAAAGTATAAAAATCTAGATGTTGCCAAACTGAAAACTCTAATTAATTTACTATAGACAGAACGCCCCACTATCAGAATATATATCTATCAGTTCACATCTCTTCTAGGTTAGAGATATACAGCTTTATCTCGTCTCCATAGACATAGATATAATAAGATCTAGTTCAGAATAAAAAGATCTGCTGACAGTGTATCACAATATATAATTATTATATCTTTATCTTCTACTATATTTATTTTACTAGAGTAATTTATTCACACAATTTCTGTTATATTTAGTTATAAACTATTTATCAGTGCTTATATATACTATATAAACTGTGTCTAATATATTAATAGTAAAAGTAATCTTACTAATATAGTAGTCTATCAAGATATATAAACAATTTGAGTTATATCTATTTAATTTAATAGAGAATTATTATCTTTTTAAGATCTATTATAATCCTCTCTCAGCACTGAACAGTCTTCTAAATCTAAATTATTTTTTAATAGATCTTTCTATAGACTCTATTTTTTAAATAATAGACAATCTCACAGAGCTATATTTTATATTAATATATCTTATAAATAATTATAGACAGCTTATTAAGCTTCTGAAAGATAGAATACTTTATAATTAAGAGAGTTAACTAAATAGTAATAAAATAAGATAAATTATAATAAAAAGCACTGAAATAGATAGATTAAATCTACTATAATAATTGATTTATTTCTAAGTATAATAATATATAATAAATTGATACTATATAAATATATAGTAAATATAGTAGTCTAAATTCTAAACAGTTATAGAATTCTGTCAGTTCACAGTTATTCTAATTAAATCTATTATACTGCGAATTAATTGACTTTAATTAAATATTAATATTATAAATTATTAAGTTTTTAACTTTAGATTAAGTTAAAGCTAATTTAAGTTCTATATTTATATCTAAAGAAATTTTACGCGATTCTGTTTAGCAGAGATAGTTAAGATCTATAGATATATTATAAAGATATCTTCATTGCTAAGCAGAAAATCCTAATTAATTTAGTATAGATAAGAAGCCTCACTTGCAAAATACAGACCTGCGTATCAATCCCCCTTCTAGGTTAGGGCGTAAAGCTTTCAGAATTAGAGTATCAGCCCAGCACTGATTAACGTCAACAAGCCGAGTTGAGGCCGTTGGGGGCATTTCCGGGTCAACAGAAATGGAACGTCTTGTCACAGTGGATGCCTTCAAGCCTTTTTTTTTATCCCTTCCTTTCTTTCCCTTTCTTCTCTCAAGTTTTTTTTTTTTTTTTTTCCTTTCGTTTTAGAACAAAGGGAAACAATGGAAAGAAAGGCAAAGAGAGAAAATTGCCAAGAGTGAGAGCAAATTAAAAAAAAAAAAAAAAAGAAACAAGCAAAACTCAAAAAAGCGGAGAGTAAGAGCAAAGGAAAAGGAAGCAAAGAGAAGAATAGGAAAGAGGAAAGAAAGGCAAAGAGAGAAAAATGCCAAGAGTAAGAGCAAAATAAAAAAAAAGGTTAGAGAAGAAAAAAAAAGGGAAGAGCAACGATTGGTAGCCTCCAGATACTGTATGACTCAGGCAGCAGTGTTATAAAGAGAAGAAAACGGAATATAGAGAAAGAATCTGTTATTTTTGTTTTAATACGGAAATGTGCCTGAGCCTGGATCTGCAGAAACCAATCAGTGACAGCACTCTAACAGTGGGGCCAACGCAAGCAAGTCCTCAAACCCAGGGCCAAGGCCCACAATTTCTTAACAGAAGACCATTGATTCTGCTTCCAACACTCTCTTTCTTTAATATCTTTAGCCATTCTACCCATCTTTACAGTACTCAACTTTCTAAGACCAATTGTGACTTCTTCTCCATATAAATACAAGTTACTTCTCCCTCTTTTCACAATGCTGTCCTCTTCCCCGTCCTCTGCTTTCTCTCTTCTTTCTAACCAAGCATCACTTTCGTAATAGCCTCTGCTAAATTAGTCGCGACTCACCACTCTTTTTCTCTTTTAGTTATCTCTTCTCTCTGCGGCTGGCCTCGCTGAAATGCCATCTCTTTCTTTCTGCCTTCCTGTAAGTGCACCCTTGTCCGTGGTTCCAAACCGCTCACATATCGCGTCGCAGATTCATCCGACGGAAGTGCTTAGTTTGGATGAGAACACTTGCTCTGATGTCAGTAGATTACTCTTAAACTTCATTGAAGTGGATACTCATGCTAGTCAAGTTGGTCAACCGGTTTGGTAGGAATTTGAGACAGTTACTATCGCTTTATGTGGTACAGAGTTTGAGTGTGTTAGAAGGAGCGAGAAAAGGGGGCCATATTCAATGGTATATCTTAACAACCCAGACTAAGCAATCATCGAATGCTTGAGATAGATGTCTGAAGACATATAATGTGTTGATTACAATAGACATGAGTTCAATATTTCTCTGGGACTTATCTAACTACTCACTTTCTATCACAGCAATCAGTGCTAGGGAAAGTTTCTCATATTCTAGACAACTCGGAGCTTAGCAAGGTGAGTCCTCTAGAACTAACCATAGATATATTCTTATCTTGTGATAGCTTGGCCGGGCCCTCGGGAATAATTTTGACGATATCCAGAAACTGAGCTGGAACCAGTTAGTTGAGGTTCTTCAGTGGCTTCAGAAGACCAAGATGATCGAAGACTTTAGAATACAGAAGAACCAAACAAAGACTGAAGTGAACACTCTAGAATTATTATTAGACTTGTATCCAACTCTAACTTTCCACTCTTATTCAGTCTAACCATGTGTTGATCCTATAGAAAGCTATAACACTGACCTTTCGCTCGGCACATCACCTACTTTCATTGACTCTTCCTTGCTGACCAGCGATCGCGTATTATTAAGCCCCGAGAATCTTTGTCCTAACGCTGTCGATGAGCTGGATCAGATATAAGACCAAATCATAGCGCTATTGAAAGACCGGAATACCACCGAATTTGCTATTCCAGAGCATATAGCGACACTCATAGAAGCGGGGATATCTTGCATATTTGATGCTTTAACTTATCCGACAT
The DNA here is from genome assembly GCA_008274985.1 of Aspergillus sojae. Lineage (NCBI taxonomy): Eukaryota > Fungi > Ascomycota > Eurotiomycetes > Eurotiales > Aspergillaceae > Aspergillus > Aspergillus sojae. The sequence continues at coordinate 5,895,627 of CP035528.1, read as the reverse complement.
CCTCTTCCTCTGTCTATTCGTCTCAAGTGGGTCAGTCGATAGCCTCGACAAGCTCTGCTGACAATATAACGCTGTACCGGTCCATTGCTACCCCATTGTTAATTGATAGCTCTTGTTTGTCTCTAGTAATGACACTCACGAGGCCTACTATGTCTCCTGGATCTAATACTAAGACTTTATATTATCTGATCTCATCTACATCTTATTCTCAATCTTCTCTAACAGTAGAGTCACTCACGTCTTAGAGTCCTGACATTTTGAGATCAAGAAAATCTCAATACTTAGAGTTGTGCAGATTTGGGAAAGATAACACAGAGCTTCTAGAACAGATTAAAATCATATAAATTCTCAAAGCAGAAGCTGGACTTCTTGCACAGGACCCTCTCAGACCGCTGCAGCTCTTTCTAGGACTCGGCGAAGCAGATATATGTTTCTCATTAAGTGTACTTGGACTTCCTGTTGTATAGATAGATCTAAAGAGAGCTATTAGTTACTATAGACTACTTAAAACTATAAAGAAACAAAAAATTGTTCTTTGTTTCTTTGCGAAGCATATAGCGCAAACTTTATTTTATTTTAACTACAAGTGGTTGAAGAAACATATAAATTGAGATAAAGTCTCTGTTGCTACATTAATTCTTAATAACTGCTCTGAGAAACTATCAAAGTCTTATTATGACAATATCACCACATATCATGTGCGGCGAGGAAAAATTTGTTGGATGCTTATAGCGTGCTTGGGCGCCGGTATCTTGTTGCATAGTGGTGATGCCATATGTATTATGTATGTATTCCGGCGATATCTCTTTTGTTCACTAACCCAGACCTGTAGTATCAAGAAGACTTTCAGTGTCGATCAACTCAATGTTTTTATATCCTTTGTTTTGCGCATCCGGCCGGGTAGTGTTTGTCTTTTTTATTCACTGGAGCCTGTGGTAAAGGCAATTATACTGGGAGTGCCTGCAGTTGATCTCTGCCCTGTTGTTCTGGCTGATAATGATGTCCTTGTCAGATAAGAGGAACTAATGTATATCTATGCAGCGGACCAGGAAGCCTTGGCATATCAGACAACGGAAGAGACATGGCTGGTAATGAATGCTGAGTCTATTGCAGAGGAGAGAATATCTGAGTTTCTTCCCAATTTCTGAGTGTACTATCCTGATTTTGCTGCTTCTGTGTTTATTTAGTGTAGTGTTTCTTCTTTTCTGTATAATATATTTTAATTTAATTGGTTTGAAATTATATGAAATACTACTTGCTTTTGCTTTAATAAAGTAATTAAAAATATTCAGGACATGTTCTTGTATTCTATCTTGTTTAATTTTGGATCTATGGTTTCGTTATGAATGTGTGTGTAGTGATAAGGTAGAGATGAGCAAGCTCGACTAGCGTGTCTGTAGATCAGCGGTGCTTAGTGAGTAGAGAATACTGTTTATTTATAAGATATTGATTATTAATGTAGATAGGACATTTAGCTGATCTTTCTTAAGTCTTGAATAATTATGATTGATGTTGTTGCTGACAGGAACTCTAATAAGTCAAACTGTCAATGGGTACTGTTAATCTTAATTATATTATTAGACTTTAGATACTTCTGTATAAGAAATATTGTGATATTTGCTAAAGATTGAAGAATCTGTGTCTGAGATTGTTATGGCTTATGTTCAATACAGTGCTTTAAAGCCTCTATACAAGACTATAAGCAAAGAGAAAGAGTAGATGTGGGAATGATCTGTATCAATTTTAATAGTTTTATCTTGCTCTAGGAGGATATTAGAATATGTCAAGGATTGATACTTAAAGCTGTTTTCTAGTAAGTGAGATAATTTATTAAGTATCTCTTTCAGTTAGCGCTCTTTTTCTTGATGTAATGATCCTGTATTCTGTATCTGTGCAAGTATAGAAGTCAGCTGTAGTTTAGATGGAAATATATCACAGGTGACTAGGTGTTCCAAAGTCAGAGGCAGGTTATTAACAGTAAAATATGTTATGTTATGGTCCTTGAAGATTTTGTTTGTAGAGATAATGTTGGGGTGATGGGTCTGCTGGAGGATCTGCAGTCATATATCTACTTTTTTCTTGGAGAATGCATGGACAGCAATCACCCTAGAAGGGTCCTTTTCATGGATGGCAATTGATACAGGGTCTGCAAGATCACAGGTAAAAAGATCTTTTAATGTGTCCCAGGGTGACTGTCTCTGAATAATGGGTGATTGAGCTATCTGGCCCACTCCTTGCGAGCTGCTTTGGAGAATATCTTGTGCATAGCCAAGAAGTATATTCTTAGAATTTTCTTGCTTCTCCCATTGCTTTGTTCTCTTGGTTGGTTTGTAATTAATCTAATCTTGAGACTTCTGCGCGGACACTGACTTGGGCATTGGCTGTTTAGTCTGAAAAGACTCGATGTAAAGTTGTGTGAGTGGCCGGTTGTCTATGGTATGTAATGCCTTCAATCAGAGAGATAAGCTCTTATAGAAAAACAAGATGATCAATATTTCTGGATCTATTTTGGATGGTGGCTTTCTTTATGGAAAAAAAAAGTATGGTCTTTCAAAAAGAGATATGCTGATGTGTGGAGAAATTGGCGCTTCAGCGCTTCAGCACTGAATCTGTAACAATCTTAGTAAGGATACAAGCCAGTATTATATAATGTCAACTCAGCTGAACATAAATAGTTCTGTCTCATCTCTAAGTCTTGACAAAAAAAGGCTAAAGTTACTTGTGAACTTAAAGCTATGGATTTGTTGATAGATATTGAATAATAGTTAACTGTAGAATAACTTCTAAAGTACCAAGACACTGCTAAGATTGATCTCAATCAAATCTCTCTCCAGCTACTCATGGGCCGTGAGATTGACTATAAGAATATGGAACAATTATATGATATCTTTGCTAAGGATGGGTGTCAGCGACTTGATATTTGAAATCACGTGACTGCTATTATCTCTAGACAGTATCTTAAAAGAGTATGCTGTGTTGCAGGACTGATTTCTAAAGAACTTAAAACTTGTTAATCACAATACCCTCATCTTCTTTTTTATAGATATCAAGTATAATGCCTCCATGGGCAACATAGATTGAAAGCGACTGAGGAAATCTTATCTTTCTTAGATCGGTGGTGGACGGTGGATATATATCTGGATGGTCTGATTTCAAAAGCATAATTTTATAATCTATACTAATCCTTTCTTGTAGACATAAGTTCTGATCTAAGGACTGCACTCATAGATGAATATTTAAATAAAAAAGCTTTAACTGATAGAGAAGTGTATCAAAAAATCCGCCAGTATTAGTATGAGATGAACGCGCTCTTTTAGAATTGTTAATAGACTTAATTATCACTGAATAAAGTTAAGCGGCTGAGACAGCTCACTTCTCTAGATAATACACATCTCTGTGTAGTATTTGATATATTACTTGTGATCTCTAGACTCTGAAATAAAATAAGTCTTGGGTTATTAAATACAGTTTTTGCTTTAAAGTGTGATGAAGTTAGTTCTACTTATTACTATCTGTAGACTATCTCTAACTTATTATCTTAGAAACTTATTTACTACTTGACACATGTAAAGAATTTTTGGGTAACTTTTATTAACTATAACTGTACTTAGATAGCTCTTATTGATCTCTATACTGTTAACACTCTACAACTTTATACTTCTTGTGCGTCTAAAGTTGACTGAAAAATAGTAAAGAGGAAAATCCTTGGTGGAGAGATCTTTTTTAAGTTTAGTTGGTCTGAACGTGCAGTAATATGGAAGAAGATCTGGATCTATGAAATATACGATGGCATTATCTTATCTCTTTATATCTTTTTCCGCGATATTTTCTATCTAGAACTCTGTGTCAATGCTGTGAAATAGCTGATTGTATTGAACAAGTAACAGCTGATTGTGTGAAGCGCGCTTATCTATAGTTTTTGATCTTATTACTTTAATGGATCTTGTCTAATCCAGATATCGGAGACTTTTTTCTAATAATAGTCTAGATCTAGGGATGAATGTATATCCTCTGGTTATTGTCAAATCTGGATATACGCGATGCGATACTATCTGGATATGGCCAAGGATCTTCAGTATAGTCTAAAGGCTAATCCTACACGGGTAAAGACATGAGCGAGGGTGGATAAGAGCGTGATTTATAGAATGGCCACTCTTGTTAAGCAGCTAGGATTTTATACTCCATCAATTAAGGTGATCTTATGACAATTATCTGATCAACAGATTGCTCAGGCTGCCCTGCTCAAAGTACAGAAGCTGGATTACTATTACTATAATTATGAGACTTTTGAATCTCTTGTTAAGTAGATTGTTGATTATTTTGCGCTTACTATTTTAAACAAGACTGTATTGATAACATATATCACTGGATAGGCAATTCAGCTAAAGAAGCGCTGTGGAGTGCTCTAGAAGTAAATCTAGTAACTAGATTATTTATATATCTTCTTTGATACTCTACACTCGACAATGATGTTGCAAAGAAATCTCTTATCACTAGAGGTGAGATGAAGCGTTTACTATGTCTTTTTTAACAAGCCCTTCTTAACAATCTTCTTATATACTTCTCTGGGGCATCCATTGTCCAGCGAGCCTCTTTTACCATTATTTATCTCCAGTGATGTTCTGAGATTAGAGTCGAAACTGGTATACAACAATATGTCAATAAACAGCTCTGATAAGATATTATTTTATAGCTGTTAGAATTGTTTAAAAATCTCTGAAGAACAATATCAGAGGTAAGGAGATTGATGGCATTAATATTAAGAAAGACAGCCAGTAATAAAGCACAGCTTATCTCTTTTTTAAAAGTCTTCTATATTAAGTTTCATAAGAGCAGCATCTACTATCTTTGAGATTATAAATATAGATTGCGAAAGATCTGCCGTAGAAGATCAGATTTAATAATAGATTGTTGAACAACAGTTGGTAGGTAGTAGAGAAATGGATTCTGGCAGTGAGGAATCAGAAGATATAGAGATCAATGAAGATGATCTATGTAATTGATTAGAGGGTGGGAGTCTAGAGATAGAGGGCACAGGCACTGTGACTTCTTTAACTTTAGGGGCGCCATGCGATATAAATATATTTAGTATGCCAGACAAGAGAGCAGATGCAGTGCACGGGGTCATAAGTATAGATTTGTCCGCACTGACCCAATTTGAGTCGATGGAAGATTGTGCTGAAATACCAACTATATTATCATGCCAGTTAACTGTTCAGTTATCAACAATCTTCACAGCTTATAAGGATATGACATGGAAACTATATAATGCTACACAGAAAGGTAATTGTAATGTGATAAAAGAATTGCTTGCCGCTTGAGGCCAGTCGGTTATATAGAGTGCTATGATCAACTTAAAGTTAAGCGCGGAGCAACGGTCTGAATTCAGTCTGTTACAATCCATTGCAGAGTATACTAAGCTGAAAGTAACACTGTTGATTGATAAGCTGGATGGCCTGAAGCATATTTCTAAAGGATTATTATTAGCTGAAGCTTAGCAAGAAACAGTTGAAGAGTATATTACACCTGGAACAGAGCTTATCACTGGAGCGGGTAATAAATCTAAAGAAGATCTAGTCGCCCAGGAGCGTGTAGATGCTCTTAATCAGCTATAGATTTCTGGGACTATCCCCCGGTCTGTGACTGAGCTTCCCCTTGACTTACTGGGACTGATTACATGATTGCAGGACAAGGGAAGCCAGCTGGAGGATAAAAATGTATCTTTGGTCAATCATCCAACGCAGGAATATCTGGAACTGGGGGCTGGAGTTGCTCCGCCATATACTGAAATCTCTATATCCAGTGCAATAGAGAGCTCGCGTGGTAGTCCACAGAATGATAAGAATGTCTCACAGTCTTCCCTTCAGCGCCTAAGAATCAGTTCGTAACTATGTAAATTAGACGGCGTGCGGAAACTGCGGGCAAAGAACCGACTGATATATCAAGATCTTAATTGGGCAGGAACTCGGGATGCCGCCATCGCAGATGAATTATGGAATAGTGATAATGGGGATGAAAATTTAATTGATGCTGCTGATGAGGGCCCCTTTTTAATGGACATTGAATGATATCCAGCCAATACACCCGATCTAGAATAGGCTCAACGCGAAGCGATTGACAGATAGAAAGAGGAGGATTCTCTGTTTGACGCTCTGTATTTATTGGAAAAAGTGGATTCTTAAGAGATAGAAGAGACCCAGCGGCGGGTTATGATAATCTTTTAGATCTATAAGCGAAGTCAATGGAGCACTATGGATGTGGTGTTGGTGAGTTCTGATTATCTTGCCGAGGCGCAGATTCTCGCCGATGGATATGTACAGGATCCCAACCGGAATGCGCGTTTCTACGATGGCCAACTCTGCAAAGTTGCTGTCGATGAGTGCATTCGCGCTGCGATTGATGATGGTAGTTTCACTGTCTGGATGAGTTTTGGAAGGGATCTTGTGGTGACTTGGCAGCTTGTCGCGTCTATAGCATCACTTTGGGCTGTTGGCAGTGATGAGCCAGCATGTGGGCAGGATCAATCTGAAAAGCGGGTGAAAGCCAACGCCGGCACTGCGTTGGCCGGTCCCGTTCAAACGCCGGAGGATCCAGCTCCGACGGCGATCAGCGCACCCATCTTGAGTGTGAGTGAGCGATGCAACCGCAAAACACTCACGCCTTAGATTGTTGCTCGGCGGGCGCAGGATGTGCGGCCCCGTTAGGCAGAGGCAACTCCTCAGCCCGTGACGATTGTGTTCCGCGTCCGAGAAACTGACGGGCGTTGGAAGACGGCACATGAGGTGATCGTTGATCGGTCGGATCCATCGCAGGTAGAACGGGTGGCGAGAAAGGAGGCGAGAAACCGGCAGGCAATGTTCTATGATAAGAATCTGCGGCTGCTCACGCCCGCACAATGCTTCAAGGCGGTCATTGAGGATGACACCAATATCATCTTTATGCACTTCGGGGGGGAGCTTGCGATGGATGAAGACACGATGAGGTTGATCGCACGCGACGTGGAACTGTGAGGCCAAGGATCTTTCTTTGTTACATTGGGCGGTCGGGAGACTAGAAGGGCCGCAAACGTGTGGGCAGACGACTGTCTGGGCCTGGCACCCGCCGTGGACGCCAGTTGGCGGTTCTCCGTCTATGGTGGTCGTACGACCGGTACCCTATGATGAAGTCGGTCTGAAGCACAGGGTCTGGCGCTTCTGATGCTATGCCACTAGACTTTTGCACTCGATCTCACTACAGAGGTCATTGGTATCTGAGCCTACCACATTGGGCCTCTACTCCACCCCCTTCGACCTTCTAGGCAATCAGACCACGAGCCTATGGCTGATTTCGGCTTATAGCCCCGGTCTGATCTTTTACTGGGGCTTCAGGCCAGATCGGCCATATGGCTAGCGGCATACGTCCCTCTGGGTCTCAGGTTGGCCGTTTCTGAGCTAGGAGTCTCACCGACTTGGGATAATTGGTCCTGGAATGAGCTGATTCCCTTGTCGGCATACTCAGGAATGTAATTCCCAGGTAACGAGTTATGATTGGTAATACTTAGTGTCTAACCTATATATACACCTATACTTCAAATCTATGTTCACTTTAAGGATTGCTTCCAGAGGCCAGCAGCTTGGAGGCCAACATACTCTTAATTTCAAGGACTAAACTAAATCGTATTCCTTCAAACAAACTTGCATCCTCCTCCTTCTAGATGAAATAAGTGTCGGTTCAGCTTTCTGTTAAACGGTAAGGACGGGAAGCTCGCTGGTGATACGGTGAACTGATGCAAAGTGATCTATGTCTTAGAAACAGGGCATTTTCAGAGTAATTTGTTGGCCATCTGTGGCCCAAGCGCTGAAGCGCTGAAGCGGGGCGTCAGCTGTCATCCAATAGAAGATGGATGCGTAATGTGAAAACAGCCTCGTGCTGAAGGCGCTAGTGCTATAAGGTTAAGGCTTCCAACACATCTTCGTTCAGAGAGGCCTATCGAGACCTACGACCAATCAATCCACGGTTGACCTTCAGTGGTTCATGAAACTGATATTTGTCTGTGAACAAAATAACTGGTAATCCAGTATCTTTTTTTTTACCAATACATGGTAGGGACTATGCTAAATTGAGCATAGATCAGTTGGATACCCTAGTGAAGGACATCCAGGCCGATACCAGACATATAAAACTACCTCAAATCCTGAGCCCGCAGCTAGAACAACTTGTTAAGGGTGGATCGCCGAATCTCTATCCTGAGCTACATGATTACCGGGTCCCCATTCTAGTGTAGGCGGTGACACTTGCCATAGATAGTCTCTCGAGTTCGACATCAAACTAATTACGAACCTTTGTTACGGATGGAATACTACCTTCTCTTGTAGATGTCTAGCGTTGCTGGGTAGGATCCCTAGCTGAAGCCGAGACGGTAGTTTAAGTGGGAGAGTGTGAAAGGCTGTGTTGTGCTGAAGGAGTCTGGTAGGGCATCCAGCGGACAGTAGACAGACATTGTGTAGGAGGGGTTAATGATAGAAGTGGATACTATCAAGGTTGACAGACATGGTTTAAAACAGTCTTAAAAGGACTTGGAAGAATATAGAAGAATAGTAGAAAAAGTAATGGAGAAAGGGGTACGTAATCTGATACCGAAGACAGCGAGAAAGAGACTCAAAGCGAAGCGGAAGAGACTGGCTAAATAGATACATACAAGGGAGCCACAAAAGGGGACACATGAACGACTCAAGCGAAAACCGGTGAATCGATCGCTACGAAAGCCTATGGACACTGTCAGAGTTCGCAGCTGAGTCTTCCATATTTCACCAAGGCATATATTTATTCTCCAAATGTACCCATCCAAGATTAGTAGACCTCAATCCTTGTTGAGTTCCTCCACCTGCATAACATCTTCAACAAACGTAGCACCAAAGTCTCTCATAATCTGTATCTTCTCCTCCATATTTATTGCTAAATTTATTCTTCCAAAATCTCTAGGTAGTTGCTCTGTACTTTTATATCTTAATATCCATACACCCACTCCATCGGTCGGCCAACCGTATACTATTATTTTCTTTTCTTCCTCTGTAGGCTCTCTAAAGCCTATCTGTACTGAGGACCAATCCCGCTTACTCGGCCAGAATGTCGCACCAGTCCGTTTCATAAGACTACAGAACCTGTCTTCCTCATCGGCATCGAGTGAGCGGTGCGATATATGGGAGCGGGAGAGCGACAGAAAAAGCATATCGGTGGGATTAGCCTCTTTAATAAGAACTCCGCCAGTAGAGGGGTAGCCATAGATCGTGCATCCTATGGTATCGAAGGAGGTCCGGTCAGTCGTCGATAGAGCAGGGTCTGGCGGGGGTGGTGGAGGGTCATAGTCCTGTGGGTCGTCGTCGTCCATTGCTGTTTGTTGATGAAAAAAAGGGAAACGATTCACGTTGATGGGAAGTAAGCGGCCTATGGTTTGTTGGCAGACAGTTGATAACAAATTGAGGGTGATGGCAACAAGCATGCTGCTAAGCCTCATGTTTCAATAATATAGCTATAGATAGGAAAAGACCAATGTTGGATATCGCGTGAATAGACCTGAGAAGCTCATGAACATACTCTCGGGGTTATATCGATGATGACCATTTCAGTATGTAGGGATATAAGGGAATCACGAATATCTCGCGATTCATGTGGTCGGTAAAAATCTTATCACTTCATGTGACGCTAGCATGTGACGTTACAACATGGCGTTACGGTTACAGCCAGGGTAATATAAAGATTCTCCTTGAGTCATTGAGAATGAAGCTGAGCGAACCAATGAGCAACAATGGCCCCCACGTATTCTTATTGCAGTGGATCTCAAGGGGGAGCCGCCGCTTGGATTGGAATTAGCGCTACGTTGAGGACTAACCCGTAAGGTGTACAGTACTTGAGGTCGAGCGTCCAAAGATCAAGTAACCGAACCCTTATAATTAAGTTAACAGAATCCCACCTATGAGCCGGAGGATACGGAGATCATAAGTGAAAAACGCCAAAGGTTTGGCATTCTGAAATTCTGCGGGTATGACAATGTGTATGTACATTAAGGTGACAAAATTAAATGAGCCTGTGTTGTGGTGTGCGGTGGATCCGTATATTCTAATGAGGCCAACGTTGGCCGTTGGGGGGCCATCCGGGCGATCCGGATTTCGGAGAGAATTTCCGGCCATGTGGGTCACTAGTTTAGGGCGGCTAGGGCCTTCGGTCAAGAGCACCTAAGTGCTTCTTTATAGGAAATATATATCAATTTATATTGAGTCGACCTTGTACTACCTTTTTAGTCACTTGCTAGTATATGGTACTATCTCCTTACCCTAGGCTTTAACAAGCAATATACATACCGAAGCGAAGCCAAGTTTCATCTTAGCACCCCCGAAGGCTCCTAATATACAACTGCACGATGACTATACTGGTTAGAGTAAACAAGGATGAATATGAAATTTCAAGACATTTGCCATGCCTAGCCCCAGCGTGTGAGGGATTTTACTCCTTGATAGTGAGAATATCCAGTATTCAACAATATCCTACGGTAGCAAGACTAGGCGCCTCGCTTGCGCAGTTATGATGGTTCCCCTATTTGCACGTTGAGCCGTTCTGAGCAACTGAGCCGGCGGGATCCTTAGTTATACGGGGGTTGTTTATATATCCTTATTCCTTCTGTTGGCTTTCGTCGGAGCTTCACCCTGTGCAACCCGTCAATATGGTTCTTCCTGCAGCTCTTGCAACATTCTTCTTGCTGCTACGCTGCACTTCAGCTGAGCCGCCTGCCGATTTTCCAGGCGACGAGACTCCATATCGAGTGATTCCAACTGGCTCTGATGCTCCCGATGCAACTGGTACTGCGTCACCTAATAATATTCGTGGAACGTACCTCTACGGATATATTGGTTGCAACGATAAATTCCGCGCAGGAGCTAAGGGCAAAATTGACGACGCGTATTATGATGCATGGCTGATATCTAAGTAAGTCAATCTCTTGTTATCAATGTCCACATTTATCATGAGCTGTCCTCTTACCCCAGCCCTCATACCCACCTCAATTCAAGCGAAATCAGCTAGAGCAAAAGTAGACTGACTCGGTTATTGTTCTCTCCAGCACTGCAGGAGTGGCGTCCGGTATCGATTGGAACAGCGCAGCTGCACTAGAGTTTCTCGGTGCCCCCGGGCTGAACAAAGTCCAGCAACCTCAAATCCAGGCGGTATTCGCAAATACGGCAACGGTTATCTATAGCTACATAAATCCCTTCCAGCATTATATCAAGGTTCGATGCGATGATCCAGCCAAGCTATGCCAAAATCGACCCAAACAAAACCCGTGCCAACCCGAGTACGTACTGCCACCGCGTCCTTCTGTTGATGTTGAATAAGTGTAAAGTTATATTACTAATATATTTCAGCCCACCGAACTCAGACGAACCCGCAAAACCAGTGGTATTACCATTTGCGTATTCGGGGAACTCTGACCCAGATAGTCCCGGCACTCCGGTGATCAATTTCTGCGAGGGCTTCTTTGGTCGCAGAAGTCTGACAGATGCAATCACATTTGGCAAGGCTCTAGTTAGCCCACACAACCTAAAGCTTGCAAGTTATGATAACAGAGCACGAATACCATTGGTAAGCTGGACCAAAAATCCCAAGTCTATGAATCTGGTGTACTAACCAAAACCGATCAGCATGAGTTATTCCATTTAGATCTGGCTGCCGACTCTCCACAGCCTAATCCTCGTGTCGACGATCTCCAGATTGACATTAAATACGGTGCGAATAAATTTGAAAGGTATAATGCATACGGCACCCTTGCCACTAAGATATTAGCCCGCTGGCAACGTGGAGGGGACCGAAACTCTGTCGGATACTGGGTTCAGCGAAACGCCGACAATCTGGCATATTATGCATTGGCTAAACACGTGATGTCGAAAAATGGCAACATATATCCTCATTTACCCATTGTGACAAATGAACCCGCCAGGGCCCCATTTCCGAAACCAGACCCAGGTTTACTCGCCACATTCGTTACAGACGGCAGTGACTTTTATTTGAATACTACCGACGATCTTACGGCTTGGGATTCTTCCGCTGGTGAACACTACCCAGGTTGCAGTGACAATCTAAACGAGAGCAAAAACAGCTCTCCCTTAACCATTGACGGATTTGCTCCAGATTCCGAGTACCCAGATGACTATATCAGCCAAGTATCGACGTGGATAGAGGCCCTGGGCTCGTCGGATGGGGGTTCGGATTCAGGTTCAGGAGGGGACGCCGGCCAGCAGATAGCAATTGCGTCGTATATCAACCCCCTCGGAGACTCGGCTTCGTGGGAACGACTCCTCGCATACGACAGTAAGAAGGTCAGCGTATTGGTCGCTAATGTTCTGAATGGTCCAGATTATGTGGTCGATAGTTCCTGGAAATCGGTGATTGAGCAAGCTGCAAGTCAAGGCAAAAAGATCCTTGGTTATGTTCGGACTGGCTACCTTGGCGTAAGTCAACAGCAATTTACCACTCGACTAGGCTCGAAAGACCTCGCAGACTGGGCTTCGCAAATCGAACAAGATATCGACAAGTGGTTCGAGCTGTATGGCACTAGTCTTGGCGGTATATTTTTCGATGAAGGCTGGCCAGAATGCGGTCCCAACAATATCTACGCCGATTTGTACGCATACATCAATAAGTATACGAAGAACAAACACCCGGGCGCATTTACAGTACTCAACCCAGGCTCGCCAATAGCTCAATGCTTTGAAAACACTATGGATACGCTGTTGACGTTCGAGAGCAGCTACGAGACTTATACAAACTCATATGTGCCTAATGATTGGACGCCAAAGGATCCCCGAAAGATATGGCATATTATCTACAAAGTCCCACAGGATCAGATTGCGACTGTTGCTGCTCTTGCCTCGAGCCGCCATGCAGGGTTACTGGAAATTACCGATGATGACCAACCCAACCCCTACGATAATCTACCCAGCGAGGCTTATGTGCAAGCACTCGTCGACGCTGTACCAGGTGGCACGCCTCCTATCCATGACGTAGCCAAAGCTACTAGCTCCTACGTTGCCGGTCTTCCAAGCGACGTCGCTGTCTTCTCTTCGGACTATACCTCCGTCACCCTCACCTGGTCATCAGTCGCGAATGCCCTTGGCTACGCGGTGTATAAGGACGGTGCACTGGTACTGGAGCTGCCAGCCTCATTGACCCGAGCCACGGTCGGCATGCTCGACCCTGGATCCTCTGATATCTCCTTTGAGGTACGGACGGTCTTCGCTTCAGGCAGTGGCGGTGGCTCCTCCCGGACGATCTTGGTGAGTACGAAAAGCCTACCGGCTGATGGTCCAATCGCCAATGTTGGCTATACACAGAATGGCGACACCGTTGTCTACAAAGCCGACGTCCTGGTGCCCTACGCATTTGTGCGTCTCTTCATCGGCATCAAGCAACCCGATCCTGGAATCGGCCGCGGCTGGCCGATTCAAGTGCCAGGCGTGGATGCTCAAGGTGTTGCGCACCACGAGATCGTTAACTACATGGTCGAAGGCAATGACTTTTACTCCGGCTTCTACAAATACACAGGCGCTTGGTACGAGACTACCACGGCCAATGCGGATTGGGCGTGGACCTCTATCGGTGTCGCGCCTCAATCCCAGAGTGGTTACACGTATACGTGGAACGTTCCGTTCTCTGGCACAGACGCTGTAGCCAGCGAATATGTAATACAAGGCCAAGGGTATGCCCCGATTAAGAATGTCTTCATGGGAACCCTTCGTTGGTTTGATACTATCTGACCGATGGCTGGGACATAGAGTGGAAGGTTGGACGAGTCAGTTTTAAGTCGTCTTAATTAGTAGGCAGCAAAAAGAATAGCAAGGCTGGTAATTTGTATACTAGTTATTTTTATCCAGCGCTGAATGCTAGAGTTTAGAGCTTGGCCTTAATTACTCTAAATTTGATACTGTGGATACAATACAGATAAAGCATATTCGCTTACCTATAAATCAACTCAAGCACAAATATGCTTCTGCATCGCAGCGTCATGGCTCATAATGTCATAATGCGACATGACTTGGTTCAATATCAGGTGCCGCTTCCTTGATTATGACGGAATATAAGGGGCATTTTCAAGGTACCGACAAGAAAGATATATCAGTGGTCGGCAGCCTAAAGGAATTTTTAGCCTAAAGGAAGAAAATCAATTTCTTACCTTTTTAAAGCTATACAAACCACAAAAAATGCCTAAACCGTCTAAAATTTCAGATTTACGTGTAGATGAGGCCGTTAAAGCCGCCCGCCTCGAAAGAAATCCCAATATTGCAAAGATCGCGCGAGAATTCGGGGTTCCTTATCGCACACTCCATGGCCGTATACATGATAGGAGTAGACTTCCGCATAACCCAACTTGGGTCGAAGGTCTCGACCCAAAGCCCAACTTTCGACCCAGTTTCGACCCAACTTTTTGCATAAATAAGCATAAAAAGAACTAAGTAGGAGGGTCTTGGCATATTTATGTATTTTTATACATAAAGCTCGGTCGAAACTGGGTCAGGCAATGCCAAGATTGGGTCGAAAGTTGGGTTATGCGGAAGTCTAGATAGGAGAAAGCCTCGTACAGCTCGAACTGCACCAAATAAGGTGCTAAATCAGTATCAAGAGGCTGTATTGAGGCAATGGATTGCTAAAATGCGTGATATTCATCTTCTGGTGGCTATATCATTGCTTTTAGAGTGGGCGAATCTTACTATACAGCGCGATAATTCTATACAGAGTGTCAGTTGATTATGGGTATATCGCTATTTTAAAAGCTTTTCTCTTGATCTTAAATTAAGCCCCGTAATTTAAAAGTTAAAGGAGAAGAAGTGCTTAGATGCAGAGGATGTTGGACAGCTTCAGTTCTGGTATAATCAGCTTACCAGCTTGCTTAAAAATACTCCCGCTCATCTCATGTACAATTTTAATAAATGCGGCTTTTAATTAGGCAATGGAAAGTCTCAAAAAGTTCTCGGTATAAAGGGAAGAGTTCCTAATCTTTCTGAAGCTGAGGTTGCAGAGAATATTACTGCACTTGAGTGTATTGCTGTAGATAGCTGGATTATGACTCCGCTCTTTATCTTTAAAGGAAAGAAATTTATGGAGGCCTGGTACAATGAAACAATTCCCGACTAGTATACTGCGGTTACCAATAAAGGCTATATAAACAATGAAATCGCGCTTGAATGGCTTCAAAAATTCCACGAGGAGATTAAATATTGTACAAAAAAGGGAGAAAAATGTATACTTATTTTCGATGGCCATACAACTTATAAAACGGTTGAATTTCTTCAACTCTGTAAGATATATGGGATTCTTCCTTTTTGTTTTCGGCCTCATACAACACATCTCTGTCAACCGCTTGATGGAAAGCCCTTTCTTATACCGAGCCATTCGCCCATCAACCCATCATCGAAGAACCTGTCTAATCGACTACCCGTTTTAACACTGGGGAAAATGGGACCGCAAAGGCAGCGATGGGCTTACAATGCCTGCCCAAAATAGCAGGGAAAGATGAGTGAGGAAGTGACATCAAGCCTTACCCTACTCACGTACTTTATTTCATACTAAGATGCTTCTCATTTATGCCTCTTGCGTTTGCACTGTTTGAACCATTTGCTGACATCGCCGACAAATCTGTAAGCAACACCAATTTTCACCCCTGCTTTGACAAAAAATTCAGTGCCAATTTTCGGATTACTCTGAAGCTGACTAGGATCAAGTCAATTCTCCAGCACCACATCGCGTTCCTTTCGAATAGTCTCCTTGAAGTTCTCGGTGCTCACTTTCGCCAAGTGCTAATTGGTGTACTTCTCAACCGCTGCTTCAACGGGCCTAGGAATATTAAGGTCAGCCTGGGCATCAGGGGCTTCGGTAACATCAGTGCCTATTCACAGGTCTCCTCATTTTTTTCCACGCCCGAGACTTGATTGTTGGTCATTTGAAGGCTGAAGCTCAAGGCCTGTCTAACGTGGTCTGCTTCATCATCAAGCATCTGAACAATGGGCTTTCATAGAATTCCCTGAAGTGGTAGTTGTTCATGTGGAGTGTTGATGTGCTGAAGCGGGGTGCTAGCTATGAGCCAATCAGAGATGCATAAATTGAAACCAGTGCGACGCTGATGGCGCTAGTTCTCCAGGGTAAGCTGAAGTGTGGTAACGCTGAAGCGCCACTTCCTCGCACTTCAGCGCTTCAGCGTTCCAAGCCTCAATCACTATAGATAGGGTTAACATTGGTACGCTTGAAAATTTGAACTGATAATACTCAAGAGTGTACAAGATTGAGCTGACGCCCTTGGCAAGTGGTTTTCGTTGCTGGCTCCTTGGGCTCAGCTGTATTACTGGAGCCGCTGAAGCCCTGAAGTGGGGATCGCTGTGAATCCATCAGAGTTACTTTGGAGTTTTCCAGGGTGGTGGCATGAAGGCCCTGGTGTTTCAGGCATTCCAAGACGTCAGCGGATTGAAAATCGCCCCAGCTAACACTATTCCTGTTTTGGATGTGATATCAGAGCACGGTTCACCCGCGTATGATTGTCGTATACCTCTACACCGTGTTGCAATCATCTGATTAAAGACATTTTTTATTTTTTTAGTAATATCTTTACCACCTAAGCACGCCGGATGTCCGTAGATGCTCGAATTATCTACGCTAGAGGTTCTCTATAACCGTCTCCTTGTAATGCCTGGCTAGATGGTGAAAAGTTGTTCGATGTATACCAAGCTTACAGCTCCTTCTAAGTTCAGCTTGAACAAATAACTCAGCTTTGTATTTAGCCTATCAAACCTAGCCACGTTATATGTGGTGATCCACCTAAACAAGTAGGTACTAAAGATGAGGGGTATCCCCGCCAAAAACATTATAGAATGCTTAAATTTTGTTTTATTAGAACAATAGCATCTCTCTTTCTTAGCCCCGAGACGATCTTGTATATCTTTCTTCAAAATCGAAAATATTTACCACACTGTAACTCATGTATCCAAAACCAAAACATAGCCCTTATTTAACGCTTCGGCTCGGGCCAAATGCTACTCGTCTAGTCCGTCTTTTGCCGCATGAAGGAGAGGATTCCCAGATAAGGTGTGAGCTCTTCAATTATACTTTGAGAGAAAGAAGTGGCAGAAAGCATCTATATGAGGCGTTATCCTATGTATGGGGCAGCGAAAGTAAACCGTGTACGATATTCCTAAACGGGGTTGCCTTTCCTGTTACACAGAGTCTTCATACAGCCTTATCGCATCTCAGAGACCCTCAGCTAGAGAGGACGATTTGGATTGATGCAATGTGTATCGACCAAGACAACGACGATGAGAAGAGTATACAAATCCCCCTAATGCGGGCGATCTATGCACAAGCCGATCGTGTTATTGTCTGGCTGGGAGAAGCTATAGAGAACGGTGATAACGCGCTTAGAACAATTCACCACTTTGCGAAAGACCAGAGCCATTTACTAGCTCAGAGTGGGGGCACAAGTAACGATGCCTGCTTAAAGTTGTTACAGAGGGAATGGTTTCAACGTATATGGGTAAGAAGGAATCAAAATATCTATATATAAGTCTAACCAGCTGTGGTAGGTGCTTCAGGAGGTTGGTGTTGCACGATGTATTTCTATGGTTTGTGGTTCCGTGCAAATCAACGGTCATGTTTTCTGTGAGGGCCTCGGTGCCTTAGGACATTCCCTCAATTTACCGAGGACTATCCGTCCAGTTGTTCACCTTATAAGAGGTGCACTTTTCCGCTCAAGCTATGAGATTGATTCTCGTGGAACGCTTGCTATAGGGGAATTACTGGATATGTACCACAATCATCATGCCACTATACTACATGATAAAGTTTACGCATTGCTTGGCTTAAGTGTGGAATATGCTGATAACACAGCTTTGAAACCAAACTATCGTCTTCTATGGAACGACGTTTTCAAGAAAGTCGCTATGCATGTATTTCCAGGTATATGCTCTGTGAAGACATGGCCTGAGATACTGGTCGCTGTGATTGAAGGAAGGGGATAGATTCTAGGTTATGTTGATTCTGTTGAACAGAGTACTTCTAAGTATGGCTATCAACAGATCAATATAAACTATAACCATGTTGCTTGTTTGCTAGGTTACAACAATATATGGGACACCCAATGAACACTGCAAGCTTCCGCAGAACCAATCCAGAAAGATAATATTATCTTTCTTTTACAGGGATCTCCAAGATCTATTATTATCGAGCTTTGCAACGATCACTTCACTGTTATTGTGAGCACAGTAACACTTCAACCAGAAGGAAATACAAAAATCCCTGATATAGTTTCTGCTCAAAATAGTTTTACTATACAGAAATTTGTAAACGACATTTATATAACCTGAAAATTATCCTTAGCTGATAAAAAAAGCAACAGTGGACTCAGATATCAAAGAGAGCTCAATTCTGTGGCACCACACTATCAAGAGAAGAATTCTGCAAAAGCAAAAAGACTACACAGTATATCACATATTGTTGGAGATATCATAATATAGATACTGGAGAAAGAAGACTTCAAAGACCAAATGAGATATCTACTACAGCAATGTGGAGAGAGCCTACCCATTCCTCAAGATGTGGTCAAGACGGCAGCAGCAGATGAAGGGCGTGGATATATAATACTACGGCAACTCTGTGTCCACTTTGGCAAGAGCTTAAATATCTCTGAAGATGTGGTCCAGGCGGCGGCAGCAAACACAGGGGATGGATATAGAATTATGTGCGAGCTCCGTGAATGCTTTCGGGAGAGTCTTCCTATCTCTGAAGATGTGGTCAAAGCGGCCGCAGCAAACCAAAGGGGTGGATATAGAATCATATGCCAGCTCCGCGAATACTTTAAGGAGAGTCTCCCAATCTCCGAAGATGTGGTCAAGGCGGCAGCAGCAAATGAAGGGGATGGATATAGGATTATACGCCAGCTCTGTAAGCACTTTGGGGAGAGCTTACCTATCTCTGAAAATATAGTCAAGGCGGCGGCAGCAAATCATGGGGATGGATGTGGAGTTCTATGGCAGCTCCGTAAACACTTTGGGGAGAGCTTACCTATCTCTGAAAGTATAGTTAAGGCGGCGGCAGCAAACCAAGCTACGATTATAACGCAGCTCTGCGACCACTTTGGGGAGAGTCTTCCTATCTCTGAAGATGTGGTCAAGGCGGCGGCAGCAAATCAAGGGGATGGATGTAAAGTTCTACAGCAGCTCTGCGAGCATTTTGGAGAAAGCTTACCTAGCTACGGTTGCACTTGGACAAACCAGTCAGCCTCTCCATGGCTTTGCTAATCTAAATATGCTCCTGCACAAGCGCCTTATCTCCAATATACTCAAAGATTATGAGGATAGTCTTCTAGGTATCTGACATTTAAGCGATGCTTATTTACGGTGTGCCTCCGCCAATGTATATTGTTGTTTATTGACTCGTTATAGTAGTTACAGTGACAATTGTCCAGATACACGGCTTGGAAGTGTTGTAATAGACTCTTGTGGCAAGAGTACTGCTTAAGACACTGATTATTATATTCTGCGAGATTTTCATAGCACTGAAAGCATACTCGGGGCTTCACAGCAGTTTAAATATCTTTGCCAGTCTTCTACAAGACAATTTTATGCCGCAAAAATAATAGAGTAAGAAAAGAGGATTCAGTTGACGTAATAACTTCTTCTCTGGAAAGACTATACTTTCGGGATTCTTTCACTGAAACAGTTTATTTAGACTATTAATCTTGATATAGACTATCTTCCAGAATATTATAATAGAGTTGAACTGCTTTAATAGTCTTATTTCACTGCTGTTACTCTATTTTCACTGATAAAAAGATAGATTAAGTTATAAGTTTACTTAGCAGATAAATCTGCTGTAAAAGAAGTTACTCTTTAATTTAAAGCTACTTCTTAGTCTTTTTGTCTAGAATAGCAATGTTTGTCAATTGCCACTTAATATTAAAAACTGTCTACTTCTTATTAAATTTCTCTTATATATATTGACAGAGTATATATAGAAGTTGATTTCATATATTTATAACTTCTTGTTTCAGTTTATTAAGCTTATTAAGCTTTCGGTCAGTCTTTTTTTAACTGTGTTAAAGCTTTTTAAAAAATATATTCTACTTCTAAATAGTCTTCTATAGCTCTGGATTGTACTTTATTATAATCTTCTATATATTAGTGAGCTCTTAGAACTGATATTAGTCAATCTATTGTTCTATTTAAGTAACTGCTTTTATTATAGTCAAATCTAACTTAAATTCTCTTATCAATGTCTATATATCAGTGTTAATTTACCAAGAAAGATAGTAATTTAGAAATATTTAAATATCCATATACTTTATAATTAAGTTCTGTTTAGCATTACTAACAAGATCTAGCAGTCTCAACTGCTCTTAATCAGTAATATATAATAGAAGAATAAACAAGATAGTATATTCTACACTTATTACTTTTATTTAGAATAGTGCCGCTGCTATACCGGAACTGATATATAAATAATAATTACTTAAAGTTAATAATCTTTTCAAAGATCTTGAGCTGTTAAGATAGAGTACTTTAAAAGATAGACTGATCACGATATATCTAAATCTTATCACAAATACTTTTAATCTTACAGAATATATAGTATTTAATTTTATTCTATTTTAATAAAATCTCTATCTATTAGTAATTATCTTCTATTTATAAGCATTACAGATTCTCCATAGACTTAATTTCCAAAGCTCAAAATATATTATTATAAAAAAGCATCCCAAGAAGAAATATATAAGAGCTCAGTATCAACAATAGATTATAAATAATTTCAGAAAAAGAGAAGATATTACTGATAGATCTATTAATAATAGGATTTCTAATAGAAGAGCTGTGAAAAGAAGCAGAAAGCTATATATACTTATATCACATCTATATATTTCTTTATAAATTTATACTTGATCTTCAAAAGAATTCAAGACAGTCTATTATAAAAATCCTATTAAATTAAATATTGTAGATACTGATACTGAAGACAATATATAGCATTGATTTAATTTACTATAAAATATACTATTAAAGAATAGAGATATTATTACATGCGCTGAAAATCAAAATTAAACTGTTTTTTTATTATATATAGTGTTGTCTTCTGCAGTAGTATTATATCTTTAATAAATATTAAGATCTTTTCTTTTTTATCTATATCTAATTTATGCTCTCTTGTAATTCTATAAATACTTTAAAATAGAAATAGATTAGTAACTTGTTCAGAATTAAAACTGAGATTAATCTTAATCTTTCTTATTTATCTTCTAAGTATATTATTCATAAGTTCTCTAATAATCTTTTTATAGTAATAGAGAAATAACTTTTAATTAATATTTAAAGACTTGAATTTTTTAATATTCTTTAGCTTTTAATTATTCTTCTCTTACCGCAAATATAGATATTAATAAAGAAACAAAGTCAACTTCTTTTTTCTTACTTCGCGAAGAGTTGAAGCAGAGTTTATTTATAAGAAATCTAGTAGCACTCTATATTTTTTATTTCTCTTTTAACAATATCTAATTATTTATTAGCTTATTTTAAAAGTCTTACTACAACTGTTAGAGTTTTAGATCTACTATTTCTATCTTTTATCTATCTATATAATGTTTCTTCTGGTGCTGTTTATATAACTATTATTATTACTGTCTAATAATAACTTATTATTTAAGTTAATATTAAGATCTATATCTAAGTTACTATCAAAGCTACTGCTGCTACAGTTATTATTATTAAAGCTAATATTTAAATTATTATTTTATATTGAGACTTCTAACAGAGCAGTAGACTTTTAAATTTTCTTCTAAGAACATTATTACTCAGAACTGCTAGAATAGTAGACATTGATATTTATATTATTATTACTAGAGCTGCAGTCTAAGTCCATTACTAGATAGCTTAGAGAAGAAGACTCTTTTTCACTCTTATAAGACTTTTCCCTCGAAGATCTCTGCATAAAGCAATTTTAACAGAATCAATCTTTGTCTCTACAGCAAGTTGAAGAAGGCATATCAGAGTCTGTGATATCTATAATATTCATCTACAAATCCACACTGGCTGCGTTGTTCAAGTCTAGACAGAAAGACACACTGCTAGCAGTTTTGTCATTGTTACCGCTACTGTCAGTGTAGATACAGAGACAGCGAGCCATAATCAGAAAAGAGAAACTGACAGACAGTCTAACAAAAGAAGGAAATAAAAACAGAATAAGATGCCTGTCAACAATAGAGAATATAATAGAGAAATAGCTGAGAAACAAAACAAAAGAAACAAATAAACAGATAGAAGCTCATTATTTATAAAAAAAACAACTATAGAAAGTGTGCTTCACTCTGAAAGAGAGACATCATTTCCAGTCCCTATTCTCAAAGTCTGGCCTTGAAAGATGATAAAGAGTCTCGCTGCAGCTTCATTCAGCAAACAGCTTCAGCGGTCCTGTGTTAGGGCAGTACCAGTCACGTGCCTTGAATTTGGTGCGTGGCTAAGCTGGAGTTATTATGCGCACGGCGGTTGAGTCAGCGATTGGGCCAGGATGGCCGTTTTTGGCGTCATTTACGGCCGAAAAAGGCAGCGCCTGCCCAAATCGAAATCCTAAGAAAGTAGAATAATTTTTAATTAATTTTAAATTATCTTTTAAATCTGAATTGTTTTACTATAGAGCTTATAATAGAGATAGTTAGCTAAATAGTAGATAATCTTATAGAGCTATACTTTATATTAATATACTTTATAAACTATAATAGACAGTCTATTAAGCTTTTTAAAAATAAAATGATTTATAATTATTAAAATTACTAAATAATAGAATTTAATCTATTTAATTATATATTAGTAATAATTTTTAAGTATTATAGAATACTTAAGATTAAAGTTAAAGTAATAAAGATTAATAATTGAAGAATTCTATCAGCTATAGTTAATCTTAACTGAATTTCTTACTCTAGTTTCTAATTATAATAATATATTATTCTATATAATTGACTCTCTATAAACTGAATAGTAAATACAGTTAAGATTAATAAGTAATCTAGTTAAAAATAAGCTCTATTGGATCGGGAGATCTATTGACAGTCTATAAGAGAAGTGTAATTCTAATATATATTAATTCTAATCCAGTTTGTCTACAAATTGGGCCGTGCCCCAATTCCAATACACTATCTTGCTTTACCCCTTCTGGGTTAGATATAATGGGACTTGGTACAGAATAAGAAGATCTACTAACAGTGCACTACAATATATAATTATTGTATCTCTGTCTTCTGCTATGTCTGCTTTACTGAGATGATCTGTCCACGTGATCTCTATCATGTCCAGTTATAAACTATCTATCAGTGATTATATATACTGTATATACTACACCCAATATATTAATATCAAGAGAAATTCTATTAACACAGCAGTCTATCAGAGTATATAGACAAGCTGAATTATATCTAATTAATCTAGTAAAAAATTATAATTCTCTTAGAGTTCATTGCCATATTTTTTCACTACTAAATAGTCTTTTAAATCTAGACTATTTTTTAATAGAACTTCTTATATATACTGTCTTTTAAATAGTAAATAATTTTACAAAGTTATACTCTATACTAATAGATTTTATTAAATAATTATAGACAATCTATTAAGCTTCTAAAAGATAGAATACTCTATAGTTAGAGAAGTTAACTAGATAGTAATAAAACTAGATAAACTATAATAAAATATATTAAAATAGATAGATTAAATCTACAGTAATAATATATTTATCTCTAAGTATAATAGTATATAGTAGATTAATTCTCTAATAATATACAGTGAATATAGTAGTCTAAAGAGCTCTGAACAGTTAGAAAATTCTATTAATCTATAGCTATTTTAATTAAATCTATTACACTGTAAACTAATTAATTTTAATTAATTTTAATAATTATAAATTAATAATTTTTTAGCTCTAGAGTAAGTTAGAGCTAGTTTATATTCTATATTTTTATCTAAATAAATTTCACGCGATTCTACTTAATAGAAATAATTATAGTCTTCAGTTAAAGTATAAGAATCTAAATATTACATATAGAATCTACCTTTAGGGGCTGGAGTCGCCAAAAACGGCATCCCTCGACGCCGTATCCAGCCGCCTTGGCCCCGGAGGCTAAACCCAAAAAGGAAGCTCAAGCACGCCGCTTTAGAGACCCAAAATTACATGGGCGGCACTGTAACGGCATTACAACATCGGTGTGACCCACTTTGTCTCAGTGTCCGTTCTGAACGATACTTGCTGAGCTCCCTCAGGCTCGCTGGTGTTGGAAGAGCAAGAAAAGAAAATGAAGATCATAAGTGTCCAATACACTGATCCTTCATTGTTCTTTTTTCGCATAAATAGTGCTATCTGTCCTCCTCTTTCCGTATTGTTTCCAGGCACTTCATCTCTTTCTGCATTTCCTGTTCCCGGTCAGGCCCTCTTTATCATGACATTCTCAGGACTCCCTCGGAAGAAAGGATTGCAGAGCAACCCTGATCGGAAATCCTATCTGTACTATGCTCAGCGCCGGAAGTTACATCTTGCGAACGGCCCAACGCTCCCGCTGTATGCCCCTAGAACAAATGTCTCGGCTGCGTCGGTGCGAGGCAAATGGATTCGGTAAGCCCTATATCAGTGTTTAGTGTTGGAGGCGCTTATAGTGTCTAGGTTCTGTTCCGAGACATACCATGACCCAGACGTTTTGCTCCAAAACCTCACTGCAGCTGACGTTAAGTCTTGGTTTGATTGGATCGAAGAGAACTTTCGAGGATCAATCAAAGCCCACGGGACGCTCTCGAACTATTGGAGGACACTCAAGAGGCTCTATTTCATGAGAAATTTTAAAACCATGGGGCCGCTGATGGAGAACGATTGCATCAACGTAAGTTACTTTTTCCCTTGCAAGTCAGAGCCGGATTTCTAACCTGGGCTATAGTATATGAATGTTGTTAGCCGGCGGATGGGGTTGCGCAGACTACCTAGGCCTAGACCTACAGAAAAAGCGATTGACCTGCTTCATTTTCAAACTACGCATCACGTCCATTGTGATTCAGTATTCGCCGACGAGAAACAACGGCTTTATCATGCCGTAGGCCTTAACTTGTCCAGTGTTACTGCCTGCCGAGCGGTTTCGTTGTTTGACACAAGGTGTCCAACCAATATTCAGCCGGATGGCAGCCCAGCAGTTTATAGGAAAGATGAGCCAGCAAACGACGAATCGTTGCCCCCTTCGCCATGCAGCCAGAGCGAGGAGGCTCTCTGCGATTCTGGTTATGAGACAAACTGGAGTGATAAACCTGGGGAGCTCGAAGATGACATAGCCTCCACAACGTCCAGTGACAGTTCTCCCTCCGACGCAGAGAGCGACATTAATTACATGTCGGACTGTTCCAGTGTTACAGATGATGGGTATCTTGCTGGTAATGATAAAACTGGCACCATTCTTTGGAGACATGTTGAGTTCTATATTATCAGGCACCCTGTGCCTAAACGTCCAAACATCCTCGCTGCAATTGTGACCCTTCTCCATACCAAGGGGGAGGATCGGAAGCCTCGACTGTAAGTCCTAGTCCTTTAATCTACCCATTATTAAGTTTCTCACTCGGGTGTAGAAAGAGGTTTGTGATCGAGCACGAAGAGAATCTGATTTTTGATTTACTATCACAACTTCTGTCACTGGCCTGGCACGATGGTATTTTTGCGCCCGAGATTAGAGACATAGAAGATATTTATACTCACCCAATCCCCTCCCATCGAAGGGGCATGCATCTGAAAGTCAAGAGGGAATGGTTGGATAAACCTATCTTTCGCGAACCGGAGCGCACCCCTGAAGGCTACCGAACATCAGACTCAATACCTCTCAAGGCCCAAACTTGGAACCGAAATTTGAAACGGACCGGAGAGAAGTCTGGTGAAGAAGATAACCTGACTCAGAAAGTGCTGCGACGTGGTGGCATCAATGCTATAAACAGTATGGCTCTTGTCTACTCCTAGTTTTACCAGGGACTTCATCTGACTACGGAACAGATAGGGCGCCGGCCTCAGTACGGGATCAGATTGCCGATCACGAGTCCAATGCTGTCAAATATTACCTTAATGAATTAGTGGATTTTGACACAGCCGCTGCGTTCTTTGAGCGGCCGTCAAATGAAGCAGTGCAAAGGGAGCTCCGATCAGCGACCCTCTTGGCAGACAACACTGCCCCTCTGGGTTTAACGGACCAACAGAAGTGCAAAATCCGCAGAGATCCTGACATCAGGCGCCTACGAAAGGTTTGTCAAAGACTCACAGAAGAGATACATCAAAGAGGATATCGAAGCGTGAAGGCAGCGGCCGGAACAGAGCTTGGAGAGAAAAAGAAACAGGCAGACGCGAACCTGAGCAGCAAGCTTACTGAACTCCGGGGAAAGGAGAAGCAAAAAAACCGGCGGAGACATTTTCGCTATACAGACACAAATCTATTCAACCAGCGATATGAAAATAATCCCCAGACCCAAAGTGAGGCTCAGCATCGCCCTTCCCATCACTATCAGATCCCAGAACGCGCGGAGCTGGTGGATTTACTGTTCTACTCCCTGCCCCCGAAGACGGAGGAAGAGGCGTTTCGTCGCCGGTTGAAGTATATCCGTCTCATGATCCGGTGGCAGGATCGAAAGGAGACTCCGCGTAGAGGGGTGCAAACGACAGTAACAGCTGTGCCCCAACGCCCGATCCCCCAAACATCTGCGCCAGTCAACACTGTTCCCGCAAGGTATAACCCATTGCAGTGTCCATTTTGCCTATCTGACCAGAGGCTCCCTCCCGCTCTTCGTGAAAAGAAGAAGAGCAAAATCAATAAGCTCTGGGACCATGTGGAAAACCTGCATAGAGAAGAACTTGCAGCATTCGCGACTGGCACCCGACAATGTGGATTATGTGACATACGAAATGATGATTTTGTCCCTTCCAGCGTTCCTCATTTCAAGAACCATACCCAAACGGTTCATGGAATCCGTCTTCGACCGTGAGATACACTTCCAAGTATCAGTCCGATACGGCCCTGACTCAAATTCCTTCGTATGTTGGGATCTGATAGTATAGTATACATAAGTAGCCATGATAACTTATATATACTTCTCTACTCACAGAAACCACCTTTACCTGGCGAAGAAGCCTTTTTTGATTGTTGCGACAAGTGAGAGATATTCCTTGTGTGCGACCAAGAGCCCGATGAGGACGAACCAAAGAGGCTTAAATCGACTTAGAGAATCAAGTATTTCACTTTCCATATACCATCTGTTCATCCGCAGTCCCTTCTTTTATTTATTTGCTGTATCGTTTGCCTTCTGTCTAATGCTTGTCATCCTTGGAGCGTTTATGCGTTTATCAAAGGTGGCGCTCAAAAACAGCCAATAACTAGGACCCTAACGCAAATTGATTGAATAGTAGGTTATAATTGGTGAGCGGTAGTTGTGCCCAAGGAGCAAATATTGCAGCGGCTAATTGAGGGTTTCGCCGGCTAGTCGGAGTAAAAGAGTACACTGGCGGCTATAGCGCAGGTGGCACAGAAACTGCATTTACCCTGATAGATGCTCTATTTGGTGGCAACATATAAACAAAGTTTGGCCTACGTGGTTGGCATTCATTGTAGTCATCGTTTTTCGTGGCCTGGGACCACTTTTTGTCAACTATCTTGCGTCTTGCTACATCGGTTGAGATCCCCTACCACACCGACTTATATGATGATATCCTCTACTGGACTTCGGGTCATCCCGACTTGCGCCAAAGACGACGATCTACCGCGGATACAAAACCATACCTTGCCCCACATTTGAGTGAAGTTGAATGGGATGAGAACAATGGCGAAAAGGCTCTGTCTAAGGAAGACGAGCTACTCTTCAAAACAGACCCACAGCGGTTCTGGACAAAGTAAAGGCATCAGGAGAGACTTAAGATAATTCATTATACCCCTGCACGTTGTCAGACCCATCTCTTCAAGTACAAAGGATGCTAGTTTGCCTTTCGCCGTGAAGCATACGGAGACAACTTCAGCCCTTGGGCTGCGAGAATGGAGAAGCTGTATATCTATATAGTGCCATGGAAAATAAATACCCTCAGAGATCTCCTTGACAATATTCAGAAGGACTCTGTTAGGAAGAATAACTATAGTATATTTATAAAGCGAGGTCTTCAAATAGGGTCTACTTTTCAATAGAAACACGCGGCATCTAAGAAACCTCGACTGCTATCGACCATTCTTTTGGATCCTGACTTGAAGACACATATTATTAACGATATACGAAACTATCTTCTTCCTGGTACTCGTTCCTGGTACCAGTCTCGAGGTCTTCCATATCGACAAAGCTACCTTTTTTATAGTCCGCCTGGTACGGGAAAGTCAAGTCTATGTCTGGGTCTTGCCAGCCTTGTTCAGCTTGATATCTTTGTTACAAGCCTTACCACGAATGGCCTAGACAAGAATAGTCTAGCCCTTCTATTTCAGGAACTTCCCACGAGATGCATAGTTCTTTTTGAGGATATTGACCAGACTGGTATTCAGAAACAAAAGACTGAGGACACTCTCTCACAAATACCAGAAGAGACAGATGACAAACAAAGCAGGACCTCCGAATCTCAATACCGCAATCGGTCACCTAGTGGCATTACTCTTTCTGGCTTTCTTAATATTGTTGATAGTGTATCCACGCAAGAAGGGCGTATTTTGATCATAACTACCAACCACATTGAGCAGCTTGATCCTGCTCTACTACACCCAGTATATATGGACATGCAGGTCTTTTTTGGCCACGCGAACCGACTAGCCCACCAGGAACAATTTCTCCTCTTCTATTTAGGGTCTGCCGATGGACTCTTTATGGTACAGCGAGCACCAGACGGCTCTTTCTGCCCATCTCCCACACTGAGCTCTGCAGAATGGGACTTGGCTTATGTCACCGAGTTGTCCACCATATTCGCTGAGAAGATTACTCCGTATAAGTATACAGCAGTGGAAGTTCAAAACTATCTTCTACAGTACAGGGACCGCCCAGATCTAGCAGCAAATGATGCCACCGAATGGTCGAATAAGCACCCTTCAGCTGGTATGTGGATCTGTCTCCCTTCAACATATCAGACGATCAGTTTAAAATCCATGGCACTTCTTACCATATTCGAGTAGCTGCCTTTATCTTTTCCTGGTCGTCCCATAATCCCTGTTTAGAAACTGATTGCTGCGATGGGCTGAAGTGGCTCCTTTAAACCTCGCGTCCTTCTGCTCCAACGTGCTCATGGAGACAGTAAACCCGGATTTTGGGAGGGGCCCATGGGTGGTGTTGATGGGGAAGATAAGACATTGCGAGATGCACTTAGACGGGAAGTTTTTGAAGAAACTGGACTACAACTGTCACAGATTGTCCAATTTCTCCCTCTCCAAAAGTGGACAACCGACAAGATGCGCGAATGGATTGGCTTTTCATGTATTATTGCGGTTTCTCCATCCGGAGTAGATGGGAGGAGATGATAACACTGAATCCTGAAGAGCGTCAGTCATATACATGGGCAACAGAGGATGAGGTGAACGGTGGGAAGTACAGTTTCTATGGCGAACATCAGAGCCAAATTCTCAAGGCCTTTTCGGTTTTACGGGAGAGAGGTTCGCCCTTGTCTTAGGATCGAGATGTGTCGAAGCTTACTTGGGGAATTTTGTTTACTGGTGTATAAGTGAACTGTTTTGCTGCGAGTTGGGTCCTGTTACCCGATTCGGATGCCGCCGCTTTTGTGAGGGCAGCACGTGAGTGCTCCGTGTTCGCTCCGGGCCACTCACTGATTGCTCAGTGAGCACGCACCGCAGCTCCGGTCGCTCCCGGATTGCTTTGGCTCAACTCAGTGAGTGATCCCGGAGCAATGCCAGTCCTCTCTCTGTCGTCACTCACGTGACCAACAGAAGTCCTCTAAACCGTGTACAGACTAATTTATCCAGTCTATGATCCAACCCGCATGTATCTGAGGGCATCACAAAGACAAGAGCTGGAATCTTTTTCAGTCACCGCACACTATGCCTGACACTAAGAAGCTTCGATCAGCATTTGGCGCAAGTGATGAGGGGTCATTGCTAAAAAGGAACTAAAGGTATCGCACTTCAATTGCGAATATAAATATGCCCTACTCGCCCAGGACAATTTTACTTTCATCTCATTTCCCACCATTCTACAATCCTTTCTCTCGTACTCTTTCCAAACTCATTTATTTTGCTACATTTCAGCGGTTGATAATGGCTATACGCTCTTCTTCATTGAAGGCCGAGCAGGATGAAACGAAAAGAAAAGCTCGCCGTGAACTCCGTAAACAGCGAGGCTATGAGGCGAAAGCTCATCAACAGAAAGATGCCCAAAGGACAAGGGGTAGAGCTTCGCCAAAAACGAAAAAGGGATATGCAGGGAAAGTGCGAAGGTATGAGGAGTAAGTTTCTATATACTCTAAGATGGAGTCGTTCTTCTCACCATGACTTCGTTAGATTTTTTCAGGAGAAAGATATGCCTGAGGACCATAAGGTTGGAGACGGGCATCCGGCGCCAACACTAGAGGAACCCAAAGAGTTTATCCGGTGGCGTGTTGAGTCTACTAACGGCAGACTTGCTCCAAATGGACGACTGACCAAGGACACGACTTTGATTTGGGCTCAAGAGTTCGTCCCAGGCTTCTATTTTCTGACAGGGAACGAGATTTCCCCCCATGACCGGGCCGCTCTCTACAGCGTGAGTTAGATTCACCTTTCGAAGGTCATGTATCTGATTATTACAGTGGATAGAGCATGATCTAGTTCAAGAGGGGTTCCTCTCAGTGATTAAAAGGCCGAAGCACACTTTCAAGCTTTCGAGCTTTGAGCGAGCCATGATCGCTTTCTGGGCAACAGATGATCCATTCTTCATGCCTGGAAGGTATCGTGTCCAATTTCACTTCATTACTCTTCAGTTCCTATGCACGGGTGCCAGAGTGTCCTCTTTCACACCTGCATCAGCAGACAGAGCCGGACGGGGGCTTCGTTACAAAGTACGGATTCCAATATGCCTACACTTCAGCTTCCAAATGCTGACAGTAGCCAGAATATTGAGCTTGTATTGTTTCGTACGGATGATGCTCCTTGGAGGGTCGGATAGCGGCTTGACCAACAGTATGTCAAGAACAACAAAGACCCCGAGAATACAATGTATGTAGCTATCACCATCACCAGCTTTGGAATGGTCATTAACGAGGACAGCTTTGGTACTGCTATTTGGGACTGCAATGAACCTATCTACTCAGGAGCCTTGTTCCTCCTAGCACTAGCTCTTGCGGATAATGCTCTCTTTGGGTTCTCCAAGCCAGAGGAGATTTTTGAGCAAAGAATCCCCGAAGGAGAAGACGAACTGGTCCTCAGATGGAATGATGAAGCCAAAGACCGATGTATTGTAAGGCGCGTCACAGCCGAAAAGGTTAGTGAGGAGCCGTTGACTAAGGAGAGATATCAAGAGGGTCTACGTAATATCCTTGTCAATGCTGGCTATTTTGTTACTGCAACGGTACATGCGATGCGCCGCGAGCTAGGAAAAGCTGTCCAAGGTTGGTTCATGCTTTTCTTTCACCTGATATGAGAGCTTAGCTAAATACTCGCGCAGATAAATACTCGGCTCTCGTGGCTCAAATTCTTACGCATAGGTCTAAAGCTGTGTATGGAAATGACTATCTTGCCAACTGTTCCGGCGTGGATGTGTTCAATGCTCTACGAGGCCGAGCCGCAGATCATACTCACATTGACTACTTTCAAGGCTACGACCGATTTCACGAGAATGGCCTCCCTCGCCGGTTACCTACAGAAGAGGAAGAGAAGGTCGATGAAGACCCGTGTTTGGTCGCCAAAGCCGCAAAAATCCAGCAAGCACAGTCAGATGATGACATCAGAAGAGCAAAGCGCAAATATAGCGTCCTTAAGAGAAGGATCTCTTCGAGCAGGTTGCAGAAATACCAGAGTCAATGGGTCCAGAGTCGTCGGGACTGGAAAGTCCTGACCAGGGGCCGCGAACGCCCGGATCATATTGAGCAGAGTGCAGAAAAGCAGGCACTGTGCAAGCTCATGCCCGAATTAGGCCGTTTAGCGGCGGTCATGTCATCCAACGAGCCACTTTCTTTTGACGAAAAAGCCAGTGTGGTGAAGGATCTCTTTACCCAATGTCTTCGTGATTTTGACGTGGTCTATCGTCCGGGTGAGGAGCCTGTTGAAAAGCGATGCCCCGTTGCCAGCTGTCGTAAATTATTGGAACCGTGAGCCGCCCACTGTTTCCCTATATTGATCCTTCACTAACATGCCACAGCATGGAAAAGCCCTTACGGAGCAGGCGCATCCATTCTTGTATTCAACGAGAATCTGCTCGAGACTTGCACATCCCTCTTCAACAGATCAAGTATTGCTGGGAATGCTACACCTTCCATGATGGAAAGAGTGCTGAGTTTGAGGAGCATTGTGCGGGACACCTCCCCTTGATGACCAACCAACACTACAAGGTGATGGTGTATCGCCATACCACCATCCGTGCCGGATACTGTATTGAATGTATGTGGGATGACCGGCTTCCTGCGGCCTGCAGGATGAGAGCTTTTGACCGAAGCCCAGAGCTGAGAGAGCATCTTGAGGAGCATGTTGATCGGAAATCATGGCCATCGGAATGCGCTGACCCTTCCTGTAACCACATTGCTACCGAGGAACAGGACTACCGCCAACACCTTCGCGATGTGCACCATTACCACAAAACCATTCGTGTGCGATCCAAGAAGGCCTGCAAGAAACGATTGTCCTCAATGCAGGACAAGGAGTCTAGTTCAGACAGGGATCATTGTATGCAGCGGAAACGCCCGCGCAAGCAAGGCAAAAAGCCTTCCGTACCATCATCTACTAGTACGAAAGCACTGAAGATTACTTTCTGGGAACCCCCCGCAATGCGTCCGAAGGCTATCACGTCTGTCCCTGCCCAGGAGAAAGATAAGGATCAAGAGAGCCTTAAAGGAATGGCTTGGCAAGCCGTTATTGACTGCCGGAACTTGTATTTGCCTGTTGTAAGCCAAAATAGCCAGAAGGCTCGATCGGCCACATTTGACACACCTGATTTGACCGATGGCTTGAGCGGCTGCTCAAGCCCTTCAACAACAAGCTCCGCTTTCGGTGTGGTTCCCATCAACCCACGGACTCTAGAGATGCCGTCTGTGCTCTTGTGCCAGCCGGGTGAGGAAACTGAACAGCCCTATGCACGCAGTCCAGGGGTGCATGCGGAAAGCAACTATGCTACTGAGAAGATCGAGGGTAATACTCCGCTTCAACAGCCCTTCGCAGACCTAGCCCTAGGAGGTGTGGATTCTCAAGGTGTGGCTGTACCAGAGACGGACAACATAACCATTGAACACGCTCCACTGTCTCCGACTTCTCTGAACGATAAGCCAGCATCAAGTTTGGCAGACTATGAATCGAAGCTAATAGGGGAAGCGGATTTCACAACGCAAAGCTCTTCAGACATGCATGGTATCGAAGACAGGACAAAGGAGGCCGTAGGACTAACAGGGCCTATAACAAGAGCTAAAGCTAAGGAGCAAGCGGCTAAGGCTTGCCAGAGGTCTACGGACTTCCAAACCTCAGGTCGGAAAACTAGGCCCTACAGTCAAGAAGAGGACAAGTTACTGAAGACACTCATGCGGAAGTTGGCGACTTTCGAAGCGGTAACGTCAGCCTTTCAAAAGCGATTCCCAGCTCGGTCTGCGATTTCCCTTCGGAAACGTTGGTCCGTCATACGACCGCCATCGCGGCGTTCGACCCGATTAAAGCCTCTTTGAGAGATTATATAAATCGATAGATTGTATATAATTACTTTTATAGGTGAACAAGCTTGCTGTTTAAACCAAGTTTCATTTACGAGATTTGTAGTGTTGGTGGCCGCTAGAGTTGTCGCCTAGTATATACAGTCTTGCTTTGCTAATGGAGACGTATTGAGTAACTGAAAGCAGTTACAATAACATTGACACCGAATCCTCCCCTGGGCTGGAAAAGAGTTGAAATAATGTTAAGGGAAAGCGCTAATGCTCCATGCGTGATAAGTACTCTGAAGCACGAACAGTTGCGTTAAGAATCCCAAGTGGGAGGCACCTACACAGCTAGTGTCCAAGGAATAATAGGAAGCATAACACAGTTCAGTAAGACGCGCCAATATACTGTACATATGAAAAATGACACTGTTTAATCTATGGGATCTGACCTGGCCTATGAGTAAAGTAAGATTCCATTGGATGCCAACTTCATAATGGAGTGAAACACATTTGACTGAATGCTTTACATGAATATATTACAGTACATAATCTTTCCTCCCAATACAAAACATTGCAACGCCACAAAACATACATTACGTTACATCGAATTCACGTCCCAAAAATACGGATTGTAAATTGCTGTTACGGGTTGTATTACGTTCTCTAGATACTGTGTATGGGTATTGTCAAGCCTAATTTTGACACATCTAGCGTCCTCTAAAAGGTTAGTGGCTTGGTTGAGCACTGGGTTTCTTGAATGACTAAGAAAATGTTCAGCAGTAATGTAGCCGGTAAGCAACCCGGTAATGTAAGCAACCCGGTAGACCCACGCGTTTTTTCGCGCCTCCTAGAATTGAAGTTATTCAAAACACCGAAAAATCTGCATTTCTATAGAAAATTTAAATAGTCTGACGATTAGGACAATAAGTAATTTTATGGCCTAGAATACCGCAACCAGAGCACTTTGGTGGGGCGCGTATGCGCTGGTTTTCTACCACAGTGCCTATATCTACTAAGATAGTAGATATAGCTGTATTAGTAGAATTCCTGCCTTGTATAAGCTCCTGAGCTTCCTGAACCGAAGCACCTGATTCTATAGGAAGCTGTCTAGTAGAGCGCTTTTTCTTTTTAAGCATTCTTTCATGCGCGGCGCGTAGTTCCTTAGCTTCCTGCTTTGCAATAGTAGCTTCATTTAAAGCTCGTTCATAGCCTTTAAAAAGCTGCTTTATCACAACCTTAGTAGGCGAGTCAGGGCTCTTTGTACGAGCTCTAAGCAGCTTCTTCGGTGTAGTTTCCTGCTTTTGTAGTTGCTTTAGATTATGAGGCGTTTTAGGCACTGAATTAGTAGACCTACTACTAGGTCTACTACCTGGAGGTGTTGCTTCCAGCTGAATATTCAGCTGAGATAATACGCGGTCAGGACTAAAAGGAATAAGACCAGTAGCTGAGAAACCGCTGCAGATATTACTAGTAGTATATATCTGAGCTCTCGTCTGAGGAAAGGCTTCAAGAAAGTCAAGTTTATCGATATGGTTGAAGCCTAATCTCATCTTATTCTCAACCAGCTGTCCGTACGCGCGTTTTAGGGGGCCAAAGCAGCCTACATCAAGCGGCCGAAGTAGGTGAGATGAGTGCGCAGGCATAAAGAGCGGTATAATATTGTTTTGACTGCATATATCGTCAAACTAAGGTGTCAAATGACTGCCGTGGCCATCGAGTATTAAAAGCTGATATCGACCAACTGTACGGCTAGTAGTAAGAGGTATAAATAGCTGCAGCAGCCAACGTAGACCTATCTCGCCGGTAGTCCAGCCATTTGCACTCGTTTCTATACGCCAGTCTAGTGGTAGACCCATCTCATACCAGCCCTCAATATGGACCTTACCTTTAAAGATAAGGCAAGGTGGAAGGGCTCCTCTAGATCTAATACACTCGAGAGAAGTGACCCATTCCCGGTTCCCTGGCTGTAGAAAAAAAAGTCTACCAGCTAACTCAGCGCGAGTAACTACTTTAGCAGTAGATATCAAGCCCATTGCAAAGTCAGTTTCATCAAAGTTGTAGATATCATCCGGTTGAATACCATACTGCATTATTGTAATCTGTACGCGCTCAAACCACTCACATAGAAACTTAGGATCCTCGCATTTAGCGCGCTGATAGTTGTAGCGGCGAGAGAAGCGGGATTTTAGCTCATCTCTGCGCTAAACTAGATGAGATACCCATTTCTGACCTACAGTAGTAGGTATAGGATCGCCACATTTAACAAGCAGTATATTGGCCATTTCTCGTACATACGCAGACCGGGGAGGCGCTCCACGTTAATCTAGTAATAGGACCCAGGATACTAAGGAATCCTCCTCTTTTTAATAGCTGAGATAGCAAGTAGAGCTCTGTCTTCCTTTTCAATTAATTCTTTTGAATTTTTAAGCGCTTTTGGTGGCATGGTTGGTGGTTGAATTAGGTAGACTTTTTAGCCATGGTCAAAACGCGTGAGGTGGAACGCTCGGTTGCCGGTTACGTTACTAGATAGTGGGTGGGATATTGATGTTTGAAGTATTCCGTTTCTCAAAGAATCTAAGGTTACCGACCTACTTACATGACCGGTTTGCTTACCGAATATGTTAAGTACATTAGCGTAATGTATAACTCGGTCTTACAAGAACTTTGTTGTGACTTGGCATAGTCCGATCAAGTCCTGTAATGGAAGCCTCATGATGGGCAGAATTACTTTTGTAATTGAGGCTAATTTTAGCGTCACCAGGAACTATTGCTCTTATCGTGTTGGTGAGAGAAAGTCGGGATAAGGAACAAAGGAGCTCAAGTTCTTGAAATGTAGGACAGCGTTCTTCCCTATATATCACATAAAACGAGCATTGCGTTTGCCAAGCTATTCTGCTGTGTAGATAATAATATCTCCTTATTGGCGCTTCTTCCCTGGGAGTTAAGTACAGCAACACAGATGACCATGTAGTCTTGATATATTTGAACCAGTACAGCCCAGTCACCACTTCTGAAGTTGGATGCTCAGAGTGTTTACTCTATAGCAACCATTGGAATGTGGCCCTAGAATGGATTGGTACCTTGGGAATTCATAGTTGAAATGGGAGCCTTGATGTGAATATCATAATATCACTAGACGTTTGCTATTTCCACTAAGACCGTCTGAGAAGAGCACCTTAATGATATTATGCTGATTTCCCCTCCGGAGCTGCGCTATGGAATGAACGTTGCAGGTGCATCAGCTGGCATTCGAGGTTTTGTATTTGCCAAATCAACACTCTATTGTGGGACTCAAGCCGTTGATTCCTTGCCTGTAAATCACTTTTTTCATTGTGAACCTTCGACAATTCGCGGTTTAGTTGTTCATTGCATGCGAGAGCTTCCCGATTGAGCTGGTGAGATTGATAAGCTTCGCGATACGCTTGCTCAAGCAGCTCTGGAATGCGTTGTGTGAGGCAAGGCGCTATAACTGCCATGGCCGATTTAGCATTGAAGGGGAAGGTGAGGAGCAATACCACTTACCCTGGGTTGGAGTGTGAGCGCACGGTGATCTATTGTGCATATTTGAGAAACAGAGGAGTGCGCCACCGGTAGCCGTGAATTGATTTAGAAACTTCTTGTGTGAGTATCAAAGATCGGAAGAGTCGGACGTTCGACAGTGTTAGTTAGGCTCTTTTATATCTTGAGTTTTATGTTACTAGCCTTATTTAGTTGTGCCAGCCATATTAGTTTAATGGGAACAACTCATTGTGCCTGCACCTGTACCATCCCTTTTTATACGCTGCAATAGATCCATCACTACCGCACTATTGCCTTGGCTCCACATCATGTGCACTTCTGAATGTTATTGGAGTATACGAAAGGGAATCAATAATCGATGGGGAGGTGAGCGGATCCCTCGAAAACCCATTGCAGATGCACTCCATTCAAAGTTTTCGTCCCTATCCCTTTCATTCTAGCTGGGAACTATGTCTTACTCTCACGTAATATGGATCATGGGGCTAAAGTACAACGTTGATGCACCAACGGAGGGAAATTGTTAGCTGGTTTGACAGCGATTATTTGCCTGCTTTTTGATCCCAGTCTATTGGGCCACAGCTTTTCTCACTATAATCTTATTTGCCTACAATCTGCCACATCAGCCCACAAGCAACATTATTTGCTCCCGTCCAGTAGTGGTAAATTGGGTATATAGCGTAACTCACTCCTGTAATAATTCAGTGGAGGAGCGAAAAGCTATTAACCGGTTACTGCACTACGTAATCCTGCGGTGTCGCCAGTCACTGAAGGTAAAATACCATAGCTTCCTAGCGAAGATGTCTACGGAGACCAGAGACTGTGTACCAACCATTGCATATTCTATTGTTGTTTATTCTGTATGGAACCGCCACATACTGACACATCCGAGTATGATGACAAAGGGAACTCACCAGAGTCTGGGTAGGAGAATCTAACGAGCTGGAACTCTGGCTGGGTATGGTACAGATCAGAGGGCTCAATATACGATTATCCTAACCTGCGCCGACGGAATTCAATATTTTCACTATCTTTCCACCCTTCTCGATAAGCAGAGTAATCGCGGGTGACCACTGTGCGTGCCTTTCCCATACGCAGCTTGATATTGTGCTTCTTGAGGTATTCGTCTGCACCGATGTGGCGCGAAAACGTACTAGCTGCGTTTCGGACATCCACGGCGAGTTTGACATATCCTCGCTTTTAACAAACGAGGAATTTTTATCTGAAGGGTTCTGCTTCACTGGAGGGGAAGGGGTGCTGTTTAAAATCACGGGTTTCGCGCGACTCCCTCTTGATAATTTTGTCAATGTTGTCTTCGCTGCACGTGAGATCGACCACGTTCTCATCATTTTCATTAAAGTCAGCCAGTGCTCCTCTAGTATGAAGATTGAGATTGTCTATCGACTCTAGAGAGCCGTAAGACTCGTCGGACATGCTGTCTATGTCCAGGAAGCCAGGTATTTCGTCCTCTGACTGGCCATCAATGTCCAACGCCAGTGAAGGTCCTTTATAAAGCCTCTGAGGTTTGCGCTCGCGTTCCATGTCTGCTTCCCGTTCCTTGGCGGCTATTATACCTAACCATTTCTTTCTTGCCGCCTCGAGTTCGACTTTCTTCTCACGGTTGGCCATGGAGACGAGCCCATCAGCGACTCCGACGCGGTAGCTAAACGTGGCCGAACCGCCCTTATAGGAGCATGCCCAGTCCAGGATCTTATTGTGCGCCATTTCGAACGCTATTGCCGCTGTGACCGTGTTTTCCGCTATACCAAAAAATGACCAAGCAATGGATGTTTCGTAGTCCGTCGAAAAACATTGGCAATCAAAGGACATACACATAGCCTTTGCCAACTTGTGCACAAATGCCTCCTTAATCACACGTCTGGTACGGTTCTTAACGTTGATTATTTCCACCTTGCTCATTCCTCCATATTGGGCTTTGCTTCCATAATCACTGTTGGCCACTAGATCCGCTTGGGAGACATTATATTGGGCCATTAGCTTCTGGGCAACGAAAAGGGCGGCTTTGGCTTCTGGCTCGGTGGTACTCTTATGGCGAGCTCGACTTAGGCATTTCTGTATTTTGATAAGGACGCCTCTATCCAAGGACCCAAGTGAATCTTTTGGCTTAACTTGAGCCGTTTTGATCACAGTCGCTCTCTGTAAAGGCTGTCTCTGCTTTTTGGCTCTCATCGGGACAGGAGTGCGGGGGAGAATGTGGCACTGTGTTTGCTGATATGCTGAAGTAGTATTTCTTGGTAAATATGGTGTTGAGATTATAGATTTTTTAAATGGAGGATGATATGGGTATTTGGCACTCATGGCGGCGGCCGGTTGGTGGCTTTCGTAAAGTTCAGTCTTGGGCGACTGCGAGCCGTGCAGGCTGACGACTGCGTTCACCGGTGTTGGTTATAGTTGGTTATAGTGGTTGAGGCCAACAATTCATCGGTGATTTGATAGCTCCACTTACTTGCCATGACCAATAAGCCTGTATGGTACATACGACAGGACACTGGACAATTTTGGTCCCTTTTTGCAGTGAGCTCTTTGCTCGACCGCAATCTATTCATTTATTGGATGTCTTGGCCCCATGTCATTCATTTGTGGATCATCATTCATATCAGATTCCTACCTTTTTTGGTACTTTATTATTCTCTGTACCAGTGCTGCGCATGGACGCTCCACCGAAAAAGCTCCCAATGGACACCCCAATCAGTTAACTTGTTGCAATGAAGCCCTTTGTTGAGTGGGATGTTCGTCTAAATCTTCATGCTAATGGTACAGTGTGGTGGGGAATTCCAACGCAGTTGGCT
The DNA here is from genome assembly GCA_008274985.1 of Aspergillus sojae. Lineage (NCBI taxonomy): Eukaryota > Fungi > Ascomycota > Eurotiomycetes > Eurotiales > Aspergillaceae > Aspergillus > Aspergillus sojae. The sequence continues at coordinate 5,855,470 of CP035528.1, read as the reverse complement.
TGCGGTCAGCCAATGGTTGAGTCCGATACTGATTGATCAGCACTTGGTTTTTCTTTAGGGCCACAACAATGATCCAGGCCTTGATAAAAGCAGAAGGACGGCATACTGGGACAAAGCCTGGACGAGGAACTGGTTGGCGCCTACTGAATGCCTGGCTAGGTTTCACGCTAGAACTATGAGGGTGGGGTTGAGTTTACCAGAAAATTTATATTAAACTTGGAAATTTTATGAATGTTCAGTATATCACAATCCTGAGAAGGGTTCAGCAAATCCTGGAAATATGCTACACTATCGAGGCTTGCACGTTATAATGTCACCTATACATCCAATTGTGATACTGAATGCTTCAGGTACGGCAGGCGAAATTGACCTGCTCAATTTCAGCCTGACGATCCAATCTTCAAAGTATCTCAGATCTGTATTTAACTAAATCACTGTTGGTTAAACAGCAAGAATGATGACCTTTTAGGCTTCATGGCTAGCCGAGCAAATCTACGTGCACTTTCCAGCCATATGTAACAAAAAATATTAACCTCGCCGATGATCTATCATATCAGCCCGGTCAGATACCTAAGACAATTCATAACACTCTACCATGAAGCGCGCCCTTGTCTCCTATTGCATATCTTGGAATATATTTTTGGCTATAGATAATTGTTTCAGCTATCCCTTGCCGTGTTAGGCGTCTTATAGACTATATTTGAAACAAAACCCATACTTTAAATTCAGAGCAAGATTCACTTGTGTCAAAGGCCAATCTTACGTGCTGGTTCATCATCTAGATTGTCCTAACCAATGCACTTCTTTTATGGCATATGGCTCTGGGTTCGGTGCAGGTATAATCCGTCACTTCCTGCACGTTTTCGATGAAGCATTAACTTGGAAAATTCAGGCGCAAATCTCTACTTCCCTCAGATGCAGCTGCCAATACTACAGACAAAACTCGCGCGACTACCTGGGAGACACAGAACATAAACAGAGCATCATGAAGCTGCCAACTGAGCTGGACCAATCTTTCTACCCATCGACTGAAACGAGGATAACAGCCGGGCCTCTTCGGTGCGAGCGCTGTAACGGTCGTCGTTCCTCAGCGTACAACTACGACCATTATCGAGACCCAGTGACATATCCGTCCATAGGTATCTGCTCCCGATGGTGGACAGGCTATGCAGCTGCTAAAACTGAAGCGTGGCTGCACAATGGTCTACTGCAGTTTTAAGAGTTACCGGCTGGCAGGATGATATAAGAAACCAGCCGATGGTGTACCTACCTAAAACACCCTTCATGTTTGATTTCCCCAATTTTATTCGCCATATATGAATAAAGCCACAAAATGACAGAAAATGAGGATATGCTAGGATAAAGATAGTATAAGGACGGGAAGCTAGCTGGTTAAACTTGATGTAGGATAATTTGTAAGAGAAGAAGCGGCAAACAACATTGTATATGAATGGGTAAGGCACTAAACAGAAAGGTACGGGACACGGCAATTCAAGACAAGTTGCCCCAAGGGCCCAGCGAAACGAGTAATCTTGACAGGTTAATGGATGGATCAAACTCCATTTCTTGCGGGAGATGGTTTCGTGCATCAACTAGGCGCTATACACTAAGATTGTAGCAATAGAATTATCGGCTCTCGCATAGTGATACACTTGTAAAACATGTGTCCGGGCCCTATATCCTTTGATTCGTTCTCACATGGAGGCTACTAATAAAGAAGTTAGGTCATACTTTCATACGAAGTAGTAGCATATATTAGTATCTTGATTAAGAAAACTGTACTACAATACTCAGACACTGACTTTTGCAAATGGGTATGAGTAAATGTCCGATGGCTTTACATCACCTCACGAAATCTATTCCATCAATGTGTGTTCTGTTTGAATTCCTTTTTTATTTTAGTAATAAGATATATCTTAGGAAGTTCTCCTTCTTTCTAGGTGGATGCTGGTTATGCCTTGCTGATAGATCGCTTGTGTTGCTTAAATTTACTGCCTCAGCCTTAGCACTAATCCATGATATGATTGTCAGTAATGAGCTCACTATCACCAGATGGCTAAGGCTGCTGGCTGCAATGAGCGTACGATCAGACAGCCTCGCTCCAATATGTACTAATTTGGCAATGTGAAGGCGCATCCAAATAAAAAAGGGCAGCCAGTGGTCTTACGCCAGTTATAATTAAAGTTCTTTTTATAATCTACTTAAAAAGTCTCGCTTGTACTTTGATGAGATGGTGCTCTTTGTATGGGATGATCAAGAAATAGTGAAGGGCGCGGACTATGATTTGTTCTCGCCTAATTGTGATGGTACATAGACGCCGGCATTGGGAAAGTGTCTTGTGGTTTATTCTTTAAAGCACCATATGCAGATTAAATAAAAGTGCATGGATTGAGGAATGGCCAGTGTGTTCCCATCGGCGTGGTTGTGTCAACCTTCAATAACATTTTGAATCACTAAGCAAGACGATATCTACCCGCAGGGCATCCTTATCTCTAGGTGAACTCCTTGGATTAAAACATATGGAGTCGGCGAGTCTACTTGAAATTCTGTGTTGTTTATTTCCATATTATGTTGTTGTTTTCAGCATAAGTGTGTAAAAAAAAAAAAAAAAAAAAAGACAAATCTTTAAGAATACCGCGTACAATTGTATTGAGATGTGGAAGTACATGATAAGAGATCAGTCTCTTATGCGTTCGAAGCAGTCGATCAGATGCCGTCTCGCTAAATCCATAAATAGGGTCAGATATCCGTTACTATTGGTCAGTTGCATAATGCTCGCCCAGTCATTTTTATCATATGGAAAATTGCTGCGAATGGCCTTAAGTTCCTCAGATAAGCAAGACTTTCCCCAGAAGGAACGCTCCCAGGTAATTTCTTCCAAAGCAGGGAATTTGTTTAAGAGCAAAAAAGGTAAGAATCCGGCTGACATAGACAGATGGATCTTTTTGAGGGAAAATAGCTCGACGTTTAGGGCTCGACATGTGCCCCACGAGTCGTTCACAATGATTTGTTCCAGCCCTACTCCAATTTCGCGGAGGATATCGCTCAACTTGTCGCTCAACTCACCCTCTGACTGTATTACTTCCAAGGTTTTTAGAGATTCTGATTTCCCGTGGAAGATCAATCCACCAAGCTGCAAGTGAGAAATAGTCAGTTTGGAAAGTCTCGGTAGCATCGAAAAGTCCACGAGAACAGCGCAGTCCCTATCCCACGCGTCTTCCTCCGAACAATAAAAGTCCATATCAAAATGAATTTGAAGATCCAAGAGAGCTGGCATAGCGGGCACCACTAGAATACCACTTGATAGACTTTCTATCTCCAGCGTCTGCAGCGACTGGAATGGTGGCAGAAGTGGCCAGGAGCCAGGAATAGTGTGAAAAAGAAGCCACTCTCGAAGGGCTGGCTGCTCAATGAGCTGGTGCTTTAAACTATTTGTGCTCTCATCGCTTCTCTCGGCATTGAGACTAATGGTGTTATTGGCATCAGTAGACGGCATGACAGTGAAGAGATTATCCAAAAAGCCTTACCGGCACCGCTGTACATTGGGGAATCGACTCAACAGGTTTAGCATGCAAGGCTCCACGGCTCGGTGGCAAAAGATGTGCACCTCTCGAACAAGTGGTAACCACTCGCCTAAGAGTTGGAAAATTCTAGTTGCTGGTAGGTGCTTGTCGTTCAGGGACTCGGGAAAGTTGCATGGTGCATGGTCGATTTTGATTCGGCGAAAGAGAATCCTAGCAGCATTGTGTCGTATACCCTTTGAGGTATTGAATAATGCCCACAAATCGCGGTTCTTCAGCTATTATGGCATATCAGTATATTATGATGTCTGCAAACATGGGTGGCTAACATTCTGAAATATCATAAGTAGTAATTCAGGAGACAGGCCCAACAACATTTTTAGGCAAGAGGGGTTTCTATTCGGCCGTCAAGGAACGGGAGGTGACAGTTGACAGTTCGCCAGATCTTTTGCATCTATCTCTTATATCCAGGCCAAAACACCATTTAAGCCAGAGTTGCGTAAAATCTTCTCAGTCTCATATATAGAATAATCATTCGCTGAGACAATACATGCTAAAAAAAAGAAAAAGAGAAAAGAGAGAGAGAGAACAGCTGGAAGCCAACTTTGAGGCAGTTGCGCTCCCCGCTTCACCTCTCGGTCTCAGAATTTGTACGCTGTCCAGCTGTTCAGTTATCCACGATAATATAGTTACTGGAGTGAGATTATCAAACCAGACTAAGTGGACTCATCCATGACACTTACATGCTAGTGTGACACGATACAAGCCTTCCGGAATCCCCGATATACCTTTTCAGATTATCTCCGTAGCCCTAACTCTAACCAGCACTGAGCCACTTCTGGAGATAGAGGGAATATCTATGTGCCTATCCGGAGCTGTATTATGAATTTCTAAACAATACTAATAACCAGGTGTATTTTCTCTTAGCCAGATTCCCTCTAGCATAGTGGGGATTATCCACTGGATTGAGCAAGTCAGTCCCCGGTGTGATTAATATCGGTGGCCTTTGACTCATCAGCTGAGAGAATAGTGCGGTATTAGTGCAGGTCCCTGTGCGATGCCATGACTGGTGCCTTAAGGTTCAAGAACTTGTCTCTGGCAAGAACAATTGCACAACACCCTTCCTGGGCCAGAGAAGCATATTCATCTTTCTCTATCGGGCTGGTTCAACCCTGGGCCCTAGTTGCGCTTTTCCCACTTGGGCGACTATCAGATTGATAACCTCTATCCTATTCCGCCCGACCATGATCCAGCCCGGAAACAACCCCGCAATATATGTAGCAGAACTTTTCCTCACTTTCTCATTGCTCACAAACTGTGGTACATTTTTGGCGTTTTCGATCTTGAAACTTGAGGGTATACCTGCAATCGTGCTTTCATATTCTCCACAGGCTCTTTGGAGCAAAAGTATTCATATCACTTGAACTTTTGCTCCGCAAGATACTACATGAGGCTTTCAAACAGGTATTCGATAACATCAGGCTAACAGCGACTAGTATTGGAAGTGCCTGGAAACACGATTGGAATTTCGAACATCTACTTTATCTGGAGATTAACGGCCTCGGATGCGAGCAAGGAACTTTGGATCTTCCAAGTTTTCCTGCTCTACTAGGCCTTAGGATGTCCTTTGGCGAAGAGCGCACACGTTACCATCTAGATGAATTTTGGGTTTACGTGGATTTGTCTCGTCTGCCCAGTCTCTCAGCCCTCGAAACTGTAGGAGTTCTTGAATAAAAGATTTATGACCACCTAACACTTTGTGGTGTTACCAATTTAGTACAAAAGTTCACGGCTATAAACATGAACGGTTGGCTATTCAGGGATAATTAGAAATGTATGAATGAGGGCCTTGAAGAACTACGTCTTCAAACTTCAAGAGAGAGCCGGTGCTCCCGTCTCATAGAGCTGAATTTCCCACGTTTAAAAGACTCTCGAACTATAAAAACATATAGTCTGTCTTCCACTTGAAATCGGATGGCCGGTCTTGAACCAGTTCAGCCTGAAACTAGGCCCTGGGGACTTTTATGCTCTTCCATGCCGTTCAACCTTTTAGGCATCGCTAGGGTCGAGACCATTCTACCAACAAGGCGTTATGTAATTTTTAAAATATTTGACCATTACGTTACTAAAAAGTTGAGTTCGATGTTTCAGAGCCCAGCAATCCCGTCGGCACAGTCTAACAAGGGAGGATAGCGGGAAAGGCCGACAATGGCAAGGGAAGTAGAATTCGGCCTTCCTATTCGACGCGTGATTTTGAGGATTTAGGCATTTTTGGTGGTATGACTGATGTTTGAATCAACCAAGGAATTAAGGCGCGTTGAAAAACGCGGGTGGTGCACAGGATACTTACCGATTCCGTTACGTTACGTTATAATGGAATTACATAAAGGCGGAACGCCAAGCTTGTCCAATGACAGAGCATACACTTTAAGCGAAAATGTATTCTGTAACACTTGTAAAACATCAACTATATTTGTACCGGCCCTCAACCTAGAAGTGCCACGATGCCACTTCGATAAATTTCTTGTATTGAGAACTCGGTAGTACGCCTAGAATATGATGATTATATCTCTGGTCAATGCCACTTTGCTATTAAATTTTCGGTGATATTTTTGTCTGTAAACACCGGGCTGTTCACCAATATCATTGTTCAACCCGGTCAGCCAAAGAGGAGGGCTTTTGCCTTTCGGACCCACTGTATTGGGTTAACTCACCGACAATGCACTACCCTCATTTGATGACCAGGGGAGGGAGTGTTCAACACATAACAGATGAACACGAAATAATAGTACAGTAAATGTTTTCATTGTGTCAGCTCAAGAAAAACCATGCTGGACAAGTCATACCCAGTATGATCAAATTACATCATAATACCTTTGATCAGTATAGTCGGAGGCAACCAGAAATCTCTAAAACTTTTTCACTAATACAGTTTGTCGATTGAACTAGGTTGGCCTTTCCATGATATTGAGGCCATAATATAAGAATTTTGGAGTCAGCATGGTGCAGCTTGTTGAACACTCACAAGTCCTTTTTTGCGTAGGTCTACCATTTTGTTGTTTTGTCAATTGGGGATTTGCTCGGTTTAAAATAAAAGGTTCTGACAGCCAATAGTATTCATTCAACCTTTGAAACGCATGAACCCACCAGTGTTTCCTTAGTAAATTCTTCGTCGGAAGGTTTGAAGTTGTTGAGATATATTTATCCACATATAAGATGATACACACAAACACACACATACATACAATTTATTAATACCCGGCGGCTAAGCTGAAAGGGTAACTATTACTAACCTACTAGTACATTTCCTAAGATGTGCGTTATTTTCTGAAAGCCTATACTAGTTCACGTTTTATAAATATTGTTCTATCTATTAATATCATAGTGGATTCTTATGGGTTAGTAATTTAGTTAGTAAGCTGACTTAAAGGCGCTTCTCTAAGTATTTAATATTCTATCTTTGGTAATTAAAGCGCGTCTACCGTGTCTATTAGAAGGTGGTTGGTAGGAGTTAGGTCGGGAGGGGTGTGTGATTGGTATTTATCTATAGGGTTACACGGCGTCGAGTCGGCCCGTGGCGATTTTAAACTGTATTAAGTCCCGTACTGCTTCTAAGTTTGGAATCCAGCTTTAATTATCTAATAGTAATTTTTCTCCTAGAAAGAAAAATATATTACCTCTGTAGGTGTCGGTGTATTATAGTATTTCTGCTTAATATACTGTCTACTTTTAATATTGAAAGAGGACGTACTCTACAGTCTCTTTTACTTTTATATATATATATTGATCTGTCTGCGCAGCATTAATTCGGTAAAGGTACCTATTTAATTTTACTATATCTATCTAGAGTTCAGCTAGCACGCTCGCCTCTTTTTATAATAGTCGATTATATAGCTATTAGATATATTTGCCTAGGAGTGCTGTATCCACTTTTTTAGCGTATTTCTCTACTTTCTCTGGTAGGCCTTTACTAGTGCCTATATGGGCTTATATAATATTAAGGGTGGTTAATTTTATTCTGGAAAGCTCTGTGTAGAGAGTGGTGTTGTCTTGGGTTACTGCTCTGGCCTTCTCTTTTGCTAGGACTAATAGTTTATTATTTTTACTAGTAGGAATCTAATAGATATTAGTCCTGTTTCTATTTCTTTATAGTTTTCTAATCGACTTGTATATTTGGTATATTTATTCCTGGCCCGACTGTTGTCGCGGCCTCCTTAGTGCGAGTGCGGCTGCTTTGTTACTTGTTAGCAGTGTGATTCTGTACAGTTTTAGTACCAGTAGCGTCCCCAATGCGTTTGCCATTGCTGCCAGCTCCCCCGAGTATGGGTTCTGCTTTGATCTTGCGCCAAGTGTGACAGAGAAGGACTTCAGCTTCGGCTTTTTATACTTGGGGGGCTGCTTCTGGACAACTCCGCCAAATCCTACCACCCCATTCCGTGCTGAGCTGCTTACTGCGATCTGTATTGATCCACCGGCTTCTGTCTGAGTTTCAGAGGTTTCCCCTATACCGGTCTGCACGCGTTCTTCCCATGGTGCTAATGTAAATGGGTTAATAGTTTCTAGTGTTTCCATCTCTATATTTTTCAGCGCATATGAGATGATGCAGAGACCAGCGAAACCAGTTTCACCACCTACACACTCTTCCTCTTTCTGAACGACGCTGCCAAGACACTAGCCACAAGACTGAGTGGCAGGCTAAATAACCCCTAAAAACATGCTACACAAGCTGGGGTGGTGGTTGGCATTGAAGGAGCTATTCGATCCACTACTTGTGACATACAGCTCGGTGAAATGGCGAGAAATGATCCTACAGGCATCTGTGGTGTAGTATTTTAGCATGAAATGGGGAAAAATGTGGGGTGGAAAACCTGCAATACATAGATAGACCTCAAACAGTCCACCAAAGTTACTCTTAGATACTGTGAACCGGATGAGAGTAGCTGCATTGCGAAAATACCATCTTCTGTATCACCTAGATATGAGGAATACAACAGGCTGTGATACCTTACAATTGGAGAGCCGTAAGATGGCATCAACCTTATTAGCAGAGCTAAAAGATTATACTATGGCAATCCTCCCAAATATTTCAGAACCCCCTCTTTCCAGAACCTCTCCTCGCATGACACCGGGAATATACGCCTCATCAATCAAAATCCATGCGTCTTTCGTGCCAGCTTGAAGGTGGCTAATTTTCATCTTCAAGTCCGATATTTGCTTCTCAAGGGTGGGCCGCATAAATTGCCGTGACAGACTACATTTCCTTTCGGCCGAGTACTCTTTCAACATATCTTCCCTCATCCCCATAGTTTTCACTTGGTGCCTCAGTTCCTCATCGACGTGTCTAAACACGTAAGGAACAATGGCATCTCTTACCAGCATCACTCGATCCCCTTTGCTCAACCAACTAGGCCCCATTCCAATAAGTCCCTCTTGCGTTATAAACAAGCTCCGCCGTTTGAGTTCGAGAGTAAAGGCAGTAACATATTGCTGTGCCTCGGCAGAGATCAATAGCTTCCTTTTCCAAACAAATCTTTTCTCATCAAAAGCAGACTGAAAGGTCTCCAGGAGGTCCCATCGACTGGACGTGGTTTCGTTGGGTGGCGTGGCTGCTGTTGCTACCGTCACACCTTCATCTGCCGTCCCAGACCATGGAAGATCATCAAACCTTTCGTACAGCTGCCAGTAAGCGGATAAAAGTCTATCTAGCCTTTTCTGTCGTTCTATACTAGTTTCCTCTGGCCACTCCATCCCTGAGGGCTCAACTCCTCGCGCCAAAGCATACTCGTCGCGGGTCATCCTCAAAAATGTCATCCAGTGGCGAACCTCACTCTCGATAAATTCACAAAGCCAGAATCGGGAATGCTGCTCATTTACGGGTGATAATGATATTCGTTCAAGATTTTGGCTGTTGTTGACGCTTAGTCCTGTGCTGCTGGGGAGCGAGAAGAACAGCGAAGATGCTAGGGATATTGCGACCGCGTCGAAGTTCGTCCCACCACTTGGGAGATGAGCGCGGGGCATCCAGCCAACAGTTTCAAGGAACTGAATGAGGATGTCGATGTACTCCTCTGTCATAAGTGTATGGTCTAAAATTATATCCTTGACTGTGTCAAGGGGTGCAGCCTCAAGGACTAAAGTCCTGCCGTCGCGAGAGATCTTAGGTGATGCACCCGGCTGTCCTAATATACCAGCTGTAAAGGCTGTGACATCATCACCTGATACTTCTGCTGTATATGCTAGGCTGATATGTTCAAGGGACTGTAGATATCTGGATTAGTAGGCGCCGTTAACTGTGTTGACAGAGGATAGGGTAAAGTAAAAGTAGACGAGACGAGCAAATGTGAGATGCACTTACACCCCTGGAACCCAAGGCTGGGACCCAAGATGGGAGAATAGGATGAGCGCGAGGCCAAAACCAATTGCCTACGTCAGCAACAATGTCCTCACGCGGCCTACGAGCCGCAATGGAAAGTAGATCGAGGTTGTGTTGTCCGTTGTGGGAAAGTAGGCAAGCTGCAACATTGATAAGTACCTCGACTTCGCTGGCTGCATAATCAGCCTTGAGGAAAGTCCATAGGCCCTTGGGTATAGGTAATGATGAGGTGGGCTTCTAATGTGGCAGTGGAATGTTCTGCAGTGAATCGATTGTCTTTCTGAGTGTGCGTACCGGCGCTGAGCGGCAGTATAGGTACCTGGGTTTCAAAGCCAGCATGATCTCCCTGCTGAAGACGCTGGTTATCTATCTTCAATGACTCAGGGTGGATCAGAGATAGGCCGCCAAAGACAAAATCTCTGGAATCTTTAGCAAAGCGCCTTCGACATGCCCGAAGCCATTCGCGGAGGGTTAACCGGTGGCCCTGACCAATGGCCTGGTGAGCCAACAAGAAGTTGGGGATGTCATTAATGTGGGCATAGGCTTCTCTCAGTCCAGCCTCCATCGGCAGCTCGGGTGTCATTATAGCACCAGGGTCATGATATACCCATATACAAGCGGCCAGTAAGGCTCCCAAGCTAACTTCATGGGTACCGCAGAGGAAGTTAACTTTCCTTGCTAAAAGGTATTCTTGCAGTACCCAGATCCGCTTGAACCATTGCCGACCGGAAAGATATAGCGCGGTCATGGCTGTCGCCTGCAAATCCCACCAGGCCCATAGATCTTGGGCAGTGGTGGTAGTTCACTTTGCATCTTCTTCGCGAGTGTTTCTAAGCTGGGGAGACCCCGAGCTATTTTTGACGAGCAGTCACCGAGCCACACAAGAACAAGCTCAGCAGATTGGTATTTTCTACCCATCTTCAAAATCTGAAGTGTTTTTTCTTCTGTATCACTAATAAACCATTTAGTCTCATGCTTCATTTGCCTTTCTCCAGTTAATTCAGACAACAGATATGAGGTGTCAGGTACCTTTGGTTTATGCATAACGCGTCAATCCAGTACCAGCATCTGGATTGTATGTCTCTGAGTGATACCAAGGCATCATATAAATTCAAGGATATGTTGATTTTGCGGCCATTGCACAGAATGGTCTTGGGACTGCGCTCCTTTCTTTCAGACTCTGGAACGTGCATATCATATACATTCCCTTGATACATCGATTTCATCGTTTCGAACGCCATGAGGGCACTAGCTTGCCAGGTTGAGTGCTGTTTCCTCCAGGTATAGGAAAGAGCCGTGCATTTTGGATTTTCGTCAAGGCCAACGACTCGTATCGAGCAGGAAATCCCATCACTAGGCCTTCCAGGGTGGATTCTGAGTAGGCGGATATCCGAAGAGCCTTGTAAGGGGAGGTATTGAAAACCAACTCCATGATACCGCTTTTCAAGGAAGACCGAGCTGGTATTAGGACTTCACATCTATTCTCTTGAGGCTGATGGCTGGTTCACATACTGTGTGTAATTCTTTCAAGTTTCTTTGGAAACCACAGGCGACATTGGAGACTCGATCCATTTCCACACTACAGTCGACTTTGTTTGAGATCCGCATTCAATGAAATGAACCGAAATGATGTTGTATGTATATGGGTATGCACAACAATATGACCTCACAGCTCTTAATGAATACCCCGCCTATCTCGGCCTCTTTCGCCTTGCACAGCCTCCTACACCGTATCGGTCTTTGCGGCTAAGAATAGATCAGTGCTTCTCAAAGTAGTGTTCGATAATGAACCAAGAAGTAAAAATAAAATAAAATGAAAAACAAGGATTTTGAAAATGATTTCGATCGATGCGACAGCTTCAACATCACCAGCTCCACAGCCCACTTGGTGATTAATTATATCATGCACGTGACTGATGAATATTGTATCGCATTTTACATACAACTATCATCTAGTGTTGTGGCTAGAGTCTTGGCAGTGGCGTTCAAGAAGAGCAGGACTCTAAAAATAGTTTTGCTGGGTCTTTAATATACCTCGAGCAAACTCAGCGCATTAAGAACTTGTAAAGACCCATTTCATAATCTCGAAGCCTATTCCCATATTGAGCGAAAGATCGCTTGCGCTAAGGATGGTACTCTGTCAAGCAGTTCTCGGAAGTCGGCACTCCGCGTCCGAATTTCAATATTCCAGGCAGCATATTCTCGCAATATGCCATGCAAGTTCTCTATGTATTCACTCTCCTCAAATACGTATCTCAGTAATGTGGCAATCTCCAGTTCGTTCTCCAAAAAGGGTGAAGCTGGATAGCGAACGGATAAGCCGGGAGAGAGAATATGCACACAATGAGACCCATACCGTTCAGTAGCCGATGCGATAAACCTCGGCGTCGCTCAGAAAGACATTCGTATAATTAACTGCGGGTTCAGTGTTCATGATATCCATATTATCACGCAAAGCTCCCCGGTCGAATCACCGCATAAAATCAGCGCAGAGAAGGGAAAACTTCCTGGATTGAAAGGATTTTTGGTAAGGTTTATAGGATTCCATGGTCCCGTAACACTTTCGCATACTGCCCGAGCTGTTGCTTGTTTGGTCCACATCAAGCCTTCTGGGGGGTGGGGGGAGCAGAGGCTGGTAACAGGACAGAGTAGTGACTGTGATATACGAAATCACAGCAGCGACCGAAGACGGTCTTCGCCAATGACGAACTCTACAATCCCCGATTGCATAACTCTAGATATCTGTCAGCTACCAGGAAAAGTATTCCGCGAATCGCTGGGAGGTTACACATGACAGTCGAGCTGCATGTTGGCTAACAATGGTGAGTGAACCAAAAGATCTCCAGGAGTAGACAACGGTACAGCACAATACCATAGTTATGGACAAGAAGGGGTCCAGGATGAGATAAAGCCTTCCTACATGGAGCCCAAGGACACGGTGATATTAGGGTACCTCCAGTCCGTTCTTCCTGTGCTGAAGAAAAACAAAGTAATAGCAAATGAATCGGGTTCAGAAGAAGAAAAGAAAAAAAAAGGTCCTAGGTATCGGGGTTGAGGCTCTTATGTGTGTGTTGCATATATTAGAAGAGGCTTTGGTTCTGGCAGTGGCTGCAAACCAGGCCGCAGTGAAGCCGATACTGCGGCGTAAGATACCTAGTTTGTGGAGAATGTGATGCTGACCCACTTACAGTGTATATGAGCGTCCACAGGCTAGCCAACAGGGTTGACTGCTGGGCGCTTAAACCAGAGCTCAGCGCAGGCGAATATAACTGCGGGTCCACGCCTTTAGAAGATGGACATCAGGCCAAGGCGCCCCACCTACAGTTCGCCTAGCGTCCGCAGCAAGGCAGAGTATCGCACTGGCGCGAAGTGGGCTCTAAAAAATTTCATCCTGTAACTGATCCTGGTCATTCTCCAGTACAAATATCTCAAAACACACGTTCCATTGGATGCAGAGATCTTCGGCGGGGATTCCTGTAATGACTGTAACCAAGGATTCACGAATCCGCTGTTCGTAAAGGGCTCCAAGGTGGATCTTTTTGTTACTTTCAAGAATATTATTCACCATGCCGAAAAGGCGAGGTAACGCCCTTTTATTGGGGGAGAGATGTCGTCAGGTTCGTCGCCAGAAAGCTCTCTGACAAGAAGAAGTGTACTGTATCCGTCTCATGATCTGGTGGCAGGATCAAGAGACTCCGCGTAGGGGGATGCAAACTACAGTTGCAGCTGTGGCCTGACGGCCGGTCCCCCAAACATTTGCACCAGCCAACACAGCTTCAGAAGGTTTTAATCCATTGCAATGTCCGTTTTGCCTATATAATCAGAGACTCCCTGCAGTTCTTTGTGGGAAGAAAAAGAGCAAATCAATGAGCTCTGGGACCATGTGGAAAACCTGCATAAAGAAGAGCTTGCAGCATTCGCTACGGGCACCCGACGATGTGGATTATGTCTGTAGACCAATTGAGATCACAAGCAAGAACATAGATAGACGGTCTGCGGGTCCAAAGCCTGAGGTGTGGCATTATCGGTGGTAGACCACAGAGTGTGCGTCCGCTATCTTACTGCCCAGGTCGTCCATTCTTCAAGCCTATATCCCTTGGCCATGACTGCAGCCAGAGGTGTTAGTCCACACTCTACGTCTGGGTAATCGACCTTAATCCCGTAGTACTGAAGGAGTTGGCGGACGATTGTAGCATGTCCGCGGAGCGCTGCACACCACAGCGCACACTGTCCTTGTCAGATCTGGAAATTGAGTGCGATATCCTGTCTCGTCAGGAGGAGGTTGAGGATCGACTCCGATCCGTAGATTGCCACTCATATGAGTGGGGTATTTGCTCGATCGACAGATTAACATCTAGTCGTTACCAGCGGAGAAGGGTCTCCACTGTGTGTGGCTTCCCTTGCCGTGCGGCCCAATGTAGCGCCGAGCTGTTCTAGTACTGGATATTAAATCCTTGGGGAGCTGACAGCAGAATACTGCAGGTCTTCCAACTGACAAGAACAAGTGAAAGGTTGTCCTTCACGTTAGGTTTTCTCCCTGCTATACGCACGAGTATTTCGAGGGGGGTCCCCGTGCGGGTGAGAGACCCTCAGGGCCGCAAATAAGTTACTAACTCCACTAACCATGGTATGCCGTAAGATCGACGCTCCCATATGCCAAGAAAACCCGCAGGGCATTATAGTTTTTGTAGAGGTCAATGCGATACCTTGGAGTCCGATAAATGAGGGCCTTCATGGGGTCAAAGTCTGTCTGCGGCCAAAACGACTACAGGGTGTTAGATTCTGGTAGAAACGTGGTCTTTCACAAGGGCAAAAAGCTCCTGCGGTCGTAATTTCACAAGGCGCTCGTAAGTCTGCGAAATGATGGCTCTCCATGGGGAATAACGGACCATGTTATTGAAATTCTGGCAGTGGTATTTGCGAATATGTAGAAATGTGGCTTGCCATACAGTGCGTAGTCCACGTGACTATAGAATAGTTCTCATCCCCCTAATGTCGGAATGCCATTGGCCGGCCACCGAAGGCATAATAGCACAAGTCGCATATTTGGATTACCGTATGTACCCGGCCAAATCTAGCCTCATCAAAGCTGCCGAGATTCATGTTGAGTTGTTCGCCTTGCCATAATTTCTGCTTCATAAAAGCCACAAGCGTACCTCTAGGGCCTCTCAAAAATGGCAGCTGCCAGCCCCCTGCTTAGTATTGATTTCCTGTTGAATCCTGCTTCATCTGTAGAGGACCGTGCTGGGAACATGGAAACGCTACAGGAAAAAATATTGCACCAGGTACGGATGCTGCCTTCGAACTCCTGATAATAATTGGTGTTTTAGTAAAATCACAGCAAGTGAGAGGCTGAACTTCATACAAATTCCAGGGCTCTCATCATCGACGAGAATGGCTTTCCGCATCACACGACAATTCCGCAGGCTGTAGAATGAACCCACCCAAGGCGCACTTTTGTCCAATGGCGATGTGCTCTAGACAGTTCGACGGCCTGGACGAGCTGCGTAGTCATTATTGGGCATTTCATTCGCGGTCGCAGGCAAGTGGGTGTTTACGGGGACGTTCCCCTTCTAAAAGTAATGATATACGAAATCGCTACTACTGTCCTATATTGCCTGCTCCTGTAAAGGATCACCGATGATGCCCCCGCCCGAAACCCGATTTATCGAGGAACTTTGGCCACCCTCCATGTCTCTCAGTATTTTGTTTCGTTTACTGGCGAGCCATGTGGTAGGACAGGATTCAATACCCAGATGACCCTGGGTGACAGAAGGGGTTTAATCTTTGACGGATACTTTCGCACTTTGTGTGTAGTTATTAAAGTGTACTTCAAGTTCCCATTGCCAGAAGAACCAATGTCCAACAGCCCTCTAGTAACAAACTTGCAAGACCTCTTTACCCCATCAAGACCATACAAGGAGTTGGAAAATTGAACCAGGCGCTTTCTGAATATGTACGGGCGGCCACAGCGACCTAGCGCTATGTGCCGGTTTGTATTACCGTTAGTTATTTTCTTGGAGGGTTTCGGGTCTACGTGGATGGCAATCTAGATACAGCTCCCACCTAGGTAGTGCATCTCTAATATATTGCCTCCAGATTCAGCGAGTATCTTTCTGAACTCATATATGTGGTAAGTCAAAATCGCCAGGAATCCAGCAAGGAGTGTAATTTAGCACCAAAGTGTGGCGTCTCTCTCAAATAGTAAATGTTCTCCTCCGCGAAAGCCAAACGCTTGGCCATGCCAAGCCAGTCTTGACTCCGGGCGATTTCACTGCCAAAACCGGCCCAACCATGGACGTCAGAGAACCCGTGGATAACACAGCTGGCGGAGGAGCCTAGAACAACCGCATTGTGGTCATGACTTAATCCCCGTTACTAGCTTTAACCGGTTCCATAGCTGAGCCTCGTAAAAGATACTGTACCAGAGATAGAACTCCCAGGTCTCGTTGTGTACAGCCCCCTTCCATTTATCTACAGGATACTCTTAGCTAGGTGAGAACTACTCACCATACGACCGTTAAGCTGCACGGGTGGCAAAATACTGTGGTCTGTGCGGACTCAGAAGTCCGGATGTTCTGTACCCAAGATAATCCCGACCCTGGGACGTGCTACTAATATATGGCGCTGCTCAGTCAAATGCAGGTCAGTTTTAAAAAGCTATGACCGGATGACCTGATAAGAAAACAAGCCACATCTTGGCGTTGGTCTCCTAAATCGCAGCCAGCTGAATCAAGTCTTACTCATGAAGCAGGGTCCGGATAACCTCAGGTCTCGGGGTCCAGTCAGTGGTGAATCATACTCTAATCCTGCTGCTGTGTATTGGCGATCTGGCAGCTCAATTCTAGACGAGCCAATATGAAAACGCGTTATTTCAGTATACACCCGGCATATATCTCAGTTATGGTTCCAGGGATGTCGTATTCACTAAGGAACGAATAGAGATGGATTTTCTTGTCATGAGATTTGGGGTCCAGCAGCTGGATCTTGTCTCGATCGGCCTGGACAGTTTACAATAGATTCCTTTTGTCCATGCACAATTCTTCAGTGCATAGACACCTATAAAGGCTGTGATACACACATCACATCTCGACTGTAGAACAACATCTGCCACAGTTAGTAAACAGACAGGAGATCAAGCATTCTTGATATTCAACATGAAGTCCCCAATCTATCTTCTCACTGCTCTTCTTCCCCTCACTCTGTCTCTGGTCAATGCTGCTCCATCTGCGGAGCCTGAAGACATTGAGGACTCTAGTCTTGAAGAGCGGGACACTTGCAGGGTCGAGCGCAGATTCGACTACTTCAAGTATCCGTGTCAGTCGAGTGATAGAACTGGCAGCGCCAACAGAGGCGACGAGGTTAATTTCGAGTGCAAGTACAGGTATGCTCTAAGATTGGAAAATGTTGATTCGTACTTAAACGGCTGCAGAAACTGGTACAAGACTCGCAGGGGATGGGTCAGAGAAGACGATAAGCCTCGTCGCTGCCGTACGGTGACTCCTCATACTACCTACACTAGCAATGATACTGACATTCTGTAGGGGGACCTCGTCCCAACAGTTGTAACTAGAGCCATGCGGCTCTCCAGGCCCCAGAGGACTAGGGGAAAAGAACTCAATATGCTGGTTTCTGAGAGGGAAATTGCAGGATACTGGAGGTGTCGAGGCAGTTGCAGCACTCTTTTCCTATGCCGTGAATTTTCTTTTTGGCTTCTTGATAATTGATCGATTATGTTGTTTCCTTATCCATAACTGATGAAATGTGAGATAACCAGGAACTAGTGATAGGCTCAATATGATTGGTTTTATATACCTTTCTTGGTCAAATCGCTGAATGATCTGCATGGTAACCTTGGCATCTCACAGTGATGTTCTATTTTAAAGTTCTTGTTATCTTGGTTATCAACATGAGAAACTCTGGGGAATGTCTGGATTGAGAGCTGCCAATTCCCATGCCTATGTGACGTAGGCCTAGGGGTGTATTAAGTGTATAACAAGACTTCCCTGTGTCAGTCCCCAACGCTGCCATTCTACCCTATTCTATGATCATCATTCAGCGAGCAGCGTAATTGATCTATGGTCTGGCCATCATTGACGGAACTGTACGAAGATCTGACTAGGACAATATAATAGATCCTGGTAAGCACGATAAACTGGGTTATAGATATCCCTGGAATTTGTTCCAGAGCGGTGGGTTCGACCACCCCACAGAGGTAAAAACTAGAAAGATGCCTCGTTTCGTCTTCAAAGCGAGACCACGATGCTCGGGCATCAGGTGAGGTTCCGGTTCTTGTCACCGATCCCCTGGGGTCCTGTCTTTCTCCCGCGAGCACACGAGGGTTAAGGGTTAGCTCGCGTGGTGCTTACTCAGTACCTGCAAGGCCAAGCCTCTTATCTATCTAGAAAAGAAACTTTTACTAATCTATAAACCTAATTCTATATTCTAATAAGATAATACAGAGATTTATATTTCCTATAAGCCAAAGAATAGTTTAAAAGATATAGAATTCAGATATCTAATTAGTCTATATATTACCTAATATAAATTCTATTAACTAAGTAGTTATATTGTTGTGAACCCTGAAACTTATCTTATCGAAGGCGGTCATAAGTGATAGAACGACGCCTCAGACAAGCACCGCCCCAGGGAACGGAACACCCAAGACAGGACATACCCCAGGGAGAGAACTGCCTCAGGCCCCAGGGCATATAGCGCCTCGGGATGAAGGATGCCTCAGGGCAGCGGTTACGGCACACGACTACAACCTTAGTTTCCCCGTTATATGTCGGACCTCACCTAGCGCCCACGATACCACGTGACATACGGTATACACGCCAAACAGTGGTTGGTATACATAGACTAGGCCTAGGAAAGGACCGCAAAGACCAAAGACCGGACCGCACCAGACCGCACCACTGCGGTCTGGTCCGGTCCTGCGGTCCTCTAGATAAGATAAATAGATCTAATTCTATAATATATATTGGCCGGATTGATTGTTTGGAGATATAATTAAATATCTAATCTATTTTAATTTTTAACCGAGTAGTATACCGTATTATACTTGATATTTCGTAATATATATAAGTTATATATAACTAGTCTATATTTTCAGTATTCTACTTTTAATATTTATATTACAGAAAAGTTTATAACTTTTAAGTATATGTATAATCTTTTTTCTATCTTAATCTAAACTTTATATATATTTATTCTACCGAAAAGGGAAGATTTTGGTAAAATTATATAAAAATGGTCCCCCGCGGGGACCATAGTGCGATCCTAGGCCTAGCCGCCTAACATAGACCACATGTATACCATAGACCAAGATGGTATACGAGGACCAAGGATATATAAAGGACACTCATTCATGTACTTAGTTTAGTTTTTCTTAGTCAATCCAAATTGTTACTGCAGATATACGTTTTACATTGTTACCAGCTCAACTTGTTCGCACTATCTAACAACTAAGTATACGTACTCAATTGGCCTGGCCTTCTATCCTTGGACTATATCACTTCATACTGTCGCATTCGTTATTGTTACCATTCGGACCTCCCGGTCACTCGTTCATCGTCGACCGCTAGTGGATTCTAGTCGTCGAAGGTAAGTCGTATCTAACCAAGATAGCTAACTGGTCGCAGAATCCTTGGGCAGATACCCGGGCGTAACATCTATCTATTACTAGTTTGTTATTTAATAGATTAATTAGTATTTATATCTATTATATAATTAATTAACCATTCTATTATAGAGACATATATAAGTAGTATATAATAGAGATATATACAAATATCAAAATTAGGCCAATTAGCAGATAAAGAACTGGAATCAACCCCTAATTCTCCAGGCACTAGGGTATAAGATAGTCAGATTTCCTATTTATTCTTTGATCTCTTCTATTCTTCTGATCCAGAGCTTTGAATGCCTAAGCCCTAGTTGCCTTATATGATTAGTCAATCTATTATCTGATTCAATTTATCATTCCTTCCTAGCCAGCCCCAATACTATTCTGCTTTAGGATTAGGGCAGCTGACATATACTTATACTAGAATCGGAACAACCTGAACATGCTAACAGAATCCATGTATTTTGAATAGCTTAGACAGAAGGACTACAACCGAAACCAAAACCCCAATTAAAAAAGACCGACTGCCGAAAAATCAGAGACTAAGTATAGTGGAAAAAATCTCACTCCTCCACAACATTAACAAAGGTCACTGAGATAGTCGCTGTATCGCCTCCGAAAGGCTCTCGGTTAAAAAACTGCAACGAGAATGGGATAGGAAGGCCGCTCTTCGGCACCAGTGCAGACTGTGTTTGCTCATCTGCTAACTCCATAGTTGCTTCGCTCGTGCCCTCATAGAACTTTCCGTTGACGGTGACGAAAATGTGCCGATTTTCGTTAAGCTGGGCGGTAATGGTGACTTCCAGGCGGCATTCCCCGCCCCAGCCTTCAGACCATGTAAAGAAGGTCTGGGGAGCGTCCTTCAATAGAACTACTCTAGTGTAGACAGGCCGGTACATTCTCTCGTGAGTACCGAAAAATTCGTTGTCAACGCCGCTGAGGACACCGGATACTACGAGGACATGCGGTGCTGTGGCCATTCTGGAGCTTTATTATACTGTATGATACTATGACGGACTAGGTGTATGTAGCCGTACTTGAGTAAAGAAAGGGAGGTATTTTGGAGAGTCCTTGGCATGGAAGGGAATAAGATAGAAGAGGGCTTAACAACAAGCAGGCTAGTGTGAGAATATGTGTCCTTTATAACAGAATTCCTGGCGTCTAAACCGTAGTTTCAACATACCTTCTGTGGGTAGCTTCAGGATCTAGAATAGTCTGGCAAGTTGAGCACGGTTGCTGTGTACAGGAAACAGAATTCAGAAACGACTTTGGTCATACTACTATACCCGCGAAGCAGGGTGAGAAGGTTACACGTACACTCATGCATTGTTTAGCTGCAATAATTCATTTTTTTTCACAGCTCTAATGGTTGACGGATGGTTCCTCCGTGTTTGGAGCCACTGAGCCTTGGCCGTTTGCAGCAACTTCACGACAGCAGCACGACCTAGATTTTAGCCACAAAGTAATTGTCATCAAATTTTAGCAAAACTGCAACTCTAATCCCAACAAGTTCCTCTTGGGCTGAGTGGGTTTAAAAAAGTCTAGCGAGGAAACTCTTTTTCGTTTCCAGGCTTTCTTTTTGGGCTAGATCGTTGAAGACCATTGTCTCAATGTGATCTGCAACATGCGAAAACAACTTGTTTACTTTGTCTTTAAACATGAAAGCTTCGAATGCCAAATTTAGCATTCTAGCTGTCAGAAGACCTAACGGGTCAGAAAAACTAAAAGACTGCACTCAGGTGCTAGAAAAGAGAATTGGGAAGCGTGGGAAAAGCAGGCCTTGGGTGAGTGTCAACCAAATTTTCGAGTCTCCGACCTGCAAAAAAGGTTCGGGCTCATGGCCGTAAGATCACTTGCAGCACCACCTAGACTCACAACTCATAATCAATCCGACTGCTTTATTTTCACGCACTAGAAACAATATTCCTGGTTTCATTGATTATTCACCTGAGTGCCTCTTGGTTCGGGTAGCTACGGCACAACAATTGGGAGATGAACAATGAGGAGAAGTTGAACTTATAATCTCTTATTTGTGCCGCAACAACTTGTGGTAAAGATTATTGTTACAAAAAGGCTGCTATCTAGTGTGCACTTGGAAATAAGACAGTTTGAACGTAATTTGATTGTCAAGAAGACTTTTAGCTTAGTAGTTATATCCGGATATTTAGCATAATGTCTTTGTATTTAGTATAGAATACACACAAGCGCAAGTCAATGCTAGATTGGAACCAGACATCAGTGCAGCAGGTAAGGTGACTGTTACACAGAATTTAAAGTTAGACCATATCTGCAATCAACTACTTTCACATGCTGTTCACATGCAGTATACTACGTTATCATTCTAAACTAGTCTAGTTTTATCATTGATATCATCAGCATGAAATCATACTTCGATCATGCTTGGTTACCTTCTCGTTTTTCGTACTTAAAGCACCGTTATACGAGAGTCTGCTCCCACTTTCTAGTAGTACTAGCCATTACTTGCATCTGCTTGAAAAGGGTTTACCATTTCTTTATACACCATTAACATCTCACCTAACGTGCAGATAACTATTTACTGGTAAGTCTGTACTCCACGTATTTGGTTTTACATAACTGATTGAGGCTGTAGAATAAGTTCGGCATGAGGTTCTCCATATGGACTGCCCTCACCCTCTTTACAAATACCAATGCTCTGCTGGCATCCTCAAATTCCAAAAGGCAAAATGAATGCACTGCCGCAACAGTGGAGGAGCTTATCTTCAACACTAGTATCGAGGCTTTTAGCGCAGCTCGAGAGGCCAGAGAGCCCCCTTGTTTTGATTGGTCGTCTGATGACTGTACCATGGCTCCAGATATGCCAGTGGGATTTAACTTTGAGCCGAGCTGCAGACGACATGATTTTGGTTATCGGAATGTCGGCGCACAGGATAGATTGACAGAGGCCCTGAGGGAAAGAATTGATAATGCATTCAAGAAAGATTTGTACAATGAATGTAGGAGGCAAAGCGGATTTTCACAAGTTTGGAGACGTATCATGTGCCTGACAATTGCGGAAGTATACTACCGGGCGGTTGTCCTATGTGGGGATGGCAATTGCTTCGACTAGTGCTCATACGACGGTCTAATGCGGATTGTATCAGCCAATAAATAGCTTTTGAGAAAGGGACTGACTGCGAATTGCACGGCTTGCTCAAATTGATGCATTTAAAAAGGTATTCGTACAAGAGTCCATATTCCCAATATCTTAAAATGATGTGAAACAAATCAGTGTTTAGCACTCGCAGGCAGCCGTATCACGTTCTAGACAGGCATTAATTACTAGATTACTTGCTATCCGTGAATGTTAATGTTGTTGAGAAGGAGTAATTTGAGTCTGTCTGTGATATAACATATCTGTCTGGTATTGAGGTAGGGTACGTTCAGTAAAATGCTGGAAGCCTGTTTCTTTTCGTAAAAATAAAAGGAATGCCAAGTATGTAGTCTAGGAATACTGGAGGAGCTGTTGTTTTGCACCAACACGTATTTGTACTAGGTGAGTTCCTTCTGCGAACACTCTATGTTGGGTTGTAAATTGTGGGTAAGGGATGCTGTATGGAGATTAAACTACGTTGAGCGGTGCTGAAAAGAGAGGAGACACCTTGCTTTTCTTCCGACAATGCAGGACGCCTCTGATACTTCATATTTCACGTATTAATTCGTTGTAGAACCGGAGTTGAAATAAAAACTGGACATTTCGTCTTTTTTGAGGAATTCCTCATGCCCTTGACAAGCAACAGCGCCGACCTTTAACAAGTAGTTCCCAACTACTCCCTGCAGTTAAAATGGCTACCCATTATTTAGGACTGGAAAAGGATCCAATATTACCTTTTCTTGACGTTTCCATATTCTGTGAGTCTAGATTCCGGTTCGCAGACTCGTTGCCCATCTGGGCTCTGAAGAATGTATATCAACGATGGGACAACAGAGAGCTCGACCTTTCATATAAACCATGGTTCCAACAAAATACTCGAATGGCCAGATCTTACTAAGCGCAACCGAATTGGATCTATGATACTTTGTGTTAACACAAACTCAATTTGCAATCCTTGACTCTGGTGAATTTAGTTAAAAGTTTGGGTTGGTATGACCGCGAAAGTTAAAATGCGCCTCGACTCAAAGCTAACTTTAAGGTTTGCGATATACATTGTCTTAATGTGGTTCGGAAAAGTTCTCCACTAGTGTAAAATATAAATCCAGCAGCAATCATGCAAAGGATTTTCAGCACCGAATAAGGTTAAGGCGTAGAAAATGTTTACCATAGTCATGCAATCTGTTTCTATGTAAATTTCATATATGTGGATTCGTTGCAACGGTTGTTCTACTAAGCTTTTATCATTTACTCCCTCACCAGATATTATAAATACAGCATAAGAAAGCATACTTTAAGCCTTTAGCTTAGATAACTTGGGTGACTGTCATATTATGTTTCTATAGACCATTGGTGTTGGATTCTAGATTTTAGTGGTAGTTTAGTAAGGATTATATTCTCATCTTCCTAGCACTGGCTTAGAATACCGCGATGGATTACAACCAGCGAAGTAATGACGTGCATGTGATCATACTTGGCAATGGAATGGCATGCTAAATAGATATTCTAGAATGCCTGGCCGAGCTGCTTTCCCATGGTTTAGACCATCCTCATAAACTCTAAGAGTCACCCGACTCAGAGCCGACCTAGTATGTTTTGGATGAGAGGGAGAGCAAAAAAGCGGCGTTTTGACTGGTTTAAGTCCAGTTTCAATGCAGGCAAACACCATGTAATTAATTCGAAGTGCTTAGACTGGAGTAGAATATTTCAATTGTAATTATTGGCTACTCAGATAATTTGGTAGGGCAAGGTAGTTAGTCGTGACAAAGTGTAAACCCTATTGTAACAAGGGAAAGAGCTCAAGAAGAGGGTCTTGTCTTCCACTACCGATAAATACTAAGAAAAAAAAAAGCATTCAAAAGTACAAGGTTGTAGCAGGCAGTCGTAGATTGAAGTTGTAACTTATGTCAAGAGACAATATCTCCATCAGGGAGTATTTCGAGCATCATCCCACTCGTTTGGATTAACCTTCCTGATTCGCCCCTTCAAGTCATGTTCCACTTGGATCACATCAATCTGCTTGATCTCCTTACCATCAGCTAGGGCCCAGTATGGTCTAGTACCGCGACCTTTCACGACAGCCGAGGGCCATGATTTGAAATCCCGCTCCTCAATGGACTGGTGAATATATTCATTAGTAATAT
Organism: Aspergillus sojae; assembly: GCA_008274985.1. Lineage (NCBI taxonomy): Eukaryota > Fungi > Ascomycota > Eurotiomycetes > Eurotiales > Aspergillaceae > Aspergillus > Aspergillus sojae. The sequence continues at coordinate 5,830,695 of CP035528.1, read as the reverse complement.
CTAGATTACCCTCGTCAGGTGGGTATCCAAGAGGTGTTCTGGGAGAATGGCCCAAGAACTTTTCGAAGAATCGTGCGAAGATACTTTTCGTTGGATTAATATCAACCAAGTGTGTCGCCCAAGGCTGAATCCCTGTTGACTGATGATCATAAAAATATTCCAAGTCAATACCCAACTGCATGTTCTTGGTGCACTGTGCCACCATCCATGCCAGGGCAATATCAGAAAGACGAGGTTCCTCTGTCCCCCCACCTATATCAGAATGGTGTCCTGAAAACCAAACCTGGAGAAGCTCCTGTCGGCCATGGTTTTTGGGAAGGTGCCAAATTACAGGTTGGTATGCGTTTCTATCTTCATCTAGTGCTAATGCTTGGAACGCATACTCAACATCAGGCGATAATACTGTATTCGGTAGTTCAAGCTTCTCCCCAAACAGCCGGCTCGCAAAATTGTTGTGAAATGCCACTGTGTCCCACACCCCGATTATTTTAATAGTATACGGGGGCAATGGTTCACGAAAACCAACCTTTTCTCGCCTTTTTCTGTCCTTATACTTATCCTCCAATTCAGACGCAGGTTTGTGGTGTCGACCGTAGAATTCATTATACAGTGTTGTGAAGTTGTCCATCCCCCGTGGTGTAAGAAGGCCGAACCGAGTAACAAGGCCAGCTACAGCTCGTGCTGTATAAGCACCACGGGAGTAACCAAAGAAGAAGATTTCATCACCATCATCGTAATTATCGGCAAGGAAAGCATAAGCTGCGCGTACGTTCGCGCTAAGTCCCAGACCAAGTGCACCTATTCTGGGTTATTATGTTCCTCATAAAGCATTTGCTAGTCCAGAATTTACTTACCACCGCCTAGTTTATCGCCTAGCAGATTACCTGTTCCTACTCCTTTCTGGTAATAGACAATTTGTGAAATCCGCTTCTTGACATCGTTTTCTATAGTCACCGCGTCGCGACTGATCGCTCTGCTAATGCGAGTCACATTCGTGGGGGGCTTGAATGAGTCCCCGGTAGAATCTTGCCAGGTACCTATCATATCATCAGATATAATGGCAGTTAAACGAAAGTACATACTAACCATCACAGCAAACAATAAGCCTCTTTCGCTCTGACCAAGGAAGGTCGGACATCCTGGGTAACACTGGGCCGTGTTTTTTACGCAGGTTTTATTGTTGGCAAAAAGAACACATTGTGCTTAAATTTTCCAAGGTGCAGTGACCGAGTATTTAACTGGTTTTAGATCACCAAATACAACAATGGACTGTGGCTGCTACGCCGGTATGACGTTAAAGAATCTAGACTCTTGGGAGAATTTGGGTGTATCCGACGTTTTCAGTCTGTAAGTCACTAGGTGAATGGTTTTGAGTCACCTGAGTGAAGCAACGTCTTAAATAAACGTAACCATCAGGGGCGGTTCCATGTAATTCTTGTTGTTGTTGTTAAGCTGGCTACTTTAGCTAGTGATATGATTTCTAGAGATTGAATCTGTTGATGCCACTAGGACAGGAGACTACTTCCTATTTGATTAAACATTTCCACGCGTTGGAAAGGTCTTCACATCATCTGAACTACCACTCTTTAAACGAACGAAGTGCACCGTACTTCCAAATGGCTTAGTTTCTAAGCCATTGATCCTATTTTCCCTCATTAAAATCTCGACTATACAAAAAATATAGAAAGTCTCCTGGTTGAGATAGTCCTGATATGATAGCTTTATTTGGAGGAAAAAAAAAAAAAAAAAAAAAAAAAAACCTTGCGTAGCACTAACACAATTGCTTCATGGGAAATTGGCCGTTGTTAAGTGCACTAGTGGTTGGCCAAGACTCAGTAAAACCTTAACTGAATTCGTGGTATGAGGAAGCCGCCAACGGTAATTGGTTCAGAATTTCTTCTTGAATTTAGCAAAGCAGCTCATGCTTCTCAGGTGACACTAGAGCCCAGATAACGCAGGCCTTATCTATACCCTACTTGACCAAATCAATATTGAGTCTTCTATTATCTAGTTACTAGTCTGATAATATGGTTTTGTCAACCATGTCTCCAAACGTATTAATTACTACCTACCATCGAAATAGGTTTTGCAGTAAATGAATTGCAATCCTTTTTAACACATCTAGGCAGTAGCCCAGAGTAAATGCTAAATTTCAAAGTTTGCCAATCCGGCCACAATAACTATTAATTATTTTATAACCATAAGTGGGTTTTTGACAGTATTATAGATTGTTGGCTTATGGTGTAACAATCGAGAGAGGTGCATTGCTTAGTCGTAGATTGCTTATCAACAGCGGAGCTCAACACTATTCTATACTGCATTGTACTAGGCTTATTTTACTTAAGTACAATTTTCGATTCTTTCCATCAGCAGTGTAATTGGTTTAAATTGGTAATCAAGACTCTGTTGCTGCTTTGTTTCGGCAGCTGTAATCATGATACGGGGCTATAAAAAATGCTAAATTTGACATGAGTGATTCGGGGCAGGATTGTCCGGGTTCCATCAGATGGACCTTGGCTACCATGAAGATCGTGATGATCTATGAAGATCTTGGGTGCCTCGGCCCATCTCTGAAAGGAAATCCATAACATTTATCAAGAGCTATTCTGACGCTCGATCATAGCGTTTACTACACAGAATACTTGATATTCCTACACCACCAGGCAGTCGAGCAATTAAGCCAGCACCAAAAACACCTTACAATATCAAGCAGCTAAAAAGGTAGGCAATCAAGGGAGTACTAAGAGCTCGTGCACAGAGCCCTTGTTCTCCTACTAAAGCTGCTTTAATCAGCTGATTAAGGGGTGTGAAATTATATACAACAATGGGGCTATTTAACTCAAGAAAATCAATATTACAGGCTACAGTCTTGGAACTACAGCAGAAGAAAAAGCTATCTAATCGTCAGATAGCTTATACAGAGGGCCTTTTAGTCCAGGAAGATCGGGAGTATACACAGCGTGAGTTGAGGATGATGAAGCTCAAGATACTGCACCCATAGATCCGGAGCTATTTATCATTAGACCGCGCGTATGAGCGCCCCCCCGCTGCAGTGATCGTCACGATGAGAAATAATTCTACAACTCTAAGGCGAAAAGTGGGGTGTCCACTTTAGTCAGCAGGGTAGCATGGGTTCTTGAACGGATGTACACAGAACCAATGAGCGACTTCGACCATATTTCGATGCGGAAATGAGGTATGCGCTAACTTGACTGCAACGTGTTTTCGTCATTCGTCTTAGACAGGCTGTTACCCGCTGCGGTTATGACAGATATTTTTGAGTTTTACTAGGGATAATATATCCATTGAGGCACAAAGTATAGATAGGTCTTCAACCTTGGATCATTGACATTTGGCGCTAGCATTGATCTGCAAGCATCCGTAAAAAGCCAACAACTGTGAGTGGTCAGTTTACAAAGTATATAATTAAGAATCTAATAGATTCTAGTACAAAGACAGTTCTATTCCTTTGCCTTTGGTGTGAATTGGAGCTGCTATTTCTAATTCTGTAATGAGAGAGCGCACAGAGCTATGCTGAAGACAGCACTTTATACCAGTATAACATCACGGATAAACCCTCTCTCTTTTTCTCTTAATTGCATAATAGTAAATGGTTTCATCTAGGATACTCAATCCCCCAGTAAATTGCTGGGCTGGAGCCCAGTACTTGTATGATACTCACGTACTGGTTCATCGGGCAGATGATCACAAAAACCAGTGTTTCTGCTTATTCGTCTCTGAAAGCTCTTCCTTGAGTTGATGCTGGCCCGGAAGCTACGGAAAGAGCAAGTGGAGAATCGTGCACCAAAAGCCTTTGTTGCATCCAACTCTATCATAACCAGTACCACAAGACCTTACCCATGCTCATTTATTAGATTTTAAAGTGACATCCAGAATTTAGTTACAGTAGGTTAGAATACACCGGTACAGGGCATCACTCCCGTAACTCATGCTTCCAAACCTTTCTGGACTTGTTGAGTTCGGTGTATTGAGCCAGTGAGGAGTCACCGAAGGCCCCAGGTAAGTGCGAGTAAAGGTTCATTTGCAACTCACTATAGCTTAGATGTCACGATCAGTACAAATACGCAAGTACTATGTTGCAATCCTTTCCGCTTCACTAGGCTCACTAGTCACCCGCGAAAGGCAAGAACTACATGTTTACTACAAGAGTGAGATCATTATAGAATGTCACTGTAACATTGAAGTCAATAAAGTGGGTAATAGGATCAGACATAGATTTACAACAGTTTACTATCTGGCTGCATAAGACTTGGCGTGGGTTAAAAGCTGCTTGCATCATATTCATTGTCTAGACTTACAACTTGTCATGGTCTAGATCATGTATTCGGACTAAAAGCCAATGAAGTAAAGACTAAGATGCTGTAAGGGTTACCTCAATCAGTAGGCCTGGATGTTATGGCTGATTATAGCTACGTAATATAACTTTGTCTACCAGTACCTAATATGTAATCTTAGACTATAAATATAGGCAAAATTTCCTCTCGATGTTTATCAACTCTTTCATCAGAAATCATCCAGTACATTGACAACCAGTTAAACTAGCATCCGTAACGCACAATGGCAGAACGAACTGGTGAAGTCCGCGCCGGTATGTATGAGGAATCACCTGACTGATCTTTGCTAACTCAGCCAGGATTTGTTGTCGCCGTGGAACAGGAGGCAAAGAAGGACGGCCATCCTACTGTCTTCAACGCCAAGCAAATCCCAACTGTCAATTCTCTGCCTATAGCCCCTCCTGTTGATTCCCAAGCTGTGCATGACGTTGATTTCTCCTTCGGGCCGGCCAAGGAATGCTTGATGCTCCCTCATTTAAGATTATATTCTGACTGGTTTTTAGATTGTTGGCTATATTGATACCAGCACTTTGGAGGTAGGTATCCGGCTTGAGGTATTTGGTGCGCATATCCTCAACCTTTTCGGCAACTTGAACGACGGTGTTGTGGGAAGGATCGATCTCTTCCTCGCGAAAGGAGAGATACGGCTATATTTAAAAAATGGAAATGGTACAGTCAATTCTAGGTATTCTTCCTGTCTTTTAATCCAATTTACTGATACACAACGCAGAGGTATGGTTTCACTATGATGTTAGTGTGAGATTTGATGGCCATTTTCAAGATGACATCAAACTCCTGACTATCTAAGTCGGAAGAGGAAAGCAAGGTGAAAATAAGAATGTATTGAAGGCTCGATTTGCTTTTTTGGGAATTTGATAACTCTCTCTTGTTACTGTGTGGTATACAGTGATAGGCCCGGCCTTATCATTGAGAAAGTAGACGAGTCTTGCCTGCCGTAATGTAAATTTATTAATGGCTAGCTTTGAAAACCTGACAGTTTTGTTTCGGAGCTTTTCCAACCCAATTAACAAGGTTATGTTAAGATAAAGGCACCAATATTTTCATTTACTATCTGGTTGATCTTGGGTCTAGACTCCGGCGGAGCCCAACCCTTGTCACTGCCATGGCTCAAAATATGATTGTCATATTCTTCAAGCTATTCTACAATCTAGAGCTCGCAGCGAGAGTATTGAAACTGAAGAGAGCAGAAGGAAGGATCGATCTCCGAACAACACAATCCACCAAGAAGAGCATGTAACTAAGCGAGCCGGTCAACTTGAGGCCTGCTGATGGAATGCGGCACCCGCGCGTTTTTTCGCGCCTCCCAGAAATGAAACTTTTCAACCACTAACCATACAGCCAAAAATGCTTAAAAGCATAAAGGCTCAAGCGGAGCAGGAAGGCAGGATCTTATTAGCCATTTCAGCTTTAAAAGATTAGAAAATAGGCAGTATTCAGGAAGACTCACGTCTTTTTAATGTTCCTTATCCTACGCTTCAAGAACGATTAAGGAGCATACTTTTCGCGCTGAAGCACGCGCCAATGGCCATAAAATGACTCAAAATGAAGAAGAATCATTGGTACACTCGGCTATATCATTATATCGACGTGGAGCCCCCCCCCCCGGGGGGGGCGCATATACCAAAATGGCCAATATTCTACTTGCTAAACGTGGCGATACCACTCCTACTACTGTTGGTGAAAAATGGGTATATGATTTGATTCAACGCAGAGATGAGCTAAAAACTCGCTTCTCCCGCCGCTATAGCAATGAACGCGCTAAGTGTAAGGATGCCGAACTTATACGTAAGGGGTTCAATCGGGCTCAGATCACTATAATGCAGGATGGCATTAGACCGGACAATATCTACAACGTTGATGAGACTGGTGTTGCAATAGGCTCGATATTTACCACTAAACTATTTACTAGAGCAGAAATGCATGGAAAATCTAAACTACTACAGCCAGGAAATTGGGAGATGAGTTACTTCTATTGAGTCTATTGACTCTACTGGTTGGGCCCTTCCACCTTGTATTATCTTTAAAGGCGAGGGCCATGTTGAGGGCTGGTAGGAGACGGATCTACCACCAGATTGGCGTATGGAAACAGATGCAAATGGTTAGTTCTACCGATGTAATATGTCTAGGTTGGTTACACCAGACTTTTATACCTACTACTAGTCGATATACTGGCCGATATTGCCTTCTGCTACTTGATGGGCATGGCAGCCATTGACAACTCGGTTCGACGATCAGTACGGGCATGATAATGTCACTCAGAGAGATGGCTACTGAGCAGGCTGGACCAAGTGTCCAGACATTAGGTTAGAGTAATACAGCCCCGTCTGTAAAGGAAATTACTAATACCAACGGCTTCTTGTGTTCGCCAGAATTGCAAAGGTAGAATAACATTTGTTTTACTTATTCTTTTATTCTAGTGACTTTATACTGTAGTGCCTTACCAATTACAGCCCTTTAACCTCAATGTCATGCTTTTAGACATTGTATGGGCTTGCTACGGCGCATACGCGCAACAAACCATGAGCAATTATGTCGAATACAAGTATACTAGCTCTATTCTGAATTCATTGTAATGGATCAGTCTTAACACCTGCCTCGTAGAAATGGTATTCTGAGCTTATAAATTCAACATTCTGTCAAGCTCTTTTAAAGTACATCTGGCGCGATAAAAGCACGCAATCAAGAATACACACATACAGTACCCACAACAGTCTGCATTAGATTCGCGCTATATCAGTAACGCTATTGCTCCAGGCATTACGTCGAATATTTTTGGTCTGGCCCAGGGTATGGTCAGGATAAAGAGCTTGGATCCGCGCAATATCGTCACGTTCGAGCTTGGACTTGCCGTTGAACCAAGGCCACATGACTGAATTGGGGTCACTAGAATGGGAAAGCCCAAGTGAATGACCGAGTTCATGCAAAGCCACCTGTCGCAGGAATGTGGTGGTCCACTTTTCTGCTTCATCAAAATGCATATCACCAGCCAGCACGCCACTGCTAGGAAGTGGGAAGAACGCATGAGCGAGCACGTTCCCAGGGCCGTCAAATGGGTAACCATCGCCATGATGAGTTTGAGTAAACTCAATACTGATATCTTCTTCCTCATCTTCCGACTCCTTTATCTGGGGATATCGGAAGTATTTCTGCCATTGAGCAAAAGCTTCTTCGATTTGATTTTTGGCATCCTCATATCCCAGGTACTGGGACTCATTCTTGAGTTTCCAAAAAATGGCCCGTTTGTTCCACTTGGGAGGACCGGTGTTGAAGCTTGCAAGTACATTGTTTTCGGGGATACCACAGCGCTTTTCTGTCATGGCCTGCCGTGTTTTCTCATTGTAGGACCCGGTTACATCTTTTAGTCCGTAGAAATGTTGAAACTTACGGATGGCAGCATAATCCTCCGCCTTTGAGAATTCGCCATCGGGGCTTTTGGAAATATCTAGATATCCGAGTGTCTGTAAATATGCTCGGATTTTTTTCTTTTCCTCTGGCTTATCGGCATCCGCAACGGCTGGAGCCTTCCAGTCTTGGGGTGCCATGGCCTCTTTTGAAGCGGCTTCAACTAAAATATAGGATAGATTGAAAGTCTGATTTTCCAGTAACAAGTCAGTTCTGTTTAGATATCAAATTGCAATGTAACAAGCAAGGCTCATCCAGTGATAACAGCTATATTTATAACCTACGGTGGCGCTATACTAAAGGCTTTGCATCATCGAAGCTCTTCGACTTAGCATCATCCTAGGCGCCCAAGAACCCTAAATACGTGTTTTACCAGTCAGTGCTTTAAAGACATATAGCCAATCAGAGCCTTCATGTAACCCTAACTGTGTCATGAGACTTATTCAAGGACATGTAAGCCTAGTTAGGCTCAATGATACTGTTATATAACCAAGTTTGTAAATAAGCCAGAGGGGAGGGCGTGTAAGATCTACTCATGTTTTCAAGAGATAAATGGTAATCATGAGTAGTATCATTGATTCCCTGTCCAGATAAGGTAGATGTGGCGCTTTCTAATGCGATCCAGACCAAGGAATAACCTTAGATCATATTTAGAACTGATTTATGATTCGTAACTTGCTTGCTCCACACCAGATCGCTGGAATTGTATTCCTTTTCGAATCGAAAGTTATGATTATAGATATATAATCAAGACCTGGATAAAACTTATTAGAAAAAAGCCTCCCAGTCGGATTCCGTGCCTCAGTGGTATATATGTTGAACCCCAAATTGAACTTGCGGCATTGCAATTCCGCCGAGGGCTGAAGTACTATTAATATTCTTTGACCGAATAGTAGTATTCTAAACCTATTTGAAAGTCAGGCCACTGCCTCCTACCATTTCCAATGATCTGTCTTCCACTTCGCCATGGTCAAACCTTCGTTTTTCAGAGTTTATAACCTGAAACGGCAGCATAACTGCACCAGCTGTACAATATCATTGGTGAAAACTAAATTACATATTTTCGAACTATAAAACACAAGTTGTGTAAACTTTGATGAATAGACTCCAAAAACATCTCTTTCTGCATAACAATTCGGATTTACCAAATGGCTGCCATTTTCGGTGTCGAAACGACGCCTTTCTCAGCCGTCATTTTGTAACACGTGACCTCTCTCTCACCACGCACCTAGACCCCCTTGGTCGTGGCCCCACCGTGGGCGTTACCAATCCATTCTCCATGACAACGGACGAAGGCCAGGGTCTATGGATCACAATGAGAAGTCAGAAAATTGTGTGATTTGGGATCCACTACGTTTCACTATGTAATTTATTTGTAATAAAAATGGGTGGGTTCTGGTCAGAAGGAATTTGGAAAGAAAACATGGCCTACAAATCTGAGGGCCAACAGAAAACTGCGGGTGATCCACTGTCCAACATGAGGCCACGAATAGTATGTCTTAGACATGTCTTCCCGAGTCAGGAGATGACTGGTGTTCGATGACGCAATGGCGTAACATTTGGCTGCACTTTTTGCCTTGGGGAAGTTGGGAGAAGGGGTTTGCGGGGTTAGCTAAAAGATATCTGACTATGAGATGAGGATAGACGTCATCTTCCTAAGTCTCCGACTTTCCAATGCGAAGGATTCAGAGGTAAAAGTTCCCAATATGACAGAAGAAAAGCATGGAAAAGACACTGATCTCAATCACGGCTTTTCCTGCAAGTCCATTGTACAAAGGTATATTCACAGCAACCGACCGTGTTAATTGTCTATTACCATTCAGTACATTACATCTTTCCAAAACTCGCGTGGGGTCCATCGATTAATGCAGGGGCTGAGCACATGTTGATTGGCGCGTGCAGTGGAGTTTATTTGATCGATCAAAGACCAATAACAATATCGAGCCGTGGCGAATTCTCCAAACCCTCGGCGTTACCCAGTTGGGACATTTTGGAAGTGTATCGCCTGTTTATGGTCATATCCAACGGAAGACTAAATGCGTATCCGCTTGAAGTCCCCACGAATGCTATTGAACATGAAGAATACGTGGCTTGTAGACCATGGGAAAATTCAAGATAATGTGAGCTTCTTCAAGATTGGGAGTAGCATGGGTCGACAGCTTCTATGCTCTGTCAATACTTCACTATCCTCGACTACTGTCAAGCTTTTTGAGCCGACAAGTTCTTCGGGTAGTTCCAATAGAAGGGACGAAGAATCTTTAGCACTGTTTAAGGTAAATACTACAAACAAACAAACAAACAAACAATTTATTAACGCCCGGCGGCTGAGCTGAAAGGGCAACTATCACTAATCTACTAGTACATTTCCTATCGCGTGCCATGTCTCCTTCTAGCCCTTACAATTTCACTTTTAGCATATGTCGTGCCGTCTATCAGTATTGTAAGAGATTCTCGTGGGTTAGTAGTTTTGTTAGTAGGCTGGCTTGAAGGCGCTTCTCCAAGTGTTCAACATCCTATCTTCGGCCGTTGAAGCGCGTCTACCATGTCTGGCACGAGGTGGTTGGTGTGAGTTAGTTTTGGGAAGGGAGGGTGATTTGTGTTCAACGATATGGTTAAGTGACGTCGAGTCGGCCAGTGGCGATTGCAAACCGTATTGACGCTCGTACCGATTCTACGTTTGGAGTCCAGTCTTGCTTATCCGAGGGCGATTTTCCGCCCAGGAAGAAGGATATGTTGCCCCGGTGGGTGTTGGTGCATTGCAGCATTTCTGTCCGGAGTGCCGTCCATCTCCGACATCGAAAGAGAAAGTGCTCCACCGTCTCGCTTGCTTGTCCACAATCACACTGATCCGTTTGCGCAACGTTGATTCGGTAGAGATACCCATTCAGTCTTGCCATGCCTGTCCGGAGCTGCGCCAGCACGCTCGCTTCTTTCCATGATAATCGATCATACAGCTGTCGAGTGTGCTTGCCTGGGAGGGCCGCGTCCACCCTTTTCACGTGTTTGCCTACTTTCTCGGGCAGGCCTTTGCTGGTGCCTTGTTGGGATCGTGCGATGTTAAGAGTGGTTGATCTCATTCTGGGGAGCTGTATGTATGGCATGGGGTCCTCTTGGGTCGCTGCTCTGGCTTGCACTTTAGCAAGGCTCAACAGTCTGTTATCCTCACTTGTGGGGACCCAGCGGATTATGATCCTGTTTCTATATCTTCGCAGTCTTCTAATCGACTTGTATATTTGGCACACGTATTCCTGGCCTGACTGTTGTCGCGGGTTCCCCAGAGTGAGTGCGGCCTCTTTGTTGCTCGTTAGCAGCGTGATTCTGTACAATTTCAGTACTGGTAGCGTCTTCAATGTGTGTGCCATTGCTGCCAGCTCTCCCGAGTATGGGTTCTGCTCCGATCTTGCGCCAAGTGTGACGGAGAAGGTCTTTAGTCTTGGCTTCTTGTACTTGGGCGGTTGCTTTTGAATCACTCCGCCAAATCCCACTACCTCATTCCGTGCCGAGCTGCTGACTGCGATCTGCATAGTTCCGCCGGCTTCTGCCTGTGACTCTGGGGTTTCTCCAATATCGATCTGCAGTCGTTCCTCCCATGGTGCTAATGTAAATGGATTAATAGTTTCTAGTGCTTCCATCTCGATGTTTTTCAGCACGTCTGCCACCTGATATAACGGCGAGCGGTGGAATCTTCGGAATTTCCTGATACGATCCGTACTTGTGCGGAGTGGGTTGGTTTCTGGTAGGGTGTGGATGTCCGTCCACATCTTCACTGCCCGTTTCCAGAACCGGCTTTGCGCCGAGGCAATGTGAGCCTCTGCTTCCGCCACACTGGTTGCGACGGTGAGGAATGTTCCCACTATTGCTTGAGCTCCAACCCGTTGAACCCGGTTAATGGGCCCGCTGGCCTTATCCTTAAAAGCGTGCATCCAGACATTAGAGGCATAGTCCACCACTGGGGCAACAGTTGACGTGAACAACTGCCGCGCTGCTGAGGGAGATAAGCCTTTAAGTCGTTTGAGCTCCATCGCTGCTTCTAGGCCCTTGGACGCTGCCCTGGCGATGTGTGCCTTGTATTTGAGTCTAGTGTCCATCACTACTCCAAGGATCTTGACGTGGTCTTTAGGCTCAACGGTTTGTCCCTTGATGGTGAAAGGCTCCTGTTCTGATTTGTGTGCTTTGGGGGTGAAGTGTATAATGGCGGTTTTGTCTGCTTCAAACGTCGCTCCACTCCTCCTCTCCCAGTCAAGAGCTTTATTAATAATTGCCTTAATACCTTCCCGGTTGCTCTGCGCAGTTGGCCCGGTCACCCACGCGGTGAAGTCATCCACGAAAGCAATCGCTCCGCCGCGGCTGTCGATCTGTCGTTGCACGAGGTCTGCGTTGAAGAAAAGGAACAGGATCGGTGATAGGGGAGAGCCCTGTGGTAGTCCAGCCTGTGGTAGGCTTTGTACCTCAGACCCTTGCCCATTGATTTGGATGGTCGCTGTTCGTTCCGAGCAGAAGGCCTCGACCCACCGGATCAGACTTTCTGGTATGCCTCGCGCTTTCATCCTCTGGAGTAGTCGTTCTTTGCAGACCCCATTGTAGGCTCCTTTGACATCGAAGCTGATCAAGCTCAGGACCCGACGGCCACGCCAGGCCGTGTAGATTTGCTCTTGCAGGAGCAGGAGTGCCTGTTCTGCCGATCGCTGTTTTCGGGCTCCAAAGTGACTGGTTGGGAGTAGGCCGTACGTTTCCACGGCGTGTGAGATCCTTTCTGCCACCACTGATTCTAAGACCTTGCCCAGTGTCGCGAGAAGTGAAATCGGCCTCCAAGCTTTCGCAATGGTGTAGTCCTCTTTGTTCGGCTTTTTAAGTGGTATGATTTTTGCATGTCTCCACTGACTTGGTAGCGTGCCCTCTTCCAGCGACGCCTGGAACAGGTCAAGAACCCTGTGTTTAACCACGGGCCAGGTCATCTTCCAAACTATCGCTGGTAAGCCATCTTCTCCCGGTGCCTTCCATAATTTTGCTTTGAATAGTTGTCGCTCTACTTCCTCCATGGTAATGGCAGACATCTCCACTGGTGCCCTTTGCGACCTGACCCCTTCCTCCTTAATGTCGTTTGGTAGAGGAGGAAAGAATTTAGCAAGTAGCTCTTCTGCTTGTTCCTTATGATCGGTGGTGGTGGTACCATCTGCTCGGACGAGCTGCGGTACCTTCCCGAACGCTGTATCGTCTCCAGACTTCAGATACTTGGCGGCCTTCCATATATTGATGTTGTCTGCAAGGAACTCCTTCCAGTGGTTTTTCTTTTGTTGCCGGATGGCATCGTGGTATTGCTTCGCTGCACTTTTAGCTGTCTCTTCTAGGTGTGAAGCGATTCGTCCTGCCCGTCGCTCCGAGCGGACGTGATTTCTCCAGTATGTGTAGATATAGCGGAGTTGTGTCAAGTCCGTTGTCCACCATCTCTTTGCGTATGGTGACGGTCTGGCCTTTGGCGTCAAGGTATGCACTGCCTCCAACACCGCAGACATTAGTCGGTCAGTTTTCTGCTGCACCGTGCCGTCCGATGGAGTCCTGTCCAGGCTTCTTGTAATTCTGGCATTAATCTCCTTCCATGGTGCGTTTTTGAACAGCAGTCGCTCCTGCTGTTTGGAAACCGGAACTGGAACGTCAAACGCGGTCTCAATTGCGCGGTGGTCGGAGCCGTGCTCTGTCCCATGTACTGCACACTTGACCATGGAACCCGTCAGATTCTCCGAGGCAAGGACGAGGTCGATAGTTGACTCGTAGTTTCCACCCTGTCCTCCCCCTTGCCATGTCTTTGTGCCTCGTTTCAGTAGACTGCTGAGAGCAAATTCATTCATAAGGTCAATGATTGGATCAGCTTCGCCCTGTCTCTCCAAAGACACGTCATCTCCTCCCCAAAGTTGATCATGTCGGTTGAAGTCTCCCACGATCAAAACTTCCACCACTGCGCCCGTATCTCGCCTTACCTTGGTAATTGCCCTGCGTAAGCTACTGCACGTGTCACGCAAGGCTTGGGCATCGCCCCCTTATACATAGACCGATGCCATAAAAATCAATCGCTCGGGAAGCCGGACGACCGCCGCTGTTAGATCCGGGGATTCTATCGGCAATTGCTCCGCTTCCACGTCCTTTCTCACCCACAGCATGCTCCTGATTGCCCATCTGCCTTCCCTCCATGCGGAGGGGACCAACTTCGTCCATTTTTGATGTCCCATCGGAGTTGTCAAGAGTCGGCCGTTAATTCTTCTCGCCTGGGGTTCTTGGATTGCTATTGCCGCTGCGTCCTGAATTTCTTTGTCGTTCATCAAGCTGTCATGCACTGCACCCTGTTTCCGTACATTTAGCTGAATTATTCGGAGTGTTTTATTCATGTTGCACTGGATATAGCTTCCGACAGTTTCTGCTGTACGATTCATGTGGGCCTCCGCATGGAACGCACTTGAGGACCGTCTCGTTGCAGATGCTGTGGCGGTGGCCTTCCTTGGCGCATTTCGCGCACTTCTGGGTGTTGTTGCATTGGAATGCCTTATGTCCGATCTCTTGGCAGTTGTAGCATTGTGTCGGTCGTGGTCGATGTTCAAAGGCGCTGGTTACGCCAGATTCTCCCCCAGCGTGGAAGAACCCCTCGGCCAGGAGCCTTCGTGCATCGGTGCCTTTGGTCAGGTACACCACCATTGACCCATAGGCCTTCGCACTTTCCTTTCTGCTGAGCCATGCGATCTTGGCAACGGTGGCTTCATTCTCCTCGCTGAAGGCTGCTGCGGCTCCTACCCTGACCTCGTTATTTTCGTCTAGCACCGCTGTCTTCCTGACACTATCGACTTTAATTGGGTAGAGGTCGTCGCGGAGCACCCGGGCTCCTGCGCCAATTGTTGCTTCTGCAGCTTTCTTAACCAGCTGGTGTTCAGCTTCATCTCGGCAAGCAATTCGGATCCTGTTGGTGTTCTTTGGGTCCACCGTAACCGCGCGACAGCGCCAGTTAGTGTGGTTCTCCATTGCCCGGATCTCGTTCTCTACTGCTGCCCTAACTGGGCCTGCGGACGCTCTATCGTTTTCATTGTCTGCCATCTTCGAGGTATCTATCGTGCAATACAAAGTATCGGTGAGGGTGGTCGGTGTCGTGTTAAACGAGGAAAGAGTCCGTATGTTGCTTGGCTGGCTCGTTGGAGGAGTGCGGGCGACATCTGCGTAGGACAGGTTGTTCGTAGGATCAGGGGTGGTTATAAAGGTACGTAGGGATTGGATTTCGCGAAGTGTCTCGTCATGGTTGGTTTGGGATGTGGCCAACTCATTACGCAGCTCCGCTAGCTCCTGTTGCATTCCAGAAAGGGCTTCCGTAAACTGAGTTTTGACTTCCCTTAATTCTTCCCTGTGGGTCTCATCCCTTCTCTTGATTTCTCTTCGTAACTTGACTAACTCTGCGAGCAGTTCAGTCGTTTGCGGGTTGCTGTTGCCGGTTTCTGTTCCGTCCTCTGGGCTGTCAACGCGCTCTGCTGCGGTTTCATTGCGGGTCTTTGGTCTGCCTCTCCCTCGGCGTTCACTTTGACTGCCCAACGCATATCTTGTAGCTTCCTCTTCCTGTTCCCGGGCATAATTATTCGGTGGTCTGGTGACTCGTTTAGGCCGTAGCCGTGGTGGTGATTCTTCGCGTTCGTCGCGGTCGGGGGCTTCAGGGGTTCGTGTTTCGGCCCGTCCCGCGCGCGCGTCGCGTGTCGGCATCTTGCCAACAACCTTCGGCAAGGTCGTTCCGCGAATTTACAGTCCGAGAAAGATACCCCGATATAATACAGGCTATCCGAATCCAAAAGGAGTACACTCTAAATAGTGGTCCTGGGAAATACAGTCGGTCTCGAGATCGCTCTGACCTTCTAACACATGACAGTTGTTTCCTAACCCCACTGCCAAGAATTTAGTTTAAGAGCTATAATTCCCCAATTGCCTATAAATGAGGGCAGCCGTAACTTTCCTATTAAAAACAGTTACGCCCGCCCTCACTGGGTAAAAATAAATTCCAAGCCAAGGTCTTGGCAGTGGGGCTAGAAAACAATTGTTATATGTGAGAAGGTCAGAGCGATTTCGAGATCGACTGTACCTCGTTTTTTTTTTTTTTTTTTTTTTTTTTTTTTTTTTTTTTTTTTTTTTTTTTTTTTGTATTTGTATGGGAGCACAGGTAGACTGTATTTGTATGGGAACTGTATCCTGTGAGGGACTCCAACTGTACTTCGTTTGGAACAGAAAACGACTTGGTGGAGGAAAAAATGTCGGGACGGGCCGAGACGCGAACCCCTGAACCGCCCGACCGCGACGAACAGGAAAACTCACCACCGCGATTGGTGAGGCCGAAACGCACGACAAGACCACCGGCCCACTATGCTCAAGAGCAAGAGATCGAGACTGAGCAGAGAAATACGCGCTCCCAGCGGAAGAAAAAGAACCAGGGTAAGCCAGTCGCCCAAGATAAAGCGGCGACTTCGGACGACTCCTCGACAGAAAGCGAGGACTCAGACACCTCCAAACTTGTGAAAGAGATTGTCAAACTCAGAAGAGAAATTAGACGACGAGATGAATTATACAAGGAGGAACTCCAGAGAGTCAAAGAAGAATTTGGCGCTGCCCTCACAGAGTTTCGACATGAATTACTGGCGAATCGACCCCCGACACCGCAAGCCCACCCCGAGTCATGCGCTCAGAGCAGCCACGAGGAGATCCTTCGCGAAATCCAATCCTTACGCGTTGCAGTCAATCCTTCGGGATCCCCGTCCTATGCAGATGTTGCCCGTACTCCCCCCACCAGCCAACCGAGCAATATACGGACTCTCTCATCGTGGAACACGACACCGACTACCTTCACCGACACGCTATATTGCACGATAGACACCTCGAAGATGGCAGATACTGAAAGTGAGAGACCATCAGCAGGTCCAATTAGAACGGCAGTTGAGACCGAGATCCGGACAATGGAAAACTACACGAACTGGCGGTGCCGCGCTGTCACGGTGGACCCAAAAAACACCAACCGGATCAGAATTGCTTGCCGAGATGAGGCTGAACACCAGCTGGTTAAGAAGGTGGCGGAAACCAAGGTCGGTGCGGGAGCCCGAGTGCTCCGTGATGAACTTTACCCGATCAAAGTCGACAGCGTCAACAGAACGGCAGTGCTTGATGAAAATGGTGATATCCGAGTAGGAGCTGCGGCAGCCTTTGGTGAGGAGAACGAAACCACCGTCGCCAAGATTGCATGGCTGAGCAGAAAGGAGAATGCGAAGGCCTATGGGTCAATGGTCGTTTACCTGACCAAAGGTAGTGATGCACGGAGGCTCCTGGCCGACGGGTTCTTTCACGCTGGGGGAGAATCCGGCGTGACCAGCACCTTTGAACACCGACCACGACCGATACAATGCTACAACTGTCAAGAGATTGGACATAAGGCATTCCAATGTAAAAGTACTCAAAAGTGTGCAAGATGTGCTGCGGAGGGTCACCACCACAGTTGCTGCAACCAATCGGTTCCAAAGTGCATTCCATGCGGAGGCCCTCACGAATCGTATAGCAAAAACTGTCGGAAGCTCTATCCATCACATGATGAATAAGACTCTTCGAGCCATTCAACTGAACGTGAGAAAACAGGGTGCAGTGCACGAGAGCTTAATGAATGATGAAGAGACTCAGAACACGGTGGCGTTAGCGATCCAGGAACCCCAAGCGCGGAGGATTCAAGGCCGGCTCTTGACCACCCCGATGGGACACCATAAATGGACGAAGATGGTCCCCTCTACCTGGAGGGAAGGCAGATGGGCAGTACGAAGCATGCTCTGGATTAACAAAGAAGTCGAGGCGGAACAAGTACCGATAGAGTCCCCGGACCTCACGGCAGCGGTTATCAGGCTTCCCGAGCGACTGATATTCATGGCATCAGTTTACGTTGAAGGGGGCAATGCCTCAGCTTTGGATGACGCATGTAACCAGCTACTCGGCGCGATCACGAAAGTTCGGCGAGATACGGGTGTGGTGGTGGAGATTTTGATTATGGGAGACTTCAACCGGCATGACCAACTCTGGGGAGGAGACGACGTGTCTTTGGGAAGACAAGGTGAAGCGGATCCAATCATCGACCTCATGAATGAATGTGCTCTCAGCAGTCTCCTCAGACGAGGCACAAAGACATGGCATGGCGGAGGACACAGCGGGGACTGCGAGTCGACTATCGATCTGGTCCTGGCCTCGGAAAACCTGACAGACTCCGTAATTAAGTGTGCTATATTAGGGACGGAGCACGGCTCGGACCACTGTGCTATTGAGACCGTATTCGATGCCCCCTGGTCGCTCCCAAAGCACCAGGGACGGCTTCTGCTGAAAAACGCTCCATGGAAAGAGATCAATACCAGGATAGCAAACACTCTTGCCGCCACTCCGTCGGAGGGTACGGTACAGCAGAAAACCGACCGACTCATGTCGGCGGTCTCGGAAGCGGTGCATGCGCTAACACCAAAGTCAAAACCATCATCACACGCGAAGCGGTGGTGGACTGCTGATTTGACACAGCTCCGTCAAATACACACATACTGGAGAAATCACGCCCGGTCCGAGCGACGGGCGGGGCGAAAAGTACCCTACCTAGAAACAATGGCCCAAGGCGCGGCGAAGCAATACCACGATGCCATCCGGCAACAAAAGAAAAAGCACTGGAATCAATTTCTTGCCGACAATGATAACATATGGAAAGCCGCTAGATACCTGAAGTCGGGAGAAGACGCAACGTTCGGGAAGATCCCGCAGCTCCTCAGAGCGGACGGGACCACCACCACCGATCACAAGGAGCAGGCAGAAGAATTGCTGGCCAAATTCTTCCCGCCTCTGCCGGACAACATTGACGATGAAGGGACTCGACCACAAAGAGCGCCAGTCGAGATGCCTGCCATTACGATGGAGGAGATCGAACGACAGCTGATGGCGGCAAAGTCTTGGAAGGCACCGGGCGAAGACGGTATGCCAGCAATAGTCTGGAAGATGACTTGGCCCACGGTCAAGTACAGAGTCCTGGATCTCTTCCAGGCGTCGCTGGAAGGAGGCACGTTGCCAAGACAATGGAGACATGCGAAGATCATACCACTCAAAAAGCCGAACAAAGAGAACTACACCATTGCCAAAGCATGGAGACCGATTTCGCTGCTCGCGACGCTGGGCAAGGTACTGGAATCCGTGGTGGCAGAAAGGATCTCACACGCGGTAGAGACTCACGGTTTGCTCCCGACCAGCCACTTCGGCGCCCGAAAGCAGCGGTCCGCGGAGCAAGCACTCGTACTCCTGCAGGAACAAATCTACGCGGCGTGGCGCGGCCGACGGGTCGTGAGTTTGATCAGCTTCGATGTCAAAGGAGCCTACAACGGAGTGTGCAAAGAACGGTTGCTTCAAAGGATGAAAGCGCGAGGCATACCCGAGGATCTGCTCCGGTGGGTGGAGGCGTTCTGCTCGGAACGAACGGCGACTATCCAAATCAATGGGCAATGGTCTGAGGTCCACAGCCTGCCACAGGCTGGACTGCCGCAGGGCTCGCCGCTATCCCCAATCCTGTTCCTCTTCTTCAACGCAGACCTCGTACAGCGACAAATCGACAGCCAGGGAGGTGCGATTGCTTTCGTGGATGATTTCACTGCATGGGTGACGGGGCCAACTGCACAGAGCAACCGGGAAGGTATTGAGGGAATCATTAAAGAAGCGCTCCACTGGGAAAGACGAAGTGGGGCAACTTTTGAGGCAGAGAAAACAGCCATCGTACACTTCACCCCCAAGGCTTCCAAACTGGACCGAGAGCCCTTCACCATCAAGGGACAAACTGTTAAACCCAAAGACCATGTCAAGATTCTGGGTGTCCTGATGGACACAAGTCTCAAATATAAGGAACACATCGCAAGGGCAGCGTCTAAGGGCCTTGAGGCAGTGATGGAGCTTCGACGGCTGAGAGGTCTCTCCCCATCAACAGCGCGACAGCTATTCACATCGACAGTGACACCTGTAGTGGACTACGCCTCTAATGTCTGGATGCATGCATTCAAAAATAAGGCCACGGGACCGATCAACCGAGTCCAAAGGGTAGGAGCGCAAGCGATTGTCGGAACGTTTCTCACCGTTGCCACCAGCGTAGCGGAGGCGGAGGCTCACATTGCCACGGCGCAACACCGTTTTTGGAGACGGGCCGTGAAGATGTGGACAGACATCCACACCCTACCAGAAACTAACCCACTCCGCAGGAATACAGCTCGTATCAAGAAATTCAGAAGATTCCACCGCTCGCCTTTGTATCAGGTGGCGGACGCGCTGAAGGACATAGAGATGGAAACACTGGAAACTATTAACCCATTTACATTAGCACCATGGGAGGAACGCGTGCAGACCGATATGGGGGAATCCTCCGAGACCCAGACAGAAGCCGGGGGATCAATACAGATCGCAGTGAGCAGCTCAGCACGGAATGGGGTGGTAGGATTTGGCGGAATCGTCCAGAAGCAGCCGCCCAAGTATAAAAAGCCGAAACTGAAGTCCTTCTCTGTCACACTTGGCGCAAGATCAGAACAGAACCCATACTCCGGGGAGCTGGCAGCAATGGCACATGCATTGAGGACGCTACCGGTGCTGAAACAATACAGAATCACACTGCTCACAAGTAACAAATCAGCCGCACTCACTCTGAGGAACCCGCGACAACAGTCAGGCCAGGAATACGTGTGCCAAATATACAAGTCGATTAGAAGACTACAAAGAAACGGAAACAGGGCCAACATCCGTTGGGTTCCTACCAGCGAGGATAACAAACTGTTGGGCCTGGTGAAAGAGCAGGCCAGGGCAGCGACCCAAGACGACGCTACTCCATACACAGAGCTCCCCAGAATGAAAGCAACCACCCTCAATATCGCACGAGCCCATGTAGGCACCAGCAAAGGCCTGCCAGAGAAAGTTGGGAAACACGCCAAAAGAGTGGATGCAGCGCTCCCAGGGAAACATACCCGACAGTTGTATGATCGATTATCATGGAATGAAGCGAGCGTGCTGGCTCAACTCCGGACTGGCATGGCAAGGTTAAACGGGTATCTCTACCGAATCAATGCAGCGCAGACGGATCAGTGTGCATGTGGACAGGCAAGAGAGACTGTAGAGCACTTCCTCTTTCGATGTCGAAAGTGGACAGCACACCGGACAGAAATGCTACAATGTATCAACACCCACCGAGGCAACATATCCTTCTTCCTGGGAGGAAAGTCACCATCAGATGATCAACACTGGACCCCTAACTTAGCAGCGGTACGGGCCTCCATACGGTTCGCAATCGCTACAGGCCGACTCGACGCGACAACCATGTAGATGATGATCAAATACCCACCCCTTTCGACCGAACTCACACCAACCACCTCGTGCCAGAGACGGTAGACGCGCTTCAGCTGCCGAAGATAGGATGTTGAACACTTGGAGAAGCGCCTTCAAGCCAGTCTACTAACCAAATTACTAACCCACGAGAATCCCCCGCCCCCTACGATGTAGACAAATGAGACGGACATATACTAAAAGTAATTATGTATGGGCTCGAAGGAGACACGGTATATACTAGGACATGTATTAGTAGATTAGCGATAGTTGCCCTTTCGGCTTAGCCGCCGGGCGTTAATAAATTGTGTGTGTGTACCTCGTTTTAGCCAAGACTAAAGACCTTCTCCGTCACACTTGGCGCAAGATCGGAGCAGAACCCATACTCGGGAGAGCTGGCAGCAATGGCACACACATTGAAGACGCTACCAGTACTGAAATTGTACAGAATCACGCTGCTAACGAGCAACAAAGAGGCCGCACTCACTCTGGGGAACCCGCGACAACAGTCAGGCCAGGAATACGTGTGCCAAATATACAAGTCGATTAGAAGACTGCGAAGATATAGAAACAGGATCATAATCCGCTGGGTCCCCACAAGTGAGGATAACAGACTGTTGAGCCTTGCTAAAGTGCAAGCCAGAGCAGCGACCCAAGAGGACCCCATGCCATACATACAGCTCCCCAGAATGAGATCAACCACTCTTAACATCGCACGATCCCAACAAGGCACCAGCAAAGGCCTGCCCGAGAAAGTAGGCAAACACGTGAAAAGGGTGGACGCGGCCCTCCCAGGCAAGCACACTCGACAGCTGTATGATCGATTATCATGGAAAGAAGCGAGCGTGCTGGCGCAGCTCCGGACAGGCATGGCAAGACTGAATGGGTATCTCTACCGAATCAACGTTGCGCAAACGGATCAGTGTGATTGTGGACAAGCAAGCGAGACGGTGGAGCACTTTCTCTTTCGATGTCGGAGATGGACGGCACTCCGGACAGAAATGCTGCAATGCACCAACACCCACCGGGGCAACATATCCTTCTTCCTGGGCGGAAAATCGCCCTCGGATAAGCAAGACTGGACTCCAAACGTAGAATCGGTACGAGCGTCAATACGGTTTGCAATCGCCACTGGCCGACTCGACGTCACTTAACCATATCGTTGAACACAAATCACCCTCCCTTCCCAAAACTAACTCACACCAACCACCTCGTGCCAGACATGGTAGACGCGCTTCAACGGCCGAAGATAGGATGTTGAACACTTGGAGAAGCGCCTTCAAGCCAGCCTACTAACAAAACTACTAACCCACGAGAATCTCTTACAATACTGATAGACGGCACGACATATGCTAAAAGTGAAATTGTACGGGCTAGAAGGAGACATGGCACGCGATAGGAAATGTACTAGTAGATTAGTGATAGTTGCCCTTTCGGCTCAGCCGCCGGGCGTTAATAAATTGTTTGTAACCAACAATAAATGTGGAAAAGATCCGATTTTTACAGTCAATATCCAAGTTGGGATGACCAACAAACGTATGATTCAACGATTAACTGAGGCTAGCTAGAGAATACGCCAAATTTATAAAATATTATGTTCAAGTACATACTCATTCAGCTCTCATGAATACATATATATATGCTTTTGCCGCGCCAAAAGCACCGGGCTTACAGAAGCCTAAAAAATACTATTCCCAGTATATATGTAGTGGATTGAACTAGTAACTGGTATTGTTAACTAGGTGTGGAGATGTGAAGCTTTTTTCTTTTTATCTAACTTTCGAGCTAGCTTTGCTTTATCCTGCTCAAGGACGGCATTTTGCACCCTAGTTCTACCCTCATTCTCAGCCACACGCTTCAAGATTGCGACCGCAAGATCAGGGTTATTGATAAGAACGCTATGTCCACCTTTATGTCTTAAAAAATCCTGAATATTGGTTGAAACAATATCTGATATAGTATCGCGGAGCTTGCTTTTGTGAACGGGGACAGAGCACCATATATCCTGAACCACCTCTGGAAAACCTTCCGACATGACATTCGACTTCGCCCAATAATCCGCAAGCGGTGGAAGGCTCAAGAGAAAGGTGTCAAAAAGCTACGCCAGAAATTTCATCATGCAGACGAGCAATACGATCGCGTAGTGAAGCAATTGCGAAACGAGAAGGGATGGTAAAAGCACCGATTGGTTCGTGAAAATCTGGAGCGGCAACTTTCCGGAAAAGTTGTTGACGAAGAAGTTATGGTAGCATTGCAGCGTACCGGCTATATGACACCGCAGCATATGACACTTATCGACAGTGTTATGACTCTGCCGGGTAAAACAGTGGAGAAAGAATATGAGCGTCGAATTGCTGCAATCAATGCAGTGATTGCGGTCTGTGATGCGGAAGAGGGTGCTCCCTCGCGGCCTTGTGCCCCGCAAAAACGCACTGCCGATGCTGCCGATATGCCACCTGCTGCCCCCCTGCCTAAAAGGCAGAAGTCTAGCCCCTCAGATAAGAGTGGTGATACTTTCTCTGAAGCGATCGCTTCTGTTTGCGTCAAATGTCCAGGAGAGAGACCAACGATCTGCTTTATTTGTCTTGGTAACACTAGACTGCCAGAACGCGAGCGCCTGAAAATGTACAAGAACCCCGGATCCCTCAGCCGACACTTCGTCAACAAACATATCAAGCTGTTCCCAAATGACATGCATTGTGAGTGCAACATTTGCGGGGAAAAGCTGATGTCAAAATCGGGACTCCTGAACCATGCGCATAGAATGCATGGAACTGTCTCCTGCCTACCTTTATCAGCTCTTGGCCTACCCCTTCCTTAAATATTCGATGTTTCTTGTTTCTCTCTTAAATGTGTCCTACAAAGCGAGATCAAGCGTGTACAATATGCAAATATCCGATCGCACAATTATTGATTTGAGGAAATGCATTGATGACCACTCGTAGCCAGGGCAGCTTACGTAGACGATTGTTCCCTGGGCGACTTGCGAAAGGCTAATCCATCGATGGGACAATCCCACAAAGGCAATGCAAGACGCCATGTTGTCGTTTTGGGCCGGTTCTCGAAGTAGGTCTTCTAAATAGAATGATGGTAATTGTCAGTCTGCATCTGGATGAATCTCGCAAACATGTCTCTCCGTCTGGCTACAACTCGATTCTTCCTCACGTTTCCGGATGCAAAGATATCGTGTAAGGAAGGCATGAGCGATGATAATATGGATTCTATGGTGTTGTTTATCATGGCGCCCAAAGGAGAGAGATGTCAGATGGAGATTTAGTGGACATTGGTTATTTATTACTCATCAGACACCACATATGTATCCCCGAAAGTTTCGTCCTCCCCAACACAGATCTTATAAGTAACTTTGGCATACTCTTCTGCCTGTGCCTTCGGGGCTGGGTCGACAGATTGATAAGCCTCGGCGAGAATCAGCCATGTTTCAACGAGATGGTCCATCATCAGCCCCCATCGGGTAATGACCAGCGGCATCTCCTGAACAATATAGCCCAGTGAAGTGAGGACCGCTAAAGCGGCACGGATCGCCTCGTTGGGCTTCTTAAAGTAGAGGTGCCTCTTCGCCAGGACACGCTGGATATCCCACATGGCTAGACGGGGAACCTCACACGCTGGTCGGGTGTACGTATCTGCTAACGAAGCAAGCATGCCCTCGAGCATGGCTGGATCCATGTTCCGGCCCTGGTACTGTACGTGCTGCCTAGCCTCTTTGCGTAACTCCATTCTCCGCTGTAGCACGCTCGGCGCGGTATTTTCATAGTCCTCGCATATAACGCACTCACACCGGAAACCCCAGTGATGCAGCTTCTCGCGATGAGCATCGTACTCATCCACATTTGGCGTCGTATACCAGAATGTAATCTCCGTGTTCGGCTGTATATCTCGCGAGGCCCGGATAATAATCATATCGCCGATGAAGCTGCGTTCCGCGTTACTGTCGCAGCTGTGATTGATGTACGAGGCGTTAGGCCAAATCCCGCACGAGGGGAACTGGTCCGTCTGGCTTGATCCGCTTAGATGGAATTCGCGAGAGGAAGAGGGACACCCAAAGCCGTTTAGGGTGATGATTCGCTCGACTAGGTAGCTGGTTTTGTGAGCGGGAGGCTGAGTGGACAGCGTGAGACTTACGTGTCTACAACCGGCTTTCCGTCAACATGGCATGTATTGAGCGGTTTGTATGAGCCATGGTAAAGATCAGTGAAAGCAGGGGCTGCAGCTGGATTTTGATAAAGCTTCTGGGCGATGATTCCACGCAGATCGGATCGAGCAGACATGGTCATACTATCGCTTTCCGAGTCACCCAAGACATGCGCAAAAGCCTTCTCACATAATAGAAGGCCACCAGCAGCAACTGCCTTTGTTGTAAAGAGGCCACGCCCACGAGAACCAGATTGTCGAACCGCCACGGGGCCAATATAAGGGGCACAATCTACAGAATAAGGGACCTTGGCTGCCTGTGCGTATATGCCCTTGAAATGATACCTGCCGTGTTCCTGCTCGTCAATACGGTTGCTAGCCCGGGAATACAGGTCTTTGGCTGCCGTATTGTCTGAAAGCGGACCGAGGATTTCGCAGCATTCGCGGTACCTAGTGAGACCATAAAGTGCCAAGGCTTTGTGAAACTGAACGCTCTCAGATATTTGGAGGCAATCGAGATCAGAGAGTGCATCGGCAAAGCGATTTGCGTTTATAAAGGAGGTGGCACGGCTGAATCGCAGGGACTCAGTTTGGTAGTCCGTTGGCCAGCAGTCCAGAGCCTTGGTGTAGCTGGAAAATGAGCTTTAGAAACAAGACAGGAGAGCCAAACCTACCATTCACTAGCCATGTGATAGTCAGAGTCATCGAGAAAATCATCTCCCTTTCTCTTCCAGTCCTCAATGGAGAGAGATGGCCGCTGCCAGCCTGCTGGAATCCGTTCATCGCATCCACCCAGAAACACAACATCCGAAACATGGTCAACGCGAATCCCATACTCCATCTCCGATATCAATTCCAGATACGGTTCTTTTACAATAAGCACCGCGCTCTCGGGCAGAATATCCTGTGCCTGCCGTTCCCGACACCAGTTGTGCAGCTGCAGTAGTACCACCGACCCACCCTCATCTTCGACAATAGCCGTAATCGCCTTCGTCTCGTCCGGTGACGTCACCGACCGCAGCAGGAGATACGTGCCCCGATGGTGAGTTCCTGGCTGTAGATCTTTGATCATGATCTTTTCTAGATCGTATAGAGGACTTGTACAGGGATAGTAGGGCGGGGGCATGGATGAGGTTACCATGCTGGCAATTTTGCCATTCCTGCGCTGGTTCATCGTACAGCGCAGCTTGAACTGAAGGATGGTGGCATCCCGCGACTTTGAACTGGGATGCTGGCCTGTAAGATGATGGACATCTTGAAAACTCTTGTGCTGTTCCAGCTGTACACCCTCTGGTGCCGACATATCGTGGGTGGTTTTTGAATGGAAATAACGGGCAGCGGAAAAATGATGTTGACGAATTGTTAACAAAATATTTCGAGCATTCTGGGTATTTTACCACTTGATCTGACCAATCAGATCGTTTTATTCGTTCTACCGGTTATCTTGCTATATTCAGCGACAAACACGTGTCATTTTGACATATTCAGTAAAGCGTCCGCTTAATCGAGCATTATTAGTGAACTCATGAATCTAGTTAGAATAATCAGACCTTCATTCTCTGACACATACGTATAGTAAAATACTAGCGGAAATACTTCGTCTCCTCAGCCGCAAAAAGCCAAAATGGTTAGATGCGCGTATTGTGGAGAAGGACTTGCTGAAATCCCAGTCAAAATGATGCAGCTGAGGATCCACCTTCAGTTCAGCTCGCTTTGCTGTGTGGGGTTGTAGGAAAGATATTTAACTGCCCTCCCCTCTTCCTCCTGCTTTGCTTTGTTCAGTCTACAATCAAATCAGCATATCAACTCAAAATGTAGGATCTAATACATCCCTCTGGATAATTACTGACATCAATAGGAAGGACGAACTCATTATTGCTGTCATTGGCAGCGCCGCCACCGGCAAGTCGACTTTGGTTGGTAAGTCGTCCGCAAATAATACTCTGTGCTGAATATTGACAAAATCTTGTATAGACCGCCTCGTCACGCTAGTAGGCGGAAGCTGCACTGACGAAGAGCTTGCCATGTTCCAAATGGAGACGCCCAAGTACAATGTGACACTCTACGGTCAGTATCCCCCCTCGCCCCAACTGTCCTTCCCTCAACTGACAACCACAGACATCCCCGACATCGAATCCTTCCGAGAGTACACGGAAAACGGCACTATCAACCCTAACTCCGCCATCCTCTGCGTCTCCGCCGCGGCCGGCGAAGGCACTCACGAAGGGAACGACAAGACCCCCGAGTATATTGCTGTCGCCATGGAGCTTGGCATCCCCCAGTTGGCGGTTGCCATCACCAAGATGGACAAGGCCCTTTGGCTCGAGGAGCGTCTGAACGAAATGATTAAGGTGACTACGACCGTAGTAAGACACACCAAGCCGACCATCCTTGATATCCGTTCTATTGTATATGTTCCTGTCTGCGCTCAACTGGACGACTTGTTGATGTCGGAAACCGAGCACATGTCGTGGTATAAGGGCTGGACAAAGGGGACTGTGAATGACTATATCATCAAGGGTAAGTCGATGTTGGATGCCATTGATGCTTTTGAACCTATTCGTCGGAAGTAAATACAAAGGAGCTTGTCCATATAGTATCTATCGATTTATCTTATGAAGTATTTGCGAATGCCTTGCCATGTCTTCTGGTTCCACCCTGAGCCTTAATAAAGAGTACCGTTCTGTATGTGATTGATAATAGTCTCCAACTACGTTAATGGAAAATACACCAGGGATCGAATAGGAAAGCACCCAAGAATCCCATCAGTATCTGCTGCACTTTCGGGTATACTGCACCACCCGCGTCACGAGCCAACATGCTATTTCGATCAGGGTAGCCCGGAGGATTCAGTGAATATGCAATGGGAACCCAGGTATTAGTAATAGCCAGATAGCAAAGATGCAACATTGGTGGCCATCCAACTGCTGTTATGACCCTGATGAAAGTAGGAGTGGCTGTAGCCGACCATATTGCAGAGAGTATTGATATAATCGTCGCAAGAAACATGCAAATATTGAGGAATATCACACCATGCCAGGAATCAGAGCATGACGTGACCTTTAGATTCTGCTTTGCGAAGACAACGAAGAGGAAGAACTAGATAAGGACAGTGGCTTTAATTACAGGGATCCTAGCAAAGGAGAAACAGGCCTACCTCAGTGGCAGGTCAATTCTACAGGATCCGCTACTGAAATGAATACTGCCAAGTAATTTGAATTAGTTCATATGATCGACATGATACCTACTCAGTTTGATTGAATCCACAGGAACTCGTACCTCGGGGGGCCAATCATAAATAGAATAAAATTTGGGGCTTTTCAGCTGACCATTTATGTTTGACATATACGAAAAGGCGACCCAGGATTCAGCCAGCCCCTATCTGCATCTCACAGCGGATATGGTGGATTCATCTTGGGTATCTTTATTGAATTACCGCGACGTAATATAATACAAATCCGGTACTGAAGCATTTCATGGGCCTTTTTTTTTCCCTTCAACAGTTATGTTCAACAACAGAAAACCATTGTTCGACGGTGGATCACCTGCAGGTTTCTGTTGGCCCTCAGAAATTGTAAGCCATGTTTTCTTTTCAAATTCCTTTGACCAGGCCCACCCACTTTTTATTACAGAGAAAGTGACCTTCCAGGAAGAAAGGGGAATGGGTGCTCAGAGAGCTGAAGGGCACATCACGATTTGGCGCGATCTGTGTTGGAGAGGCCCCAGATCTGAAAACCTTATGTCTGAACCTAAACCTCATTGGCCCGTATCAATACATACCACCACACTTGTGATAAACACCCACTACAAAGACTGGTAGCGAAACAAAGATCTGCAAAAGCGGAAAGATTAGCTCCACCTAGCTGAATATTCAGTACAAGCCTTCGTCTTTCCTCTGTTTCCCATAATAGTCACGTGATAAACTCGCTTTAAGCTACATCATTGTGCCCCTCGCGCTCTTCGTCGTTGACCACCGACTTCCACCCATAGTTCACCCTTTACATGGCTAGTATTCTAACTCACTCTAAAATCATGGATCTCACTACACAGGGTACATCCGGAGCACCCGGGGATGCATACCTATATGTTGGCAACCTGTCACCGCGAGTGACGGAGTACATGCTTACTGAGATTTTCGCCACTACTGGAACTGTGCAGCATGTCAAAATCATTCCTGATAGAAATGTGAGTAGCAAATAAAGGCTGTGGGAGTTGCTCCAAGCATATTTACACTGTCAGGCTCTGTCGCTCAATATGAACGCTCACTACTTCCTACCCATCCATATTAAGCCCTATCTTGCTCAACTATTTATTTACTCATTATTGAAGTTTTGCTCAATAGTATTGTTTTGACTGTTTAGTTTCTAATTTCATCTTATTAATACAGTACCAACACGGGGGCCTAAACTACGGCTTTGTCAAATACGTGGACAAACAATCTGCTAAAACAGCGGTGCAGACTTTGAATGGTCGGAAAATCTTTGATACTGTAAGCTCTCCCTATTTTTAAGACAGCCTAGAACCATCTAATCTCTTAATTCAAACATACAGGAAATTCAAGTCAGCTGGGCCGACCAAATTGAACAAGATAGAATAGACGCAATGGGCCATTATTGTGTCTTTGTGGGGGATCTCAGCCCTGAAATTAATAATGAAGTTTTACGCAAAGCTTTCTCTGCATTCGGCTCGCTGTCCGACGCTCGAGTCATGTTGGATTTAAACTCGGGTAAATCCCGCGGTTATGGTTTCCTTGTATTCCGGGACAAGACAGAGGCAGAGCAAGCCATAACTACCATGAACGGTGAATGGCTGGGATCTCACACAGTTACAGTTAGCTGGCCCAACCAGAAACCTCAAGAGAGGTCACGGGATTCTTTTTCATATGAATCGATTGTGCAGCAAGCTCCCCCGGACCAAACAACAGTCTATATCGGAAATCTTGTCCCTTATTGTACCCAGGCTGATCTTATTCCTCTTTTTCAATCTATTGGGTACATACATAGTATTGAAATGCAAGCCGACCATGGATATGCTTCCGTGCGACTAGACACACATGAGCATGCGGCAACGGCCATTGTTCAGCTTCAGGGCCAAATGGTTCATGGCCGACCAATTAAATGTGATGTATGTGCTGAGAAAGACTGTCTGGTTTCATCAGATATGCTAACTTCCTGAAGTGGAAAAGGAGCGACAATGCAGGATATGGATTTCAGCAAACTTCCGCTTCAATCGTAAACCCGCCAGCATATGGGATGCCACAGCTCAGTAAGCATCTCCGTATACCATCATCCGCCCGTTCATACCACGTGACTGGTGACTGGTGGCTGATATAATTTTTAGGCACAAATGGCGAAAATGACTCAAATTTTAGGGATCCTTCGTCACATTATGCAAACTATTGGGGTGGTTACTACGGGAATACTACTACGCAACAGCCGTGATAGAGGTGAATTACCGCGGATTCTCTACAGTACTGGATTATTCGGCACACACTCTCATTGTCATAGTAAATGTATGGTAAACCTGGGCCATATTGGAAAATATGTGTTGTAACACACTATAAATAGCCCCTGGATCGTTTCAACAGATCCTACAGATACACTTCAATTAACCATCTCATCCATCAATTGGCCATGCATGGTACTAGTCAGCACAGGCAACCTGACTACTGACAACTTGTAAAATACATAAATTAGTTTGGATATAAAAAAAGAGCCTATTCTTGGAAAAGAAAATCTATAACCCAGCCGAAGTTAGACTGGTGAAGATGAGCTTCTACTTGGCATTCTAGAAGAAGTCGTACTGGCTCTGCAGAACATTGGAATCATGGTCCAAAAATTTCATGGGGAATTAGCCCCTGGCCAATGGGAATTTGTTTTCCCCCCAGACTCCCCACTCAGAGCTGTCGATTCGCTGGTCCTTGTTCGACAGGTAGTTATGAAAATTGCGAAGAAGCACGGATATCGAGCGACCCTTTATCCCCGATTATCAACTGAAACACCCGGCACCGGAGCCCATGTTCATATATCGCTCAATTCTGAGCAGTGGGATGTGTCGACAGTGGAGTCATTCTTCGCTGGTATTCTCAGCCATTTCACTTCCATCTCTGCCTTTACGCTGCCCCAACAAATCAGTTACGATCGGGTGGTTGGAGGTATCGCCAGTGGAGGTGACCATGTGTGCTGGGGATGGGTAAACAGAGAGACAGTCTTGCGACGGATCTCCAATGAGCGTTTCGAAATCAAAATGATGGACGGGCTAGCCAATCCATATTTGGGACTTTCTGCATTGTTGGCAGCCAGCTGGACTAGATGGTTTACTCTAAGGCTCGTTTCTGAGCGCAGGCCCTTGTCCCATTGAGCCTGGCAAAATGTCCGTCCGGGAACGAGCTACACTGGGCATAACGGACAAGATGCCTTGCAGGCTGGTCGAGAGTCTGAAGAATTTGGAAGCAGACAGAGGTCTCACGGAAATTCTGAGTGACGCTTTGGTTTCAACATATATTACTGTGAAGAGATGCGAGCTGGAGATTGTGCAACAGATGACTCCTGAAGAGAAACGTACATGGTTCATTTCGAGATATTGAGACTAGTCAGCTAAAATTGAAAAGGGACTGCAATTTAAATGCGTTATTTTGGACTTATCTACTGGTTAAATCTAGAGGCCTGTCGTGAAAGTACATTTATTTCAAGCTATACCGGCAACTAGTCAACGCCAACTATAATTGCTGCCTACCCAAGTTTCTACACAAGGAAAAGATACTCCCCACCTCGGCCCTCGTTGATATCGGAGCTGTGTCCGCTAAAACCAGGCGCCTGCACTGTTTCATGGTCGACTTGGTTACTGCAGCGAAGTAGCTGAATTCTGGTAATTCTAGCATTGCCCGGCGCCTTCTCTCTCAAAAGACTTGTCTATCTATAGCTCCTCCTGCACCTTTACCAAGATCCGCCCCCTGATAACCTCCAGATTCTGAGGTGTAGAAGAAGATATAATTGGCTGTAGAGAACAGATCGGATGCCCATTTCGGAACTAGCCAAACATATCTGATCGAGAAAGAATATTAACTTAAACAGCCTAATACTTTAGTATATTAGGAAGATCTAGAACCTACTTTCCTCCAAAGCCACAATTGATACATATTGGAGTATACCAAAGGGGATCAATAACCGATGCTAATGGAGTTAAGCCATCGGGAGGCGAGCGGATCCCTTGAATACCCCATTGCAGATGTACTTCATTCACACCCTTTCCGTCCTTATCCCTTCCCTTCTAGCTGGGAACTATATCTTCCTCTCACGTAATATGAGTAATGGAGCCAAAGTATAAGATTGATGCACCAATGTAATGAAACTGTTAATTGCTTTGAAAGTCATTGGTTGACTGCTTTTTGATCCCAGTCCATTGTACCACAGCTTTCCTCACTGGAATCTAACCTACAATCTGCCGCATGAGCCTACAATCAGCATTAGTTGCGTCCATACAGTAGTGGTAGATTGGACATATAGCGCAACTCAGGCATGTGATAGTTCAGTGGAGAAGCGAAAACCTGTTAACCGGTCCTGTACTACGCAATCCGGCGATTGTCGCCAGTTACTGAAGGTAAAATACCATAGCTTACTAGCGAAGATGTCTATAGAGACCAGAGACTGTGTACCAACCACTGCATATTCGATTGTTCTTTATTCTATATAAAACGGCCGCATACTGTCACATCCAAGTCTGATGACAAAGGTAATCACCAGAGTCTGGGTAGGAGAATCTAACGACCTGGAGCTCTGGATGGGTATGGTACAGATCAGAGGGCTCAATATATACGATTATTCCAACTTGCGCCGACGGGAATAGATTTTTTAACCTTCCGCCCTTCTCGATAAGCAGAGTAATCACGGGCGACCACTGTGCGTACCTTTCCTATACGAGTTTGACAAAGCCTGGACGAGGAACTGGTTGATGTGACCGGAACTCTATTTTTGGCGCTTACTGAATGCCAGACTAGTTTTCACGCTAGAACTATGAGTGCGGGGTTTGGTTTATCAGAAAATTTATATCAAACTTGGAACCTTTTTTATGAATCTTCAATATATCATAATACTGAGAAGGGTTAAGCAAGTGCTGGATATCTGCTATCCTATCGAAGCTTGCGTGTTATAATGTCATGTGTCAATCCAGTCGTGGAATGTTTCAGGTACGACAGGCAAAGTTGAACAAGAAACCTCAGGCTGACGATCCAATCTTCAAAGTATCTCATATCTGTGTTTAACTCTGTTCGTTAAACAGCAAGAATGACAACCTTTCAGGCTTCACGGGTAACTTAGCAAATCTACGTACACTTTCCAGCCAGATATAACAAAAAATGTTAATCTCACCAATGGTCTACTGTATCAGCCTGGCCAGATATCTAAGATAACTTATGACACTCTACCATGAAGCGCCCTTGTCTGCTATTGCATATCTTGGAATATATTTGTGGCCATAGATAATTGTTTCAGCTATGCCTTGCCGTGTTAGGCGTCTTATGGATTATATTTGAAACAAAACCCATACTTTAAATTCAGAGCAAGATTCACTTGTGTCAAAGGCCAATCTTACGTGCTGATTCATCATCCCGACAGTCCTAACCAATGCACTTCTTTAATGGCATATGGCTTTGGGTTCGACGCAGGTATAATCCGTCACTTCCTGCACGTTTTCGATGATGCATTAACTTGGAGAATTCAGGCGCAAATCTCTACTTCCCTCAGATGCAGCTGTCAATACCACAGACAAAACTGGCTCGACTATCTGGGAGACACAGGTACACAAAAAGAGTGTCACGAGGCTGCCAACTGAATGGGGCCAGCCTTTCTATCCAGCGTCTGCAACCAGGATAACAGCCGGGCCTCTTCGGTGCGAGCGTTGTAACGGTCGTCGTTCCTCAGCGTACAACTACGACCATTATCGAGACCCAGTGACATATCCTTCCATAGGCATCTGCTCCCGATGGTGGACAGGCTGTGCAGCTGCGAAAGCTGAAGCGCGTCTGCACAATGATCTACAGCAGTTTTATGAACTACCGGCTACCAGGCTAGTATAAGAAACCAGCCCATAGTGCACCTACTCAAAACGCACTTTCATGGCTGTTTTCTCTATTTTTATTCACCGTAAATGAATAAAGCCACAAAAATGAGCTTCCTTAGATAACGAGGAGATGCTGAGACGAAGGTTATATGAGGAGATATCTGGTTTAACTTGATGTAGGATTGTTTGTAAGTCAAGAAGCGGCAATGTCGTATATGAATGGGTAAGGCACTAAACAGAAGGTACAGAACGCCGCAACTGTAGACAAGATTTTCCAAAGGTCTAGCGAATCGAGTAATCATGACAGGTTGGAGGATCGATCAGCGTCCATTTCTTGCGGAGATGGTCCCGTGAATCAGCTAGGCGTTATCTACCAATATTGTAGTGATAGAATTATTGGCTCTCGCATAGTGATACACCTGTAACCCTATGTTTCGGGACCCTACGTTCTTCGATTTGCTCTAAACATGGAAGCTATTGATAAAGGTGCTAGGCCTTGCTTACATCACAGAGTAGTAGCATTAATTAGTAACCCGATCAGAAAACGTGCTGTATAGTATCCACACACTGACTTTTGCAACTGCATAGAAACGGCAGTCTAGATACACTTAGACAGCGCCCAGCATGTAATTGAACATCGAGGGGGGCATAGCTCAAAGGCCCTGGTGCAGATAGGCGGCTTGTGCAATGAAAAAAATCAGATTGGACGCACAAAAACGATAGGAGAGGACTGATAGAGCCCCTAGGGACCATTTAGAGGCAGTGGCATAGGCCGCTGCTTAGACACAAATTTCTTCCATAGCCAAGTAATCATAACAATAGAAATCATAGTCGCGCTCGAAATGGTCGATCAGATGCCGTCTCGCCAAATCCAACAATAGAGTTAGATACCCATTACTATTGGTCAGTTGCACAATGCTCGCCCAATCACTCTTATCATTTGGGAAATTGCTGCGAATAGCGATGAGTTCCTTATGCAAGTGATCGTGCCCGTGGATGGGACGTTCCCAGGTACTTTCTTCCAAAGCAGGGAGTCTGTTCAAGAGCAGAAAAGGGAGAAATCCGGCTGATTTCAACAGATGGATCCTTTTGAGGGAAGATAGATCTGCATCTAGGTTCCAACAAATGCCCCCCGAGTACACACTAATGACTTCCAGGCCTGCCCCAATATCTCGGAGAATATTGCTGAAATTACCGCTCAACTCACCCTCTGAAAACATAACTTCCAAGGTCTTTAAAGATACTGGTTTCCCATGGAAAATCAAGTTACCAAGGTGGAAGCTAGAAATGGCCAGTTTGGAAAGTCTCGGTAGCCGCGAAAATCTACGACAACAACGCAGTCCCATGCGTTTTTCACATTATCATTATAAAAGCAATAATCAAAGCCAATGTGCAGATCCACGAGAGCCGGCATGGCGGGCAGTACTAGAGCACCACCGGAAAGATCCCGTATATCAAGTGTCTTCAGCGACCGGAATGAATGTAAGAGTGGCCAGGAACTAGGAATAGTGTCAAAAAGAAACCATTCTCGAAGGGCTGACTGCTCAATAAGCTGCTGCTTCAAACCATCTGAGCTCACATCGTTTCTGCTGCCATTGAGGCTAATGGTTATCGTTGGTATTGATAGACACATAACAATGAAGAGGAGACCCAAGACGCCTTACCAGCACCGCTGCACATTGAATAATCGACCCAGAAAATTTAGCATGCAAGGCCCCACAGCTCGGTAGCAAAAGATGCGTATCTCTCGAACAAGTGGTAGCCACTCGCCTAAAAGCTGGAAAATCCTCCTCGCCGGTAGGGGCCTTCCGTTCAGGGACTCGTGGGAGTTGTACGGTGCATAATAGATTTCAATTCGTCGAAAGAGAGTCCTGGCAGCATTGTGTCGTATACCCTTTGAGGTATTGAATAATGCACACAAATCGCTGTTCTTTAGCTATTATGGCATATTAGTATACTATGATGTCTGCGAACATGGGTGGCTAACATTCTGAAATATTATCGGTAGTAATTCAGGAGACAGGCCCAACAACATTTTTAGGCAAGAGGGGTTTCTATTCGGCCGTCAAGGAACGGGAGGTGACAGTTGACAGTTCGCCAGATCTTTTGCATCTATCTCTTATATCCAGACCAAAACACCATTTAAGCCAGAGTTGCGTAAAATCTTCTCAGTCTCATATATAGAATAATCATTCGCTGAGACAATACATGCTAAAAAAAAGAAAAAGAGAAAAGAGAGAGAGAGAACAGCTGGAAGCCAACTTTGAGGCAGTTGCGCTCCCCGCTTCACCTCTCGGTCTCAGAATTTGTACGCAGTCCAACTGTTCAGCTATCCACGATAATATAGTTACTGGAGTGAGATTACCAAACCAGGTTAAATGGACCTATCCATGACACTTACATGCTAGTGTGGCACGATATGAGCTAACCGATTTTTTCCAATTTGTTGAACATCCCTTTGACGCCATAGGATAAAGGAAAGCAAAAATGTAAAGTGCCTTTCGAATGGGATTCCACTCCTAGTATACTATTACAAAAAACGAAGGGGGAGTTATCTGAAATAGGATTCTGTAAGTGAAACCGAATCCTAGCGCGGAAGCAATGTAGGCTCACTGTATATAGCTGAACTTCTGTCTTCGAGCAACTGTTCAATACTTGGGTGTTCAACCTTTCGGGAATCGCTAGGGTCGAGACCAATCTACCAACAACCAGGCGTTATGTAGTTTTTAAAATAATTGACCATTATTTTTACTAAAAAGTTGAGTTTGATGTTTCAAGAGCCCAGCAATCCTGTCGGCACAGTCTAACAAGGGAGAACAGCGGGAAAGGCCGACAATGGCAAAGGAAGAAGAATTTACTAAAGGAAATACTGGTGGATGCATGTGTTTCAAAGGTTGAATGAATACTTTTAGCTGTTAGAACCTTTAATTTTTTACAGAGTAAACTAACTCTAGGCTCCCAGTCGACAAACCAACATAATAGTAGACCAGGACAAAAAAACTTGCCAGTGTTCGACAAATTGCACTATATTGACTCTTAAAATTCTTATGTTAGGGCCAATGTTAAGGAAAGGCCCACCTAGTCCAAGCGATAAACAGTATTAGTGAGAATTTTTAGAAATTTCGGGTTGCCTCCGACTATAGTGACCAAATGGAATATGATGTTATCTGATCATACTGGGTAGACTTGTTCAATATGGTTTCTTCTTGAGCTGGCACAATGAAAACAGTAGCTATTGTTTCATGTTCATCCGTTGTGTCGAACACTCCCCCTGGCCAACCAATGAGGGTAGGACATTTTGCCAACATTCCACAAACGAATACAGTGGGTCCGGAAGGCAATGCCCTCCCCCTTTGGCTAGTCGGGTTGAACAATGAAAATTGGTGAATAGCCCGGTGTTTACAGAAAACAAGATCAACGGTAGTTATTAGCAGAATGGCCTTGAACAGAGATATGATTACCATATTCTAGACCCACTGCCAGCTCCTGATGGCAAAAACTTTTCTTGAGGTGGCATCGTGACACTTCTAGGTTGAGGACCGGTACAAATGTAGGCTGATGTTCAACAAGTGTTACGTAATACATACGTGCTGGAAGTGTATGCTCTGCCATTGGTTAAGCTTAGCATCCCGCCTTACATGATTCCATTTTAACGTAACGTAACGTAATCGGTAAGGATCCTGCGCGTTTTCAACGCGCCTCGATTTCTTGGGTGACTCAAACATTAGTCATACCACCAAAAATGCCTAAATCCTCAAAACCATGCGTTGAACAGGAAGGCCAAATTCTACTGGCTATATTGGCCCAAAAAAAATGAATTTCGCAGCCTTAGAAAGGTAGCGAAGACGTTTAATCTACCTGAATCTA
Source organism: Aspergillus sojae (assembly GCA_008274985.1). Taxonomy (NCBI): domain Eukaryota; kingdom Fungi; phylum Ascomycota; class Eurotiomycetes; order Eurotiales; family Aspergillaceae; genus Aspergillus; species Aspergillus sojae. Next base: position 5,792,476 of record CP035528.1, on the reverse strand, counting down.
CCCTGCGCAGTCGCTTAAAAGGACTAACCTCGATTCTCCAATCACAGGAAATTGTTAAATCTTGATATCAACTCTCTATATGGACTTTCCCTTTGAAAATAATACACAGGGGAAGTACCCATCCAGTAGAGTTGATACACTCGATAGAAGTAACCCATTCCCGATTACCTGGCTGTACAATCAGGGCTTTTCTATAAGAATCAGCTCTAGTAACTACTCGAGCAGTAGCTACTAGACCCATAACAAAACCAGTTTCATCGAAATTATAGATATCTTCCAATGCAATACCATATTGTATTATAGTGATTTGTACACAGTTAAACCACTCTTTAATAGTCTTAGGATCTTCGCATTTAGCTCGCCGATAGTCATATCGTCTGGAATAGCAAGTTTTGATTTCAGGTCGACGCTTGATAAATTTATATACCCAGTTCTCACCAACTGATTGAATAGGTATAGTACCGCGCGCAGAAAGTAGAATATTGGCCATTTCTCGTATATGGGAGGGTCGGGGAGGTGCTCCATGTCGACCTAGTGATAGAATCTATTGTACAAGCGATTCCTCCTCATTCTGAGTTAATTCATGACTATTGGCGCGTGTTTCAGCTCGAAAAGTATACCCATTCAATCGTCTTCGGAGAGTTATACAAGGAATATTATAAACGCGTGCTGCTTCAGCAATATTGCAGATTTCTTGCTTTTTTAAAGCGGAAATAGCGAGTAGAATCCTTCCCTCCTACTCAGATAAGTTTCTTAGATTTTGACGCGCTTTTGGTGGCATGATTGGTAGTTGAATTGGGTAGATTATTGATTGTGGTCAAAAAAGTGATGAGGTGGCCACTCGGGGGTGGTGGCCGCTCGGTAGTGGTTTACGTTATATCTCTTATTAAGAAGAACCATTCATTTTAAGACAAGCAGTAGGAGAGTTGAAGCTTTTTGAAAGTACCAAAGGAAAGTAGCATCGTGCTGCAGGTTGAACAGTAACTATCAATTAAATCATAACAGCGGCAGAGCTGAGCCTTTGAAGGACATAAGATAGGCTTGAATATGCATATACCTGTCCACTATTAGAAGATTTAGATGGGCTGACCATATCCGTGTAACTCACTGCCTTTTCAATCACTAAATACTGCCCCTAGCTTGTCAATGTCGTGCCCAGCCCTTCCGTAGAACCCATATAGCTTTCTACCATGAGCAGGTTGAACACATTTGGTACCACCAATTCCTCCAGCCTCGAAGTGGTCTCTCTCGTCCTGAGTCACCAGTCTCAGTGAATCAACACGCCCTGTTGACCCGTATATATCCATCCAATCAAGTGGATCATTGCCGTTGCGTTCAAAATCAAAACAGGTATGCATTGGGTCGTACTGTTCATCATCTGGGCAAGATCCGATTTGGTCCTGTCCACCCTTGGCCCATCTGACACTGAGACCCCTTAAGACAACAAATTTGTCAAAACCAGGACCACTGCCGTGGCCGTACCATACATCCAGTTGCTTAATGGGCTCATCATGACTATAAAGGTCAAATTAACTGCCACCATTACCTCCAGTTGTAGGGCCTTTCTTAACCATGATGCAGATAATGGCTTTGGGATAGATATCTGAAAAAAGATTCAGGTTGATGATTAGTTCTTAATAATGTAAGAAGTTCAGAGTAGATAGGGATACCCAGCCATACATTTATATCCATGGTCTCTCCTCCCCAATGAGAAACAGATTGGTTGTTAGATGTCTCTGTTGTCTTCAAAAACCGCGTCCTTTCTGTTGGTTAAGCTCGTCATCCTTACATTGAGTCTCATGATCTGTTACATTGCGTAAAGGAAGACGCATTCAATAATGCTGCATCACAATAGAAGCATCATGAATAGCTTGGATGAAGATGCATCTAGTAATATTACATTATAAATTATGACTCGTAGCATACATGGAAAGTATATTGCCTTCTAGGCTATGATGTTAATAACAATCAGTTATCAGATGATTCGTAGTAATGCAATTATATTCTAACTCAGGTCTCATGATCCATTAAGCAGCCTGGAAGAAGACGAATTCAGTCATGCTACATCATAAGATGATAATATCGACTGCCCGAGAGCAAGGAGAGGTAGAAGAAGTGCAACTATCTTTGCGTTATACAATAAGTTCATCTTGATTATAGTTCTATTGTAAGTATATGGTGTGAAGCGTGGTAGACGTAAAAAACAGGAGAGTCCAACGATTGTATACCCATTATGACTGTCTGTTCTCTGTGAATGTATTAGGCTCGTCGTACAATTATTTGTGGGAAATATGTCAACCATGGTTGAGATAGCCACCTTTGATTATCGTCCGTTTAAGGCAGAATTCCGCCTACCAGACACTGTTACTAGAACCTTCACAACGTGGTCAGCATTACTATAATCTATGGAATCATTCCTCGTGGTGATGTCATTCCTGATAAGCATGCCATCCTGGCATACACTGGCACCCGAAATCTTGCGCCAGCTCATGGATAATGGGTTCGAGACACTATCAAACTATTGGAGGTATTTGAACCACGAGAATTAAGTTTTAGTGGCCAGTAGTCACTACATTGGCTAGTTCTCTTTATGTGTTCGATTCCAAATCATATCGCGAAGACAGTACCCATAATGCTACTAATTGAAATTGCCAAGCAAGCAAGATTCTAGTATACCACACCAGAACGAGGTTATGTGGGGAACGAACAAAGATAACCTTAATTAGCTGACGCTGGAAGCGGCGATCAGGTGGAGATCTGCTTGTACTGAACCTAAAAAAAGGGCAACCCTACCCCGCCGGACGTTGCTAGTCTCATGGCTGACTGGAATTGAATGCTACATGTTTTTGGTGTCCATGTATGTACATAGCCATGGTCTAGACCTTTAGGGTGATCGTATGATCAGCCTTGTGTGACACCCCACTCTTTTCTGCTGCTGTTTGCATCTATGCGGCAAAAGTTCAGATAATAATCCTGTAGTCACGCCATATTAGCCAATGAAATCTTCAAACAATCCCACCCCGCGCTTGTGGCAATATATTGATCTATTTGCCCTATTTATCATGATCTCTAAGCAACACACCCCAATGGAAACGATGAGATTTCCCAACTTTTGGGAGATATTTTCAACCCATATTTTTCACGGAAAATTAAAGAAAGATCTGTCTGATTAATCAAAAGCTAGTGTTGGTCTTTATTCCTGCCTGCCTGGTAAAGGTCCGTGGCCCTCCTTGCCTGCGAGCGATGGTGGTCAGCGAATCAGATCACACAGCAGATTTTTGGCAGATTTTCAAATACTTTCGAATATTCGAATAAGAGAAACCCCTATTCGATTCCACCCCTAGAATTGAGTATCTATCAAAATGGCATCCGATCCTCAGTAGGCTACGTACGTGTTACCCGGAAACTGAAAATGTATGGTCCTGACTTCGTTGAGTTGACTAAATAAGTGGCCTGGGCGGTCGGCTGATTTATCCGTCCACCTGTCCAGAGATCTCCTGATCTTTAGCTCCGCCGAATGATGTCTACGGCCTACCTACTCTCAAAGTACAGTCCCAGATATTCTTGGATCAAGGAGACCCAAGCTAGCTGCAGATAAGTTCAAATAGGTAATTCAGATATTCAATGTACAAGAGATTCTATCAGCATCTGCCTTGGTGATGAACTTGCCCAGTTGAAGTGGGGCATATAGCGTCATTTTCCGATAAGCAAGTTAGAAAACTAAATATATTTGCTCAAGAGATGAAAATATAGGACCCTCCGTTATGGGCTCCATTATGGGTCGTTGAAAATTCATATTCGCGTTTCGAAAATAGGATTATTTGTCTGCTCTAATCGTATCATGTGTTGGTTTGCGTGGCTGGGTCTACGGTCATATAATAGGGACACACCCCTTCCTTTCAGGCGAACAGAAGAAGAGATATCATTGAGACGTCCGCATGTGGCTAGCTATAACACACGTAATGTGGTTGAGATAAAGATAAGTTATGTGAATGCGAATACCCCTGTTATTTGCGGAATATAGGTTGACTTAATGGCCCTACTTTATCTTGCTTTCTTTGGAGCTTTTTTTGCCACATTATCATCAGCAAATGTAAATCGCTATCAACTCCGGAGTACATCTCGCGAATGATTTACACCAACTCATAGATGATGCACTTCAGCGTGCCTCGCCTGGAATAATATATCTACTGTCATCATCCCCACATGACGAGCTCGCCAGTCGTATCCTCTCTCTAGTTCTGAAATAGGTATTTAATGCGCGAAAATATACGCTTTGACATGGGTCGATCGCTTAATGGCGCGAAGTCTATAACAGTTCGGTGAAGAACCTTCAGTTTTACTCGTGGCACCTCAGAGCGGATTCCAAGTGGAACCAGGCCAGGCACTTTTAACTCTTGGTATAGTGCTTGCGTAGTTCTAAATCATCATTGTCGACGCCGCACCGCATAGTCGTCATTCATACGGTGAAAAACTCTGATCTTGTCAGAACTTTTCATCAAAGGTATTGGTTACTTTCAGGTTATCCATGATTTCACTTCATACAGTACCTATGAATGGCCTAGAACACAAATAGTGATGTTTGCGGATGCCTAACTACTATCCAAATCATACGTGAGAACTCATTTCCATGACTTCATTTTCATTTACTGACTAGAGACTGTCGCTCATGTGATAAACTTAATATAGATTGATGGTGTCTACATATGTAACCAGCTCCCCGCTCAAACCTATTGCGTCTATCTCCAGTTTGCAAGAACCAAACCCTACACCCTAAATCAACTGAGACATACATTTGTAACCTCACTAACTTTTATATAATCTCTTTCCCTTCAATTATCCCTTCAATCATATACCATGGGTACTACTAGTGACACTGTGGCTGGATCTTGGATTGTACTTCTTAAGCCGTATGTGTCAGAAGATGGATTGGCTTCTCTTACTGAAGCTGTGCAAACCTCGACCCAAGACCCCAGCAAACCATACTCCGCTAATGTTAAACAAGAATTCAACCTGCCCGAATGCCGCGGCTTTTCAGGCAAATTCAACCTGGGCACGAAGGAGGACATCGAAAAGATGGACAAGGTTTGTATTTCGTTACTTTGTGATTATACAACATGGGCACTAACTGCGCTTTGCAGGTTCTGTCTATTGAGCCTGTCCGTCTCCTCAAACATTGCCAGAGGATAATACAACGCCCCAGCCCTTGGGGACTGGAGCGCATTTCTCAGCCTAGAAGGGTCCAGCCAAACGAGCCGTACCGTTATATTTACGACGACGCAGCTGCAGGTCAGATTATAGTTGCCTATATTATCGATACTGGCATCAATGAAGATCATGTTGATTTTGAAATGGAGTTACGGTTTGTGTTGCTGCTGGGAACGATATAGCAAGTTTCCCAGTGCTCACCCTCAACCTTTATAGCTGACCAAACTTCCTACCGAAAGGCACCAGCCGACAACTTCTCCCTTGCATCAGAGCCCCTCGCAATTACCGTGGGCTCCATGGATAAAACAGACGAGATTTCGGATTTTCGAATTATGGCAGACGTATACTCACCATATCATCCATAATAATGCGAAACTTCAAAAGCTAACATCACTTAGTTGTAGATGTCTTCGGGCCTGGAACGGATATTACCTCAATTTGGATAGGTAACAACATTGACAAAAAAAAACCATAAGTGGCACATCCATGGGTAAGTGGTCTTAGTTGGTGGGTACACACTTTCCTAACAAATTGGTATCAGCAACTCCTCACGTCACTGGGCTTGCATGCTCCTTGCTTAGTGATTCGACATTGAGGAAGAAAACTCCTTATGGGGTTATCTCAGAGTTGAATATCCGGGCGGATAAGAACAAGCTCCTCGGGCTAGACAGGATCACCAGTAATACCATTGTGCAGGTTTAAACACGGGAGATTGCAGCACAGGAGGCCATTTTATTGTTCCATTTCACAAATCACGAACATCACTCTTTAGGCGGGACCAAAGGGCCACAGGAGACAACAGTTCTTTAGTTTGTATGTATTTTATGTCGAATTGCTACTCTGGTGTTGTAACTACCGAGTATCGGCCTATTCGACGCCTGGACCAAAGGGTATTTCAACATGCCCTCGACCGCACGCTTTTTATTCAAAAAATCAATCTTTTCATCCTGAATTGGTTCTCTTTGATTCCTACCGTCTGGGTGGTATACAATTTGGTATACCAAATGATCGTGCTTTGCTCGTATACCACTTTCCTACCACCCTAATGGTCACCTTGGCGGTATACACACGTGACCCCGGCGTCGCCGGCGTCAAGCCTGGGTGAGCTCAGTCATACAACAGAAGGGATTCGCTGGTGGTCAGCCACCCAACTACTAACCTCCCGGCGTGTGGCTTAAGTACGGCTGAGCGGACGGGAAGCCCTGTTCTCCACACCCTATGGTCGTCTGTGCCAGTCTTCTGGTTACGCCAAAATATATAGTACGCAAAGGTTCCAAGCGGGGTTTTGTAATTTACTAAACCTCGGGTCCAATGCAGGCTTTTATAGGTCCCTGTGCCACCTAATCTACCTATAGCACCTAACCTATTACTTGCGTAAATAGTTCAAAGATCTTGGGCGGCATGAATAGCTTGACCGGTTCGAATAAATCGAGTACCTTGAATAGATTAAACATATTGCATTAGTTAAAGTAATGCTACACTAGTGCTATAGAAAATATATAACCATATCTGCCCAGGATCTACTCTATATATTATATACTGTTCTGCAAGTCTTCATAAGAGATAAGAATAATATGCGTGACCTTGTGCTCAATTTAGACTATCGTTAGAGGCCATTACTTCCACCTAGACCAGGCCATGCCCTAAGGCAATCTAGACGACCATGCTCCAGATCAAGTTCTATCAGACCAGCTAGAAGAACTATCAGTTATGAAACTGTATAGCTTTTGTTGAGATACTTACGCTGGTAGTATGATACCTGTTGTGGAACAGCGTTTGTACAATTGGCCCGGATAGGGAATTGAAAGTCGCCCATCTGCTCATACCTCCAATCACGACATAGTCCGGTTCCTGATGCCCCTCCACTGGGCCTATTAGTAACCGTATATATAGTAGACCAGAAAAGAAGAACAAGAACACAGAGAGATAGCAATAAATAATGAAGATTTCACTTACTACTTTAGACCTATAAGGCTTCCCGGTCCTGTACTATTCCAACCAAGACAATCATCCATATACAACCTTGCATTGTGTTTCTCCCATCGGCTGCCCGGTACCCGCTTGTCACAGTTGCCTACCAAAACGCCTGACCTGACTCCAGGATATGAATGTCCGGTGTATACGTTTATCATGTTCAGTCCTTGACAATGTCTGGACGAGTTGGGTCGCCCGTTCCTCGGGAGTAATTGTTGTTTGGAATCCTGCGGCGAGGGCCACTAGGGCAACAGTGATTGAAATGTGATACATTTGTGCCGAGAAAAGTAAAAGATACCAATTATAATGTTACCATGGCGGAATAGAAAGTAATGTCATATTCCTTCCAGGGCCCTTATAACTTTCCAGCCGGGACAATCTTTCTGGTCAGAAATATTTTAACCTTTTCTTTCTTTTTTCTCTCTCTTTCTTTGTTGCTCCCGGGCGCGCCGGGGCGCTGAGCAAACACTGACCTCTTAAGTCTTTTAAAGGGCTCGACCGCTTAGACCCTCGGCTACATAATCTCTCATAAAGAGACTTATCAATCTATGTGAAAAAGGTGGAGGTCATGTAATCCTTTATATATTTAACCAAGTTTGCGCGACCTAAGCGTTTCATTATCTTAGTATCTCTCTCCACGGCCCTGAATTTTAGAATTAACTGGTTTATATACAAAGCTTTCTGCTGTAAGCGCTCTAGTGTTACTATAGCTCAGAAACAATACACCATCGGGACGCTGAAGGCTAGTAAGCGGTAGGGTATTGATACTATTAGGTCTAAGGGAGGTAGGTAGAAGATGTCTTATTTAATATGGAGGGGTGAGGGGTATGTGCAAGTTGAGATAGAACAAATCGCTTGAGGGCCTCAGGTTCTATATAGAGGTCAGGTGTTAAATGCAGGTTGGAAAGCTGCACGCAGGCGGAAGGATGTATTTCATCGGCTGTCGTTAAGTGTATATTATATACTGTTTGTCTGTCTGTCATTAGACTAAAAACAAAAAACATACAACGGGGAAACTATGGTTGTAGTCGTATGCGCCGTAACCGCTGCCCTGAGGTGCCCTTCATCCTGAGGCACCCTTTACCCTGGGGCGACTATCCCTTGGGGCAGTCTCCATCCTGGGGTACATCCCGCCTTGAGGTGTTTCATTCCCTAGGGCGGTGCATGCCCTGAGGGATCATTCTGTCACTTGTGGCCGCCTTCGATAAGATAAGTCGCAGGGTTCATAATAGTTATATATATTTTTAGGAGGAATCTGCTTAATAAAGGGCTCTAAGCAGTCATACCAGTTTTAAAGAACATCTATATTCTCTGCATCAAGACACTTTTTATCTTTTAACTTTACTAAATGAGCTTAAACTTATCTAAGAGGCGTTTAATAAAGCAATAAACCCAGTTCTTGTCACCTGTATAAGGGAGCCTATCGATTATATTCCATTACAGTATTTGGTTGGCACTCTGCTCAATCTATTCAGCTATAGATAGACTATATAGATTATTAAGCTGACGAATCCAACAAATCAGTACCTTCTCTTGGGAATTATCAGGGGTTTTAGTTAAGATAGAATCTAAAGAAAGATTTGCTCGACCATAAATATATACTCGAAGTCGTTGATAAGGAAGATTAAATTGACACGCCAATGCAGAGATATTGGGCTTTGTTTAGCCTTGAGCAGCTATACAGGCCACTAAGATATGTATCTCAATATCCGAATAAGAATTAGGCATAGTGGTGGTGAATAAAAGCTCTGAATAGCTTCAAATTTATCGTTGAGGTGGGAATTATCGTTTGGGTGAGGTAGACCAACACGCCGAATGGCGGATGGGTCTGCTGACCTACGAGACGGCTACGGCCCAATGAAATTGATGCAAACGAACCAACAAGCAGAGATTAAAGTTCTTGGGTACGCCACCAGGAACGAATCATCCAGTCCTCGTCCCACTGGCCTAACCCTATTGCAGTAGTGCCTTGATTTATCATCTCTATCGCCGGATGCTCCGCGGGTTAAGATTGCATGGTTTGCTTTCACAGAGCCTATATCAGGACCGTATATCCGGCATGCGCCCCGCAATAGTGGCTGAAATCTCTAGTATTCTACATTCTACGGCTGGTATTCCGGTTGTGACGACGTGCGAGGTGCCCGGTTGGAGCGAAAGTGCATGTTGACTAAAGGTAAACGAGGGCTAACTATGTAGTAACTGTGACCATGCTATGCGACAGTGCTTCCATTCTACTATACAGTCGTGTAGGGGTATGGTGGAAACACTTGCGGCCCTCGCGATTGTTCTTTGCTATAAATAGCATCCAATTTGTGCTGAAGCAGTTTTGGGGTAGGCCACGCGTTATCAGGATCCCTCAGCCATAGTCGTAAGAGGTGTCGTCTGCCATATATTTAGTAGACCTATGGGAAATTGCTTCGGGCATAGGGAACGTACTTCTGTTGAGGTCCATCTTTATAGCCTCTTCTAGCATGTAGAATACTCCAATTATTGAAGAACTGCATGTCTCCCTTCTGCAGCTTCATCGATATGTGGAACCTTTCTGCTAAAAAGTGCAGGGCATCAAGTGCCTCGGCCTGTCTCACAGAAAGCAGTCTCGTGCGCTTGAGGTCGCCATAGCCTGCTAACCATCTTCTGGAAAAATTGATCAGCAGCCTGTCCGGTGTTCCCAAACAATTTTGGTAGTGTATCAGAGGTCGGTAGAGAAAAGGATCCTCCTTTTTGGACCTAGAACAAGAGTGTCAAACAGCCTTATCTCGCATAGAGATATATCCGGCATGGCTGTACGAACCTTGGGATAGGCCAGTCACTGGCCAAAACCTGAATGATATCAGGCCTAGTTCTCGCAAGCTCATTATAGACTCTCCAACCGCTGGCTAATTGGCTATCACCCCCTTCGGCTGGTTCGCCTAATGCGAAAAGAGATACTATATCTCCATCGTCTGTGTGGAATGGCATATCTTCGTTAGTATAACCTGCAATCCTGACAGAGAGAGTTGGGTCAGAAGGAGGCCTCATATCGGTAATGTGCGTAACAACAACGTCTACAGGAGATGCATTATACTGGTAGCCCTGACGGCCACGCATACGGCCTATATGAGACGAGACGCCAACATATATTATCATATTCTCCTCTGCCGAATACCGATCAACGGAAATACCCCTAACCAGGGAGAATCCAGTGCCTTTGTGGATATTATCCGATACACCGCGCAGGACAGAATGTAGCGATGGTAGGGGGAAGGTGGCAGGGCTAAGAAGCTCCAGTGGCTTCCCTAGAGCTGTGTCGATGAAATTTCAGCCTCCTTCCCATTGTAAACAAAATAGATATGATCGGGGCACAAGCCTATTTACCCTTGAAATGCTGCAGTGCATCGTCGATTTCCTTCAGCTGGGAATCATCCAAATTCAATATGTAGTCGTCCTCGTAGGACGAAATACTTTCCCTGTCCCAAGCCATTTTTGAGGATAAGTGGATTGGGAATCCCTCTGGTAGAACAGCTTCTTCGATTTCATGTTGTGGAACAGATCGTGCTCGGGCTTCGTATTCCGTACGGCCTGGAAAATAGGGGAAACTATCAACATACTGATCCATATTGTACGCTTGCATCTAACAGACAAGAAAAATGTTGGCCGCCTGTCGCAAGATAAACTCTCATACTCTAGGTGAGAGTAGGAGCCTACAATGCCACAATGTGCGCCATTTAGTTGGGGTCCATCATTCTACCCCTCTATTTGTGGGGCAACATATAAATAATCATCCACCTACCCCTCACATTGGGTGCATTTCCCACGGTACTACTGAAGAGCTCCGGGATATGCAACCTCTCTAATTGCAAAGCCCCTTTAGTTGATAACCGCCACGCTAGCTACTTCAATTTCTCTTAGAATTTTGCACAAACCCCAATAATCTAGAACGTGCAACAATAGGGGCAGTGGCCTCTATAAATTTGCAAGTAACGGAGTACTGAAAACTTTAATTCGATATTACTACTATGGTAGGATGCGAAAAGATGGGATGGTGCTGATCCCTGTGGCGGTGGTTGTTTGTAATTTCCCTTTCACGAGTTTTGCTAGCTAGAACCATGGCTCTAGCCTAGGGCGGTGAAAATATTAGCCATCAGAGCGCTACTAGTTACTTCCAACCCTAAACCTTCCCCACCGATCTAGGGATCGGATCCACAGAAAAAATCTGCGGTCCGCGTCGGAATTTTTCGTCATAAAGCCGATCTGCACGACTGCGCAGCGCATCAGGCGTGGCCCACGCGTTTTCGGGATCACGAAGCCATAGGCGCAGCAGGTGGCGTCTGGATGTACCTTCACTTAGCCAGAGTATTATTTATAAACATGTCAGGACGCAGGTGCAAACTTACCGACTTCCTGGACCATCTACATAGCTATTTCGAGCATGGATCATACTAAGGTTATTGATGAATTGCATATCGCCCTTCTTCAGCTCCATTGCCATATGGAACTTCTCTGCCAGAAAGTGGAGAGCATCCAGTGCCTCCACCTGGGTAGGAGAGAGCCTGTTCAGCTGGGAGTGGGCTCCAAACCCAGAGAATGAGCGCCGCGAGAATTGCAAAATCACGCGTTCCGGAGTTGAACCGCTGGCAGGCTGATAAAATAGTAGCGGTCTATACTTAATGAGACCAGGTTCCTGTGCACTAGTGTATGTTAGTCAAAGCGTGTCATTGGATTCTATATGGTGAGTTTTCTCCATAGTGTCCACACACCTGGGGATCGGCCAGTCTTCTGACAAAACGCGGACTAGATCCGGGCGGTTCTCAGCCAGTGCATTGTACACTGTCCATCCACTCGCAAGCAGACTTTCACCGCCATTTGCTGGCTCGCTAAGCACAAAGAGGGACACGATATCCCCTACATCGGTATGGAATACCACTTCGCTATCGGTATACGCTGCCAGGGCGTAATTTTGCTCACCGCCCGGGCGTCGCATGTCGGTGATATGGGCCAGCATGACATCCGCTGGCTGGCCCTTAAATTGATGGTCTTGGCGGCCTCGCATGGCGCCGATGTGGGATGAGATTCCGACATAAATGATCATGTTCTCTTCGCGGGTATAGCGTTCCACTGGGACTCCACGAATGAGAGTAAAGCCATAGCCCGAATGTAGATTGCCCGATACAGACCGGAGAATCGAAGACAAACCCGGCAGAGGAAACGTTGACGGATTAAGTGTTTTCATTGGCTGAGCCAAACCTGGAGTGGAGAAGTCAGCTATGATCGACATGTGGGAAGAATCATACTGTGTAGTACGGCTATGGCCTGCTGACATTGAAAGTGTTTCAGCGCTGCATCAATCTCGGCCAACTGTGGACCCTGCAGTATCAACAAGTATGGAGTCCCACCACCGAGAGCGTGGTCCAGGGAAATATCCTTTGCTTCCCAAGCCATCTTGGATTCAAGCCTCTTGGGAAATCCATGAGGAAGGCTCGTGTCTATAGATCGTCGTTGTGCGTGATTGAATATGCGAGATTGATAATCATTGCGATTTAAATGATAAGGGACCTGTTGAATTCCTGAAGCCATTACCGAAAAAAAAATTGAATTGTGATCTAACAGCGGAGAATGTTGGTGAAACAAAAATACTTAAGGAGATTAACAGGCTATATATCTTAAAGCTATCCATACTGGTGTCAATGAGATGATACGTCCTTCTATCTTGCCCCTCGACGTGGTCGGATCTTTACCGAATTGGTCACCCTCCGGCCCCACCACGCGTTGAGATGCGACTATAGAGATAGACAGAGGACGACGGTTGATAGAAAGGCAGCGAATCGTAGTAGCTCCCCGCAATGTACTGTAATTCTAGCGTAATTGCCCCAAGCGGGACAAGCCAAGGTATTTAAGGAGAACTGAAAGATTACATTCGGACCGAGAGAGCTTTCATCGTGTAAAGCTCCGCTGCTCACAATTTCGACAGAGAATATGACAGCCCTCACCAGGCACGACCAAGCTCTGTTTGAGACAACGAGACGAGTTCTCGCCGAAGTAGTCAATGAAGGACTGGTTCGTGCGAAGGTCAAAGTTACTGCACCAGGAGGACCAGGCACACTTTGCTTACTGAGTCCTCAAGATGCCAGCTGGGTTAAGGTCGGGGTCACACCCGGCACTGTCATTGAAATGAAAGAGGATCGCGTGGTATCTGTTGTACGGCCAGAGAGTCTACAGCCGCCTGTAATTGTTGGGGAAACTGGAAATCAAGAGCTAGATCCGGGCGCAATTCTCGGTGTGCTAAGCGCATTACTTAAGGATGTTGCCGATGAGATGGTCCTGGAGGCTATTGTTCAAGAGCTACGCAACTCGACGACAAACCAAGGTAGGTGCACCAATGTGTTGGACCTCCACCTGTCGTACTAAGGAAAACTCAGAAAAATGGCTGGAGATCAGCCAGGGTCAACCCGTGTTCGGCTTAGGGGATACATCTGCGAAATGGGAACGGGCGTTGATAAATGGCCATCCGACTCACCCAGTATGACTCCTCAGATTGTAGTCCACGTGCTGTGTTGGGGCTAACCTCTGTATTAACAGTACCATCGATTATGCTATGCTCAAGAGCCCTTGAAGCCCGTCGGCCCTGGAGATATTCCTGGGATGCTCACGCCGACTCTGGCGTTTGTCTCAGTGCCATGCGACAATCTCCGTATAACGGGTCATTTTGAGCGAGAATTGCAACCTCTACTAAAGCAGCTAGACATTCCACAGACAACCAGTGATCGAGTCATCGTCCCTTGCCTCGCTCAACAGCTGCCCTCCATTCTCCAGAGATTCCCTGATGTTGTCATTCTCAAACTTGCGGCAGACTGCGCCGATGCCCAAGCATCTATGCGGACTATCACCATCCGGCCAGAGCTAGGATTCAATTACCACCTGAAGCTCTCATTGGCTTGTCATATCACCGGCGCTCTGCGAACAATCACACCTTGGACAGCCTGCGGCGGCCCAGTTCAGACGGAACTCCTGGAGAGGTTCCTTCCAGATGACCTCTGGGTATTCAGAGAGGTAGCAGCTGTCTCAGGCAGTCAAAAAGATTTCAACGAGGCGCGCCACCTTGCTTGTATCCTGCGGGATACCTTGGAGAGCAGAGCATAAGCAAATGATGAAGTTCTTATCATGGCTATGGCATTGACCCAGAAGCCCTATGGAGACAGTCGTACATATGCGGAGATTTTGTACAACCTGGAGACGGTCGTCCAGAAGAAGGAATGGTTCCAAAGGTTTGTCGACCCTAATACTAGTTGTTAATCTACGGAATGCAGGCTAATTGCTAGACAAAAGATATATTACAGTCCTATTTAGCCTTGTGCTCCCTCCATTGATTAAGTATGGAATCGGACTGGAAGGCCACGGGCAGAACCTAGTGGTTCGTGTTTGCCGCCAGACGGGAGAAATAAAGGGATTCGCTGTGCGTGACTTTGGAGGTGTCAGAATGCATGTCCCAACATTGAACAATCACGGCGTGAAATTCGACTCATTGCCACCCGGAGGAGCGACTTTGACAGATAATTTGGACAATGTCTGGAGCAAGGTCCATCATTCACTCCTCCAGAATCATGTCGGGTTCCTCCTTGTAGCATTGGGATTGGAGAACCATGGCGGATGGGCAATCACCCTAGAAACGTTATCGACAGTTTTGGGGCGTGGTCAAGACTCACCTGGAGCAAAGCTACTTGAGTATTTCACCAAGGATACAATGCCATTCAAGTGCTTCCTGAGAATGAGAATGGAAAACAAATATCGCGATGTAAGTTTTCTCAAGGACATAGGTTTTCTAGGGCTGTCAGAACCAAGTACTGACATTTCCTTACTTTACAGTACATCGAGAGGGAAGTGCCGAATGTGATACTCATGGACTCTCCGCGGTGGAAGTCTATAATAGATACTTATCAGCCCTCGCTGCACGCGACTTAGCAAAGCCATTTGTAAGTAAACTAAAATTCGTGCCCTACTGTTTCTCCGTTAGCATATCCTTTCGTTCTTGTCATATGCTACGGCTGCCTGAAGTAGACTTCGGATAGCAGAAGTTCCTAAAGCACTATTCAATCAGGAAGGATTTGTTCAATGCATAGACTCTGCCACGTAACTGTACTCATTTACTTAGGTGGCGCACATAATTATGTAGCCAGTGCACGCAGGTCGGCGTGGTTAGAAATTCATTCGGCATGGGTAGAGCTTTTGGTCTCTTATTACAGTATTTTATTTAGTCAGTCCATGTCGCGGAACTTATAGGCATTTTCTACGCTATTAGCATGGCATTCAAGATGTCCCGCCAGAGCTTGAGCGATAGGGATGGCAGTCCAACCACTGCAACCATCCTATGTGATACACTAGTAGTAGTAGTAGTAGTAGTAGTAGTAGTAGTAGTAGTAGTAGTAGTAGTAGTAGTAGTAGTAGTAGAGTATCTCTAAATATTAAGGCCGGGTCTAAATCCAGCAGATGGTAGGGGAGAAGCTCGTGCCGAGCGTTCTAACGAGTAGATCTACTATGCGCTTGGTGGTCTATTTAACATGGGAACTTGGAGTCCCTAATGAGTGATGCGAGGTCACGTGATTTTAAAGTGTTGGTCTTGGCCAGTGCCTGAGGCAGAGTTCTCAATATAGGCCCTCAGAGGGCCCTATAATAGTATTTCCCCTCGTTCTTGCCAGCATGGGTTCACGCGTCCTTCAGAGACTGTGCTACCTCCGTGTCTTCCCTTAGTGTATTCTGCGCCAAGTATGGTGATTATGTGGCGGTGAGGCGGTAGGTAGTGTGCAATGGGTGTGATTGAGATTGAGAATGAAAGAGAAGGAAGGTATTAACAGACGGAAAGTGCTCAGCTGAGAACAATATAAAAGATGCTGATGATACAAATGTATAGGTGTCAATAGACTGATATAGTAAAGAAGTTCCCTCCCTGATGAGTCTAATAGCAGTATAACTTTTGGATTTCTTAGAAAAAACAGTCAGCAAATAGAAGCCAGTTAGGCCTCTTTTTTCTATTTTATGATAAATTGTAGTTAAAGGCAACAACTAGGGTTTAATCGGGGAGCCCGCAAAACTGCCCTGATAAAATTATTGGAGGCCAATAAGATCTAGCCATTGCAGCTCTCAACAATATGTGTCCACAGCATTATAGAGCGAGGAACTGAAAATTTTAACATCTCGAAGCGCTAGCCGTCCTTATAAGAAGGTATCTATAGTGAACAGACAACATGATACTAAACATGGGCTGACATAATTCAGTTAAACGAGAATGGTGGCCTGCTTGGTGATTGCCTTAAGTTAACATAGGTGAGATGTACTAAGGTCATCAAGCATTACCTTCTATGCCCATGCTTTACCTGAGAGATGGATGGTGCTGACAAGACAAAGCATATCCCGGTACCACCACGACTGACAGCACAGATGCGCCCAGGACTACTACGCCATGCACCAACGCCCAAGTATCTTCCATTGATGGAAAAATATATCCCAATAAGATGGTACCGTTGTGGCCCTTCTCTCGCTTGTCGCTCTTGCCGAAGCTATCACGATATGGCCCATGCGTCCTCGGAAAAAGTCAACTCTTTTATCGCATTGCAAGTGGCCGCTAAGGTTAATCCTGCGAAGGAACCTGATCGATCTTTTACTGTATTCGATCAATGGTTTCATAGAGAGTGCTTATAGAGCTTGATTTATGTCACTGTAAGCGTTATATGTTATATTATTTTTCTCTCTTAGCTGTCCGAGTATACGCACAAAACTGAGCAAATCCACCCGCCTCCGTGACTAACGGCACAGATCCTGTCCGGACTACTTCGCCATGTTCCCAACCCCAACAACTGACCATTGGTAGTGTGATAGGTCCCAATTAGTGGATAATGGCCTCTATCACCAGACGAGTTGAGGATTACTTCATACAGACGTGGCCAGATGCGGCGCTGGACCACGTACATAGTGTTTCCCAGAACAAAGTGAGGATTACGGAGACGCTCAAGGGTTGATTGCCACTCCTCGGGCCCGACTTCATCCCCAAAAACAATTCCCGCCCCTTTACCTCCACGAATCGGCTTGAGCAGGTATTCCTTTCTCAACTCCGGGGAATTAACCAAAGCCTGAATTAGTTCATTCAGTTCTGAGGATCCAGGGATAAAAGAATCTGCAATACCTCTCTCAAGGGCCTTTCCCTGAGCTGGGGTCAGTACTTCCCGTGCCACCAATGTCGGGATCTCCTGCTTGATGATACCAAGCATTCGTTTGTCGTGAACAAGAAAAATAGTACGCATATCGTTGAAGCAGCGTAAGCTAATTTCACGCAGCATCCTAGGCGGCAGACCAAATAACTCGTGCTGGTGGAGTTCTAGACCAACTTGGTATACTTCTTCTACTAATTCACCTTTACTGGTGACAAGTAGAGGAGACTTATCAGTAAACGAAGTATTCTGTTGGTCCTTCACCAAGCAACAGAGCTTAAAGCCATTTTCGCTTTGGGATCCTGGAATCAATCTAAGATCTGCAGGAGTGATCAGCCGTGGCTTGATCCCGACATGACGGTACACGAAGTCGATAAACATGTGGATATCAATTCCTGGCTCTTCACCCTTAAGTAGGTGCAATGGGTAGGCAGGATTAAAAAGACTAAGCAGTCCATTAAGGATCTGGCGGAATAGTCAGAGGAACGTCGGAGCACAATAGCAGTGCGTAAGATAGGAAAGGCTTACTTTTGAAGAATCGGTCGCATGGATGAGGCCATTCCTCCCCACACCGAGATCACTCAGGCCTTCTTGTCCGTATGCTTGGTGCATAAATCCGTTAAAACAAAAACGTGCATTAATTTCTGTGAGGCGGTAGGTTTCCGTGGAAGGTCCATGTCTGTAGTCTCCAACCAAAAAGTCTGGTCTCCAAGAGCCCAAACGAGCCTCGTAAGGAACCCCGTTGTGTGAATTTTGGTGCTCAAGCCACTATTGTGGAGGGGCGCAGGTTAGTTAAATCGGACAAATAGGGCATCTCTCCCCACATGGCAGGACAATGAAGTCAATGAACGTACCCGCAGTAGGTCTTCTTCATCTCTTGTCAGAGGCATGCGCTCTGGGAATCGAGCATCCAGATCCGTCCACCACCGTTTTACAATATCGACAATGGCTGTAGTTAAGGCACTGTGCAGCTGTTCGAGCTGTTGTTGATGCTCATTCGTGATTAGGATCGGGCGGGGACATGAGGCCTCGTTAGACCCATGATACCACAGCTGTGCCGGACAGAGGCCCAGGATACTGGCCTGAAGGATTTCATGTTCCTCTGTGTATAATGTCTTTTCTCCTTGGTACGAAGCCACAGGTTCATACCCCTTTGGGCCAATCCCAAGATGGACTTGTTGAAGCTGACCGATAGTAGGGAACGTCATTGGGCTGTGTTACACTATGTGGATTATGTGGGTAAACAGGGGAACACTTTGCTATGTTATTTAAGTCTTTAAAGATAGGAGACTAGCCTCTACCCGTCTCACCGCCGACCCCCATTTCAGTAGGGCGTCGGCCACGGCTCAACGTAAATCCCAGCTCAATGTGAAAATGTCAAGATAGCAATTTTAGTGTGCCGGGGTCTGAGTAGAATAATAATTAATACACGGATGGCTATAATAGTCTCCGCTCTGGAAGACCCAGATATTATCAACTAATCTAGTAGTATATACTGATTCCTGTATTATTTGCAAGTAGTCCGATATTAGTACTAGTTACGGAAAGTTGAGTAAATTAAGAATATTCTAAGACTACTCTGTATGTACAGTTCTACGTCAAAAGTGTGTGTATTCCGCCTTTCCCGCCCGAATCATCAAACTGACCTAGCTTTCTAAAAGCACCATTACTCTCCCACTTTCTTAGGAATTTACTAGTAAATTGAAAAATGTATAGATAAATGATAACATATTAATAAATCACTTTTTTCGTTGATTCATATTTAGTATATTAGCCCTCTGCCTGAATGACTGCCTCAACACGCCTAGACATAGACTCCACCAACCTCTTAAAAAATTATCAGATATCTCATCCCACGCACGCTCTATTAAAGCGATATAACGCGCTTTTAAAAACTTCTTTAGGGCCTTCATATGACTTTATCTCAGGACTGAGCTGACAAAACGTTTTTTTTTTAGCTTTGACCAGGCATGTTTAATCGGTTTAAGATCAGGCGAATAAGGTGGTCAATCGATAGTAGAAATCCCAATATCTTCGAACCAACGTTGAGCCTTTCTGGCTGTATATATAGGAGCGTTGTCATGCATGAATTCTAGGCCTGGTTCTCATATAGAATAGAGATTATCTTCCAGGATCTTGAGATAGCTCCCTGCAGACTAGCCACGTCATTGAGAATCAGGATCACGCGCCATTATATTGATATCAAAGCGAGCACTACCCAAAATACTGCACAGATCATAATAGATAAGCCTTTGGATGATATACTGCTTTTTACATTTCTCGCCCAATCGATTGAGTCCAAAGCACTATTTCTGACGCTTTCCCGTTCCTAATTGAACCGAACACTTGTCGGACCAAATGATCTGGGGATCACTGCTCAACGCTCCAATTCCGGTGGGCCAATGCCCATTCTAAACGCTTCTTAGCATGTGTTCGTTTCAACTTAGGCCTCTTTTGAGTGCGCCAGTGGCCACATCCCGAAGTTGTGACCAATCTAAGAAGTGTAGAATTGGAAACAGTTGTTCCACTTTGACAGCGTAGTTCAGCTTAGTAGATAAAGGCGTCTGCGCGTATAATAGCTAGAATTCTGTGCTTATCATGTTTATCAAGCATCTCAGGCCTGATTGCTCGATATACTAAATCCCCGTAGGTTCAGAGCGCTTTTTGTTCGATGGTACACTGAACGATTGAAGCGGAAATTTGCAGCTCGCCCCCAATTTTGGCCTGAGAAAGCCCCCCGAGATGTAAACCACATATAAAAAACTCCTACAATATGTGTGTGTGTAATTCATACGCTGACCCCTCGCAACTAAGCGATATGCAGGTAACCACTATTCTAGATATATGATTGTAATGGTAAATGTGGTGCCGGCAATGGGAATCGAACCCACTACCTCCAAAAATGCAGGGCGACCAACAAACCCCTACAATATGTGTGTGTGCGTGTGTGTATTCATACGCTGACCCCTCGCCTACGGCGATATGCAGGATCCAACTATAGCTATCTATCTATCTCTTCTATTTACAGTAAACAGTTACTTTCTTGACGAACTTGGAGCCTCGTCAAGGCCTGTGTTGGCCATTGCCTGGGGTTCTGTTCTGCGGCCCACGTGGCGCGCGACTTCGAAATCTCTGAGACGCCTCCGCAAAATCCAACACCGCATTTATAATGCCAGTATCTTGTGTAGGTTGGCCTGGCTTACCTTGTTGGGTTCCTCCCAACATTATCGAGACATTGTTAAATGCAGCTCCGATCTTCTTCCGTAGTTCCTGGCGAGGTTGGCTCAGCTTTGGGCAGTCGACTAGTACATGGGTTGCCGTTTCTTTGGCCCCGCATACGCATATATCGTCTTCTTGGAAACCGCGTAGTTTACGGTATGAACCCCTACAATAGGGACCGGAAACTTTTGGTGGGGACTGTCTATAAACTGTTGATCTCTGGCGGTGTGAGAGTGGGCTCGGTTAATTATTTTCGGGCATAGATTTATGGTAGGTAGGAGGATTAATTAGTGGAGTCTAAAACTGAAAGAGACTTCTCAAAAAACTTTTTCTGTCGGCAATGATAGCAATGTGACCGATAGATTTCGCGCTGTAAAATAACTAAGTACATGAATGTGTCCTTATATATCCTTGGTATGCATAACCCTGCAGGCAGGATCGCCCTCATAACTGACATATTCCCCTGTTACCTGTTGCTAAGGACCAAGAGCTATTAAAGAGAAACACGGAAACTGACAGAGAAGGACAGCAGAAGCCGAGACCAGCTTCCAAGGCATGTACAATACCATCTTAATAGACGCCTTGGTGCTCAAATATAGACGATCGGTAAAAGTCTTTGCGACTCTAACCAGTTACAGTCAGCTAGACATAAATTCTATTATGTGCTCCAGTATGACAGAAGGCTGTTCTTCGGGTATGTAGTGTCCACATTCTACCGGAAAACTTTGCACCGCACCTGTAGCATGGACTGCGGTCCATTCAGCGTTGACGTCGTAATATTCTCCCATAATTCCCAGCGATCCATATAGCACCCGTAATGGGCACTGGATATGTCTATTGCTGGAAATATCAGCTTTGGCTTCTTCCAGGTCAACAGAAGCAGAGGCCCTATAGTCCTCGCACATAGCATGAATAGTCTCCGGCTGACTGAAGGCCGCGATATACACTGCCAGGGCATCCGGGTGTAATATCCGTAGGTCAGGGCCGCCGGCAACAAAAATCTCAAAAAACCTTTGGGGGTTCAGATTTATCAGCGTTTCTGGAATGGGCGCCCGTTGGACAAGGAAGAACCAGTGGAAGTATGCAGTTGCAAAGGCCATGTCTGCCTTGTTATACATGCTTAATGTGGGGCAGATATCGAGGAAAATGGCCTTGCGGACAGCCCTCGGATAATCAACGCACAGCTTATGTGCTACTCTTGCACCTCTGTCATGGCCGCAAACAAAAAATTGCGAATACCCTAAATAGGTCATCACAGTCATACAGTCTCGCGCCATTACCGACTTTGAGTATTCGATATGGGAATCACTGCCCGCTGGCTTCGATGATGCACCGTAACCGCGGAGATCCAGTGCAATGACTCTGTAGTGGAGCGATAATTTGTCCACGATATGGTGCCATGCGTGGTAGGTTTGTGGGAAGCCGTGGATAAGGAGTATGGCCGGTCCTGAACCTCCTTGAACACCATGGATGACAAGGTCTGGCTCGGTTTCAATGTTGAACTCGGCAAATCCTTGAAACATTGTATTGTGAACTTTAGCAGTAGTTGACAACAACTTAGCTTGCGAGGAATTATAGAAACTCTCGCAAAATGGCACTAGATTATAGAAAGGATTCACGCCAAAAAAAGCGGTATATCATGAGGGGCGAAAATACTTAGCATACTCGATTTGTCATCATGGCGAAACTGCGGTGTGATGAATAGGCCGCTTTGATAGCGCGATCAAAGAAAGCGCCACACGTAGGGCCCGTCAAGTGGCATTGCCAAGCCATAAGCGAGGCTGGTATTGGGTTTGTATATATAAAGTCTTCCACATTCCTGTTTAGGCTTAACGTCAGGGTCACATAACAAATCCTATCAAATACTGCCGCAATGCCATGTAGGTGGTGTTGCCTATCATTTTTCAATCATTATCACTGCCGACAATGGAGCAACACAACTCGGTTTCAATCAATCCACAGAAAGAACAGAGCAGAGAAAGAAGTCAAGAAGAGTTCCTTGGCTCAATCGAGGCTTTATCTGTAAGGGAACCTCGTGTTTCTGAAAAACCAAATATCGGCATGTGGCAGTTGGGGGAAACAATTGGCAAGGGAGCCACTGGATATGTGAGACTGGTGAGGCATATAATCACAGGGCAAACAGCAGTTGCAAAGGTTGTATCATCGTGGCCTCTAGGTATCCAAGGCAAAAGGCTTTTGGGGAATGACCGAGCTACGGGCGGGCCAAACGGATCAAAAGCGGAGCCCATCCCATCTCGAGATGAGCGCGAGGCGATCATCTTAAAGTATCTTCGACACCCAACTATTATTAGTCAATACGACATACGGCAAGAGCAAGATGTATCGTGGGTTACATTGTATACAAGGTTATTGTTTTAATATTACTGACGTCTTAACAGATATCTTATACTAGAGTATGCCGAAGGCGGTGAGCTCAAAAAATATATTGATACAAAGGGACCACTATCAGAACAAGAAACAGTTCGGTTGTTCCAGCAGATAATTGCTGGTCTGGAATACTGTCATCGCTCGCATATATGCCATCGGGACTTAAAATTGGAAAATATATTGCTCGACAGCTCTCACAATATTAAGCTTATTGACTTTGGCTTGGCCGCTTTTCAGCCTGCAGGATATTTATTGAGAGAGTCATGCGGAAACCCCCATTATGCTGCTCCAGAGGTCTTCTATAGTCAATTGTATTGTGGGCAAAAAGCAGATATCTGGAGCTGTGGCATTGTTCTATACACAATGCTACTTGGATATCTGCCATTTGATGGAGCCGATGTATGGTCTACATTCCGATTGGTGAAGGGAGGTGACTTTGACATACCTTCCCATCTAAGCCCTGAAGCGAGCGATCTAATTCAAAATATCTTGCAAAAAGAGCCTGAGAATCGGATTTCTATGGAAGACATCTGGTTGCATCCATTATTAAAGAAATACGACACGCTTCACGAGGGTATTCGAAGCGATTATATACAGCCTACACTGCTGCTGACTGATCAGGACTGTGGGTGTCCTTTGGTCAGTAAAGATCTTATCGATTTTGGTATTCTTGGACGTCTGCAGTTATTGTGCGAAAATGTGGAACTGGAGGAATTAGTTGACAAGTTGATGAGTCCTTGGTAGGTTTGGGCTTGGATCTCTCAATCTTAATAGTCGCACGGTTTTCTCCCATAACCAAAACTTCATATACAGCTCAGAGATCAATTAGTTTGTCTAGTACTAACCAGATGAATTGTGATAGGCCAACCCACGAACGAATGTTTTATAATGCCTTAGTCGAGCTCAAACACGGACAATCAAAGATGTTTCAAGGGCAAAATGATGCATTCTGTGCCTCCATACCAGATCCTGGGCTGTCTGCCGCCGTAGAAAGCGATGGACAAATCTACGATCTCTCTACCGAAATCTAAGATTCCCCAGTCAACTTGAACTAGACATGTGCAAGGAGGTTGAGAAAACGTTGCCTTCAAACCCTCAAGAATGAAACTTATTTGTAGTATATATTATATTTTGGCTTATACCATCGATTATACCCTGCAATGCCAACAGCTTTTCCCTTCTTGATTTCAAGCCAAGATGGTATTGGCCTGCATCGGTTATGTGGCTCTTTGACGACTTTAGAATCTACCGTTTGGTGTAAGGCTAGGGCTTTTACTTCCGGGAATTATTGTTTAATTTAACACTTAGCAGGCATGATGCTACTGCTATGTCCCAAGTAATCCCAAATCTTTGACGTTGAGTTATAGACCCTCAGATAGAACTGGAATTACTTTCTGCGCCTTATGGCCGGTGGGGTTAGTGCCAGGAGGTGATAGTTGTCTAACAGTTGATGATATTCTTACCACACAGACTTCATCCATGTATAAAAATTTACTAGTTACCCATTCAATACATGAAGTTAATATATGAAGTATAGTACAACCTTTTTTCGTCAGGGGAAAGTCTGATAGCTTTTGCCAGCCGATGACATACTTTAGGTGGCTGTAGGTTCCATGACAAGGACCAAAATAACGTACAACCTTCCAAAACACAGCAACTTTAGTTCAATAAAAGGAAATAAAAGAAACAGATGAATGAACGTATTATGCATTAAAAGCGATATGTTAGCTTTGTCTACTGTCGGCCAACCACAATTAGGACAGCATTAAATCCTGCGGGTTAAGCTCCCTACTAATTTGCCTTTTGTTCATTACCTTGCTTTTGCAATACTCCACTCGTGAGGTGGCTTGATACCCTCTACCCTGGAGTTGAGTGAGTGCATTTGTCGTTAAGAGGGTGAGGCTGCTTTTCGGTCGCGAGCCCAAAAGGGGATTACATTATGGTCATTACGCACCGATCGCGATCTGTGCGAATAATGAGGGGTGCTCGATCGATGTCGGGTGGGGCTCACTCAGTCTATTCTATCCAAAATTTACCCCTCTTTAATTTATCTTTGTCAAATGCGTATTGAATGGTACTACTCCGCTGTAATATGCCAAACTTACCTGGCTTATATCAGCATTGACTAGTCAAGTGGCTCTTATTCTCCCCCAGACAGCAGACACAGAGTCTACCCTTCCTCAACTACTCTCCAGCTAAGTGATACATTTATCAATAGCAGCAAGGAAAATTGGTTATGTTCTTATCTCAGAGACGTACGACGGTGTACCCGGCAATTGATCCGGAAGGTTCGTTGAGAGATGCCAGCAAAGGCAAAGTGATTGTCATCACAGGGGCCGGCAGAGGAATTGGAAAAGTAGGTGGGTATCTTTTGCATTTGAAATGATAATAGAAGGCATGCCGTCTAACTTCGTTGAGCTACCGTCTTTTAAATCACCCTTTGTTTGGAGAGACCACTCACAATGTAATCTAGGAAATGGCCCGCACATTCGCTTTCACTGGTGCGCGGGGCCTCGTCCTCATATCTCGAACCAAAACTCAGCTGGAACAAGTTGAGCTAGAGATCCAGTCGATAAATCCAAAGTGCATGGTCAAATCCTTTGCTTTAGATATAAGCCATACAGAAGACGTTCAAAATATGATCAAAAATGCAGTTGCCAGCTTTGAGCAGATCGACATCTTGATGGCCAATGCTGGCATTATGGAACCGTCCAGTGGTACTCTTGACGAGGCCGACCCATTCGCTTGGTGGCACGTTTGTGTAAGCCTGTCTTTTCTCCCATTTCTTTAGTACGAATCTGCCAGTACTGGCACTTTACATGTTTATGAACTAATTGATGCTCTAAAAGGAGGTCAATCTGAAGGGAACATTTAATATGTGCCAGGCATTCATACAGCACAGAAAGTCGCTGGATAATTGCCGCACACCTGGAACAATTATTGCTACCTCTGATCAGGCTTGTACTCAGCTATTTCCAGTAAGCTTGAATCACCTCTGCCACGGTCACCCAGCCGTACTTGACCACAAAGAGAAAGGGGAAGGCCAAAGGAAAAGGAAAGCCCTAGACAAAGTAACACTCTATACTGACGTTCACCGGTTCGCTCAATAGGGATACTCGGCTCATTGCATCACAAAAACGGCCATAAATCGGATCATAGAATATGCCAACGTTGAGAACCAGGGAATTATTCGCGCTTTTAGCATCAACCCTGGCGGTGTCCCAACTGAGCTGGCCTTCAGTTGTCCTGAGAGGTTTCACCAGTATCTAACTGTAGACGCAAGGTTACCGGCTGCCGTTTCAGTTTGGCTCGCGACCTCTGAACGCGCAGCCTTTTTGGCCGGTCGTTTTGTTGATTGTCAATGGGACGTGGATGAATTATGCGCGCTCCAAGAGCAAATCATCAACGGAGATTTGCTATCCCTTAGAGTGAAAACCAAATAAAGGTAGACATGGCGTACGCTATGGAAGGCTGGGAAAGGCTAGTAAAGATTGTTGCGGTACATATATATTTGCTTTTTTTAAAATTACGTTATGTGTGGAAGAAAACAAGAAATTTCTCTAGTGGCATTGGCCTTCTTCTTGCTGCTTCCCTCCGCTGATATGGATGGAGCCCTCTCCCTCAAAGTTCTGAGGCATGTCCAATGCTGGGTTTCGTATGAAGAAGTCGACCGGCTTAAACACGACGGACAGGGACTCGGTTGGCATGACAGGGAACTCTTCAACCCGTGGGATATGTGTCATGCCAAAAGTGATCCAAACGATAACATCTTCATTCCGCACAGGTTCGCCAGAGGCAACGTAGCTTGATATTCCATCTGTTTCCGCGGATGAATTGGTGGTCCACTTACCTCCCGCCCACAAGTCACCATCATGGTGGCGCGTCACCCATACATGATGCTGCGCAAATTTTGCCCGCTCAGCAATGATCGAGGACGGGTGCGCCAGAAGCAGCTGTGAAGGAGGGGGAATGAATTTGTATCCCACTGGGTTTTTCGAATACTCATTGATGTGGTTTTCATTGATGATCTTGAAGACCCGGTTCTGCAGTGGATTGGCATCTCTGAATCCAGCTTGCTCCATGACATCCCTACGTACTTCCCAAGCATTACCGTGGATATTCACGAGCTCATCAGGCTCCATTGGGTGGCATTCTTCGATCTGGACGGAGTTATAGCATCCGTCCACGGATGGATCAACTCGGAGACAGAAGAGATGCTGGTGGTTTTGAGCGAGCAGGCCCGGAGCTACTACCTTCCCCCATGGTGATACCTTCCCTGAGTCTATGAGATGTGTAGATAAGATTCCCGTCGCTTTTACCTCGTATGAAACACTGGCCGCCTCGTCGAACTTCCAAGCCATGATGTAGTCGTAATTTCCAACCGTGATCATCGTCTGTAAGACCAAAATCCGCGATCGAGCAGACACACTGGAATGTGTGGCATCATTTGTATGTTTCCAGGAAATACCGTTGTCTTCCTCATGTAAACAAATCACGTTTGGTAGTTCAATTACTTGTCCGCTAGTACCGTTGCACACCCCATGAAAGTAGTAAATTGATCCTAGGCAATCACAGCCTAGCCGGAGAGTGTTGGCAAGGACACCAGCTCCGGCGTCTCCTAGATCAAAGGCCTGCTTGGTGTGAAAAGGAGAGCGAGGGTCGCCATAGGGCACCGTCATCTCGCTGAGGCTAAGCCGGTAGAATATACTGCGGTTGTCATATCGGACATCATGAACGACCATCCCCTCGCGAAAGTTGAAACTCACGCGGAATTTCCATTTTTGCCAGTCGACCAACGAGGCATCTTTAACGGAGAAGCTGACGCCTTCCGGCTGCGAGATTATGATTGGTTTGACGTCCGGACGTCGCTGGGGCTGAAGTTCATGGAAGAAGTTGCTCGGTTGGCAGTGCCTCAGCGCGCTGCTCTTGGTCCACCATTTTGCTTCTTCTTCTTCTTCTTCTTCTCCTTCTTCTTCTCCATCGCAGTAGTCATTCCTCCCATTCATTTTGGATCCCAGCCAAATTTTTGGGTCGACCCCATCAGTTGGCAACCGATCAATTTGAATCACGTTCCCAGTCAAGACATCAACCACGGGGGAAATGGGAAGCGGAAATGCATAACGGTTATTCTCTGGATGACTTCCAGCAGACCCTTGGACATAGGCTATCGCTCTGAGATGTCGAGGTGGTATGACACCGGTGTCTTTATCGACACCCCGAGGCCAAGCATCATAGAGGAGCTCGATGTTATCAGGAAGGCCCAGATCTTTTACAGCCGCAGCCCAGAGTTTCGAGTTCCGGACGACTTCGATACCGCCTCTATTTTCCAGTGGATCCATGGGACCTTGATCGGTGTCGGGCACAGCAATGTGTGAAACTTCGCTGTTACTATCCACGCAAACCACTTCTTCATACATTTTGGTCGTTTTCTTGATATAATAATGAACCTCAACCTGACGAGGAATTACAGGGAGACTGGTCGGTGGCTCTCCCGCATGCTCTAGTTCCAGGTATGGGAGCATAACGCTCTTTGTTGGCTCTCGCAGACTGATCGCCTTGAATGCGATTTGTTCCGGTTCGACATGGTGACGAAGAGCCGCCACTGGACGGGTAAAGTCCACAGCAGCTTTGATTTCAGAGGCAGTAATACTGGCAAATGGATGCAGGCGTTGACCTGATACCCTGCGGCCACCTTTTCCCATGATGGATTTGATTGACTCGTGTCCGAAGACTGTAATTATTTCCAACCGCCCGTTGTCTCGACTTCGGTTAGATTGATATAATATAACTGGAGATTTGGAACCGCAACTTTCTCCTTAATGAAACCGTGTCTTTTCAAAAGAGAGAAAGCAAAAAGGATTGCCCTCAGGTAGCGAATGAGATCCAAACCTTTTACAGGAGAAAGAATACCTGTCGATATTACAGATCCTCTAGTTTGGCCGTATGTAGTCACGGACGTACAGCCCTTGAAAATCCCGAAATTAGTGCACAAGAATCGGACACTGCACTCAAAAAGCTCTCAGCCAGACTCTCCATCTTTTCCTTTCTTTTTTTTTTTTTTTTTTCTGGGAAATTCATCGTTCCTGCCTCTTACGCGTAATTTACAGTTTTAGATATAACATTTAATTTTTATGTCCATAATTCCTTAGCGGTTCAATTTAAATCCCCTATCTATCCTCATACAAATATTTCTTACTACTCTATCTGTTGATCTCTGGCGGTGTGAGGGTGGGCCCCGGCTAATTATTGTTGGGAAAGAGTTTATGGTAGCAAGATGATTAGTGGAGGCTGAGGTTATTATTATACGGGTCGATTTCAATATTACCAACTCTTGAGAAAGTTTACAACCCTCGGCGTTAGAGACACGTGTTCTTTGTTTACAGGAAATGCTCAACGCCAGAGTAATATATATATGTATGAGTCATAAATCTACATATAGTTTCCTGATTCTCAGTGACAGGCTGCCAAGGTATCGGGTTGATTTGGATATTCCTGATCTTTATTGTACTTGGTAATTATGATTTTAGTTTCTCCATTTTGACGTGATTTCTTTTTGTCTTTTTCTTTTTCCTGGATCATTCTCTTTTTCTCATCTATTTTTCTCAGCAGAACAAACATTTATTATTTCACTTAACATGAATCCTGATGCTGTAGAACGATACTCCGTGCATGACATCCTCACCATATCATCCATACATCCCTTCTACAATAGTAAAATTCGGTTTCCGCCAACAGACGCTCAAATCAAAGAAACGATTGGCGGTAGTCGAGCGAAAGAGCCCTCAACGCTGAATAGTTTCCCGCTAACTCACAAGCATGACCTGTAAGTTGCCACGAGATATAGTGATACGTAAATGAGACTTTTGTTCTTAGCTCTTGGTTGTATATGTCTGGATTTCTTGCGCTCATTTAACACCGCTGGGAGTAATTAACTAAAATTCATATCCAGATACCAGATAATTCAACGGCTGATTGCGGAGGATGACCCGAAGAATGTCTTCCGTCATGCTTCCTATATCAGTACTACAGGTGGTGGCTCAGGAGGGGTGCCAATGGTGTATTTTACCGATGCGTGGGAGAACCGCATGCAGAGATTTTCGGCGGCTAAGCTGTTCAAGACATGCGGCATCATTGAGCCGGGAGACTGCATCTTGACTATGCATGCGTCCGGAAACTTGTACAGGTATTCGAATCCCTCGTCTGGCAATCCCTCAGTGTGCCTGCTGGTTAACAGTTTCTAGATCTCTTGACCTGACTGCGGAACTGGTGGAAAATGCCGGAGGAACTGTATTCCCTGCTGGTCACCTCATGTCACAGGCTGATGTGATTGACTTGCTTTCTGCCTTCCGGATTAATGTCATCAGTGGCGATTCAAGTCAAGTTTTACAACTTGCCATGTACGTGTCCACACTACCGGAGACACAACGCAAATCCGTCTCCATCAACAAAGTCCTTTACACGTCTGAACCGCTGGTGCAGTCGCAGCGGGCTTATATCAAGTCAGTGTTTGGTGATGTGTTAATCTGCTCAGCATTTGGCAGTGCAGAAGCTGGCCCCTGGGCGGTGATGAATCCGACCTTGACAGGAGATGGCGATGACGACACCGCAGATTTCATATTCGATACGCGAAACATACTTGTTGAGGTGTTTCCTCCGGCTGCGGCAGAGCGAGCCTCCAACGTTTCTCAGCAGGGTATACTGAAGCCGCTCGCTGATGGTGAAGTGGGTGTCATTGTGTTGACTTCACTACAGCGTCTCCGAAATCCTCTTGTCCGGTATGTTTCAGGAGATGTGGGTTCATTACATCCAATGCCCAAGACGGATGCAATCGACAGTAAAGAGGCACAGCATCTAAAAACCCTTCGACTACATGGACGCGACCAACGCTTCAGCTTCAATTGGCAAGGGGAGTATTTTGATTTCCAAGCGGTCCGCCATCTCATACAGTCGGAGGAATTCTGTGTTCTGCAGTGGCAAATAATCCTCAAAAGCGAGGCATCTCATACGCATAGCCTGGAAGTTCGCATTCTTCGAAGGCAATCGCCAGATAAGAGCCTATCCGACATGGACGTTGATATGGTACGGAAACTGAGAAAATTTTTCCACGTCGTGTCAGACACAGAGCCGTATTTTAGTATCAAATTTCTCGGTGACTTACAGGGCTTTGAGCGCAGTAGCACTGGTAATAAAGTGATTCGCTTTATCGATATGCGGGGGCACTA
This sequence comes from Aspergillus sojae, assembly GCA_008274985.1. Taxonomy (NCBI): domain Eukaryota; kingdom Fungi; phylum Ascomycota; class Eurotiomycetes; order Eurotiales; family Aspergillaceae; genus Aspergillus; species Aspergillus sojae. The sequence goes on along the minus strand of CP035528.1, from coordinate 5,761,290 downwards.
GATATGCCAATTTAGTTTGGGGATAGTAAGACACCTGTGTCTATTATGTCTCCCTAGAGGGACCTTTTTGCAAGCACAATCGCCGAAAATAGGGAGTACTCATCGACAGTGTACGACTTTTATTTTATCAAATTACTTTACCTAGCATTATGAAGGTGATGGAAACCTTCATAAGATGTATTGCAAGAACTGCTGATATTGAAATTGTTCGATACGGTTTGTGGAACCGTGGATCTGTTAAATCATAAAGAACTAGTGTATTTTCCTTATAGCTTCTGGGTTCTCTTTAGGGATATAATGACTGGCCTCTACAGGGAAGTAATTTGCCTCCCCCGATGCATGAATCGTCCTCTCCGCAGTAGGATCAACAAGCTATCAATATATACTAAGCACCATATGGGTCCCTTAAGAGGACACTAGAATATCTGCCCTTTTCGATGCCCTTTTGCTTCGTCCAGATCAACGGAGGCACTAGCCCAGTATCCCTCGCACATGGCGTGAACTGTTGTTGGGTCGCTCATGGCAGCTTTGTATACATTGAGCGCTACTGGATAAAATCGGACCACATCGATGGACCTTGGTGGATCAATGCTCCTGGCACAGGAGCCTGTTAAATCAGACAGAACCAAAGGAAGTACATCATAGCAAAGGTTATTTCTGTCCTGTTGTGCATGACTAATGCGGGGCAGATATTGAGCAGGATGGCTTTGATGACAACTTCAGGATGACCCGGCCAGAGTTTCCGAGGGGCTGTTTCGCCTAGGTCGCGTGCACAAATGAAGAAGGGCAGATAGCCCGGCTTCAACATTACAGCCGTACAGTCGCGGAGTATTCAGCATTGACTTTCGCTCTTGGGGACTTGGATGATGTTCCATATCTAAGTCGCAATTCCAGGTTGCTCGATGGTCTGTGACCCGACCTGTCAGCGGAAGAGATCTCACCTACTTATAACAAAGGGCTCAAGGCGCGCGGTTTCTCTTGTATGGAGAGCCTGAACCACCTCAGTGAAGTTGAGACATTCGGAGCTCCGGTGGGATGGAAGCTGGTAGATCGGTGTTAGAAATTTCGGCTGGAAATAACCACACACGTGAGATAATTGGCTGAAATCTGTGTTTCGCTTTGAAAGAGATCACCTTGAAAGTATACATTGGTTTGCGCATGATTTTGAAGGCAAGCAGCATTTCGTAGCCACATCAGGTCCGTCAGACACAGACATTGGTATGCAACGCAAAGAACAAAAGACATATTTTGCCATATGGAAAGCTTTTTACCAAAAAAGCTTAATCGAATATCCTAGCTCAATTATAGTTAACTCAATATTCTCACGCTCCTTCTATACCGCACATGCTCTCAAGTCCTATCTATAGCCATAAAATCCATTGCATCCCCTATATTGGTTCTAATTCACAGTCAACTATTACCACTGAAGAGACCAACTGTTACGGCGGCCACAGCGCAGAGAAGGCCGAGTACAACAGTCAATCCTTCCCAACCAATGTTTACCTTCAGAAAGCCTCCAAAGAGCGGCCCCATAAGCGCCCCAGCTGCACTGCCCATAGTCAGAAGTGCATAACCCTGGGTTAGTGCTCCAGTCCTACCAGAATCAAGAACACCACTCAGCTCTGTCTCCGTAATCACTTTGGAAATTTCTGTCCTCGTAGTGATGAGTATTGTATTATATGCCACGCCGAATATAACAAGTACGCCAACCAATAAATATTGCTCTAGCGTTGAGTCACTGCGTATAAAGCAAAGGGCGATCAACGAAAGCGCTGTGAGAGAAAGTGAAATAGTTGTAGGGAAACAGGTCCCAAACTTGTCAACCGACTTCCCAATGAGGGAACCACAAAGATTTGGCAGTGTCATGATAAAAAAAGCCAGTCCCACATCAGTGGGCATCCAGTGAAATGTTTCCATGGCAAACAGTGGAAGGACCTGTTTGACGGTGTTAGCTTATTTGTACTTCGCGAAGCTTGGATGCAGTTTATATGCCTCACTGTTTCAAAAGCTGCATACACAGAAACGATAGTAGCATTTGCAAACAAGGCAGCCTGTAAACGGGGAGAGTCTAATAAATGTACAGTCCGGGTCCACCATTCTCTAGCCTCCTTTGCGCTTGAACCTCTGGAAGAGATCGAAGACCTATCACGTAGTGGTGCGTGTTGTATGTATCCTCTTGAATCTGATGATCTAAATTGCGGCACACCTTCCGCAAATGTATTATAAGCATTGTGCTGCCCGCTCTGAATATCTGCATGCAAAACGGACTCTGAATTCTTGTTTTCCACCATAAAACACTGCAGTATAGTACTTAGAATAACGAGCCCTAGAGGCAAGAAGTATCCATAATAACCCGGTAGTTCATATCTGGCAAGTGTTAGTATGCAAGACTTTAGAATATACCAGAATGAGAAATTAAGATCCTTACACAATACCACCAAACATAGGTCCAGTAAGAGCACCTATTGTTGTGAGAGTTACGACAAGGCCCATAGCCCTCCCCACATGGTCTATGTGTACAGTACTAACAATTACAGAAAGCCCTATAACTGCTACTACTGCAGCAGACAGGCCTTGTGTTGCTCTTGCGAAAAGCAGAATGGTGGGCGAGCTTGCAGCCATGAAATATCCGATAGACAGACCCAAGGCAAAAAGGCTCCCTGCCAAACAAAGTTTCTGGGATCGATGGCTGTCTGCGAAATATGCAAAGAACGCTATGAAGAATGCTCTTCGTTAGCCATTTTAGACTGGGTTGCGGTACGTTGCATGGCTGCATGCGTTTAACTCACGAGATCCCAAAAAAAGAGCTCCGCCATAAGCTCCTTGTAGAACCGGCATCCAATGCTGGGCTGCAACGGAGAATGAGGTTAGCGAAGAATCGGACAGCAAGGTGTAATAGAGAAAGGTATCGGGAGGGTACCATCTTTGTCCTTTACTCCGGCGTGATCAACCAAGGCTTTTGGGAGCACAGGCGTAATCTAGAGGGCAAAAATCAGGTGATGCACATGAGATCGCCTTGCCCTCGACTTACCATAGTGTAAACGAAAGCATTCTAGTGATAGTTGCAAGACACATGTATGAGCATATAGCCTGTACTAATGCTTGTAGCTGTATAAGACTTACAGTGAACATAATGGCCGAGATCGCAGCGATAATAAATCCCTCAGAGGACCGAATCCGGAACAAAAGCGGACTTCGAGATTGAGAACTTTGATTGGATGCCATTACGCGTATGCTTGCTGATTGTCCTCCACAGATTTTTATGATGATAAACAATAATATCAATCTACAAGAAGAAGTCCTACGCCTAAGATATATATAGGGGAGGGATATGAACATATAAATATATTACAAGGGAGAATTGCGGGAATCTGAATTGTTGAATAGGCCGCTTCTGTTGAAACAAGGGCGTGGTGGGGTAATCGACTGGGTCCATTCGCAGTGCTATTCCTGGGCTGTTCTTAACCTATCATTCTGCCTACTACTAGTCCTGACCTTCCCAGGCGGGCCCTATCCGGTTTAGCGGCCGTGTGATCGACGGAATTCTATACCAGAAATGGAGGGGGCCAAGCGATTGCTCTTTGCCCCTCTTCACAGGATCATTTTTGGACAGATCGGGGCCGTTCCCGCGGGAGGATTGTTCTAATTTTTCCAATTAATTTCCAATGTGCATTATAATCGGTTTCAGTATTCTGATTCTGTTCAACTGACTGGGTCGCAATTCCATTAGGGTCAGCATTGGTTGGGATCTGCCAAGCCTACTGGACGGGGTAGTCTAGACCCGATCCGGCCACTATCTGGTTTAATTGACCATAATCGGGGCCCCTCAGGCAATCCTGGATTCTATTCTGATCGCGGCCGTGTCTTGAAGAAGATCTCTGAAGACCTGGTCCGGATTCAGTTTGCTATCACTATCTATCTATCTATCTATCTATATATAAATTATCTGATTAATCTACATATTCAATCTAGATGATAGATTCTAAAACTTTATTTTATTCAAACATGTGCTGGGTCATTCAATATTCCCTACTTTCTTAGTTTAGTTCAGATATTTATCCCTTTATTTCATGTATCTACTATAGCATCTCTGCTAGATTAAAATATCAGACCCCCATATAAGCAGGCACGCATGCGATAATGGTCGGGCAGACCCTGTAGTTAGAAAACTACCCTACCCACCTAGATTGGACGACGCCGCTTGTCGAGTTTACATCAAAATTCCTTGTTTACCCCAATACGAGAGTCCACACGGTTACAAATTTAATACAGAACAGTTCTTTTACACCTCCACATGTTTGTGGGCTCTCTACTACTAAATTGGCCTAGTGTAGACATGCGATTAGGGTTGGAAAATAAGCCTCTATGTATTCTCAGTGGGAAGCAGATGGCGCACCCTACTGTACATAATCTAATCCTATAGCTTCAACCTATCTTGGTTTCTCACTTTAGTCAACAACTTCCGCCATTTTCCACGTTTTGAAGAGTATGCCTTCGGCTTAGAGATCCGTGGAGCTTTTCTTACGGCCAAAGCCGTACCCAAGGATGAAATAGTTCGCGTTACTCCCCTTGAATGTACAATAGATGATGGCTGAGTTGTATCTGTCTTGTCCACTAGAATGATCCCCGAATCGGAATGGCACTTTATAGTTGTCGCTTCTGAGTTTGTGGAGTCCATGGAATTTCTCCTTTCAGTGAACTCTGATGTGGGTATTAGAAACCTGCTCAAATGCATGTCTTTCTTCTACATACCTAGAGTTCTTTTGTAGCGGGCGAGGGGAGCTTCGGTTTCCGGTAGGGCATCGTACTTGCCTACACAAAAGCTCTCATTGAGAATGACCTCGTTTCGTCCCGGTTTCCTAACGGTATGAGACCTCTCATCCCCTATATGCAATCTGCTATACAAATTTTCCAGTTCGCTGTGCTCAGGGGAATAACCGATGGTGTCTACTGCTGCGGACTGGAATGACCCGCTCTCGCTTCTTGGAGATATCCTGGTGTCCTCAGAAGAACTAGACTTCTGGTCAAGAGCTTCATTAACTAGTTGGCTGTCAGTAAAACATATCCTAAGAAAAACAAAGAAGGCTTACTCATTATTTCGTATGGCCAGAAATCATGAACTTTAACAGAACTTCTTCGACCGAAGGAAAAGAAGGGCGCGAATAGCTATTATATACACCGTTGTTTCGCTAGATCGCTGACTAGTACAGATATGAGCAAAATTGCCAGCCAATAAGCAGGAGTTTATGCTCAGTCTATACGTTTTAGCGGGCCACTTTAAGCAAAGAAAACAATTACTGGTCTCAGACTTCAACCACACTGTCATTATAATTGATTTGTACCTAGAAATTATTCATGGACGATATGAAATTACTACATTGTTTCCAAGGATTTTGGGAGAACTACACAACCACAAGAGACCAGGGATGTGTTAACAGGCATGCTGGTGCCCGAAGTAGTACGAAGTCAGTAAACAGGGGGTTTGAGTTTTCACATGTAATAGAATGACGATGCTTACATTACTATAGTAGATGCTCTGATGAGATACCAAATAAGTTAGGTATATTTATGGTAAAATGCGATGCCTCACAGAATAAGATAGAATCTGTAGGATTAGTCCAAATGATACCTAGAAAGACGTGATTCTTGAAGTCTGACCAGGAGAATATTCAATACAAGCAGAAGATACGCTGCGCAGAGCTCAGTGTATTATTATTATTTAGGGTTAACGTCCATATAGAGCCATTGGCTATGGCAGATATAAAGAAACCTGCATAGTATAGAGGGATGGCCAATAATATCTACAAAGCAGAGTTTAACAAAAAGTCCTGCGAAGCCTATAGGCATAGTACGCCTCTACAGCTCGCATCGATAACGCCTTATGTCAATGCTTTGCTCTTTATCAAGACAAATTACAGCGAATATAGTCGCAATAACCTTCCATGAAAAGTCTCACTAATACTCAAATCTGTCTCTGACAATGTGTAAAGCGGTTTAGCCTTGTCGAACACTCCTTTCATCACATGGGTCCCACACTTGAATAGAACCTACAAACCATCATTCAAGAGAAGGTCTTGGTAGCGTTATTGTGTCATCTCTCCAAGATCAGTAAAACGTGACCAGTTTTTAGGCACGCTCTACTTTTGTGAACATAATTGACTGCATTCATTAATTCTGGTTCTATCAAAATATGGGTATCAACTGAAGTGTTGGGGACGTCCAAGATCCTCCCTCCACTTAGACATCGCCTTCTGTAGTGCAACTGAACAGGAGTACTCAACGTATGTCCTTGCTATACGAACATATATAATTAAAAAATTGAGGTTATTGTCATACAGATATAGCTCGATAATTGGAAGGCTGGGATCTCTAAGGAGTAGAGGATATCATGTCTTATGAGATTTGGTGAAGCTCAGGATATACAAATTGACTAACCTCTCTTTCTATTTTCACTTTGAATAGAACAACAGAGTTCATTATCAAGGGTATTATGGGGGGAGAAGATAGAAAACAGACAAACCATAAGTGGCTCGACCCTGGTACCGATCCTGCGCTTCTGTGCTTGGTCTCCAGCACTGAACTAACCTCAACAGCCCTGCAAATCCCGAGTATAACTATTCAACCTCATCCAACGAAGGAGTATAGGACCAGAAAGTGCGTGCGGAATAGAGCGCAAACCATGCTAGCCACATTAGCTCTTTCGTAGACGGACTGGTCTTCGTGATAAGAGGGTGCTATTCAACATCAGCCTGCATCCTAAATGAAAGCTTCGCTGCACATACCTTCCTGAGCTCATCCACTGAATTGGCAGAAGTAGTAGTTGATAAGAAGTCCAGTGCAGTGGAACCGGAAGACGAGCGATTGAGGCTGTCCACGCCCACTACGCCCTCGTCTTTTACATAGCCCTGCATCAATTCCATAGTCACGTTAGCGACAGAGGTCAGGTCGGCTCTTGATGATTCATCCGGAGGTCGTCTACGGCAGCAGTCTATGCGTGCTAAGAAGCGTCAGTGATCTCTCGACACGAAAGAAATTAACTATCGTTGATTTATTACCAATTTTAATTTGTCCCTCGATGCTCATCAGGATACTTGAACTTTTCAGAGACGTATGTCTGATCCGTTTCGAGGATAAATAAGAAAGACCGCTGAGAAACTAGGATCATTTACCACATTGATTACGTGTTAACTTACAAATGTGGGGGTCTAACTAACCTGCTCCATGATTGCGGCGAGCTGCCGCTCATTGGGGAAAACTTTGCATGCAACGATGTGTTCAAGAGTGAGCGGGTAAAATTCACTCACGGTATATAATATACCATCAAACTGAAAGCACTCCGTAGCGGAGAAGATCTTCTCATGACGAAGGGAACGAAGAGCTTGCATTACATTCTTGCCATCTTTAGCTGCAAACTGGCGAATTGTCTGAATATCTGAAGGATCGGATCGACGGGTAACTATGGTTACAGTGCCAGCTAGATCACAATCAAATCTTTTTTTGAAGCTTTTCCAAGGACATACTTTATGCAGTACTGGCAGAGATCGGTATCCGGAATTGCTAGGGTGGAGCAAAGCCTCATCTCGGTGCTGGTCATGCTTGATCTTTTCGTTTATCTGGGTTAAAGGAGCCGACGTCTTCTCAGTCAAACAGCCACTTGAATATGGTATTTTGTTCACCAGGTGCTCGACTTTGTTGGCCTCTACGGTGGATGAAGCGTTTGTTCCTGGAAGGGAAGCAGGGGGCTTGATTGAATCGAGATGTTTAACATCAAGCAAAGTCAAGTGTTTTTCTTTCTTGGACGACATGATAGTATTAACTGAAAGTGGACATGTCTGGATGCAGTAGGTTGAGATGAGCAGAAACAAAATTATCAATTCCACGCCTGCACCAACAGACAAGTTTTATATAGACCCCGGCCAGTCTTCTTGAGGGGAAAGGGCCCTCCCTCAGCAGTGGCCCTCAGCTGTTGGAGGGTCAAGTGATTCAGTTCCTTCAAATACGGCATTGATAGCGCATCACATCTACCCAATCTCTATTGTACCTCAATAATTCTATCATATTTGCCTTTTTCTAAGTAGCTAGACCAATGCAGCGGGCCTTGTTTACTGAGGAAGAGGTGCGCCTCGCCTCCGAGCGACGCCTGAAATATCAAGGATCGGCGAAAGTCAGCATCAATGACATTGAATTTGACCCACCATTGCCTCGAGACCTAGACTCGAGAAATCTAGACAGGATTTGTCAGATCTTTCGAAAGAATCGCTGTCGTCGCCTTGACGTGGAGAATCGTATTCCAGTGGTCGTAGCTCGAAATGATCTCTCCACGGCACTCCAGCAAGCGGAAGTGGCAGCCGGCGCCTTGATGACTAAAAGTGCTGAGCATCTTCCTAGTCTCCGATTTCCATCAGGCCAACTGCGGGGTCTCCATGGACGACATCGCGCGCAGGCCGGCTCCATGGTGCTGGCGCCCATCGACCGATGGTGGGCCATAGACCTATACTTTGACGGTCTGACCGCTGCCCTGTTCTAACTCTAGGAACGACGAGAACTGACTGCGTGCTTCGGTACAGATATTAGTGAGGAACTACGGACGACTTTAGTAGAAGAATATGCCAACCAGAAGGCGCCAACTGATGGCGAAATATATCGAAAAATACGACAATATGAAGGCGAGCAGAACGAGCCTTTCCGAGAGCGGTGGTTCGTACGATTGTCAAAAAGCAATCAAGGCCGGCTGGAACAACTCGACAACCGCAGAAATCGCCGGCTTCGCGGCGCTTTTGATAAATTGCTACGGATTCCAGGCATTTGGCCCAATGGGATGAGGATCAGCATGCTACATCGTCTGATTGCCACTGACTGTGTAGAAGTGAGTAGTTACCAATATCATCCTCTTTCCTACTCTCGGCCATTTTGCAATATACATCTGACAACACGTAGGAGATGATCACCTATCTCAAACACATCGAGGATTTCTGGTCATCTCTCGTCGGCGCCGATACGGCTGCCATGAAGAGAATAGATCAAGATACTGTAGATAACCTGCAGCTTTTGGCCCCCGGAAAGAGCCGCGCGGATAAAAGTACCGCATGTGGCCTTGTCCTGAGTGGCAAGGCGTTTTCAGACTTCAGTGAGACAGAGCGAAGGTCTATCTGGAGCCGTCTGGAGGTCTTTGATGGTCTGGTACCGTCGCTATATACCTTTTTCGAGGATTTCAAATATCTGGAAAACTGCGCCAAGTGCATTAAGCGCCTCTTCGGCCCCGTTAACGAGTCCATATGGAACACCATGAAACATATGTTCCATGGTTCACCAGACCTCGAAGAAGATTGTCTCATTCAGACGTCCGAGTGCACTGAGCGTCTTCAGCGCGCAGGCAGTGCAGAACGCCTCGATCTCGGCTACCGACAGGTTTGGCTCTTTGCCATGCGGAACTATACCCTCATGCCAACTGATCCGAAGAACGATGACGATCTCCTGGCGAAGCCCAATCGAGCCATGGCAGATGCTCGTACAATCTACGATATGGCAGACCTTGCGCGCCGCCTTGGATTCCATTCTTCGGAGATTGAGAGTCTCTTGCAGGGGTCTCCTGACCGCCAGATCGCCCGGGATGCTCTTCTTCAGGCCCGAAAACCCCACCGTTTTCGATATGACGTGCACGAATTCGATGCTCTTGTCGACCGGATCGTTGAGTGCTTCTCAGCCGCTGTCCCTTACGAGCCTGAGCGGAGCCCTGAGCTTTTGGCAGATAGTACCGTAAAGGCTCGAGCCCGATGCGGGACGCCCCAGAAGCGGACGCATAGGCAAGACAGCCTACATCTGTTTATAGACTATCTTCATAAAGACGAGATCATAATTGCCGATACAATTACCACTTTTTTCGTCCGTCGCTGCGTCTATTTTGCTTTTTTCGGGAAACCTTGCTCTCATAGCAACCCGTATATGGATCGCGATGGTGACCCGCTTTCCCAGGGTTCACCTGCGTTTTCGCCGTTGTTCATAAGGGACGATAGCGCTGCCGCAGACCTGGAGACCACTATTCCCGCGGGACTGGCGGCGGAGCAACCTGAATCTGAGCCGGAAGGAGCACCGGAAGGAAGAGGTCAACAGAACACACGGGGGCGGCAGCACCAGTCAGGAGTCCATGAGAGGTTACGACGCCGGACACGCAAAATGCGAAAGCGAAGACACCAGACACAACTAGCGGGACAGACTGCTGAGCCATCAATGGAGCTAGACTCCCTGAGCGCAGGGTCCACGAACGACGACGTAATGGATAACGACCGCTCGGATCTGTGGATCACCGATGCAGGCACTCCTGAGCCATCATCACCAGCTGCAGCCGTGGATCTGATGTCTAGGAAAACTACACCGGACTATGAGCTTCTAGCACATGATCGGACTGAGCGTCAAGTGAGGTCAGAGCTGGCTACATCATTAGAGCCGTCTGATGACGGTGTCTTTGGACAGGTCGCTGCACCAGGACCCGTTGAAAGAGACTCAGGTCCCTTTGAGTCGACCACTTCCAGTATAGTTACCTTTGATCAACCACCCGAAGCTGCAGATTTGGAACAAAGCCCGAGTAGCCCATCCCCCAAGCAACCGCGCAGGGCTGCTAGTGGTGAAAATCTGACCCCAACTGAGCAGACCCCGCTAGAGAAAGAACCGGCGGAAACCCAGCCAGAGCCATATATGGAGGAATATATCAATAGGATCCTACAGGCTCGGGAGGAGCAGGACCGGTTGGAGGAAGAGCTCGAACAGGAGCGGCTAGAGAAAGAACTTAATCTCCCCTCAACTCAGCCCAAGACAGCTCCGGAATCAGTTACGCAAGACCATTCCGGGTCTGCCAAACCTCATGTGCCGACTTCACCGGCATCGTCCAACTATTCCCGATCAGAATTTTACCAACCCGCTTTAGAACAGGATCCAGCAGTCTCTGTTGCTGAGGATCCACCGGAGATAGTGGCCGCTGCTCAGAAACCAGACCGAGGCACCGCGGAAGGCCACGCTTCTGCGGCACGGCAGGAACGTCTCTTGACGGAACTTGATGCTGGAAATTTTAAACCCCAAGTAGCACCCGGCACCACCAGTGCTTCCGGGGCCCTAGAGGGTTCTGCTTCGCCCTCTCCTGATGCCTCTACTAGCCCTGCTCCTTCCACAGGGGCATCCAAGGAAGGGCCACCACCGGCCGACATTGTTGAAATCTCATTTTGGTCATTCGAGCGAGGGGAATGGCGGCAAACTAACCTTGTCCGCGTGGATGTGTTAGATCCTTCGCCGGTAGAGCGGGTTGCGAAGAAATACATGCGGAAGAAATATTCGTTGTACGACGTGAACTTGCAGAGCCTGAGCCCTGCCGGATGCTTTCGCGCCGCGATTGCCGACGGGATTAATAGGATATTTGTGATCTCTGAGCATGAGGAAAGTAAATTGGTAGCCGACGGGCAACTCATCAAGGACCGGCGGCTTCTGTACTCCGTTTCGAAACTGCTGGACCGGGACCAATGGGGGCCAGAACGACAAACCAAGATCCATCGTCCGCGAAAGCCCGAGTAACATTCCCTTGTCTCCCAAGGACGTCTGAGTATTAAGGAGGGCCTCTTAAGTATGTGGATGATCTGTGAAAGTCCTCTTGAGATCGTTTCGGACACATGTAGTAGATCGGCATATGTAGAAACTTCTAGGTCTGGGAACCACACCAGAATCTCCTCTTAGAGGAGTATTTGAAATGTGTATTACGCCATGTTGACTGAGTCATGAAAGCATTAGGCTAAGAGCGTATTCATGCAACGACTTTTATGTGAGTGAAAAGAACATAAAAACCCTGACACAAAACTCTTGTTCTATGACAAATTTCCTCTTGTGAGGATCCTCACAGTAGGTAAGAGGGTATGAGACTACCTACTTGAAATATGGTTCTGCACAAGAAAATCATGGCCATATGAAACATCTCATCGGTCTGCCAGGCTCACAATATTGACGACACAAATGTAGGTTAGTCATAGGATAAACTAGGATTGCCTTACCTTGCTCCGAAAGTGGATTGTCCTTCACCACCTAGATATTTTGAGTCACTCTGCTGCTCGCTGCTATCACTGTTTTCCATGGTTAAAAATGATTTTGTACGCACAATAAACAATACAGTCGCATACCTCTACGCCTTACTTTTTTGGGTTTTGGTTTGAATACCATCGGTAGTAAATAAATTTAAGTGAAGGGTTATCAAGAGGGCAAAGAGCCTTCCAGAGTCAAGATCCGAAACCACGCACAAGAACATGTCAAATCTGGCTGAAGATTGAAATTACCAGTCTACGAGAGTATTATCGGCTAGCCACATTAGATTGCTGGCTTTCATTAAAATCACCAATAATCTCTAGCCATATGACGTGCCACTCCAAGGATTTGAAGCCCAACTCAATGGTGGGACGCGCTTCTGAGCGCTCTCAATCGACTCTGGGCTGGAACTCCAGTTCTGAAAGCTTTAACCCCTGATGCTGATGGAGGTGTTCCCGTACCGTCTTCCGTATTTGGTCCCGAAGTTTATCTGTTGTGGAAACTTAGCCGAAAAGGTTAGCTTGCAATCTGAACGATAAAATAGAAGGCGCCTACCCATCACCAGCGTTCGACCTTGCTCATCCCGGATGTTGGGTAATCTCTCAATCTGCTCTCCGGACGCCTCATGCCAGATTACATCTCCATAATCTGGTGTTCCTTGGTAAAGAAATACTCGTTTGTGATGACCGAAGGGTACTTTGTTCCACTCAAGGCCGCTCGCAATGTAAATTGAGATGTTGAGTATCTAGAACATGGTCAAGAATTAGCTTCAGCGGATCGTCTCTTTGCGTGGCAAGCAAATACAAACATAGCCGTCATCCATGATGTCGTCCTTCAACAGATTATTTAGCAGATCCTGAGCTGCAATAATCTCACTGATCAGCTCTACCTGCCAGACCAAATGCAGTCGGCGAACCTGGGAGGTACAGGTATTATAGCCATAGATCATTTTTTTCAAGTATGGAATTGCCGTGGCAATTCCAAATCCACTAGCAATCACCAAGACGCTTTCATATCGGTCCACATGCTCACTAATTCCATGAGGACCGGTAAAGAATGCTAAGAAGGAAATCGAGCTTTGAGCAACTGCAGGAGCGTAGCGAAGAAGATCCGCGGTTAAACCATGGCGTGGCTGCACGAGAAGTTCCATAGTGTCCTGGTGATCTCTAGACCATGATGTGACAGTGAACGGGTGTGTCTGCATCCATGACCGCAGACTGACTGACGGCATCCAAAGATTGATGTATTGTCCAGCTTGCACCTTCACGAATCGAGGTAGGAGAATTCGAATCCGAATCGCTGTTACTGCAGAACTGTCCTCCTTAGATCCCCTCACACTGAATGACACGACGGCTCTAGGACAGCCGCGGCCCGCTAGCAGCCCGTTGCGATATAAGAAGATTACTAGTTGAAAGAAAGACGTAAGAGCAAAAATACTTAATGCAATGAAGAGGTAGATGCTGGGGGGACGTCGCTGGGCTAGAAGATGCTGCCAGGTGCCGTAGACGAAGAGCCCGGTAAGGATTTGATGGCCTCGGAGAAAGATCTCGTATGACCGTCGACGAAACCATGGGATCGCAAGTAGAGCAAGGATACCCAGTGAGATAGCCCCCTGTAGAATATTAGTTAGAACAAAGTGAGCCCAGCCCCAACAATAAATCATACAAGCATTGTGAAAAGGTTTGCCGATTCGTGGAACGAAAAGCTAAATCCCCGCATCTGAACTGCTGCAACAATGTGGAATGATAGCAATGCTATAGCCATCCATCCGGTAGCACGGTGAATTCTGCAACATGTACGCCAGGTAATTCCTAGTAAATCGGCGATATAACTTAGGTGGATCGTAGATAACGGAAAAATCAGGTTGATCAGGGCTAGTTCTCCTGCCCGACAGCCGGCGTCAGCCAGCGATTGCTTACGGAAAAAGACGAGAAAGACATTGATTGCAGCATATGATACATGGAGAAAAATGCCAACTCGGGTCCAGGGACCCCAGAACTGATGCCTATGAACAACAAAGGGAAGGCTCAGATGCCGAGCATATAGAACCGAAAATGAAGTTGACCAGTTGACGATTACCCAGAGTGTCCGGCCCAAAAAAAGACTACCAAGTATACCGCCAGCGGTTATAGCATAAATAGCCAATGCATCCATAATATGTGATAAGGGAGCAAAGGACAATAGGCCAAGACAGTCAAACAACGAAAAATGAATTGTAGAAGATATCGCCCGAAGGAAAAGATTTATATAGTATAGAGTAGCCACGAATATTGGTCGTATCATGAAGGTAGCATGTCACTTGTGGAAGGCTATAGTCACACAAAAACAGGTAGGGTCCTAGACAAATATACATATAACTCTGGCAGTGAGCACAACCAAGATAGATCCTCAGTACTTATCTGAGTTTTAGTTTATTCAAAAGCAGTGGGAAACTCTATCTAGAAAGCACTAACTTTCCTCTGGACAGTACCTAATGTCGGGCTACACAATAGAGCATTTATGCTGGGGCTGCAGTTAAGCTCGTGGAAGGTGGTCAAAAAGTGAGGGCTGCAAGAACACCTTGAAAAGCTACCTATGGTCGAAACAGCGAAATAGATCCTGCCTATCAGCACCACAATATTACCCCTTTCAGCAAATCGCTCCAATCTACTCACTCCGAGTCTACTGGCAGCGACGCTCAATCATATCATGCTAGAGCTTTACGTACTATATACTGTTGACATCTTGGTGTAGGTAGTCTTGTATTTGTCCCGTATGCGGTCTTTTGAAACCGAGGGTGCTAGAGAATGGCTCTCAGCTAACCAGAATGTACCAGAAAACCATCTATAGATCCTGGTCTTTCATGACCAAGACAGGTTCTTCTGACTACCGACTGCGCACCCTTCTCCATGTGCGATATTGTAATACTAGTATACTACAATGGTAAGACTAACTCGATTGTTAGCTAGATGCTCTGCATAGTATGTACTGTATGTATGCTTTGGTGGGCTAGGTCAATCATAAGGCGGAGAAGAAATGGTCGCAGTCGATGGATAAGGGCCTATCTTATCCACAGCAGCATGAGTTGGGACCTCATTTATTTGCTCCGTTGCCAGGGCAGGTCCGCCATCGCTCAAAGTTGTTGCCCACAACCCTTGTCAAATACGCGAATGGTAAGAAAAAGAGTGACCAGCGGTGTCGGAGACCTGTTACTTTGGTCCTGTAATCTATGCAAATTTGTGTTTATCTCCCTTCAAACACCTTCTACTCACTTCCTCTACTGGACAGGTTGCGCTTGTATGTCTTTTATAATTCCCAAAAATACGCCAAGTAATAAAATAACTAATCGTTATTCATACAGTAATATTATCTTTGCCAAGGTCTCCTCGTATTTCTACGGAAAGAATCTAATTTACCACGTAGCTAGGGCTTTGGAGGAGTCAAAGAACGCGCTTTTCTTGCACTATATTCGCTAGCAACCGTATCCTGATCTTAAAACAATACAAAGAAAGCAGCGTCTCCACTGATCGAATCATAATTGCATCAAGGGAGTATGATACAATCGTTGGGCAGGTATTTGATGGTACTTCCATTCATGCAATAGCAGTTACCGACAAATAATTCGCCGATCCTATTGTGAATTGCGGTTAGATAATTCGGATAATCCATATTGCAAGACTGTCACTAACTTCACTGCACACGCAGATACAGATGGAGAGGATAATTCTGCTCCCAACGTAGTACTCATTGTCTCAATATGGGACAGACCATCTGCAGACGTAGGGTGTTTGGCTGATGCCGTTACTATGGACTCCGGGGGCTGCGTGTTAGATTGAGGACCTTCACTTGAGCTGTTTGGTCGTCCCTGGCGGGAGTTAGCTTCGCTTTCGATAGGTATCACTGAGTATGTTTGGGTCGTTCGAGGTGGCTGAGTAAGTGTGGTCACAATCTGGTTGGCCGGTGAGCTAGATGTACTTCGCTCTGATTTCTCTGTGGCTGTCACAGCGTTGCTAGATTGTGAAGATACACCTGAAATCAACAGCGAGATTTCTTCACACACAAAGCTTGAGTCTTGCTGACCTATTATAAATCAGTAAACGTGAAGAAAAACCACTGAGGAAACGCACAATCACGAAAAACAGCGGCAAGCTGAACTTCACATCCTTCTCTCACCGAGATGGAACGTTCTTGCCCACCACGTACTGACCGCAAAATTACATTAGTATTAGTGAAACTTGTGAGAAAGGTGCAAGCTCCTCCAACGCCTCCCCCATATTGCTGTTGTGCTCTTGCTAATATAGCAGCTGCAAGCGCGATAATATAGTAATAAATCATTGGGGTAATAGTTTTTAGATATATTTTTCACTGGAATAATGTGTCTATTACCACTCTGACGTTACTTTGGTTACATACTTATACTTTCATTTCATTAGTACTTTACTAAGTCATCTACAAGTTTTAGTTCATTGCCGAGTACTTAGCGAACCAAAGTTTCTTCTTAGAATCCATTTCTAAAAGGCTCTTACAAGCCTGTTTAACCCCAGTAAAAAGCATCGTCAATATCTAGAGGACATTGATTATCCGGTCGAGCTGAAAGAACTGAAGCAGGGTTCTAGGTACAGTATCCCTTACAATTGTTTGAGCAAAGTTTATGCAGGGTGTTTAACCTACATTAACATATGACTTATTATGTTTCTGACCACACAATGATAGTTTCTAATCACGAACAAAGCGCAACAAAAAGGTACTGCCCATGGGAAATAATTTTGGAGATATCAAGAATGTATATGGATCATTTTATATTGTCTGTCAAAACCTTTTGCAGGAAGTGAACCATGAATAAAGCCTAAGGTTCTACGGGCCCATGTTATATTTGGACTCAACTAAGCAAGGCTTGAGCAATGGTTATGGCTGTAGTATATAATATCGATCAGGCAATGATGGGATGCATAACTGTTGTAGATTGTACTGATCTTGCCACAAAGATATAAACCGGTTGGCTCCTGCTATCCTGGGCCGTACATAGTCACTAATTAGATTTGAATAAAGTACGCAGATACAATGTTCAAAAGCAGGTGCATTCTGACGTTATTCCTGTTTTTAGCGACAGTGGTTTGTTGTCAAGTCCTTCTGGTTTGTTCCTTACTAACTGCAGTAGATCTACAGTGCCATAGCTTACCCAGGAGTCAGGAGAACTAGCACAGTATGGGCGAAACCATATGGGGAATCTTGAGTTTTAGCTTACTTTCCGTGCACAGATTTTGAATTCGCCGAACTTTCCTGCTCCTGCCCTTGAGGAGAGAGGTCTACCGGGAAAGCGTGGTGTGAGCTCCTACAAGAGAACTCGTTGAAGGTACCCAATGGCTTACATCTCTTTAAAAATAGATAGGAAAGCCCATCTGCGATTTCACACGCGGCCTCGCCTACATTGAGCCCACCGACGTGAATATCAATCACCTGCGAGACGCTAAAGATACTTATTGTGGTGCTGAAGCCGGCAATTGTGCACGTGTATCTTACCTTAACAGCTCTTCGATATTCTTTTGTAACTATGTATGATAAAACACTCTTTCTGAAGTTGAAGGTGAATATTAATAGGCCAATAGAACACAAATCGCATATATACCAAATGCGGGAATCTCATTGAGCCTGCGCTGGCCATATATGAGGACTGCCGGCTCACATCTCGATATACTTACGGCTATCTTAGCGGTATGATACGAAATGGAAGTGTGGACGAAGATATAGTTACAACGGAAGTTGCTTACTACTTACGGCTAGGTGCTGAGCTTCCGTAAGAGAGATACGTACTCGCCTCATAAGTCTTGACATGCGAAGCGCGGTGGGATGCTCCATGAACACAATTTTCCCTTGAGTAAGACTAGATATTGTGTAGCTAGTGAGTTGTTTTACAAGATATTAAACTTATTTGCATATATGCATGGCCTTAAGCAAATGGTAAATTACAGTAATGGCAAGTTACGTCAACGATAACGGTCGTCAAGCTCTGCGATCTTCTTGGGCTCTCCTAATCTGACATCATATAATGTCAAATGATACATATGAACAAGTGACACATACATAGTAATTCCAAATATATGCCGTGCTTCAAGAATTCTTACGGTGTTTCGTCACCGCTGTTGTCGTCTTCGATATACTACAAAACTAGACAGAACCTGTCTTGAGATAGAAATTCCGACTTCTGCCGATCTGACAGAATTACAGGCCCCGTTCACATTGCTGAGCCCACATATTTCTAAATTTTGAAGCCGTGGTACCTAGGTACGCCTTAGTTCCATGAGAGCCTGTCTGTGCTCGTAGTTCACCTTACGAGATTTATTAACTTACACTTTGGATCTGATACTGTACTATCTTGCCTATATTTATAGCTCATTATTGTCGCCACCCACTCACTCTGTTGCCAATTTCTGAACTCTCTGTATTAAATCTTGATTGCTTAATCACACTTATACATGTTATGTTAAGTAGATCATGTAGATCCAATATATTGCGAAGCGGGATTTCTTGGCATTGTAAGCTTTCTGGACACTCTGTACATGTATTATATACATTCTTAGAAATACTCTAGATATATTGCAAGGCTTGGATTAAAGCTGCTTAGTTTGGCATTAGATGATTTTGCATTAACCGTCAAGTTCAATATTCTAATGCTTCTGCCTATGTGGAGCACTAGGAGTAGCAGTGTGATAGGGGAACCCCTCAATTCGAATCTCTGCACCCTTCAGCCATAGCCAGTAGCATTTCCCACCCAAATCAGGGAAAAGATTTCCAGATGTCTGTGAAATGGATGTCTTGACGACTCCGACCCTTCCAGTAACACTCAAAAAAACTTCCTTCCATTCTGTTGTTCCCACCCGCTTGTCTTCTTGCTTATCTCTGCTTTCCGGAAGCGGGGGGAATACAAATCTTAGGTTAAATGGGAAAAACCTGGAGTTAATAGGGAGTATTGTTCGCGAGTTGAAAAATACTGGTATCAATTTTAGTTCCAGAAAAAGCTCGCCTTCTTTGTGGGTTGATATTTTTATCTTGCTGTAAGGAAGATGATTGCTTTCGGATTCGGTAAATTCGAACCTCGCGAGCTGTCCAACGAGCATGCCAATTAAGATAGAGCTCACTTGAAGAAATAATTTACTGAACTTACCATTTTGGGTACATTCCAGTTGCTACGGCCTGATGAAGGGTATGTTAGCTTGCCTGTTGTTTTCTTTCTCATAGGCCACTGCGATCGGAATTTGTTTTGCCACAAACCTTGATACACAGCGTTCTCATCAGAAACATAAATTCGTGTAGCTCGGTATGCTGTTTTTCCAGTCTCTGGAAGTCTAAAAGCCCCAGGTATCCATAGAAGCTCGTCGTATGGGCCTAGAAGGATGCTGCCGTTAGCCGATGGTCAAGATTTACTGAATACATCAAGTTGCTTACCGACAGGGCTTTTCTGATAGCGGACAATGACACAAGCTTGTAACCCCCCAGCATATATATGTTTGGAAAACGAGTGATCCTTTTCTAGATCATGATATGATGCTGCAGCCGGCTCCGCTTTTATCGAGGACCTAGCAATACACATAAAGATATCACCTTTGACTTTGTCCCATTTGGCACAACCAGCAGCAGTTGGCGATTCCATTATCAGGTGACTGTCAATAGTCACTTTCAATACTGTAAATGCCAGAGAATATGGTGTGGCCTGTCGTATTGCACCCATTAAGAAGCAATTTATTTAGATTCCAGAGTTTGCTTGGGACTGTTCACTGTTTCAGGGATGACTAGAGTTTCACGGGCTATTTTGACGTATCCACATAAGTACTACCAAAATCATCCGAGGCGAGTATGAGTCTTAGAGTTAAAAATTCTAATCAGGCATAATTAGATGGACACGTTCATCAAACATATGCTAGCAATACCTCTGCCTATACTAATTGGTCTCGATTTATCGTCACAATCTGTCATGATCTGAATGTCAGTTTCGTGATTTACTAAGGGGTTTAGAGTATCATATTGTAAATTGGTTTACTCCTAGGTTGAGTAACCGTTCAGCGGCTAAGCGAAATGCGACGCAATCGTTGGTTGAGCAGTTGCTGGCTCTTTACGAATGACTAACAACCGTTCCACGTGGGCGGTTAGATGAACACACAACCAGCTAATTAATAAGTGACATGCTTCTACTAAGACCAGAGCACATCTTTATTGACATATCTGAACACGAATGCGAGACTTCCTCTCTATAGTCTCATGTCCTTTCTTTCATTGATTGCAAATATAAGATTCTGATGTCTTTTCCTAAATCCGTTCCAGCCACATACATCGCCAGAACATAATGAAAGTGGAACGAGTACAGAGTACTGACTCCGATGCGATTATTCTAGGGTTGTATGGGGTGTTTGCCATATATCATGGGCTTAACCGAGGAAGAATATATCGACCTCGCCATGAAGGTTACCATATGAACTTGAAGTTGTGATATAACCAGGCTAACCCTGACTTAGGATTAATCTGGCATGTGTTATCAGGTGTGCTTGAAGTTATCTTGTATTATGGAAATTTCCAGTGCTCCATAGTCGCAGTGATATCCTGCTGGATACACTCCTATACTTCCCTTGTTTTGGTAAGGGACCTTCCAAATGGTTATCCCCCCCACACTAGTAAGTACTCAATTAGAATAACCACGAAAGCATATAAGTGATGGTGTCTAATTAGTGAAAATAGGACCGGCGTATCAGGCAGGATCCATCATGCGAAGTGTCCTGGTGGTGCGCGCCTACTTCAGCCAGAATCCTGTTCACTACCATGATAGCATGATGCCACTGCATGGATTTGTGTATACACGTGCATTAATCTTTCTTCTCGGAACCATGGGCCCAACCCGGTCGTTTACTACAAACTTGAACTCTCAGTTTGTATACGCGGAGTCGGTTTTTGGTGCCGCCCTCATTTCCATAGGCCATTGCCATGGGTCCTGGCCGGTGCCAGTATATTTACTTCTGGTTCATTTTTTGGGAAAATTAAGCTTGTGGGTTGAGGAGATACACGAGAGCTCCAAGTGTGTTGCCATACCCAACAATGTGACCATTCACTAATATTCGATGAAAAATTCTTAGGAAGAACAATCTCGTTGAACCTACTTCACTTACAATCTTGCGTCAGGCAGGGTTTCAGATGTGTGAGCCAGCTTCCGAACTTACGAAAGTGCCATCCATTGGACACCTTCGGATGGATTTCCTCGGAGATTGGTGGACAAAAAAGTAACGTCTACCTTCTACTAGCTATTTCTTCTCGCTGTAGGGCCCGGTGGAATCGTGTCCTCAAGGTACCGTACGGCCTATTCGCAAATTTTAATTTCGCCGAGACAGACAAGCTACCTGTAACATTTCTACGAATGCTAGTCGTACAGATGGAATTAAAAACCATCCAAACGCTCACACTCTTGACTTTCTCCCCCAGTCCTATTGCAAAACGCCGTCTCACAGTATCTCTCGGGGCCTCAAGTAGAGGTTGTTGCAATAAATAATTAGCTACAGCCGTTACTAAAAGTTTTCTTATATTTCTGCGTAATTAACCAACTAATCAGTTCGTTCGCTGTATAGTTTTGCGCAACAAGCGGGGCTGTCGGTACTAACGCCCAGATTGACCTATGAGTATGATAGAAGCAGGTCTACACTATTTCGACGTTACCGTAATGTGCGACATTCTCGAGCGGAGCAATATAATACTCAACGAATCTTCAACAAAGAGCACGTGGCACTTGTTATAGGGTGGAATAATAATCAAAGTAATATATAAATAGTTCAGCGTCCTCCCGGCTACCACAAAACTGCTATTCTGTGCAATACAATCTCAATCTGATGGGCACTAGGCATTCCGACACCAGTTCCTTCCTTACCCCTCTGAAGTTACTTTTTTCCTAGCAGCATGATTAATATAAATTTTGACCTGTGGTTTAACTAGTGGGTCCAACACCTCATACCCTTTCTCTCCGAAAGGCCTTTGCTTGACTTTCTGCCGCTCTTGAAAGGTCAATCTTGCGCAGCCCTAGTTCATGAATTTAAATCAAACTACAAGGTGATTTCAGTTAGCATTTCGGTATCAGGAATCTGGAAGAGCACAAATGGTACATAGTTCCCGGACCAGCTATATCAGTGAAACATTAGGTTTAAGTATATGATAATACAAGCAAGGGCTGTTGTAAGTGCAGGATGAGATTCTAGAAACTCTGCATCGGAAGCTAGCATTGAAGTGTTGTAGCCTGCAGTGGTTGACACTCTGGCTGTGCTTCCTATTTCTTTGAGAGAGCTCGTTGGTGTTTGGTGTATGTTATATACGCTGGTGCCCTGTTTGTGAGAGCTCGAGGTGGCGAGTGGATGTTTGGTACTGCAGCAAGACAAGGTATCTTTTATTTTACTTGAATGTGTGGGCATATAGCCAGACCTGTGGGAAGTTTTGGTAGTTGTGGTAATATTAACGGGATAAGGAGCTCCACTAAATTCTGGCCTTCCTCTTACAATCCCGGACAGAATCCTTGAGCTATTGTTTCTTGGGAGAGACTGTGCTGGCGTGACCCTCGTGATTGGTAAAATTTGATCTGGCGGGTGAAATGTTCCCACTCTGCTGCTAGATTGAATACCTCTTTGGGATGTATTTGGGATGATATGATGAAAATCAATGTCGCCATGATTGGCGATGAAACAACCTCCTAGGTAAACGAAGAAGGAGTAAATCACTAGCCTTACCAGCATTGTAAGGTGTTTGTGTGATCACTGAAGATATAATTATTATTGAAACTATAAATTATTATAATTTTGTTCAAGAGCTGGTGCATGTAATGGGTATGTTATTTCCTCTAAGTTGCTCATCTACATATCACTCTTCTGATGTTGATAGAGACCTTTTATATATATTATCCATTACTATTTATTTATGTCAGACCTTTCTTACCTTCGCCTGTTTTAACACTATCCAGAAGTCAGTTTTACGCTGACATATAAAAGTGTGTATACTAGGCCTAGTAAATGGTGAGGAACCCTTCGTTAATAAAGGTTTGGTGACGGATGTTGCCTTTCTTTTCCCGTGCCCTCAACAAAAGAAGGGTCACAAAACACAAAGAGATATGCGAAGGCTTGTCATATTGTTCAAATAAACTGTCAGTAGCTGATAATGGACCTCCAGACCCTACGTAATACTAGTATTAGAATATGGATATTGCGGCCTTGAATGAGACGGTCAACAACGCTGCTGGAAAGGCCCATAAGAATGAAGGTCTTTCTGCTCAGTCATTCCTGATCTCTTTGGCTGTCTCTGCAGGCATCTTCATACCTGTCGTGTATATCTTCACCTTTCTAAAAGATATAAATCATAAGCTTTTGTAAGTAGGCACGTTCGATTGATAATATAAGATATTAACAAAGCCGCAGCCAACCACAATGCTTGGCGGATCCCGATCTCTTGCCCTTGCCCAAGGGCAGAACTCTTTGGGTTAAACAATTATGGGAATTCATGAAGGATGATACGGAACTCACCGGTAGACTTTCATTGGACTGTCGCTTCTTCCTGCGGCTGCTACGAGTCGCCGTGAAGCTCTTCATGCCAATAGCTGTTATTATCGTTCCCATACTGCTTCCGGTGAATTACACTGCTGATAGCATAAAGGTCGGGGGTCTTGATAGATTCAGCATATCAAACATCCAAAAAGAACAACACATAAGATGGTGGATCACAGCCTTTGCTGCAACCTTGGCAAATATTCATATCTGGCGTCTTTTGCTTGTGGAATTTAGATTGGTTGTGGAGACAAGACAGAACTACTTTCACGAGTGGTTCTTAGCTCAAAAAGTGGCTACAATAGTGGTTACCAACATCCCACCGGGAATGTGGAATGACGAGTCTTTGAGACAGATCTATTCGGCTTTTAATGGAGGACCGGTGGATGTAATCCTACCACAACAAGATGTCTGCGATAACAAGGAACTCAAACTGAGTACCCTTCTCAGAGACCTTGACACAATGATGCGAATACGTCCCCAGATATCTAGGACAAGCATTGTTCCCTCAAGCATTAGACTCATGGCTTATTTCCGGAACAAAGGGCTTCTTGAATGCAGAATTCGCAATCTGCAAAGAGACATTGAAAGAACTAAGAGTATTGCGTTATTCCACTTCTCAGACCTGTTCACGGCCCATCTGCTGCTGCAAGCAAGGGCATCTTCGATACCACTAGAACTGGAAGCACATGAAACTGACGTCGAAACCTTGGATCCTGCAATTTACTATAGCAAACTTTCTAAGACTCTGCGGAGTGTTAGTATCCTCGTGACACTAAATGTGTTGGCCGTACTTTGGGCTATCCCAATATCCTTGACAGGCCTTTTGTCACAGCTCGTTTACCTGGATTCGATTAACTCGCATTTACATAACCTATCAGACGATCAACTAGGTGCCATTCAGGGGTTGGCTCCTCAAATGGCAGCATCCATTCTTATGTACTGTTTTCCGGTCGTTCTTCAGTTTCTGATGAAATACTATATTGCATTTGAGCGCCCAACTCTCGAGGTCTTGCTACAAAGGCATTACTTTCTTTTTCTTTACACTCAGCTTTTTGTTGTAGTTTCAATATCCTCTGGCGTCACAACTATGATCCCGGAGATTGCCAATGATGTTCAATCGGTACCGGCATTATTGGCCAAGAATTTGCCCAAGTCGGGCAATTACTTTTATTCCTACTTCTTATTGCAAACCGTTACACAAACCGTTTTAGTATTATTCCGACTACCTGATAGCCTTTGGTTGTGTTTAAGACGAGGTGGGGAAGAGCATACCTTAAAAGAGGTTCGATGGAGCCTACTTTATCCCGTTCTCACAAATCTTATCTGTATAGGTACGTGTTAAATCTGTCACAGGCTGATGCTCCCACTGACACAAGAACATCTAGGTATTATCTTTTCTATAATATCACCCCTTATAGCACTTATTGGGACTATGGTGTTCGGAATTTTGCTGATAATACATACCTATCAATCGATATATATACTCGGAGCAAAGGAGGACACCGCAGGCTTATTATACTGGGAAGCACTGAATCAACTTTTTGTCGGTGTATACACCATGGACCTCTTCCTCATAGGTCTTTTTATTTTACAGAATGTTTTAGGACCTATGATTGTTGCCATTATCTTACTTGCCGGGTCTGCCCTAGTACAGAATTATGTTCGGACAAAACTGCATCCCCTTATCAAGTTTGTGTCTGCGAGCAGAAATGAATTCGGTAGTTAGTAATTTGTGTTTTAAGGAATAGTATATTACAGAAGTATCTTTTATATCCGGTCATCTATCACGGCTGCTGCGTTGGTTCTTTATATGTATACGTATGATAACAGGGTGAATCTTAGGATCGAGTTTGTCTTCAAGGAATGCCGTGCATTTCAGATTATCTGACTATCGAACCGTTTCTCAGCTAATAATATGGTATCGTATCCCAGCGTTACCGCCTAAACTTCTTTTCTTTCTTCTACAACCATGGTTTCTAAGAGACGGTGCATGTACCAAAGGCCTGCTATTTGTTAAGAAGTCTACAGGAGCGGCTAATATAGAACTGGGCATTTCTATGGATGATATAACAGCCACATATGGAGAAAGGGGCCATCTGGATAAAGAACGGGGCTTAGGTAACCCCATTGAGAGGGATTCTTTTTGAGGCTGTGACTGGTTTCGCGGAAGGTTCTGGCACTTTCCGAGCATTATACAATGCCTACATGTGTAAAACCTGTATAATTAGTGTCAGTATACGTGAAGCTTATGTAAATAGAGGGTAGGACAGTCAATCTATATTCTGTCCCGGCTGTATACACTTGCTTGACCTATTTCAACGATCCTATAGTGAACTTAGCATCCAAAGCCCAAACTTTAAGTTTACTATAGCCAACCGAATGTGATATCAGAGCCCGCCGAGGATTACCTTATTTGGTCCCTATCCATATCAATCTTGCAGGGGCTATCACCGAATTAACTGAGACAATCAGTCTATCAATCTATCATGTGACTTTAACAGTATAAATACAGCTTTTGTGCTCGGCTTCCACAACTGTCTCTTACCATTCTTAAAATCTAAGCTATCTCTCGCTCGATCGTTCCGGCTTCAATCACCATGGTAAGTGAATTGTTCGCCACACATATGATTATGGTCATCTTTAAAACTAAATGCTCTTAGGATGTTACAGCTTCATTGCAGCGCGTGTCCAGGATCCTGTGTCACAGGGCCTCAGAAAATAAAATTACTTATTTTGTTGCGGGTTTCGCCGCTGCGAGCGAGGATGAAGTCAGGGAGGCCCGACTAGCATCGTGTCGCAAACGGGACATACCGAAGCGAGAGGAACTCTGCTCTTCTCGAATAACCTGGACTATCTGTGGTCTATTTGTCAAGATTGGGTCAAAAGACTCTCGTCTACCAGTCGTTTACCTTCTAAACGCGGTGCGAAATAACAAGACGAGGACTGAGTTTGATCTCTATATTTGCTTTTGGATTGATGAGGAGTCAATCATACAGTTCTCTCCTCACCTACATAGCGCTTACTCCTCAAGTCCTGGTACGTAATTCAGATAATTAACGAAAGTTAATACTAATGTCTCTGGCTCAAGATACGTGTGATTTTAAAACTATCCCTCGGCGTGTATATGCGGGTATGACGGTTGTCCGCACCAGGAGAAAAGGATTGCCGGAAGGATGGTCGCAGCCTCGCCGGTCTAAAAGAATCAAAGCATTGCTGAAGGAGCAAGAATCATCAGGTGGAACTTCTAAGAGCAACTAGAAGAACAGACAACGTGTTACATAAATCAATCACTATACTTAGTTAAGCACCATACATATGGTTTGTAAAGTTTTGCACTGAAGGAAAGTAAACTATATTCTGTATATAGGGATTCTACTTTGAGCCTTCCGAGGCTTAAGATAAGCTATATGAGTAATCTAATTGGGCTAACATGGATTTTAAATTGGTTTATACTCTGATTAGGTTCTATTGACTTTCATCCTGTTTTTCTCGGAATCAAACGAGTAATTTAGACAAGTAGTTATAAAAAAGGTTGGCTCAGGTGCGTCTGTAGCATAAGTAAAGGAATTCTAGATATCCTTCGGTGTCGGTAAGCTTTTTCGAGGACAATTTTGGTAACTCCTAGGAGCATTGAAAGCCGCTTTCTAATTGACATTTCCTTGAGGAATTTTGGAAGGAATCAATGCTACATAGTCAGACTAAAAATATAATCACTTTTTAATGTTATGTTTCTAAAGTTATATAAAGATAAAAAAAGAATGAGCTGAGGGCTTTTGGAAGACATGGATTAAAATCTCTCTGCCTTAAGCAATACAATTGTCTTCGTCGTGTGAGCCTACGACCATTACTAAGAGGACTCTCATGTAACCACCTATAGCTCAATCGTCTTCACTATTAAGTATGTGATGACTATTCTCTATATCACTGTTTAGATCTAGGTGGATTTTGGGTCCTTCTCACATAATTCCGGCCGGTCCAATTTTGGCGGCGAGAACCTTAGCAAGCGTCAACCCTCCCTAATCGCCTTAATAAAAACACCAGGCTATAATTTACTATCACTGTAAAGCGTTCAACAAAACAAAAGCTCGGCAGACAGCCAAAAAAAAAAAAAAAAAATAAAAAAAATAAAGCCTTCGACTAAATACCAACACAGACCATCAAACTCCCGGTCATATCAACTGGTTTTTGCCCGTCACTCTATATATGACAAACTGCTCGGATTTAGACACACTATTAAGGTACTAAATTGGGCCGGTGCTTTAAATTGAGGGCATTTAGCAAGTATAGTCAACCGTTCAATACAAACTTTACAGGGTATGCAATACAAATATCAATTTAAAATGCCCTTTGCAATGTGTTATCTGTCCCTGGTTTTGATATCTTACCAAAGTTACGCTTCCTCCTCAACAGGTTCCCAATGAGGTGATTCATCTAAGCTCCTGATAATGGGACCAAAGCATATCCAACTTGCTGAAGTGTAACAAGGACCACTATACAGGCTAGACAGTCTATCAACTAGTTAAGATAAGAGAGAAGAAAACCGTCTATTATTGACTGAGTTGTATAAGGAGTACTAATAGACTATTTTTATCTCTTTTCGCTTTGTTTGATGCCATTTTTTAATGGCTTAGAGTACTCACATATTTGATGGAATTCCTGCATCACAAAATGAAACCATCTACCAGATAACCTTTCACCGGGCTAGATCAAGATCGTGAGGTGGGCAGCAATGAGTATGAACTCGAGGTGTTTAGGGGTTGGGATAACTGTATAGCCCATGCGCCGATTCTATATGTTAGAAGGAATAGGAAGGTTCTTTTCCTGTATCCCACTCTCCTCTTCTCCTCTTTTATTTCTTTCTTTTGCCTTTTTTCTTCTTCTCTTTTTTTTTTGGTCCTCTATTAATCTTTGGGCTATGTTTGGAAATAGCCTATTATTTGTTTAATTATCTCTTTCCAACTTTTCTCTAGGCAATCCATACCTATAAATATGGGTATCTCCGGCAAGAACATCTTCCCAAATACAACAGATACATTCCAAAAACTTTAATCCAAGGGACCCCCTACTAGTGCTACTAAGCAAGCAATGGATGCTTCATTGACAATATCTTTATCAGCAGATTATAAAAATATTACTATTCACTTAGGACCTTGTCCAAACACTGGGGCAGTGTCCTCTGAAGAAGGGAAGGTTAACAACGACATAAAGCTTAATCTCAAAATTTATGGGGTTCCCAGCATGGATATCAAAGCTTTAGTACCGGGTTTCCCAAGACATCCAATGTACTTTGGATGACTTACTCAAAACATATATCCGTCTTAAGAGATCTCCGTCGGTTGACACATCCATCACAATCGCTAGAAGCTTTGGGAAAAGATACAGTGCCGCCCAAAATCGTCCTCCACCTCATATACACATAGAGCTGTTTCCAAACCCGAAATGCGAGAATTTTCTAGTTCTTATGTGGTTACCTCCATATTGACACTCGGCTTTGACCTTGAATGGTATGACATAGCAAATAACACTGATACTTAGTCATTGAAAGCTGTATCATTTAGAATTTACTTTGAAGAGGCCTTATTATTACAAAAGGATGCGCTTTAAACAGGGTTTCAAGTATGCCTTACAAGGGCTCAAGCCGGCACTTGTTCTACTTAATTGCCTATTGAGCAGTATTTTTGGGTTGTACAGAGTTATGCTTGGTGTAAGTTGTTGACCGCGAGTTCCTGTTCTGGCCTAACGCCTACGCGCACCTTTGTTAGATAGTTACGTAGCTAAGATATTACAAGTATAATAATCAACAATTTCAATCTCTTTGACAGTTTCTCTTAAGTTGATTAATTTAGCTCCAGACTACTAAAGTGCTTCAATATATTGAAAAGCACGAACGTACAGTTTTGAATCACTACACTGCTACCCTATGACACCAATACAGGATAGGTTAAGGCGGGATTAGCAGTCTCATTTGAGTCCCTATCTCAAGTGTCTCGCCCGTTCTCAGGTTTTGAAAGGGTTACTGAATAAATGATTTTTGTCAGAGTCCTGGCAATGGGGCCACAATATAATTTTCATGTACTTGCTGGTGAAGGATACATCGCCAGAAACTATGCTGGCAGGATGATCCAGCTGCTAAGTTATCTTATATGGTTGAAATTGCCGTCAACACAAGCACTCATGATCAAGAGCTTTACATTAGCCCACCGGCATATAATACTAGTCTCCAATGATCTTATAGTAACATGCAGTCTGCTCGATACAGGGTCGTTATAGAGAGGTAGACACACGTTTAATAAACTTACGAATCTAGACGCAAAATGGAGGAAGATATGATTAGTACGTAGGAAGATAATTCAAAAGCTTAGGGTTGATTGCACTTCTTTGTGGAAATCCCTGCACTATTAATGGCTATGTGCAGTACTATACAGTATAAATGCGCGTACATAAAAACATGTACATATTATCCGCCTCTTATAATATCCATTACTTGGCGGAAGATGCTCTCATCTACCCAACCATTGATCCAAATTTGCGTCACTGGACCATCTTTCCCACTTATTTCTCTCTCATCAAGAACCGATATGTCTCCATAAATACCTACTCCATCCTTGGGATAAGTGAGCATTGAGCAGAAGTTGACCAGATATGGAGGCGCGCTCATACCACTTGGCTACTTGTGCTGTCATCAGACGATGTTTCCATAGTATCGCTAGGAGAATAGCTCTTTTCATAATGCTCAGTAGGTAAATCGTCTTCCGTATCTATAAAGAGCCTGTCTGAATTTGTTTCGGTGTACTCTGACTCAGACTCTGTGTCCGTGAACTGGATATCAAAACTATCCTCCATATCATCCTCAATGCTTTTCAAAGGTGTGTTCGGGTCCCATTCAAAACTTTGTGCCATATCGAGTTTAACTGGTTTGAGCAGAGCTGGCGATAATAGGATAAGACATGACATCGGAGGCAGTGGATTAATATCTTTATATAATTACGCACAAAGTCATACTAGCCGTGACATTTTCCATTCACCCTGAGTCCTTCTATACCTTTCTCCTCAATTTCAAGAACCTATCATATTTGGAGGGGTTAGGCCCTGGAAACATCCCAGTTTGGCTTCCTCCAGCAAATATTGAGGTCATCAAGCGTCTTCGGCATTTATTAAAGTGATCTTATATGACGGGTATAGAGTAAAGCCAGATGGGTTAACAAGTTTTAACACTCTACCAACGGAAACACTATATGTTAGGGCAAGGTGAGGGGTGTGGAGTTCAGCAAGAGTTGGGCCCTTTTTAAAACTGCTACTCTTATTTTGTATCAGGCATCTGCTGGGAAGATACATTACTGCTAAAATATCTATCTAAAATATATGCTGCTCTAAATGAGAATGTCCTTGTCTTCTTGATGGTGTGCTATTATAGTGCATCTTCCATTAATGCCAACTATAGATTAAACCCTCTCTATATTTTATAAAACATGAAATGGAAGCTGATGAGACACAAGAACGCTAATCATTATGTAAACTCAAATACTAGGACTATCTAGTCTTGTGTGTTTGGTCAACAGGTGTATGATATGCAAATTTCACTTTTACTTTCCTATCTGTCACTCCCCATCCAGAACGTAAAGATCTTCAATTTTCGTCTTGCTAAAAAATAGCGATAATGGACTCAGTAGCTAGAGAAACCGACTCTGGGGCTACCCCAACTAATAAAATAAATGTTTCTAATATATACATGTAAGTGGCAGTTGTATTATTGAACCAGAAACGGGAAAATTGGGGCTGTCTCTCCCTGTTTAGTAAGATATAAAGACTAATCATATACATCACTATCCATGCATGTCAAAGGTTTCTGTACCTTCAGACTGATATGAGGGCCTCATAGCAGGGAAATCTGTACGTCCGTTGTCAAATGCCACACTACCTACAGAAAGCTCCTAAGTAAAGCTTCAAGCTTCTCACCCAGATTGCTCGTTCGGAGAACCTCCCCAAGCAGCTAGAATTACCACCAGTGGAGCATCTTAAAAGTACCACCAACCACAGTTGATATTGATACAATTGGTAGTTTTAATACGATTTCAAGTGGCACAGGATCATCAAACACCATTAGCCGAGAGAAGGCGGACGGCAACCTGGCAACTGCTATTAGTGCGATATTTCATGGCATTTGCCTACAGAAACTCTTGAAAACATCTTCAGCACTACAAGAGAACCAATTAGTGCTTTTCCAACTTCTGGAGAAATTATGGCCCTGTTGGCATCCGCCCGTACCCCAATGGAAACTGCCAGCTCTCAAGGCACGACCCCGGTCATTCCAATTAATTCAACTACATTGAAAGGGAATTTCCATTCAAGTACTACTGCTGGGCCAACTCCATTTCTATCTAGTCAGCAAGTACGGAGTACTTCATTTCCAGATGGGACCTTTATCCCAGATATCGAAAATTCCTGGAAAACATACACAAGGCTGCTTCCTTCACGTGATACTTCAGGTAGCCAACTGTCTACTTCTGTCGGTACTCAAAACAGATATTCTTCTTGGATAGAAGAGGACCTACGAAATTCTCAGACAATATACTCAGGCTCTAGTGAACAAATTACTATCGCAGGAGATACGCACTTCGAGATCATTACATTCACTGGGATGAGCTCGGCTTCACGCCCCGAGCATATCAACCATTGTTCCGTTCAGCATCAAGAAACAGAAGTCAACCATGATAATGATTTCTTACTCGAAGACTTTCCTGACACTGAATCGACTCAATCAGTTATGTCCGATTCGGTCTTGACGAATCCAGTTTACGCACATTCAACTCAGCACGGATGTGTTTCTGACTTAGCATCTACGGATAAACTATCTCATCCTGATGATAACAGGCCGTTTATGCCTTCAGCATCGATTGGACCCAGCGAGAACTTTCAAGATACCACCATCACCACAGGTAACTCTATCGTGGGACCGCCGTCTGGTATATCAGACTCCTTGTCCAATACAACTACCTCCCATGGCTTAAAGAAAAGGAGCATCTTAATTTCTGTTGGCGTTGTCTCAGTAGCTGTTTGTTTGTTTGTCCTTATATTTGAATGGAGTCGGCGTAGGAACAAACGCAGAGGTGTCATCTGGATTGGATTTTCACCGGAACCAAACTGCGATGCGCAGGACCCAAGCAAATCATATTTCTCCATAGATTGACTTACTTGGATTATTCCATAGCCTAATGGTCACGCTCAATGGATGTATGATGAACCAACCCAAGTTAAAATAGTCATCTACCGGTGCTATTCTTCAATTGTCAAGAGCGTCTGCATTACATTGTCTTGCATACACTTCCCCTACATTCACTTGTCGCTAACCTGGTATATAAAGCAGTCGCGGGAAACATAGTAAGCCATGGCCTTACACAGCCGCCTAAAGAATATGTTTGGGAGCCAGTAGGCCAATTTCCTGGCGAAGTTGCCTCGAAGAAAACAAGCGAAGTTTGGATACATCCTGATGGTTGATATATTATTCTGTCCCTCTCTATTATACATTATAATTAAATTACTCTTTACAATGAACACACACGTCAATGAAAAAAAGTAAATCAGCAAGGGAACGGGGAGGGGAAGGGAAAGGAGGAAAAGAGAGAACAAGACAAACGAGAGAGCTAAGGCGCCCCAAAGTCATGAGAATTCGTGGCTTCCTGCGTCCTTGAACCTGGAGATGGTTGGGTTATGCCGATCATCATATTCGGAGCTTGCCATGAGCTTCTCTCTGCACTTGGAGGCACCCTCTTACAAGCCTTTAAGAGATCCGACCCTACCGAAACCAGACCCAGTTTAGATACAAGGATAAACAGAAATTGCTTGAGCGCGGGTAAGGTAGCTGTGATTATAATCAAGTTGGACTCAACACCACTATTCTCGTAAATTGTCAGAAAAGTTCTATGTGGAATGAATGAACGCCGGGTACGTACACTAATAAAGCAACAGGTGCAATCTTGTACGTTAGGTCAGGAGAACTCAGAAGAGGGACTGTAAACCTAAGCCTGATAGCGCTTGCAACAAATGTGCTAGCTTGCTGTGAGCAATAATATATTTATAACCAACAGCAGAGGTGTGGATTTCTTTCATAACACTCACATGCATACCATTACCAGAATGATAAAGGTCTTAATCTTTTGGGACCTTGGGACCTGTAGATCAGAGATGACCGGGATAGGTAACAAGATTAGAAGGAAGTCGGAGATAATGTTCAGCACAGCAACAGCTACTAGGATAGCAGGTCGATTGATACATTGACCTTGCAATGTGACATCCCAGGACTTCGAGATCGGGCGGCAGGCAAATATAAAACAAAAAACCAGAGTTATCGATCCAATGATTACGAAGGCAGTAACTCCGTATAATGCGTGGCGCAACCAGCTTTTCGCAATCATTAAACGGTGAAACAATACTAGATGTGCGAGTCTCGCAAGACATATTCCAGTAATGAAAAGACACGCTGCTGTAAGAAAGAGCTATTCGATTTTATTAGCTAGCTCATGCGAAGTAAAATTAGTATGATACAAGAAGATTACCTTTTCATAAGTGCTGATCGTTTGTACAGAGAGGTATTCAATATGACGCCCTAAACCTGCGTGGTCTAGAGCATCTAATATGTGAACCTTGTGTTAGCAAGAATTCATTCACCATGTAGAAGCTTCCGCGTACAAAGGATCACAATTTGCGTACCAACGCAAAATCCCTCGTGCTTTGTTAATATATCCAATTTGGTCAAAGCCTTTCGAGTCTACTCACCCAAGCAATAGTAAGGCACACTATTATATCAACGGCAAGATTAGTAATAATAGGCTAACCACCCTCCCTTGCACGCCTTGATAGGTCTGGAATAATGATATTTTGTGATGCTAGATTATAGAGGAACAACTATATCAATATGAACAAAACATAGAGGATGTGTGCGACTGTGGGTTTAAGAAATGACAAAAAGAAAAAAAAAACTCACAATCTTCGGCGGTGATCTTCCGGAGAATCTGGTGCCTAGTCAATAACCTTATGGCTAGGCAAGTTGTACTTAAAACCAATCCAATGATGACTGTATAATGAATACCAGATGATGATTGTTGTCTGGTATCGCTCGTTGGCCTTGTGCCTACTACAAACAGGGCAAGATTGCTCCTGACAGGAACTGTCATGCTCAGCTGTAGTATATATAAGTAGTGCTTCGCACAACATTGACAATATCAGAGGTAGCCAGGACAATTTAATCCATCCCTTAGCGTTTCTCCCTTTTAAAGGCAGACATTAAACTAAGGTTCGTAGATTGTGGAGTGTAGGTGGAACAACGATCCTATCCTATTGCATAAGTTGGATTTACAAAAGAAGTACATCTTTTCGAGTTCCATTTTCACACCTTCACATGGCTTCTTTGGCTTGTACTTAATTTTAGTTTTATATGGTAGTATTCAGATCTGATCGGTAACTCTACGTCCTGTCTGGATCTTCAAACTAGAAACGCGAACATGTGGTTGTGCTATGACAGGTGGAGACACTTCAACTGGTACCAACAGCCGGCGTTGAGCTACCGTTGAAGATTGATCTCACTCTACTATCACACATATAAATTCATGCATCACTAGATTTTGCAGCTTGACACGCTCTTGCTGTCGATCTTAATGCTTCAGGCTTCACAAGCTTGTAAATAATACTAATATAAAACATAATGATTTCAGGGTTTATGACAACTTCATCAAAGGAAGATTGAGGTGCTACATACCAAGATACTCCACCCTCACTTCTAGAAGAATTGTAATATTAGAATTTATGGCTTTCAATCTTCGTGTCTGAATTTATCGACACCTGTTTTACAATAATCATTTATGTAGAGAGGCAGTAATCTGAGAATTGAGAAATATTCAAGGTATAAACAAATACAACAACACAGTATGGCTCCTGTGATTGGTAGCAAGAGACAAAAAAACATCCACATTAATTGGATTTTGGAGGGGTACTGCCCTGCCCAGACAATATCGGACAAAGGTTAACATCGATTCAGAGAAGTGGGATCGTATGGACCGAACGTGGGTTGATAACTAGGCAACTATTCATGACATGCATTTGCACTAGTACTCGCATCATTCAAGGGTTTTTATCCAAGGTTGGTATATTTCAACTTGCAAATCTGCCAGCATGCTGTTCAGGCAGCTATTGGTGACCAAGTACTACTATGTGTATAAGCCATTCAATATTCATGTGCCACTAGCAAGAGGAGACTAATACCATCTCGGTATTATTATGGTCACAATAGGCCGCCATACAGAAAGGCCCGCATCCACCTGAGTTCAGGTGGGCTGCCATCCCTATTAGTTTGTGAGGGTCCTTATGTTCGACCTCCTGCTCAAGGGCGTGTTGGACTCTGATGCTGGTCGACCATTGCCAGCCACTGTGGGAATACTAGCGCCCCACATGGACCCTAACCGAGGTAATCTCACGTGATTATATCCACTGCGCGCGGTTATTAAAGGGCCAGATCCCCCAGGTGTGTCGCTGGTTTGATCCCATGGGTTGTGTCGTCGGCTCGATTCCATTAGGCGTATCGCTAGTTGATCCCATTAGGTGTATCGCTGGTTTGATCCCATTAGGCGTGTCGCTGGCTTGATCCCAATAGGCGTGTCGCTAGTTTGATCCCAATAGGCGTGTCGCTAGTTTGATCCCATGGGTTGTGTTGTTGACTCGATCCCATTAGGCGTGTCGCTGGCTTGATCCCCCAGGTGTATCGCTGGCTTGATCCCACTAGGCGTGTCGCTGGCTTGACCCCATGGGGTGTGTTGTTGGCTTGATCCCATGGGTTATGTTGTTGACTCGATCCCATTAGGTGTATCGCTGGCCTGATCCCAATAGGCGTGTCGCTGGCTTGATCCCATTAGGCGTGTCGTTGGCTCGGTCCCATGAGGCGTATCCCTGGTTGATCCCATTAGGCGTATCGCTAGCTTGATCCCTCTTCAGCGAAGTGCAGGTACCTCATCGCGGTGCTGAAGTCTAGTACCCCTTTGGGGGGAAGCCAAAACCTGCTCGTTCCCACGTAATTTGCATAATTCTTTGCAGTCTAGCTAGCTATAAAATTTTACAAATTATTCCTCAAATCACAAGTCCAAGCAGTATGTAACTTTGCATAGCCCCAAGACCATCTGGCTTCCGGCGCTTATTGCAGCCACAAAGTTCTTGCTGGTAGTGCCCGCGACAGAACTGGCCTGTCACGGCGTTGCAGTGACTGCCAGTCTTGCGGATCTCCCGGTTTTAGTCCTCGCAAACATGGTAGCTACATGTACAGCCTCGCCCGTACCTGCTCTGAAATTAGCTTCCTGGCGATCCCGTGAGAGATTTCGTTGGGCTCCTTGCGGAAGATGCCCTCAGAGTAATGCCACAGACCCCTTAACGTGAACGATACCTGCATCTTGGTATTCTGCCAGAAGCGAAAAGGTCGAGTATGTTCAACGGCTCAATGGCTCAACAACTTGACAGCCTAACAGCCTAACAACAACTTATTAACTGAACAACTGAACAACTTAGCAGAACAGCAGCTCGACAGTTCAACAGTTCAGCTTGAACATTGAACATTGAACGTTGAACAAGTGTTCACGGACTGCTGAACACTTCCTGACTACTATTAAGGACCCAAACTAGCCCGCCCCACTTACGGTCTTGGCGCCCAGCACACTGTTCATGTCAAACGCGCACAGTCTTCGTATGTTCAACCCTGTGTCCGACAGTCACCTCGCGCTTTATCCTCTCCATCTACATCCCAGACAGCACTTACTCGGAGTCGGACATTACAACATACAACCGGCACACCCAATCGAGACTGTCGGCCACGCATACGGAAGCACCAACTCTGTCTCGGGCCCACCGGCGACGTCGCTCGCCCGTAAGAGGTGGTCATAGAGGGATACCGACAGGCTCGGAGGTGTCTGTCTTTCGTAACAGACGTTGGAGAGGGCTGGGGGGGGCCCTATTGGGCGCCACTACTACGCTACCGATCTGTGGCACTATCCTTGGCCGTTCTCGTTCCCTAACCGGCCACGACAGGGCCTTGAGCGTCGGATACCAAGAAATCCAGCCCTACAGAGTCAATGCACGCAAGGTCATCCTGCGGAACTGGCTAGGGTGGTCAGACCCTTTTACAAGTCTACAGTAGATTAAAATACGTTTAGAGCAGCTTACTGCTGTGTGTACTGTAGTCCGAGCCGATGTTTATCCATGATGTTGTATTTCTCGCCTGCCGGACGGAATGTCCTGTCTTCCCTTGGTGATGTCAGCCGACCACGGCGGGCCTTCAACGCGGACCTGGGGCAGGGACATGACCTGGGATAGGCGCGAAGTGGAGGCCGGCGGCCATCGATGAATCCCCGAGCGAGGGAGGCTGAGCAGCACCGAGCACCGCTCTAGAAGCCTCCGGACGAGTGGCCAGTCCGCCAGGCCGTCTAGGTCATCATGGCTAATCCGTAGAGTGAATTCGGCGGACGATGGGACCTCGGCGGAGCCGAACGCAGCCAGGCCCGAGATGGATTCCAGCAACTGCACCCGCCGCAGAGCAGGAAACGCGACGACGGGCCGCGGCACCTCCGCCACGAACTCGCAGTCCAACAGGTGGAGCTCCTCCAGATCCCACCCCAGGGAGGCCAGCATCTGATGTAGGTCCAGGCCGCTGGAAAACTCAATCTCGAGTTTCCGGAGCCGGGCAGCTCGTCCGCACCAGCTGAGGCTCTTCCGCTGCGCGCCCGCGATCGACAGAGAGCGGAGCTGCGGCAGTCGCTGGAACTGCAGCAGGGCACAGGGGCCCTGCCCGTGCCGAGGGCATTCCAAGCAGTAGCAACAAAAGTTCAACGCCAGCGTTTCCAGAACGGG
Source organism: Aspergillus sojae (assembly GCA_008274985.1). Taxonomy (NCBI): domain Eukaryota; kingdom Fungi; phylum Ascomycota; class Eurotiomycetes; order Eurotiales; family Aspergillaceae; genus Aspergillus; species Aspergillus sojae. The sequence continues at coordinate 5,722,816 of CP035528.1, read as the reverse complement.
AAGTGCCGGAAGCACGCACAGCCCGGGTTCGTGTTCGATGCAGGAGATATGCAGCTGACGCAGGTGATGAAAAGTCATCGGAACTGTCCAGATTCGGGGAGACATGAAGTCCACGCTCAGGCTGCGCAGCGACGGAAGGCCGGCCAGCCGCAGCAGAAGCGTCTGGAAGCTGCCCAGGCTGGGCGGATAGCTGATGCTGTGTCACGATCAATCAGTATCAGAGACCGGCAGTCGGCAATAAAGGGAGGTGTCCGCCGGGGAGAACATGCCTGAACGCACGGAGACGGTCCAGCGTGGCCAGGACGTCAAAGAACCCGGGCTCGAGAAAGTCCTCGTCGCCCCAGACATCCATCGTCCGAACGTGCGAAGACCACTGGGCCACCATCGCTAACAGGCGGCTGGACGACGGTGGGAAGCGCCGAGTGTTCAAGTCCGTCGCCTGCGCCCCATCGAAGCGGATCTCCACGCCGCGGAAGAGGGAGCGCGCCGAGGCAACGCGCAGTGCCTCACAGCTGTTGTAGACATTCCAAAGGTGAACGGCATCCAGCTAAGGCGCCCCGTTAGCCAGCGAGGCTCAAAACGCACACAGTGGCCGCTGGAGGGAAGCGTTGCAGTGGCTTACATTCTGGAGGATGAGATCAAGGATCTCAGCCGGGAGAGCAAGAAGGGGCATGATCGAGGATCCGACGGCGCGTCGGCATCCCAGACCCCTCGTGGGGAGCGGGTAGCCTGGAGGTGTACATATAGACCGTTGGCCGTGCAGGAACAAATTGGCTAGGGGCAATGCCTCCGACACGGCTTCGAACATCCCAGGAAGCGGGATGGGCGTCAGCAGAGACCATTCTGGGGGCACCGCAAGTGCACCAAAGGTGGCGGTCGAGGAGCAAGCGAGTATTCAACGCAGGAGAGTCCACCATCCACACAGGCGGTGGCGGGAAATCCAAAAACGGGCTCTTGAACAGGAACACGCTGCCCTCCCGTCGCCCCGACCGTGGGCGGTGCCTCGGAAAACCAACAGAGAGCGTCGCGCGAGATTATGTTCGGCAGCCCTCATGTGAGGACCTCAAATTTCATCCGGGCCCCAGGCGAAGAACAGTCCCATGTCCATCACCAACCTTGGCCTTCCACCGCAAGGGTTTCTGCGCAGGCCGCTTTTCTCCCCTCCCTGTGGTCTCCATAGTCCTCAGTCCTTCTCCGATGCTGATATGCACACGCGCTTGACCAGTGTCAGAGCGCGCATCGGGATGCGTTTTGACGTTGGTTTTCTCTCCGTATGTGCGTGCGTCGTTCCTCAATAACGGTTGAAGTGGGTCTCGAGAGCCCCGCGGGTTTTCCCTGGTCCGGTGGGCAGCAGAAGGGCAATGCACAAAGCTATAAAGAGACCGTAGACGGTGAATGAGATGGTCCCCCTACGGCTAATTGCCTCACGGTCTGTCGACAGAGACGATGGACGCCACGCAAACGGCGGCTGCGGCAGCGACGGAAGGCCGCGCTGATCCTGTCTCATGGCCAGATTCAGGCTCTCCCACATGGTCTTCCATCCGCTCGAATATCACCCGTTCTGATACTTTTCACGACCAGCGGTCACTGACCCTCGGGCAGCATTTACCGGCCTTATCACTGCCGCTGAAGCGCCACATCTACGAAACCGATGTGTGCGCAGGAATTATGGCTCCCCCAAAGCGAAGAACGGGGGATCATCCTATCGGGTCTGCTACAGATTATGCGCCGACAGTTGCCGGAGCAGTCCCCCAATCAGCGGCATGGCGTCCAGCACAGACACCGTCATCCGCCATGCATGAAATCCAGACCCCAAGCCTTACCAGCCCGTCGGCCGCACCATGGTATGCGATGGCGCCCTCTGGCACATCAAGGAATATGTCTCATCCGGGCGTGTCCAACAGGATATACTCAAGCCAACTCACGCTACAGCACCCAACGGCTGCGGGCAGTCCGGCAGAATTCACATTGTGGCCGCATCCCCCACCCGCGTCCAGTCATGCGCTCGAAGCAGTGCCAGCCGGATCCGCCGATGGTCCTGTGTGGGTGATAACGCCAGACCAGGTTTTCGAGTCATCCGGGAGCACTTATAATGCAACCGTCCCGGTTGGCGTTGCAGGTCTGTCCAGGCATCGGATCGTGCAAGGCGAATACGATCGCCCCGGAGAAATAGTCCATGAGCCGCCTGGCCCTTTGGCCCTGGCAGTATCCCATCAGGCGCCGATTGCCAACGCGGTCTGGGACCCTCCGTCGTCGGTCGAACCCAACCCTTGGTCCGCTGCTGTGACGCAGGATCGCATCCCGGAGCCCTCGGTACCGGAACATCCCCTACTGGGGCCGACCACTGTCGGTCTTCCTCCCGAGCAAGTAGTCCCAAAGCCCCCGTTGTCCCGAAGCTGCACACGAAACTAACATCGAGGATCAAAACAAAGACACGCCGGTCCAGAGCCCTGGGATGTCGTCAGTCCCGCCGACGCCGACACACCGGCTGCGAACGGAACCATGGCGGCACTCGATCCATGCGAGGGAGTCACCGGAGCCTTGACGGTTCCGCTCATGGAGCATCAGAAACAGGGCGTGCGCTGGATGACGGCGATGGAGAAAAGCCATCACCGCGGGGGGATCCTGGCCGACGACATGGGACTGGGCAAGACCGTCCAGGCCCTGGCTCTCATCGTCACTCATCCCGCACAACACGTCAACCGGCACGCAACCCTGGTCGTCACACCGGCAAGCCTGATCCAGCAGTGGAAGCACGAGATCGAGCAGTTCCTGCGGGCAAGTCCCCATCGTCAGCGAGTGTACGTGTACTATGGAGATCGCCGAGGGAAAGCCATCCCGGTCCTGAATGGATACGACATCGTCCTCACCACGTTCGGAACCATCACCGCGGAGCTACGGCGGACGGGGCCTCGACAACACGCGCGCAATCTCGCGGGACCGCACCGCAGCTTGCCACTCTTCGGGCCCGCCGGCGGATGGCATCGAGTGATGCTGGACGAGGCGCAGTGCATCAAAAACGACCAATCCCAGACCGCGGCCGCCTGTTGCGCCCTCGATGCGACTTACCGATGGTGTCTAAGCGGCACCCCGGTCATGAACAACCTGCGGGAGCTCTATTCGCTGCTGAAGTTCCTCCGAGTCCAACCATATGCCAGCCGCCAAAGTTTTGCCACGGTGGGTCGTGCCGAAGATCGGGCCCTTAGGTCCGGTTTGTCTGGCTGAATCCCTGTATCGCTCCACCACGCTTCGGACGAACTAACCGTCCAAACCAGGCCTTTCAACAGCCATTGCAGACTCGCGGGAGTCCCCAACGAGCGGCAGCCACCGCTCGGCTCCGAAGGTTGATGGACACGATCATGCTGCGGCGGACCAAGACGTCCACCATCCAGGGTCAGCCCATCCTGCAACTGCCCGTCAGAACCACGGAGATCATGTATGTGACCTTTACCGAGCCGGAGCGCGAGCTGTATACCGCCCTGGAATGCCACACGCGGCTGCAGTTTAACCACTATTTGAGCGGCGGCAACCCTAGTCGCAACGTGTCCCGTATGCTGGGTCTGCTGCAGCGCCTGCGGCAAGCCTGCTGCCATCCCTTCCTGGTCTCCGATTTCATCCCGGACACCCGGGATGCGTCGGGGAATGACGGGCACCGGGCGGCAAACGCCATGCGATTCTCTCCAGCGGTGGTCCAACGGCTGCGGGACAAGGAAAGAGAGAACGGACGCGAGTTTGAATGTCCGATCTGCTACGACACCGTCAACAACCACATCATTTTCTTTCCTTGCGGTCATAGTGTCTGCCTGAAGTGCTTTGCCCGGATCTTCCCCCAGGTTCCGACGGCCCGCCCCCGGGTCGAAGGAAACCCGCCGATGTGTTGTCCAAGCTGCCGGGTGGTCATTGACCCAAGCAAGGCGACCGATCACACGGCATTTGCCAAACAGCACTATCCGACGCCGCCGGGCGATGTCGATACGGAGAGCCTGTCCACGGTCCTTGAGAACCTCCGGGGCCGGGTCGAGGATGACCGCGACGACGGCCAGGACCTCATGCTCGGAATACCGGCAGGAGCCGACCACGCTTATCCTCCCGTGCAGTTCCATATGAACCCGACACCGACGATCCATGGGCCCAGGCGGAGCTTCACGCGGCTGAGACAGCGAGCGCTAACCAGCCCCGCGGCGAAGCAGAAGTATCACCAAATTTTGGCGGAGACCTGGATCAGTAGCTCCAAGATCGATAGGGCGTTGGAGATCGTACGCGACATCGTAGCCCGCGGGGAATCCGGTGGGGAGCGCGAGAAGGTCGTCATCTTCAGCCAGTTCACTTCCATGCTCGATCTGATCGAGGTCCCCCTCGACCGACATGGCTGGGCGTTCCGGCGCTACGACGGCACCATGAAGCCGGCCGACCGGCACGCGGCGACCGTCCACTTCGCGACCGACCCCGACTGTCTGATTCTCCTGGTCTCCATGAAGGCCGGCAACTCAGGGCTGAACCTCACGGCCGCCTCGCAAGTGATCATCCTGGACCCGTTCTGGAACCCGTACGTCGAGGACCAAGCGGTGGGGCGCGTCCATCGCATCGGACAGCGACGGCCGGTGCACGTTCACCGCATCCTGGTTTCAAACACGGTGGAGGATCGGATCCTCGACTTCCAGGACAGAAAGCGCCAACTCATTGAGGGCATCATCGACGAGAGAACCCACGGGGAGCCTAGCCGGCTGGAGAGCACTGATTTCGCGTATCTCTTCGTAAGTAGCGGAGACCTCTTTGTCTCTTCAAGGGGGGAAAAAAATGGACGGGGAGAAAGATTGCTGAGCTAATTTCGGTGTATGCATCATTTAGGGTTTACCATGATCAACAGGATGACAATTCTGTTCAGATAGACGGCCAGACACAATAAGATCCAAAGAAGGCACGAGTAGCCGTCTCTTAGGTCAGCAGACCAACACGCCATTCGTAAGAGACGGCTAGACGGACTTTGAGCCGGCACTAGTCAAACAGATCAAACAAGCTTGGCGGTGGTACCGGGAACAGCAGTGCGATGGGAATTGCCAAAAAGATACCCTTGCACCACGTCACGGGCCTCCTCGTTCATCATTCGCAATGCAGTTAAGTGCATTTTAACGTCGAGAATGAAATCAAATAGGTGCCGAGGCGGATTGTCCCTGGGAGCACGCAATGATTGCACAAATACGGCCACACAAAAGCCTAGTTCACGACTTGGACTGTCCACAAATTGGAACCTATGGAGGTGTCAATGTGCAAGTATTGAGGCAGTATAAATGTCTTTCCTCCAGCAGCCTCTCTCACTCTTGCGTTGCTCTGCCTCTGTTTAGCCCTAGACTAGCCAGGAGAGGTAGGCATGTTTGGGGTATCTGGACAAACGCCTTAGTGAAAGCTCCTTTCCTAGTACAGGATTTATCTCATTGACAGGGTGATTCCTACTCCTATGACTTGTCGATGAGTATCTAGAGGTTTGCTTTATTATTATGAGTTTAATGTTTCAGGAAACTACCATATTCGTATATTAGATTCCTTTTCATCAATCTGGAGCTTGAAGCCCAACAAATGTCTGTCATAAACTCGGCCTATAATTGAGTAGACATATGAAGTTTACATGAAGGTTGGAGATGAGCCAAACAAAGCAGGCAATACTTTTGGACTGTCTCTGATATGCACCTTTTTACCGCCTTTCTCACCGCCTGCCCAGCCCTATATCAGTTGTCTTTGTACGTCCTGTATTCTCCCTACCTTTTACCATTAAACAGCTACAACACATTTAACCAATGCGGCCGTTATGGGAACTGGGGACTCTGATCTTCGTTTGCCCACTACTAATCAAAGCCAAGGGATTAGTCTTTCCAGCGCCGAATATACACACACCTTCGACGATAGTGATGAATCCAGGAGTGATGGCCATGTGGATTGGTCCCCCGGTGACGGTGTCTGTCCTACAACGGCACAGTTCCACCATTGCTGCCAGTCAAAGGTCGATGACTGGAAAAATGCGGCATCTACACACCTAGCAGACACGAAAACGTTTCATGACTGTTTAACGGCTTTCCTGGGTCTTCTTAAGGATGTGCCTCCGTTCTATTGCAACCCCCCAGAGGCCGTCAACGTTTCAGGCAGACCGGGAACCTTTCTTGTTCTGCAGTCTTCACTAGAAGTAAAAACAACGGAAGTCTCGAACTGCGACCAGCCTCTGAAGTCAATCGATTATCTCCAGTGCCTCGGATCCCCAGCGCCTGTAACCTACAGGACCAAGGCTGAGACTCAGCCAGAAGCCACTATTCCTGTGTACGCCAAATCTTTCTGCTCTGGTTATTTTACAAGCATTGTTCTGGCCTGGTCATACATTATTTCTTGCCGCTGGGTGGAGATACTCCAACAGGCCGGTGAGGACAGCCAGATATTGCACGAGCGAGGCATGCAGATAAAAGACGCTTTTTGGGACATTGTCACGCAGGGCCGTTGGGTGGCTCGGGTAAAAACCCGAAAAGGCGTCTACTATTCTCCGTGGATGTTGAGAAGAGAAGGCACCATAAACAAAGGGTACGTTTATTGTGCGAATCATCGTTGGTCCTTGTAAGCTAATTAGTCTTTGCAGAGATGATTGGAAGCTGGTTACCTCGAATTCATTCCTTGCCTTCGAGACCCTCCAAGGCTTCTGTGTGTTGGAACGTATGGAAGAAGAATTCCTCACTGGGCTTACCTCTGTTTTAATCATAACTTCACGGCACGTACCACCACCCAGATTCGCACCTCCTATGGTGATTTCGACAGCTCCTATGCGCTCTCTACCGCGACCGAAGAACACGATTCTCCTTGATATGTTCCGTTCGATTGATAAGTGCATGTCTCTTAGCTCCACACAGGATGCTATGGATTCGTTGCTCTGCAGCGCCTTTTTCGATCCGTGTGTTCCGTGTAATCTAATGGGAGCTGCATCTTTGGGTGTAAGGAAGGCTCTCTCAATAGCTGATGAGATCGACAACCGGCAGCTTCTCTCTGCAGTTGCCAATAAACGGCCTCAGCTGAGTCTTTTATGGGCTGCTGCAGTGTGCAATGATCAGGTAACTCCGTTCCTGAATATGGCTCTCTGCAGTCTACCGCCAATATGTCTGGTTGCTGCCTTCTGGACAAATACTGCCCAATCCTTTCTTCAGATAACTTATCGCGTAATGGACTCGAATTCATTTGTGATCCCTAGAGCAGATGAGTTTAAAACGTCCTACTTTTGCCGACCAAACTTATCAGTGCCATGGTCTCCAGCACCGCCCTTCGGCACAACACCCGTCAAAAATCTCAGCCTGGAAGTAAGGGCGCACCTTGCACATGTTCATCGACCTATCTCCTGGAGGGTATACTGGAATTTGGACTCAGGGGACAGAGTTCCGTCCAGCGAGCAGCATCAACTCAGGCTTATTGAGGCACACAGCATATGTCATTCTTGTTCACCATGTCATACAAATGAGTAAGTCTGACAGAATTGATTATTATCAGTTTGAACTGACAAGCAAGGTTGCCCTACCCTGAACGAGATATCGCTGATGAACAGTCGGGAGTCGCAACATCACGCTTATTCAATTGGCATAGGAGCTACGACGATGGTATCTGGCTCGATGATGGTCAAGGGGATGTCGAATTTGTGCGTCGACTCCAGGTGCATCCTTGGATTATCGACCAATTTGATAGCCAGGAAGACGATCCAGTGGAAACACCCAAGCATCATGACCTTTGTGTTGATCGTATTTTGAGGTGGAGTAGTGAGGTCGAAGAATATATACAAGCAGGAGTTGATACTCCGGGGTAATTGTCTACGTATGTGCGGCCTCTGTAGACATAGGATTTTATTAAAAGTTAATGATAAACAATATTGAAGCAAAAGGAAATGGTGGGAGCATAGAATGTGTTATTCCTCATAGGCATCTCTAATTGATATACGTATCCCATGCATGCGATCTAGTTTCTCGACAGCCATCGACAGAACAGCAGTGTTAACCAGACACAGTGCTTTCCGTAATGAAGCTAAGGGCTGCTACTTGCCAATGGACTGCTACTGCCTATCTCCCCGCTAGACGTATCGCCTCCAGTAACGCCTGTGGCTCGGTAATCGTCTTTCTGTGCACGAGTGACGTCTCTTTGTCTAAGTCCACCAAAAATAAGGCTATCTTTGGCACCAGGGTGATCCTTGCAGGCGTAACACATCCGGTAAGTGAAGTTATTCGACTTCTTAAAACAGCCTCCGGTGATCTGGCAGCGCTTCCATCGATTTTTGCAGCGGGGAACAGGACAGTTGGCTGTGCTGTGTTCGTTGTTCTGGTGGAGACAAACATCGCATGCACCTCTCAATCCAGAACTTGTAGACATGTCGTCAAGGGGGAAAGGAATTATATGACCTAGTAAATATCAGCACCGTCATTAGGAGGCTTCAGGAAAACTATCTTACCTTGTAAACTAGCGAGAATTCTAATGCGCGAATTTGTGGGAACCTCGGGAGTCCTTTGGAGGAATCCAAATTAGAAAGGAGCATGTGGAACTATATATTTCTCTCCGCAGCCTAAGGCTAGTATTATATGGCTAATCACGAAGACTCCTAGTTCACATAGAGGTTGTGTTCTAATAAACGCTTGGCTTCAGAGTGGGGTACTATTTGTGATTAGTAGGTACAACAAGGCAGTCGCCGCAAATGCTTTAGCGCCGTCTTTCTCCACAAACGTGGCCTACAACATTATTGTTCGAGGCCATAAGGGCTTGTGTGATTGCTATTCTCTCAGAAAGGCCAATATACCCCTCACTGTCCCACCTTGTCGCGTCCTGCTGCAGAGCAATCAAACCACTCCTATACTGTTTTGGGATGGACAAAAGCCACGAGAGTGTCAACGTATACCCAGAAGGGATGCTGCTTGGAAAAGCACCGTAAGCGAGGCACAAGGATCATGACACGACGAGGCTGAATTAGATCAAAAGGAGCGGGGCTCAACGTAAGCGCCAACAACATCCATATTAAACAAATGATTTCTTTCTATCCAATCACGTGTAGAAATAGTTTCTGGCACTCAGGGATGATGCAGAGAGCACAATGGCGCACCCCCAATTGGGCTATTTAATTATTGTTAATTCTTCCAGGTGACTGCTTCACATCAGAAGAATTGGCAATAACCGAGTTGAACTAAATTGTGGGCGCAGCCATGTTGCCTACTCTACTCAACAAGGACGCCGGTGATACACACAATGTGAGTAGGCTACCATCATTGGGCACCAATGTATGCAGGGAAAAGAGTTTCTAGTCACCATATTGCCTCATTGAAAGCCACGGATGCACAGCGGCACAAACCCTCATCCAAGTTCAGGATGGGACAGTAGCCAATAGGCACATGAAGCGTGCTGCCCCCACACTTTCTTCTATTGCGTTAATTGGTCCGCTGGCCATTCTTGATACTGGGACTTTGGTCGTTTCGGTGCTACCAAATCGAAGCCTTATGTTCCTTTCCTGTGTTTCATAATGCCTGCTAGCACATGGTCATAGCCATCTCGCCCAGTCATTCCCACTGTTTCTCGCCTATTTTTATCGTCCACTGGCCTGCACCTTAGAATGCCAAGAAAAAGCGGAAAGTTGCTGGCTCCCCAATCTGCTTGGAGTACAGCAGTTGTAAGAGAGGGGAAGTGTTGTCCATGGAGGTCCGTCAAACTCAATCCTGCATAAGTTCATCGGAGGCATCTCACCCTCTCATCCCCGGTATAGGCATGCTTGGTCTCCGCGAGCATGTCCTATCTCAGCAACTGAGCGCAATCTTTTCCCGTTCAGTGTCAAAGCAATCAACCATACAAACCTTAGATTGTCGGGCCGTAAGGGATTTTACACAGGTTATGTTCTGGGCTAAGAAGCAACGAAGAGTTCACTTGTATCCATTAAAAGATGTGAGGAATAATAGTAACTCCCAGCCGCCGTCCTTTGATTGGGCATTGAGCTTTTCTACTACTTTGATAGTCGCCTCGATAACTCGTATAGGTAGAAAAGCACTAACCGCTGACACACCATGAGCCCATACCCGAATTAGTGTAGAGGTATGTGGAGTCTGCCCTCCTTCAACATGTGCTTGACAATATCAATGAATCTACACTACGTGCTACTATTTCAACTGATCTCCAACAGTGTGCTGAGAGCAACGACCACATTCGACTAATACTGCTGTGACGCCCGAGATTATATAACAAGACAGAAGGGAACAAGCGAAAAAAAAAAATTTGGAATAGTAACAAGGAGCAAGGTGTTGTAATTTACAAACACATCTTTAAATTGATTTCACCTGCTCCTGCCTACATCCTCTGTCGCTTAGCTCTGTCCTGCGCGCCATCCGAATTGTCGGTCACAACCAACTGGGGGAGATTCGTCGTCAGCGCGCACTTGGTTGAAATTTCTCCAATAATCCGGGAGACCGTGGCGGCAATATGTTGTGCGCCATCCGCGAGAACGCTGTCACCATGCCGAGGAGTAGAATCCGCTGGAGGGCTAGCATCGCCTACATCCGCCGACCTCGCTGCCGCTATGCCATCCGCGGCTGGAACACCGGAGACGCCGGTTTCGTTCTCCGCACATTCCAGCAGCTCGTCCGAGGCCGACACCATTCGCAGGTCGGAAAGCGTGTCATCGATCCACTGCGGGTGGGTGCGGCCCGGCGCGGCAAGGAGGAGAACCGATCGCTCCCCATGCTGCCCCGGATCCGGCAGAGAGACCGGCCGCAGCGCCACCGCATACCCTTGCTCGAGGAGAAGACCCATGGTGCGAGCCAGTGCGCCCCACCACTGGTCTGTCAAGATCGACCGGGACATCATCAGCACGATGAAGTCCGCACTCAGCCCTGGAGATTGCGCCGCGCGCTCACACTGTTGAAGCGGACTCAGCGTCTCCCCGGAGAGACCGTCGATGCCATCGAAGCCCGAGGAGCTAGGGTCGAGCCACCCGGCGGCTGATTTAGCGAAAGACCCCTCGCCACTAATGGTCACAATGCGGGGCACATCGCGCCCTCTGTCATCCGGTTGCGTGGACAGGTCGTAGTCCATCGTCGCGAGGGCGGACGCAACACAGCCCGGGTAGACGGTGGCATTGGGATGCTGCGTCTGTCGACAACACAGGGTCAGCGCCGCCTTCACAGTGGCCTCGGGGGCCCGTCGGTCTGGACACCGACGGGAAAGGGCGCACTCACCTTCCATGCCTGGTGGCGGTCTTCGGCAAAACCAACCGCGGCCTGCACGCAATATCCCGCCTTCTGGAAGCCAACCGACAGGCGCAGGTCGTCGGGGGAGAGATCGAAGACGGAGGCCACGGGCAGCGGGGAAAAGCGCGGATACGCGGCACTGCCTCTCGGGCCCGTGAGCGAAGACATCAGCGGCGCCAGAAACAACCACTCCCGCTGGGACCCCTCGCGAATGCCATACCGCACGAAAAGGCCGTTCGCCGGGTCTGGTGAGCGGGGACAAGTCAGCCAAAGACAAAGGACGGGGCGGAACATAGATCCTACCAGGCACCTGTGCGACATACGACACGGTCGGGCCAACCGGCTCGGTGTCCATCGAATCCACCGCGACCACGGTGTCGGTGGTAATAATCTCCGCGTCGTCCGGATAGCCAATCCGGTCGGCGTCCCGGAAGTGCAGGAGCAGCTCCTGGGCCTGAGTGTCTGAATGCCCGGCTTCCCACGCTAACCGGTCGGCCAGGAAGGAGTATTTCGTGACGACGAGGCGGGCGCCCGGACCATGCGACGGGGTCGGTGGCAGAACATCGTGGACGTAGAGGACGTACCGACCGGTCGTGGTGCCATCCCCGCCCGGCTCACGGAGCTGGACCCGAGCGTATTGCCCTTTCGAGAGGCCCTGGGGTGGCTCGCATGACCGATGTGATTCCTGGACCTGTAGGATTGTTAAACCACGGTGTCCCCTCGTGTGCAACGGGAGAGCAAGGGGTTCGTAGGGAAACGGCGGAGCAGATCCGGCGAGAGGGAGGAGAACCGTCTGGACTTCATCGAGAGGACAGGGAAGAATGATATGGAAGAAGGGCACCGGTGGTGAAGGACATGATATGACAAGGGAGAACTTACCTGAAAGCGTCCAATGTTGTGATCCGCAGCGCTCGGTGACGTTTGGACATCCCGGGGTGGTTCTGGCCAGGTCTGCCACCACGCACCATCCGCAGAGGTCATATTCCGGGAGATGGTCGAGGGCAGCGCATTAGACGCGGACTCGGGATTGTCATCCGGGTGGGGGGCGAGGCATTCCACCACTGATACGAGAGGGGCCGGTGCTGCGGTGTCCGATGCCGTCGTCTGCGTGCCCGTGCCCAATTCAAGCGGCCCAGCGGCCAGCTGCGACGCGGCAATCGTTTCTTGGTCCTCTTGGCTGACAGCCGTCGGGGTGGTGGGCACAGGGTCCAAGGCAGCACTGGCCGTGGACGGACAATCCACCGGGACGGTTCTGCGGGGAGCTGCAGTCTCCGACGACGGAGAGTGGGAAGGAGGCGCAATCGCCACCAACGCTCCATCCTGCGCTTTCGGAAGAAGCGGCCAATGATGCCCCCCTGGAGAGGACATGGCGCTGGCAAGGCCGTCGCGAACCGACATCTTCACCACCATGGGAACCCAGGGCCCGTGGCCCAGATCCTCGAACACAGCTCGTCGCATGCTCAGTGGCACCACCTGCCGCGGGCACAGACAGCAGTCCCGGCTGGGGTCGTACAGCAGGTGATCCACCGACTGGGCGACGCAGTTGGGCCCATGTAGCACGACCAGATACGACACTTGCGTCCCGCACAGCTTAGTGAACAGGAGGCTGTGGCCCGTGTAGAACGAGACCTGTGTCGCTCTTGTGCCGTCGTCGGCGGCGGCGGCGGCGTACACCTCAATCCGGCGTGGCATCTCGTGCAATTTCCAATGTGCCGCTTGAAGGAGCGGCTGGATTGTCTGACTCGTGCGCGGCCCGTCGGTCTTGTGGACGATGAGCGTCACGGCACGCCGGTACAGCTCTTCCGCCAGATGCTGGCAGAGAAACACGTCGCGCTCCGAGCGGATGGCGCCTTCCGTTGCCGTGCCATCGGCGCCCCGCACATGAAGCCACTTCTCATGGATGTAGAGTGCGTTGGCTTCCATGCGATAGGCCATATCGACCGAGTCACTCGCGGACCGCACAAAGACGATGGTCGTCTGCTGGGTGGGCGGCGTCAATGCGAGCAAGGCCCGTAGAGTACGAACCAGGCCATGTGCGAACGGCGTGTCGGGCACGCCAACCTCTTCCGAGTTCTCGAGGCGGTGTTGCAGCTCTTCCTGCGGATTTCGCACGAAGCCATACTTCCGGAGAATCTGCCACAGTGGTTCGGAGAGCGGCCGTGGCTCCTTCTTCAGTTCCGACCGGATGACGGAGAAATCCTAGTCCAGCAGTGGAGGGTTAGATGGGTCTTATGTATCCATGGACTGGTACTGCTCGGAGACCGAAACGCACAGCGCCGTAATTTACGCAGGAAATCAAGCCAAGGGAAAGGGGAAAGGGGAAAGGGGAAAGAAGGGGGAAGAGAACAGAAGACGTACCTCGTCTTGGTCCGATGTCTGGCAATAGAACTCGCCCTCTGCCGATGGCTCACGACGGATTGCGGCCCACAACTTCTTGGCCGTCGACTCGGAGACCAACCGCTCCGCGCCGCTCGCGTCGGCGCAAGATGCGTGGTCTCGCAAGAGCTCCAGATAGCGCGGCAGCGCCTTGGCTTCGTCCCGTGCGATCGCCTTCTCCCAGATCGAGTGGACATTGGCCATCGCCTCAGACGCGTCGACCAGGCGTTTCCGGTCCCGATCGACGCTGCCGTGGACCAGGTTGTAGCCGAAGCGGAACGTCTGCTCGTCCCGGCTGGGCTCCGGCACGCGGAGGCCTTTGAGATACAGACGGCCCCGGTGCGCCGGCCCCAGCAGCAGGTCGCCAACGGGCGTCCGGACCGAGCTCGACGGCGCGTGGAGATCGACCGTGTCCCACATCCAGGCCTTGAAATCTTCCAGCGACAACCGCTGGCCCTTCTGGCCTTTCTCGACCAGCACCGAGACGTCCCGTCCGACCTCGGCGGTCAGCCGGGGGAGCAGGATGCCGTCGCTGGCGGGCCCGGGATCCCGCTTCGCCTTGGCCGGTGACAGCCGGCAGTAAAAGTTCGATTTCGAGTGGCCGTTGAACCCAAAGTTCCAGTAGGTCCCGCTCGCGGAGATCTTGACGTGATGCTCCGCCCGCGAGAGGACCAACGCGGCGATCTTCAGCCCCTCTCCGTGACCACCGGCCAGGCGCTCATCTTGCTTCTTGCTGCTGTGACCGATCGCCAAGCATTGCGGGTCCAGAGAGGATCTAAAATTGGTGAACTCCGCACTGCCTTGGGGCTTGTTGAAGCGAATATATCCCAAGATCCTCCGAACCAAGGGCCCTCCGCCGCCCCCGCCGAAGGGTGGCTGCAACCCCTCCACGACAATCGTGATAGCGTCCGACGTTGCCGACACCCGGGGTGCAAACTCGAGCAGACTGATCGAATGGGTCTGGAGGATGGCGTCCTTCCTGCGCGCAGATCTCAGCGCCCCACCCACCGGGCGGGAAAACTCCAGGGCGGCACGTCAACGACAGGGACTTACCAGTTTTGATAGAGCTCCCGCAGGGCATCGGGGACCGTCCAGTTGGCCGCATAGTCGCGGGTCAAGCCCAGGGCAATGCTGCGGGGCGCCGTCAACTCCGGAGCGGTCGGTCCCTCCACGCCAGCGTGGATGGGTTGATTGGGGGTTACTCGTGGCTCTGGGGAGTCCAGCGTGTCGTGTTCCATGGTGGCAATGCGGCGAGTTCTAGACGAAATCCGGCGGTGTGCGGTATGAGCTCCGTGGTCGGCGGCCTATAACTGTCGTATGTGGTCGAGTAGCGCGTCGAAACCAGTGCTGAGAACAAGTATATTTCCCCGATGCGACGGACGTCGTCACCTTTAAACCCTGCCGGAGGCACCTCAACCGGCAATGAAAGTGAGGGCAGGCAGGACAACAACAGTGCAGGCGATGATTCAATCGCGCTTGCTTTGATTCGTATGGAAAAGCCATGTTCATCAATCAAGCAGAGAATATCGTCCTCCATGGCACACACCCTGGAAGGATGCGAGCTCCCCCATATCGGATCCAGGCGCTCTACAACGCTGGGACGTGGAATATTGATAGGCAGACGGAAGACATTCTTTCGAAGGCCCTTACAACCTGTCGACGACCATGGCCGTGCGAGTAACGCAGAAGAGGCAGTGGGGAGGTAAGAGTTCAAGAAACAGAATAGAGAGAAGAAAAAAAGCAAAGAGGGGGCCAAACAAAAAGAAAAAAAAAGAAGAAGAAGAAGAAGAAGAAGAAGAAGAAGAAAAGGAAAAAGTAAAAAGTAGAAAAATTAGGGGTACAGGCGACAAAGATGGCAAGGTAAAACATATTGAGCGTGTACAACAATCAAGATCTGCCCCCAAAAAAGTCCTTGCTGCAGAAGTGTTCAACAGTCACCCAGCAGCGTTCAGAGCGGAAGAATACCTGTCCAGCCCTCACTTTTCTGTGTTTCTGCCAAGGCGACAGGTGAACAACTCAGACGGTGGACGCCTAAAGACCCCTATGTTTCGTAGGGTGATAGGCACTGCCTCTACTGCTCAGTAGAAGAAAGGGTTGCTCCTGAGTTCGGTTGTCTTTCGGCAGTTGATTCTTCCTCTTCGCATAATTATCACCAGATCCGGTCTACCCTCCCCATCGACACAGCACCTCACCCTCAGACAGTGCTCGGCTAGAGAGACCAAGAACGCCAAAGGAAGCCGATATCCACGGGGGCCAGAACAGAACATCGGTAACTGTAACCGGGAGACGGTCCGCACGAGTGCCTTCTAACATGGCAGTAGGATATGGCGAGCTTCGCCGATCTCCCCGCGCAATGCACCGCGCTTGTCCATGCGGTCGAGAAACTGGGTCAGGAACTGTCCAACACCAAACGCGAATTGCAAGACGTGACGTCGGAGCTCGCCGCCGCCAAAGGGGTCGGGACTGTCCTCTCCAGTCTGGTGGATAGGTTTGGGGCGTTACTTTGCTCGTACGCGCGTGAGCAGACATCAGCGCACCGACAGCAACAGATCCTCGAAGCCATCCTCGATTCGGCACTTGCACAGTTGGACCTCCTCGATGCCCAAATGGACTGCGGTTCCTTGCGCCGCGAGAATATCCAGCTCCGAGATGCGCTCAGGGGGGAGGGATGAGACACAACCACGTCCCGGTCGCACGCTCTGGGCACCATATCTGGACGGCCTGCAGCCATTCTACGACCGGGCCGGATCCGTCCAAGAAAGCGAAGAGCGATTCCCGAACCAAACCATGATACAGCAAAAACAAGTTCACATGCTATGGTATTGTAGCCAATAGCCTATAATTTGAGAGTATTAAGTACATGACTATAAATGCATGTATAACTTAAGCCCATAGATTTATTACTGATCCACTACTAAAGTATCATGGTAGAAACATGATAGAAAATTCGGGATCTCGAGCCGCAGAAGGATCATTGAGATCCCACCATCCCGAATGTATGTAAAAGTGCAAATACTTTATCAATGGGCTGCCTATAAAGATGCAATTAAGATATGTGACATTAGGGTTATCCAGCCTGCCCTTTACAAGCAGTGAACCATAACAGGTTAGAAGGGGTTTGGGGATTGTTTATGGAAAGTAAGGTCGTACTGAGAACATATACTCAAAACAAAACAAAGCGTTTGATTTTTGCGTTGGACACATAAGTATCGAGCCATATTTTTGAAGTATGACTATATCCGATCAGACACAATAATCGTTCCGAAATTGCAGCTATCATATTCGATAAGGATATCGAGTTTCATTCGTATACTTATTACTAGGATTTTGCGTGGTCCTCAAAGCGCAAACTAACAATAACTAGGCGCCACTACCTCCAATAATTGAGTTTAAGAGAAAATCAAATTCGAACATGTATTCGTAAGTTGAGGAAACTTAATACTTTCCGAATACTCATGTGATTGGCTGGGGTACATGATTGGTTGATTTGCTAAACCTCTTTCATAGTTAGGGTAATATATTATTAATCAGCAAGATCCTTCGCCGAAGCTATTGGAGGATTCCTCAATGAGTTTTGTCCAAAACTATAATCCACCTCACGACAGTGTAGGGTCGAATGTAAGGCGCCCATACGTGAGAGTCACAAGGGTGCATAATATTCAATTGCAAATTGGGTAGAAACTATCTAGGGGGGTGACGAGATCACTCGCACGGACGCTAGGCTCAAAGTGGACGCCTCTCTCATCAACTCCAAGGTACATGAAACTGTTAGAACGTTGATCCCATTCCCTCGGGCTTAGTTACCCCAGTCATCTAGATAGATTTCTGGCCCGTCTCGGGTATCATCCAATAGACAAGGATCCATCGCTTCACAGAAACCATATGTCCATCTGGTATTTTACTTCATGTGTAAAGGCACCCATCTATGGTAGTTAGCAGCTCCGATACCATTGTATCAAAGGTTAACTAATATCTCATTGTCGCAATACGGAGTTAATGGTACTTTCGTTATTTGGATTTGAGATGATGTAGAGTCCGTTCTCTACTATTGGCACATCCAGAATCCAAAAGCCCGCAACCCATATGACAGGATGAATAGGTCCGTATACAGATTTAGGGTTAACCCAGTTACATGTGTTTTGATCAAGGTTCTGATCATCATAACCAATAGAGCCGTTGTAATTTCTATGTAACGATCAGTACAATGATACATATGTCAGTCATGGCTCTAATGTGGTCGAGCATTAATGGTGTCCGTGCAGGTATGACAAAATGACAGCTTGTATTTGAACCGAACCAGGTCAATCGGGAATGATTGGCTAACTTATGAGAAAGCCTTGTTGAATGCTATAATTTTTTCCTTGATTTGTGTTTCTAGCTCATGGCTTAAAATGCCGTCCTTTTCGATCCTGGAGAGTAGCTCAGGCTCGGAATACCTGAAATGGGCGAGCACGTTAGCTTCCCAGCGTTGGATCTGACTAACGGGAATTCCGTCGATAAGACCGTTGATCCCAGCATATAGCAAGGGAACCATTTCATTGACAGCCATCGGAGCGTACTGCTTTTGCTTCAGCAGCTCTGTTAGATGCTCACCACGTCTGAGAGTTTGCTTAGTGGCAGCATCAAGGTCTGATCCAAATTGAGAAAACGCAGCAATCTCGCGGTACTGTGCTAGGTAGAGCTTGAGAGAGCGAGCAACTTGTTTCATAGGCCCGAGTTGAGCTGCGGAGCCAACCCGAGAAACGGAAAGCCCAACATTAATAGCAGGCCGAATGCCCCTATAGAAGAGTTCGGGTTCCAAATATATCTGACCATCTGTGATCGAGATAACATTCGTAGGGATGTACGCTGACACATCGCCGCCTTGTGTCTCGATGATGGGAAGAGCAGTGAGAGAACCGCCGCCATGCTTATCGCTCATCTTTGCTGCACGCTCCAAGAGGCGAGAATGAAGGTAAAAAACGTCTCCCGGGTAGGCTTCACGTCCTGGGGGGCGACGAAGTAATAGTGACATTTGACGGTAGGCGACTGCATGCTTCGACAAATCATCATAGATGATAATGGCGTGTCGACCATTGTCGCGAAACCACTCGCCCATAGCGCAGCCAGAGAAGGGAGCAATATATTGTAGTGGAGCAGCTTCTGACGCTGTGGCAGCGACAATGATAGAATATTTCAGAGCATCATTTTCTTCCAGGATCTTGACAAACTGAGCTACCGTAGACCGCTTCTGTCCGATAGCTACGTAAACGCAGTACAATTTCTTTGACTCGTCATTCGAGTTGTTCCATCTCCGCTGATTTAAAATAGTGTCCAGGGCAATGGCGGTCTTTCCAGTCTGTCGATCACCAATTATCAGTTCACGTTGGCCTCTACCAATAGGTACCATAGCATCAATCGCCTTCAGGCCTGTCTGAATAGGTTGATTGACGGAGCGGCGCGGCAAGATGCCGGGAGCCTTAAGTTGAGCACGACTCCTTTCGGTGGTCTCAATGGGCCCCTTTCCATCAATAGGGTTTCCTAATGCATCAACAACCCGTCCAAGCATCTTAGGACCAACGGGGGCATCAACAATCTCACCGGTTCGCCAAACGGTCTCACCTTGTTTAACGAGACGATCAGAACCAAAAAGCACGATACTAACATGAGCAGCTTCTAGATTCATACACATTCCCTTCACTCCGGATTCAAATTCAACAAGTTCTTCAGCTTGGACATTTCTCAGCCCGTGGGCGCGAACAATACCGTCACAAACAGACAAGACATGGCCTGTCTCAGCAAGGTTAGGTGGCCCTCTGACACCATGTATCCTCTCCTCTAGCAACGAGGATACTTCGGTGAATGTACCTGTTGCATTACGAGCAGAGGAAAAAAGTTGCTTCCGAACAGGGACCAGAACATCTGTAGGTTTGGGGATAGATCTTCTCCCAAGAATCAAGATAGCCGCAGTCGGCCGACTAACTGATTGCAAAGTATGTTTGAACATAACTAAACATCAAGATATCAAGATGAATAAAAAAATAGACCGAACGGACCATGTGGTGTCTACCAATGCATTAATATTGTTCACGGTCAATGACGTAATTATGACGGTCAACCAGATGCTCTTCAATACCCTACAATCGTACCATGGTTGGTGTGCTTGTCTGGTCAGGCAGAGGAAAGAGTTTGCGTTCGAGCGTTGTTGAGGATCTGAAAAGTACCTGACAAGCGGCATATCCTGTGAACAATGCCGTACTGAATGGATGAATAGAGTTTGGAGCAAAAGGTCGATGATAATTCTCCATGATCTGATGGTGTTCGAAGTTTCCCTTTTGGGGATTATAAGAACTCCATGTAGCCTCGTCTCAGAGGTTTCAAGTAAACATAGTACCAAGCGTGTATGTTTGAAGTGAGTTTTACCATTCTTTCCATAGCTGTGAAGCATGGAATTAATTAAAGGTTAGATGGCACACCACGCCTGCATGAGCCAGGTATATCATGGAAAATACCTCCACATCATCTTTATTGACGTGATTTTTCCTCTGAATTACCTGCAATTTGATAACTCACAAAGGATTCGGCGCCGATGAATGTGAAATAAGATATTTTGTTGGCAAATATAGAGAATTGCAAGTAGCACTATCGATCTGTTTCGCAGTCGAAAATACAACGAATGGAACTTTTAAAATGTTAAGTGGTAAACAAAAAGAGACGGAACATTAAGCCAACCACATAACCACTTTTCGGAAAATTTTTTGCTTTGGCAACATAGCACTTATGTATATTACTACTCATATATCTTCTCTTACACTCTCAGTGGATCTCCCAGGGGCCTTGCGATTCATTTCTTATGCCCTGTCTTTCAATGTTCTGTGCTCTCACCAATGGTTGGCCAGATCCTTGACGTATAGGAAAGACTTTGCGATAGAAGATTAAACATAGCAGGGTCTGGATAGACGATATTACGGACAATATTCTCCTAGATTTTTCCTTGGTCTAGTATCCTTGAGATAACATCATTGTCATTTGATGTCCCGAACTCGAGTTCAAGCGTAGCTCTGCTGGCTTCATTATGGATCCCTTCAAGACCCATTTAACATAACCGATGCGTTTCTGGATACGACATAATCCTTGAGAATAAAAATACACAGGGCCGAACACTCACTGACGAGAAGTAAATATCTTCCATCCGTCCAGCACCTGCGCAAGGGGAATGGAGTGATCTCTTCTCCAGTTCTGCACGGCAGTAACATCCTCAACCATGAAGGCAAAGTCTTCAATCGGTCCTTTGTAGAAAACCTTAGAGTGCCTGGTATTTCCCTCGGGTCATTTTGATTAACTTTGGTTCGTTTATTTGTGCTATGCTTGCTGATCGCTAATTTGACCAAGATTAGATGGGATCTTTTCTCATAAAACCACACAAGCTGTATTACTCCGCAATATCTTGGGTTTCCGACAGGTAAAATTGGTGGCGATACGAAGAGAGGAGGCGCCACCATATCCTCCTCTCCTGTCATCATGACGGGCAAAACACTTTCTATTGTACGATCTTGTAAGGCCTCACCTTCTTAGACAAACTATCATATCCACCTGGGGAATGTGGAGCGGGCGAGGAAGAAGAGAAGGGGAGTTAAGGAGAGGAAGGTGGTTCGTTGGGAGGGAAGTTTTGGGTGGGGAGGAAGAGAGTGATAGTGTGCAGCGGGTCAATGGGGAGAAGGAGGAGACTTGGGGGAGAGTGCCTAATAGGGGTTTAGAGAGGAGGGTGAGGGAGCGATTGGAAGAAAAAGGGAAAGGAGGGGGATGGGGATTGATTGTAAGTTGCCGGTCCGCCGGTCCTCTGTTAACACTTGAACAGGATGCATATGCATGTTCTTGACATCCCTCGGTCTGGAAGGACTGATTTTTATGATACATTTTTTTCGACCCAGAAATGAGATACACCTTTATGGAACGAGTTGCTCCATTTGATTGCTTTCACCTACATTCACCAACACGGACGGAAAGATCCTTGACGAAATATTAAGAATGGTATTCATATTCACTGCATATTAGAATCAAAGAAAACAATGCTTAACAGAAATGCTACACCACCACTTAGTCTATGGCGCTGATATATGCTGTGCTGCTGTGAGGTCATTAGTGATCATTAGTAGCATGGATATCTACTGTCATAAAGTATGTTTTGTGTTTTTGGTTGTCGTCTGCAGTGTGCGAGTGGCTGTGCGTTGGTCAACAGCCCGATCGAAGAACGGAAGCACAAATGAGAAGAATCAAACCCGTTTCTCTAACAACAATGTACCGGCCGGGGTCTTGCTTCTGAAGCCGCCGTCTCTGCTGAAGATCTTCTCGCCGCGCAGCCACGTCTCACGGACCATGCCGCGCAGGGTGCGACCCTGGTACGGCGAGCACTTGTTCCGGAAGAACATGGTACTAGGCTCCACGACCCATTCGGCAGAGTCGTCAAAGACACATATGTCGGCGTCAAACCCGGGGACGAGATCACCCTTCTGGCGTTCGAGTCCAACCTGTGCCGCGGTGTTGGCACAGCATAGGCGCACAATGTCCTGGATGGCCCGCTTGGTGTTGGTATCCTCCGGCGCAGAAGTGAGGCCCTTCCGGCGGCTGAGCTCCGTCCACAGGATCGGGGGACCCAGACCGACAGAAGAGATACCACCCCAAGCGGAGGAGAAGCTACCTTGGTTCTTTTCGATAGAGGCGTCGCTCTTAGAGGTGCAGTTGCCCGGGATATGAGAGGGAAGGAGCTTCAGATCCGGGGTGCACGGGGAGTGGTCCGAGACAACGGTCTTGATGACACCATCCTCAGCGTGGCGTTCCAATTCGGCCCAGAGCGCATCCTGGTTGAGCTGTGAGCGGATCGGGGGGCAGCATTTGTGGCGGGTATCACCATCCCGGATCTCCTCGGCGGCCAGGGATAGATAATGGAAACAAGTCTCTGCAGTAATGGGGATCCCATCTGCGCGGGCTTTCTTGAGGAGTGGAATAGCCTCCATGGCCGATAGGTGGACAATATGCAAAGCAAGCTTGGGAGCCAGATGGGCCAAGGACAGGATCTCTTCTACGGCACAGGTCTCATATGATGAGGGATGCGATGCCAGGAAAGTAGAGTATGCTTCCGCGGGGCCTTCAGGGGTCAGAGGTTGGTCTTCTTGGGAGGATGTAATGGGGGGTACCATTTCCGCATGGAACATGAGGGTGGTGGGCTCATCGGCAAGTTCTGCCATGGCCTTACGGATGTCTTCAGAGGAGACGGCGGGGAATTCGTCAACCTACAACGGTAAGCACGGAAACCTGCTGAGGGAGCGCTGGCATACTTACCCCACTGTCGATAAGGAACCCCTTGAAGCCGCGGACACCTTGGTTAACGAGAGCCTTCAGTTCGCCAGCATTGCCGGGGATAATCCCACCATAGAAGCCGACATCTACCCAGCACTTGCCTTGGGCAGTGTTGAGCTTCTCCTTGAAGCCTGTCACGGTGGTAGTGGGCGGAATGGCGTTCAGAGGCATGTCAATGACGGTGGTGACACCGCCGAAGGCAGCAGCCTGGGTGCCTGTGTAGAAGCCCTCCCATTCGGTGCGGCCTGGCTCGTTCAGGTGAACATGAGCATCAACAAATCCGGGAAGCAAGACGTGAGGCGAATAGTCGGTATAGGGGGTCCCGTCAGGGAAGTCTGAGGCAGGAATGACGGAGTCGAAGACCGCAGTGATCTTTCCAGACGTGCGAGAGACAACGATTGTGGCAGACGTTAGACGGCCCGAGATAACGGCTCGAGACGATGTCACCACGGCAATCGAGGATATTTGTTGCATATCCATGGTCGAGGAGGGTTATCGATATGAAGAGAGAAGAGGGAAAGGGGGACAAAGAGAAGAAGAAAGAGGAAAAGAAAATGGGAGAGAGAAAGAGGTCGAGGAGGGGCCCAAAGAGGGTGATAACAGTGAGTGAACGAAAAGATAAGGACGAGTTCAATGAGCTGATAAAAAAGAAGTTTCAGAACGGTTTGGTAGGCAAGGGATCCTTATTTGGGAAGTCTTGAAGACGAACTGATAAGGACTAAACTCTCACAATGAGGAGATGCGACATGGGCGGGAAGGCACGATATCGTAATCCGGGGTATAGATAAGGGTTTATAACAGTTTCCCATCATCTCCATCGTCTGTGGGAGCACTTAGTGCCTTTTTTTCAGTCCCCGAAACCTTGGCCACATTTCCTCCTCTAACGATAACAATAATGATCGAGTAATCGCGAAGGTAAAAATAGAAAAGTATCACTTATTCCGCAACATAATCGCCTATTGCGGTCAAATTAGGAAGTCTAACCTTTCCTTCATTACCTTTGTTACCCAAAACCACAGTTACTGCTCCTGATAGACCCTCCGGATAAATCTGCAACTGTAAGTCAAATACGAACGGGTTGTCTTGCGATAACGGCTTTTTGGACGATACGAGGATCACATCTATCGGCGCCAGAGGAGGGAATAGCTTGTCAGCAGCGTCCGAGACTGGCATCTTCTTGTTACAGACACCCGGCCTTGTTATTGATCCCTCATCGTGGTTTCTTGGGTGTCGACGAGATCGCACACAGTATAAAAGACCGCCTATTATACTGTACATCAAAAGTGTATATGGGGCTTATTCAACTTCCACAGACACAGCCGGAGCCCACGGCACACAGAAAATCAATTCACAGGGCAGTTAAGAATACCCCTGCGACAGCTACAAGGGTGAAAGTATTATGAATAAAACTTACCTCTGCTTCAGGTTGCTCTACTGTGGTTATTGCTGATTCACTATTTCAATATCAGTATTGGTTGCGTTCCCAGTGATTATTCTTATACCTAGTGCTTGTACAACATACGCAACCTTGGAAGTTCAAGTTCAAGCTTGAAACCACAAATGCCACGATAACACGGAATTATCGGTAACCTGCAATATTTGCTTTGTAACAGGTAACTAATTCATGTGTCAGGAGTGGGTTTGACTAGACGAAGGTAGTGTGAGAGTTGGGGCAGTAATGGACTTCCCGGTGGACACACGGTGAGAAAATGTCGCACGATTCACGGTCGATAGTACTGGATCATGGAGGACAGACGTCGTAAGTCGATGCTCTACGATAACCGTAAGGGATTTCCACGGGTTGGCGGGTCATAGCCAGTAACCAATCAACTAATTGACTTTCGGACACATTTTGCAATTTTCCGGATATGCGCCGATCTAGAACGCTTCGCTTTGCCAAAATGCAATACTGATGCTAGCCAAATGTCATATTTGATCATGATCATCTATGTTTGGGCTAGGTCAAGAGCGTGCTTGGACACAGAGGTTCAGCTGCCAAGGTAGCTCTGTATCACCGGAGGCACCAACTTTTTGTGAGTCAGTAAATGGTAAGAAAATGTGCTTGTCATCGTTCCTAATTTCCGACCAATCCTAGCGCTCCGGGTTATCTCATCTGACTTCTTGCTTATATCACGCGATATGCTTCAAGGTCATTTGTCCATCTCCACTGGTCATACGTGTAGATTACAAAATTGGGTTTTGTGTCTCACAGGACTTGATGGTGAGTTATTGTTTAACATGTGCATTTCCATACTATGTTTGATCCTAAGGCCTTTGGCGGGCCTTGACACCCATTGTCACTTTAAACGAAAACCATGGTGGAAGTCTAAACCAGAAGGTGAACATGTGATCACTAATTGTAGGAAAACCCTACAAATAGTGTAGGAGCATTCTACGTTACATTGGGTCCTAAACTGCCCTCTAGTTAATACTAGAAGCTTCAGTTCTGAACTTGCACCTTCCTCCTATCTCTCAAGATCTATGAAGATGTCCTGCGCACCTCTTTACCAACAATCAGCCCACGCAGATGAGAGTCAGGGTATGGCAGTAGCATCATTGCCATTTATATCTGACTTAGAATTAATTAGAACCAGCCATTGTGTCCTGTGTTTATCTAGTTTAAACTCATGGTGCAGCCACTGCAATCCTGCAGTCAAAGAAGTTCGACTATATAAAAGAAAAATGGCCGCCTACCACGAAACCAAGAGACCGCATTAACCAGCCCTCGACAAAGCTTTTAAGCCTCCATGATGACAATAAGAGCTGAAAGGTAGTAATTATCGAATCCCACACCAATAAAAGAGTGCATTTCAACATAAACGGCAGAGGTGAGGTTCAGGCTGTGGTGGAATCGAATAGGCATTTTTCTTTCTTCGAATATTCGAAAGTATTAAAATCTGACAAGAAGATGTGTTGTCTGATCTGGTTCGCTTAACGCCCCATGAATTTCTTTCTTTGTTTCCTGTATCGTCCTTTAAATATGGACTCAAGAATATCAAAGATCTAGCTTGTATTTTATCGCAATGGATGGCGGCCTCCCTTGCTTTCCCCAGCGCTCTAAACGGTCACAAATTGATTATCATCTGTTGAATGATGGAAGCGGTGATTGAAGTACTGCCAGAAGACCGTATCAAAAGACTCATTTGGGCAATGCTAAAGAAAGCCCAGAGCCCATGGACCCAAAGTATTTGGTGAGTGAGTTCGATACAACTCGAAATTCTCCTACAGGGTCAGTTCCATAGATATTCTAGATTGGGGATCGTCAGGTATCTCAGCGGTCTCCATCCTCATCAGCTCGTGGAAGACCGCGGAATGGTTTTGCTATGGGCACAGTTAATAGTGTCGCAAACTATTGCCACAGAAAGGAAGCAAACAGCCTGCTGAGGACAGGGAAATGCAGTATCGAAGATGGAATTGGCACTTCCGACTCTGCAACCTCCAACGGGAAGATTCATCTCTCTTAACACGGGGATCCTCTCACAACTTCCCCCACCTCCACCCTTATCTATTGATGACAGTTATTCTAGTATTGGTTTCCATTTGCTATTTCCTTTCTCGCCTTCCGATAGTTTTTCTCTTTTCAAAAATTTTTTTTGGAGTGGACGATTAAATGACTTATAGGGCAAATTACAGCCATTCATTTGAAGTTGAACTAGCAAACATATTAGCAGTTTAGAACCATACATCACTACGGGGCCAGCCAAGTTGATCACATCATGGCTTATGGGATATCTTATTTACCTCCGTATAATCAAAGCGATGGCAAGTGGTGCAGACACGGCCCACTAGGCTAGGAGCAGATCATACCAGAGCGCTTCATCTTCTCCCCACGAATTCAGTCAGCCCCGGATGCTTACTACTCGTAGAACAAAACTAAACGAATTATCTCAGCATACAAAGGATTTCTTTATTGTAATTTATCTTTCAAGTATCGCTCCAAAGAACTTGAAAGCTTCCGGGTCAGTGGCTGTAGTCATTGTAAACCTTCTTGTGATTGGACAAACAGCCCAATAACTTCATATTCCTTGTGATTCTGCTCAGATCTCTCCTGGGCAAGAGGTCAACTGAGACACCAAACTTAACCAGTTCGCGTCACGTAAGGGTGGCAACCATCGAAAGCCTTCTGCAGAGTTCCGCCCTGGGTCCCCTCTGTTATTCTTGCCAGGGGAGGGGAGCATACGGGGTACTACCCTCTCCTTGCTTGTTGTAATCCGTCAGTTCATTGTCAACCTTTCATTATTATTATATAGTCTTTCCTACCGCTGCTCACATTGCTAGACTACGAAAATGGACATGTGTGCATTAATGATTCGCGTACCGGTTTGTCTTATTGATACTGCGGATTCATGGCCACGATTTGCTTCCCGGGGTCCTGTGGACCATATCAACTATAAAAGGCGAAAGATACGTTGTAGAGCTCATGCGGACATCGGCTAGGTAGCCAAGCAGATTTCTGTTCTCGTTCCCGACTGCTTCGGAAAATGACATCCAACCTCCAGAAGCCGAAAGTCGTGAGGTCGACACATCGACTGATGCTGGGTCAAAAACGTGCGCCCTACGCTATCCAAACCCGGCCTTAAATTTGCCAGAAATAACTACGTCTCTAAGCGAAATTATTAAAGGAAGACCCTTGTATTTGACTTTATCTTGCAATCCTTCCGGGCAGTGAAACGCTTTCCGACGAGGAATTCATTGAACTAGACGATGCGATGCGTACCATCGAATCTATCTCAGACCGGCAGCCACTGACATTTCCAAAATCCGAACCACGCACAACCATTCCCTGGGTAATATTTAACGCTGAAATCAACGGATCCACACAGCTCTTTCCCCACCATACTTGAGGTGTTAGTGACTTTAGTGTTTGGAAGTAGGCCGAACTTGTACTGTGCCTCATAGAATGTCTTCTTCAGAGTTAATTGAGCTCTGATTGTTTGGGAATCAGACTACAAAGTCTACCACTGACTGGGGAGCAAAGATCAAAGGATACGAATAATTAAAATCCCGCGGTGTCCAAGGAAGTTTCTGGAACAGCATTGATTCTTTCATATCCGACGAAGGACACCGTTTTCACTTAATAGTATGAAATTGATACGTATCATTACATGAAACCAATACTGGCATATCTTATCAAATTGGCGTAAGCAGCCTAGAGTGTTACATCTTAGAAAGCCATCCAGCAGCAGTCCTACTTCAGTGACCTCCGACGTCCCGTGATCAAAGCGCTGCGGCATGTGTCATAATGACGCCCCATAACATTGAGAGCGCCTCCCCTCACTTCTGAAGCACCATCAATTTTGTCTCGCCGACTTATGCTTAAAAGCACTCTATGCTACGTTCTCCCAAAATCGTCGCATTATCGTTGATTCAAGAGCAATCAGCAATCAGCAATCATAGTAAATTCAAAGCGAACTAGGACTTTCCAGAATGACCCGAGGGAACAAAGAACAATCCAAGGTTATCTACAAAGGTCGGACTCAAGACTTTGTCATAATGGTTGAAGATACTGCTGCTGTTCAGAGCTGGAGAAGGGATCATTCTATTCCACTAGCCCAGGTGCTCGATGGTTGGAAGATATTTACTTCTCATCAGTAAGTGCTCCGTCCTGATATAACCTATACATTCTTCCATGGGCAATATAGTGTATATCAACTAGGAAAAATCAAGTATTAATCGAGTTTGCAATCTACCTAGACATGGAGCTGGAGGAATTCATAATGAAGCAAGCAGGGCCACAATTGAGACCGAGTTCGGCACATCCGATGATAACGAAGCCATCTTAAGAATACTGGACCGGGGCGAAATCCAGGAGAACGTTGTTCGTATAATCCCTCTTTTTGACCCCTACCGAAGTCCAGCGCTTACCTAGATTATTCTCTTTAATAAACTTACCGCCCCAAAGCCTTGTTTTCCATATGGCTAACCGCTGGAGATAATGCAGAATACTGAGCGACAGGGCATCCGGAATGAGTCTCAAGGCACACGGGGAATATACTAAGGGTATAAGCCAAGGAGTGTCTGGCAGGATAAATATACATTGTCATTCACCCAGCCAGGCAAAAATCCTGAATGACAGTCACTGGCTGCCAGAAACTCTTGTCTCTGTTTCTTTACCTGTGTCATCTCAATCTTCCTATCGTATTACATTATGGATCCTCTGAAAGCCAGACTAAGATATCTACGATCCTTGTCTTCTGCCAATACATATTAATTAGCTAGATTTATTTGCACTGTCGTATGTGTGAACTACGGAATAGCAGCCGAAACGCCCGTAAGGCGTTGGAAGCAAAAGAAAGCCAGTGAAGGCGAGAGATGACCTGGCCATGAAGGCGGTCCCTGGCTATTTGACAAATACTGTAGCAATTATAAGAGTATTAGGACAGACCAGCAACTGCGAGCGTCATACAACAGGTAGGGTTGCTACCAAACGTCATCATGATCAAAGATGACAAAAAAAAAAAAAAACAAAAATGGAAACAGTAGAATTCTCAACTAGAAAAGGGTTATTATATCACCGGAAGAACCATATATAACGGACCGATTAATTGCACAACGCCACTTTTTGTTTCTTCCTTCATACAACTGCCTTACCTGTTGCAATTATCACCAGAAAAGCATGGATACTCTGCCTGAACCACTGCCGTCCTGCAGCCTGATAGGACGTACTTTCACTCTCTTCCCAGGTATTACTGTTCCTCTACATATCATTTACAGAGACAAGCTGATGAAGCATAAGACTCGTATTTATTCGACTACCAAGAAACATTAGAGAGCGCTGCAAAAGTTCAGCTTCTAAATCTCAACTTTAATAAGGAAATAACTATCGCTCTAGGACTAAATAAGAAATATATAGTTCCCGACAATGTTTTAATTGCTCCTGGTGGGACAGGCATCGTGGCAGAAGATTTACTTTGCACGACTGGAGCTGCTTTAGCGAATGATTTGGTAGCCAATCCATCATTGGGCCATCGTTACCTGGGAATCTCGATAGAAGGTGATGGAAAATTTGGTCACAGAGTTTCGTTCAATCCTAGATCTCTGTTTGGCCTCTGGAGCATTGGTAAGCTCCACTATACTGCCCAGTTCAACATAAAAAACCTGGAAAGAGATAAGATCAACGCGGACTTTATCAAGACAGCAAGGAAACTTCCCTCCTGGAACGAGAATGATCCTTCAGCACGAGATGCATTTGCCAAGTTTTTTGCGAAATGGGGCACGCATGTTATCACAGGCTGTTCATCTGGAGCGCGGTACCACCTTCAGGTCACGAGGCATGATGCATCCGACAAATCGAAAGACAATTTCCGCGAACATATTGGAACAGAGTATAGCTCGGTTTTAGGCGTCGAAGGTAGAGCGAAAGGTACAGCCCAATACAGAGAATACTTATGCCGACGTGAAAGCAAATGCTCTGTTATGGGAGGAAACCTACAGTTAAACAGAGCCTTGGCTAGGGACCCTACTAGCTCGAAGCTATTCAATCAATGGAGAGAAAGTATCGGGTCAGATGGAACGCATGATATTACTGGTGTGTTCGTTGACAGCATTTGCAATTTCCTTCTCCGGAGCCCCATTCAGGAACACAAGGAAATCGCGAAGGTCCAGAGAGCTTCGCTTTTCCATTCAAAATTCATTACCGCAAGAGGAGTTTTTAAAGTGAAGGGCATTGGAAGTGCAACAGGCCGTGTCAGCTCATGTGAAGTTCAGGGTGCTCCTGGTATCAGCTTACAGGCGATCCCTCGTCCTGGAACTACAGTTTCTGCGCTTTCAAGGACCATGTTTGAAGCACAGCAATTGTCTGGTGACCAGATTGAGTGTGATGTCATTATGAGTGCACCTCGTGTGAGATACGGAACATGGGTTGGATCGCCGGTTTGCCAGGCGGGCCGGAGCTAGGAAGGATGAGGCATATTCTAGCAGCTGTGATGAAAAACAATTTCAGAAGAATGATTACCAGAGACGAGACCAGTTAATAGCAATCGATGACGATGCAAAGGCGCTTGCCCTCATTCCTGCCGATATACTGGCTCATACTTCTGATTCCATGAAAGCTCATGATCCATGTTGTTGGTTGGTTGCCAGCTCGGTCGATCTGAGCAATTACCCGAGCAACCGGCGTTCCCACCTGCAGCCCTTAGTAGGTGTCATCAGTCGTCACATGAGAGATCTCAGAATAACACTTGATTGCTTAATAGGACAGAGAGAAGAAGAGGGTGTCCCTGTATTTATTATTTGATTCTGTTACGATACTAATCCCTAGTAATTGATTTGTACACAATGGACCATATAGCCAGCGATCATGTCTAGAACCGTTAGTCATAGAAATATGAACCTTAGACCGTACCTGGACACCGCTCAAGCAGAATACAAGCACAGGCTTGGACAAAATCGTTTACATGGAGTTTCTTCCTATCGAACTCTGTGACCTTCATCCTTGTCCTCTTTTCAGAGGCCGAGTCTCCGTATATATTGCTTTCTATTTCTATTTTTATTTTTTTTTTTTTCTGGTGGGATTCGAAAGGCAGAGATGAGTTTGCAGGCATCCAATGTTTTCGATGGTATCCAACTTTTAGATGGAGAACGGAAATCAATAAGTGAGGCTAACAATATGTTGACTGGATATCGAACCACTGGACGTATGGGCTGCGAGTGATTTGTTTCTGTCCCATATGGTTCCTGGGGCTTGCCATGATAGCCAGGAGCTTTAGCGGCACAATTTGCTCCGTCTCATTGTGACGCTTTTGCATAATGGGAAAGCAAGTTCTAGAAAGCACTGGAAAGCACTGGTTACGCTATGACGTGTATACCTTGGATATCGGAGACTACGCAGACGAGATTCACAGAGTATCATGGAGATGGCGATTCAGGTTGTGGTAACACAAAAGCTCCGAGAGGCTCTAGCGCTCTGCGGCATAAGCAGCAAGAATGAAGATATAAACCAATATTTTACCCGAATCTCCAATTACGGTAAGCATTTCATATTTGAAATGGAATACATGCGCGACCAAACTGTTAAAAAACTCACCCAGTGCATAGACGTCGACCTGAGTCTAGAATTAATGAGGAGCCAGACCCTTTGCTGTTGACATATGGGTCAAGTGTGCCGTAAAAGCAGTGCGTAGACCAGACAGTTGAGATCATGACTCTGCACCAGGTTAGACTTTTGAAAGAAAAAAATATTTTCTCGCAGTTGAAAGTGAGGATTATGTTATCCAGGACAATACAAGATATTTAATGCGAAACGCGTTTTTGGAGAAGTGATATGATCATTATGGCTACAAATGTATTTTCAGACCATGTAGTAGATAACTTGGCACGCTCATGGTAAAGTGTTATAGGTCGGTTTAGACATCATGGCCGGGTTTATAGATATCCGACAAAAGTTAGTGTTCTCTCCGTATGCCGAAGACCTCGATTCAGGGCATACATAAATTTCCTCGGTCGCTTATGGTAGGCTAGAAACTCGTCAGTTTTGCTGTGCAGCGAGCAGGGAGTTCGCCATACTTACCACCATGGGTTTGTTCGGTGGGTTATCTAAATTACTATATTCAATGAGGGCTTTCCGGGTACCATTTACCCTGGTCGATAATATCCCAAAACATTTGATACTGCAAACAAAGAAAGCAACTATATAATTTATTCAAGTAGTTGTGATATGTAGTATAACGGGTGAGCTTACTTTTGAGAGGGATCAAGTAGGTCCCGCTTGCAGGGCAAAGTAGGCTTCCATTATAGGTTAGTTTTTAAAGGCACAAACAGGAACGGATATTAAGGTTAATATGTAAATGTTCAGTTCATAAATAAAAATCTTTTGAAGGAAAATACCTGGGCCCTTAGTAATATCTTTCCCACCCAGCTGTCTTCCGACTGACGCCATATGAGGTCATTGACGTCTTTGACGTGGACAAGGGGTCCTTGGCTCAAGACGCCATTTTGACTAGCGATTTTTCAAAAGGACATAAGTCACGTCCAAAGTTTGTCGAAAATCTTAAACTACCCTCGTAAGAGGTGTTCTAAACCCGCTGCCAGTACCACACTCCAATAAATTGGCCTCAGTGATGATATCGCTCTGGGGATATAGAGCGCAACGAAGGAGGCATTATCACGATGATGGCACCTTGGAAGATGATGTGCCCCAACCTACCCCTTCAATTGGGAATGAACGGCCTCAGGACCCAGATGAGGGGACTCGCTTACTTTCAGATGAATGGGCGCACCTAAGCCCGGACGACCCTGCAGTAAGTCCCCCGTAAATGCGTTACAATGAGCTAATATTATAGGTCACTCCTTATAACCTACTGCTCATTCGAGTGCTTCGGTATATGTCCTTATTATTCTTTGTCGCGAGCCTTATATGGTGGGTACTTCTTCTTATCTCACTCTTCATCAGCCCACCGGCGATGCATAGTCGCGGTTCAGGTTTCTTCGCCCTCTCCTTCACGACCCTAACAGTCGAGAATATTTTGATCGCATTGGTATTTTTTACTATCCCTTCAAAACCCATGAAATTGTTCGGTTCAATACTTTCAGTGTTTCTAGGGGTGGATATGATTATTACACTTGCAGTTCCCCGCATCCGGCACGAAGAAGGCTGGATTGGTGTTGCATCTGTGCTATGGGCAACATTTATTGGACTATATAACACCGCGCAGAACCACTACGTTGGATGGGGAAAAGGAGAAGAGGAGGAGCGTCTCACTGGCCGAGAAGAAACGCGCCGTACTCTGCGGGAATGGTTAGCCGTCTTTGTCTCTGCCGTGATCATGGGTATCCAGGCGATCACAGCAATTCTAATCACCGCTAGTTTGACTCTACGCTCGAGAGAACTTAGCCTAGAACCACCGGGTCATCGTTACTACGTTGATAGCCATGAATATCAAGTGCACATTGCCTGTGTCGGTAACATTACACATGAAGGCTATACCATCCTGCTCGAGGCAGGAGAAATGCCAGTTGAGGATACCTTCCAGGGTTGGATACATGATGCATACCGCAATGGCACAATCGGCCGTTACTGTTACTGGGACCGGCCTGGCTTCGGGTGGTCCGATAATGCCCCCTCCCCATATTCTGCCGGCATGGCAGCGGACACACTCTCAGAAGTCTTAACTGCCATGGATGAGAGGGGACCGTGGGTACTCGTCTCTGCCGGAATTGGAGGGGTCTATAGCCGTATTTTCGCAAGTCGGCACGGTGGAGACATCAAGGGAATGCTCCTCATTGATGTTGTTCATGAGGATTTCCTATCCGATCTTGCCAGTCCAAGTCGTGGTATCTTGCTCTGGTTCCGCGGTATGATATCCCCTTTGGGCCTTGAGACACTCGCAAGCACGATATTTCATCATTCAACAAGGGAGGACCGTGTGTTTGGCAAGTATGCATATGTGGGCGGAAGATATATTAAAGCGAGGTTGCAAGAAAACCTGGTTGCTAAATCTATGACATACGGAGAGATTTCAAGTGCTCGGAATAACTTATCTTCGAAGATTTCTCTTGCGGTTGTAAGTTCGGGTGTCGAGGCAAGGAAGAATGAGGAGTGGTCTAGGAAGCAGGAAGACCTGACTGAGATAACTGAGACCCTTGTTGCATGGGATACTGTGAAAGATGCACCGCACGAAGTTTGGAGGACACTGGAAGGCAGGCAAATACTGGAGAAAAGGCTAGGGCAGTTGGCCAGAGCATAGTCTCATTGTTAATAACTTTTCTCTCACCGTTGTCCGCTTATGATCCTTGTTACCAGATTGATTCGTCACATTCATTTTCTCAGACTATATTATCCCTCGGTCTTTCTAAGCTAGATAATGCATCACTGCATGGAGAGGCACAAACCTTTGTGGTGAATACAAATCTAGCTACTTTAATTCATTGTTCTGACCTGGTGCTTGTCACGTAAGAACAATTCTGATGTAGTTATGTTTCATTATTCGTGATGTTCTGCTATCAGTCTTCCCCGAAATCCTTCATACGGATACGTGGATGCCCAAATACTAATTACTTGCATGTTTCTGCGTCGCGCGGTCGTTATCAACATGCGCAGATGCATTATATCAACAAGGACAGTACTATCATTTATATCAAAGCAGTTGAACCGTAGCCTAGTCACGCATATTCTGTGGAATCGGGCTCTAGTTTTGATTTATTTCCAGACAAAATGATCAACCAACTTCATTTCTATCTACTATGCATATTGGTGGTTACAGTATTGCGTTATTGTAGGCGTATTGTAGTTCGCGGCTCACTTGTGCCTAATGTACATTTTGTCCATGACTTCCCCGGCGGCCATATAACGCCCTGAATAATGTAAACAGCAGTTATAGTGTCACGCTCAATGCTAAAATCTTGTTCGGTGGTACCAGCACACACCCTGAAAGATTCCAGGTGACTGCTTGGTGGTCATGGCTGAGAGATATCTGTCACCCTATAAGTATGGCGGATTGGTTAGAAACCCTCACCCCTTCTTTTTCATGCCCTGCAACACTTCTCCTCAATAACCTTTCCGATAGAAGCAGATATTTCTAGCTGTAATTTTTTAAGCCATGAAATTACCATTTGTGGATGGCCTGGGGTGCGTTGCGTCATTTCTGACCAATATATCATGGCTTCTCATGCGGCGCCACGGTGACGCGGCAGAATTCAAAGCGTGTGAAATCCTTTTCCAAATTAAAAAATAAAGGATACACTTGAAAGAGGATTTAACGTGTACCGATAGGTATCTCAGTGGTTCTTATTTCTTTTTTTAGCGCTCCAGAAATTGAAGCTACAAATAATGCTATTTTATACACAGGTGGCCCCCTACTCCTGTTAATTGAACCTGTAATGAAACAGTTCATGATAATTTTAAATCCAATGGCAAAGATGCATGACAACTTGGCCACGGGCTCCCCCTTTTTCTGTATCTTTTATCGGGATCTTGTTCCCTCAACTAATGCCCACCGTCAAAGTCGAATTTGAGCTGCGCAAAACACTTTCTTTTCCGTTTTAAGGTGTGGAGAGAAAATTCGTCGAAATCACCAGCCAATTGAAGTAGCTTCACAGGTACCAACTTCAAGCCTGCTCTTTGATGGTTACTTGAATCATACCCATGGTACCAGATTCATTCCAATTGCCAATACCAACATCATATCTGACATCATGATTGAATTTCAAAATTTCATTGCGTCTTTCAGGTTCCACAGATGCACTCCAGTATAAGGTGCAGATTCGGGTAGCTCTTTTATCGTCGTAAAGATCAAACATTCCTCGAGTTTCTGAGATAGAACCCAATTCGCCACATGCATATATATTCCTTCTGCCACCATTATGGCGAATGGTCAGGTCATCGACATCGCTCGGCGACACAACATCGCGTCGATTACCGTGCGTGTAGAACTGGCCACTGTGTTGATGTCAAATCCAGCTGATTTATATTTGGAACTTAGACTAAATACCTGGAAATGTGCGCATTTTTAATCGTGATATCACAGTTCAAGTCATCCTGGATTTGAATATCAATATATTGACCGAAGGCTCCAGCAGCCATCATAGCTTGATATGGTGGTTGAAACTGGGAAATGGCTTTGAGAAAATGACAAAATCGATATATGTCATATATCAACGTATTGGTGGTGAAAGCAGTTTTCTTTAGCCGGTGACCACCACTAGATACCAATTGTTTATAGAGAATGTCTTTCTGCCTGCAACTTGGAAGCTTTCCCTCATAAATCGTGAACAAGAGAGTATCGTAGTTTGAAGATCAAAAACTCTTTCAGGATAAGAAGCTTTAGGTAAACATTGTGTACTTGATGAAACGTTGGACAGAATATTGAGCTACATTTCTGACGTGACGCCCTCGTGACACTTTTACGACTACTAAGTGCATAGGCTCAAAATTTGAACCAACTAGCGCAATTAAGGTTCACAGAACCTTGGTTGTTTGAGTTTGAAGGTGCATTCAGGAATTTTACAGCACTTATCGTGTGATCGAATTTGTGCGAATTTGTTGGCACCGAATAGCTGCTCGATGGCGATGTGGCATGATTATTGCTGTGGCCTCCTGAGGTGCAACCAACTCGTAGACCATCTCTGAAAGAGCCAATGAATGTATCCTGACGTGATCAAAATACTCTAAGAGAACCACCAACATAACCCCATTGCTGTAAATCCCTCATGACCAAGTCTTTCCGGCTTTGTTCACACCGTTTGCAAAGTGCTGATGGAAAAGCGTAGACCATATATGTGCTGCAATCGCCATATTGCATCTAAAAAATATTAATAATAATGAAGCCACGTCAAATGTAGATTTAATGGCCGCCCCACTGCTCGATTGATATTTAGATGTACTTCTTTGGTGCAATGGCTAGCTAGTTCATGGTTACCTTTGACAGATGCAAGGAATGAATTATCAACAGGGGTATAGCAGACAAGGACTGTATTCTATGTGTTCATCCATAAAGTCTTGTCCTGACACCCAAGTACATCACTTCATGTAAGCTATAAGCGGCTGGCTATAAGCCTCAAGTCACGGAGAAAGAAAGCTTCCTTGCCTCACTGTCATTCTGCTATGTCACCTATATTTTATATCTGCAGTACAATGAGCTGAACTAGACACCCTGCGACCTGGTCTGTATGACTGTACACAAAAGGGCTTGTATTCGTTGGTATGTCAGCTCGCGCGAGGTATATCTCGAAAGGTGACAAGTTAGTAATATATTGTCTTATATAATTCAACGTAAACTAACTACTCCAGCTGTTGCCTTGTAAATCGCGTCACATCCTACATTCACTATCTTTGTCCAAGTATTGGATACATAATTTTCTGCTGAGGCCTTCCCGTTGTGAGTGTTAGCTTGTATCAACGGCCAAAAAAGGACATTTTTTTAAGGTCTCCCCCGATATGCCAAGGAAACCACGTATCTTACGGGCGACTATTTCGCCGCTTTGGCACTCGCCGTCCCGTAAAATGTCAATCATTTTTGTGGTGTCTCGTTCTGTATCGCAGGGAGATCAAAAGTTAAAATACAAATATAACGATTGCAACAGGTGATACTGTGGACTATCCGTCGTTCAAACACATTATGTCCCATTTATAAGCTATACCAGTCTCAATCGGAAGGATAGTCATTTTTAGAAGCTTTTTAAGAGTCGATAATCAAACCAAAACATTCAGGGGCAAGAAGGATAGTACATGCTTTTACAAGATCTTTGTTTCTGCTTCTGCCTGCTCGTAACGGTACAGTGCAAAACTAGATAGCTATAGTTGTGGCAGCGTATATATTCCATGTTGGAAGGGAAGTAAGGGTGAATGAAAGCCGCCATAACCACACCTGTACGCTAGGACTATTAATCTTCTCAAAGCTAAACATGAATATGTAATTTGGCGCACTTGATATTGATTTTACAACCCTTCTGGAACTACTCTCGGGTCAAAGTGATGCTAGGCTAACACTGCGCCAGTGAGCTTAATATAGGCCTTACCAAGCGAACAAGCTCAAAGATGATCACTAAGGGAATAATGATCGCAAATTTACCATAGCCTCTTGGAGTGAGGGAACACCTTGTATATTTCCTCGGAGTCTCCTGACAGCTTCATCAGTGCCATTATACAAAATGCGGACTAACTGTAAAAGAATTTGGTAGGTGTCCAATGCATCTCTCTGTGCTTTTAGCAAGGTTTCCTTGCGGCGTTTGTCCTTCGAGAAATCAAATACGCACTCAGAACCCGAGGCTGTACATCCCCGGCAAGGAGTCGTACCGGTGCACTGTTAGTTGTCAAAGACCTGAAAAGAGAAGTAAGGAAAGGAACATATAATCACCTTTGCACGTTTCCTTTGGCAGGTTGTGCAAGCCGTAGTTTGTCGCCTTCGCTTCAAGACAGTACCTAAGTTAGAGTCTCGTTGAGGGTCTTCCTGTATTGAGTTTTTAGGAAGTAAGAGTCTTGCTGAGTTTCCAGTATTTCTGGACATACCTAAGAATTACAGGAAAATAAAAGCTTGACAGAAGTGGGTTGAAAAGTTATACGCTGTTCCTTCTGGCTGACCAAGTTATTATATAGTGTTGCCTCTCCCCCGCAACTTATTTTCTTCTGCTTGCTTCTTTCTGTTTCCTTGCTTAATCATATAATCTCACTGACATCATAACTAGTGATCGTAGAGTTCAATCTAGTTATGTTTAGCATATTACATAAGAAGGAAATCCGTAGCGTGAATAAACGGGTGGCCGAATAGTGAGAGACGCTTTACAAGAGTAACTTAGAATTTTGAAATAGAAAATAGCAACATATGACAAGAGTCAGGCAGATGAAAATATTGTCTCAAATTTCCTCGGGCAGTGGAAGGAGCCTCAATTATAATCAGAGTAACAGATATGACAAATTCAATCAGCAAATTAAAGCTCAGTAGCGTGAAATCCATACCATTAACCTTTTCCTGAGGCTAGCTGACGTCATTTTCTGAAAGGCTGATCTGCTACCCTAGGTCAGCTAGAAAATTGAGCCAAGGATGAGTTTGAACTCTTTGAGTTGAGCGCAAATCCCAGATGCCATGGCCAAGCCAGAGTACGAGTTCAATAGCTAAAGCTTTGCAACCTCGCTCAAGCCTTTTTACAATCACCTCGTACATCTCATTGTCAACTACCGAAATGCTGTTATCACCAGGTCGTGAAAACCTTAGCACTGCCTCAGCTTTTCAAAAGGCTCTGGATCATTATCCTGGTCGCTAGTTTAGGCATCTCTATGTACTGGCTTAAATTTAATCTCCTTGTGCAACAAACTTAGTTGATCAATGCTCATAAAGCCCCGTCAGATGCGCGTCATACTAGAAATATTGCGTCCGGATTCCATGGTTATCATATGATGTAGGTCTCAAGACAGAGGCAATACATGATCATACTGAATAAAATACTAGCCCTTTGATACCCACCAGTCTGAGCCTCGTCGGATATTACGCACTGACCCTATAAGCCAGTATTTCCTCTCTTAGTGAGAAATACTTGCTTTTTTAAAGTATGGATAAATTATACATAGAGATCATATTCTCACTCAACCTTGAGTGTATTTAGCTAGCAGCACGCAGGTCACCTTAGCAAGACCTTTTCCAGTTTATATTACCGTACCCTTGGAGGCAGTTACCTATAAAACTGAATAGAAAGATGCCATCTGGCTCACAAACCTTTTGTCACAGTTAGTACATATAAGACGCCTGATTCTTTGGAAACAAAATCTCTACCCTCCGACTACATCTAACCTACATGATCGTCCTTTATGGCTCTTGTTGCTTTCAAAAAAGGATTACTGTTGAACATGCATATGGTACGTCGATTACATCTGACACCAAGGTGCCGCCAGATCAAATCCACTTCCTCAAACTCTAGCGCTTCGATCACCACATCGATTCACCGTTATGCTAGCTCCAAAGATAGAACAACTCAGAATGGAGAATCAAACAGTAATGACTTGGTCGAAGATAAAGTAATTGAGAAAGACGTCAAAAACCAAGGTTAGTGACTAGGCATCTGAAGAGAGCGCACAAAATATCGAATAAGCGGTCAATCTATAATGGTAGAGGCAAAAATCATGGAACATTTTGAACACAGACTTCAAGTTGGCTAACAGTCATGGAAAAAAAAAAAACAGGACCCTTATCTAAAAACCCTTCACATCAGACGTCCGCAGAACCCAAAAGCACAGAAGGACAGCAGAAATACTATAGCCTTAAGAATTATCGAGAGGGGCCTAACACCGAAAGTGGTAAATTAGGCAGTAAACGTGATGAGGAAGGAGTTAAAGCACATAATAAGGATATGAAAGATAGGCATGACAGGTATTAGTTCTTGTTACAGTGAGACTCAAGGGTACTTACAAGACCCGACCGGATAATGATTTACATCATTGAGAGCCCTGGCCGTAAGGATGAAATGTATTATTCTTATCTTGCAATCGTAACTTTAGCAATCCTAAATGCAGTGTAGAAGAATGCATAAGGAGATGTGAGCAAGATGTACTTAAAATGTGCACTGAGTATCAGAAAGATGATAACAATCGCAACTATAATTAATTGATCCGCCAATTTTGTATTGCCCACCACTAGCTTATCGGCCATCGTTCTCCAACAGTTTAACCTTGGTGTTCAATTCCGTGACGCGTGGATACAACTCGAGAACCTTTGTTTGTAGATCCTGTTGTCCACAGTAGCGTGCCCACGAATGGCAACAATATTTGTCAGCCCTCTGTTTCAAGCAAAAACTAAAAAGCTGGTTCCATCGCCCCAAGGTGGTAGCATAGTGGTCCAGCGCGGCCGGGTCACATCATGCGACACACATACTACGTTGCGGAAAAAGAGGAAGGGAGTCATGTCCAAACTTGATAAACCTTGTACGCACAATGATATCAATTTCGCTCGGTACTTTATATCTTGTGAACGTGTAATGGTACATGGATACAACGGCTGTCGCAGACCCAATGGAGAAACCGAGTAAGCTAACAGAATGCATTAGCCAACCGCGAAAAAAAAAAAAAAAAAAAAAAAAAAAGAAAAAAGAAAAAAACGGAGCCTCCGTAGATGAGCCCACCTCCA
Source organism: Aspergillus sojae (assembly GCA_008274985.1). NCBI lineage: Eukaryota > Fungi > Ascomycota > Eurotiomycetes > Eurotiales > Aspergillaceae > Aspergillus > Aspergillus sojae. The sequence goes on along the minus strand of CP035528.1, from coordinate 5,681,328 downwards.
CCCTAAGGTGCTATTAATTAATGCTGGCATTGATCACGTCGTGAAGCTTTAAGTTCTTGTTTGTGTTTAGAGATACGCCCGAAAGGCGAATAAGTCGAAGCAAGACAAATTTGTGGTCTAAACTTCCTAAGTAGATACGGACGATGTGCAAAGAGTATTGTAGGAAACCAGTTATATATAGCCTTGTTGAGTGGTGCAAATAACGCATCCGTAATCATCGATGAAAGTAAAGGCCTCTCCCGGTAAGCCACTAAAGCCAGGAAAGAAAAAGTATAAATTATACTTTACCACGGTGCAAAAGGAACATTACTTTCTTTTACTACAACTATGCCAGGTAAACCTCTTGGTCTCCATATGTGAATCGTGTAGATACTTTAAGTCCATGTGATCCTATCATTGTTGTTTGTTCTAGCCACTCCAGAAGTTCATATGATGTCCAAAATATGATATCCAAATATGTCACCAATTAGCAAATTGTCTCTGGACATTAGGGGCAGAAGGTACCGGTGGTCAATTTCTGATCCTTTCCTCCTAATAAGCACCTCGTGAAGAAAGCCTCAATAATTTCTGTGTTCACCTCCATTGCACACTAGAATGTGTCTGAACTGGTATTACTCTTTGTATATTCACACTGATGCTCTGGGGGATAAATTATACACACATTTCCGTTTGACACATCACAATGGACTTAAACTCGATAGCTACTATACACCCATTGAGACTTAGAATGCATTGGGAAACAACTAAAGCGACAGGGCACGTAACTTAATTATGACTTACCACATTGGATCGAACCGTGGATATTGACTGAGACGAGCCTACATTGACCGTAATACGAGTGCACGATCTTTAAGCGCAGATTTTCCCACTTAACCGAACCCGAATGGTAAAGTAGTATCAGTTATATTCAAAGAACGATACACTGATGTCTGCGCCGCAAGATTGCAGCCTGAATCTTGTTCTTTATCAACAGACTCGAATGTCCTTTTGTCGCGTTTCCTTTCTCTTGAATTTTTTTTCCCTTTTCTTTTACGTAGAACACAACAGAGTCTCATAAGTGTAACCACGGTACCACATGAACCTAACTTGATATCTCTGAGCTCATTGGGTATAGCGGTTGGAGCGGCGATCATTGCTGACTGGTGAGATATTAGAAATGACAAGAGATTGCAAAGCTCTATTTCTGGCTAGTGAACCCGGCGCTGCTTTGCTAGACCCTAATTTGACTATGCAAACGCTCCATTTAATCTGTCTTCCCATTCCCCTAACTACTGGCAAATGGTGTCAATGCCTTTGCATATATTCAGATCCTTTGTTTCGCTTATGTTTTGGAACGTATTGCCAAAAGTCTTGAACATGGGTCACATAGATTGAAAGCTTTGTTTTACGGCACACTGATTTTTGTTTGCTCAACTGTTAATCTAACTCTCGAACTGAGTCATCTTAACTAGTATATGCCTGAATCCTCAGCGAGCAATCTCTTGAAGTCAAAAGGAGTGAATGGCGTCCCTCCACCAATAAAATGCTTGCTCATAGCTTCGATCCAGTGGAGACGGAGAGAGTGCAACATTGCGCTAGAACCCTCCATCACACACAAGATGCATATGGTTATGGTGAACCACAGATAGAATGTAACAACGATCATAATCACACGGCTGGTAAATGATTCAATTTTGAAAGCACCGCCGATTGTTCTGTCCCACAATACGATTGAAAGCTGCTGGTGAGCTAGAGAGAGGGCCCACAGACGGAGATAGGATGCGGTGTGAGAAATGGAATTCAAGCAGAATTCAATGGTATGGATAACTTGGTAGATCATGAGGTCGTCGAAATTAAAGACAAAACACTCTTCCTCAGTTATGCTTTGAGCACTCAGAGCGGCGCTCTCATTCTCGTTAGCTATGTGATCGCGAGATCCGGAGACATGTTCGCCTAGAAACCTGTCCTCCCCCAGTACGCTCTCTCTGGACCGCTCTTCAAAGGCCCTGCGACCAACAGTTCTGGCATTGTTATTCTCCCAGCGGAGATAGAGTGGCTTGAAGAAAAGCATAATAGGTATCTGAATAAAAGCCAGAAACAATAGAATAACTTGAACGACTGCCTGGCCCTCATAAAGCTGCTCTTGAACTTTGCCAGGAGACAAAAACATGGAGATCAACATATTCAGAAGGTTCGGCGGGGACTGTTCACGGTATTCCCAATCAACAGACCACTTGTAGAGGATCGAAAAGGCAAGGTAACCAAAAATTGATTGAAAGAAGATCATTTCTGGGATAAAGTTACCTATAATATCGACCTTCTGGCGGAAGTGATGGGCGTTCACATATTGTAAGCAGAGTGCATATGTCATCTAAGAGTGTTATTATATTGTCTATTGGAAGACATACAGCACGCACATGCATCCAACCCAGCAGAATACTCATCTTCATTTTCATACTGTTAGTAAAAAGAAGATAATTCTCGGCATCATGCCAGTTCCAGTCCACTCCAAATGGAAACCGATAGCCGTCTCTTAGCGAAGCCTCGATCGTTTGGCTTGGTCGTATGTTGTCAGGCCACTTCCACTGGCTCGGGAAGAAAGTGAACGACTTTGAAAAAACATCGTTGTAAAGCAAACCAGTGTATATGGAGAAAATACCCATCATTAGCAGGGTATAGCGGCCGTAGAAGGCCATCTGAACCAATTCGTCCAGCTGTGATTTCTTCAGCGTGCCCTCCCAGCAGATCATAGCAGTGGCAGCGATGGTTATCAATGCACCATGGCCAACGTCTCCGAACATAACTGCAAACATGAAGGGAAAGGTAACAGCTGTATACAACCCAGGATTAGACTCTTCATATTTTGGAATATTGTACGCATTGACAATGTTCTGGAAGCTATCAGTGAACTTATTTGTTCTGACAAAGGTGGGTGGAGTATTATTCGTTCTGACCCGATTGACAATTGTAGGCACAGTCAATCCAGCGCGATCATTAACGTCCCGCAAAGCCATTTTGATTGATGGAAGCGAGCTGGTAGGACACCACACCTCTGCTATATGTGTCGTTCTGGCCTGGTCATAGGTGAATTGATTCAGCGTGAAATATATGGCCCTCTCTTTCTTGATAATAGTCATCCAAGCCGTCAGAAAAGGGGCAACCTGTGTCAGTTCTGTATGAAGTATATCTTTTGTCCTTTGCACCACATTCCTCGTATCATTCAGTCTGGTGCTTACTTCATGCATCTGTTCCCTTCTTAGGTCGTAGTCCTCATCGACACTATACAGAGAAGCACCGAGAGATTTAGAAATCTGTCGGATCTTCGCAGTAATGGATTTGCCATGTGCAAGGATCATAAATGCACTTTTGTAGATCTCCTCGTTGTTGGTTGGGTCGACAATAGGCACAAGGATATCGGACTGATTCATATAGAGGTTACCACGGAGTGTCCGCCAAAGGGTGCGTTGGAGTAACCCCATCCTAGTTCGTGGTATCATTCCAGCAATAATTCCAATGCTCATATCCTGGAGCCTATGCGGGACCCCAACATCGTTCAGGCGAGCCTGTTGCTCAATGTCGCGCGGCAAAGGAGTTTCAGCATTGCTAAGTGACCGATATATCTCTTCTCCATGGTCCTGAGCATGTTCAAAATAGCTACCAGCTGTTGATAGCACCCACTGCCATTCGATCAGCTCTAACTCACGTCTCACTAGGGTCTCGTAGCTCTCGCTCAAGGAAGATATCTGCTGCTCTAGACACTGAATGCGTCCCATGAGCTCGTCAATCTCTGAAGTCAGATTAGCTGCCGATGTATCTGAGCATTCAGATGAAGTTTGTAATGCAATATCTGCTTTATCTAGCTGTGAACGGATGTAACCTATCGTAGGCAGTCAATTCAAACCCGCGGATCCAAACGCAGCAGCTTGTCCAAGATTCAAATAACCTACGCAGTTGTCTCTCAACCTCATTCAGGCGAAGGATGTCTCCTGTGAAAGTCCTTTTTAAAGCATTGCTATCTTGATTGAGCTATGTGAGGTCCATCATCAGCCTTCTCGCGGGGTATGGAGCGGGCCGTCTTAAATTTCAGCGTCAGATCTTCGACTCACATCCCTGAACTGAACCTGACCAAGTTCACCAAGAGCCTTGACAACCTCACGACCATTTTCGTTAGCAATATAGAGCTGGATTAAGCTCATATGAACTGAGCGAAAGAAAGTGTCTTTGGGAACCATGGTATAAGAGAAAGTTGAAGCATTGCCTTTCAACTACCAGGACAAGAAAACCTCAGGAATTCTGAAAATAGCGAACGAAGAAGAGCGAGGAGGCCCCTTATTCATCCCGAGAACAATAGATATGACATAAGTGAAATGTCCAAGATGATGAAGACGACATAAATGCGATTACCATGTATGCATGACGGGATCTTAGTGTCGGAGACTCTATCATCCCATTTGGTTTAAATCAGATGTCGACGATAATATGACGTCAGCGCACCGCATAACCCACTTTTTTCTGTATCCCAATACATATTTTACAACAAAATCATCGCCCAAAAATTCCCGGCATCGGTGTCATTCAACCAAAATGATATATTAACTACCGTTATGATGATGGCTTTGAAACGTTAAGACTGCAGATCAAATACTCACCTAACCATGCCTAAAAAAGTAAAAAATGAACTATATTAATCATTCAAAGATTGTCACCCTTGTTGAATATGGTGTATGTTAGGTATTAAACTTTATATGGTTTTAGTTCATCTGAATGATGTCACTTGTGTCAACCGTAAAATACCGCTATCTACGGATTCGACCTACATTATTATATATATGATTAAGCCGCCTGCCTTGCCGATAAGTCAGCTGACCTACGCTCAGTATTTTGGTCACGTAGGCTACTGAATAGGAAGAATCAGTCTTGGATTTACCGTCAATTAGGCCCTTTTAGTTTTAGGCCTAGATCACTAGGTAATACCGAATATCATTCTTTCAATACTTGTATTCCTTCCTCTGTGCCAAGGGCAAACGTGGTTGCTCTGGCATTACAAATTTTCTCTTCAGACCCAGACTTAATGATAAATCAAACCCAACTGCTACGATAGTCACAACATATTTTACTAGCTAATCACGATGGAGAGCGCGGTGTTTGTGCGCCACAATATAGCATATATTGAACAATGACAGAAGGAGCAATAACCTAGCCAGTTGTGTTTCTTGCTATATAGGCAGGTGAAAATAAATATGGCAAGGGGTGAGAGTTCGGACACTCTGGACCGTGGTACTCCCTGCTACCACCAGGTGGATATGATAGTCTGTGCAAGGAGGCGAGGCCTTACAAGACCCTACAATAGAAAGTGTTTTGCCCGTCATGATGACGGGAGAGGAGCATATGGTGGCGTCTCCTCTCTTCGTATCGCCACCATTTTTACCTGTCGGAAACTCAAGATATTGCAGAGATATACAGTTTGTGTGGTTTCATAAGAAAAGCTCCCGTCTAATCTTGGTCAAATTAGCGATCAACAAGCATAGCACAGACAACTGAACCAAAATTATTCAGAATGGCCCGAGGAAATACCAGTCTAAGGTTTTCTACAAAGGACTGACTGACGATTTTATCATCATGGTTGAGGATGCTACTGCCGTGCAGAACTGGAGATGAGACCACTCCATTCCTCTTGCGCAGGTGCTGGACGGATGGAAGATATTTACTTCTCGTCAGTGAGTGTTCGGCCCTGTGTATTTTTGTTCTCAAAAATTATGTTGTTTCAAGAAAACGCATCGGTTACGTGGGTCTACTGAGCAGAAGAAATTAACTATTGCCCCACATCTGCGATGTGGCTAGACATGGGCCTCTAGGGATTCATAATGAAGCCAGCAGAGCTACGCTTGAACGCGAGTTCGGGACGTCAAATGACAATGACGTTATCTCAAGGATATTAAACCAAGGAGAAATCCAGGAGAATATTCTCCGTAATGTCCTCTATCCAGATCCTGCTATGCTCAATCTTCTATCACAAAGTCTTTCCTACACGTCAGCATCTGGCTAACCATTGGTAAGAGCACAGAACACTGAAAGACAAGGCATAAGAAATGAATCACAAGGGCCCCGGGGGATCCACTGAGAGTTTAAAGGGAAGATATCTGAGTAGTAATCCTGTAAAATCGAAGAATTTAAGAAGAATCAGCTAAAAAAAAAATATTTTATTCTCACTGTATCACCAAGATCATTATTCAGCGAGATCTTTAATAGCGAACAGAGGTAGAATATACTAATGGATTCTTAAGAGTGAGACTTTACATTTTACCTGAGCGGGAAATACGGCATTGACAGTTGCCGTTAGAGCATGTATCCCCATCTTTATCGCGAATGGGACACATCTGTCAATAAGAATACAGAGGATGATACTTGAAAGAGGGTGGAATTTCAGATATCTTAGCTCGTCAGAGTTTTGGGCATATGTTCTATTATTATTGTCGCGTCCCAATAAAAGAAAATGAACAAAAGTGCACAGAGTGAAACGCGCAAATGCAGGCTTGATTGTCGACCATTGTGTGAGTCTGTTCTCATTACCGTACTTTGCGTCCGAGGCCGAATGATTTTGTTATGAATGCGGATAAATATTTTTTATCTACTAAGGTCCTCTCGCTTCAAGAGTAAGTTCAGTATGTTGAACGCCCGTTGGCGCGGAGAAAAGATGGTTGTTACGGTCATGACTACTAGATCGGGCGCGTATATACAGTAGAGGATTCGTTGAGCATCGACTTCTAAACACATGTATTCCATGATTATGTGTGGGCCAAGACCGCCCCTCTAAACGATGAGACCCACTACTGTGCCCAATTTTCCAGTTTCTTTTTATTTTGATTAAAAACTACGTAGTGTGGAATTTAAACTGATATTAGCTAAAGCACGAAATAGAAGCCGTTCCACCCCCGAGTAAACATGCTTAGTAATTTGATAACTGTGGAATTCTCGAAATATTTGTCAGGTGAACTCATCTCGTGTGTCACTGTAGAATATGACTTTTTCATGAGTATATCAAAATATTCTTTTTAGTTTCTAGTCGATGTTGCAGAGGAAATTTGCTTAAACTTTCTCTTTGCCTTGTTTTCCGGTAGTGAATTGTCTGTAGGCGCTATTTATTTGCGCTAGCTATCGAGTATCTTGAAACATAATGGTAGAGAATGTCTATCCTGAAGAGCTGCAAGCCATCCTACCCTTCGTTTTTGCATGCGTCGTACCCCTTTCTTCTCTCCCACCCTGGAATAGGACCTATTCTATCTGATACTGTGTTTTTAGACTTTCTTGAGATGGAATTTTTGAGTCGTTAGAAGGGCCTCCGTCTGAAGCGGTTTGAAACGCCTATATCGTTGTTATCCAAGTCCCAAGCTTTGTAAAGCGCCTTTGACTGGGATTCGTTTCCAGTGTTCCACTACAAAAATGAAAGCAGAGTTACCTAAATAGGATTCTCTTAAACGGGCTAAATCCAAGCGTGAAAGTACAGTGGACCCACCGTTTGTGGCTGATCTTCCGCCTTCAAGCAACTATTCAACACTTGGGTGTTCAACTTTTCGGACATCGCTAGGGTCTAGGATTATCTACCAACAACCAGGTATTATGCGATTTTTATATTCCACTATTACAATAGCTGAACAGTTAAGTTTAACGTTTCAAAGCCCGACCGTTACGTCGGCACAGCCTAATAAGAGAGGACAGTTGGAAAAGCCGACAATGAGAAAGGAAAAAAGAAGAATTTCCAAGAGGAAACACTGAGTAGATGCATAAGTTTCAAGGTTCAATCAGTACACTCAGCCTGTCGGAAACTTTTAAAACTGAGTAAATGAAGATAGTCTATCTATCGAGACAGAACAACGTAATGGTAATCTTGGGAAACTTGCACCAAGTGTTAAACAACTTGCACTGTACTGACTATCAATATTATATACTACGACCTCAATGCCGATGAAAGCCTCGCTTAATCTGATCATGCCGGGGAGACTTGTTCAGCATGATCTTCCCTGCAATGAAGACGGTTGCTATTGTTTCGTGTTCATCTGTGATGTATTGGAACACTTGCTTCCCCCGCCAACAAATGAGGGCGGCACATTGATGGGCGGTGAGTTATCCATTGGTAGGTGCCCAGCATCCCACAAACGAAACACCTAGTGGTCTGGATAGTGAAAGTCCTCGTTGGCGGTCCAGGTTTCACAACCACATTGGCTAACCACCGCACTATAGATGACAAAGTGAAGTATGCAAACCGGAACTAGGATATTGCTCTTCATATGAGGATATTGTGCCTACTACAAAGTGAGCAAGATTGCTCCTGACTGGAGCTGTCATGATTAGTTGCAGTATATATTAAGTAGTGTCCCACACGAAATCACAGTATCAGAGGTAGCCAGGATAATTCATTCCATCCGTTAGTATCTTTCTTTTTAAAAGACAACTTAAACCAACGCTGAATTGGGGAGCACAGGTGTAACAATATTGCATAGTTGGATTTACAAGAGATGTGCTCCCGTTCGAGTTCCGATTTCACACCTTCACATGGCTTCATTGACATGTACTTAGTTTTGGCTTTGCATGGTAGTAATCAGATTTATTAGGAACTCTATATCCTATCTGTATCATCAAAATAGAAATGCAAACGCTTAGTTGTGCTACGACGAGTAGAAATGCTTCAACTGATGTCAACAGCCGGGGTTGAGCTGGCGTTGAAGACTGATTTCACTTTACTGTCATATAGATGAATGCATCACTGGAGTTTATACCATGACCCGCTGTGGCTGTTAATCTTAATGCATCAAGCTTCGAAAACTTATAGATAAAACTAATACAAGCATAATAATTTCAGGGTTTACGACAATTATTTCAAAGGAAGATCGAGCGAGCCCTAAGTACCAAAACACTCCACTCTCACTTCTAGAAGAATGTAAGATTAAAATGTATGGCTTCCAATCTTCTTGTACAATTCAGCGACAGCTGTTGTAACCATTGCTGCAGAGTGAAAGTAATCTGAAATTGAGAGATATTGAAGGTATAAACAAATGCAACCAGACAGTATGGTTCCTGTAATTGCTGGAAAGAGGCATAAACATGCACGATAATTGGATTTTGGACGGGTACTGCACTGTCCAGACACTATGGGACAAAGGTTAACATCGATTCAGACAACTGGGACCGCAAGAACCGAAAGTGGATTGCTAACTAGACGACTATCCGTGACATACATTTACATCAGTTCCCGCCTCATTTAAGGCTATTTATCAAAGGTTGCTATATTTTAATTTGTTCCTGACAAGGCGATAGGTGAACAACTCAAACGGTGGACGCCTAGAGACCGCTATGTTTCGTAGGGCGATAGACACTGCCTCTACTTCTCAGTAGACGAAAGGGTTGCTCTTGAGTTCGTTTGTCTTTCGGTAGTTGACTCTTCCTCTTCCCATAATTATCACCAGATCCGGTCTACCCTCCCCATCGACATAGCACCTCACCCTCAGCTAGTGCTCGGCTAGAGAGACCAAGAACGCCAAAGGGAAGCAGATATCTATGGGGGCCAGACAGAACATCGGCAACTGTAATCGGGAGACAGTCCGCACGAGTGCCTTCTAAAACGGCAGTAGGATATGGCGAGCTTTGCCGATCTCCCCTATGCCGATCTCCCCGCGAAATGCACCGCGCTTGTCCATGCGGTCGAGAAACTGGGCCAGGAACTGTCCAACACCAAACGCGAATTGCAAGACGTGATGTCGGAGCTCGCCGCCGCCAAAGGGGTCGGGACGGTCCTCCTCGATCTGCTGGATAGGTTTGGGGAGTTACTTTGCTCGTACGTGCGTGAGCAGACATTAGCGCAACGACTGCAACAGACCCTCGATGCCCAAATAGACTGCGGTTCCTTGCGCCGCGAGAATATCCAGCTCCGAAATGCGCTTCAGGGGGGAAGGATGAGACACCCACGTCCCGGTTGCACGTTCTGGGCACCATATCCGGATGGCCTGTAGCCATTCCACGACCGGGCCGGATCCGTCCAAGAAAGCGAAGAGCGATTCCCGAACCAAACCGTGATGCAGCACAGCAGCGCCATCGTCTTAGCCACAGTCCCACGTATGTACACATGCACCAACACCTACCGAATACATAGCAAATATCATTCCATAGCGCTCGCATCCACGGCTGGGGAGCGACATTTCTTGTTTCATAGTATATCAATCAACATATTGGTGAGGTCCTGGCGAAGGGATTGCTTTTGTTCGTGTAATAGACAAAGGACATATGGCAGTGGCTTGTCTTGTCGCTTATCCGAAGGACGCTAGAACCAAACGATCGAAAGACCCCAATATGAGGCGGGACGATACAGTACCGTTGGTAGCCACTCCACAGAAGAAGTTCTAACGGTCGCTTTGCCTCTCCTCGGTGAGTATTATCTAGCGTGGCTGGTCCGTGTCAGTGTGCATGCCAGTAGGCCTCGCCAAAACCCGCCCAAGCCCATGGGTACCCGCCAAGAACCCAGCCTGTTGAGTATCACGGTGGCTGAACCTTATGGCAGGGATTAGGAACAGATATATATATGAGGCATCCGGCCCCTGTAAAAACTCCTTAGTCAATCAACAAGAATCAATCTATTCCACTTCAACAGAACCCATGGGCGGGTTGGGGACCCCCGAAACCCAGCCTGGGTAGCCCATGGGTTCTGTTGAAGTGGAATAGATTGATTCTTGTTGATTGACTAAGGAGTTTTTACAGGGGCCGGATGCCTCATATATATATCTGTTCCTAATCCCTGCCATAAGGTTCAGCCACCGTGATACTCAACAGGCCGGCTCAGAAAACGAAAACCCAACCCAACCCGCGTTTTGGCGAGGTCTACATGCCAGTATCGGCTCACGTGGGAGGACATCACGTGGTATTCTGTAGTTCTCAGCATCCAAGTAAAGAGGAAAGCCACAAGAGCAGCATGTTTATCAGTCTAGCCTGAGCCGGTACTAGCGTATTGACCACTGGGTCACTAGTAGCCAATTATATTATTATGCTGATACCCAGTCTGGCTTCTGCTTCTCCTGCCGAATATGGCAGGAGAAAAATGTTCAGGGGAGCTTTCAAACTCCACGGAGCTGACACAAATATATTAGTTCTCTTGAAGTTCCCCAAGGTAGCACTGATAGACCTTTCTGCGCTACGCATGCCGCAGATATCCAGATAATATAGTTAGCCTGAGAGGAAATGTAGATAGCCAAGACCTCACAGACGTTACTTCGGCTTCTCACGGCCAGCTACGCAGTGTATAGAGATATATATATATTTGTAGCGGGATGGTTACGTAGCCAACATTAAAGTGTACACAACCGAAATATACCAGGGTCACACCCCACTTCCCACCAGCGATTATATATGTTTTTCTTCTCTCTTCTTTTAATTTAATAGAACAAAAAAAAAAAAAAAAATAAGAAACCATACATAAAGAGAAAGTTGCTTTCTGCATTTGGCGCTTAAGCATCTACCGATCGATTCTATCTAGAGCCGTAATGCGGACTGGCCATTCATGGCTGGCCCCTTACGCGAAACTTTGTCGCTTTGGTGAGGACGATAAATGCGAATGCGGGGCGAAAGAAACGGTGGTCCATGTTCTGCTGGACTGCCCACAGCTGAGGGCCCTACGACAGAAACTACGGGAAGAGATAGGGGAGAAGTTTAATGATATCTGTCCTACTGGGAGGGAAAAGCCGGAGGAGAACGGAAGATAGGTCAAACGAGACCGATCAAGGAAGCACTTTGAGCGCAGTGCTAGAATTTGCAGAATCATCAGGTAGGTTTCGCAGCCGCGGACCCAGGAGGGCCGCCAGGACGGGAAACCCAGGCAAATAGGCCACCACAGGCCGTGACGAGGCTCTAAGATCGTTCGCACGAAGTGGTACTGTGTAAATTGACACAAAGATAGTTACAGTTGTGGTAGCCTGCATATCGCTTGTCTAAGTGAGGAGTCAGGGTAAATGAACGAAACAAACAAACAAACAAACAAACAATATTGTACTGCGATTGGATAATTTCTCTTTCAGTAAGAACAAAGAGCATTTAATAAAATTGCAGGATAAAACTCTTTAAGGGCATGTCCAAATTTGGGATTGGGAGTTGAGCGGTCATCTGATACATGTTGCTATGAGGCTGTCGCGGTTCAAAAAATATGTAAATAAGTAAACAGCAAATCGAGAATTGATGCGTATTAATGGCACTCAAGCAACAGCCCCAGCTTCTCAAGATGACCTCCCAAGGTCCCATCAACAGGCCTATACAAGTAAGTTTCTAGTTGTAATGTCTAGAAAAAAGGAAAATTAGAAGTCTTAGGTACTGTATAATTGTTTTGAGGGTTTTCGAACGGGTGTACCTGCTCTATGCTCTCTTCGGAATCGGAATAAAGGTCTCCGACAATCTTTCTTAACACGCACAGATTTTATCATAATTAGTCAGGAAAATCTAGGCATCAATAAATTGAGGCGTTGGCCGGACCCGCCAACCACAGAGGCAGTGTCGATTGTTTGTAAGCAACTATATTTCAAAAGTAATTCCAGCATGACGAAAATGACCCTCTGCGCTCTGTTTTCTTACACCCACAATGCCAATGCACCACTCTAAAAATGTGTCAAATCCTTGCCCTGGCTCTCTCCATATAACTTCCAGTTGCACTTAATGAAGGCTTTTAATTCCGCAAGCATCTCTTCAATGGGATTGAGGTGCATGTGAGCTCAGCTTACGCACCATTAGACGATACTACAACTGTCTGTTGATTTATTGAAAGCCAATATTCCATCTACATGGCTTACTGAATTCAGGTAAGAACTTAATATTGTAGTGGTAATGATGTTGGTATACGATATACCGTTTATATTTTTCGGTGATTGGCTGTATACCTAGAGCTCGCCACAACCCGCCCAAGACCCAACCCGCCCACCAGAAACCCGACCCAAGACCCATCCCAAGTACCCACATAACCCGCAAAAGCAAAAAAGTCGACAGATCACACGGCATAAATTTGTGCCGTAATTTTCCTCCTCCACCGTGTATTAGCTTGGTTTAAGTGGTTTTAATCATTATATTACCTACAAGACCGGTCCTTCCAGGAGAGCAATAAGTGATTGTACCTTCTTTTCTATCTATGATCGGCTCTAGTACAGCTCATTCTAATATAGTTCATAGCCTTGTAGTCTACTAGACGGCACTGTAACCCTCCCCGAAGACCTCTTCTGAGACCTGTCTCTGAGCTGCTGGATTGGGGGTGGAAGCAATGCATCATCAACATCCTCCCGCTCCTGCTCTTGCTCCTCTTTCTCTTCCTTGTCCTCATCCTCTTGTTCTTGAATGTCATACATAGAAGAAACATCCGACATCATGCATTCTCGGCTTGTTTCTTCATCTGCAGCAAGCAGAGCGCTGTTCTGCTCAACTGTGTCCTCCTCATCGTCACTAATTGGATCAAAATCTTCTTCACTTATTCGAATTGCTTCCTCTTCTTCGACAGTCTCTTGATCAACACCCTCCAAAGGCGGTTTCTCAAGACGGCCTAACTGCTCGGTGTCTAAATTAAATTTCTCTGAGCACCTGTACATCATCAGGTCTTGGATGGTTGATTCGTTAAGGGAGCCACGGCGATAGTGGCATATATCTCGCGCACTATTAAACAGACGCTCGACACCCGCGCCTGTGGCTGGTACAGAAAGCAAGTCGCGAGCAAGTCGAGACAGCACAGGGTAGTCATGTTCATGCTCTTTCCAATAGGCCCGCGGTGGGAGCTGAACAATTCCTACAGAAGTCAGCCGGAAGTCGAGCAACTGTTGTCATGTCTCTTACCCTCTCTCAAATATCGATCTACTTCATTATAGTCGTATCTTATACTCGACTGGGAAATATTCGGTGGAATAAGAAGCCGGTCTAGCTCTGATGCTTGCTGCGGATAAGAGGAACGCGACGCACGAAACGACATCTCGGGGGTCTCACGCTGATATTGTGCAAAACAATTTCTCAGATAATCACAGTAGCGTTTCGATGTTTCACTTTGGCACTTGGAGTATTCTGTGTCATCAAAGGCGCAGAGTTTATACTGGGGAGCGAGCAACGTCCCAGTGCCATAGAGGAACCCATGGTCGCGATATGTTTTTTCATAGTACTCTTTCAGCTTCTGCCTTGCAGGAAGTAATGCATCATACATACCCCGCTTCCACGGAACTGTCTTGGTCCTCAAGCTTTGATTTGACCTCTCAATGTGTTCCAACAGCTTCCTGTATACCAGAAACACACTGTGAATGGTCACATCCTTGGTTTTCATCAGGGCCATCGTGAATTGAAAGAACGGCTTTGTCAATTGCAGGAGGTAATCAACCTGCCGCCATCCCTCGTCAGTGACGCTGAATTGCGAGTAGTCATGGTCACTGCAGTATTTATCAATGTGATTGCGCAATCTGCGCGCCCGTCGAAGCATCAAGAATGTTGAATTCCAGCGTGTTTGTACGTCGTGGAGCGGAAGGATTCGAGAACGACCTGGCTGAAGACACAGGAACGCATCCCGTCGTTGGGGACTTGCATTGATAAATGTAGCAAATGACCGGATCTAGTAGAAGTCACCGTCAGTCCCCTCTCTTCTACGAACTAGTCAACAGAAAACAGACCTTTGCAAGCGTATGGGCCACGCCACCATGATCAGCCGAGCTCCTGAGAGAACTCATTTGGGAGTCTGACCACACGCTTCCCACTTCTTCGTTTTGAGGACTTGCTTTGATATGTCCTAGCAGCTGCTTTAGACAAAGCTGGATAACATGCGCCATGCATGGAATCCGGATAATAGATTCCCGAGAACGGATTGCACCAGCGGACAGAAGTGACTCTTGCAGCGCTCGAATTAAGGTCTTATTGTTTGTCGCATTATTAGTGGTCACACTAAAGATTCGATTCAATAGCTGCCGTTCCCGCAGTAGCTGTACTAATACATCGCTCAGATTAACTCCTGAATGAGGGCCGTGCAAGGGCTCAAAGCCGAGGAGCAGCTCTCTATAATTCCATTCTCTATCAATAAAATAGACCGTGATAGCCATAAATGCTTGCTGGAACGGGCTGGTCCAACAATCTAAAGCAAGAGAAACTTTTGCATCTTCCGGAAGATCCTTCAGCTGTGATTCTTGTTGGGCAGTCACCGCGTCGTGCAATCGTCGACGAAGTGTCTTTGCAGACGGGAATTCCAATCCTTGGGGACCAGAGTAAATCAAATTAAGAAGTCTCTGGAATTCAGAATCTTCCACGATTTGAAAGGGAAGTCGCAAGCAAGTAATAGTTTTCAGGAGTTGTTTCTCCAGTTGCTCTTTTGTGAACTTACTTGTGCTAGACCAGGGAGTCGGAGCCCTCTGGATTGAATCTAAGATCAGGGATTGCTCTAAGGACCTCTTTTTGCCCTTGCGGCAGGAGCTAGACCTCTGATGTTTGCCCATTGCACTCGTCCCGTGCGATTTGTGTTGTGGGTGGTCTAGCAACGTCATACAATTCCGGCAGATAACTTTAGGCCGACCTGAATGTATTTCTGCTACCTGGTCGAAATGATTCCAAACTTCTGCGGAGTGGGACTCAACAGACCATCTGATCCGAGACCGCCCATGTCTGTTCAATTGTCTACCATATTCGGTGTCGAGCCACCAACCTATGAAGTCATCCTCCTGGGCTGACTAGAAAAGAACCCAGTTCTTTCTGCGGTCAGGCCCGACGCGTCGGAGGGTGGATGGAGGCTTTCCCGGGAGGGTATGGAGGCTCTCTCTGGGATCCATGAAAGGCTATTCAAGTCGTGAACATACGATCAAATATGCTGGCTGAAGAGACCTTACCGACGTCTGGAAGTCTGAATCCGGTAACGCATCTGAGGATGGTTCAATTGACAGCATCGGACTGAATGAAGATGAGCGAGAAGTAGAAGCGGCCATGACTATACACTGTGTCACCACAGTTGAAATGAGAAGTCATGGTGTGTTGCTGAGATCTTTCTGTTGATTTTCCATCGCGTCGTTGTGTTTTTGGACCTGTCCATTTCTTGCGCGTTGTCAACTCGCGGGTACCCAAAACCCGCCCCGACCCAATACTTTAGATGCACCATAAAAGCATTCATTTCATGCTTCTAATTTGTAATTAAATAGAGAATAAATATTTTGACTAGATAGAGAAACCATTTTCGGGAAACAAATAGTTGAAGAAGTTAGAATAAACCGACAATTTAAGACAAACAAAATATTAAAGGCGAATGTGGGCGTATGACTATAGATATATATATATTTGACAGAGTGTTGCAGTGGATGTACAGTAGCGCAGTATGCTGTGACGTGGATAAAATTACTAAAGTTACAACTAATGACTAATCATATTTATACTCGGATTATACAAAGTTTGGGTCAAGGTGGGTCAAACGGGTCCAATCACGGGTACCCGCCAAGAACCCATGGGCGGGTTCTGGATTTGAAAACCCGCGGCGGGCAAACCCGCATTTGGCGAGGTCTATGTATACCACTGTCCCATCACGTGATATGTCGTTTCATTGTTGTTTCCGTTAAGTACCGTTCGTGCTTTCGTTTCTCTGGGTAGCTTTCAGCCTATCGTTTTGCCTTGTTAATCCGCTTTCGATAAGGCGCTAGACAAGGGTCAGTAAATATACCCAAGGTTCACCTTTATCCCCCGAAGGATAGAAAGCCTAACCAACTCTTATTGTCTTCAAAGACTCAACATTTGTCTCCAACTGATGATCCTCCTATGTATCTTGTGTCACTTCCTACCAAACATAACGTTGCTTGAGACACCAAATATCCTTTCCAGGTTGCGAAAAAGTAACACGCCTTTGAGCAATAATGGCCGAAGAAACCCATCAAAACTTAGGAAGGTAAACAGATCTCTTCTAAAATCCTATCTCAATACCTTCAAGGGTTCATAGGCAGACTGACGCACTTCGCAGTAATGATAGCCGATTCAATGAAATTGATGCCCATAACAACAATCAAGAAATACCAACTACAGACCCTCAAAGCCCTCCTAACACTGCCGAATATGTGGATTATTACACTGGATTTCTTAATCAACTTCTGGACTTAATACAAAATGAAGACCAAGCAACGGTAGCTCGAATTGTTGGCATTATACGATCTGGCGTATCTCAAGAAGAGATCCTTGTGGCGATCCAGAGCGCAGATAACTAGTGCGAGAAAGAAGTTGTTCACTATGGTTCTGCGTGTGGACCTATTTAGTTGCACTTGATTTAGGCTATGGATAGCTCTTTGCGATGGGAATCTATCACTCCTAATGTATAGAACGAATAAATTGTTAGATACAAGTTTTAACGTACTAAAATTTTATGGCCATATCTCTCAGTAGTATTCCTTTATATTGATAGTAAAGCCTCAGTCTTAATAATAAGACAGCTAGCTAGTGAGAAGATATCTTCCTAATAAGCTCCTACTTGTACCTCTATCCTACACCCAAATAATAATACGTTATAGTAATTTATTAATTATTTTTCTTCAATGAAGCGCTAGAGGCAGACGTATGGTAGAGCTAACATTTTTCGATGTGCTTAAATTAGAAGTGGGGAACCTGTGGTTTGATAAAAGTAGTGTAAATAGAGCCTCATTCGTGCTTTCTACTAGATCCCCAAAATATAGGATTTTGGGTGTTGTGGTGTAGATATACCTCAATAACATCTTTGATGTCCTCTTTTGTCCCCCCTTGTCGGATCAGGCTGACAAGCTGCTCCACGTCTGCATAATCGCACTCACGGATGACTTGACGCAGTTGATGTAAAAATGTGCGGTAATATTGAAGCCCTTGCTCCAAGGACCTGCTATACGTCTTCTTACATTCGTCACGTAGCACTTCAATGGCACATTCGCGACCATGAAGGGCGCACTCTTTGCATGGTGTATAATCGTTGCCCTAGGAAGAGCGGGATGTCAGAATCATTTGCTGCCATTGTTCAGAGAACTTATGGATACAACAAAAACCACCTTCTTTCGCCGCTTACGACACTCAGTGCAAGCTGCAGACGATCGAATTCGTATCACACTGCATGGCTTAACGCCCTTCTCTTTGCTTTGCTGTACATATTCGGGGCGTGGCTTAAGATGACGCAAGCTTGGAGCACTCTCTTCTCGCGACATACTCCTAAGATATTCGATAAGAATTTGATATGAGCTAACAAGCAGAGAAAATTCTGTAGATAATCAGTGCCAATCTATTCAATCCCACAATACAAAGGAGTTACCCCGCAAATCAGCCGCCGTATCGGGCTGCGATGTGGACACAGGCGGATGTCCGAAAACAAGGTGGGCTAAAATAAACTCAAAAGGAGGAACCTTGCCAAGCGGCCAGCCAAACGTCTGGCAGAAAGATACCTAATGTGGACTAGTATGGCATAGGTGGGCATTTGGGGACCAAACCTTCTGATTTAATTAGTCAGCCAAAATATCTTGAGCAATCACATGTGTCTCAGAACGATTTGTCATTAAAAGCAAAGGCAACGAATGGTGGGCCAACAGGCTGCAAAAGCTCTATCCACCATTGATCCCATCTCTTTGCCGTTGCTCTTCACGCCCTCGAATACTGCTTGGCGTTCCTCTGCATCGATTGAGAAAATCGAATAAGTGAATGGCCTTGCCAAGTGTCAGAAACCCGTGGTCAATGATTGGATCCATTTCGTGAAAGAACACAGCATCGACCGCCACTCGACCGTCAGTATTCATCGCAATCGCCTTATCATTTTTCACGACGAAAGCCCTGCCTTGATAGTACCTAATGGGAGCCGTAGCACCTCCTGGGCTGCTACTGATAAGCTTACGAAAGTCGCGCCTACACTTCACTAGATCCTGGCGGACCTGGTAGCTGCCTGGATGGTAGGTCAACGGAAAGGCTTCGAGGAGATGTATCGGCTTCAATCCTCGATACTTGACAATAGCCAGCTCAAAGCCAGCCTCACCAAATACTTGTTCATCGTAATCCAAATAGTGACATCCCAGGCTGTAAAGATGGCTAAGTTTCTCGTTGATCTGGGCCTCATGAAGAACACCATAACAGTCTCTTTAAGGTGGTTCTCTTGAGGATATTGTATTTTCTTGGCGATACAGCAAGTCCACACTTAGGATCAAACCGAGTAAGTTTGAAATTTATTGTAAACTTATTTTGTATATTCCCTATTCCGTACTCACTTGCAGCTGTCCTCCATTAAAAGCTGCTGCTGGTGAAAGTCAACCTGGAAAATGACTTTAGCCAATGAGACCATGCCTTTCTGAGAGACTGAGTCTGTAGTAATTTACGACTTTGGTAGGATGGTGGTTGGATTGTTCAGAATTTCGCTTATACGTGGAATACGTAAGCTTGACTGCTCGCATGTGAGCTATGCTAGCGCAACTCCAGACAAGTATGGTCTCTGTCTGAGTGGTTGTGGGGTTTGTGGGGGTTAGTGTTTGACCAAAGGACGAGCGAGAGGGGTAATTAATTGCAAGACTCAGCTGAATCAGCTTTCTGTGTTAGAATGTTCCAACACTAAATACTGTTGGTTTTATGATTTCGAACTCCCTTAAATATTATCGAAATCTAACATGCAGAGATCATCTAAGGAAGAGTTTACAAATGCCAGTACTCTGCAACAGTCATCGCAGCCGACCCTACCAACCCTCCAAGAGGTGTTAAACACGACTGCTCCAGTCCCCTATACACTCGATTCTTTCGTGGAATTTTTGTCACGGAACGACCATCTTCAGCCACTCGAGTTCATGTTGGAAGCGAGAAGATACAAGACAAGCTATTGCAGAGTTTTCCAGCAGGCTGGACAGTCGTAAACACCGAGTCAGCACCAACTGCAGCATTTAACCATACTTTGGGAGCGCTTAGTCTCTATTTATACTTTACCTGGGTCACAATGCGACATCAAATTGGCAGAAGACGCACTAAACCGTCTACAAAGATATGTGGACATGCCTAATTTGCCGCCTATCGAGATAACCGGCTTCACCCTAAAGCAAGTGCATGATAAGATGGCTGGATCGATATTCTTACTGTTTCTAAACGAACGTACCTCGCTTAATTGGCAATAAAATTTACGATGGGTGCAAGCTGTCAACCCTCGGTCATGATGCTCAGTTGGGTTTCGCTCGCCGCAAAGAAATGTTATTGCGCCGCTTGGGTGAATCCAGGGCGAAAACTTTCACAATTAAGTTAAAAGGTGCTGAGTTCAACCATGTTATTAGCTTAGCGCATGCTAATGCCGATTCAACAACCTCAATCGCCCTCCAAAACAGCAACCGGTTACTTGATTTAATCCTCTCTTGTCAACAACTTTTTCCTCATCAATCCACGGATGTGCAGGTTATGTGGGGCTACGGCTTGGCACCTCTGCATATGACATGGGAAACTTCATGAAGAAGCCAATGTTTTGCAGCTCTGGACAAGAGATTTTGGTTGAATTGCGACAGCATCTCAACGTACCTCTAGAATCTATTTTAGATCGTTCGGTTACGAACCTGTATGTGATGTCACGCTTAGCAGCACAATGCTGTGGTGACCGTCTAAAGGTGATACCAGAGTGTACAACCGATTTCGCAGTAGTCAGCATTATGGCCAGGCTTCAGTTGAAAATCGTCGTAAAATCATAAAATACGTTTATTCTATGTTTATTCTATACCAGAAATAAATACCACCCTTCGAGATAAACAAAGCAGTCACTTGAAGTTTGGAGCCCAGTTCTCGTCGCCGTGGTGCACAGGTTGAACCACTTCCGTCACCGTCTCAATATCCACAGCCATCATTGGATGGCCATATTCCCCTTGCAAGGCCCAAACCAAAAAGGGCGAGAAGTTTTCTACTCTGATTCCCATGATGCTACTGATTAACTAACGTTAGCGGCCGGTGATTTGTAATGGTGGCAAAAATAATGCGGAGTGACATCACGTGTCGACGGAGACGGGAAAATAGATGTGGCGGAAGGCTCGGGTGAAATTGAGCACCAATCTGACAGTTGCTGGGCTCTGTATACGTACCGTAACTTGACGGATAGATTTCTGGTACAGCAGATTCAGCGGTGGTCTCGTCCGATAATTTATTATAGGCCATTCTCAAGAATATGAAAGAGTAAGAGAATCCTGCCAACGGGGAAATGCAGTGACGATCCAAGCATACTTTTCTGACTTGGCGGAATAGAGCGGGCGCGAATCCGTTCTTAGGACTTCAACTCCCACTCCACATTGCAATACGCGATAATCATGCCGAGGCTGCTGTAACGTTGATCGATCAAGGTGTCCCGCTAAGTCAACATATGTTTCTCCATGCGACACGACTCAAGTCTTATGTGATTCTTAAAGCATTCATCCATAGCGGTTGGGATATCAACGCATGCCTTGATTACTGGACACCTCCAGCTCTTGCGTAAGGCTTGATCAGGTTTCAACATACAAAATTTCTAACGTAAGGCAGCTTTGCTTTGGATGACGAGACTAGTGTGAATTGGTTTTTGGAGAATGGCGCTAACCCTGACGCGCAATGCGACAGCGGCTGTACACCATTGTCAATGGCAGTCAAAGTGGCGCCAATTGAGACTATTAAACTCCTACTAAGCCGCGGTGGCACTATTAAGCATGGCTGGTTGCTGCACTACGTTGCGATGCGAGAGTTGGCGGATTGCCTTGAGGTTCTGGATCTTCTCCTTGGGTGGGGTCTTCTTGTGACCAACGTGATGTACAGAGCCTTGGGCACTGGTACAGGATCAGCCTTACATTTCGCCGCTGGGAGGGGACAGTTAGATATAGTGAGGCGGCTTGTTGAAAAGGGTGCTGATCCACTAGTTAGGGACCCAACTGGACAACTGGCGATCCACTGGGCACAAAACCGTGATTACGAATCAGTTGTTGACTTTCTTCGACCACTCTCCGGATTTGGTTAACGTTTGATAGTATCGCTGATGTCAGCAACCAACGTAAAGTTCTAAGTCCAGTAGCACCTGGAAACAATAATGAGATTCATGACGTCTACAAAGAGTAAAGATAATTAGGCCAATAGTCACCATAATTACAATACACAATTAGGCCTGTATAGTGTAGTGTGTGTCAAGTGGATGATAATATACTTTGAACACTGAGCTCGATGATCCAGCGAACATGATGGGGAGTTAATACACCAGAGCGGGTCCTCTTTGCTCAGATAGATAGCTGATTTAAAGTGGCCTCACTAAGTGTGAGCCCCCACAGTCATAGCCGTAATTGTTCCTTGGCGATTGTTCCGGGACTTTTTGATATTGTTGGGCGCATGAACAACGGGGTACCGAAGAAGTTTCCGCTCTGATGGGATAGTTGGCACGGACATCGAGCGTTGACTTGTCGCACACTGTACGGCATGCCGAGGATTGTGTTGATACTCCTCCTGGCGTACTAGGTTGGGAGTGCCTCCTAAATACAAATGTGAATATGAGTGGAAACTGGGCTCGTGAGGATGGCCACCGGGGGGATTGAAGCTGGTGTGAGGTGTTGCAACCTTCGCCGGGTTAGATGCTTCTAACTGGTCCTCGAACATAAAAGATTCTACTCTATTCAAGCAATCTGCGTCTGACGATTCACAGATAGATTCTGACCTTGTGCAACCGTATTGGTGCCAGTCAGACGCAACGGAGATCTGGCTAGATGCTGAAAGAGCCGATGGGATTCTAGAAACTGGATTTACAATCAAGGGCTCTATGAATTGAGAAGAAGGAAGCACTGGTCCGGAAGATGTATTATACCAGCCGCCCAGTGCTTCAGAAACGATCAGTTATGGTCACATTGCAACCGCAGTCAAGTGGCAAGGGCGATGTCACATACCTGGATTTGAAGAGGTTTGCCCCCTTTTTGTCATAGCTAGCTGGTATCTTAAAGTCCTGATCTCGCTTTCTAAAGCAGCATTTTTTCGGAAGACATAATCATATTGCTCTGCTTGCGATTTTAACGCTGTTACCTGGTGTTCCAGATGTTCGATATGCTCCTTTGTCCGTTGACGAATATACCTTTGGGCTTTCCGATCGTTGGCGCGCTTCCGTTCAAGTTGTGCTGCCGAGAGAGATCTCACCTTTCGCGTCCCAGCCAGGGGCTCTCGTTTCCTTGGTTGGAGGTCTGAAATGGAAGCCATCATGAGCTTCCTAGAGTAGCCAGGTGAGTATCCGAGGGAATTGGGGATGGTGCGTCCTTGGGGGACGGGAAGCATAATGTACTAAGCTACGTCCCGCACCGCCTGCTTGGCGTAACTAGTTCTGCCGGCCTTATACCTCGCCATTATTTTTATCTTGCTGTCATCAGTATTGGTAAACCATACGGGTTATAAATATTCCGAAGCCTTGCTTAATTTGCATTAGCCTTAGAGCATAAAAAAAAAGCACAAAAAATTGTGGCTTTTTTGCAACTAATCGTACCCATATTCCCATGCGATAAGTAGCAATTTCGGGAGCATACACGGCGATTGTATTGCTTTCTCCACTGAGACGTACAGTAAATTGGACTAATCAATATGGCACAAGGTTCGGCCCTTGAACTAAAGCTGAGTGTCATGCCATCCACTCACAGTCCCTACTATACTCCCGATCAATGCCAGCCTTGAACCGTAAAACATCTTCAGATGATCACCCTCTGTAGGTTCCACAATGGGAAGGTGTCTGATCGGCAATGGGTCAACACGGAAGGTATGTTAGGTTTGTCTTCCTTAGTGCTTGGCCCCTAGCCTCGGGAACTGCGACTCCGAATTATGTTGAAAGTTCGATGAATTCTAGGGATGATCTAGTAGACGCAAGGGATATACTCTCAACATGAGTCATTGAGTTGTAATGTGGGGTTAAAAGCCCAGTTGGCCTTGTCCAGCCAAAGAAAGAAACTAAGCGACCCACTCTAAGTTTTGCGCTTTGTTGAAATAGGCCTCCCTAGAGTAGCTATCAGGATAAATTCAGAGCACGCCGAGCCAAGACAGCCAGGATACATTATATAATATACATAGTAAAAATGTAAATAAAGTAATGATTCTATATAATAACCTGAAGAGGGTCCTATAATCCGACATATTACAGTACGCGAGAGGCTGCTCTCGATGACTATAACCGGATGAGATGTGGCCGCGCCGGACAGGTGCAGTTGAGCCCAACCCTGCTTCCGGTGACGGCCAGTATTGTTATGCGGATACAGCGATCGGAGCGCCTGCGCCTTGGCGGTGTGTCCTACAAAGAGCGCGATGGAAGGGTGCTGATTGGCAGGGCAGTCCATTCCGTTCATGACCCTCCGCATCGCGTCGTTGTCCGTGATGGCCCAGCCCCCCTCGTCATCATGTTCCAGTCCCAACCATGCAGCCATATCTATGCAGTGAGAATCCGCCCCTGACTGATTGTCCCTTGGATGGCCCGCTTTGCCCAAGTCGGTAACGTCACCTTCCTGTTTGTTCTGTCACCTGGTACCGTGGCCCGCGGCTGTTTTATAGTACCGTTGAGGGAGGCCTTGAAAGACATGTCTCCCCCTGAGCGTCGCGCGCATGCAAAGTTGAGGATGGGAGGGTACATTTTGGGGCATCCAGATTCTGCCTGGAGTGCTTTTATGTTCTGCGTTGCGCTAAAGCGTGTAGCTCTACTTGAATAACAAGAATACCGGCACGGCTACTGGAGGGCCAGAGGGATCTGGGGTTGCTTCCCCTGCTTTTGAATTATCCGCGTCTCGACCAGAGACAAATAAACATATCGTGATGGCGCCAAGGGAAACGCTAAAAAACAAAGAATAAAGGAAAAAAAAAGAAAGGGATGGAGAGGAGAAAGAAAACTAAAACAAGCACAGAAAAGAGCCTAATATGATGGCCCAGGATCCAAGAACACATCCAGAAAAGAGTGTGGATAGCAAGCAACAAGTAATACATTGACATTCCGGCGTCCACCACGCTCTCCATAAAGAGCAACATTTCTTGCTGGTCAGGTATGTTTTAAAGCTATGCCCTTGCTACAGAATCGGAGGGCAGAGTCTTTACCGGATTATGGACGACGCCGTGGCCCTAACCCTTTCCCGGAGGGGCGACTCAAACAATACGGCCGTACGGCCGAGGGACTGCGATCTTTCTCCCGTCTATTTTTCTCCCGTCTTTGTTGGTATATTTGAGTACATACTGGGCACTGAATCAGTGTGATGCCCGCACAGGGGGTACGGGCGTGAAGCCAGTACTTACTGAATACGAGTGACACCTTCAGAGCATTTTCCTGATTCTTGCTCAGGGACTTCCGCGCTGCCCTCTGCTCGACCGTGGTCGACGGAAGGGTCTGTGATGTTGACACGCCGGCGAGAGGTGCTTGGGTGTCCTCCGAATCGGGTGTGGGGGACGGCTCAGGGCTCGAGGGGACACTCCACACGGATTTCCGTCGCGCTCGCGAGGGCTGCTGCGGGCTGCAGGACGTTGCTTGTGGGAGTTCATCCGAGGACTCTGTTTCTGCCATTGTCTCGACGTCTGCCGGCGGCGTTTTCTCGCTCCCAACCTGGGGGACCCAGCCCCATTGAGCGCGATACCATTGCCCGCGCAGCGCATTTACCGTTCTTGGAATGCCGAACTTCTTGAGCCATATCCGTTGAATATCTTTCCAAGGGGTGTTCTTTTGCCTCAGCTTGGTAATAAAAGGAAGAACAGCCTTCACCTCATCAGACCCCCACTTTCTGACCACCGGGCCCCTTCGCCTTGACCGTGTGAATAACATGATTGCCCCCAAGGATATCTGACCCGGTGAAACCTTCGGCAGGGCAGAGCAGGGCGCAATTTGTTGCTCTTAGCGAAAGATGTGTCCTGGGGTGGGCAACAAGGGTTGACCGTTGGTTTATGACCTCGGAACTTGCAGCGCGTCTCTTTTTGGGGTTGGATCCACCGGAACCCGATAGTCGTTTTCGGTGGACATCTCTATCACGTTCAGCACTCTGACATGCTTGATCGCGTCGTCTTGAGACTCCTGAGCGGTTCGCCTACGAGGGTGGAGCTTCTACTGTACAGGGGAACATCAGTGTTGGCACATTATGGTCGCCTGGCTTCCCCTAAAGCCTTGGCATCAGTTGGTCTGTGTGCGTCTCCAGGCCCTCATTTTTCCCCTGGCTTTAGCCCCAGCTGCGGTGGAGCTTAGTTTGTTCCTAGTCGACTCCACTGCAACCGTCTGTTGCACTGTGATGGACAACTAACGGTCAACAACTAGTAATTGGATCTCTAGGAATAATTTTTACGGCATCTGAATTTCGCCCGACATTGGATCAACATGAGCCGAGGATCGAAACCGCGCAACTCATGTCAAGCATCCGACAAAGCGAGGGCCACCCTAACAGAGAGGGGGCAAAAAGAAATAAGATTCTGAAAAAAAAAATAAAACAAAAAATAAAAAAAAATAAGAAAATGGAAATTAAAAAAGAGAAAGGATGGGAAGAAAAAGGAGATGACTAACGTTCAGAGCTCAAAGCAGCATTAGACGAGGATTCTATGTCCTGCTGGGTCCACTCCGAATTGTGGTTATAAAAATTGCACCTCTTTGTGCAGCCTGTCCATCATTGTGTTTTCCCTACGGTTGGGAGGACATTGGGGACTTTTGATACAAACATACCGTCCAGCGATCCTATTCCGCTGTTTGAACCATGACCGATAGCTCAAGGATCGATAGCTCAGGGACTCCCGTGAAGGCCCGGGGGAGCTGGCGGATAAACAAACCTAGACGACGCAGAGCCAGACATTCCCAACGAGTGACCGAGAGCAATGGCCAAGCAGCCCAGGCCGGTGACGCACATGGCAATGATTCCCGTGCAGATGTCCTCGGCGAGCCTGATTCGGAGTCGGACAACGCTTTTGAGAAGATCATGCAGCGGAAGGAGATTCGTGAAGTCGTGAGTAAGTTCCGAATGCTGGGGAATCGATGGCATCCTCACCCTCCATAGGCTACACAATTGGTTCACGGGAAGATGGAGGGGTACTGGACGGTCGTGGCGAACCTGTGCGCATTGCTCCAGATGGCCTGGAGGAAGGCTCCATTCCTTTTTCCACTGATGAAGGAAGCGTTGGGACCCAACCGCGCACTGATTACCCTCATCCGGAAAGGTCCCCATGCCGACATTATCCCGCAAAGTGTGCTTCCGTGGCCGTGCTGTGACGATGAACGACCTGGCTCGCCTGCTGGTCCGGCGCGCCTCTTATCGCCCTCGCCTGCGGTTCCGAGTCCTGACGCGCCGATTGTTCAACCGCAGACGGCGGACGGTCCATCGTCAGCGACCCCGGCGGCGCCGTCGACGCTGACTGCGCAGCATCAGCCTCCAGCCGTGCAAAGCACGCAGGCGGCGTCCGAATGGACTGCTGCCGCAGCGGTAGGGGGCGGCCATCCGCTTCAGCAAACCGCCCAACCTCCGCAGAGCCAGGCTTCCAATCCGTCACCACCGGCTCCCCGCAGTGGCATCCCTGACCATCCGCCGGCTGGTCAACTGGGAGTGCCGCCGAACACTGTGGCCCAGCCCCAGACATGCTCGGGGGCCGTGGCATACCAATCGCCGCCCACGGCCGGCTTGACGACAGCTCCTGCGCCAGGCCCAGCAGGCCCAGCAGGGCCGCCCGCCCGCCCCCCGGTGCCCATGCCCACTGCATCCCAACCGCCACAAGCGCCGCTATGGACCACGGATACTGTCCCGCACATTACCTCTGTTCAACCGCCGTCGGCGCCGGGAGTGGCGCCGGGGTCCTATCCCGGACAGTCAGTGAGTCACGGCGTGGCTGCGGGCATGCCGCATCCCGCGCAGCCGCAGGTTAACCAGTCGATGCACCCTACCGCTCTCGCATACGGCTCGTTGCACCCGCAGGTGACTGGCCACCTTCCCTCCGGCCAGCTCTACGTCGGCCCAGCCGGTCAGGTTGTACAAGCTGGCCATGCTCTTCTAACCGGTCAGGCCGGTCAGGCTCTTCAAACTGGCCAAACTGGTCAAGTTATCCAGACCGGTCAGGCTATTCAAGCTGGTCAGGCTGTGCAAGCTGGTCAGACCGTTCAAACTGTTCAGGCTGGTCCGACTGCTCAAACTGCTCATACTGTTCAAGCTGTGCAAGCTGGTCTAGGGGCACCCCCGCAACCTTCGTTTCCGATGGCCCACGGTCAACCTGCCGCTGCGGTCCCAAACGGCGGCGGCTTGCTGACCGCACCCCAGCCCGTTCAGCACTGGACGCCCGGCGTGGCGGGACTGCCGCAGGCAGCGACGCAAACCGCCCCTCCAACGCAACCGGTAAACGCCGCGCTGTCAGCCCAACCAACAGACCCGTGTCAGGGAACGCTGGTGCATCCCGGGCAGCCGCAGGCATCAACCCAACCGTCCACCGGGCACCCTCCCGTCGAACCATCTCAGCAAACACCCTGGCCACCCCAGCAGCAGAATGAATCTGCGATGGACAGTGACCCGTATGGGCTGAACCTTTTGGATTCTTGGTCTCTATTTAAGTGATCTCTGGCCGGTGTTTTATTCATCTATTGTAACTAGCTTTTCCTAATGTCAGACAGCCCATCTTTCTTCCACGCTTCGTGATTCTCGCCCGTTGTCCTATTGTCTAGATCCTGGTCCTGCCAGATTCTCACTGGCAGAACAACATCAAACGCTACTCGTATTGTGAACCTCTTGGGGCTTTTTTGCTCGCGGGGGCCACTGGCTATCGTCGTGGACTCGTTCTGTGCGTCTAGAATAACGCCCTAATGTCCGGTGGGGTGCCCAATCCGTGGCTATCCTACATCTTGGATGTGCTGGAACCAGACGCCGGCAGCCCCTGCTCAGATGCAACCAGCCCCTCGTCTGAATCTGTCCCCGAAGAGTATCCCCAGCCCTGTAGTCTCTGATGCATTTCGCCGTTTCGCTAACTGCGCCTGCGACCAAGGATGGCCAGCGATGTCTCAGAGGATGCTCTGAACGCGTAAGCTTCCCCATTGTCTCAACCAATGACTGCGACCGCATGCTCATCACCTGTCTACCAGGGCCACGGAGGAAATCCGGTAAGAACGCGAAGGCTCCACTTGGTCTCCATATGTTGCTAGGACTCACGATGAACCTAGCCGCCTGCAGGCGGATATGGCTCGGTAAGGCTCGCGGCGGAAACCCCCTTGGTGGACACCGGTCCTAACATTGACATGAAGCCATCGGGGTGAGGTCGAGGAGTATATCCGGTACCATTCCCTTCCTGGGCCCCTTTCCTCTTCGCTAGCTGACCATCCTGGAGATCCCTGAAGCGGGCCATGGACGAGAGAGATGAGCGGTACGTGGACAGAAACCTAGGGCGCCACCCATTCCGCTTCACTCGCCGAGCGGTGATCATGGCATTTTAGGCTAGGCTAACACCTCCCGTGGAAAGGTACACAACCGAGATTCGGTACTATCCCCCGCCTCGGCCGAATGGCGCGGTCCGGGAGTCTCTGGGGCGACTATTGAATGCTGACCATGGTAACAGTGGTATCCGCCAGTGTATAGCGAAGATGTGGGAGTATGAACAAGATATGAAAGCATGGACAACCAAGGCCGGAGAAACAATCAACAAGCTCTGCAAACGCCAGGGGAACTGATCCGGGTTGGGGGGACGAGAAGATTGCCGCGAGCAAAGTCCGACTCTTCACCTAGCCCCATCTTGGACCCGTGTGGCGTTGACAATATCGGGATCACAGCGCACATCATCCTCCGATCGGACGGCGAGGAAGTACAGCGGCTCTAGAGCGAAACCTAGATGGGTGGGCCGGCTGCCCCTCATCAGAGTAGTTCGGGAATTTTCCTTTCTTTTCTTTTCTTTTCTTTTAGTGTGTGTGCGTTTCCTACTGCGAAGAAAGTTTCGGCGAAATGGAAGGCATCTGGAGGCAGTAAAGAAGATTCTATTAAAATCTCGGAGGAAAAGCAAATTGCAGCTTAGACTAATTTGGATAGCTCAGCGCTAATGCACACCATATCTTAGATACATTAGCCACGCACAGTAGAGGGCGGGCGGGTGCATGCAGTGATCTGCCATGATCTTCATGCAGCCTTGAAGAAAAATCTACCTTAGAATAACAGCCCGGGCTGCTCACGATAGTAGGCTTATAAAGAAGGGTATTCTTCACCGCCAACCTCTGGTCACTAAAATTAATTATTTTGCTCGGTGTTTGCCGTCAGCACTCGTCACTCGATCCCTACAGCAGGAAAGACAGCTTTGTCGGCCCCCCCACACGACCTCCAACTCTCTCTTGCTTTCTAATGCACCAGGTCGAAGAAGAGTATTGGAGAAAGAAAAGGGGGGCTGCCGACCTCCAATGAAAAACCGGTCAGATCCGCACTATCTCCCCAAGGGCCTTCGCCGAACCATGTATCCCCCAAGGGCGCACTCGGGAGCAGAAGTCAATGCCATTAGGTCCAGGCCAAGCAATGGCCCCAGCGTAACCGACGCCCAGCCGGTTCAAATCCTTTTCCTCCTGGTCTGCCACTTACACATGACTGGGGAGAATACTCTTATACCAGGGATTGAGGGAGTGACACCGATGTGCAGATAACGTCAACACGGAACTGACAACTACGACTAAAAGAAAGGGGAAACAAAAAGGCGTAGAAGTAATTGAGAGGGAACTCAATCTGGGATTGCCGGCCGGAAGCTTGTCTTGATACAATGCCAAAGAGTACCGATGATCCTCGCGTTATTCCATAGGCGTTTTAGATAAGTCTCCGTTACTCTGTTACTCCGGCCTTTGTCGCTGCTTCGGAAATTGACTGTTTGGTGGGAATCTTTCACATGCTTCTGTTGATTTGCAGTCATTCTAATGACAGTCAATCCTAAATACCAGAGGAGGGGGTAATTGGACAGGAGCTGACATGTGCCTCACGACGTCGGGTAGGGACACGGCGTGTCCAACGGAATCCTGCCAGGACTGTTGCCTCGCTCGGTTCTGAATAGCGACTATTGGGGTCCTACTTGATTCGGTATAGTGTTTACTGGCGTTAAAAGTACGGGTGGGTCTCGCTGAGCGGAACCACGGAAATGCCAGGTTTCCTGCGATCGGCGTATCCGACCAACCCGGGTGCTGTTTGCCTCGCTTTCCTCTTTGTATGATGCTCTCTGTTTTTTATTTTTTATTTTTTTTCTGCGTCGCGTTTAATGGCTATATCATTCTTGCATGTGACGGTTCCAGCATACTCAAACTACCTTTCCAGTGACACACGAGACGAGCCTGCCTACGAAGCATCTCTCATGATTGGCAGCATACGGCTATCAAATGATTCAGCTGTGCTTCTCTGTTACGCTACCTTACTCATATTCTATGTATATAATCAGAAGTTGCTTCCAGTTCTATAGGATTTCTAGCTAAAACATTGGCCTAAATATAATAGAAAAGATAATCTTCTATATTTTTGTATATTATCTTGTTTTTGCTCTTGTGCATAGTCTCTCATATCTTACACTCATGCTGACGAAGATGAGGAACTGGTAATATCCCCTTCTGGTACGCCCTGGATATGTTGTAGTTATCTATACTTCACGGTGAACAGTAAAGCCATGTTCACTTGTTTTGTTCTGCCTCTCCCTCTTATTTTTCCCTTCTTTTTCTATTACATGAGCTACATGTAAGCTAGTATGTGATTACGGAACGTGTAGCAAAAGTGTTGCTGTAACAAGTAGATGCTATAATTTTGTTCCGTAACTGAGGTGTTAAACAATTCAAAAGCGTTTGGGTAGTTAACCCAATCTCATAGTCCACTATATATTTTCACTCCAAATTCAGTTGAAATGTCAATTACGCCATCTTTGCTAGAAAGTAATAACCTCCATGGAAGCCTTCGCACGTGTAAGTTTAGCGGCGGAGCAAACAGCTTGTTTATCACCAACCGCCAACTCTGCCTTCGCCTGACCCATTTTGTTGGGCGGAATGGCTAACTTGCCGCTCTAGTTCCGCGTTAAGTCGTAGGAGGTGCGAGATGCTATATGCCTGAGTTTCCATGAACTGCCGCTGATCGATGACTGTCTCGGACAAATTCATCAAATTTTGCTTGCTTGTCCGCAGATCGTCTATCAGGGCAGACATGGAAAAATCAGGTCCCTGTGTTGTTGACGGACTGCTCACCAGTTGGTCAAAAGCCATCGCCAACTTCGTGATCAGGCCACTTTGATCCCGGCTGAAGTTGGTCGAAATCGCTAGTCTTCTGCGCAAATCCGCGTTCTCTTTGAGCAAATTTGCATTGGCACTTTGCAAGTCTGTATTCACTCTCTCTAAGCTAGAGAAGCTGGCGATTTGAGGCGACCAGTGGGTAGTCTCCCGGCCTGGAAGGGACTCATATACAGGGTGACCCTGCTTCTATTAGTGTGATCTTATACAGAGCACAGATACAACACTATCTGATTTAAAGGTTTGCTGCTGGGACGACCACAAAGAGGGAATGTCGATAAGGTGAGGGGGGTGTAAAGGTGGGGAGAAGCATGCGGGGGCCTCGGGGAAGAAATGATATCAAATCAAAAGAGTCAAGGGCACAGCAATTACCTGGGCTGTGCTATCGTGGAGGGCAGACATCACCACTTGGTGCAGCTTCTTTTGTATCTTTACGTGCTCAAATGATCAAGAATCAATGTCACGCGGCCAATGAATTATGTCGGCCCAATCTGCTTCTAAAAGCTTTGCAGAATGGAATAGAATTTTGCTGGACACGAAGCCTGTTATATATATGCTAATGGCTCCCTGGATTATGGCAGATCTGCTGAACCGGGCTTCGATGCGTATAAAGCTATAGGGACGATTTTGAGGTTCTGGATAGCCGTTGACAAAGAAATCAAAGTGTATCTAAGGAATATACCCTTCAGGACAGCACTTTCTCTATATAAAAATATAGAGTCAACAAGCAACAGAACTCTTGCTCATAAATTAACCTGTACTGTACAGCTAAATATTGTACATACGGAAGGATAAATCAGTTATCTGAGAGCCATCAGCTACGATGAATGAACATCCTTTCAATTGCTCAACACATTCAGCCTTGGGAACCGTATCAAGCATATACAGCCGAACAACAGACTTGGAGACTCTAGTCGAAAGTGAACGACAACAGAACAATTTGAATCACAACCAAACTACCAATAACAATACGTCTTGGGAATCTCCGGAAATTAACCGCGTAGATCACGCGATTCAAATGGCTCAAGGAGCCACGATAGCATTGGAAACTATGCCATCATGGCTTAAGGCAGCTAAGTTACACAAGGTGCAGTCACAAAACGAGCGAAAGGTAGAATTGGAGCAAGAGCTTCAGAGGCATCAAGAAGAAAATAATTTTTACGGCATATGCTATGATATCTACCGTGCGTTGCACGAGGAAGTAACAGCTATATCGAGAGAGCTCCTACAGTATAACATAGTACACGAATATCTCTTACTTGATTCAATTTGGATGTTGAACCGGGCCCTCAGAAAGTCACAGGAGAGCGAGTCAAGGGCTGAGGCAGAGTGGATGAGGTATTGGAATATTCATGATAGCCCTGAGGCGCGCACGACGTGGATCTGATGTTGTTTACTGCTCCAGAGATACTTAATTGACAGCTGCTGTGTGGTGATCCATTTCTCGCAGTTGAACAGTTGTTGGTCAAACAGTGTGCTAGCATCAAGGGCCCGTCGTTTATGGAAGCGATTGTTGCACTTTATATAGCTGTTCACTAGAATGATGATACTGATGTATGGAGATGAGGGCGTATCTGAGTGCAAATTGTACCCCTGCAGAACTCAATGAGATAGTCCTCATGCAGAACAAATACTATATATGTACCTAGTGCGCTAACTTCTTAGAGTCAAGTGAATCATCAATCCCTCAAGAGAAGTGGGGACAGAGAATGGACGTATCTTCGAAAGTTCGGAAGAGTTATCCTGCTAAGGGAGACCGTACCCAACAAGAACAGATACGCAAGCGTCGACATAATCTATTCAGACGACTAAAAGAATTTAACGACAGATATGAGATAGAAATATGGCTTACAATGCGTATGCCAAGTGGTAGAATATATATATTTGCGACGGACCCTGATGTACCTATTCCAAGCGAGGATGAAGTTGTGAGTTTCACATGTAGGTAAACTCTTATGAAGCCACTGATCTTGGCATAGCGAGCACAGAAAGTCCCAGTTGTCCACAAGACGTCAGCGGACTATGACTCAAAAAATGAACTTTCGCTAGGCCTTCAAAGCCCTCCGGATCTTCCTTTTACGAATACCCCAGCTTGTTTGGCGCACGACGATAGTACGAAATGACGAGAAAACCGTCAATCATTTTGTGTCAGTGATAAAGATAAGAGAGGAGAATCAGCCAATAGTGTTCATCTTGAAAAAGCTGATGTGGTGGATACACAACAATAAGCAACTTGGAAGGTTTAGATAGAAGACCAATTCATGATATGTGCGTTTAGTCTCCTGAGTGCGACTTGACTTAAATTTACTGTATTGTCGTTAAATGGACACCTAAATGTTTGTCAGTGCTGTCGCGAAGAAGGTAGTGTACATAGTAGAGAAGCATAGACAATTCCCAGCATACGCCATCAATCATTCAAAATGAGTAGTAACCAACTAGAGATTGTAGTCCTAGAACTACAGTGGAAAGAAGAAAGACATCTGTATGCCATCCATAAGCTAGTCGGTGTTTGGCAGCAAGAGTTGCAAACTGTAGACCGCCAGCTGCATAACGAGATTTTGATTTTTGAGCACGATTTTTGCGACTTTAATGGTATAAGAAATAATCGACAAGTGCTTCGGCTTCTATGGTGGAATTATGAGGACTATAAAATCAACGCCTTCGCAGCCGCGGACCCAGTAGGGCCACCAGAACGGGAAACCAGGGCAAATAGGCCACCACTGGCCGTGACAAGGTTTTAAGATCGTCCGCACGAGGTGGTACAGTGCCAATTGACCTAGAAGGATGGTTACAGTTGCGGTAGCCTGCATATCGGTTGTCTAACTGAAGGGTCAGGGTAAATGAATGAAACAAACAAGCAAACAACAATAGTGTATAACAACTTACGATCGTTTAGCTCCAGGGAGACATTGACCCCATAAAGGTCCATACTTGTCATAGACTCCAAGGTATCCTATAGACCCTACAGAAGGTTTAATACCCTGCGGGTTTTCTTGGCATATGAGAGCGTCGATCATACGGTACGCCATAGTTAATAGAGGTTGCAAACTTTATCCGCAGCCCTGAGAGTCTCTCATCCTCACGGACGGCCACAGTTGGTTATCCATAGCGAAATCGCCTGGTGATTGTCTCATAATATCGAATTTTGTGATATTGAATAGAGAGTCTTTCTCCGTAGTGTGCTGAAATCCCCGCGACGCGCCATATAAGGGAGTTTGATCAGCATTGGGTGTGGTCAGAGGGCCGACGTCGGCGTTAAAACGGCTCAGGCTAGCCGTTCGCCTTCGCTGCATCTTCCAGATACTTAAAAGTCACCCATGATTTATCAACCGCCGATATGGCTCGGGTAATAAAAATATGTAGCTGAGCCATGAGGGCCTAACGAGATAAGGGAATTACACCCTACACCGATTCATGCTCAACAGCAGGAACAACCTCATCTTCACATCGTGCGCCCTGCTACAGTACACTCATTCAAAGGCATGCATTTCTCATTGCATCTTATTTATAGCCCAGATGAGGTCGTTTTCGCCTGCGTTCCTCTGCGCCGCAGGAGAGCTGTTCGTGTGATTTCATTCGCTTTTTCGTCGGTCGGGCATCTAATTCCGAACGATGAAAGTCAACGATCAAAACTCGACCTTGCTCGGCGTTCCACAACATATTATCCGGCCGAAG
This sequence comes from Aspergillus sojae, assembly GCA_008274985.1. NCBI lineage: Eukaryota > Fungi > Ascomycota > Eurotiomycetes > Eurotiales > Aspergillaceae > Aspergillus > Aspergillus sojae. Next base: position 5,645,534 of record CP035528.1, on the reverse strand, counting down.
GTCCTAGTGTAATATCCCGAGTGAGCGAATCTCTTTCTGCGACCGCGAAATTTCATGTCTGATCGACTCAACACCCTCCTACTTGTTGATGGGTTCACCACCCCAAGCCATAAGTAGCATATGGCGGATCCGGCCAGCCCCTTCGAGGAAGTAGATCACGGCCAGATCGATTGCACCGAGAAAGACTGGGACTGCTCGGCCTTGGACTCGCTGAAGTATACGATAAATATCCGCCTCTCGCTTGACCTCGTTCCACCGGTAAGACGTAGTTCCTTTACCGACGACCGTATACCCATACGCGGTGCATGTTATTTTGAAAGGCGCTCCCGATGCCCCACAGCCTCCCATCGGGGTGCAATCGCGGTCGAGGTTTTCATCCAATTGCTGCTTAAGCTGCCGAACCAGACCCTTGGCGTCGATCAGGTGTTGGTTGCTGGTCCCACCCTGTCGATGGAGCTCGGCATTCGGGCAGTGGTCATCCAGCTTGCCTCCTCGCTGCAAGCCAAGCAGGCATTGCTGGGTACAGAATTGAGCGTTGTGTTGGTATCGGCCGCGTTCATTCTGCTGGCCCCCGGTCTGACGGGCCGAGCGCTGCACCGATGGAGACGATGGAGATGATGTAACCTGGTTGAAGCCACGCTTCCGCCCGCCAGGGGCGGGGTCCATATCAGGTTCGGGAGACTCATCACGCTCCATGGTATTCGGCGCGCAGTGGGCTCGAGATCGGGTTGGTATTCGACGTTGCGTAGGGGATTCAATCGGAGAGGATGATGGGAGGTACTCTGACGCCGTCCGTCCAGAACTCTCCGAGGGACTATATTCTGAGCTTGGTGGGTGTTGCCGTAATTCTCTTTCCGGGATTTGGGAACGGGTATGATCGAAACTCGTCTTCCAGACCGGCAGCTTCTTCGATGCCTGATTTCGCCACGCCTGGTCGCGGACCGGCGGGCCAAAACTCATCAAGCAGAGACACAATACCCGTGCAATGGCGGTTAATGGCTGCTCAAAGCTCCAGTCGTCATTTAGATCGATCTCCACGTTTGGCTCGCAGAGGTGGTAGTATAACGTGCCCGGTTCATCGTAGGGGACCCGTAACAGAACCAAGGCCAACCCGTTCAAATATGAGTACTCGAGTCCTTCCTGAATCATCACATAGTACTCTTGAGTCACAGCGGATGCAGTCAGCCAGGCTGCATTATACGTCAGTTTCGCCGACTCCTCCGTTGGGATAGAATTCGGTCGGACCACCTCTTCCCAGAAGTTCATGTCTCGCAACCCTGCGCGAAGGTTCTCGACGGACAGCTTATGGGGCGGCTTATACTCGACTGTGGTAAGAAGGGTATTTCTCTCACAGTCAATCCGGCGTATACAAAATTGATCTGGTCTAGAACGCCGGTACGTAGTCGGTAGGGATGGGTCAGTCTCGGGTGGCTTGAGGGCATTTGCATGATTGTCAAACTTGACTCCATCGCTCAGGCCAAATTCTTCTCGAGCGGCCGGTATCTTGCAGAGCTGTGCGATAATATCACGAACATGATTTTCCACCCCAAATCGTTCATAGCTTTCCAGGTCTTGTTCACTACTTATTGCCCTTTTATTAAATTCTTCCCCAAAGCCTTCTAGCACTATGCGCGACAGGAACAGCTGTGTTGCAGCCTCTCCTGGAGGTGCCAGATAGGCGCAAACAGAGCGGTAAATCTCCTGTTGTCTGGAAGCACAATCTTCCCAATGCTGAAGTCGCAACGGACAATATTTCCCGGTTGGAGCTGGTATTTTCCCAGTCGTGGAGCGAGACGGGGCTTCGGCTCGTAACGACAACGAGACAAGGGTGTGGCACAGGCGAAGGAGCTCTAGAAAGGTCGTTGGCCGTGTTCGTTCTCGTCCTTGGTCTCGTTCTTCCTCGGCCTCTCTTTTGTCTTCCCCAGCTGATGATCAGAAGACTCTCGTATGAGAAGGAAAGGGCGGGACGGGATGGAACGGAAAAAGGTATCGTGTGGGTAGATGGTCAGGGCTGAAAGATCTACATGCACGAACTTTTGGGCTACCATTGGACGAATATGTGATTATTACGGTTCATGTAAGAGCCACAGGCTTGTATCCCCATTCAAGATGCATACCAGTAGGGTACGTACTTGTACTCTTGTACATTGTGTTGCTGGTCTTGCTATATGTGGTAGCCAAGGATCAAGGAGAAACCGTCCCGACATGCTTTTTCCCGAGGCCTAAGTCTTGAACGAGGTTGCCTGCTCACAACCCTTGTTTTTCCATTATTCATAGCTTGATGTGTGGAGCGCCTTTGCATATCGGTCGGCCTTCTAAGTAGGGTGAAGAATTGAACAATCTTCAAACGCTTAGACTGACACCATGTATTCAGGGAGCTTCCTAGTAACTTCTTGTTTAAATCTGCAACATAAATTAAATCTGCCTTCAATTTCCGGAAGTTCACCTACTTTGATGTGTATAAAATTGTTCATGAAGAAAATCAGCTCCTTGCATCATGAAATTCCGATTGTTCTTGTCAAAGGAGGCTCAAGAAGGTCCGTAATTAGCGAATATCTATCTTTCTCAAAGAGATGTCTATGGATTCTCAGAACAGAACCTATCAAATTGGCAATGAAATAGATATATACGGCTTTAGGATGTAATTTGGTTTTAATATTCAGGTGGACACCTTTTGAACGTGGAATACAAATTTAGCATGATGAGCTTTATGAACGAGTTTCCTGAGCTAGGAAATGTCCAATTTACCAGTTAGTATTAGTTAAGGAGAGTTATGCCCAAGTCTAGCAAATGTTTGGCAGAAGAGAGAACAATCCTCCGATGTCTGGAGGTTTCATTTCACTGGCACATGTAATTACATCGCGATTATGTCCCCTCTGAAACGTTGATAGACCACTCTTGTGAGTGATGGCCATTTTCCTTCATTCTTTTTGACATCTACACTCTATTCTCTTCGAACGTTCTAAAAAGACCTATGACGTTTGAGCGTCTGTTGTTGCGCCTTCTTGTGAGATAGAGTGGCATGGTTCCCTTCGTGGCTGAAGGCTCCAGAATGTCTAGCACACAGCTTCAATTCAGAATGTGGTGCTGACTGTGGCAGGAACCTCGATTTCGACCCTCTATTGTGGCCTGAGGGTCTTGCCTGGGAGCCTGATTGTTAGCCTAGAAACTCAGGCATAAAATTACCAAATTAGGTATATTTAATCCGGAAAATGCTACCCTCAACCCTCTATGCCGCAGCCTAATTGTTGTAGAGCTTTATGAAGGGCAGAAGTGTCGCCAGCAACAGTATGTAACCAAAAAGTAAGTTTAAAACTCTGCTCATTGTATGCAATACTGATAGATTAATCCAATATACATATACCGTAGGTAAAAAAGGAATTGTTGAACAGGAATTCAGGGGTTATAGAAGTGTGAAGAAATGTGACTAGGTGTTTTATCGCCCTTGATAGGACCAGCACCAAGCTGAGTCCTTTATCAAGTTCGTGCTGTTAGGATGGGCCTCTAACAAAGCCACTTGTCCTGCAAAAGCTCTGCTGCTGACGGTCTGTCCCTTGGGTCAAGTTTCATAATTTTGAGAATGAATTCCTTGTCCTCTCTAGAGATCTCCTTTTCCGAAATCCTTGTAAATGGTTTTTTCTTTTCGGGAGGAATGCTTTTCATAATATATGCCAAAATATTCAATGTTTCCTGAGGGCAGATTTCGCGGTATGTCAAAGGGAATGGCCCAAAGAACTCACACTGTCTCTGAAGAATCTTTAACTCATAATCATCATGATCTGCAGGAACATCTGGTTTAAAAATGAAGAAATTGTCTCCATAGAGCAAGGTTATAAGCTGGAGCAAGGTCAGAATAGCTCAGCATCATCGAGAAATTAATACAAAGAACGTACCAATGCGCCAAAAGACCATATGTCCGTTGGCGTGCCCCAGCCAATTCGGAGCTGTGCTTCAGGACTTCTCCATATAGGTGCTCCAATCAAGTCACTATCTTTGGCATACGCTGAATCCGCAGGAACTGTATTTCCACAGTCTGCAAGTTGGACATCTGTAAACCGTACATTCCCTTGGCCATAGTTTACCAGAATGTTGTCGGGCTTGATGTCTTCAAGAAGTATAAGCGAATGTACTTTATTTAGATTAATTGCACATACCTGTATGGACAAAATTATTTTCATGTAGAACCTTCAGGGCTTCCAAAATCCTTCTTGCAACATATCTAATTTCCTGACTTGTAAGTCGTTTAGAGACAGAGGCGTTGAGAAGGTGATCGTCTAAATATTTCAAGACTATAGCGGGTGGATTTGATGGCTCAATAATCTCGTCGACTAAGGGGCGTATGAAGGGGGTGCGGGATTGAAAGCAGTTAAGAATATCACGCTCATTCTGAAGGCGAAAATGATCGACACTTTTCACAATCACTGGTTGATTGCTTCCAGATTTGCTATACGGAACTGTTATAAGCGGAGCTTCCATGAAATTTGCAGTAGCTTCATACCTTGCCACCCAAACCGTTTCCTGCAATTGTTTGCCGACAGTGTATATTCCATTCTGACCGCGAAGGCACTGGCCTAATCTGAGGGAAGAAGTCATGTTCTGACATCGGAAAATGATACTTTAACCATTAATGCACAAGAAAACTTCCAATCGCGCCTTGAAGGAAGGGCGCGAAATATAAGCGTCACGAGTGGTCGGGATCGGATTTACAACTCGCCGAGGAAAGGAGGACAACCTCTTTAACGAACTCCTCTGCTTACCAGTCCAAGATAACGCAGATTGTGGAGGTAACTATCATCCTTTTGCGCAAATTAATTCCGAGCCCTCAAAATAAATAACCACAGCACCGTTTTAAACAACTTTGAACAAAATTAAAACACAAAAGACAGTATCACGCATGATGTGCGGAATTTTTGATTGCGAAGGTGATGTTAGACTGATAAAACCCAACTAGCCAATCAGTCTACATGAATTTAAAGCGAAAAGTGTAAATGTCCTTTAGCAGACGAATAGAATGAGGAGATGATGCAAGGGCGAAAGACACCTTTCTGTAGTGGTTTAGAATTGCGAAAATGTTGTATGGGTCCATTCGCGCTGGCAAATAGAGTAACCTAGCGACCTTCGATTAGTTCAACTGCTCTAAAAACAACTTTCTGACTTAGCAGGTATTCCAGTGGTGGGTAGGCTTTAGCCAATCAATTGTCTTTGTGAAAATAGAGTGTTGGTGTAACGTTGAGAATTATGAATTTTTCATATAATTAGGTCTTGGGAGAACTTATAAATATTTATGCAACGGGTTAGTAGACCCATAAGATCGCTGGCTTGTTATTATTACTAAATTTACAAGTCTTGTCTCCAATGCGTCGGCTGAACTCCGTGGCCGCTCAGCTCTTTCACGAATTGGCTTAATGGTAGCGAAGTCAGCCTCAGGCCTAATGAAATTTCTCCCTAGCCTGTGATCCACTATGGAGACCGCAGCGGTCCAATAACCTATCCTGCGGCAAGCCTGTGAATGCTAGTGCCTCATAAATGGGGCGCCACCAATACATGAAGCCCATCAATCATTGTATATGAAATTAAAGTGACAGACTTCCAATCAGATAACCCCAAACACAAGACTCATTGGCTCCCAAAATTATTGGACCGCAGCATAGATGATGAAATACTGGACTTGAGGTCGTGTCGAGGAACACCACGGTGGGCTTGGTGAATCACGGCGGGCAGTCAGATCATGTGCTTCCAAGAACATCAGACTTCGTATCGCAAAATCAGATCTTACTTGAAAATAGAAACATAGATGCATTTGTCTGTAGCCAACCCAGAGACCAAGTCTACATACCTGGAGATGACTTAGGGATGTAATTTAAAGGTGGTGCCCATTTAATGTTTAGATTCAAATTAAGGCACGTAGAAGACTACGTGACCTAAAATTTATGAGACGTGGAGGAATAGTAGTCACAGAAAATGATGGAGGACAAGAGTTTAGGGCTCGGCAATTCTACCAATTCTATAATGAGCCTTCGCCATTATCCACCATGCTTTAGGCACCAGGCTAATCGTACTCCTACGAATAATCTCACTACCACTTTGACAATTGCTTTTCCAAAAGCCCATATGATCACCGACGCCAGGTAGTCACTGGTGATAATTGAGCTGATGTAGGATTTTGACTTCTCTGTCCTTCGCAGCGGAATAAGTTAGCTCCTCGTTGTCACGGAGCCGATGGAGAATCGGCCCGTAGGACATACAGAACCCCCGGGCCTCCTAACCCCTGCTCCACCTGCATACACCCCAGCTCCCTTTGCAGTTCTGAACCAGCCTCAGGGAGATTAACGCCTTGACTTTTTGGCCCTTTTTCTAATAAAGAGATTCACCGACTATTCGGTTGGGATTCTAAGGGAAAGAACTTCCTAAAAGAGGAGGATTCTTAAGCTATTTAAGCGCTGCTGAAGGCATAGGAAAAAGGGACAAGAATCAATCTTCTTTGTATTTGTTCTACTACCCAGTCAATGATAGAGCTTTACCTTTTGCCTCCCGTTTCCTTACCTAGTTGACAGGCTATCTACCCTGTATAGTAGATCCTTCGCTACCCTCGTTCAGTAATCGCCGCGTTTTGGGCATGATGAAGGCATAAGAAAAAACTGAGTGACGGGAAAATAGAATGTGATGGGGACACTTCTTGTCTTTACTCGTACCTAGCCCCTTACACAGCCACGGGACTGATCGCCGAGGTGCTCAGTCACACAATAACTGCCACACTGTACCTGATCGCTCACGTATCGACAAATTGGCAACACAAACCAAAGCCAAGATTGAAACCTGGAGAGAGGTGTTTTTCAGTAAAAGGTAAAATAAATAAAATAAATAAAATAAATAAAATAAATAAAATAAATAAAATAAATAAAATAAATAAAATAAATAAAATAAATAAAATAAATAAAATAAATAAAATAAATAAAATAAAATAAATAGAATAAATAAAATTAGAGTAGTACGGTTTAACCGGTAAACCCGACCCGAACCCGCCCCAACTCGGCTCCGGGTTGGGGGCGGTTTCTAGATCTAGGAACCGCCACCGGTTTCGGGTTCTAGGGCCAAAACCCACGCCGAACCCAGAAACCCGCGCGGGTTAGGGCGGGGCGGGTTTTCCGGTTTGGGTGCACCCAAAAAAACCGCTCGCTTAATTTAAGCGAAACCTTAAATTTCTAATTGTATTCAGATATATATAGTATATATCTATATATATTTTAAAAAAAAATATAGATATCTATAAAAATGGGTGAGAAATTCAATGTATTAGATTTGGATTGAATATATATATATTCGATTATATATATATATATATATATATAGGGCACCTTTTCAAAATTTTTGAAAATTAAGGTTTTTCAGGAACTAGGCATTTTTAGAAATTTTTAATAGGTAATTTATATATTTAATATATATAGAAATCTATATATATAAAAAAATTGATATATCTATATATAAAAAGTCGATTTAATTTGTCTCTATAGTAGCAGTAATTTTGGTATGAAAGCGGTAAAAATAAATGACAATACAAGGGGTTGAACCCGGGAACCCGGCTGAACCCGCCACCTTACTTATTTAGGTAATGCCTGACCTAATTAGGCTTAGTCCATGTCTTGGCGGGCCCCCGACGAGTTGGGTTGATCTAGATTGGCCCGGGTTCGGGTCGGGGGCGGTTTCTAGATCTAGGACCCGAAACCGACCCGAATACTACTCTAAATAAAATAAATAAAATAAATAGAATAAATATTAAATAGTACCTTCGCCACCTATTTGGCATCATAATTCCAGGTTGCCTTAATAAAAGAAAGGTTAATGTCTCGAATTACCTCCGCCACGTTCCTGAGCCTCGGAGAGGGGTCGGCTTAGCTAGATTGGGGTACTTTTTGGTAAGGAGCCCCTGATTGGATGAACAAGCAAGGCTGCTGTGTGAACTCGGGAGGCGGCACCTCGATTTTAGGGGGTGGAGGCCAATGATTTTCAACCTGTCAAACTATCCCATGGGTTGTTGATCAGGAAGGCCAATGATTTGAGGCTGTCGCGTTACTGTCAAGTGAGTTTCGGAGCGCGACCTCAGCTTCACCTGAAAAAATAATCGCCCTGCAGGTGATAGTGAATATTTTACAAGAGTAGGCAGGACTCCATTCACCATCGAAATGTCACACCACCTCGGCGTTCGATCACTGGGATGAGCGCCTCTTCAAAGAAGCAAACCTTGCCATCCAGGAGTGTCTTAAATGAAGGGTTTTCATCCTCCGCATGGGCCTCCCCCTCACCTAGGCAAAGAAGCAGGAGCAGGGCTCGAATGGCGATTGGCTTGACTTATTAGCGCCGAGATCATGTAACGAGACGGCAGATGTACCGCAACGAGGGTGGCCATTCGGCAGTGTTGTCACTGTTTATGCTAGCATAATAGTCTTTCGCACCCATCATCTCGGCGCCTCTGTGGTCTAACCGACCCCGGAACTGGTGTAGGGGTCGGTTGGTTTGTGGCTCGGGCACTCTGATTACGGGTGCCACAGGCAACGATTACGCGTGAAGCTGTCACAGTACATTCTTTTATGACGGCGTTTAACCTTGACTTTTATTGGATACTTTGCGCTCCAATTATGCGATTTGATCTGCAAAAGAGTCACTGGTAATTATAGGAACGTTGTATGAGCAATTCGTAAGTTCCGTCTAAAGCTCCGAATGCGGCTTGGACTTCGACTGTCTCAGCCGTGTAGCCTTCTTCTACCTTGGACGATATCAGTGGACGAATGCCTCGCATTGCTGCAAGATACCTGCGAGATGAGCGTCTTTTGACAGAAGCGAACCTCGTCATCCAATAGTCTGGCACGATCTGCCCAAATGAAAGGCCACCCCTTCCGCGTCGGTGGGGTTTGCGATCCTTGATATTGGTGGAGAAGTTGTGCTTGGTATCGCCTGTGACTTTACTTGCAGGCACTCACGTTAGTGGGTGGTCAATGCGAACGTGATCGACGGCTCAAATTAGTGGGAAAGCCCAGCAGCCGGCGGTTAGACGTGAGTCACCTGTCGAACACCAGCCTGGCAGGTTTCTGGGCCAGCCATCCATCGACTTTTGCATTTACCATCGTCGTCGACCTTGACATCTGAAATTATTCTAGTCAGCCAGCGAGATTATTGGGGTTAAGGGAAATGATAAGGTAACTAAACTTCAGTCGCGCCGGTCTTACATTTCCTTTCCATGATTGGAGGCTTGAGTCAAACGTTTTATGCGAAAGACGCGGACAAATTTACGCACAAAGCTATCAGTATTATGTCTCAAGGATTCGAAAAAATTCCGCTGACACAAATATCTAAAATTACCCTTCGGAAGGTATCTGATTTGGTCGACTTAAACCCATGCATCTCATTGGTTGAAGCACTAAAATATCCAACTTATGAAATCCAAACGTCCACTCCAAAACCGATAAGACCAAATCAACCCAAGTGATTGGACCTATTCATGTAACCATGCCGTTGCATTGCTTGACAGAGCCACGACTCACGCATGGACAACAGCTGCAAAGACGCTTTAGGCACTTCCACACTATAGACAAATCCATGTGAATACTTACGCTGCGTAGAAGAAAGAAGGCTGGCATGATCATTTCTTAGTCGGAAAGTGCACACTTTGTCCTTCGTTTTTCGAGTTGAAGCAGACTCCAGTGAAATGGTCTCTGGGATCGGTGCTCGAATGCTCGGACTCTCTATTAACACAGTTAGCCTTTGAAAGCGAACACTAAGTGAGCCCTAACCTCGCGCAGACGTCTTTTGTATCAGCAGGTAATTCCCCAGTGTATCCCTCCACCGCCTTAGTAAAAGCGTCCCCGACTGCATCGACAGCAACGTCAGGACGTATCCAATGGCTAGTTTTCGTTGCCACCGAGATCGTAACCTCTCGGCCGTTTTTGATGATTGTGCTGACGGTCTTCTTGGAAATAATTTGATTGTACGACATGATGAACAATAAAACTAACTACTTGTGATCGAAAAGATAGTATGTCGCTGGTTAGGAAAAAAGGTGTGAGTTATTTCGACAACGGGTAGAAAACAGCAAGCCTTTATATCTTTTGGATTGTCCCACAATGTTTCAGCCGTCCTGTTGGATATTATCATAAGTGGATGGCAATCAACAAATCAGGTGGGTGTATGTCGCACTAGCCCGATCACAGCGCTTCCAGCGCGGATGGATAAGGTCATGAGCGAATCGCTCTCATCTTGCCATGCCAGCCTTTCTCGCGGCGGGACATTGCTTCCCAAGGTTGAGCGGTAAACGAAATGAAAATAAAAATAACCAGCGTCAGGACAATTACTACATACGTGAAGCATAGTATCTAGCTTACTGACAGTGTTGAGTCACGCTTAGCCCAATGAAGCTTCTTAGTGGTCTACTTAGGATTAAGGGGAAGGCTGCGGTCCAATACATCGAGGATGCCAGTGGTCTTGCCCAGCAATGGAAAACGAAATTCGTGACATTGCCAAGAAAACCCTTTCCTTTCGTGCCTATAATGGGCTATGGGGCTTGGATGCCGCAGATTTGTGGATTGATGATGCCTGGGCAATTATGAATAGATTATTCGACTGATTGCTATTCTAGCCAGAGACGTGGGAGTAAGCAGTGGCTCAGGTGTGACTTTTGTGAGTCTCGAAGACTCCACAATGTCTGAACCAATCGCAGCCGAGGGGTTGTCCTTATTATCACTCTCGGTCTGTGCCATGCCCCCGGGGGGAAGGCGGGGGGTTTGCATCCAGATTCTAGTGGCATTTCCGCATCGGCTTTCCTGCCCCCTCTTGGTCAGTCAGTTACTGGACCATGGCCTTTTACCCGCAGATCTCGCCCATGTTCTTGACTGTTCTGAGCCTATCAGTGTCTTCATGGTTCCATTATCTGGACCCAACCTATCAGTATCACCCTCGACAGCCAAGGTCGTAGTAATACAAAGCTCATTGAACAGAGCCATGGCCCGCTGGAATACCAATGGGAACCAAAGGCACTCCAGCTTATGCATTAATCATGATTCGTAACATCACATCAGTTCGCCAGAGGGTTGTGAGAGAAAAGAAAAGGAGGTTGCGCCTACCCTCAAATGAGAATCATCGGCCTATTCTTCTATGTTCTCCGACTCGCCTATCCCAGCAATCTTGGCCTTCTTTCGTTTGACAATCGTGCCAATGATACAGGAGATTAGAACATACCCACTGAGGTTGATGATGAATACGGGAAGAAGCTAAAGCTGAAAGGCCCAGTAAGTGGTTCTTCAGATCATGTAGGACACCATTATCTCCCTTAGCCGATAATGAGATTGTATGATGCTACAAAATTTGTTATGTATATTCAAGAACTTAGGCTCAGTCAAGTGGGTGATAAGCACAAATGCAAGAAATCGATTTGATATCTCTTAGTTTAGAACAGACACTATCATAGGGTATAGTGCAATGGCCTTAATGCCATGTGTGTGCCAACGAGCTACCCCTAACTCATATTACAGAATGCTTCGTAAGAAAGAAGCATACAGCGGCAGGAGACTTCGATTTGTACTGGGCTCTCTTCCCGGACCTTTTCTAAACTGCAAGGACGATGGGAACACGTTCAATGTAAACGTAAAAACTTGGAGTACATAATAAAATGACGTGGAAGAATTGAATGAAACTAAGCTAAGCAAAGCAGCCTCCTATTAATCTCAACGCGTGTCACTTCTCGGATGCTGCTAATCCACCAAGTATTGTTCGGCATGAATCGCATCGAACAGGCCAGGTAAATGACGGTTTAGTGTATCCAGGGCAGGGCAGACTACCTCTTTCAACTCTTGAACCCTGAGTTCATAGGACGATACGGCACCCTTCCACCGTGATATTTCCTCCTGTAGCTTCCGACGCTCTGCTTGGCTATCAGCCAGCACGTCCTGCTTTTCCTTCTCGAGCCTTTGTATTGTAGCTGCGAAGCTGCTGCAGGGGACTGAGTTTTGTTTCTCGGTCTGAAATAATAAGCCAACTAGATATACGAAAAGGATAGGATATAGTCATATATACCTCAAGGTCCTGGCCATTTTGCAAAGCCTCTGAATGTATTGCTTCTATTAGGTCTGGGGCTTTCAAGGCATGGTAGATCTTCTGAAAATTTCCAACACTGCCACTGCTTAAATTTGATTTGAAGAGGGGCTTTAGGTGATCAGCAACATGCCATCTGTATGGATCTTCGTGACGTGGCTGCAAGCGGATCTTATCAGGGGGAATCTCAAAGCCAAGTCGACTGTCTATATTTTATGTCAGCATCCTGATGAAGACTATTTGATATATGGTCTCTTGTTCATTTCTGTCGTTGATAATCATGGCGCTAGTGCTTCGAACTATTTTATCCCACCGCTTGAGATTTGGACTTGGGATGTCGGTATGAGCAACAATGGGTACCTTACTTATATGCTCTGAAAGCGACCTTCGACATTTATTCCTCCAGAAAGTACGCTTTTGGTTACTAGAGGTGGTCATTGTAACAGCCAGTATCACGTAAGGTAGCTCGTGATTCTTTAGAGATAGTGAATATTTCGATTACACACTAGTGTCCATAAAATTTTGCAGAGAGACATGGGCTCTTATGACTAGTCTAGCGGGAACATATATTCTAGAGATGCTTCAAATGTGGTTAACTTGATAATCATGGAGCTTTTTGCGGCCACCCCAGAATTGAGGAGTATATCATACCCCGCCCCTATTTCATGAAATAAACCAGAGGGTTTGACATGAGTTATGTTTTATCGATACTCCATATACAGCTACAAAACTTTTAGTTGATGCTTGAATACACCGTAGTATCAAAAGTAGAGTGCATATTAGAACCCCGGATGTTTAACAAGGTTATAGAGTGACCTCCAGAAGATGTTCAACAATTTTTGTTATCAAATCTACGTGTACAATCACGAGGTGTTAGCCTTCAGACATCACAGAAAATATCGAATCATGTGCGGATTATCGATGTTTTTATTTGGTATCTTGTGGGAGAATATATTGGTTAATAGTGTTGAGCTCATTATGAACAACTAGCAGCTGTAAAAGGAGAATCACGGGGGTAGTGTTAAAATAATACTATACAATACAGTAAAATATTATGTTAATGTAACTCACACGAACAGAGCGCTCGTAAGCGTATTTGCAGTATACAGACGATGATGATGATGATGATGATTCATACGCCGACCCCTCGCCTCAGGGCGATATGCGGGACCGCCACTATCTGTACTCTATCTGTGCGTCTATTTATAGTAAACTATTACTTTCCTGACGAACTTGGAGCCTCGTCAAGGCCTGTGTTGGCCTATGCCTGGTGTTCTGTTCTGCCGCCCTCGTGGCGCGCGACTTCGAAATCTCTGCGATGCCTCTGCATAGTCCAGTACCGCGCCTAAGACGCTGCTGTCCTGCGGGGCATCTTGTAACCTACCTTCCTTACCTTGTTCAGCTCCTCCTAGCATATCTGAAATGTTGTTGAATGCTCTTCCTATTTTGCGTCGTAGCTCTTGGCGCAGCCTGTTTAGCCGCGGGCAGTCAATTAACACATGGACCACTGTCTCTACCGCCCCACATTCACATTTTTCCTCTTCCTGGAAGCGATGTTGCTTGCCATATGTTGCCAGCCACGAGTGGCCGGTCCGGAGTTGGGTGAGCAGATAAGCTCGGTTGCGAGGGAGTGAGCCGTAGAGCCGGCGGGTGCGGCTTGACGGTAAGGTCCGATCGATTTTGCGGAGGTGCCCTCCTTTCTTGGAGGTTCTCCATTCTTGTTCCCATTCCTTGCTAATTCTATCGCGGATATATCCCTTTTCACAGGACAAAAGATGTCGGAACGGGTGTTTCTTTTCTAGGCCTACTGCTTCTTTGGCAAGCCGGTCTGCTGTCTCATTTCCAGGGTCACCGCAATGTCCCGGGACCCATTGTAGTCGCAGCGGGATTCCTCGGGCTTTTAGCTCCCCAGCCGCCTGATGGATGGCCTGAAGAATTCGCTGGCCTGACTTATTCCATGCATTCGCAATTGCCTGCAGTGCGGACACACTATCGCTGAGGATTGTTGCTGGGCCTCGTGTTGTTTTCGCAGTAGTTTGATTCTTTTGCGCCAGTTGAAAAACCAGCCCAATTGCATAATAGATCTCCATGAGTTCTGCTGCATAGACAGACCAATAGCTCATTGAACCGATACTAATTTGTCGGGACCCTAAAATCTGCTGATTTTTGTCCAGGGCTACTGCTGCAGCACCCAATTGATTTTGTTGTCCTGATGCATCTGAAAACACCGTGGCACCTGTCATTGCTTGCCTTGCTGCGGCGTTGGCTTTGGCCTTCTCTCGGTCAGGCTCGATTTCAATTTCCGTGAAGGGCTGAGTTCGCCATGGTGCTAGGGGTGTTGGGTCAATGGTTTCTAGGGCTTGTAGACGGTTAAGGTCCATAGTCCGCATCGTTTCTGCAAGGGGGAATCGTTGACCACTTCCAATATGTAAACTCCGCGCTATTGCTCGAACGATCACTCCGTGGATTGGGTGATTTCCTGGTAATGTGCTGAGGCGGGCCGCTGTTATCTGTGCCCGTTGCTTAAGTCGCAAGTGGGTGGGTAATATGTGGGATTCAACTTCCAGTGCCTCTGTGGATACTGTTCTAAAAGCAGAGAGGATCCGGATAAGGGCCGTTCGTTGGACCGTTCTCAGGAGCCTTAGGTGTGTTTTGTCTCTGAGTGGGTTGTGCCAGACTGTAGATGCATAGTCTATGGTCGGCGTTACACACGCTTGGTAGAGTTGCCGCATCTGTTCTGGTCGGAGGTGTCTGAGCCCCCCAAGGGCTATATTCACCTTAGTCGCTCTCTTGACTGCCCGCTGTATATGTTCTTTCCATCTCATCTCTTTATCAAAGATGACCCCTAGGAGCTTAGCCGTGTCGGCTGGTTTAATGACCTGGCCGTTTATGAGAATCTGCCCTTTACAATGCTCACTCTTGCGGCGAGTCAAGTGTATTAGCTCGGTTTTCTCAGCGGCGAAAGACGCGCCGGTTCGTCGCGCCCATTCGTCAATCCGCGGGATGTCTTCTTCCTGGATTTTCTTGATGTTTTCCTCCGCTGATGGGCTGGTTCTCCAGCGGAAATAGTCATCGATAAATGCAGATGCACCACCGTTGCTGTCCACTGGTTGGTCTACCAGGTCCGAGTTATAGAAGCAGAATAAGATTGGTGAGAGTGGGGATCCTTGCGCGAGGCCGGCATGTTCTAGGGGGAGGTTTTCAGTCTCAAAGTCGTCAAATGTAACACTCGCTTGTCGGTTTTCCATAAAACTACAGATCCACTGTCGGGCTTTAAATGGGATACCTTTTGCCCGTAAACGAGTGTCAAGGCTGGTTTTGTTGACCCCATTGAATGCGCCTTTAAGATCGAAGGCAACTAGCGTGACCACCCTGGATCGCACCCATGCTCGATCGATCGCGTTAGCAAGTACTAGAAGGGCTTGCTCAGTGTTACGTCCTGGTCTGCCCCCAAACTGCGTGTCTGGTAGCAGACCGTATTTCTCAGCCCAATAGGACAGCCTTCGGGCCATAACCGCTTCCAGTAATTTCCCCAGGGTGTTCAGCAGCGAGATGGGCCGGTAGGCCCCAGGTGCAGAGTAGTCCGGTTTACCCGGCTTCCGCAGTACCACGATTCGTGCCCGTTTCCATTGATTGGGGTAGTAGCCAAGGTCTAGTGATTTTGTGAAGATTATGGTGATGGTTTCCTTCAGGTATGCCCATAGTTGCTTCCAGACGAGGGTTGGGATACCATCCTCGCCAGGGGCTGTGGTTCCCTTAGCTGCTCTGATTGATCGGTGAATCTCTATTTCTGTAATCGGCTCCCACCGCAGCTCCTCCGCGGGGGACTCCACTTCTTCGTCCCCGGGATCTGCCATTTTTGGGAAAAAGGCTTCCAGGAACACCTCTGCCTTCTCTTGGTTGTCTGTGACTTCTTTGGTGTCCACCTTGAGTGTTGGGATGCTCATGTCGGCATCACGGGGGCGCATGTAGGTGGCTGCTTTCCACAGGTGGCCTTCGCCTGCTTTGTCAAGGAACTCTCTCCAGTGGCCGGACTTTGCCTTTTCAATCGCTCTTGTCCATTGTCGTCTTTTCCGCCGCATTTCTTCAAAGAGAGTTTTTGTCATTGGGTGACTAGGTCCTAGGATTGCACATCCATCTTGCCATCTCCGGCGGATCTGATTGACTTCGGTCTGTTGGACCTTAAGATCTGGGGTGAACCATCGCTTGGAGTATGGAGATGGCGCTAAGAATGGGACATGTTGGTCAAGGACAGTGGTTGTTGTATGAATCAGATTCTCGACCACTTGATCCAGGTCCTGGCTTGACAGGATCCTTGGTTGTGGGTCAATCAAGTTGAGTATGTCTTGGCCCACCTTCGTCCAGTCAGCTCGGTCATAGGCTCTTTTCAGCTTCGGTTTTACGTTTTGCTTCGGTTGGAGACTCCATTCCGAGTATGTCCCGCGATGGTCTGACCCATAGTGGTTGTGGTAGAGTTGACACTTGATTAGTCTTTCTGTGTTGTTAGTGAGTGTGAGGTCTAGGACTGATGTTTTTCCAGGTTCTTTGAGAGACCAGAATGTAGGCTGGCCTGGAGCCAGGCACCATTGTAGTTCGTGGGCTTGAAAGAAGTTAATCAGCTCCTCTGCGTGTTCTGCGAAAGAGTGGTGAACAGGACGGTGGCTCCATGCAGGGTGGTGGCGGTTCCAGTCCCCAGCCAGAATGAGTTTTGTTACTCGGTTGTTTCCTTCTGCATGTTGTCGGATGCTTGTCTGGATTTCTTCTAGGATCTGTTGTGCACTGGAAACCTCTGGCGCTTCATACAGTGCGACTGGTGGGATATAGACGGAGAATATAAGGTATTGTAGTTCTGGGGTCCAGATTTTGATGGCCACCACATCCGGATGATTGCAGTGGATTTGCCGATGTGATGATGTTGAGATCCTTCGGTTTACATAGAGAAGGCTGCGGAACCGGACTGATTCGTCTGTATAGGTTGGTCGGTAAAGTCTCCATGCACTGTGGTTAACATGGCTTCGATAAGCAGTCATTGGTGGCTCTTGGATCAGGAGCATGTCCAGATTCTGACTCTGATGATCATTGATAAGAGCCTCCATTCCCGGTCTAGATTTCATGATATTCAACTGTAAAATACGAAGGTTTGTTGTCATTGGGACGACCTGGGGTTAAGGGGTGCTTGGCACATCCGGTCTCCTGTTGGGTGTTCTCCATTGCAGTCCGAGCATTTAGGTCTTATTCCTGGGAAACAGTGGCGTTGGTCATGCTCTCTTGCACAGTAGCCACATTTTACTTGCTTCTTACATGACCAAGCTAGGTGGCCAAATTGCTGACAGCGACGGCATCTTTTCTGTTCAACCCGGTAGGGTTCAACGCTTCCGATGAACCTCTGCCCTACTAGCAGTCCGTTGTTGATGATCCATTCCGCTGCCTCCGGTGAATCAAGCCAAATCCCCATCGAGGCCGACTTGCCCATGGGCATGTCTCTCTTCTTTAGCCATGCAATGTCTTCAACCCGGAATTCTTTTTCATAAAGATCATTTTCTATCATGATCTTCTCTATTCCTTGTTTCTTGTTCTCTTCCAGATTAAAGTCTTCTGTAGGGACTCGGTGGACCACGATGCCAAACCGAGGTTTCACTACTTTAGTGTTATTTCCCAGTTCTTCAAGCCACTCGGTATTGTTCCGGGCTGTCTCAGCGGATTGGGCATCTCGGAATCGGATGACATATCCTGTTTTTGTGGGGCCGATGCCGGCCACCTGCACTTCTTTCGTGGGTTCCGCATTTAGAAGGGCTGTTCTGATATGTGTGTTTGCCGCATCGGTCGGCAGGAACCTCGAGAAGCGGTCATTATCGATTTCTTCGTCGAGAGTCGGTGCAGTGCTGATTCTAACGCAATTCGGTTCATTTCGGGGGCGTGGAACAGTTGTTTTGGGGTCTGGTACCGGGTTACCGGCTACCACTGCGGCCCAGGATTTTGTCGGGGGCGTGTTCAGCTGCTGTGCTTCGGTTTTGGCCCGGAGGGCTTGAATCTCCTCTCGCAATTCTACATTCTGTGTTTGCAGGAGCTGCTGTTCCGCTTTCAGTTCCCGAATTTCTGCTCTTGCTGCCTCGATGATTTCTGTTTGGTGGGCAAGTGCCTCCTTGAAGCTGGTGAAGAATTGCCGGACATCTTGATTTGTCACCCTTCCATTGTTTTCCCCGCAGGTCGCGAATTCAGGGTTCGAGATCGGCTCATTTCCTTCCGTATCTACACCCCTCTTGCGGCGTTTTCTTGTCAATGGGATCCTTGGGCGAAAAACTTCTTGCGTGAAGATTCGTGGTGTTTCCTCCGTGTTTGTGGGATGGGGTTCGGCAATCCCTGCGGGCGGGATCGCCATCGGGCCGAGACTAGTTCCCGCTCGGCACACAATGACAGCTTCAACCACTCAACAATTTTGATATGGCACAATTACAGTTGCCATATATTCATACAGAGTCCTTGATCGTCTCAATTGTGATCCTGTAGTGGTACAGAGTGTCCAGAAACTGGTGTCGACAGTATACAGACTTTTTCGAAATCAGTTTCCAATATATGCTCCTCGATATTGTTCCCAAACCCTAAACGCCAAGCCGTGCTAAACCCTATATGTGTTATGCAAGGATTATACTGTATAAACTAGTTACTGTAACCTTTATGAAACCATACCCGTCACCTGCTTATGTGGTCACCCTATTTCTACACTGGTGATACTAGGTGCAAACAGCTCGTCCACGTAAACTAAATAATGAGTAAAACCTGAGACATTCATGAACTGATTGCTTGAATTACTTGTGATACTGTACTGTATTTACCATACTAAACATCCACTTCCAGGTCTTTTCTATTACACAAAGATTGAAATAAACTGACTGTATTTGTCACTATTTCTTACACGATACATAAAAAGGAAGAATGCCTTTCTCATACCATAACAACACGGCCGCATGGGTCTGCACCTTGCTATTAGAAATGGCAGCCGCGAATATTATCTTATGAGGTTTGACCTTCACTCCGTCAGCCTAAATCTGACCACAGCGTCTATACTCTCGGAAGCATCAGTGGTCACAATGTGGACATGCGCTGAACTAAAGAAGGGGGGAGGGTTTGTAAGATCAATGTTACACAAGGACTCATAATGCTACGTACAGTATGCATTCTTTGTTTGTTTAAGCAAACATGCATAATTGGTGGCTGAGATTTGTCAAAACGCAAACATGGATAACTCAACAAAAAGAAAAAAGAAAAAAAGAGAGTTCCTTATAGAGAGCTTGGATTAGCTATTCTCATAAGTTACAATCTTCCTGTTTATCCTAAGTACCCTAATCTCATGCCTTCACTACTAGCACTATATTGCAAACATCACTGATGGCCAATCTCGCAGCCCCACGCCGAGCAATTTTGCCTGCGCCATGTCGTGGTCCTCATCGGTCTCCTACCCCTATTCGCCATATTGAGAGAAAGCCAAAGCGGCGGAGCTCAGCTTGTACATCATGTCAACGAAGGAAAGTGAAAGTATGTATTATTTTCTTGCACAGATTTGCGCTTTTCGAGTATCGCTCACGCTAAAAAGTGTATTGGCCCGACTCCCTGCGGAGCATGCGTTGCGTCAAAGTCCGAGTGTTCTTTCGATCCTTCAACTGATAAACGGCGAAAACTGGCACAGAGGGTTGCCCAGAAAGATGCCGAAAACTACCGATATATCTCGATCTATTTAATCAATATTCTGCGGTCTGGGAACGAAGTGGATCTGAACAACCTTGTGAGAGAGATGCAAAAAGCCTCCTCCCTCGATTCCGCTCTTGCAGATTTGCAGTTGAAGGTATCTCCAGAGAAGAACTGACTGATAAATCTTCTTGTTTTGGCTCTGCAGGACCTTCGAGTCTGTTAAACTGATTGCGGACTTGGAGAGGGAGGACGGGGATCATTTACATTCTCCTGATAGTGGATTTGAATATCGAAGATTAGCGAGCCATGAGTTAATTCATTCTTAGCATGCCATCGTCGTTAATCTAGAGCTAAAAAGAGAAATCTGGTCATGTTCGGAACTGACCTGGGTAGGCCTATCAGGTATGCAATTGATATATTGAAAAGTCAATTGTACCATGCTCAACATCAGTACAATCGAGAAGGCCAACTAGTCTAAAGTGATGTCCGCCCCTAAACCCAAACTTGGAATAGTGATGGAAATACCAATGCCCCTGAGGCCAAAGTCATGACATACTCATCAATTCAATAAACAATTCCATATGCTTTTCGTCAACCCAACACTGCACAAGAAACTGAGTCTTTCTACCACTGGCTATGTCAACTTTTCGTTCGCCAAGAATGGTTATACCGTCAGTCTCTTCGCTAACAACCTAGAGTAAACACCATAAATATGCTTTTCACGATAGTATCCCAGGGAGCGCTCACCGAATTTGCAGTGTCTCCCTCAAATGAGTCATCTGAGTCTAAAAGCTCATAGTTGGTGTATTTATTTTCCCAAGCGGGACTATTTGGCCCCTGGTTGCCGAGGAAGTTCTCATCATTGAATCCGGGCTCCGAGTAGTCAGACTCGAATTCCCATTCCGTTTGTCCGAGTATCTCAGGGTTGATTGTCTCTCCTATGCTATTCAAATGCATATCGGCATTCCAAGGAGATTGGTGATCCATGATAAACTCTTCCGCTTTTAGAATTATTTTTGTCGATTGCAATCAATTTATGATCAAGACAGGGCAAGTCTTGCTTATACATATATATAAGGCCAAGGCTCCTTTCCCCAAATTTCGTTGGTGATACTAGAATTGAGGCTCAGGTATAAACTGCTGAGATTCGTGGTTGTGAAGGGCAGGAAGGTTTGGTGTATATCAACTAATGCCAGAGGTATATGGTGTTTCTGATTTAATCCTACTATTTCGAAGGGGTCAAGAATTGCTTGGGAATCTTGGACATCTTCGCATGATCTGTGACTAGGGGCCAAGTTACTTTCCCCAGACCAAAAATCTACGCCTGACGGACTTTGGGATTTCAAATTAATATCAATAAGATTTATCATGCTGAGGATGTAGAGCAGCCCTTCTCGAGTGGCTAGATACCTTCTTCATGACTTCCATTTCCCTGTATGGAATCCAGGATTTCCATTTAAGCAACGTTTTGAAAAGGGCAGGCTGACTTCTCAGGTTACTGAATCGAGCTTAAGAAGAGTTCGACTTCTTGAAGGAGTCTTCAATCACTGTCTTCTGCCTCAGGATCTTGCCCCTTGCTAGGCAGCAGGATGTGTAGCTACACTATACAGTACGTTTCTCGATAGATGTAATTCATCGGGGCAATTTTGTTTTTTCAACCTTCGAAGAGCATATGGCACCCCCCCCCCCCCCCCCCCCTTTCGCCCCCCTCTCCCTCTTCCGCATAGCCCGTGGGCGGTTGACCCTCATTATCAACCAATTTTGAAACTCCCGCACTTAAAAAGTCTCAACCATCTCTCTGGATCCTGTTTCAGTCGCAAGATATAAGGCTCTTATTCCATGGAATTCCTCCTCGAGGGTAGTGTTTTGTTATCTATATAATGCATGTATATCGCGTCCGAACCGCCGTACAGAGTGCTACAAATGCATCACAAGGCACTTGCTCCTATGAGGTATTCTAATTTTGTTCATATATACAGTATAATGAAATGGGAACAAGACCCTTCGATTTTATCGAGAGGCTCTTCTAGATATCGCACATAGCTTTCTCAATCCATATAAAGATTAAAATTCGTGCCGCCTCGTTGGCTATTGTTGCACATGTGGTTGAAGTCTTCCAGATGGCCGCGTTGTGGTCATCCATCAGGTTCTCAAGAATCTCTATATATTTTTGCTCGTTCATCAAGCTCCTCGGTCAGTTCCTTGCACCTGTGAAGGATCCAGACCGACTCTTGAATCACATCCTGTCTTTCATCAAAAGTCAAAAGCTCACCGGCCTTGTTCACGCAAGATTTAAAAGTCTCGTGGAACTCCGGGTCACTATTAACTGCCCAGAAGGACAAAGGAGGCGGAAAGGATTGAATTTCGTCATCCGTGGTTAGACCCCAAAATTCGGGTCCAGCTTTGAGTATCTCTTGGCGAATAAATCGGCCGCCGTTAAACAAAGCCGAGTAGAGCACCCAGACGTACGCGAGCAGTTTATGCGGGTTCTCGTTTATACGGCATTTGATGACGTCTTTTATATGCATGTCGTGCGACTCATTGGGAGTCAGATTGGTCATGGCGGGGTAAGAGGAGTGTAGTCTCTTAAGATCTTCTATAAGCCGCTCGGTCCGATAAAGGTCGACCATGCTAAGAAGCTTTAAGAGATCTGAGATTTTCTTTTCGTAACTGGGACTAGTTGAGCTGCAGGGATATTTGACAATCCAGTCCCTAAGGTCTCTCCATGCTTCTTCGAAGGCGAGGTACATCTCCGCATAATAGGAGAAGCCAAGCGTATAGAGACCGAGGGACCTCTTCTCTCCGCTTAAGCATTGGAGTACACGGGCAGAATTCATCTTATTAACCTCCATATGTGGCACTCTATTTCACTCAGTTATCGGGCTCTTTCGTTCACATATTAATCAGTACTCACCTAATGGCCGCTTTGATCATTGCAGTGATTCCAGTCATTGTGAAAGGTGATTTCCAATTGGATACACTCGTACTATCTAGTAAAGGAATATTTCTAGAAGGTAAATCGTGGTCGGTATCAGTCAAGGCCGGCACTAAGAAAAGTGCTGGGGAGGCTTAAGTCTGCGTTTCAAGCATTTATACTAAGATCGAGTCGTCTAAGACATCATATGTAGAAAGCTTGGTGAAACGCCTAAGAAACCAGGGGCAAGTGAAGGTACTAGAGAAGAAAATATTGTTTTGTTGAACATGTTCACTGTCTTTTGGTACCAGGTCTGCAATCATGCGATAAAATATAGTCCTTTAATGAGGTCTTACGAGTTTTCATTTTGTTGAAAGGAATCGTATACTCCCCAGGAAGGCGAATGCCTTAGAAGTAAAAACCTATACCTCTTTTTTGGAAAAATGAACACAACCGACTAAGCACATTAAGGTAGAAATGGTTATCGTTCTGCGTTTGGTTGAACAAGTTGAACGTTCTTAAAATTTTTCGAACCTTTTTTTTGAAGTGGCTCTCGTCCCCACTTCGCTCGAACCCCACCAGCCGGTGCTACACAAAACAAAATAAACTCAGCAAAATAAGAAACGGATATTAGCCCAAGAACTGTAAAGGTTAGAAAGAGGACGACAACCTTGTGCTAGAAGGTGCTTAACTACCTATGTCCAATAGTCTATTACTACATTTACTGATCCCGCGATTTGAACAATCCTACTGCGGAAATTGGGTGTCGAAGCTATCTGTGGGCGTGTGATCAACGTACTAACCCAACATATGTAAGATGATTAATTATTAGTTCTCGGATTGAACACTCTAGAGCCTGTAGAACATGATATTACCGTAGGCTGCTTCGCACTAACATACTCGTTCCATACATTAACCGCATAAGCTATAGAAGAGACTGTGTATTATTACCAAGACCCAGTTGAGGATTACCTAAATAGGACGGCCCTTCTGCTTAACACATCTATAAGTCTTATTACACAACCTGACAACAAAGAAAATCACCAAAAAAATGCCATCTTCTACTGATCCGGAGAGCATTAGCCCAGACCTATTGGGACGCCGTCTGTTATTCTCATTCTCGGGTAGGTGGGCCCCAAACCGCTTACTGAAGAGCTCTACAGCCGAATGCATGGCGTCTTTCTCTGCTTCTGATTCTGGCTCTCGTGGAATCCCTTCTCCTGAGCTCGTCAACTTATACCGGCGCTGGGGCGAGGGTGACATTGGAGTTATCATTACTGGTAATATTATGATCGATCCTCAGCATCTCGTGTCAGCCGGAGATCCTATCATACCTATAGATGCACCGTTTGAGGGTTTGCGATTTGAGAGATTCAGTAAAATCGCATTGGAAGCAAAACGTCATGGCTCCCTCATTATTGCTCAACTATGCCACCCCGGTCGTCAGACCCCGGTATACCTGCAACCATTTCCAATTAGTGCGAGCGACATAGGGGTGAGCGGAGGGAGCTTTGGGGCTGATTTTGGTAAGCCCCGGGAAGCAAAAAGGGAGGACATCAGCTATATTGTGGAGGGTTTTTCTCATGCCGCCGCATATGCTGAAAGGGCTGGGTTCGACGGTATCCAGTTGCAAGCAGCTCATGGGCACCTGCTAAGCCAATTCCTGTCGGCCCGAACAAACAAACGTCAAGATAATTACGGGGGCAGCATAAAGAACAGAATGAAGCTGATATCCGAGATTCGAAAGGCAATATCCGAACGAGTGGCAGAAACCTTTACCGTTGGGATTAAGATTAACGCTGTTGAATTCCAGGAGAGCACGTTCAACTTGGAAGAGACCGTTCAACTGTGCATTGAATTTGAGAAAATGCGTTTCGATTTTGTTGAATTGTCTGGCGGCACTTATGAGGATTGGACAATCGGCCGCAAGCAGGTCGCTTCTATACCACAGCATGAGGGGGTAAGTCAACAGGATGAAACATGACAACTTCGATGGGCAACATAGTGACACTGGCTTGCAGTTCTTCTTAGAGTACGGGAAAATCTATTCGGAGAAGATGGAGCGCACAAAGGTTTACGTAACTGGAGGATATCGCTCTGTCAAAGGTATGATACGCGCCGTGCAGGAGGTAGATGGCATAGGCCTAGCACGGCCCCTATGCCAAGAACCTCATTTATGTTCGCATATTTTGTCTGGAAGTGTCGAAACAGCCCCTCCGATCAAGATTGACACGGATAACTTCTATCTTACTTCTGTTGCAGCGCTTATGCAGATGCAGCACCTGGGGAAAGGCCTGCAACCTGTCGACTTGGGTTCTGAACGAGATACAAACAGATTATACAAGGCAATACTGGATCATGAAAGGACCAGGTACAGTGCAGCTGCTCCAATGGACTTTTTGTGATACTTCTACAGAACTTCCTCAAGTATCTGAAGCCCGAATCTTTATAGAGCGCCGAAATCAGGCAGATGAAGCTATACAGGCAGATAGACCTCTACCTACTGAATCGGCTTCTAGGCGCGCTCTATCTAAATGTCTGGCTGTGGTATACAGGGTTATAAAATTACGCACTGCCATAATCGATAGAACCACTCATTTTTATATAGAAGTCTGAATTCATGGTGTTTTAATCATTTTAAATTTTTATATGGCAGGTGGTGTTGGGTTCGCTTACATCTTCGGCTCGCTTACCGATTACGTTAGGCAGTCCCCGGTGGCGCGCGGCTTCAGAATTCCTGCTAGGCTTCCGCGTAGTCCAATATCGCACCTAAGGCGCTACTTTCCGGTGGGCCATCTTATGCTCTGCCTTCTTTACCTTCATCATCACCTCGTTGCATATCTCAAATACATATTGTTGAATGCACTTCCATTCTTGCATTGTAACCCTTAGTGCAGCCTGTTCAGTCGTGGTAGTCAATATTGCCCGTCTTGGTAGGTATTTTTAAAATATGGCTCACCTCCATTGATGATCTTGAACATGTCTGCTCTGCAAACTTTAAAATGTTATATAGACTCACCGTTAGGGATCTGGCAAAGACTATATTCCAAGCCCCCATTCTCCAGTATGCAGCTGTCGTGATCTCCCTACTGTACAGTACTCCAACAAACAGATAAATCTAATAATGATTTCAAATATACGGTCACTAGGGTGTCTATACGTGTGCGGCAGAAGGCAGATGAATAATAAGATTCATAGACAACGTCCGCATCACTATGAAGTCATATCTCTCGTTAGACTTCTTGGCATATATATAATTAGATCTATAAAGTAGCCGAATAATCGATATTCAGGTTTCAAGAATGATCCATTTGTTCCAAGCTATCAGGGCCAAGTACCTCAGGTACCAGAAATTATCCATCCTACGATCGCAATGTATCCAATGAAACTGGTTAGTCCATTCCTTACGTACTAGAAAAAACATACATGCACTGAACCCTTGAGAAGTAGGTAACAAGGATCCAGTTGAAGGATGAAAGATAATGACAATCTGATTCTGTTCGGTCAAATAGCTTTTGAACTACATGTATCTTCACACCAGACCTGAGTAGTCATCAAATGGATCATTTTTGAAACCTGAACTCGTTATACCCTGGTGGTGAGGAAATGGATTGTCGTACTTGATAAAAAGTCAATCGCGTGCTAAGAAGGGAAATCACCACCATATTTTAAGAGTTCGACTTCGACATAGCTGGTTTATCGTAATGCTTGCCTAGCTACTACATGTCGCCAGTGTGTAGCTGGATGAGGGTGTCCAAAGTTCTCATACCATGAGGATGTTTCGTCATTCGGCCATATCTGGTAGTGGAATTCTTCAGCACTGGGTATGGTTGGATGTACCATTTCAATTCGTGCGACCTTAGGCCCTAGTTTTCCTTTCAGAATTGGCTCCTCGAGGGTTTGATAGTTTGATCCGCCGTATGGATTATATTGGTCAGGAGGCGGCGGAGAGAGGACAGTAACCGGTTCCTTGTTTTGAGCAATATGATAGGCGTACATAGCAGATGCGCCCTTCATATACTTACTCCACCTTTGTTTTGATTTTCGGGACCATAAACAATGCGAGTCACTGTGAACCATCAATGGCCCCATGACCGTTGTCAATGTCTGCATCCCATGCTTATCTGCCCAGGTTTGCACCAATCTGCGTGGTACTCCGCTCCACATAACCTGGCGTCCATGTTGCCACCCGGCACTGTGAAACTGATTGCAGATTTGGGATGCTTCCTCGGTCGTAAGCAACGCATTGAACTTCTCAACTATCTCTAACGAGCACATAGGAGTGCTTTATGATAATTATGGTTATGATGACACATATACCGGAGATTTCAAAGCTGAAATGAGAATTCTTATAAAATTAATCGTACTACATTTTATGTGCCATTGGTAAATCGTGATGTCACTTTTACGTATGCCCATCGAACATTTTAAAAAGTGACCCTCACTGCGTGGAAAGTAGAATTCTTATCGTCTCTTATGATTCTAAAAGTATAGCTAGTAATTCAAGGGCGATCCTTTTGTGATAGTATTGCGCTAGATGACCTTTTCTGGCTGGGAGTGCTTGCGGAGTGACCGACTCTTTCCCTTCATCATGCAGACGCAAGCTTCAATCGCTTGAGTCTTTAATCAAGGACTAAAACAATGTGTACCCCCACTTTCTGACACTATGCATAGCAATTTCAAAATAGCAACTTTAGCTCTAAGTTTATAAGTTGATTTCACAACTTAAAATTCTTAGGCCGCCCATAAATAGGGGTACAGGTCAAGTATAACAGATGTCTAGTTTGAACCTTAGAAACGTGTTGTTCTTACATTACCTAATGATCAAGTTATATGTGAGTAAACACCCAAATGGCACCTCAATTCACCAGCGTATGAATTTTTCGCATTGCAATTATTTTTTGCTGACCAATATCAGGCAGCCAAACATGGCAAACAAAGCAGTGACATCAATCAGACAAAACTTCCCTCGTTCAGACTTGGTACTACCTCGCCTGTGTATCTCTTTGGTTTTGGTACTGCTACACGCACCAAAGCCTCAAGATGACTGCGTAGTTAGTGTCACCTCCAAAGAAAATCATGTCGACCATCCGGCGGCAGCCGAGTCAAGGCAAGATGATGACGATGTTTTGCTCCTTTTCCAAGGAATTCATGGATCACGGCACGAAGGGAAGTCAGATAGAACTAAAGAATTCTCCATGAGCATCCATACTTGCGCCTCTATCATATACTATAGCTTACTATTACCACTCTTTGACCGAATCTTGCTCAAGGCCCCTGGCTTAGCGAGAAGTTCACGGTTGGCCATTGAATTTCATTTGGAACAACATCAATACAAGGGTCCAGAGAAACAGCGGCTGCCGCAAGAGCAAGTACTCCTGACTAAGTCTCATAAGGCGATGTTGATGAATAACATCATAAACCACATGCGGACGGTGCTCACCAAAAGGCATCGCAGGAATGGTCGTATTAGAACAACAGCGTTGCACAGCGCTATTCAACGAAGCAAATATTGTCAAGCGCTGGGACTAGCAGCTCGATTAATAAGGAGAAGAAATAAAACCAAAAGCATTTTTCATTGTGTCGTGAAGAAGAGAAAGATATTGACTCATGCTCTATGCACGGCACTTACGCTATCTACAGCGACCCTGGAACATCTCGCCATTGCTGCTAACGTGCAATATCAGTGTCAAGAGTATTCTTGAGGTGAAAAATGGTGCCGATTGATCTATCTAGCTCAAGCTGTTGTTCTAGCAAGTCTCAAGGACAGTGACTGGAAGATCTTCTCTTCACTACTGTTTCCAATTTCGTACTGTACCACTTTTTTGCCAAGTAGATTTTGGCAATATAAGATGTAAAGGGAACTAACCATGTGGCCCAGGATGCGTATTGTCATCAGCAGCCATGTCTAGAAAATTGGCATGGACATTAACCTACGATATTGAGCCATTAACATTATAATTCAGAGAGGGTTCTATGTATTTCATTAAGAAGAATAACGGAGGCATTCTTTAAAGACAATTCATAAGCAGCACCATTAAGATTTAGATAAACTTAAGCGTACAACAAATATATTTACTTCAGACGAGATAGGGAAAACCAGATGTAGGCTTTTCAGGCGACACTATGCCCGAACTCATCCCTCCTTGCCCCTGATAATGGTGACAGCCTGAAACGTACTGCGCGTCTTTCTTAAAATGATTATACTGCTGATTATTACAGTGTCCTCGTACTGGCTGATCAGTGCGGCTTGCTTAGCAGGCGACAAATCGCCATAGCATTTTTTGGGACACGCCTATGTTTTCAACCCACCGACGTGCCTCTCCACAAATGGCCGCAGAGCCAGGGTCATCAAAACTAGTGAACTTGGTCTTATCCATGCACATATTGTGTCTTATTCAAAGAAGGATGCGGGCTGTCGGAAGACTAGCTTCATGGATGCAGTTAATCACGAAGGGTATAGTATCAGCAAGAAGAATGATTGGCAACGTGTACTGTTTGATTAGCTTGCAAGGAAGTTGCAGCTATATATGTATCGATTTTCACTTGTAAAACTAACATAAACGAAAGATGTGGTAAGAAGGTAATCATATGTAGCCCCGTCACTCGCAATCCTAGATATAAATGGAATGTGGCTAGTCACTGTTTCCACGATACCAAAACACGAATTATTCTCCTCAGTATCTATCGTTGTCTCGCACCTTTTTGCCTAAGGAAGGATCTTGTCTCCACTATCTGGCCCATACCTGCTGATAGTGACCATGCCAAGGGGGAAGTGAGCGTATCATCAATGGAATTTACTTTGGCTCCATTTTCCACTAGAAGCATTACCGCATCCAATGCTCCGTAGCTCATATTCCTGTAGTTTCCGGCTCAACAATTCAAAATATAAAGTGTATTTGTACGCGGAATCGGCTCGTTTTCTTGCGGCATCAATAGCAGTTGTATAAGTTAAAATAAGGTCATCTTGGTGGCGCTTTAAAAAGCGCCCAGGCCAGTGCTTTCCAGCCTTCTTCCTAGTAAGCTCTTTAGCAAAATCCCACAGCATTTCATGCGAGGCAAAGAGGCCTCTCTCAGTGAGCTTGTTGATGTACTTTATAAGTTCCTTATCTTGGTTGGTGAGAATTCGCTACTCATACTGATGGTCCCTCGAGCGTTGAACCCCGCAGTGGTGCCTCGAGAGCGTTTACCGGCTAACACCATACTTGTTTGGCGATAAAGTATAATTGATCGATTTGCCTAGTTCCAGCGATTCAATTGCTGCTAATGCCGCTTCAATTGGGGTCATATTGGTGGAGTTATGAGCAGTTGAAGTTTGGTCATTTTGGAAGTCGGTGAGGGGAATGGGGCGTCAGGTGATCACCCACTGTAAAGACCCAAACAAACACAGTTTCCCTATCCGGCATGGGACCTGGCATTTGGTAAATTTCATACAACAGTGTATTCTTGCTTTTCTGCAAGACAACAAACTTACCAAGTCGTCCCCGCCCTAACAAGAGGTGTCGCAACCTAGAGAAGTAAAAAAGCAATTGTCCCAGCTACTGCTTATCAATACCTAGGTACAGAGTTTCTGCATAGTGGCAGTCGCGAGGCACAGGGCAAGAAGAAAGCGAAGCTTCCGCCAAGTCTTAACAAGCCCTTGCTCTGGGAAGCTATCACCCTGTCAACATCAAAAATTTCCTGTGAAGCGGCGCTACAGAATCATACACTGTATCCTGTACAGAGTATGACACCCCATGGCACGATTCCAACCACACTTAGATCTAATTTTTTTTTTTTACTAAGCCTTTTAGTCTCATACATGGAAAGTGGAAACGGAAAATGGCTCACCGTGTAGTTTGACTTTTACTGTGGATAAGGAGGTCCTTCCAACTTGCAAATTTCAAATAAGGATTGATTGGTATTCCATGGCAGCTAATTTCACAGTCAGAGACAGAAATTACAGAGGGGGTAGACAGCCGAGTAAAGTCCTTGTCCAGGTCCATACTTTGAGATTCATTTCAATAATTGCTGGCTGGAGTCGGACCACTGACTATGTTCATACAATGGTTTGCTAACTTTGGACGATCTCAATTTCTGTTTGGCCTGTCTCGAAAGACCGGTAGATCTTTCTTTCTACATACTATTTTGCCCTGGGTAAGGGGCAGACTGATTGATCTCTCAGAGCTTAACTTGAAGGTTGAAACAAATACATGATCATGAACAACCAGCTGTGTTGCTTACTATAAAAGGTAAATGGTCAACCATATCTATTTAATGACAACATCTGCCGCCGTGAGGATGTCGAAACACGTGGAGCAGCAATGACATGTCCTCGCCAGATAACCTAGACGCTCAATAAACAGATCTTCCGTTGGTGTGTGAAGACTTCGATACTAGGTGCAAGCAGACACCTGAATCGTGTCAGGCAACCCAAATATTATATAGCACTGGTCTATCATAGTTCGAATGATAAATTCCTACCGCTGGGATCTCTGGGATTTTTGCGACCGCATTGTCGATTGCCGGCGGATGTATTGCCGCCGTTTGTGCATGGCGTTGCGCTCCTGTCCTTATCCTCAGCGCCTGTTGCGACACCATTCTCTGTCCGCGCTTGCGATTGAGTCTGGTCCATCCCGGACATGGCACTGAGGTTGGAGACACGCCGACGCATTCGTCTCTCTGCATCCTGCACCTCTTTGTCCTTAAGAGATTCCGACGGAAGCAAGACTGCACGGTCGAGGGAGTACGGGAGACCACGGTGTCGACCACGGATTTGCATTGCAATGATAATGAGCTTTGACAAAACCTTGAATTGGCCACTGAAAGACGTGTTGACACCTGGATAGCCGAATGACAGGCCCACGGTACCATAGGCGGAGACAATCTCAAAAAGCACTGCCCACATCTGGAACGAATAGTCGTCTTGCGACTGCAAGCGGCTGCCCTCGACGATAGCAAATATGAAGAGCCCGAGGAAGACATACCACAGGTCGAAACTCAGCTGCCTTCTTAAATGGAACCCGATGTAACTTGGCGGGGTCTGTGGTTCGTCCGTGTCTTCCTCCCCGCCGGCATAAATGCCGAGACTCTTCTCCTCGTAGACATTGGTTCTTCGCATGGAAATGGCAATGGGAAAAACCGAAATATACATCATAATCATGTAGGAGACCTGAATTGCAGGATGAAGGTCCGCTACGCTCACCACACCAAATCCAGCAGTCCGTGTGGATGCTGCCTGGAAAAGGCCATCAAGTACCCGAATGCCCGGTGACAAAGAGGTAACCGTCGGGTCGTTCAAGTCTAAAATGATGAAGAAGATCAAGTCAATCCCGTTCAGCGCCACGAGGATGGCGAACAGCCACCAGGTCGCGTTCCGTGGGAAGAGTAATGTAAAGCATCGGCGAGGGTGATCCAACAGAAACTTGAGCTCCTCCCAAACGGCGCTCTCGCGTGGGACAACATTCGACAGAACCCATATGATTAATCGGAGCATACAAGGAAAGCCGGTGTTGCCAATAATTATAAGAAAAGTCATGAGGAGAAGAGGAAATATAGCTGTCTGGAACGAGGTCATGGAGTCCGGGGTCAGCGTGAAGCCGACGTCGTTGAAAGCAGATCCCGCGGTGAAGATGCCCCACCAAGGGCGACCTTGTCCGATTTCCGTCACGACCTGACCCCAGTGAGTGGTCATAATCCAACCAACAAGGCAGACCATTCCCAGGATGTGGAAAAAGAGATAATAAGAAGTGAGTACAATGGCCAGTGTCTTCAATGCTCGGTATTCGATACCTCCCAGCTCATCACGCTGCTCCTCGGTCAGATCAACAAAGTTGGAATTTCGTGCAACAGCAGCGTTCCAACTGAGATATGGAAGAGTCGCACGGTCACGCTCTTGGGCCAAGGAGCGAACAAGGTTGCTAAAGGTAGCGCGTCGTGTCCTTGAACGCTCCAGTGCTGATGTATCGTTCAGATCCTCTGTGTCACGAAATGTGGGACGGGTGTCTAGACGGGGAAACGATGAATTCCTGGTTCTCGTCTGCTGTATTTCTGGTTCATTGATGGTGATGCGCGGCCCTTCCAGCGGTTCCACTTGATCAGACACTTCCGAATTCCGAGAGCTCTCCTTGTCAGATTCGCTGCTAGGCGTCCGCTTGGATCCATCGCCTTCATCACCTGCTTCATCAAGGACCTCGGGGACGCCGCCGCGGTCATACTCCCGAGGGCTGGGAATGCGCAATGCCCCTTTATTCTTCCGTTGATTCTCCAGGAAATCAATGTGATGCTCGGGACTCAACTGGGTCGGCAGCCGAAGGTTGCCCAAGCCGAGTCCTAAACTGCTATTTAGACCATCCACTTGATTCTCCGAATTGTCCCCACTATCAACTCTGGAAGGCAAGCCTGGAGTCGATTCATGCTCGGGGGTCCGAGCAGCAGGCTCGCGACCTCTTCCATTGGATCCCTGGGTATTACTGCGCAGCACAACAATCGGGCGAGCACCGATACCAGCTTCCTCCCTTCCCAACGAAGTTGCGTCCTTATCTCGGCTCATGGTTCGCATTCTCGTCCGGGTATGACGCATCGCTTGAGTATCCTGCACGATGTGTTGAAATCGCTTCTCGAACCAGTACAGCCGCATGAAGACGAGGACAGAGTGGATGAAAATCGGAGTCGTGAGCATGGAACTGAAGTAGAGGATCACCTGCTGGTACGTCTTTAGCTGATTGAAATCTATCGTGTTGAGACCGCTCTGAGTTGCCGCGCCCGAACAGAAGAAGAGGATGTCAATATAGGCAAGTTCATTTCCTGGATAGAGCATAATGGAAGTGCTCAGCACCATGGCGATGATGTAGATGTAATGGACTGAGATAAAATTAAGATGAAGCCCGCTTATCAGCGGGATGCGGGACTTCATCGAGGCTAACCTCCGAAGCAGCGGAGTATACATTGTGGCAGGAACAGGACGATAACGGGCGTCTCGCAGAGACTACCCGATCCTGTCCACGAAGAAACCTCTGCGGTCAAATAAGCCGTCGAAGAGACTTCCCAACGATGAAGAAACGAGGTGATGTCCCTCGAGGAGGGGTTTCAGCTGAAATGACGTTTATCCGCCGCCACACGAGGATCTACCGCACGAATTCCGCCACTGCAAATCTCCGAAGCTGTGCGCAAGGTATGGGTGCAGAACAACTTCCAGGACCCACCAGTGTTAGCCTCAGGTCACTGGAAAGTAGCAGTTCAGGAGACAACAAGCAATCATGAAAGCCAAGAACATTGTGGAGCAGGACAATCAGGCAGAACTGAATTGAGAATCGTGGTGGCCGCAGAAGCAAGGGAAAAAAAATATGAGGAAACCAATCTCAGCACTCAGATGGGGTAGAAAAGAGAACTTGGGAAGAAGCGATGGAGTAAGAAGATCTGGAGAAGAAATGGCAAACAGTCGTCAGACTAAGGAGAAAATTGCGATGGGCCGGGATTGATTCAGGGATAGGTTCAGACGGGTGAGTGAGTGAGAGAGATTTTGCCTATCAAAATACGGAGTAGTAAATCCTACCATCAGTACGGAACCGATTAATTAATCGCTCACTTGGGGGCCGTGGATTTGTGAACCTGCGGGAGCAAATCCAGATTCCAGACTGGAACAAGTCCAGTATGGTGTACTATGTACACTTAGGTTGCGTATTATTATTCTGTTCGTTGTTAACTTAGCTGACTGCTAAACTAAATGCTCTCCACACTTACCAGTTACCGCCGAGGATGACCAGTCCGACCGTGTGGTGGCTGCGACCGGCCGGACTGGACCATCTGCCATGTCAGGAGAATGGTATTATTGTTACAGTCTCGGCTGTGGCTGTGCTCTCGGCATGGCCGCCATACCAGGATTTGTGCATATGTCACCGCACTAATACCTGCGGGTTGCTGCCATGAAGCTAATCATCCGGGGAAATATCAAATGATAGCTTGATAGACATATACTACGCATGCCACTGATAGCAACTGACGGTAAGGTGGTTTTACTACAATTGATGAAACACCTAACTGTCAGGGACGGTAAGTACGCCCAATACAAATTAAAATACCTTGACCCTGATTTCTGATTGGGAACCCAGATTCCTTGCATTTGTTCTGCAATTTGCTTCGGGTTTCAAGTGGGGAAGCACTTGTTTCTCGGTACCACTAATACGCACTCTAAATAGATTAAGCTTTGACCCGTAATTTACTGTTTGCAGAGTACAACCCGTTTCCAATCTGAAGTCTGAGATAAAATATCGGCTCAGGCTTTTGTTCTCTTCTTATGGTCATTAGAGCAAATAAATGCCCTTATCCATGTTGTAGGATGAACTTGCGAAGACATTTTAAGATTAGAACCTTGTTGTATTGTTTCTGCTGCGGCCCGCATCAATAGAGGTACTTTCTGACAGGTGGCCCCAGGCAAGCCGAATCATTCTGGGTCATAGCTTGCTGTCCTGTTACTACTGGCATGAACTGGGCACAAGGATGACCTACTCTTGAGCAAAGCATGCAAGCTACGGTGAGTGTCTGAGGTCAAGCGACTTTGCAGCAGACCGGAGGAAATAGGTTGCATTTGAGGAACGACCTCATGCGATGCGCCTAGTCACGCCGAATGCACCAGTCAAATGACATGTTCAACCAGAAAAGAGGAAAAAGGAAAAATCAGAAAATAAATAAATTAGCGGCCGGGCTCTCACCCACGAAACAGACTCTTAACACGACGCCACTAATCACTAGGCAGCGTAGCTAGACCCAGATCCTCAATCTTGCCCGCTGCTTTTTCTAGCAGTCCCGGGCTCATAACCTGTTGAAGTGAGAATAGATTGATATTGTTGGGTTGACTTAATAAATTATCTTTTACAGGGGCAGGACGCCTCAAATATATATCCATTCCAATCCCTGCTACAAGTTTCAGCCACCATGATGTTCAACACAGCCACCGTGATAGTTAACTAGTTAACGTAATCGGAAAGCGAACAGCGCATGTAAGCGAGCAGCGCACCTCTGCATTCCATAGAAAATGACACTTATTGAGGATTCAATATCTCAACAACAAAGCATCAAGAGAGCATATAATTCCATACACATAGTAAATAAGTAGTGTAATTTAAGTATGCAAAGAAGCGCTGGCTTAAATATAGTTATTCCTCTTGGTAATGTGTAACGGAGCGGTATCTTTTGTATTTTATAATCCCTCAGTAACTATAGCTTGAAACAACAGAAAAAAGTATTGAAAAAAATAATAATCTACCCAGACGCGCACAAAAGCTAGCAGTATCTACTGGCTTGTTCTAAACTTTTGTGTTGTTCAGATATTGTAGCCTTAGAAAGAGTCATTTTCTTATACCCTAGTGCGCGGTGCCCTCGCTGCACCCACGCCCCCGCTGATTCGTCGATTCTTGATGTTCCGCGGTGCGTACTCCCGCCAGGATGCTGTGCGTGTCTATTGATTCACGCGGCTGTTTTCCTCGTTATTTTTCTATACAGAAGCTCTTATTTCCACATTCATTCTCTTTATCCTCGATTCTAAGTAGTATTTCTACTTTATTAACAAGATTACCTGTCAAATCACTACTATTCTACGCGATAAGACTACCAATTTCAACACGTCTACGCGTTATTTTCTAATAAGTAGTGTTAATCGGAATCCAATTCTTCTTATATCATAATATTTTCTGTACTACGTTTAATCCCATCAAAATAAGATTTATACTGATTGAGATATATATATACTCTCAGCTATCTATCCACTTTATAAATCTAGGACTTCTGTTTCAATGGATCTTTTTGTCTACAATGAGATATATTGTCTCTTTATCTGTACCAGTTGTCATTATGCAGTCACACCGCAGCATCTGGATCGGCATCTTCGCACCCATCATCGATGGCATCCATCGGCCAAAACGGCAGAGCTTCGCCAAGCAGCTCTGGCCGAGATGCTGAAAAAACCGTGGATTGAGCCCCGGAAGGAACTCTGTCGGTTTCCCTCACCGGACAGTCCCCCAATCCCGCATCTCCCCGTCTATTCCGGATTGCGCTGTCCTCTCTGCTCCTATGTTAGTCGGTCCCCCCAGACGCTCCGGAGTCATATTGGCTGTACCCACCCTGAGACTCGGCGGCCACGGAGTGGAGAGTGTCATCGGAAACCAAATATCGCTGCTGCTGCTGAACCTGTTAGCTGTCAGCAATCCTATATTGCCGGTGCTGAGAGTTAACTTTTTGCCATTACACCCGCGAGCCAAACCGAGCAAGTTCAGAAGGCTGCTCAGATGAGCAAGGCTGAGTTTATCCAGAGTCAGATCAACCAGATATACGAGCAGGATCAGCTAGCGCAGACTGTCCAGAAACAGTATATCTCGATAGAAAAGCATTCCAGCGAGGTCTCTCCGTGGATAGAATTAACCCATTGGCCAGAGTACCTGCGGGGTCAGAATCTCGCCTCGGTAGCTCTACTAGGATCAATGCAGGACAGCGAGAAAGAACCATTACTGATAGTCTTTGTTCAAAGCGTTGAGCGGCTTATCCACCGGGCTTACCAGACTATCGCCAGCCACCGGATTAATAAGTTTGATCAAATCCAGATCAAAACCTTCTTCCGCCGGCCGGGAGTATAGAATCGGCCGATTCAGATCCACCTCCGCCCATCCACGTACCGGCAGTACCGACAGGCGTGGCAGCGGCTGATCTGCTTTGCCTACCGCAGCAGCCCCGATCAGCCGATTATCCTCCGCCATCAGCTAACCACAGCGCAGCTGGCGGCCCTGGGTCAGATAGAGGAGTATAGTACCCGGCTGCTTGACCAACCGGCCGATAGCCGGTCCGAGGCACGGTATCTCACCAAGACCCTAGAGGTTCAGCTGGATGAGGCTTGTCTAGCCCTCTCGATTGCTCTACTGGATTATTCTCTTAAAGAGGATCTATTCGAAAGTACAGTTGTAGAATTTCTGGCTATTCTTGGAATCAATACTAATTGTTCCAATTTCCAGGATCCAAAATACTATACTACCTATCTATCAGCGCTGGTCAAGATCGCCCAGATACTGGTAGTGGAACGAGCAGTCGAGATGGCGGACTATAGTAAGGCCAGTCATCCGGCCGATGCCTTAAATAAGATGCGTGAGCGCTTCTTATTGCATAATATACAGACACCGTTTGGATAGATTACCCGGCTGCGGACATATGGCAAAAAAGATTCGGAATACTACTACCAGTCTCGGCTATATCTACTGGAGTGACAACAAGCAGACCCTAACCTAGAAGGGGGAATGGGATGCACCTTTATCCCAATTGGGGTAGATCCCGTTTTGCGGGTAGCCGGGTTTAGGGTCAAACGTACATCCCATTTGGCAGTCGACGTGCATCCCCGTGGGCCACTGTAGTCCTATCCGGCTCAAATTTTGCCAGCTTTCCCATCCGATCAGATTATATTCGGCACTTATTTTGGAGCATGTTTAACCGTTGCAAAACCGTATGATGGTACAGACTTGTTCAGCTGCGAAATCTGTTGGGGTCAGTATCAACTGGCAGAATTCGCCGACCGCCCATCTTCAGCGATATTAGGGCTAATATGATCCATCCATTATATACAGTCGAGCTCAGGGGTAACCACATCCACCAATCCATTTATCAATTCCCATTGTCAACATTAGGGTCAACATTAGGTCACAGGTGTATCTTGTCAGAAGCAAAAGTATATGCCAGTAGTTTAAAGATGCCCTAGGCTATAGGAGAGTACAATGAGAACTATAACTGGCTGGGTGACATATTCCTCAACACCGGACGGCCCTTAGTTTCTCTCAAGATGTTCAGGTAGACATATCTTATCTCCAGCACCGTAATTATGACCATAAGTGAAGATAGGGGAAACTTAGAATGCTTCTTCTCGTGCTCCAACAGTACTGTGTGAGGACATTACATTTCTGAGTTAAACCCCAGGCACAAATGTTATACTGTATACCGGCAGCTGCCCTCCCAAAATTATATTAATAGACCGGGCTAGGCTATACATTATACGATATTTTAGAGCCTGTTTACTAGTCAAAGGCTATATGAGCCGGGAAACGGATTGCAAAAGGAATGGAGTTGGTGGCAAATCCACGATTCTTATATTATATTAACGATGAATCTTTAGCAATGAATCATGACGTTACAAGAGTTTAAGCGATGAGGGGAAAAATTGATGTTGACCCTAACGCCTACTTATTATGAAGAATATCTCTGAGGTTAGGACACTTCCCTTAAGTTATAGTATATCACGCTCCTTTCAAAAAATTTCCCTTGAACTTGATTTGTTAGCTAGTAGATATTCTACGGTTACGTTCTGCAACCCTAGAACAATTAATGTGATCATGCAGTACAGTATAGTCTGTAAAGAACTTTCCAATGGAATAACTAGGACAGATGGCTGTGTTAAAGGATAAAGTATTGATAGGAGCTCCGCATGACAACCTTTCGGTGAAACACCAGTTAACTAGCCATACATACAAAACCATGGGTTCTCATCATATGATTCCCATTTTCGACCAAAGCCAGACACCCTCAGAAAACGACTGCAAAAAGCTTGAAGTTTTTGGCCAGGTATTATGGATAATTTGGGGAGCTAACTTTCTCACCACTTCCACTCTCTGCACTGAGCGACACTTGGAATAGCATCAGATATATATGCAGCAGATATCCCCTGCCACAATAGTATGACAGCGATGATAAAATGAGCATGCAGGAGAAATTTTCCGGTACAAGCGCTTCCAAGTCTAGTAAGCCTTTCGAGGATACGTAACTTATGAAATAATCCACCAGTTGCAGTCAGTGCCAAATAGGAGATAAAATGAGCTCTCATCGGCATTCGGCAAGCAGATGGCCAGAGACTCGCATGGACAACAGGGATCATGGCAAGCATGCCGTATGTGAGGCAAAGCACAGGAAATATTGTCGGAGAGCGGAAACAGAAAGATGCAAACTCTCTGGCAGTCAGAGTAAATATTGCCATATACACTGTGCGTGGCCATTTTTCGAAATAGAACTGGAAATAGATGAATCCAATTGTTGATGCAGCAATTAGGATAATTGTTCCTGCTTGTTCCCATTGCGGCAGTTGCTGTGTCTGTGTAGTGCGGGCTCTTATGCAGAACCAGCAGAAACAAATCGCTGCGAGAAGGAAGGCCAACACCACCATCTCGTCCAAGATTTTGTTCGGGGCATGAATTATGGCTTGGTAAATGAATTTTGAAGCGAAATACGCACAACTAAATCCATGGACGAGGATGACGGATAAATTGTCACACATGTTCTCCAATGGATAGGCATCCATAACGCGAGATTTTGATTTCGTTGGTGTTTGAATACGTAGTGTGAGACAAGGCTGATAGGGTGTATCTCTCTTAGTCACAACAATGTATGTAGATAGATGCTAAAGAGCTTAATACTTAGTTACCTTAGATATGTATCGACAATATGTATTTATTTGAAGAACTTTATATAGCTCCGAGAAATAAGAGTCAACAATGTTAGGAATTACAGAAATGTTAGACCCTCATAGTTCTTCTTTTGGCGTTTCTTGCAGGGTATATTCTCTATATGGTCCTGTCTATTGCCAGTTGCTTGAGAACATGTAGTTTGTGTAGCCAACAGATTCCTGCAGGCGTTATACTTGATCCATAATCATAGCAATAGCAGGATCGTTAACTAGTCAGTGGTCCACTTGTCTTCCATGCGTCCTATGATAATAACCCCTGACTTTGATTGTTCTGGTTGACCAGTGGAAATCAGACTTTTCGCCATTCTTCCCTTCATCAAACCCAAGCATTCACGGCTTCCTGTTTGAAGACAAAAGGACACCGGAACATGAAAGCCTCGTTAATTTCTGTAAAGAATCTATAAGTGTGTTCTCGATCAAACATCGTTGAACTATATACTTTGCGTAGTACCACATTTACTATTTCGCGCTTGGCCGAAACTTCGTGCCAAATCGTAATCGATTAATTCCGCTCGTCGTGCTGTGCCCCTGTCTGTGACGGCACCTATTTTCCGGGTACCTGGACGACCCGCTTTGTTCAACACGCAGTACCTGCTATGAAAGCACGCACCGGGGAACGTGGTCGACGGCTAGCGTTGACGCATCACTATGATAGCTATTACGTTCCCCAGGGTTGATATACTCAAACTAAACGTATGATCATGGCTTGTCGGCGATATGAACTATACATCGAAGACCCTCAACCATGTAAACTGAACAGATTTAATGAATTTCGATAGATAGATGAAATATACTGTACCCATTTATTTGTCAATATTTATGATATAAAAATGTGAAATTATATCCTTGTTCTTCATTTCTCTTATAAGAGGCCCAAGAACGAAAGATATTCTGCGAATTAAGCGCTTGCCACAGAGATCAATAGCTCACTTCCCGCGATAACCCAAATGGCTCATATCACTGCCCGAATTAACGTTGCGGAATATGTCTTCCACAGACTGCGGCAATTGGGTGTGTGTAGTATATATGGCGTGCCTGGTGACTTTAACTTGGTCGCGTTGGATTATGTTAGACCTTCTGGGCTTCACTGGGTGGGGTGTTCCAATGAACTCAGTGCTGGGTATGCTGCGGACGGTTACGCGAGAGTCAAAGGGTTAAAGCGCTGATGACAACGAGCGGAGTTGGGGAGCTATCAGCACTCAATGCCATCGCAGGAGCATATGCAGAGAAAGTTCCTCTCGTTCATATTGTCGGTACACCACCAACATATCTACAGGATCAAAATGCAATTCTGCATCACTCCTTGGGTGACGGCAACTCTCGACTCCATGCATCCATCTACAGAAGTTTTACGTGTGCTCAAGCGAATTTAACGCTTGCTTCCCATGCACCAGTCTTGATTGACGAGACGTTGCGTCAATGTTTGCTACACAGCAGGCCTGTCTACATCGAAATACCTGCTAATATGGCGAAAGTTATTATATCTGCATCGCGACTTGAGGAAGGGATCGATACCTCGTTGTCTCCGAATGAAGGCTCAGAAGTGGAGCAAACTGTGGTGAAAGAATTGCTCAAATCACTGTACTCAGCGTCACAGCCTCTCATCATACTCGATGGCTGGGTGTCACGATACGGTTTGCAACAAGAAGCAGACGATATCGTGCGTCTGACAGGGTTCCCAGTCGTTACTACTCCATTCGGGAAAGGGACAGCGAATGAAACTTATCCAAATTTTTGCGGCGTATATACAGGCGCCGCTGGAAACTCGGACTTCATGCGATGGGTTAAGAGTCGTGACCTAGTAATACGGTTTGCTCCGATGAATGCTGATACCAACACCTTCGGATTCACTGCGCTTACAAGCGAAGCCATCACTATTGAGCTACACAAATTCACGATCAATATTCGAGGAGAAAATTACCTGAATATGAATACCAAATCCATTCTCCGCAAGATCATTTCTGAGCTAGATCCGTCTCGATTTGCGTACGATGAATCATGCATTGAACCAAGACGTTTGAATATGACAGGAGCTTTGGATTCCCCGCGCCCTGAAGCATCTATCACGCAAGACATATTCTGGCGCTATGTTTCGCAGTTTTTCCACTCCGACGATATTATTCTAACGGAAACCGGTACGCCATATGCCGGTGGCTGCGACTTTGTCCTTCCGCCCAATGCCAAAATCATCAACTCTGCACTCTGGCTATCCATCGGGTACACATTAGGGGCATCCTGCGGCGCAGCCCTTGCACAACGGGAGATGGTTGAGCAAGGTCTTCGAAACAAAGGGAGAACAATCCTGTTCGAAGGGGATGGTAGCTTTCAGATGACAGCTCAGGTACTTAGTGACATCATACGCAATCGCCTTGACTTAATCATTTTTCTTATTAACAATGATGGGTATACAATTGAAAGGTATGTCGATGTACCCACCCAACGCATGGATCGATAGTCTTCTGCTCTACAGATTACTAAATTGCAAATTCTGTAGGTATATTCACGGCATGGAAGCATACTACAATGATATACAGCCTTGGCGCTATCTGGAGTCTCCGTGGTATTTCGGTGCAAGGAAAGATGACTCACAATACCCAGTATTTACCAAGCAGGTGAGAACATGGGCTGATCTTGAAAGGGTTCTACAAAGCGAGCACATTATACGTGGCAGGGGCTTATCCATGATTGAAGTCATCTTAGAAAAAGATGATGCACATCCACTACTAAAGAGACAGATGAAAATCGCCAAAGATCAGAATGGAAACAGCTAAAAAAAACCCAGTGTCCGGGTGGACGGCAGCATGGCCAACCCGCGTCTAGAGTTTCAAACTCTACAATGTTTATACATATCGTTAATCTCAGCTCCGTTATATGCTGTATATATTACGTCGATCAATGTCATACAGTTGACAAAGGTTATATATGTGATACTGTACCCCACCACCTATTCTCCTGCCCCTTGATGTATTTTCAAAGGGCATTCGTTTCCCAGTTCGTTCCTATCTAGAACCTTAGTGAGCTAGATGCATTGCAATGCCCATGCCTGCAGCCTTCACATAAATCGCTATTACCTACGGGCCTTTGTTTTTGCCAGAGTAATGAGGCAAGCTCATTTGGATTCCACTCCATTTTTTTGAGATGATATACGACTCTTTCCGCATATGAATTATCTAAGGATAGTCGACTGAGACTGTTGCATCTTTTGCATCATTGATTATATACCTTGACGTTATACTTGGCTCTTGGATACATTTGTATAGTAATATCAATCTTTTTGCTTGACCATCCTTTAGAGCTACAGGAACGATTGCGACATATGGATCGACCTATAATATTTTTATCATACCCTTCGGTGCAGTCCTCGGTATTGTCAAGTCCATAGAACTCAAAGTAGAGATTGTCTTCCTCCAGCAGGCGAGAGACATTATCGTGGTGTGATGTATACATGGACTATCTGTCGTCTTGCTTTGGTCTTTTGCTTGGCATGATGAGTTTCACTGAAAAGGCACTGATAATAGAATGACAGGAATAGTACGATAGTAGAGAAAGGGGAAAGCCAGACAATATACTACACGGTTATACGTGAGCAAGCAATACTCTAAGAAGATGATTATTTAGCCTAGTAGATAGGGAGGGGGATGTTAGACATATATGGATAATTGGAAGGAAGAGATATAATTGTCTCATTGGATGTATTTCGGTGTCTGCCTGAGCGGCTATGCAGCTCTTCCAATCAACCCTTACCTTCCAACCAGAACAAAACCAATAGTTCAGCTCTAATATAATAGTGTTCCTCCAGTCAGTAGTCGACACATCCGCTCAAGTGTCGTGTATTGGCGCTTGCGAGTCATGTCACTACTCTGCTCACATGCATATCGGCCAGTCCTCTTCCTATGACCTCCGCCAGCCGTCTAGACTGGTGTGTAGTATACCACAAAATAGGGATGTATAGCATGTGAAGGCCATAATGGGCCACGTCTTAGGGTTTGGGATTGCTTGTGCGAGAGAAGATTAAGAATCCAACAGCCCTTACATCTAGGAAAAGCCCAGAGTTTCAATATTTTTGGTAGAGGATACCTGGA
Source organism: Aspergillus sojae (assembly GCA_008274985.1). Lineage (NCBI taxonomy): Eukaryota > Fungi > Ascomycota > Eurotiomycetes > Eurotiales > Aspergillaceae > Aspergillus > Aspergillus sojae. The sequence continues at coordinate 5,601,310 of CP035528.1, read as the reverse complement.
GATGTATTGCAGCACAAGTTGGATCACATGGTTTTTGAATATCAAGTGTCTCAAAGCTTTGTTTCCTGCTAATAGTACTAAAATATTGGAAAAGCCCGGATGCCCCCAGTAATTGCTTTCACAAGCTCATCTCGCTTCATATGATCGCGAATACCTAAATGTCTGTAGATTTCATCTTCTAAATCTCCCAGCGCGTTGTTCGATCTTCGTCCAGGAAAATATTCGCTCGGAATTGTGGTTGATATCTGATAGGTAGGCGATGCGAAGATGACATTACGTTCGGGTCCACCTCCCTCAAACTTAGCAAGAATGCGGTATTCATCAGCCGCAATTCCGCCTTCAACAAGGTATTCCTTATGGTGGTTCCGTAGTCTTCTTCGAGGATCTAACCCCATGTCAAAGTACCCAAGCCTACATACTACCTCCTCTGCACTGTACACGCCTGTCAGATCTTTTGCCCACACGGCAATCACAACGACATCCAGTTCCCCTTGATTTTCCAGACCTTCCCGCCAATTCAAAGCCCGCCTCCAACTGCTGAAGAAAGACAGAAACCGTGTTGGTGTCCGTTTCCATGACAGATGATCATCAAAGTCTTGCCTTGATGGTGCGCCTTGGTAAACCGTCCTCCGTGAACACAAGTAGCCCTCATCGAAGCTCATGTTAGCGCTGCATTCGGCGCGAAACAGGATCGATGGCTTCGCATCAGCGGATAATGGACGGGCGAGCATCTTAATCTAAAATATTAGACGTACTATTAGTACATACTAGACATGTGCCAGGGGTACGAAATGGTGAATAGTACGTTCTTGTTTACTCCTGTCCAAGAAATGTGGAAATTTGCCAGTTAATGGGCATTGATCTTTATGGTGGTAAAAAATAATCAATGTGTGGCTGTAGGTCACACCAGTGTCGAGAATATCTCCCTTGAGGTTCTACGGAATTTATTTGCGAGGCAGTTTGACGTTACGTAAATTGACGTAATCATTATGTAGAGGTAACTAGGTTAAGGTTCTGTTAGTCTACCATGATTAATGATGATGAGTGCATTAATTGCTTAGTTGTATCTCGCGAAAAATAAAACTTAAGAAATCCAATACGTTACCGTGTGTCAGGCTCAACGATCGGTTACTCATACGACTGTACCAGGAACTTGAGTTAAAGATAACTCGTTGGTGTTGTGAGCCATAAATGAAGTCTTGTTGTCATAGACCCAAAGACAGAGGTATATGTACCAACCGTTACTGTAGTTTCCTTCACTGTTCAATTTAAATATTTACCCATTCAATCACATCATCAGTGAGAACCTCCAGTAAAGGGGACCATTTTGATCACTTATATGGAGGAAATAACAGAAAGGTTCTCCGGGCTGAGCTTTGCCCTACCAGCACTTGATTCCTTCCTCGATATTTTTGAGAAAATTGTCGCCTATGCCACCGAGCTACGTGACTGCAGGATACCTGAAGCTGAGATTGACGTCACACGACAATTTGCAGGACCCTTTACCTGTGGAGGACTGCTAATCTTGCTCATTGAGCCACGCCGACGACATCCGTGGCATATGGGCGCTCATTCTGTGATCTTAGATTGCGATACTCTCAATGCGTTACAAGAAGGTATACAAATTGCATCAAATGGTGCATTATCTCTAATAAATCATGTCTCAGTCCTTGATCTTCGGCCATTCATATGGAGCAAGCTCAAAGATAATCTCGAGGAAGATCAATTGGTAAAACTTTACGATCTTGTTATCGAAGCCATTTGCGCGAAAAGACCAGATACTATACTATGTATGGGTAACGTGAGTCTCAAGTCCCTCGTGGTGACCCGACGAAGCTGATAGTTATAGGAGCCAGGCAATGAACTTGAACGACGGCGTTTTAAACTGCCTCACACACGGTTGATTTATGCAAATCACCCGAGTCATTCAATAAACTATAATAGCCATTGTATATTGAGGCGAAGGGATCTATTGAAAAGTATCTTACACGCTTGTGGACGGACTAATGACTTGCAAGATTTGTACCTATTTGCCGACAGAGACTATAAAACCCGTAACCGGAAAGCATATTGTGGAGAAGAAGCCGAATGCGCAATAAATCTACTGCGCCTCCTAATTGAACTATGCCTTGGACCTCATTTCCGCCTTCCACAGTTAAATCTAAAGTCAATGGGCTTCTATCGACTAGAAAACTGGCACATCCGCTACTTTGAATATTGTCGAGAAAATACTGATCCCGCCAACCACCGCCAAAATCGGATAACATCTGTGCTTTCGCCTATTTTTCAATCTCTGAATAGATGCCTATCGCCGGACTCAGTATACTTACTCTGCTACAAAGTTAACTGGAAGGAAGTATCTAAAGTAATGAAGGACGCTCTCGGACGAGTCGATCAGTTATGCGAGTCTCTGGCTGAAGACGACTTCGGAGACGAGATATGCTATTCTACAAAAAACCAACAGGATAGAATCCTTGACTCAAACGGAGAGATGAATGAAAATAATGTTATTTTGGAGACCATCAGACTCCAACTTGAGCCATTTTGGAAGTCTATGCAACCCCGAGTTAAAAGGAGATGTGTTTGGCATGGAGTTGCCGGATAACGTTCTTTCCTCTGGTATGCTTAAGATGTTTTCAAAATCACCCATCCGTTATGACTCACCTAGAACGACACTCGACGTATGTCACTATTTTGTGGCGGGCATTATTGAAGGTTCTTGACTTCTGGCGACGTCGAGCTGGCCATGATTTATTTGGCCTGTAACAATACATATAATACACGTACTACAGTCACGTTATTTCACGTAAACAGCTATCCCGCAAGATGATCTTTAACAGGCCTAGTTAAATCTAGCCTAGCGTACCTTAGCAACTAGGGTTTAAAATAGATTCTCTATATATAGTATGGAAGCCAGTTTCAGACAGCTCTGTACTAGAAGGGCCTCTGTAACGTAATCGGAGCAGGGAGGAAAGTGATTGAATTGAATATCAACCATTATCTGCTATTGTGTTGTGGTTGCGACGTGTCATTGTGTGCCGAGCGGGAACTAGTCTCGGCCCGATGGCGATCCCGCCCGCAGGGGTTGCCGAACCCCATCCCACAAACACGCAAGAATCCCAGATTATCGAAAGAAGAACACGAAATGGCGAAATCCACACTGCACCAGAGGGTACCGGTCGGATCACCACCAGAGAGGTGTGGAAGCTCATTCATGAGCTTAAAGACATTATCAACCACCAAACCACGCTTATCGAATCCACCAAAGCCGAGCTAGAGGAGGTCAAACATGATCAGAATGTCCTGCGCGAACAGAATGAAAAGCTTCATGAGGAAGTCACAGCCCTGCGGACACAGATCGAAACCGCCCCACCGACGCCCCCGACCAGACTATGGGCCACAGTTGCAGCCAGCGGCAGCAACAGCGCCCCCCAGCCAAGCCACCAACGACCGGAGAGAGAACGGAACTGCGTCCGAATCAGCACCCAGAGATCGTTCGTCGACCCGAGAGATAACGATAACACCGACGGCACCGGCTTCGGCCGATACCTCCCAACTGATGAGGCCAACACCCACATCCGCACGGCACTACGACATACTGCCTCGACACAAGATGCTCAGGTAGCTGGAATTGGTACCACCAAGACAGGCTACATTATCCGGTTCCAGGACCATGAGTCAGCGGAAGCGGCCCGCAACAACACCGAATGGCTGAATGAACTGGGAAACAGCACGAAACTAGTAAAGCCACGGTTTGGAGTTGTCGTGCACCGCACCCCAACCGAGGAGTTCGAGCTAGAGACAGCAAATACCCAGGCAGTAGAAAAGATTATAGAGGAAAATAACCTGGCGGAACACGGATTCCACATCGAAGAACTAGCGTGGTTGAAACGGAAAGACAAGATATTGGGAAAGTTTGCATCGCTGGGAATCTGGTTTGACTCCGCAGAGGGAGCAGAATATATCCTCAATAACGGCCTTCTTGTTGGCCAGCGCTACATTGGCAGTGTAGAACGACGCGAGATCAAACGAAAGAGATGCTTCCGGTGCCAACAATTCGGGCACTTGGCATGGTCATGCAAAGAGACCCCGCGATGTGGACACTGTGCAGGACCACATGAGCGACAACGATGCCCACCAGGAGTCAGAGCCCGGTGCCTTGACTGCAGCGGAGAGCACCCAACCGGCGATCGACAGTGCCCGACCCCAGCGACCACCAACCCCTCCCAATGTTAGAAGGAAACCTACGTATACTACAGTTAAACATGATGAAATCAGGACCCCGAATGGAAGCACTCATCAACGACCATCAAAGCCAAAACCTAGACGTCCTCCTAATCCAGGAGCCATCCATCAACACCTATCGAACGCACGTCAACCACAGCGCCTGGCGACTCTATCAACCTACTACTGAGACCGACGCAGTGCGGTTTCGTAGCCTAGTCTACGTGAACCGGAGACTCTCCACCTCATCGCACCGTCAGGTACACTGCGACCACCCAGACATCGCAGCTGTCAAGATCTGGACAGCTGACACCCAGATCCTTATCTTTTCCGTCTATATACCCTCAGCGCCAATATTCACCGGCGACGACGGACTGGCGGAACCCGCACTTACAGCAATTCAAAACACAATTACAACCACACTACAGGGCAACAGACGGTCTACAAGCGTTATCCTCGCCGGGGATTTCAACCGCCATCACCCAATGTCGGGCGGCAATCACATCCAACCGCGATTTATCGAAGATGCAAGTGATCTGATTGCCTTCTTCCAAGCCAACAGCCTTCAAAGCTGCCTCCCGCGGGGAACAGCGACCTTCTGGCCGTTGAATGATCCGGGCAAGTTCTCTACCATTGATCAAACGGTCACCGACCGACCAGACCTACTTGTCAGATGCCATCTGTACCATGAACATTACGGATCTGACCACCGCGCCACATACTCGGAATGGAAGCTGCAGGCACAGGCCACGTCACCTACCAAGGCAAGGAAAGCGTATGACCGTGCGGAATGGAGCAGGATCGGCGAAGAGGTGGCCCGGCAAATGGGCCCGTGGAAGGATGTGAAGACCCGACCAGCACTAGACGCGGCCGTCCAGAAGCTCACCCAAATCACAACCCAGGCGGTTGACCAGTTTACACCTAACACATGGCCGACACCTTACTCAAAACGGTGGTTCACGCCGGACCTCAAAACCCAACAAGTTGAAGTCAACCAACTCCGCCGGAGATGGCAGACAAGCTGTGCAGAACTTGGGCGAGATCACCCCAATACAACTACTGCCTTTCAAAACATGCAACATAAACGACGAGCATGGACTCGAACCATTGAAAAAGCAAAAGCATCACACTGGAAACAGTTTCTAGATAAAGCCGGTGAAGGAAAACTCTGGAAAGCTGCCACCTACATGAAACCGCGGGAATCATGGGGATGCGTCCCAGCACTGCAGACCGGCACAGAAGAGTACACTGAGAACGAGGATAAGGCACGGGTGTTCCTGGACGCGTTCTTCCCTGCAATGAACACACCCGATCCCACCTATCTGACCACATCGCGGCTGGAACTTCCCTGGCAACCAATTACTGAGCTGGAGATTCAACGATCTCTCAACGCGGCCAAGGGAAGCACCGCGCCAGGGGATGACAGCCTGCCGATGTTAGTCTGGAAAAAGCTCTGGAAGCACCTGAAAACACTTATTACTAATATTTTCGCGGCGTCTGTAAATCTAGGTTACCACCCAAAACTATGGCGGAGGGTCAAGATAGTGGTACTGCGGAAGCCAGGAAAGTCGGATTACTCAAACCCTGGATCCTACCGCCCCATCTCACTACTAAACACACTCGGCAAGCTACTGGAAGCAGTCATGGCCCGAAGGCTCTCATACATGGCGGAAAAATATGGTTTGGTACCAAACAGTCAGTTTGGGGGACGCCCGGGCCGAACCACCGAGCAGGCTCTGCTGGTGCTCTCGAATGCAATTGACCGAGCGTGGTACAAACACCGTGTGGTGACTCTTATTTCATTTGACCTGAAAGGTGCATTCAACGGAGTTAACCAAAGAAGCCTGGATGCCTGCCTACAGGCGAGAAGAATCCCCACAGTAGCGAGGAAGTGGATTGCAAGTTTTATGAGTGGCCGTCACGCAAGTATTGGGTTTGATGACTTCCGCACTGCTATGGAACCACTGGCGAATGCAGGACTAGCACAAGGATCACCACTCTCCCCAATTCTATTTACGTTCTTCAACGCGGACCTGGTTGAACAACCCGTCAACATCCACGGAGGGGCGTCAGCCTTCATTGATGATTACTTTCGGTGGCGGGTAGGCCGCTCCACTGAGGAAAACCTAGCCCGGATACAATCTGAAGATATCCCTCGAATCGAGAGCTGGGCGCGGCGGACCGGGTCCGGCTTTGCAGCTGAGAAAACTGAGCTTATCCACTTTACCAGGAAGAAGGGCGAACACCTGGAGGGACAGGTAGTCCTGAATGGCACAGTGGTCCGATCATCACCCACCGCAAAGCTTTTGGGAGTAGTGTTTGACCGGGAACTGCGATGGAAGGAACACGTGCAACAGGCCATCAAACGCGCAACAAAAACAACCATTGCCCTAACTGGACTACGACATCTGCGCCCCGAGCAGATGCGCCAACTCTACGAAGCATGTGTCACGCCTGTCGTGGACTATGCATCAACAGTCTGGCACGATCCGCTGCGGGACAAGACACACCTACGACACTTGAACACTGTACAGAGAACCGCGTTGATCCGTATTCTCTCAGCATTCAGGACAGTGGCAACCGCAACACTGGAAGTGGAAGCCCATATCCTCCCCACACACCTCCGTCTCCGCCACCGCGCCCAGCGTACCATCGCCAGGCTACACTCGCTACCACGCGACCACCCTATCTGGAACACATTGCTTCGGGCCCAGAGACGTAGAAACAATATTGGACACAACGCGCGCTTCCCGTTAGCCGAAGCCCTGAAGACCATGAATGTGGACCGACTGAACGAATTGGAAACGATTGACCCACGGCCATGGCCACCATGGCGAATCGAGGTCTTTGCAGAGATTATAATAGAAGCAGACCGAGAAGTAGCAAGGGAGAGAGCGGAGACCGTACAAATCACATCTGATATTGCTGTCTACTCGGATGCCTCCGGGCGAGACGGCCATCTGGGGGCTGCTGTCGTCGCACTCGGTAACGACCAGGAGATCATTGAATCCCGACAGATACAAGTGGGACCGTTGGACCGCTGGTCAGTCCATGTGGCGGAACTCATAGGCATTTTCTATGCCATTAGCACGGTATTCAAAGTGTTCCACCAGCGCTCGAGCAGTACTGATGGCAGACCAACCACTGCAACCATCCTGTGTGATAGTAGATCGGCCTTACAAGCGATCCAAAACGTGAAGAACGCATCAGGACAACGGATCATCCACGCCATTCTCCAAGCAGCCGCCGAGATCCAGGCAAAGAACATCTCACTCCGCCTCCAATGGATCCCAGGACATTGTGACAACCCCGGTAATGACGCGGCAGACCGGTTAGCCAAAGCTGCAGCGCACCCAGGTCAAACCCACTCCTTTCGCCCGCTTCTGACGAGGGAGACGGCATTGTTCCGCGATAAGATCTATGCCCAGTGGAAGCACGAGTGGAGCTCCAGCACCAAAGGGGACCATCTACAGAAGATCGACAGTACCCTGCCCGCGAAATACACCCGGAAGTTATATGGATCCTTGCCCAGGAACCGAACATACCTGCTTACGCAGCTACGCACGGGAGACGGTCGTCCATGTGGTGATAGACTGCCCGAGACTACAAGGGCTGCGGATAAAAGTAAGGAGAGAAGTCGGGGACGCGTTCAATAGCGTATCGAGTCTGCTGGGAGGCTCAAACCAAGGTAAGAATGGTAATCCAGACATCATCTCGCGGGCCAAAACGGTCAACGCCGTGCTGGACTTCGCCGAGGCATCACAACGGTTTCGCAGTCGCGCGCCACGAGGGCAGCCTAATAACAGGAGCGGCAATTAGGCCACGACAGGCCGTGACGAGGCTCTAAGTTCGTTTTCAGGAAGTGGAAGACTCTACATGTACATACTCGGATATATACAGTTGTCGTAGCCTGCATATCGCCTTGGCGAGAGGTCAGGGTAAATGAAATCATCATCATCATCACCTCTGTACTAGAAGAGGGCCACCTAGGCGCCGCGGCTGTGTCACTGAATAAAAACCTAGAAATCACTAGAATTCCGGCAGACCCAAGTCGGGCCCTTGGACCAGTGGTCGGTCCACGCCGCCGAACTGATCGGCATATTCCATGCGATCAGCTTAGTAGTTAAACTTGCCCATCAAACCCAGAGAACAACTAGATATGCGCTATCGGCAACAACCCTTTACGACAGCATATCTGCTCTGCAAGCGGTTCAAAACCCAGGGAATAAGCCAGGACAACGGATCACCTACGCTGTCCTTCAGGCAGCCACAGAAGCCAGAGCAAGAGGGGTCACGCTCCGCCTTCAATGGATACCAGGGCACTGCGACGACCCGGGAAACGACGCAGCAGATCAATCGGCCAAGGAAGCGGCAATTCCAGGCAAGACACACCCATTTCGACCCCTCTTATCAAGAGAGAAGACCACCATTCGCAACCATATCCGTTGCCAGTGGGAGCAGGAGTGGAAAACATCCAAGAAAGGGAGTCATCTTCGCAAGATCGACAGTACACTACCTGCGGCTTATACGAGACGGCTGTACGGTCCACTACGAAGGAATCAGGCTTACCTGCTGATGCAAATGCGGGCGGGCCACTCCTGGCTAGCTACATATGGGAAGACCTTTAGGTTTCGGGAGGACGATCAGTGCGCATGTGGCGCACAAGAAACAGTAGTCCACGTCTTGGTAGACTGCCCACACCGTTAAAGATGACTCGGCAAGAGCTCCGGAAGAAAGTCAGGGACACGTTTAATATCGTATCGGCACTGCTAGGGGCCCGTGAAGGTAAGGAAAGGCAAGTAGATACTTCCAGTATAATCAAAGCAGTACTGGACTTTGCAGAGGCATCACAACGGTTCCAAAGTCGCGCGCCAAGAGGGCAGCCTAACAGCGAGAACGGCAGTTAGGCCACAGTAGGCCATGACGAGGCTCTAAGTTCGTTTTCAGGAAGTGGCACAGCCTACATGCACATACAAGGATATATAGTTGTGGTAGCCTGCATATCGCTTTAAAATTTGCGAGGGGTCAGGGTAAATGAAATCATCCATCCATCCATCCTCTGTAGCATTTGTTTGCTTCGCCATTTGATCGCAGTTTGAGCCGACGTTATTGTATTTCTAGCTGCGTAGAAAATAAATGATTTAAGCTGCTAAATAGACAGGAAGATCCAACTCCCAATGTGTCATCGTAGTTTTAGCCTTTCTCTAAGAGCATATATATCGTATTTCTGGGGATCAAAACGTTACAATCTGGTGACATCCGCGGGTACAGAACTCTCTGAAACAACATCATTCAATTGGAGGCATGTACAACTTTTAATCAGAAAGCCTTTATTCGAGCGTCATATAGGCCCTAAATGCGACAAGCAAAATTCCCGTTCATTAACTAGAAGAACATTGTTCAACATTCTTCGGCACCTGGAATCTGTACTAAAGGTAACAGAATCTTCAATTTACTCCTAGCATGCCTTGATGATAGACACAGCAAAATATCTTGAAGAATCGTTTATATTACCACCAGTGATAGGTCCACAGTTGAAAACAAGATATTTTTTAATACAGGATGATGAGCTTCTACTGTATATAATTTTTCTTGTCCGAATTACCTTGAGCCAGTATCGAGGGCTAAACGAAAAACCCTAGCCAAAGAACTATATTTCTTGACCCTTTGAATAGTCTCCCCATCCCACCAGCCCCAAGACCAGTTTCCTTTATCAGTATCTCTAAGAATATGTCAGTACTGGTTTCTTCAACTCGGTAGTATACTATGCAGTATGTACCCAGTCTATGAGGTAAAGACTAGGAGAGCTCAGGGATTCTATAGTACCACCCTAGCTATTTTACACCCTCTGTTCAGTTTTTATCCTCGGTTTAGCAGGTCCGTAGCATGTATGCGCAAGCAACATCAGAGCTGCTATAATGACCAACGCTGTTCTAATGCACGATATAATCATAGCTCGCCATCCAAGGGTTATCTCAACGCCAATTGTTGTTGACACAGAGGTCAAGCTGCTAGCGAGGGCTTTGCTCGCGAAAAGAACGGTAAGAGATGCTCCGAAACTAGAAAATGCTGCTGTCTACTGGTTTCAGCAAAAGCATAATAAAGGGATGGTTCTCCTCACCAGGGCGAACAGACTCGTAATTACACTTCCCAACCGAGAACAGACAGCTGTAAAACTGATCAGGACTATGAGCCCTATTGAACAGGACGCTGTTAGATAAGCAAAAATAGCCCATTGTGTGCAGTTCCTATAATATCCAATCGTATCATGTACCGCTTGAGGAATTAAGACATTAGAAGCCCCTTGCTGTACCCTAAAAACATCTTCAAAGTTGAACATGAAAGAGAAGCTCGGCGGAGCACAGTCAGTAAGGTTTGAGAACGTGAGGTTCGAGCTTCCACAACAGTATCTCAGTATTCCAATCAAATGCATCTCAGTAAGAGGTGCTTCAATTTTGTTTATGACATCATCTCCCCCTACTTGAGTCACCCTAAATCTCACTCCCCCTTCCGGATGCATGTACCCCAAGAAATCCATAAATCGCTCCACAGCCCCTATATTTTGGTATTTCGTGCCTTTACTGCACTTCTGTTACTCGCAAAATCCACCACAATCCAGACAAATTTGGTTGTTGAGCTATCAGCGTTTAATAAGTGCTTTGTATATGTCTCTAATTCCCCTATTCCCAGGACAGACGTGGCTGTATAATTTGCCTGCCTTCTACTTGGGATTGTAGATTTTGTAGAACTGCTCAGGCGAGTTACCTTCACAAAGTACATTGCGGCAGATATCGCTGACTGAGACGTGCACCCCATTATGATTAAGGCCTTCAGAATTAACGAGGATAAGCATAACACATATGGAAAGAGCATGTGCACACGATTCAGCACAACCATACTAGAAAACCGCCAGACTTTGGACTGGGTGATAAAGAAAAGAAGTTACAGTACGAGAAACGTATTTTTGGGAAGGGCTACGTATGTTAGAGGTTATACTCTTTTCGCGAACTCAGAGGACCCGCAGTTTCGAGAGAGGTGAAGGTCAGAAACAATGCAGTGTGCGTTGAATCCCATTTGCCTGTTTACTGTTTCTTTCTCCCCTTCTTTTTTTTTTTTTTTTTTTTTTCTTGATGTGTGTTTAATTTGAGGTTTCCCTAGTTGCAAAATTCTTTATCGATTTAGAGATTTGGCAATGATGTTGTGAACCGGCCTGTCAGGCCAAGTCCGGTTGTACAGCTCTGCAGCTTAATTTAGGAGAGTCAAAAAGTAGCAGTTCACCGTCCTTTTCCAAACTAAATACAGCAGCAGCATTTAGCCATGATAAGTTGTGAGGGGAAAATGTTGACTGAGCTAACGATACTCCGTTCTCATTTCAAGCCCGATATCGCAGAAGCACCTCGAATATGCCGACAGTGACATAGGTAAGTGTGCCTGACACAAGTAGTAACCACGCAATTCGCTGGGCAATTTCAAACACTGCTTGGGGAAGGTGATCGTAGTAGATCAGGCGATCAGGCTCGGAGGTGAAGGGAGGTAGCCGAAGGGGGTCAAATTGACAATGCAACTATAAATCATTCTAGCTAAGGTGGGAATATGGAGAAAAAGGAAAAAGTCCCAACGACATCTTGTGCTTCGAACAGAGAGGAAAAGCGAGGGAGGCAAACAGCACCCGGGTTGGTCGGATACGCCGATCGCAGGAAACCTGGCATTTCCGTGGTTCCGCTCAGCGAGACCCACCCGTACTTTTAACGCCAGTAAACACTATACCGAATCAAGTAGGACCCCAATAGTCGCTATTCAGAACCGAGCGAGGCAACAGTCCTGGCAGGATTCCGTTGGACACGCCGTGTCCCTACCCGACGTCGTGAGGCACATGTCAGCTCCTGTCCAATTACCCCCTCCTCTGGTATTTAGGATTGACTGTCATTAGAATGACTGCAAATCAACAGAAGCATGTGAAAGATTCCCACCAAACAGTCAATTTCCGAAGCAGCGACAAAGGCCGGAGTAACAGAGTAACGGAGACTTATCTAAAACGCCTATGGAATAACGCGAGGATCATCGGTACTCTTTGGCATTGTATCAAGACAAGCTTCCGGCCGGCAATCCCAGATTGAGTTCCCTCTCAATTACTTCTACGCCTTTTTGTTTCCCCTTTCTTTTAGTCGTAGTTGTCAGTTCCGTGTTGACGTTATCTGCACATCGGTGTCACTCCCTCAATCCCTGGTATAAGAGTATTCTCCCCAGTCATGTGTAAGTGGCAGACCAGGAGGAAAAGGATTTGAACCGGCTGGGCGTCGGTTACGCTGGGGCCATTGCTTGGCCTGGACCTAATGGCATTGACTTCTGCTCCCGAGTGCGCCCTTGGGGGATACATGGTTCGGCGAAGGCCCTTGGGGAGATAGTGCGGATCTGACCGGTTTTTCATTGGAGGTCGGCAGCCCCCCTTTTCTTTCTCCAATACTCTTCTTCGACCTGGTGCATTAGAAAGCAAGAGAGAGTTGGAGGTCGTGTGGGGGGGCCGACAAAGCTGTCTTTCCTGCTGTAGGGATCGAGTGACGAGTGCTGACGGCAAACACCGAGCAAAATAATTAATTTTAGTGACCAGAGGTTGGCGGTGAAGAATACCCTTCTTTATAAGCCTACTATCGTGAGCAGCCCGGGCTGTTATTCTAAGGTAGATTTTTCTTCAAGGCTGCATGAAGATCATGGCAGATCACTGCATGCACCCGCCCGCCCTCTACTGTGCGTGGCTAATGTATCTAAGATATGGTGTGCATTAGCGCTGAGCTATCCAAATTAGTCTAAGCTGCAATTTGCTTTTCCTCCGAGATTTTAATAGAATCTTCTTTACTGCCTCCAGATGCCTTCCATTTCGCCGAAACTTTCTTCGCAGTAGGAAACGCACACACACTAAAAGAAAAGAAAAGAAAAGAAAGGAAAATTCCCGAACTACTCTGATGAGGGGCAGCCGGCCCACCCATCTAGGTTTCGCTCTAGAGCCGCTGTACTTCCTCGCCGTCCGATCGGAGGATGATGTGCGCTGTGATCCCGATATTGTCAACGCCACACGGGTCCAAGATGGGGCTAGGTGAAGAGTCGGACTTTGCTCGCGGCAATCTTCTCGTCCCCCCAACCCGGATCAGTTCCCCTGGCGTTTGCAGAGCTTGTTGATTGTTTCTCCGGCCTTGGTTGTCCATGCTTTCATATCTTGTTCATACTCCCACATCTTCGCTATACACTGGCGGATACCACTGTTACCATGGTCAGCATTCAATAGTCGCCCCAGAGACTCCCGGACCGCGCCATTCGGCCGAGGCGGGGGATAGTACCGAATCTCGGTTGTGTACCTTTCCACGGGAGGTGTTAGCCTAGCCTAAAATGCCATGATCACCGCTCGGCGAGTGAAGCGGAATGGGTGGCGCCCTAGGTTTCTGTCCACGTACCGCTCATCTCTCTCGTCCATGGCCCGCTTCAGGGATCTCCAGGATGGTCAGCTAGCGAAGAGGAAAGGGGCCCAGGAAGGGAATGGTACCGGATATACTCCTCGACCTCACCCCGATGGCTTCATGTCAATGTTAGGACCGGTGTCCACCAAGGGGGTTTCCGCCGCGAGCCTTACCGAGCCATATCCGCCTGCAGGCGGCTAGGTTCATCGTGAGTCCTAGCAACATATGGAGACCAAGTGGAGCCTTCGCGTTCTTACCGGATTTCCTCCGTGGCCCTGGTAGACAGGTGATGAGCATGCGGTCGCAGTCATTGGTTGAGACAATGGGGAAGCTTACGCGTTCAGAGCATCCTCTGAGACATCGCTGGCCATCCTTGGTCGCAGGCGCAGTTAGCGAAACGGCGAAATGCATCAGAGACTACAGGGCTGGGGATACTCTTCGGGGACAGATTCAGACGAGGGGCTGGTTGCATCTGAGCAGGGGCTGCCGGCGTCTGGTTCCAGCACATCCAAGATGTAGGATAGCCACGGATTGGGCACCCCACCGGACATTAGGGCGTTATTCTAGACGCACAGAACGAGTCCACGACGATAGCCAGTGGCCCCCGCGAGCAAAAAAGCCCCAAGAGGTTCACAATACGAGTAGCGTTTGATGTTGTTCTGCCAGTGAGAATCTGGCAGGACCAGGATCTAGACAATAGGACAACGGGCGAGAATCACGAAGCGTGGAAGAAAGATGGGCTGTCTGACATTAGGAAAAGCTAGTTACAATAGATGAATAAAACACCGGCCAGAGATCACTTAAATAGAGACCAAGAATCCAAAAGGTTCAGCCCATACGGGTCACTGTCCATCGCAGATTCATTCTGCTGCTGGGGTGGCCAGGGTGTTTGCTGAGATGGTTCGACGGGAGGGTGCCCGGTGGACGGTTGGGTTGATGCCTGCGGCTGCCCGGGATGCACCAGCGTTCCCTGACACGGGTCTGTTGGTTGGGCTGACAGCGCGGCGTTTACCGGTTGCGTTGGAGGGGCGGTTTGCGTCGCTGCCTGCGGCAGTCCCGCCACGCCGGGCGTCCAGTGCTGAACGGGCTGGGGTGCGGTCAGCAAGCCGCCGCCGTTTGGGACCGCAGCGGCAGGTTGACCGTGGGCCATCGGAAACGAAGGTTGCGGGGGTGCCCCTAGACCAGCTTGCACAGCTTGAACAGTATGAGCAGTTTGAGCAGTCGGACCAGCCTGAACAGTTTGAACGGTCTGACCAGCTTGCACAGCCTGACCAGCTTGAATAGCCTGACCGGTCTGGATAACTTGACCAGTTTGGCCAGTTTGAAGAGCCTGACCGGCCTGACCGGTTAGAAGAGCATGGCCAGCTTGTACAACCTGACCGGCTGGGCCGACGTAGAGCTGGCCGGAGGGAAGGTGGCCAGTCACCTGCGGGTGCAACGAGCCGTATGCGAGAGCGGTAGGGTGCATCGACTGGTTAACCTGCGGCTGCGCGGGATGCGGCATGCCCGCAGCCACGCCGTGACTCACTGACTGTCCGGGATAGGACCCCGGCGCCACTCCCGGCGCCGACGGCGGTTGAACAGAGGTAATGTGCGGGACAGTATCCGTGGTCCATAGCGGCGCTTGTGGCGGTTGGGATGCAGTGGGCATGGGCACCGGGGGGCGGGCGGGCGGCCCTGCTGGGCCTGCTGGGCCTGGCGCAGGAGCTGTCGTCAAGCCGGCCGTGGGCGGCGATTGGTATGCCACGGCCCCCGAGCATGTCTGGGGCTGGGCCACAGTGTTCGGCGGCACTCCCAGTTGACCAGCCGGCGGATGGTCAGGGATGCCACTGCGGGGAGCCGGTGGTGACGGATTGGAAGCCTGGCTCTGCGGAGGTTGGGCGGTTTGCTGAAGCGGATGGCCGCCCCCTACCGCTGCGGCAGCAGTCCATTCGGACGCCGCCTGCGTGCTTTGCACGGCTGGAGGCTGATGCTGCGCAGTCAGCGTCGACGGCGCCGCCGGGGTCGCTGACGATGGACCGTCCGCCGTCTGCGGTTGAACAATCGGCGCGTCAGGACTCGGAACCGCAGGCGAGGGCGATAAGAGGCGCGCCGGACCAGCAGGCGAGCCAGGTCGTTCATCGTCACAGCACGGCCACGGAAGCACACTTTGCGGGATAATGTCGGCATGGGGACCTTTCCGGATGAGGGTAATCAGTGCGCGGTTGGGTCCCAACGCTTCCTTCATCAGTGGAAAAAGGAATGGAGCCTTCCTCCAGGCCATCTGGAGCAATGCGCACAGGTTCGCCACGACCGTCCAGTACCCCTCCATCTTCCCGTGAACCAATTGTGTAGCCTATGGAGGGTGAGGATGCCATCGATTCCCCAGCATTCGGAACTTACTCACGACTTCACGAATCTCCTTCCGCTGCATGATCTTCTCAAAAGCGTTGTCCGACTCCGAATCAGGCTCGCCGAGGACATCTGCACGGGAATCATTGCCATGTGCGTCACCGGCCTGGGCTGCTTGGCCATTGCTCTCGGTCACTCGTTGGGAATGTCTGGCTCTGCGTCGTCTAGGTTTGTTTATCCGCCAGCTCCCCCGGGCCTTCACGGGAGTCCCTGAGCTATCGATCCTTGAGCTATCGGTCATGGTTCAAACAGCGGAATAGGATCGCTGGACGGTATGTTTGTATCAAAAGTCCCCAATGTCCTCCCAACCGTAGGGAAAACACAATGATGGACAGGCTGCACAAAGAGGTGCAATTTTTATAACCACAATTCGGAGTGGACCCAGCAGGACATAGAATCCTCGTCTAATGCTGCTTTGAGCTCTGAACGTTAGTCATCTCCTTTTTCTTCCCATCCTTTCTCTTTTTAATTTCCATTTTCTTATTTTTTTTATTTTTTGTTTTATTTTTTTTTCAGAATCTTATTTCTTTTTGCCCCCTCTCTGTTAGGGTGGCCCTCGCTTTGTCGGATGCTTGACATGAGTTGCGCGGTTTCGATCCTCGGCTCATGTTGATCCAATGTCGGGCGAAATTCAGATGCCGTAAAAATTATTCCTAGAGATCCAATTACTAGTTGTTGACCGTTAGTTGTCCATCACAGTGCAACAGACGGTTGCAGTGGAGTCGACTAGGAACAAACTAAGCTCCACCGCAGCTGGGGCTAAAGCCAGGGGAAAAATGAGGGCCTGGAGACGCACACAGACCAACTGATGCCAAGGCTTTAGGGGAAGCCAGGCGACCATAATGTGCCAACACTGATGTTCCCCTGTACAGTAGAAGCTCCACCCTCGTAGGCGAACCGCTCAGGAGTCTCAAGACGACGCGATCAAGCATGTCAGAGTGCTGAACGTGATAGAGATGTCCACCGAAAACGACTATCGGGTTCCGGTGGATCCAACCCCAAAAAGAGACGCGCTGCAAGTTCCGAGGTCATAAACCAACGGTCAACCCTTGTTGCCCACCCCAGGACACATCTTTCGCTAAGAGCAACAAATTGCGCCCTGCTCTGCCCTGCCGAAGGTTTCACCGGGTCAGATATCCTTGGGGGCAATCATGTTATTCACACGGTCAAGGCGAAGGGGCCCGGTGGTCAGAAAGTGGGGGTCTGATGAGGTGAAGGCTGTTCTTCCTTTTATTACCAAGCTGAGGCAAAAGAACACCCCTTGGAAAGATATTCAACGGATATGGCTCAAGAAGTTCGGCATTCCAAGAACGGTAAATGCGCTGCGCGGGCAATGGTATCGCGCTCAATGGGGCTGGGTCCCCCAGGTTGGGAGCGAGAAAACGCCGCCGGCAGACGTCGAGACAATGGCAGAAACAGAGTCCTCGGATGAACTCCCACAAGCAACGTCCTGCAGCCCGCAGCAGCCCTCGCGAGCGCGACGGAAATCCGTGTGGAGTGTCCCCTCGAGCCCTGAGCCGTCCCCCACACCCGATTCGGAGGACACCCAAGCACCTCTCGCCGGCGTGTCAACATCACAGACCCTTCCGTCGACCACGGTCGAGCAGAGGGCAGCGCGGAAGTCCCTGAGCAAGAATCAGGAAAATGCTCTGAAGGTGTCACTCGTATTCAGTAAGTACTGGCTTCACGCCCGTACCCCCTGTGCGGGCATCACACTGATTCAGTGCCCAGTATGTACTCAAATATACCAACAAAGACGGGAGAAAAATAGACGGGAGAAAGATCGCAGTCCCTCGGCCGTACGGCCGTATTGTTTGAGTCGCCCCTCCGGGAAAGGGTTAGGGCCACGGCGTCGTCCATAATCCGGTAAAGACTCTGCCCTCCGATTCTGTAGCAAGGGCATAGCTTTAAAACATACCTGACCAGCAAGAAATGTTGCTCTTTATGGAGAGCGTGGTGGACGCCGGAATGTCAATGTATTACTTGTTGCTTGCTATCCACACTCTTTTCTGGATGTGTTCTTGGATCCTGGGCCATCATATTAGGCTCTTTTCTGTGCTTGTTTTAGTTTTCTTTCTCCTCTCCATCCCTTTCTTTTTTTTTCCTTTATTCTTTGTTTTTTAGCGTTTCCCTTGGCGCCATCACGATATGTTTATTTGTCTCTGGTCGAGACGCGGATAATTCAAAAGCAGGGGAAGCAACCCCAGATCCCTCTGGCCCTCCAGTAGCCGTGCCGGTATTCTTGTTATTCAAGTAGAGCTACACGCTTTAGCGCAACGCAGAACATAAAAGCACTCCAGGCAGAATCTGGATGCCCCAAAATGTACCCTCCCATCCTCAACTTTGCATGCGCGCGACGCTCAGGGGGAGACATGTCTTTCAAGGCCTCCCTCAACGGTACTATAAAACAGCCGCGGGCCACGGTACCAGGTGACAGAACAAACAGGAAGGTGACGTTACCGACTTGGGCAAAGCGGGCCATCCAAGGGACAATCAGTCAGGGGCGGATTCTCACTGCATAGATATGGCTGCATGGTTGGGACTGGAACATGATGACGAGGGGGGCTGGGCCATCACGGACAACGACGCGATGCGGAGGGTCATCAACGGAATGGACTGCCCTGCCAATCAGCACCCTTCCATCGCGCTCTTTGTAGGACACACCGCCAAGGCGCAGGCGCTCCGATCGCTGTATCCGCATAACAATACTGGCCGTCACCGGAAGCAGGGTTGGGCTCAACTGCACCTGTCCGGCGCGGCCACATCTCATCCGGTTATAGTTATCGAGAGCAGCCTCTCGCGCACGTCCCCACCTGGGCCATCCCAGCAGGAGCCACTCCGGCGATACCCCATCCCCCGCACTCGGGGAAGCTCCTACGAGGATCTTCGGTCACTGCTGTACCGAGACGTCCTACTCCCGATTGTGGACACCGTGTGCGTCTTCGCAGCCGACTGCGGCGGCATCCGTCATGTCCAACACTTGCTCGCATCGTGGGGCCCGCTACCGCCGACCGGTCTGGACGGCGCAGCGGCTCCCGTGCGTCCCCGTTGGGTGATTGTCCTGACAGACCCCGACGATGATGCAGTCCCGGCGGGAGGGATAGAAACCACGCTGCAGGCCACGGCTGTGCCCCATCTCGCGGGATCCGTCGCGGTTGTCGACCTGCGGCCCCGGCAGCCGTTGTCGCGGTTCAGCCGGTTCGAGCCCCTCCGGCGACGGCTGTCGCTGGAGCTGGACGAGGTGCGCACGCTGCGTGCTAACGCACATCTCCTCTTCTCCGCCCTCCATCTGGAGTGGATCTTCCGGGGACTGCTGCGGCACGTCGCGCAAGGCCCTGCGTCGCCATTCAATTGCATCCAAGCGTGCCGTCCCCGGCACTTGGACGCTGATGAGGTCGCTCAATACCTCGGAATCTTCCTGCAGCTCGCCGAGAAGACCCAGATAGCGGACCCATTCATGGCAACCTTCATTGCGTCGGCGTTCCTTATGGATGCATATCCGCCCGGAATGCACAGTGAGTAGCACCGGCTCCGGGGCGATGTCGTCGTGGCGGCCATGGTGGCCATGGTGGCCATGGTGGCGCTAGTTGACTGACTGCCGCAGGATTCGATCCCGTCGTGACGTTCCGCACCTTCTACGCCGGGCCCTGTAAGGCCGCATGCGCCGCATCTCCCTCCGCCAGCGTTCGCCGTCTCCACCGTGCCGTCGAACGCGAGTTCGTGTCGCTCTTTTCCACCCTCGCCGTGGCCGGCCGGTCCGCCCAGATCCGACGGGAGGTGTTCCGCAACGGCCAGTCAACCTGGTCGACGCTCCATTCGAATCGGGTGTGCCTGTTCTGTCTGCAGCGGCCCCCTGAGCATGTGCTGCCCTGCAGGCATGCCCTCTGCGACGTCTGCGCGTGCATTTTGGGCCAACGTGCCGCTGGCGCGGAATATCACGTCGAGCTAACCGAGTGTCCCGCGTGTCAGGCGTCGTTCTCCCTCACCGTCCGTTTGCTCCCTCCAACCAAACGGCCTACCATCCTGGTCCTGGACGGAGGCGGCACCCGCGGCGTCGTCACGCTGGGGTTCTTGAAGGCCCTCGAGGATCAGATCGGCCGCACGCGAGGACTGCGTGAGGCATTTGACCTCACGCTGGGAACCAGTGTTGGTAAGTGGTTCTGAGCGGTGGTCGTCGGATTGGGGCGGTCACTGGCACGGTTGAAGCTGAACATAACTCTTTCCTTCACGCATCCTAGGCGCCATCATCGCATCCGACGTAATGGTCTGCGGTGCCAACGTGGCCGACACCCATCCGAAGTTCGATACCCTGGCACGTCAGATCTTTTCCCGACGGCCCCTCTGGCAGACGATCTTGGGACAATCGTGGGGCTGGGTGACGGCCTGGATGGCCGACAGCCGGTACGACTCGGCCGTGTTGGACCGAACTGTGCAGGATGGCTTTGGCCGCGACCGCCGACTGTTCGATACCACGAAACCCTTGGTATCCGGTATCCGAGTGGCTCTAACAGCCAGCCAGGTTGAAGACGGGTCGCTCTGTCTGTTCTCCAACTATCGAGCGGCGGGCCGTCTTCGGATGTCGTCCGCCTATAGAGCACTAGTGCCAGAGCAGGAGCCATTTCTGTGGGAAATGTAAGTCCCCCTTACCCTTCCAATAGCCGACTGCCATCGAGGCAGAAGCCGGCATGGTCAAGGGGACGTAAATAAAAGCGGCTCAAGGTGCGACAGATAAAAAGGGGGGGGAAATAAAAATAAAAATAAAAATAAACAAACAAACTACCAAACAAACAAACAAAGAGGGTTATATATGCGAAAAAAGAGGTGGAAGGAGGAGGGGAAGAGGCCACCCATACCAGTATTGGCCTCGGCGCTGCGGCGGAGCCATCGATGCCTTGATTTGTATTGTTGGGAGATGATGGCTAACACTGAACGGCAGTGCCCGGTGCTGCGTGGCTGCCTTAGGGTACGTATCTTGGGACATGCTGGAAGTGAGTCGGGACAACGACCGAGCCACCGCGTTAACGTACCCCAACAGGTATTTCACCCCCAAACGACTCCCGGGCCTTGGGACCTTCCAAGACGGTGGAGTTCGGGCGAATTGTCCGCTTCGAACCGCTCTCCGCGAGAGTGAGATCATCTGGCCGACAGCCAAACGACCCGACCTTGTGGTCAGCATCGGCACCGGCTATCCGTCGGCCGACGACGGACCTGTCCACCTGCGGCGAGAGAGTTTCGTTGAACGCGGCCTGCGGGCCTTTCTGTCGTCGCCGGCGGTCGATGGGCGACGCGGCTGGCAGGACGCGCACGACAGCATCCCCGAGAGTGTCAAGCAGGAGACCTTCCGCCTGGACCGGGTTGTCTCCGGCGCGCTACCTGAACTGGATGACGTGCGCGCCCTTCACGAACTAGGTGAGTACGAATACCACATCCCCGACGAGCTGACCCAGGCTTGGCTGGCCAAGTCGTTCTTCTTCGAGCTGGACGAGGAGCCACTGCTCACCCGCGGGCACTACGAGTGCCGCGGGTCCATCCTCTGTTGTAAGTATGGCGCCGCCGGTCTGGTTGAGCAGATCCTGTCCCGCTTCCCCGGAGCGCGCTTTGCGCTCGACGATGGCAGTGACCTGGGCGCCGTTGATCACGACCAGGGCTGTCTCACCTGTGGCTATTACCGCAAGCGAGTCACCTTCCGCGTGTCGAGCATCCACCAGACCGTGCAGCTCGGCATTCGCGGGGTCGCCAGGTACAGGGCCATCGGTGGCTTCCCCACTTCCATCCACGATCTCCTTCATGAACAGCAAGCCGACTGCCCGTTTGGGCGAGCTGACCATCGCAGTGATTTTTGGCCGCCGGTGCGCCGGTGCTACTGTCCCGCGCGGAAGCGATCTCACACGTCGATGCAGACTGAGCGCGCGGCCAAGAGGCGACGGCTCTAGCAGGCGGTTCAAGGCCTTTCGAATTGCAAACTTATCTAGGAGTAAAGGCATCGCCTCGTCGAAAGAGTAGAGGGGGGGAAAGGGCGACAGAAGAGATGTGAAGAAGGGAAAGCAAAGAGAAAGGGAAGGCAAGAGAAGGAAGCGAGAGGGGCGGGAAATGGAAAGAACAGGGTGGACAGCAGGCGTACACGGTGGCCGAGAGTCTCCCTCTACGTTTTGTGAAAGAGCAACCTTGTCCCGCTGCTGCCAAGGACCACCGGTTGTGTAGATGGGCCCACCAGAAGGTATTTTGATATGGCATCGAGGTAAGTGAGCCTTCCAGGAAAGGGTACAAACGGCCAGTGTTCCAGAGTTGTGGATCATAAGTGGGAGAGCATTACGTCAAGGAGGTACACGGCGCTGTTGGGCTTACCCAAATAAGCAAAGCCACGTGGGCATCAGGAGCAGTCCTGTCCCGGTGCTCCGGTTCAGAGATTTTCTAAATCGGACCGCGTCCGAGGTAATCTGCCTTTGTCAGCTGCTTCCTTTCGTGCTTCGAGAACCCAATCCATCCGCTGAAAATCTGGGTGGTTGTCTGCCAAGATGACCATCTTTTGGAATCGTGCTCAAGGGTGCTCAAAAATGGCCCGACCAACAACAATAACTATGATAACTAGATGCCAACATTTCTCTCCCAGTTTTCCTGTGAACCTGCGCGTAGCGATTGGTGTTCAATTGCGGGCTCCTTTCCCTTTCTGTTGTTTGTGATATCGGGATAAAGATGACGCGATTCCGGCCACTTGGAACCGCGTCTCTTCCCTTATCCAAAGCCTATCATTACAGCTCTAGATAGATTCGATCGGTGGATGCTTAGGCGCCAAATGCAGAAAGCAACTTTCCCTTTATGTATGGTTCCTTAATATATATATATATTCTATTAAATTACAAGAAAAGAAAAGACAAACATATATAATCGCGAGTGGGAAGTGAGGTGTGACCCTGGTATATTTCGGTTGTGTACACTTTAATGTTGGCTACGTAACCATCCCACTACAGATATATATATCTTTGTATACCGCGCAGCTGGCCGTGAGAAGCCGAAGTAACGTCTGTGAGGCCTTGGCTATCTACATTTCCTCCCAGGCTAACTGTATTATCTGGATATCTGCAGCGTGCGTAGCGCAGAAAGGTCTATCAGTGCTACCTTGGGGAACTTCAGGAGAACTAATATTTGTGTCAGCTCCGCGAAGTTTGAATGCTCCCCTGAACATTTTTCTCCTGCCATATTCGGCAGGAGAAGCAGAAGCCAGACTGGGTATCGGCATAATGATACAATTGGCTACTAGTGACCCAGTGGTCAATGCACTAGTACCAGTTCAGACTAGCCTGATAAGCATGCTGCTCTTGTGGCTTTCCTCTTTCCTCTGATGTTGAGTTGAGAGTCACAGAATACCACGTGATGTCCTCCCACGTGAGCCGATACTGCACACTGACACGGGCCAGCCACGCTGGAGAGCACTCACCGAGACGAGGCAGAGCGGCCGTTAGAACTTCTTCTGTGGAGTGGCTACCAATGGTACTGCATCGTCCCCCTCATATCGGGGTCTTTCGATCGTTTTGTTCTAGCGTCCTTTGGATAAGCGACAAGACAAGTCACTGCCACATGTCCATTTGTCTGTTACAGGAACAAAAGCAATCCCTTCGCCAGGACCTCGCCAATATGTTAATTGATATACTATGGAACAAGAAATGTCGCTCCCCAGCCGTGGATACGAGCGCTATGGAATGATATTGGCTATGTATTCGGTGGGGGCTGGTGCATGTGCACATATATGGGATAGTGGCTAAGACGATGGCGCTGTTGTGCTGTTCTGTTCTGCTCCACCAGGATCTCTTGCGTCTGCTGTGCTGCATCACGGTTTAGTTGGGGAATTGCTCTTCACTTTCTTGGACGGATCCCGCTCGGTAGTGGAAGGGCTGCATGCTCTCCGGGTGTGGTGCCCAGCGTCTGCGACCGGGACGCGGTTGTGCCTCATCCTTCTCTCCTGAAGCGCATCTCGGAGCTGGGTATTCTCGCGGCGCAAGGAATCGCAGTCCATTTGAGCGTCGAGGAGGTCCAACTGTGCAAGTGCCGAATCGAGGATGGCCTCGAGGATCTGTTGCTGTCGGTGCGCTGATGTCTGCTCACGCGCGTACGAGCAAAGTAACGCCCCAAACCTATCCACCAGACTGGAGAGGACAGTCCCGACCCCTTTGGCGGCGGCGAGCTCCGACGTCACGTCTTGCAATTCGCGTTTGGTGTTGGACAGTTCCTGACCCAGTTTCTCGACCGCATGGACAAGCGCGGTGCATTTCGCGGGGAGATCGGCGAAGCTCGCCATATCCTACTGCCATGTTAGAAGGCACTCGTGCGGACCGTCTCCCGGTTACAGTTACCGATGTTCTGTTCTGGCCCCCGTGGATATCGGCTTCCTTTGGCGTTCTTGGTCTCTCTAGCCGAGCACTGTCTGAGGGTGAGGTGCTGTGTCGATGGGGAGGGTAGACCGGATCTGGTGATAATTATGCGAAGAGGAAGAATCAACTGCCGAAAGACAACCGAACTCAGGAGCAACCCTTTCTTCTACTGAGCAGTAGAGGCAGTGCCTATCACCCTACGAAACATAGGGGTCTTTAGGCGTCCACCGTCTGAGTTGTTCACCTGTCGCCTTGGCAGAAACACAGAAAAGTGAGGGCTGGACAGGTATTCTTCCGCTCTGAACGCTGCTGGGTGACTGTTGAACACTTCTGCAGCAAGGACTTTTTTGGGGGCAGATCTTGATTGTTGTACACGCTCAATATGTTTTACCTTGCCATCTTTGTCGCCTGTACCCCTAATTTTTCTACTTTTTACTTTTTCCTTTTCTTCTTCTTCTTCTTCTTCTTCTTCTTCTTCTTTTTTTTTCTTTTTGTTTGGCCCCCTCTTTGCTTTTTTTCTTCTCTCTATTCTGTTTCTTGAACTCTTACCTCCCCACTGCCTCTTCTGCGTTACTCGCACGGCCATGGTCGTCGACAGGTTGTAAGGGCCTTCGAAAGAATGTCTTCCGTCTGCCTATCAATATTCCACGTCCCAGCGTTGTAGAGCGCCTGGATCCGATATGGGGGAGCTCGCATCCTTCCAGGGTGTGTGCCATGGAGGACGATATTCTCTGCTTGATTGATGAACATGGCTTTTCCATACGAATCAAAGCAAGCGCGATTGAATCATCGCCTGCACTGTTGTTGTCCTGCCTGCCCTCACTTTCATTGCCGGTTGAGGTGCCTCCGGCAGGGTTTAAAGGTGACGACGTCCGTCGCATCGGGGAAATATACTTGTTCTCAGCACTGGTTTCGACGCGCTACTCGACCACATACGACAGTTATAGGCCGCCGACCACGGAGCTCATACCGCACACCGCCGGATTTCGTCTAGAACTCGCCGCATTGCCACCATGGAACACGACACGCTGGACTCCCCAGAGCCACGAGTAACCCCCAATCAACCCATCCACGCTGGCGTGGAGGGACCGACCGCTCCGGAGTTGACGGCGCCCCGCAGCATTGCCCTGGGCTTGACCCGCGACTATGCGGCCAACTGGACGGTCCCCGATGCCCTGCGGGAGCTCTATCAAAACTGGTAAGTCCCTGTCGTTGACGTGCCGCCCTGGAGTTTTCCCGCCCGGTGGGTGGGGCGCTGAGATCTGCGCGCAGGAAGGACGCCATCCTCCAGACCCATTCGATCAGTCTGCTCGAGTTTGCACCCCGGGTGTCGGCAACGTCGGACGCTATCACGATTGTCGTGGAGGGGTTGCAGCCACCCTTCGGCGGGGGCGGCGGAGGGCCCTTGGTTCGGAGGATCTTGGGATATATTCGCTTCAACAAGCCCCAAGGCAGTGCGGAGTTCACCAATTTTAGATCCTCTCTGGACCCGCAATGCTTGGCGATCGGTCACAGCAGCAAGAAGCAAGATGAGCGCCTGGCCGGTGGTCACGGAGAGGGGCTGAAGATCGCCGCGTTGGTCCTCTCGCGGGCGGAGCATCACGTCAAGATCTCCGCGAGCGGGACCTACTGGAACTTTGGGTTCAACGGCCACTCGAAATCGAACTTTTACTGCCGGCTGTCACCGGCCAAGGCGAAGCGGGATCCCGGGCCCGCCAGCGACGGCATCCTGCTCCCCCGGCTGACCGCCGAGGTCGGACGGGACGTCTCGGTGCTGGTCGAGAAAGGCCAGAAGGGCCAGCGGTTGTCGCTGGAAGATTTCAAGGCCTGGATGTGGGACACGGTCGATCTCCACGCGCCGTCGAGCTCGGTCCGGACGCCCGTTGGCGACCTGCTGCTGGGGCCGGCGCACCGGGGCCGTCTGTATCTCAAAGGCCTCCGCGTGCCGGAGCCCAGCCGGGACGAGCAGACGTTCCGCTTCGGCTACAACCTGGTCCACGGCAGCGTCGATCGGGACCGGAAACGCCTGGTCGACGCGTCTGAGGCGATGGCCAATGTCCACTCGATCTGGGAGAAGGCGATCGCACGGGACGAAGCCAAGGCGCTGCCGCGCTATCTGGAGCTCTTGCGAGACCACGCATCTTGCGCCGACGCGAGCGGCGCGGAGCGGTTGGTCTCCGAGTCGACGGCCAAGAAGTTGTGGGCCGCAATCCGTCGTGAGCCATCGGCAGAGGGCGAGTTCTATTGCCAGACATCGGACCAAGACGAGGTACGTCTTCTGTTCTCTTCCCCCTTCTTTCCCCTTTCCCCTTTCCCCTTTCCCTTGGCTTGATTTCCTGCGTAAATTACGGCGCTGTGCGTTTCGGTCTCCGAGCAGTACCAGTCCATGGATACATAAGACCCATCTAACCCTCCACTGCTGGACTAGGATTTCTCCGTCATCCGGTCGGAACTGAAGAAGGAGCCACGGCCGCTCTCCGAACCACTGTGGCAGATTCTCCGGAAGTATGGCTTCGTGCGAAATCCGCAGGAAGAGCTGCAACACCGCCTCGAGAACTCGGAAGAGGTTGGCGTGCCCGACACGCCGTTCGCACATGGCCTGGTTCGTACTCTACGGGCCTTGCTCGCATTGACGCCGCCCACCCAGCAGACGACCATCGTCTTTGTGCGGTCCGCGAGTGACTCGGTCGATATGGCCTATCGCATGGAAGCCAACGCACTCTACATCCATGAGAAGTGGCTTCATGTGCGGGGCGCCGATGGCACGGCAACGGAAGGCGCCATCCGCTCGGAGCGCGACGTGTTTCTCTGCCAGCATCTGGCGGAAGAGCTGTACCGGCGTGCCGTGACGCTCATCGTCCACAAGACCGACGGGCCGCGCACGAGTCAGACAATCCAGCCGCTCCTTCAAGCGGCACATTGGAAATTGCACGAGATGCCACGCCGGATTGAGGTGTACGCCGCCGCCGCCGCCGACGACGGCACAAGAGCGACACAGGTCTCGTTCTACACGGGCCACAGCCTCCTGTTCACTAAGCTGTGCGGGACGCAAGTGTCGTATCTGGTCGTGCTACATGGGCCCAACTGCGTCGCCCAGTCGGTGGATCACCTGCTGTACGACCCCAGCCGGGACTGCTGTCTGTGCCCGCGGCAGGTGGTGCCACTGAGCATGCGACGAGCTGTGTTCGAGGATCTGGGCCACGGGCCCTGGGTTCCCATGGTGGTGAAGATGTCGGTTCGCGACGGCCTTGCCAGCGCCATGTCCTCTCCAGGGGGGCATCATTGGCCGCTTCTTCCGAAAGCGCAGGATGGAGCGTTGGTGGCGATTGCGCCTCCTTCCCACTCTCCGTCGTCGGAGACTGCAGCTCCCCGCAGAACCGTCCCGGTGGATTGTCCGTCCACGGCCAGTGCTGCCTTGGACCCTGTGCCCACCACCCCGACGGCTGTCAGCCAAGAGGACCAAGAAACGATTGCCGCGTCGCAGCTGGCCGCTGGGCCGCTTGAATTGGGCACGGGCACGCAGACGACGGCATCGGACACCGCAGCACCGGCCCCTCTCGTATCAGTGGTGGAATGCCTCGCCCCCCACCCGGATGACAATCCCGAGTCCGCGTCTAATGCGCTGCCCTCGACCATCTCCCGGAATATGACCTCTGCGGATGGTGCGTGGTGGCAGACCTGGCCAGAACCACCCCGGGATGTCCAAACGTCACCGAGCGCTGCGGATCACAACATTGGACGCTTTCAGGTAAGTTCTCCCTTGTCATATCATGTCCTTCACCACCGGTGCCCTTCTTCCATATCATTCTTCCCTGTCCTCTCGATGAAGTCCAGACGGTTCTCCTCCCTCTCGCCGGATCTGCTCCGCCGTTTCCCTACGAACCCCTTGCTCTCCCGTTGCACACGAGGGGACACCGTGGTTTAACAATCCTACAGGTCCAGGAATCACATCGGTCATGCGAGCCACCCCAGGGCCTCTCGAAAGGGCAATACGCTCGGGTCCAGCTCCGTGAGCCGGGCGGGGATGGCACCACGACCGGTCGGTACGTCCTCTACGTCCACGATGTTCTGCCACCGACCCCGTCGCATGGTCCGGGCGCCCGCCTCGTCGTCACGAAATACTCCTTCCTGGCCGACCGGTTAGCGTGGGAAGCCGGGCATTCAGACACTCAGGCCCAGGAGCTGCTCCTGCACTTCCGGGACGCCGACCGGATTGGCTATCCGGACGACGCGGAGATTATTACCACCGACACCGTGGTCGCGGTGGATTCGATGGACACCGAGCCGGTTGGCCCGACCGTGTCGTATGTCGCACAGGTGCCTGGTAGGATCTATGTTCCGCCCCGTCCTTTGTCTTTGGCTGACTTGTCCCCGCTCACCAGACCCGGCGAACGGCCTTTTCGTGCGGTATGGCATTCGCGAGGGGTCCCAGCGGGAGTGGTTGTTTCTGGCGCCGCTGATGTCTTCGCTCACGGGCCCGAGAGGCAGTGCCGCGTATCCGCGCTTTTCCCCGCTGCCCGTGGCCTCCGTCTTCGATCTCTCCCCCGACGACCTGCGCCTGTCGGTTGGCTTCCAGAAGGCGGGATATTGCGTGCAGGCCGCGGTTGGTTTTGCCGAAGACCGCCACCAGGCATGGAAGGTGAGTGCGCCCTTTCCCGTCGGTGTCCAGACCGACGGGCCCCCGAGGCCACTGTGAAGGCGGCGCTGACCCTGTGTTGTCGACAGACGCAGCATCCCAATGCCACCGTCTACCCGGGCTGTGTTGCGTCCGCCCTCGCGACGATGGACTACGACCTGTCCACGCAACCGGATGACAGAGGGCGCGATGTGCCCCGCATTGTGACCATTAGTGGCGAGGGGTCTTTCGCTAAATCAGCCGCCGGGTGGCTCGACCCTAGCTCCTCGGGCTTCGATGGCATCGACGGTCTCTCCGGGGAGACGCTGAGTCCGCTTCAACAGTGTGAGCGCGCGGCGCAATCTCCAGGGCTGAGTGCGGACTTCATCGTGCTGATGATGTCCCGGTCGATCTTGACAGACCAGTGGTGGGGCGCACTGGCTCGCACCATGGGTCTTCTCCTCGAGCAAGGGTATGCGGTGGCGCTGCGGCCGGTCTCTCTGCCGGATCCGGGGCAGCATGGGGAGCGATCGGTTCTCCTCCTTGCCGCGCCGGGCCGCACCCACCCGCAGTGGATCGATGACACGCTTTCCGACCTGCGAATGGTGTCGGCCTCGGACGAGCTGCTGGAATGTGCGGAGAACGAAACCGGCGTCTCCGGTGTTCCAGCCGCGGATGGCATAGCGGCAGCGAGGTCGGCGGATGTAGGCGATGCTAGCCCTCCAGCGGATTCTACTCCTCGGCATGGTGACAGCGTTCTCGCGGATGGCGCACAACATATTGCCGCCACGGTCTCCCGGATTATTGGAGAAATTTCAACCAAGTGCGCGCTGACGACGAATCTCCCCCAGTTGGTTGTGACCGACAATTCGGATGGCGCGCAGGACAGAGCTAAGCGACAGAGGATGTAGGCAGGAGCAGGTGAAATCAATTTAAAGATGTGTTTGTAAATTACAACACCTTGCTCCTTGTTACTATTCCAAATTTTTTTTTTTCGCTTGTTCCCTTCTGTCTTGTTATATAATCTCGGGCGTCACAGCAGTATTAGTCGAATGTGGTCGTTGCTCTCAGCACACTGTTGGAGATCAGTTGAAATAGTAGCACGTAGTGTAGATTCATTGATATTGTCAAGCACATGTTGAAGGAGGGCAGACTCCACATACCTCTACACTAATTCGGGTATGGGCTCATGGTGTGTCAGCGGTTAGTGCTTTTCTACCTATACGAGTTATCGAGGCGACTATCAAAGTAGTAGAAAAGCTCAATGCCCAATCAAAGGACGGCGGCTGGGAGTTACTATTATTCCTCACATCTTTTAATGGATACAAGTGAACTCTTCGTTGCTTCTTAGCCCAGAACATAACCTGTGTAAAATCCCTTACGGCCCGACAATCTAAGGTTTGTATGGTTGATTGCTTTGACACTGAACGGGAAAAGATTGCGCTCAGTTGCTGAGATAGGACATGCTCGCGGAGACCAAGCATGCCTATACCGGGGATGAGAGGGTGAGATGCCTCCGATGAACTTATGCAGGATTGAGTTTGACGGACCTCCATGGACAACACTTCCCCTCTCTTACAACTGCTGTACTCCAAGCAGATTGGGGAGCCAGCAACTTTCCGCTTTTTCTTGGCATTCTAAGGTGCAGGCCAGTGGACGATAAAAATAGGCGAGAAACAGTGGGAATGACTGGGCGAGATGGCTATGACCATGTGCTAGCAGGCATTATGAAACACAGGAAAGGAACATAAGGCTTCGATTTGGTAGCACCGAAACGACCAAAGTCCCAGTATCAAGAATGGCCAGCGGACCAATTAACGCAATAGAAGAAAGTGTGGGGGCAGCACGCTTCATGTGCCTATTGGCTACTGTCCCATCCTGAACTTGGATGAGGGTTTGTGCCGCTGTGCATCCGTGGCTTTCAATGAGGCAATATGGTGACTAGAAACTCTTTTCCCTGCATACATTGGTGCCCAATGATGGTAGCCTACTCACATTGTGTGTATCACCGGCGTCCTTGTTGAGTAGAGTAGGCAACATGGCTGCGCCCACAATTTAGTTCAACTCGGTTATTGCCAATTCTTCTGATGTGAAGCAGTCACCTGGAAGAATTAACAATAATTAAATAGCCCAATTGGGGGTGCGCCATTGTGCTCTCTGCATCATCCCTGAGTGCCAGAAACTATTTCTACACGTGATTGGATAGAAAGAAATCATTTGTTTAATATGGATGTTGTTGGCGCTTACGTTGAGCCCCGCTCCTTTTGATCTAATTCAGCCTCGTCGTGTCATGATCCTTGTGCCTCGCTTACGGTGCTTTTCCAAGCAGCATCCCTTCTGGGTATACGTTGACACTCTCGTGGCTTTTGTCCATCCCAAAACAGTATAGGAGTGGTTTGATTGCTCTGCAGCAGGACGCGACAAGGTGGGACAGTGAGGGGTATATTGGCCTTTCTGAGAGAATAGCAATCACACAAGCCCTTATGGCCTCGAACAATAATGTTGTAGGCCACGTTTGTGGAGAAAGACGGCGCTAAAGCATTTGCGGCGACTGCCTTGTTGTACCTACTAATCACAAATAGTACCCCACTCTGAAGCCAAGCGTTTATTAGAACACAACCTCTATGTGAACTAGGAGTCTTCGTGATTAGCCATATAATACTAGCCTTAGGCTGCGGAGAGAAATATATAGTTCCACATGCTCCTTTCTAATTTGGATTCCTCCAAAGGACTCCCGAGGTTCCCACAAATTCGCGCATTAGAATTCTCGCTAGTTTACAAGGTAAGATAGTTTTCCTGAAGCCTCCTAATGACGGTGCTGATATTTACTAGGTCATATAATTCCTTTCCCCCTTGACGACATGTCTACAAGTTCTGGATTGAGAGGTGCATGCGATGTTTGTCTCCACCAGAACAACGAACACAGCACAGCCAACTGTCCTGTTCCCCGCTGCAAAAATCGATGGAAGCGCTGCCAGATCACCGGAGGCTGTTTTAAGAAGTCGAATAACTTCACTTACCGGATGTGTTACGCCTGCAAGGATCACCCTGGTGCCAAAGATAGCCTTATTTTTGGTGGACTTAGACAAAGAGACGTCACTCGTGCACAGAAAGACGATTACCGAGCCACAGGCGTTACTGGAGGCGATACGTCTAGCGGGGAGATAGGCAGTAGCAGTCCATTGGCAAGTAGCAGCCCTTAGCTTCATTACGGAAAGCACTGTGTCTGGTTAACACTGCTGTTCTGTCGATGGCTGTCGAGAAACTAGATCGCATGCATGGGATACGTATATCAATTAGAGATGCCTATGAGGAATAACACATTCTATGCTCCCACCATTTCCTTTTGCTTCAATATTGTTTATCATTAACTTTTAATAAAATCCTATGTCTACAGAGGCCGCACATACGTAGACAATTACCCCGGAGTATCAACTCCTGCTTGTATATATTCTTCGACCTCACTACTCCACCTCAAAATACGATCAACACAAAGGTCATGATGCTTGGGTGTTTCCACTGGATCGTCTTCCTGGCTATCAAATTGGTCGATAATCCAAGGATGCACCTGGAGTCGACGCACAAATTCGACATCCCCTTGACCATCATCGAGCCAGATACCATCGTCGTAGCTCCTATGCCAATTGAATAAGCGTGATGTTGCGACTCCCGACTGTTCATCAGCGATATCTCGTTCAGGGTAGGGCAACCTTGCTTGTCAGTTCAAACTGATAATAATCAATTCTGTCAGACTTACTCATTTGTATGACATGGTGAACAAGAATGACATATGCTGTGTGCCTCAATAAGCCTGAGTTGATGCTGCTCGCTGGACGGAACTCTGTCCCCTGAGTCCAAATTCCAGTATACCCTCCAGGAGATAGGTCGATGAACATGTGCAAGGTGCGCCCTTACTTCCAGGCTGAGATTTTTGACGGGTGTTGTGCCGAAGGGCGGTGCTGGAGACCATGGCACTGATAAGTTTGGTCGGCAAAAGTAGGACGTTTTAAACTCATCTGCTCTAGGGATCACAAATGAATTCGAGTCCATTACGCGATAAGTTATCTGAAGAAAGGATTGGGCAGTATTTGTCCAGAAGGCAGCAACCAGACATATTGGCGGTAGACTGCAGAGAGCCATATTCAGGAACGGAGTTACCTGATCATTGCACACTGCAGCAGCCCATAAAAGACTCAGCTGAGGCCGTTTATTGGCAACTGCAGAGAGAAGCTGCCGGTTGTCGATCTCATCAGCTATTGAGAGAGCCTTCCTTACACCCAAAGATGCAGCTCCCATTAGATTACACGGAACACACGGATCGAAAAAGGCGCTGCAGAGCAACGAATCCATAGCATCCTGTGTGGAGCTAAGAGACATGCACTTATCAATCGAACGGAACATATCAAGGAGAATCGTGTTCTTCGGTCGCGGTAGAGAGCGCATAGGAGCTGTCGAAATCACCATAGGAGGTGCGAATCTGGGTGGTGGTACGTGCCGTGAAGTTATGATTAAAACAGAGGTAAGCCCAGTGAGGAATTCTTCTTCCATACGTTCCAACACACAGAAGCCTTGGAGGGTCTCGAAGGCAAGGAATGAATTCGAGGTAACCAGCTTCCAATCATCTCTGCAAAGACTAATTAGCTTACAAGGACCAACGATGATTCGCACAATAAACGTACCCTTTGTTTATGGTGCCTTCTCTTCTCAACATCCACGGAGAATAGTAGACGCCTTTTCGGGTTTTTACCCGAGCCACCCAACGGCCCTGCGTGACAATGTCCCAAAAAGCGTCTTTTATCTGCATGCCTCGCTCGTGCAATATCTGGCTGTCCTCACCGGCCTGTTGGAGTATCTCCACCCAGCGGCAAGAAATAATGTATGACCAGGCCAGAACAATGCTTGTAAAATAACCAGAGCAGAAAGATTTGGCGTACACAGGAATAGTGGCTTCTGGCTGAGTCTCAGCCTTGGTCCTGTAGGTTACAGGCGCTGGGGATCCGAGGCACTGGAGATAATCGATTGACTTCAGAGGCTGGTCGCAGTTCGAGACTTCCGTTGTTTTTACTTCTAGTGAAGACTGCAGAACAAGAAAGGTTCCCGGTCTGCCTGAAACGTTGACGGCCTCTGGGGGGTTGCAATAGAACGGAGGCACATCCTTAAGAAGACCCAGGAAAGCCGTTAAACAGTCATGAAACGTTTTCGTGTCTGCTAGGTGTGTAGATGCCGCATTTTTCCAGTCATCGACCTTTGACTGGCAGCAATGGTGGAACTGTGCCGTTGTAGGACAGACACCGTCACCGGGGGACCAATCCACATGGCCATCACTCCTGGATTCATCACTATCGTCGAAGGTGTGTGTATATTCGGCGCTGGAAAGACTAATCCCTTGGCTTTGATTAGTAGTGGGCAAACGAAGATCAGAGTCCCCAGTTCCCATAACGGCCGCATTGGTTAAATGTGTTGTAGCTGTTTAATGGTAAAAGGTAGGGAGAATACAGGACGTACAAAGACAACTGATATAGGGCTGGGCAGGCGGTGAGAAAGGCGGTAAAAAGGTGCATATCAGAGACAGTCCAAAAGTATTGCCTGCTTTGTTTGGCTCATCTCCAACCTTCATGTAAACTTCATATGTCTACTCAATTATAGGCCGAGTTTATGACAGACATTTGTTGGGCTTCAAGCTCCAGATTGATGAAAAGGAATCTAATATACGAATATGGTAGTTTCCTGAAACATTAAACTCATAATAATAAAGCAAACCTCTAGATACTCATCGACAAGTCATAGGAGTAGGAATCACCCTGTCAATGAGATAAATCCTGTACTAGGAAAGGAGCTTTCACTAAGGCGTTTGTCCAGATACCCCAAACATGCCTACCTCTCCTGGCTAGTCTAGGGCTAAACAGAGGCAGAGCAACGCAAGAGTGAGAGAGGCTGCTGGAGGAAAGACATTTATACTGCCTCAATACTTGCACATTGACACCTCCATAGGTTCCAATTTGTGGACAGTCCAAGTCGTGAACTAGGCTTTTGTGTGGCCGTATTTGTGCAATCATTGCGTGCTCCCAGGGACAATCCGCCTCGGCACCTATTTGATTTCATTCTCGACGTTAAAATGCACTTAACTGCATTGCGAATGATGAACGAGGAGGCCCGTGACGTGGTGCAAGGGTATCTTTTTGGCAATTCCCATCGCACTGCTGTTCCCGGTACCACCGCCAAGCTTGTTTGATCTGTTTGACTAGTGCCGGCTCAAAGTCCGTCTAGCCGTCTCTTACGAATGGCGTGTTGGTCTGCTGACCTAAGAGACGGCTACTCGTGCCTTCTTTGGATCTTATTGTGTCTGGCCGTCTATCTGAACAGAATTGTCATCCTGTTGATCATGGTAAACCCTAAATGATGCATACACCGAAATTAGCTCAGCAATCTTTCTCCCCGTCCATTTTTTTCCCCCCTTGAAGAGACAAAGAGGTCTCCGCTACTTACGAAGAGATACGCGAAATCAGTGCTCTCCAGCCGGCTAGGCTCCCCGTGGGTTCTCTCGTCGATGATGCCCTCAATGAGTTGGCGCTTTCTGTCCTGGAAGTCGAGGATCCGATCCTCCACCGTGTTTGAAACCAGGATGCGGTGAACGTGCACCGGCCGTCGCTGTCCGATGCGATGGACGCGCCCCACCGCTTGGTCCTCGACGTACGGGTTCCAGAACGGGTCCAGGATGATCACTTGCGAGGCGGCCGTGAGGTTCAGCCCTGAGTTGCCGGCCTTCATGGAGACCAGGAGAATCAGACAGTCGGGGTCGGTCGCGAAGTGGACGGTCGCCGCGTGCCGGTCGGCCGGCTTCATGGTGCCGTCGTAGCGCCGGAACGCCCAGCCATGTCGGTCGAGGGGGACCTCGATCAGATCGAGCATGGAAGTGAACTGGCTGAAGATGACGACCTTCTCGCGCTCCCCACCGGATTCCCCGCGGGCTACGATGTCGCGTACGATCTCCAACGCCCTATCGATCTTGGAGCTACTGATCCAGGTCTCCGCCAAAATTTGGTGATACTTCTGCTTCGCCGCGGGGCTGGTTAGCGCTCGCTGTCTCAGCCGCGTGAAGCTCCGCCTGGGCCCATGGATCGTCGGTGTCGGGTTCATATGGAACTGCACGGGAGGATAAGCGTGGTCGGCTCCTGCCGGTATTCCGAGCATGAGGTCCTGGCCGTCGTCGCGGTCATCCTCGACCCGGCCCCGGAGGTTCTCAAGGACCGTGGACAGGCTCTCCGTATCGACATCGCCCGGCGGCGTCGGATAGTGCTGTTTGGCAAATGCCGTGTGATCGGTCGCCTTGCTTGGGTCAATGACCACCCGGCAGCTTGGACAACACATCGGCGGGTTTCCTTCGACCCGGGGGCGGGCCGTCGGAACCTGGGGGAAGATCCGGGCAAAGCACTTCAGGCAGACACTATGACCGCAAGGAAAGAAAATGATGTGGTTGTTGACGGTGTCGTAGCAGATCGGACATTCAAACTCGCGTCCGTTCTCTCTTTCCTTGTCCCGCAGCCGTTGGACCACCGCTGGAGAGAATCGCATGGCGTTTGCCGCCCGGTGCCCGTCATTCCCCGACGCATCCCGGGTGTCCGGGATGAAATCGGAGACCAGGAAGGGATGGCAGCAGGCTTGCCGCAGGCGCTGCAGCAGACCCAGCATACGGGACACGTTGCGACTAGGGTTGCCGCCGCTCAAATAGTGGTTAAACTGCAGCCGCGTGTGGCATTCCAGGGCGGTATACAGCTCGCGCTCCGGCTCGGTAAAGGTCACATACATGATCTCCGTGGTTCTGACGGGCAGTTGCAGGATGGGCTGACCCTGGATGGTGGACGTCTTGGTCCGCCGCAGCATGATCGTGTCCATCAACCTTCGGAGCCGAGCGGTGGCTGCCGCTCGTTGGGGACTCCCGCGAGTCTGCAATGGCTGTTGAAAGGCCTGGTTTGGACGGTTAGTTCGTCCGAAGCGTGGTGGAGCGATACAGGGATTCAGCCAGACAAACCGGACCTAAGGGCCCGATCTTCGGCACGACCCACCGTGGCAAAACTTTGGCGGCTGGCATATGGTTGGACTCGGAGGAACTTCAGCAGCGAATAGAGCTCCCGCAGGTTGTTCATGACCGGGGTGCCGCTTAGACACCATCGGTAAGTCGCATCGAGGGCGCAACAGGCGGCCGCGGTCTGGGATTGGTCGTTTTTGATGCACTGCGCCTCGTCCAGCATCACTCGATGCCATCCGCCGGCGGGCCCGAAGAGTGGCAAGCTGCGGTGCGGTCCCGCGAGATTGCGCGCGTGTTGTCGAGGCCCCGTCCGCCGTAGCTCCGCGGTGATGGTTCCGAACGTGGTGAGGACGATGTCGTATCCATTCAGGACCGGGATGGCTTTCCCTCGGCGATCTCCATAGTACACGTACACTCGCTGACGATGGGGACTTGCCCGCAGGAACTGCTCGATCTCGTGCTTCCACTGCTGGATCAGGCTTGCCGGTGTGACGACCAGGGTTGCGTGCCGGTTGACGTGTTGTGCGGGATGAGTGACGATGAGAGCCAGGGCCTGGACGGTCTTGCCCAGTCCCATGTCGTCGGCCAGGATCCCCCCGCGGTGATGGCTTTTCTCCATCGCCGTCATCCAGCGCACGCCCTGTTTCTGATGCTCCATGAGCGGAACCGTCAAGGCTCCGGTGACTCCCTCGCATGGATCGAGTGCCGCCATGGTTCCGTTCGCAGCCGGTGTGTCGGCGTCGGCGGGACTGACGACATCCCAGGGCTCTGGACCGGCGTGTCTTTGTTTTGATCCTCGATGTTAGTTTCGTGTGCAGCTTCGGGACAACGGGGGCTTTGGGACTACTTGCTCGGGAGGAAGACCGACAGTGGTCGGCCCCAGTAGGGGATGTTCCGGTACCGAGGGCTCCGGGATGCGATCCTGCGTCACAGCAGCGGACCAAGGGTTGGGTTCGACCGACGACGGAGGGTCCCAGACCGCGTTGGCAATCGGCGCCTGATGGGATACTGCCAGGGCCAAAGGGCCAGGCGGCTCATGGACTATTTCTCCGGGGCGATCGTATTCGCCTTGCACGATCCGATGCCTGGACAGACCTGCAACGCCAACCGGGACGGTTGCATTATAAGTGCTCCCGGATGACTCGAAAACCTGGTCTGGCGTTATCACCCACACAGGACCATCGGCGGATCCGGCTGGCACTGCTTCGAGCGCATGACTGGACGCGGGTGGGGGATGCGGCCACAATGTGAATTCTGCCGGACTGCCCGCAGCCGTTGGGTGCTGTAGCGTGAGTTGGCTTGAGTATATCCTGTTGGACACGCCCGGATGAGACATATTCCTTGATGTGCCAGAGGGCGCCATCGCATACCATGGTGCGGCCGACGGGCTGGTAAGGCTTGGGGTCTGGATTTCATGCATGGCGGATGACGGTGTCTGTGCTGGACGCCATGCCGCTGATTGGGGGACTGCTCCGGCAACTGTCGGCGCATAATCTGTAGCAGACCCGATAGGATGATCCCCCGTTCTTCGCTTTGGGGGAGCCATAATTCCTGCGCACACATCGGTTTCGTAGATGTGGCGCTTCAGCGGCAGTGATAAGGCCGGTAAATGCTGCCCGAGGGTCAGTGACCGCTGGTCGTGAAAAGTATCAGAACGGGTGATATTCGAGCGGATGGAAGACCATGTGGGAGAGCCTGAATCTGGCCATGAGACAGGATCAGCGCGGCCTTCCGTCGCTGCCGCAGCCGCCGTTTGCGTGGCGTCCATCGTCTCTGTCGACAGACCGTGAGGCAATTAACCGTAGGAGGGCCATCTCATTCACCGTCTACGGTCTCTTTATAGCTTTGTGCATTGCCCTTCTGCTGCCCACCGGACCAGGGAAAACCCGCGAGACTCTCGAGACCCACTTCAACCGTTGTTGAAGAACGACGCACGCACATACGGAGAGAAAACCAACGTCAAAACGCACCCCGATGCGCGCCCTGACACTGGCCAAGCGCGTGTGCACATCACCATGAGAGAAGGACTGAGGACTATGGAGACCGCAGGGAGGGGAGAAAAGCGGTCCGCTCAGAAAACCCTTGCGGTGGAAGTTCAAGGTTGGTGATGGACAGGGGACCCGTTCTTCGCCTGGGGCCCGGATGAAATTTGAGGTCCTCACATGAGGGGCTGCCGAACATAATCTCGCGCGACCCTCTACGTTGGTTTTTCGAGGCACCGCCCACGGTCGGCGTCTAAACGACCTTCTCACCACTTTCAACAGCCTCATGTTTAAACATTTAAACACTTTAATTTTAATTGCTACAGTTTCACCACTTCCGTTTTTCCTCTAATATTTGTTGAACTTACAATTAGGCAGGCCGCATGTCTCCTGGACCAGTTCATTAATCTGATCGAGGGACTGTCATCAATTAATTGAGAATCAACGGTAAGCCGTGACAGCAGTCCCTCAACTACCTCGGCCCTCACGAACAAATGGGTGTGGTGTTGAAGCGAAGCTGCACTAAGTTTGCAAGCCTGAAGGCGCGACTACTGTATGGAGTACAGTGCTCAGTTTCGGATCGGCCAAATTATTACCCGGAGAGCTCCTTCCGCCAAGCAAGAAACCCTTTTCTGCCAGGGGGTCCTTCGTTCGCAACGGCACTCGGAATTCTCAATCATTTTTGCGATTCACCTTATCTCCAACTGAAACTGAAGACGATCATAACATGGCTCGCGAAGGCTTCTGTAAATCTCGAGTAGCAGACCAACCACGCATTGCACTTCCTGTGCTTGCTCCCAGAATAGCAACTCAAGGCCAATAAGAGAACGCTGGATGCCTCAGCTTTCTAGCATTTATAATGAC
This sequence comes from Aspergillus sojae, assembly GCA_008274985.1. NCBI lineage: Eukaryota > Fungi > Ascomycota > Eurotiomycetes > Eurotiales > Aspergillaceae > Aspergillus > Aspergillus sojae. Next base: position 5,561,393 of record CP035528.1, on the reverse strand, counting down.
CTACTGGGACACTAGTGAACATCGGCAAAAGCAGCAATAAGTGCAGTTCCTTGTTTGCTATAGAACTTGAATAGAAGACTTGCGCCTTTACGCATTGCCTCTATAGCTATTAACGATTTACCTAAATGAGGCGGGCTCACACTAGCTTCCCTATGATAGTTTGCCCGCGGGAGAAAATCGACACTAGCATCCAGGCCAAGAAGCGATGAAGGTGCTCGAAACACATGGAGTGAGGTGTTGCCAATTTCGGTGTTGTGGTCGTTCCACCCGAGAAATCCCCGTGAATAATTCGTCAATCGTGGCCACGCTAATGCAGGTTGCTTACACTCAGCCATGGATCCACCTCTGGCTCGCCTTTAGAGTATGGAAGCGGCCCCGCTATGGATTTATATTCTTATGGTTATAAAGAAATGAGGATGATATATTCAGCATCTTGGTAATAGTAAACGTATACTAGGAGATTTACAGCAACCGAAAATGTAACATTCTATGCTTTTCCCCTGACCCCAGCTGCCCTCTTCGCTATTGCCATAGAGTAACCCTCCTAAACTAGCGCAACTTAAAATACCCCCTGCACAGTCCGGTTGAGCTAAACACACCGTTAGGGTCAATGCTCGCCTGGATGTTCCTGAGCCGCTGCAGACTTTCCTCCCCATAACCCGCAAATGGATCTTGCTCCTTACTTGCGTAGTTGATATAGCGCCAAGGGTGATATTTGCCAGCATCCCTGGTGGCAGCCTCAGATCTCTCAACCCATCTGTTCACAAACGTAGTCATGGCGTCGTCGTCGGCAACATCATTCCATAATGTGGTCAGGAGAACGACTACAGGTTGTTAGAATCTGGAGTCTTGTTTCCGGAAGGCCGTCCTGGTAATCTGGGCATACCTGTAAGTGGGCCATCGGCATCTGTACCACCGGCACTCCCACCTCGCTGCTTCCCAGCGCGGATGGCCCCTTCATATAATGGCTGGATGACAAGGTTTGGGAAGAATCCTGGGGCTCTCTTGACGGACTGGATTTCCTCGGCCATGATATCCTGGATTTCCCGGTCCAGCTCTGCGGACGGACTATATGTCACGGTCGCAAACAGGTTTCTGCACCTCTACAGTTAGCCAGAGGCTCCCTTGCAGCGTGGGTCCGGGTCTGGACCGGGAAGTGAGCTCTTACCGACCACCAGGAGGCGTTGCCGAAGCCACCTCCTTACTAAACTCGGTCAGCCAGTCGATTCGGAGAGTGCTCGATTCAGACGGAATTTGGTTGAGCTCCCGAAAGGCGGGCGGATCGAGCATCGGTTGGGCATATGTCTGGGTAACTGAAAGATCGTACTCGTCGGCCTCCTGATTATAGCCGAAGCTGTAGTAGAAGGACATCGCGGTGTCGTTTTTCCAGCGAGTCGTCAGCTCGTATGCCTGGTCTGTGGTAGCGGTCCTCTGATCTGCTTTGTAAGTCTTTTGCCCGGAGTACAGCTGCCCCTGTTCGACGGCTCTCATGGTAAAGTATGTCACTATGCCGAAATTATTCATCCCCCCACGAAGGGCAAAGTAGAGATCGGGGTGGGTACGTTCATTCACGATTGCCACTGTGGCATTGGGGAGGACAATCTTTGATCGAGGTGCTCGTTAATACCCTAAATGTCCAACTGCATGTATCTCGATTTTGGAGATGGAGTCTGTCCATACCTCATACTGAAAGACGTTATCCATCGCCAGTCCGTATTGGGGCGAGAGATGTGAGAACCCGCCTCCTAGAACAAATCCGCCAATACCAACATCGGCGGCTCTGCCTCCAACTGTAGTCAGGTTATGTCTCTCGAGATCCGAGAATATGCTGTACAGAACATGGCCGGCACCTAGTCTGACGGACTTTCGGTCCGTGGAAACTTCCGTGGACTTCATTCTTTGCAAGTCAATCGTGACCCCTCCAACGGACACAGAGTCATCGGGATACCGCGCATGTCCGCCGCTCTTGACTGCAAAACTGCAAGATGTATCTAGGACTACGCTCAGAATATCTGCAACATCATCGGTAGATGTAGGTTGAACCCGGCAAGCGGACTGAATCTCTTGTTGTTTCGCATCCCAGACTTCAAGATCGCCATTTCCAGGGAAATGCGTGCGGTAATCAGTATTGCGAATGAGGCGGGAACACTGGCAATGGATTAGGAAGTTAGACAGGGCTGGTGTCACGGTAGAGAAAACAAGCATACCGCCTGTATACAGGACGACGAATTTGTGGCTTCTTGCCTGGGTTCAACTGTTCCCAGCCCTGAGGCAGAATGAATTGCAGAGAGTGTGGCGATAAAGGCTGACTTCATTATCAATATTTGTCCCTGAAGCAGTAATGTCGATTTACAAGGCTTTGATACTTGGATGAGGTACTGCTATTTATCTGCGCCGACGACAGCCTCCCTGGCAGGGAGTTCCATTGGTTTACTCCCTAGGTAACATTATCTTGTTTGCTGATCCACATTTGTTAACGTAGGCTTCTGCAGTATGCTTACTGTGGAAACTGAGGGGTCTTCCCGAAGCCTGCTACACCGGCTCATGGATCCAGGAGATCCGGAATGCGCTGAACAACAACCGGTAGCTTCGGAAATCAAACTTCAATGCAATTGTAAATAGATTCCGTCTCGGCAGTAAGCAATCTCCGAACCTCGGGGTTCTGTACCATTGCCCCTGCGTTCCATAATGCAGATCTCTGCAAACTGCTTACTGGAAAGATCCCATTCGGTCTAAGCCTGCTGTTGACGTCAGCTTACATGCCTATTCTACTCATCGTGGCTTCGTATGCTAGTATACATGTTGTCGATCCACAATGGGGCCCCAAGATACGTGTGCCCAAAACGTCCTGTAGATGCAGATCTTAATAATTTTTTTCTTTGCCAAGTATTGGATCGGTATAAAGTTCCCTGCGACTGGAAGATTCTTCGGTGCTCGGTTTCACCAGCATACAAGTTGGATTTCGTCTGTCTTCAGAATGGCTAGCCACATTGCGTTCTTCTTTGCTACTATACTACTACTTGCCTCGGTTGGAACATCTTTCAATCTCAATTCTCCCGATCTTCGTGAAGTCTTTCAATTCCCTAATGGCACTTGGGTCGAGAATATTGCCGTTCGGGCTAATGGTAACCTCCTAGTAACTCTGGTGAACGTGCCAGAAGTTTGGGAGGTTATGCCATCTGCCCAGCCTGGAGGCAGCGAGGCCCGTCTCGTTCACCATTTTACCGGCGAAACAATGGCGACGGGCATCGCCGAGCTCTCGCCAGACATATTTGCCGTCATAACTCCAAATTCTGTTTGGCAAGTGAATTTAAATGAGGGCCGCGAAGAAAGCCCGGTTCGATTAGCAACACTTCCCGCCGGAAATCTCAACGGTATAGCAACATTGAACCATGAGGCCGGAAGAGTTGCGATCTCGGATTCCGAGGCCGGCCTCGTATGGGGACTGGATACCCATAGTGGAAATTACTCGGTTATCCTTAGAGACGAAACAATGGCGGCGAATACAAAGGAGGGTCCTCTTCTGGGGATCAATGGCTTGAAATTGCATGGTGGGTATGCCTACTACGTCAATACACCGGAACGCATCTTTTGTCGCATACCGATAAATACAACGACTGGCCATGCGCTTGGTCCGCATGAAGTCATCACCCAAGGTCTGCTAGCGGACGACTTTGCGATTAGCCCACAAGGTGTTGCATACATTGCGGGACTGAGGGATAATATTGTGACCCGTGTCTTCATAAATGGGACCCGGGAGGTGGTTGCAGGGTACAGGAATTCGACTGCACTGATGTCGGCGACTTCGGCTGCGTTCGGACGGAAGCTCGGTGTTGGCTCTGTATACATAACGACTGGGGGGGAGACTGACCATCCAGTCAATAATACTAGATCAAGGGGAGGGAAAGTGATGGAACTTCGTCTCGATGTATAAGAAAGCTACAGCAGATCGCTGGGCTGTATGTCGGGGATCGTTATTTAAACTAGGCCTGAGAAATAATCTTACGCGTAGTTACAAGGAGATTGACATTGCATTGGTGTACGAAATGGAAGTACAGAGTGATTTTTTGTCCTGCAAGCACTATACCTAGGTACACCTAGACCTCGCCAAATCGCGGGTTGGGTTTCGACCCTTGACCCAAAACCCGCCAAGAAAAGTAAATAACGGTGATATATACACATATAACACATCTGCACATATTAATGTCTGGATCTTTCATAGATATTACTGTAAAATACGGAGCTCTGGGTTCTTGGCGGGTCTGCGGGTAACCCATGGGTACCCAAAAAAAGCGATATGGCCAGGTCTAGGTACACCCGTCGCTGCCAAGAAGATGACTCGTGCCGGAGTTAAGAAACGCCAAGACCATTCCTCCGCCGTTCGCCACCCCAATGTCCCTCCGATTGGCTCACAATGGGCCAATGGCGGCCACGGTGTAAGCGTCCGGCGCACAAATTTACCTAAGAACCACCACACTCATCTTCGTCCACAGGTATAGTGTAAATACCCAGGTGGCCACATTATTCCTGCTTGCTTAAACCCCATTCCCAACCTGCAGCAGATGTCGCAGCAGACAGCAACCATTACCCACGTGGATGACTGGGCTGGGGTAACCAATCCGGTTAAACGGCGCAGAGTCCAAAATCGCCTCAACCAGAGAGCCTATCGTGAGGCACCCATTAACCCCTTTCATAGATACTGGAGCCCTTGCTAATGAACGGCACTTGCGATCTGTGCAGGGTTACGTCGACGACAAGGTGGCAAAAAGCCCGAAGAGACAGATAGTAATGACCACGAACTTCCATTATTGAGCTCTCCCAGCCCACAGTCGGGACCGATTATATGTAGGCTGTCGCAGGCGGAGCATCACCGCTGCACATTCGCCCCTCCCAATGTGCATGAGTTGATGGCCGACTTTGAAAGGAGAGCCACGAACAGTTACCTTGGCGGTTCGCCACACACAGACCTCCTCATCAATCTGAGCAGAATTAACGTGCTCCGGGCAGCCTACCAGAATGCCGCTATTTTAGGTATGACCGCAGAATGGATGTGCCAGGATGACACAGTTTCCATTTTCTGTGTCGACGGACCCCATGCTAGCCAGGAGCAGGACAGCACCCCCGCTAGTTTACGCCCAACAGCCTTGCAGAGGGAAGTTTCACATCATCCATGGCTTGACATCTTCCCATTCCCGCGCATGCGGGACAACCTCATCAGGGCGGGTGATCATCTGGATGATGACGAACTGTGCCATGACCTAACGGCATTCTGGGACACGCGCAGAAGCAATGCCACGCTCCTCGTGTGGGGAGCACCCTGGGATCCGCAAAACTGGGAAGTTACTGAAGACTTTGCTAAGAAGTGGGGCCCCTTCCTTCAGGGCTGTCCTGACATTCTCCGGTCAACGAACTTTTGGAGGGTCCGGAGAGGAGAAAGGCCCCTGATTTGGAAACGCATTTTTGGCCTGATGTGCGAAGGCTGACCTGAGTTGGATGTAGAAATTGTAACTCCGGGTATGGATATCAACAGTAATAACGTAAATACGCTTCAATCCATCACAAATTATATGCATGGAGACAACCAGGCCGTAGTGGATATATGGCTCTTTTGTTGTCCGCTCAGGGCGATCCACTTCTCCTTTTGCAGGCTTCTGGCTATGATAGCAAGTCATCAGCAGTGCCGGGTTTATGGCTTTTGTTTCTGTGGTCGTTCAGAGCCTAGGAAATATACGAAAGCTGGCAACCCTCGCCGGCATATAATTGTTTGCTTGCTCCTTTCCCACACTTCTAGGCCCAACTTCCAAGCCAGCCAGTCGTTACTGGGCTATCGTCTCCGTGACGCCTCACGTCTCAAAGCGGAAATAGTCAAAGTCTTAATCAAGATTCCTGGAAGGCATACCAGCGCGTGAACGAAATCTTTGCCAACACGGTTGTGGACTCCGTCTCTAGCGTCTCTAGGAGCAACCTGATCTGGGCGCATGATTACCATCTGCTCCTCCTCTCAGCTTACTTGTTTATTTTGACGTTTCCAGCTTCCGTATGGATCAGGTGTACTAGAGCACGATGCTCAAGAAACATCGGCGATCTTTGGCGGACGCCACGTAGAAAATGCCATCCTAATCAATACTTAGACTACTCCCTCGTTTTCTCTCGCGCCTAATACCATATCGTATGCAAGCGGCGGACAATCAGCCTGTCCAAGAAGCCAGCTAAAGTTGTGCCTCGACGGTGCTTCTCCTGTAATCCGTCGCGCTGTGCGCGAGATATATGAACGCATGCTTGACTCCGGTCGTGCGCACGGCTGATCCGATGGTTTCCGGTTTGGTGAGGACGGCCATGACCCGTTCAAGTCTCCCTCCTTGTCTTGGTTGGAACTGAGGTATTTCATGGACTTTTGAGGATCGCACATGGCGAGACCCACCTTTGCATCAATTTGTTGAGAGGCGCAGGCAGCGGCAGAGTCGGCGTGGCCTATGGAGCCGAAGATGATGGTAGTGAGAAGAGGCATTGTAAAAAGCTTGTTGAGTTGCAGGAAACTAAGTTGGACAGGGTGCATACGCTACGACCATCTCAGCCGAGTTGAGGCTTTGAGATACTTGTACTCCCACCCCTGCCACTGTCTGGCAGACCAACATCAGTAGTCGGACTTCTACACACCCGAACGCTGAGCAGGTAAACTCTATTAACGGATCGGGGATGCTTGGTATCCAAAGTGGTTTTTTACAGCGCCGCAAAAACCCTTGCCTCATACGTATTTACGTTGATCGGAAGTACAGTAAAATCATATGTCCAAATGGTAAAATCCAAAGATACAGTTTCGCAATGATCGCTCAAACTGAGAGCCGTCTGCTCTGAGCACGCAACATGTCGCCTCGGCTTTACAGCCACCTGAGTCAGCTCATAACAGTGAACCATCTTAAAAATGTCGCCCGCGATGGGTAGTAATAGCGGAGATGCCATGTATCAGACGACAAGGCGGGCAACCCGATGACAATTCTCGTCCATTTAGTCCAGGCTTGATAAGGGAGTAGTGGTACGGCTATTAGGCTCCTCTTTAAAGATTGTCAGCCATGGTCTCGCCGACGATTCATCTAGAAACTTTCGCTTCACGAATTTATAAGTGACGCCTTGGTATCCCTCAGCCCGACCAGGCCCACCTGCCGCGAGGTTTTTCGGCCAGGCTTTCAGAGAAGGCAGGCCCAGATTGATCTGTCTCTGCCCCGAAGAAGACTGAGCCCAAAGGGCCATCGTCGAAGTTCGAAGAATTTTCTCAGGGGTGATGTCGATAAATGTGGTTCTATCCTCATTATTTTATTCACCCTCAAGTTGGGCAATGAGGTCTTGGCATTGCTGAATATCCGACATGCTGGTAGGTAGGTAGATGCTTCTGCAATGTGGAGGAATAACGGTTTCTGTAAAGTCTGAAATTGATCGGGAAATATCATGTTTAAATAAATGGGACATCGCAGTCTTTCTCAGGTCTTAAAATAACACGCTGTGGGCGGTTAAACGAACTGTTTCATTGGGTCTAATAGAAAGCGCGTTACCAAAAAGTACGTTATGAGGCGGTCCAAACGTCGACTTGCATAATTTGAGACGATAGTTAGGTTCAGCTCAAAAGCGTATTTGATTTCTATTATGAATACCCAGTTACAGGGGTACATATGCTGATCAGTGCATTGTTCATATGAAGTGTGAAGCGGGTCATGTATGTGCGGTTTGGACGCTTTTAGCCTCAAGTCAGGTAGAGTGGGAAGAGAGGTTAGAGGGCCAACGATAACGACAACTGGGTGTCGATGCACTCAGCTTCACACGCCTCACTTCGTTCGAGGTCCTGGTGTGGAGAAGATGATTGTCAAAAAAGTGCTTTATGCCATTGGATAGGGTCGACAGGGGCGCAGCACCTGCGGTCTCCAGGCAGCTGAGCCGCGACAGAATATAGCAGAGACGACAACCGGGATATATGCATAGAAGCGGGTCAGACTTGTGAACCTTCGACAGTTCGTGGTTTAGTTGTTCATTGCACGCGAGAGTTTCCTGATTGAACTGATGAGATTGATAAGCTTCGCGATACGCTTGCTCAAGCAGCTCTGGAATGCATTGTGTGAGGCAAGGTGCTATAACAGTCATGGCCGATTTAGCATTGATGGGGGAGGTGAGGAGCCATACCACTTACCCTGGGTTAGAGTGTGAGCGCACAGCGATCTATTGTACATATTTGAGAAACAAAGGAGTGCGCCACCGGTAGCCGTGAATTGTTCTAGAAACTTCTTGTGTGAGGATCAAAGATCGGAAGAGTCGGGCATTCAACAGTGTTAGTTGAGCGCTTTTATATCTTGAGTTTTTTGATACTAGCCTCATTGAGTTGGGCCAGCCATATTAGTTTAATGGGAACAACTCGTTGGGCCTGCAGCTGTACCATCCGTTTTTATACGCTGCAATAGATCCATCACTACCGCACTGTTGACTTGGCTCCCAATCAAGTGCACTTCTGAGTGGTATTGGAGTATACGAAAGGGGATCAATAGCTGATGCTAATGGAGTAAGCCATCGGGAGGAGGGCGGATCCCTCGAAAACCCCATTGCAGATGTACTTCATTCACACCTTCTCCGTCCTTATCCCTTCCCTTCTAGCTGGGAACTAATGAGTAATGGAGCTAAAGTATAAGATTGATGCACCAATGGAGTGAAACTGTTAGCTAGTTTGAAAGCGATTGGTTGCCTGATTTTTGATCCCAGTCTATTGAACTACAGTTTTTCTCACTAGAATCCAATCAACCTACAATCTGGATCAATTGCTCCCATTCAGTAGTATTAGATTGCACACATAGTGTAACTCACGTCTGTAGTGATTCGTTGGAGAAGTGAAAATCTATTAACCGGTTCCTGCACTACGCAATCCTATGAGTATCGCCAGTTACTGATAACATGGTACTCTTACACATCCGCTACGCAGCCATTCATTTACAGCCACGTGTGTCATGTCCCTATTTAACTACAGTGTCTAATTAATTATAGTACAGTTGTAATACTCCTTTGGCCCAATGGCAACTCTTGCCAGCACCGGACAGGAGGCTGGTGGACATTATAAAATTCATCAAATAATGTACTGTAGCCTGTCCTTATTTTCGTTGCCATTTCCACTCAAGCGATGCCCATATGCAACTATCTTTTGCAGCTTCAGCCTGTTCGACTGACAGTGCGTGTTCCATTTCGGAAGTAATTACCTCAGGATCAACATCCTCGGTGACAGTCCCCATTACTAAGGAGCCGAATCCACAGACATCGAATCTCTTCATAAGTGCCATTAATCGTGGACGCTTTGTTTTTAGATGGTTGTGGAAAGAATCGCAATCTTCGTCTGAGTATATGTCCCTACAGAGAATTAGCTGAATTAGATAGCGAATGATTATGTGAACCTTACGGTATCTGCGCTAGAGTGTTGCCACCAATTGTAAGCCGTTGCATCTATCAGCTGCAATGTTCGCTTCATCTTCTGCACGGATTCCGAAGACTATGAAGAACAGCTTCTGTAAGATAGTGGCCATTTCATCCTGATCTGATGTTTCAGTATTTGGGGATATCATGGTGAATAGTGGAGGGATAATCGATCCAATTAAAAAAGCATGTCAGAATCGGTACATAATAACACCAACAAGGAGCCTGTGAAAAAATCAAATAATAAATAGCCACTCTTACTAGAGGACCGTAGATAGGTACCTCCTCTGATTATACACTCATTATTCACTAACCAAAGGGGTGAGTCGGACCGCAACTACATAAACCATGAAAACCAATGACAACAAGTAGATCCTTGACCAGACAATTTGATTTTGTGAACACTTAGTATTACCCCAGAAAACCAAGCATTTTTAGTTTGTCAGAGGCAAAGATGTTGAATATAACATAGATGATGAACGTAACTCTGTCCTTACAATGGCTAAGGGAAGATACTGCAGCTACACTTAAAAGATAATAATATTCTTCAATGTGGCAGAGTAAGAAGGCTTTTCACACCCATATAGAATAGTCTTGTAAAGATCTGGATAGGATTGGTGTGTTTAACATGTTAATTGCTTAAGAACATCCATCCACTTTAATTAGCACCACATTGTTCTTGTGAAGGGCTTCGGCTGTTATTTAAGTATGCGTGTTCTCATATTACAGTTCATGTGGGCCACGTATCTGGTATTATGCCTTTGGTCTCGATACCTTGGGTGTAATATACACTAACCATACCTGGATAGAGGACTGAGCATATTAGGGTTCAGGAATGCTCTGTGTACATGCTTGGAAGGGAAGGAGAAGGCGCATCCTACTGTGCTCATGGTGGCAGCCTGTTGGTAGCTTCTGTCAAGTTCATTCCCTTTGGCGACTGCAAGTCAGGCAGGGTGCCTGTGCTGCTGCAGTGTTGCTTATAATGGTTGAAGCTAACAATTATTCATCGATGATGTGATAGAACTATGTTTGACTTGTTTGACATGATCAATGAATCTGTATGGTACACATGGCGTGAAAGTGAATGATCTGGTCTTTTTTGCCGTGAGCTCTTTGTTCGACCTCAATCTATTCATTTATTCGACCTGGTCCATTGGCTATCGTTTTGTAGATTGTCCTCCTCAAATTCCTACCCTTTTTGATTCTTTTATTATTCATTGCACAAATTCTGCGCGTGTCCTTTCCAGCGGACAGCCTCTCAATGGACACAATTCAGCTAACGCGTGAAAGTGAAACCCTTTATTGAGGGATATGCCCATCAAAATCCTTAGGGTAGCGGTACAGTGTCAGGAGAAATCCTACTCCGTCGGGTTACGGTCAATCAGTAGTTAAGCCAGGTACAGATTAATCGGCACATGGTTTTCTTTAGGGCACGTAAATAATTAGAACACTTGAAGAAAACCTAAAGGGTAATAAGTTGGGACGCGAAACCGGTTGATATGATAGAACTCTATTCTGAACGCCCACTGCATGCCCGGCTGGTTTTCAAGCTGGAACTATGAGTGTGGAGTTTGGCGGATCGGAGAATTTATAACAAGCTTTGGACTATTATAAACGTTTAATATATCACAGTCCTGAAAAGAGTTCAGCAAATCCTGAATATCTGCTACAGTACACTATCGAAGCTTGCCGTTATAATGTTAAAAATCAATCCAATTCTGTTATTTTTAGGTGCGACAGGCGAAGTTGAGCAGGACAACCTCATCCTGACGATCCAACCTTCAAGTTATTTCATATCTGTGTTTAACTAAATCACTGTTCGTTAAACAGCAAGAATGACGACCTTTCAGGTTTCATGGTTCACTGAGCAAATTTACGTATATTTTCCAGCCAGATGTAAATAACATTTATCTCGCCGATGACCTATCAGCCCGGCCAGATATCTAAGACAATTTATGACACTCTACCATGAAGCACCCTTGTCTGCTATTCCATATCTTGGAGTATATTGGTGGCCATGGATAATTGTTTCAGCTATGCCTTGCAGCGTTAGGCGTCTTATGGATTGTATTTGAGACAAAATCCATACTTTAAATTCAGAGAAAGATTCACTTGTGTCAAAGGCAAATCTTACGTGCTGATTCATCATTCCGATTGTCCTAACCAATGCACTTCTTTTATTGCATATGGCTTTGGGTTCGACACAGGTATAATCCGTCACTTCCTGCACGTTTTCGATGATGCATTAACTTGGAGAATTCAGGCGCAAATCTCTACTTCCCTCAGATGCAGCTGTCAATACCACAGACAAAGCTGGCTCGACTATCTGGGAGACACAGGTACACAAAAAGAGTGTCACGAGGCTGCCAACTGAATGGGGCCAGCCTTTCTATCCAGCGTCTGAAACGAGGATAACAGCCGGGCCTCTTCGGTGCGAGCGTTGTAACGGTCGTCGTTCCTCGGCGTACAACTACGACCATTATCGAGACCCAGTGGCATATCCTTCCATAGGCATCTGTTCCCGATGGTGGACGGGCTGTGCAGCTGCGAAAGCTGAAGCGCGTCTGCACAATGATCTACAGCAGTTTCATAAACTACCGGCTACCAGGCTAGTATAAAAACCAGCCCATAGTGCACCTACCTAAAACACCCTTTCATGTTTATTTTCTCCACTTTTCTTCACCATATATGAATAAAGCCACCACTTACTGGGCCTCTCAGCTTTAGCTTCTTCCCCTATTTCATCATTAGCCTCAGTAGGTATGTTCTAATCTAAACTTTCCTATGCGAATGTTTTGAATCACATTCTCAGGCGGGAGACAGTCGAGGTTCATTTTGGCCCATGCTCTAAGTAGTTCTAGAGTTCTTGTAGTTATATTAGATAACACTAGAGAACTGACCTATATCCCTCTTTAACCTATTTTTGATCGATCTCCAGCTAGATTGGAAGATCTACCTCAAGGACATAGTCATAAGACAGCAGAGCAAGAGTTGCACCTATTCCTGAAGAATATTGCAGTATCTAAACCAACGGGAACACATATGGCTCATGCTTATGCGCGTCATGAAAATCATAGTCAACAGATGACTCCAAAAGGCTTGTTCAGGGCCAAGGTAGGCACTACACGGAACTACATAGAATTTGGGTAAAGTAGTGATGACTAGTATAACATGATATTGTGAGGACAGATCGAAATGTGACTAATTAACTTTGCTATTTATTAATCAGCAAAGGAGATCTGACCAGTTGTGCGCCGCATGCGCGCGGCAACAGTGGTCCACGTTGCGATAGACGGGTCGCAGCCAAGTATACCTTGGTAAAAGCTCCGAAGGAATAAAGGGACGCATTCAGCAGCACTTCAATACTGTTGGGAGGCAGCGAAGATAGGAAAATCAAGTACGTGCCACATCATCTGCTATTACATACCAAGAAACCCAATGCTCGACTTTGCAGAGGCATCGCAACGATTCCAAAGTGGCACGCCATGGGGCTAAGCAATGAGAATGACAATTAGACCATAATAGACTATGACGAGGCCCTGAAATGACCTTTAGTAGATGATAGAAGCCATATATGCTCCCAAAGACATGGTGGTGGTGGTATCCCGCGTGTTACTTATTGCAGGTAAGATTGAAGCAACCGGCAAACCAACTTGCGTTATAAAAAGAGAGAAATCACTTATGCGAGCTGGGTATGGCCTGCAATATCCGATAGTACATTTAGATCCGATAACATTACTTACTATATTTAATAATATATATAAATCTATACCGGAAATTAGACTAATTGACTAATATATATCGATTCTGTATAGGTATATATTTCAACTATTGTCGATATAATCTAGATATAAATATATATATTAATTAGATATATATTGAAGGAGCAATCATGGAGTCGCAGTCCGCTTTAAATATATCTGGGCGGTTAGCTGGGGATCATACGGCCACAACAGTCATTAACATGTAATAACGCTCATGTTCAAGGCAGTAGACGCATATTTCTTTCTCTGTTATTATCCAGTAGTACCCGTGCCCTCATCGCTTCCCGAAGACCACCGAGACGACCGGCTCCGTTCAGCGTCCGGCGTGTTTAAAAACGTCTGGGCGTACGTCTGCTGCAAAGTCTATTTTCATTGTATCGTTTAAAAGGCCCAAGGATAAGGGATCGCTGTCTTCAGGTGCATAGTTGTACAGCTATTCAAGGATTGTTGTGGGGTTTGCGCAGACGCGAAGTGAGTTACTCCCCTGCCGATCTCTCGGACCCTCCAATCATACCTTATTTATCACATGACTCCTTTTGCTGGTAGAATCAGACTGTCCAATCATAGCTATTGTATCACATGATTCTATATAACGAGCCGTGAGGCCCAAAGAGTGAGAGCGCGTGCCTATCTACCTATCATCAAGGCCCTTTCGAACGTAATGAGGATGACAAGTTATCCTGATATGGTGAGATTCGATAAAGGATCGCTTTGTTGACAGGGCTTCCGAACTGGCAACAAATAGCTAATTAGACTTTGCTAGCATCCTCATAGGCCATATCCGAAGGCTTCGTCTCTTCATTGACCGAGTTCTTGCGGTCAGCTTCAGAGACAAACATCATACGGAGCTCAGAACGGTAACTAGGGCTCTTCCAGGCCTTCGAAACATTTTCATAAAGCTCATTGACCTGTTCAAGGGACAGGCCCTTGGTCTCATAGATCATGGTAAATGTGAAAACGAACGCAATCCAACAGAAGCTACCCCAGATCCAGAATACGTTCGACTGGATTGGGTTGAGTGCCCCAGTGAGGTACGGCGTAATGTAAGAGAGCAGCCAATTGAAGAACCAGTTTGCTGCAGTTGTCATAGAAAGACCTTTGGCACGAGTCTGGAGAGAAAAGACCTCTCCTGTGACAACCCAGGCGCAGGGACCAAATGTAGATGCTTTTGCAGGTGTTAGTGCGAGTTCACTGGGGCATTATCGAGTTCACTCTACCGAAAAAAGAGATGTATATGCAAATAAAAGCGAATTGGGCGCATTGCGACGTAAAATTCGAAGTCGGGGTTGCGGCGCCACAGGCCGAAACAATATATTGCGAGACACCCATACCGAGTGCTCCCGTCAGTAGAACAGGTCGTCGTCCGAAGCGGTCAATTGCCCAAAGTCCAGGAAGTGTCATGACCACGTTAACGGAGTTGACAATCACCTGCAGGATAAAGGAGTCGGGCAGACCTTGCACATTCTCGGCAAAGTAGCTTGTCCCATAATAGATGATGAAATTGATTCCCACCAGCTGCTGAAGTGATTGAAGTATGATTCCTGTGATGGTACGTTTACCAGCGGTTCCCTTGAAGCATTCAAGGTAAGAAGCAGAACCAATGGACTTCTCATACTCCCAATTATTCTTCAACTCTTCCATCTCGGCGAGAAGGTCAGGATCATCAGCACTCAAGCGGCGAAGGAAAACCAAAGATCGAAGAGCTTGGGTGTCGTGGCCCTTTTTGATAAGAAAACGAGGGGTCTCGGGGAGGAAGAAGAGGCCGCCGGCCTGTTTGCAGTCAGTTATAGAGTCTTGCGTTGTACCTTGTCATTTGGGGGGGGGGGGGGGGGGGGGGGGGTCTCACAAGAATGAGAGCCCATGCGAATTGAATTGCAAGAGGAATACGGTAGCTTCCTATAGTTTTGTTAGCCTTGCTGTGTCATGAAGTCAAACGACCTCGACTATTGGACATACCGCTGTCAGGCCGGTGCTGCGTTGCCCAATTCACAATGGCAGCCAGGAAAAGACCGATCGTGATACAAAGCTGGTAACATCCAACAACTGCGCCTCTGATCCATTTGGGCAAAGTCTCGGACTGGTACATAGGGACTGGGAACAATTAGCGATGAACTCGAAGCAACTTCTGCCGATCAACACACTCTGGGCAGAAACCAGGCCAACTCCGAGACCTGCAAAAAAGCGACCAGCAATGAACAGAGGCTGCGATGTAGCGGCAGTTTGGAGAGCGACACCGAGATTGAAAGGCAACATGACCGACAGGATGATTCCCCATCGTCGCCCAGTAATGTCTGCCATGATACCCGCTGCGAGTGCACCAACGAAGGTGCCAACTGACAAGATGGAAACGATTAGGGCGATGCGGCCTGCGTTCGGGTTGTCGAATTCCTCGATCCAGTAGGGCATGGTCTGGATGCCTGAGATGGTCCCAGTGTCATAGCCATAGAGGATACCACCGAACGAGGCGAACAGTCCGACCAAGATGGCTGGCCAGGCAGCTCCCTTCTCATCGGAGGGGCGTTCGAAAAACATCGCTGTCGTGTGAATTATCGGCCCCAAGATTGGCGAAAACGAAGGAAGATAGTCGAAAGTGACAGGAGGTGCAGGAGCCGCTCGCCTGAAGTACTTACGGGGAACAGTGGTGTGTCATGAGCACCATAGATGGACGTTAGCTGAAAATGATCTCTTTGAGGCATTTTAAGGCTCAAGTACCTCTGGGATTGCGGAGAGTCGAGCCTGTCGCCAAGGTTGCTGTGTTGCTGTGTTGGTGGGTTGTTGGGGGGGAGGGGTTCGCACTCCAGTCCGCGACAAGAGCGCCAATGATTCCTCGAATGTTCTTTGCCCATCTTCTTTGGACTCGAGACACTGACTATGATGGTGGAGAATTCTGGCAGAGGAGAACCTTGTTGCCAGCATAGGTCAGCATATTCTCCATGTTTCAGGGCTTGAAAGTGCCATCCAACTGTCCGTTGCCAAGGTTCCAAGATGCAACGCCACTCGCGATCACAATTCTCTTGTCCAATCGGAGACTCTACTGGCTTATATCCGTGGGTCGCCAATCGTCCCCGTGGGTCTCCGCAGAGGCAAACGGTTTCCAAGTCCCGCGCAACCGCCAACTAGACGAGGCGTACTTTGTGGTTGTGATTAGCGTCGAATTGCCACGTCCAAGGACTCAGTAGCCTTCCTTCTATTCCCTCCTTAAGAACGACCGCTATAGTTCATTAAACTATCTATGGAACACCAACTGCACTCTGCTTACGCTGGCCATCCTGGTACTCTGGTTGAGTTCAACAGGGCAGCTCAGACTTGGCAATTCATTTGTGCAGAACTACCATGGAAAATCCCATGGCAAGTCCTGGTGTACAGTAGTCCGCCGATGGCAGCATGTACCGGCCGGGGAAAGGGGAGTCATCTGGGGAAGCGTGGGGGTTGTCCGAAGATGGGCGGAATATGGACTCAGGCAATTATCGGCACATTCTGCGTCCGACAGAGACGATCAGTGCAGAGATGGTCTAGGTTAAGTTTCATGTGGAGCACCAAAAGTCTAGCAAACTTGGCGCCACTCGAAAGGGAACTCGGTGTACGTCCGATGCCGAGTGAGACAACGTCATGTTTGCGAATTCCTTCGGAAGAAAGGGACAAGAACCCGAAGTTATGTGGGTTGCCGATAATTCATACGGAGTACAATGATCTCATTATCTCCTTTGTTTCCATGCGCAATTTAGAGGCGACCCGAGAAACAATTCGCTATCGCCCATGTCGGCCAGGCATGGTCTGCTTTTATATCCCTTCCGAAGGCGTGGTTGGACAATTGCAGCCAAGGAACAACTTTCCGGGTGGCTTGGGCCCAGCAGGCTTGCAGATGCGCACGGCAATATTTCGTTTATAACAAGCTAAATAGAGCTATAAAATATTTCCTGCACTGCCGGAGGAGGCTGGCATCCACATCGACTGGCGCCAGTACTCAATAGGGTGTGGAAACAGGGCTTGCTCACTCCCCTGTTGGGAGACCGACGCTGCAAAGGAGTTGCCGGCTAACACAGTAGTGCGTGCAGAAGCCTGTTCGCGACCGTGACGTATAGTCCGTCTGCGGAGCTGGACCGGGAAATCCACCGCATTATGGCCGAAGAAATCCAGTCCTCAAGGGAGCTCCAGGATTCCTCCCAAATCTAGTTATTCAACCATTATATGAAGGCGCCGTCCACGCTGGGAAGCAATGAGGTGGGAGTGCTGGTGGTACAGATGCCGATTGCCCGCTTACAGGTATTCCCAGAGGGCCAGGATGTCCATCCAGAAACAAGACCGCGGCTTCTAACTATCGAAGTCGTTCTATTGACCCCACTGTGGAATGATGTTGCCGAGGATGACGCCGTGACTACTTCTGTGAATAGATAGGTTGAGAGATCTGAGGCTGCCACCAAAGATGCCGGGAAATACCACCCTTGGCGCTATATAAACTACTCAAGTAAGGAGCAAGATCCATTTGCGGGGTATGAGGAGAAAAACCTGCAGCGGCTCAGGAGCATCCAGGCGAGCATTGACCCCAACGATCTGTTCAGCTCAACCGGACTGTGCAGGGAGTATTTCAAGTTGCGGTAGTTTAGCAGGAGAGCGTAGCCAGGGGTCAGGGTAAGAGCATAGAAGTGTTAGCTTTGCCGGTACTGCAAATCTCCTAGTATACAATTACTATTACCAAGGCGTGTAACATAAAAACCTCATTTCCCTTTAACAATATGAAGGGTAGATTGACAGTGAAGCCGCTCGAAGGATCCATGTATGAGTGTAAGCAACCTGCATTAGCGCGGCAACAATTGACGAATTATTCAAGAGGATTTCTTGGATGGAACCACTCGTGTCCGGTTTGGGCATAGTATCAGTGGCTGACCATTGCCACAACATTCAAACCACCGCAGCGGTAATTTCTCACCCGATGCCAAGCTGTAAGCAGGTTGCATGAGTGTCGGCTATCATCCAATAAGACCACCCACCCTAGAAAGGAGCTTGAGCACCTTTGCTTCGTGGGCCTTCGCCGAGCTTGGTGCCTCTCACTTGATAGGACATACCGTGTATTTGGAGATTGTGGGGTACCCCAGGTTATCCCCATATAAACCGCCGAATAGGCGAACCCAAGGTAGGTCATTTAAACGAACTGAACAGGGTCCTGGGAGCGGAAGCCCGTAGGCATCGAAGACCTTCCTAGAGGGAAGAAAAAAAGAAGGTATGTCTCTATTCTAGACGAGATACTGAGGATTAGGATATAAAATTATCCCTCCATCACGGAATACGGATAAACTGGACATCGCAGTTTGCTAATAAAGAGCCGGTCAGGTAACTAGCACATGTTATATAACAAGTACCCTTCCTCTGCCTAGGGGCTAGCATCTACGAGTCCAAACAACTCCCATCTTTGCGCCGAGACACCTCGTATTTGTTCTAATTTACCACCGTGCGCATCTCAGCCACGGCTGCCAGAATCCCACCCCCTCTCCACCTCTCGCCGGGCTATGCGCCATGTATCCGCACCGCAGGTGTTAACCCATCGGCATTGGCTAGAGGTGACTCAACAAAATGGACTGGGGTATCATTCCTCCGCTAGTCTCCATGTCAATTACAGGTACGCGGGACTTACTCTGAGCTGTGAAGCCACAGTGTATGTGCCAGGTGGGAGCAAAAGTATAAAGAGTGTCTGCTATCCCAATTGATGTCGAAGAACACACACCCAGTTGATTGCGTTTCAGAACTCAGCCCGGCGCTGGCAGTAAGATGGTACAATTCAAAGCCTCCCTCTTACTCCTTAATGGGGCAGTCGCACACGCCACTGTGGTCCAGAATGACACTTACTTCTACGGCCAGAGTCCCCCGGTGTACCCCACGCCCAATATTACGGGGTCCGGGGGTTGGGGACATGCACTTTCCAAAGCCCAACATCTGGTATCCCAGATGTCACTGGATGAAAAGATAAGTCTTACTGGAGGGTCTAAAAACAGTACAAATGGCTGTGGTGGGAATATCCCTGCTATAGATCGCCTGGGGTTCCCGGGAATGTGCCTTCAAGATGGTCCCAATGGGATTAAAGGCGCGGAGCTTGTTAATGGCTATCCATCTGGTATCCATATTGGTGCAAGGTTTGAGAACTGCCATAAGGCAATATCAGGAATTTTTTGTTAACATTTATACTAGCTGGAATAAAAGCCTTGCTTATCAACAAGCAAAGGCCATCGGGGGTGAATTCAGGCGGAAGGGAGCGACTATTGCCCTGGGCCCACCGGCTGTCGGCCCTCTTGGACGGATTGCGCTTGGGGGACGTAACTGGGAAGGCTACAGCAATGACCCATATCTTAGCGGTACTATGGGAGCCGCAGCCGTCCATGGTATACAAGATAATGGCGTCATCTCATGTGCAAAGGTAAGTAAGCAACTACATCGTTTTACCTCACACATAGATTCAGTTTGATTAACAGATTATAGCACTTTGTTGGCAATGAGCAAGAATTACACAGAAACCCACGGCCAGATGGGCCTGGAAACAGGACCGTTGAAGCCTCTTCAAGTAACATAGACGACAAAACCATGCACGAGCTTTATATGTGGCCGTTCGCTGACATTGTTCACGCTGGAGCCGCAAGTGTTAGTAAGTCTATTATTCTAGGGTCCTCCTTTATATTCTCCCTGCGTATTGTGATCTAACCATGTCCACATGTAGTGTGCTCCTATCAGCGGCTTAACAACAGCTACTCGTGCCATAACAGCAAGGCCCTTAATGGCCTTCTGAAAACAGAGCTCGGCTTCCAGGGGTTCGTCGTGAGTGACTGGAGTGCCCAGCACACCGGTATTGCAAGTGCCCTGGCTGGCCTGGACATGGCTATGCCCGATGCAAATAAATACTGGGGTGCCAAACTTATCGAGGCAGTTCGCAATGGATCTGTGCCAGAGTCACATATCACCGACATGGCTACCAGAATAATGGCAGCCTGGTACCTCTCCGGACAAGATAACCCAGACCTCCCACCTGTTGGTGCTGGGATTCCCGCAGATTTTGAAAAGCCGCACCCATTAATTGATGCCCGGGACCCAGATGACGAAGGCCTTCTCCTGGAGGGAGCCATTCAGGGCCATGTATTACTAAAGAACTTGAATCACGCCTTGCCACTGACCAACCCACGCTTGCTATCAATTTACGGGTACGATGCGAAGACTCCTGACAGCAATACAGCAGAGGCTGGGATGAATGGCTGGATGCTGGGGCTTCAGTCACACGACTATCGGAGTGTTGTCTGTGGTTTCGCCTCTATCGGGGGGCATTGCCCCCCGTTCCCTCCCATCGCTGCCAATGGCACCATAATTAGCGGTGGTGGCTCTGCGGCAGTTACACCCGTGTATATCAGCAGCCCCTTCCAGGCATTGGAGGCCCGTGCACGCCGCGATAGAACACAGTTATTCTGGGAATTCGATGGTACGGCGAGAATGAACTCAAATTCAGATGCATGCCTTGTTTTTATTAACGCGGCAGCATCTGAGGGTGTGGATCGACCGGCTTTGCGCGATGATTATTCAGATGGATTAGTCTTGGGCATTGCTTCACGATGCAATAACACTATGGTTATTATACATAATGCCGGTGTTCGCTTGATTGATCAATGGGTTGAGCATCCAAACGTTACAGCAGTAATATTTGCACATCTGCCCGGTCAGGACTCTGGAGAGGCCATTACCAAGATTTTATATGGTGATGTGAGCCCAAGTGGAAAGCTACCTTATTCATTACCTCGCAATGAGTCAGATTATAGGTCGCTTCTTTCCCCAGTAACTTCTACAGGCTGGGACCAGTATTTCCCCCAGGATAACTTTACTGAAGGTGTTTTTATTGACTACCGAGCATTTGATATGAAGGGGGTCACGCCGCGGTTTGAGTTCGGGTATGGCATGACATACACGACATTCAAGTATTCAAATCTTACTGTTCGCAAGTCCAGTAATCTATTTGATCTCTCAGAGTATCCTATTGGGCCTGTGATTCCAGGTGGTAGTGCCGACCTTTGGGAAACTATAGTGGCTGTTACAGCTGACATTACAAATACCGGCAAATTGGAGGCCGCAGAGGTCGCACAGCTATATATCCAAATTCCTGCCGAGGGTCAGCCTCTTTTACAGTTGCGCGGCTTTGAGAAGGTAAATGTCCCACCCGGCGAGACGAGGACCATCTCCTTCAACATTAGGCGTCGTGATCTTAGTATTTGGGATGTGGCTGCACAGAAGTGGAAACTCATTCTGGGGACCCGGTATCCTGTTTTTGTTGGGGCCAGCTCCCGGGAATTGATGCTAAACGGAACGTTGGAGCTTTAAGAGAGATTTATATACTGATATATGGGATTGTTGGCTTAGGCCATACTTATATATATCTAGGGTATAGCAAATTACACTCAATACAGTCTACATTAACCTTTCCGTACCAACCATTTGCAGTATGTACATGCCACTATTAGGTTCTAGATACAGTGACAGTTCGCATCATGTAACATTATATAGCGCGCAGTTAACAGGCAGAGTCCGACAGCTGTATTCTCGCCTCAGCCAGGAACATTACTTTTGGCGCAGCATGACTTTCGCTGGCATGGAGGACCATAAGGGACTCTGATTTCCCTAGACTTTTGTTGCTACTGCTTGGAATGCCCTCGGCACGGGCAGGGCCCCTGCGCCCGGCTGCAGTTCCAGCGACTGCCGCAGCTCCGCTCTCTGTCGATCGCGGGCGCGCAGCGGAAGAGCATTAGCTGGTGCGGACGAGCTGTGCGCCTCCGGAAACTCGAGATTGAGTTTTCCAGCGGCCTGGACCTACATCAGATCCTGGCCTCCCCTGGGGTGGGATCTGGAGGAGCTCCACCTGTTGGACTGCGAGTTCGTGGCGGAGGTGCCGCGGCCCATCGCGTTTCCTGCTCTGCGGCGGGTGCAGTTGCTGGAATCCATCTCGGGCCTGGCTGCGTTCGGCTCCGCCGAGGTCCCATCGTCCGCCGAATTCACTCTACGGATTAGCCATGATGACCTAGACGGCCTGGCGGACTGGCCACTCGTCCGGAGGCTTCTAGAGCGGTGCTCGGTGCTGCTCAGCCTCCCTCGCTCGGGGATTCATCGATGGCCGCCGGCCTCCACTTCGCGCCTATCCCAGGTCATGTCCCTGCCCCAGGTCCGCGTTGAAGGCCCGCCGTGGTCGGCTGACATCACCAAGGGAAGACAGGACATTCCGTCCGGCAGGCGAGAAATACAACACCATAGATAAACATCGGCTCAGATTACAGTACACACAGCAGTAAGCTACTCTAAACGTATTTTTAATCTACTGTAGACTTGTAAAAGGGTCTGACCACCCCAGCCTGTTCCGCAGGATGACCTTGCGTACATTGACTTTGTAGGTCTGGAGTTCTTGGTATCCGACGCTCAAGGCCTTGTCGTGGCCGGTTAGGAAGCAAGAACGGCCAAGGATAGCGCCACAGATCGGTGGCGTAGTAGTGGCGCCCAACAGGGGTCCTCCCAGCCCTCTCCAACGTCTGCTACGAAAGAGAGACACCTCCGAGCCTGTCGGTACCCCTCTGTGACCGCCTCTTACGGGCGAGCGACGTCGCCGGTGGGCCCGAGACAGAGTTGGTGCTTCCGTATGCGTGACCGACATTCTCGATTGGGCGTGCCGGTTGTACGTTGTAATGTCCGACTCCGAGTACGTGCCGTCTGGGATGTAGATGGAGAGGATGGAGCGCGAGGTGACTCTGTCGGACACAGGGTTGAACACACGAAGACTCTGCGCGTTTGACATGAACAGGGCGTGTACCGGGCGCCAAGACCGTAAGTTGGTGAGTGGGGCGGGCTAGTTTGGGTCCTCAATAGTAGTCAGGAAGTGTTCAGCAGTCCGTGAACACTTGTTCAACGTTCAATGTTCAAGCTGAACTGTTGAACTGTCGAGCTGCTGTTCTGCTAAGTTGTTCAGTTGTTCAGTTGTTCAGTTGTTCAGTTGTTCAGTTGTTCAGTTGTTCAGTTGTTCAGTTAATAAGTTGTTAAGCCATTGAGCCGTTGAACATACTCGACCTTTTAGCTTCTGGCAGAATACCAAGATGCAGGTAACGTTCATGTTAAGGGGTCTGTGGCATTACTCTGAGGGCATCATCCGCAGCGAGCCAAAGAAATCTCTCACGGGATCGCCAGGAAGCTAATTTCCGAGCAAGTACGGGCGAGGCTGTACATGTAGCTACCATGTTTGCGAGAACTAAAATTGGGAGATCCGCAAGACTGGCAGTCACTGCAACGCCGTGACAAGCCAGTTCTGTCGCGGGCACTACCAGTAAGAACTTTGCGGCTGCAATAAGCGCCGGAAGCCAGATGGTCTTGGGGCTATGCAAGGTTACATACTGCTTGGACTTGTGATTTGAGGAATACTTTGTAAAATTTTATAGCTAGCGAGACTGCAAAGAATTGTGCAAATTACGTGGGATCGAGCAGGTCTTGGCTTCCCCCCAAAGGGGTACTAGACTTCAGCACCGCGATGAGGTACCTGCACTTCGCTGAAGAGGGATCAAGCTAGCGATACGCCTAATGGGATTAACCAGGGATACGCCTCATGGGGCCGAGGCAACGACACGCCTATTGGGATCGAGCCAACAACACAACCCATGGGATCAAACCAGCGACACGCCTAATGGGATCAAGCCAGCGACACACCTCATGGGAACGAGCCAACAACACACCCCATGGGGTCAAGCCAGCGACACACCTAGTGGGATCAAACCAGCGACACGCCTAATGGGATCAAGCCAGCGACACGCCTATTGGGATCAGGCCAGCGACACACCTAATGGGATCGAGTCAACAACACGCCTCATGGGATCAAGCCAGCGACACGCCTAATGGGATCAAGCCAGCGACACAACCCATGGGATCAAGCCAGCGATACACCTAATGGGATCGAGTCAACAACACAACCCATGGGATCAAACCAGCGATACAACCCATGGGATCAAACCAGCGACACACCTGGGGGATCTGGCCCTTTAATAACCGCGCGCAGTGGATATAATCACGTGAGATTGCCTCGGTTAGGGTCCATGTGGGGCGCTAGTATTCCCACAGTGGCTGGCAATGGTGGACCAGCATCAGAGTCCAACACGCCCGTGAGCAGGAGGTCGAACATAAGGATCCTCACAAACTAATAGGGATGGCAGCCCACCTGAATTCAAGTGGATGCGGGCCTGCCTAGTATCTCCGTTTTAACTTACCATGACTAGGACTACCAGGTTAGGCATCACTTTAGTGGCCATGTTTCTCATTGGAACACATGAAGAAAAGCTAGAGATCAGTGTTATACTGTACAAATCCCTCACATTGTTGGACGCTTCGCTGAACTTAGCTTTATGCAAAGAGGGAATAAAGATCCTACAACATCATAAACTAAAATTTTACTATGCGTATTGTACCTTATATGGAGTCGGAATTTGATGTTTGACTGAAAGAAGAAACATTGTGAGACCAGTAGCTTCTGCTGCCAGGGACGACCAACAGTGATCAAGGGCCAGAAATCAATCCGAAAGATGTTCTTCTCATCATCAGCACCACGGTCACTAGTATAATAGAACTCGTTATCATAAAAGCTTTGCAAGCGTCCCTATTATTGCAGGGTGGTGAGGAAAGGAATTACAGACCCCGCAAGGCGAGAGCTTAATATCGCCACCGTGTAATAGAAATAGATGTAGAATGATAACGCAAGAATTAGCTATAGTTGACTCACAAACGAGAGGTCAACACACAAACAAATACACGCTCAATCACTCATTCTACTGGTACATATCATGGGCATCTGTAGAGGCCTTAGCGACATCAGCTTGCCAACAAGTATGTGAGTATGCACTAATTTCACTAGGGGAGACTTTAGCTAAACTATTCTGCTGAGTAATTTATAAAAGAGACGTGAAATTCTCGTAGAGCATTTTCTATCAAGACGAGAGGAATTATACGGTGGAAGATACATTTTTATTATTACCGTACTTAGAGTATGTGCTCTATAAAATCCATAGTAACCACCTGACCACATCTGGAAGGGCCTTCTGAATCAGAAAGGCCCGCTTAATATAAGCCTTCGCACCCAGATCTTATTATGGAGCCCAGAGGAAATTATCACATGTGAAATTGAAGGTGATCTCGCTGGCTGATTGTGGAAACTTTCTGATTGCCGTATTATGAATAAGGGTAGGTCTACAGTAGTACCCTCCTGTCATGGAGGCCCTTCAGTCATATAGTCTCTTTAGCATCACACATCCTATGGACTCAGAACTTATTCTGCTAATGTATGGAAGACTATTTTTTTGAGGATCCAATATGTCCATCCCCCAATTATTTTTTTTTGGCTGCTTGTTACGTAATAGAGAAGTCAGGTATAGTTAGATAAATATATAGGAATAGGAATATATTCTATTATGATTCAACAACCAGTCACCAGCCAACTACGGCATATGTGAAGTCCGAGGAAGCATATTCCTTAGATATCTGCACAGCAACCGACAATTCGAAGGTGTCTTTTCGATTCTAACCTCCTCTTCTCTTCCAGTCCACGGCTAGTATATTATACATTGCTCTAGCAATAATGAGAAGTCTGTTGAGACTGGCCCTTTCTGTGGTCTCCTTGGCAGGTATATCCGTTGCTGATAACTTCACCACGACTTGTAATGGGTATTACCTTGAAGACGATCATATTCTGCATGCAACCTGTACAGCGAAGAATAATGTGGCAAACCAGAGACAGCTTGATTTGAATGGTTGCCTCGCAAATTTGGATGGCCAGCTAGGACTTGTTGCAAAGTATGTACGGACCTTACTGTATTAGGTTGAATGAGCTCACACCGATTCAGGGGAAACGCATTTGCCACATGTGTCCACGGCTGTGGCCTTTGCTTTTTAGAAGGAGAAAGACTTACGTGCTCATGCCGAAGGAGCGACATGCGCAGTGTGACATTCAACACACTCGACTTAGGTCAGTTCAGTTCAACCTCCCGTTAAACATATTACTTGCTGATAGTGCGTAGATGTCATCGTTATGAATCAGGATGGGAAGCTGTTATGTAATCTATAGGTCATCTCTATGTCAGAGGTACTAGGGATACTATAATACAGCGTGGAGGGCAATCAACACGATGAGATATATTTCAGAAGAATGTTGCGTGGAATTTGGGAGCATATGTATTGTATCGCGGTATATCTATTATACTCAACTTTATCTTGTTTTCCCAGCTATCCCAAAACACACCGTTGTAACATAAAGTATACTGTTTCATGTTTTCCATCTCCCAAGAGAAGCAGCCCGCAGAATTGTTGTATCTCCCTCATAGGGTGTCAGGCAACTGTCGCTCAAAACACAATCGACTAGCGGTACTATAGAAGGCTCTCGTGATTTCTTGCTTATTTAAAACGACCCTTGCCAATCCAAGAACCTGTTAATGTTACTATATTATACCTGGACCTAACAGAAGTTCCGCTTTTGGTCCCAAACTATGGATGCTGGAACCTCGAGAAATTATGAAGTTTGTTCTAGTCTAGTCTCTGTCGTAACGCGACAGGTTGATCGCAATACAGGAGAGACAATAATGGAGCTTCAATTTTAGTCTGCAATAGAAGCCTTAGATCCTTAAAAAAAACTAAGACAACACTAGACCATGAAGGATAGGAATGACTGCTTAGTATTGGCGTGGGCTTTTGTCCCAAGGTAGCTGGCGTTTATTAATACCCGTGCCATACGGTAAATGAATGGCACTGATACCGGTATTTTATTGAACCATTCAGGTACATGTATACGGAAGGGAAACTCAGATGGATGGATGGATGGATGATTTCATTTAACGTAACTCGCTGCAGAAATTAACACGATAAGCAGGCTACCACAACTATATACATCTTTGTATGTACCTTTAGACTAGGCTACTTCCTGAAAACGAACTGAAAACCTCGTCACGGCCTAATATGGCCTAGCTGCCTTCTTAGTACACGACTGCTCGCGAGACGATCTCTAGTTTACCTCTCGCCTTATTATGAGCCTTTCAGAAAACTCGACACGCTATTGAACGCGTGGCCAACTTCTCTACTTGACTCTCTCCAGGTTTCCCTTCAAGTTCGGGTAGTCCACCAACACATGCGCGACTGTTTCCTGTGCACCAAATGCACAGTAGTCATTCTTGCAGTAGCTGAAAAGCACTTGTATCCCGTGTGTAGGGCTACCCTATGCAATCAGTTGGCAAGAGGGGGATCGCAAGGCAGTGCTTTTCGGATAAAGCTACAACGATCATCCTCGGAAGGCTCGGAAGTAGGGGACCACAACAAGGGCATCTTAGGCTCTCTTTTCATTAAATTAGGAACATCTTTCAACGGTTTCGAGCTTATTTCATCTTCCCAGGCACGTAGCTCATCGTCTCTAAACACGCACTTTTGTATAAATCTGCTTACTACAGTATCGAAACAGCGACATAGCTCTAGAGCATCCGGGTAGCAATTGACGATAAACTTGGAAAGCGCGCGCACTTCCTTGGACGAGAAATCTTTCCTATTACTATATTTCAAGAGTCAGTATACTCACTTTTTATATCATACAATTTACTCACATTTCAGCATCCATCCTTCTACTACACGTGACTAGGACTCCTTCACTGAGATAGTGTACCAACTCACACCACTTTTTACCCGTCTCTACCTCCATATCGAATTTTTCGCGCGCGACTTTCTTGGATATATCATCTGCTTTGTCCCATATAGTAGAAAAATACCGAAAGAAAGTATCAGATGTTCTGGCGTGGAGGATTTCGTCCGAGTCTAGTTTAACGAGATTTGACGACTCGTCAAGTTTCTTCTTCTCTTCTTCAAACCAATAATACATCCGTATCTGGGCCACTCGACGCATGATAGCTTTTGTTTCCGGGTCTTGTTCTATCTCCAAGTGCATCATATCTATCGAACATTGTTTCCAAAGCTCGTCACATGCGCCGGGAGCAGTGTGTGGCCAAAGCCCCTTCTCAAGCCATGTGTGCAAGATATCTTTCGTGAATATCTCCAGATCCGGTCTTAGGATTGAATAACTTGCATATATTGAGCGAGCAATCTTATCTGGGTTTATTTCACCGGTTTCTTCCACTTCTTTCTCACACATGATCTCGAGGCCTTTGTGATATCGCTTCGACAACTTATCTTTGGCCTTCTCTAGAGGTGATGGGGGGTATGGAGCGGATGAAGTGCCCCTCGATTGTTCGACAGGTTTGGGTGTGCTATGCTCTGGACTATCTTGGACTGGATTGTGACTGGTTTCGGCAGAAGGTGTTTGTCCTGGAACGTCTATCGTGAGCTCTGGATGAGGTGACAGATTCACAAATTCCAACATAGGATCAACCTCTGGGTCTAGTGGATAATGTCCGAAGGGGACATTGTCTTGGATGGGGAGATCTTGGTTGTAGTCAATACCGTGATTCCACTCGGTACGAAATTCTGGTGTCAAGGATGGCATTGACGCTCTGTTGGTGGGCATGCTTAGATTTAGTGGATAATGTCCAAACCAGACGCTTTCTTGTAGGGGAAGATGTTGGTTGTAGCCAATACCGAGGTCTTGCTCAGTACGAAATTCTCGTGTCAAGGCGGGCATTGATATTGTGTTGGTGAGCATGTAATTATCGCCTGAAGAGGGTTGAGGATAAGAATTGGAGCATAGGTTTTGCAAAACTCCCGTTGGCACTATGTTTGGTACTTTAAGCCCAGTCAGCCTCGATTTAGGAGATATTTTTGATAGTCAACTGGGCACTATGGCGCGTTCCGTGAACACATTTTAGATACAGCTGGTTGCAATAATGGCGCAAAAGACTATACTCTCTTCTTCTTTGAGAAAGAAGCTGCTAGTCCAGAACAAGTTAGTAGCTTAATGCTCGACTTGAGTTGATTGGTGAAATCGAGAAACGCTGACTATATAGAGAATAGCGGGCCCGCTTTTAAGAGCATGAAAGAGTAGCGCTTTTGCGCCATTTCTGCAGCCAACTGTACGTATGACTTAACACGGGAAGTTATTGAAGATAGACGTACCTGAGAAAAGCTCTTTATATCTATTACATAGTACTTTTACTAAGTCCTGTTGCTGGGACTCATTGAGTTCAGTAACTTGCATAACGATATATGCCAGTCTTTGGGCAAACTGGAAAGTAGAAAGTAAGCCCAAGCCTATACAGCATCCGTTACTGCGCACAGAAACGGGCTGACAAAGGTTTTCACCTCTTCAATTTTGTCTGATGAGGAAGAGCAAGAACTAGATCTTGGGCTCTGCGTGTGTCATTAGTACATTATGTCAAGCCAGCTGAATAAAATATACAGACCGGGAACCTGAGAACAAGACTAGCCACCATAGTTACAACGGCTGAGAGGACCTACAGAGGATAATCATATAACTTTATAGAGCACTTAATGGGCACTGCTTTCTATTTATAGACACTGGAAAGATTATGGGATCTGTGTTGCGAACGAAAATAATCTTATATATATAATATTTCATAGTTCTAATAAACATTGAATTTGTAATTCAAATCGTTTAAAGAGATTCTTTTATTAGGGATGAAGCATTGAGGGGGAGGTCTTTACGGGCTTTTGGGGTACGTAATACCAAATACTGCTGGGGTTTTTAAAAATCGGTCCTCGGTATTTGATGTAGAATTTCCTGGATTGAATCTTCGATTATACCATTTACAACTATAGAAAACTTTCTTTTCTTTATATCTAGTACAGGCAGGCCTCTTTTCTTCATAGTCAGACAGCGATTCCAGAGGATACGTAGCTCTTTGCAGCAGTAAAATTTAAACACACTCTCTACAAAACAGCACTCTGCAATCGTTCCCTAGAAATGGTAGGCCTACGAAGCTCAGTCACTTTACCAAGCGCTATATGTATATTAGCACGTCAGAGGCCCAGACAAGCTACATGGCTCTATGTGCAGGAAGTGGTTCTGGGATCTCTAACTTATAGAATCTTGAGGGCGGCTACATAGTATAGTTATAAACTTATATACCTAGTATTATATCTTTCATTATAATATAACAATCCGCGTTTTTAATTTTGGTAGCCGGTCTATTAAGCAAGTGGTATTTTACAGCGCCCCTTAACTAAGTATATAATCAATGAATAATCTATGCTGAGCCTTAGCAGTAGGATTGGCCAAGTGACAAATGTTTCTCGGCGTATATTAGTTAAGGCCATGTCAAAAATATGACTAGTTTCATATTTATCACCATGCTATATTGGGAATGGTTAGTTTAATACTACATTTACCCTAAGCCCTAATCATCATATATATGGGGTCAAACTAATTTCAAAAATGATGGCAGAACAAGTTTTCCTCATAGCTACAACCTAAAGGTTCATTAAATGGAGATTACTCACCGGTACCAATCTAAAGTTCAGTATAACCGGTATATATACCAACCATCCGAGCCACCAACCTTTAGATATTACCTTGATTTTGGGCCGTATTTGGAGATATGAAGCGAAGAAGATCTTCTGATCTAAACCGGGCCGCAAAAAGGCCAAAAACAACGCGTCATAAATCATTATTTCGAGACGTCCCACGAGAGTTGATTGACCATATTGTTTCATTTATACATCCAGTCTTTGAAAAAGAGCGAATCCTGTCAATTCTCCATGAACCGTTACACACAGCAGATAAAAGCCAATTTTCACTTTGGTCTACAATCTTTAAAAGTGACAAATGGCTCAAAAAGATGGAAGAATCCAAGATCACTCCTGTTCTGATAGGCTCACAACTTGAGTTAGTTGGAAAACATGACAGGAATAATGAATCGGAACCGATATATATAGGGTTATTATGTCCCACTGAGACTAAAAATAAGCAGTGTTTAGGTCTATTTATGAGATGCTTACAGGAGCATACAAAAATGGGATGGGGAGAAATTCACTTTCCTAGGAATATAATATTGCTTTTCAATGAGCGTTGTGATGAGTATCTTAAGGTCGAGGCGGGACATCTCTCTAAGCTTGTGAAGCATAATTCAGCATACTACTCCTTCCCCACAACAGGCCCTAACGCATGCGGTCGTATTGAAGAGATTTATACTGAACACGAAGATGAAATTTTCCTCACTTTGCCTTCCATACATGACAGTTGGATGCCCCACTGTATCACTTTGTTAGCTATTTTCGGCACGGGCATGCCTTCATACGACGAGGATTCCGGCGAGGATCGCGACGAAGACAATCTGCATTTCATGAGCTCTTTGCACAGATTAAAGAAGAGGTATTTAAGAAATATTTAAGTTGCCTCCCGGATTCACGGCGAGGTTTTCGCTTGTTCATTTCCTGAACTACCGCTCCCAATTTCTTTTTATTCTCAATTGTTATATACATACAGTTAACACTCTGTCTTTATCCCTATTTTCAACTGGCCTTTGTTATTTCCTCACCTAAGACAAGGTTGTCAAGACAATGGCAGGGCCCCAAGGAAATAAGATAACAGACATCCTATACAACAGCTATCAATTCCTAAATTGTACCACTGGCGATATGTTCTACTTCTCGCAGGAATCTCTCGTTCCCTTCACCATGTATACCAAAAGGTACTATAATGCCATATACTACATATACAGCTGTTCCTATATTAAGATAGTGCTTTCTAGTCTTGGCCCCCGATCTATAGGCTACAACTGTTGAATACATTTATACCGCTAGTAACTTTGGGACCTTATCTATAGCATCTCTCTTTTTGCTAGATATCTGAATGTTGATCTGATTATATATAAATGGACTGACTCCAGTTAATTCCTCTAGTTGTTAATACGTATCTATTATTTCATTAAGTGGAAAGTAGTGCTAAATGGCTGGCCTGTGTATCAGGTTGTAGAGCGTCGTAATGATGAAGCTAAGTGAGCGGAAAAGATTGAACTACAGCTGGAAGACTTGGGCGCCAGTTTTGAACTGAAGTGTACGCTCACATTTCTAAACCACCATAGATCTGCCCATATGGTTTTAATTAAGGCGACGCCAGCTGATATCGGAAACTTAAAACAAGGGAAAATATATATTACACAGTACCAGAATCGCCTATAAGTATAGTAGAAGCAGGTCCACACTATCTCAACGTTATCGTGGTGCAATAAAAGCTCTATGCATCTCTTAAAAGATTATTCCAAGCCTCAAGCGCCTCTTGCTCACAGTGAGCCAATTCCTCCAGCTTTCGTTGAAGCCTCACTGCAACATCCCTTCCAGGATTCGCTCCCTTTTGCCTTAAGAGGTCGTCAACAGCCTGCTCTACGAGATCCTGAAGTTGCTTGAGTAAGGTGTAGCATCTTCTATACAAAGAGTTCCTTGCCCGATGCCATCCAATCTCGCGGATAAGGCCAATCTCAGTCTCTGCCATCTGCGTAAGAGTCAGTGGTGGCTTGGTTTTTCGCAAGCAGCCTGAAGAACTACACCTGGATATGAGGAATAACGATGGATCAGTACAGAATTATAATACACCAATATTAGCACCTATGTATCTGACGGAAACTGTTACAGCTGGAAATCCTGCCATAACCCAAAGACGTCCTTGTTCAAACGTGGGTGGCGTGTAAGCAATGAAACAAAGCAGATGTATATCTCAGAGATGATTAATGTGAGGGGCATTGCTATAAAGAATTCTGATATATTTGAAATTCTTTTAAAGGATTGTCTCGCAAAACAATGCCACCAAAATCTCGAGGAGCCTCACTAGTACATGAATGCGTAGCTTAAGAGAGACAATAGGGCATGCAATATAATTTGAGATTTCGACGTCTGGAAATTTTGATTGCCAGTATTGACTATATGCGTTAAAATTAGTGATGGTTGGAGTGAGCGCCATGCAGGCTATCAGTTTCGATAGGTTCAGAACTGTATGAATATCATAAGTCCTTCCCTATAAATATCTCTCATCGAGATATATTTGCTTCCTCTTACATAACCAGAGGGTCCCTGTATCACATGTAGCCGAGTGGCATGGTAACTCCATTAAGCTGGCAGCGAAGACGATTTGTTGGAGAGTCACTTTTGCGTCCATTAAAGCTCGCATGTAAATCATGTGCCACGCTGACTAGCGCATACCAATCCTGAATTGTGTTGCTTGGCTGCGTTTCAATAGGTAACCGGAAAGGGAAGAGAT
This sequence comes from Aspergillus sojae, assembly GCA_008274985.1. Classification (NCBI taxonomy): domain Eukaryota; kingdom Fungi; phylum Ascomycota; class Eurotiomycetes; order Eurotiales; family Aspergillaceae; genus Aspergillus; species Aspergillus sojae. Next base: position 5,528,015 of record CP035528.1, on the reverse strand, counting down.
GTCCGCGCAACCTAGCAGAACTAGTGTGTCTAGGCAAGGCAAGGCAAGCAATGGAGGAATACAGAGTGACCAAGAGAAGAAGACATTCTTGAGTGACAATGCACATAGGTTTTGGAACAACATCATATCCCTTGCGGAGATTATTTGCAAAATATCAACCCGTACCCCCTTGGAGAAACTCAAGTGTAAGGCCTCAAGCTTTGAATTTTGTCGCAGACATCTTCGAAGTATCCTGATCTGTCTTTCGCTATGGATTCCATCCCAGCACAGAGACTTTAGATACCGTAGCCTTAGAAGCCCGTCAACATTTTGCTCACATGGAAGACTAAGGCTTCTAGACTCTCTGTGGTTTGGTGAGAGAGTAGAAAGTGTAATCGAGGTGAGTTGCGGTTGCAGCTCTGGAAGGTATCCGTTGTACCCCAATATTTCCCCTGGAAGCCAAGGGAACTCCCACCTGTAAAGTAAGAACTTCGAATGGAGATTTATAAAGGAGATGTGACGTACATGAAGGCAGTTAACTTTCTAGGCGCTAGTTGTTCTAAAATGAGTCTGGCTGCGAGGCCAAAGCTCTTGGGAAAGCATCCATCTGCTCGGATTGGAGTGCTTGCGATTCTGTGACCGATCCTTTCAGGTACATCAACTATAAATCGAAGATCCCTTACCAAGCTCAGGGAGCGTGCCCGGCCCAATCGAGAATGGCATTGGAAAAAGTTCTTAATAAGTAAGAGAGCATTTTCTGGTGCTATTGGGATATGCAAGCATTTAAACAAGACGGGCGCTGTTATATCATATAATCCTCGGGAAACAGCCGAAAGTGCCCTTATTTCCTGCTGATCGAGCTATAATGCAAGTTAACTAAGTACAATAGCAGGACTGTGGTGAGTTAGTTACCATGGCAATTATCATCTTTAAGACTGACGGCGGTAGACGCTCTAACATACTGGCTGTTAAGCGTAAAATATGAAAGATGAAGTGGCGGTGTCGACTCGCGTTGTCCGTAAAAGCGCGCTAGCATTGCGGTTGAGCATGGGGCTCTAGGATGCGCATATGACTTTACGTACCCTACGTATATGCTGCAGACATCAAAATTTTGTCTGCGGATAGGTACCCCTTCCTCAATTTTAAGCACCGGGATTTATCATACTACCCTTACGCATTTGCGTCGGCTAAAAGAACTACCATTATGAGTAGAAGTAAGATCATCTAAGAGAATAACCTCACATGATAGTGTTTTAATTCGTTATCAAGTGCAATTCTCTCGTGGCCCGTGTTGATGGAATATTGTATCGAGGTTTTGTGCAGGTCTTGTTGACGTTCAACATCGCTCCCATTTTTTCAGTATACCGGGTACGTATAAAGCTCAGCGGAGGTGTTTTCAACTTTGTTGGCGAAGCGAATATGAAACTATTTTCTAGTCTATTATTTTCTTCCGTTTCGAAAGACTTCTCTCTTTTACATTTTCTTTCCTTTCCCTTATCCCTTTCTTTGGCCCAAATCCGCAACTTCTCTATTAGGAGATGCAGTACTATACAAGAGTATTTCTTGTTGATCACTGTAACAGGGAGTATTCTAATCAGCTTATTTAATAATAAAGTTATGTCAACGATATCAATGGGGATAAACAAAACAGTGTCATCCATACACTATCCCAGTGCCAAATGGAATCGCCCCGCAATGCGGTTTTCTGGAAAAGCTCTAATCAAATTGAACCTGGATCATAAAAAGCGGTCGGGCGCCGTGTCCATTCATTCGTTAAACGCTCTAAGATGATTTCTAACATCAGTTCCCGCAATATGCTCTCTAATATTATTGTCAAGCCCTAGCTACTAAGCCACGTTAAACCATCAAAAAATCATGCAAAACTTATACAATAGCCGTTAACTTAATTAGATGAAGGTTACGGCATTAGTTGCGCCCTCAATTTACGTAACTCGTATAATTGCGCATAATTATTTATGTTTTAGGTTGGAGCAGCATCTAGGTTTGGGAATAACATTGTAGAGCGTATTGTGGGAAGCGATGTCGAAAAAAAATCTGCAGATATGTAGAACTATAATGACGGAAGAAAAATTGCGTTGTTCAATATACACTGTAGCCACACCTATTCTGAACTAACGTAAACTCGCCATCATTTCGGCATTCAGGGAGCTGCATCATAGTTTCCTCGTATTCAGTCTGGAATAAATCATAATCCAGCCAACTGTTCTCGCTTGATGCTTCCTTGAATATTATAGAAGCAACAGGCGAAATTGTTCCACCTCTCGAAATATAATCCAGGCAAATCTGTGGGAACTCCTCTGTGTATATAGCCTTCTTAACATTTTCTTCAGTAGGAATAGTGTTGCAGCTCAAACATGCTGCGATGAACCCGGAGATACCGGCAAAACCTTCCCTCATAGCTCTACGCTGGGCCAGCTCCTGTTGCAGCTCGGGAGATGCGAATATCAAATTCTCTGCATTTAACCGAGTCCAGGCTTCCCCTTCCTCGATATTGTCTCGAAGGAAGCACCACCACCGGTTTGCATGCCATTCCAAAAACGCGCGCATTCGAGGACTTAAGAATCCTGCTATGCATTCACCGCAAGAGCATTTAGAACGGGAGTAAGGATTTCCAAGACTCGAGTGGATTGTGTATTCAGCCGATGTCAGCGGTGGAGAAACAGAGACCTCGCGACAGCCAGATAAAACTTCAAAATGTTCGACTGTTTCTTGGTCCTCCAGTATAACGTTTTCGTCCATGACCTTTTCATATGTCCAAAGGCCTGATGATTCGACAAAGCATAGGCTTCACAGAGTGGAAAATAATAATGCTGGTCAAGTAGAGTTAGTACCCAACAAAGATTGGAGTATCTTGTCAAAGAAGGAACTTACAACGGAAATATGTAGTTTTTCCAAAGAGGACGGAGGCTGTTTTATAAAAGAGATGGGATTTAGCGAGAGGAAAGTGATTAGAAGCTTATGAACCTTTTCTTTTATCACCAGTAACTAGAGGAGGATACGACGCAACGAGATGCTCCGAGAGTTTTCGATACTTAATGTTATCCTGGTGGGCCTCGTGAACTGTTCCGCTGGAAAGAGAATTGAACTATCATTCGTCCATCAATGCGTTTCGATGAGCAATATATGAGTATACGAACATGTCAGCCACGTGGGCAATCATTCCCGCTGAACATTAGGGTTGTTCAGTCTCAGTCATCTGAACCTATATTTAGTTTGCAGTGCACTAATTAATTAACAACGGTAAGTGATGTCCAACAAGACGATTTCGTATGATTTTTCGCCGGATACACTACCAATTAGTGCATACAATAATAATAATGCACGTGACTACCATCAACTTTTCCTGAAGTTACAATATTTATGATGAGATGAATCCTCTGCAGTACAATTACAGTATGCTTAGTCCGTTGTCTTGGGAGCCACTCATTAAAGGGGGCGACGTTTGTGTAATGCGAACTAAAAAAAGTGAGTATAGAAGGGTTAATATATTAGTAGGCTTGACCTGGACTAGTGCCTATTACTCGTCTAGTTCTGTTTGATGCCCTGGTATGTGGCGTTGTTTTTAACTATTGCTTTGGACAATTCCAACCTGGAAACAGTGCCACAAATATACGATACGAGAAATTGATTTTGTTGTCTTCTTCTTCATTTTTTTTTTTTTTTTTTTTCATCAGGAACAGCGGCGACTAAAAAAATATCTTCGCAAATCTCTCAGTACAAATCATAGCACACTACTAGTTCATTAGTTACTATGATCGGGAACGTCTCGTGGAGCTGTCTCTGCTGCAAATCCAGCGGTTATCGCAAATGGAAGTCAGATATTTGGTTCCATGGCCCTGGTGCAGCACTTGAAGTAGCGATCATCTATACTCTGCGCCTCTTTCTACCGGCTAAACATCGAATCAGGATATATACATTATGTGAAGAATGCAGCGAGATTGAAGGGCTACTTACTGAAGAGGAACAACTACACTATATCTATCAATTAGCCAACGATACAGATCTATCAGCAGTAAAACTCGGATGGAGACGACAGGAATGGGTATTTTATTATCCCATCTCGGAATGCTACAAGATAATGGCAAACGATGTCCAGCTCCATATAATCAACTCAGCGGCGATTCGTGTTGCATAAGAGCGTTTGTCAATCACTTAGGGTGTGGTCAAATATTGATAGTGTGCAGTGGTTTGACATCTCTGATCTATAGTTACCGATTTCCTTTTTCCAATCTTCTTTGTCATATACATTATATTCATTCGTTTTCTTTTTAACATCAACATACCAAGAATGTTAATATGCAATGAGCTGCGGAAATCACCTTGCCCCTCTCCATTCCATTTTAAGATGGTCTTGGCATAGGAGCCAAGCCAATAACGTAATCGGTAAGCGAGCTGCGCAGGTCTGTATTCTTACTATTCTATATAAATTGGCCCTTTTTAAGACTTGAATATATCCACAACCAGAAATAGTACAGATATGAAATTTAACATATAGTATAAGAATATCTATACAAGTCTATACTTAGTTTTTAATAATTTCTTTCTTGTATTCTTAGACTACAGACTAAAAATACTAAAAATACAGCTGTAATATTCAATACTGGCTGAACTACTAGTTATTTAGAATATGAAATTGATATATTATATATTTTATATATATCCTATATCAATTTCATATTCTTACTATATCTGGTTGTGGAGATATTCAAGTCTTAAAAAGGGCCAATTTGTATGGAATACAGACCTGCGCATCCTGCTTGCGTGCGCAGGTCGCTTACCGGTTATGTTAATGGTTCTAAAGAATGTATTAGTAATCCAGTAGCTAGTTAAGGATATACACTTGCGTATGTGATAGTTTGCATAGAGTGAATTTGTTTCGCGGGACTATGTACAGCACTTCTCGGAATCGGTTGGACTCACATGCCTCAATCTTACGTTTGTTGATCAAATAAACTTTGAGAATAATTGTAGCAAATTTTGTCTCTGCGCCAGAGCAAAATATGAAACTACACTCAATTACACATGAGCTGTGGCTCACAATCCAGCTAATGGCAAGGGCCAGGGAAAAATACACTACTACCATCGATGTCCTTCCAATGCAAACATAGCAAATTACTTAGGTGTATCCAACAGAAATACCTTCGCAGGAAGAGATCCCTTGCCAAATAACGAAAGGCCCTCATATTCTGGTGCGACGTATGGTGGGGGGCGGTAATCAAACAATGGCCACGTCTGAGGAGGCTTTCTATAGGTATCAAGACACCTTTTAGCTGCCATGATGGTTACTGAGATAGCTTTCTCTTACCATCACTCAAATGTGGGACATAGGACTCTTGGGCTCCTGGGTGGGCCCAAAATTGTACCGAGTGAATATAAGGACCCCGGTCGGATTCCACATAGCTAGCTGACACGGTGGAATTAAATAACACCCTCCTCCTAAAAGGTATTTCTAATTGACCAGTTGATACAGAAATACTGATGCAGGATGTCCAAATCTACAGGAGTAGAAAATGTAGCAGACAAGCGATTTACAGCTGGAGTCTCTAAACTATTGAGAAGGCTTGAAGACATGGTAGAAGGGGTTGCATTTGTGCTAGTCATTACTTATATTATATACTTTCTTTACCATCCTCATAGTTTTGACTGCTCAGCTTATAGATGACTAGAATGAGGGTAGCTCTGGAAAGACAATATATATACTAAGTCGAAGTTCTAAAGAAATTGAATCTGAATTGTGGTCTCCTGGAATTCTTGATTTCACATCTTCCTGTAATACATTGGTATACATATCAGAATTTTGAACGATTAAATATGGCGCCTACTAAGCCAGCTACCCTTGCGTATGCAAAATTAGTCGAAGCTGGGCTAATCGAACATATTGGACAAGGTCTTAAGGAGGGACCTCTGCCTGAAGCAACCAAGAACGGAACCCGAGAACTTAGCTCCCCGCAGAAGGAAAAATTGGTTGAACAGTTGAAGAGCCTAGTCAAAAGAGTGCAGCAGGCTGGGGACTCTGATGTGCTTGATATTCCAGGTTATAAGGGAAGTCATGAAGAAGCGAAAGAGCTCTTGCGTGATGTTCTGAAAGTAGCCCAAGATGAAAACATTGATAATGCGGCTACGGCTATGAAAAGTAAGTTTGTTACAGTATACAATTTCAAGCTTGGGTGAGCTGACAATCACCCAGAGGTCGAATCTGCAAGTACGACCCCCAGCCGGGGAGACCCTCCAGCGGCAGGCCCTCCAGCGGCAGACCCTCCAGCGGCAGACCCTCCAGCGGCAGACCCTCCAGCGGCAGACCCTCCAGCGGCAGACCCTCCAGCGGCAGACCCTCCAGCGGCAGACCCTCCAGCGGCAGACCCTCCAGCGGCAGACCCTCCAGCAGACCCTCCAGCAAAGAGCATTCAGCGTCGCCGTTATAACCCCAAGGGCAGGAAGACAAAAGCTGGATCAAGCTTTGAAGGAGTTGAACCTGAGAATTTCTCATGGACAACGGGCGACCCACATGAATGGCCATGGCCTACGTACGAGCTGCCCAACGGTGGCGCCCTCATGGCTGAGAAAACCACTAATAGGATGGATTCATCTAAAAATCCTATAAGCTACTATCTAGTAGAATTAAAAGTGGAAGTCGAAGGTCTGGGGGTACTCTATCAACACAAGTTGGTTAGGTATAGCGACTACCCTGGAGAAATCGATGCTTGGAAGGAGGCAGCTGGTGAGGAAAGATGCAAATTTGCGGCCACGGACGAATCTGACTCTAAAGAAAAGCTGCGGAATGGCAAATCCTATGGATTCGAGAGACTAGATTTCATTGCGTCTCTGACGCCAGGAAGCAAGGACCCAACAAAGGGGTCTCAAAAGAGGCCAGAAACCGAGTGTATCGTTGCGGTTAAAGGGCACGAAAAACCCATATTTTTAACTATGGGAGAGTTCTTCCGAATGGTTGGTAAGAGAAAAGCAGAGAGTTTGATTATCTTTGTTTGCAACAGAGACGGGATGTCTTTGCCAGGCAAAACCGAAGCAAGAAGGATATCGTATATGAATCCGGCATGCCCAGATAATACGGAAAGCCTGGAATTCCGGGAAAAAAATAAACCGATCCCGGCACAAGCTGTAATTCAACAGTCGGAGACAGCGGTCCATGATGAGTACCTGAAACGAACCGTGAGGGAAATGTTGGCTGTCGAGAAGGAAAGGGTGGATGTACGTTTTCAGAAGATCGAAAGCGACGTCTACGGAGTCAAGAGCACCCTTCACGCACACGGAGGCTATTTACAGAGTATCCTTAGCCTACTCCAAGAGAATCTGCCAAATAAAAACCCAGACACTCAACCTCGAGATACTATTCCTATTGGAAGAAAACTGATGGATGTACTTCAAGGTTCGGGAAACAGTCGACAATCGGAAAGAGAGCAAACCCTGCCACCTTACACCTCTCCGAGCCCAGAGGTAGCCCAGCAGCAAGTACAGCGTTCCATTGAGGTATGAGCTTTGTGGTTCTGGTCTGGATAACCAGCAAGCTTTCTTGTTGCATGCGATCCGATATAGTATTCCGCTGCAACACCATAAGCTAAAACTAGGGAGGAGATGTCCTTATTTCCTACAGGAATATGTTAGAGTTTGAATACGTTATTATGCATTGGATTTTTATTCATTCTTAGTTTTTTGAGTTTTAAGTGCTGTATCGCCATCGAACGCTTTGCCTCTAATTTTCATAACTATCATTCCATTCTTCTCATTCCCCCCCAAATTGCAAATCATGACCTGGAAAATAAAATACCTATAATAGATAAAATGTTTCATTTACATCATGCGATGCTTGCCTGGTAATGTTGGCTAGAGTATAGCGTAGTTTGGAGGGTTTTTTGATACACCTAGTGTGTGGAAATTGAACGCAGGTTTCGCGGTACATAGCTCATATATGTACTGCACTTAGCAAAGGTCAGACGTGCTGTGGCCTAAAACATAAAATCTTCGGTCTTATACCCAAGGTCATGCTGCAACTGTCCCTGCTTAATATCTTGGACCCTCCTCTTGTACAGCCTTGAAGTGCTGAGGGAACACTATCGGTGAGCCCAAGGATCTGTCATGTCGTTCTATAGACGAGATTCCAGTGCAAATTGCAGATGCACTAGCAAGTAATGAGCCCTCCGCGGAGGATACATCTGCTTGTAGCCAACCATCGTTGATCCGATGGCTGGTCAAAAGCAATAGGGACCCAGGACTTAGACTAAGCGTGTCGCAATGGTAGTATATGTTCATATTGCGGAGCAGTCTGTTTTCACTAAGACGGGATATTATCTTGTATAGCAGGATATTCAAGACAAGCAAATCCTGTGAGACTCGACTGTCATAAGGCACTCTAACTTTTGCTTTAACGAAAGATGGAGTCGCATCGTGGGGCTCTAGAGGCTCAAATATAAGATCGGAGAGTGCTTCAGCACCAGTCATCAGACTAGTAAGGCGACGGAATGGCACATCAATAGGTGCGCTGTCTTTTGCGACGTGGGACATGCTTTCTGGTAACAGTCGGGTAGGCTTTCGGAGGGTTCAATGAATTTATAAATTATTCAGCTGGAGACTTGCATTGTAAGATTATTCAAATCTATAAAGGCCAGGCTATTAGTAATTTCGAGGTCATCTCAGAAGGAATTTCCAAACGTCTTAAGAACTACCACGTCCAGTCTTGCTACAGCCTGAGTCCAACTGGTGTCATCCACACTCTTTCAATGATGGTCTTAACTGTAAATGCGCTAAACTATAATAGAATACTACATCGGAGGCCCCAACCATGCAAATGTTATAATTGTGCCGAGGTTACAAGATAGCTAACTATATATGTACTAGTTTATCTCCACTGTTGGCTTCCAGAGTGTTTGCATTATGCCAGTTCCGACTATAACTGTTCCAGTTGATCTGCTCAGCCAACTTCGAACCGGCTACTAGTGGCTTGCAACATATGACGAGCAGCATCGCCTCTAGAGCGACGAGGAATGTGAATGTGGAGCGGTGGAGATGGTGGAGATGGTTGTCCATGTATCAATAGATTTTCCGCGACTGAACTGGCTACGCCCAAGAGCTACGACGCAAAATTGGAAAAGCACTCAACAACATTTCAGATATACTGGGAGGAGCTGACTACAGTTAGGTATGTAGGCTGAAAGATGCCCTCAGAATAGTCTTTCCAAGACGCGAAAGCCACAGGGGCTGGGAAATAGAACACCAGGCACCGGCCACCACGGGCCTCGACCGGCTCTACGGCCGTCAGGAAAACAACAGTTTATTGTAAATAGACATACAGGTAGAGTATAGATAGTGGCATCTTTGCATATCAGCATATGAATTAATAACGAATCTATATTGAACAACATATGCATTGAAATTTAGACAGGAATAAATATCGGTTGGTTGTTTGAACAATCATTTCATTAGGCAACAATATTGTTCATGAACAGTACTACACTTTAGTATTCTTTGTAATGTGCCGTCAGTCAATTCTATTTGTGCTTAAAGGTATTCAGACATACTGAAGTGTGCACTGCACGTTGGATAGACAGTGTAATGGTCACTTTTCTGGAGTACCTTTCAAATCCTAATGTGTTCACCGTAGCGGCAAGGTCTATCAGAGATTGTGGTCCTTGGTAGCTCTTATCTTATGGTATCTCAGCCGCACCTCGCATTATAGGTCTTTGTATGTACATCGTAGCTTTATTAGACTTAATTTAACTGACTACAAGGAGTATTCAGGCCATGCAATTGATGTCATGCTCAATAATAGCACTATCACACGCAGAAGACCATCAATATGTGGAGGGTCTTTCTCAAGCAATAAGTGAACAAATGAAATGCACTAAGTCAGAGAAGGTCGCTGATAACGGTTCTTCTAAAGCTAAGCTACTCGTAAATCAATTGAAGTTGTCACTAGCTAAAATGCGTCATGGCCAAAATAACTCGCCATGGGGAGGCAAAGCCTTGCATAGAGAGGTCCGTCAAAGGGTGTAGACCTGTAAAGGCTGACGGTCTGATTTTCACACTTGTATATCATATAAAGGCATAAGTTTAGAGCGAACTGCTAGAAATTTGGTCCCTAATTTCGATTCTTATGAACACTTGATGGGAATACACGTATAAGGAGACTGCATATATTGCTATCTACTATCCTAACATGTGATAGGCACTATCCAAGATGCCGCATATAAGTTAATATTTTGAGTGATTGGCCAATATATCCAGAGACGCTAGCACAGTAGCACACATAAGGAATTATACGTTGAATCGATAAAGGCTTTTGGAATGTCTACCTGTTTCCATAGCGTTCAGGTATGTACCGACAAGATTCTACCATCTGGAATCATCTGATATGGACCAATCATCGGCCCTTGCTACTGATAACCAACGCCGCACAATCGATCTCAGAAGAATCGGTGCATGTTGAAGAGATTGACACAACCCGAGGAACTCATTCCCTTGAAACACCATTCGATGGTCTTCAATCTGTCCTATCACCAGTTGAATTATATTATCCTCGTTCATCTCGAATCTCGCCGTATCGCATTGGGGTTGATCCTGAGGGAAATATACTTCACTGATCATTGGTGCACTGAAAAGCAAGTCGATCGAATTAAGGAATTCTTTTGCTTCCCAGCCCTTCTTTACGGCGCCTTCGTACTTGGACAAGATCACATCCTGCAAGGGTGAGGATAGCTTCCAGAGTCTGGCAAGGCTATACATAGACGCATGTACTGAAAGTTCATTGATCCCTCCTGTAATCATAATCAATACTTTATGTTTCAACGTATGCTTTATGTGTCTTGCCTGAAAAGTCTGAAAACGGGCAGCGCTTGTCTGAGTATGTGCCCAGGTAAATAAGTTCCAGTAACTTCCAGATAGTGCTGATGTCTCCGTATTCCAGCTCGTAACGAAGCTGACCCGTAATTTGGAAGCATCGCCGAAAGCGTTCTTGGAAATATAAGCTCTCTGATTCCAAAATTATGGTATGGACTGGGATTTCCCAATCCTTCATAACGATACATGCATCTGCACCTTGTAAGGTTCGCCATAGCTTCTCCCTGTTGGGATAAGAAATAGATCGCAATATTTCCATTTCGGATAACCTTCTTCATGCCACGTGTGATTGAATTCTGACTGAAACTTGCAAGAAGGTCCGTAAAAGCCGTATACTGTATAGTATAATGTATAGCACGAGCTCAAGTAGACTGAGCAGAAGTGGAGTTAAGGAAGTATAGATTTCTTATGTTGCGACTATGGAAAATTGGTGTCACTGTCACTATCGTTTGCTCCTTCCCAGAGGTCAGGGCCAAGCTAGTCGTACTTCATGACTTGCAAGTCCCACTTCTCCCTATCTATGATACCCAGGTATTCTGCACAGATCATACGGAATCCCTAGGTTGTGAGCAATTTCACTTGGGCTCTGAAAAATGCGGGTGCTGTCGATTTTCCCTGAAATCAGAGGGCCACCGTTTGTTTACCACTTCAACTCCTTATTGGGGTGAGATTCTCGATACTTTGAGCACAATTATATTGCCGTAGTGAAGTATATTGAAATTGCAATCTCAAACACTCTGAGTTTGAATATTCTTCTTGGCTAGGGGGTATCATACGTTGGACCAACAGCCATGATTCCCAGTTGAACAGGGATACCGACCAACACAACCTGCCAGTAGATATCAGAGCTTATAGATAAACTGAGGGGGTAATGTAAACCTCAACGTCCACTGTTGGGCCAAGTATTATTCCATGTTGAACTCTAACGCCTCGATTTGGGAAGGTCCTCCGCAAGATGTAAACGATGTCATGACATAATGTAGGCAGCGAAAGAGTTGTCGAGGATACCAAACACAATACAAGTGACAAAGGAAGCGAACTTTGATCTCGTAAGATCCTTCGTTGTGGATACCTAAAATATGTTCATTGTGTTTGACGACCAACTAATTGAACATCATACAGTACGTGGGGTTCTCCTACATGATAAACACATTGTACAAAATATCTAACGTCCTATATGTGAGTCTTTAGTTTGCTGTTCAGCTTGACTTGAACTACTCATCTAACGCTTTACATTGTAAATCAATCAATATGCCCACATAATTTGTTGCTTTACTGCCTAAACTATCGGGCTCAGATATCAGGTTTGGTCTCAAGCGTAGCGGCCACTACGGCCACGCTCATAGTAACGATTTTGGGCGGAACCTAGTATTTCACGGGAGAGCCGCATTTAGGACAATAAACCTAGTGTTAAATTTCGGAAGAACTACTATAATTGAACTATTTCAGATCCCTCATGTTATAGTTTATAGTAGTTGAACTGCTCCTGGTGTTCCTTATTGCTACAAATTTCTTCCAGCAAAACTTTTAGTATATTAGAATCTTACCTAGTTTCTGAGGACCTAAGCTTTAATAATGTAGCTTTATTACTCACAGCAGCCAGTCACTATCAGCATTCTCACCAGCTCTTGTACATGACTTGGCGTTTTCTCTTGAGACCAGACCCGGTTCAACCCTGTTATCAAGACGCATCGAGATGGACTTCCTGAGCCGCCAAAGGGGACTCTGCTTGAAACGGCTTCATGCACCAAAGGCTTTGCTATCAGATGTTAGGCTTTGCAATGACTATCTCACAGTACTGAGAAGAGGAGAGAGCCTTGCACAATACTTGGGAGAGAAGTTATTCATCAACTACATGGAAGAGAGACTCAACAATCTTCTCAACTCTCCAGATCATCCCATTTCCATCCATGACAGTGAAGGACGGGCCAAGCTTGTTAGGTGGGCCTACCTCTTACGCCACCTGGAACCTGATCAGTTTGAAGAAGAAGATGGTGGTGTATATCGCTGCTCTGTTTGGGGACACACAGTCGAACTGCCCGAATATACTTACCAAATGATCCGATGCGGAATTCTTCAACAGTTCCTCGAGCCATGGCCAATATTGGAAGATGTGCAAAAGGAACTGGATACTACTGATCAGACTTTTGCCGCTGCACTGCATTGGTATGACGAGCTTTCGCAAGGTATGACTCATATGACCATGTAATATTCCGTAGCTCAGCATCTAATGAGATTATACAATAGCCCGTGAGAGATTTAGAACGCTGCTGCACGAGTTACGTAAACGACGTGATATACTCCGTTCAGTGTTGCGAGTCACAGCAGTGGATAAGCCGAGCAAAAGCTTTCTAGCGGCTGCGGAGCTGTCAAATGCTAAGTTCCATGAAATGCAGCCAATACCAGAGGACTCTGAAGGCTACAAACTTCGGGACACCAATGTTAATCGACGGGGTGAACGCCAAAATAGCCTTAGCTGTGAGTCGCAACTCCCGCAGGATTTGGCAGAACGTATTTTGAATGAAAGCCCTCGGGCAAAGCAACTTTATTCATTGGAGCAACAGGGAACCGTGTCCAGTCATCAATTGGCTGAGGAGAATAACTTCTTTTCGAACCAGCTAAAAAGCCAGAAGGCAAATCCATCTAATGTTCACCGATGTTATATGCCAGGCTCCAAGTCATATTCAGGGAAGATTCCGAGACAAAAGAGGAGGAATAAGGTACGGTAATCGCTTCGGGAATCATGATTGATGCCTCACATTCAAGGCTCTCAGGTTGTGGCGTGAAGTGGCAGACATGGAATGGCGAGCATTAACTGGTAGCAATGCACATATGATACAGCTACAGCATTGTAAGCAGAACATACTTAAATACTGGGGTTTACCGCCTACGATCTATCTATGCCTAAGGAACCATACCTTTCGATGTAGTGCCCCATATGACAGGTGAGGTATAATATGTTTGAATAATTAGTGATTTCCACTGGCTAAGGATCAAGTGCCAAGCTAGCAATCATGTTATTGTAATAAAGCGGCAACGCTCCTGGGGGCATACGTAATCTCGTCAGCTAGGTCTGGAATTGTCTGTTGCGGGGTTTGAGCGTCCTATGACTGTATATTATTAAAGACCACTATAGGCCCGGGTACGTTCGCAACATCTCCGATACTAGAATCGGGAAGTGAATTGCATCTCTTTTTACACTTCAGTATCTATATCTTCATCTCCCACCTCCTATCACATGTGGAGAAATGTATATCTGCATATACAGCGAATATTTATGACTAGCCTCTTAAAAATGACTCAATATCAGGAGAAAGATATATAGGGTCAACATTACCTGATATCTCCAGCAATATCAATTAATACAGCGCTACTATTGTCACCGTCTGTAGGAGCCAGGGAACCGGTACAGTGATTAACAGTGAGTAGACTCTGGCGATTTCGTTTCTGCTTGTGTTGGATATCGAAATTTGAACATAACGACAATTGATGGATTATACTTCCTACCTAATTTCTTACATTTTACTGTGTGGATTATTCTTTTTTAGTCTACTCCTCGAATCTAATGTGATGGGGTGATATAGATTCACCCGACGATATGGTTATGTCCATAGTAACGTCCGATATGCCTCGTTTACCGGGTATTTCCGTCAAGGCTGAACATGGGGTAACCGACAGCGAAGCACATTGGATCATTGCCTTCGTCGCATACGATGCCCGCAACGAACTTTATGGTTGTATTTATGCAACTCTCACAGAAATGTATTGAGTTGGACCCGAAAACACCCACGGTGTATCTTGGAAACCATGGAATTTCAAGTCATTTCTCGTTGTCATAGTATCGAAGAGGTGAAACCTTATCTCTGGTATCCAGGACACACATGTTGTTCCATTCCATGGGCGTAAGTTCAGTGATGTGAATGTTGATTTGTTCGGCCTGACAAGTTTATAGATTTGGTGTGCTCATGACGTACGAGAATATGGGTTACATCAATGGAAAATCTACAGAGGGAGTCTCATTTGATGATTTATTCCAGCACCTGCTCTATGACAATCCGGAACATGTCACTATTCCTTGCTCTTATTGCATGACTAAAATTTGAGATAGATAGCATCAATACGATCCAGCTTTCTTGTGTATGCTGTATCATTGACCGAAGTAGAAGTATTGTAACATTCTAAAGGGACAAAGCCAGAGGGCTGTGTCTACGGGAAGAGCGTGGTTGAAAGAAATACATTTATCTGTCAGGTGAACAAACCTAGTCTTCGACTCCATTATCACAGCAGGGAAGCCAAAATTGGCGGATTCGGCTTTCCCCGTCGAGGTGACTTCCATCGCTTTATACATGCAATTTATCTTGTTTTATGGATAGTCTTGGGTTCCTTTTAGTAGAACTACCTGAGTTCCGGCTCCTTCATAGGGCCACCTACGGAGGTGGTACCCATCTTCAACACTTTAAAGCACTCTTCATAACCTATGTTACTAATTAGCTCGTCATTGCAATTGTCTCATCTCTTCACATACAGGACATTATTTTGTTCTGCCAGATTCCTTGTTTGCAGTCAACATAGCCAAGGTACCTTAGGGACTCGGATATAGCGACAATATGTGCTACTAGTTTATGCAGCCAATCGAACAGACTCTCCTTGGAGTCGAAGGCCAAGTAAGTACCTTGATCAAGCGCCTCCAAGGTATACCGGCCCAAATCCAGATAACATTTGTTGAATTTCTTCCAGACATTAATGGCATCAGTTTCAGTAGTCACCCGCCGGCTTTGCTTCTGAGTAACTACTAATTCAGAAAAGCTTTCTTGGTCCGCCTCCAAGAGGCTGTGGCCGTCTATGGCAAGTAATATGGATGCTGCTCCCTTGGGATCCCCTCGATTTATCGCCGCTTGGCAGTTTTCGAACTGATCTGAAATACGACTCGGACTGAAGATTTGAGCTCTTCCATGATGTGAGCCATTGATGCCATGCAATTCGCGGGGTTCAGGCTGCTGACGAGCATCACCGGGGGTTTCATAGTACGGCTGAGCCGCCTGTCTACTCTCGTCGGCACAACTGCTGTCGAACGTGTTATCCCCTGCTATTCGCCCATTCTCGGAAGGTAACAAAACTTACCAAATTTCTTGGGGTAAATATATCCTTTTTCTCCTGTCCTTCAGCTCCATTTCGTAATGGAGAAGCAAATTCGACAATGCGATAAAAGGGTCCGCGTCCGTAACTTCATCCCCAGTTAACGGATTTTGATTGTGTAGCACAATACGTATGCCTTCCCCCTCGCGATCTGTTTCAAATTGCCATCCTCTCAACTCACTCAGATCTTCTTCCAGTTCATTCACGTCACTCAGGCGAGGATAGACATATACGGGCCTCAGATATTCAAACTCCATATCTCAAGGCGATGGATTTTAGTCTGGGATTTGTGATTGAGAGATCGGCAGAAATGATTCAATGCAACAAAAACGTCGATAATAAAAACTGTACTAAATATGAAGCTTAGAAAAGGGAGGTAGCAACCTTTTTAATATCTGGTGGAAATCCCTGGTTGCGTATGCTATGTGGCCCATACCTCTTGTGGAGGCGCTTAGGCCTTGTAGTCGATTACTGATTCCGTGGGATATCGTATGGTTTTGAAATGAAGGACAAGGATGCCAGCTTTAGTGTAATTAAAGAGGTGACTTGGAAATGAATTAAACACCACTACCTCAAATCATTTCGCTTTAGTTGAACGTTCCTTGGCGCGTGGGTTAAACCAAATCCAGCTAGGTATGAAGCAAAAGGAGGCCGTCTTAGTGGCTTGATTGTGTGGATATATAAACCTTTTAAACAAAGGGTGCTGCATAGAATCCATTTCCCCTATCAGGCTGGGCTATGGCTAAGCTAGACCCGTTGGTTCGATAATATACAGGAATTATTGTCTGCGTAGTAGGACCGCAACGTAAACATCACGTGCATGTGGGCCAAAATCGGATTTTGAGAATATCCGTAGACTAATACATTAGATGGGAATGAAACGCGGCCATTTTGCTACCATCGTTTCTCTCGTTGGCGTGTAACCTCCTTGCTGAGGTTTGATATCTCTCCATGGATAGCCCTTTGAAGCAAATGCTGCAACCTTTGGGAAAGATGCCATTTTTTTGCTAGTGTAACTGCCGAAGCCTGTTTTTGGCGCGGTAAATGGTAACCTGCTGGTAATCGTTAGCATGAGCAATAAACCTTTTATTGTGTCTTCATACTTGACTCTCCAAAGTAAATGAGATGCAGAATCCAACCCACTGTCTGCAGGTCTGTATCCTCCACATGTAAATCACAGCGTTCGCCGCCCGAAAGGCTGTCCCGAAATTTTTCCGCTAGATATGGACTCTCTGCGGCGAGGATTGTGCTGTGAACAGGTATGCTCTGATCTCCTATGACTATCTTTGCATCGGAGCCTTTTTTATCAGTCCATGACCTTTTCCGCCTTTCTTGTAATGCATGCCCAATCAAACCTAACAGTGGCATTTTCATCTAGAAATACTGTGTATCGTTAGGAAGATAAAATATATATAAATGTGATTATCTCAACATACAAGTGCGATTATCAGACATCACTATCTGATATATAGTGCTTTGTTAGGCCAGAGTCGAAACGTATCAGTTCTGATATCAAAGCCCAATGGAGGACGCAGGAGCTCACTGTCCTGTTTCTTACTCATTCCGGTCCCGACCTTTTGAGAGACAACAGTGTACTACAATGAACATGCCCGATTTACAAATATAACACCAATAGATACTCAGCCATATGAGGCTGGTAAATGGTTCATACATCCATTGACCCCGAAATAAGTATTTGTTTCGGAAGATATTGTACCGAATGTGAGATTGCGTTGAACTATATTGTTGAACATTGGCTCTATGCGCTGATTGTTATATCATCGTATTTAGCACAGAAGGAGCGGAGGCAAGAGAAACCAATTATATCTTTCTTAAAATAGGCCGAGGGTAACTAGCTTCCTTTGTGTTTAACCAAGTAATACTATCACCCTGGCACGCGCGGACAGGCTGTCATTCACAGCGCGGCTTATCTTCACGCAAAATACCTTTCAGGCCTAATTTTATTAACATATTACAAATTACCTAGGCCTAACAGACAAGTGACAGGTCAGTATATACAAAGGACAAAGGGTCATTATGGGTTCCACTGTATTCAGGGAGAAGGCAAGACGCGATAAAGGCTTTCTAGTGTACGACTCTCGGCGAGACAATGGGTTAACACTCTATAGAAAGACTGGTTTTTAGATATCTCTGATCATATACGGACGAGTTACATGCTATAAGCGGTATTATGCAACTCATCAAATTGTTTTCAATGATCACTTCGTCCTTTGGCTTGAATGAGAGTGCTTTTACAAACAGGCTATCCGGTGCCTCACACACTGGTTTTAGTGCAGACAGGCGAGGGCCCCTGGTGTCCTACCAGGCCACATGACTTTTCTCAGGCCCAGGAAAGCCCCATGGCAGTCACTGTAGACTGTCGCTTACTCATGAGCCAAGTATTGTTCGCAAATATGTCACCTGTATCGGTCTTCATCCTCCCTAATGCTCACCTCAACGTCTTCCGCTCTACTCCTTCAAGACGTCGAGACGAGCGCCGCGGGACGGAGCCCCTGAGTCCTCTGACATGGTGGTCGCCAAAATATATATTGTAGTCAAACTGATGAACCTTCAGCGATCACTACCGGTCCACTACATCGGGAATCCCCGAACGCATGCCACCGCTGCTCAACTCCGTCCCAGAGCCTGTGGGTATCAACCTTATGACACAATTCCTGGAACTCACCACTTGTGGACATCCCCTCTTGCTGACACTCTCCTAGGGACCTACCCGACGTAAGTCAGGATGCCCCCCAAGTGGCCGGCACCGCCAGTCACGACGATGCACATTTCCGAAGCCGTATTCCTCGTTCGCGAGCACTGCCGACGCGTGGGTGCCTTCGCTCAGGAGAACCCCAAATGCCGCGCCACCGCCCAGTATCTGGACGAGGTGATGGGGTCGTGGACAACCTGCTTGGCCGAATCCAGCACGAGAATATGGCAATAAACCGACACGACTCCCAAGCGACCCGCGCTCATATTCAATATATCCACGGGCTCCGCAAGCAGACACGACCCCCCGGCGGGGGCCTCCGAGGGACCGATCCAACTGCCGGCCGCGCCCCCTTCAGACAGTGCCCCAACCGAGGACATCCCCACCGCCGAGCATGAGCAGTGGGACTCCCATCGGATCCGGATCCGGTGGGTTTCTGTGACACCGCCGTACCGCTGCTGGGCAGCCCGCCCCTCTGTGCCAGACCATGCAAGCCGCGATCGATAAGACTGTGCTGAAGGGGACACTGGTCCGGGCCGCACAGATCCATCCCAGCGGAGAGATCGACCTCTACACCGACAGCCCAAAGGATTGTGACCGGCTGGTCCGACACCGGAAGGCGTGGACGTGGCTCCTCCCGCACCACAAACGCGTCCAGGTCGTTAGCAACATATTCACAATCCTGTTCCACGGGGTTCCGCGAGACTGGTTCTCCAAGCAGAGTCTGGAAAGCAGCGAGGCCGGAGAGGCCATCCTTAAAGACAATGCCGCCAAGGTGCCGGACGCGTACATCCTACATGTGGATTGGGCGGGGAACAACACCGTGGGAAAGAAGCGGAAAGGGTCCCTGATGGTCAGCCTCCACCGCGCCGAGGACGCTAACCGACTGCTGCGAGGTTTATTCTACCTGCGGAGTCAAAGCCTGCGGACCGAGTTGTTCGATCCCAGTGGACGTCTGACGCAGTGCTTGCAATGCCAACGTTATGGACACGTCCAGCGCGGCTGCACCTTCTCCGCCCGATGCCTGTACTGCGGTGAACAACACCGGAAAGGTGACTGTCCCCAAATCAAGGTAACCCCGGATCGTTTTACATGCGCCAACTGCAAGGACCCTAATCTTGTCTACGACAAGATGTGCCCGACACGACTCCAAGCGGCTGCCAAAGCCGACTATGCCAGAAAGCACAAGCCGAAATACTTTCCCGAACCAGCGCGGCTGGTGACGTCCCTGCCTATCGGACCTCCGCCGCTGACATCCAATCCCAGCGGGGACTCTGAGCAGCCGGAGGAACCCGATCCCGCCGAATCCAGCACGGAGACGCGGAAGAAAGCCAAGAAGGTGGTGGAGACCAGTCTCACAACCACAATAACGCCACTGCTGGAAGGCGCACAGCGAAATCTGCGCTGACGAGCGATCACCTACGCCCACAGGGTCTGCCTGGCCAACTCGGCCACCTCGGACCACTTAGAAAGCACTGAGCCGGATTCAGACCAGAACCGTCAGAGACGATCTCCCAAGCCGAAAGCTCCGAGCAGTCCGATGAATCCAACCAGTCCGGGCGATCGGACACAGATGCGCCGCCAGCCCCAGAGAACTCGGGGTCGGACTGAGATGCCAACTTAGAGATCCCGGACGGGGAGGCGGTCCAGCAATCCTCGGCCTCGGACACGGACACACGACCTAACCTATTTCCCCGTTCAGCAGCCCGAAGATACGACGATCAACGCGCCTCCAGGAGGAACCAATCAAACGCCGAAAAACCGCAGGCCCGAGAGAAATACCCCAGCCAACGCCTGAACAACGGCGAAACCCGAGCAGGCTGGACCCCCAGGCGGAAAGCCGAACATGCAGGTCGTATGTCGGCATTGGGACTGACCGGCAATTGAAGACCACTGACCAGCGTACAACACACCAGGCGAAATGCCCGGAAGGGGCAAGGGGAGGATACGGGGCCGACCGACGGACGCGTCCCCAGCTCCGCCCCGCCCGATTCCGGTCCACCAGGAACGCTACGCGTCTTACAAGGCGTACACACCACCTCTGCAGGGACCGAGCGGGCTCGAGTTTACGGCACAGGCAAAAGCGAAACTGCTGTCCCAGGTGTTCTTCCCGCCACCACGACCCGCAAACCTCGACGATATCAGGAACTACAAATACCCGGAACCGCTGCAGAATCCAGACATTACCCAGAGCGAAATGCTACAGTCGATCAACAGACCGGGGGAGGACAAAGACCCTTGCCCAGACGATATCACCAACCGGTTCCTCCATGTCACGGCGGACCTGGTCGCACTGATTCTGACAGAAATCTACAACGAATCGCTGCGGCAAGTCCATTGCCCGACACACTTCCGCAAAGCACCTACCGTTGCCCTGCGCAAACCGGGGAAAGACGACTACTCGAAACCAAAATCATACCGGCCTATCGCGCTCCTAAACACAATCGCTAAGGTGCTCGAAGGGATTATGGCCCTACGGCTATCGTACTTCGCAGAAGAATATAAACTTCTCCCAGACAATCACTTTCGCGGACGAAAGGGACAGGGCACCGAGACAGCACTTCACACAGTGATGGAAATCATCAGCGGAGCATGGAAACGAGGCCTAACCGCGTCAGCACTGCTCATAGACATTTCAGGAGCCTTCGACAGCGTCTCACACCAACAGCTCCTGCACAACCTCCGAAAACGACGAATCTCAGTCGTAATCGTTAACTGAATGGCCTCATTTCTCAGGGAGCGCTACACGACACTAGAACTGCCAGAGGTCTCCTGTCCAGAATCGATGGTTGACACCGGAATCCCCCAAGGATCGCCGCTGTCCCCGATTCTCTGCCTATTCTACAACGCGGATATGATGGACGCAGATGAAGAAACGGCAAACACCGGATACATTGACGACGCTACAATGGTCGCAGTAGGCCCGACACCGGCGGAAAACTGCCGAACACTACGGAAGGCCTTTATCAATACCTGCGAACCGTGGTCACGGACACACGCCTTGGAGTAGTGCTAGGCAGACAGCTCGACTTTCAGACACATCTACAGCAGATCGATACCGAATGCAGTCAGGGGCTACAGGCAATCACATCGTTGGGACGGTCGAAATGGGGTCCGTCCCTGGAGGACAAGCGACAGGTGTACAACGCTTACGTAACACCCGTGGCACTCTACGGGGCTTCCGTCTGGCAGCACCCAGGGGCCCCCAAGAAGAAGGGATGCACGACAGGCAGCTGCGATCACTGGAAGCTATTCAACGACGGGCCGGACACAGCATCTCAGACGGCTTCAAGGCCGTCAGCAGGGACGCATTCGACGCGGAGCTTCACCTACTACCCATAACCCAACGGCTCCGAAGAAACCGCCTGACCACGCTGACGAGAATTGCCACAACCCCCGCATACCGACGAATCCCCAGGCAGCGCGCTTTCAGCCGGAACCAAGCTCTACATTCTGCGCTGGAGGCGACCGAAGAGGAGCTCCACCTACGGGCTGACATCGACGCCTCGCGAATGGAGATTATAACCGCATGTATCGTGCCCCCGTGGTGGGAACTGCCCCATGTGGAGATCGCAAATTGGAAAACAGAAGCGCTAACACACCATGACATCCACTGTATCGCATATCCTGTGGTGCCAAAAGTCTACGCCGACGGCTCAGGACACCATGGCGAGACCGGGACCGCAGCAGTTTGTCTGGACCCAAGAACCTATCGAGAAGCGTACCTAGCGCCAGACCGACACGCTCCGAAACCCCAAACAGGGGTCTGGCCAATATCTAATCAAGCAAATCGCATGCCTTCTTGGGGAGAGGCGCCAACAAGGGTGGCTAACGACCTTCTAGTGGATTCCGGCTCACGTAGGGGTTCTGGGAAACGAACTCGCAGATGAAATGGCGAAACGGGCAACGGGGTGGCGCCCTGCACTCGGCACAAGTGACGGTCCGCGCGTGAAGGGGATCCCAGGGCTGGACCTGGCACCCCAACAATCTGCGGCAGACCGGTGGATTCGAACCACAATTAGACGAATGGGAAGATAACTGGCAAGGCAGGGGCCCAAGGCTCCCGGCAAGGAGCTACACGACCTAAAACCGACGATCCGAAGCAAGGACCCGGATAATCTACAGCGGTATGACACCGAGTGAGCGCAGCGTGTTATTTCAGACGAGAAGCAACAAAATAGGCCCCAACGGGTGGCTGGCAAGGGCCGCAAGGATCAAACGCGCAGATACTGATCGATACCCGCGGTGCCGCAGTGCACCCGAAACCCGGCACCATCTACTAATCACATGCCCAGCGTACAGGAAGCTGATGATCAAGAAATGGTTTGACTCCCAATCCTGTCCACAGAATCTCAAAGAAGCTCTCAACAACCCGAAGCACACGCTGCGTACAGCTCGGTTTCTGCTACAAACAGCACCACTACGGCCATACGGAGAATGCGACGACGACGACGACAATGACAGTGGGGATGATGACGTTGTGGACAGCAGTGATTCGGACACCAGTGGCAGCGGGTTAACCTGATCTGCGGTAAGGTGAGGCCACGGAATAGGGGAAGTAGCCGGCTATAATCGCCGCTTGCTCAAACCCCTTTGGTATCCGCCATCGATCTGTGTATGACAATATCTACATATAAGATCTACGCCCAATTACAGACACAACTCTCGATGCGAGCTACTTGGCTAAGCTGGGGATGGAACAAGGGAACGGGTGCAGGGGAAGGGAACTAAAATATTTTGAAACCGCACGAAGGCCGCGAGTCTTCCATTATCTAGCTAGAATAACCCTGTACATACCTAAGTTAGTCCTCCGGCTGGCCAACTTGCCGTCGACGACCCGAGAAGAGCCCTAAAAGGGGCTGCATTCGGGTATAATGCATTTCTCCCTCTCTCTGTGTCACCTGTATCTAATTACTCTGGTTCTTGTGAGAAGCTTTCAGCCGCCCTCTTATTAAAATCCTCTAGAGAATTTATAAATTCGGCGCGGGATGTGGTTGGCCGGGTTGTGGTTGGCCGGGTTGTGGTTGGCCGGGTTGTGGTTGGCCGGGTTGTGGTTGGCCGGGTTGTGGTTGGCCGGGTTGTGGTTGGCCGGGTTGTGGTTGGCCGGGTTGTGGTTGGCCGGGTTGTGGTTGGCCGGGATGTGGTTGGCCGGGGTTTTGTCGGCGAACCAAGGAACAGATCGCAAGTTGCCCAGGCACGCTTGACCTCCTCCGGTGTCGCAACTTTGTCGTATGAACTAAAGATCTTTGTGAGCGTCTTGTAGTGACTATCCCCTAATGATTCATTAGAGATGCCTTGCTTCTCCTCAAGAAGACTGAGCCCTTCCAGTGTTGAGGGTAAGTGAGCCGAGGTATAGAAGTGGCCACCGACAACTAAAGAATCATCTGGTGTGAAGACAGCGTGTGGACATGATGGGGGCATGATACTAAACGGATGTCAGATAGAATAATTGCAAGACATGAGGTAACTTACAATAGATCACCTGGTCGTAGCTCCACTCGAATCCAGCCATCGTCGTATCCGTTGAACTGTTCCGACCCAAGTAGTGCCAGTAAGCGAACCGCAGTAAGATTGATCGTGGAAGGGAAATAGACAATCTTGCGGCCATGAAGGACGTACAACCACGTGAGTGCTGCACCAATGTCAACATGGATTGGAGATATACAATCTCTTGTACTCAGAAGAAGAAACTCGTTATGGGGGTTGTCCCAGGTAGAGTCTGTTTTTCCGATAGTAGTCTGACTGTCTATTTCAATCCGCTGAATTAAGTCAGACTCCATAATAGGAGTTGGGCAACATTCGCCTATTCTGTTTTCAATGTCAAGACAATTCAATGCCGTTCGCGAATCCTTTTCCCAGTGCTTGATAACATTTCCGACCAATCGCCTCTCAGTGCGTTTGTCTTCCTCGTCAATCGAGTAATCATACACATCAACTGACTTCTCACGGCTCTTCTCCATAAACGCCCAAAATGTATCCCATGATACTTTTGGATGACTGATGGAGCGAGTAGCAGTTGACTGAAAAAGAAGTGGACGGGAAAATTGCATTTTCAGACGCCTTGTTAAGTCTTCATCCCCGTCGATAGTGATAACATCTTCCACAACTTTCGATGGATCTTCACACAGAGCCGTAATGAGGTCGAGAGCACTCCGTGGAGACTCTACTCTGACATTTTCCGTGTACTGAGATCGGGTATTAGCCCATCTTGCAGTTTGGTCGAGTTTCCGGATAAATGAACGCAAAGATTCTGCGCCTGGGTTGTTAAATGTGTTGAAATTAAGATCATAAGTCCCCCAACCAGGAACTAATGATTGTT
Source organism: Aspergillus sojae (assembly GCA_008274985.1). Classification (NCBI taxonomy): domain Eukaryota; kingdom Fungi; phylum Ascomycota; class Eurotiomycetes; order Eurotiales; family Aspergillaceae; genus Aspergillus; species Aspergillus sojae. The sequence goes on along the minus strand of CP035528.1, from coordinate 5,502,999 downwards.
CAAGTTTGCGCTTCCTCTGCCGCTTTAGCTTGCTTGAAGCTGCCCAGCGTCCAGTATTAGTGTTGTCGGCTGCAGGGGAGGTTGACATGGCTAATAAACCGCGAGATTCTCGTGGAATATTCGTCAAGAGGTTATCAAGATTTGGGCTCGAGGAATTGTGGTTGACAGGAATGTGACAGCTGACCAGTGTTGCCCAGTGAGCACAAATCATGCCCACTGGGCGCAAGAAAAGTTCATTGGACACAGTATAATACCTGAAATTGGCGCTAAAATCAGGGGGACAACGAACTCGTGACAGGTCGAGCACCGTGCCCATTGGGCGCATAGCATGCCAATTGGGCGCACAGTATGCCAACTGGGCGCACAGTATGCCAAGCGGGTACAAACGGACCATCTCGGAAATGAAAACGCCATCCCTGTCAACTTTGGCTGCCACGTAGATAATCCTGCCTCATGATCTGGGCTGCAAGGAGTTCGACGAGCTCAGACCCTTCCTTTTTCTTTCCCTTTTCTGATTGGATATTGTCTCTAACATTACGGGTAGGTCTATCCTCCTCGTTTCGACCCTTCCTGTATTTCTCTCTTCCCGGTGCGATTTTTGCGTACATATCTATGACATTCGTTCTCCTGGAGCCACTCGACAGTTCAGATGACCGTCTGTAGTCAAGCACACAGTGATTGCGAGGTAAAGCTATTCAACTGCGTCACACCACGGCTACCGAATTTGCGCAACATTCGAAAGATTGTCTTTGCTGGTATTCTTCCAGTAGGGGCATTTTTTTGTCGTTTCAAACCCCTCCAATCCCCAGCACGTATCTAGCTATGGCTACTCCTATGGTGGTGTAAGTTAAGAAGTCCAAGATTTAATGCACACATATACCTTGAAGAAGTTTCCAACCGCATTCAACCTGGACCCGGAGGTCAACTTGAGTGTCAACCTACCTACCCAGTACTCTGACCGTCTCAACCATATGAGATTGGACGTCGGTAGGCTGCATCGCTACTTTTCGTTTTCCCCTCTCAATTGAAAAATGTCATTTCTAACTCTGCTCTATAAATAGATACAACAACATCTCATGAAGAAGGCGTGAGAATATCCGTTCGCGCATCCGACCCATCGAGGCGATCTTTCCCTTATTGCAGAAGATTCCGAACAATCCTGAGCCACCGTATCCCATGTTTTCATGATGCCTTCCTGAAGCCCGTCAGTATTTATAAACCACACTTACTCCTGTGAAGAGTTCAATATCCGGCGATTAATAGGGGAGGACCTTAGGAATTCGTCACAGTCAGTTAGTTGGCTTTTGAATATATCTGTGCCTTGCTCAGTTCTTCCCTTTATATTCATCTTCTAGAGGCAACCCTGGCCAAAACAGCTGGCCTCGGAAGCGCTCATACGAGGAATAGATCCATTGACTGGCGGAGGTGCGCGATAGCTTAACTAATCGAAGCCCATTGTTCTATAAAGTACTTCTTCATTTACTCTACCTGACTTCTAATTTTATTCATACTCAAAACAAGCCAAGTCTATTCAGTGTTGACAATAGCCTTTAGCGGATTTCCTTTCACTACAAGCGTACAACCGTTCGATTCAATCAACATAGCAAGCTGCTACTCTAAGGCTAACCGGCTTCGTTGTTAAAATCTTCAGTAGAGTTGATCGTTGTAATTTGAGATTAGACAATACTTTACATCGATTGCTCCAGTCCACGCTCCATTTCATTGACCACCTGACGCAACGAAATTCGAAGACCGTCTAATGAATTAAGGAACTCTGAGCGAGTCACACTCCCATGAACTAACATAAGCAAGTGCTGGTTGGCGATGGAGGACTTGAAATGCAGGTCACAGAGCTTTACTACCCATTCTTTTGCCTTTCCAGCCTGCAGTAGACGCATGTGTATCATTTTTGCCAGGGCAATAAAGATCTTCTCGAAGTTTTCAAACGTCCGCTGGAAGTCAAGATCTAAAATATCGGCTTCTTCCCTAGGAACCATTTCAACAAGCAGATTAATATCACAGAGAAATAGCCACGTGCCAACTAGAGCTGGGAACTCGCGTAGTAAAGCCTCATCATGTCCAATCCTTCGAAATCTTAGGTTTGTATACCTATGCAGCTCCCGAGGTGGCTTTTGCGATAGCCTCTCTACCTGGAGACAGTATCTGAAGAAATTCATTATATTTGTCGTTTGAGGACTATGGCACTGAACACTGTCCAGAAACTCCTTTGCCATGCAGTGCATCACAAAGGTTATTTCGCTCTCTTTGCAGGCTACGGCACCTGTAGTGGCGGAATGCACTGCCTTGGCACATTGTATCTCATTGTCAACGGGCGACTGCGGCCTGCGTGCTGAGAGGCTCAGCCAAAGGCCAATTCCAAGAGAAAAGCTGACTAACTCAGTGGAGTTGAGGAGCATCGCAACCGCATTTCTTGCCTTTCTGGTTAGCGGCTCAGAGGGCAATGCTTTGCTCGTTCCGGCGAGGTAAGGACGTATGCCTCCAATATGGCGGATTAAATCCGGGTGCACATGAACAGCGAGAAGATCCCTTATTTTCTATCGTCAGTTAAGTTCCACATGGGGTTCAGTAGCGGCCAGCGATTGCGTACTCAAATGTACGAAGGACAATGTTTATAAATTCAGGGGACGACATAATCTAACTCCAAAATCTTTCGTAGTGACTAGTGTCGGGCGGTATTATGGCAGATGTAGAAAGAAAACCAAAAGATGAATAGCTAAATGGTTTATCTTATAAGAGAGCCCTTGGATCTATAGAGAGATTAGTCAAGACACAAGAACGCTAGTGGTTGTTAACCTAGGATTGGGGTGATCACGCGTAAAGAAGCCCCTGACCAGGATTTATGTTAGCTAGTATTCGCCTAAAGGCTAGATACATGCACGATCATACCTTAGAGGTTCCCTATGTGTGATCTTATGCCTCACCCAGATATTCCACGACTCGAGCACCCTCCATGTCTAAACTACTTGAGAAGTCTACTTTAAGATGTGGCACGACGTCAAGCTTGCGCTTTATTCTGGTGTTTCTTCGTAGTCTGACTTGCTAGGACAACAAAACCACGTGTTTTTAATTGTACAGGCGACTTGTGGGCGTAGTGGATTGTAATCATATATCATTCTCAAGCCGACGTTGCCTTCTATCTATATACGATTGCTAGAGTATATTGAAACGGGACAGAATAAATATTGCATGCTGCTTTCTGTAAAAACCTTCCTACAGCTCCCAATTTAACCCTTACATGTTAAAAGCATGTATATCTGTCTGCATGTGGTGCTGGCACCAGGTTCGCTCCGATCTATGTTAAAGGCCTTCTATGGGAGTGGAACGAAACATCCATTTTTACTAATTTCTTGCGCACCTAGGCTTATAGGCTCAGCGGTCCATTGCCATCCTTCTCACTTATGCATCTTTCTTAAGGCCGAAAAATTTGCAAAAAGAGTCATAGTCCGCATTCCCGTTAAGGAGCTTCCCCCGAACGAGTTTTGCTCCGTGCACTGTATGATAAGAAATATGCCCCCCTCTTCTTTCAATGCAATAGATTCCTCCTCCACGGTCTGACTCGGTACGATGAGGCTTTTCTTCTCCCCTACTCGTCCCCATGTTCCGATTGACTATGTGCTGTTCGTTCTTGGCAGACGGCGCATTTATTCCCGAGGAGGCAGCAACGTTGAAATCCTGTGATGTGCCGTTTACCATCACCCAGTCATCCTCAATTCGTTCGAGGGCTTTTTCCTTAATGGGCAGAATAAAACCAATCAGAAATCAAAGTGTATCAAATATCGGGACGTCTCACTTACTGGTTGCTGATTCATGTTGGACAGAATCAGCGATGAATGTTCGGTAAGATGTTGTAGAGTCTATCTCTCAGCTGTTGGTGTATTAGTATATGAGAGAAAAGAGAGGTAATATATGAGTGAAAAAGTGGGTGCTCGAAACCTAATGTGATTCATGGTCACTTGAACTAACTCCTATTCCTTCTAAACTTCTCCCCATAGCGGGATCTCCGTTGCCGGCGGCAAACGAGATGAGAGAAGGAAAAATGCCTTAATTTCAATAATTAAACTATAGGCCTTGGTCGCACGTAAATCACCGGCCTCCAGCTGAGCATGGGTCCAGTGCTAAATTCTTCTCCATTGTGACCCGACCATGCCAGCGCTTTGGTAAAACTTCCTATGTACATTCTAACCAAGAACGGAACAAACATCTCATTTCCACAGATACGATGAATAGTCACAGGCCGTTGCTGGTAGCCTCGGTGTACATGGCTTTTATCGTCCTATTCTCCCCTACGCATCAAGTTGATAAAAGGGTTAAAATTAACGCCGGAGTTTCAAGTATATGAGCAGCAGAGAATATTATTGAACGTAATTTTTCGTGCACTTGATTAGGTTATCAAACACCATCAGGAGTTAGGCTTGATGACCAACAAAGAAAGTTAGCGAAGCAGTCACCCCTGTCCGGCCTGGACCAGAGAAGCCTTCCTGTCCCCACATCTTCGCATACATTTCTGAATGTCAAACAGCGCCCGCCATTGGTTAAAGAGTATTGTCCAGGCAGACGCGGCCCTTTTAAAGAACGGACATCCCTATCTAGTAATAATAGTTCGATAATTACAATACTTTCTGATTGTGGTAAGTGCACCCTGAGAAAGCACTGGCGAGAGAAACGAACCCAATTTCCGAACAATCAAGAGATCTCCTAGCTGATCGATTTTACCCTATCGCCATCAGGTATCGCGGCCGTGTTCATGCAGGGCAAATCTTCTACTCTAGCGAACGTCCTAGTGTTATCTACCTACTGTTCACACATAAACAGATTGTGCTTCTGGTTAAAGCTCGCAGAGGCAACTTCTATGGGCGGTCTCCTACCAGAACCCCTCTCTATCGTAATGACCCACCGGTTTGGCTCACTAGAACTTACACTGGTCATCGGATCATTACGGATGTCTATTACGAAGGAAACATTCTTGGACGCGATGTCCACACAACATACATTGACCCCTGGCTCCGAAGGAAACCAGATTACGCACTAATATCCACGTAGAATACCTATCACGACAAATTTTGCCCTACCAGGATGAAAAACTGGGTTTTATCCCCGTCTGGGTCCGTATAGTTTGCTAGTTTCTGGGGCCATTGCGGTGGCGGCCATTTATGGATGCGACCACCAATTTGGTGGGGTACGATCTAGCTCGATCAAGTCGATTGGCTTGGCATATCCTCACTACGTAGTGACCCACTTATCTTGAGACTCTTTCTATTATAGGTAATATAAATGTATCATCATCATACCCTCTGCATGGTGATCCGGTTGGATTGTTTCTACTCTACCTAGCCCAAAAAACCTGAGAACCAAAACGAAGCAATTATTAGGATATGGCTTCTAGGGACATCTCTATATGTCAAGAGTGATGTAATCTCGCAGCTACAGAAGTACCATCCGGCCATTTTTCATAGGAGTACGGCCACCCCGGCACATTGTAGCAAGCACAGCACAGGCAAGAGACCCACAAAATATTCATAGCTGCTGGTATGAAGTTACCGTATCATCCGTCCGATGACATCTAATGTCTGTCATTTCCAACCAGTCTATGTAGGATTGCCCACCACTTTTCAGTACACTGATTACCAGTCACATAACATGGATCGGCACCTTCCCCGTTTGTTCTGTTGAATCTTACTCAAGAAACGTAGAAAGGGATAAGCTAAAAAACCCATACCCTTGCGCATACAAACGTGTAGTGTGCTGAGGTCTATTTCCTTCCATGAGTAGCTAAGGCTTTTTCTTCCTCCAGACTCTACGCCAGCCTTGACATTACTCGGAAAGTCATCAGGAATACATACAAGTGAACATCTCAAATTCTAATTGCGTTCAAAACTCGCCCATCTATTATCATCACTCACAAGGTATATACTATTTTTCAATATGGATAGCCGAGCTAATGAACAGCCTTTCCAGTCTACAGACGACCTTTCTCTCCTTTCTCCCACGCACTACAACTCCTGCGCCTGACGAATGGGTGCAGCTAGCGATATCGAATCCTAGCCCCATCTTGCTCGGATTATCTTGGGTATATCATCAACAACCTCGTCCTGGGGGTCCTAGATAAGCCGCGGGGCCTTCATCATAGGGATACTCTCAGTTAGAAACAACATGGGAACTCCTGCCTTTCCTCAGCCAACACGCCACATGCATAGCGTGCCTTCCAGTAACTTCCATGTTGCATCACATTTGACAGAGACAGATAACTCACAATGGCGTCATTATCCATATAATGAAGGTAACTCTGCGGGAAAACGTCGTGTTTGTGTTGTTCTTCCATCACCAATTCCACATGGGAATCCTGCTATGGCCAATTGCAAGTTGCCACTCCCTCTAGATGATCCATATAATAGGCAAGGAGACTCTCATAGTCAAAGACATGCCCCTATGGAGGCACACCAGCCTTTTAGAGGTCCAATGAACGAGAAGCCCTTTGATCCAGCCCGGCACACTGCGCTGCCTGAATATCAACGTCAGGTGTATTTTCCACAAGAACCACGCAGTAACAGCGATGCCCCGGCTCCACTACGTCCGCACTCAAAACCCCCAGCTCCATGTTCAACTCTCATCATTCCTACTTCCCATGCCCTAGCATCGTACGATTCTGGCTCCTACCAAAGCCAGACCTATGGTACGCGCCAGCGCAAGGGTGCACGGGCACAACAGGTAAACTGGCTTTCATTACTCATATAGCGGCCTTTTGCATTTCCCTTCTATATTGAGAAAATTTATTGATGGATTTAGCTGACCCACTGTTGAAGGCTTGCGACAATTGCCGAACGAGGAAAGCAAAGTGCGACGAAGGCAGGCCGTCATGCAGTCATTGCAAGGATAATCGCCTAGGCTGCGTTTACAGAGAGTTCCCTCATCCAAAGTCTGTATTTCCAGGTCTTTCATTTCAATACTCTATTATCAGCGGAAGGCCACTGATAGATGATGTAGGTACGATAAAGGAACACAACTCCTCTTGAACAAAATACAGTCATTTGAGAACGAAGTAATGTATAGATTCGATCACTTAGATCAACGGAACACAGAGTATGGGAGCCAATTTAGCATAGTTCAGGCAAAGATTCAAGAGAGCTCTGCACCCAAGGCACCACGGACATCGATAGCCCCTGAGTCGAAGAATGACTCACTAGATATGCTGCAACGACTTAAGGCCAAAGACGATAATATTGCTACAGCTCAGAAGCAACTACCGGAGTGGAGTGGAGCAGCCACTGATCAACACATACGGCCTGGCAAGGATGATGAGCTTTCAATTCCTGTAGAGCATACGACAGCAGCTCATAAGTTGCTATTGTGGCCTTCTATCCAAAATTTACTTCTCCCAAGAAGGTATGATGACGATTACATAACAAAACTTGAAGAACAACGAGGTCTTATCTGTGTTTACGGCCGAGGGGAGGGAGATGAAACCAGTGAAGATAATAGCCCGTCGGCAGCACCAACAAACTCCAATACGGGCTGCGATGAAGACGAGCCATACTACGTGGCAGCCTCCCCTGGTGACCCCTGGGGTGTGGAAGCAAAGCAAGAGCAGGCTAAACTTGCAAACAAAGGGATTGATGAGAAGGGTATTCTAACCATAAATGCTGACGATGTTCACTGCTACTATAGAAGTTATATGAAACATATACACCAGCTTCACCCATTCCTCGGTCACGGCTTTTTGGAGATTATGATTAACCGGTTTATTAGGATTAACTGTCCTCAAACATGCTTTGCAGCAAACTCTGAAGTGCCTAATAAACACGCTAATAAGTTTCCTCGTGGTAGGAAACGGAAGCACTTATACGAAGACTTTAAAGGCACCGGATGCGATGTGCAATTCCATGCAGGGCAAGAAAGCTACCAACGCATTGAGTACTCCGTTCATAACGCAATTGTTCTCTTGGTCCTCGCCCTTGGCAGTATCTGCGAAGCCAACCCTGTTCCTGGGCCGGTGACAGACTACACTGTGGATTTTCGACAAGAAATGATACCTGGCCCCGCGGGATCGGACTATGGCCCTCACCCGCAAGGCAGTAATTATGTCACATTGCCCCCCTTGACGGGTGGCCGGCGAACTGGAACGGGGAAACTTCCGAAACCGCAGGACAACCAAAACCTCAAAAATATTGATGTTATTCCTGGTCTGGCCTTTTACGCATACGCTACTCAGATTCTTGGAAGCATCCAAGGATCAAATGGCCTACTCCATATCCAAGCAGCCTTGTTAGCGGGACTTTATACAGGCCAGCTAGCGCACCCCTCCCAGAGTCACGGGTGGTTTCATCAAGCCTCCAGAGCTTGCGAAGTCCAGATTCGGTCGTACGTTTTGCCCTTTCCATTCAAGTGATAGTATGTGGTACTAACTTGATTCCCAGAAAGCGTTACAGGCAAATGCCTGATGGGCCTGTTAAAGACCTTTATGATTTTGCGTATTGGACATGCCTACAACTGGGGAGGTATGATGGCTCCTGCGATCTTCCCATCCCGTTTACTCCCTTCTACAATATCTTTCACATACTAATCTTATGCCTAGCGAAATACCAGCAGAGCTTGACCTTCCTGCTAGTGGTATATCGCGATTACAAGATTTTATTTCTCTACCAAAGGGTCGGTTCACCTTGAACCTCCCCAATGAAATTTCTGCTCCAAGTACAATGATTATGTTTTTTTACTCAGCTCAAATTTATCTGAGGAAGATTCTAAACTGTGTTCTCACGGATCTACACAAGGCTGATAGTAAGAAATAGACATCCGCAACTGTTTCCTAATTGAAGAATGCTGAGAAAATTGTCCACAGAGCAAAATCTAACTCATTGGTCGTTACATATCCAAGAGGCTTTAAACACGAATCTCGAGTCGTGGCGAAACAGTCTTCCTCCAGCGATGAAGTGGAAAGACACCGATCCACCATCAAAGAATATCAATGTCGCTCGGATGCGAGCTATGTACTACGATGCACGTTACATCATTCATCGTCCTTTACTATATTACGCCCTTCACCACTATCGACGAATAGATCTTTATACGCCACCAGATAGCCTGCCTTTGGAGGATACTGCTATAATTATTTCTAAACGTCAGGAGCTAAATTCTTCACTAAACTATAACCAGCGTGCTGCAGATTTGACACAGCTATCAAGCGACAGAGACCCTTTATCTAGGTTTAGTGGAATTGCGCATCGCAACCTTCCTGCAAAGCTACAAGATGCTTGTAAAGTCTGTATTGATTCAGCTATGTTGAGCACGGTGGCCTTTGATGGCATCGAGGGTCGTCCAGTGGTGACCAATATCTTCGGTACCGCCCATACGTACGTGAACATCACCTACAAGGTATATATATATATATCTTAGAGTGAATCAGCTGACATTGTTTCCCTCTTTCTATAGACAATTTGGTAACATGTTGGTATTGTCCGCTACATACATGTCCAGCCTCTCTGGACTGGTGGATAGAAGTAAACTTGAGGAATTGCTTCTGCGAACAATCAAATTTCTTCTCCAAAGCCATAATATTTCACCTAGTCTGCGAGCCGACGCGCGAATCCTTACCGAGGTATACGAAAAGATCTTTGGGACGCCTCAGAATCAAGCTTGACAGTTCTGTCTATAGTTATTGACTTTTATTATTTAATCGCCAATATGGTTTGAGCATGCTGTGTCTTGCTAGTATTTAGCTTCATAAATTTAATACATACTCTTTCATCTCTATTTAGGTGGCACCGAATAGGAACGTTGCATTGGGTCTCAGGTAACCCAGCCCTCAGCGCAGATTGATATTACCCTTTTGCCTGGCCACTCAAGGCCAACAAAAAAGCCTATGTGACAAGAGTTGTAGCGCTCTCTGTTCTTCGAAAATGAGTATTGCATGGGGGGCGGCTATTCCATACCCCGCTCGCTTGTATTTACCGCTCCTTCGTATACCTTCGTATTAGAACCACAGCAGAATAGGGAGGTAATAGTAAATTCCAATCACCTCTTGGCATCTGATTGGACTGATTCAAATTAGATCCACTCTTTCCCTACCGCCTGACGTATCGTAGCACTGACACTTAATAATGGTGGTATAAAGTATCCTTGAAATTTAACTGCGGGTCAACTCTTTTACCCTGCCGCGTTTATGCGAGGGCTGGTTGTCTTATTTGGTTGGTGGATAGATGTGGGCCGTCCTACAGTAGGGAACAATACCTGAGTTACGAGACCCACAGCAATGTTAGACCAAATTTTCCCAGTAAACAAAATAGTCATCATCTCTGGGCGGCTATTTCGAAAAGGGTCTCCCTTGCCCTACCTTTTCTCAAATAAAGTAAACAATTAGTACTCTCATGGCACTTGTCAGGGTTGGGACTAAATCATCAAAAATGCCCGAATATTTTGTAGGTAGCCTAACATCTGGCAACCATCTCAATGAGCAGGCTCTCTTGTCCAACTTGTTTAATTTCCGACAATTTTAGTTAACCAGTCATATTACAGAGTTGATGCAGACTTACCATATTGCGGGGCAATTTGACTTGGCTGGGAAAACATGAGGTTGTAGTGACTCCGTTTTCCAGAACTACCGTACTGGAGAAAGAAGGGATCACATTTTCTAAGAAATAGACAAAAGGATATAGAGTCCAGTGGAAAATATGTTACTGAAAAGCTGGTATCGCTAAGGATATAGTGAAGCATCTCTGGGTAAGTGAAAAGTTACTAAGTGGTTTTCCAGCCTTTTTTCATATACTCGAACGTATCCATAGCGATCGCCCTATTTCTCCTGTGAGATTCAAAATGCTCTATGTCGTCTTCGGTTATCCATTTTGAATCAGCGTGCTCAGCACTCAATGTTAAGCCCTCACCCCACCAACCCGTCTATCGGACACACGACAACGTAGCAAAAGGCGACATAGATCCGCAATTCTCCTCTTCTGAATCGGCACCATGTTCTCGTCGTAAGGACATGATTAACGCATTTCAGCTCCTGTCCAGTTTCCTGGTGTACCTCCCGACAAAGACCATGGAATGGTGTCTTATCAAAAGCACGTTCTTTGCCGTCCTCACCTTCGTCGTCGACTCCTCCACCAGGTACACCTCGCATATTTCCTACACTGTCATCAGTAGAACATTGGAGGATAAGTATCATCGGCTGCGTGGAGGGTTTCGAGGCATCAAAGCCACCAACGCTCGCCCCATCACCTTGGGCATTATGCGCAATAGTAACGCAACGAACAGTCAGAAAACAGGGGGATGTCATTAATTCTGAAAGGGTGCGGCGATTTAGGGTGCAAAAGTCGGATAGCTTTGCTTGATGGCCCACTGGACGATCGCTGAAACATTTCTCAACTTGTTCTGTGACTCGCCAAAGCACCTCGGCAATTGCTGTGTCGTAATCTTTTGGGTTGGCGGCAAAAGTAATTTCCACATCCTTAATACGTACTAACCGAGAGTTGGACTTGCTGAAGCTGATCAAGGATGAGCGGATATCAGATAACTCGCCGGGAGTGAGTAAAGCAGTGGAAGATTAGTGCCAGGACAGAGCGGGAGAGAGCTCTATAACATCAGGTCGACTTAGCTCGTTCATATCCATAGTCGATATTTGATCTTCTAAAGGTGGGAAACTGGTGTAGTTTTGGGAAACTCATGGAAGAGGATGTTTAATGTTTGTATAACCGCTGCTTCCTTGGTATAGAAAATCTGAAACTTTCGGGGAAAAGGACGGATGTTGAGTTATAGTGTTAAAGCAAGATAAGATGCGTCACACCGTATGCTATGTACCTTATACATGGGTGGGAATTAAAGGGAGCGGAATAGCGAACCGCATGAACAGACGGAATGCTCGTAGTACCACCAGCTAAACATCTTAGTTAGGAACGCAGGCCTCGCTCAAAGTACGTTCAGGACATTGATCAATTACGAACTTGCCTACTTTTCACGATCACACCAGCGCGGGGGGAGATTATGGCTTTTAGGTACTGCTGGTCGGAAACGATTTATTAAAGCATGACTTTGGCTGCAACAGCTCTGGGCATATTAGGTCTAAGGAGGTATGTCACACTTCCCGGGTGCTCTAACGTATAGCCTCTAACGTTTAGTCAGTTTATAGGGCAAGGCGAGTCTAACATGATTCATGGCTACCAGCCATGGTTGTAAATCTTGAGAATTCTATGCACTTTCTTTTCTAAGACATTATACCTTGCCATTCACCAATAAGTATTACGTGACAAAATGCCCCCGGTATGTGGCTCGTCTAAAATAGGAAAAGATGTGTACAAGCCTATGTTCCTCTCCATTCAGTAGCCCCACATTGTGTCTCAGTTAGTTTACTTGAAAGGGAATCCCAATCGGTGTCACATATGGAAGCGGATTTTGGTATGCGGTTTGGACGTTTTTCCAGCCAGGGGTAAGTATGGAACGTTGCATTGAGAAATTCGTCCTTCCCGATTTGGTATTCCAAATAATCTAGTGGCCAGCGTAGGCTCTGGTGGGTCACCTGTGGGTCACTACGTAGGGAAACTTTCTGATAGGAGCCACAGCGCTAAAGCATCCCTCTTCGCCATCCTCACTCAACACCCTCACGGATCGGTTTCTACTGCGGTTAATACGATGTACCAGGCTACCTCCCGCCACGAACAAATTCTTTATGCCTTAGAGATAGTGTCTAGCCTAACAGATGACGAACTTCGGGAGTACAAGGAAAATATCAAGCCCGCGCACCAGCGACTAAGCCGACGAAGTCGCTCATTGGATGCCATGGCTTTTCTGGACAAAGCCTTGGAAGAGTTTCCGAGAGTGAAAGCCTTTCTCTACGACCAAGGTGATCTGACACCAATTATCCTTCGGGCAGATTATGGTAGTGGCGATACCAATCCCGCGAGTGCATTTCTAGCAGGAAGTACGGACAGTGACCCGCAGAAGTGGCTTTTGCGGGCTTTGGCCGGAAGGAGCATGGTTCGTTCTATCCATGAGCAGCAGACCAACACTTGGGCGTTCCTTCGAGCGAATCGTTTGCCTGACACGGCCACGGTTGCAAATTCTATTGGTGATAGTAAAAAGCTAGATCAACTCGAGAAATCTCTCGGCGGCTCAGGGATTTGGCTTATTCTCATGCCAGTGCTTTCGGTGTTTAGACATGTACTACAACCGGAAATTACTATAATCTCCCAACTACTATTATACGATGAGCGCTTTCATTCACTTAGGAGCGCCGCGTTAACATGGTCACGCTGCTTCGACCGATGCCAGGCGTTGTTTGACCTTCAGATAAGTACGTAACGTCACTTCCCGGACAAAGTTACTAGCTACTAAGACATGGAGACAGGAAGGTGTAATACGTTGGGGCAGAGATGGCCACCCCGTCGGGAAGAGATGGTGTTGGATAGAGACCTGTCGACGTCTACGTATTCAATCTAGTCCAGCAGAGGTAGCATTAGAGAAGCTAGGATGGCCAGTATAATACTAATTGTCATGCTCACCACCGGTTAAAAGATGGCCAGCATTGTAAGCGGCCACAAGAAAGTCCAGGCTACTCCGGTCAAAATGCAGGCCCACAAGATCCTCCGAATACCCCATCCACATTAATATACCACCCTTAGATTGGTTGTATTCAATCCAGAGTCCACCAGCAGTGATAAGAATTTGGTCAGCATGCAAGTGAATTTCATCCGCGTGCAACCCACTGTTCCGTAACTCCTGCTCCGATTCGATGTTATGGGACCCAGGGTAAACCTTGAACATTCCATTTTCCGGTCCAACTTTACCCCCTAAGGGTCTCCATATGGAGATCCCATCCGAACAAGGGTGGGCTCGCCTTAGCTGCGACTCATCCTCGCGCTTGTGTTTACCGGCAACGAAATGAGAAATAATAAAGGGGCCTTGTATCATAAGATCATGATCTCTGCCAAACCGCGCCACAAGATTGATGTCTAGCTGCGAAGAGTATCAGCTGTCAACTGAGATAGAAAGACAAGAAAGTTAGAGAAGGGGTAGAGAGGGAAGCTACATTAAAACCAAAGTTCATGAACTGTATCCATAATTTCTTGGTTGGCACCCCGTATGTGCGCCAATCGAAAAAGCATTCGGTACCCGGATCGGATAGGCCATGTCGGTTGTTCCTCTCAACGGATTCTTTGACCTGCTGTACAAAGGTCCCGTTAGGCGCTGGTTTGCTAGCAATAACATAGTAGCCTTTGTTGTCCATTTTCTCAAGTTCTTCAATATTATCTTCATTATCTTCTTGTAGAAAGTCCGAAAATCCTCTGAATGGCATCTTGGCGGAGGGGTTGATGATGTAATCAAGGTCCAAAGTTTAACTCTGATTGGTTCAAGGTTATGAAGACTAATTTTGACTTGGGAGACAAGATCGGCTCCAAATGAGACAGGATATGAGATCTATTAATACTTTTTAAAAAGTAACGGTCATACTGAGTGGTCTGGAAAATTCCTCCTGTATTTTGATTATACTCCACCGAAGAACACGCATTTGATATTGAATGAATCAATAAGGCGCTAATCATACGTTCTGTTTCTGGCTACCATCGATCAAACCAGGCATTCCTCTATGCCTACGTTGGAGACTGCTTGGTAACCGTCCCAGTTTCCGAAGACAAATGGATGATGCGTAACCTTGATAGGATAGTCATACTCCCAAGGTAGATCCAACCTCGTTGTGCGTCTTCCCATTACACCATTCCATTTATTTAAGGCGTAGGATTATATATAAACGTTTTACGAACATTCTTGTAGCGGCAAGGAGCTCGAATATTTCATCTGATGAGAGAACCCCCAATAATTCTTTAATGTACCGTATGGTTGCAAGGGACCAACCTAGCCTTCAACTGTATAGTCGCAACAACGAGGCCTAGAAATGGCTGATTAAGCTTTCCCGCTCAAGTTGCTTTCAAACGTTTCTATATGCAATTAATCTTGTAACTTGAACAATGTTTATTTCTCTTTGGTTAAACTAGTGTTGGGTTATCTGAGCTCCAGCCCCATCATATGACCCTTGCGAGTTGAAAGGGGTCGTACCGACCTGCTCCAACGCCTCAAAGCAGCCTTCAAAGCCTAGGTCATTAATTAGCTAGTCATCATCGCTTTCGTATTTCTTCACATACAAGAAAGTATGTCGTCCTCCCAGATCCCCCTTTCGTAATCGACCAGGCCGAAGTCCTCTAGAAAGTCAGATACATTGATAACATGGTCCGCTAGTCCCCTCAGCCACTCTTCCAGACTCTCCTTAGCGTTGCAGTCCAAGTGAGTAGTTTGCCAAAGTGTCTTGGAAATATTTCGACCCAGATTTAGCCAACAATGATTGAAATCTTGCCAGAAGCCGATGGAGTCATTCTCGGTAGTCGTCCACTGATTGTAATCCTGAATATCTACCGGTTCAGGGAATTGTTTTCGTTGCGCCTCCCAGAGACTGTGACCAGTTATCGTAAGCAACACCGATGCTGCGTTGAGATCTTTCTTCCTATTTAAATGCGATACCTTGTCTATCGCTGCTTGGCACATTTCGAATGCATTTGGTACATAATATGGGTTGAAAACTTGAGATCTTTCATGGTTCGAGATGTAGGTGGTATACAATTGTAGGTTTTCCAAATATTGACCGTATTCAAACAAAGTCTCAGGATAACTATTGTGAGGTTGCAGGGACAGATGGCAGGGTTGATACCGATGCATCATGGCTTTTTTAGTTCCAACTAAGGTAGGGTGTAGTAGAAAGATGCGAGCTGGCCACCCGTATCCTGGAAATGTCTGTTTAATAAGTATTTGAGTGGAAATAACATTGAGGCGATCTAGACCGGCCACGTCCGGCGCTAGGGAGTGGACAAAGAAGTCTAACCAGTGGATCCCATTTGACCCAAGTGGGTTTATTTTTTATTGAAAAATGAAAAGAAAAGAAAAGAAAGGGGTAATGTATACATGCCCATCTGTATCTATGGCCCAGCTAATCTAAGCATTTAATCGAAATGGAGTCTTCCGTACTCTCAAGCAAACGCTCATTACCTATGAGCTATCCGTCATACTCGTCAGTGTATACTGCCGTCATACGTTTTAGCCGCTGCTATCCAGTCTCCATCATATGATAATACATGGGTGGCTGGCTTACTGGCTACGTTAACTGAACCATAAAAGAATAATGTAATACGTATACAGTTCCCATTAACTAGATCGGGCAATTGTTATGACATTATACATCAAACAAAACTCTACATAATCCATTTCTAATTTAGCGTGGCGTGGCATTTAGGGGTTGGGAGCAATATCCAAGAGCATAGGGTAGAAACCGATCTTGAAAATATCTGTAAAGCCATCGTCAATAAATAACAGATTACTGTACATAAACATACACAAGGACTAGATAGTGGCATCCTGCATATCGCCTAGCAAGGGGTGAGGGTATAAATTCACCACCATCTGTAAAGCCACTGCTGCGCTTGACCAAGCCAGTCTACTCTTCTCGGACCCTTTGCCGAGGCAACACTTCCGCAAAGACATGCCCGTCATATTCCTAGCGAGCTGTAGACCAATTTGAGATGTTTTCAGCGCTAATACCACTGGATGATATACTCGTGACATAGCCCTTTTGAGTATATTCACGTATAACAGTAGATCTATACGCCGTCAGAGCATGATTGTGTGCTTTGGCTTTATAAAACTTACACCCACAATGCACAAGGGCACAACCAGTGCTCTGTCGTATTCCCATGAGGCTGAAATTGCAACGCACAATCTTTCATTTTTGAAGGGCCGGTGTCTGTTTTGACAGCGCACGTAATATCATGTGTAGGATCCCTATCACCGTCTTCATACCACTCAATACCGGTCTTGGTTGGGCTGCCGCTGATTTCAGTGAACCGTTGCTCGAAAACTAAGCACCAGTGAGATTTACAGTGTTCAGCTGCTCTAGGTGCACACCACACTTGACGGAGATTGTGCTTCACTTGCTTGGTCAGTTATTCCTTTTTACTGCTACTGCAGTGCGCGTGGAACATGCTGACTTACCTTCGAAAAACCGATCGAAATCTCTCCAAGCAATCTCCAATATCCAAAATTGACTTCGCGTTGTAGAAAGCTCAAGAATGTATCAACGTGGTCACCCGGGTTATGTAACCTCTCGTTTCGAAGTGGGAATAAATGGATGTTCCCGAATGGCTGCAATTGCTCCTTCATAACCTCTGGGCTCATTCGCAAATAATCAACTTGCCCAGGTCCATGTTGCCCTTCGGGTCCGTGGCCTCCAAGCTTGATAAACAAGAATGCACTTCGCTCGAATTGTCCCAGAAGTGCCCGTCGCCATTGATTCGTTGTGAATGGAGAAACGTTGCTGATTCCGGGGATGTGGTTGCTGTGGGCTGTTGTCGTAACTGTTTTTCTCTTGACCAAAGAAGAAACTAATATTTCTTTTGGTCTGAGACTCGCGTCACACGTGAAACGAACACAGTACTGTACATTTATGTCCCTCTCATCACACCATATGTTGACCAAAACATTGGGATTGTACACCAAATCGTTTATTCCAGTCTCTTGCATAACCACACGATCAGAAAATGCGCGCAAGGTTTGGTCTCGCATCTTAACATCTCTAGGACCACATGTAAAAACCTGCACAGGGTAGTTTAATTTAGACGGGTCAAAGATATTAATGGTGACCGATAATTCATAGATTTTCCCATCGAGAATACATTTGTTGCCCCTTGTGCTCTGAAAACACAGAAGTGGCGTATCGACAGTGATAGGTTCATCTCCCATTGCGTGGTTTAATTATCAAGGTGATATATTAGAAGCTGAGGCATAAGGAACAGGTCATTTGGAAGGATAGATACCTCCTTTATTTTCTGATTTCTAGATTCTCTTAAATAGTATTCCTAATTGCAGAAGTGCTCAAACCAACCCCAAAGGAGGTCCCGAGGTGGCCGTAAGTGCATTGGATCCGTAACATACTACTGTACATTTTTAGCCACGCCTTTTCGATAGTCCTCCCGGACCTTGTTGAGATCCTTGCCTAGGCTTCCGTGCTCGAACTTCCCTCTTGGCGTTTCATTGATGTAGTTTTTGGCCCTGTATCGATGGATCACCTCCACGCTATGTAGTGGTAATATCATCATCAGAAACCTAATCTCCATTTCTCGTACCGCTATACTTACATCCAAAACCCACATAGGCAGAAGTTAGCCTTCCCCATTTGCTTAGTCTCATTGGAAGGGTATGCATTGGCTTTCAGGTCTTGAAAGGAGCTCTTCGAATTGTCCACGTCGAAGATAAGATGAGTGGGTAAATCTTTTTCTAAACCGTCGTCGCTCCAAACGACACATGCCTTTCTCGTAGGATCCGCACGGCAAAGCTGTCTAGATCCACAAAATTTGATTATCAAATGTGCTCTGCAATATTTGGTAGAGGTGATCCAGATCTGGATACTAGACACGTTCTCTGAAGACATAGAGTATTCGATTAATTTTCACAGGCGGGTGTAACTGAAAGCAATATGTAAGCACGAAGACAGTTACCCTATATTCCTAAAAAGCTATACTGGAAGGACAGTGTCTAATAACTTCAGCTAGTGGGCGAGAGCTTGACCATGAAAAGAGAAAAAAACTCTCAACATCAAACATGAGCAAATGACAGGACACACTAGCTGTATCATAGCATCTAATGCTATGATGTTTCCTCATGGTCTAGCCCAAAAAGAAACTCGACCAACAATCTCGCCTTAGATTCAGTAGATAACGATAACCGTAGTCGTGAGTAAAGAGGGAATAGCCTGTTAAAAAGATTGCCGACCCAGCTTCACGAAGTATCGAGAGTAATTCATTGGCATGCATAACGGGGGAACAATATAAAGCGATCGATGATTTTAATGTTCGTATGCTGCTAATCAATCTTGTAGCCAATGAAACTACCTACTGAAACAGTCCTTATTTGGAAAATATCGACTTGTCACTCGCTCAGATAGGACGCTGGTGGATCTCGGCCAGGCTTCCCATTCTTGGAAGGAGTACTACGGTCTGTGCGTGCGTCAAAGAGCAGGGATGGGAGATGTCTGCTCGAGCAGACATCTCCCATCCCTGCATCTGAGTTCATTGGCAAATATTATCATTATTCTCTTTTCCATTCAACATGCCAAGTACGTCCTTACATCTGCTACCTTCTGCCCTTTGCTCCCAGAGAGCATGCTTAGGAGGAAAGCTGGAGCTGGTAGTAAGTAACAGGTCATGGAAATACACTCTCGGGCGATATCCTCAGATCTTATGTCAAGCCAGGCTACACTAGAAAGATATTATGCCAAATTTTACAAATTATCGAATCGCAGTGTGTAATTTAATGGTGGCTGTCGCGGAAAGGCCGGATTATATTGACCTTATCAGGAATTGTACTCACCAAATGCTTCGTACTTTTACTACCACACTCTGGTTTTTTGTCGGCCCAAAGATTAAGCGGAAGTTGGCTCTTATAGTCCGCGCAGAACTTTGGGTGACCAAAATTTTCCTCTTTCGTGACTCTGCTTGCATCTCTACGTTGCGGATTTTGTCTTTAGGCGTTCGTGGCATTCGGCAGTGGCTTCGTAGAGCGAATCAGAAAAAGGAATAGCCAGACTTGACTTGAGTCTCTTTGGCTCTCTTTGTGAGTCATCTAATGGGATTCAGCCAGCAAGCGCCATCTAAGCTGTGACGTCTCTTGCATTTCGCCCCATCTAACGGCACCCCACCTGTTCTCAACCTTCTCAACAGGCTAATTCTGCTTAGTGCTCATTGGCGAAGCCTATACCCTGGCGCTAAGGGAAGTCACCAGACACTGAAACTTTAGCAGACTGCTCACCCAAGAAGCCGCTTTTGATTGGCACACGAACTGAGGTACAACTTGGATTCCATGTGTGATCGGCAAATAGCTTCCTATTCAAGGAGATATGAATATCGGCGCCTAATCTCGAGCCGCGACCAGCGACTCCACATGTTGATGTGATATGTTCATCACTTTGGAGTCTTTGCCTGCAGCCCGCCCTGGCGCTCGGATAACTTTCCGATGGCTACTAATTTATCACGCTGATTCTCTTTATTCCCCTCGGTTTAAATGTGAAGTAAATTCCTCCTCAGTCTGTTCGCATTGAAGCTTTCTGTGTATCAATTTTCCGAGGAGCTCATGTTCCGCATCTGAGTAAGACTGAGCCCGTTGGCAGTTAGGGAATCAACGGGATGCTTCTGCTCTAGCCCTTGCCCTTGTTCGGAGCCCTCTGCCTGTGACAAATGTCAGTTCCAACGCAAGGGTTCGCTGCCCACGGCCTCCGTAGACAGATGCTTGCTCAATATCGCAAGCAGCCAGAGCGACGAGTCTTACATGTACAAGTAATACGATAAATAGTAACTATTTGACTATATGACTTTAGAAGACGGTATAGGTTTCCTAGTCTTCGTCACTTTTATTCTAGTTTTAGATGAGATACGTTAAAGGCTATCATTTGGCAGCCTGTCCAAACCGGAGTTTCCCCGCTTCCACGTAACCTTCTTGTGCCAGCGCTAATCAGTCGTAGGGTTACGATTGCTTTCCAGGCCGCTAGCGTACCATCCCCCTACAACCAGCTAAAAGTCATTCGTGATACATTACATACATAATAATTTTCTCCTCTTCACTACTGACTAAACTCAGGAATGCAAAACGAGGTATGCAGATTTTTGGTTCTCCTCCCCAATAATTTATTGACAGCTTGCAGTTAAACCAAGCGATACGCAGTAACGTTGCTGAGCTCGAGCGAATTTTCCGCGATGCTGGGTATAATGTCTGTGATGCTTTCTGTTGCAATGGTATAAATCATAGCTAACGATGTCGGCTTAGGAGACAGGTGACATTTTAAAATCGATTTCGGAATCACCTGATCAATTTTTCTCTCTGCACCGAGTCCTTTCTAGGAAGCTTAGACGGCAACGAAGCGACACTACATTTTCGAGTCGTCGTACATGGTTCACCGACTATAGATCGCCAGATGGAAGGAGCCTGTCTCATAAGCAAGTCGAAGCTCTCGTTTCTGTGACAAAGGGCTGGGAGCTCCCAGAGGACGACATCCGGATTTTACGCATATGTCTGACATTGTGGACTGGGGTGCCGAGCGTCTTTTGCGATGGACAGGCCCCAGATCAGAATGTCATTATACGTTTTTATAATGATCTGCAAAGGATGGAAAAAGATGACCCCGTTAGGCGGTTAGTGTTGCTCATGAACTTATCTGCTGATGTCAAACGACAGCAAGATAAGTTGGGCAAGGAAGGGCAGAAAAGGCAGAGGTCTCGTAAGGCACCGTCTAAGATCTCAGATGATTGCAACCGTGACCCTGTTCTTTTAACTTCTTCTTTGCGTTGCTTAACTCGAAGCTTATGGCCGGGGTTGGAGGACGATGAGCTGGCAAGAAGGCGGAAATCGCTATCAACAAGCTCCCTTTTTGGGTGGAAGTGGTTGCAACTAGACTACCCTGAGATTACTCTTTCTCTTCGGCATGCCGCTGCAATGAAGTAAGCATTTTCTCTCTGCGCCCGACAGTTCTAACCATCTGTAGGTACGAAAAGCGCAAATGGAAGCGCATTGAGCTTCAGGCAATCAACGCGTACGTGGAATCATTACCGCAGTTCCGTATACGGGACCATATGCAACGAGCCTGGAATTCAATTGTGCGCCATTACTATGGCGACAGTGACCCGCCAGAGGAGCTGGTCAGGCAGGTCGAAGTTATTCCAGCATCTCTGGAGGGCAACATAGCGGGCCGGCACGTTCGAAATGCCCGTACAGCGGTTACCGAAATAATACCTACAAGCGACCGACGAAACGTCCAATTCGAACTAGAACAGACCTCAATGGGGCGACTACAAAGATTGAACCAACAGGCAGACACATCTCCGGAAGAAGAGCAAGCCGCTAGAGTTCTTTCAACAATCCAAACTGGCTCATTTCTTCATCTACAGTCTCATTCGATCCCCATAGCTATGTCGAACACTTGCCCCTCCCGTATTAGCTCTTCATGGACATATCATAGAAACGAAAGCGATTTACATGATCGCCGCTCCGATTTAAGTTCCGTTACGAGCGATAGGCCAGTCTTGCCGCAACATGAGTTTTACCAAACAGATGAGGCACCGCACATAGAGATGAATAAACACGCAGACGGGCTGACCAGCACAGAGGGGACGCAAACCCAGACTACCATGACAAGAAATGGCCAACCAGTGTTACCTCCCTACGGAAGTGGCGACGCCTGGGCAGCCGACGGAGTTGAAGGCAGAACCACAGCTGCTAGCTTTTTGACAAATGAAGTGCTAAACCTGCAATATAGAAGCCCTGGCTTCTGGGATAGCACCGACCAAGTTCCAACAACGGCCTCTAATTATCTTCCTGTCACTATACCAGTCTGCGGCGAGGTAGATGCATGGGCGAGCTGTGAAAATGAAGAATCTCAATCTGGTCATTTTAACCCACAAAGCTGGACACAGCAAACTGCATCCTTTGCGGCATATGGAACTTCGGATGCGTGGGCCACACAGCCCTTGGCGAGTTTCTGGTCCTCATCTTAGTTTCGTATTTCGTGGATTATGTCGTGATTTCATTGAGAGGTGCGTCAACGAATGCTTGAGAAACGAAAGAAAAGCTAAATTAAATAATGATGCCTTTGAAGATCATACCAAATCAAGAATAATAAATAAAGAGATTCCTCCTCCTTTGTCATTAAGCTTCAAGTCTTTATCACCAGACACAAGAACATACTCGCCATGGTCCAGCGATGTAGTCTCCTCCAATATGGGAAGCCCATTATTCTGGTCCACATACTCCAGCCCAACAATCAGCAAGTATTTCCCGGGAAAGGGCCTTTCGATAGTGCCACTGTTTTTTGTCCAAACGATCGCAAAGGATTCAACGACGTTTTCCAGCGGGTTATCCCGGAACGTTCCGCCCGTAACTCCAGAAACATAGTCGAGGTTGCCTTGATCCTTCTTGTGTATCAGTAATATTCATCTCATGACATTAAAGGTCATACCTTCAGCCAGCATTCCACGACTGGATTAATATCATCTTTGGTCGCTGGGGGAGCATAAAGCCACGCATACTTCTCGTGCGAGCTACGGGAGACCTTTGATCTCACTTTCGCTGCTGCAGTTTTTGCAGCAGCCTTTAACGGTGATGAGACAGGCATCTCCTTCTTTTCGATCAACGTACACTCTAAATGCTCTTGAATGACCTAATCTGTCCAGCGTATAAATCTATCGATTGATCGTCACCAAAAAACTGTTAGAACTGCGCGCATTGTGTTCGTAGGAAACCACAATCCGCGGTGCAACATCTGCTAGGTTCATTCGAGTAGCTATGCGGACAGTTCCATGTTTTGCACTTACTAGACCTGAGTGAATGGCGACTTAAGAGCCTGTATAAATTTGCGGTTTGACCGGGTGATCGTGTGAGAGATCCCCCGCCGGTAAATATATGTTCCGGGCCGATATCGTTGGGCATCAGAAAGTCGAGAAAATTCGATCTGAGCAATTACCTGGAGAGGATTGGCGGGGTCCATTCCTACGCATATGCTCGGGTGGGTTGATTCTCCACGGGCGACATTGTGGCCAGATGTATCTCAAAGTAACTCCATTATTATTAAAAACAAGATGCGACCGTTTTGCATCCGAGGTGTACAGGAGTACTAGTAGTAAGAGGGACAAAAAGCGCGAGCTGTTCTGGTAAATGTGGAAGCGCTTGGATGCTCGCTTATTTTGATAGTGTAGGTTAGCCTGACCGTAAACTTACTGTTTGACCAGCGTGGACTGTTTCGGTTCTGAGCGCCTAACGCAGAAAAAGTATCTAATCAATATCAAGTTTTGAAGGATTGCGCTTTCTAAAGACTCATTCAATTATTCTAACGTTTCTTCTATTACATAGTTTGTAATGGTTAATATTTCAAATCTTACTTCATACTAGTTTTCTTTCCTCAGCTAAGCGTTGCTTCTCTTGCTTCTCCTGCTACCGGCGAAGCTTTTCTTGCTTTTTAGAGGTTAGCAAGCTCTGTAGCTGCGTCTTTTCATTCTGAAACTCATATAACGACGGATGTCTTGGGCAGCAAAGACTTCCCTTGCATAACGTCCCAGATCATGACATGTGATAGATGCTCTGTCTATATTAGGATTGCGCTTCAGTTCACTAATTACTAGGATATGCGGCCGACGGGTACTTTTATCGGCTGATTCTAGAGAAGGAATAAATCTAATATCTAGCCTCTGAGCAGCGGTAGACCTTTGAAGTGGCTGATGTGGCCAACCTAAAACCTTGCGATGATTTTTCGGGGCAAAAACATTTTCTGTTGCAATTTCGTAAAACCTTTCAACCTTTGCGACTAGCCAATCCAGGACCTGCTTTTCCTCTGCAGATTGAGGCCAGTCACGCCAGCCAGCTGTTTCCCTGTATAGAGGATCATCCCCCTCAATGAATCTATGGAAGACAGCAGTGCCAGCTTTCTCCAGATCTTTCACTCCTCCGAAGAATGCCTCCTCAAATCCAGGTACATCCGTGTATATTGAGCCTAGTCCCTCCTTCAGCACAGGGTCTATGTCATCCCGACGTTCATGCGAATTCGAGATCATGCTTGTAGAACAGGAATACGGCGTTTGCTCGACGTACGGTGGCGGCCTTGGTTGGGGGGGGCGTGGTTTCTGCCGCCGCTGCGTAGATTTTATCCCAAATGACCTCATCAAATTCTCTGTTGAATGCCGCGATTGATAAGGGCAGAAGTCGCTCCAGGTTGAATTCGTCGGAGTTGATACTCGAGCATAACCTGGATAAATCATTAAAAAGGTTTTTGTGGGCGCCAACTACAGGGGGCAAGGCGCGGGAAGCGGGAAGGGCCTGCAATGCCAGTATTAGCCAGATGCACAGGTTCTGAAGAGCTAATTCACGGTTAGATACAGTCATTTGTCCTTAAAGAATAAGTACCATCATGATCAAGCTCGTGTACAGATTGGACGGAGCAAGGAAGACCCGAACTTCTGCAAGTCGATACGAACTCGTCGCGGAATGCATTCAATCCGTCGCCAATAGGCCTAAATTCAATGATTTCCCTCTTAGACAGCAGAGCCATCCTGAATCTGGAGGGGAAAAATGAGTGTGTTTCTGAAGTATTCCTATGTCTGGAGTAAATTCATTGACAAGAGCGAGGAGCGAGGAGCGAGGCCCAAAGGGTCTCTGGAATGGGAGAAAAGGTATGTAAATAAGATACATATTTGGAAGTATCAAGTCTCCAATATATGACACGCCTCTCGGAGCTTCGATTTCCTTGCAACGGCCTCGGCCTCGGCCTCATATTTGTCCGTGAACACTAAAATACGGAATCCAAAGCCACATACATTAACGGAAGTTCATCAGCTAATAACCGATTTAGGCCTAGCTAAATTGAAAATGACAATACTAGCGGCAGCCTCAGGCAAATTCGCCCGGGCGAACCTCTGATTCAAGTACGATGTATTTGGTCGACACACAAATTGCCCCACATACCGTAGGTGGCTCAACCCGTGACAGATTAAGAGAAAGGGCCCAACTGAAGAGGAAGAGAGTGATCAAATTTTCCATTGTGTACGTAAACCTCGCGAAAGGAGTAGTCAAATTGTCACAGTGCATACAGCTTCCTGGGCCATAGTTGATGGTGTTTTATTTCAGAGGAAGATTGGTTGCTGTTCATTACTTCTGTAAACCTGAGGGTTCATATACAAGTTAAACATCGGACTGATTTCCAGTCAATCTGATCCTTATACGGAATTTAGTCCGTACCTGAAGCTCTATAGTTTACCTGGTCGAGCCTCAATTCACAACAGATAAGGTTGAAAATAACAACGTGGCTTTGGAATGAACTGGATGTGTGCATGGCTCTATACGATGGACCACGTATGATGATACATAAGCTACAACTTACACTCACGTCCTGGGGTTAGAGGCTAGCGTAATCACATTCTATTTTTATATTGTTCCAGGCCAATTGATTACCCATTCTTAGACCATCCACCATATTTCCTAATAGCAACAGATACTCAACAACCAGAAAATACAAGCCACGACGGAGAATGAAGAAGCCAGCCAGCTAGTTGCTAACATTTTCTGGCCCAAGCTTGCATTAATCCCCGCAGAATAGAACACAGATTCAAGGACACCGACAAGCGAGACATACACCCCCGTAACTGTTGCTGACCCTGCTATATTAGAAACCATCGATATCTAGATACGGTTAGCGCTTAAGACCACGTTCTTAAGCTTGAAACTACATACCATTGCGCATATACTGATCAAGCAGCTTCCCCAGCCGGAGACCATGGCCGTTAATCCCGTAATTAGGGTGAGTACAGTTGTGGTAAGTGCGGTTATATAGGTGGCGCTTATTCCCTTCGATGCCACCTTATACACACCCACTACCTTTTCGACCTCGCTAGGAAATATCTCCTCTGCCCATGAGCTCTCCAGCCCGAGTACTTCAGTAAAGTTGAACCAGAAGGACGAGCTTGGAGGTGTACATTTCCTGACGGTCGAACCAGTTCCATTGAAGCTCCCTTGGCAGTATCCCCAAAGCCCGATGATGTAGAACCCCTCCATATTGGATTCTATCTTAGCAAGTTTATCAGAAACATCCTGAGCCTGATTTTTTGCTTCATCTACCGCATTCCCCACCGCTTCCATCACACCATCAATGGTGTCGTTGCCTTCATTCTGGGCAGTGTTGCTTGTATCCTGCAGTGTTGACGAAACATCTGAAGTAGTCCCTGCTACCGCGGCTAAGGAATCATCAAAGACTGACCGTTGTGAGATTAGTCCCGTTAATTTCTTCTCTAGAGTTGATCCAAACCCCGTTAAGTTGGCCTGCACAGTCAATTGCTCGGTTCCATGCTTTCCAACGGAGTATTATTATGCACTGACCTTCATAAAATACAGTTCACTTTGAGGAGACGATGTGTGGGTACAGCCAATACCCACGAATATAAGACATATTAGGCTAGCAAGTGAAAAAACATAAGGCAAGACGACACATAGCGACTTTCTTGTCTTACCCATAAGTCATAAAAGTCCCGCGCTTTGGCAACGAAGCTGGTATATTTGGCGCCCTAAGAAGCGAGTTACTAACAAGAATAGTCTTCAGTTATTAACTTAATCTTTTAAATTACTGCTTGCATATACCTACAAGCAGCGTTTTGTATTTATATCTTCATATATATTTACCCCCTAGGCGATGGTTGCTATAGTAGCTAATAGGTCTTCAAGCTATGGCTCTATTATCTTAGCACACCGTTAACCCTCACTATATAACAGTCTCGAACAGGTGAGGCCTACAGGCCTGCTTTTAGATCCTGTAGGGCCATAAGAGAAAGAAGGAATGTGTACAGCAGGATATCTGTAAACATCCGCGTTCCATCTCTATACATTAGGAGCATGAGACAGCAGCTTTTTCTTGTAGTTTTAGCTTACATTAGTAAGGGCATCCTGCATTAGGCATCCTTCCATTGCAGACGGAGATTCTATGTCTACCCCCCTAATTTCTTCCCACCCGCTCTTCTTTATCCTATAGCAAATACTCGGAGCCGCTTGTCAGATACCACAGCAATATATTCAATATTAGCTTTTCTGGCTTAGTCCCGACCTCATTGTGGGCCATGATACTTTATTACAGGGACCCATATACCGATATATCGTATTGATCCTTTTTTTTTACACTTACATTCTTTGCATACAGTTATTTACCTGTCATATATTTACGAATGTAATATTGCACAGCCATAATTGTGGCTTGAAATTTTTTTGTTACAAAACAGAACACGATACAGTGATGGAGCATTACGAGTCATTACACACCGTTCGTATCAGTCCCGTTAATCGCTTCCGCCAACGGGCAGTACAATTTAGCGCTAATATTCGATTTCCGAGTCCGAATAACGACCTTCCACGATGATTTTCGACCGATATGCCATAGCCCTAGATTTTTAACCTTTTTACCACCCAGAATACCAACTCTACTGTGTCCTAAGTGCTGCATAACCATCTATAGCTATGTGTGCGATGAATAAAACGGTGCGCCAATTGCTTTTTAGATAGTGGTAGCGAACCTTCATCTCTCTGTGCTAACGCCTGTTGTTAATAGAAAAATACGTGTATCTCGAACTTCTAGTAATTAGTGATGGCATAAAGGGCCAAGCGCGTAAAGAACATCGACAGACGGTATTTGTCAATATAAACTCCTTCCCATCGAAAAATGCGGTGTATCCTGGTAACATTCACTTTGAGAGAGGTATAAATAATTCTTCTCAAGTTGCCTCGGTCCTAGGTTTTATTCACATAAAGTGTAAGTATTATTAATAGTCTGAGGTCGCGCCCATACTCAAGACTCTTGGAGTTTACACTCTTCCGCTACTCACGAAAGATCCATTCCAGGATCAGGATTTTTAATTCTTCACATTCATCTCATCCTTAGCTCTATGCTTAGATGCATATGTATAGCTGTAGTCCTTAACTTAGGTCTTCAGTTGCCATGAAACTTGCCGATTACGGCGACCTTGGGCATAGTAAGCGAGAACTCTTTGTACAATCATGAACAGGCCTACAGTTAGACTTTGGCTCGCGAAGCTTTTATCAGTAGCTGGTATCAGCGCCACATGTCTCGGTGTTTATGTAGGTACTGTTTAAATAGTCCTTTCATCATAAAAGCGGCAACTTCTCCGAGGTTTATTGCCCTGTCATCGTAAGTCTGGCAGTGAACGTGCTGACAAGTAGCATTGACATTCATGTTGTGTAGGGTTACTATATTTACTTGTGCCCCGGCCGTTCCTCGATTTCGCATAAGAAGATATCCCCTGTCCTTCTCCTGATACAGTCACCATAGTTCTTCTCAATGTAGGGCTCTGGCGTACGAGGCCTCCAGAGCTGGTTTGCTTTTGTTGTAAATATTTAGCAAAATAGACTTAGGAAAGGCTCTACATACTAGGAAGGGGAGAAACGGGCATTAAAACTGCTGTACGGAGGATATTCGATGTAAAGACGGAACAGCTAGGCCCGGAGGCCCAATATCCTGTAAACAGTTTTGAAGACTAAGTTGGATCATATGTTTTCTGATTTGATTTGATTTACACATGTGGAACTGTTAAGACTGGACTTATGGATGCCTTAGACAAGTAGGAAACTCTAGCGAAAATATCACTAAGACATCAAACCAATTACCTAAAAGCATCCCTTGTCAAAAATGAAACATATCGGATGTTTTTAAGCTCTTTGCAGTACGCAAGTCTCTCTTGCATTACAAATCCCACTGCGACAAGGGCCTATCAAAGTTCCTTCCGTATAAGCATTAGCAACTCTACACCATACCATAAGTGATGTTTGGCTCTAGATGGACCCAGTGGTGGGAAGACCTGAGAATTAGGTGCTATATATTACGGCATTTAGAGATGGATGACCATACGTATTCTCACTTTACGAGGGTTAGCTTAGAGCGATTAATACAATCGCTGTTGGCTTTCTACTTCCAGAACAATAGTCCATATGTGCCAAATCATCACATTGTGTAGCATGTCTACCAAGAAGCGGTAGAGCCTTCTTGACTGTATGGCTTAAGCTGATCAACTTCGTATTTTACAGAGCAGACGACGTATTCACATGGAAAGAAATCACAGTAATTAATTTGAGATTAGAAGCCATTCAATGAGGGGCTGTGTATTAGCTGAAACTCTCAATGATGGCCATACACGTCGCTTACTGCTCATAAAGTGGACCTCAGTCGTAGATTCGGAGGCGTCGTGATGTTTTATGCCCTCAGTTAATTGAAGGGATGGGCTTGGCGCTATGATTTTTAGTTAACATGCCGTTTCTAAGTAGTCTGCTCAGCTGGGTGATCACTGATTTGCTCCGGAATTAATCCCGGATTGCTCCGGCGCACTGGTTTCAATGCTCCGGGAGCGCTCAGCACACGCACTTCTGTCTTGTCCCACGCTCCGGGAGCAATCACTGAGCAAAAAGCGGCCCTGAGCTAGTCCTGTTCCGGAAGAGGAAAGTCCCTAAGTTTCCGCAGAAAAACAATTACGGTAGTAGTAGTAGTAGTAGTATTCAAGTGTTCAATCTACCCAATCAAACTTCTTCTAGTACGAATTGCTATAAGGGGACCTCTTTAGAATACTGGAATGGAAGCGCTCAGGAGCTGCAGTAGGAGACGATAAAGATGATGAATTCAGTAAAGAGGTGAAAACTCTGCAGGAGGGCTAAATACATGATTCTCTGTGTAACGGTAGGCTGAATCACGTGCCCGATTCATCGTCTAACAACCTCGAGCCTCGCCTCGAGGGCCTACCAGGTAGCTGAATAGTACGAGCACTTAGGCATTGTTAACTCATGCACCCGGAGGAGCTGAGACGGGATCAACCAGTGTTTTATCTACATGAACTTGGGCTCCTTGAACCGTCTAGCGGATGCATGAAGTGAAGCCAATTGTTCACTGATGCTCTTTGTGTTGTCTTTGGTTTAATCCGCTGAATCCATTTGTTGACGTCGGTGAATAAGTAACTTGAAGAGGGTATTATTTATCTAGTGTCCCATAAAAGGAGTGTAGACAGAAATCATCAATATTGAGAGAAGCTTCTGAATCGATTCCTACACATTATATCCCCTATTGACTATGGGATGCTTCAAGAGTCATATGCGCGATACGTTGCGATGCTTCCAACAGTCGACTTCTTGGCGATGTGATCTATCGGACATCGCGAGACTCTCGCCAACGACTCTCCACTCGATGGATGCCAGATGCATGGCATTGGAAAGCCATCTTATGCACTAGAAACACCTCGCAATAATTACATTTGAGAGGGTCTTCACGTAGATGATGAGCATCGAAATGCCGCGTCACACACCCAGCATCATAGAATATCTTACAGCGGGTCTTGCCGGGTAGTTTCTCATTTGCAAAGCATTGGAAACAAGCCCGCGGCGTTTGTGAAGTGTCTCCAAGATGGTTCTGAGTTGCACAGAAGAGCTCATCACGTGGAGAGAGGATGGTCCCCAGGTTCTCGCCAAGGTCGTCTCTAGTGTCGGACGAGCCATCGAAGTCAGGCTCAGAGGCTGTCATTGGGATGGATTTTGCGGTGATCTGCTTAGGACGGCCACGAAGGGGACCACCTTCCAGGACGCCACAATACTGCACAACAGCGTCCACAGCATCATCGCGCCGTTTCCATTCATCTTCCACGGAGTTGGATGTCGGGTATGAGAGAAGTCGCTGAAGAAGAAGCAGCGGAAGAGGATGCATGTCATCCTGTAAAGACGATTCTTCGTCTTCGCTCTCTTCTTTTACTGCTATACCAGACAATTGCGCCTCGATATCCAGAAATGCTTGCTCTTCGTCAAATTTCTCTCGGACTTGCTGCCGTAAGGCTCTCAACAGCCGTTGCCGAGTGTTCTTTACCTCTTTGTCACGTTGGTGGATCCGGGTTTGTCCACTGAATAGTCGGAACCCCTTTGACCACTTCAGTTTTGGAGAATATATACCAATCGGCTTTGTACCTGTCTATTGGCACCAGGAGTTGCTCGCAGCCTTTGCTGATAAAGAGATTGCGAAGCTTGGTGTTCGAGGTCAGGTTAGGGTTGCGGAACGCCCGAGATTGGAAAAGGATCCCAAATATCAGCGTGTATGGACACAGAACTAACGACGGCCCATAAATCACTTCCGGGAGTGCAAATGTGGTCCTGTTCATCGGTCAGAAGACGTCTTTCAAGAAAACGCTGAGATCATTAGGCAG
The DNA here is from genome assembly GCA_008274985.1 of Aspergillus sojae. Taxonomy (NCBI): domain Eukaryota; kingdom Fungi; phylum Ascomycota; class Eurotiomycetes; order Eurotiales; family Aspergillaceae; genus Aspergillus; species Aspergillus sojae. The sequence goes on along the minus strand of CP035528.1, from coordinate 5,471,200 downwards.
TCTCCGAAGTCCCTGATGGTGGAATTGAGGAGAGAGGGACAAGGATACGACATAGAGAAGAACAGAGAGAACTTTGGACACCTTACAGTTTAGTCTGTCCAAGAAACTTCTTGGTTCCACTCGCCGTAAGCTCAATCAGACGAACCGCAGGTCCACCGCGCGGATCCTTTTGAAGTGAGATTTGAAGATCTTTGAACTGGAGACTTAGAAGCGCGTTTTGCCGATGCACTGTGAACAGGCGTAGCGAGTTAAATACACATACTTGAATGCGCTGGAACCCGAGGTGGAACTTCTTCTCCTGAGTCGATAGAATAGTTTTGTTGAATGGACCGATATCTCGATATAAACCCGGGGTCTTCTTTGCAGGCTGGGTATCTAGCTCATTCTCGTGGACGAGATATTTGAGGCCCTGCCAATAGTTAGAGGATGGTGCCCGGCAGGCCGTGAGAGATACGGCTTTTGGTACGTACTCGGCGCACTTCCGATCCATCGTGATCATTGATCCGGGTCTTGGTTGGCCTCTGGTGATATCCACGAAGATTTTTCCAGTCCGCTTCCAATGAACTTGATTTGTGGATTCCCTTTAAGTGACGGCACTTCTCTCCTCGCTCGAGCTTAAGACACCATCCTAGGAATCGATACATGTCATTGTTGGAGGCCTGACGCAGGGCTTCTTCGGGATCCCGCCACTTCTGCACTTTAGGCTCCAGGCGTGTTCTGCTGATGCAGTACCTATGATGCCGTCAGCAGAAGCGCACCAACCTGTAGCTCCGCCAGCCTCTGACCTTTTCCAGCGGCCCTCAATCCGTTCTCGACGTACGATGGTCCCTTCCGCTTTATCAAAATCTTCGGGGATTTCAGATAGATCGATCCCGGTATCATCAAGGGGATCGTTGTACATCCGTGCCCACAGGTCCTCCAAACTCTGGGGCGCATGCACTTTCGACCGACCGATGACGTTTCGGCGGGCTCGGTATATCGTCCGGCTCCGTCAAATCCGTCTCGTAAGCGTCGTCGCACCGTCCATCTGAGTCGGTGCTGCAGCTCGTAATGATGTCCGTATAACGGCCGCTTTCCGGGTGTCTACTCCATCGGGACCGTGGGCGTTTTATTGTATGGGTTCGAGGGGAGCAAGCGGTCGACAAGCGGTGACCAAAGAGGACTAGGTGAGGCCAGGCCGCGGTAAACCAAATAACAAACACCCAGTGGTGTGTGAGTCATTCAAGGCATGGAATATCTGTGGAACAACGCTCGTATATATAGCAGGCCAGATGTATAATATAGACGAGAAAACGAGAGGACAGCGGCTGAAACAGGCCACAGCAAAACAAAAGACGGCCATCGCGGCTTCAAAATAGTTAAGTGTCGTAAAGCCATTCTAGGCGCCCTCAGGAAACGGCGGTTGTAGACGCAGCAGTGATGCAGAAGGTGCGCCTCGTCGAAAGATGGAGGAAGGATGGAAACGCCCACGGTAGGGCCATGAACAGGGGAGTCAAGGTGCGTGGTGGTAGGGGACGAGGTCGTGGTGAGATGTGGAGGTCACGTGCTACTAAATGACGGCCAAAAAGGCGTCGTTCGAGGAAAATGGCAACCCCTTGGTAAATGCAAAATATTATAGAGTATAATACTTAATTATTTTTGCAGAGGATTGGGCACGCGTTAAATGGAGTGATAAATATGTAGTTGAACGAGGTGTTGGAGTACGGCTAATATGGACCTTTCTACATCCAAAGGATCAGCTTAAAAATCACGATATCTGTGCTAAACCTTGTGGAAAAGGAGTAAAGCAGATATTCTGGGCTGCCTTCGGAGAAAATATACATACAGGGCTTGTTCCTCTAGATAGTGACCCTGAGGTACCTCGGGGGGGGGGGGGGGGTGTTACAGCAGCTAATTTTCTTGCTTTATATCGTGCCTTTCTACCAGATCTGTTAGAAGGAGATATCTTTATACATGATGGCGCCGGTATACACCGCATGTATATTGTACATAAAGGCCTCGATGAAATGGGTATTGAGGTAATGGATTGGCCACCTTACTCGCCTGGTCTTAATCCTATTGAAAACCTATTGGGCGCTTATGAAAGCGGAAATGTATAAGCTCTATCCAGAGCTTCTGAGGGCCCCTAATACTGCTTCTACACATGAGCTTATAATCAAGGCAGCTCAGGAAGCCTGGCATTCTACAGAAAGTCATGTTTTGGTACGCTTGTCTACTACTATACCTCACCGGGTTCAGGCAGTCATTGAGGCAGATAGTTGGTATACAAAATACTAGGTTTTCGGAGGTTTCTGCACGGCAGAATGGCCTAGTTAGGAAGGCGGCTAGATAAGGCAATAAAATCACGGTTTCAAACTTTTGTCATCCCACTGTAAGCCCAATCTGGCGATCTCACCAGGTCCTGGTCTCTCATAACACTAATCCCAATTCGGCGATCCGGCCAGCTCCTGACCATTCAATGTACTAAACCAAATCTGGCGATCTCACCAGGCCCTGGTCTCTCAGAAATTCACTCCCGATTTGGCGATCTGGCCAGCTCCTGCTAACTAACATAAGAATCCAAAAATAGCGAATAAAAAAGTGTAAGGTGCCCCGAGTATGAATAAAATAAACTTGATTGGTTAGGCAGAGAAAAAAGCGAAAAAAAAAAAGAGGGACTAAATTAAAAATAAAAGTACGGAGGGAATTAAAAAAAAAATGTGTTGAACAGTGTCTGTAGGGATAAGGAGAAAAAAGAAAAGAAAAGAAAAAGGGACAAAAATAAAAATAATACGACGGACGGAATAAGAAAAAACTGTTGAACAGTGTCTCTGGATCGTGAGAAAAATTTAAAGAAAAAAAAGGGACAACAATAAAATAAGAGTACAGGAGACACTAAAAACAGGGGAAATATAAAATAAAAACATTTGAACAGTGTCCATATGGATCAGGGGGTAAAAAAAGACGAAAATAAAAATAAAAGCCTGGGTGTGGGAAATGTGTTCTTCAAAGCTGGCATAGGTACTGTAAAAAAAAAAAACAAATGTTGAACAAAGGTTAGGAGTCCTGTAAGATGGAGGGACTGAGTGGATAAAAAAAAAAAAAAATTATTATTATTATTCCTCCGCCTTAGGCTGCATGTAGCCTAACAAAAACATTCATAAAATAGGTACAACTTTTACTAATACTGTAATCATCTGATAGATACATCATTATTCACTGTTATGGGCAATGAACTCCATTCCGCCGAATTGTATTGAAAACAGCTGGTGGACACGTGAACACAGAAAACAATTACCGTAGCATTAAGGACTGCCATATACATGATCTTTCTCGGTGGGGCTCCTATGTATTAAATTGTCGTTTTCGATCCGATGGCATACGACCATCATACCTGAAGATGATGTCTTCCAGACTCTCATTTATTGGTGTAGGGTAGTATGCATCCTAACTCCGTTAAAACCGCAATTGAACTAAGGGCGTACATGCCCACTCACTAGCTCCGGCATCGAAGGTAGCCAGTGTTCAGACACAGATGAATCAAAAATATAACGCTGGCCATTTTTCCTGATTCTTATCATTACAAACACATCGGATTCGCACTCTAAACTGTATTGAGCCGCCTTTTTAAAGAGGCTCTTCTTAAGCCTATTTCTTTGTTGCGTTTTGGCCCGGGCGCTCTCTGATCGACGCTGCTTTTTTAGCGGAGGGTTTCTGGCCATGATGAAGATTGTTAACCAGGTACGGTAGAAGTCAAGTTGGGTACGCTTCTTTGAAAGAAAAAGGGAGGCATCGAAGTCCTTTTAAAAGGCATCTGGGCCTCAGAGAGATCCTCACTGTGTTCAATGAGCTTTGAATTCGGCTACCTCAGCAAGCCCTCTCCTCAGTAAATGACCATCTCTTTTCGATAACTGTAGCAATAGATAGATCGTAGAGTAGACTGAGTGAGGCTCTTAGACAGATTCCCTGATATCCCAGGCCGATTATTGCAGAGAAATCGCATGGATAAGCCAGGAGTCCACACGTATGTGTCTTGAAATCTCGCCAAAGCTCAACCCCACAAAATATACAAAGACTATGTATTACAATTTGCCGTATACTTTCCATAATGAATACGTGAGAATATCGATTTTTTGAGGATAGGTGGCTAGCATAAAACATATTTTGATCATCATGTGGTTTCAGGAGTTGACACTTCTGCAATGGAAGGGATGTGCGGTGGAGTACCTTGTGGTTGCCATCTTTACACAGGAACCTCGTAGAGACATAATTCGCATATGCTGATTTTCAGGGTACTGGCTGAGTGCTATATTTGTCAACTACTCCGAGTGCGATTCTAAGAGATATCCCCAGCGTTCCCTCAGCAGGTTTCATGGCCCTGCTGGCCAGTTAGCTTTTTCCCCAGTGAACCTAGGCCTTTGGGTATAAGAAACTGCTGGTGTATCTCTTTTATACAGTACAGTTTCGTTTTCTTTATTTTTGCGCACCTTAATATACTCCTTTCCATTGCTTTTACCTTCTTAAACCCACTTATATTATAAAAGATCATAAACGCCTTGAACATCCATGGAGCTGTCGCTGGTAAAACTCTTACGGATTTGTGTGTGGCCAGGGCTACCACTTCAATGTACAACAGACAAGATCATTGGGTGTTCCTGCCAATCAATATTTGACCCTCCATTTTCTAGTGCTTCGACGCCAGCTATTTGGAGTTGAAGCTGCGTTCATTACTTACCTTACTACAGTCAAGGCCTTCCTAGATTTTGGGTGGACAATAGTATGGATTTCCCGCGTGAATATACTCCTGCAACATTTTTTTGGCAGATTATGGACCAGATGTTACGTATGAGTTCTCGATATCCCTCTCTATCTAGGGCAAAGCTATTCTGGCTATTGTGGTAAAATTGGATGTTTTTGATAATAACGAAAGGGCCGTTTCTATTAAGACACATTGAGTTTAGAAACCATCTATCCTGAAAAAGCCCGAGTATCCAATAGAGAGGACTCCTCAATACTACTCGCAACAGATGAGACAAATGGCTAATACTGGACAAGGTATTATGACCAGAGAACTACAATTTGCGTGCTTCTAACTCACTGTGGATGACATATAAGACGACATACGGTCATTTTGAGCGTATCATTACCAGCACGTGAATTTGATGGAACTATATTACAACACTCTTCTGATTGAGAGATACCGGAGATCCCGAGTCAAGAATACCTTGCTAGCCAAGGATGAAACCTGGGAGCCAACGTCAGAACCCCACGGTGGAATCTTGTATGCGTTCCCGCTTGGGTGCGCACCCATTTGGGTTGGGCTTGTAATTTTCCCATGATACAGGAAGATCACTTGTGCCATCATTCATTACGGGTTCTCTGAACAACTGCGTAATCTACGAATATTTCTTCGCGCCCGCCCGCAAACTAGCTTGGTAAAACCACAGAACCCCCGTATCTTTCAGTGGTCATGTAATTTTCGGGTCTGGGAAGGTCTGTCTGACATCCTTCAGTCCTGTCACGTTCTGTTTGGCAGTCAAAGAGCTTAACTTACGTTGAACTCTTTACATGTGTTTGTCACTCCTGAACCAACCCTCACTTTTCACCACCACCACTTTTTACCACTCCTTCCAGTTACCCGGGAGCAGTTTCTAGACTTTTGTTATTATAAAGAGAGAAGCCCCTTCCAACTTTCCACAATGTTTACCGGGAAACTGCCAACCTTCCGCACCACAACTGGTGTCTCACCCATTGAATTTATCACTATTTACATCCCTTTGACTGTACAATCTCTGCTCAAGTTTGTCACATAACTCTCTTTGCTATCCTTTAACAATTTATTTGCGTGCATGTGGGCTTGCTCCGTCAAAAATGGGTCATTCTTGTACTATTGGGTTCAAGGTGTGTTTTCATATCTTTGACATGTGGACATTCATAACTGGTGTAGGCAAACAATAACGGATCATATATAATATGGAATGAGAGTCAGCTTATTACAGTGGGTGTATATCCCCCCCATAAGAATATCAAGGCTCATTCTTCCCTAGCTTGCGGGAAACTTTATCCAAAACTTCTTTGTCCAAGCTGGTTTACTACATCCTGTTCAGCTTGCGTACGTGCTCCGCATAATCCACGGTGCTGGCAACATCCAAGATTGGGCGCTACATATGAACAATAAGCTTATCGCTAACAGCGATCAGCAGCCTGAAGGTAAAGCCTGATTGTTATGAGACCCACATTCTTTTGCTGAGGTTTTCGCTGAGAGCTGATATACATAACTGGTTAAGCCAATGGCCCCCAATCCAACTCCCTTAACTCCTTCACACCTCTTATGACTGAAGACCAATCAATGCATGATTTGAACTACTCTACAGGCAACAGCTTCCCGTATGTTCCTGTCGTGCCCGACAACAATGTGCAGACCAATGAGCCCACCGAGACAGATGCATCATCTTTGTCCGAAGTATTTATCGATTTTGATAAAGCACTTGCGGATATGGAGGCTGGGGGCTTTGCAATTCTACCTGCAGGCCAGGCTCAGGATCAAATGGCCAACCTCGACGCCGAAGCGGCCCCCTCGAATGAACCCATGACGGATGCTTATGAAACAACCCAGGAGGCTGGCGCTTCCTACCCCACCCCTCTCGCCGACTCTCCACCAAAGAAGAGGCGAAGAACATGTTCTGCGCCACTGCTTCCTTCTGGTGAATCATCCGCAGGTCTATGGTCAGAATTTAACAATAATTCTTCCGAGACTGAAGCGCCGACAAACTCATACAGTAGCGTCTTTTCAATATTGAAATCTCTTCCTTTTGTCGAGGAGAAGGAGAAGGAGAAGGAGAAGAAGAAGAAGAAGAAGAGGAGGAAGGGCGAAAGGAAGGAGGCTAATAAGGATGCAAATAAAGGACCGAACAGAATACAGGATGAGGAAAAGATTCCACTGAGCGATCAAAAACTCGAGCAGGCTCTTGAGATTGGGCTCGGATTTACCAACCGCAACGCTTGTTCTATGCTAAGTGACCGGTTGGATTTGGATTCCTTGCGCTATAATGAGTCGCTGGGCCTACATGCGTTAGGCCTTCCCACTCCATTTATCGGCATTGAAGTCATGGCGAATTATGCTACACTCATTGATAGTAAGAGTCTCGATCCGGTTAGGGACCGTTTTGCGCGGATGATACTTGCTTTAAATTACAGGGAGCTTTGTAGTCATCCAGAAAAATACTGCTCGCGGGCTCGGCAATCGCAGGAGAAGACGGCAACCCTTGTGCTTGACTGTATTGCTGGCTTCTACAAAAATCCCAAGTTTAAAACGCAAGGAGGTCTCCGGACTGCTATCAGTGGCCACGCGCGTTGGGGTCGTTATTTTTGGAGCATTGCCGGGACTGCTGGCTTTGATGTTATACTTACATGTGATGATAAAACAATGAAGAAGATGTATGTTTAATTTCTCCATGGCCTTTGAATTCACTTGACTGATTTCAGGTTCTCTTTAGGTCGAATTACAGCTTTGGCAATGCGCAAATGGATGCTCTTACAACATACGCCCGTTATACTCGCCCAGCAACGAACCCCTCATTAGAGTCAATGGTGAAGAGCCTTCTTCTTGGGAAAGTCACAGAACCTTTGGCCGAAATCATTCAAGGCAGTACATCTGGTTGCTTGGTACTGGCTGAATCATCTCAAGTGGATACAGAAGATCAATCTGCTTTGACTCATAACTGGACCGAGAATCAATGGGTTCCGGTCTGTGCCGAGTCCATTGCAGTCGAAGAAATGGACAAGTTGCTAGGGGATAGCAGCGTACGAAAGGATATTGGAATTTAAAGGATATGTTATATTGTCTATCCTGCAGTTTATTCCACCAGCTGGGTTTGTTATCCCTTCTTGATATGGTTTGCTTTACCCCAAGATCTATTTTCTATATTTACTGCTTTATATGCGCTTTGTTATTGCTAACGTTGAGTATCTCATTTTTCTTGAGTGCACTTCTAGCAATTTTTTAGGAGTTATTGGTGGTTATATATGGTATATATACTCATTTTGTCAGATAAACTGAATTATCCAACGAACCTGAAATAAACTAAAATAACGCCGCTTGCCAGGTATTGGAAAGGCAACTAAAAATACCTATCCTGGGCACTCTTCAGGCATACCACCAGAGCTCTAAGATTCAGTGATTCTATGAACACCTCAGTAACACCCACCTCAGTGAGCATAAGTGATGATTACTTGCTGAGGATTCATTAAGGAACATGTGGGTTTGCCCAAAAAAGAAAGAAAGGAAGGGATGCACTCACCCACTGATCTGATCTTGTGCTTGTGCTACACAGCAAAAACCCCCACAAGGTTCTTTGTTTCTCCCAAGCCATAAGAATCACCTCAGTGTGCCCCTGGCGCTAGATGACGTGTCTGCTTCTTGCATAGACGGGCGCCTCTTGCTGTATATGTATGTCTCATTCTCTACTTTGTAAACCAGACAGTAAAAGCCAACTCCGGTTTTACTGGATCGTATTGGAGACCAATGCGAACCAGGAAGCTTCACAATAGCATTTTTAGTCTACCCCCGTGAATTAGATATAGACAGATATATTCTTCTCCGGTAACCTTTTCTTTTATCTTCATCCTTCTGCTTTTTGTTTCCCTCTGGAAGGGAACTGAGTTGCTGACGGCATTTTGGGGCCTTTGCTGGGTGGGGGCTAATCATTTCTTATCATCTGTGGGTCCCGAATTGATCCACAGCAAGCCATAGCGAGATGGTTAATCGTTAAAGGACTCCCCACATTCGAACCTTTTTGTTCCTCATTATATCTCAACGAGGCTCTTTCAACCTGGCCTTAACAATTCTATACCGAGTTGCCACATAAACAGCTATTAAAGCACATTTTGTCGTAGGATCTACGAATATGCAGGCCCTGATGTCTTGGTAAATATGCCTAGGTTCAGTTATTATCACAAGGATAGTTTTGTTGAGATAACTCCTTTCAGGGTGACCATACGCAAAATAGACCTCAATTCTTTTCTACGCGGCCAATCAGTGGCTAAAACGTACCAAGTGTGAGGACATTTCCCGATTGGTCCACAGCGAGCCTCAGCCAGATGTTCCCAGAGTCAGCCTACCAATCATAGAATAGAGAACTCTCCACAATGTCCAAGATTTACATTTTGAGCCCCTCTTGGCTCTCAGGGAGCCTAGGGAGTCTCAGCCAGGCTCTCAGCCACCACTGTAAATCTGCTCTGATAGATACGTGAAAAAACATATATGCCTCGCTGTAGGATGTATAAGTATATGGACCTGCCCCCTCGATAGGTATGCTCTTCTGCTTTTTGGATTACTTGCTTTGTATCTGTCCTTAAATTCAAGAACTTGCTATTCTCTGTGTTACTCGACACCTTGAGTCCTAGCAGTACTCTAACTTTCAATAGGCTCACAACAGTGCCCAATAAAGAAGGAAGCTGCTCATTAATATACTAGAAAAGGCAAATTTCGATTCGAAGGTCTTTTTCTGATTTCCTAATTTCTTGAAAAGCCCGCCCCGTTCGCCCGGTCGTCGCGTTGTACGGCCTCGGCAATATCAGTCCCATCCAAAACCAAGTTATCGTGAAAATCAATGGATAACAACCGTGTGACTACAGGGGCAAAAAGGAAACAAGAAGCCGACGAAATTTCCTCTACTTCAGAAGACTATACCTCTACTGAGAGCAGCGAATACGATCGCTCCGAGGACGCCTCTGATGATGAGTTCATGCCTGATCGCAAATACAAGACTACCTTGGTTGAGAACGAATTTCTCCCTAATGATGGTACAAACCGGGCTCTCAAAATCGAGATTGTGATCTCACCGCATGTCTGGCGAGATAATATAACTGCCAAGTGCACCCACAAAGGCAAGGTGATCGGGCGTGCCATTGCCCGATTCATTTACCGGGCAATGATCACTAAAAACTTTTGGGAAAAATTGGATGAATACAGCCAGGATACAGGGTATGTAGCGTGGACGGTTTTTAACCGGTATGGCTTTCTCAGGGAGAAGTTCAAATCGCATCCCGTGCACCGAGGAACGGGAGTGTGGGGATCCGAGCTTGACGACGGCCCACTTCTCCTAATTGAAGAAGTGTATGTTATGGATGTGGAATGGCGGAGGAAGGGTATAGGACGCGCGATGGTCAGACAGCTCCTCGTGGTCGGTGAGAAGTGCATGAACAGCGCAAAGCCAATGGATACGTCGCCCAGACGCATAGCCCGGCAATTCGGCTCGGTTACGCGGTTTCAGAAGTTGAGCACAGTCCATGCGCTTGTGATACCTGGATGGCTTACAAAAGATGTTGAGCCTCAATATGTCGGCAAGTCGAAGCGTCAAAAAAATGAAATCAATATTCAAGCAAGCAACACAGCCGTTTCATTCTATAGATCTCTTGGATTTCGACGCATCGGCTCCTCACCATGTTTTGCGTACTCGTTCAATCCGAACCATAGAGCACAATCAATCGCCCCTGACATGGACTTTGATCCCCAGATGGAACCTCTGGACGACTGGGAAGAGGAGACAGGAATGGGAGATTATATCATCCCATACGGGGTAGAAATTCAGCTCGGAGAGAGGACTTTGTCAGCAATGCAAAAAGAATTTCCACTGCACCATGCTGCAACTACCCTTCCTGATCTCGAGTGCATGGAGTACCTTAAGAAAGTTACTGCCGAAAATGAGATCAACTTGACTATAGTGGACCGCACGCACAAGACTCTTCTGCACATCCTTGCGCGCAGACTGAAGCCGGAAAGCATAAGGTGGCTCCTGGCGCATGTCGACGCGGCAAGTTCATGGAAGTCGGCGCGCGATATAAATGGCGATTCCCCTCTGGATGTGCTCAAAGACTTCCTCGAAGATATACGAACTAAAAGACTGGTCTACATGGGAAATCTGGATGTTTCAGACGACTTTCGGGGGTATCCTGCTGCCGCGGTAGAGTGCCTCTCCTTGCTTGATGACACTCTCAGCCCGGACCTTTCCGTTTCTCACCTAAAATACGGATGCACTTGCGGTCAATGTATTGGAGGATTCCTCTCGCCACGGATGAAGCTGGCCTTGCTCACTAAAGCGGAAATTCTATATGATATGCTCTCATACGGGATTGATGATGGTCAGACCTGGGTCGAATGGAATGATTCCCGGCTTGAAAATGTCGCTTATGATGTTCAACAACATTTTAAAACGAACAAATCGATTCGTCAGGGGTATACAAATATATTTTCTCGTGTGTGTGACTGCTTTCAGTCCAATCTTGCTCCCTCTGTTGAGAATATATTACAAGCGGTCGAGCAGTGGAATGAGTGGCCCCCCGTGACACGCAACTATCTTACTCGAGCTGGTGATCTCCCTGGTATAAGGGCTGCCGTTACGTGTATATTTGATGAAGCACACAGCATGGATGACCGAACCGGGAACGGTGAATTCCAAAAATTGTATGATAGTGAATATTCCATCTTGAGTGTCTGTCGCAATGACCGTGAATTCAAATTTGTGGCGCGGGCTTGTGGCTTTGACCTTGAATTGGAGTGAATATGTTCCTTTGACCGCTATATATATTTTACATACAAGATTGACCCTATGCCAACCATATCCAGGAAGCCTGGTTGTGATTGTCTGTTACGGGACACGAGATAGAAGTTGCTACTTGATAATTAGCCAGAGTCTTTATCTCTAGTCCCTGCAAGATCATGTAAAGCCTTTTTACAGAGACCCTAGAGGACTACTTATACTTATTCCTAATAAATAGGAGTGGTTGATCAGGTTAGTTCTTGCTTCATTAACCTTCAGAGTGGTTAGGTCTTATCCGATTACTACTAGCATTCTATAGTGCTTGCAGCTCAGGAGCCTGGATCCATGAGTAAATGTTTAAGAGAGGGAATTCCGAAATACAGCATCACCCTGATCGGTTGAGTGTGATCCATCAGCATATCCTTATATCAAGAACCATGGCTTGGTCCACTACGAGAACCGGTGATTCCCGAGGACCTGAGTCACTGGATGTTTCTACACAAGCTGTCACATAGCGGCACACCTTTCAGGACTGCAGGGCCACACTACTCTGATCCTTGTTTTATATCCAAGTGTTTCTAAATAGCGTAAAACAGTTATTCAATATTCAAATAGTAAAGGTATATGTGATAATTTCAAATTGATTAGGGGTCGCCAAGAGCATTTCTGAGTTTATGGCGAAGACAAATCGAAGAAACTCAATCCTTTTGTGATATCACCAGGCAAATTTATCAGGAGAGAATGGGAGGATGAATCCCGACCTTTGGGGGTGGGATGGTACCCCGAATATCGCGAGTATTCAGCATAACCCCAATTATAACAACACAATCGTGGGGACTTAAAAGAACATACTGTCCCCTCGAGCCCATGGTAACTTAGGCCAGGAAAATGAGGCTCAGTTTGTAGAGAGAGTAGAGCATTGGAATGCATATGCTTCGTCAGAGCCCCAAACAGGGTTGAGCTGCAATCAAAAGAGCACCCTCTGCTTCCGTCTAGGAACGCATCACGATGGCTGTTGAGTGAAGAAAGAATAGCAAGAATCGCTTTCTCTCTGCGGCTGTTTATATAATCTGCGTAAAAGTTATGATATGCTTCCTATAAATCATAATATCTGAGGCCCTACTGATAGCTTTTCCTGGGATTGGCAAACCAAGGCTTGTAATTAGACCGCTGCTCTGCGATATGGCCATTGCTGTAGATTTTTCAAACTCGGTTGGTAATGCGAATATCCATGATACCCATAGCCAGAGCATCGAATCGCGTGAATAAGTTTCAGGGAATTTTTCTTTCAAAGTGTTGATCCACCTGTCCACAAAATATCGGACAAGCGCCTGACATTCATAGTAGTCTGCTAAAATACCTATTTTTGCAAGCAATTCGAGGCTCACCTGTCGGGGAAGATTTTGAGGCTGACAATGAAATATGTCCATCAAAATTATGAAGGCTTCAAGATCCCAACCGAATACAGTAATCTCCACTGAGCCTTTTTTGAGTAGGAGAAAGCTTTCTTGCCAGCCACCTGTAAGTGTTTTTTTAAACACAGGAGAGGACAGAATCAAGTGCTTTGCGGACACCTGGATGCGAAAGCAGTCCTCATCTTTATGCTCCTCACCATCAGAAGCCTGCTTGGCAGCTTCACTGTCTTCCACATGTCCATGTTCAATTTCGTCTCCGGATGAGGGAATCGTGTATGTTCCGTCAAATTGCGTTCCTACAGCGGCAGATTCAGCCGTAGGTTCAGCATGCCTTCTTGTTCCGGGAGGATCGTCAGAAGCTTCACCAGTATCAGGCGGGGCGGGATTTGTAATTTGCTGTTTTCGTTTCTTTTTATACTTCTTCGTTCTTTTTGCATTTGTTTTGTGAGACTTTTCGGGAGCAGTGTCATTGGTAGCGCCGAGTTTCTGCTCAGCTGCAAGAGGCTTTAACAATTCGTCTTCCGTCTTTCCTTCACTCCAGGGTGCAAAGGGGTAGCTTGGACATATCAAAATTATAATAACCTCGCCCTCACTGTCAACAACAAGTGTTGTCTCATTCATGGCGTTATTTGAAATTTCGAGAAAGCCAGAGGATCCGGATTGTCAGGACCCGATAAATTTTGTAGGGAAATAGACACCTGAGGAAATTCGACATTCACCAGTTCCGATTAAATCAGTGCCCCTCATCATTCCATAACGTGGCTCTGTATAAGTGGCCAATCACCAATTGGAAGGATTTGACCATCCTGCAGTAACAGGGATCCAACGCTCACGACTTAATTGGACTCAAACAATAAGGCACCATTGCATGTCATAGCACAGAGGATGGATGTAATATACGTATGGTAAAAATCCTGTTCTGGTAGTATTAGCCCGATAGTTGATGCACGTTATATTTTGGGACTATTCTGCAATTTCTTTATTAAAATCAATTGCGAGAAAAAGTGCCCTGCACAGTATTGGCATAAATATTAGTTGGATATTGATATTAGTCTATCAGTATATTATTTGTGGAGTACGTAAGATGATGCCAGTGAGAACAATTATGGTTGAAGACACTGAAGGCAGTTATCTACGATGGTAGCAATACCAATTTGTTATGGGTGTTGCTAATAGGGAACTGCATAGTATCAGGAACTACTACTATACGAGGTCTGGTGGTCACGCATATTTCCACATGAGCAAGCAGCCCGCCAAAGCACATTGTACCAGAAACGAATATTCATGCTTGTCCTCCGTCCATGGAGATGCCTCGAATTACTCTCTGGTGTTCTGGAATACCGTTCTCGGCCAAGTAGGCTGTCGCTTCTTCAAGGGTTGAGAAGCCCTTGAAAATTGAGCGTGGATGCTTGTTGACTAAACATTTCGTCTCATCCCTATAATATACTGTCAGCAAGAGTAGACACTGCGGGGTTAATTGCCCTCCTAAGTAGTAGCGTATAATTACCAAGACAAAAAAATGTCTGGGGCAGGAGGGCGTCCTTGAGCAACCGCGTAGTATTTTGGTGACGCCATAGGAGTTCAAATCAAACACAAAATCTCAGTTGTAAAAGGACGAAGAGGGATGTACTGAGTATCAATGATATGAACTGTTCTTGAACTCAGACACAGCTATTAAGACCAAAATATATATCTTCGAGACAAAGATGGGATGTGACGTGGCATTCATGAGATCAGACATCGGCGCTAACCAAAATCGGTAGTTCATGAAATATTGCAACCATCGAATTGTCATCAAATGCAGCTTTCTATTCAAGTAGCTTCACAATAGCATTTTTAGTCTACCCCGTGAATTAGATATAGACAGATGTATTCTTCTCCAGTAGCCTTTTCTTTTTATCTTCTCCCTTCTGCTTTTTGTTTCCCTCCGGAAGAGGACTGAGTCGCTGACAACATTTTGGGGCCTTTGCTGGGTGAGGGCTAATCATTTCTTATCATCTGTGGGTCCCGAATTGATCCACAGCGAGCCACAGCGAGATGGTTTCCAAAGTAAGCCAGCCTACCAATCGTTAAAGGACTCCCCACATCTAAGATGCGGGTAAGACATTCGAACCTTTTTGTTCCTCATTAAATCTCAACGAGGCTCTTTCAACCTGGCCTTAACAAATTCTATACCGAGTTGCCACAAGGACAGCCATTAAAGCGCGTTGTCGTAGGATCAATGAATATGTCGGCCCTGATGTCTTGGTAAATATGCCTAGGTTCAGTTATTATCACAAGGATAGTTTTGTTGAGGATGACTCCTTTCAGGGTGACCATAAGCAAATGGGCCTCGTTTCTTTCTATGCGGCCAATCAGTGGCTAAAACGTACTAGGTGTGAGTACATTTCCCGACTGGTCCACAGCGAGCCTCAGCCAGATGTTCTCAAAGTCGGCCTACCAATCGTCGATAGAGAACTCTCCACATTACTAAATATGTAGGGAACAACATTCAGGCCCTTTGGCTCTCAGGGAGACTAAGAAGTCTCAGCCAGGCTCTCTCAGTCAGCCTTTAACCATTCCAAACCTGTTCTAATTGCCACATAAAAGAACATATACACCTTGCTGTAGGGCGTATAAGTATACAGAACCTGCTGCCTCGATAGGTATGCTCTCACGCTTTTTGTAGTCCTCGTTGAAGAGTATTTCCTGGATTAATTGCTCTACACACATTTGCCTTGGAAATTGCTGAGCGAGTTCTTCTCTGCTGTGTTAAACGGATATTAACGATATTTTCTTTCATTACATCCACCCTTACACAACCACCATGTACGACCCTGTGGTTATTGGAAAAGATTGTGCTAGTAAGCCAGATCGATATGATGATGCGTTGGACATCGAGAGAAGACGACTACGTCAGCATCTTGGGCTCGGCCCAAAACCCGGTGATCCGCCATCCAATACACCGCAAACAGAGCCTTTATTCTTTACAGTATCGAGACGGCGCCTGACTCTAGAGGAGCCAAATGCAAACTTCCCATCTGTGGAAATAATATATGGCCCGGCGATTTACGTCTTTCGTTAAACCCTGCAATGAGTTATGGTGGACGGTACAGATCGTCAGCTGGTGAGTCGTAAAAGACCAGCCCTATTACTAGGGTTCAATGGGGAGAGATAATAATATCTATCAGACTATTACCATATATATTGTTTCGAGAAAATCGCCGATTTCTCCCAAGCAGATTTCCTAGATCGAATCCAGCCGTTGACCCGCAACACCTGGAAGCTTCGGGGCCTCAAAGCGGGAAATGTCGTCCTAAGCGGCATTTACCTTGTACCTGGAGGAGTCGAACGACTGGTCCTTCAATGGAAAGTCACCCTTGGGAAATGGATGGATAAGCGCGACGGGGTCTACGATGAGTCGGATCGGCTTAGCGAAGAGTTTGAAGCCTTGCTGCGTAAGGCGGGATCGGCAGAATATCCAAATCTGGCGAGACCGGAGGGGATGTCTTTTTTTGAGTATCAAAATCTCCTTTCTCATCTCGCACCGTATGAGAGCGATGGCTCCGGCGATACAGAAGAGTGGAATTTATTTACAGCTTACCTTGATTCGACAGCGGAGGCACTGGATAAGCCGCACTCGTTAAGTACTATGCTCCAGCGCTGGCAGAATGATGCGGTGAGTTCGAAAAACAGTCTTCTTGGAATTTTGAAGCTGATCTCATAGCAAGGCCCTTGCTGGAAAGGAGGGGCGTGAACTAGATGAAGCTGCCAAGGAAGCCAGACACCAGCTTGGCAAGAAGGCAGTGCGAGCCCTTCAACGTTTGTCCGCCATTCTAATGCCCCAGACTAGCTTCGTCCATGATGCATTCTTCGGATAACAACAGTGGTGGAACGGAGGGGGCTTTCAATCGATAGACAGATAGTTCAGCAAAGATGTCATGTTGGAAGGATGTGGACCCTTAGCTTATTGGTCCATAAATACTTTTGACAATCCTTTTGCCATGCCACTGCCAAAGCCTTAGTATAATAAGATTATTGAGCAACCACCTCTTAACTCACAAGAGTTACTATCCATATGTAGTCTAGCTCGATGTGATTGGGTACCATAAATAATATAACGCTAAATATGTAACTATAATCTGGACTGACATTTCCGGTGACTCATGGGCTTATCTAAGATAGCTGTGCATAGTTAACTAGTTAATTCTCGGAAACTTATACGTGGTTGTCGACGACTTGTTGCTATAGCAGCATTTGCCTGCCCACCATACTCGATAAGGGAAATGCATTAAAAATGGAAATGCTACGTGAGATTGCTACAGTGATATATCTAGGGATGAAATATCAACAACCCAAGCATGTGCAACGCGCTACATTCTTTGGTTCGCGATGAATGATCGTCCGAATGTTTACTTCACTTCTTGCGGTTCGATAGGTGGAATAGATATTCCTCGCAGATGTTCATGGCTGCAAGGAAGAGAAGAATTTTATCTCCATGACTACAAAAGTGTGTTGTATACAGGTAAAGCTGGAATATAAGAGAGCCTGCAAAACACATGAACAGCTACAGCGGACTAATGTTCTCTTAGAGACTATAATTTCATGTATCAACGTCTGATATGGTTGCTTACAACATGAAAGAAAGCCAAGCGCTCGCAGATCCGGCCTTGCTCGACAAGATTGACAAACTTTTCGCATGCAATGTCGGCGAATACATCAATCTTCCCCAGCTGGTTGTTGTTGGCGATCAGTCCAGTGGTAAAAGTTCAGTTTTAGAAGGGCTCACTAGGCTTGCGTTCCCGCGAGATAGTGGCCTTTGCACAAGATATGCGACACAAATAATTTTCCGCCGGGCTGAGGAAAGCGAAAGGAAAATCACGGCTTCCATAATTCCCGGACCTGATGTGGATACCGAACGTGCTTCGCAGCTGAAGGACTGGGTGGCTGAAGATATACAAAGCCTAACTCCAGACTCCTTCTCAAAGATGATGACAGATGTAAGTATAACAATTCCACAATATAAATGTCGAAGCTCATAAGTGGTTGTTAGGTCCATATATTAGTGGGACTCTCAATGACAAGAGACGATGGGTTGCCTACATTTTCCAGAAGTGTTCTGAGATTGGAGATTTGCGGTCCAAATGAAGATCATCTCAGTGTAATCGATGTCCCTGGTATTTTTCGGATCACGACGCCAGGGTTGACTACAAAAGACGACAAAATTATGGTTCGAGATATAGTACACGGATATATGAGGAACCCTCGTTCAATAATGCTTACAGTTGTGCCAGCAAACGTCGATATCGCAACACAAGAGATTATCGAAATGGCTCGTGAACTTGACCAAGATGGCGAGAGGACACTTGGAGTTATCACCAAACCAGATCTAGTCGACAAGGGCGCTGAAGCAAAAATCATTGACCTTATCGAAGGAAAAGAAATGCATATGAAACTAGGATGGGTGATTCTCCGTAACCTGGGGCAGAAGGAACTACAGGACGGAAACGTGGATCGAGACATCCTTGAAGAGAAGCTCCGTTTAGAACCCCCGTGGAATACTGTCCCACGAGATAAATTCGGAATTAAAGCATTGCGTGTCCACCTTCAGGAGACGGTGACCGCAAATGCACGCCGAGCTTTTCCATCGGTAACCTAACCCTGCCTTACACCTTACAAAGTATATTCTTGGCATTAACAGAATGGTAGGTGCGATCTGAGATCAGCAAGAAACTGAGAACCTCTTTGGATATGCTCCGAGCCTTAGGAACAGAACGGGAAACGCCAGAGCAGCAAGCAAGCTATTTACTGGATATCATTTCATCGTTCCAAACCATCACATCTCACGCACTTAGTTCAAACTATAGCTCAAACGATCATTTCGACCAAGAGGAAGTTCTCCGACTGGCTACTAATGTTGTTAACAGAAATGAGATGTTTTCCGACAATATGGCTCAGTGGGGCCATGAGTTTGATTTCGGAACCGATGTTGACGGGGAATCAGACAATCCTGACTTGACAGCTTCAACTACTTCAAGTATTGATGGTCCGTTCAGTACTAATTCCCTAGCCACAAGAAAGGTGGAGCCCTTGCCAGATATAGAGGATATTCTACCTGAGTCAGGTGAGATTGCGCACCCTTTGCGTGGCGATATATGTTCCTGGATAGAAAAACAATACCGAGGCTCCCGCGGATTCGAGATTGGAACATTCAATTTCGTTCTTCTTTCAACAATCATGAAAAAGCAATCATCGAAGTGGACATCTCTCGCGAATGGGTATATTGGCGATGTTATTGCTATTGTACATGGTTTTATTCTCAGGGCATTAAACCTGGCCTGTCCTGATGCCCGCGTATGCCACAACTTGCTATCTATCCTAATGGATAACCTCCTAGCAAGATATAAAGAGGCAGTTAATGAAGTGGCATTTCTTCTTTATGTTGAGCGATCAGGCACGCCGACGACATTGAATCACTATCTCAACGATTCTCTTGAGAAATGGTATTATCGCGCTTTTCAGTACACTGTTAATCACGCCTTTGCTGACTTTTACTAGTCGACAGGAGCGAAAGAGCTCTATAATTGAAAAAAAGGCGTTTGATGATTGCTCACACGGGAAGGTGGTACGGGTAGACGATCTGAATCATCAGCAACACATGAGCAACATCGCACATACAGTACAAGATCTTTCTGATATCCTCCGCTCCTACTACAAAGTAGCCCGGAAGCGGTTTGTTGATAATGTTTGTATGCAGGCGGCGGGCTATTATTTAGTAAACGGACCGGAAGCCCCCATGAAGCTATTCTCGCCGTCCTTTGTCAATAAGCTGACTAGAGAACAACTAGAGGAAATCGCGGGCGAGGAAGCAGTGCTTAAACGGAAACGGCGACAGCTTCTAAAAGAGATAGGTGATCTGAAAGCGGCTAAAAAAATCTTGCTTTAGTATCGCCTTGCTTATTGTAAAGTTAATTGATTTTATATTTTCTCAGATTTGGGGTGGTCATGTACAACAGCGCACGTCAACAGTTAAATACTGCACAATATGTTTGCGGTAGAAAAATAATTACCGGGATCCTCAGTTAAGAGCCGCTAGCTCGATTATCTATTCATACTAGGGCCTTCGCAGCGGGGAGGGGAAATAGTCATCATATGTTTATTTGTGAAGCCGATTTCGAGAAGACTGTATGGCAACGTTTCCAAAAGCGGGTAGGAGCCTCATGGTTAGTATAGCAAGGGGAATGCCACCATTAAATTTCTATTTTGAATATGGTTCGGGATGGATAGAGTGCGCCGGTAGGAGAGGATCCTAGAACCATTCCCTCCCACTGCGTTTCAGAGGCGAACGATAACTGCGTAGAGCTACGAAGTAATTGAACTCAGCCTTGTCTTAGTCTTGCCAAGGAACCTATTCGGGAGACACTTCCCCACTGTTGATTGGCAGAGGAAGCAGATGCAGTATGTAATTGTATAAAATAGTAACTTGGCTCTCAACATAGCCGAGACTGGTGTAGGAAATGGTAACGTTCCCTTGGATAATTATATGGAGTCGCTATATTATCTCCTGTGGTGTTCAATGGACTAACTAAGCTAGGCTAATCATCCACCCAAATATCCACCATTGACATCAGGGAGTGCATCTTGCTCGAAAAGAGTATCGAGGGTTGTTCACTATTCTCATCGGTTGGGTTCTGCAGTCAACAGAGAGATTGGGCCGTTTAGTCGACAGGCATGATTGCTTATCTTGTTTTTCCGGACGGCGCCCGGTGTGGTGGAGTGGTTTCATGATTTGATCGGACGAGTTCCTTAACCAGCTGTAATAAGCAGCTTGGAGGGTACCCTTCTTTTTATTAGGGAACCTGCTGGCAATCTCGTTCCATGTAAATCCTTCTTCTCTTAGGTGTACGAGACCCTGTTTCTGCTCACGTGAAAGGGGACCGGTGCTAGTGGTAGCTGGCAGGTCCCGGTCGGTTTTCCTCATCCTTCTTGTACGGCTAATATTTTGTTTTTTCAATCTGCAGGTTGGATTTCTGGACTTCCTTGTAGGCGGTTGTCTGACGTTGCCCTGAATCAGTGTAACAGATTGGAAAAGTTGGCCACTGATTACTCGAAAGGTAGAATATCCCATGAAAACTGGCGTTCGCTCAGCCTCTCGGATATCGACAGACAGAATTGTCCCATCTAAGCGCCACGGCCCGGGAGCTAATGAATGATGGTAACTGCACTCTGTCTGTGCGTCAAAAGTCTCCTCAGAAGCCCCAACCACATGCCTGCCTGATTCTATCGGAGAATTTCGTATCTCAACGTGTGAAAACTCAACATATTTTTGTGGGACCCGAGGGTGAGCTTTGACTGGGTTCTGTCGTTCGTTGGTATTCGGCAGATAGCCCGCTATATATGAAGAAGTAGCACTGCCCTCCCGGGAGGGAAGACATGACTCTGTATTCGGGTCTCCATGTTTGGTTTCTCCAGCGTGCTCATCTAATTCCATAACGCTTGGTTCTTTCTGAAGTCCGTCATCCAAGGCCGCGGCGAAACTCGGGGTCTCCTCATGTAACTCAATCTCAGTCTCGTACCGAGGAAATACATTTCCAGAATTACCTGCAATGCGCGGGTCACAGTGCGCATTACTACACGATTTGGAGACGGCATTCCTTTCCTGGGCAGCGGTAGGATTAATGTAAGGGCCACTTGCATTATTGTCAGACTGTTGGTTGTCCATATCCGCAGTATTTGTAAGACAGGGGGAATTGCAACATGGTTGCTGGCCTGGTACTAAATATGTATCCGACAGTAATTCCCATTCATTGAGTTGAAAGTTAGTTTCTTCTAACTCTGGAACTGTGGATGCCGTAGCATAATCTCGGACAAGCTCAACACTGTCTCGCATATCCGTATCTGTTTCTGTACAACAAATGAAGACTATTAGCAGCTGATGACTGATAGAAAGAGCAAAAGAAAGGGTATGGGAAAGGAAACACCAAGCCATACCTTCCAAGGAGGGATGCCTTTCCTGTTCGAAGCTGCTTGTGCTTATGTCTACATGACAAATGGCGGACGGATGGCCTTCGGCACAGTTTGGCTCAGTGGTGCCACCTCTAGGATGTGAAGTTGAGAATAGAGGAAAGGAGGCATCAGAAACCGGATTTAACACACCCTGCGAACCCTGGAAGGAAAATTGGTCTGGTATAAGAGCAGGCCAAGGTTCATCAACGGTTGGTTCATACAAAGGCTGGTTGCTCAAGGAATGACCAACTTGACACTGCACAGTAGAAGTACCTTGGTTTCTTTGGGGTAGTTCGCAGTCGCGAATGCGATGAGCCGTATTATCCTGGCAAGATTGTTCTGGAATGACTCTATCATACTGAACTTCTGCAGGCCCTAAAATAATCTCTTCACTATTCGTGTCTGGTTCAGAGAACAGGCTATGCAAGGAATTGTGTTCGTCATCATGTATGCTAGAAGTAACGCTAACGCTATCACTAGCTTCCTGACACTCTAACAAATCACTTTGGGATGCAGGCATGGACTCGACTGTTTGAAAATATTAGAAAAGCCATAAAATCCAAGAGCACTTTATAGAACCAATCATTGACATACTGGGAGGGATCTCGCATAATTCGGACCCGCCACTAATGTTTGGAACCATATGTTCAACAGAAGAGTGCAGCTCCATTTCATTCAGATACACTTGCTTGTTGGACGAGCCAGCAGGTGAAAAAGCATTGCATCGCAGGCTAAAACGCTCTTTTCTCGAATAACGGCCGGGGTTAGAATTTGGTTTATAGAAGAGAAAGGCGCTCATATTGCAAATAGTCAAGTAGGTTGAAGAAAAATAATAATAACAGGCCTTTAAGATAAAAGAACAATACTAGGAAAGTTCATTTAATTTATACCCCTCTGGATGTTGCTACACGTGTTTTCAGCAGCGTCACCTTCCGCTATTATGTCACACATCGAAGCCGGGAGTGTTTAATCCCGGTTTAGCCGAAAAGTGTAGACTTTAGGGACACAGTGGGTAGGCTGCACCTTTTTCCCAACTGGGGGTTCCGTTCGCTGGATGCGCGACTGGATCACACTAAGAGATGATCAACCAGATGAAGGGAAAGTATACCTAGGTTCAAACTAAGAAGCTGAGGGATTCGACCACTTCCGATCCAGCCATTGGTTGGCCAACAACGCCAGTGTCACCGGAATCACCGCAAAGGGTCCCATATCGCACCTCAAGAATACAAGTTATCCCATAGGCATCGCCTAACTCAGCGATGTAATAGGCCTGCCCAGAATCGCCGTATACGGAAAAGTGCCGTCCGAGCTATGACAAATCGTAGCAAAGCCACATATGTACTCCTCGGACATCGCTGCAGGGAGACATCGCAGAATTAGTCCTGGTGGGGGGCAACTAGTAAAAAAAAATAAAACCTGAGAATCGGAATTAGACAAGTCCTATGACGCATTGGACCGAACTACAAGCGTCGACATATCCGGCATGAGTTAGCATGAGTTAGGGCGAAGGGCAAGAGAGAGAGGTGGAGGCAGGATTGTCCAACATTTGGGCCAGTAACTTTGTCGAAGTATATCCACCGAATCGAGTAAGGTGATAAGGCACCCAAATTGCCCTTTATCCACATCACGGTTTGCATGACGCTTCCTCGTCATCACCGGAATAGTAGGATCCCAGTCGATGCAGGCTGGAGAGGCGGGCCCCTTTCCTTAGCAATGAACATCCCCAAAGAAGCGACATACAGGTTGGCTCCACGTACAACATATCCACTGTCAATGTCGGAACACCTGCTCATGAGCTGAAACGGAGCAAAGCCAATCATATCTCTTCATCCAATCAGGCTAACGGCGTGTGGTGAGCCGAGGGCAGCAATCAGGAGCCCATCCACCCATTATTGGGGCTTGAGCTTACAATATGAACGTTGTGCCGTCGTCTGAAAGGAGAAGGTCTGCCGCGGTTGGCTTTGGGGATCAGAATCATTGCCATGCAAGCCACATTGTTGACAGGCATCAACCATAGAAATAAAATGGCATGGACTGTTGTGTACGTAGACAGTGTACAGAGAATTTGCGCGTACGAAGACCGTAGGACCACCGCTAACAGGCAGGCGAAACAGTTGCGTCCTACACAAAGCCAACCGGACAATCGGCGACCGTGACAAGAATCGAGCAGAAACGAAGCGAAAAGGCCTCAGTGAGGGTACGTTCTAGCCCTCAGCAGGATAGAAGCATGGACGGGGGCGAAAAACCCGTGCTGAGAAACACTCATCAGCCGGCCTCAGCGAGAGTTGAGACGGTGGTAAATTTGAGGGGGAAAACAGAACGTGACGGATACGAGGGCGGGCAGCCGGGGGCTATATAGCGGCGAGGGGTCGGGCGGTCAGGGGCGGCATTTCCGGGTTGGGCGAGGCCGTTTCCAGCTTCGGCGGCCCCTAAAGGTAAATTACTGAATTAAAAATCTTAATTAATTTACTATAGACAGAATGCCCCACTATTAGAATATATATCTATCAGTTTACACCCCTTCTAGATTAGAGTAGAATTAATTAAAGATAATAAATTACTAATTTATTAACTAATTTTAAAAGATATTAATAAATAATCTTAATAGTATTACTAATTAAATATTTTTTATAATAGATAATTATAATACTTATTAATCTATATTTAATAAAGATATTATAATAGTAATTATAGATTATATTACTATAGTATAGACTAAGCAGCTTAGTAATATATTTAAATTAATTCTTTATAATATATATTAAAAATAGAAATTATTAAAGAAAAGCTTTAATCTATTTTAAATAGTAATTTATATATAGCTTCTATTAAATAATTTAACTATTTAATTACTATATATTTAGAAATTTCTTCTATAGTTAATTTAATATTAAAATTTAATCTAAGAGTTAGTGCTCTATTATTTTATAATAATAACTATAAATAGTAAATATAGTCTAGAAAAAAGTAATCTAGTTCTATAAATTATAAAAAAAATTCTATTTCTATTAATTATTAGTTAAATTATTTTAAAGCTTTTATAGTAATAGTAATAAAATTATTTTTTTATAAATCTTTTTAAAATAAAAAAGAAATAACTATTTTAGCTTATTCTAAGTTAGCTAAATCTATATAATAATAAATTAATAAAATCTTTTTATACAAAGATGAAGCTTTTTATAGCTTAGAATCTATTTATTATTACTTTAGTAAATATAGTTAAAACTAATAGTAATATTCTAAATTTTTTTATTATATATCTATAACTAAATAATCTATCTAAATAGTATTTATATATTATATAATAAAAAGTGCTTATATATCTTATCTAAAATATCTACTAAATAATTAATTTTATTATAATTTACTATCTTAACTATCTACTCTATTATTAATATTTAAATAATCTTAATTAGTGTAGAGAGATAGATAGTATAGTAGTTTAGATTTTAAAAATTAAAATAATTAATATTAATTTTAAAAATAATTAAAAACTCTATAATAGTACTTTTAAATAGATCTTTTTTTAAAAAGTAATTAAAAAAAGTAATTAAAAGTACTAAATAGATTTTATTTAGCTAATTTTTTAAAATTTAAATTAAATATTATATTTTAAATTAGTTATTAATTAATTAATTAAGTAGTTAAATACTATATTTTTTTATTTAATCTAGAGCTGTTAACTACACTGTAATCAGCTAATAGTAAAAAATAATTAATTAATTAAGATAACTACTATAGTAAACAAAATAGATTAGTTACTATTATATCTACTAATACTACTAATATATAGATAAATAGAGATAAATTTAAATTAATTAATTCTATACTTTTAGTTAATAGAAGAAGATATTAATTTAAATTTAATTAAAATTATTAATTTAATAACTGATAATAGTTTAATAGACTTAATAAATAAATTATTTTATACTTTAAATAAAGATAGTTAATAAAAATTCTTTTTTACTATTTAGTATTAACTTTAGTAAAGCTATTAAAATAAGATTCTAATTTTATAGATATTTAAATTAATAGATTAATTTTATTTATAAAGAGATTTTATTAAAATACTTTTTAATTAAAATAAACTATTATTAAATAGTCTAGACTTACTAATTCTGCTTATATATTTAATTAGTTTAACTTTAAATAAACTTAGTTTTATTTATTTAAATAGTTTTTTAAATTTACTCTATTTAGTTTACTAATATAATAGTAAAGAAATAGCTAATTATTTTAATAATATAGAATTATTAATAGCTAATATATTTAGTAGTAGTAATAAAATTAGATTTTTAATAGTAATCTTAATTCTGTGATTATTAAATATTAAAATAACTGTAATTAAAATAATTTTAAAAAGTATTAAATAATTAATTAATATAGAAGTAACA
The DNA here is from genome assembly GCA_008274985.1 of Aspergillus sojae. Taxonomy (NCBI): domain Eukaryota; kingdom Fungi; phylum Ascomycota; class Eurotiomycetes; order Eurotiales; family Aspergillaceae; genus Aspergillus; species Aspergillus sojae. The sequence continues at coordinate 5,444,887 of CP035528.1, read as the reverse complement.
AGAATAGTATAATTTTAAATAGATAGAAAGATAAAGAATTAAAAAACTATTTAATAAAAAAAATTAACTAGATTTTTTATAGAACTTAATTTAAAACTTTTTAAATATTTTAGTTAGAACTGTTTAACAAAGCTCTATAATTTTAATTAATAGATACTATTAATAATAGATATAGAGATATTAATTTAAATATTATAAAATAATTATATAATAATAATTAATATAGATTTAGAGATAATATATTTTATTATATATAAAGAGATCTATTAAAATAGAATTTTTAAATATATAAATATATCTTTTAGTTTTAGTCTTTTAAAATTTAAAAGATTAAAAATAGTAAAGAATACTAATATTTAAAAAAAATAAATTATAATAAATACTATATAAATTTAAATTAATATATAGATATATTAAGAATAACTATTTAAATATATATATTAAGTAATATTATAATTTAATAGATTATTTTCTATAAATATAGAAATAGAAAAGACAATAAAAAAGATTAATTAATATCTTATAGATTTAAGATTACTAAATTAATTAAAAAAAGAAAATAGAAATTAATAGTTAAAAATATATACTGTCAACAGATAGAAGTATATATATATAGATAGAGACACAGATTATAGTAGAGCAGGCCAATAGATAGGCGAGTAAATCCAGCAAGGGCTTGATAGACTATGCACTAGGGTATAGAGTGATTTTATATTATTGTGTTGTTAATATCTACCCTGATTTTACCCCTTATACTCACTTGAAAGCAAAGAAGATAATGTATCTCTCAAGCAGACTCAAGTACTGCAAACATGCGGTAAAGCCCCGAGTTGGCTCACAGTTGATACAGAGGATGATGATGATGATGATTCATACGCCGACCCCTCGCCTCAGGGCGATATGCGGGACCGCCACTATCTGTACTCTATCTGTGCGTCTATTTACAGTAAACTATTACTTTCCTGACGAACTTGGAGCCTCGTCAAGGCCTGTGTTGGCCTATGCCTGGTGTTCTGTTCTGCCGCCCTCGTGGCGCGCGACTTCGAAATCTCTGCGATGCCTCTGCATAGTCCAGTACCGCGCCTAAGACGCTGCTGTCCTGCGGGGCATCTTGTAACCTACCTTCCTTACCTTGTTCAGCTCCTCCTAGCATATCTGAAATGTTGTTGAATGCTCTTCCTATTTTGCGTCGTAGCTCTTGGCGCAGCCTGTTTAGCCGCGGGCAGTCAATGAACACATGGACCACTGTCTCTACCGCCCCACATTCACATTTTTCCTCTTCCTGGAAGCGATGTTGCTTGCCATATGTTGCCAGCCACGAGTGGCCGGTCCGGAGTTGGGTGAGCAGATAAGCTCGGTTGCGAGGGAGTGAGCCGTAGAGCCGGCGGGTGCGGCTTGACGGTAAGGTCCGATCGATTTTGCGGAGGTGCCCTCCTTTCTTGGAGGTTCTCCATTCTTGTTCCCATTCCTTGCTAATTCTATCGCGGATATATCCCTTTTCACGGGACAAAAGATGTCGGAACGGGTGTTTCTTTTCTAGGCCTACTGCTTCTTTGGCAAGCCGGTCTGCTGTCTCATTTCCAGGGTCACCGCAATGTCCCGGGACCCATTGTAGTCGCAGCGGGATTCCTCGGGCTTTTAGCTCCCCAGCCGCCTGATGGATGGCCTGAAGAATTCGCTGGCCTGACTTATTCCATGCATTCGCAATTGCCTGCAGTGCGGACATACTATCGCTGAGGATTGTTGCTGGGCCTCGTGTTGTTGTCGCAGTAGTTTGATTCTTTTGCGCCAGTTGAAAAACCAGCCCAATTGCATAATAGATCGCCATGAGTTCTGCTGCATAGACAGACCAATAGCTCATTGAACCGATACTAATTTGTCGGGACCCCAAAATCTGCTGATTTTTGTCCAGGGCTACTGCTGCAGCACCCAATTGATTTTGTTGTCCTGATGCATCTGAAAACACCGTGGCACCTGTCATTGCTTGCCTTGCTGAGGCGTTGGCTTTGGCCTTCTCTCGGTCAGGCTCGATTTCAATTTCCGTGAAGGGCTGAGTTCGCCATGGTGCTAGGGGTGTTGGGTCAATGGTTTCTAGGGCTTGTAGACGGTTAAGGTCCATAGTCCGCATCGTTTCTGCAAGGGGGAATCGTTGACCACTTCCAATATGTGAACTCCGCGCTATTGCTCGAACGATCACTCCGTGGATTGGGTGATTTCCTGGTAATGTGCTGAGGCGGGCCGCTGTTATCTGTGCCCGTTGCTTAAGTCGCAAGTGGGTGGGTAATATGTGGGATTCAACTTCCAGTGCCTCTGTGGATACTGTTCTAAAAGCAGAGAGGATCCGGATAAGGGCCGTTCGTTGGACCGTTCTCAGGAGCCTTAGGTGTGTTTTGTCTCTGAGTGGGTTGTGCCAGACTGTAGATGCATAGTCTATGGTCGGCGTTACACACGCTTGGTAGAGTTGCCGCATCTGTTCTGGTCGGAGGTGTCTGAGCCCCCCAAGGGCTATATTCACCTTAGTCGCTCTCCTCACTGCCCGCTGTATATGTTCTTTCCATCTCATCTCTTTATCAAAGATGACCCCTAGGAGCTTAGCCGTGTCGGCTGGTTTAATGACCTGGCCGTTTATGAGAATCTGCCCTTTACAATGCTCACTCTTGCGGCGAGTCAAGTGTATTAGCTCGGTCTTCTCAGCGGCGAAAGACGCGCCGGTTCGTCGCGCCCATTCGTCAATCCGCGGGATGTCTTCTTCCTGGATTTTCTTGATGTTTTCCTCCGCTGATGGGCTGGTTCTCCAGCGGAAATAGTCATCGATAAATGCAGATGCACCACCGTTGCTGTCCACTGGTTGGTCTACCAGGTCCGAGTTATAGAAGCAGAATAAGATTGGTGAGAGTGGGGATCCTTGCGCGAGGCCGGCATGTTCTAGGGGGAGGTTTTCAGTCTCAAAGTCGTCAAATGTAACACTCGCTTGTCGATTTTCCATAAAACTACAGATCCACTGTCGGGCTTTAAATGGGATACCTTTTGCCCGTAAACGAGTGTCAAGGCTGGTTTTGTTGACCCCATTGAATGCGCCTTTAAGATCGAAGGCAACTAGCGTGACCACCCTGGATCGCACCCATGCTCGATCGATCGCGTTAGCAAGTACTAGAAGGGCTTGCTCAGTGTTACGTCCTGGTCTGCCCCCAAACTGCGTGTCTGGTAGCAGACCGTATTTCTCAGCCCAATAGGACAGCCTTCGGGCCATAACCGCTTCCAGTAATTTCCCCAGGGTGTTCAGCAGCGAGATGGGCCGGTAGGCCCCAGGTGCAGAGTAGTCCGGTTTACCCGGCTTCCGCAGTACCACGATTCGTGCCCGTTTCCATTGATTGGGGTAGTAGCCAAGGTCTAGTGATTTTGTGAAGATTATGGTGATGGTTTCCTTCAGGTATGCCCATAGTTGCTTCCAGACGAGGGTTGGGATACCATCCTCGCCAGGGGCTGTGGTTCCCTTAGCTGCTCTGATTGATCGGTGAATCTCTATTTCTGTAATCGGCTCCCACCGCAGCTCCTCCGCGGGGGACTCCACTTCTTCGTCCCCGGGATCTGCCATTTTTGGAAAAAAGGCTTCCAGGAACACCTCTGCCTTCTCTTGGTTGTCTGTGACTTCTTTGGTGTCCACCTTGAGTGTTGGGATGCTCATGTCGGCATCACGGGGGCGCATGTAGGTGGCTGCTTTCCACAGGTGGCCTTCGCCTGCTTTGTCAAGGAACTCTCTCCAGTGGCCGGACTTTGCCTTTTCAATCGCTCTTGTCCATTGTCGTCTTTTCCGCCGCATTTCTTCAAAGAGAGTTTTTGTCATTGGGTGACTAGGTCCTAGGATTGCACATCCATCCTGCCATCTCCGGCGGATCTGATTGACTTCGGTCTGTTGGACCTTAAGATCTGGGGTGAACCATCGCTTGGAGTATGGAGATGGCGCTAAGAATGGGACATGTTGGTCAAGGACAGTGGTTGTTGTATGAACCAGATTCTCGACCACTTGATCCAGGTCCTGGCTTGACAGGATCCTTGGTTGTGGGTCAATCAGGTTGAGTATGTCTTGGCCCACCTTCGTCCAGTCAGCTCGGTCATAGGCTCTTTTCAGCTTCGGTTTTACGTTTTGCTTCAGTTGGAGACTCCATTCCGAGTATGTCCCGCGATGGTCTGACCCATAGTGGTGGTGGTAGAGTTGACACTTGATTAGTCTTTCTGTGTTGTTAGTGAGTGTGAGGTCTAGGACTGATGTTTTTCCAGGTTCTTTGAGAGACCAGAATGTAGGCTGGCCTGGAGCCAGGCACCATTGTAGTTCGTGGGCTTGAAAGAAGTTAATCAGCTCCTCTGCGTGTTCTGCGAAAGAGTGGTGAACAGGACGGTGGCTCCATGCAGGGTGGTGGCGGTTCCAGTCCCCAGCCAGAATGAGTTTTGTTACTCGGTTGTTTCCTTCTGCATGTTGTCGGATGCTTGTCTGGATTTCTTCTAGGATCTGTTGTGCACTGGAAACCTCTGGCGCTTCATACAGTGCGACTGGTGGGATATAGACGGAGAATATAAGGTATTGTAGTTCTGGGGTCCAGATTTTGATGGCCACCACATCCGGATGATTGCAGTGGATTTGCCGATGTGATGATGTTGAGATCCTTCGGTTTACATAGAGAAGGCTGCGGAACCGGACTGATTCGTCTGTATAGGTTGGTCGGTAAAGTCTCCATGCACTGTGGTTAACATGGCTTCGATAAGCAGTCATTGGTGGCTCTTGGATCAGGAGCATGTCCAGATTCTGACTCTGATGATCATTGATAAGAGCCTCCATTCCCGGTCTCGATTTCATGATATTCAACTGTAAAATACGAAGGTTTGTTGTCATTGGGACGACCTGGGGTTAAGGGGTGCTTGGCACATCCGGTCTCCTGTTGGGTGTTCTCCATTGCAGTCCGAGCATTTGGGTCTTATTCCTGGGAAACAGTGGCGTTGGTCATGCTCTCTTGCACAGTAGCCACATTTTACTTGCTTCTTACATGACCAAGCTAGGTGGCCAAATTGCTGACAGCGACGGCATCTTTTCTGTTCAACCCGGTAGGGTTCAATGCTTCCGATGAACCTCTGCCCTACTAGCAGTCCGTTGTTGATGATCCATTCCGCTGCCTCCGGTGAATCAAGCCAAATCCCCATCGAGGCCGACTTGCCCATGGGCATGTCTCTCTTCTTTAGCCATGCAATGTCTTCAACCCGGAATTCTTTTTCATAAAGATCATTTTCTATCATGATCTTCTCTATTCCTTGTTTCTTGTTCTCTTCCAGATTAAAGTCTTCTGTAGGGACTCGATGGACCACGATGCCAAACCGAGGTTTCACTACTTTAGTGTTATTTCCCAGTTCTTCAAGCCACTCGGTATTGTTCCGGGCTGTCTCAGCGGATTGGGCATCTCGGAATCGGATGACATATCCTGTTTTTGTGGGGCCGATGCCGGCCACCTGCACTTCTTTCGTGGGTTCCGCATTTAGAAGGGCTGTTCTGATATGTGTGTTTGCCGCATCGGTCGGCAGGAACCTCGAGAAGCGGTCATTATCGATTTCTTCGTCGAGAGTCGGTGCAGTGCTGATTCTAACGCAATTCGGTTCATTTCGGGGGCGTGGAACAGTTGTTTTGGGGTCTGGTACCGGGTTACCGGCTACCACTGCGGCCCAGGATTTTGTCGGGGGCGTGTTCGGCTGTTGTGCTTCGGTTTTGGCCCGGAGGGCTTGAATCTCCTCTCGCAATTCTACATTCTGTGTTTGCAGGAGCTGCTGTTCCGCTTTCAGTTCCCGAATTTCTGCTCTTGCTGCCTCGATGATTTCTGTTTGGTGGGCAAGTGCCTCCTTGAAGCTGGTGAAGAATTGCCGGACATCTTGATTTGTCACCCTTCCATTGTTTTCCCCGCAGGTCGCGAATTCAGGGTTCGAGATCGGCTCATTTCCTTCCGTATCTACACCCCTCTTGCGGCGTTTTCTTGTCAATGGGATCCTTGGGCGAAAGACTTCTTGCGTGAAGATTCGTGGTGTTTCCTCCGTGTTTGTGGGATGGGGTTCGGCAACCCCTGCGGGCGGGATCGCCATCGGGCCGAGACTAGTTCCCGCTCGGCACACAATGACAGCTTCAACCACTCAACAATTTTGATATGGCACAATTACAGTTGCCATATATTCATACAGAGTCCGCCGCCCGAAAATCGTTCTTTCCTCTGGTCATCTGGTCCCAGTTGATACAGAGACGTCCGAAATCGCCTTCCATGCCATGATATATAGAATTATGTTTTTGAACCCTAATCACATGATACACTAACTAAATATGGACAAAGGCTGTAGTTGTGTATATTTGGGTATTGGTATCTGACCGGTAACAGTATTGTATGCTACTTATTCTACCGGTTTCTTTTATATATCACAACGGTATTTTTACCCCGCCTCAATATCAATTGAATTAATCTATCTTCTCAATATACTGAATAACATGTATATAAAGATCAATAGAAACTGCGCTGATATAAGGGCTATACTCGCAAATAACTAAGTCACTTACTTTTTGGCTGAAGATAAGCCCCGCCTTGTTTCCTCTTTGTCCTTTCGCAAATGATGGGAAGGATCGTACTGTAAAAATTCAATCTCATTTATTGATGGATTGCCCCTAGAGGCATCATGATGCGCCTTCTATGGGAGGCTTTCCTCCTCGTATTTGCAATAGGTGTCCCACAAGGTGATACCCTCATAGTTTCCCTCGGTTGTGACTTGAACCCCTGTTTCAGCCGACTGCGAATAGACCGTAAACGGAATGTTCACCTGAGATTTCTTCGCTTTGCATATTCCTGTCACTCTTTTATAGGGAGGTGCAACTACAGGGAAAATGCCACCGTACTTTTCCGAGTAAGTCGTAGTCTTAGCCCACTTGAACTCGTGGCTTGTGGTGCCTGAAACTTCGATTTTTCCTTCGGCGATGATTGGAATGCCCGATTTGAATGATGTGCCAACTGTGATTGAAAATCCATGTGTTTGCTCGAAAGTGGATGAAACCTCTGTTGCATTATCGAAAGTAAAAGTCGAAGATTGCTCAATAGAGGTATCATTGTCAAGAATCTGTCGTCCAATAGTAGCCTCCCCTTTGTCGATAATTTCTCCCTTATTTATGTGATATTCTACCCTCACGATCTCCATATCCTCAAAAAGGAATGTAAAGTATTGGTCGCTGTACGTGGGAGAAGTGGGAGCACTTGTAACCTCCGGCGACTTGGAGGTACGGGAAACCAAAACCCTATCTGCAGCACTTTTGAGACGGAAGTATCCGGCGTGAGTCCCAGATCCTGGTAGGAATTTGAATTTCTGGTCGCTGTATTTTGCATCTGAACTGTGCCCAGCTAAAGGGTTGCCAGAACCTCGTGCAAAGATGACCTTTCCAGTCACTTTGCTCTTGATTCGATACTCCCCTCCACTCAACTTCACAAGGGTGAAGAACTGATCCGCATATGAACTGTTGACATTGTGATGACCAAACTCAGGGCTTCCGCTGTTTCGGGAAAACAGCACTTTCTTGGATGTATCATTGTATAGGCGGAAGTAAATGCCGTCCGGTGGGATATACAACTCAGTCATCGTCACAGCTGGAGTGGAGTGGTTTGGATGAGAAAAAGAGATATAAACAGAGAGGCCTGGCTTAGAGTTGTGAAATGGATAGTTGATGAGAGAAAGACACTACTACATGGTGATATGACCTTTTATATATACATCTCCCTCAAGTTTAGTAGTTTTCTTATGTGGTACTAGGAGACACGCTAGTGCCATAATTTCCTCCTGCTAGTGTCCAGTATGCATTATTTGTAACCGTGACACGTACTACGTTGCATTTGTGATAGCGTGCTGCGTCACTTACGGGGAGACCTATTGGTAGTACTGTCTACATCCGGCGTAAGCCGTCTACAGTAACATTTATGAAGCTTATTTACTGGTTCAGACTCCGGATGTAACCCCGGGGTCAAAGGCTTGGACGGAAAACTTGTTTTTACTTTTTGTCTCCGGTGGATAGAGAGAGCGTTAATCAGCTGCTAGTCGAGGTGTAACAGAGATACAGATATCCTTCCATAAAAATGGTGCGTTGCGTAAGGGCGTCCACAGTTTTGCCCTCACCTAATTGGATATGGAGAACAAAAACAGAAAGCGCGCCGTACGAAACGCTGCCGCAAGTCACATTTAGCCGAACCAACTACTACCTCCCTTACAGATCTGCGGCAGCAGAGTAGTTCAGCTCTTACGTGTCAGAGCCACATCTAGAAAATCCTGGATCAAGATTTCGAGAAAGGATTACTCAATCCGGCAGTGATTATCAATTACTAGCGGCCAAAGATCTTTGTGGCTGGCTGGAAAGCCCGGGCCAGGCCACGGTTGGATGACTCGACTCTAGAAAGTGGTGGTAGTATGTGATTTTCAGATGAGGGTTTATCTACCTCTTAGTGGTGCATAGAATACTTCAAGAAGTAGCCTGCTTGAGGATCCAAGGCCCACTCTGGTAATCTAACAAGCAGCTCGGACCTCTGCCGTAAGTCACATTTTAAATCCAACAAAGTTTTGCAAGCGTTTGGAGACAAAAATATCACTCTTCCAGAAATAGTTTTAATTGATACGTCATGACTTATGTGTGTGATACATCATAGAGCGACTGAGGTGGTATCTCCGTGGACCAAAGACTCGTCCTTCATATGCGTTGATGAGCTGGCAGTGAAGACCAGCGTTTGGTTTTGTTCATGCCCGCAAATGTTCGCGCATCCGAAAGTGTTTCTTTGGAGAACTCCTTCCCATACAAATCGGGCCAGTCCGCAGAGCACGTATGCGTTAGAACTAGGGGCGTCATAGCTCCCAGAGACATGTCATTTCAGGTGGCAATGCTTGATGCGGAAAGTATCAAGTCAACCTAGCTACTGGGTGCCACGAAAGATGTGGTGATCAGCCACTGGTCGAATTGTGCCTTGGCGGAGCACGGCACGGGCCGCTACTGGTGCAAAGAGACGGAAGCTCGGCAACAGGCGCTCTATTTCCGGATCTAAGAGATAATTGTCCTAAAGCGTTCTCACTGTTTCGTCCCCCCTTCTCCGTAGCCATGCTTTATAGTTTTATCCCAGTCGTTACGTCGAAAGATTCCAAAGAGGTCCCTCACTAGTTGGACCGTCGTTTCGATGTAAATAGCAGCGCAAAGAACCCACATTGCAATGGAAATCCCGGGTGAAGCAGTAAAAGAGTGTGTTTCGCAACTTCGGCCCCAGCGTCGATTCGATTTGGGATAAAAGCTTCAGGAGCGACGATTCCTTTCTTCAGGCACAATGACCTAGGTTGCCTGCAGAGGAAGATAAGAAAAGCTGTGACTGAAGCCTCAATGGAAGAAAACCTTGGTTGTGTCCATGTGCAGCCTACATGAGCTAGTGGCTTTAAAGCGGCACTACAGGTTTTACCTCCTCGTGTACGAGGCACATTTAAACGGTGCTGTCAGTCCGAATGGAAAGGGCGCGTGCGACTATTTTGGCGTCAACCCAAGGAATGTCGATATTTTGATGGGCACTTTCGCCATTTCGTTTGGTGCTAGTGGAGGGTATATTGCGAGCAGCCAGGATGTGATTACCAAACTCAGAACGACGAATCCAGGATGCAACTACGGCGAGGCACCCGTACCAGCTGTGATGACACAGATTATTGCTTCTATGAAAATCATCCTTGCCAATGGGGAGGGAAGTGGTGGAGGAAACACCCGACTGAAGCAGCTGCTCTGGAACTTGCGCTATCTCCGTCAAGGTCTGAGACGAATTGGATATACTGTTTATGGCAATCAAGACTCACCGGTTGTGCCCGCACTTCTCTTGAACCCGGCTAAAACGCCAGTATTTTCGCGCGAGATGCTTCCGTGGAAGTTCTCTGTCGTCGTCGTCGCCTATCCTGCGACTCCGTTGCATTGTCTGGAGTGCGCTGAAGCGCTGAAGCGATGCACACAAAGAATGACCTGGACTACGTACTATCTTCATGTGAAGAGCTTTGTAGTGTGCTTCCGTTGAGCCTGTCCCCTTGTTAGATCTTTTGAGTGGTTCTTTTATTCGGGTAAAGAACTGAATTTTCATTTGAATCAATAGCCGATATCCACCCCGTACGCACGAATTCGTTGATGGAACAAATAGCTTCTGTAGCCAGCGAAGGACAATCTCATCGGTAGTCCAGCAGTCCTTCGAAACCTCCATCCGTCAGTCCTGTGGGAGGTTATCAAGGCAAATCTCGATATAAACCTTGTCTTGGAAACATCACGCACAGAGATATCTTCAACGCATGACGACCTTGCGGTATCGCACGCTTGTAATGTCGAGCATGTTATCCAGTGTACGAACTGCGTTTGGAGGGGAGGCCAGCTGTTACTACTGGAATTGAAATCGACCCGCTGGCTACTATGCTTTATTTTAATCTTCTACGTACATCTGTTTCGCATTCCAAACCACACTCAGGCACTTTCAAGAATATGTTAGTCATCCACCGGCTGTCGCGGTTGGTATTCTGGCCTGGGAGTGTCTGAGCGCCGATGCCGGATGTCTTCTTTTATCAACATTGCATGAAGGTACATATTGGCCTGTAGAAATAGAATGTAGCCAGTGGGAGCATGGAGAGAATCCGCATCAAGTCGACACGAGTAGACTACACCGTGCATATGCACCAATATATATCAAGAGAGACCCTGTGGGGCCTCTGTAATCCAATTGCTCTTCCACAAACAGGTTATAATTTTGAGGATCAACCCTGAAGTGGGTCTTCATTAATACACATATAAGAAACCATGAAACAATCCCAGCAAGCAAGCCAAAGCCCCGATTGCCAGCGCGGAATACGCCTGAAGTTTACCGTTGGAGTTTAAGCCCACAGGAGGAGCACAGACCATCTATTTCCCCATTGGGAAAGTTCACGCGAAAAGTCATTATAAATGGAAAAGGTGGGGAGCAGACGAGAGAGGGAGAGACAGGGAGTAGTTTGTGAATTGTAATCTCTCCGCTGGCTTCACTAAGCAAGAATACTTCTTCTTCTCCATAGAATCCCTGGCGGACTCCCAGCACGGCGCACACGGAAGTCGACAAACATATCCATCATGCCATACACCGGCGATATACCTGCAAGGCTGGTGCTGAAAGGCACCCCAAGAGAGGTACGGTCTTCTGAGCCCCATGGGAATGTTCATCTGGATTAATCCCCCTACTTGACTGCTGCTCTCACCGTTATCTAAACACTCCGCACAGATTGGTCTCGCACATGGTCGCCAGCTTCAACCCCAAATCAAGGATCAACTGGAGATTTATCGAGAGATGTTCGAATATACCTCCAAAATGGACTGGCCCCAGGTGCGCGCACTGGCGGAAGAATTTCGCTTCACGGCAGAGCAAGCCATTCCCGATATCCACGCAGAGATGCAAGGTATCGCGGACGGCGCGGGGGTGGATTTGCTGGATATCGTGGCGTTAAATTGTCGGAGCGAGATTTCCTTGGGAAGATTTTCAGACGGATGCACAGCGCTTTCGTGGAAGATGAGTGAACAGGCCAGGACCTTGGCGCAGAACTGGGACTGGACCACGAGCGTAGGGAAGAACATGGCGATGGTGCGCATTGAACAGCCCAGTAAACCGGTGATCCACATGGTGACTGAGGTGAGTTGCATTGGCCCAATTCCATTCGGGACGCAGTGCTCGCGGTGAACCCGATTCACTTGCCACGGATCAGGGTTGATTGTATGGCATTAGGCAGGAATTGTTGGCAAGATCGGATTCAACAGCGCCGGAGTTGGCGTCGGTCTAAATGCCATCAAGGCACCTGTGTGTGACAGCTCGAAAGTTCCCATCCACGTCGCTCTCCGGCTATGTCTCGAGAGTGACTCCGTCGACGCAGCCCTAGAACGACTAACCTCCCTCGGGGGTGCAGCTTCGAGTCAACATATTCTCCTTGCCGACAGCTCGAAATCACTGGGACTTGAGTTGTCTCCTCTCGGCGATGTTCATATCGAGGAGGATCAGAACGGAATGATTATACACACAAATCACTTCATCGCAAACGACCGTGTGCGGCAACCGCCATGGCTTCCGGGCTCTACGGTGCGACTGTCGCGGTGCCAACAGCTTTGTGACGAACTCATCCAGGAAGGAGTTGCTGGAAACAAGATTACCCCGAGCCTTTTGAGAGAACGGATCTTCTCAGATAGGTATAATGCTCCAGAGGGCATCTGCTGCTCCGAGGATCTATCGTTGCATCCAACCAAACACTGTTCAACATTGTTCAACATCGTGATGCATCTGGAACCAGGCCAGCTGGGGGCCGAGGTCGTTTTCGGGCGTCCTGGGTATGAGGAGGAGAGTACCGTAGTCAAGTTACCATGGTAATTTGGCCATGGCACTCTCGACTGTTCCGCTGCTTGTCTCAGAACCAAATAACTAGAGTGATGGTGGTTGAGGGCCTTGAACGCACATGTTCAGATGCTAGAACTCTGGTCCATGTATACGTTATTGTTAAGAGAATACCATGCCCCCGTTAAATACGAAGTCAAACCAGGTCGCCGTTCCTTGTACCCCTGTACGGTGGGAGATATGTAGTGTAGTGTAGAAGAGTAAGTTCGATCTTCTATAGCGGATTCCTGGCATCTGGGAGAATAGTTGTGCCGAGGGATTGATCAGCTGATAAACCATAGATCTCTCTTTGACGCGCTCTCTCTCCCTGGCAGACGGAACCTCCTCAAATTACAGTATACGGCATCAATACCAGGAGATTGAATACCCCGTGCAATTATCCTTGATCAGTCATTCCATAGTCGCGTCGTTTACTATAATAAATTTGCTTCCACAGAATTTGTAAGGTGACATTGGAGTCTTGTGGGTCCTGTCGGAGTCTATCCTTTCACTAAAGCTCATCTTCAACTGTGGAGAATGACTATTTTAATCTCTAATAGATATCGCTCGGCCATTAAATTCAGCTTTGACAAAGAACAATCCAATACTATTATTTAAATCATCATCTATTACTGGAAAGACTACTGTCTATTTATAATCTGATACTTAAATTGTGAACATAATAATATCTATTAATTAATAGCAACACTCTTCCAGCGAAGTTTGACTGTTGGACTTGGCTCTTTTAATTAACTATCTACTGAGCTCTTGTTTAATACTTTGTTCTGTCTGGATATACACTCTTTATTCAAATTTTAACAGATAAATCTCAGATTTAGATAGATAGTAGACTCTCTTAATCAGTATAATAGAATAGTCTTGTATAGACTGAATCTTTTTTATATTTTGTTACGCACATAAATAATCACTGATATTACTCTACACAAATTTTATAAGATATTATATATCAAGACATATACTCTCTATAATAAATTTGGTGAATTTATATCTATTCTAAGTTGAAAGTAATACTGTTTTAAATATCTTTAGAAGTCTTTCAAGATATAAGTGTAGAGTCTTATCTCAGTTCAAAAACAATTACACATGACTAAAGCTGAACTTAGTCAACTAAGATTGTTCAAGTCCTTGTCTAAAATATACTTAATAAATAAATCTATACAAAAATCTTATATTATAATTGTTTCTCTTCATTAGACTATCTTAATTTATAGACAGCAATTATACACACTCTTGCAAGTCCAATCAGAGAGCTTAGACTGAAATTATAAATTTAACTTTATAGGCTTATATGCATTCTCTTATTATAATAAATAAATTGATAAAGTTGAATATAAAATATTATATACTGGATATCAACTTGCTATTAAAAAAGATATTATTGACACCAGAGACACAAAATAGAGATATAAGACTTGAGACAAAGTGTATATGCAAGATGGCTTTCTCAATTACTTTCAATAATATAAACAGACACAGATTCTCTGGAGATCTAGTGACAAAGGTAACAACCAGCCATCTGAGCTATCTGTGTCTGCTCAAACAGGAGGTTACTTTAAAAGAAGGGAGTGAAAATTATATGGAATCCATTTGCTAATTTATTTCAGCCACACTACCGAGTAGTGACAATGGAGAATCCAAACCTACAATACAGCTCGAGTTCACAAGTAGTGAATTATTCTACCAGAATCCGCCCCATTTGGTCTGTATTTCACCTCCGCGTCTGGCTTGACCAGATGCCTGGGACAGTAATTGCTCGAGTTTTTACCAAATACCTTCCTGACTGGATGACATTTGACATTCGTTCCGCGGCGCTCGTCGCATTGTTCAAACTCTATCTCCTTCCTGCAACCACAAATATACTGGATATACCCCGACTCGCACATTTTGGCCTAGTAGGTAAAAAAAGTTAATCAGGCTGAGGTATGGGGATATCCGTCTCTGTACGGTGTTCTGTAGCCAACTGACCTATCTCCCCGGATACTCGATTACAATGACTAATGCAGAGAAGGGACCTCACTTGAACAATCCAGAGCCTGTATGGTTATGCTGGAGGGCCGTGCTGAACGTTTGCTTATTGCTGATACACCGAAAGAAAAGATTGATTGAAATTCAAGGCTGTACTGTGTATGGGGTGCCCCAAAACGAAAGGTCGTGTCCACTCAGGAAGGTTTGGAAGCATCGCTTATGGGCTGGCAAAGTCAGATAAAGATGGAGAAATGACTACAGGCGATACGCCCTGCCCTTGGCCATCGTTGCCAATCCACTACCCCTCTTCCACATTTGGAGAGGAACGAGGCCTGAACAAACCAACTACCTACCGGAGGCACGTACTTTCACTGTTTCAAGCAGTCTAACCGCGGACATGCATATGTGGCTGAAATGATTGGACAAACTGTGTCGAATCTGTGCCGCTCAGCTGGGAGTGAGGCCGCTTCTCGGAGACTTTATTAGCCTGCTGAGCCGCTGCTCCTACGCCAACCTGTCAAGAAGAATCCCTGGACGGCATTGTCAGGGATAAAGCGAAACCCAAGAATGTCGATCCCTGAGACAATAGAGTATCTTACTCACAGTTCTCTTCTGAAATTATAAAAGAGGAGACTCGCGGCGGTAAAATCAATTCCAAAGCATATATTATAAAACCAGTTTTCAATCATAGAGAGGGATCCATCAGCGCATGTGTCTGCTTCCCAGCCTCCAGAGCATCCGGTCGTCCTGTCAATGGAAGTAGATGACGACTCTTTTCATAGTGAATATCGACTGAGAATCGGAAATTCAGTGAAATATGTCGTCATATCTCCTAAGACCTTCGACAGAAATAGGCTTTCATTTCCTGTTTCGTCCCTTCCGAGTCTTCCTTGGGACGATGAATGGACAGTAGCTCACATTTCACGAGACGAAAGTAGCGGTGACCTGAAAACTTCCATCTCGAACCGAACACTGGCTGGCGTGAAGTGTCAATGGCATCACACCCTTGTTGATTGCTTAGACTTAGAGAAAACCAAACTGCTCACAGCAATGACTTTCAAAGCTGTCTCGCATTCGATTCTTCCCATTATTCTTAAGACGCCAGAAGCCGTCATTGCTAAAATAGCTCGTTTCGAATGGGAGATTCCTCGTATCGAACGCGAAACAAGAGCCTACCAGCTGCTTGAGGGCTCAGGGCTGGCACCGCGCTTCCTCGGCCATGTTCACGAGAATGGACGCAGCATGGGGTTTCTATTAGAGAAGGTCAAAGGACGCCCTGCTTCCATGCAGGATCTGGGTATCTGCGAAACAGCCTTGGGGAAGCTCCACGGATTAGGATTCTTACACGGGGACGCAAACGGATATACTTTTCTTCTCACGGAAGGGGCGGTCAAACTCCTTGACTTTGAACGTCTTCAGGAAAGTGCTAGCCCGGAATCAATGCGCAAGGAGTTAGAAAGTGTACGTGTGGAACTGACTGAGGAGTCAGGACATGGCGGGGGCTTTATCTTCCCGGGTGATACCAATTGAACCATGAAACTCAAGGCGCCGGTGTATGGCCCTCCTAGACTATTTCGAGCGTAATTGCCAGAACATAAGAACTAGGAATCTCACTTCAGCCAGGGAGCATAGGCACGGAATGCATGATGGTGCGCTTAGTTGCAAAGGTAGTGATCTAACTATGAGACCCAAGAGTTGAACCGCGATCCTCCAAGAGTCGACCGAGTGAATTCACAGGCATGGGCTGTGGACAAGCTATTTATCCACTCTGAAAGCAGCAGATAGAAATCAATAACTGGATAACTTTTCCCACAGATAATACTCCAAGGACCAGTTCCTCCACCCCCTTCCCACGGATCTCGAGAACTTCATACATAGCGATTTCTGACACATTTGCCGTCATGTTTGGGTTATAATATCTTAGATCTATTGAGTAGTACGTTCCGGGTGGACCCGCGAGTCTCTCCTCCCACGTCAGTATTCTGTCCTCAGAATACTCTATCTCTTGGATAGTGCCTCACGCCGAAACCCACAGCAGCTCCGTTTCGCTTGATATGTTGAAAGTCTCTGTTGAGAGCAGGGCACTGGTGATCATGAACTGCCCTCGTGGTATCACGTGTCCCAGGCAGAGACGAGGCTCCTAAGGCGGCAACAGGCAGCCCCTCATTATACGGGAGTCATTCGACTTGTCCATCTCTCAGTCGAACACGGCGAGTTTCACGAGAGCAAATCCTCCTCCATCAACAAGGGCGCTTTGATTGACCAATAGCCCCAACAGCACATTCATCAGACCCAACCATGAGCGAAGCTCTGTGCCCTTGCAGGTTCTCATTCGAGCACGATCAACGCCAAAGTCCGTTGTTCTCACGTCTCCCATCTGAGGTGCGCACGGAGATCTTCGCGTTTGTTCTGTCCAGCTATGATGACATGGCTCGAGCGTATCAAAAAGAAACCTACTGGACTCGACCGGGCCATTATGGACCGCAGCATGTCTCCACAGACCTCCTGAGAACGTGCAAGCGAATCTACACGGAAGCGTGGTTTATGCCATTCATTTACGCCGAGCATACGGAGTACCTCACCGCGATGGACAGAAAGCCACGGTCGGCCACATGGAGTGACTGTCTCCAGATAATGGACGCCGACTATGCGAAACTCCAACCACGTTTTGTTCACATCTTCGCGCAAATGTGGGTACTCGAGCCGGGCGACCGGTTCCAAGAGACACTGGACATGCAGCATTTCTATCCCAAGAAGATCACACTCACCATTCGATATACCGACTTCTGGTTTTGGGAGGACGATGAACCGCTGCGGATCGATTCAACCTGGGTGAATAAGGTTCGTTTCCCACACAGTGTCTCGCGGTTTTGTATCGAATTTGAATCGATTGAGCGACGAAAAAATGAGGTGGACTATATCGCCCGCGAAGCCGCAGAGAAGTGGTACTTCCGTCGGGAAGATGGCTTCCTACTTACTCCATATGAAAGCGAGACGTCGGTGTTCAAATGGACTGGTAGCTCATGTTTGGGGAATGAGCGCTGGATCCGCGATGAGGTTCGACCAGGAGAATTGGATTATCATGTTAGGACAGTGACATGGAAGCGATCGAGAGAGCATGAGGCGCGGCCCCGCTGTCCGTGTCTCCAAGTCCCCGATTCCATGCAACGGGAATTACCCCCATACCTTACGGGTCCTCCATTTCTGTTTGTTGATGACCTTCGCACGGCTGCAATACCTAGCAGTGTACCCGCTGCTGAAGCATATGAAGCGCTGGAGAAATATCGCGAGGCTCATAATCCAGACTACGACTCCTATGACGAAAGTGATGATTAATATTGATGAGACCTCCGGAGCACATTTCAGGTATCGGGGATTCAAGCATAGATGGCCTTTAGGAGCCTACTCAAGTTAGGGCATGTTAGAGCTTCCCGTGAAAAGGGTGTTGCTGAACATCGCAATGAGAGGGAGGGCAGTCAGCTAAGCCGCCCTGGACAACGACTGAAGTGGATGATCTACGTGGGAAAGATGGACTAGTGAGCTGAGACCTAGCACCAGATCGGAGGTCATGTTTTGACGGTTGTAATCTTTGGTGTGTGCGCGCCATTTGAGATTGAAGACGTGAGGCGCATTCGTGCGGGCGATGTACCCTCAACTTGCGGCCTGGATGGAGCAGAAGCCGCTGAAAACCCGAGTAGGCACCAGGATTGAGGGTAGATAAATGCACAAACCGGACGCAAAGGGAAGATACCATCAAGGCCGAAAGCTGAATCGAATATGCGGTAGCTTGGTACAAGGCCTGGGTCTGGGCCTTTAGCCCACTTCCTACATGCACTACGAAACTCCACTAGAAAGACGATGTCGTGGCTACATGCCATGGTACCGTCATGCCATGGGTTAGGTGAGAGAGGGCCTTACGTCGTATTGACTTAGTCTACCATGGATTCAGCTGCTTATCTCCCTTGCTAATGCCATATCTGGCGACAATATGCTCCTATACGGTCAATCAGGCATTTGCATAGTAAACGCACCTTGCGCATCCCACTCTATTTTCAATATACGTAGCTTCTCCAAGCGAGCCTGCCCGCGATAGGGTCTCTCGATGGGCCCGATGCGAGTGTCATTCTCAAAGTCCACGAAGTGTGACTGATTGCCACCGCGCATGATGGAGATGCACACATTGTTGTACGCCCCCACCTCACCACTGTTCCTTATATTTGGCCGTCCTTAGCATCAAATTACTTGGTTCTGGGCAGCTCAGTAGGAGAAAGGGGTTGAGATACGCACTGCCAGTATCAGATATCGTGCAAGGACATAGCCGACTCCACCTCGGGCGTCTTGACTGGCCGTGAATCCCATTGAAAGTTAAACCCAGTCTTGATGGCATCGGGGCAGTCATGCACCATTTTCTTCCAGGTGTCGATAGTGCGTACAAGGCCGTCAGGGTTGAACTCATGTAATCCGACCACACCGAACTGTTTAAAATCGCCCTTTGCGCACAGGACTTCCCGTGCGTCGCTGGCGTTCTGGATAGGAACGTCACCTCCGGTGACAACCATGGGATGCAGATCGTAGAGTGCTTTGAAGGGGACTTGCGGTTCCTCAGCGCCGGTGTACCGCGCGGCGATGACTAGAGATGGAGTGCGAGTGGATGGCGGAGTACTGATAATCATCAAACCTGCAACCTCATACCGGGCATCTGCCATCAGTCTCTTCATCACTGGAGCCACCTCCGTTGCCCGTTCGAGTGGGAAGATAAAAGCTCCGATCCAAATCAGGCCCTTTTGCCTACGGAGGAGGGAGAGTGGGTGTACACAGATTGTGAGTTCAGTTACCAGCCCGAAGAACTGTCCTACACCTCACAGAGCCAACAGAAGATCAGGATACTCTTCGTTCGCCACCTCGATTAGCTTCCCACCGTCCTTAGCCCTGATAAGCCGCGCGGACACGATTTGATCGGACCCAAACCCTGTGATAGAGGATGTGATGGAGGCCCCACCGCCGAGAAAGTAGGGGATTGCACCGACCGTATTGCCGTTTCCTAGTGCTGAACGGAATGATTAGCAAGAGTTGAGACTGGCGGCCTCCCGGGCATGGAGCAATGCATGTACCTGTGAACAGCCCTGCTTCGGCTAGACATATGCTTACTTGTTTGGATAGAACCCCGCCGATTAAAGTAGCGGTCTTTGTACCTGTATCTATATTCATATTAACGTAGCTATTAAGGTCGATAATTATTCCCTCCACACCGATTGTCGACCAGGCGCTATGGCCGCCAGAGGTGATTACAAAGGGAATGGACGACTGGAGCGCCTATTTAAATCTATGATTGGTGTCAATCTATATAAGCCTTCAGAGCTGTATAGTAGGACTTTCACTGTTTTGAGACAATAATTTTTAGATTGGGGGAGGATAATAGCAGTGGGGGGTCCTTCGGTCGATGCCGGTCTAACGCCTGAGATGTTTGTGAAATCGAGGGTCCTGAGGATCGTGAAGGATCTCACAGTCAAGTGTGATAGTGGCCCGGAGAGCTGGCAGATCCCACAGGATATTATCAGACATGATCGCGAATAGGTTCTGCGATGGGAATACGGGCGAAAGTGGGTGTGTCAGGGAGATGAATGAAAAGTACGAGGGACGGGATGATGTGGCAGAAGAAAAGGCATGCGAGTCATGATCCCTGACTAGCTTCCATATCAAACAAAGGATCTTGGACAAAGCCTGCAATACCCGTACTTTACTTATATAATACTTGGCCCGGATGTGCCCACTGGTCCTCAGGTGATCCCAGCAGCCTCTGCGGTAATCGTATCTATCTTCGGCTTTGGGTTTGACTATAACCTCGCTATAACACCTCCTAGATACTTCACACACTCAAGATTATACAAGGCCGCGTGGCAGGGGGAGCGTGGCAAAGTATCTAAATGTAATGACAAATGCCAGGTTTTGCTTCAAGTAAGCAAGCGAGTTGGGAAGGGGTTAAGGGTCTGTAAAGATGTACGAGTCTCACTTTAACCCCTGATCAAGGTGTTTACTTCTTCCCTTGGTAGGACGCCAGAGGGTTTATTAAGACACTAGATGAAGATCATGGTGAATGCGAGGAACCCTATCCCGATGCCCGCGAGCTTCGGAGCCAGGTAGTGAATGCCTTGAAAGACAGCAGATAAAAGGCACTACACAATACTATAAATCTCTCTAATCTCTGGCAATATCCAATGCAGAAGATACGGCGCAGTCTAGATGTCATATTCCAGCAGGATTCCCACTTCGCTCCGATAGTAATGGGAAATTGATATACGTTACTCAAGTTCAGTCAGAATAAGATTCATATTCCTGAAGCTGGAACTGAAATCAGACGCCTCCACAGGTCTGGGATCGTGGCTTGGCCCAGCTAAACAACAACAGCCCTAGAAACCCATAACCGAGTCCACACAAACAAGGCACCCGAAAGGGTCAGGGAGATACCAGTAAACAATTGCATTCCAAGATAATTGGTCCCCCCGGCATTCTCAAGAAGCTGTCCGGTGATCGGCCCCGTTGCAAGCACTGCGAATGAAGAGATAGTGATGCAGATTCCTGCGTAACACATAGTACTTCCATCAGTATGGTATCCCAAGAATGACACAAGGAATCCTCACCGTTCCAAAAGCCAATAACGTCTGTTGTCGGCGCCAGCATAGAGACACAAGGTGAGAAAATCGCCTGTAGTGCGCCCGAGAGCATTCCATATGCCACTGCCCACACGACGACACCTGGAATGCTGTGTGAGCCGATCCAAGCAAAGGAAATCACGGCACAAGTAAAGGTGGCCACGATAACCGAGTTAAAAAAGCCCAGACCAGAGTCAGCTATCATGCCCAGGGCATAACAGCCCAAGAAGGCGCCCGCATTCAGGATTGCTGCATCGTAGAATCCTAGGCTTGCCGAGGCACCGCGCTGGATGGCATAAGGAGTGATGTAAAACTCGAAGGGATTGTCAGCGCATCGATCAATTTAACTGGCTGGTACCACTCACCCATGGTACATAAATGCCTAGGTTCATGAGGAAAATAGCAAATGTGAGCAACATAGTTCGACGGTCGGTAAAGTATTGTCTTAGAGGCAGGGACCTCCGCTCCATCACATAGGGGAATCGACGCTGAACTAGTAACATAGCCACAACCATGATGCCAAGCTGCATGAAACCAATAATACGTAGAGTCCAACCGTATGACACACCCTCAAAATTGAGAAGTCGGTTTGCGAGAACGGGCCAAATGATACCTGGGGTTAAAATATGGCATAAGTAGTTAGACCGTGATAGTTGACCGATTCAAATGAACACATACCTCCAGCCATCTGGCCAGACATGACGAAGCCAACGGCAAATCCACGGCGTTTCAAGAACCATTGGGACTGGATAGCTAGAGCCGGTGTGAAGATAAAGCCCATGCCAAGTGCCACGCAAAACCCCTGGGAGAGCAGAAATTGATAGAATTTCGTCGAGACAGAGGACATCATATTGCCCAGGACCATGAAGAATGTTCCCACGGCAAGAGGTACAGCAGGCCCGTGCTTATCAGACAAAGTCCCAGACCAGATGCCGAAGAAGTAACAACCCCAAACCTGAACACTGCCGATCCACGCGATATCAGATGTGCTGGAGCCTGGAAGGACAGTTGTCTTGAAGTAACTCTGGAACACAGATCCCCCGCTGAGGAACCCAATGCTAGCAACAAACGACAGAAATCCTCCCAGCGCCGTGCGCCAGGCTTGGACACCACCGTCCGGGAAGGAATCACTATTGTCAGTCGCCGCATCTTCCAAGCTAGCCCCAGTTTCCACGTCCTTCTGGGCAAATTCAATGTGACTGTGGTCAGCTGGTGCTTCCTGTGCCTTCTTGTCTGTCTCACTGTCTGCGGACATGTCGATATCTCCGATAAATGAAGTCTTGGATTGGGGAAAAATAGATGGCATTTGCTGGTAAAGAAGATTTGATGTTGACTCTTAGCATGCTTCCCCTGGTACAATGGATAGTCGGAGACGGCCTTTATATATGCGGAGGGCGTCGGGGAAGGTACAAGCGGCACAATTGTTACCATCGCCAACACCAACCACATCAGAGTATCAAACGTATGTAAGGTTCAAGCAGGTTTACACGCGATTGGCCATGCATGCAGCCTTTATCATAGACCATCCTCAGAATCCATAAGATGTCGTCCTGAACTCAATTCTCCTCTTCCCCGCCGTTGCACGAGCTTGGTCGAGACGCCATATCGACAAGTGAACAAGATCCCCCTCCCTCATCGTGGCTATCGGTGCGTAACGATTGCCCAGATTAGCTAGAGCCCAAGTAGATCCAGACCTTCGCTCCCTTAGTTGGGAAGCTTATACAGCTCGATGTGGCGGCTACAGATAAGGGTCGGTTACAGATAAGAGTGCACTGGACCAGGCTCCAGTAAGCTCAAGCTAAGGGTAGACAAGGTTGTCGATTCCAAAAGGTGATTAGGCACTTACAATAATCAGATTACAAGTTTGAAAAGGGCAAACCTCGCAGATAGACGCCATGTGATCAGTCCTCCTGGACTAAGTGGTTTCAGAGATACATATGTGTAAGATTGATTGCTATAACTGCAGCTCTAACATTGGCTTGGGATTAGAAAGGGAACTGACCAGATAGGGTGCCGCGTGGATATCTTTCTGCCTTTGAATCGAGATCGATACGATGTACTCGACGCTGTTATGTGTCTCTCTTCTTAATTTATCCTAGGGAAAAGAGGTGCGGGGATACAAAGTAATCTATCCAGTTCGAAATTTAAGATTTCGCCTCATTTTTGCGGGGTTCAGATGGTTCCATAGTTCTGGTAGACCCCACAATTGGAATGTTTAATAGTGCAGGAATTTGTGGAAACGAAGTCAAATAAAATTTTATATGAAAATAAAAGGCCTGGGCTTTCCTTATGCTCCGAGGCCCGAGGCGGTATGTCATTAACTTGCCCTCCCCAGCTAGGGAGCTGTGATCGTGAACGGTAGCTTTCAATAGACAAGACTTTCAATGATCCCTTTCTCTGCAAAATTTAGTTTTTCTGGGGTACGTGTGGTGGGGGCCCGTGGGATGCTGAAGGATTGTTCTCACAGCCAAAGACCTCTTCGTATTGCGGATTGTCTGTAAGATGCCATGGTAAAGCCCGACATGGCAGTAACGTCATTCGAGCCTTATGCGTGCCAGTGATTAATAGATCGAGCATGTTTCTTTCCCCGGCTTGAGTTTTAGCTTTTGCCGGCCTCCGTAATCTTTCATATCATAGGCGTGACTGGATCTTTGGCGATCAATAATTGCTATATCAGCACAATCTGCCTTCGAGGCTATATACACGCTCGGCGTATCAGGCTTCCCATCGACACTGTAATGCCTGACTGATTCATGCTCGGTGCAATTGCAATTGATCTTTGCTTGTGTTGCCAATTAGACCAGCGGCAGCTGAAGTAAACCGAGCATTTGAAAATAATTGTAGCTGGCCATGTCTCTGTTCATTGTTTATTTATATAACACCATAATGCAGTCCGTGTCCTCTCATCAACAGCCCCAGGCCGTATGGCCCAAACGCATATTCGTCAGGATCATCCCAGAGCAATTGGAGCAGAACGCTCGCTTGGGCGGTGTTTCTCATCAAGTAATGATTATGGATCAAGAGATGCGTGATCACATTACGCTGCTCTTTTTTCATCAAGCAAGATCCAATTACCATAATCGGCCACATCATGAGGCAGGAATAGTTCGATGCGAGCATCCCAGGGAGATCGTGGACGGCTCGATCCAGCAAGGGCTGAAGGTGATGCACTCGCACGGAGTCATGTTTGGAGAATGGTGAGACGGCGGTTTCCAAAAAGACCAGTAAAGCTATTCGAAACACGCCCAATGCTGTGCTGTGCCCGGGAAGCACCTCGGTGTCGGGGTGTTCTATCGTGGAAATGTCCAAATGATCGATGCGCATCTTCAGTTGATTATATGTCTCATAGCGGTCGAGTGGCAGACTGGTACCCGTTGATGGCTGTGCCTCTTGCTCTCCCGCAAAGAGAGAGATGGAGGATATGAGTTCGAACAGACTGTGGAACCCACTGAACATGACACCAAATGCGCCCAAATCACGTAAGTCATCTAGTGACTGCAGAAACGAGTCATAGATCAGAGTCCGATTGCAATTCATGTTGAATGGTGTGATGCTGTTGGATAGGACAATGTAAGAATACACTTCGGCTACAAATCCAAACAGCTTTCTCTCTGCACTGGACGTGAGCTGGTGGCGACAGTTTCGCAGGCGTAGGATCAAATGACGACCGGCGCGCAGGTGGGTAAAAGGGGATCCGTCCAGGTGTCCAGAGACCACCTTCATGATTCCGACCAAGTCAGATAGACGAAAGATTGATTCGAAGTTGTGTCCCCAGGGGGATAGCTCACCTCATAGTGAAAAAGGATTACAATCGCCAATGCTACTCGAATGAGTACAAGAGGTTCGAGCAGTGTCGACTCATCATTCAACACCCGATGAAGACTCTGCACCGCTAAGGAATAATGTCGGGAGGTTGCCTGTTGGATTGCATGGTCGTCCGGTAGTTTATACAGGAGATGGCCCCCACTTAGAGCGAGAATGCCGTTCATTAGCAGATCATCACTATAGGCGACCGGTAGCAGCCAAGAAACGAAAGGTGTATCAGGTGCCGGGGCCAGCTTGGGACCCGTCACGTCCAGATAGTGTGACAGTAGGACTTGTGATTCCGGTAGTAACATCGCTCGTCTCGGACTCAAAAACGTTTTTAGCTCCGAACACCATGACGCAATGTGGGTTTCCCTCTCATCCGGAGAGCGATCGGCGATGTCCGAGGACAAATTGGAATCCATGCTGGCGGGCCGAGCAGACGAAGACGTGGATGCGGGTGCATTTTCGGTCTCCGGGTGACCGAAACCCCTGGTTAGATCACGTTCGCGAGGAAGAGCATCATCCAGAATCTGTGGCCCAGAATCGAGACCAAATATCCGGACTATATGGGGAGGCCACGCGCATTTTAACTTGTTGCGTGTGCACGCGCGACATTGCGGTTTCGTCTCATCGCATTTCTTTTTCCGTTGACGGCAGCAGAGGCAACCGGTCCGGGTGCGCGGAATTCTTCGGTTCATTTTCACAATCGCAGTTGGACTGAGGACGATTTCCAAGTGGGTGGATAGAGTGGAGGAGTGCTACGAAGGTGCATTCAACTTCCCCGGACATAAGTTGTAGCAAATGCGGCGATTGCGGGGACCCATGCTGGAGACTTGCGTGGATCGACTGATAGCCGCGGCTACAGATAAGGATTTAGCCTTTCATCGCGCCAGGTTCCTCATCCGCCAACTCCGAAGATGCTAACTCGGGACAGTGTGGGCGTTCCGCTGGGGATCGACGTGAGGGAGACCGGAAACGGTGGAGAGTCCCCCGATCACATGACCGGGTCACATTCCACCCCGTGGGTGATCACGTGATGGAGTCGTTCTAATTGTTTTCTCCACGCGTCCAAGTCGCGCTTCAACGGTATAGCAACTGCTGCAATGTGATGGAGCGGATTCCCGCGTGGGTAAAAGATTAATGTGTAGACTGGGAAACGACTTCAAGTGTTGCCAATAATATTTAATCAATTAATTCAAACTATACTAACCATTGCAGCCAATGATAGAATGGGTGACATCCTGGAATATATATCACGACGCGAAAGATTTGGAAAAGGTGACAACACAACACATCACCGATCACTTCCATCAAGACAACCAAGATCGCGAGCTCCAATGTCCATATGGTCTTCCGTAGTAATCGCCGTCCTCGCTCGTATCAACATATGCCTGGTTCGCCAGTGGATCAAGATATCCGGAAGCACTAGATAACTGCACTAGAAGCGCTCGTTCCTCGGGCATCAGGTTAACAGAGGAGAGAAAAGACGTCGTCGTGCCGCATGCGGCTGCATGGTCCAATTCCGGATTCCGCGGTGTCGACCATGCTGGAATCGTCGCATCACTCGGTATACAGGACGCCTGCTGCGACATTGACCCATTGGCTGAGAGGCCTGTTCCGTGGCTCGTCTCAGCAGTAATTGCTGATTCCAGGACCGCAATTGCGGTGTCTGAGAAGTACCTGCTATCTTGCGGCAACGTCACGTTTTGAACCTCAACATCCACACACATATTATAATATTCGCGAGGCTCTGGAGAAACGGCACGACCGGACAAGTCCAGCTCTTCCCGGCTCCACATACCTGCCGGAGCGGACATCCCAGCTTGGTTGTAGTCTGGGGAATCGTTGATATCCCTGGCCTTATCCTCTTCCCCTAACCATTGAGGCTTGGATTTCCGGGGTTTGCCAACTCCTTCGCGCCCTCGTTTTTCGTATCTGTATTTTGGAATGATGCAATCGCGCTTGAACCATCTGCAATTCGTACATGGTATGCCTCCTGTCGCGTCGCATCGGATTTTCCGATCATGGCAAAGGAGACATGCCTGTCTACTCCTCTTTCTGCGGGAGGGCTTCGAATTCATGCCAAATTGCTGTGAACGTTCTGACATTTCGCAGCCAGACTTAGGAGGCACTGACGAAGGTATTAATATAGGATAGGGGCCGAAACGGCTGGATAAAGCAGTAAAGAATTACGCTGTGGAGCGTGGCGCTGCGTCAAATGCCCGCCGGAAGACGTCCATGATGCCTCGACGCGGGTAGAGATATCGGCGGCTACAGATAAGAGATCGCCTTAAATTGCGAAGCTTAGTCTAGGACTACAAATCTAGGTTAAGATTGTCTTTCTTTGATAATATCCTGATATAGGAGTCTAGGGCTCGGAGAGGTACGAAATAATCAGAGTGGAGACTATTGATTAAAGACACTAAGATAGTACACGGCGGGAACATTCATGTAGATGACATCATCTACTGCCAGGAGGCTTTCCGAAGCCATGTGAGGTTGTCACAGACGAGAAGTAGGGTCTGTCGACAAGGCCTTGACCACTTCAGCGCCTCCTCGCTGACCCGACTGGATCGCACCTTCCATATAGCCACGCCATACACGCGAGGTCTCGGTGCCCACAAAATGCACATGGCCAAAAGGGGCAGCAATGTCCTTGCCTACGATTGACAGGGTGCCTGGCGTGGTGATCGGGCAGGGGGCACCAAGGAAATAGGCTTCTTTGGTCCATTCCATCTCCAGGACATTAACGGGCTGAGGAACCTCGACGTACTGACCAAATGCCCGACTGAATTGCTCCCAAGCCTGTTGGTGACGGGATGCCCGGGGCATCTTCGACCACTGCCTTCCTTTATCACCGGCCATAAAGCAGGTGATGGCCCACTGGTCATCCACAGGGACGCTCGTATCCCGAGAAAAGATGATGGGCCCCTTTTCAGAATCGAGGACGCCCGAGAACCCAGCCTTCTGCCACCAAGGCTCCTTGAAAACATAGACCACCTTCGTATAATAGCCTGTAGTGGTGTTCTCGCTCAGAGCGAGCTTTTTCTCTGGCAGGGGAGGGTTGAATTCGATTTTATGATACAGACTGCTCGGGACTGACACAATTACGCGTTGGCACTCGAAGGTGGCCCCTCCTTGCGTGTGTACCACACAGTGTCCGCGTCGAGATTGATCAATGGATGTAACGGGCTGTCGGAGAAGCACGACACCGGGTCCCAGTTCTTCTGCCATCTTCCGAGCGATGGTTTGGTTTCCTGGTGATATTAGACAAGTCCGCTCTTGAAGGTGATAACCAGGTATGGATTACCTTGTCGATTGCGCAGGTACTGGCCGCCATTCTTCTGGTCCGATATAATATTGTCGATGCCAGCACCGCTCTTAAAGTACAGAAGCATGAAAAGAGCACTGACTTCATAGCTCTCTACCCCAAGTAACGAGACTGAGAGCACATCGGCGATGGTGACGGCACTCTCCGACTGTATCTTTCCGATACAAAAGTCACGAAATGTGAGTTGATCGATTTCTCTGGCTCGGGCAGAGCTTGTCGGGTCATCCAGGTCTATCAGTGAGCACTCATCTCGAAACACCTGAAGGAGGTCCAGCAATGCATTGGGATCGCCCTGGGATACTTTCAGTTAGGTTGGCACAATGATGGAATAGGAAAACAAAAATAAACAAGGAACAGAACAGAAACGTAAGAAAGGATGAGTACAAAGAACGCACTGGAAGTTCTCCGTATGGCACTTTGACCACCGATCCCTCCGCTGATTGAATGAGAGTGTGTCCACGGTCGCGTTGGACCTCAGTGTCGATACCGTACCGTTGGTAGAGCTTGAACATCTCACTCTGGTTGGTGTCATTGATCCAGGACGCACCTAGATCATTAAATCCCTTCTCGCAGGACTTGGCTGTCAATGTCTTCCCACCCACTCGGTCGATGGCTTCCACGACACACACTTTGAAACCTGCAGCCTGCACAATCTGTGCTGCCTGCAGACCACTAAGGCCAGCCCCTACCACCACGACGTCGTAGGTTTCATGTCTTGCCGGAGTGGCTGTCATGTTGCTTTGAGAGAGCTATATGGCTAAATGGACTTTTCCACAAGAGGGTATGATACGTGAGGGAAAGGCAAATTGATACTGACTCTGTGCGGTGTCGACAGTGGCCGCTTTATAGGCAGGATGCTCTTAAGATCATCCAAATTACGTCGTCTGCAGTGGGGCTACATGTTATTATAGCGCGATGTTGCCATTTCAGTCATATCCCATAATTAGGCAGCTGGATATAGCGGAGGCTATGCTGGTCATATCCTTATCTATAACCGCGGTTATCTCACATCCAAGACACGGGGTGTTAGACCCCGGCCACTGGGCCTCCACAACCCAAACACCGCCTCATCCTATGCTGGGTGGCCCACAGTTCGGTGGAAGGATCTACTGTCTTGCTTTAAAACCGTTGTTTGGTGGAGGCTTTAAATTATTGGCTGGTTGAGACCCATGCACGGCGTGGTATTTTATTGTCTCTCGCTGTAGGGGAAGATCTGCTCCGTGTACGTGTGTCTACAGTACATGCAAGCCGCTTCCAGGATCGCCTGCAGAGAGCGCATATTGTATCCATGGCGTTCGCTTAATGATACAGAAGGATCATGTTCAAGGCCACCACCGCCTGTCGATTACTGATCCACGGCGCCAAAGCGCCTACCGCCAGACCCATGAACTCGTAGTTTCCCCTTCTCCAGCCTGGCTGTTCATTCAGACTTTTCGTCTTTCATAACAAGTCACGACTGGGAAACATTTACCACCATGGTCCTTCTTGTTGAGTTCTAACCTCCTACGATGTATGATACTCGGCTGGAGATGAGGGCTGAGATCGAGAAGGTGTCACATGACTGCAGGAGGCGCTTTTATTCGACCCAGTTCACCACGTCGCCTGTGAACTCTCGTCCTCCTATCATATTATTGTACAATTTGGCCACAATAACCACCTTGTATCCTTCAACTTGAATTTGCTCTTCTATTCAAACATGCGCCGCTTCGAAAGAATATAAGACGTGGTTGAGCCGTCGAAGAGTATCGGCATGGAGGTTACCATCCGGTGCAACTTCATGACCGTTTCCACCAAAGATACGAGGTGATTGGGAAGCTGGCATTCGGCCAGTACTCCACCGTATGGTTTGCAAAGGATCATCAGAGGCAAGCTCCTTTTCCTTTTCGCCGTTAAATTGTTTCAGCACAAGGATAATTAACCGCTATCACTTTAAAGAGACCAGCAACAGGTTGCGTTGAAAATATTAAAAGCTGATGCATCTAAAAACAATCAGAACTCTCTATGCTTCTTCAGCTGTCAGTGCCCGATAACTGGTGAGCCAATTTTCAAATGTTCCTGCAGACTACGCCGGAGAATATTGCGCCAGATATTGCTTACCTGAATCAGGGTTCCCTGCGTTTGATATTTTTTTCCACGGTAATGGCCTTGCACCGGCCCCTCTTACGGTATCCCTGCAAATTTTCTCCATGGAAATCGGGGAGCGAAATATATTCCTTGAAAAGGGTGGAAAACGCATCTTGCCAGATTATCTGTATCCTGAAGAATCTCCAGGGACGAAAGCTTGCCTCCAACATGAATGGTGTTGGCGCGGCGGCGCTGCTGCCTGCGATAATCTTTCACCTCATTCGAATTAAATGTCTTGACCCCAATGAATCTATCGGAAATTATCGTCACTTCGAGACAGGGAAATTAATTCTGGCTGAATGGCAAAACAAGTACCCGTTTGCGGAATTCTGTTTATTCCTCGTTGAATCTGCAACACTCAAACTCGATGTTTTTCCAGCACCGTTCAGCAACATTCCCCGGCCAAAACCCCGTGGGGGTTGGTGAATTGTAGAAAACCGTGCCTGGGGTACACTATTAGGGTGTAAAACAGCAGCAATCCCCGATAGATCAACATTGATACCCCATCGATCCGGCTTAGTCTTGCTTCTGTCGTTACTCTGACGAAAGCTTTGACTTCAAAATTAAACTAAGAGCTGGTTTAAGTACTTCTCTATGGTTATATTTTCTCTGACTCTCACGGCTGTCCCAGCAGGTGATACTGTGGCACAGGCAGTAGTGCTATCAAGGAATGTGGGTGATGTGTACCTTATAAAGGACCTAATAGAGCAAAAGCTGGATCTGAAGGATCTTCTAGGGCATGTCGCCAGCTCTCTTGCGGCTACCAAGGAGTTCCTCTCTGCGGAAAGTCTGGATAATACCCAAAGCACTGTGAATGACCTCCCGTACTTGCTCCGCGCCCTGATAAGCCAGGAGATCAAGGATTTAGTTAACGGAACCTCCAACACGCTGGCCTTAGATTCTGTTTCCAGCTGACTTGGGGAGCTTCCCGGTTTCTTGGACAGCGCTAAACCCCTTACGCCCCTAAAATTGATATTAAAATTGATAGATATTTTGGACAACGTACTCGCTCGATTAACGCCTGAATTTGTCCGCAACACTCAGGAGCTTGTTAATGATGTTACCCCGTTAAGGTCTTCGCCCATGTCCGGTACCATATCACTACCAGCTAATACAATTCTAGCTTGTGTCTGCCGCGTCACAAGTTATCTCAGCTGTGCTGTTCGCTCGTGGTTTATAATTGATCTCTGACCAGACTCAGTGTATGTATTTGTTAGGATAATGATAATATTTGTTGTCCAAATGCGGATCTTAGAACTTCATCACAGTCAAAGGAAGTTTACTTGAGGTTTATGAACTTAAATTATTCAACACTACCCGGGGGTTCAGGTTGGGTTTAGCGGTTGAACCGTACCGCTCTACCGGTACTAGGGTATAGAGACTCAGAGAGAGGAAGGGGGAGAAAAGACAACGATGGAAAGAATCCTGGATCACCCTAATATAGAGAATATCAATAAAGGAAACACCGGCAAAGGAAAGCTCCTTCAGCAGCTGCTGGAGAACCCCGACAAGCGAGTTGAGTCAGCATTAACAAGGTTCCCTATCAGCAACACCATCCGTACTACGTCCCTTTTTCTCCGGTCCCACAAGCAAAAGTAGAATACTGTATGCGTAGGCTGCCCCCATGAAAATACACATGACCTTCCCGTAGTGGTAGCGGTTAACAACCGTACCATCTGCCTTTGTCAAGGGTGGCAAGGGAAATCGTTCACCAATCGTGGATTCAATGGTAGAAGAGGCCGAGGAAGCCAGATTGCCGAACTGGTACGCCGATCCGACAACAAAGGTTTGGAAGGCAACCGGGGACAGCTCCAGGAGGTAAATCGGGATTACGCTCCAGGCGCCTTGTACGCAGAACTGTTCAAAAAAGGATACTGCTATCACTGCATGTCCTCTAGTGTATGTATAAGGGTATACGAGTGCACCTCCGATGATACAGATGAGGATCATGCTGAAACGTCGACCAAAGATCTGAGAACAGTATCCCACCGTCGTCCCGCCAGTCATTGCACCAAGATTAGCGACTACCTGAGTGACAGTGACCGCGTCTGATGAGAAGTTAAAGTCGTTTTCTAACATGGTGGGATATAAATCCTGGGATCCATGCGAAACAAAATTGAGCCCAGATGTGAGGAGGACCATGTAGATGAGCAACAGCCAATGATGCCTCAGCGCAGCACAGGCATCTGATATAAATTGCCCAGTGGCATTGTCACATGATTCACGCACAGCCTGTCGATTGCGAAAGGCCTGGGTCTCCGGGAGGCAAAGACGGAAAGCAATAATGAGAACAGGAGGACATGCTGCAAACCAGAAATATGGGCGCCAACCGTGACTGGTCGTATTCACGAGAGCACGCGCAAAGGCGGTTGCGAGCAAATAGCCAAATGCATACCCTTGTTGCATAAGACCTGCTACCAGACCACGGGCTTCTTCAGGACAATCCTCCAGCGCGTTGACTGCTGCAATTCCATACAGACCACCCATTGCAATGCCGAATAGAGCTCGAACAGCTAGGAACTGGTGATAGGTTTCGCAAAACCCAGTCCCAAGCTCCAACACAATAAATAACACATTGTTGATGATAAAGGGCCTAACAACAGCATCAGCAGGAAGATTGCTTGAGAGGTCATCACTGAGCATACCATTTTCGACCATACCTATCCGCCAAAATACCAAACATGATGGAGCCAATCGATCGAAGCATCAGAACAAGGGTTATGCCCCACGTGATATCAGAAGCGGAGGTGCCAAAGGTTTCCGCGAGATCGGAAACAGTGAGAGATACGGTAAAGTAGTCAAATGAGTCCCAAGACCATGCAAGGAATGAGACAGCAAGGAAGGCCCATTGCTGTGCATTCAACATTGCAAGAAGTTTGAACGGGTTGGCAACACTGTTCATAGGGGGCTTGAGTGAGGTCAGCCTCGAGACCGCATATTTTTGAATACTGATGGGCTTATGTCCTGTCTCCTCTTCACAGTGAAAAGCACCATCTTCGATCGAATAATGCTCATCATCTTGTATCTTTGCCTTTGAATCGTCGTGCATTTTCCTTTCATGAGCTCATGACAAAAAAAAAAAGAAAAAAAAAAAAAAAAAAAAAAAAAAAGAAAGAAAGAAAACTAGTTGAAACCAGCAGGAGCTGCTATAAATTCCATCGTGAAGAGTACAGGATCCAAGCCCATAGTCTATATGTCTGCGAGATAGCGACCGATATCTATCCTTTCCTGCTCCTTTCCCCGCATATTCTTCGTGCAAGCTTTCGGGGAGCACGACTTCACGAGCTTTAACTTCTCCAAAAAGCAAACCGGGTGACATCTGGCGGGGCTATTTTTACAACCCTATCGATAACTGATAGACCAGTAGAATATGCGAAAGTTAGCCAAGGAGTAGACAAGAGGATAGATAGATGCGAGATTGGAGTCGGAACCAGGAGGAAAATACGCGTAACGGACACCGTTAGGGGCGGGAAGTCCTCGGGGTAGATTCACCGATAACTGAGATGTGGGGGTGTTTTCGACCCCGAATTTGTGCCTCGTAGTTTTGCTGAGTTGAGATAACCTATTTATTATATACTATTCAGCCTAGGGTATCGTTGGCCTATTCAGAAACAGTCTTCATTCAAGCCCACGTGCAACTACAGTGACGATCACCATGAGTTCCACGACTTCGTCGCCCAGGTTGGTGACCGTCGCTGCCTGCCAGCTTGGTCCCGTTCATATTGCAGACTCTCGGCAAGATGTGTTGAAGCGTATGCTGTCGCTTTTAGAACAGGCCGCGCAACAAGGCGCAAAACTTGCAGTCTTCCCGGAGCTTGCGTTCACCACATTCTTCCCACGATATCTTCTCGACGGAAAAGACTTGGACCAATATTTTGACGTCGAAGATCCAAGTGAGGGTGGAATTGAACAATCTCCAAACTTCAAGCCTCTTTTTGACTGTGCGAGTGCACTTGGGATTGATGTGTATGTTGGCTATGCGGAACGCAGCATTCAGCTCGATGGAACCCACATCGACTACAACTCCAGTGTTTACTACTCCGCGAATGCAAAAGGAATTGTCGGAAAATATCGCAAAGTCCATCTTCCAGGCACCGTAGAGCCTCGCACCGAGCCTGGCGCCGTTCAGCAATTAGAGAAGCGCTATTTCCGCCCGGGAGACCTCGGATTCCCGGCATTCAGAGCCCCGGGGCTCGTCGAGGGTGCACTCAAGAAGTCGAGCGGCCAGTTTCACCCTGCACAATCAGCCGGCAAAGGCGATCCGATCATTGGAATGCTCATCTGCAATGATCGGCGTTGGGCTGAGGCTTGGCGCGTGTACGGCCTCCAGGGAATGGAGATTTTATGTTGTGGATATAATACCACTGCATTCCCGACTACTGCCACTGGGCATCAATTGGATCTAACCCCCAAATCGGCGGAGGAGATGGTAATGTTGCATCATAAGCTTTCCTGCCAGGGAAACAGTTATATGAATGCTTGTTTTAGCATTAATGTGGCAAAGACGGGTGCTGAAGATGGGAACCCCTTGGTGGGCGGAACTATCATTGTGCATCCACTTGGGCACATTATCAAGGAAGCTCAAACAAAGGAGGACGAGCTGGTGGTGGCAACAATCGACCTGGCGGATTGCCACCGACCTAAGAGCACTGTTTTCGCGTTTGAGAAGCATCGTCGACCTGAGCACTACCAGCCTATTCTGGATCGCATTGGAGTAATTGAGCCAGACTTGCTATGATCTAGCGACGATAAAATTACGGAGACTCTTCACATGTATATTTGAGTTTAGTGTGTTCTTCATCTGCAGAATATATCCCATATATTTAATCGGTCGATTTGTACATTCGTAACCCCCCCTCTAGCTGAAAATGCTATCGTACGAGACCGATATCCAGATTTTAGACGGGCTTCGCCTATCTAGCCGCTTTCACGAACCTCGTTTATACACCGACTGGCGTAGCCCAGCCTCAGATCAATGTCTTTTGCAGTGGGAGCGAGTCATTATGTTGACTTTCACTATGCCAGATACTTTTAACCCGGGGAAGAAAGTAGATGTATATGTCCGATACAGACTTGTGACGAGAAGTTATGCAGGTGAATCCTTTCATTGGGATTAGCGGATTCTGGCAAATAAAGCAGTGGTTGAAGCTCAAGTGGGGAGTGTCTGCTTGCGAATCACCCCTGAGCATGATGCATTTCAGTTACTGGGCGCGCAGTTGCTTGAAAGATCTTTCGCTGCAACAACTTCAAGCATGGAACATCTATGACCCAATCGATGCCGTATTTTTCCGCAAAAGTGCGTACGATGTCTGATTAGCTTTGCGAACATAAAGACATGCTTAGTAACCGGGGGGGGGGGGGGTCGTAAAGCCGATAAGCTTCAAATTGGAGTTGTTGGGGTCGAAACTCTGGGAGCAAGGATCTCCACCCAACTCCACAAAGATAGCGAGAAATACATGATAAGCCCAGCAGGTTCGCTGTACAGTTAGGGAATTCCAGACTCACCTACAAAAGATACGAAGGATTTACATTGATTACCGCCGCCGCCACCACCCCTCCCCCTGTAGCTAGAGTTACGCCCTTGATTGAACCGATCATACCATAGCCACCATGGTGCTGGATACTATCGTGAGAAATGGCCTCATAGTGAGTGATCCCGGGATGTTCCCGTCCAACATATGTAATGTTGTTAGCTATGCTATAGCACAAGGAGGTCGACTGTTTCAGCATCAGACTGATTTTAATAGGTCACGGAGAGCGGCGTGCTTCCTGCCGCGCAAGAAATTGGTATCTCCAACGGGAAAATATCTCTCATAGGATATGATCTGCCTGATGGGCCCGAGACTAATATCATTGATGCGCAAGGCGCATACATTACTCCCGGTGGTGTCGATTCGCATGTGCATCTAGCGCAACGAAATGCACCGACTGGAGATACCTGGGAGACTGGAACGCGCAGTGCGGTCGCCGGAGGTACTACGACCGTACTTGCATTTGCATCACAGACGAAGGAGATGACATCCTTGTTCCCGGTCCTCGAAGAGTATCATGAAAAAGCTCGTGGCCAAAGCTACTGTGACTACGGGTTTCACTTCATTCTCACGAATCCCAGCGCGACAATCCTTGGGCAGGAATTGCCTCGGATTTCCAAGGAAGAAGGTATAACAAGCGTCAAACTGTATATGACTTATGAGTTGTACAAACTGTCCGACCACCAACTCCTCGATACTATGCTTGCATGCCGGTCGCTAGGACTGACGACCATGATTCATGCTGAGAACAGCGACATGATCAATTTCTTGATCCAGGGCCTGGAGAGAAATGAGAACACGGCCCCTTTCTTCCATGCAGTTTCGGCACCCAAGATTGCCGAAGATGAAGCTTCATACCGTGCCATTCGACTCGCAGAATTGGTCGATGCTCCGGTACTACTAGTTCACGTTTCCTCCGATGGGGCCATGAAGCATATCAGGGAAGCGCAGACGAGATTACTCCCGATCCACGCAGAGACATGCCCCCATTATCTGTTCCTATTGTCTGACAAACTGGCGAATCACGAGCATGATGCCTTCCACGGTGCCAAGGGGGTGTGCTCCCCTCCGCTTCGCCACAATCAAGACGACCTGGAAGCTCTCTGGCGCGGCATTTCAAACGACACGTTCACCATATTCTCGTCAGACCATGCGCCAACCAAATACGACCATCCGCAAGGGAAAAAGGCTGGGGTGATCGACGGGATTCCCAAATTTAGTAAAATTCCCAAAGGGATCCCAGGAATTGAGACCAGACTCTCGCTTCTTTTCAGCGAATCAGAAGGATGTCTTCCGAAGGAGCGAGCCCGACTGAGCCTGGCTCGCTTTGTGCAACTCACATCGGGCAATCCAGCCAGGCTGTATGGGCTAACACAGAAGGGATCCGTTATGCCAGGATTTGACGCAGATCTGGTGGTCTGGCATCCACACAATCAAGGCGAGAAAACGATTGCACAGGAAAAGCTCCATCATGGCGTTGATTATACGCCATTTGAAGGAATGCGTGTCCGCAACTGGCCTCGCTTTACGATGTTGCGGGGTAAGATTGTGTGGGATGCAGACAAGGATAGTGTCACGGGAGTGAAGGGATTCGGGAATTTCTTAAAGAGAGACAATGGTCGCCTTCTGGTTGGAAAACTTGGCCAACTGCCCGCGGGGATGATCGAGGGTGAGCGAGATTTGTGGCGCCCCAGATCGGTGGCATGATTCCGCAATTCTCAAGCATGAAGATACTAACGGAATGGTCATCTATGCCCCTTACAAAACATGGAAGATCGGGGAATATGGAAGCTATACAGCACAGGGCGGCTATATCACTAGCAAATAAAAACCCTATATTGACTAATTCATGGTTGCATTGTCAACGGTCTTTCAACAATATATTTTCAATTATATTGTTTATGAAATCCAACAATGGCATTTCCCACGCTCCTCAGAAAGCGTTTTAAGTCCCTTATTTTGACTGCTCTGACTCACAATCACTCGAAAAGAGGAGCCGCCGTTGTCGGTTTTGAGGAGATTCTCCAACATAATTGCTTAAGCCTTAGTCGACTTTAGACAGCCGGTCTGGAAATTTGCCACCCTGAATACTCTCTCTCCACACATGTATAGTAACACGATATATGTTCATCGAGAGTGCCGGGGGCCTTTGCCTTTGCCAACGTGAATATGATGGTGAAATCATTCTCCGCCTGAGACATTACGAATGCAATGTAATGGGCTCGTGGCAAGTGAGAAACCCTGATGTTGACCCAAAGATGGGGCCGCTGAAGTGGGAAAGTGAAGATGGATACGATCTGAGATAAACCACCCACCCAATATATAGTTCTAATATTCTAACATAACATGATATCTAGGCATGGCCTTGGAAAGGATTCTAAAACTAGAAGGAGAGAAGCAATGTCTCAACTCCCAAGTTGTCACGTAACGTAATTGGATAACTGTATAGAGAAAATATTTTCGAGTATAACATAATGCGATGCAGACCAAACAGATGCGTTATCATGTCATATATTGTCGGATCAGAGGACATCCGTACTTGGGAGTATTGAGTGAACAATTGAGGTCATTGATTCAAGAACTACGTAGAGAACGCTATTGAGACGCTTCATAGCGTGAGAGTCAGTAGTGGCCGGATCAGCCTTTCCTCAGTGGTATAATACCACCGCTCAGTTTGACTCCCGACCGATACCAGGAGAATTGGAGGGTCAAATAAAACAGAACAAAGCAGTTTTTATCGGCGTAGCCAAGGAAACTGGTGGCTAGAAAGAATACCATGAAAAGACTTATAGCCGAGCTCGTTCGGGAATCAAGTCGACGGCTTCTAGGGCCAGACCCCTATTTCTGTCAGGCGTATATTCGTATATCCTCTCTCATATTTATCAGAGAACTTACCAAGATGCCTGAAACCCAGTACCACCGGCCCCGTAATTATGGATGACAAGCTTGCCATCAATGTACTCACGCTCAACCCTCGCACCACCTTTTCGGCTGGCTGTATAGAATTAGCAGCGGGGAATTTCGGGCAATGTGTCAAGAATACAGGATACGTACGACGAAGCCCAACGCCATGCTTGATGATCTTGAGGTTTTCCGGTTTTCCAAGCCGAGGAACTAGAGCGCAGCATTTTCGCTTAATAACCTCTGCAAATTCCAAATCGACTTCTCCATCCCAGTTGTTCTTTTGCCGACACCCACCCAAGATCACACCGCCCATTCCATCGTTGCCCCGCGGAAAGATATGGGTGGCATCTGCATCTCGATGTGGAGCCTGGAAGTACATCGTGGGAATTGGTTCTTTTGGTCCCTCAACGAGCAGAATTTGACCCTAAGCTGGCTGTGAGACCTGTCTTGATAAGCCAGTAGGAGAGACCCACCCTGGCAGGATATAGCATTTTATCCTCAACGCCACCAAGTGTAAGGGACCCTAATCCAGTGCAATTGAACACCGCGGATGCCCCTGGGTACAGATTGAAAACCTCGCGAATGTCGATAAATATCTTCCGATGAATTTCAATCCCACGAGAATGAGCTTCCATCTGTAACCTATAAACATCAGCCATGGACTTGATTGCCAGTGTGGGAAACCAGTCATACCAGGGAAGATACCGCTGAACGTCAAGAACAAATGAAGCCATCTCAAACCCAAAAGCTGCGCCGCTCGGAAGATTATCCTTTTCAATTGGTTTTAGCCCCCCAACAAGATCTTCAAACCAAACCTTCCCCGTAGAAGGCGTAAGGATCCCAACCTCTTCGATCGGTCGGTCATAATGGAATCGAATATTCATGGCCTTCACACCGGAGTCTGGTCTCACCCTAGAAAGATGTTTAAACTTCTTGTAGGTGATAGAGTCCCATTTCTCTTGTCGACCATTGTCTGCTGAGGCAGGAAACCAATTTGCACCTCCCCAGTTAGATGTGTAGTCTGCAAAGGAATCGCCGGGTAGATACTTGGCTGCAATTGTAACATTTGCACTTGGGTAGCGGTCTTTCAGTTCAAGCGCAGTAGTAAGCCCTATCACGCCAGCACCGACGACAACATAGGACGCTATTGCATTAATGTAATTATCAGATATTTTTCATTGATGGAGGAAGATTCTTATCTTACACATTGTATAGTTGAATCTTTCCGTGTTCCTGGAACAACTCGCCTCGGTGGATTTGAGGTGCAAGGTGATGACGCCTTGAGATGGTATCAGGTTTCTGAAAAAGCAGCAGCCTTTGACTAACACCAAATCCCCCGAGCTTACTTATTTATTTCACCTATTAGAATGTGTTGATCTTGCCGGTTCCTCTGCGTTCACTCACAATTCCCCGAACAATGAAACACAGAGTTGGAGTAGAAATCCAGTTTCACCCCACAACACAACTACTATCAGGCTGCGAGTATTGATGTATCATAAAAGTGAGAACATAAATGCTCCGCATAGTGCGTTTCATATTGAATTTATTACCAATTAGTGGCGAACCCTCTTCTTCCGTCTAAAGACTCTTGGGCCGCCGCAATCGCTATTGATTGAGGAACCACCGGTCAGTGACAATTGAGAGAAGGATAAGGTCTACATATATGCCCCTTCAAGAATGTAGATGACAGGAATGACAGACCAGCAAGTGTCTCTATCTCGATGTCAGCCTTGCCTTGAAACGCATTCACATGGTCTGAACCTTCAACAACGATCCCATAATTAGATATGCGGAGACAACACCTGAATGCAACCACTTGAAACTCCTACCGGTCAAGGGCCAGTCTTAGAAGATTTTTCATAAGGGCGATTATTTGACTGAAGTCATCCAAGGACGTAAGATAGACATGACATTCATCACATGCTCAATGCTTGACCCGGCAGCCTCAATGACGGCAATAAGGTTTTTTGATAGCTTATTTATATCAAGTATCGGAAACATAAAATTGCATAAAAAAACTCCAAATGGAGGGTCATACTCTGCTGTTCCAAGAACAAGTTTCTTTGTCTGGGGATTGGTGCCGACCGCGCCCAAGCGATATATTACTTTATTACAGAATATTGCTTGGGATAGAATAGTTCGAGGGGGGTAAAAACATCCGATAACGTTGGTGCCATGTCGACCTTTTTTTTTCTTTTTGTTTTTTCCGCATAAAAATGTGAAAATACTATCAAACACACAGTGTTATACCAATTTCTCTCTCCTGAGTATATTGACATCCAAACTCAAAAAAGCGTTGGTCTTGCTGGAAATTAACCTATAGATATTCTGGAGTAAAAAGGGCAATTGCAAGTGAGAGATCAGAACACCTCATATGATGTGTCTTGGAGTAATTTGAATTCCGGTTGAGCCATTTGAATACTTCCTCATTCGCTTTACTAAACATAATCAAATTTGTGATTTCTAAGTTCTGGCGTAAACATAATATCGACAAATATACACTGTTCAGGAATTTAAATCCATCACATAGTTGATTGGTCGCCCTGTGGTGAAAAAGGCTTCAAGGTTGTCCAAGTTGATCTTTTCAAAGTTTTGCCAGCTAACAGACGAGCAAACTCCAATGTGAGGCAGAAGGGTAACTTTCCAATTGTCTTTTAGTTTGGAGTTAACACCCGGTTCCATTTCGTGGACATCGAGACCGGCTCCAACCACTTTCCCCTGAGCAAGCGCTTCTATTAACGCTTCTTCGTCGATAATCTTTCCCCTTGCAATGTTGACTACTCTCAGGCCCGTCTTCTTTGCCAGGGCAAATTCATTTGTCGACAACAAGTGGTGCGTTTCGTCCGAATATGGAGCTGCGAGGACAATACAATCCAATTCAGGAATCATGTCACTGATTCGATGATGGTAGATCGCCCCATTGCGCAGGAGCTTTTCAGCACAGACCTTTCGGCGTGGACCTT
This sequence comes from Aspergillus sojae, assembly GCA_008274985.1. Taxonomy (NCBI): domain Eukaryota; kingdom Fungi; phylum Ascomycota; class Eurotiomycetes; order Eurotiales; family Aspergillaceae; genus Aspergillus; species Aspergillus sojae. The sequence continues at coordinate 5,403,154 of CP035528.1, read as the reverse complement.
GGTAATGAATCTTCATGCCCCAAGCGGATTCACACTTTTGCGCAATTGTAAGCCCAATATCACCCAACCCCACGATTCCCAATGACTGGCCACAAGGGTCACTAGCAGTAAACCCCAGCTCCCGGCTTGCATTCCAGTCATATCGTGCACACCATTGTCCGTAAGATAGGTAACGAAATGTGTCGAGAACCAGAAACCAGGCAGTGTTGGCCACAGCCTCGGTGCATGCACCGGGTGTATTACAGAACCATATACCCCTGGCTGAGAGACCTTTGACATCCGATGCATCGTATCCATGCCCGCTACAGCAGATGATGCGTAGACAGGGGGGGAAATGTGGTACCACCTCCGGTGCAAAATGCCGTTGCGATGCGAATTTGCCCACTTTATGCCACCCATTGCGGACAATAGCCACCACTCCGGAATACTGGCCTCCTGGTTTCAGTCGTTCAATAAAATCGTTAGCTGAGTCGCAATCATAATAAAGAAGATTGAATTTTTTTGCGAGAGCTTCCCGACGTGCCGTGTCGACAGCCTGCACAGGTGATTCAATGAAGAGGATGTCCGCCTTTACTCCCATTGTAAAACCTAGGCCCCACGGTCTCAAATTATTTTTGCCTTGTTGCTGGGTCACAAATAGCCAATTACGGTCTGGAATGGAAGTGGGATGTGATTAGAGGAATTTTATTTACCGGTGGGCAGACTTGAATCATAATAATCCTTATCAGTTGACACGAGCTGTACCGCCTTGGGGTAAAAACCCCAACATCGGTGGTGTTCGATTCTAGCCGCATCCATCGATAAGAGCCCAGCCAGCTCACCTCTCTTGATCTGAGGAAAGAATACGAAAGACACTTACCTCGAGAACATCATTTGGAGATCCTGTCCCTCTGAGGACGACAATGGCCACCGATCACGCCGACGTCATTTTACCTAGGGTGTCTGGATCATCCAAATCTCGACTGATCAACATTCTTCTGGTGAACCAAACTCGAGTGAATATATGACCAAGGACTGTTTGACCTCCTTAGGACCCAGTTTGCCCTCAGATGTGATAGTCTATGGATTCACTGCACCCTACCCTGCTCCCACAGCAATCGAGTCCCAGACTGATGCCGTTCTCTCCACCGAGGCTTGCATCAGGGCGATTAAACCCATCGCAGACGATTATGATGCTTTTCTTGTCGCATGCTTCCGAGCTCATCCTTTAATCGCTGTGCTCAAGGAAGAATTTGCCCAGCCGGTGCTTGGAATCATGGAGGCAGCCATGTATACAGCACGTATTCTTGGTGGCAATATGGGGATCATATGCACATCGGAACGATCAGCCGCGGCCCATGGTCGTATAGTCTCTGAATATGGGTTCTCGGACTATTTTGCAGGATGTGAAGCAGCTAAGCTCGGTGTCCTCGAGCTTGATTCTGAGCCAAGAGCTGAGGTGCATACCGTCATCACCCAAAAGATCCACCACCTGGTGCACGAGAAAGGTGCCGATTGCGTGCTGTTGGGCTGTGCTGGAATGGCAGAGATGCGAGCTATCTGCGCAGCTTCGGTTGAAGGAAGTGGTGCGAGAGTGTTGGATGGAGTTGGACTTGGGGTACAACACTTGGTCGGCCTGGTGAGGGAGGGCCTGCAAACTTCTAAGAACGGTATTTTCAGAGATTCTGCACTAGATAGAGCCAAACGAATGCAAGACTGGTTATGAGCGTATACAGTCAACATTAGTATCCTCCGCGAGGCAATGGAACTGATTTTGTCTATTACGCTGGGGTCTTGCAGTTGGCAGGAGATGGAGACCCATGACAGACAGAACCTTTTCATGTAACTTTAGACTCCGAATTTTTTTTTTAATTGCTTTGTAACCCTTACCAGTGAAATCGATGCTACTACAAATATAGACCTGTATCCCCAGTTGATTTGCCTCGGACCTCTGCTAGTAGGTGGCAAGATGGAGTGCAATCTACATTGCTATTGTGAACGTCTGTCTTAATCACGATATATCCTCGATCAGAATGTGGACAGAAAAGTGAAGGATACCGTTCCCGGTGGAAGGCGTTCAAGATTACAGCAGTCGCAAATAGTGAGCTTAGAAATAATTAAGATCCAAAAATCTATAAAATTTATATTACGCGAACGCAATAAGGCGATGGGGATTGAAGTGAGCTGCTACAATCATTCGAAGAGAAATGTTATTTCCTGATTAGGAACGTTCTAGGGCATGGGCATGCGGAGTATGGATGGATATCGATCCAGATGACTTGTACTTCATAACGAAGGTATCGTATCAATCGCTGTATCTATCACACCATAACTTCCATTGTAACTCAACAAGATCCAACCTGGCCCAAAAGGTGCATCTTCCACACGGCTACAGCAGCTCCTGGCGGCAGTCGGTCTCATCGCCGATCCTACCTTCAACCAACTCAATTGACCCCATTTACCCCACCCCGCCCAGAGTCTTATCTTAGTCCTATCTCTACCTGACTAACGTATATCTCCCAGCCGAGCGGCCTCCACCAGTAGTAACATTCATGGTGCTTTTAGAGCTACTGGTCTAGTTTTCTGACTCCTACGTACATTTTCTCTTGGCTGGGCGCTTAACTAAAGGGCCTTGCCCGTCTCAGTAGTAGACCTAGTGGTTCAGGTGGCTCCGCGCCTAGAACACTTTCTATAGCTAAGTAATGAATAAGTTTAGAGTCTATGCTCGAGAAGCTTTTAGAATTTGTTCTTGCAGTGACAAAGCTGGGTTAAATCAACTAACTGATTAAGGGCGCCGAACCAGCTATAAAATATACCAATACCTAAAGCCTCTCTGCTTTGGTAAAACTACTGCTTTTTTATATAGAAGTCCTCCAGTCCATGGTATTTAGTCATTTTAACATTTGTAGATGGCGGGCAGTGTACGGGTCGCTTACTAATGACGTTATCGTCGACGTCTCCACCTCAACTGATAATAGCATATGCAGTCGAACGACGATAATGTGGTCGAAGCACCGACAAGCATCCCCTCCTACCAGTTGAAGCCATGCGGCCCCGTATTGAAGTCGCACCATGTAGGTTTTGTCGGAGGCGGTTCGCCAGACGAGAACACCTACTCCGCCATGAGCGGACTCGTGCGTTCCCCTATTCCACTAGAAGAGTGGCCACATCTGACATGCACAGATACACGCGAGAAGCCATTCCACTGCTGCTGTGGCAAGAGATTCACTCGGCGGTACGTGTAAACCTTACTAATGGGCCCTCGGATCGGAAGCTGAGAAACAATAGTGACCTGTTGTCGCGTCACTTGAGACTCAAGAGCGGTTCCTCGGGTCATGGAGAGGTTGGAAATAACAGTGGATCATTGCTATTTGAGAATAGTCCCACCCAAGCCACGCATCTTGGGTCCGAGCTTGATACCTCCGTACATGCCCGGTGGGAAGTTCACCAGACAACCCATCCTCTGCGACAAGGAGATCTAAATACCCAATCTGGCGCCATGCCTTCTATCTTCCCGGTAAATGCCGTAAATCCAATACAGGACTCTGAGGCGATCAACATCCCCGGATCTATCGTACCTCCGCCAGATACCTCTCACAGTTTCCTAGACAATTTGGAAGATCTTACCGTGCTATGGGGGAGCGTTGAGACCAACTTTCCCTTGGAAGGACTAGGACTGGGTCTCCCAAATGATCTCATCTCTCTCCCAGGGTCCGGCAGGCATGTATGATTAGCATCACCCTACCGTAGCCAAATCTCCATCGACAGCTATTTCGTATGGATTCGGGAAAGGGGATATGGCCAGCACATCCTCAACATTTTCTTTCGTCTTCTTTCAAATATCTAGCCATTCTGCACGGATTGTCCCACGCTCATAGTGTTTTGCTATTAATGTATAACTTTCATTACCTCAGTGGCACCCTAAGCTTTACCGGGCTTAATTACATTCTTTGATTTATACCATTTCGATATTCCTTACTTTAGCACAACCTGCAATTACAGAACCTTAAACAGTTTCAACCACCACTCGTGATCATCATCGCGTGACACAAACAGCTGCATGAACTGCCGAGTGTAGACTGGAAACCACAGCTTGCACCACCACACAAGGACTCTATCTCCGGCCTGTAGCCACTATTCCCTCGGGTCAACGATGGCTGCGCTATATAAGCTGAGAAGACCACCTGGCCTTCCTTCCCGCTAGCGTGAGCCCCACACCAGTCGAGCTGCGCCAGTTTGTCGTTTGTGTAAACGGAGGATTGGTCCAATTCATTAGAACAATGAGATGAGTGCGTGCTTCCGAGGTGATGCTGTGGTCTGGTTGTCGAAGTCGCGGGACTGGCACCCTGAGTGGGAGCTTTCCTAACTCAGATCGTCAGGTAGATTTCCATGAGCGTAGTCTACAGTGGCCGTGCTAGAAGTCCCCCCAAGTCCTGTTTTCTTTTTCCTTCCTTACAGTCCTTAGGTCCGTTTACTAAACCGAGACGTCAGACTCTGTGCTCGAGATAGACTTTGCTTCCCAGGACACTCTTTGCCGGCTGGAATCCATGAATCCCGCGTGCGGTGTTACATAGCCCTAACACAATAATTTCTCGTAAAATAAGCATCTCGGTCGTCCGATCTCGATAGGGTCCACAAATCTAGCAATAGCGTGCAGGCCAACATGATGCACCCACCCAGACCTAAGGTAGACGTCACAAACGGTACGCGACACATACGTAGATCGGGTTCGCTCCGAAGGATTCACAGTTGGCCTGGACGCCCGGTCTCTATGGGTGCCTGCAGATCGGGCCTGCAGACCTGGTGCCGGATTTGATTTGTCATATCACGCAAATGCCTTCTCCCGGTTTTTGACTCTAGGAATACTACCGTTCCACCTAGCGTAGAGGACACTAACCTTCCTACTAACTTCGCAGTTTGCTAAGCTAACCACGTGATTTGGTATATCTCGTCCTGCTGTACTAGAGACTGGAGCTAGAACAATAGCTTGACTCGAGTTAAACCCCATCACCTTCGGTGTTGTTTAATTGTGTAGCATTCTAATTAAGTAGCAAAGAAGACAAAAGTATTCGTACTATTCACACCTCCTCGACACTGCCACCTGCGACACGTACGTCTACAGGGTTTAGGTATCAGATTGACTGTACAATATATCATGATATGGGGTGATGCCAAAAACAGGTTCCTCGAGCGCAATCCCCTGGCCTCGTCTGGATAATATATCATCGCATTAATCGCGGCAGTTCCGGCTATCCTACACCTCAGTTGCATTAAGTGAGGCGATTAAGCCGAGTGTGGCATCTCCTTGAAAGGCCATGACCATATGTGTCAAGATCGGACCCTGGGGCCACAACAAAAGCCAGGGAGAGCGCGACCTTTGACACTCACATATGTGTAGTTAATCCCGGCATTGACAACATATGAAAAGGTGTCTAGTCCACCGCGCTCATCGAGGACGTAGTTGGGGGCACCTGGCTCGCAGAGAGAGACACTGTGCAGACCCCATGTCGCAGGCTGTTGGCTGACGGTGGCAGACAAATGTTAGAATTGTTTCCTGGTCGACGTGATCCAGCTGAGAGTTATGAACAGCAGACTCCCAACCATCTAGTAGAGGCCCTTCATACCGCGGAATCTGACTTGATGCGCTCAATTACAGCGTCCGAAAAGGATCCAAGGTAAGCATTTAACAGGGGGGCGGCGTTGACCTCTGGTAGGAAGCCTGGTATCCCCTACAAATCGTAATGCCCCTGGCCTCACGTGAGAGGTTAGTCATGTGATCGCACCACAGAATGAGATCTGCTAGTCCCGATTGAGTGCGATGGGAATCTGGCTCGACCATCGGGTTTGCTTTATTAAGCTCTTGCGACCTGCCATAGCGCGCGACCTGTAAGAGGAACAGGTGAGCAAGAAATTGGCCAATATCTGACAAAGGTTCAAAGGTGGAAGTCTCTATGGATGGATTGTCAGACAAAGAAATATGTCTGCAAATTGCTCCATGTTTAAATCTAGACCGGCATATCCTCTCCATTGGATATTGGGTCGCCTACCATATCCGCAATTTACAGATAATAGATATCATTTTAATAGTATATTCTCAATAAGAATATCCATGGATATTCGCAACGATATATAAATTGTATGAATATATATAAATCACGAGACTTAGTATATTTAATATGGTTAATATCCATTGGATATCCTTAAACATCTAGAGGATATTAAATAGTATATTATATCCACAAAGCTGAGGAATGGGGATAGTAATAGATATACTATATCCGTAATTTATGCAGAGAATTGTGGATATCTATAGACATTGAGAATATTGCCGCAGTCTATCTACATCCAAGGGTGCGATGCTGACCTTAGTCTAGTTAAGGTTTAGGTTTAAGATACATCTCAGTTACATCTGGTTGTCTAGATGAAGACAAAAAGCGGAGACAACAAACTTCGGCTTGTTCAAAGGCAGAGTGGGAATGCTTATTCTTTGCTGATTGAAAAATACTTGTTACCATTGGCCCTCCTTATAGACTGCTGGTCAATCAGGCACAATGCGAGAGCGAATTTATGGCAGTGGAAGGTCAAGGCCGCCTGGTGATCATGTTGTACCGGTGTACAAATACGATAATTAACGGGGGCAGGATCTTGGGTTTTCATCTATCATCTATCATATGGCAATTTGGAGTATCGCCATTTAAGCCGACATTAGTATACTCCAGCCCGAGTGCGAGACTAGTCCTTGCAGAGACCTTGCACAGTGTGCAAAGTAGCGGTCGGTGTCTGAAGCCGTGTTCTAGGCGCAATATAGTTTGTCGCGGGAGAGATGAGAGGCCAATATTTATGGAACAGGTACTTTGGTTCAACGACTTTTTAGGGTTCGCTCCACGGGTGCGGGGAGTGGGCGAATAGCGCGGCAGTAGCGGCATCCGATCTGGCCGTAGAGTTCACGGTCACCATGGATCAACCATGGCCTCCGCATTATGGATCTAGTGCCATGAAAAGTTAACCGTCTGAATGTGCAAAGCGTGACCTTTCATCCACGACTGTCACGGTTTTGGTTTTTAGTTTTGATGCTTCTTTCTCCATCTACCAGCTTTCACAAGCAACCCAAGCCATACCACCCCTGAAAGCCTGGAGATTAGGTCCTCTTCACCTCTACTTTATCTCTCTAGGTTCCGTTGACTGTACCGCAAGCACCAGGCCTGGGGATCAGCATGATTGAAATCCCGTCTGATGTTGTGGCAGGGTGGCCAGCTCCGAACTATGCAGACCCCGAGACGAAAGGGCCAGCTCTGCCAACGATTGTGCTTCTTTTCTACGTATTAGCAACCTCTGCTCTGAGCGTGCGTTTGTATGACAAACTCAAAATATCTCGACAGTTCTTTGCTGAGGATTACCTGATTATACTCTCAATTGTAAGGCCAACGTGTATTTTGTCAAATCAGTTGATCTATCTTTCTGATTCATTGATCAAGGTCCCCACTACGGTGGTCACGATTATTGTCTTGCTGTCCAAATGGAAATACTTAATCGACAGACATACATGGGATCTACCTCCACAGTATTTCAGACCAGCAAAAATCCTTGCTACTGTCGATTTTGTTTTTTTCTCCCTGGCATCAACATTTGTTCGGCTATCGTTTCTTGCCTTTTATCGCCGCGTCGTTGCCCATACGAAAACACGACTCTACAAGTGTACCATTTACGTTACAATGTTTGTCACCGCTATGCTGGCAGTAGCGTACATATCTGCGCTATTGTTTCGATGCAGGTTTGTGTGACATATCGATCCTACCAAAGATGCTTTCGTTCCCTGTACTAAATGTAACAGCCCAGTCAAAGCCGCATATGATTTTAATCCGCCAACATTTTATCCTGACTATCCGTACCACTGCACAAACCGTGAAATGATCCTTTTCACTGGGAGTCTCTTATCAACAATCTTGGATTTCTGGATCATGCTGATTCCAATCCCATTGGCGTGGCAGTTAGATCTACCTCTAAAGCAGCGCCTTGGGGTCCTGGGAATGTTTCTTCTCGGTCTGCTTATCTGCACTTGCGGGACCGTTAAAACCAGATATCTCTATACCCTCTTTTCAACCTATGATGAGGTCTGGGTTTCAACCCCAATTTGGATTCTTTCAGCGCTAGAACTTCACATTGGAATCCTATGCTCGTCTGCACCTACCGTCCGCATGGTAGTGCGGGAGCATAAAAGATGTTTCCAAGAGTGGCGCTATAGGAGGTATACAACGACTGGTAGTTTGACCATTTTAGTTTCTCCTGAGACAGCGGGGTCTTATGTATAGTCGTTGTAGAAGTCCACTGCTACTAGATTTAGTTATACAAATTCTACCCTTTCCCTCTTTTTTCTGTATACCTGCAGGTAAATTGATGCTATTGAGGAGGAGTATCTATAATTCAGCTTACCCTCCAACAGGAACCCATGACGTTTTAAAACAATGGGTGCCTAATGTGGCATACCTATATACACACACACATATATATATACATAAAACTCAAGACTCAGCAGACCTTACATCGGTATCAAGTTTATTAACGACAAATGACCAGCACATGTGCCGGAATGGGAGAGACTAGATAGTGAACGAGTCCTGATAGCTTTACGCACCATTGTCCCGATAAAGAGATAGCTAAAAGGAGGTATAGGGGCAATGAAAGTAGGTTCGCTAGACATTGCCTGTCAAGGGGTACAAGAAATATTTTAACATGAATCGCCGACAACGCATAGACAGAAACGTGCAGATAATAGCAAGGATGCGATACAAAGCCAGCAATACAATTGTTCCTCCCAATACAACTGTGTATCAGATCAACCAATCTTTCTATTGTATAGTGTAAGTCCAATTACAAAAATTGAAATCAGATAGTTTTATGGCAGAGGGTGGTTTGCTCCCCCATTATATAAACTCACTCGTGCTCTATGTGACGCCTTTTACGAACCTCGCGCGTACTCTAAACCACCAAACAAGCTTCTGTGGATAAATTTCATGTCGTCCTTAAAAACCGGCATCTCTGTGGACTTTCATGCGGGATGATGACATTTGCACACCTAGGCCAGTATCTGTTGTCTGGCATTTCCCGGGGTGTTCCAGATTCGTGATTGTTCCGGGTTGAGCCCGGAAGGGATCCGGCTGGCGGTTTATATACATACTCGCATCTGACAATGGGCCCATTCACCCCGACAGCCGGAACCGTCCGAATGGTTACTGGACATTGCCGTGGTAGGCATAGAATTGATAGGTGTCATGGATGTCTATTAGTTGATATCTAAGAGGTGCATTGCTTTCGCCGCATTTCTCACTGGGCACTTGGGTCCTGTATTTTCTTAACGTATTATTTTCGTTCTATCACATTTCATTCACTCTTTCTGTTTTACCCGTTGGTCCTGTGGAGCGACAAGGCCAGGAATAACGAGATGCCTCCCCACAATGGCCAGAACATAACAAATCTAAGCGGGACCTGGGTGATGGTAAGTATACTGCATATCCCATGGCCATGGTACAAACCTCACGCTGACCCACGGCGACAAACAGGACAAAGGCCTGTCGAACAATCTTGATGCCGTGTTCAAATTGGTAAGTATCTCAATACATACCCTGATATAGTGTATATGAAGGTTAAGGGACGTCAGCAAGGAATAAGCTGGATAATAAGGAAGGTGATATCCGCATCAACCGCTACCTTGAAGATCACGCAGGGCTCGGATGAAGTCGATGACAGCCCGACCTGCGCACCGACCGAGTGGATGACTCTGGAGCCTGCACTAGCTGGAGGACTAGAGGGCACGCCAGAGAAACGCCTGTTAACCTGGGCTAAGTTTGAGCATAACGACAATCTCTTCGGCCGTGTTATCATTCGGAGTCACTACGTTTCCGGACAGAGGACTGAGGATGGCCGAGTCCGGCCTCTGATTGAACCTTTTACGAAGGTTGTCAGCAAACCAGACTCTGAGTCTATATTGACGGAGGCAGTCGTGCTGGCACCTGACAGTACAGGTACAGAGGTGGAGATGGACAAAGCTTTCATTCACGATTTCATCCGCAGCGTGTACCATGGGTGGACAGCGGAGCAGGTACGCATATCAAAGCCATTCTCAGCGATTGGACACTTGCTCATGAGCGATTAGATCTGGACGGTGGAAATAATAGAAGAGGAACCGCTTTTGACACGTAGGATTGTGGTCTGGAAAGGCTCCTATGCTGAGTGTGCTCGTGCTTTCTACAGACTTACATGATGGCGATAGGAAGTGACATATGTATAACCTTTTGTGATTCAAATAATTTGACGTTATAGATCATTGACTGAGCGTTCAGATTTGCATATTGGTAGATAGTATGCAGGACAAGTGGCCAAATAGCTCGCTATGCCGTTGCTATCCAATATGGCGCCCGCTTCCCCGGTAAACACAGATGTCTCCCTTGCGGTTATGGGGTTGTGGTATCCCATAGATAGCAGTCAGGATAGCCATGGCTTGGATACAGCGTAGCGCAGTAAGCGCCATCGGTTCCGCGCAACGGAAGCATTCCGGTCGCTCTCCCGTCCATCCAGGACCTGTTCCTTTTTTTTTTTTTTTTTTTTATTGGCTCCCAGCATGAATAAGACATGACTAGTGTATATCCACCAGCAAACACCGGGGAAATGCATTGGCTGAACCTCTCGGTAGTCTCTAAATGTTGACCCACAAAACCAACAGTAGACCGATTACAGGGAAAATGACACGCAAAATACCGCTCCATTGCCCAACCACTGGCCCGCTGCTGAGGCTCAAATAGGTAGCGGATATGTGATACTGCTTTCTAAAGGGCGCCTCGACTAGATCGCCTGTATCAGGATAGAGGCGGCGATACTCAGACCTGATTCCAGCCAGTCCGTATCCCAGATAGATAACGCAGGGCATTTTCACACTAAACCATCTATTGGCTTGCGGATCAGCGTTTTAAGTCGTCCAAAAGCTTCGGTGAAGCCCTTCGTCGGAGATCACCACACGTGCTCACTCCTTGGAGTCACCCTGACCGGGACAGGCTTGTCAGTTCTGTGGTTCAGGCGTTTTTGGTTGTATGGTTCAGCCTGTTAGATGTTAGTTGCATTGCTTGCGGTCCTGCACTGCTCGCTGACGCACTGCTGCATAGTCGTAGCAAAACACCAAAAGTGCCACATCGATGAACAGTCCTCTAATACTAGTCTATACAAAACACAAATACGATGATCACCGCCAACTGCCAAAGTCCATGTGCTGGGTCGGCCTCATAAAGCACGAGATGGATCCTAAATTGAGAACTTGATATATTATGTGAATGCGCTCCGGCTGCTCGCGCCGCTGGCGAGGCGAAGGGAGGACTGTTGGTAGTATTCCCGTGGAATCTTTTCTAGGGATATATAAATGGTATGGCAATGCCACAGTCAACCCCATTTTACATTCACAGGATATTCGTAGTTGTAGCTCAAGGGGGTAGGAAACATAGACCAGTGATCAGGAGGATATTATCGGCATGTTCTTTCATTCTAGGCGCCAAGGACAATATCTGTACACTATAACAGCTTGCTAATCTGTCCGCAATTTCCTCGTCGTGAAACGGATGAACGCCGCGGCATGCCTTGCCCATTCATACTTCTCGCGAAGGCCCTGAAGGCATTCCCACCCTTGCACGAAACACACGGCGTTGGCTTCTGGCGCTACGAGGATATCTGAGTTAAGCCTGACAATGTGGGTAATCATGGCAGACAGGAGAGAAGGCACCGCGGTGTCTGCAAGGAAGTTCGTCAGGCCAATCGAGTGCAGATGGTTGGCAATCATAAGAATGGCTTGCGACGCGTATTCGATCTTCCATGCGGACAGGTCTCGGAATGCGCCCTCCCAGGGGTCACTGCTCGTGGGCTGCGCCGACGATGACCAAGGCCGATGTAAAGCGTTTATGCACGTCAGATATATCATATGTAGCATAGCCCGTTGGGCGTAAATGATCTTCTCTGCCTGCGAGACCGGTGAGAGCAGCGGAAGAGGGAACTTGAGCGATGAAGGGAGGCTTGCCTCCCACACATCCAGGTCGTTCTCCATTTCAAGGAAGTCGGAGAGAGCGATCGGCGTAGGCCTGGGATAATATAGCATTGTTGTTGGCGATGCCGATCCGATGGTGTACTGGGACATAAGGACACGACCTATTAATTGAGACAACTTAGTCTTGTAGATGAAAGTTAAAGCCAGCGCGGTCTTTGTCCCATCAGTACGCAAATCGGAATCAAGTTGCAGAGCCCTATACGCTTCCGCCGTCCCAAAGCAAGACTTGAAGTCAGCTAGAGCCAACATAGGCACGTTGTAATCTCCATCGCTTATGTGCATAGCAGATCTGGTGCTCAGAGCGAGGAGTCGGTCTCGTGTGTATACACACCACCAAAGGCGCCTGCGGAATGCCAGCTCAGAGCTGCTCCCATCAACAGGTACCTCCTGCAGATCATACTGTAGCCCGATTATCTTTGCTATGTTCCAGGCCTCGCCCATCCAGAACGACGAGCCTGCCAAATCATCCTCATGAAACAGTGTAAACAGCAGCAGGGACTGCAATTTATATGTCGGCTGCACCTCGAAGCCACACTCGTAAAGAAGCTTGGCACGACCAAAGAGGTCTCTCATGGCGGCTCTCCTGGATGTGTATCCCATCAAGTGTAGGTATACCGGATCAAGAAAGATGGACCCTGCGAACATGACAGCCTGTAATAATAGCATGCTCGTTTGGCGACCACGATACCGCAATATTACTGCTTCTAGCAGCCGCTCAAGATCCAGAAAGGGCATGTTGGGGTGCACATGCAGTATGTAACTGCTTATCAGATAGGTCTGTATTTCTGCTGGTGGGAGAGTAAATGCCCCCTTTTCTCGTAGGGCATTAAGGGTAACAAGAGCAAGGTGTTTAGGGACACCCGTAACGTAACTCGGAAGGCATAGGGAGTACGTTGAAGCAGCAGGCTGAGGCTCAGGATTGGGGCCTGGAGATTGACTCGGTATACGGCATTGAGAACCACATTCGTCAGTCTCTATGCCATGCTGAATCTCGCTGCATGAGTCAGTGTCCGGCTGTTGGTGCATGTTGAAGGGTTCTGCACTCTGACCGTGCAGGACCCTAGGTGACTTGCAATTCCGCTTATCGGGGCCGCGGCGTCGACGTCTTGGTCTCCGATACCTGGGGCAATGTACCAATTAGTTGTGACATTCTCTCAGGAGAAGCCTAGCTCATACATTGAAACATCACAAGGGCGATTTTCCGCTTGGCAGGACAAGCAGGGTAGTTCGCGCTTCCGTCTCACACAACGCCGTTTGCGTTCCCGACAGCCATTGCATGCTTCTCCAGCGGGTAATCGGGTGCCTTTCCATGTTAATGTGCTTTGATGGGTCTCTGACATGGTGTAGCTAGGAAGCCGGGGTCAGGTCAAGGGTCTGGGGATGTTTCAAGGGCTCCGGTGTGTCAAAGTAACGAGGATAACGCAGTTCTGAGATGTAAAACACAAGTTTCATATTGCCTATGCGAATCTCGTACCCTGGACCAGAACTGTATAAGCGTGTTGGCGGCCCCTATAGGCCGGAGCGCTCCCGAATGTCTATTGATATGGAGTGAGTAGGAGGCGGGTTGGTTCCGGCGATGTGCCACGTCCGCCTATAGTACATTAAACAACAACTGGGTCAACGTCTTCTGTTTCGCCTCAGTCCTAAGTATTTCACATCTTTGTCCATCTTCAAAATATGTAATAAAAGTAAGTTAATCAAAAATTGATTTTTACTGTACACTTTCATTTCGACACGGACATTATATATATTTTTACTGCAAACACCCCCGGCGATGTTTAATTACTCAGGTAAGGATATCGCAATGTTTCCTCGTTATCATCAACCGCCTCCAGGAAACTGGGAATGGGGGCTCAATGCCTTGTTCCAAAGCCGGAGAGCTCCACTCCTGCAAGCTAAGCTCTTGGAATGGCCGACCATGAACCTTCTCCATGTATTCTTTGAAGCTTTTCACCGGAACCCTGACATTGCTCGAGTGGTGAAAAAGGAAACGCCGGACGTTGTAAACGATGATGTATTCGAACGCTTGGTGAATCTGGATGTCACTAGTGTTGCGATCTCCTCCGCAATGATCTCTACCTTCTGAAAGTCCAGGAATCCTTCCATTCTTGTAAGGCGGGGCGTCGCACTGAGATTGACAGAGTAACGCAGGAGTGAGTTCAGTGCGTCCTGGGCTGGAGCCTGGTCGCCGATTGGTGTACAGGGACGATGGATACTGATACTTATGCCAGTGTGTTCGGCTAGGCGCTCGAGGAAGACTTCGCTAGCCCATTTGGTTGCCGTAAGCCCGTCAGACCCGTCGAGCGGAGGAGGGTGGAAGAATACTGATGTGGGCCCGAGAGCGGTCTGTCCGGACTGGAGGATGACTCTCCCAGACGAAATATAATGCAAATGGGCTTGTGACTGGAGGGCAAATTTGGCAAGGCGATGAGTTGAGCCCAGGTTGGGCCCTTTCAGGGAGTTGTAGGGGTTGAGGCAGTGGCCGTTCGAGCCGTTGTGGATCACCACGTCGATACGGTCTTGTAGGGACGCCCATTCTGCGGTGGAAAGACCAAGATTTGGGTCGAGAAGGCTTCCATAATAGAGCGATACTTTGTCACTGGTGGGGAAGACGTGTTCCTGCTCCTTTTCCACCGCGATACAATCCACCCTTTCCACTTCGGGCACTTGGAGGAGGACCTGCACCAGCACTCTCCCCAGAAAGCTTATCGAGCCGGTGAGGAGTATTTGACAACCTGATCCTTGACAATGCTTAGCTAGCTTGATCTGCGCCAGGGTGCTGGCGCCGTACATCTCCCGGAGAGTGAGTGACACCCCAATGGAGGTGCGGATCGCGCCTTGTAATCTGACCAGCAGCGTAGAATTTCCCCCGAGGAGGAAAAAGTCAGACTCGGGTTGGATGTGCTTGTCCGGTAACAAAATTTGCCAAAGTAGCTCCCGAGGAACCATGGCCTATGTCGAAGAACTGTGCAGAGAACACCCGACGGAGGTTAGGACCAGCTAAGACGGTAAAAGATTTGATCTTGAGAGCTTCGTTAAGGCTCAGGAAAAGAACGTTCAAATTTACTGTTGCTGTCTGGATCGACTCATCAACGCGCTTGAAGATGCCTGCAGGGAGAACGTCGTGGTTGAACTTAGAGTCGAAAGATTCCAAGGAGCTTCGACTCGAAACCTTTTGCCAAACAAAAGCTTCCATGTCACTTTGGGGCGTAGTGGAAGACGATTGACTGTTCCTCCAGAGAAAACACTGCTGGAGGTCTTCAATCAGAATGGCTGTGGAATCATGTCAACCTGCTCAAAAGGCACATGTGGTACCTGTGAAGTATCTGTGCTAGAGGGAAGGCCCGAACACCGCGACACTGTCCTGTCTCCAGACGAGAAGGGAGAGAACAAGGTCATGATGCCTTGTGTCTCTCGGTGCTTGGAAGAGGAGTTGGCCCTTGATCTCTGGTAGTTAGAATCTCAAATCAAAGCTGTTAATCGGGAACGCACAGCTTGTCATGCGGTCTCTGCGTCTTCGCAATTTTCTCCAAGCATCTGCAGCTTAGACTTTCCTCCCGCTCTCTTTACTGTTAAATAGCTGCGCCCATCAGATTTTGCCAGAGATGGACACCCGGGCACTTCCAGAATATCCGTAGTGAACCTTATAAAAAAGATTTGGATGTAATTACCATATATTACTAACATCTCGGAGAGAAAGCGCTTGTCGGGGGTAGTATAATCTATTTTAAGATCTTTTGTGATAAATAACTGCTCAATTTGCTTATCCTAATTATATTTAAGGTTAAACCTCGTGTTCGCAAAGGGAAAGCATGTTCTTGTCAGTAGTGTCTAACTTCAAACGTCCGTGGCGATAGTAACAAATACCCCCAGCAGTATTGAACAGTCGTTCTTTAGCTGTTCAGGAGTGCTTCTACCCTGACTACTAGATCTATAACATCATGTTTATGATTGTCTCTTCAAAATGAAGGAAGAAGCATTTTGGCGGTAAAAGTCAAAGTTAGTGTCAGGGAAATGGACATTGGTACGGTATTGACTCGCCAGGTGCCTATAGGGTAACTTGAGGGCTACAAGTTTACAATACCCCACTCCTTGATTCACACATACTTTCGCTGTATGGCGCGCCACCTCACCTCGGATTTGTAACCCCCGAGGCACTGGTATTCTCATGGGCATTTCAACCCTCATGCAGTTCGATAGTTTAGTTCACCAAAATCAACACTCTTTTCATGCTACCTTTACATTCCTCATTTGACTCCGTTGCTCTCGTTGGATGGTAAATCCTTGGTAATTTATAGCTGATACAGGCCAGTCCTGTTAGCTAGGGATATCAGAGGACAGTGAGTCAGTGTAATTCCTGCCTAGCAGTTAAGTAACTGCTCCATGTCTCGACAAATTGATTTATGATGTCTGACTGAGATAGCTCGTCCAGGGGTGCTTTATGATTATTATTTCAGTCTTATGTTGTGTGGGCCGAAATTTATCTGAAATGGGATTCCACTTTATATTTCGAGCCCTAGCAAGCAGACAACACTGTTGCAGGACATATAGTTGACTCTATTGTGAAATATATGGAGCTCTATTCGAGAATATACCATTGCTTGACCAAAATTTCACGACTGACCGTTTTGTACAATTACTCTTTGGATCTAGAGTGTTGAGATGTCTTAGCATTCCACATCCCATGGTTACTTGCCTTTTGACAGATAAGCCACCTCTTCAATCACGAGAATAATAAAAAAAAACATAAAATAAAAGAGCAAGTGATTCGAGCCCCTTGATATGTTATGCTCAGGTACAAAGAGACAGACATCAACCAACAAAGTAGCATTTGACGAAACAACTAAGCAAAGAGAAGGAAAGAAGGGGAGAGTGAGAGAACTATAGGCGATCTAAACACATGAAGGATGCCTGCGGAATCAGGCATCAACACAGGTAGCAAGCATCGCCACATGTGAATCGTTACACTATACATCCCATTCTAAATGGATAGGTAGTTCGCGCAGCGGGTAATGCCAAGCTGCTCAACCAAAAATTCGTTGACAAACTGACACTTAGGATCCTGGCGCTGTTGGATTGCCAAGAACTCAGGCAGCTTCGGGAATTTCTCCAGAGCGTAAGTTGCGTTAGGAGGGTTCATTTTGTTCCAGTGGGGCCGAACGTTATATTTTTCACCAAATTCAGCCATGAATTCGTATCCCAACTGCTGGTTCTGCCAAAGAGTTGTAAAGTTGTTATAGGTTTGGATCCAGTCAATTTCGATGATAGCAAAAACCCCGCTGAGATCCGAGCCAAGGTTGTAGGTATTGACCGGAGACATGTATGCATCATCACCCTTGAGAGAACGGTGCTGGATGACCATCATGTTGTTATAGGGAGCCTTCATACGGGGAGTTTGGGACTGCTGATAGCTAATATAGTCGGCGGCAGCTTCGGCGTAATATTCGATGGGAAGGAAGTGCTCGATCTCAGCATAGAACTCTCGGTCACAGACGCCTTGGGGAGGGCACGACGCGGCGTCGATGACTTCGTCGTAGCAGATGTACTCCTTCTTGCAGTCGCCACAACCGTTGGCACAATAGTTGAGAGTGCAGTTGCGAACTCCAGTGTAGTTTGTCGGCTCCCAGTAGGAGTAGAAGTAAGTTGGCTCAAGGTCCCAGTTCTGAGAGGCCTCATTCCAGTCAAAGTGAGGACCCCAGACAGTTACACGGTCGTGGTCCTTGTACAGCTGGGCAAGTTGCTTGCCCATCAGCGTGTAGTCAGAGGTGGCATTCACGACCTTCGTGGTCTTCTTCAGGAGGAGCGTCGGCTGGACCTTAATAGTCATCTCCGTGATGAGACCAAGGGCACCAAGGCTAATACGGAATGCCTTCAGTTCCTCGGGGTTATTCGTCTCGTTAATAACACGGAGGTTTCCCTGCGCGTCCAACACACGCAGTCCTATAATCTGACTGGCAATATTACCTATGACGGACCCAGAGCCGTGGGTACCGGTGGAGGCGGCACCCACGAAATTCTGAACACGTTCAACACCGAGGTTACCGAAAGACAGATTATTGGCCTTAAGCTCTTCGGTGAGGTCATAAACATCCCAACCAGCACCAAAGGTGACGGTCATATTCTTCTTATCGATGTTGAGCCCCTTCAAATTTGTCATAGACACGATGTAAGAGGGCTTCTGAGTGAGAGAGTTGTCGACACAGGTAGTGAGGTTACCGAATCCATGACCATTTCCAACAACTTTGATGTGGGATCCCTTGGGATACTGCTGCTTAAGGAAGTTGGCAACCGCAGTCTCGTTGTGCGGGGCAATGTATGCGTCAGACTCGCAAGTAACCTCAAATTGCCAGTTAAACCAGCGATAGGAGGAGCCAAAAGCTGCGTGCAGCAGCACCAACAAGAGAGCCAGCTTCGTGTGAACCATTTTGGAAACTATGAAAGATGCGATGTCAGCCCGTTATTTGACACGAGAAACCGGATGAAAGAACTCTCGGGATTTTTCGATAGAAATACCTGTGCCTTGGGAATATCTAACAAGATGAATCCTCACTAGAGTAAACTTTGGAGGAGCAGTGTTCTTACTGAAAAATCAAGGCCGGAAGGAGGGCGAAGAGCAAAGTCCAAGCTATATATACTCAAACTTTCTCATGGCTCAGGCATTTCAGGAACGACATTATCAACCCGCCTATCTTGATGTCGATATTCGTCTCGTGGGTGTCCAATGCCCAATTGCGCTCAACGCTCGTATAATTCGGCATGCCGTATATGATTTCTACCAATCTCCGGGACACACCAAGCGAATATGTTGACTGATTGATAATTTGGACTGATCCAGCCATATCACTGATTGCTTATCCAGAATATAAATGGCGTAGTCTACGAGCAATAGCCCTCCGTCGGTGTGACTTGTCGTCCATCATGAAGATCTCAATTAATGAAGTCTTGACTTCACTTGGCAAATACGAGTTGGTCCATGTGAATCCACTTCGTGGAGATTGGAGCCTATCACCTTCCACATCTGGCAATATGTCAAACGCAGTTCATGGGCCACTAGACATTTTGCACATCCCTTTCAGTTCTCACGTTAAGCCGACTGTTCTCCGTCACGCCACGCATCGGGTTGGCGGTTTACCAGAATCTCACCAAAGTTTAAATCATCTTACTACCAATGCTCCAGCCACTCAATCCTTTGAGCTGACGTACCTTGAGTGCATCAATTGAATAGACATCGATGGGGGAGTTGAGTTGAAAACCAATAATAGCGGTAGCAGATCCTTGGCGAGTTACCACTTCGGGAGTCTTTCGGTTGCACAAACACAAACTTGAGATGTGGGCTTATGTTAGAGGTGAGATTATGATGGTACCGGATGAGCTATGCAGATAGAGTTATTTTACTCAAATTCGGTTTGCCGAATTGCGCTTAATGCTCGTATAATTCGGCATGCCGCGTATGATTTCTACCATCTCCGCGGCACACCGAGCGAATATGTCGACCAATTGATACTTTGGACTGATACATGACCATGTGGCGAAGCCAAGATTTAGAAAGCGCTTTGACCTGAACCTTCATCAAAAAATATTCGAGCGGTAGGGTAAGCGTGGACCAGCCATTAATCCACATGGGACCCTTGACCCACTTTGACCAACTACGGCCCGAAGTTTAGCAATTTAATCCTTCCCGCCTGTCTAGGAATTTATACTTCAAGCCCGTGTTTTGGTGAAATTAGCAAATTGTAGGAGCGGACCAATTAATTCTTCAGCAAAAGGCGCTAGGGGTCTGAATATAGTTCTCCCGCCACGAAATCAATTGACCTTAGAGCCCTGTCACTCGCTATTTTCCAAAACGAAAGTCCCGGTGAGGGAAGTAGCAACTTCTTTGCTTCCGGGCTGGGCGCCAAGGCGCAGGGGACTTTTGTCGACCAGTCAGGTCAAATTTACATATGTTGTTGGTACATACATTGAAAGTATCTCTGGTCATTACGATCATCATCTTGATCAGCCCACAACTTCATTATCCGTGGCGAATCAAGCCGCCGACCACATCCTTCAAGCTCAGCCTGAATCCCGGAATACCGTACACCGTTGCCAATGTCCCACGTGTGTTTGGTCTGCTAGGAAAGATATCTCTATCACAAATCAAATGGAGTGACAATATCCCAGAGACTTATTGGCTTAACGCTATGTGATAGACTTTGAAGAAGTTTTATGGTTATGTAGGCAGAAACCTAGGTATTCCTAGTAAATCAGTCGTTGAGAAGAGTATATATACTGCAGGTAGCTGATGGCCATCGAGAAGAATTTCTTAAGCACAGTAACCACTGTTTTTATTTCCTTCCATTCCAGCTCGCATTTGATCACTTGTTGAGATTGTCCTTCAAGATGAAGTCTGTCATCCTCGCCTCCACCATCGCCTCCGTAGCCGCGGCCCAGGCCTACACTGCCGCCGAGCAGGCTAATGTCCAGGCCAACCTGATCTTCGACCCTAAGACGGTTGCTGGAAAGACCGTTGACTATATTATCGCTGGAGGTGGTCTTACTGGTCTTACTGTTGCGGCCAAGCTGACTGAGAACCCTAACATCAACGTTCTCGTTATTGAGAAGGGATTCTACGAGTCAAATGATGGGCCAATCATCGGGAACCCCAACGACTACGGCCTAATCTTCGGCAGCTCCGTTGACCATAACTACCTCACTGTTCCCCAGGACATCAACAACCGCACCCTAGATATCAAGGCTGGTAAGGGCCTCGGTGGTTCTACCTTGGTCAACGGTGACTCCTGGACCCGTCCGGACAAGGTCCAGATTGATTCCTGGGAGACTGTCTTTGGTAATCCTGGTTGGAACTGGAACAATCTAAATGACTATATGAAGAAGGCTGAGCTCGCCCGCTACCCTACTCAAGCTGAGATTGCCGCCGGTCACTACTTCAACGCTTCCTGCCACGGCTTCAACGGAACCGTCCACAGCGGGCCCCGTAATGACGGCCGGCCCTATTCTGTCCTCATGAAGGCCCTCATGAATACCACTGCAGCTATGGGCGTTCCTACCCAGAAGGATTTTCTCTGTGGCCACCCACGCGGTGTCTCCATGATCTACAACAACTTATTGCCCGACCAGACCCGTGCCGATGCTGCCCGCGAGTGGCTTCTTCCTAATTATCAGCGCCCTAACTTGCACGTTCTTACCGGCCAGATCGTCGGAAAGATTCTTTTTAACCAGACCTCAGCCGGTCCAAAGGCCGTTGGTGTTAACTTCGGTACAAACAAGGCCATTAACTTCAACGTCTATGCTAAGCATGAGGTCCTCTTAGCCGCTGGCTCTCTTGTCTCCCCGCTGATTCTCGAACACTCTGGTATTGGTATGAAGTCCGTCCTTGACCAGTTCAACATTACCCAGCTTATTGAGCTCCCCGTTGGTCTCAATATGCAAGACCAGACCACCACAACCGTCCGCGCCCGCGCTAAGTCCGTAGCTGCCGGTCAAGGTCAGGCTGTGTACTTTGCTAACTTCACTGAGGTCTTCGGCGACTATACCCCTATAGCTGTTGGGTTGCTGAACAACAACCTCGACCAGTGGGCCAACGAGACCGTTGCCCGTGGTGGTTTCCATAATGCCACTGCTCTGAAGATTCAGTACGAGAACTACCGTAACTGGCTTCTCAATGAGGACGTTGCCTACGCCGAGCTCTTTATGGACACCAACGGCAAGATCAATTTTGACTTGTGGGATCTCATCCCATTCACCCGCGGCTCCACCCACATTGCCTACGCCGATCCCTACCTCCAGTCATTTAGCAACAACCCCCAGTTCTTGCTGAACGAGCTTGACCTTCTTGGTCAGGCCGCTGCCTCAATGCTTGCACGTAAGCTCCAGAATAGCGGCGAGATGTCGAACTATTTTGATGGAGAAGACATCCCCGGTGCTGACCTCTTGTCCTACAACGCTACCCTCGACGACTGGGTTGGCTATGTCAAGCAGAACTTCCGTGCCAACTGGCACGCTGTCTCCACGTGTTCCATGATGTCCAAAGAGCTTGGTGGTGTTGTTGATCCTACCGCAAAAGTCTACGGCACCCTGGGCCTTCGTGTTATCGATGGGTCTGTTTCGCCCACCCAGGTGTCTTCCCATGTCATGACTATCTTCTACGGTATGGCCTTGAAGATTGCAGATGCAATCCTGGCTGACTACAACAACTCCTAAGAGGTGTCTTTAACATTGGTCCTATACCAGCCTGGACTTCAACAGTCTATACTGAACATGTATGTAGTTCTTGTGTTACTGGTGTATACCAGCCCCGGCTTTTGATAATCACCTCTACTAGATGCGGCATATTCTCCGATAAATAAACTAGATGCCTTAATTCTAATTGAGATCATGGTTCCTATGCTATCTCCGCTAAGACAATATTGGATCTCTCGTTATTCCGCGTAGCAAGCAAATCAGTCCGAAGCTCGTATGTATTCCCTTTTGAGTAGCGATCAGAGATTCTCAATTGGTTTGAAATCAGGCGAATGCGGTGTCCATACTCGAAAAGCTTCGAAGCCAAGGGTGGCACATACAATTCCGATGGATTCCGGCACATGTCGAAGTGCCAGGTAGCGAGGCAGCCGAACCCGAATGTCGGGAATCTCGGAGATGATGAGAATGGTCGAAACCCCTAATTCTGAAACCTTCACCACAGTAGAAGAGACGCAGACTAGTGCTCTAACAGGGGGAAGCCAAGATCATAGCTTTATGTCTTACAGCAGGGAGGCTCAGGTCGAGGGGAACATAAACCACACCGATGCGGAGAATTGCTAGCATGCTTGCCGCTGAGTTAATTGATGGGTGGCACAACACTGCCACTGCGTCTTCTGATCCGACTCCCTTCTGGAGCAGAGCTTCCCCAATACGGGTGCTTTGCGTGTGGAGCTGCAAATAGCTGAAATCCCGACCTTGATCTCTGACGGCTATTCTATCTCCATATCGATCAGTCATTTCCTGGAACCTTTCCGGCAGGGTCGCTGGCCAGCCGTGAGATATCCACAGACCACGTTGAACTGAGAGACCATGCTCTATTGGCCAGGGGAATGTAGATCTATGCGAAATGCGGAATCGATATCGGAGAACGATGCACCACCAATATTCTAGGTATGGTGCGCAAGAATTCCTTCTGTGTATTAAGTAAGATCTACACTCCATTATAGCAGATGGAAACCAAGATAACTAAACAAGCCTGTACTCTAGGATCCAAGCATCGCAATGCTATTATGCCCTTGTCGAGCCCTCCGTTGTCTCTCCTTTTCTATCAATGCAGACAGTGTCAAGAGTACCATCGTCTTCCAAATGTCGCCTAAATCAAATCTAACCCGCAGTTTTCCCGCCTTCAGACTGCCTGACGCCGCTCCAAAATACTCGGCATAAATATCAGACGTGTCGGCACCACATAGTTCCAAGCCTAGGCAGCCCGAGACTCGCGATGCTTCGGTCCTTTTCCATAGAAATTCCCGCCTTTGCTGCACTTTCCCCTCAGTGTGACGAATAGCCATTAGAGACCAGCTATAGCAGCCAGATTGTGGTGAGAACATCAGATATGATTGCTGGTCACCGAGGGTAAGGTGCATTCTAGTGGTGTGGAACTTGTTGAACCTGCAGCTACCGAGGGTCTGGCCATTCTTGCTGGCGCTAGCATGCAAGGTAATATCCGTGTTATCGTGGAATAACCCATTGATGTGTACAAAGTAACGAGAACTATGCTCATCCTTTTTAGGGGTAATCGTCATGTTAATCCGCAATGGCCCTGTCCTAGTAAGGATAAACTCCTGTGGCTGATATTCATGTTCTGTTGGGGCCATTGCGAGAATATATATGTAGGAGATGAGCTTGAAGTATAATTTAATTATGATGCGGACATATAGCAGTAAAGGTTCACCCCTGAGACAGGGTTGTCCAAGCCCGAGACTTATAATACGTATAGACTTAGGCTACCTCTCCAGAGAAGAAAAAGAGCAATCCTAATCGAAAGCCTTGCACTGCCACAACGAGGGTGGTCAGTATCTCGTATTTCCAACTCAGCCTGGCTGCGCCTTCATTTTCGACCAATCGCAATTCCCCACTGCTCCTTAGCCGAAATTATGAAATCTAATAGTTCTCGCTTGGTTTGATGTCCACTTCATAACATGCTGCAGGGGTCTATTGCACAGGCTTTGTTATTTTGGTGGATTTGGGTTTCCTAGCAGATTAATGAGAGCGTCTTTGAGCGTCGCAGCGAAGCATATGAAGTAGTATGAAGTCCTTGTCGTGCAAAGCTAATAGCCAAAATGAAACATACGTTTAATCACATTTTCCTCAACCTACCATTTTTTCTTACTATGTACTGTCTCATGGCGATCGATTGGAGGGGTAGTCTCGTCTTGTCCCAAGGTCCGCACATCGCTGGACTCTGCTCCTTGGGAAGGATTTTCCTGCCTGAAGTGGTTGGCGCATCGCTCTGGATAGTTATGGTCTATTTTGATCGGCCTCATTAAAGGTAGACATGTAGTCATTGCGCCCATCGTCTAGTGGACTCGCTAGGGCACCGGAGAGGCTATAGTTGATTATCATTTCAGTAATCAAGTTGCGATCTGCAACACTGGACATTACGAATTGTGATGTTATAACAGTCAATATTTCATCTGCTGCTTCCAATAAATTTTAGGATTCGTGGTGAAGAAGTCTATCAGAAGGTACCTGAAGTCGGAGGTTGGGTTACTACGCCTCTACCTATATCTGGGAAGAATGAGTGAGCCATAGCACTGAGTGTAGTAGTATCATAAAGGCGAGTCATGCCTATCGTGATGTCAAGCATAAAGTTCAATTTCTATAACAGATAAGCACAAAAGGCTGCATCACTGCTCAGGCTACCACAAAGTCTCTTGCTGCTGTCTCCACACCTTGAGAAGATCGTCTCAACTAATTGTCAAATTCCCATGAAACCGAATCCAATCACTTCGGCCAAGACCCCAGCAATCAACATACCCACGATGCCTAGCGCTGGTATTGAAACAAAGCGTGAAGACAACAATGTGCTCCCACCGTTCTTATGGAGTTCCTCCACACCATTTATGCCTTGACACTCCAAGCATTGCTTGACGCTGCTAGAGTTTCTCGCAGGATCGCAGAATCTGAAAGCATCGTTATCGCCATAGGTCTGAATATGGTCCGGATTGCCACAGCAACCTTCGAAGATGAGCGGAGAGACTTGGGAATCGTATGGCCATGCAATGATCCTGTTGCTCCTCCGGTTATCAGGGGCAGGTCGCGGGATCCTGGGACGTGAACCTGAACCTGGAACTTTGATTCCAGAGCCTCCTGCTGCGCTTCCTCCCATTCTGATTTGAATAGGACTGATGTGAAACAGTATTACCTCTATATGCTAGGTCAGCCAAACTCACGCAAAGTACGCAAGGGTCTATCAGAACAACTGTGGTGTTTGGGGATCCCATGATGGTACAGCGGGCACTTCGGCAGATTATATAGAGATTACACCATCACCTATATAATTTACACTCCCAATATGAACCGGTAAATCAGGTGGCAGTGGCCAATCGATTCTGGAAAATGTCTTTATTCCTCAATGAGCCGATCGATAGGTCAAAGGCCTTTCTTACCGTCTCGATTGTAAGGTCAACAAAGACCTGCTGGTGGGAACAAATAGTTCTTTGACAAGAAACTGAATCATTATTGGCGAACACTTTGGGAATGAAACCATCTTGGAGGACCTTTCACAGACCTCCTTGAAAATACTGCACGTTGTTTCAGAGGCTTTTATCGATTATCTAGGAAATCCTTGATATATCCCAGGGGATTATATGTCGTTTCATTTGAGAGTATTCGTTCTCATTATCCTGATTTTGTTCCCTCGGCTCCCTCTTGATGATATGAGCATGGCACAAGTATTGATCGGACAGGGTTTGCTGCACTCCTCTGGCTTGTTTTTGTTATCACCGCGCAAATATACCTTAGGGATAGCAATAAGGGTCAAGAAAGGCCTTCGGTCGTTGGAAACACGTACCAATGGCGTTTACCAAGGGGGCTATTTTAATAACTTCTCTAGAAGCGTAGTAAGCTACAATTACCCACAGTCATAACTACTTGTAGTCAAGTTGCATAAAGCACGTTAGTTATGTTCTTTGATATTTTCTATCATAAACTATAGAATGTATCAACAGGCCTTCATTCCAATCGTGTTGTTGGTTGGTGTCTCAAAGAGTTCATATTCTCCAAGAAAGAACTCGCATCTCTTGGATCCTGGATATCACCACAGGTCATGGTTGAGGACGAATCGGCTTCGCTCCCTCGACCCAGTCAAACGTGCCCAGCATCTTGGTCCACCAAACAACGTCAGGGGAATACCCACCCTTCGGCGGCCCCTGAGCAAACATCGAACCACTGAGAAAGGTATGTGGAAATCCAGGATCGAATTCATATGCATTCTCGATTGCGTTCACCTCTTCATCCGTCAGTGAAATGTGCACGGCGGGCTCCACGCCCGTGAGATGGTCGACCTTGCGGACTCCAACAATGGGAAACACATATGGGGCTTTCTGCATCACATACGCCAGCGCCACTTGCAACAGCGGCACACCCTTAGAGGTAGCAACTATGTCCAACACTCTGGAGACGCTGCGATCATGTTCTGACAGGGGGATAATATTTCGTCCCCCGGCATTGTTCGTCTGGTCACGGTCCCGGAATCCTTCTTCAGTCCGGAATCGACCTTGGTTGAGAACTCCATAAGGGCAGAGCCCCATCCCCTCATCCAGACACATGGGAAGAATATCCCGTTCCAAATCACGCTTCGCTGCGTTCCACAGCCCCTGATAGACAACAAACTGGCGTAATCCGTGGTCCCGGGCGTATTGATTTGCTTTGGACACCACCCAAGCAGGGCTGTCACTAATCCCAAGATAGTGGACTTTCCCCGATGCGACCAGGTCGTTCAGGGCGTGCATCAATTCTGGAATAGAAACCGTGTAGTCCCACCAATGTACGTAGAGTAGATCAATATAGCTCGTCTGAAGCTTTTGCAGAGACGCGTCCACCGAAAGACGCATTGACTTGGTCCCCGTTCCTCCGTAGTTCACCTGAATGCGGTTTTTCTCGTGACCTCGATAGCCTGCCGCATATTTAGTGGCTAGGACAATGTCATCGCGGTTTTTACGGGACGCCATCCATTCGCCTAGCCACATCTCTGATTCCCCAGCCCGATATCCATTGGCCGTGTCGATGAAATTGCCCCCTTGCTGGTAGAAGTGGTCTAGGATAGCGAAAGCCATCTCCTTGCTGCATTCGCCAAACATCTCTCCGTCTGAGACGCCAAAGGTCATAGCCCCGAGACAGAGCGGAGAGACGCGGATCGAGGCGGCTGGGGAGAGCTGTCGGTATCGACTGAGGAGGGGAGCTGAGGTGGACATTGTGTGGATTCGTGAGTGTCTTTAGGGGTCGGATCGATGAACATTAGGTTTCGCTGCCAGACTGTAGTTTATCTATCATAAAAAGTGACCATCCCAGCAGCTTCGGCCACCGAAGGTCGGGTTCGCTCCAGGGAAGTGACAGGGACTGGCCAGTTTCGATACCCCCCACCCAAGCCAGGGATAAGTAGCAGTAAGATGGTAAATGACCCTTATAAAGAGGAGTGGCCACATACGTTCGACAGGAATCGTATCGTCTCCTTTAACCAACATTGGCCACCATGGCATCTAACACCGTCTACACCTCGCTCATCGGCTTGTTGGTGGCCTTGACTGTGCGGAGCATTTACCGTGTATATTTCCACCCTCTGAGAAAGATTCCTGGGCCGAAGATAGCCGCTATCACGCATCTATATCAGCATTACTACGACGCAGTGAAGGGCGGGAAATATATCTGGAAGCTGGACGAGTTGCATCGCAAGTACGGTGAGTTGGCCCTTGGCGCTCACCTCCTCTTACAATTAACCAGTCACCTCTGTCCCCCCTAGGTCCCATTGTTCGGTTCAATCCCAACGAAGTGCATATCCAAGACTCGCACTATTACCATCACATTTATGCTGGCGGGGCTAAAAAGCAGGACAAAGATCCTGGATTCCCGGCGGTCCCTCTTTTCCCGGGGGTTACGGTCACCACTATCAAGCACAATCACCATCGGCTGCGACGAGGAATCATCAAGTCCTTCTTCTCGAAGCAATACGTCACGGGCCTCGAGCATGTCATTCAAAGCAAAGTGAACCTCCTGGCTTCCCGATTCACCGAGGCATATCGCCATGGCACCGTCTTAGATCTCAAATATGTGTTTGCAGCGTTGACCTCCGACCTCACGACGCATTATGTGTACGGAACGAACTTGAACCATCTCGCGGAGCCGGATTTCAAAAACGACTTTCTCGCAGGCATGGACAGCGTGGGTCCCTGGATCCCCGTGCTACTCGTCTTCGGGCGTCTGTTGAAGCTAGCCCGGTATCTTCCCGCGTGCTTAGTTCCCGCCGGCGAATTCCTCCACTTGTGGACTTTGTCTGAACGGCGGGTGGGAGAGATCCTGGACTCACAGGATAATGGCACGATGGGAGACCAGAAGACCCTGCTTCAGGCGATGGCCACCGCCGACGTATCTGAAGAGGAGAAAACGGCCACGCGACTGCAAATGGAGACACTGAACATTATCGCCGGGGGCACGGAGACCACGGCACGGGCCCTGGCGGTGGGAGTGTTCCACTTAGCACATAAGCCATCCCTGCTGCTCCAACTGCGCGACGAGCTTCGGACTGTGATGCCGTTTCCCGACAGCTCGGCTTCCTGGACACAATTGGAACAGTTGCCATACTTGGTTTGTTCTCGTGGGTTCCTTCCTTGTCCGATGCACATCCTGACACCCGTGGTTCATAGGCCGGTGTTGTCAATGAAAGCCTTCGGTTGTCCTTTGGCTTCATTATTCGATCTGCACGCGTTTACCCGAACGATCCTCTGGTGTACGAAGACCTTGTCATCCCCCCGGGCGTCAGTCTTCCTCTTTTCTTTGCGTTCCCAGACGATCAAAGAACAACAGTAACTAACTTGTTTATCTGTCCACAGACTCCGATCAGTCAAAGTGCCTATTTCGTATGCATGGACCCCTCGATCTTCCCGCAGCCCGAGGATTTCAACCCGGATCGCTGGGTGCAGGCCGCCCGCGATGGGAACAACTTGCATCGGTATCTGATTGTCTTCAGCAAAGGCAGTCGGCACTGCCTCGGCATCAAGTATGTCTCTCCTCTGGGTGCGAACTATTTATTAAAAGGGTCTCCTAACATTGGGACACGAATGGTTAGTTTCGCTCTGGCAGAAATCTATCTAGCCATCGCCACCATCGCGAGACGCTTCGACCTGGTCCCCTACCAGACGACAGTCGAGCAGTTGCAGATGAAGCGTGATCTCGGCTTCGCCGCACCGGAAAAGGGTCCCTTCACCGTCCGGGCCAAGGTGACTGGGTTGGCGGATTAAGAGGTAGGGCGCAGAGCGCAGACGAGCAGATTCGAATCGAGTGACCCACAGCGAGGTGCCCAGAGCACTGCAGAAATGTCACCCTGATTAGACATGTTAGCTCCAAGAATGTAGATGCCCTGCAATTGTCTTCTCGGCCGATCTCCCGGCGACGGTCGTAGAAATGCCGTCGCTGTGTGCGTATATCATTCGGCAATGCAGTACTGCATCGTTCCGGAATGACCGGGGCGCGTGCCATGCATTCCATCAGCCAACTCCATTCCCAGCGAGATCTGTAGGATGTCCGGTGCAAGGGACCAGAATCATAGCTCGATGCCAACCATGAGAACGAAGAGGTCGAAGTGGACCATCCTCACGTGGCCACGCTACAGGGATTAATGGTCGATTGCCGCCCGAAAAGCAAGGAAGGCAACAAAGAACAATCAACACAAACATCTTCTTCTTTCTTTCTTTCTCTCTCTCTCTCTTTTCTTTCTCATCCCCTTCTTCATTGTCATTGTGTTGTTAATCATTCCTGTACCTCCCTTATATCCTAGACCCCGTTCCCCTTCCCCCTCTCCGCAAAACAACACCAGACTCTTCTCTCCATCCAGCACCATCGTCCAGGGGGTCCGAGTATGCAGAGCAATAAGGAGACGGCACTCGATCCCGAGCGCATCCCCACGGGCGAGGGGGAGGTGCGGACATCTAACGACCATGACATGCTAATCGACGAGGCTGCCGAGGCGAGTAGTCACATCTCCGGCATGAAGTTGTATCTTATTGTGCTAAGTCTATTGCTCGCTGTGTTCTGCGTGGCTCTCGATAACACCGTTCGTTCCTCGGGCGCTGTTCTTCCTCTTTCCTGGCATGGCGGGTTTTGAACTGATGATGATTGTGGCGCAGATCCTGTCCGTTGCCATCCCTCGCATCACGGATGAATTCCACCGGCTGAACGATATTGGATGGTATGCGTCCGCCTATCTACTGACTACGTGTGGTAAGTCCGCGCGAGACTTTTCTTATACTAAACCTCGAATTGCCATTCCACTGACGACCGGCGGGGGAGGACAGCCTTCCAATTACTATATGGCAAGTTATATGCCCTCTTCAGCACCAAATGGGTCTTTCTCGTCGCCCTGTGTATTTTCGAAGTGGGCTCTCTGATCTGCGGCGTCGCACCGTCGTCCGTAGTTCTCATCGTCGGCCGTGCCATCGCGGGAGTGGGGAGCTCAGGGATCTTCACAGGTGCTCTGGTCACCATCGCGCATATTGTGCCCTTGGCCAAGCGACCAGTTTACATGGGGCTCTTGGGGGGGATGTACGGGATTGCGTCAGTGGCAGGCCCTCTGGTAAGTCACCGTTGATGCACCTGGCGGCTGTGACGGGCACCATTAACCGTTCCTTGTGAATCGCAGTTGGGGGGCGCCTTCACGAACGAAGTGACCTGGCGATGGTGCTTCTACATCAATCTTCCGGTCGGAGGGGTCACCGCTGTGGTTATCCTGTTTCTGCTTCGGATCCCCAAATCGGCGGACCTGCGCACGCATGGCGCCTGGGAGATGTTGAAAGGCTTAGATCCGTTAGGCACGATTGTCTTCACCCCGTCCATCATCTGCGTTCTCCTGGCGCTCCAGTGGGGTGGGGTGGACTACGCTTGGTCGAATGGACGCATTATCGCGCTGTTTGTCCTCTTCGGCGTGCTCCTCATCACATTTATCATCATTCAGGTCCTCATGAAGGATAAGGCCACCGGTATGGTATTCCTCCGTTGGTTTCCATCCGTTCTGTAAGCCTCGCTCACCACTCCCGCCAGTACCGATTAAAGTAGCCTCTCAGCGATCCGTAGCATGCGCCTCCGTCTTCGTCTTCTTCATCGGCGCCTCCATGTTCGTGATGATCTACTATGTGCCGATCTGGGTAACCTGCCTCTCCCTAGTCCCCTCCCTGTGTGATGTGTCGCACCGCGCCACGATGGTGCTAATGCATGTCCAATAGTTCCAAGCCATTCGCAACCAATCACCCGTGCAGGCAGGCATTGATTCTATTGCCTTGATTTTGGCCAATACCGCCGGTGCCATCATCTCTGGCGCCGTGACCAATAAGACAGGGCACTACGCCCCCTGGTTTATTGTCAGTAGCGTGATCATGTCGATTGGTGCCGGCTGCCTTACCCTCTTCACCGTGGATATTGCCCAATCCAAATGGATCGGTTTTCTCTTCCTCTACGGGATCGGCGTCGGCTTCGGCTTTCAGCAAGGCGCCGTGGCCGTTCAGGCCGTGCTTCCCATGGCGCAAGTCCCCATCGGAACCGCACTAATCTGGTTTGTGCAGATGTTGGGCGGTGCGCTCTTCACCTCGGTAGCGCAAAACATTTTCAGCACCCACCTAGCGGAGAACCTCGCGAACCTGCAGCTGCCAGGTCTCGATCCAGAGGCAATCGTGGGTGCCGGTGCCACCGGGTTTCGCCAACTGGTCCAACCGGAGTACATGGACCAGGTGCTGGTGGCATATAATGCCGCGTTGCTGGACGTCTTTCAGGTGGCCCTAATTTGCAGCTGTCTTAGCATTCTCGGCGCCGTCGGGATCGAATGGAGAAGCGTTAAGCAGAACAGGTAACGATCGATAGTACCCGGCTAACTTTGTCTTACGTTTTTTTCTGTCTTTTTTTTTTTCATTGTGGTTCCAGCATTATTCAACATTCGTGCACATAAGTTCACGTTCCGGATCATCGGAGACCCGTTCTCATCTCCCTTCCTGCAAGGGAGCGCGAGGACCCCGAGCCTGCCATGAAAAGGAACGATGTTTATTTCTTTTTAATTCTTGTCAAACGGCTTCGGCGTTACCTCGTTCAACCGCGGGTCCCTTATTTTGATTTCCACAATTGTATAATCAACATCATCAATCAGCGTATGTTGTACTCGCGCCTCGGGCCATGAGTCTAAGCGACGCTCGTGTAATTTAATCATAGCGCTACATACAACGATACATATGGGAGGATCTGCCTCCACTGGTATATTCG
Source organism: Aspergillus sojae (assembly GCA_008274985.1). Lineage (NCBI taxonomy): Eukaryota > Fungi > Ascomycota > Eurotiomycetes > Eurotiales > Aspergillaceae > Aspergillus > Aspergillus sojae. Next base: position 5,370,621 of record CP035528.1, on the reverse strand, counting down.
GACTACTATTAATCCGTCAATTTATTCAATTTTGTCAACTTTGGCTTATTCCATGGAGCCCATAGCCCCTACGAAGGTGCTCAATTAAATCTTGTACGACGATGTGTTATCCGACGAGCGAGCTATCGACGCGGACAGTACATGCCTTTAAACATACAGAACAAGCCATTGCAAAGATAAATGCAGCACAGCATTGTGCGTCCCTAAGAAACCAGGAGTCAGGATAAATCAATATGAATAGAGATGCTCGGGGAGACCTTGCTGTTCACGGGCATATCCAGATAGCAAGACCACCTCAGCCGTGAGTTTTCTAAGTACTTCGTGAAACCTCACCCCACAACCTCTCTCCATTTTATGCTTGCGCTTTCGTTTTTCAAGACTTTTCTTGTCGTTTCTAGTCATGTCGTCTCTGGAATCGGCATTGTCATAGGGACTTAGAATCCCCGAACAACCCTGTTTGACTATAATCTACGCTGTCCGAAACCCGCTTTCGCTGTCCGAAACGATCCCCGAAGTCCAATGCCACGGCCAACGAGCCGAAAACTAAGTCGGACGAAATACCAGACAGCTACGGTCTCAATTGCCGTTGCCGTTCATAGGCACTTTTCATAGAAATGAAATGGCCCTGACATAGAGGTCCCCGACACACGGTAGTCCAAGAAGAGGCATCCTGCTTCAAGCGAAACGAAATTGGGGGTTCCAAGTCCAGTCGATTGTAAACTCGAGCAAGATAATACGATACCTTTTAGAGAAAACAAGCAAACCGGCGCTTGTCCCGTAGTTGGTACCTGCAGTTACTCAGGTGAGTTCTAAGGACATACCCAACAGGCGCCCTTGGACGCGAGAGCTCAGAGATGGAACGTATCCGTCTGATTAGTATCTCTCCATTCGTGACTGTTTGCTCAAGGGAAAGAAAAGCTCCCTAGGCCCATATAAAATTCAGCTCGTCATTGACACCAGTTACGCTGACGCCTACCTCTACGGGTCATGGTCAATAAGAGAACTAAGTTAGCCATCACGGCTTCCAAGACTAAGGATGATTGGGAGACGAATTGTCTAAAATGGTGGATATGCTATCATCGTTAAAATACCTATTTATGGAATTGGAATCAATATACAGAATGAGCCCTGTAAAACAAGTTTGTAAACCACAGTTTCGTCATTTCTAACAGCGGCAACAACTGAAAAACACGCCCTTGCTTCCTCCCTCCGCCAGGAGCCATAATAGTTGTAAGTATGCGGGCGGCCCACCAAAACGGGGTTTGCTAAGCCATGACCCGGTCGATCAGATCGCTAATTATAGAGACATGTTCCTTTTGCTATCGAGGTGTCAGCATCCAGGTCCGTTCAATCATAGCCAAAGCACAACCTACCATCAACGTAAAATGATTAGCACCGTCTGCTCGGACAATGTCAAACGAGGCCCCGGGCATGATCGTATCCCACCCATCGGGACCAAATTCCGTCCGCTTCTGAATCATAAAATGCATTCCTTTCATCTTGGGAGCGTCCCGCTGGTCCATGACTGTATCTGCCGCCCAGACGATGCCGACCTTGGGCATCCGGCGCGCATGCAACGGGGCCAGCTTGTAATCCAGCATCACATCCACCACAGCGGTAAAGTGTGGGATTAAGTAGGATGGAGGCTCAGTCGAGCCGTCCGGACTAGCCCCCGGCTGGGTAGCGAACAATCCAATGCTATTGCAGTGCTCGTAAAATGCTCGGGGAAGTTGTTCCATGGCTTGGGGAATAGGCGCATCAATGATGATTAACGAATGCACCTCCTCGCCTTGGTTAACAAGTGCCTCGGCCACGACGTAAGCGAATGCACCACCGGACGACCAGCCGCCCAGGTGATAGGGGCCCCGTGGCTGTCGCCGCCGGATCTCATTGCAAAAGCTCTCAATCATAGCTCCATGTGTGCAGTTCATGTTCTCGGGATCCCGAGCATAAGGGCAATTCAGGCCCACAACGGCAGTATCTGATTTGAGGCGCGGCAGGGAGGCGTAGGAGAACGCAGACCCTCCGCCATCAGGGAGCATAAACAGAGTTTTCCGCGCCACCATAGGTAGACCTTGTAGGACGACAGAAGTTGAGGGGCGGCATTAGGGTTTCAGATCAAGTGCAGGCGGACTTCCGGTGTCGGCGCCGGACTCACTCGAATGATCGTGGTCTTCGCCGGCGAAAATACTATCAGAGGCACTGCTAGACCAATCGGTTTCGGGGTTGATGCCGGGAGTAGCTGATGGGGGAGGATCTTCTACATTGGAGCCACTGCCAGCATCCCCGCTTCCCAACATAAAGTCTTTCAAGGCACGCACGGTAGTGCAGTCAATGAAAAGAGAAAACTCAGGCCCCAGGTCCAGCCCCAGGTCCTCTCTGAAGCGGCTCCCAATGACCATTGAACTCAGAGAGTCGATGCCCATGTCAGCAAAGTTGCTGTCATCGGTGAGCTCCTCGAGGGCAATTCCACTCTCCTCCGAAACGACTCGCATTACAGCATCTAACTTTTCGTTACTGACACCTACTCCTTTTGCTGCTGGAGCGCTTCCGGCAGTTTCCGGTACCGGGGAATGCTTTGGCTGTGGCGGGGTGTGAGAATGAGTGGCCTCTGCTGGAATAGCTTGGCTGGAAACCTGAGTATTAGCTGGTTTATAAGGCGATATTGGCATTGTCGTTGTCGGGGGCGGCGGCGACGGCATTGTCTTAAATCCTAGTTGGCGATCGGCCTTTTTCACTGTAGTCTGCAGGACGACACGCAGTGCACCACGAGGAACTGATCGCAGCTAAATATTAGTCAGTATATGAGTCTCTTCATCGGGTCTACACTGATTGGAAGGCTTACCGTAAGGCCGCGGAAGAAAGCAACGATTTGTTCTCCGTCCAGAACTACCACATCGCCATGCACCAAATCATTCTCCTTCGCTTGACCCATCTTGGTGTAGACCTGGTAAGACTTGCTATTATCCAGCGGTTGGTAGATCTGGAACGAGTCCCAACCGTGATTGACGTAGACCTGTTTCTCAATGTCGACATTGTCATTGGCATTCATAGCAAAGCCGGCCACTTGAGTGATGGCATCGACGTGAGCTGGGTGAGCTGCGAAGGTGCCTTCCGACGATCCCAACGAGAAGTCTACACCACTTGCTGCCTCGTTCTCTGCTTCGTTCAGCACCAGATAATCTAGGAGCATGTAGTCGGGATTAAACCGAGCCATGCTGCTCATGAGCTTGTACCCGGTCTTCCTATTGTATCGCATGAACTGTCCCTTAGCATGGCCATCATGTAACTGACGAATGTGGGTCTTGTACTCAGACACAGACCGGCGTAGAGATTTCAACTGTGCATCGCTTGTGAATCTGACAGTACAGCTGGCATGCTCCGTATCGAGCTTCCCATCGGCCTAGATAAATTAGTATTACATTACCATCTTACGAAACCTGGAGACAACGTACAAAATAGGTGGCGAATTTGACTTTGGCGCTTCGCGTAGTAGCAGCAGCCTTGGGCGGCCACTCCATGGTAAGCGTCGTGCGCAGCAATTGAGGTCCCTTCCCATGGGGAACCAACGCTTTGTCCACCACCATGTCGGACACGTCCACAAGGCCATCTATGGCACCGGCCCCCGGATGTCCCGCACGGAGCCGTTGCATACTGTATTGGCCCACTTGCATGGCGATGTCAGCATAAAAGGAAGGGGTACACAAAGGGATCCCATCGACAAGGTGCCCTCGAGCGAGGCCGTTGACATCCTTCCGAGATATGTCTGTCTCCACAACTAGGGTGGCGCCCAAAGGTTTGGTCGTCTCTTCCACCACTCGATGGAGTGTCGTGGTGGTCTTGATTTCGGGGAAGGCCTCCTTGCTAGGGTCCAGCTTGGATGGACGGTGAGGCGTCGACTCAGGAGGCACTTGGTAGTCGGCCGTTTTGATTTCGTGGCCAGGAGCGGCACACTTACAATCCTGCTGGTGGCGATGCAGACACCAGTCACCCTGATACGGGATGTAGTAGTCCTTCAAATCCCAGCCGTAGCTCGGCAGATCCACCACCTTCTGGGAGGAAGCGAAAGGGGCGTGATATTTCTTCCAATTAATATCCCACCCACCCGTGTAGACCGAGGTGACAATCTTCTGCAGGCTGGGCCAAATGGCCTTGTTAGGTGCTAGAGTGGGTAAGGTGCTAATTTTGTCTCCCAGTGTCATTTTCACCATGCCCGAGATTAATGGCTTCGGTCCCAGCTCAATGACGAGGGTTTTGTCGTCTATGAGTCCCTTTTCTCGAGCAGATCTCAAAGCTTGGGCCATATCTACGGTGTGACGACAATGTTGCGCGACATATGATGGAGTCACGACGCCTTGTTCGTGGATTTCTGTCCGCAGCAAGGGAGAGAGAATTGGTAGTTGAGGCTTGGCAAATGTCGCTCCCTGAGCCAGGGCCTCAAAGTCGTCCAGAATAGGTTGCACCTGGGCAGAATGGAAGGCAAACGGCAGTTTCAACAGCGTGCATTTGATCCCGTTGTCCGTCATAGCGCGTTGAACCTCGGCAACATTCTTAGTGGTGCCACTGAGAACGGTATCTTCAGGGCCATTAATACAGGCCACCTCACAGTCATGATCCCGGATCCATTGGGACAACGCTTCAGGGGTAGCTTTCACAGCCAGCATGGCATGCGTCCCGCGTTGGCAGCGCTCCTGGAGTAGCTCCGCTCTTTGACCAACAAGGTAAACGACGTCTGAGGCCGAAAGAACTCCCGCCGCATACAGGGCTGCAAATTCACCCAAACTATGCCCCACTGTCACATCGGCACGGATCCCGAAGGAGGTCATGAGGTTAGTAAGGGCCATTTGGAGGCAAGTGATAGCCAGTTGCACCACAACGGGAGCCATCTCTTCCACATCCCCTTTAGGTGAAGTACAGACGTGAAGAAAGCTAGGGAAGCCATGACTTTGCGCCAACCGATCAAACTTCTCCAGGTCCTCTCTGAAAGATGGATACGCATCGTACACCTGCTTACCCATAGTTGCATATTGAGACCCTTGTCCCGTGAAAGCAAAGAGAATCTTCGGCTTGCTTTTGGGTCGACTGACTCCGTCCCCGTTCTGTATGGCCATCTCTAGCTTGCGAGTCACTTCTTCAACAGACGCGCCAGTGACGCTCACTCGGTGTAGATAATGCCATCGACGCGCAGTAGTAGTATATGACAGCTGCGCGAGATCAGTGTGGGGGTTTTTCAGGAGATACTGATGCAGTCGTTCGAGGTTGGTTTTCATGGAAGCCCCCACATGCGCAGACAGGGCGACGATATGACTAGAGCGCGGATCCTTCTCTGTCGACCAGTGACGCTCCGGAGCATCTTCCACTATCAAGGCAGTATTCCCTCCCGCGGCACTGAAGTTGTTGATAAGCACCCTGCGCGGAGTGTGTGTGCGTGGCCAGGGCTTGGGTTCAAAGGCGATGTGCACATTGCGAGCTCCAAGATCAGGGAAGTTGCGGTTGATTTTGCTGCCCGGTTTGATGCCGCAGTGAGGAGGTATGGTATCGTGCTGCATCATCATCAGAACCTTAATAAGGCTCGTAACCCCAGACACTCCCTCTCCATGTCCTACGTTGGCCTTGGCTGAGCCGACAAATAGTGGCTGATCCGCCTTTCTGGCGGTTTCGGACGGCGCAAACACCGACAGGACTGACTCCATCTCCACCGCATCCCCTACCTGGGTGCCAGTGCCATGCATCTCAATGTAGCTAAAGTCATTGGGGTGGAGTCCAGTGGTATTCAGCGCCGCCGTCATGTTATCGATTTGGGCGCCCACGTGCGGCCGAGTCATCGACTCCGACATGGCTGAGTGATTAGTTTTAGCATCTAGAATAACGCCGAGGATGGGGTCATTATCTGCCAGGGCATCTTCCAGCCGTTTGATGAACACCGTCCCGACCCCCTCAGCTCGGCAGTAACCATCGGCATTGTCGTCGTAGGGTTTGCAGTTGCCAGTCCGGGAAAGAAAGAACCCTTTGTCCAATCCTGTGTGACCATCAGGAGTATAGATCATGTTAGTTCCTCCTGCCACCGCCGTGTCACAGTCGCCCCGCCAGAGAGAATTGCAGGCCAGGTGGATGGCAGCTAGACTGGATGAACAGGCCGTGTCATTGGTATAGCTGGGTCCGGCAAATTCGAAACAGAAGTTAATGCGCCCGGGAATAAACCCCCGATTTCCACCGGTGATGAAGTATGTGTCAATGTTCTGGGCTGTATTGGTCTCCATCCAGTCGTTACTGGTGACTCCGTGGAAGACCCCAATGCGGTCTCGCTGGGTCGACGGCGTGGTGTCGGGAACTAAACCAGCCCGCTCCATTGCCTCGTAAGTAGACATCAAGGCCATGCGCTGAGCTGGATCCATCTGTGGCGCCTCTTTGGGCGAGATCCCAAAGAATCGGGGATCAAAATCGCCTGAGAAATCTAGCCAGCAGCCCCATTTGGTAGCCCCTTTGTTTCGTGCTTTCCCGCTGGGATCCACATGCGTGTTGATGTCCCACCGTCGACGGGGAACCTCTTTACAAACATCCAACCCTTTGTATAGAAGGTCCCAAAAGCTTTCGGTGGTCGGTGATTCAGGGAACCTCCCCGACATGGACACAATAGCCAGCTTGCACTTGCCTGCGCCTGGTCGACCTGAAGCTGGGATGGCTCGTCCGGTGTTAGTCCTTGTCTCTGTACTGATAAAGCTGTCTGGGAGAATGTTGCTCATTGTCTCATTCATGCGAGTCAAGAATGGTACGATGGTGACATTCTTGACCTGACGAGATTGCAAAAGGCGTGGCAGTCCAGTCTCAACCAAGTCTAGTCTTACTTGCTCCAAGAGAGTCTCAGACAGGGCTACCTCTATAAGGTCCCGGTAGTTGGTAGTCTGGACTACATTCCCCGTGACATGGGAAATATAAGGTATTTGGCCGGGCAGTTGCTCCCAAGGAGTGGTAGGCGTCGTGTCTAGTATGGTAGTGATATCTGCCTGCGTGAAGAGGGCGCCATTGTGGGCCGGTAAACAGATGGGAATTGGGGCAGTCCGGTGCTGGGCCATCTGAGGCATCGCACAGAACGCCCTCAAAGTGGATGGACTGCCACTTAGGGTGATGGCATTCTTAGAGATGCAGCTGATCCACGGGCGCCTTGTCTGAGGTACGTTCTATTGTATTGCATCGTTGGGTCAACATATCTTTTCCTGGGTACCGAAAGATATAGAAGCACTCACTGTGGTCTGACAGAACACTTCAATCTGATCACGAGCTTGCTGGGGATCCAGACCCCAAACAATGGTAGACCAAGGGTCACCTCGATCATCGCTACACCCATCCACCCGATCCCGCATCTCCAGGGCGCAAAGACCGAGGCGGAAGGCAATCAACACAGTTTGTACAGCGATAGGCAGCAGCTCTGACAGGGAGCGACTGCAGCTTACCGCCACAGCGGCCAAGGAACCCATGCAGAATCCCAGCACGTAGCTGTCACTGGGCTGTGGGTACAGGTTGCCAGATTCCTCATATTCCCTAGTACGATTTTTAGAAGAAAGTGGAGGGATCGATCTGAGGCAGGAGAAAAAGAGGGAACGTACCGGATGAAGCATCCCAACTGGCAGAGGCACACTAGAGCGGTTCGAAATGCCGGGGTCAGTTTGCCGTCGACGTACTTCTGGACCATTTGGCGCAGGTCAGCGGTTCGAGCCAACTTGTGATCAACCGTGTTCATGCTCTGCAGCATCTGGGCTCGCACGACATAGTGGGACTGGTCAAGAAAGGCGGCTAGAATAGGGCTGTCCTGGACGGATAGTAAACTGCGGAGCTTGGGAACAAAATCCGCTGTCTGATCGCCGAAGAGAAAGAGTTGCCTTGATTGAGCCATTGTGGGTTAGGGTATGAGATTGTTGAAACTGGATGGAAGCAGGTCCGCCCCGAGGAGCTATAGGAAGCTATATCAGTAATTGAAAACTACACTTCGAGATACTTCGTCGTTGACCGATGAGCTGAGTCGTATCGGAGCCCTCAGCTCTGCCGTCCAGGTTACCAAGAGGCCACACAGCCGCGGACCAGTGTTACTTCCCGAAAATGAGACCATGGTGTATGTCTTATTGCACCATGTGGCCATCGAAGAGACTCAGCTTATGACTACACGTCTAGCATCCCGTTTCCCGGGTCAGCAAGAGGAGCCTTCAGCCATTTCGACTGTACAAAGGCCTCCTATAATCATGTCCGATGTGATCGCATTAGACTTTTCTTCGGCAAGGAGAGCCTGTACGATCTCCATGACAGCATATGGAGGATCTCCGTGACCTTTCTCCGAGGGATCTGCGTGTGTAGCTCGCTTTCCGACACGGCCTTTACCACCCCCAATCTCCCTCGCGTACCCGACACAGACCGATTGTGACCGCTCTTAGACAAAGCACGAGGGGCGAAAGAAGAATTAAAGAGCGTGTTCCTCCTTGCAGACGGGGAGTTGGCTGTCCACGCCTCTTTCAGTCGCATATTCACCAGAAGAACAAACAAGATGGGCACCGAATATGTGGCCGTCCTCACGGGGTCCTTTTTGACGGGTATCTTCCCCATCTCTACACCCATTGAAGGTTTGGTAAGCATCTAATCAGATGCAGGAGCCATGATGAACCTCCACCTGCTCACCATTCCCATTCTTATCGAGACCACCCGGCAGCCAGCCCAGTTGGTGCACCAATGGAGCCGTATTTTCTACAGCGGCCATCGTAAAGGTCCTGGAATCGCCTTGGTGACGGGTGCCCTATACGGATATGCGGCGTGGGCCAAGTACTCTGTCGGTGAGCCTTGGCATCACTGGATGGTCGCCGGCGTCACGACGGTGAGCATGGTGCCTTACACATGGATGTTCATGAACGCTACGAACACCGCCCTCTTCCACGCCGAGGATCAGTTCGAGAAAGGGGGCGTGGAAATTAGCTTGCAGGAGAGCGTGAGGTTGGTAGGGAAGTGGGATTGGCTCAACACTGTGCGAGCGCTCTTTCCACTGGCGGGCTCGGTGATGGGGATGCTGGGAGTGTGCGGCGTGGTGCAGTACTGATGGTGATGGTCTTGACCATGCAGAGCTAAGGGAGATGCCGGCCCGTATTACTCAGATGTTTATGGATGTAACTAGTAGTAAATTCGGACTGACCAAAACGTCTGTCACTTGTGAGTTGCAACCTAATGCAAGAACCCTAGCGGTCAGCGAATGTTAAGTCGAGCGGACATGGCCACGCACGTCCGTCACTGCTATGGTGACCTATTGCTAGTAGAGGCCACATAGGCTACTCAAAATTGACATGAGCAGATCTCTGCTATTAAGTCGGTGATTAGCGTGCTGGATGCGCGAATATAACTATATATGCCTTTTCTTTCTTTTCTTCTTTAATTTTCTTTTGGGGGCGCCAGCACGGAGATCGAATTTGTTGGCATACCATCAAATGCCTGCCACCTAACCGCCCAACTCGGCCAGCGACCAACACACCGCCATATATAGTGGGATACGATCATGGGTCTTTGGTGGTTTCAACATTTCTTGAGTACTTTTCTAAGCCGTGACATAATGACCGGATCACTTAGCCAGCACGATCAAGAGAGGCTCTCTACGCCATGCCGGGATGGACCGCCTGAGGAGACGGTGTATTTGGTCACCGGGGCCAGCCGAGGTACGGTCTATCGAATCAGGGGGTCCTACGAAATTTTACTCATCACACGCAGGCATCGGACGAGGTCTCATTGAAGCTTTTCTCCAACGTCCCAAAAGCACCGTGGTCGCTTGCGTGCGCAACGTCGCCACCGCTACGCCGGCGCTCTCGGCACTAACCGTCGCTGAAGGCAGTCGGATGATCATAGTGCAGCTTAACTGCGACTCGGAAACTGATGCCCAGGCAGCCGTCCAGACATTGCGGGAGGAGCACGGGGTGACGCACTTGGACGTGGTGGTTGCCAATGCGGCCATGGCGACGAACTTTGGGCCCGCGTCCACCATGCCCCTCGAGCATCTCCAGGCGCACATGATGGTCAACATGTATGCTCCCGTCCTACTGTTTCAGGCAACCCGCCTGATGCTGCAGCAGTCCAAGCAACAGGCCAAGTTTGTCTTGATCGGCGCCCCGATCAGCACCATCACCAACATGCACGACTACGCGCGGGCCCCACTGACGGCGTACGGAGTGTCGAAGCTGGCGGCCAACTACATGGTGCGCAAGTTCCACTTTGAGAACAAATGGCTCACGGCCTTCATCATCGATCCAGGGTAATCACAGTCCGAGGGTTCTTGTCGCAACGTATATTCGCTGACCGAAACATGCTAGACATGTGCAAACTGATATGGGCGACCAAGGAGCGCGGCTGATGGGCCGTCCGCAGGCCCCAACAACTGTCGCAGACAGTGTGGCAGGCATCTGTGCTCGGGTATGATCATTGCCTTCTTCTTTGCGCGCGCAGGGAGCGACGTGGGCTAACGTTGGGGTGGTAGATTGATGAAGCGACCAAGGAGACTACATCGGGGCACTTCGTTATCCACACGGATGGATCTCAACTCCCCTGGTAGGACGCTAGTGACGACGAAGCGCAGTCATATGTTTCTGAGATGAGCAGAAACGTGCTGGCGTGGAGCTGGTCCAGAAAGGCGCGGTGAGGTCCTGGGTTCGTGTCGCGGCGGCTTTCGCTCGATCAGTTCGTGTATGACCTTTTCGGTCTTTTCCGTTCCGTCTGTTTAGGCTCTCACAAGATAAAACCAAATTGAAACCTAACGTTCGTTTTCATGGACCCCTGATGGAAATATCGACGTGTGTAGAAAGGGCAATGAAATCGAACCGGGGAGAGCGAACGCGTCAAGGCCAGCGGAAAGCCGAAAGAGGCAGTAAACATTGGTGCCTGAATAAACTGGCCGCCAACATCACCCCCATTGATCTTCCGTGGCACCCGCAAAAGAACCACAGGTGCATGCTCAAAGATGATATGACTAGACTAAGAGAACTTAGGTGAGAGGAATACGGACCTTTGTGGTGCCGTTTATTTGCATCCTGAAGAATAGTTCCCAAACCTAGCAGTTTTTCTCATCGCGAAGGGTTGAACCCCGTGTACTGTACTACACCACGGTAGAGTGAAATATATATTTTTTTCGGTAAGAGTGTCGATCTGATCGAGAGATACAAATAGTAGTAGTAGTAGTAGTAGTAGTAGTAGTAGTAGTAGTAGTAGTAGTAGTACGCAGAGGAGATTCTATTCGACTAGTACCGAAAGTCTGCAACGTTGAAAATACATTTCCGCGATCGTAAGAATATACCAGTTTCCTGAATTCGAGATTCAGTGCATGCTAATTCAAAGCCATGGGGTTGAGCTGTGGCTTTCATCTCCGCTCCCGAGGGGTTTACTAAAGTAGTTAGTGCCAGCCCAAGGACCTGCCAAAGAACGTGCGCAGGAATGTAATCACATGACCTTCAATTACACTATCTAGTTAGTAAGCGGGCCAGCGGCCAATAATGTGCCGGATGAATTGAGAACCAATGAAAAGCCAGATCGATGGACAAACCATCCAACCAATCAGAATGGAGAAGGTGAAAACACTCCGCTGCGCAACTATAGACACACTAGGCCGCGGGCGGCGGAGATCAGCCTCAGGACAAGAAATCGGCAGTACCTAATCACACCGCCCTCTCTAACCGTCTCCCCACTTCGACGCTGCCTGAGCGTTAATTCGCTCATCACGATTATCCACCATCTGACTAGCAGCCAATTAATGGAATCGATTCCTGGAAGATTGGACGCACGAGTTCATCAATCTTTACTACTATAAAACTCTGTACAATACACGAGCTTCATGGGATATTATCAGGTTCAAATTCTGGCGACGACCAGTCATTATGAAGCACCAGACATCAGCCCCAGCGCCACCGCTATCACCGCATCGTCGCCATAGCTGATGCTCAGTTGCACTCCTTCCAATCCTCGTTGCCGCGCCGCTGTTTGCGCAGCACCCCGGAGCTGTTGTCTGTCAGTGATGCATGGATTTTAATTGATCAAGAATCGCATACCTTGACTTTCGGTGCGCCGTTACCTCCATGCTCGATCTCAATCTCTTTCATGGCTGCCCCCGCGCCCTGTGAATGTGTCTGGAGACATTTGAACACCGCCTCTTTTGCACACCACCGACTGGCATAGGCCGCGCGCACATCCGCACTCTGTTCAGCCCAATCGCGCTCCCTTACCGTATAATTGCGCTCAACAAAGATGGCATTCTTGTATGCGTCGAAGGAGGCGAGAGGAACCAGGTCCACGCCCACCGTGCCGCCGGGAGACATATGCGGTCGCACTTTCTCCTCGATCCAGGCGGAGGAGATGCCCTTCACTAGCTCGGTGGGTTCGCCGGGAGGTGGCAGAGCATCATCATCGAGGGCGGGAGTGGCATCGGAACGAAACCGATACTGGCCCGTCGACGGATCCTGGGAGATACGTGCCAAGGGATCGAGAAAAATGCGGGGGGCATCCGGCTCGTCGTACGGGTTTTGCGTCTGGATCTTCACCACCGCCTGCGACATGACCGCCGCGGCGTAGGCGCGATCACCCGCCTCGGTTCGAACCCTCACCTTGCGATAGTAGCCCTCAACCTCGGGGCGGGGGAGCGTAGCAAAGAAGTACTTGGGGGCAACGCCGACGACTTGGCCCCCCTTCTGTCCGAAGCCAAATGAGGTCAGCAGGAATGCCTTGACCTCACGTAGCTGCACGGTGCGCGTAGGGAAGCAGAGATGGGACGCGCTGCGCAGGGCCTCGTCCAGCGTGTCCAGATTGCGGTTGCCCGGCACCAACCCCGAGTCCAGTACTTGCAGGCATCCATTGAGCATCCATGCGGCCGCTGGGGCTTTAGGGTGTCCCGTCACTGACTTTTGGCAGATGGCCCACAAGGGGCGGCCAGGAGTGCGACCTAAATGGCGCATCTGCGTCTCGATCACCTCGGGTTCATTGAGATCGTTACCGCGCGTCGAGGTGCCGTGCAATGAGGCCACATCCAGGTCGTCGATAGTTAGCCCCCAAGTCGCAAGCGCTGCTCGCAGCGGAGCCATATCAGTGGTGGATCGGGCGCGTTGTGCACGAGGAGCGGGATTGCTGATTGAGGTGATTGAGGTCAGGGATGATTTGTCCGAGACTTCAGATGATGTGCTGCTACGGCTACTCGGGCGCGACGTGACGGATATCATACTGGATCGAGCGCGCTCACGGGAGAAGCTTAGAATGCCCTGGCCCGGTGCTGGCACCGATGAACCAATCTTGTCGGCGGCCATGGCTGAGCTGGCAATGACCGCATAGATAGGAAGACCCATTTGCAGGGCGATGTCACCTCGACAGAGCAGCTGTACACCGCAGCCATGCGCCTCGACAAAGCCAGCACGACTCTCAGCCATGGGGCGCGACATCTCCGAGGGCTGTCGACCGCAGGCGATCTCCTCTTCAACGTTGACCGTGGCCTTAAGTTGTGCGAATCCATACGATGCCTCCTCCTGCAGATCGTCGTAGCCACCCACAAGACACATCTTTGTCTTGCCCGCCATGATTGACTCGTAGCCGGAATCGATCGACTCGACCCCGGTGGCACATGCGCCGACGGGAGTTTTGATCGGCCCCGTGCAGCCAAGGAGTAGCATATTAACCCAGGCAGCAGGTGTGTTGAGATAAGTGTCTTGCAGAACATCCGACGGAATCTCATGGTCGAAGTAGACATCTCGGTAGAGCTGACGAGTCTTCGTCGGCCCACCCATGGAGGATCCGATAAAGTTGCCTAGTTCCGAGAGGTGAATGTGTCGAAAGACCTCAAGAGGGTGAGTTATACCGGCACTGTAAAATGCCTCCGCCACGCAGCAAATTGTATAGAGCGTGACGGGGTCGACCTGATGAATTAGGTTCTCAGGGATGCCGTACTTGGCTGGAGTCCATCCCTTCGGCAACTCACCGGCACACGATCCCCAAACAAAGGGAACTGTCTTGGGAACAAGGATAACAGCGCCTCGTTTAAGCTTCACGCGACATGCGTCGGGATTTCCACTGGGGCGGATGGAAACGTTAGCTCCATGGCGGAGACGCATGGCGTCGGCGGTAAGTTGAGATACTTCAAACTCGGGCAGATCCTCCTCGACAGCGACCTCCTGCAGGACCTCCATGCGCTCTGGGTTGTACGAGGTGGACTGGATAGGACGGATACCGGTGTGGTTGTCAATGTGGTCCCCGTACAGTGCCTGGATCTCGCCATCCCGCACTGGCTTTCCGGTCTGAGTATCCACCCAGCCGACGTAGGATTCATCGTCGACGTGGCGGATGAGGTTCATCAGCCAGGCAAGTTCGACATAACCGGCTGAAGTCCACTGGCCCTGGCTCTCTATTTCCCACCGTAATCGCGCGCTACCCCATGGCCCCAGCTCCGAGTACCCGACCACCACCACAGCATTGGCCGGATCTTGCAACCTTTCCAGCCGTGGGGACAGCGGACGAATCTCTTGCTCATAATCGGGGAGACGGGGATAGCCTACACGAAGGCTACTGCGGGGGTGCATTGGGGCCACGGGTGCTTGCAGGGTAGGTTTTGTTCCCGGAGACAAGAATCTCTCATGCTCATCCTCGGCCTGCACGGCACGGATCACCTCGGCTGCCAGCTGGACTTTTTGGTGCAATTGGGCTAGGAAACCGGGGATGCTACCCAATGTTCCCAAGCTGCCGGTGAAATCGGCATCCAAAGGTCCATCTTCACAATGGGCCACAAAGTCGGGGGTTAACAGCATGGCTATGTTGAGTGCCATCTCGGCCACGGAAAATGTGCGTATTCCGTGTTCCTCGACCGTTTCGGCTATGATATCATGCGCCGTCATTAGACCGGTCGACCGGGTCCAACCGATACGAACGCCGCATATAGATAACTGGTCTGACCAAGACTCTGATCGGATGCGATGGAACAGGCTCTCAAGGGCTAGCTTTGACTCCGGATACATCCCATCGCCACCGAAGATGCCGTGATTTGGCGACAGTGGCAGCAGCACCTGCGTCGGATGGCAGTCAACCCCGGCATCTCGTTTACAGTGGACGATATGCCCCAGCAGGCGGAAGACATTGACCAGCATTAGCCGGTGGCTCAGCTCGCTCTGTCCCCGAATGTCATGCATCTCGGTGCTATAGTCGGACGCGGCAGCGAAGGGAAGGATGGCATCCAGATCCCAATTTAGCCCACGGGGATCGTAGACGTGCCGGATCAGCCCTTCGCAATCTTGGGCGCTGGCTAGATTGCAAGGAACTACCCGCAGCTCGGAGAACTTCGCACCGTGATTATCGTACATCTGCTGGAAGTATCTGGATGTCGTCGCCGGCTCCCTGCTCGTCGTCACCAGTACTCGGGCTCCTCCCTCTAACAATAGACGCACCACTCCCGCTCCTATTGACCCCTGACCCGCTCCCGTCACCAGAAAGGTTTTACCAACAAACGAGATTCCATTATGGAGTGCTAAGCACATGGCGTCAAGCAGAGCGTCGGTCAAGTTGCTCTGAGTATCGACGTCGGCTGACTTGAGACCAATGAAAGATGCGCCTTGGCGGAGAGACTGGATGTACGCAGTGGGACCACTCACTCCCTGGCGCGGTGCCTCCGCGTATTCAATCGTGCCGTCCTTTGTAATGGTGGTGTGGGGGCCCACCGCCGGGAGAATGAGGCGTGCCTTCGGGCAATCCGCCACTGTGGATGTGATGGCCTGCTCAAGGAGTCGCGAGGCGGCATGATATCCGGGCAAAGAACCTTGCTTGAAGTAGGCGTCACAGGAAAGACTGCGTACCATGTTGAGGAGGGCCTCATCGGCTCGGTTACAGAGACGATTGAGAAAAACTTTGAAGGCCAGGGCGTCGTCCACGAATTCACTGTAGGAAGGACGGCGATAGAAGGCCAAGACATCCTGCCGTGCCATGTTCCACCACGAGCCATAGCGTCGCGACTTCTTTACATCCAGCATTGGTGATATCCCGGCGAGAAACTCGGGGGTCATTTCGGCCGTCCAGAGATCGACTTTCTGCTGAAGTTCCGCCACCAAAGCATCCGACTGAGAGGCTTGAGACCCCGACAAATCAATTTGTAAGTATTCTGCTAGCGCTTGGAACTGTTGAACTCCGAGCCTACGGTGCCCCTTGGAAAACTCGGCTACCACAGCCGGATCAATCGCCGACGATGCCATAGCATCTTCATTCATAGTGTCTTGTCTCGGGCGGAGGGTGATGCCACACGATTCGGCGTACATGGATGACACGTTGTCCCAGTACTCTTCCGCTGCGCTCGATGAAGCTAAACGCGATGGGGGTTCTGACGCAATGGCGTAGAGCAGCACCGCTGTTTGTCGCAAGGGTCCTAGACCCCACTTGTTTGCTAGGTGGGCTCGAATAGCGTTGGCGTTGAAGTCACTAGGCATCTTGGACGAGATTAGTTTGGCAACTGCCGCGGAGGACGTTTTCCCCAGTTGCACTGTTGGGTTGGCGTCGCCAAAGTCCCGCAGCAGGATCTGCTCTGGTGCATCCGGGATGGAGCTGAACTCGTTGTGTATATCCCCCACGAGCTCGTTCTGCAGAGAAGACCGACCTGGAAGATGACGTCAGACATAGGGTACTGCTGCGCGTAGGAAACATGGCCATACCACCCGACAACTCTTTGATTGACTTTGATGTAGGAAGCTGAGCAATTGCCGTCTTCAGCTTTCTGGCAACAAGAGCCTGAACAATTTGCACTCGAGATAGCGCCACATCGTCGATCACGATCTTTGAAGCACTTATAGGCGAAATATTGGGCGTTTGGGGTAGCGAGGGAGGGGTAGAGAGAGGCGGTTGCTCTGTAGGCGCCTCCTCGGTGATTTGGGTTACACCTGGGGCTTGTCTCTCGTCATACTCATAACAAAGCTTCTTCGGGTCTAACGAGCTTGCGAGAAGCTGAATAGAGGAGGCGGCCAATCTCTTCCCTTGGATGACCATGCCTCGCACCGCTTTTTGGGCCATGTCCGTCAGGATGCTGGACGGACCCAGCTCGACGTAGCGTTGAACAGCATTCTGTTGACCGATTAAATGTTCCTGCGTGTCGACCCTGAGTCGATTGTCTGGTTAATATGTCCTCCACGTTGAAGCGTTACAGTTGATGGAGTGTTATCAGAGTCTCACCAGCGGACAGGGAATGCTAATTGATGTCTGTACGAAGGTGAGATTAGCTGGCCATGCGTTGCAGTATACTAAGAAAGGGGCTGGAGTTATTACGCAAGGAGCTCGACCAATAGTTGATGTGCAATATATTGATCATCCATGGCTTCTGGTCTCATATCGATACTCCGTTTTAGACACGAGCTGCGCGATCCGCCGCTGGAATAAGATAGGAATGCTTTAATAGCCGTGAAATAGTAGCGCTCATATAAATTAGTATCGGTTCAATGCTCGAACACCTAAGTTGATCACCGGGCAATGATACTTTGCAGCCCGAACCCCGAATCCCGACTCTCGTCGCTGAGCTGAAAGGAAGACGCCTCGGCTTGTCAAGAATGGCAGCCAAGCTGTGCACCAGACAGACTAGGCCGAAGGTTGGAGGCCTCAAAATCTCTTTTCTTTCTCCCTTGTCCTGGTAAAAGTTTACATACTCCCCTTTAACTACTACAGCTTTACTCTAAGGTGATTGTTTGCGTCTAAGGATGGGTTCCGTTAGTAGGGAACATGAGTCAATCCCCATCCAGGCCGCCCAGAGAGGCGCTGCCCGGATCTGCGCTGCTTTTGGAGGTCAAGGGTCTAACAATCTGGACGTGTTAAAAGGTCTACTGGAGTTATACAAGCGGTATGGCCCAGATCTGGATGAGCTACTAGACGTGGCATCCAACACGCTTTCGCAGCTGGCATCTTCCCCTGCTGCAATAGACGTCCACGAACCCTGGGGTTTCGACCTCCGACAATGGCTGACCACACCGGAGGTTGCTCCTAGCAAAGAGATTCTTGCCCTGCCACCACGAAGCTTTCCCTTAAATACGTTACTTAGCCTGGCGCTCTATTGTGCAACTTGTCGAGAGCTTGAACTTGATCCTGGGCAATTTCGATCCCTCCTTCATAGTTCCACGGGGCATTCCCAAGGCATATTGGCGGCGGTGGCCATCACCCAAGCCGAGAGCTGGCCAACCTTTTATGACGCCTGCAGGACGGTGCTCCAGATCTCTTTCTGGATTGGACTCGAGGCTTACCTCTCCACTCCATCCTCCGCCGCCTCGGATGCCATGATCCAAGATTGCATCGAACATGGCGAGGGCCTTCTTTCCTCAATGCTAAGTGTCTCCGGGCTCTCCCGCTCCCAAGTTGAGCGAGTAATTGAGCACGTCAACAAAGGACTCGGAGAATGCAACCGATGGGTTCACTTGGCCCTGGTTAACTCCCACGAAAAGTTCGTCTTAGCGGGACCACCTCAATCCTTATGGGCCGTCTGTCTTCATGTCCGACGGATCAGAGCAGACAATGACCTCGACCAGTCGCGTATCCTGTTCCGCAACCGAAAGCCTATAGTGGATATATTATTTCTTCCCATATCCGCACCATTTCACACACCGTACTTGGACGGTGTTCAAGGTCGCGTTATCAAGGCTTTGAGCTCTGCTTCGTTGGCTCTCCATTCCATCAAAATCCCCCTCTATCACACGGGCACTGGGAGCAACCTACAAGAACTACAACCACATCAGCTAATCCCGACTCTTATCCGCGCCATTACCGTGGACCAATTGGACTGGCCGCTGGTTTGCCGGGGCTTGAACGCAACGCACGTGTTGGACTTTGGACCTGGACAAACATGCAGTCTTATTCAGGAGCTCACACAAGGAACAGGTGTATCAGTGATCCAGTTGACTACTCAATCGGGACCAAAACCCGTTGGAGGCCACCTGGCGGCAGTGAACTGGGAGGCCGAGTTTGGCTTACGACTTCATGCCAATGTCCACGGTGCAGCTAAATTGCACAACCGTATGACAACACTGCTTGGGAAGCCTCCTGTGATGGTAGCCGGAATGACACCTACTACGGTGCGCTGGGACTTTGTCGCTGCCGTTGCTCAAGCTGGATACCACGTCGAACTGGCTGGTGGTGGCTACCACGCAGAGCGCCAGTTCGAGGCCGAGATTCGGCGCCTGGCAACTGCCATCCCAGCAGATCATGGCATCACCTGCAATCTCCTTTACGCCAAGCCTACGACTTTTTCCTGGCAGATCTCTGTCATCAAGGATCTGGTGCGCCAGGGAGTTCCCGTGGAAGGAATCACCATCGGCGCCGGCATCCCTTCTCCGGAGGTCGTCCAAGAATGTGTACAGTCCATCGGACTCAAGCACATCTCATTCAAGCCTGGGTCTTTCGAAGCCATTCACCAAGTCATACAGATCGCGCGTACCCATCCTAACTTTTTGATCGGGTTGCAATGGACCGCAGGACGAGGGGGAGGACATCATTCCTGGGAAGACTTCCATGGACCTATTCTGGCAACCTACGCTCAAATCCGATCATGTCCGAATATTCTCCTCGTTGTAGGTAGTGGATTCGGTGGAGGCCCGGACACTTTTCCCTACCTCACGGGCCAATGGGCCCAGGCCTTTGGCTATCCATGCATGCCCTTCGACGGAGTGTTGCTCGGCAGTCGCATGATGGTGGCTCGGGAAGCCCATACATCAGCCCAGGCAAAACGCCTGATTATAGATGCGCAAGGCGTGGGAGATGCAGATTGGCACAAGTCTTTCGATGAGCCTACCGGCGGCGTAGTGACGGTCAACTCGGAATTCGGTCAACCTATCCACGTTCTAGCTACTCGCGGAGTGATGCTGTGGAAAGAACTCGACAACCGCGTCTTTTCAATCAAAGACACTTCTAAGCGCTTAGAATATCTGCGCAACCACCGGCAAGAAATTGTGAGCCGTCTTAACGCAGACTTTGCCCGTCCCTGGTTTGCCGTTGACGGACACGGACAGAATGTGGAGCTGGAGGACATGACCTACCTCGAGGTTCTCCGCCGTCTGTGCGATCTCACGTATGTTTCCCACCAGAAGCGATGGGTAGATCCATCATATCGAATATTACTGTTGGACTTCGTTCATCTGCTTCGAGAACGATTCCAATGCGCTATTGACAACCCCGGCGAATATCCACTCGACATCATCGTCCGGGTGGAAGAGAGCCTGAAGGATAAAGCATACCGCACGCTTTATCCAGAAGATGTCTCTCTTCTAATGCATTTGTTCAGCCGACGTGACATCAAGCCCGTACCATTCATCCCCAGGTTGGATGAGCGTTTTGAGACCTGGTTTAAAAAAGACTCATTGTGGCAATCCGAAGATGTGGAGGCGGTAATTGGACAGGACGTCCAGCGAATCTTCATCATTCAAGGGCCTATGGCCGTTCAGTACTCAATATCCGACGATGAGTCTGTTAAAGACATTTTACACAATATTTGTAATCATTACGTGGAAGCTCTACAGGCTGATTCAAGAGAAACTTCTATCGGCGATGTACACTCGATCACGCAAAAACCTCTCAGCGCGTTTCCTGGGCTC
The DNA here is from genome assembly GCA_008274985.1 of Aspergillus sojae. Lineage (NCBI taxonomy): Eukaryota > Fungi > Ascomycota > Eurotiomycetes > Eurotiales > Aspergillaceae > Aspergillus > Aspergillus sojae. The sequence goes on along the minus strand of CP035528.1, from coordinate 5,350,039 downwards.
AAAGTGACGACAAATAGGGTCCAAGGGCTCTATAAGTTCGAGAAAGTAGGAGCAGTCCCCGAAATGGACGTTCTTTTTGAGCATATTGTCGGACTGTCGAAGTCATGGGCTCGGACATGTTTGATGAGTAAATCGGTCTTTAGGGACGGTTCTCGTCTGCATAACCCCATTCGCGCCGCACTCCAGCTCCAGCGCGGCGACACCATCGAGGTGCTTTTAACAGCAGACTCGGAAATTCGCAAGATTCGACTTATTTCACCCACGGGGGATGGTGGATCCACTTCTAAGGTCGTATTTGAGATAGTCTCTAACGACGGACACAAAGTTTTCGCCACCTTGGCCCCTAACATCCCACTCAGCCCCGAGCCCACCGTCGTCTTTTGCTTCAAGGTCGACCAGAAGCCGAATGAGTGGACCCTTGAGGAGGATGCGTCTGGCCGGGCAGAGAGGATCAAGGCATTATACATGAGTCTGTGGAACTTGGGCTTTCCGAACAAGGCCTCTGTTTTGGGTCTTAATTCGCAATTCACGGGAGAAGAACTGATGATCACAACGGACAAGATTCGTGATTTCGAAAGGGTACTGCGGCAAACCAGTCCTCTTCAGCTGCAGTCATGGAACCCCCAAGGATGTGTACCTATCGACTACTGCGTGGTCATCGCCTGGTCTGCTCTTACCAAGCCTCTGATGGTCTCCGCTCTGAAATGCGACCTCCTGGATCTGCTCCACAGCGCTATAAGCTTCCACTATGCTCCATCTGTCAAACCATTGCAGGTGGGCGATATTGTCAAAACCTCATCCCGTATCCTAGCGGTCTCGGTGAGACCTAGGGGAACTATGCTGACGGTGTCGGCGGACATTCAGCGCCAGGGACAACATGTAGTCACTGTCAAATCAGATTTCTTTCTCGGAGGCCCCGTTCTGGCATGTGAAACCCCTTTCGAACTCACTGAGGAGCCTAAAATGGTTGTCCATGTCGACTCTGAAGTGCGCCGTGCTATTTTACACAGCCGCAAGTGGCTCATGCGAGAAGATCGCGCGGTAGATCTGCTAGGGAGGCAGCTCCTCTTCAGATTAAAGAGCGAAAAATTGTTCAGGCCAGACGGCCAGCTAGCACTGTTACAGGTAACAGGTTCCGTGTTCACCTACAGCCCCGATGGGTCAACGACAGCATTCGGTCGCGTATACTTCGAAAGCGAGTCTTGTACAGGGAACGTGGTGATGGACTTCCTGCACCGCTACGGTGCGCCTCAGGCGCAGCTGCTGGAGCTGCAACATCCCGGGTGGATGGGCACCTCTACTGTGGCAGTAAGAGGTCCTCGACGCAGCCAATCCTACGCACGCGTCTCCCTCGATCATAATCCCATCCATGTTTGTCCGGCCTTTGCGCGATACGCTGGTCTCTCGGGTCCCATTGTCCATGGGATGGAAACCTCTGCCATGATGCGCAGAATTGCCGAATGGGCCATCGGAGATGCAGACCGGTCTCGGTTCCGGAGCTGGCATATCACCTTGCAAGCACCCGTCCACCCCAACGACCCTCTGCGGGTGGAGCTGCAGCATAAGGCCATGGAGGACGGGAAAATGGTTTTGAAAGTACAAGCATTCAACGAAAGGACGGAAGAACGCGTAGCGGAGGCAGATGCCCATGTTGAGCAGGAAACTACGGCTTACGTCTTCTGTGGCCAGGGCAGTCAACGACAGGGGATGGGAATGGACTTGTACGTCAACTGTCCGGAGGCTAAAGCGTTGTGGGCTCGCGCCGACAAGCATTTGTGGGAGAAATATGGTATGGCATTTGCTATCTCGCCGTCTGTAGCTCGTACTAAACTTTTTCACCAGGGTTCTCCATCTTGCACATTGTGCAAAACAACCCTCCAGCCCTCACTGTTCACTTTGGCAGCCAGCGAGGGCGCCGTATTCGTGCCAACTATCTGCGCATGATGGGACAGCCACCGATAGATGGTAGACATCCGCCCATACTGAAGGGATTGACGCGGAATTCGACCTCGTACACCTTCTCCTATTCCCAGGGGCTGTTGATGTCCACCCAGTTCGCCCAGCCCGCACTGGCGCTGATGGAAATGGCTCAGTTCGAATGGCTCAAAGCCCAGGGAGTCGTTCAGAAGGGTGCGCGGTTCGCGGGACATTCGTTGGGAGAATATGCCGCCCTTGGAGCTTGTGCTTCCTTCCTCTCATTTGAAGATCTCATATCTCTCATCTTTTATCGGGGCTTGAAGATGCAGAATGCGCTGCCGCGCGATGCCAACGGCCACACCGACTATGGAATGTTGGCTGCCGATCCATCGCGGATAGGAAAAGGTGATATCTATCTTCCTCTCTGTGCTGCTCGGTCTGACATGGGTGCAGGTTTCGAGGAAGCGAGTCTGAAATGTCTTGTCCATATCATTCAACAGGAGACCGGCTGGTTCGTGGAAGTCGTCAACTACAACATCAACTCGCAGCAATACGTCTGTGCAGGCCATGTGGGTGATCTCCTATCCTGTCTTCCCTCATCCTTGACTTTCCTTGTTACTGATAGTGTTCCCCTCGCCCGACTGCAGTTCCGAGCCCTTTGGATGCTGGGTAAGATATGCGATGACCTTTCATGCCACCCTCAACCGGAGACTGTTGAAGGCCAAGAGCTACGGGCCATGGTCTGGAAGCATGTCCCGACGGTGGAGCAGGTGTCCCGCGAGGATCGCATGGAACGAGGTCGAGCGACCATTCCGCTGCCGGGGATCGATATCCCATACCATTCGACCATGTTACGAGGGGAGATTGAGCCTTATCGTGAATATCTGTCTGAACGTATCAAGGTGGGGGATGTGAAGCCGTGCGAATTGGTGGGACGCTGGATCCCTAATGTTGTTGGCCAGCCTTTCTCCGTCGATAAGTCTTACGTTCAGCTGGTGCACGGCATCACAGGTAGTCCTCCGCTTCATTCCCTGCTTCAACAAATGGCGTGATCATATCCCCGTATGAGGTTACATTGGCCTTGGTCTTGATTCTACTTGACGTGCTGCTTTTGCTTTCTACTAGAATACCACCTGTTTAAAAACATGTTCAACCCCAAAGACTTCCCCTATTGAAACAACTGCGGTTCATTTGAGTGATCGTGTTGCTTAGTTTAATCATTCTTTGTATATAATTAACCATCCAGAATGTCCCTCGAATCTAAAAGTCATAACCGCTAAAAGCGGCGCCCGAGGATTGCTTAGACTCTGGCCGCCTAGTAGTAGTCGGCCACGATGAACCGATCCTATTGGACGACCGCTGCGTAGAAGTCGATGTAGGAAAGTGCACGTGCATCGCAGCGGAAGCTTGGAAATCATGACGCAAGATAAGCATACCAACGCTTAAGATGATCGACAACTGTATGTATTACTCTATCTTGGGAAGGTGGATCCTCGGGCATACCCGAAGTGTCAATCCAGCTTCTTGAATAGTAATTCCTTGCATCGTACTTTCTGGTTTTCGCTTTCCGACACATGCTCTGCCCCCCTCCTACTGGGTCCTGTCACCGGAGTCCGAGACCAATTTCGTGCATCTGATCATACCGAATTGCTTATAGGAGAATAGAGTGGATCATGCTGACCCTAGTAATGTCAAACATATATGATTCTAATATTATATGGCTTACTACTTTTTTTTAGGATTTTTGAATTTTAAAATCTGATCCGGATAACAGACCCGGAACTAAAAAATATATATTTCTGTTTTCAACGTATAATTTACTATTACTCTATCTTTAGCTATAAGGAAAATTTAACTAATTACACGATATAGATTGTATAGACTGTTCAAGATTCGTATTATTAGTATTCTATATAGAAATTTCACTCCAAGCAATTTGAGGGTTTACAGGGAATCATTGAATTCTTGATCATTACAACGGGTCGGTTATTTTCGATCATTTCGTTGGACGGATCACGGGACCCCACCTGATCCGAGCGCTCTCAGGGCTTAGGGCTTGTTCTGCATTCGTAGGGCCCTAACAAGCAACAACACGTTCCACCAACACCAACGACTCTTCACCCTGCTTCTTGTGGGGAGCAATGATGATCGCTCAATCCAGAATTAAAACCTACACGGGCGATGAATTTGTAAAAGTTGCATGATCCGTGCATCGTAATCGCCACTGGAGCGCGTGTGTTGATCGATCGGCCAGTCTCGCCCTTTCAAGGCCGGTTGATCGAAGAGAAATCGTGGATGCAATGTAACCATGACAAAGACGGATCCTGGCGAGATGGCGGTTGCCACGATTTGCTCCCCCCCTGCACCCAAAAAGGCGCAAAAACACTAATCGCAAGGGGGTGAGGGGCAGCGGGTGAGCTGATATCATGTCGATATCATTCCAATCTCAATGGAGAGGGAAACAGGCCTGTCATCTGCTCCTGGCGGTGGGGCTTTTCTTCATTCTCGATGCAGGTAATCGATAATGTCGGAGGACACGGCGCGCAAGCGGTGGCGGAGATTTGCTTCGAGGCCACTAAAACCGAGTAGTGAGAAAGGGGACGCTGGATGGTGCGCCGGTATCCCTGCTGCATCGTCTCCACCTTCTTGCAGGCGCTTGGCCAATAGGTTCACCAGCGACTGCACTCAGTGCAGTTCGCTCAGAACAAGCTGTGCCGCCACTCGCGGCTGGTCTTCCTCATCCACACAATCCTCGCCCACCATACTAGGGTGGTGCAGCACGCGCTCTTCCGTCAGACAGCCACTGGACACGGTGGCGGGACTGTTGCTACAGCTGCCACTGTTGGTTTCTCCACCCGCCGCCGTTGAGGTACACTGGGTGCCTGCTGCCGCAGCATACCACCCCAGCACCTTGAGAACGATAAGGACGACCATGCTCAGCAAGTAGCCATCCTGCGCGCACGAACACCCGAGGATCTTCCGGACCGCATCGGTAGCCTTCTTGTTCCCCGAGATGACCATATCAGTCGTCATCAGGTTGCACGAACTGTCCTCACCGTCCGTCAGCCGCAGCTGACAGCCCAGCGGGGCGTGGGGGAAGAGGCAGGTCAGTGTTTGTAGTGCTAGCGAAAAGCAGCAATAGCGCGCCTGAAACGGTGGCAGTGGGGCCGACTCGAGGAACGGGTCGATCATGGGGGTCCCCACTTCCAAAAACGCGTCGAAAAGACTCCCCGTCGACTCCGCCAAGAAATCGGCATGGTTTCCGTGTTCCATTGACTGCAAAGAGCCCCCGAATTCCGAATCGACTGTTAGGGAAGACAGGGTGCTTTGCGCCTGACCAGCCAGATCTCCTCCAAGGCCCTGGGTCTCCACGAGTGGCGGGGGACTCTGGTGAGAAAAGATGGCGGAGACGCTACTGCTACCATTGGGGGTGGGCAGAGCGTGTGGTGGTTGATTCGATTGAGGATGAGATTGTGGATGCGGTTGCGGATGAGAATGAGCATGAGCATGAGTGTGGGCCTGGGTATGAGCATGAGGCGTTGAGTACGTGTTGTGCGCCGGAAGTCCCTGTTCCGACCCGGCTGAAGGAAGACTCTCTGATGGTCGCCGAGTTGAATCAAGGGGACTGGGAGCGCGCGGATTGCGGCCCATCCGCTTGGAGACCATGTATTGACAGGCAAGACCACGTTCGATACACCGAGCACAGGCCGGTTTCTCCTTGGTGCATCGCACTTTTGAACTGGCACAACTCGTACAGCTATCCCGGAGCTTTCGGGCGCGGCGAGTCTGGGAGGAACGGATCGGTCCGGGAGATGCCCGGGGGGAGATATGGTCAACCATCGTGGAGGTGAGGAAGGAATTCAGGAATTCTCAATTGAAAGCGGGAAAGAAAACACACAAGGTGAAGGCTTGCTCCGGGAGAGTAGCCGGCCCTTTTCGTTGCCTCGCACTTAGGCCTAAATGTATGTACATTCCTGTCACCAGCTGAGGGGTTCTGACTTGGCCCAAGGATTGTCTAGCTGTGCGTTCCTTGTTTACGTACCGAGGCTGAAACCGGGTGACCAGAGAACTGCGTGATCGGTTTAACGAAGCAAACCAAGACCAACAAATAATGTTCAGCTAGCTGGCCCGCCTGCATGCATGCCTCGGGCTCAAGATAACGTAGTCCGTCATGGGCGGGCTGAGAACCTAGAAAAGACTTGTTTCCTGCAAGCTAGATCTTTAGCACCTGCATGAGCTCCAGGGAGCCCTGGATCCGTCCCGTTGCAGTGTTGAGATACCACCCTGCGAAGCTATTCTAAGAATGGGACATAGATATGCCTGCCGGGCTAACGATGCTGACGAAAGATAAAAAGTACGAGCCGGCAGATAGTACCCGGCTTGCAGATCAGCACTCCTTGACGCAGAGGAAGGACTACACTGGTCAGATCCAAAACCTCTTCAGATCACCTGTATTCTCAGCGACTTTTAAAATCCAATGGGACGTTCAGTAGCTCTCCTTGCACCGCACGGCGATTTGCCGGTCGACTTTTAATTCAATATCCTCCCCTCTGGGCCTTGTTCACGAGCTATCCTCAGCCATGACCTTGACTGACCTAGAAACCTGCGCCGAGGAAATTGCAACCGCCGCCAGAACCCTGGCGAGAGACGGGCACTCTGGCGGGTATTCAGCTGGGCTACCTGACCATCTCCGACCCGTTCAGCGAACGCTGATTGCCAATGCCTCACAAGTATTAGCCCTCGCCAGCCAGCCCGCCGACTTGGTCCGACAGTTGGCTCTCTATGTGCATACTCCCCCCCCTTCCCCACTCTATGATGAGATAAACCCATCAAGGTGCTAATCATGCTGTACAGAACCAGCTTTTAGCATGCTTGCGGTGGCTGGGGGAGTTCCAGGTGCTGGCGTGTATCCCTCTGGATGAATCCGTACCCTTTGAGGACGTGGCAGACATTGCAGGAGTCCCTGAGTGTCGGCTACGTCGGCTGGTGCGACCGTTATTTACAATAGGCTTTCTTTGTGAGCCGTCACCGGGGCATGTGGCCCACAGTGTGTTGTCGAAACAGTTCGTGACCCAACCAGCCCTGCTGGACGCCATTCTCTTCATGTCGGAGACTCTGGCTCCGTCAGCATCAGCTATGGGGACCCAAACGCGCAGGTTTGGGGCCTCAGAGCAGGCCGGAGATTCCGCTTGGAATATGGCTGTAGGAAGTGACTCTCCTTTTGCCGCATGTCTTCAACAACGACCCAAGGTTAAGCGGCAGCTGGGTGCCTACCTCTCCTACGTGTCAAGTGCAATTGATGCCGGCGTGGAGGATACGCTCACTCGGATGAACTGGCAAAACTTGGGAATGGCAACGGTCGTGCATGTGCGAATCCTATCCCCCGATCGTGGTATTCAACCTTTGACTAACCTCATCTTCATGTAGGTGGGCGCCCAGTCACCCTCACTGGTTGTTGCCCTCGCTCCGCAATTTCCATCACTCCGTTTCCTCGTGCAGACAGAAGCTAAGGCCGAGTCTGGCGGTCATCAACCATGTCTCGATAATCATGGCATATCTGCCTTGAAACTAGCGAGCATACCCCTGCATCTACGCGCACGCATCACTTGGGGTACCCGTCTATCAACAGCAACACAACCTGTCCTCGATGCGGCCGTGTATCTCATCTCCATCCCATTCCCATCCCCACAGTCGCCGGCGATGGAAATCACCATGCGAGTCGCTCAGGCGCTCAAGGCTCATGTGGAGGTGTTGCGGAACAATTCAGACGCGCGGCTCATTTTGACGCTGCCGATGTCGTCGGCCACAAGGTCGATGGACGCCGCGGCGCGAGCGGCGGTCAGTCTGAGCGATCTTTCCTTACTGCAGCTAACCAATGGGGGTTCCCTCAACATGGGCGAGATACGAGATTTGCTGCGTAGTCGCTCCGACGGGCTCGTGGTGATGCGGGAAGTTCGCTCTCCCACCAACGCCGTTATTGCATTTGAGATTCAGTACCGTGTGGATAACGATGACAACCGATATTAAAGTCTAATGACCTTTCTTGCTGCAGCTATATTGCCCACAATCTTAAAGACTAGCTTAGTAACATCCTGACCATGTAGTAGTGGGGCTATTGATGGCTGGACTCTCCTGGAAGTTATACAAATGCATAAAACCAACTCTGCCTGGGTTTAGTCCTAGGCGGGATAGGATGGTGATCAGGGCGTTGCATTGCAAGGAGCTTTGAGTTGAATACGATTTGTGTCCGGTCACTTAGAGCTCGTTGGCGCGCTTGATACCACGCTTGATGCTGCCACGTAAATAATGATCGGGGCGTTGTTTACAGAGGAGCTAGCAAGATATTCAGGGACATATATTCGATCTTGCTCTGCTAGCAGTAGAATCCCATACTGAAAACTATTGCGTCGTTGCCTCGTCCACCCCCTGGTGACAAGTCAAACCTTTCGCACTCCGAGACCCGGTAGCCGGGAGACTCTATCACGCCAGTTGAGATATATATATATATATATATATATATAAAAGGGCGGAGAGAGAGAGAGACTAAGAGAATACGGCATCGAAGGCAACAGCTACCTCAACCACGTAATGGAAGTTCTGGATACAACAGTTGACCTGGGGACTCTACGGGGGAAAAGTGCCCTCATCACTGGTGGTGCATCAGGCATCGGGTTGGCCACGGCGCGAGCATGGGCAGCAGCCGGTATGTATGTTACTATTGCTGACATCCAACCTCTAGAGACGGGGCAGAACATCCTCGTCGACCTAGCAGGCGGACACGTCCACTACGTCTGCTGCGATGTGACCTCGTGGGAGAGCCAAATAACAGCCTTCAAAGAAGCAATTCAATTCACCCCTTCGAAGGTCCTTGACATTGTGGCGGCCTTTGCAGGTGTCTCTTTTGCAGGCGGAAACCAGGTTGACCACGTCTTGGCCGCTGGTGATCCTCGTCTGGACGTGAATCCATCCCCCCCGGATATTCGCAACATCCAGGTGAACTTGATCGGCGTCTACTACACCTCGTGGCTGGGCCTGTATTACCTCCGCCTTTCCCCGACAAACAAAGCCGCCATTCCGTCCCCCGACAAGTCACTGATCCTCATAGGCTCCATCGGGTCGTACATGGACAGCCCCAAGGCCTCAACCTATCCCGCCAGCAAGTTTGGCGTCCGGGGGTTATTTCGCAGCACTCGGGCTCGCACGCGGGAGCTGGGAGTACGCTGTAACCTTCTTGCTCCTTGGTTCATCGACACCCCACTGATTGCGCCTATGAAGAAGGCTATGGCTGCTCGAGGAATCGACATGGCGCAGCGGTTGACGTTTGCGAGCGTCGACGCCTGCGTGGAGGCGGCCACCACTTGCGCTGCTAATCCCCAGCTCCACGGTACGCCCCCAAGACGGTATGCCTATTGCCTTAAAACCTAATGAGTCTTGGTAGGTCGGGCACTCGCTATCCAGCCCGAGGGAATCTTTGACCTTAAGGATGACCTCGAGGATGGTTGGGGAGGCGATCAACTACGGCCAATTATGCAGCGCCGACGGGAAGCGGGTTTTGATGCTTGATCATAGTCTACCATTCATATCCTATCCTGAAGCTGCCGTTACGTCTAGACAACTATGTCTACCCGATACAGTAGTTTATTCCCTAAAACTCAATATCATACGCAATCGTACTTTTATGATCGCACACTTCTTGATAGAGAATATTCACCCTGTCCACGTCAGGTCTCCTTGCCATGTACTTGATAAATCCAAACTCACTGATGGTGACTTGGATGTGTAAAGAATGTCGCTAAACTCTCCAGATAGTCTAGCAGTACAACGACCGCCATGTCGAACCCCTTGGCCAAGGGAGCCGTGAACTCCGTCGGTGAATCGGCCCGCAAGTCGAGGAGTCCTGAGCACCGCCCATATAAGTGAATTCTCTCTCATGGCAGGTCTGGGCGATTGCAACTCACCGGGCACTTGGCCAACCATCGCATGGGCTTGTTGCTTCCATTTCTCTACCTTAATAGGATCGGCATCGGATTTGAGCTTAAACAGGGCTGGGGCGGCGGTAATGGATAGTTAGTGGAGATCTTTTTACCCTGAAACTTATGCGTACGTACCGATATGATAAACAGGCATCTTGTATAGTACTACCTGCTGAGAATATGGTATTCAACTACGAGAGATGTGCTTTTGGCGAAAGTCTATACTGACATTGCGGCGGAACAGATGTGTTATAGAACTCGGGAAGCGAGAATTCGCTGTCCGACTTTGATGTTGGTTATATACGTGTACAGGTGTAGGGTGGCTTCACAATAACCATGATAATATCGCTGTAGAGACACTGGCATACTGCGATGGAAACCCCTTTTGCCGGTCCGTGGCACCAGGTAACGCTTCCGTTGACAGCAGAGGACATACCGATGGGACTGACGGTGATTGTAGTTCGTCGAGGATTTGGGGCAAACCCCGTGTCTCCCAGGAAAGGATTTAGACAGCATTCTGGCCGGTTGGGGCCAGCTGGCTGGTACATTAGCTACGCGCTACGGGTTCCCTCCGCCCGATGAGAGCGTGGCGACCGAAGATGTCCAGTTGGATGGACTGTGGCTGCGTTGCTACACTCCCCCTAACGCGACGGGTCAGGAACCAGTGGGCCTCTACTTTCACGGGGGAGGCTGGGTGATGGGAGGAGTCAAGGAAGAAGATGGTTTCTGCCGCGTGATCAGTCGTCAATGCCAGATGCGCCTGGTCAGCGTGGAATACCGCAAGGCTCCTGAGACTCGCTTTCCTGGCGCGCTGAACGACGGCGTTAGCGCTGCTCTCTGGGCACTATCGCGCTATGAGAACCAACCACTCGTCCTGATGGGCACGTCCGCCGGCGGGAATCTGGCCTTTGGCACGGCCTTGCGACTGATCGACCAAGACATGGCGGATAAAGTCAGCGGCGTGGTGGCGTTGGCGCCCATCACCGTGCACCCGGATGCAGTTCCAAAACATTTGAAGGAGCAGTACACGGCGTATGAGGAGAATGCGGAGTTGACGGTGAACTCGCGGGGTGCCATGCAGGTGTTTTTCGATTGTTACAAGGCGCCGGTGGACGACGTCTACACCTCTTGTCTTCTGCACCCGAGGTTGCTTGCTCTACCAAAGGTTTATATTGCTGAGCTGGGGCTGGACACGCTACGAGATGATGCCAGGTTGATGAAGCAGGCTTTGGACGCTGCTAAGGTGCCGATTATGTACGATGCGTATCCGGGATATCCGCATTGCTCGTTCATGTTTCCTTTTAAATCTCTGGGAGAGCATCAGAAGACTTTCTTGGGGGGAGTAGCTAAGGCAGTACGATGGATGTCATAGTAGATTACATGCTTATATCTTTATGCGAGAGAAAGAGATCACAATTGATCTGATATTACGACTACAAGAATAGCGGTAACATCCAGCATGCGTATCTTGCCAATGGGTGAGCTATCGAACTGATTGGCCTACCGGGCTTTCGGAAAGCGATCAGCTTGTAAGGCATTCTAGCGACTTTGACTTCATCTATTATAAACTGTGAATAAATATCCTAGCTGGTCGCAACTTTTTAACTTCCTACAAACTCCTTCTGGCGTCTATAGTCACCAAACACCACAAGAACAGCAATCATGGTTCTCCCTACTGCTCCAGAGCCTCCCACCCTGCTAGGGTATCATCGGATTCTATCACCTAGCGCCGGTGTTCGTGTGTCGCCCTTATGCCTGGGAACGATGAGCTTCGGCAGTGGCTGGAAAGGGGTAATGGGTGAGTGTGACCAGGCAACCAGCTTCAACATGCTAGACACTTTCTACGAGAGCGGCGGGAACTTTATCGACGTGGCCAACTTCTATCAGGGAGGCGATAGCGAAAGATGGGTGGGTGAATGGATGGCACAGCGGCAGAATCGTGATGAGATTGTATTATCCACCAAGTACACGATGGGATACACGATGTTCGGCCCGCAAAAGATCAAGTCGAACTTTCAGGGTAACCATGCCAAGAGTCTGCGTCTCTCAGTCAAGGCCAGTTTGCAGAAACTGCAGACTGATTATATTGACCTCTTGTACGTGCACATGTGGGACTTTACCACGAGTGTGGAGGAAGTGATGCGAAGTCTCAACCACCTGGTGGCCAATGGCAAGGTTCTGTATCTGGGGGTCAGCGATACGCCAGCCTGGCTTGTGGTCAAATGCAATGCATGTACGTGCATTTGTCTTGTCAGATGTAGTTGATTGTTGAAGTTAATGATTGCTACAGTTGCTCGAGCCAACGGACTTACCCCGTTCAGCGTCTACCAAGGCCACTGGTCGTGCGCTTTCCGGGATTTTGAGCGGGATATCCTGCCCATGTGTGAGTCTGAGGGCATGGGTCTCGCGCCATGGGGTGTACTGGGCCGCGGTCAGTTCCGTAGCGCCGAGGAGTTTTCTCGTGAGGGTCGCAAGATGGGTCCTCAGGATGAGAAGCACCGACGACTTGGAGAGAAGCTCGATCAGATGGCGCAACAGAAGAACACCAAGGCTACCAGTATTGCTCAAGCCTACGTCATGCACAAGGCCCCCTATGTATTCCCAGTCATTGGGGGTCGCAAGGTGGAGCACCTCAAGGAGAACATTGAGGCTCTCGGCTTGGTACTGAGCGAGGAGGAAATCCGTGAAATCGATGATGCCGAACCATTTGACGTCGGATTCCCCATGAATTTCTTATTTGAAACGCTGACGCAAAGCTACCGTACTAACATGACGAGCAAGGATATATGGCAGCTGTCATGCAACACTCGGCTAGAAACAGTGCCCAAGCAACAGGTGAGTAGTGTCTTTGTGTCCCTCACAGGGTGATAGCTATTGACTAGACGTGCTCTATCAGCCGATCGAACCTTTCCAAGGTGCGAAGTACTTTGGTTCTGCCTCAAAATGAGCCTAGTGGTGGCGGAATATTTTTGTTGGAGAGCGTTGCAATATGGATCTGGGCTGTTTTGCTGTATGGTTGATCACCTTTTCGGGCGAGGATGCCTCTCTGACGAGAGGAATCATGTTCTTTATTTTCCTTGTCCTTGTCTCTTTAGTCCTTCAGCAGAGGCTCAGTCACTTGTTCCAACATATTATAAGCCTGAGAACCTTTGCTTGGTCAAATACACCTACTACACGACGTAAATACACCCATTGTGGAACAGAGACACACCCAGTAGATGGAAAAGTTGAGACTTATCAAACGAACAAGCGAAATACTTGTTGAATTCACTTCTAAATGATACAAGCGCGAATATCTCCGATTAAGCCCACGTTAAGAGTATTTTCCAAGACATGCAGGGACAGATACAGACTTCCCTCAAGGTTAGAATCAACGAAAGGTTCCCTAGGCGACCAGTGAGAGATTGGCTTTGGATAGAGGCAGAGGCAGAGCAACATCCCAGGTACACGAAGCCAACGGCGGTTTTCGTTCATTATTTTGTTTTTGGTGTGATTGGTCCAGAGCCTGCTCCTATTCTCAGCTTCCTATGCTTTCAGCCTGCCATAAACAAGATGTATTACTACATAGAAGTTTTAGGCTCGCCGCCCGATGAGCTACTGGTCTTCAGATATTCGGTCTCCGAGGAAAGATTTGTTTGGTGGCCAACCATCCATAGCTGCGTATATATGTACTACATGCCCGGTCCCCTGGGTCACCGTTTTCACAGAACTACACATCATTTTGCCTCCACAAAATCTCTACCATACACGATCCCGTCAGCATGTCGGATAATCACCGTTTAGATGGCAAAGTGGCCTTGGTGACAGGCGCCGGCCGCGGCATCGGTGCTGCCATCGCCGTCGCCCTTGGTGAGCGCGGAGCCAAAGTCGTGGTTAACTATGCCCACTCCCGCGAGGCCGCGGAGAAAGTGGTTGAACAGATCAAGGCCAATGGTACCGATGCTATCGCAATCCAGGCCGATGTCGGGGATCCTGAGGCGACAGCGAAATTAATGGCGGAGACGGTGCGCCATTTTGGCTACCTGGACATCGTGTCATCGAACGCTGGAATTGTATCGTTCGGTCACCTGAAAGACGTGACCCCAGAAGTATGAACCACAGATAACGCATTCAAGGCATATGCTAAAGAAAACACTAGGAGTTTGACAGGGTCTTCCGGGTCAACACTCGTGGCCAGTTCTTCGTGGCGCGGGAGGCCTATCGCCATATGCGGGAAGGAGGCCGGATTATCCTGACCAGCTCTAACACCGCTTGCGTCAAGGGGGTACCCAAACATGCCGTATACTCCGGGTCCAAGGGGGCTATTGACACCTTTGTTCGCTGCATGGCCATTGACTGCGGAGACAAGAAAATCACCGTGAATGCGGTGGCTCCTGGAGCCATCAAGACTGATATGTTTTTGGCTGTGTCGCGGGAGTATATCCCCAATGGTGAGACTTTCACCGATGAGCAGGTAGACGAGGTCAGCTTTCCCCCCATAAACTGCGTCTTGTGGGGTTCCCGCTTAACGAAGTCTTATCTAGTGTGCCGCTTGGCTCTCTCCTTTGAACCGCGTGGGCCTCCCTGTGGATGTCGCCCGGGTAGTGAGCTTCCTGGCATCTGACGCAGCCGAATGGGTAAGTGGAAAGATCATTGGGGTGGATGGTGGCGCTTTTCGATAAACCTTTACCGCTATATACTCGTGGGTCAAGTGTATTCTCTCGTATTATAAAGAGCTAGACGTCGTATTTGATAGGATTTGCTAGTTAAACTACAACGTAATATAAGCTCTACTGCTCCCAGGTAGCGGGGAAAAAGACCTTGTATATATGCTTGAAAACCTTTCACATTACACTAATCACGGTAGCTTCATATATCCACTGCGGCCGTTGTGAGGTGGACAATTCGCAGTTCATTGCGTCGTTTTTCTCACTTCACCAAGCACCACCGCTCTCATTTTGGACCGATCTGTGAATCTATCCTCGTCCTCCGCCACCTCCGTAGTCGACATAACAGGGACAAATTGTTGAAATGCGGCTTCGCTCTCAAAGTTTATAATAGCAAACCCGTCATAGGTAAAGTCGGAGGGCTCCCCAACCAGCACAGCAGCGGGAAAGTCGGGAGCTTGACTATCACGTTTCAAATAGTGTCGAATATGACTGCGTGGAAATCGAGATCCTCCAAGGCGTCGGAGTAATGGCACATGGTGGTTCTCCCAGTAATCCTGGAAGGCGTCGGGGGAAAGGTCTGGCTTGCGAGTCACAAAAACAGCAATGGTGAAGCCGTCGGTCGACATATCGAATACAAACTCAGCGAGGTAGCAGGAGAGAATTCAGAAATGTGGGTAAGATTAGTTTGTCAAGGCTGGATGGGGCAAAGGAGTGGAATATAGTTATGTTGGCAGGCATGCAGTCGGGGGATGAAAAAGCCCTCGGTCCCCGAATTTGACGAACTAGGACATGAACTCAATTCATATTATCATTCTAGTTATCCCATCTTAATGAATCTCACTGACTCTACCCTCGAAGGGAAATTCTATCATGTACCTTTCGCTCCTCATAGCCCTGAGCGTGGTTTCTTTCATCCGTTTCCTTACGGCGTTCTACCGGGCTCGCCAGGAAGTATGGAAGTTGCAAAAAGCGAACCTGGTACTCTCCCCTACCTTGATCACGGAAGGACCAAGAGAGACCATGGAGCTGACGATGTATAGCCTATGCCAGAGTTCAGCCTTCTGGCTGGACACTTCGGGACCCTTAAGAAAACGATCCAAGGGATGCCATCAGACGCGACGCTTCATAGCATCATGCTGAAGATCTCCCAGCAATTCTCGTCCGGCATTTTCTATATTAATATGTGGCCCTTTAGCGGGACGTGGATGGTTGTTTCGACTCCCTCGGCGGCCAGCCAAATCCAGAAGTTGAATCTGACCAAACCGGTCATCCTGCGTCGGCCCCTGGAGACAGTAACAGGAGGACCCAGCATGATGAGCATGCATGGCGAAACTTGGAAGAAGTGGCGGGCGCTCTTCAATCCGGGATTTAATCCAGGCTACATTATTGGCCTGGCGCCAAATATCACCGATGAAGTGGCCACTTTCTGCGCTCAGTTGCGCCAAAAGGCCCAACAAGGCGAGGTCTTTCCTCTGGAGTCGCTCACCACCCGATTAACGGTGGATTCCATTTGCTCGGTAGTGCTGTAGGTGGGCTCCTGTTGAACATATTGCACTAATTAACGAGACGAGCAGGGACACTCAACTGCACCACCAAATCAAGGATCACCCACTCGCCACGGCCCTGCAGCGACAGATCGATTGGACCACCTTTGGTACTACGTTCAACCCTCTCAAGCGTTACTTGACTATTAGGCCGTTGGTGCTATGGTATAATAACAAGGTTATGGACCGAATCATCGGCGGTGAAGTGGATCATGCCTACCGCACTCCACCGGATCATCCCTCCAAATCTGTAATTTCGCTGGCTCTACGAGAATATCTCCAGGAGCAAGCCAGCACCAACAGCACTCGGCCCCTTGCGGAATTTAAGCAACTGGTGGCTCCTCAGCTGCGTGTTTTTCTTTTTGCTGGCCGCAACACCACAAGTAGCACTCTGATATACAGCTACTACCTACTCGCTCAGCACCCCGAGGTCCTGGCGAAGATACGTGCTGAACATGAAGACGTGCTGGGTGCGGATCCAGCAGAAGCTCAGGGCCGCATCAAGGAAGATGTTCAATTACTAAACAAGCTTCCCTACACAACAGCCGTGATCAAAGAAACGCTGCGGCTCTTCCCTCCATCAGCATCGATGCGGGAGGGCCGGCCTGATGCTGAAATCATTGGAGAAGACGGTCAACGATATCCCACGGTGGGGTGCAACGTCTGGACGCTCACGGTGGCTCTCCACCATAATAGTGACTACTGGGACCAAGTGGAAAGCTTCATTCCGGAGCGATGGCTGGTGGGCCCCGAAGATCCCCTATATCCGGTTAAAGGTGCCTGGAGAGCGTTTGAGTTTGGGCCCCGGAGCTGTATTGGCCAGACATTGGCGATGCTGGAGCTTCGGATTGCCCTGGCCATGACTATCCGTCAGTTCGATATTACGCCAGCGTACGATGAGTGGGACAGCATTCACCCAGCTACTACTGCCAAAGAGGTTAATGGGCATCGTGCCTACCAGGCGGAGAGAGGCGCTGGGGGCGCTCATCCCGCCGACGGGTTTCCATGTCGTGTCAAGGAACGATGCTGAAACTGGCTATGGCTTCTATTTAGTCATCCTGTAGCATGCGTGTCTCAATTTAAACTACCACCCCCTGCTGTACGAGCCATTCAAGCTTTGGTGGAACTTACAAATTTGTAGAAATGTCGTGCCCTAACAAGAGACCATGTAAAATTTCACGGCAGTTCTATTCAACTGTTCGCTCTGTGTAGCCAAGGTGGGATACGCAACGCAAGCCACAAGAGATCCTGGTCTGTGGCTTATGGATTACGTTATCGAAGACAAGGATCTCTTGTTCGGAGAGCGAAAGGAATAATTCACTGCTGTAGAGGAATCCTGCTGTGTTATCATATCACTGCTGTCTATCTCCAGTTGTCAACCAAAGCTATCGTGATCCTTTTGTTTGCTTAACCGCGACATTTCCCTTGCCTGTCTCTAAGATTAGACTGGACCGTGATACCGCCCAAGATGCCCCTCTCCGAAAACACAGCCCTGCGTTTGGCAGGCAACGCGTTCGGCACCATCATCCTCGGTTTCGGCATCAACGCCCTCATACGGCCCGACCACGCCCTTACCTTCTTCGAATGGACGCCACCAACCGTAGCCGCGGACAGACAGCTCGTGAACAGTCTGATGTACGTCTACGGAGTCCGGGACATTTACATGAGGCTGTCGGTCTACGTGGCCTCGATATTCGGCACCCCCAAGTCACTCGGATGGACGTTGTTGGCGTTTAGTGCGGTTGCGTTTGCAGACGGTGCGATTTGCTGGTCATGGGGACACGGGGAATGGGGGCATTGGAGTTATGCGCCCATCGTGGCGTTGATCGGTACTGCTCTGTCGGGACTGTTGGATTGAATATCAGGTCGCTGCTCTTGATTTGGGTGGTGATAGAGTAATCAAAGTGCAATGTTTGGTGTATCTAGGGCTCTGCAGGATCGCCGCTTCGCTGTCCGAAATCGCCGATTTTCGCAATGCGAGCGAGATTGTCCGCACAGACAGGGATAATTTACATTGACCGAGAGTGTACGTGAATTATGAGACTCTATGACTGTATGCCTAAAGACAATAGTTGGATCTACTACTCATTGCGAGGTTCCAGCGTAACCCACAACGGTTTCTTATCCCACAGAATCCAGATGCCCTGCTCTGCCAGCCAGTCTGTATCCTTCATCCGCGTAGTATCTAATCGTAGGTCGAAATGCCAGAGAAGCTTGACTAGGATCAACCGCATTTCCACGTAGGCTAGCTGTCGTCCAATGCAATTCCGCGGTCCGATGCTGAACGGTTGTGATACCTCGCGGCGATCATGGGCGAATTCACCCTGGCCTTGCCAACGCTCAGGCAGGAATTCGTCGGGACGATGGAAGTTACTGGATGACCTGCAGGCGACGAACTGTTGTAGGCCGACTGATGTCTGTTGCAGACGCGTATTAGTGACCGAGATATAGGTAGGATTTGTAAAGGACCGCAGCAAGACTTACGCCCCCGGGCACCCATCCTCCTGCGATATAAGCCCCCGCCTGGGGCACGATGCGGTTACTTTGCATGGGTACCGGTGGATACAGACGCAGTGATTCCTCCAGAACTGCCTGCAGTCCCTCGACACGCGAGACACTCTGGGAGTCAATCTCCGATGCGTGGGTGAACTGCGATCGTATCCGAGAGGTAAGCTGGTGCAGATGGCTCGGGTTCTTTAGCAACAGCCAAGTGCACCCACTTAACAAGGTGGCCGAAGTCTCGCTACCAGCCAGCACGATGGCACTGGCATTACTGATCATTTCATCCCGCGACATGGGCGGTTCCCCGTCGGGCTTCTGGGCCAGTACAGCATCCCAGATATCGCCGCGTGGGATGCTGGAGTTTTTGAGACGACGGTCGACCTGGTCGGTCGTGAACTGTGCGTTCCGGCGTCGCTGTTCTAACAGCTTGCGGGATCCCAGAAGCCGCAGAAGACCATCCAGTCGGTAGCGACGAAAGGCGTTCAGAATGGGAATCAACTTGACATTACCCTGAATGGATGCAATCCATGGATGCGTCTGGACGTTCTCCAGGCAGCCGAATGAGTCTCCAAAGGCGAGGTCGCCGATAATGTCGAAGGTGGCCCAGTTGAACCACAGCGTGAGGTCCAGAGGCCCCTGGCCACAGTTCTCATGGAGCTGCGTGATGAGCAGGTCAATACTGCGTTCGATTAGACTGCGCTGCTGCCGCAAACCTTTGTCGGAGAATGAAAAGGCCAACAGTCGTCGATAGCGGCGGTGGTGTGCATGGTCGGCGGCCAGGATGCCTGGGGTTCCATTGTGGAAGGGCGGAAGATGCATCGGGTCCTTGGGAAACTCCGGATTGCTCGTGTAGATAGGACTGGCCGCCTCAGGGACTATGAAAGACAGTTCATTGGGTGCGATTCGGACGACAGGGCCGAATTGTTGGTGCAATCGCTGGAGATCGCGGACAAGGTTGCCTCGGATGTTACTGAGGATGTAGGGGCCACGCCAGATTGCCCACCAGCGAGGGCCTGGATATGATCGTAGTGGATGGATCCAGAGTCGGTAGAGAGCCAGAGAGGGCGGTGTCAGTACCTGCCTTTGTCAGTTCTATCGCCATGAATGAGAGGCTATCACGAACAGTTAGAACTATCAATAGGAGAATATGGCCGTCTGAAGGCCATCCGTCGCCTCCCATCTTGATACGATTCTCACTTAATTTATGGAGCCACTGGCAGAAGGAAGCACCATTGCATGAGGAGGTCTAAGATAATAAATTGATATTAGATATTGTTAGCCGGGCTGCGAGTAGAACGAAGAGCGAAAAGCATCGGGGATTCATCGCCGGCAGTGGCCGATTCTAGGATACCGAATATCGAGGAAATTCTCTAACTTCAACACGCCACGTCACCAGCTGGGCAGAGGGATGTCTCTCTACTACATCCTACATGATGCATATATGCGAATAAGGCATTGTGTATGCTACTTTGTTCATTTACATCCCGCTTGCTTCATCAGTGATCTCATCGTATGGAGGTCTCGTGTCTTGGAAAATACCACCAGCTTTACTGTGGACTGCTGGAAGAAGTACCCCTCATCTTAATAAACATGTAAAGCTCTCGTTTGGCCCAGATAGACCAGATCTTCTGATCGAGGAAGTTGCCAGTCTTGTCCACATCCAGAGTGAAATCAAAATGCCACAGGAGCTTGGCCAGCGTCAGACGAACTTCCGCGTAGGCCAGATTGCGCCCAATACAGTTCCGCAGCCCAACAGACCAGGGCTGGTAGGCGCCATAGTTGTCGTACTTGAACGGTTCCTCCGTCTTCTGCAGATGTCGCTCGGGGATGAACTTGTCGGCGTGAGTAAAGTTGTATTCGGCAAAGTAGGTGCCGAGATGACTGACACCGACCCTAGTCTAAGAGAGATGGTTAGCATTTCACAAGATCGCCCTTTATCGGGGGTTGAATACCTCTTCGGGTACGAATCGGCCACAAACTGTTGCTCCGCCAGCAGGGACCACGCGTGGAGGTTGACCAGGCACGGCTGGATACATGCGCAGCGTCTCGTCGATGACGGCAGTAAGGTACGGCAGATGCGAGACGGAGATCAAGTCAATGTCCTCCGGGGATGCAAAACTTTTCCTAATCTCCGCAGTAGCTTTCTCGATCTTGCCAGACAGACACAGCAGATACATCGCGCCGCTGAGCGCCGAGGCTGTGGTCTCAGACCCTGCGACGACCATGACGGCAGCGTTATTGAGCATCTCGCCAGCGCTCATTCCATCCCCACGCTGATTATCGTCGGCACTCTTCACTAGAACCTTGTCCCAAAAGTCGCCCTGGTCACCTTCCATTTTCATCCGCTTGTTCAGCTTCTCCACGGCGTAGCTGTAATTTTCCTGGCGTTTACCCCGGAGCTCCTTGGGCAGCACATAGGGGGTGAGGAACTCGATGCCCATACTGCGTAGAACGTGTGAGATGGCCACACTCTTGAGATTCTTGTGAATAGCGTCTACCCATGGGTGCAGCTGCCGGCTCTTCAAACTGTCAAAGGATTCGCCGAAGGACAGAGCTCCGATGGAGTCAAAGATAGCCATATTGAAGTAGTACACCATTTCCGCTGAACGGCCCGTGTCGGCCACCTCACGCAGGACCTCAACCAGCAAGTCGGCGTATTGCACAATGGTGGACTCCTGGGTGCGAAGACCTTTGTCACTGAAGGCATGACCGAACAGACTTCGGAACCGTGCATGATTCTTCGTATCGGAGACGAGGATACTCATGACTCCGTTGGGCGCTAATGGGAGGCGTACGGGGTCCTTGAGGAACTCCGGTCGTCCTGGCACATGAGCGTGGATATCGCGCCACGCTTGAGCATTTGCGTAGCTAATCTCATCGGGTTTAATCCGCACAGTATCGCCGTACTTCTGATGAAAACGCATTAGGTCATGGTGCATCGTACCGCGGAGTAATGCGATCTTCCAGGGCAGAGAGCTGGCTCGCCATAGCAGTGGACCAGGATATCCGCGGAGCGGGTGGAAGAACAGGTTGTAGCCCAGGTGGAAAAGCAGGTAGCCCACCGGTATGACAATAACTAGGGATGGTAGCGAGAGAAAATACATGGCTATTGTGGTTTGGGCCCAGATCAATGCTAGATCGAGGCATCAAGGGTTAAAGTACAGTGTTAAAGTCATTCCTCGGACAGCGAACGCCAGGCACTCGGACATGATATACTGAATACAAGACGTTCCATCTATCTGATTATGTTATCTGGCAGTTTCATCGACTGCCAAGAAAGATCCTACTCGTATGCTATAGGTAACGAAGAGTTATATTCTATGAGAAAGAGAACAAGTCGTTATCTAGTGGTGACCTGAATAAATCCTAGCAGGACACTCTCACACAGTTAATTATAAGTTGACTAACTGTAGACCTCCCAGCACTGCCCCTGCCAACGGAAAGAGTGCTCGCACTGCATTGAATCGGTCCCATCTTCGCACCAGCTGCTTGGTCTCCGCCCAGGATACTACCGCCCCGCTGTTGGTTTCAGTCTCTAGGCGAGCCAGCGCATCGTTAGTTGGAGCCATCACTATCTCCGTAAATGGAACCAAGCTGATGGTAGTAAGTCCAGCAGCGGCAGATACAAGCCAGGGTTTACCAGTCCAGTATTGGTGAACGGACACTGAAGCGTAGAGAAGCGTTGTAGTGAGGCCTAACACTCGGCCTTTGGTAGTTCCGATGAGATAGAGTCGTCTTTGGTAGCCGACAAGTTGACCCGACTGAGTGACGGTTTGCAAGAAGGCAGGCATTGCAAGCCCATAGACGCTCATCATGGCTCCTGGACGGGTTAAATTTTGGACGTATATGAGATATGAGTAGGAGACGTACCGGACATGAATGAGCCCATGACCACGGCGCTAGCTTGAACTGCGGTAATCATCATGGTATAGGCATTCTAGTTTCTCTTTTGGCAATCAAACCTATATACAGAGAGGATGCACGTATAGTGGGTTTTATAACAGCCTCGCATTCTCTCGGCGACCGAAAAATCACAGTTTTCAATACAGCGTAGCATGAAGCTTTCATGGCAGCAGAATTGATATGCCCTTAGTTTAACCTACAATGAGGACATCAGACACGCCAATATCACCAAGAAAATACACAACACCCCGACAACCACTGCTTCCTTCGCTATTGTCTCCCTTAAACGAGACGATCCACCTTCCAAAAGATGACGCAGTAGGACTCCCCAGGTTTGACGGACACGACCAGTGGCAGTTACACCCACCGCGTGCCCGTGGAACTCGCTTTCGCGATGAGCAATCTCACACATCGCAGCTCCTAAGTCAGCGTAGCTGAGGGCAGTAGCTTGGGACTCCGTGGAGATTAGTCTGTAGCCCGTTGGATGTGTTCCATTCGCATCATGAAGCGTAGGAGGGTCCACGAGAATGTATTCCAATGTCCCTTGCTTCTGTGCTTCACTGTAGTATTGGCACGCTTGCTTGATATCCGCATAGTTGGCGAAGAGGCAGAAGCTGACTATTCGATGAACGAAGGCCGGTACCTGGGCCGCCAGTGCAGGGTTCAAAGAGGCTGAGCGAAGTTGAACGATTGTGCATGGCTGGTAACTTGCTCCCTCCGACTGCTGTTGTTGCTGGAGCACGGATATGATGGCGCGGGCACTATCCTGGCACAATGTAGTGCCAATTGGGCTCCCATTTTGCGCCACACACATGAAAGCAATACTAGCATTCCTGAGGCACTCTCTCAAAGCATCAGAGTCTGTAGACATTCCTTGTATAACTTGAACTTGTGGGCGTCTTGTCGTCTCGAGATCTGGGAAAGCTTGTAGTAACTTCACTTTCGACCGAACGAGGACTTGAATGTGAAGAGAGTCGGGCGACTTTTGAAGGAGATGACGTAGAATACTGGAGCCAGTGGCCCCAGTGGCCCCGAGAAGGGCGTATGTGACCATATTGCTATAAGACAGAGCAGGAATGAGAGATGCACACCTAGGAGGGAGTCAATCCAGCTTTATAGTGAGCTTATAACGCCTACCCGTGCAAGCTTTACAATACTAGCGTTACACCATGCAAGACCAGAGCTCTATGAAATGTATTTATCTACTGGGCTAGTCTGGGGAAACCCTTAGGTCCTTTTAGGTACAGCAACCAAGATGGCCTGCTCTTTACTGTCGTAAACCTTTGACTGGATAATTTCCAGACCCGCCTGCTCCATCAAATCGTCCCATTCGGCGCGTGTGCGCTCTACTCCGCCGAGAGAGTTCATCATGAGCAGATCTGTAAACGCCGCTTGCCACGGCACCCCGGTACTGGGAATCACCATCTCGTCAATCAAAATCTGGGACTCCGGTCCCATCGCTGGGATGATCTGCTTCAAGATGAGAACGCATTGTTCATCTGGCCAGTCATGGAAGACATGACGCAAATAGTAGAACTTGGCATTCTGAATAGGCTGTGGCTCGAAGAAGTTGTGCTCCATGAACTCGATCCCGGCCGCTGGTTGCGCGTTGGCCAGAGTTTGAGGAATATCTTGAACTATAAGGCGACCAGGAAGGTCGGGAAACTTCGCGCGCAGGGCTTTAGACTGCTGCCCAAAGCCTCCACCGATATCAACCATTAATACCTTGTCAGGAGCCGGGAAACCGCCCAGCTCCTCGAGAACAGGGTAGTGGTCGACCCAGGAAACGGGACGCTCCAAAGCCATTAAATGACCGAGTGATTCCATGTGCTTGGGATGCTGTGGCATCCACTCAAACATGGTTAGGTCACTGCCGAAAGCCTTTTGGAAGACGCAGTCCTTGTTAGAGGTGATATCTTGGTAATTCCTCTCGGCCAGGAAGTCAGGCAATATCTGAGTGCAAGGTCCCGAAATGTCGAATCTAAACACAGGCCACAGAATTAGTATATGATACTCCAACCGCCGACTGGGATAAAACCATACAGTTGCACCACCGCACCTGCGGCATCCGAGTTGGCAAAGACATCTGTAAATGCACTCGAGGTATACTCTTGGGGACCTGTCTCCTTGATCAGGCCAAAAGCGGCCTGGGTCCGTAGAATGCGACCTATTCTGGGTTAGAATACAACTCCGTTACCAGGTAGATAAGGATCCAACCAAGGAGTCTGGGAGAAGCGCCGGTCTTCTTGACAATTTCCGCTAGGGTTATCGGCGTGTCGCTCTCTTTGAGGCTGCGGAAGATGCCCAGATCGATGCCGACCTTCGTGAGAGCGACTTGTAGGGGCTACAGGATGATTAACATTTTCATTCTCAACCATAGCTAGGGCTTCAAACATAGGAGACCTACTCCACTGCTCAATCGCATGACCACATCCCAATCCGAGTAAAAGCCGACCTGAAGCTCGCGGATATGGCCCTGAATTTGCCGCTTGCCCGCATCGTCTGTTCTGGCATACTCTTCTTTAATTTTCGCGAAGATGGTTTCCATGTCAAGGCCCGTCATCCTTGTAACCCTACCACTTTCGACAGGCGGTACAAATTGTACAGTCAAATTAAGAATGCACGAGGGGTCAAGGCTTGAAGCATCGGTCCCTGAGCCAGGGGTATTTGTTGTTAGTTAACCTTTTTATTACGCTTCTTGTCCTACTCCCGCCTGTATACCGAACTCATGGGAGACCATTCAGAGCTAGATGCTCTCGGGAGATGTGTCGCTGAGCGAAGGTGGCGGGATTCAGCGTGATGATCGCCGCGACTTGGCGAGAATACCAAGTAGTGACTCACCCTAGCCTGGGGTTGGGGAATAAGCTTGACCTTTTTTTCTTAGGCTGCGAATAATGAAGCTTCGTGTTTATAGTTGGTCTATCATGAACTCTATGATATTTAGTAGTATGGAGATAGTGCATGTAATGCTGAGCATTGTAGAAGCTGCATTTGGGAGGTTTATAGTAAACAATGAACGAATTTAATTATGCACAAATTATATGTGCTCCGTTGATGGACAAAGCTTGGGTATTCCAGCATCTCGCGCTGTTACTGAGACGTATTAATTTCTGCCTCTGGATGTGTATCAAGAACGCCTGTTAACATCTATGAAAGACTACGCTTCAGATGTGAAATGCTGTAGCTTGATTCAAGATATGCCAACTTTATAGCTATATTTTCTTCCCTCATTTTTCAACTACTAAAGCGTAAAATTGCATGGTCCGCACTGTACTGTTTCAGTATATATACTCATGCACATTATATATATCGAGCTTAATGATATCACTAGTAGATGGCACTATAGCTACATACCAAAGTCTATCGAAATGAGGCGTAGATACAAAACATATATCCAAGTAATATGTATATTTCAAGATTTATGAAATGGACTCTTGCAACATAGGTAACAGTAGGCTTCCTTTTAGCGAGCCAGCCACACATCTACCTACCATTAACTTCTCATTTTCAAAACCGTTCTGAAGACATATTTTCAGATGACCCTTGAAAGGCCCATGTAGTCTTTGGCTAGGTAGATGATCGTAAAGTCATAAGTGTCTCTGTGAAGGCTTACTAGATGTAGGTGGTTGATTTGTAGCGTAAAAGATGGAATACTATGTTTATGCAAAAAGGTTGATTATTGGTACAAAGGGCTGTGTATGGTATAATTCTGAATAGTATAGCCAAGTGGGAAAGTATTGATTTGGTGAACTCCTTCTACGTATAGGACTGTCTAATTCTCTTGAAATCAAACCCTACGAATTAGGGCAAGGGTGTTCGCCAATCATAGCTCAGCCGTTCTTCTGACAGACCCAAGGATATCTCGATTGCATTCCCCTACTTGCGCAAACGCAGTTGTTGAACGCCCCAGTGAGACCCTTCCTCGCCTTTGCGCCACCATATCTTCTCAGTCTCCAGTCTACCATCTACCGTCGTAATAAGCGAATTCCACTCCTTGGTAGACCTCTCCTTCCCGTTCAATGTCAGAACAACAGTCATGTCGATCTGATTCATGAAGCGCTGCGAATCCTGCGCCAAATGATCGGGCATAATCATTTCGTCCAGAAGGATGCGCGACTTGCTTGGGTCCATGGCGGTAACGATGTTGGAGAGGATTTCCACGCATGCACTGTTGGAACAATTAGCCATCAAAGCAAATTAAAGGGATTCGGACGCTCTGTCACTCACGCATCGGGATAGTCATGTAGAATAGATCGGAGAAGATAGACGTCGGCGCCACGCACTGGGTTGGGGCGACGAATGTCATGCTCCATCATGGTGACTTTATCAGTGTCCTCAACTCCATGAATGACGGCAGGCAGGTCCTGTACGATGAACCTGAGGTGGGGATGCTTTTGCGAAACCCGTCGGCTGAGATGACCACGACCGCCGCCGACATCGACAACGGTGCTCCCCTCAGGTAGACTGCTGAAATCAAACATCTCCTCTACCAGTGGCTTCGTGGCTTCGGTGCCGCCCATACCTAGATCAAAGCGGCGGCCACGAACCTCGTCCACAGTGCTGTAATAGTCAAATAGCCCTTTGGTAGCTGTTTCTCGCATTTCAGCTGGGTTCCTATATAGATAGAGTGGATTACCTACGATCAAATGCCAATGAGAAAGGCGAAGGCACATTCCAACTCGGAGGTTTGCCTTTCGTCTGCTGCAAGAAGTCGGAAAAGTAGGCACCCGACCGCATCACTTCGTCACATCTAACTCGGTCTCCCTGGTGAGAACATATGGTAGCTTATTGTTAAAGAAGACTCACGAGAATCCAACCAAGGCATGAATGCCCGTCACTCGCAACATCTTTGAGGCATCCGTGTGGGCGTATTGGTCAGGGGCAACCTCCTCGAAAATGAAGCGCTGGGCACATCCTCGAAGAATCCGTCCTATATATTGATTAATGCACTGCCTTCCAGGGGATGGCATATAGATATGGAATGTCATACGTAGTAAATCCTCTGAGACGCCGGTTGCGGCGACGATTGTGTCGAGTGATGTCGGACTAGGTCCGTCCACAATGATATCCTGTAGGTTGAGATGGGTGGCAGCAGCTAGACAGGCGCTATCGAGATGGGACAACGCGTTGCTTAGGAGCCAAGGAACCGGGCCATGAACCAAGGAGCCGATGCGGTCGCAGGTACGCACGATCTCCCAGGCCTGTGCGTGTTCGTTGGAGGAGGGAGTTCTCTCACTTTCAATACAGAGTTTATGGTCTTCGGGGCTCTTCGTCTCACCGGCCGTGGCCAGATAACGCTTTACCTGCTCTGAAAGTGTGTTTGCAAGGCCCACAAGGGCGGCTTTGCTCGGTAGTGCCATGTTGATGGGGCTAGGTGTAATGGGTTCAATCGAGTGGTATGAGGATAGAAGGTCCGTGTCGGGTGTGCCTATTTAACCTGGTTCGCACATTGTAGCGTCCTTGCTTTTACATGTTTGCAAAATCCGCGAAAGAACAAACAGAGAGCTGGGAAGTCGCGGAACTTCGGCCAGCGATGTGCTGAGGCTATTAACCGAGCGAAAGCCTTTCGGAAGAGTTAGCAAGAAAGTTGGAGAATATGTGTTATGGAAGCCTTCCCAATTGATCCCTACTGGCGACAAATAGAGATTACGGACTCCTGTAGTCGAAGAACTCCGAATCGAAGAGCCCCAATCCACTGGTGATATTGGAGCGCCTGGGTCGCAGTGTTAGACTCTAGAGGATTCCAACCCTGCTATTTGTTTCTCCTGCTGACTTCGAGGTAAGTCACTTCATTCGTGGGAAGGACTATAGATATATTTTTGGATTTAGAGTTGACGCAATGCTGCTTTCTTGATACTCTACGATCTGCTGGAGAGCATCCAGGGAAGGATTCAGATTAATGACTCGTCGGAGTAGTTTACACTATTCCTCACGCAACCCGTTTCAGATGCCCGTTGTACAGTACGACAGCTGTATAGTCTGGCCTTCTTGTCCCTTGATTAATGGTATTATGGTCAAAGCTTATTCCTCTACGTGAAGTAAAATGTAAAAATATACGACCTAAGAAAGCACTTAAAGTAGTACATCTCTAAAGAGGATAAGGATTTTATCAGAGTAGAGCGTCTTCTCTCACCACCTAGACAGCCTGCATACTCCTAATAGTTTACCTAATATACACCAGTAAGTGTTATTGGTCGAGTTCACTAACCAGGGGAAACTCGCGCACACTTTGACGCCAGCGGTCTGTGCTATATAAACGGCTTTGTTCACAAGGCTTGTGGTCCATTGTTCCTTGCAGATCATAGGCCAGAAAAGTATTAACCTGCAGTTCACCCAATTTGGGATCTCTCTCCTGTCGCGAAAGAATTTGCCTCGTTCTCGCCAATTCGCGATCTTGCTGAATCTCTCATTGCTCTGACGAACACAACATCGTGGGTCAGATGTGCAGCTCTAATACGCTGCGGAGATATTTATAGTATAGACTTCCCATCACAAGTTAGAACATTCAAAGAAGTTGGTTTTCATCGGTGAAACTTGCATATGTGACGCCCGAGAAGAGAACACTTTCGGAAGCCGAATGCTTATTGAAGTCTCTGCAGATACGGCAGACGGGAAAGTGAGAATTCTTTGCACGATTCACTTAGCATCCAGTACGATCGTCACTTGCCTTCCACCCGACCATGATTTATAGCATAATTATTTGTGCGGGGGCCTTGCTGGGTTTTTTAATTTTGCAGAAGCTGCTGGCGCCCAAAGACACGCGTCCCCCTCTCCCCCCAGGACCGTGGAGGAAGCCTATCATTGGCAATCTGACCGACTTTCCACCAAAGGGAACTCCAGAATGGTTGTTCTGGGCGAAGCATCATGAACGATATGGTACCGAGGCCCTCTTCCCATCTTCCGATCTAACGTATATTGTGTTCTAATGCTTGGAAAATGTGCGAGTGAGCAGGGCCCATGAGCTCTCTGGAGGTCATGGGACAGACTATTATCATGATCAACGACGCGCACCTCGGTATAGAGATTATGCACAAGAAGTCAGCCTTGAGCCAGATGATCCCAGATGCCCCCTTTGCGCATATGTAAGCCAGAGCCATTCGCAGGATGCCGAAGGAACTGAGGCTGATAACATCCTAGGGCGGGGTGGGGCATGAGCCTGGCTACGGAGCGTAATAAGCAAGCATGGAAGACGATTCGAGCAAATATGAAACAGGAAATCGGGACACGGCGAGCCATTTCGACTTTTCATCCCAAGATGGAAATCGGGATTCGACGGTTCTTGTTGAGGACTTTAGATAACCCGGACGACCTGCGGTTCCATATCCGGAAGTAAGAAATGTCTAACTATTACAAGTGGCAATCGACATACTGAACCAGGGAAATGTAACTATAGGGAAGCGAACGCCTTCATGATGGATGTGGCCTATGGGTACACGATTGCACCGCATGGAAAAGATGAGTTGTATGATCTGACCCAGCAGTCGGTTCGGCAGTTTTCCCACATCTTCTCGCCAGGAGAGTGGAGTGTCAATTTCTTCCCGATATGTGAGAAGACCTACGTAAGAAGTTCCGGCTCATGCTGATTCTGGGCCAGTGCGATACGTACCATCATGGTTCCCCGGAGCCTCGTTCCAAATTAAGGCAGCGGAATACAAGCGGACCATCGAAAGGATGACTATGGTCCCCTACTTATGGATAAAGGATCAGGTGGCTCGCGGCTGCACTCGTCCTTCCATCCTCTTGCGCTTGTTGCAGAAGGGGCACTATGAATCTGGATCACATCAAGAGCAGGTTTTGGTATGGACTAATGCCGAATTCGTTATGGGAGGATCGGACACGGTACAACATTCTCTGCCTCATCACTTGGGATAGGAAGCGCGTTAATCCATTACACAGACAGTGTCGGCAGTGTCGAGCTTCTTTGTGGCCATGGCCTTGTACCCCGAGGTGCAACACCAGGCGCGCGAGGAGCTCGACCGAGTCGTAGGACCAACTACTCTGGCGACGTTTGAGCACCGTTCGCAGTTACCCTTTATTGACGCCCTTGTCAAGGAAGTGTTTCGATGGCACCCTGCTTCGCCTTTGGGTGCCCCCCATATCACGCAGGAGGACCAGATCTGGGATGGTTATCTGCTGCCCAAAGGTGCTCTCCTACTGCCGAATATCTGGTTGTTCCACTTCCCTTCATTCTTTCTACTGCCCCTAAGCTAACCTCATACTAATTAGGACGTTTACCCATGATCCCAGTGTCTACCACGACCCAATGGTGTTCAAGCCAGAGCGATTCCTGGAGCGACAAAGCTCCCCGCCGGAAACGGATCCCATGAAATTTGTGTTCGGCTTTGGGCGTCGTATATGCCCCGGTCGGTTTGTAACAGACGAAAAGCTATTTTTGATTGCATGCCATGCCATCAGTTGCTTCTTGATCTCGCCCAAGGATCCAGGAGCTCCGGAACCCGACTGGTTGCCGGGCGTCATCAGTCAACCGGGCCCCTTTGACCTCAATGTGGTGCCTCGCAGCCCTGCTCACGAAGAATTGATTCGTTCAATCGAGACGGACCATCCTTGGAAGAATGCTGATGCTACTGACATCTCCCAATTCATGGCCAGAAATCAGATGACTTGATGGACATACATATCCGCTCGGTATTGCGACTGGTGCTTCGCACAGGAGAGGACGTTGTCTTTACGGGCTATTCTTGAGTTAGATATTCAGATCAGCTCTTTTGTAGCTCTAATAGACTCCTTTTGGACATATTTTTAAGTTAGTAGTTAATCGAGGTGGAGATATCAATAACCTCGTTAAATGAGAAACTGTTTAGATCGCCTTATTGATTCAAGTCTAATTGTGTAGAAATGCTGCACAGATATGCACGGCACTCCCCTCAACTAAGCATAGAATAAATCAAATGCCCTGTTCAATAAGAACTTCTCATAGCATACAGACATAGGTGGTACACTGAAAGCCCGATCAGGAATCAAGAGAGCGACTCTCGGACAGCGAGGCAGACCGTACTATGTGATGCAGCGCCGTATGGATGACCTCCATTTAAAGGGGAGGGCGGAAGTCTTTCTCGCTCCAATACATTACTAGCTGCTTACATCCTTCACATATTGTTTGGAAGAATTTTAATTTCTACAATGGGACGAAACTGGTTCCAGGTAACAGCCATGGCGGTGGTCCCCGTGGTGGGCATCATGGCCGCTGTCAATCCGACCATCTTGTCCTCCGCAGCTTCCTCGCTCCCATCGCTAGGGGCAATGTTCACATCGGACGATTTTGCCAGCCAGATGGACGGACGCATTCAGGCACAGGGACTGCTCAGCTCGCACTTTGGCATGTACGGATGGCCGGGGCAGTCGTTCGACTACGTGATTGTCGGCGGTGGAACGGCGGGCCTGGCCATGGCCCGTCGCCTGTCCCAAGATGGAACTGCCTCAGTTGCCGTGATTGAGGCGGGAGGATTCTATGAAACCGATGCTGGCAATGCCACCGAGGTTCCGATGTATCTGTTCAACTACTTCTTCGACAATGGCAAGGTCAAGAATCCTTTATTTGACTGGTATCAATACACCACACCGCAGCCAGGGCTGGCACAGCGTGAGATGTTCTATATGCAGGGAAAGACCTTGGGCGGAAGCACTGCACGAGGGGCCATGTTGTACCACAGGTAAGTCACAGTCCTCTCATCAGTGGGGGTAGAGTAATGACTAGAAGGTTCAGAGGCTCGAAAGGCGCATACGATATGTGGGCGGATCACGTTGGCGACGATAGTTACAGATGGGACAAATGGCTGCCGTATTTCCAGAAGAGCGTTCACTTCTCTGGTCCTGAAACGAACCCTCGTCCTGCGAATGCTACGGCTCTCAACGACAACACAGCATTTACGGCTTCGGGAGGCCCCGTACACGTCGGCTACCCTTTCCAGGTCAATGCCATCTCGTCCTGGGTGGATAGGGCTCTCGCTAAAATGGGCTTTCCTGAAGCTCAGGGCTTCTCCAACGGCAACTTGTTGGGCCGTTCATACATAACTCACACCATAAACCCCTACACCCGTCGCCGTGAGACCGCTTCGTCTTCCTATCTCCGCGAGGCGCTGATGGAGAGTAACAACCTCAATATCTTCACACGCACTCTTGTTAAACGGGTACTCTTCGACGATCAGAATCGTGCAACAGGAGTAACTGTTAGCACCGACGGCTTCGAGTGGAAGATCGGGGCCAGAAAGGAGGTCATTTTGAGCGCCGGCGTCATGCGTTCACCGCAGCTGCTGATGGTGTCGGGAATCGGGCCAAAGGACCATTTGGAGCAGCTGGGGATTCCAGTAAGATCTGATCTCAGCGGAGTGGGCCAGAACATGCAGGACACCATTATCCTAGGGCCTACAGTTCCAGTCAAGGTCGAGAGTCACAGTCAGTTGATGGGCAACAAAGAGACACTGCCCCGGGCTATTCGCGAGTATAACGAACAGCGTAAGGGTCTGTTGACCAACCCAGGCCAGGATTATTTTGCGTTTGAGAAACACCAGCCAGGCATGCTGAAGGAATCTACCGCCGCCGATATCGATGCCGCATTTCCCGATGACTGGCCGACCTTTTCATACATTGCATTGGACGACACCTTCGTTCCACAATACGACGGCAAGAATTATTTTAGCATGTCTGCCGCTCTGATGACTCCCTTCAGTCGTGGTACGGTCACGATCAACAGCAATGATACAGCCAACCCGCCCATCGTGGACCCGCAGTGGTTGGCCGATCCGAGAGACCAGGAGATGGCCGTTGCTGCCTTCCGCCGGTGTCGCGAGATTGTTGCATCGGACGTGATGCGTGAGGTCGTGGCTGGACCAGAGATTTTACCCGGGCCGCAGTATCAGACCGATGAAGAAATTCTAAACTATATCGCCGAGACATCAGATGCTTATTATGCCGGGGTAGGCACCTGCGCTATGGGCAAAGCAGATAATCCCAAGGCTGTGGTGGATTCCAAGGCCAGAGTCTTGGGCGTAAAGGGCCTGCGCATAGTTGATGCTTCTATCTTTCCGTTTGCTATTGATGGACAGCCAATGGGCACTGTGTATGCTCTGGCTGAGAAGATTGCAGCTGAAATGATGGCTGGGCAGTAGACCACGGTTGATCAGGTCGCATCAGGAGCTTTTACTGGGCATTAAACAAACGTTATGGCAACGTTCTCGAAGGCATTCTGAACTGTCTCGATCTATCGTATAGCGTAGCACCAACCAGATAAACAATTAATACCATTGACTCCAAGTGAAATGCGTTGCATACCCTTCTCGAACTCGCCTTATCGATATGTTCGAAATATGTCAACCTAAATCTATCTGTATGAGAATCAGTCCAGCATCAGATAGATTTGGAGGATATCCAGGGCACGCACAGTAAAGGATCCGATTTTGCTTTGTCAAGAATGAAATCTGTATGCTAGACAAGGCAAAAGAACATTTCATAAGTTGTACTAGATTAAATTCCCTCTTGACAGGCGCAGAATTGGATCAACTGCTATATTTTGGTTTTGCTCCAGTGCGGACATCCCACATACAATATAGTCTATTGAACTTTTCTACGTACACTCCTTTTACATAACCTGCATTCCACTCCAGCTTGGTATATTGAGATTCGGAAGTTTCCATGCTCCGTCAATTTTGTCTGTGTCATCCAACCAACGTAAATACTACAGCCGAATGGCACAACGCCGCGCCTTGGGCATACCGGCGATGAAACTATCAATCATGACCATACTCTCCGGGGTAGTGGAAGGTGCCAACTTGGCTCCTGGGCAGCGACGGAAAAACAAGGCCGTGGCGAGGCGCAGCTGCATCCACCCAAGATGAATACCTAGACATTGACGTGCTCCTTGGCCGAAGGGATTGAATGATATTTTCGCCTCTTCTGATAGGGACGACCCCGGCAGCCACCGTGTGTGATCAAATCTACTGCCACGTCAGTCGGGCATTTACAGCACAAATGGAAATAAAAATAACTTACGTATGAGGGTCTTTCCACACCTTCGGACTGCCGTGCAGACTCCAGTTCTGCGTAACGACCACGGCCGAGGGAGGGATGTAATACCCACACAGGGTGGCACCGTCTGGGGGTGGACTGCGAGGCATGGCTCCAGGGGCCGGTCCATACAAACGGAGACTTTCATATATCACGGCATTCAGGATAGGCAGGTCTGCACAGGCTGCATCGGTGATATCTCCCTGCAATCCCGCAACTTCGGACTCAAGCTCGGCCTGCAGTTTGGGACGATTCAGCACGCACCAAATGAGATATGTCAAGGATAATGCAGTGGGGTCCGATCCAGCCAGCAGCAACGCCCCGGCATCGGTGATGATTTCCGTGTCATTGAGGCCGCCGATCTTGCTCTCCAAATCACCTGCGGCTAGGGCTTTGACGAACAGATTCCGGTCTCCCTCGGCATCGCGCGCACTGCGGGCAATTGCCACGACATGCTTCCCTGCTTCGAACATCGTCTCCTGCGAGAAGAAAACATCGTGTAGCCGGGGCACTGCGCGTCCAAGCAGGCGACCTAGATAGTACAGCGGTGGGGCGAAATGCTGCAGCAGATGCGCCAGGTCGCCCATGCGACGTTCCAGCATGAGGACGAAGGGGTCCTTGGTTCCATTGCGCACCGTATCATGGCCGCCATTGAAGGTCAATTTGCACACAGTCTCGTTGGCCATCAAAGTCCACCAGCCTAGGATTTCCGCTTCGCCCTGCTGCGCGTCGTGGCGAATTCTCTCGACCGTCAGCGCAACAATGTTGCGAATGGTAGGCTCCCACTGTTGCCGCAGACTATTCAAAGTGAAGCCTTTGGCGTACAGCTTGCGTCGGGTGCTGTGCAGCTTGGCATCGCGGAAATTGAAGATGTTATCAACCGGACCGGGAGAGAGCAGCTTATAAAAGGGGGCTTTAACGAATCCCGACCCCATCCGGTGGATTTGCTTAGCAGCCACGGGATCGGCAATGTCAACCTCCTCGGGGCCGATGAGCACAATAGGCCCATACTTATCGTGGAGGGATTGCACATAATAAATGCGGTTGTTGGCAAAAGATGCCCAGGCAAGCCGAGCACTTGTCAGGCGCGCATACCAGGGACCAGGAATCTTGCGAAGGGGACTGAAATATGCGGTTTGAAGAATCTAGCTGGAGAGTTAAAGGTACCATTCTGCCATTTGTCCATCCAGAAGCTGCGGAACTATGACTTACCTTGATAATCTTACTCACAATCCAGGCGCCGCCCACGGCAAGGAACCACCAGGTGAGCGGAACATGCTCGATGGCCCGAATGAGCTCTCTTGGCGCATTGTTGGTCATATTCTATAGAAGGAACGGGATATGAAACATCTAACCTGCGGGCTTCCTGGGATGAAGACGTCTAACATATCGTGACGCACAAATGGTGCCTTAAGTACGGACGCCGGACGGGGATTGAAACATCTCTCGCCCACCGGAATCCTGCGCCTTGTCCTTTCTGTTATTGTAATTACACTGGTGCGTAGTACATGAAGCTATTGCATCCGTATATGCTCTGCACCTTTACATTATGCAGCATGATACGGTGTTTTACTCAGTCTAAATATAATCAAGGCAAATATATTATAATCATCATTGTATTGTCACGCTCTAATGCTCCCTAGTCAAGCAGCGATAACGTGACAAACTAACCTGCCTAGTTCTTACTTAACTGCCCTGGATTCTGACGAATGACTAACATGAATATACCATTTGTAGACAAGTATTACCGTCTCGGCCATCGGGGACTTGTCGCTCGCCGAATGCAAGTATTTGGGAATGGCCTCATCGCTCTACCCAAGCTCAAGATAACGCTCTCGATCTAACTAGGATCACACTGCTCATAACAGAACAAAATGTTAAAAGTGGACTACTCTCAGCCTGGCTCGACTGGGTATGAAATCCCCCCGGATCTTACCTGGATGGACCCAGCCAACCGCCCGTTGCGGGTGGTGACCATCGGCACGGGCATCTCGGGGATACTGATGGCATACCAGATCCAAAAACAATGCCCTAATGTCGAGCACGTTTTGTATGAGAAAAATGCGGATGTAGGTGGCACCTGGTTAGAAAATCGTTACCCCATGGCCGGTTGCGACGTGCCGAGCCATGCCTACACCTACCCATTTGCCCCGAATCCAGACTGGCCCCGGTACTTCTCATATGCGCCTGATATTTGGAATTACCTCGACCGGGTATGCAAAGTCTTTGATCTTCGCCGCTACATGGTGTTTCACACTGAGGTAGTGGGCTGCTACTGGAATGAAGACCGCGGAGAATGGACTGTCCGTCTCCGGCAGCACGTTGGCGGCAGTGAGCCCCGAGACTTTGAAGATCATTGTCACGTCTTAGTTCATGCGTCGGGGGTATTCAATAATCCTCAATGGCCTCAAATCCCCGGCCTCCATGACCGGTTCCAAGGCCGCGTGATCCATACCGCACGATGGCCCGACGACTACCAAGAGTCGCAATGGAAGCATGATCGGGTGGCAGTCATTGGCTCTGGAGCATCATCGATCCAAACAGTGCCCGGCATGCAACCCACGGTGAAGCATCTCGATGTCTTTGTGCGAACAGGCGTGTGGTTTGGAGTGCTGGCGGGCAACACTGGCAGCCAGACCAAGGAATACACGTCGACCGATAAGGACGAATTCCGGCGCAATCCAGCAGCGCTTGTGGCCCACGCAAAAGCCATCGAGGACCAGGTCAACGGCATGTGGGGGGCCTTTTACACAGGTTCCAAGGGGCAAGCTATGGGATCTGCGTTTTTCCGCCAGCGCACGGCTAACTTGATCAAGGATGAGCGGCTACGAGAAGGGCTTGACCCGTCCTTTGCGTTTGGTTGTCGTCGCATCACCCCGGGGGACCCCTACATGGAGGCGATTCAGAAGGAGAACGTGGATGTACACTTCACCCCCGTGGTAAGCTGTACAGAGAAAGGTGTGGTGGGTGGGGATGGGGTAGAGCGTGAGGTCGACACGATAGTATGTGCCACGGGCTTCGATTCATCCTATCGGCCACGTTTCCCCATTGTAGGCCGAGACGGCGTGGACTTGAGGGAGAAGTGGAAGGAGTGCCCCAATTCGTATCTGGGCCTGGCCGTGCCCGAGATGCCCAACTTCTTCACCTTCATTGGGCCGACGTGGCCTATCCAAAATGGCAGTGTCATTGGGCCGCTGCAGGCCGTCTCGAAGTACGTGGTGCAGTGGATTAAAAAGGCCCAGAATGAGAATCTCCGTAGTTTCGTGCCGCGACAGGACCGCACGGATCAATTCAATGATCATGTCCAGGAGTGGGTGAAGCACACGGTGTGGAAAGACAACTGCCGAAGCTGTACGTTTCTCTCTCGACGGCCACGTCTAACTTGACTGACAAGAACCATTTAGGGTACAAGGACAATGAGACTGGTCGGGTCAATGCCATCTGGCCCGGCTCTTCACTGCACTACCAGCAAGTCATTGACCAGCCTCGGTACGAAGACTTTGATATCCGGTCCTTCCATGAAAATCCCTGGGCCTGTCTGGGCATGGGCTGGACGATCCAGGACCGCAAAGGCCCGAAAGAAACAGATGTCAGTCCGCATCTGGGCTTACAGGAGATTGACCCGAAATGGTGGGAATCACTCAAAAATGAGAACGGTTCCAATGGAGTTTCTGACAGTAACCGCTAGGTACGAAGAGGTGGGCGGCAATGCGCGGACATTACAGGAGCAGCTCGAGCGTCGTGGATCACCCATTGCGATACATAGCAGCAAGGAATTCAAACCCTGGTCTGCAATAGCAGCTACATGGATCCCGGTGGTTCTGCTTGGCTGGGCGCTTGTGCGTTTCACGTAATACCCTTATGTGTATAGACATTCATTCCAATTGAAGATGATGTGTTCATATTGCACATGTTTTAAAAACCATAGGTATTTGATTTGAATATGTTATCAGAGATCTTTCCTGGGCTTGGGCATGGGACAGTCCCCGAAATACTTGTAGGTCCAAGGAAAGAAGTGAAAGAGCAGCCCAGTCAGCACATAGTATACCCCTTTCCACGGAAACGCCGTCCCATCTCCGATTGCATTGACGCTCACATTCATCATGCCATATGTCTTATCGTCCATATCAGCAATCTCTACCATTCCTGCTGCCACATCGAGGAACGAAACCGGCGTCTTAGCGGTTTTTGTGCTCAGAGTGTGGCCGCGTTGCACGTCGTGCACTAGTCCCCCGGGTTTGACAAAGGTTGTGGACACCCAATGCTTCTCAGCACGTAGGATCTTCTCAGCCTTCGCTAGGTCACTGTACAGATTACCAGCGGCTATGTTAAGGACTCGGTGAATAAGGGGTGGAACGTCGGCGCACAAAGAGTCCTCGAGGCTAGCAGATGAGAGAACAATCAACTTGGGTAGAGACTGGCACCCTTCTGCTTGGAGCTTTTTGAGTGTATTAAGCACGGCATTGGTGCAGTCCTGGGCGATGGTACAGTGTGGCATATTGTCGGGAATCGCCACTACCATGAAGACGGCTCGCGTGCCTCGAATGCATTCAGATAGTAACGAGACATCCTCCAGCGACCCTTCCCACACTTTCACCTGACGATGTTGATTGATTTCGGGACGCAATCGGTTCAGCTTTGAGGCGGAACGACAGTAGGCATGGATCTGGTTGTCGGGCGACTGCAGGAGGACCTTCAGTAGTGCCTGGCCGGTGTTGCCAGTGGCCCCTAGGATGGCGTACCGACGCATTGCAATTGTGTAGTCTTCTCTGGAAGTACTACTAAAGGATAATCCGATAGGTTGCTCGAGTCTACCCGTCAAATTCTTGCTGAGAAGATAGCAGTCTATGATTCAATTCGGCCCGAGGTGGGAGATTCTGAATCTCGCTCTCCGAACATCCGTACGCATAGAAGCACAGCACTGCGAAGCGCTAAACACAAAATAAAGTGCCACTAGTCAAACAAACCAATTTTCGATGAATTATGATGATAGGCTATTCATGTATGTGTTGTACAGCTTTATCCAGCTGCTTCATGCCTGACCTCATTGTACTCTGCTTCTAGCAGCTTAAGCTCTATATTTTCATACCAAGTCGCACTCAATCTGTATCATGCAGAGGGGGAAAGCTCCTCCAAATCTGGGAAGTCATCCCAGGCTCCTTCAGTTCCACACCAGCGTACCCATCGCAACATGATTGCAGAGACCTGCGAGTGCTGTCCGCGGCCTTGAGCCGACATCTGCTTAACCTTTTCGGTTTGCCGCACCCAGTTTGGATCCGACATGCGCTCGACCGAATCCATGGTCATGTGTGCTACTGTTAGAAAGTCTGCCTTCTTCAAAGGGAAACCTTCCTCCCCCTCAAAAGGTTGGCACACATTCTCGGCGCACATAAGCGCCCGGATGACTTTACATGCATGTCCGTCGTCCTGGTAGACTCGAGCGCGCTGCACCACGTCAGACCACCCAGTTGCCGCTTGCTTGGGTTGGTACCCGGTGATTCTATCTGGGTACAACTTTGGGCACCCCAGGGCCGCATACGTGATCAGGTCAGAGCGTCCTTTCCACTCCAACAACCGAGCTCGTGTCTCTATGCTGATCCATTCTTGTCTAATAATGGTGGGGAAGAATACGGCGGCCGTCAATGAATGCAGCATCACAAAGTCAAGAGCTTCAACTTTGCGCGGATGCTGGGCCGCACCACAGATGTAGGTTGAGGCCTGCAGTATCTCTGCCGTCTTGCGCGCGAGATCATGCTCCGTTGGTTCTACCTGGAAGTAGGACAAGTGAGGGATTAGCTCCTTAAGGGCTCGTTTCAGAAGGGCATCAGCAATTCGATTGTTGCCATCTTCTGGCCCGACTGCCGTGGCGACCACGGGGTCTAGACGCATCCCTTCCACAATGGATAGGATTGGGAGACTTCGCGGTCGTCCGTTACATTCCACATGCTGATCAGTTGCGGTGAGGAACTCCGCAGGGTATGGTGGGTGCATACAAGTTGAGGCCAGACATTCCGCCGCTAGGAATGGCTGTTGAAACTCTAGGGCAAATCCGAGATTGATCAATGGGTGGAGAAAACCTGTAGACAAGATCTTAACGAATGTTGGCGACTATACATCGGGGTCATGCATACCGGAAAACAGTCGGGCTAACAGATCCTCCGTCAACGTGTCTCCCTTAAAAAGATAGTCATGCAAGACCGTTTGGGTACCCTTCGCCGCCACTTCTGCCTGGAAGAAGCGCACGTAGTCTCCATATAGCTCGAAGTTGCCTAGGCCTTGCCGAAAGAATTTGGGATCCCGCAATTTAATATTGACAGAGGGATCGTTATAGTACGTCAGAAGCTGAAAGGGCTTGTTGAAGTCATACGCAGCTTGCATCTCGTCTGGAGTAGCTCCCAAGGCCCACAGTGTCAAAACATGGTGGCTAATGTGGTCTGGTTCATGGGTCAGTAGAAGCACCGCTGTGTCTTAATCAGGAGACTCACTGTGGAATCCCACAATTTCGTCATGAAAGGTGTGAAACTTCGAGTGGTTGTTCATGACTAGATCGGAAGCCCGGTCTGCGCTTCTCCGCTCCAGGTTTCCAACATGAGTGAAACCCGGTGTGTCCGTTGCAGAGAGCTGGATATTCCAAGGAGTGGCTTGATATGGTCCCTTCTTGGGGTCGGGTTTGCCAGCGACCGCTGGTGCGTGCGATCCCATGTTGTCACTCGTATCTCAGTTATGCAATGTCTCGTTCTCTACCATGAACCTCAGGACTCTTCATCCTTCATGTCCACCTCCGACTAATTTATATGCTCTCGGCAATGTTGCCTTCGCTGACCGAACACTCGCACCGTTTTGCATTAAGGGCAGAGAGCACTAGTGGTCATCTTATCTCAAAACCGCTAGACTTTGACATGTTTCCAGCTAGACAGAAAGCCCAGTCGGGTTGAGGTTCATTATAACTCGACAAAGACAACTGTCCCACATATAGTCTCAAAGAACTATGATAACGTCTACTAGAGCCTTGTCGTACTGGAGAGACGAAGCAGTTCAATTAGGCTGAAGGGAGAAGGCTGCCAGTGCTACTACATCCTGGAAGAAGTATTCAGAGAATTTAGGAAAAGTTCAGCCTAGAGACACATTGGATCGAGCAATCAGGTCTCGACTGCCCCCAAGCTTCAAGCCCTATGGAGCCGTTTCATGTCCTTTACCTTTCATTGCATTCAGAAGGGTATACGAGCCTTAGTACCCGGCTAGGCCCTGCATAGCGAAATTTTACCCGGTCGGGTTTCAACGGAGATGTTGGTTATAAGCAATCAATCAAGCAGTCGAAGGGTCCAACTCAGTGCATCCTTCCTCAAACTCCCAACCTCAGTATCTTCTTGCTACCTTTTCCACTCTGTTTTCGAGATTGAGGTCGAGCCATGACATTTTAAATCACAGTAGTCCATCCACCGTTCATACCATCCACGTCCTTTGAGGTGTACTAGAAATCTTGCTTAGCCAAAGATAGGCCTGTCGAAGCAATTTATGCTTCCTTTGTACCGATCACTTGTAACTACCACTTTGCATTCCACCCAATGGCTCGAGCTGGACAAGCTGTCGACCCTTCGCCACTGGGTCAACCCTTGGAGTTTCACTTCGCCCGTCGCTCCGCCCCAAATCGTTTCCTCAAGGCCGCCATGAGTGAGCGGATGTGTTCGTGGACGGAAGAGAACCCTTCTGCTCGCGGGATACCAAGCCGTGAGTTGATAGAGACCTATCGTACCTGGGGACGAGGCAACATAGGAGCAATTGTGACTGGGAATGTCATGATCGACCCCAACCATATCGAAGCAGAGGGAAACCCGATAATTCCGCCTAACGCTCTATTTTCTGGAGAACGGTTTAATCAGTTCGCGAATCTAGCTGCTGCTGCCCGTGCAAATGGATCCTTAATACTGGCACAGATTAGCCATCCAGGGCGACAGACCCCCTCCCACCGTCAACCGGAACCGATCAGTGCCAGCGATGTGCCACTGGATACCGAAAATATGGGGAACAGCTTTGCCGTTCCTCGGGCTGCTACCGAGGACGAGATTAAAAATATAATTACGGGATTTGCTCACGCGGCCGAGTTTCTAGATAGAGCCGGATACGATGGGATCGAATTGCATGCAGCGCACGGCTATCTACTCAACCAGTTTCTCTCACGAGCGACGAATCTCCGAACGGACAAGTACGGAGGCAGTCTTACCAATCGCATGCGTTTGATTCTAGAGATCCGTGCAGCAATTACGGAGAAAGTTCGTCCGGGATTTATAGTTGGGATCAAAATCAACAGTGTCGAGTTTCAGCCAAATGGCATTGTTCCTGACGAGGCCTGCGAGCTGTGTTGTGCGCTTGAAGAGCACCGATTCGACTTTGTTGAATTATCTGGGGGGAAATATAAGAACTTAGAGGAGGAGGATAATGCAAAGCATATCATATCGAAGAGACATGAGGCTGTAAGCTCTCTCTTTTGACTTTACGCTTTCCGAAGTTGGAAGATACTAAAGAAGGGGCCAGTTTTTTCTCGACGTTGCTCAAAAGGTTGTTTCATCCCTTACTAAGATGAAATCTTACCTTACAGGAGGATTCCGCTCCACAGCTGGAATGATTGAAGGCCTACAGACCGTTGACGGCATTGGGCTTGCACGTCCATTCTGTCAGGAGCCATTCCTTTGCCACGACATATTGAGTGGCAGGATACCTGGCGCTATAATACCGGTTATGGATCAGCTCAATTATCAGCTCACTGTTGCAGCAGCATGCATTCAAATGAGGCAAATTGGTAACAAGGTGCAGCCGGTGGATCTGAGCTCCCAGGACGCGGTAGATGCAATCACTGCAGCGGCTGAGGGTTGGTTGAAGCGAAAGGCGATTGACCGTTCTGAAGAGGCTTTCAAGCCCCCACTTTTGTCTGGAGATGCGGCTCCCTTATCAGTCGAAGCTTAGCCTTCATGGTATACTGTTACTGTTCGTGCAGGGGTACCGATCTCTGGTGCACGGCAATAATCATCTCGACGTAGCATATGCATGACATCCTCTCATTTTAGCGCTAGGAAGTACCCCAAATACCTTACTCCGCTAAGAAGTTCTTATTTTCGCGGGAGTGCAGCCGAAGTGTGAACCTTTCAAGAAAGAAATAGGAATTACTCGATTATGTAGGTGATTCTTGAATATTCCCGTGCTGAAGTGTTGGATATGGTCGGTGTATTTTTTGATAAGTAACCGCGAATAAC
Source organism: Aspergillus sojae (assembly GCA_008274985.1). Taxonomy (NCBI): domain Eukaryota; kingdom Fungi; phylum Ascomycota; class Eurotiomycetes; order Eurotiales; family Aspergillaceae; genus Aspergillus; species Aspergillus sojae. Next base: position 5,306,282 of record CP035528.1, on the reverse strand, counting down.
TGAAAGTAGTATAACGCTCCTATTTCAGATTAAGGGCTTAATAGTACCTAACTGTATAGCCATACAGGTGTACACATAACACCTATGGAGCGTGTTCCAACTCCTCCTTCATAGGAGCCTTTACCTCCCTCTCCACCGCAATGATAGCGGCCAGATCCCGCTGTACCTCCGTCTCTGCCCCAGGACCGTCGAAGATGACAGCGATCTCCTCCAGGGTGTGGCCCTTTGTTTCCGGAAACACAAAGTAAACAATGCCCAAAAAGATAACCAACAGACCAAGGTACACGAAATAAAACTTCCATTTTATCGCACCAAGAGCGATGGGGTTGACGAACTGGTTGAAGAAGCCCGCCCCAAACTGCGCCGTTAAGCTTAACGATAAGCCCTTGGTGCGCAGGTAGAATGGCATGATCTCGACAGGGTATGCAATTGAGAGCGGGGTATAGGCGATATCGTACGCGCCGTAGAACAGATAGAGGAATGCGACAACCGCACTACCAGCAGCTTTGATGGCTGATTCGTCAAAGACGGCAGAAAGGACAGTCGCCAGGGTAAAGAATAGGAGCATAAGTACAGTGGAGAGCATCCAGAGAGGGCGTCGGCCGTATTTCTCTGCAGCGACGGCGCCTCCCGCGGCGCAGACTGCGTTCCACGCCTGCAGGCCCAGGTTGATGGCGGATTGCTGCGTAGGATTGGTAATGCCGACGGATCGAAGGATCGGTGCAAGATAGTAGGAAATGACACCTAGGGACGAAATAATCAGCAAGATAGACAGGAGTAGGTGGAGGGCCCTGGACGTACCATTGCCTGCCCACTGGATCATTACCCCGACCAACAGACAAATTGCAAGGCGATGCCGAGCTCCCTTGGTTGCAATGAACGCAGACCAACCACTCTTATGGGCGACTGAGTTTTCTAGCTCGATCGCACTGCAGATCTCAGAAAACTCGAACTGAACCAGTGGATCTGACGTGTCACAATTCCCATGGTAGCGGGCGAGGATTTGCAAGGCCTCGTCTCGCCTGTCCTTCGACACGAGCCACCTCGGGCTTTCTGGAACGATGAGTAGTCCTAGCAACTGAACAGCAGGGAAGAAACATTGGACAAGGCATGGAATCCGCCAGGACCAAGTACTTCCCTCCACATAAAGAGTGCCCAAGCACACCGCAGCAGCTAGGATAGCACCCCAGTACCACGTAGCCTGAAAAATGGCCGTCACAACGCCACGATGCCGCGGATGAGCTATCTCAGTAGTCAGCGGCGGGGCAGCTGTCTGTGCAAAGCCCAGCCCGATACCCATCGCGATTCTCGTTCCAAAGAAGGCCCAGCGGCCGACGGTTGCCGCTTGGATAACGCTCGCGACAATCATGATGGCCGATCCAAGTGCGACAGACATCTTGCGGCCGAAGTAATCCGCGAAGTACGAAGCTGGAATAAAGGTGAACATTCCTCCCAGCGAAATACCAGAAATGATCAGACCCTCCATGTTAGAGCTTATATTCTCGCCGACATTCTTCGCAACTATAGGCGGTTCGGGTCAGCTTTGCATACGCCAGAGGTGAGGACAACTTGACAAAGGAAACTCACACATAGGGAGAGTCAGGAGACCATTCATCAGAGCCCCATCATACCCATTTGCTGCAGCGGATGCAAACATAAGCATGAGGCCGAAATTCAGACGCCGGAGGCCCTTGTCCTTGAACCAGTTCGAGTTCGTATTGTTTGGCAGGGCCCGGTATGCATCCATGCCGGATGAAGAAACAACTCCACCGCCAGCAACCATGGTGTCAGTAACAAAGGGTACTGTTAAGGATACTGCTGGACTTCAAGTCGGCGGGAAAGACAGCTAGTGATTCCCTTCAATCAGTTGGGAGAGAACATTGCAGTGTGAAAGAGAACAAAGATAAGACGACAGTGAGGGAATAGTTTGATCTTATAGACAACGACTGGGATACGAAGCGCCGGGGACAATTCTAGACTTGCAATTGGCACCCCGGGTTCCCCAGATCACGTTGCCCTGTATGGAGAGAGAGTGTCTGGGGGAAAAGTATCGACGGTTGTCTATACCATAAAGGAACTAACCACAGTGGGGCTGCGCTAAGCCCTCCTGGGTCAAGCGCATGGTGGGCACCAATGAGAGGCCGCACGTCGGTGAGATTCCCGGCGTAATTCCTAACAAGATTTTCGGGGAGATTCCCGGTGAGATTTTCGGCAGGGTGGGAAATGGAGACACGCGGCTCGGCTACAAGGTACATTCAAACTGTACCATGCGCACAAGTGGCCCCTTCGCAGCGACAATGATACGTCACTTCGCAATGTGTTTCCCGCTGGAGAACATAAATATGCCAACTGCCACCTCTCAGATAGGGAATAGCTGGTTCCTTCAAGCACACGGTCTTGACCATCAAGAAATCGTCGCTCACGATGGCCACTCAGCACAAGACACAGTCATCGCCTGTTAATGCGGCCTGGTGGAAAGAGGCCTCGGTCTATCAGATTTATCCAGCTTCGTTCAAAGACTCCAATGGCGATGGAATCGGCGATATCCCCGGGATTATCTCGGAACTTGACTACCTGAAAGCCCTTGGGATAGATCTCGTTTGGCTCTCTCCGATCCTTCAGTCCCCGCAGGTGGACATGGGCTACGATGTCTCTGACTATTATCAAATTCACCCCCCATACGGTACAGTCGAAGACGTGGATGCGCTCATTCAGGGTTTACATCAGCGAGGGATGAGATATGTCATGGACCTTGTTGTAAATCATACTTCAGACCAGGTGAGTGATGAGTGATAGAGTGCGAATCGTACACAGCGCGATTCTTGTCGTCAAAGATTGCTCATGATTGAAATAGCACGAGTGGTTCAAACAGTCTAGATCCTCTTCAGACAATGAATACCGAGACTGGTACATATGGAAAAAGCCCAAGTACGATGCAAACGGTGTCCGCCAGCCGCCGAATAACTGGAGCGCCTATTTTGGAGGTACAGTGCTGGTTCCCACGTCCACGGGTTGCCCCGCTTGTCACTAACATCACAAAAGGTTCGGCATGGCAGTACGACGAAACAACTGATGAATATTATCTGCACCTATTCGCACCGGAGCAGCCAGACCTCAACTGGGAAAACCCCAAAGTCCGCTCTGCCGTGCACCAGATCATGAGGTATTGGCTCGATAAAGGCGTCAGTGGATTCCGCATGGATGTGATCAACATGATCAGCAAGGACCAAAGCTTCCCAGATGCGCCCATCACCGACCCAAAGGCCCAATGGCAGCATGGGGCGATGTACTACTGCTGCGGACCACGTCTTCACGAATACCTGCAAGAGCTGGGGAGGGTTCTGAAGGAATACGATGCCTTTTCCGTGGGTGAGATGCCGAATGTCTATGATCCGGTGGAAATTGGGAAGGCAGTGGGCTTTGACCGCGGCGAATTGGCCATGGCATTTCAGTTCGAGATCATGGATATCGACCATGGCCCTGGGGGCAAATTCTCTCCGCACAAATATCGAATGTCGGACCTGAAGCATATTGTCTCCAAATGGCAGGACTTCATGTACGAGAATGAAGGCTGGAACGCCCTCTACCTCGAAAACCATGACCAGGGAAGGACGATATCACGATTTACCTCGGCCGGTCCGAAATACCGCGCGACGGCGGGGAAGATGCTCGCCACCTTCCTGGGTCTTCAAGGTGGCACTCCTTTCGTATACCAGGGCCAGGAAATAGGTCTGGTGAATGTTCCAGAGACCTGGGGCATTGAGCAATTCAGAGACATCGAGACTTTGAATTATTGGAACGAGATAATGGCTGCATATCCCAACGACACAGAGCTTCACAAGGTGACATTAGAGCAATTCCGCGTAAAGTCTCGCGACAATGGACGCACCCCGATGCAATGGACCAGTGGCAAATTTGCAGGGTTTACAGCTGCGCACAACGGTCCATGGATTGATGTTCATGACGACTATGAAGACTGGAATGCCGCCTCCCAGGTGGGAAACCCAAATAGTGTTTTCCAACACTGGGCAAAGGTGCTCGCGCTGCGCAAAGCACATAAGAGGCTCTTTGTATATGGCTCGTACAAATTGATTGATGAAGCGAATAACGATTTATTCACATATCTGCGAGTGTACGGAGGCCAATCAGCTTTGGTATTGGCCAACTTCACAGGCAAAGAAGTGAGCTGGGTTGTTCCTGCGGAAACCATTTCCATTCTCAAAAATGGCGCTGTTCTTTTGGAAAGTTATCAGCGCCACCGTCCAGTGCGACCGGATGGTACTATCGCTGTAATGCCATTTGAATCGTTTGTGATGTTTCTAGATAGTCCAAATGCCAGGGTCGGAGCTGGTGGGGGAAAACTCTGAATAAGTTCAACATTCTCAAATGTTAGCACATACAGTAATGTTACCATCAAGTATTTCGGTCGGCCAAAGTTCACCAAGAATCCAATTCCTCTTCATTAAGCGGTTCGATGACTGGAGAGTCATCGCGTTCAGCCGGGGAAAGCGAGATAATTTGGCGATATGGAATGCCTGATTCATCTAATTTCTTCTGCAGTAACTCTAGGCCAAATGGTCTGTGGCTCAGAGATGACAGTAAATAACATAAATGGTGGAGAATGTCGTATGTCCCAGCTGGGTTGCGGTGCACAAAGGAGGGAACACAGTGAATCACATCCAGTAGGGTACTTGTGATTTCGAAGAGTTTGATTGCCTGGATTCAGTAAGCTTACGGTATGCCATCGCGATACACAGTCACCTACCATGCCAGGACCATGTGCCATAAATGTATCCTGGGGCACGTTGGAAATGAGCACTATCGCGTCTCTTGCCACATGGACCGGGTAGGTCAATCTCATACTATCATCAGCTGAAGCGCTCGAGAGGAAAATATTCTTCAAAGACAGCTGCCAAAGTAGCACACGTAGCCACTGTTGGGTAATAGCGATATCCGTTCTCTGCAATGCATGGTATGCCGTAGGCCACTGCAGGCGCTGGCGGAGTTGGCCCTGTAGCCGACAGAGCATGTCCTTACTGCATATAATGGTATTGGGGCCGCGAGGTGAGCCACCGGGACCGAGAAGAACACCTTCCACGGAAATAAATAGACCGACAAGGCTGTCAAAGGCTTCAACAAGGTGGAGTTCGTCTAAACAATCGCGCGTTGGCAGTCGAATGGAGTTTTTTAGACAGGTATTGATTCCATGCTGAATAGCGTGACCTCTTTCGGTCACATAGAGGAGCCAGAACGCCCTCCGCCTATACGTATCTTCTTCAACGGCCATATCTTGATATGTATCTTCTCTATCCAACCCCTGAAGCTGACACAACGTCACCGACTCTCGGAGCAAAAGCGAAGCCGTCGGCATCTTGTTCGTCGCACCGTAGTAAAAATGAAGGAACAGCGGCACTAGAACTGCCTCAAACGTGCCGCTTTCACGGTAATCATACATAGTGCGGCAATACTCTGATTCTTTCGCAAAATAATCCGCCAAAGCGCACGTTCCCACACCAAACATTTGCGTCCCCTGGTTGTCAGGATGACACTGCAACTGAGCGCAGGTCGCTGCGCATACCGCAAATGCTAAAGAGCGTAACTCAACATTGTTCATGTCCAGCATGAGCGAGTCGCGAAGGCGAGCAACGTCAACGACAGGCCAGACGGGATACATCCTATGCTCGTAGGCCTCCAAGTGACCTAAGACATCCGCAAGGGGCAGTTGCGATGGCCATTCAGTCAGGAACGGCATCTGTTCGGCACCGGCGACTTCAACGGTTGGTATCACCCTGGATGAGTCGGTTGCCTCCGCCAGGCCTGCTCTTATATTAGCGGGTGATGCAGTTTCGGTTGCACCACGGGGAGCACGGTCTCGCATGCTCTGCAAGCGTCTGTTGATACGTATGTAAGTTTCAGCGCGTGGACCTTTCGGACCGGGCTTTGCCGCTGGTTTGAGATAGGAGCATTCAAATCCAGACTGGACACAGGGTTGACACGGCTGTCCGCCGCTGCAACGGGTTTTGCGGAGAGAGCATCCATCGCAAGCCCGTCGCCTCACCATGGCGGGGCTAATATCCGTGTCGCGTGGTTAGTGGCTAGAAATGGCTTTGATCCTGTAGTGAACAGGCATGACCTTCCTAGGAAATTCGAGTCAGCACTCAGAGCGTGCGGTAACTTGGCATACTTGGGCGTGTTCCCTGTTGAAAGTTGTTGGAGACTCCGAGAGCCTGAGAGGATCTGCCGCCCATGACTGGTCGAATCCGCATCATGTGACCTGCCAATTACGCCCAACGAAACTCTCGGATAAAAATACGTGAATTAATTAAGAGTAGTGTGACTGCTTAGTTCTGTCCTTATTCTGTAACTGGATATCTAGGGCTATAAAGCGTTGAGAAAGGATGGTGCTACAAGTGCCAAGGAGTCTAAAGTAGCAAGATATATATTTGCACTAAGCTTATAAAGTATACAGAGTGGCTATATGCGGCATAGCCCCCTAAGGCGAGGCCCGGTGTATAAACCATCATAATCATTATCGACTATATAAATCACTAACACAGCAGCCTCCGAGTAGAAGGGCCACAAACTTCTTCTGAATAAGTACTACACCAACCGCGGCATATCCGTTGTCGCCGCCGAATTTACTCCGGATGGCACTGTCGCTTGGCCATTTTACGCTTTACCCGATTGGGGAACCCATCTAGAAAGGTTCCCCAATTCTGCCGGTGGTTTCCGATGCTCCCGCATGCATCCTCGTGTTTCCTGCCCGGAGGACGAGGAAGAACACTAACAACAATGACAACAATGACTCCCGTAGTAGATGCTCATAAGATCTTCCCCATCACCACGTTTATATCAGACCTGCCGAGCAATCTCACTCCGCAACTCTTCTCATCCGCGGAAAATGAACCGACGTCGGCTGGTCGACGCTTAGTCATCGTCGGTGATGTACACGGGATGAAAAAGTCTCTGGACGCACTTCTGGAAAAGGTCAACTTCGATAAGGGCAATGGGGACCACCTGATATTTGTTGGTGATTTGGTCAACAAAGGACCCGATAGCCCTGGTGTGATTGATCGGGCCGTGGAGTTGGGCGCCAGCGCAGTGAGAGGCAACCATGACAATGCAGTTCTCGATGCTGCCGGGGAAATCAAGGCAAGAGGAGACAACCCAATGCATGCTGGAGGTATAACCAGCGGTTCTGCCAAGCTACCTAAGGGATCCGGGGCCGAATCACTTAGCGAGACCGTTGCTTGCGATGGCCCTGAAACAAGCGCATCTCCCAACGCTAGTCCTCTCACACGACACAGCGCAACAACCTATAGCACAGCCCGCGCACTCTCGACGCGCCACCTTGACTGGCTCGCCGCCCTGCCACTGATCTTGCGCATCAAGCTACCGCACCATTCCACATCATCCTTAGACGACACTTTGCTGGTCGTACATGCTGGTCTCACCCCCGGTATCCCGCTTGAAAAGCAGGATCCTCATGCCGTGATGCACATGCGCAGCCTCACTCACGCGCCGGGCGATGAAGGTACCTTGATACCGGCTGAAGCATCGGGAGAGGAAGGCTGGGTTGCCCAATGGGATCAATGGCAGGACCAACTAACGACCCGGACTACTGTCATATTTGGGCACGATGCAAAGCGGCGTCTGCAGCTGGGCAGGCATACAATCGGACTAGATTCCGCATGTCTATATGGTCACTATCTCAGTGCGCTAGTCATTGAGTCGACCGATAGGGGAATAGAACATCGGATCGTGCAGGTCGAATGTGCTGACACGCCTGTTGTCCCAACAGCATAAGCAGCGGCCATATGACTGGACTGGAATCGAATGTGCCTTGCAGGTATGCGGATTCAAGACAATGTATGCCTTGCATTACTCGAGGCCAAGGCAAGCTAACCGCCGACTCCGCTAATAACATAACTACATGATGCGTCCTTTTTAAACGTCTTTCGTCTAAGCTTCCTCAAACACCAAAGAAGCTTGCGTCAAGCTCCGACTCTGTCGTTCTCTCCAATATGAGAGAAACCTACGACTACCTAGAGTGGACGAAGGATCAGCTTACCACATCATCGTTATGCAGCTTCCCCGCTCATGACTTCATCCTTGACTCGGGTGGTCTAACGATTTCTCCATTGCGAGGTGGTGGCAGGGGAACGGGCTCTGCAGAGACACCCTGGTCAGCTTTGACTTTAACTCCTGTAGCCAGCGGGTAAGCAATTCTAATAGAGATCAGGAGGATAACAGCAAATATCAAATCGAAGATCCCGGGAAGTAATCAGACGGGGCGCTGCCAATATCACAACCAGCCATCATTTTGGATAGCGCATATTTTATCTCCAATATACTGTTCTACTATCCCTAGCTTATCGCTGGGATAGGGTGACACAATAAAGACAGCCATTTTCTGTCTAAACATCACATAGTATAATCGGTCGAACAGGCATGAGACACTGAGCAAAGGTCTACTGTGATGTGCGTTGTGGAAGCGGATACCACCAGCAGCAGCAGCGTTGAAACATGCATCTGGAAGCATTTGCCTGGCGCGTGACTGAGGTCACTCTGGGCAGGCTCTGGAGAACACGGGGAGATTTACGCCGATTAATCAGCGAGTGGATCAGAGAGGTATTTCCAAAACCACATTCTGGTGGCTACAAGTGCATGTTAGCCTACTAATAGAATTTTGCCATGTCCGGAGTGGTACACGAATGCCCCCACGGGCTTTGGCAGCGAGATGTGGATCCTACCTAGGTAGTGAACCTGGAGGAACGGGTTTGGCCAGCCTGGAGATATTTGCCCCCCGGACCATTATCGGAGAAACCTCTGAAGGACTAGCAAATGAGCCCTAAGTGCACACACTACCCCGACTCTTGGCAGCGGACCCCCGCGAACTCACCGAAATGTTCGGGACAGACTCGACTCCGTAAAAGGAGGATAGGCATCTCCCCAAGTCTCAACGAACCTGAGACAATCAAGAAACCGACAGTCTCGTAATTAGTCTGCTCTATTAGACTAAGCTTCCCAGGCCGGTGCCGATTCGCAGTTCGGCTAGGGAAAATTCTTATAAGGTTTCCCGATCTCGGCTGGATGCCGTGGGGTGTGCTGGGCATGGCTTGGCGTGGATTTTGAGGGTTGCTGCTGTGCCGGCCCGGTGTCTTGTACTCCGATATGCTCTTCTTGGGCGTCAATTTGCCTGCTGTTCTTCGGGAAAATATGTCTATCTTCTCGAAATTCGGGAATCCTGCCCGATGCAATGTGCGGGCGCCTTTAATCCTTCCATAGTAGGAAAGATCGACATACGGGCTGTACGAGTTTTCCTTGAAGAGAGGGATTGATGGTGCCTTGGCCTATGCGCTAACTGGAGGAAGGGGCCCCAGAGTCGTGCGAAGTGGGGATACTCGCCGCCCACACTGACGCAGGATATCTGTCTACTAACCCCGTGGAGCTTTACCCCGGCCATGTTCAAATTTCCCCCCCTCAAGGGAAGGTATAAAGTCTACCACCTCGCAAGCGTTTCTGTTTTCCACAGCCTAGTGCTATTTACTGTCGGAGTCTGTGGTTCTCGGCCCCTACTGTGCACCTTCTCCCTCCCAGTACGCCCAACTCTATAGCGTCTTTTGGTGTTGCCCAACATGGCAGGCCTTCAACTCAACGTCGACTGGAAGTCGAATCGACGGGCCATTGCCTTCTGTCTGGTGGCTGCGATCGGTGCTCTTTGCTACGGTTACGATACAATCTACTATACTGGTGTTCAAGGGATGGCATGGTTTGCGAAGGACTATGGAGAGGAAGGCTCAGACGGCTCCTTCTCGCTTGGAACAACGTTCTTGTCCTTGTCTGCTAGTATCATCTATGTGGGAGAGCTTGTCGGTGCAATCGCTGCCGCTCCCATCAATGACCTTTTTGGCCGACGTGCCGTGTTCCTGTCTGCATCGATCTGTATCGTCGTCGGAGCCGTCGTGCAAGCCTGCTCCTTTGGTTCGCATCCAGTATTCTACGTCAGCCGTGTCCTGATCGGACTGGGTGTCGGGCAGTTCACCGCGACCTGTCTAATCTATATCGGAGAGGTGGCACCGTCCGCTATTAGAGGTCCAGCTCTCATGTGCTTTCAGTTCATGCAGTCCATCTCTCAACTTGTCGGAGCCTGCGTCAACCAGGGTACACAGGGCATCCAGAGCTCCCAATCCTACCGCATCCCCATGTGCCTCCTCGTCGTTCTTCCAGGCATCATGCTTCTCTGCCTTCCATTCACCCCGGAAAGTCCAGTCTGGTATATGTACAAAGGCAAGCGCGAGCAAGCGATCAAATCCCTCCGCAAGATCAATCACAGCAACCGCGACTACGACCCATCTGCAGATATCCAAGCCATCGAGGAGGCAGTCCAGCAAGAACAGGAAATGGCTAAGGACGCCACCTGGGCCTCCCTGATCACCGACCCCGTCGAGCGCCGCAAACTTTTCTACGCCTGTGGCGTCATGTTCGTCCAACAAATCAACGGCATTCAGTTCTGGTACACCTATGGCGTCGTCTTCGCGCAGTCCATCGGCGTCGCGGATCCCTTCACTATCAACACCATCATCTATGTCCTGCAGATCATCACTGTCGGTATCTCCGTCGTCTTTGGGAACCGGATGAAGCGCCGCACAAACCTCCTGGTGTGCTCATGCGGAATGTTCATCTCCCTGCTCACCGTCGGCGGTCTCGGAACCACGAAGGCCGCCGATGGCACGCTCAGCCGTGGCATTGGCATTGGCATTGTCGTCCTCGCATACATCAACATCATCTTCTACAACTTCTCCATCGGAACTCTCTCCTACTCCATCGCATCGGAGATGTCCGTTGGCCGGAACAGAAACAAGATCACCTCGTGCGCTATGGGCGTGTTCTTCGTCACCGTCTGGCTCATGGTCTTCACCAGCCCTTATATGTACTACACGGCGAACCTAGGCCCGATGATTGGATTTGTGTACGGGGGTACATCGCTGTTCTTGCTGGCGTACTCGTGGTTCTGTGTTGGTGAGACTGCAGGGCGCAGCAATGCCGATATCGAAAGACTCTTCCAGGATAGGGTTCCTGTTCGCGAATGGGCCTCGTATGTTATCCCCTCAGATGATGGGGAGGACCTAAAGAAGAAGGATATCAACGATGAGCAGGTTGAGATGGCATGATTTATGTGATATGAAGCTACCGTGCTGGATGTAGTGACGGTGGTATGACAGAGAATAATGAATTGTAACATTTACTTCGTTCAACCGACATTAAAATTGATCTAGATTCTTTTATAATCCTGGGTATGCCTATAAAAATAAACTGTTATCGGGCATGGTGTTATGTAGATAACCAACGGTTCGTTTACACAGACAGACTATGCCAATTTTAAATATTACCACCAGGAAGAAGTTAGAAAGCACAGTCAAGAGATTTCTGATCTTCAGGAGAGCAATTCTGGGTTTATGATGAGAGCCCAAAAGCGAAGATTAATGGCCTTTATTACAGAGTATGAGGACCCCATAAACCTTCTCTCACCCTAACGTAGGCTGGACTATGAAGTATTGTCCTTGATCAGGTACTACGCTTGCAAAAGAGGGAATTGCCGGAATATATCTGCTGTGGCGTTGTGGGGGAAGAGTTTACAGAAGCACTTTTGTAGATTGTTCGAGAAAGCTCAAAAAGTATATGAAATTGCACCTTGACTATGCTAAAGCTGGCGATGCCATCTACCCTACTCCTCAGCCTGCTCCTGTCGATTGTTACCGAAGTTATGGAAGTCCTGTTCTCTGGTTTTGCTGATGGTCGTTGCCTTGACTATTTGCATGGCAGACAGGAAATGACGTCGACTCAGGATTCTCTGAGTGGTGTCCTCAGACTGTTCTGATATACATTCAGTGGCAGCAGTCACGCGGAGATTCTTTAGGTCTGATCCTGTATATTCTGGTGTAAGATTTGCCAGTGTCGGTATGGTAATGTCATAACCTAAGTGTTCGTTCTTGAGAAGCAGTCCCAAGATTCCAATCCTTTCAGCTCCAGAGGGCAAGCCAAAGAAGATATGTACGGGGGCTCGCCGAAGTACGTCTGGGTCAAGGTCATTCGGCCGATTTGTCGCCAGAAGGACGGATGGCGAATTTGCGCCGCTCATAATCCCATCCCATTCCATGAAGAAACTTATTTAACATCGCCCGCAGGTGTCGTCTCTCGCCGGCCTTGCTCTCGCCTAAGAATCGGACTTTTTTGGAAACCATCCTAGCAAATTCTGCGATGAAAATAAATCCTTCAAGGCATTGGACAAGATGGACGGGATGGAAAGGGTAAAGGAGGCTGTCTCACAATACGATCGCGGTCTACGGGATAGTCAATATTTTCGTTCGCTCTTTCATAATCTCGTTGGTTTCGAGACTATAATAGGGGCCTTTGAGGGACATCAAACCATGACGGCAAATATGAACAAATGCGGTCTTAACCCACGTGGGGAGGTTCCTTTCAGCTTTATATTCAAAGGCCCTCCAGGTAGCAGGAAGACGATGACTGCTCGTGCCTTAGGCAAAATGTACTACTCCATGGGCCTGCTCCCCACTATGGAAGTCATGGATTGCTCGGCCACCGGTATGATTGGGAAGTATGCGGGTCAAACTGGACCGAAGGCTTTGGGTAAAGTTCTCTTCATCAACGAGGCATACCGCCTGGGGTTCAACACATATGACTATCCTCGAGAGGCTGTTGGAGAATTGGTTAGCTGCATGACCAAGGAGCGATATATGCACAAATTGGTGATCGTTCTGGCTGGATATGAACGCTCTATGGACCAGCTCAAACGCACTAACGAAGGATTGCGAAGCCGCTTCACGGAGATGGTCTTCGCCAAATTGCGACCCAAGGACTGCCTGCGCCTTCGTCAGGCAAAGCTCCTTGAGAAAAATATCAACATTCTTCGTCCCAAGACAGTGCACGTACAACAAAGGGTCCTTGTACTATTCAAGAAATTAGGGAAAACGACAGCATGGGCGAACGCGCGAGATGTCGGAGCCATTGCAAAAGAGGTCACTCTGCAGTTGTTCATGAATCCCTTACCAGCCGGGCAGCCGATGGAAATCTCGCTGGAAGAGATTGCGCGAGTATTAAAAAAGTTTTATCGAAACCGCAGGCCAAAAGAGGAGGAAGAGGAGGCTGGCCATTCTTCTGAGTTCTGACTTGTTTTGTTTCTTTCGCCATTTTTTCTGTACCCTGACTGAAAACATTGTGCGTGCGAGTGATGATGCTGGTGCTCGAGGTTAGCCGGAGGACAAATTCCAGCGTGTCGGCAAGTGCAATGCAATAATGAATTCGCATCCCGCCAAGTTAGAGCTTACTGTCTATGGACTATTCGCAATGCTCGAAGGCTTTTGGAAGTATCTGTTTGGAAACTAGCACTGGCTGTGTGGGGACTTCACTTGTACCATATTCCATGTCTACAAGCTTTCCCAATCGGTGTATAATATTTCTTCCAGTGCACGCAGGGCCACATTACTGGCGTCGTGTAAGACTGAACCTTCTTGAAACTTCCCCGGCATGGTGCATACATGGCTCAACTTGCGAGTAGTCACTAATGGCATCTGTACACAATGATTCATTGTGCCGATGTTACATTCCTTTGCCACGCCAACGGGAAATAGATGAATCCTTCCGCGTCAAGAATGGTGATCACCACGGGAGCGGGTGTACAGTAAAGTCCGATTCAGCAAGTCACCCAACCAAACTTTGTATCTCGCTGCGAGGACTCTGCTCTCTCATGCATGGGGAACCACATGGCCTGTTCCGAAACTCCTTCGGCCCCAGAATCTCTAACCTATCGCTTTCATTCGCCGATTATGGGCCAATCACAGTTGATTTGAAATGCGGAGAATATCTTAGAGTGCTTGACAGGGCTTGTTGGAAACCTTATTTGCGTCCTTCCTCTGTGATTCAGGAGGGTCGGGAATTATAGTAAGGTCCGCTCGAACATATAAATTGCCTCCTCAATGCAATATGATGAACCAGGCAGACCAGCTGCTAGAGAACTTTCCTTTCTGACACCTTATCATTACCCCACTTGCTTCTACTTCATTATGCGTCTTCTCGCCCTTCTTGCAGTGGTAGCTCCCCTTGTCGTTGCTCAGCCGACAGACAAGAGAGAGTCCGGCTGTGTTGCCCTGAACAATTGCCCGGGTAAGAGGAGTGTTCTGGAAGGCATCTCTGAGAAGGAGGCTGGCTGCATCGTCCTCAACAACTGCCCGGAAAAGAGGGAATCGCTTGTAGGTCTCTCCGAGAGGGAAGCAGGATGTATCATCCTGGGTACTTGTCCTGAAAAGAGAGAGTCTGGTTGTGTGGCGCTGAACAACTGCCCTGGCAAGAGAGAAGAGGTTGCAGGTTTGTCGGAGAGAGAGACCGGCTGTATCATTCTTGGAACATGTCCCGAAAAGCGGGAACTTTTCAACGGTCTGTCCGAACGAGAGGCTGGCTGTATCATCTTGAACACCTGTCCTGAAAAGAGAGCAGCTTTGGTTACCAGAGAGTCTGGCTGTGTGGCTCTTAACAACTGTCCTTCGAAGAACTAGGAGGAGTATGTGTTTTTTACCGATATGCCAATGGAACATGTACTGACCATATACTATAGCCGTCGTTCGCCAGGTCTTCCCTATGCGGCACGGATACCGCATAACGAGATCCTACGCTCTCACACTACACGACGAGATTATGAATATGGAGGAGTAGTTCCGTGATGGGGAATGTGGCGGTCAGGAGTTGGTCGTCTCGGACTCGGATGGTCTGTTTGCATATGTTGATACTCGGCTTTTACTGGCCGGCGCCCAGCTTGGTAAATGCATGCTCGAATACAACTACAGATTACAATAGGTTTATGGTGGATGTTGCTATGTTTCGTGGCTTAAGCCAACAATGAACTCCCAGAAACATAGGATGACGGCAACTTGGACAACACTGTATATCCCTATTGTGGCTGGTGCAGCCTGCTGTCGTTTCATTATCTGAACGTTCTGCCAATTCCAAGAAATTGTTGACAATTGGCGGCGTTTCAACGTCCGATCACTTCTACGTTTGGTCTCCAACCTTCTTCCCCGTTGGTTTCTCTTCCTGTAACTTTTACCAACCTTAATTGACCTCCTAATGTATTCCCTTTTGGCATGTCTGTTTACCGAGTTCTCAATCGGGAAGTTCCTGCCTTAGGCCAAGAGAATTACTGGATGTAGTATAGCGTCGTCATGGCCGTGAGTCCAAGTGTGGTTGGACCTTCTCTTTCATCAATAACACATCCCGACTCATATTGCCCGTAGTTACGCTGATCTCCTCTTATTAAACAGTCACTCTCCAGCACTTCCTGTACACTTGACAGGAAAGCTAAGGGCTCACAGTCCCGGCTACAAGAAGAGATCAGAATGAGAATCACTGCGAAATTCGCGGGTGGTCTAGCTGACCAGGACAACCAAGTTCTCGAGGCAGGCTTTTCCGAAGGGTCTGATGGTTCACTCATGGCGGTTATCTTTCAGCGCGATCTCCTCGCAGAAGATCCATGGGACGGAGATCGCGGAACCGATGATTACTTCAATAACAGCTACTGCGTAACCCTTGGATCGGGTGAGACAGTATACGGAGGGCTGGAACAGGTTGCGTTCTCGGGGAATCGGGCAACTTTCGATTTCGCCGACCCCATGGCCGGCATTCTCGGCATAGGACCACAGCTCATTGTTGATTTCGAGGTGTCCGATCAGGAACTGCAGCTCTTCCAAGAAACACTTAAGAAGATAGTAACATGGGGGGTTCCCAGTCAGGTCCCTCAATTGAGTGGATTCAGTTAATCCGCCTGTCCAGATGACACAATATATCCCTAACCCCATGACCGCCGGCTTATCGGACTAGCGCCATCCCTAAGCAGCTCTTTCATGTGCTGTGGGTCGGTTCCCGGCGTAGCCCTGGTTTATCAATACGTAACATTGCCGGGATGTAGGGCGGGGTGAATATCGAGATGGTATAGTAGTATAATCAGTCAATTACTAATGAATTAGTGGGTTGTCATTCTTTCCCGCGCAAACAACCGCGAATACCCTCATGGAGGCTAAAGGAAGGTTGAATTCTTGGCATTGGATTGGCCATCTGCCAGGGCATCAAGGGCCCACCGCAGAGTAGCTCTGTTTTCCGGACCCTCCAGCTACCAAGGTACACACACATGACAAGATTTGCCCAGTTTACTGTCAACGGCCGAGTTGCAACGTCGGCACAGACGGCAAAGGCTGAGTATTTTTCCATCGGTACCGACCTCTAAAACTCGGTCGTGGCTTTCTACCTGTCCTACCGTTCCCAGGATCATATTTAAAAACAAGAAGCCTCGAATCTTATCGTCCTGCCCAACAATGCCATCGGAGACGGATACAGTCGAAACCTCTCCCACCTACGTTCACCAGGGGAAAGAATTCGGCCTAAGGAAGCGTGATGAACAGTCACCAGAAAGCGAGAATGCAGGTTTTGGCAGCGTGGAGGGCTTTAACAAGGTTCTCTACCACACTGGTCTAACCGGTCGCCTACTCCTCGTTACTATTATAATCTCTCTCGGGCTCACTATGTTTGTCTACGCCATGGATGAGGGGGTTACCCAACAGTTCACCATGATTGCGGCCTCCTCTTTTAATATGCACGCCCAGCTAGGCGCCGTGAACACCGCCAGCACTGTCATTAATGGTATCTCCAAGCCAGTGATTGGCAAGCTGGCAGACGTCTTGTCCCGTCCGACAAGCTATATCATCTCTCTACTATTCTACGTTGTAGGATATGCTGTCGCGGCCAGTTGCACGAATTTTGTAGCCTACACCGTTGGCGTTGCTCTGACTGCAGTTGGAAAGGCTGGCCTGAACATCCTCTGCCAAATCATTGTTGGTGACTTGACAACCCTGCAATGGCGCGGTTTCTGGACCAGCATGATCATCGCTCCCTACCTCGTGACTACTTTCACCAATGGCTTTGTTGTTGATGCCTTTGTCCCAGATGAGTGGAGATGGGGTCTGGGCATGTTCGCTATCATGATCCCGATTCTGCTAACCCCGGCGATCATAGCATTATACGGGACGCAACAGAGAGCTCGCAGGATGGGAATCATGGGGAGCAGTTCGCCAGAGAAAGGAGAACAAACCACGCTATATACTGCCTGGCAATGCTTAGTTGCGATTGATATTCCGGGCCTCGTGTTACTCGGGTTTTCCTTCTCGTTGATCCTTCTCCCTCTATCACTCGCCGAGTCTGCCGAGAACGGCTGGAACAACCGCAGCATGATAGCCATGGAAGCGACTGGCTTTGCCATTCTCGTGCTGTTTGTTGTATTTGAGATTTACTTAGCACCCAAACCTATGATGACGAAGCGAATCATCGCAAATAAGGTGTTCCTAGCTGCATTGGGTGCCAACCTTTTCGACCAGATGACAACTACCCTCGGCAGCAACTATTTCTCGTCATATATCTATATCATCAAAGGCTGGGATAACTACACCTGGACGGTCTTTACTGGGGCCAGGAATCTTGCGATCACCATCTTTAGCCTGATTGGTGGTTTCCTCCAGGTCCGATACCACCGTTATAAAACGCAGATGATTATTGGGGCCGTGCTTAAGGTCGTTGGCTACGCTACCTGTTTCAGAAGCAACCAGCGAAGCACCCAAAGCACGGCGGCCCTCGCCATCTCACAGGTACTCCTGGGAACAAGCGCCTTGACTGCCCTGGGGTCTCGAATCGGAGCGATGGCCTCCGTTCCTCATGAGGATATGGCATCGATCATCGCGGCCTATTTTCTTTGGACGTACCTGGGGAGTGCCGCCGGGTATGCCATTGCCTCCGCGATCTGGACGGATAAAATGCTCGGATTTATGCGCGATGAGCTTCCAGATACGCCAGACAGTACACTCAAAAAGATCTATGGCTCGGTGGACATTCTTCGCACCCAGTATGACCTTGACGATCCAATTCGTGAGGGGGCCATTCGAGCTTATACGCGCACCAACGGCATCATTTTCATTGTCGCTGCTGCCATCTCCACGCTGTCTATTCTCTGTTCCTTCCTGATGCCCGGTAATTCCCTCTTTCTCTTTCCACTATTTACAACAGGGTATATATGCTTACATCTTCCTTTTTCATAGATTATTACCTTGGTAAGCAGCAGAATGCAGTCACGAATTTAGGCTTGGATGGCGAACCGGTTGATATTCCCACACGTCGCGAGAACGAACGAAGCCTTTGGGCTCGTATTAAGTATATTATCTTAAGGAGACGTAGTTAATGTCTCCTTCAATAATGCCTTTCTCTAGTTGGCTAAAAGAACAGTATAACTCACAAAAGTTGTTATATCCGTCTTAGTGCAATATATATATCTTCAAAGTGCCATGACTGTCAATATACTAGTAGTAACACTGAGTGTAGTATTTCTAAGTAGCGACTAATTATGATAACAAGATATACTATAGTGCCAAGCGACAGAGACATTTCAAACACCATACATGAAAAAGCCATTAACAATCAGAATAACAGGGTGGAATGCAGATAAGTCACGTTCCCCGCCAAATGTCGGAGAATTGCCGCTCTCGTTGATCCACATTCACGGCTGCGACCGTCGGCCTGACCCGAGATCGGTCAACGCCGGACAGGGTGTGTATTTAATATGCAAGGGTTCTGCATTTCCTTACTTTGAATTCTGACATTTACCTAAATCTAAAAGGTCCACTGACATTGCAGTAGCTCCCTGTCATACCTGCACTTACACATTGACAGCCAAAGACCATCCATCATGGGTAACGACAAGATCAGTGCATATTATGCACCAAACGGTGGATTACCACCGCAGACGCAGCTTCTGACCGACCGTGCCATGTTCACCGAAGCCTACGCAGTCATCCCAAAAGGCACATTCAGCGACATCGTGACGAGTTTCCTCCCCTTCTGGGAGCAGACGCGGTTGTGGGTCATTGCGCGTCCATTGTCGGGCTTTGCCGAGACCTTCTCACAATACATCATGGAAGTGCAACCGGGAGGTGGTAGCGACCGCGCCGAACTGGACGAGGGCGCCGAAGGGGTTATCTTTGTGGTGGAAGGCGAAGTGAGCATCACGTTGGGCGGCGAAACGCACCGACTGACGGAGGGGGGATACGCATATCTGCCGCCGAAAAGCGGATGGACGCTGCGCAACACCGGCGTGGCGACCGCGCGCTTCCATTGGATCCGCAAGGCCTATGAATCCGTGGCCGGACTGGACGCTCCCGACCCACTCTTCCTCAATGAACGGGATATCGTGCCCACGGCCATGCCAAACACCAACAATGCTTGGGCCACCACTCGTTTTGTGGATCCTACTGATCTGCGTCATGACATGCATGTCACCATTGTCACCTTCGAGCCGGGTGGTGTTATCCCCTTCGCCGAAACCCATGTCATGGAACACGGACTCTATGTCCTCGAAGGAAAGGCCGTCTACCGCCTCAATCAGGACTGGGTCGAGGTAGAAGCTGGTGATTTCATGTGGTTGCGTGCCTTTTGCCCTCAGGCCTGCTATGCCGGTGGTCCTGGCAAATTCCGTTACCTGCTTTACAAGGACGTCAACCGCCACATGAAGCTCTCGCGATAAGCAGATAAGGGTGTGCGCGAACGGGAGCGGAGCCTGAATAACGATAATCCGATCCGGAAAAGGAAAATGCGGGGAGCCGAGGTCGGCCCTGACCGCCAAGGACCAATCAATCAGTTGGAGGTCCAATAACGAACCGTATAAGACCAGACACGATACACTATTTCCACCACACATTGTTTTGTCAGATGGGGATGAATGAGCCGTTATGATTTATGGTCTAGACCGTGTAAATAATGAGATACAATAAAAAATAGAAAAGATATAAATATTGCATCTTCTTGCTGTCAGCGTATTGAATTAGTCAAAGTATTGTGAGCCCGGAACTAATAGTATGGCATAGTAGATGTCATTCTGATCATTTTTTGTTTTATATTTTCAACAATACTGAATGAGTCTTGATCATAGTACTTATATTGATATTGATGATATATACACAACGATCTAGTTTACCTCTCAGCTTTCCACGGCGACAATAACGTCCGCTACTGTATCTCCCTCTGTCAAATAAAATGGTCAAAATAGTGGAAACGTAACACGATTCTCATAGTCAATGTTATCTTTATGACCTTCGATTCGTTCACGACAAGTGCCAAAAACGCGGTCCCAGACACGAGTCTGCTTGCCGTAGTTATGGCTCTTTCGCCATCCATACCGGTGATGCAGGTCATGGTCCTCGATCACTAGCTCCGCATCAAAGATTTGCAGTAACCAATTGATAGTAGAAGGCGTGCCGCCATGCATCCGGAGGCCACTATGTCCGATGATCTCGGAGAAGACCACATATTGGTAGCAGATATACCATTCGTAAAACGACATGGGAAATCCCATCAGCTTCATAGTGCCGTACGCAAGGAGCGGGATGCCTAGTATATCCATAAACTCCTGCTCGTGGTCGGCATAAGCGCCGAGCAGCGGGTGAGGGTGTTTCGTTAGGTGGTGCGTGCGGTGGAACTTCCACAACCAAGGCACCGAGTGCATTAAGCGGTGGTACCAGTAGAACCAAAAGTCCACGGTGATGCTGTAGAGCCCGATTTTCAATGCCAGCCATCCCCAGCTGAGCGAGAGCGGGAGCTCCTGCGGTCGATAGGATAGGTAGACGGACATGGCGAGGCGAAGAGTCGGGACAGAAAGCAGTTCCGCTGCAACCCTTCTCACTCCAACATCAGGTATGTCATCTCGCTGATGCTTGTCTCCATCCAAGAAGCCGTATGTCCAACCCAGGCGGCGAATTGTTTGCATCAGATGGATGCCTGTCCCATAGAATGTCGTGGTATACAACCAAAAGACGGCGATCGGGTGGAGGGTCCGGCCAGTATAGGCCATGTATGCTTGATGAAGAAGGTGAGGAATCAGGGCGTGTGACAGAATCCACAGATGGACACTCCATTCACGCACGAATGGGATCTTTTCCTCCTTGGAATAGACGGGCACGTTTCTGTCGTTTGAGGTGAGGCGTGTGCCCAGTAGGTCAAGCAGCCAGTGGGAGGGTGTCCATTTCGATCGGTCTCCATCGCGCCAGGTCGACAACATAGAATCCCGGGGATTGCCTTTTGTAGTCGTTTGGGTCGCCATATCCTACAGCCGTGTTGCTTTCTGGTGGAAGAGACAAGTTCAGAGACCCAGAACTCCACAGCCTTTATCTTATATCCTAGGTCAGGCCAAGGTCGCTCGGTACCATGTGTGATGGCTACATCATGTGAGATCGACAATAACGAGCCCCTCCACACCACCTTTTACTCACTCCAGAATTTCCGCCCCACCGATCTGCCCCCAAGATGTCATATAGGAAACTGTTGGGGAGGCTACACCGTTCTCATGTGGGGAAAAACTTGCGTTCGTAATTGGCTCTGCGTAGTGAGCATCTGCCTCGGTCCCCGGCTCTCCTGGGGGATCTTCAGAGCGGGGAAACACTATTCCACTCGTTAGCCCGTAATATTGAAAGGACTGTTCGGATTGTGAATGCTGAAGCATGGATTCAGATACATCTGGGTGGACCCTGCTTTTGTCAGACTCACTGCTGCATGTGCATGGGTTGTATTGGCCTCCTTTAGGGCGGAACTAGCACTTAGTCTGGCCTATCACCAAGGATTTATTGGTCTCGCATCTCATTCCTAAAATGAAACGAAACTTTGTTCAAAAGGTCCATCGGCATGCAATTCAACTATTCTTCTCTTCAACTATGGAGGCAAGGCTATTCCTTGGCAAACGAGCGTTTGTTTCTTCTTCTATGACAATATCATGTCACCTTTTTTAAAGATAGGGCTCTTTCGTTTCTCAACCGCCGGATGATATGTCTGTCTGCCATGCTCGCAATTGTTCACTATATTCCTAGACACTTACATGTTTATCGTACCGTAACACCTGTGCTAGCTGGAGAAGAGTTAGAGAATTTGATATATGGCAGGGTTGTTCGAGCATCCGCCGTAGCACCTCGCGAGAGATTTCCACCTGTCCTCCGTAAAACCCCATATCATAGATGACCTCGGCTGGTAGAAGGACCATCACCGTCATTGCTTCCAGATGGGCAGAAACATAGGACCCCTGCAGTACGGGAAGTGACATTGTGCGAGAACTCCGCCAATTGGTAATATCCTCCCAACCTGAAGCTCCCACACCGCATCATCCCATCTGGACCGTCTCCAAGATGGAGAAAACAGAATGTCACCCGAGCCGCCGGTGACGAACGTGAACCTGGATGCGCGTGACTTGGATACGAGTGGTGGTACGGTCCTTATCAAGGGCGTCATTGGGGGAGGTTGGAGCCACTGCAGGAAATAGCCGCTTCGGTGACAGTTGTTCACATGAACATATCTTGGACCATAAATCAGGGGTCTTTGATGGAAGTGAGTAACTTTCCAGGCAGAAATACCTGACGTCTTGATCGAAATTAATCTAGTCTAAGAGTTCGGTCGCCTGTATATGTCAACTCCGGTATATTCCCGCAAGAGATGAGACGATATGCGAGACTGGGTCCATTAAACTTCTCCAGGGACCTCGGTCGCCCGCGGTCATTGACTGACTTTTCCTCGTTGAAGTTTCACATGTAGGCTTAGACTCCGTCTTGATGGACTAATTGGCATTATGCGGCCAATCACCAGAGCATGTTACCGATATTTACCCATGTGTTCCAGATTCTAATGCAAAAATCATCCTGTTGAGCGAAAATAAAGGCGCGGTCTTATACCGCAATAGCTGTATCTGGAGCTATGACAACTGTCGAGAAGCAGGGGAAACTGATATCACTGCTATTATCGTTTATCGTTGAACGTGGTATATGAGGTGCTACAGAGGCATTGGAGCTTTCCCACATCGTTCACTACGCATCTAAGCAGAGAACGCTGTTCGCAGATTCTCCGTGAAACGTGACCGGACAAAGTGCGAACTGTATGCAGATTCTAAACACCAGTAGTACCGTATGTCATAGCATAGGAGGCCCATAAGCTTCAAATGTCGTGTGTCTTCACCATCAAGCCAGAATGGACCGTCACGGTTTGCCAGGAGTACGATTGGAGTGTGGCTGTCGTCTGGAAATGAGTACGCTTTGATCAATGCGTTGCTAATTCCAGTTTTGCTTGAAGATACCACTCACGGGCCGGAAAGACGAGCGTCCAGCGATGAATGTCGTTGATCTGCTTCCTTTCAGTGATGTGATCATGCCTCACCTACTGGCAGACATTCTTACGCGGTGCACAAGAATGCCAACTTCTGGGAGCTTTACTGTAGTTCCAGCCGCAGCCAACCTGATGCGAGTTCGAATGAACTGAGCTTTGAGAAACCTGAATGGAGCTATGGAGGTGTGCTTCCAACAACAAATGAAATTACACTGATCGTATTGGACTGAGCCAAGATCAGCATCTTTCTGTTCAGCCACGTATGCGGCTTATAGGATATCCTTCTGTATTTACAGTGGCCATTATTGGACTAAGACAAGTTCGACTGCTTTTGAAACACTGAGAACATCGATAGATGTATCACAGTGCAATGCACTATTGGAGTTCTTGCAGCGATCGCCCTTGATTCAAGCCCAGCCTTGCATTCTTTCTCTGCTGTACAGCCAGTACACCTAGCACATACCACATCACTTTGCATGATGGAAAATGTTTGGCTATGGTCAATCCTTTCATAATTACTTTTCTTCCTTCAGCTGCGCCATACATTGCTTTTTCCAAGGTCTGGTCAGCAAGGGGCGTCATTCTTATTCCCATTTTGGCCCAACCCATTGCAGATCATTCAATAGTCTCGGTATTGAATGCAATAATTTGCCAACAATGTGCCATGACCTGCACGGCTTGCAGGACACATTATACTCACGGCAGCCCATTATTTTCGAGTCCTGCCTGTCTGTCACGATGTATATAACATCGCCCTCCCGCAGGGTTGCCCCAACCAGATCTCTAAACTCTTCGTTCTCATCTCCATTTCCACTTCCACTTTCTACTTTCAATTTCCACACTTCCAACACAAGTCAAGATGAAGGCCTCTACCATGCTCGGTTTCTTGGGAATGCTCTGCAGCCAAGCACTTGCCCTGGAGCTTGACGGAACGTACACAGTCGCTTCAGCGGGAACCCAGCTTTATCTGGAAGACATATCTGGGCAAATTTTCTTCGAGGAGGGAGATCCTCAGACATGGTTCTTCATTGAAGCAGAGACGGACCGATATGCGATCGTGAACGGCGTAACGAACCAGTACATCAATTGCGGGTCGACTGCGGGTGCCGTTTGCAAGACCTCCAACGTCGCGCAGCTTTTCCAGATAGACAACATTTCCGACAATATCTACACATTCCTGGAACCCGTGAGTGAGTTGCTTTTGCATCGTACCTCGGACAACCAGCTGGATCTTTCGCTTCCTACCCCCACCAATGACGAGAGCTTCGAGTTGACTCAGGCTTCATGTAAGTAGCTTGCTGATTGATGTATTAATTTTTACGTGGACATCATTTTCTGATAAACTTGGTGCTAGCATAAAACATTGGACATACCCTAGCCAAGAGCCGAGAATGAAGGAACATTGATAGCCGAACGTGAGTTCGGTGGCTGTGCTGCGACTATCTTTACTCTGCAAAAACTTCAATTTGTCCAGAGTAATCAAATTAGGATATTCAAGCCGTTGCACTTTATAGTACAAGTATTCAGAATTTTGGTATACATTAATTGACTATTGCAGTATTGAAAGGGTTCGAGCTGTCGAGGAAATCCTCTACATTTTCATCCTAAGATATTGCTCTATATCCTTGTAGACTCTGCCGGCTCCAAAGCGTAGCCAAGACATTTTGTATGATTGTTTCAAACTCACGCGAAAACTACTGCAGTAGCATAACTGTATCTCGTGTACTGTACTTCGAATTTGATTCTGTGCATTAGCAAATCACTAAGCCACATAAGTAGAAGCCAGTAGTAGAGAGGATATCATTAAGAAAAAGCAAATCTGGGCATGCGCTATATTTCTATATATACACTTTATCGAAACCCGAGTATCGTTTGAAGTGTTTAACCTGTGAACGGCACAGGTCGGCATAGAAGGTTGTACCGAAATACACCAAAGACTATCACTGCATCTCCCCGTATCAGACAATATATTGCACTCCAGCAAGGAGGGCGGTATGATATCCTAGAAGAAACAGTACAATAAGCTACGCCCTATGGTTAGTAATCTATCAGTGAATGGCTGATTCCTATCCTTCTTCTAGATTTGTAACCCTCTCAAAATGTCTAAATATCTTAAAAGAAAAGAATTGCTATCATCTACTAACCATGCAGCCGTGAGCTGGAAGCAGTGCGGTTAAGTGGCCAGTTCATTCATCTACTGCATGAAATAAATGACAGTGACTCAAACCGACGTAAATGAAAGGCACTTCAGAACATATGTACAAACATAATCGGAGAACGATCGCTGATATGCTTATCTCCTGTACACTGTTCCACACGCAACAACAGACAACAAGTGAATGGACTGGAAGAACTAGGCTGATTGACCTTGGGGAATAGCTTGAGCTATGCCATATGGGAGTGTACGGTAGCGTTGCCATTATCCGCAGCCCGCTCCGCAGCAAACCCCAACACAGAGCGCATAAGCAGCTGGGCCATTAAGCCAAGCAACCGCGCACTTAGCAGCACACTCACTGCAGCAGCTACTGGCCTGCACCGGAGGCTCTGTTCCCGGCTGCTGAGTCCCTGGCTGCTGCGCAAGGGCAGTCACTACGGTCATAGCCAAAGCAACAAGTGAAAGTTTCATGGTTGTAATATCTAACCTGTCAGTTGAAGGCCTTGCTATTGGGCTATATAAGACGTACTAATTTCGGATTATGATCTGGGAACAGGAATTGTGAAGCTGTATGCGGATGTTGGTATTTCCCTATCGAGGAGATATTCGCTAGGTTCTCCTTCAGGTGGTAGGATTCGTAAAACTTAGAAATAATCCAAAGAATTAGAAGTACAGGATGGGAGATGGGTAGGATCGTAGTGAAATTGAGTGCAAACGTGGTTGTTGAGGAAGGACTCTTGTCCAGGATCGGGACCTGTCTTTATACCTGGCCTGCTCCTGCGGAGAAGCACTGACTATGGAGATAATCCGGATTTCGTGCCCTCATGTGCCAGACAAAGTCTTCAGCCGAAGTACACTTTCCCGATCGTCAGATACTACTGCAGATCTTTGGGTTCACTGTTGGCCATCCAGCTATCGTACAGTCCGGTCAAAGCAAGTCTTGATTTCGTTGGGAACCCTGCAATCGGCCTCTGTTGGGGGGGCAGGTGGACCGATGGACGATCAGAGCATTCAGTATGACGTATAGTCAGGTATACACAGTTTGCCCGATTGAAAAGTCCCCGTGTGGACTTGCGAGGATCGACAGATACAAATGCTGTAGGACATTAGGTACTGGTTAGGTTAAGAGGTTGCACGTACAGCTTACTGGAGTAGATCTAAACCTCTGACGCGAGTGGCAGTGACACCGACACCAAGTACTACTGTCTGACGAAATTCACGCCCAAGCGCTAGTCTACTCAGTGAGGACCCAAGCTTCATCCCGATGATCGCCTCACAGAAAGAAGTAATTTTGTCTCCAATCAAAGCTGCTTATTCTCTAGGTGTCTTTAAATCTCTCCTTCTACATGCAGAGCAGAAGCGCGAAAAACAGGTATATACAGCATTAGCAAACATTACCTTGGCTGATCTACCCGGATAATTGTCCTTAGGAAAGGAGTTGGCAAGGCCAATTCGATACAGTTACGATGGGTTGGGTGGAGATATCTCGTGAAACAAAATTATACGGTAGGAATGCAGCGGGAAGTTCGTCGAACGAACTACATCCTGGTCGAATAGGCTTCGGGGCTGACCCAACAGAGCCTAGCGTAATGCAATTGGAGAAGAAGTATGCCCAGCGTTATTTGTAATTTTACACGACTATTCAATCTGTGACGGTGTTTGGCTGGCTTGCCCGAAAGCAGGTATATCATAGAGGTTGTCATAGATTTCGCACCAGCGATCTAGATATCTGCAACCGCGATAGATTCATACCAAACACATCATATGAGAAGAATATTTATCAACATATTCTGAAGCCAATCTCAATCTAGCAATATTCTATTACTCCGCAGTAACATGTGTGTCTTCTCTCTTTTCACCCAGGGCTTACCGATCTTGCAATTTTAGACGTAACCCTACAATGACGACTGTTTATGCCGTGTAAGCCAATTACGCGGACCGTATATCTTGACCCAGCATATACCTTTACAATGGAGACGATACATGGTTCGTACTCATTGTATCTAGACCTGCATCGTGCCTAGTATTCCTATTGGCCTGCAATCCTACGTGGCGAAGTGCCACTTGCAGATTCGTGAGCTGTCAGCGGCAGAAGCCCGCGCGGTTTCCTACCGCTAGATGGGGCATTACAGATGCACACGTAACCAGGGGAAATCACCGCTCAGCCTAGTTGTATTTTACCTGCCATTACAGACATACTTACATACAAT
This sequence comes from Aspergillus sojae, assembly GCA_008274985.1. Lineage (NCBI taxonomy): Eukaryota > Fungi > Ascomycota > Eurotiomycetes > Eurotiales > Aspergillaceae > Aspergillus > Aspergillus sojae. The sequence goes on along the minus strand of CP035528.1, from coordinate 5,278,676 downwards.
CCTGCAGCTACATGGCTGGTCACAACCAGGGAGTCAACCAATACCCATTATTGACTAGAGAATAGGATGCGCATCTTCATAGCGACAACTTATGAATTCTTCGCCAATTGGAGGAAACAAATCGAACTTCTTCTGAGGCATATATAGAATATTCGTCTAGAATGTTTGGCTACGCTGCCTCCATAAGCCTGGAAGTTCAGATACCACGTAATAATCAATATACTCTAGTGGTACTGGAACTACATCGCTACCAATTAGACGAAAGTACTGAGTAAAGCGACACGAGCTGTCAAACAGGATTTCATAGAAGGGAAACTCATACTAGACCCATCTAGACTCGAAGCACGGGACTGCGGCTCATGGTTTGCTAGATCTAGTGTATATACGTAAGGTGTTCAAGCAGTTTGACGGAGCCCTTTATTTTCTCGTCCAGCTCCACTAATCGATTTCGTTGTGGAGAGAATTAGGCTATGCCGCTTAGCTAGTTGGAAAATCTCGAATGCTTGAACTTTTCAGGGATAAACACATCGACTTATAATTACAGTAGAAACACTAATAGGTATTAGAGACCATCCACTGTATTCCGATCGACACTTGTCTAGACATTAGCCAAGACCAAAGTGTGAATGATATGATGTAGTAATCATTTCCTCGATGAGTATAGGGCGACACATTCAGGTTTCACACATCATGTTTCTTCGTTTCTATTCTGGAGATACTGTGGGTTCGACCAACAGTGATAGGTAAAGGATGCCTCTATCCATTTTCTAACCAAAGCTGGACCCTCCTACGAGTTGGTGGATTAGGCGTTCATTATCCACAATCTGCAAACGCTATTTCCTGGTTACCCTCGTCATACCATGGTTGACAGCCGGCTATTATGTGCAACAACCTGCATATCTATTACTAAAGGATCCTTTAAGGTCATGTATGCCGACCCACTTTTCCCGCCACAACAAAAGACGAATCAATGACTACCACGTAACCCAACATTCGCCTGCTGTTATCGCAGTGGAGACTACTACTCTGTAGCCGCTTCCCGAAGTGACACTGTGGACAACCTTATTGGTAGATAACCAGATATTATGAAGAGTGGGGAGCTGATGATCGGCATCTCCCGTGAGGGGAATGGTTTGTCCGCGGTTCCTATGGCGAACGATATGCAAGTCTCCGCTATGAACATGTGGGGAGTGTAGTCGCTGACGTTGATTCTTCCACGGAAGATAGGTTCGAGACCTGCATGCTCTTCCTTGATATCCGCTGCAGCGCTTACAGGTTGCAAGGTGTGAAGACCAAGAACATATCAGGGCAGATTATGCAAGACTATATTCCTTCAGCAAGCTACGATTGTGCAATCCTGTTTTCCGATAGAGAACATCCCAGAATGCGGGGATTTTGTTCTAGACACAGTCTATGGTACCGCTACATAGTGCTTGTAATGGTGATATTACGATATTCACTGCGAGGGTTACAAACTCAGCGACAGTTGGTGGCAAGCTGCTTATCTCTCAGTCGAATTACTTGATGCGGGGAGGCTTTCAGCTGAAAGGCAACTGATGATCGTCGAACGTAGCTGATGATCAGTGGCACTTCACTGCCTTGCTCATCGAAACACTGTTTTCCTCCTTAGGATAATACTACCGTGTGCAAAAATGGGTTAGCACTTGATATTGAACCCAAATGAAGGCCAGATATATTCGGAGGATATGGGGGTAGCCGTCTACTAAAGACTGCCAGACGCCTTACCCACCTATTCGAGGAATCCAACAACAGGCCTCTCGGGAGCTATTTCCCCCAATGCTTAGCAGAGTCTATAAAGCAACTTACATTTCAACACACTAGCATACAAACTGTTACATTGCATAGAATGCCATATGATAAAAATTGCGCTAGTGATGCGGAGGCTCTCCTAAGGATCGCAATTGGTGGGTTGTCAGCACATTACATTACTTCTCGTAAGATGCAGACCGGCAGTGACAGGAGCAGGACTCTATACACATCAAAATTTTACAATGTAACCAGCTGCCACGTAACAGTACGCACAGTTGCATATCAGATCCTCAATGCCTACTATAATTGCTGAAATAAGTATCTAGCACCACAAATACATCTTCCAACCGCTAATGTTTCACATCAAAAACGAATATCTGGCAGGAGGATGGGCGGGTAGGTAGTCGATGAGGTGGCCTAATTCGAGACGTAGGAACACCAGGAATGCCCTCCCACCCAATCACCGATATCGAACATTCAAAGTCCAAGCTTCGCCAATCGCTCCTGGCCTCGATCTGTGAACAACAGAAGCCCATTGAAGTAACCAACCAGCCAAATCATTGGGTAGCGCCAATGGAACCATAGGGGATGTTCGGTCGCGCCAAACCAACCGAAATGTCGATCGAGATTATAGCACAGATAGTTGCAACTGCTAAGTATGAGCAGCGAGAGGATACCTGTGAAATGTGCCGCTCTTTTGCCGTAGTAGTGGTCGACAATGAAGCAGTTGATAAGACCTCCCATCGCGCCACCCATTCCTAACGGACAGAAGACCAGAGTCCATAAAACCTTGTAAAGAAGGTCCTGCGTCCCCGTCATGATGAAAACACCAACAGCTAAGAAAATGACCTCTGCGAAAAGAGAATTGAGCCAGAACAGGAGGAAGGGTCGGAGATAGATATTTCGTCGTTTCTGAGCAACCTTAGTGTCCTGCTCTCCGGTAATCAACACTTGGTAGTTCATAGACGGCATTGTGACTGAGTGAGTATCGTGTGGATCGATGGTATGCAGCGGTGATATCTTGTCATACAGGAATTATGCGAGGGCTTAAAAGAGTTCTGGATTTCAGACATAAAAGCCGTAAACCCATCTTGATTTATTTATATGGACAACTGGGATGTATTTACCGAGTTGTAGCCGCAGTGATTATCTATCCACCGAGGTATATAATAACATTTCTTTACTATTTGTCCTGACCGACCGAAGATTAGTGATCTATAGGAGAGTTCCCGGAATTTGTCCCGAGTTCATTTGAAGAACGAAGGAGTCGATCACTTCACATATCAAAAAGCTCAGTAGTCGATATCGAGCGGCTTTTTCCAAGTCTCTTCTCGCACCCAAGAATACGCCTCCCCCAGCCCTAAAGCAGAAATGTACCCTTGTGATGAAGAAACTCGGCGACGGCTTCTATAGGTTGTAGACACTCATGTACAAGTTCACCAGGGGTTTTTCCGACGTGCGTCGGGGATTGGGATTAGTGATCTTCCCGGTCCAAAAAATATATATTCTGAAAGTATCGAATATTGGCGTCCTTACAAGGTAGATCTCTGCTCTTTAGTGAGCATCAAAGCCTCCGCCTCTGTCAGAACAACTCCATCCGCATCCACAATCTGCCCCCTGCATACCCACTTGCGCCCCTCACGTGCCTCCACCCAGCTGCGAACAGCTACAGTGCTCGGAGTGAGCACAGGTGCCCGATATGTGACATTTAAACTCGCAGTAAACCCTAAAAGCCCCCGTTGAGAACGTGGAGCCAGATGTAACGAGGCCGTCAGGCCCAGCGTCTCGTCCAAAATAGCTCCGGCTATCCCACCATGAAGTATTCCATAGTGACCGTCCAGCGCGGCACACCCCAAGTCAAGGAGCGTAATACAGTCTGGGTATTCTGGGGCGCGGTATGGAGTCGTCCGCGGGCCTGCGCTTTGTGATATTGCCCCTCTTGGACTTTCAGGCGGCGGAGAGAAATCTTTGCGCTGGAGTGTAAGGAAGTGTGGGATTGTATTTGGAGTGTTCATGGTCTGGGCGAACAAGTAGTCCTCACTACTGTCTGATTTTCGAACGCGACCATATGTTGGAATTGCCCTGTAGGCGGAGTCGGTCAAGTACTTTTGGGTCCATGGAATGGCACCGAAATGGTCCAGGGTTTCCTTAGAAATGGGATGCGTCTCGAGGAACTGCAGGAGGTTGTCCAATCTTTCACCCTTCGTGCCGGAAGCTCTCATTTTGTTTAGCGACGTTCCTTGCGACACGATTTCTCTCGTTTCTTGGGTGATGCAGAAAGTGGGTGTTGGTTACCCTCAAGGGTTCTACAGCCTAGTTCAATAATTTCGGCACGGCTCGGCTTTGAAACGAGGAACCTCGGTATTGTAGACCAAGAAGGGTCTGTCCAGAGGGTGTTCCATAGAGTTTCATCTATATGAAGCCCCCCCAAATTATTACCATTGCATAGATAACTGAATCTTGTGCAATTGATTACAAATGCTTACTAATCGTCGAGTTTTGTTCAGTTGTTCAACGTCGGCTTCCGTATTTCCATCGGGACATTGAAAAGGCGCTGTTCACTCGATTTTGAGAAACCATGGGTAGCTACAGCTCTCGACCGCTTTAGAGCTTGGACTACAAATTGGTGTTCGAAAATCCAGCCCCAGCATTGAGGTTGCCAAGATTTGCGGGATACTTCAACTAGCCCTGAAATCGACATGGTGTCCCCCCTGGCCTCTTAGGGCTCAACGTGCCCGCACCCAACGTCAGCTATTTCACCCCCAAGCATCGCCAGTCCCCGGGGACCCCTGTTAACATCGATGCCTCAACACCTACACTCTTCACCCCGCTCAAAATCCGTGATGTCACCCTCCGCAACCGCATCACGGTGGCTCCTATGTGTCAATTCTCAACAGCGCCCGAGGGCCCCTCTATTGGCGCATTAACAGACTACCACATCGCCACTCTTGGGCACTTTGCGCTCAAGGGAGCCGCCCTGGTATTTGTCGAAGCGACTGGGGTCCAACCAAACGGCCGAATTTCGCCGTATTGCCCGGGTCTCTGGGATGATGCGCAGATTCCGGCTCTGAAGCGAGTCTTTGACTTCGTCAAATCTCAGGGCGCTCTGGCTGGTATTCAGCTGGCGCATGCGGGGAGGAAATCAAGTACCGCAGCGCCGTGGGTGGCCGGGAGCACGGAGTTTAGGAAGGCAAGCCTGCGCGCGGGGGAGGACCAATATGGCTGGCCTGATGATGTTGTTGGGCCGTCTGGGGGGATTGAGCAGACATGGGACGGCCTTGGTCTACGGGAAGAGGGCGGCTACTGGCCGCCACGGGCTCTTACTCGGGATGAGATCAAGGAGTTGGTAGGCGACTGGGCTAAGGCAGCGAAGAGGGCTGTGCAGGCGGGTGCGGATGTAATTGAGATTCACGCGGCGCATGGATATCTGATCCACCAGTTCTTGAGTCCGGTGTCGAACCATAGGACAGATTCTTATGGGGGTAGCTTTGAGAACCGGACACGCTTATTACTGGAGATCATCGAGTCCGTTAGGAAGGAGATGCCGGCAGAGATGCCATTATTTCTTCGGGTTAGCTCAACCGAATGGCTGGAATCCACGGAGGTTGGCACAAAGTACGGCACCTGGACCGTGGAGGATACCATCAGGTTGGCGAAACTTCTCCCAGAAGCTGGCGTAGACCTGCTGGACGTGAGCAGTGGTGGCAACCACCCGAAGCAAACAGTCAACTCGTTCCTAACCAAGGACTACCAAACGAAAATCGCCGCTCGAATTCGACAGGAGTTGAAACAGTCCGGCGTGAATCTCCTGATTGGCGCCGTTGGCATGATCACGGAGGCAGAGCAGGCACGAGACCTGGTTGAAGCCGACAAGCTGCTATCTCAAGAAGCGAAGGACGCTGACGACGTGACGGATGCCAAGGACGGGAAAGAGCCCTCTGCTGATGTCCTCTTGATCGGCCGGCAGTTTTTAAGGGAGCCAGAGTGGGTTCTGCGAGTCGCGTGGAAGCTGGGGGTGGACGTCGCGTGGCCGAGCCAGTATTTGAGAGTTCGGTTCCCTCGTCTGTGAGGGGTATTAGTCGAAGTGCCCACAAATAGCTGTATATATTCCCAAATCCGAGGTGAAGCAGCGGCTACCCCAAAGCGGATAGCCGACCATTCCCCCAGCACTGGGGATTTCCCCGCAATATAGGAACTCTCCACACGATCCTAGAAGAATCCATAAATCACCGAAAAAGATCCCCTCTACATACATTTCTCCAACTCATTTACTAGTGGACATCCGACCCTACATCATGCCCCAACTACCTCCATACCAGTATACTGGCCCGGTGGATTGCACAATCCCTCCGGATCCGAGTAAGCTTCAGGGAAAGAGTGTGATAGTTACTGGAGGTATGTCGTTGTTAGAATTTACCTGCATATAGAGCTGACAGAATATCCAGGCGCAAATGGCATGGGCGAGACGACTGTCCGACAGTTCGCGGCAGCTGGGTAAGCCACCAAAGTGCTCGCAAGCCCTAATACGGTGAAATCTGACGTCCATATTCAGCGCCTTCGTAACAATCGCCGATGTCAATGTCGAACGCGGAGAACAAGTCGCGCAAGAACTTGCACCGTACGTATTCCATCCCCTCTAGTTGCTTTCGTCCCCGAGGTCCTGGCCAAGAACTGACCAACCCTGCAGTAATGCGCAATTCGTCAAATGCAACATCACATCCTGGGACGAGCAGGTCTCTGTCTTCGAAGCCGCAATTGCAAACTCACCTAGCAAGAGCTGCGACATTGTGATTGCAAATGCGGGGATTAGTCGCGCGAGCGGGGATAGCCTTTGGCCATTGGATGGTGCGTACATTCTTCCTGCGCCAAGAACGTCCCGAGTATAGGGAAAGGCATAATGCTGACGGAGGTAGATATCAACGCCGCGCCCGTGAAACCAGATTTAAAGATCGTCGACGTCAACCTCACCGGCACACTATATACATGGAAACTAGCCGTGCATTATTTCCGGAAGCAGCCTGACACCGAGGAAAGGGATCGGTGTTTCATTATCACGGGGAGTATGGTTGCTTGGATTGACTCGCCAGTACGTGGTCTTGTCCTTCTTTTCTTGTACCAGACATTGGGTTGAGGAGTGATGGCGCATGGTTCTGACAATCAGGCGCAGGCGAATTGGCAATACACTTGCAGCAAATACGCCCTGCGTGGCTTGATGCGTACTGCACGACGGAATTCGTGGGAGCAGGGGATCAGGATTAATTATGTGGCGCCTTGGTATACTAGTCTATTGTTTTCTTCTTATGGCTGTCAATCAAATGGAAGCGTGAGACTAACAGAAGAGAACAGCTACATCAAATCCGCTATCCGATCACCCACATACGAAGCCGAGCTGATCAGCAAGGGCGTCGAATTCGCACCCCAGGAAGACGTCGCCAAGTGTTTTATGCGGATTGCGACGGATAGGTCCATTAACGGTACATCTTTCCATTCTTCGCAAACACCGTAGTGAAATATTTGTGCTAATCTGGGATTGTTTGCCAGGCCACTCGCTGATGATCACCCCGGCATCACTTGCGAAGGAGGGATTTATGGATGTCGATATGGATGATTATACCGAGGGGTATTTTAAGAAAACACAGGATGTGCAGTTGCGGATTATTGAGGATCAGTGGGTGGAGGGTTGGGAGAAGGGCAGGACGGCGGAGGGGGGGAAGAAACCCTAAGGATTGTAAAACGTCGGGTCTTTTCTATGACCATAATACATAGTATATCCTGCGCTACGTGTGGATCAATTCGAACTATGAATAGCTGAACTGGGTGCAAGAGTTACAACTTTAGACTAAGTGATCACTCGGCTCAAGTAAAAAAGGATAACCGGAGAATTTACATCCTCGGTCCATACTAATACCAAGTTTATATACCCCGCATTTCACTCAATGGTGACATACATATATGTGTACATCTGTCCGGTCTCACCTCGACGTACCATCCAATGCTACCCGGCCAAGGGAAAGATAGGGCAAGATGACCAAAATCACAATCCCAACAACACCTCCCTCGCGCTCGCTACAAGGCAAAACCGCCATCGTCACGGGTGCCGGCTGTCTTGGCGATGGAATCGGAAACGGGCGCGCGATCGCTATCCTCCTCGCGAGTGATGGGTGTAATGTTCTCTGCGTGGATCGCAATCTGGAGTGGGCGGAGAGGACAGTTAATATGATCAAGGCTCAGGCCGAAGATGCACTGGTGGAAGGGAAGTCTGTCTACGGCAACGCAACAGCCATGCACGCAGACGTAACAATCGCCGCCGACTGCGAATCCATCGTGTCCACCGCCCTAACCACATTCAACCGCCTCGATATCCTGGTCAACAACGTCGGTATTTCCGGTGCAGCAGGAACCGCCGTTGACGTCGACATGGAAGAGTGGGCGAAGAGTCTGGAGGTGAATGTGTCGAGCATGGTGCTTGTATCGAAGTATGCGATCCCAGCGATGATGAAGAATGAGCGGGACGAGTACAGTGGAATGCGCGGGAGTATTGTTAACTTGGGCTCTGTGGCTGGACTTCGGGGAGGCACACCGCATCTGCTGTATCCCACGAGTAAGGGGGCAGTCGTGCAGCTGACGCGCGCGATGGCGGCGCATCATGCCTCTGATGGGATTCGGGTCAATTGTGTTTGTCCGGGGGTTCGTCTATATTCCTCTCTCTCTTTCTCTGCGTGTTTCGTAAAGCCTCGCTAACCGTGGAATAGATGCTTTTCACCCCGATGATGTACGGCGGAGGCATGTCGGAGGAAGCACGGGAGGCCCGACGAAAGCGCAGTCTCCTACAAACGGAGGGAAACGGCTGGGACTGTGCAACGGCCGTAGTCTTCCTGGCTGGTCCACACGCTCGGTGGATGACAGGAGTCATACTTCCTGTCGACGCCGGAACCACTGCAGCGGTGGGAATCGGGATGCCGAAGAGTGCGAGTGTCAATGGGTAGTTACCTTTACTTCCACTAAATCAGACCAATACAGCAATGCTCAAGTATATATAACGAATGCATTCGGCTTAGATCACATCACAATGGTAAATAGTTAGAACCTAAGGCACCAGCGCAACCCGATCCTCAACCTCCCCCTGACACAGCTCCTTCAGCACTCTCGGAAACTCCTCAAGCCTCCCCGTCTTCACCCTTGGATTGATAACACCCTGCGCAATAAGATTCAAGACATCGACTAGGTCCCGATATTGACCGCCATATGAAAACACAAAACTGAGTCTCTTCCGAATACCATTCTTCATATCCAACTCATTCACCCGATCCAACGTCCCGATACACAGCACTTTCCCACCAGGTCGGACGATCCTCTGCGCGTCGGCGAACGTCTGGTGTTTACCCACGAAGTCGAGGACGGTATCGATGTTCACTCCCCTTTCAGCCACAAACTCCGTGACTGATGTGCCGGGGGGCACGATATCCGACTCGGGGATACCCAACTCCTTCGCTGCGGCGAGTTTCTCAGGACGGAGATCTGAGACAATAACACGCGCCCCGATATGCTTATGCACGATCTGTAGTGCGTTAAATCCCAACCCGCCAAGCCCGAATAGGAAGACGGACTCATGGGGCTGGACTTGGGCGCGGCGGATTATGCCGTGATAGGCGGTTGTTACGGCGTCGGTGGCGATTGCGCCGACTTCGGGGGGTACGCCTTTATCGCTCCCTTATTAGCATTTATTCGACTTTGTTATGGTCTCTTGTTGTGCTTTCTAGAGAGAGGAGTGATGGGGTTAGGTTACCATCTGGTAGTGGCACTGCGCCCCGAACATCAATGCCGACATACTCCGCATAGAACCCGTCTTGTCCAATCCCGTGGTGCATACCAGCAGGACAGAGTTGAGACAGGTCGCGCGAGCACTCGGAGCAAGTGTCAAGGCCACAGCCAGGGACGGCGAGGAGAGCGACCTTTCCTCCCTGGATAGAATCAAGATATTCGAGAGCTATAGTCAACTGGCTTCAACACTCAGGAGATATAGAGCGTAGACTTACGATTTTAAATCGATTATCTGTCAACTCGGATCCAATTGCAACGATTTCACCACATCCTTCGTGGCCCTGCTTGGTTTAGTTTGAGGCTGGGTACATTAGGGAAGGCAGGCGACGGACGAGGATATACACATCATTGAAGTGCGGGCGGTCTTCGACGTCGAGGAGAGCTTGGTCGCTGTGGCACACTGCGGGGTGTTAGCTCGAATTCCGGATGGTTGGTGATATGAGTGAGAGGACCTACCTCCTGAGGCGAGTAGCTTCACGAGAAGCCCAGTGGGTGGGACGGAGGGGACCGGGGCTTCTTCCCAGACCTAGTTTGTCATTTAGTGGAAGGATATACCATGAGGTGTGAGGATAGGGATTGGTACTGGGGCAGGGTTGCCTTTGTGCTTTCGCCAAGCGAGCATTGTAGCGGGAATAGACATTTTGAGTACATGTCGCGGTAGTCTTGGGAGGATGGGAGCAGGAGTATATCAATATAAATGTAACTCAGCACAGCCGAACTCAAAATGGATAACCGAATACAAAGTCCATTACTATATAGGTATATGATATGAAAAACACAACGTAATGCTCATTCACAAGACAATCACTGCTTCAGTGGTTCCGGTAGCTCAACATACCACGAAAGATCCTGCTCCGGATCCATCTCATACTCCAAGAACCCGTTACCGAGGAACCTGAAATTATTCGCGCTACGATACTCGATCTCAAAGTCCTCAGGACGCAAATCACTAATTAGCCGATTAAAGAGTAGCGCCGATCCACCAAAAAGCGCCGTGACTCTTCCATTTGCCTTGTTCCGCTTATACCAACTCTTGCAGCTGCCGGTCCACACGATTGTCTTGTGGACTTCGTCACCATACCGCACGAATGCCTCCTCAGCGGACTTCTTGGGGACAACGGACTTGATATCCTCCGTGGCGATCTTCTTGATCCATTTCACAAAGTAGTCCCCAGTCCAGTTTAGGGCTTCAACGAGGGATCCGTGTCCGCCGAGTGAGTTAGGACCCGAGAAAATGAAGTAGTTTGGAAAGCCCGCTGTCGCGACTGAGAGGTACGACTCTGGCTCATCAGCCCACTTCTCAGCAAGATTCGCCCCGTTCTGCCCAATAAGTGGGAACCGGGGACGGTGCGAAACATCAAAGCCTGTAGCGCAGATAACCACGTCGCACTCAAATATGTTTCCGTCAGCGGTGTGGACGGCGTTCTCGCTGATGTGCGTAATAGGGCTGTCGGTTAGATTGCAGTTTGGCTTGGAGAAGGCCTCCAAATATCCCGGGCCTGGAGTAACACGTCTGCAGCCCACTTCCCACTTAGGAATGAGGATACGGCAGAGTTCCGGGTCATGGTTGAGCTTCTCTGCCATCTGCTCAGTGCCGAAGCGCACGGCCTCATCGTTATTTTTGCCTTTCAGGAACTAGCTCGGTCAGTTTCAGGGCCCATTGTCCAGTAAATATAAACGTACCAGTTTGTAAGCTTTGTTCGTCCGATCAATAATCCCCTTGCGATACTGGTGATGGTACTCTGGGTCCTGGAACCTGGTTTTCTCCTCCTCCGTGTACGTCGGATTCACCTCGTCGGTTGTCCTTCCCAAATGCCTCGACGGAGGTATACGATAGTAGATCCAACCACCTCCCCGGACGAAGTTTACGACCTCTGTTCCAGGCAGGTTCGCCATCTGCGGCGTAATCTGAATCCCCGAGGATCCATTCCCAATAACCGCAATGCGCTTGTGGGAGTAATCGAAGCCATGGTCCCACTCCGCCGAGTGCACAACCTTTCCCTTGAAGTGACGGAGACCAGGGATCGTAGGCCAGGATGGGTGGCATAACACCCCCTGTCCCGATATCAAGATCTCTGCGAACTCGTCACGCTGTACCCCTTCGCGTTCCACGGTGACTTTCCACACCCCATCATTTTCGTTCCAGCGGGCGCCGACCACACGCGTGTTGAGCTGCACATCGCGGTCGAGATTCCATTTTGCGACTGTGTTCTTGATGTATGCCTGAATTTCGGGACCGCTGGCGTAGAACTTCGTCCAGTTGGGGTTCGGGTCAAAGGGGAAGGCGTATATGTGGGCTGTCGCTTCATTAGCACTGTTCGGCCTCAAGAAAGGGTTTACAGACCTGGGACATCACATTGTACCCCAGGATAGTCGTTGACCAACCAGGTGCCTCCGATATCTTTCCTCATCTCAAAAATGGTGTGCGTGACGTACTCTTCTAGCTCTTTGAAGCGATGTTGAATTTTATGGGCCATCAGAAGCCCAGAGAAGCCCGCGCCGATGGTAATGATGCGCAGTTTGCGCGGAGTGTAGCCATACTGAGTGTTCAAAGGCACGGAGCGCGGATGCACTGGTTTCTCTGATGTTGAACTGGAATCTAGCGCAGTTGCCGTGCCGTTTGTGTGGCCATTCGTGTGGCCGTTGGCGGCTAGCCGTTCGGTTGAAATAGCCATCTTTTGAGTATAATCGGTGTATGGCCTGGAAAAGCAATAAGCTGCAGGCTCGACTTTTTATACGAGAGATATCGATCTGACGACGCATTCCTCATCGCACTTCCTTGCCAGCTCAGGCAGTCGTAATCAGGCCTTCCATTTTAGGATAACCGAGAGAGGGAATATACCGGTTGCTTACCGGCCTTGGCGACGCCAAATACACGGCTTGATCTAAAGCTAGGAGATGAACCCCGCACCCCGGATCTGCATCCCCACGTCTAACAGCCGAAACCTTTTCATTGCCGATGGCCCCAACATTTTACAACATCTACTGATTGCATGAGACACGATCATGGTTACCTCCACGCCTTGGCTGCAATTTACCGGCCATCAGCCAAAGCGAAAGCGGGCCGAGCTGGCCTGCATATCCTGTCACAGCAAAAAGGTACCTTTCATTTACCACCTCCCCACATGTAAGCTGGGCTAAGTGGTAGATCCGATGCGACCTTCAAGTGCGCTCTAGGCAAGGCCTCAGGAACTGCACGAACTGCGAGACTGCCGGCAAAGAATGTCGCACGCGGCCCTCGAAGCGGAGGACTCGGCGAACGCGTGATCTACCATCGCCTCTGAATAGTGGCAGCATAGAGCAGGCACAGCCGGTCGTAGAGGACAGTGCGAAGGATACCACCGAGGAGAATGTCACCTTGGCCGAGCCGCAGTGGACCTGGGGTTTCGACAATCCCAGCCCTCTCCCAGGAGACTCAACCCAACTCACGCATGCGCACCTCAACCCGCCTATCGACCATCCGGGCGGCAACCTGAGCTGTTCCCCTGCAACCTGCCGGACTAATGACACGGAAACACGCCGCGATTTCTCGTCACGATACTACGAGCTCGAGATCCAGGCCGACGCACGCAACCAAGAGCAACGACTGCTTGCTCAGCGACCGCGAGATGTCCCTTACCTTCCCAGCCCAGACCTGCTGCAGAGCTTCATCGAGACATACCTCGAATACTGCTCGCCGTGGTGTCCAGTTCTCGACCGCGATCAGCTAGAGATCGACGAGCTCTCTCAATCACCGCTACTTGTCAATGCTCTCGCCATTGTCGGGAGCCACATCCAGCCCCCTATACTCCCACACGATGGCCCAGCAGCTTACTACGAGCGCGCGAGAAGTCTCTTCTACAATGACGCGGAGCCAGACGTTGTGCGCTCGCTGCAGGCTGTCTCGCTGTTCTACTGGTGGAGCCCGCGCCCACCGACGATTCTCCACCGCCATTCATCCTGGTGGTGGACCAGCTGCGTGGTCCGACATTGCCAGCAGCTTGGCGTACACCACCAACCCTTCCTCGGCCCCGGTCCTGCCTCCTCTCAGCACAACCAGCCTGCCAACCACCGCTCTCATCTCATTCGCCGGCGCATCTGGTGGACAGCCTTCGCGCGGGAAAGACTCACCTCGATCTGCCAAGGGAGACCGTCGATCATCGACGAGGCGGATTGTGATATAACAGAACCCACGCTCGACGATTTCCCGGATGCCCTTCTAGATCATACGGCACGCGTACGAGCTGAGATCTTCATCTATTGGGTCCGTCTATGCGCCGTCATCGGCCGGATAGCAAAATACCTCGCCCGTCCTACGTCTGCGATAAACACGCCCTTCCCCACACATCTCGCCCAGGAACTCATAACCTGGGTCCAGTCCCTCCCGCCACACCTCCAACTTCCTATCAACACAGACCGCACCACCACTTTCAACCGCGACGTTCACCAGATGCACCTTCCCTATCTCGCCGTTATTATCATGCTTCACCTCAAACTACCCTACCAGCCACACCACTCAGCAGCCTACCCACCCGCCATCCTCGCTGCGTCGTGTGTCGCGCGTATCTTACGGGACACGCTCGCTCGAGGCGGAACACGCTTCCTCATGGCCATCACAGGCTGGTATTGTGGGATGGCGTTCATCGCGCTCCTTCAAGCCTGCCGCGTAGATGGTCTCGCGGCAGCCGCGAACGAGGACCTAGACATCCTTACATTGGCTGTAGACCAACTGAGATCCATGTGGCCGACCGCCCAAATATTCCATGACGGATTCCAGCGTCTTCGGCCAAGTGCCGCGGGGGCGGAAGCGCTGCTTTCCTTGTCCAATTCTGGTCCAAGCGCGCATGTTGGTCTCGCTTCAACTGTCCCTAATGTGGAGCCTGCTATTACTGAGGTCCCAGTCGGACCTGACACGGGAGGCGGGTTGGCGAACAATCCGCCCGAAGGACTTAACTGGATGGATTACTTTCCCTTTGCGACTGCGCAGACGAGCGGTGTTGCAGAGAGACTACTGGTGCCCCATACGGAGGAAATGACCTTCGAAGAGTTTCCCGAGTCAATGGTACAGTTCCAGGATCTGTTTACGGATTGTAACTTTCCAGATATGAATTTGTTCACATAGCCTACACACCCAGCTCAGTGTATAATGCAATAAATATGATCCCAAACACCTAATTATTCATATACCATGATACCAAACATCTTCCTCTTCCTGACTTATGTGATGACCAAGTCCTCGAAGCCGCGTGCCGCAACATCATCCGCGCGAGCTCTATAGCCCGGCGCAGGCCCATTATACCTCGCAATAATCCGCTTCTGCTTGTGCGCCAGATTCTTGTTGACCCCCGTCATCCACGAGTCAACCTCGTTTGCAAGCAGGCCCTCAGCGCAGGCATGCACATGCTCCGTCCACTCCTCCACCTTTTCCCTTGTGCATTCCGCTGAGGATACGCCCTGCTCACTCGCCCACCGGATGAACTCAGCCACCCAGTGACTAGCATACTCAATACTCCTACAGACCATTAGCACTCTATGTACCTCTAAAACGACAACGGCCCAAGTAGGGAAGAAAGCCATACCTCGGAAAATTCCCAAACATCTGATGCGGCCCCATAACCATAAGCATATTCGGAAATGACTCGACGAACAACCCCAGGAAAGTCCGAGGCCCCTCGCTCCATCGCTTGCTCAATTTCACTCCACCGACACCCTGGAAATCGATGGCGGAAAAGGCCCCAGTCACGGCATCGAAACCCGTTGCGTAGATCAGGATGTCGAGGTCGTAGGCATTATCGCGGGTCTTGATCCCGGAGGCTGTGACTCGCTCGATGGGGTCGGATTTCACGTCAACAAGGGAGACGTTGGGCCGGTTGAAGGACTCGAAGTACCCCGATTCGAGGGGGACACGTTTTGTGCCAAAGCCATGGCATTCTAGGCCTGTCAGTTCGCTGTCCCATCGTGATCTGTTAACTGAGCGTCAGAGGGGGTTGCGTACTGGGAATAAGCAACTCCGCCGTCTTAGGATCCTTCACCCTCTCGCGAATCTTATTCGCAATAAACTCCGAATACAACGCATTCGCCCTCTTATCCGTATTGATATCATAATAGTTCGACAACCACTTCTGGAACCCTCGTGTCTCATATAGCTCATTCCAGAACTGTTCGCGCTCTTCATCGGAGACCGAAAACACGCTGGCTGGATTGCTCTTGTGGATGAAACATGAGTAAGACTCCTTGCACTTTTTGAAAATCTCAGGGTACTGTCTCCGGATCTCTTCCATCTCTTCGGTAGTGATGGGCCCGTTGTTTAAAGGAGCACTCCAATTCGGTGTCCGTTGGAAGACAGTCAAATGCCCTGCTGTCTTCGCAACCTCTTGAATCGTCTGAATCCCCGTCGCACCCGTCCCGATAATCCCTACCCTCTTTCCCTCAAAGCTCACCGGAGTATGAGGCCACCGCGCGGTGTGGATCGCCTGGCCCGCGAAGTCGTGCACGCCAGGGATATTAGGCAGGGTGTACTCGTTGAGAATCCCCATACATGTCACCAGCCAACGACTCGAGTACCGCTGGCCCTTCTCATCAGTAAGAAGCCACGATTTTGTATCCTCTTGATAATGCGCTGCCTTAACCCGCGTATTAAACTGCATCCCCGGCCGCAGGTTGAATTTGTCAACCAGGAACTCGCAGTATCGCAGTGTTTCAGGCTGCGCGGCGAAGTGCTCGCTCCAGGACCATTCGTCGAGGACTTCCTGTGACCAGGAGAAGCCGTAGGAGTAGGATTCGGAGTCGAACCTTTACAGTATTCCAAATATTAGTTGAGATGCCTATTTTCTCAAGAGGTGAGTAGACAAGGTATGATGGGTGTTTACCTCGCACCGGGGTACCGATTCCAGAACCATGTCCCACCCGGACCCGAGGCGGCCTCTAGGACTTTCGCGCGGAGACCAAATGTGTTCATTTGGTGGAGGGTATAGATGCCGCTGAGGCCGGCACCGATTATGAGGACGTCATAGTCCAGGTGGTCATTTCTGTGCGTGTAGGGGGTGGATCCAATGCTTCCCATTGTGTTTGATTCTGAAACTATGGAGTTATTGGTAAGAGTGTTGTGGAACAGGGCGAATGATTTGGTGGGGAATATAAAAGTCGGCCTCGGTCCGTTGTCCGGTTCCCCAGAGTAGATCTGGGGTTATCTCAGCTCAGATCGTAATATTCCCCATACAGTTAGCCGTCGGTTATCCCTTTTGGGAATTTGGAGCCAAGAATTAGACTCAACTTAGATCCATCATAATTCAATTCATCACTATTATGCCGCAATGTACAAATGTACTATTCCTCAAATTCATGATTTCAACTACTCAATCAACCCCTTCGCTTTCCAATATCCCGCCAACTCCCTCAAGAAGGCCCACCTAAGCTTCCTTCCCCACCCTTTCTCTTTCCAGTCATTCAAAGAAGCCGGAAAATGCTCTACCCCGTCCCTCACCGCAAAATCGTGCGCGATAATCACCAGCACGTCCTCGTCACAATCGATTTCTTGTAACTTGCCAATCGTTTCAATCGCAAGCGGGATATCGTGCCCGAACGTCGGCTGGAACAGGCTGTCGTTTACCTTTCTCCCTCGAGAGGACTGGAGTTCTTCCCATGCGCTACCGGGGCAGAATGCGGCCTCGCAACTGGGGAGGACTGGATGAGGCTGGATGGAGTCCGGCAGGGGTAGGTGCTTTGAAGGCCGGAAGATCCCCGTGTAGTGAGCGATATCTCCGCCCATGAGGATGAATGTGTCTGGGCCTCTAGTTGTGCGGGCGAGTCCGCAGAGATGGCCGATTGCGTGGCCGGGGCTGTCGAGGAGGTAGAAGGAGCCGTCGCCGAAGTAGTCGTAGGCGGGGAATTGGCCGATACGGAGGGTGTTGGGGCCTGTGAAGGGGAGTTCGCGGAGGGTGCGGTTTCTACATCGTTACGTCCTGATTAGAGTAGAGAGCAGAGTAGAAAGCGTAGGTGACGGCAGGGCAACGTACGCGTAGTCACTCTCGCGGATTGGAGAGTCCGGGTTTGCCGGGTAACCGGGCAGCATGGCATCTTTGAAACCAGGGCCGACGATGAGGTCTGTACTTGGGGGGAAGGTCGAAGGATCGCCTATGTGGTCCCAGTGCCAGTGACTACCCAATTGTTATCAACTGTGCTCACGACTTTCTAAGATATGTAGGCACACCTCCAAATAACCGCCTCAACGTCTTTCGGCGAGACACCGTGTTCCTCAAGTATATCAGCGACATTCTGCGTAACTTCGATCATGTACCCGGTCGTCGGAATATAGTCTGCGATCTTGGGCGCGTAGTTCTTCCAGTCTTTGCGAATCCCGAGATCGAATACCAGCTTACGACCGGATGAGTGCTCGATCAAGAAAGAAAATGCGGGGTTTCGTGCGAAGGTGTCGAGGCCGGGGACTGTGGGGGCCATAAACCGCTTGAGATGGGAGGGCCCGAAGTTCACTGGGTTGATGAGTCTGACGGTGATAGAGGCCCCCGAAGGGATCTCGAAGAGACGATCTTGAGCCATGTTCTCGCTTATTTGACTGTCCTTCCTAATGCTTGTGTCTGGTGTGCGAAGTTTTATAAAATGCCTTGACAGATCAATTATTCTTCGGGACCCGCGCATGCCAGAATGTGGAGAAGCACTAGTATTAATGGTATACTGGTAGTAATTAACAAATACCGACCGGTTTCTGATTGCTTGTCCCGAAACTCAAACGGAGAGCTGGGAATAGTTTCTCGACCCGCGGTCCGTTGTGGGTCATCTTCCCCGGATTCGTGTCTCGCTTTGTTTGTCTGGACTGAATTGACCTTTTGGTTGCTGCCTTTTGGCCGTCTAAGCATCACATCCTTGTCATTATAAATTTTGGTCACTGCCCGCTGACCTTCCCTGACTGTCTCTTTGTCTATTAGCATATTGGTAACTCTATCAAAATATATTCTTTTCCTACCTAGTCGTTATGGACTCCCCGCCCCAGGACAGCTTGTCCGAGGGCAAGCCTGTGGCCGACCACATTGAGGCATCTCCCCAGAAGACGGAGAAAATTGACACTACACGCACCGATGAGGCGATGAAAGTTCTTGCTCATTACACTGGTGAGCAGTCCTGGGAGCCTTCGGAAGAGAAGCGATTAGTCCGGAAGATTGACTGGAGGCTTCTGCCTGTGCTGTGCATGACCTACGGTCTACAGTACTACGATAAGGCTATGCTGTCTCAGGCAGTATGTATCCCTTTTCAGTACCCTAGTGCAAACAAGCGTTTGCTGACATTTCAGGCAATATTCGGCCTCCGCCAGGATCTCGGCTTGATCGTTGGTAACCGATATTCCATGTCTGCGGCCATCTTCTATCTAGGGTTCATTGTCGGAGCGTACCCGACGATGTTTCTCGCGCAGCGATATCCCATCCACCACGTGGCGTCTGGGATAGTCACCCTTTGGGGTATCTGCCTTATTTTGACGTCGATCTGTCACAATTATCAGTCGCTGTATGCTCAGCGGTTTTTCTTGGGGTTTCTGGAGAGTGGTATTAGTCCGATGTTTATGATGATCGTGGTACGTCAGCTCTCACAAAGCCAGTTGATGCGTATTCTAAGCCCGTATAGGGAGGTTGGTACAAAAAGAACGAACAGGCTTTGCGCATGGGGTATATATCTCGCGATGACTATTGTGGCCCGTACTGATCTCCCCAGAATATGGTATTCCTGCACCGGCTACGTTTCCATCTTCTCCCCTCTCATCAACTACGGCCTCGGCCACATCAAAGGCTCCCTATCCTCATGGAAGTACATGTACCTCTTCGCAGGAGCTCTGACTATCTTATGGGGAGTTTGCCTCGAATTCCTTCTCCCATCTGACCCCGTCAGCGCCCGTGGCTTCAATGAACGCGAACGATACATCTCGGTCGCCAGAATGAGGACCAACAACAGCGGAGTACGCAACACGCACTTCAAAATGGGACAGGTCGTGGAACTTGCTCTCGACATCAAGTTCTGGCTGATCTTCTTCACCGCATTCCTGGCGATGATTGCCAATGCGCCGGTTTCAACGTTTACGCCTATTATCATCAACTCGTTTGGGTTTAGTACCCTCGAGTCCCTACTCCTTGTTATTCCTGCAGGGTTCTACGGAGGCACGATGATGTTGATACTGCCGTGGATTGGGTATAAGTACACATCCAAGGGTATCCGCTCGTGGCTGGTTATTGGAGGTCAAATTGTTACTACGGTTGCTTGTCTACTACTCCTGCTACTGCCGCTTAATGAGACTGGTGGGCTACTTTTCGCGTGCTATATCCTGCCGACCATGGGCGCTGGATATGCAGTGCTTATGGGTCTTCAAATTGGTAATATCGCAGGATACACAAAACGCTCTCTGTCCTCGTCTGGCCTCTACATTGGCTACTGTCTCGGTAGGTGTCTGCCTGGTTTTCCATTGGTATGTCTAATTTTGATTGGCAGGCAACTTTGTCGGACCACTTTGCTTCAGAGAGCAGGATTCCCCGCGATATCTTCCAGGTTTTATTGTCACAGTCGTGACTTCTGTCATTGCGGCCGTGCTTGTGCTCATCTATCGATTTGTCTGTCTCTATGATAATCGCCGGAGGGATGCTACGGGTGTGCTTGAGGGATTCGAAAATGCGTATCAGGATGATTTGACTGATAAGACAGTAAGCCCGCATCCCTCACCGTCCCGACCCAAAAACGAACCTGACAGTTGTAGAATCCTCAATTCCGATATACCGTCTAGTCTCGTTTTATGTACCATGGTGTTCAGAGCTCATTATGCTGTCTCTTTGTACAATTGACCGTCGGTCACTTGTAAAGTAATCCGAATAGGAAAAACCTTTGCTGTGACTCTGCCTTAGGCACTAAATATTGTAGCCTAGTAATCAGAGTTAGCACAAAGTGCTCTATATTTGAGGGTGAGTAACTGTAGGAATAATTATAGGTAGAATTAAGAGAATCTTAGTAGTAATACTTAATCAGGTGTTAAGGTTTGCTGGACTTTAGTCTGCGATAACTTTTATGTGTAGAGTACTGGCTGCAGTTTGCTGGTGTCTTTCTGAAACATAGAGTATGATGTTGTCTAAGAGTGAACCCGTGGTAAGCAACTGTCTCATCATATATATGAATGAATCTATGGTTGGCAGTACCATTCCTAAAATTGCAGTTTGATTGATATGGACAATGTGTAATTCTCTATAATTAATCTTCATATGGAGATTAGAATATACGGTACAGGCCACAGGACTGTTAGCCCTAATTTAAAGAACTTCTAACGTGGTAATTAATCAACAGTTATGACTGTATTTTACACTACGCCTACTGTAGGAAACCTGAAGGAACATATTTCCGTACGTCCGTGCTCCTCCTTCCACTGCACCTTATTTGTCGATATCGCGTGATCACGCGAACCCTCGATTCTGAGAAGTGATCAGCAGACAGCCAATAAGCTGTGCAAGGCGCACCCGAGTTCGTATCCTGAAGGAATGCTACCCGCAGGTTGAATTCTGCGACAGCCGTCTGTCTGCCTTCATTTTCTCCCCCACTGCGACAAAAATGGCCAGTCCGGCCGAAACGCAGTGCGAGCTATCTCCTCAAGCAAGAGCCTTTAGCTCCCTTTTGACGGGGTTCATCGGCTCGGTGATTACAGGCGCGACTCACGGGTATTCTGTTGCCTTCTTTACCGGTTGGATTTGTTTGTTTTCCCCGCTGAGGCTTCTTGGTGTGAGTATCTGGGCTGTTGCTGAAGCCATCCACGGGAATCGACTGGAAGGTGGCTATGCTTACCGCGATTTCTGGGAGCGTCACCCCATCGGTGGGCTTCTCGGAGCTCCAAGCAGATCGGACTCCAACGAGTTTGACGCACCCTCGACGTCACCAGCTACTGCCCTACGCTGGATGGGCTGGGTTTACAGGAATGTTTACACGCCGATGAGTCAAGTGCTCTGGCTCATGGGAAACTTCCAAAAAGCGTCTGGAGGGCTCAAGATTGCCAAGGCCTTTGGCATCTGCGTGACAGTTCTACCGTTCACCATCGACACTCAAGCCCGATTTGGAGATGAATTGGAGGAGCGATTCGGAAGATGGAGCCGCCAGTTATTCAGCCTGGTCAGCGCTTTCAGCTGCTTTTTCTTGACCATGTTGGCCATCCTACTCCTCCTTATCGGTACTATCCAGGTGGATGCCGGATGGATTTTGGTCTTGCACTACATGATATTTTCCGTTGTCGCCACGGCAATCTCCTTCGGTGCGAGGGTCCCCCGTGATCATCCGACGGGGATCAATAGCTTCAAGGATATTACGAAAGGAATAGTAATGGGGTGTTATATGAGCATTGCGGTCGCTTTTCCAGCCCTCATTGTGTTCCTGCAAGAGCCGGATTCTCCAGGATCCGATGTCATCACTTATATTGGGTGTGAACCCCTCGCGCTTTGGCGAAAGTTTATTGCAATATTTCCGTGAAAGGGTCCTGTGCTGCATCCAGTTGAGCCCTATTCTCCGGTTTGTATCTGGTCTTCAATTGATCTCTACTTCCTCTAGGTCTCACTAGGCCCTATCCTCCAGCTGGGGGCTCTCCATTGGATCTAGGTCGTTCTCAATAGAAGGGCCTTGGGACATATATTATTTTCTCATAAGGTATCTTATCTGTGATCAGTTGGGATCTTCCTGCAGTGATTACTTTCAATGATCAGTTCATTCCTCGTAAACAATTGACTGTAGTTTCCACCATGTCGAACGCACTAGACCCAGAGACATTAAGGACCGTTGATTATGAGCTGGCCACAAAGGTCAATCTAAAGAGAATAATAGCGGGTGGTGAACAGCAACTCAGTTTAATTAGTCTAAGCGTTAGATAAGAGAGGGCGCCAGTTATTGTAGAAATTTGCGGTAGGGAAGGAGGGTAGGCATCAAAAAATATTAGCCTAACGTGATAGCTTCTCTCTAAACCACAGATCATATATACTTTCTAATATCCTGAAATTCCCCAGGTCTGTCACAAGAAAGGCTTTCTGCTAGAACTAGTGATCTTTCCGGTCCGAGAGACATATGCTCCGAACACATTGAATGTCCCCCGCGTGGTTTGGATATCTCCCATAAACACTGCGAGTGGTGGGGGTGGTGGGAGATCCCAACTAGGTCATCAGATAGGTGAAGCCGGGGCTGGAGCATTGTGGTATAAAGCATCCACTAGTCCTGCCCTTACAGTAATATACAAATGTTGTGATCCATCGTGGGGTTTTTGCTATAAACTACTAGGTCAAAAGTATTACAACACCCGGAATTCGGCCTCCGAGGCGCCATTTTTAAACCTCAATATCTCAACGAAATCAAGAGCTTTTGAGCTTATAGTAAATTCTATAGATTCCTAAGCTTAATATTTAGTATACCATCCACGTGCTTTATATACAGCTTGAAGTCTACGCGGCCAGGAAAGAACTAGATAATTTATGATCTCCTGATCAAGGCTATTCCACGCGGTCTGAATAGACTGCCTAAAGCGCTTCATATCGATTTCTGATACCCCATCTAGAAGGAGCTCAGAATAGAGCTTCTTTAGCTTCTTTTTAAGCAGGCGCCAGAGGTTTTCAATGGGATTTAAATCAGACAAGTAGAGCGGCCAATCTAGAACCCATATACCGTGCCTTTCAAATCACGATTGCGTCTGTCTAGATATATAGATTTTAGTGTTATCTTGTTGAAATCTAGTTCCAGACTTGTAGATTGGCAGGAGGCTCTTTTCTAGATAAGCAATATAGAAATTTGTTGAATAGCCGCTATTTCTTGATAATTCGTCCCTTTCTAGAACCACCAATTCTGACCGGTCATCATATCATATAGAGATCCAGATTATAATCAAACCATTCTTTCCATGACGCTCTAGGTCCACTAAATCAGGTCTATAGATCTTATTTGAGAAACAGAATATTCATTGAGTGGGATTACTAGAGTCCCGTTGGACCGAGAATTCGTCTGAAAATATAATATTATTTAAATCGTCAAAATACAGTCATGCACGCGCGAAATTATAGTGTTTTTTGGCTGAATCAGCGTCTAAAGCAATTCTTTTTTTGCTTTTTTATCTTTTAATATAAAATCTGCGCAGAATTTGCTGTATAGTTGATCTAGAAATATTGTAGGGGCTCTCAGCAATTAACGCTGAATAGCTGATTTTAGGTCTCCGGCGAACCATGTGAAATATATAGTGTTTAGCTGCTTGACTAATCTTTTCAGGCCTACCAGACCGGGCGCCTGATTCTAGACTGTTCTTGTTTTGGAAGCGTTTTTGTGTTCAGTAGATAGTAGAGCGCGCAACGCCAAATTTCTGGGCAAGTTTACTGACATTTTTCTCCGTGTCTAGATCTTCTAGCAAGGCAGCACGTTGCTCAGTAGATAATTCAGATCTAGGCCTTCGATTTGCACCAATTTCGGTTCCAAAAGACCTCATTTTGGTGGTGTGGTAGGCGTTTGAAATAATTGTTGTTTTTTAACGCGGTACGCGTTTTGCCTAGTGTTGCCAGACTTTTGACCCACTATTGTACTATGGTTTTGATCACAGTGGTGTCCAGTACATCCAGTAGATATACAGTGGCTACCGACAGAAACATGTGGGATCAACTTGCGTTTTCCGAAAACATGACAACTAATGAAAATGGCATTGATCGTCGTATATAGCTAGTACAATCATCGGAATAAATATTTCAAAGCGAAGGACTAAGTTCAATGCTCTCGTGGTAAGAATTAAGTTTGAAGGGGAACTATAATAGCCTATCACAGAGCATGTTTGACATTATATCGATCCCAGTTTCGTGTAGTTATTGTAGGTGCTTAGGCAATAATTCAAGGGGCATAACCTATGTGCCTCAGTACGTTATCCTGTCTACACGCTGACCTCGCTTTTGCCCTTAACTTCATAATGCAGCGAGCAGCGCGAAACGCGTGGACGGTTTGTTTTCATGGTGCTCACAGGGGCTTGACTACATCTTTAGCCTCCAATTCTTGCTATCAACGAATTTCCCGACGGTCTGGTCCGAGAACCACAGCTGTGCCTCATCGGACAGTCATGTCGTCAACGCAGTGGACATGCACCCCGAGAGTGTTTCCCACCTCGGGATTTGAGTTGCTTGATCAGTCCATCAGGCTTGACGAGGAGACACTCCCACATACCAACCCGAGAAATACTACCCGGTCAACCAGGGTGAGATACTCAATGGTCGGTATCAAACGCTTGCCAAAATAGGGTATGGAGTAACCTCAACAGTGTGGCTTGCGAAGGATTTGATGTAGGTGCAGTAGATTCACTTCAATCTGTCCGGATAATAGCGATTCTAATAACATGTTGGAAACCAGTGCCTCAACATATGTTGTTTTGAAAGTTTACGTGATGGGCCAAGGCCGTGATCACGAGCGAGAACTGCGCATCTACAAGCAGATAAACGGGGTGGGAACAAAACACCCTGGTAGAAATGTCATTCGCAAACTCCTCGACCATTTTGATATCCAGGGCCCTCATGGCCGTCACGTCTGTCTTGTTCACGAACCTCTCGGAACGAGTGCAGATGTTCTGGTGAAAATGTCTCCTGGGCACGTAATGACCCTTGATGACATGAAGCCAGGTATTCGACAGCTACTTATCGCCTTAGATTTCCTGCACTCGGAGTGCCATATCTTCCATACCGGTAATATACCCAATCACCTGAAGACCTTATATTACAAGCCTAACGCTATCGCAGATCTTCAGCTGAAGAACTTACTACTTCCCGGACCAGAGACAAGCTACCATTGCCGATTTAAAGAAGCGGAAGTTACAGACCCATTCTTGAACAATCTACAAGTCTTCAGGTTTCCTTCCAAAGGGTGGACTGCCAGTTCTCGCAGATTTTGGGGAAGCTCGATTAGGCGACAACGAGAACAATGAGGATATTATGACGGACGTGTATAGAGGTCCTGCAGTGGTTCTAAGATCGAGCTGGGGGTACAAGGTGGATATATGGAGTGTTGCCATGATTGTGAGTGGAACTATTCTGGCTTTTGCTTGAGTATGAAATGCTAACATTTTCGTATATATAGGCCTAGGACATTGTTAGCTCTCGCACCCTGATCAATGGCCAAAGCCCAGATGGCATATTCGATGACCGAGTCCATATGGCGGAATTGATTGCCCTGCTAGGCTCTCCACCACCCGAATTCCAGAAGCAGAGACACCTTAGCTCGGCGTTCTGGGAGGAGTCGGGCAACTGGAAGGAAGTAGCCCGGATTCCAGACATCACCCTCCAGAGCCTTGCCGAGAGGGTTGAAGGGGAAGACAAAGAAGGCTTCTTGCGGTGGCTCCGGATGGCTTTGCAGTGGAATCCCGAGAACCGACCGACGGCGTTTGACCTTTTATACGATGACTGGCTGATGAAGGGGCTAGGGAAGTGAAGCGAGAGGAAACATTTTAATAGTGAGGCCGAACGGAAGAAACATGAGAGTTAAGAGATCCTAAAGTAGTTCGCCTCCACGGGGTAGAGGAATCGACACCCAATCAGATGCTCCAAGGTAGGCACAATATTGTCAACGAGACCACACGAAGAATCTCCATATTTGTCATACTCAACCGGCTCTGCAGTCATCTCGGTATGCAGAAGCACAAGAGAGTCCTGATGCCTCTAGACTGTGTCCGGGAGGCAGACGGTTCTTAGTAAAGAACCGCTGTGATGTAAAACAGGTTCAACAACTGCATTCTCCGCAGGGGCTGCATCACCCTAATGTCTCGTGTATTGGCTAAAATAAGCTAATTAATTCAAGAAGCTACTAGCACTTTTAGCGGTATGCATGGTATAGCGTGATAGCATCGACCTTTGACTACTTTTTCCTTGTGTAATTATGCATTCATGACACCATTAGCCCTCATATGGGGAAAGCATGAGCGAATACCATTGAAATGTGGTGTGCTTGATCGACACATCCAAGCTCTTCTCTTCCTTTCCCTCTGTATCTGTGGGGCCACTGATATTACGCCAGGGTGCGAAAAAAAAAAAATAAATAAATAAATAAAAAAATAAAAACCCCCGTGTTAATTCCTGTGGAGCGATTCGCTTATCAGTCGGGAGTGGAATGATCAGAACCACTCTGCCAGCCGTAATCCTATTATCTTTTCCGTAAAAAGGAAATAGGATAGAACCACCCCCACTAGGATCAGCACCATCGGCCGATCCCTCTACCAAAGGGGATGCGCTAGTATGCAGCTTTCAGCTCGCTGAACACTCTCAGCCTCGATTACCCCTCCGCCAACCCATTACCCCTCCAATTGCGACATTCTATCCATAGCCCAGTGATGGGCTAGAATCTCCCACCATATCAGAATACACAGCAATGAGCAAATGAGTACCGACCATGTGGCTGAGGATCGGAAGTCCCGTGACAAGGAAGAACCCCACCTGTTGGGATATATAGAGAATACCTCTGCCACCTTGGTGGACTTCTTATTACCATCACTTCATACCCTTTAAACTACTCGAACCTCCCCAATCACCGTCTTAATCTTTTCACTATGGCCGGAAACTTCTACGCGTCTGCTCAGGATGTCCGTCTTGATGGGCCCATCCTCATTGCTCGCCTTCGCAATGAGAATGGTGACTGGGTGGACGCCGATATTGATTTGAACCAATTCATTGGTAACGTTGACGGTAGGTTCTGGTGTCTCCATTATCTTAAACCGATGCAGTCTCTGACCGTGTTTCTTTGATTAGGCCACTTTGTGTGGGAAGAACCAAACTTTTTTGAGACTGCTGCGGAAGTCGAGTTCAATTTCGAAGGAGACGGCAACGTGCCCATCCTCCGTGCCCAGCTGCGGGACAGGGAGGGACAGTGGGTGCCAGCTGATATTAACTTGGGTGAAAGGCTTATCAACATCAATGGCCACTTCGAGTTCCAATATGTAAGTTGTACCTACTTGTACATTTTGCGTCCCAATTACTAATGGTGATGTAGTAACTGTCCTGACTCCTGATATCTATATATGCTTTGGGATAGCCGGGCATGCCAGCATGAGAGGAAAGCCAAACTTTTCCTTAGGGTTATCGGAATAAATGACTCGCAAAGTTTACACAGTCCCTTGTATCCTTCCTTATAATTAGTAGCGTGGGTGCAATGATAAGATGCGGAGGGTATAGTACGGCTGGTAGTAGCTAGAGTAACTTATGCAGCTATGAGTTTGAGGGACTCAATAAACGTAATGAGATCTGGAATAGTGAAAGTTAGTATATCACAGAGCGTCCTACGTTATAGATGCCCATGGGGTAGAATGTCAACGTTGAAGTTGAACCTCCACACCATTATCATTTGTTGTCTCTTAAAGCAAGGCTAATGCACAATTACCCTATGATGGTCTTTTAGGTAAGGCTTTCATCACTTGACCCCTGGATTAGGTGCCGATCGTTTCCTCTGCCTTTAACGTTCTCTAGAGGCAAAGCAAGCATGCCTTTACCCACCACCTTCCGATCCCCTCGAAAATATATGTATAAAATGATAATAAGGGATCATATAATATAGTGCATCAGATACAATTCATTGCAAAAATACACAATCTATTGGCCCACGGCTTGATATCCACGATGCCCCCAGTCGCTTTGCCTCCATCGATTCTTATAGTCTTCCATCTCGATGGGCTTCGCCGTACTCGACGGACCTTCGGCGAGGCCGCGCTCCAGACGACCTTTGCGACGTTGCCGGACGCACCACATTGCGATTCCGGCCACGATGAGCACCCCGGCAGCGGCAGCACCGCAGTACACGCCAATATGGGCCGCCTTGCCCAGGTCATCCCATTTCTGAGCGAGGGTCTTGGCCGGCTTCTTGTTGATCTCCGTTTTGGCAGTTGAGTTTCCACTGCAGTATCGATCAGTCATCTTAGCCCACCAAAGCTACCAGAGAGCGGGACAGAAACATATAGAAGATCATACCTGACGACATTGATGCTGTCGTATGAGCCCGAGTTGCCTGAATATGTATACTCTTTACCCGAGTGAAAGTCCTGAACACGAATCCTCTGCACCGTCATCGTGAAGGGGAGATTGGTCCAGTTCACCAGACCGCCGCCCCACTCGATATTTCCAATCGACTGGGACGCAATGCCCACCGGCCAATTGCTGACTTTGACGCGGCACGGGGTTTGTGGGTAATTCTTGCCATAAACGGTCAGGGGTTCTGAGTAGTTGACCGTGCGCACCAGTTCGTTGTCAATCCACCATTCCAGGCGGTCCTTGTCCCAGTACGACGTGTAGTTGTGGAATTCGGTATCGGCGTTAGCCACGGCATGGTATCCACCGCGGTCACTCGTGGTCGTGTTGCCCTTTCCAAAGAAGTCGGATTGTACCTGACTGGTGTTGTATCCAACCCATTCCCAGTCGATCTCATCCAGATCGTCCGACTGGAGAATCACACTGCTGATGATGCCGGCGCCCTTGGCCATCTTGACGTGTGCCTCCATCACCCCGAAGAAAATGTAGAAGTTAGATTGTAATAGCGTCGATCCATTCTCGGTCTTGATCGAAAACTCCGCCCCTTCCGAAGTGTATGTCGGGACCCCGGTGGTCATATTCCACAGCTTCTCATCCAGCGTGGAGTTGAACCACCAGGTATGCTCTGTCCCCAATGCCGGGTCTGCGGGACATGTCGCGTTCAGCGGGTTGCATTCAGTCTGCTCGTCGGCAACCGCAATCCTGGCCAGGGCACTCAGGATGCCGACATACCGAAAGGGGCGCATGAAAGCGTTGCTGTCGTAGTGGTACGGCTCGGTGTCCCCTCGGCGGGCGATTTTGCGAAGACTGCCTGTTTCAGATGTGATGGTAATGCGCAAGACCTAGTAGCGGCGTAGGAATTGTGGGTGGAATGGTTCATGGCGTATGACGAGGCGGCGGCCATGCTGGGGTTATACGCCAGGAGAAAAAACGTGGTAACGGCACGCTATCCCCTTGAGGACCGCAAAAAGGGGCAAAGAGGATACCCATCGCCAATCAGGCTACGTGCAGTTATCCTGCTTTAGTGGGAGCCGAACTATCGGCTTTTCACGCGTGGAGCCCATGGTGCTATTTATAATGGATCGGAGAAATCGAACTGTGGAAGCCCCCAATTGCCGTGGTGTTTGTTGAGAATCCCCACCTCACAGAAATGGTGAGGAGCCGCTTCCATCATCAAGCCAAATTGGACAATTTCATGTTCGATTGATGTGAAGAAAGCACCGCAGGACTGATCTCTGTAAACTGCTGCCTGGTTGAGCACCGAAATTATTGCAAGATGTGGAGCCGGGTGTACGACGCCGTTAGTCCTATCTAAGCCTAGGGCCCAAAGCTTGTCGGCACTCGTTTAAAAGCAGTCTAGCCTTTCTGGGTAAGGTGCGGCATTGTTCGGGGTAATTCCGTGGACACGGAGTTAACATTCAATGACCTCATCCCCTTGTATCCTCAGGGACCAAGTGGTTCATTGTTAGCACAGAAGCTTCTTAGCTTTCAATGTTAGTGGTATACTTACTCCCTTCTCGCACATACCACTGGTGACGAGCGCAAAAATGATATCGAAACTGGCCTTCCTGGAACGAAAATACCTATCAGAGCGGCCAACCTACTCCCGTATCTTGTTTGTGATGCATACAATTCTCCTAAATTAAGGTTCAGGTACAGATCAAACTCAGCTTTGTTTACTTCCTCATCTCATTGGTTATTGTTGCGTTGATCAACAGGATACGTAGGTCCATCACACAAACGCTATTCAGTACGCAATGCTTGCAAGTGAAACCTCGTCTGAAATATCCTTTTTCTTTTTCCCTAGTTCAAAGGCCAAGTGATACCTGACTATTGATATGAATATCCCGGATCAGCCGTACTTCCCGAACCACTTTAAAATATCCATCTAAAATTAGGAAATATTCCCCATTTGCAAAACTGAGTTGTCAAATGGAGTTTCTTGCTAGCACTCACGATGTAATGACCCTCGTAAATTAAAGGAGTAATATATGATAGGCAGCCTACCAATAGGAAGTAATACGATAGCAGATAGGAAACAAGGTTGGAGGAGTGATAGTAATAATGGAGCGGTTAATCTAAGTTCTGATTATCAACAACTTCATCTCTGGTATGTCCCATTCCTGCACTTCTGTCGGGGGCGGTTAGGATTCAGTATCTTTGAATACTGCGGTGCTATCCTCCAGCTTCCACAATTCGACTTATTATGACTGTCCACTCAATTCATGTCGAAAAATATTAGGCCGCGCGACTGCCCACAGGTCCGTCCGCTGCTGCGATGATTGGCGGCGGCTTCTCGATATTTCGACGGAAGATATGGCGCTTGATGAAATAAGGAAGCCACACGGTCAACTCGTGGTGGATGAAGTCCTTCGTTGGGACCGAAAACACCTCTGCAAAACATATGAGAGAAGGCTATACGTGTGGGGCGAGGTTTCACTTACGATCCAACTCCTCAAGAGTCAACTGCTTGGTCTCCCTGACGAAGCAGAATATCATAAACCAAGCGATAAGGTTGAGTCCGGCGTAGAAACCAACTTGAGCTAAGAGTCAGCGAATTGCGCCGCGGTAGAGTCCAGCAATGTTCACTTACAAGCGCCGGTTGGAGTCATGACGGTCCTCATCCGAGGGAAGGTGAGACTGAGAACACCCGCTACACATGCCTTTGTTAGGAGAATTCCTCTACAATGAAGACCGGAAACACTCACCAAAGGTGTTGTTGATGCAAACAGCCCAAGCCATTCCTTGCTCTCGCTGAATGGTGGGAAACACCTCGGCAGAGTACTGGAAAGCAACGGGTCCTTCACCCAACGAATAGCAGATCGTGAAGAGGTAAACAAATCTAGTTGAGGAGTAATTAGCCAGGGTTCAAAGCTGCAAATATAGAGGGAAAACATACAGAACAACTGGTCCGATTTTCTCCCCTCTACTACCATCCTGTTTCAGAAGCGACAGACCACCGGCCAATAAGAAGATACACATTAAGGGGAAGGTCTTCATAGATAGGGGGGTCAGCTAGGTTCTTCAACCAGGGTAGGGATTACTCACAGCCAACGTCAGGGTTCGTCGACCTTTGGTGTCAATGAGGAAGAGAGTAGGGATAGTGGACACAACCTGAATAGCGCCGTAGCCAAGAGATGCGTACAAGGCCTGCGTAGGGGTGTAGCCGACGTCTTCGAAGATCGTTGAGCTGTAGAAAGAGATGACTGCAGGGGGTTAGGGGGAATCACAGACCGACCACGGATGGTGACTTACTGTTAATGCCGCACATTTGCTGGGCAAGCATGACGGTTGAGGCACCGTAGTTAGCGCGCCTAATCCTCGGCACGGCGAAACAGTCCCACATACGCGCGAAGTAGCCAGCGCCGCGGGCTTCCTTGAGCTCCTCTTCGTAGATAATCCACGAATAGTAGAAGTCCCTTGCGGCGATGATAGGATGAGCTCGCAAGCGCAGCATGGATCGGAATCCTGATGCATACTTCCCATGCTTCATGAGCCAACGTGGGGACTCGGGACAGAAAAAGATACCCGCGCCGAGAATGAAAGACGGGATGAATGCCGAACCTAGTTGGAGACGCCAAGAGATACGTCCCGTGTCTTTCACAATTACATTGGCGCAGAAGCCCAAGAAAATACCTGCAGCGACCATTAGCCATGTCACGAGACAGCTGACCGAAGATCACTCACCCGCTACTACCCACAGTTGCCAGAACATGACCAGAGCACCTCGAATTCGAGCCGGGGCCATCTCGGCGGAGTAGATAGGCACCGTAGCATTCTTTGCACCGATTCCAATACCCATGACGAATCGCGCGGCGAAAAGTCCCTGCCATGATTTGGCAAAGGCCGAGCCGATTGGGGTGGCCGTCAGACAGCAAGCCGTGACAAAAATCTCTCCTCGTCGGCCTAAGTAGTGGTTCAGTGGATCGACGATAAAGGCACCACTGTGTCCCAGGTCAATCGTCAGTATGGGAACCCACACATCAAGATTCCCAGCATACTCACATAAGACCAGCAGTCAAGAAGATGATCGCATTGATAACTCCCACGATCCATTCAGCTCTCGGTGTTCCAACCAGGCCAAATTCCTGCGGGAAGGACAGGTTGGCACCGTTGGATCCCGTCTGATCCCAGCCCTGGGTAGCGGCTCCGATGGCGCACAAAGCGATTGAGTACCAGAGCATAAAGGGGCCGTGCCATTTGTGATCGCGCTCATATATGAGGGCGGCGCGCTCATCCTCGGTGAGGTCAGTAATCATCTCGAAGCGTTGGGGTTCCCGCGCGACCAGAGCGGCGCGACCAAACAGATCTGCGTGCTCCGCCATCTGGTGCGACTCGGCGAAAGCTCGGGCATCGAGAGCAGCCTGCTCTGGAGAGCTGCGCTGTAAGAGTAAACCAGGTCAGCATCCCAGGTCGACCCGACCATCTTCAGTTATGAAAGCTCACCGTCAGCGGATTCTCAACAAGATTGAGAGCAAAGGACTCGCGGCGGTCAGCGGGGTCCGCCAGTCCTGACTTTGTCGCCTGAGTCAGGGTCTCATTGTGTGCAGTCACCCCGAGGGATGTCTTTTCGTCCATGGTGGTTGAAAGGGTTCAGGGTAGAGCTTGGGAGAGATTGGACGCGATGAGTCTTCACTCCGGACTCCTTCCTGGGGTTTTATTTCTCGGTCATGGAGCCCCCTCGGAGGGGACCCCGTGGGGATGACCTTAAATCTTTAAATCCTGCAACCGGTCATGGCGCGATACTTCCAACGCCCCGTGGGGAGAGATCCTAGCGTAGTGGCTCGGCGGGTCATCCAGCGTCAGGCCGACAACAAATTAGGGTAAGCCGCGGCTGGTGACTGGTCGCGTGGTTGCAAAATTGACCCACCGGGCAGGCGGTCAAAGCGGAAGGTTGAAAGAAAAAAGAACGACTCATCACTCCACAGCCCTAGAATCAAGACTCGCATAAGACTTGTGGGGTTTCCTGGCAACGTCTTGTCACAATCTTGGTAGTCAGTAGCGCCTCTCGGAAGCCCAGATGGTTCCTTCGGTGTTGATACATGGTTAGACCACTCCAAACCTACCTCGTCATTCTCACAGGAATCATGATACGAGCGGCAGCACCAAATCCGACAGCCGGCCGCCACCAGCCGTCCCGAATGCAACCTTTGTGGTCAATGTGGCTGCTGGGGGAACCTATGAAAAGTCAGATCCCGAGTCAGACCATGCCTCTATTGACCTTAGGTGAGAGACGGTCCTTCCACTAATCACAAATGAGATTCCCGGGCATTTCCCAGATGCGGGCGACTAGCGCAGCCACCAACGCGGCTTTGTTCTTTACTGGTGTCTTCGGGATGGCCTCAGCAACTTTGATTAGCTGCTTGGCAACTTTCCTGCACTAGGATTTGCCAACTCAAATGCCACGCGAACTCGCCATGCCAGAGAGTCTTCGAACCTGCCAGAAATATCCAAATTGCGCTAAGCATACGGTGCTTTTCTCCACGTTCTTTGTGACTAACGGGGCACACTTTCAGACAACCCTTTTCTTTTGTTTCTCTCCTTTGTCCGTAGAATACTATTTCCCATAGGAAGAACGATGCATGACAAGTCGGTCATTGTCGAAGCCAGCCTTCAAAAGGCTCATCCATGGGTCCGAACAGGGCGCCTTGTCAGATACTAGTGGTTGCGTCAGTGCTACCCTTGTTGAATTTCTTCTGTCAGCCTGCTGGTGTTTCACCTAGGCTCACGCCGTGTTTGCCCAATTTTTGCTTTTGCCGATCAGTATCCTTAATCGCCTTAGCCAGTTCGGGATTTATCCAAACGAAATAGCTGTGCGGTGGGTATTAATACGACTAGCCAAGGCATGTAGTTTTGCTGTGAATCCTTTGCACCGTTAATTGGGCCTCTCCCAAATCCCTCGCCTCGCTCTGTCTTACGGGAGTTTGAAACTAATCAGGACGAGACGGGGAAAGGACTTCCCCCGGTCCCTACAGCCGCCTAGCAAAAGATAGAAAAATTGAAACTACCCTCAGACAAACAAAAATGGGGCGCAGCGACCCAGACGCAATGGCTTCCATGACGGGTGATTTCTCCATTTCTTTTCCTTTGTTCATAGTCTGGACTCTGAATTTTTCGGTCCCTTGTTCTATTCCGGCAACTTGAACGGAATGAGGTGCCTTTTCCACAGGTTCTTCGGCTTTGGTTCAACGTGGAGTGCGACGCCTAACACATCCCACGGTTGCTTATGATGCACACCTAGCCAGCGAGGTCGACGGAGCTGATATCGTTAATGCGCGCTCGCGCGATCTCCATACAAAAATGCAAGGAAGAGAAGTGCGAAATACTATCTAGCATCTTGCAATTGCTAGTTGAGCGGTATCCTGTGACATTTCAGTGTTGTCGCAACTCAAGTTAGCCCGCCGCAGTATCGACGACGCGGCATGAAAATAAGACGAAGCCGACCCAACAGCTCACAATCAGTTTCCGAACTCCCTCACCGTCCAGTCGCACTTGTCGCCCATATCTGTTAAATAGCCGCAGAGGACTTCCTCAAATTCGCATTCACTCGGTAGTTCATTATTTGT
This sequence comes from Aspergillus sojae, assembly GCA_008274985.1. NCBI lineage: Eukaryota > Fungi > Ascomycota > Eurotiomycetes > Eurotiales > Aspergillaceae > Aspergillus > Aspergillus sojae. The sequence continues at coordinate 5,243,509 of CP035528.1, read as the reverse complement.
GGTTCATACGAGGTCTCGGGATGCTGGACAGTGTCATGGAACGAAGCATCCCAAAGTTAGGCAACCCTGACATCATACAGATGCATGCGCGCATCAGCTATTTTATGTCTGGTCATGGCAGATGCCATGTCATGGAGGCGTGCCTTTCGTCAATAAATTTGCCCTTGAGTGGATTCGTAGATAGCAAGAGGTCTTGCGCACTACAATTTGTAGTCCACATAGTGTCATAGCATTAGAGGCGCCCAGAAATTCGACGCCTATATGGTGGATTGCTATTGTAACTGAATTTCAGGGCTATACTATAGGTACTAGTTAGGACCTGCCGAACACATGCGCAGCAATGTAATCACATGACCTTCTCTAAAGCAATGACGTCATGGCCACTTCTAAGCCAATCAAAACCTCTGAACTGAGAACCAATCAGAATTAAGAAAGTGAAAACACGTCCAGTATATTGCTAGCTCCGCTGCGCAATCAATGGACGTGGGGGAGCTATACGTAAAGTACCTAGACAGTGACCGTTAAGAGTGTCTCCAAGCAAGGCTCTGGGTAAGGATTGAGAAAGCAATAAGACGTCCAGTGTTTCGTGAAGTCCAGAAGAAGTCCACAGGTCACTGGTGAGAGCACCTTCCTGATTGAGCAATCGCACTCATGATCATGTGACTGTATGCCTTAGGGTGTTTGCTTGATCTAGTTGCCCCGGCAATTATCGATCCAACGATGTGATTCCCGCCTTCACGATAACAAAGAAGCCCTTACCATGACAAAGCATAGCTATTCAACTGTAGAAGAATATTATTTTGGCTTCTGGAAGTAGGAGTTCCGTTCCTTTCTCCTTTGTCTTTGCCCTTGGTCTTTGTTTTGTCTCCCTTTCTGGTGACATCAACCTAATGTAGTATTCGGTATTTACGTCGGGTAAATGCCATCCTGGTTGGTATATATATCGGTTACCCCTCTGCTTACAACCAATACCGAGTTCATCACTATCAGTAGCTCAACTCCCTTTGTATATACTTGCAATCGCTGGCGATGATCATCTATCTAATCCGTGTCATGGGCGGATCGGCATCTCATTACTACTCAACACAGGATCAATAGGTCGAGTGCTGCCCGGAGTTCAAAGTAGTATGAGGAATTGTGGAGATTTATTCAACAGTTAATCTCAATCATGCCAAGATCGACCGTGCGTTCTTCCGAGAGATCGTTACCAGAATAGGTTCCTGAAGCCGACTCTGCTTTAATCTCCGAAATTGCTCGTCTTCTGCAGAGGGCATATAATCCATCCCAAGATGCGCGGTGTTGGACACGTTCAATTGAGCAACCACGGTGATAACAGTCCTTGAGTTTTACCCAGCAGAACAATGCGCATTATACCTACTCTAGCCCTTCTCGCTATAGCGGCAGACCGGGTTGTAGGCCTTGAAACGAGAGAGCTTTTCCACTTCTCTACCTCGGTTGATATTGAGAACAGCGCCCTCCGGCCAGATGGCAGTCTTCTTCTCACCACCTTTGATCAAGGTCGTCTCTATACCCTCAACCCCTCCGTGCCAAATCCTGAAGCGGAATTTGTCGCAGCTCTTCCTGGCGCGACCGCCCTCTGCGGTATTGCAGCGATCGACACCGACAAGTTTGCCGTCATAGGTGGCATTCGGGGTAACTACAGCTACACCAATGAAACCATATACACCGTGGATTTCGGCGCCAACCCTACCACCCCAACTATTGAAGTAGTCTCTCGGATTCCAAATGCCATTATGCTGAATGGTATGGCCGCCTTACCTGCACATCCGCACGTGGTCCTGGCCGGGGACGCACAGCTTGGGGCCGTATTTCGCGTCGATACCGACACAGGGAATGTAGAGATTGCCTTCAAAGACCCCTTGCTTACCACACCTTCCAATGCATCCACCCCAATTGGTGTGAACGGGCTGAAGATTGCGGGCGGGTATATGTACTTTACCAACACCGCAAGGGAGATCTTTGCGCGGGTACCCATTGATGGGTTTGGACAGAAGACGGGTGAGATCGAGGTGATTGCCGCGCTCAATGATGCGGAATCATATAATTGGGACGATTTCGTGGTTCTGGAAGATCTCAATGTGGCATACCTTGCACAGGCGGATAATGCCATAGCCCGGGTTTCATTGGATGGAGAGCAAAGTATTATTGTTGGAGGAGGAGATGATCATACGACGCTGGTAGGAACTACATCGCTGGCAGTCACAAAGGATGGAAAGACTCTCTATGCCACAACTCGAGGGGGCACCGTGGATGGATCAGTGTATGGTGGGCAGGTTGTTCGGGTTCAGCTATAAGGGGATGGATAAGACAGGCATGCTATAACTGCTGAAAGATTGTTGGTTGGATGATGGGTTTAGCTTAGCATTATAGGCTGCAGTATGCGAAATTGACTGTGTCGGACGACTATCTGCATGGCATACTCCATATCTTGCACCGGGATTGTGGCTCCTAATATAGGCGAGGAATTTTACCCCTGTCGTTCAAGTACAGCTATACGGCTGTCAATATTCCTTGAAGGTGAAGTCTTTCGATATTGAAAGGACGAGCTTGTCAGTATCCGTTGCGCGTGGGGTTAGTGGAAGTAGGCTATTCGTTTGGGGACATGGGGCAAGGTAGGTGTCCTTGGGCAACTGTAGTCAAGGGCAGTCGTCTCTCCAGAGGAGGAGTTGTACGCCCTCCCTCGGATGTTATGATAGTGAATCAGACTTCTTGGATCCTCCCCGGGAAGAGTTGGTTCGAAGGTACAGCATTCTTATCACGCACCTTCGCCGCGGTCTCAGCCCCGGCCGCGGGCACTCGGACCGCAAAGCTCTTGCCCGGAGCCGGTTGTTGGCCATCGGGGAGTGGATATGGATACGGGACGTACTCGGGCATTAAGCCGAGTTGTATGAGCACGGTTGCCTGGTCCCATGTGATGTGTTTGTGATAGAGTCGGTCTCCTCGAATATTGACCACCGCCACGAAGGGGATCTCCAGGTGACGGCCTGTTGGGGGAATTCCAGGAATTCTACTCAAACATATTAGTCTGGCGGGGGGCTAAACGAAGGAGGATGCTTGAGATTGGAGAGTGTGGAAGGAAGGAAGGATAACAACAGTCACAACCAGTCGATCTCGGAATTATGAGTAAACGTCATGATAAACTCATCCACGATCCGGTCGATACCAATGGCCCGACTAATTAGCTCGTTTTTGGTCTCCGGTGGGTTGTTGAAGATAAGGTTATGGCGATAGAATCGAGTGAGGTTATCGCGGCCAATGCCTCCCGTCAACTGGGGAAAAACAGATTCACTTGTCAGGGAGTCCTGTAATGGCATTTTTGGGACATGGAGAGGAAGGCACTCACGGTGGGAATATGATTCACGTATAGCTCTTGAACCATGGTGTTCATGGTATGTTCCACCGACCGATTGTATGACTCAAAAGTAGGTATGCTCTTCCCAGATGGCCTCAAGGTCGAAGTAAGGCTCATTCATCTGCCTCTTCAGGAAGGTCAGGTTTCGCGTGTGGGAGATGGCTTCTGTCGCGTAGTCAAATTTCGGAGCCGTGGGGAGAGCAAACCACTGACTGCTCATCTCTGGATACTCATACAGCATCACAAAATTTGTTCGTTGCAGCAGCATGCTCGCTTTTCCGGACAGATGCTGCATGGTGGGAATCCTACTTGAACTCGACCGAGCGGCGTCGAATGCAGCCCTATAGATTACAGCCGCTGTGATCTTCATAATCTCCGGCAGAGAATGAGCTCTCTTCCACAATTGAAAGTCATATGCTGTTGGCTGACATTAGCGGGGCTGCACTCTGATAAGAGGATGGAGAGGGACAAAATGCTCTTACCCACGCGGCCGATGATACCGTGTTGAGTGCAGTGGTCGTGCTGCGCTAAGGTCTCAATGGCCTGCTTCAGGGTATACCCCCGATTCAGGGCTGACTCTCGGATGGTGGAACCACTTCTGAAAAGTGGCGTAAACCCATAGTTCCTCATGATCGAGGATGTCACCACTGTATTTGGCCGCTGCCGGAGGTTGGATCTTAGGAATTGAGACGCTGGCCAAATCCTGGGGCGTCACTGGCAACCTTTTTGAGTCCGGAGATCTTTCGGTCTCTATTTACGGTTGACAGATCATATATGCACGACCTACTTACTCATCAGCCTCTAACAAACCGCCACATCAACAGTCACGCCCCGCCCGTGCCTCACACCAAAAGACGACTCAATAACAAGCCCTTGTGTACCTATGGTCACGCTATTCTTTATGCTCACAATTTGTAGCCCCCTACATCAACAATACATCTTATTTACGGATAATATATCCTTCAACCCATCATGTCCCCTGGCCTGTACAAATCGCTCCCGCTGGAACCTAACAATACTCGCATGGTTCGCCTCCTCCCAGACAAGGAAACGAACGCGGAGATAAAATGCGAACTGTTCACCTACGATCTCACGGAGATAGCGGGTAGAAAGCACCTTTACGAAGCTCTTTCCTATGTCTGGTCTGGCGATCAAGAGGGCAGTGCAGAAGAGCGCAATGAAATAAAAATACTCGGCCATACTGTCCCCATCACAGCGAACCTGCATGCAGCCTTGGTCAACCTTCGAGACCATCAGCTTGAGAGGGTGTTGTGGATTGATGCAATTTGTATCAATCAAGACGATCTGAATGAGAAAAGCAACCAGATCCCACTCATGCGGACGATCTATGCACAGGCTGATCGTGTTATTGTCTGGCTTGGAGAGGCATTCGAACATGGTGATAAAGCACTCGAAACAATTCGTGATCTCGCTGAGCAGAGTGTTATTGGTGGTAAAGGTCCGGATACTAAGCTGTCAGAATCAAACAATGAATCTTGTCTAAAGTTGCTACAGCGAAAGTGGTTTCGTCGCATTTGGGTGAGTCTATTTGTGGCTTTCTGTAAGAAATATACTAACACCCTAAGATAGGTTCTCCAAGAAGTTGGTGTTGCTCGGTCTATCGAGATTATGTGTGGCTCAGTCCAGATAAATGGCTACACATTCTGTGAAGGACTCAGTCAATTAAAAATTCCTTCTTTACTGAGACCGATATGCCCAGTTGTTTATTTGATTAGAGGCGCACAGTTTCGGCCAAGGAATGCGCCTAGTTCACGGGGAAGCTTACATATAGGTGAGCTGATTGAAATGTATCGTTACCACAAGGCTTCAAGAAGCCATGATAAGGTATATGCATTGCTAGGCCTAGCTGCTGATGACCCCAACACACCTGGCTTGAAACCAGACTACAACCTCCCGTGGCATGAAGTCTTGAAAAACACTATTGAATACATTCTCTCAGGCAAAGGCTTCGTGGAGGCTCATCCTGACATGGGAATGGCAATCATCCAGACTAAATGTTGGATTTTGGGCTCCATTTACTTTGTTCAAGTGATTCCTGAAAATAATCAACAGGAGCTAGGGATCCTCTTCAATGATTGTCCAGAGTCAGTTATCTTTAAAAAGAAATGGGGCTATGACTGGATTATTCAAGCTTCCGCAAAACCAGTCAAATGCGGTGATATTCTGTGTCTTTTAAGGGGGAATCCGAATCCATGCATCATTAGAGTATCGGGAGACCACTTTACAATAATTAATATTGCAATAACGTCTCAACAAATTTATCAGAATGGAGCTCCGGACGCGGAACCCTTTCATGCAATCCATTCAAGCCAAAGCCCACCCTTTGGTATTACTCTTACTTGGACAATACTCGTGTCTGATACCGAAAAAGAGGTTGACCTCAAAGGTCCCATGAAACTCATTGATATCGCAGCTTATTACCACAAAGAATGTTTGGAAACAGAGAAACAATCAACAGATCTGAGGGCAACCGTTGATGCCATTGCAATGAATTTAATGAACCACGAAGCACATTGTTCTTTAAACGCGCTAAAACATTTACTGGCTCAATTGAGAGTAGTCATCCCGGTCTCTGAGCAAGTGGTCAAAGCAGCGGTAGGAAATACCGGAGAGGCCGGACAAAAGATCGTGGAGGTGCTTCTTCAGTATCAGGACAATTTACCAGTTACTGAAGACGTTGTCAAAGTCGCAGCACGGAACGAGGCATCCAGTGGATGTAGAATAATGGAGGTACTCTTTAAGTATTGCCATAGTCTACCAATTACTCAAGAAGTGGTTAAAGCAGTGGCAGAGAACAAGGGATTCTATGCACCTCAAATGATAAGCCTGCTTTTTGAATATCGAGACGATCTACAAATTACTGAAGAAGTGGTTAAAGCAGTGGCAGAGAACGAGGGAACCCGTGGGGCTGACATAATGGAGATGCTTTTCCAACATCAAAAGAATTTACCAGTTACTGAAGAAGTAGTCAAAGCCGCGGCAAGGAACGAGGCTTTCAATGGACATAATATGATGAGTCAGCTCTTCAGGTATCATCATAGTCTACCGGTTACTGAAGAAGTTGTCAAAGCCGCGGCAGGGAACATGGGTCTCTCGGGACTAAAAATAATGGAGATACTTTTCAAGCATCAGCCTAATATGCCAGTTACTGAAGAAGTGGTCAAAGCAGTGGCACGGAACGAGGGATCATCTGCACTTGGGAAAATGGAGCTGCTTGTAAAGTACCATAACAATATCCCAGTCACCGAAGAAGTGGTCAAAGCAGTGGCAGGTAATGAAGGGAGATTTCCGGAAGACATTATGCGAGTCCTTTTTGAACATCAAGATGGTGTACTGATTAGTGAAGAAATGGTCACGGCAATGAAACAGAGAGCAGGACCTGATAGATACAATATTGTCATGGAGATGTTTTTTAGGCATCAAGAAATGAGGAAGCCAGGATGGAAAAAAAAGTTCCAAAGTACGGCAAAGAAATTCCAGTGGGAAGGTTCGTCGATTTTGTCGACAAAGCACCACACGAAGTGAGCCAGAGGCTCTCATGAATAAAGTGAAAAGTTGTCCCATTCGTTCTCTTGACTAGTAACTTGGCTCATTGTATTGGAAGGGCCCGTACTCTGAACTTTAGGGGATGGGATATTCTATCCAATGCACAAGTTGTAGCGGTGGATGTGTTATTTAGAATAAAATTCATGGCAATTAGATATGGATACATAGGTACATAGGTAAGTCGATTAGGTTAAGCCACTCTACTACAGAAGAAGAATTACATGGTGAAATGACATAAAACACGTCGACACGACTTATATTTAACTATTGCCCTAACAAGATAAATTAGACCGCGAAGCGCCCCTGCGTCGCAAACACTGCTGCTGGCGACGAGCCCACTAGCGACTCGAATATCTGGGAATATGTGGCGCCCTCCAACATGAACAGCAAGACCTGACTGTTCGCATCCAGCCTGAGCTTGTTACGCACCGTCGAGTCCGAGTTGGATTTAAGCAGGACACCCATACTAGCCGCTGAAGACTCGCCGCACACCACAGAGATATCACCTTCACAACTACTGGCTAATACCTTCATACCATTTACCACAACTGTATCCGGAACTGCGACAAAGTCGCTCGCAAGCCAGTGGAGCACCTTCCATGCGGCCGGCGAGGGCCTGCGGCAGGCCAGGCCGGCCATGATTGTTCGAAGCGACCCTTCTGACTGGCGTGCCTCGCCGGCCTTTGCGCTCTGCAGGAGACAGTCTGCCTCGGATAGTTCAACGACAATGAACCGTGGCATTTCGGATGGGTGAAGGCGAGTGTAGAAGCCCTGGAAGATGGCTGCGGCAATACTGCCAACACCTCCACAGACGAAGACGTGGGTGATGCGGTCTAACACGGGAGCGCCTCAACAAAAACCATGTAGGCTTTCATAACATGCTGTGGGATGTCATTATCAAAGTCGGACCAGGAAGTGCTGCTCAGGAAAAACCAGCCATTCATGCGGGCATCCTCTTTTGCGCGGGAAACAGACGCTTTATATTCCCCATCAACGCGGATTACCACTGCACCTAGCTCTTTTATCATCTCTGCACGACCTTCACTGACGTGGCTGTGGATATAGACGACGCACCGGCAGCCAAAGACCTGGGCGCCATATGCTAGTCCACGACCCTGGTTACCATCGGTCGCAACGCACACAGTTACACGCTTGGTAATGTCGCGATATTTAGAAGTACGCAGCTCGGCTGATGAGGGCTGAACTCCTGTCTTCGTATAAACCTCGTCCGCGAGGATCTTATAGACCGCATACAGGGCACCTAGGGCCTTGAAGGAGGGCAATAAATAGTATGTAGCCCTTCGCCCTACTGGGCTCTACATTGAGTAAGAACATTTTTTTTGGGGGTCGAAATACAAGAGGGTTCTATCTTAATTCAATATGACTTTGCGCGAAGCCATGCAGCAAAGGGGGCAAAGAATTGAGTCTCTCTCAATTGAGAACGCTCACAAAAAGACAAAAGAGCACGATCCCGCCGAGCCTCGGTGGTTCCAGTCGCACGTAGTAATTTTGCTTGATCAACAGGGCAAATGTAAGGTGGCTGTCTGGCGTCTTCTTGGATCGAGCCAGTGCCTTGCATACAACAAGCGTAATAGACACAATGATCAATGCCGAAACAATGGCCAAGCTCATGGCTAGCTGTGCGACACATTCGACCAAGCCATAGCGCAGCGAGGGATTCCTGTGTCCAGTGCAAGGATGCCAGGGAACGAGCGACAGAAAAGGCCATGCCTAGGGGCGCTGGGGATGGTTTATTTTGAACGCTTGGCTCCTGGCTTGCCTTTGCTTTTGCTGAGTGAGGCTTTTTCTGGCGTTTTGTCTTGGGCTCAGAAGTAGAACAGCAGGTGGACATATACTCCGCACAATGCGACAGGGGCCAGGCGTGGAGACGGTCAACAGATTGGAGAGCATCTAGATCTGGATTATATCGTGCGTTTGACACCACTGCTACTCGGCTTCCACCATATGCACGACCGCAGACGAATGTGTCTTCATCATCCTCGTACAGATCGTGATCCGTTAGGAGTAGAAGCGCATAGGCGTCTTTTGGGAGCATGCTGATTGCAGCATCAAGAAGATCGTCAAGATTTAGCTGTCTAGAGTATACGCCATCAGGACATGCTCGAGTGCGTATACCCACGCATTCCTCTGCGATCTTCAATCCGACATATTGAGGGTCTCGCTGGAATCTTTTTGACTTTTCTGGCTCATCCCATGACATGAACTCTAGCGGTGACTGGGTCAGAGCTTTGACTGGCAAACCACGGTAGAATGCTGCCAAATAATCGCGAATATCTAGGAGACTCGGTGTGTGGACTCGTGGCGTCTCCCTAACATCACGAGGCATGTTCCAGGATTTCATAAAGCTAACTTCATCGCCCACAAGCGGTGCAGGCACTACATACACTGTTCTGCGTTTTCCAATGACTGGGTTTCGGTCTTTATCACGAAACCATTGTCGATAGCTCTGTGGAGGGTACTCAGGGTCCTCTGCAAGGTCGTCACCGGGGAGAATCAGGGGGGGAGGAAACGTTTCAGGATTATCGAACGTATATTCCTCCTCTGGGAGCAGGGCTTCTGTGGGTTCCGCCGCGGCCAGTCTTTCTCTTTTACCAGGTCGCTTAAACCCCGCCGTTCTAGCGAAATGGGAAGATGTGTAGCAGATGGACGAGTGAGTGCAAGCCGACGACATGGCTCAGTTTTCGCAAGATAGAGCGTTGGCTCTGAGTACATGAGGTGAACAGATAGCCGTCAGCAGACCACACACCTCGTAAATCTGCGGCTCTTTGGTGGGTCCCGCGATCTCCTTTTTTAATGCCCCACTTACGGTTTGATGTCAACCTAGAGGGAAAGATAGTGCCGTCGGGTTAGATTCTGTTATGAACTAGAAATTGGCAAGTAGCCGAGTAAAAGGGGAAAATACGGTCTTGGTCAGTGACAAAGGAGTTGGATCGTCCCACGGCACGGGGCACAGACGATTGATCTGGTACCGTGACATATATACCGGACGATTATCAGAATTGTCAAACTTATATACACGTCCTTCTTACTCCGATCCACCAGACAAGCAACAATACATCTGTCTCTCGCCCCAGTTCAAATACCTGCGACCATCAGGAATGGATCTTCTCACATCTCCGACGAGTTTTCAATTTCCTTGGTAGCTTCCATAACCCTCTCGATCATACTATCAAGGTCGGATGTCGATATGGGGTTTTCCCTCTTTTCCCACCCAAGCTCGACCGGAAGCCGTTCTTTTTCTACACAGAGGATATGTTAGAAATGAATAAAAGTTCCAATGACATTGGAATACATACCGAACAGATATTCAATCCAAGTTTTGTTAACAGTTCCCGAGACCTTGTCCCCGAAGACAAGGATATAAGTAGCTGTCTGTGCATAGCTGAACCGAAGACGAAATCCGGAGAGGTCAAATGTAGGGTTGGTAGCCTTGGACCTGTTTACCCCTGCTAGACGGGCTTTCGCTCCTAAATGCAGATCGATTAAGGGTTCGGTCCAATATGACTTCACTTGGTCAAAAAGGGTCTGGTTAAAGGAATGGTTATCTCCGAAGTAGAAGTCTCCGCGGCTAAAATCGTCAGATCATTTGTTTCTTTACTGGGTTGGGCGATGGTTTCATGTAGAATCCCCACGTACCTCAGACTACCATCATGCTCTATGATATTGTGATGATCCAAGTCGTCAAGAGAAAAGGTGGTGGCGTTGGGTGTTAGGTTCGTCTTCAGTGCCGCTGCGAACAGTGTGTTGGAAAGTTCTTCGTCCACATGTAGAGCGTCCATTGCGCGAACTGTATCTTGCTGTGTAATATCTTTTCCATCGTGTTGGAGGATGTCATGGTTGGCGAGTGCATTTAGCACGGGACATGGGCTGCGCACTGTTTGTCTTTAGACTTTGTAATTATGCATCAAGTACTCTCGACTTACCATCGTCAGGTCCAGGGGGTGACCAAGGTATCTTCTGGGATAACGCGCTCGCAAGTACAGCAGATAGCATCAGTAGAAACAGCTTCATCATGATTGTTTTTTCTGATCCTTGGCTCCAGTATTCAGGTGGACTTTAGGCCCAAATATATACCCTTGTGCAGAATAAGGGATGAGGGCCGTTGACACTTCCAAATTATTCTATTGGTCTATGCATCAAGTAAGGAGTAAGAGTGCATTCCACTCACATCAACCATGCATGCTCACATGTCCTGGAATATGCAATAATTCTGCAAGAAACCCGTCCTTGAGATCTGTCACAAGAAGAAAGAAAAGCAAATATTTCAAGTTTTAGCAAATTCAAAATGTCCAGACTGACTGTCGGATTGGCCTTGGTAGCCAGTCTCGAAGGCACATAACGTCACCAACTACAGAGTGCTGCAGGATGTGCTTCGGTGTACAGAGTAGTGAGAGGATAACGAATTTGTGACATGTATATGTCTAGTCGACTCCTTTGCGATGGAAAATAGTTTATATAACGTCATGAATATACTCTACGCTGTTGTCTACTGCACATCTTTGGCTCTCCTAGAAGCAACCACAAATCATTTCAAGATCATTGCCATATAAGCGGTCAGCTGCACTGGGTAGTGTTTCTACAGTCACCTTCCGAGCAGTTTGTGGTAAGACCGGTGTATTGGAATATTCGCAAGAACAACTTGGTACATGCGATATTTGTACAATTACTCAACAGAAATATTCATTCTGAAGAATTTCTTCAGACTCTGCATTGGCGTTGATATTCCAAGGTTCCGATACCGTGATGAGCCAAGCCCTAAGACAATGCCAAGCCCCACCTCGTCAGAAAAACCGAGGTCCATGAGATCCACAAAGCCATTGAGAAACAATATGCTTGTCTTCTCTGTGTGCAATTCATTCTCTTCTTTTACCTTTGTCAGTGTTGTACGATGCCCCCTGACGGTGCAATTTCTGCCGAATCCCTCAGGCTACGGTTACATCCAGCTAACCAATCTCCGACTAGTTCCTGCGCTATGGAGACACTAGTGTCAAGAAACTGGACGAGATGGGGCTAATATTCTCGGCCCAGACGATACGAAACAAGACCGAGTTTGACCGAGTCCGCACGCCATCGTTTGGCGCTCTTGGACGAGGACAACGCCGACCTCCTCCACTTCGCCGACCGGAACGTTCCCACAGCTTCCCACAAAACCATGACAGATTCACCCGCTTCAACAGCAACACCAGCGGTCCACCATCCCGCACGGGCCCCAGTCGCCTGTACACAATGTCGACAAAAACGTCTGAAATGCAATTCCGGCTATCCGCAGTGCTCGAGGTGCTTGTCCGCGGGGTCCAACTGCACGTACATCCCCTCGCGCCGTGGCCAACGTCCGCCCAAAAACCGACCCGAGCTGGACTCGGTCTCTCAGCATATCTCAACCTTTGCCATCCAGACCCCGCGATCCTCCTTTCTCCCCGCCACCCCGAATACCGCGCTGCCTCTCTCGCTCGCTGACACCCCGGCGCCAGGGGAGGTGTCGCAGCCCGTGAACCTTGCCCCCGGTCCGGCCTCGACGACCTCGCCGCTGGCCAGCTTCACCACTACGGCCACCACCTCGTCTCGCATCCATTACAATGAGCGTCTGGTCAACTATTACTTCAGCAACTTCCACCCCGCGCATCCCATCCTCCTCCCGCATTCCCTGTACGCCACGCAGGGCTACCCGGACTACCTGCAGGCGGTGGTGCAGTTCGTCGGCAGCCACTATGCATCCACCCCGGTCGATTGGCAAACGCGAGAGGAAACGGTCCAGGCGATCATGAGTAGCAATAGCCCGCAGACACCAGAGATGGTGCAGGCCCGGTTGATCTGCGCACTGGCGATCCACGCCCGATACGAACTCATGGACTCCTTCACCATCTTCCAAGCGGCAACCGATCTAGCCATTCAACTCGGCATGGACTGCGCGAGCTTCGCCGTGCAACATGGGAACCAGAACCACATGCTCGAGGAGAGTCTGCGACGGACATGGTGGGAGCTCGTCTTCAGCGAAGGCATACTATCGGGTCTGTACCGACACCAGCGATTCACACGCGCGACATATTTCTCTGACGTCCTCCTACCCTGCGAGGAGACCGACTATGAGAATCTCGCCATCCCGGACCCATCCAACCTCGTGTCCCTGACTCAGTTCGACAAGCGAATCTTCAACCCCAACAGTGTCGAATTCTCCTCATACTCATATCGCATCGAGGCCGTCCGCATCTTCGTCAACGTGCTCACCCTCACCGAGCCCGATTCCAACATGCGCCCGTCGCAAGTCCACGCCGTAGACCACGCCATCGCCGGGTGGACCCACCACCTTCCAGACGGGAAGGGCGATATCCTCCAACCGGACGGCAAAGGCGACGAGATGCTCTTCCAGGCGTACATGATCGTGCAATACGCCAGCATGTTCCTGCATTTCCCGCGCAGCGATCTCATCTCCATGCTCCCGAATCCGGACATCGCGTGTGCGCAGAACGAACCCCATGTGTCGCCGACGACGTCCCAACGTCTCCACGGGTTGAAAGCGATTGTCGCCTCTAAGTGGATCTTTAATCTAGCGGCATTGCGACTCCCCGTGATTAAACACACGCCGTTGTTTATTTGTGCGTTGCTGAGTGCGGCGATCGTGCAGTTATCTGCATTGTCCAAGAGGAGTCAAGACGAGAACATCGATATCACGGAGTGCTATGATTCCATGTACTTGGCGATCGGGGTGTTAAAGTCGTTCAGTAAACATTGGCCCTTAGGGCAATCTGCTCTGCAGGAGTTGCAGAAGGTGGCTAGTGAGGTCTTGAAGGTTCAAACGACGACACAAACCCTACCCGAAGATGATGGCTGGACTTGCAATATCGATTTCGAAGGGGTTCAAGGGTTATTACATTTTAATCGTGATATGGCAGCTTGAAGAAAGTGTGGTCGAGAGACTTTTAGTGCCAGTGGGGATTTTTGTTAGCGTGATGGAGATGCAGATTAGGTAAGAACCATAGACATTAGAAAATCGAATTTAAATCGAATCAAATCAAAGGACCCTCAGAGTAATCGACGTAATCTTCAGCCCTCTAGAAAATCATTCGGATCGTGCCATATATTGCGCCAGTACTTTTGTTAAGACCGACGAACCAGGATATCGGGGATGTTACCCGTTGAAGCGAGAAAACGGCGTCGCGTAATTTAGTAGTTTTAGCATTCTTTAGCAGCCTAGCCAGACCTTTTCTCCCTTTCCCATCCTCAACAACTCCGCCGGTCGAAGACGTGATAAAAGCCACGTATGAGCTGAAACCCAAGCTCTGAGGCACTTCAAAGGGAGCATATAAAGTGAACGCGACCGAAGTAGCCGAGTATTTTGAGTGAATCAGGGGGAGGGCAAAAAGTGGCATGAGAACAAGCTAAGAAAAAGAAAGAGAAAAAAAAAAGACACATCATGGGTCGCTTTTCCGGCGCAGCGAGCAGACTGCATCGCACCCTGCAACTCAGTGGTGACACGAATCAGTGGAAGAATCGAGATCTGATCCCCTTGCCTCCAGGTACGATTTACCGGAATGCGAAGAAGAGTCTATACAGCGTCTAACTTCCGAGCGCAGATCGCACGACTTGGTCCAGCTGGGACTTCCTCTATCTATGGAGCACCGTCTTCTTCACCACATTCGGCTGGCAAATCACTTCCTCGCTCCTGGCCCTTGGTCTGAATGTCTGGCAATCCATTCTCTGCAACATCATTACGAAATTCCTCCAGACGGCCGTGGTGTTCTGTGTCGGATGGCCCGGTGGAGTCTGGCACATTGGCTTCACGGTTAACTCCCGCTCCGTGTTTGGAATGTGGGGATCGTATGTGCCGGTCATTCTGCGTATTTTCCTCTGCATTATCTGGTATGGCGTCCAGGCGTTTACGGGTGGCCAGCTGGTGGCGATTATCCTGTCGACGATCTTCTCCGGCTATCATCATATGGAGAACACATTGCCGGAATCGACGCATATGACCACCAAGCAGTTCGTAGGATATGTCATCTTTAATATCAGTGAGTTTATCTTCCTCTGATTCGCGCCGGCAACAGAAGAACTGACGCGGTTCAGTCTCGCTCGGACTCTTGTGGGTCCCCCCGGACAAGCTGAAGAAGCCTTTCAAGCTCATCGCCGCTATCAATCTCCTCGTCATTCTGGGACTCGCGATCGGCCTCATCGCCGGTGCCCGAGGTGGCTCCCTAGGTACCCTACAAACATCCCAGCGAACCGACAACCTGGGATGGACCTTCATCCACGGTTTCGCGGTCGTGTTCTCTGGCAACGCAGTCGGAATGGCAAGTCACAGCGATTTCTCACGTTTCGCCCGACGACCAGGAGCCCAAGTCAAAGGACAGCTCTTCTCGTTCCTGATCTCCGGAAACGTCGTGCCCATCCTGGGAATTTTCGGCACTGCGGCTGCCGCGAAAATGTATGGCGACGTGAACGAACTGGGTCTGTGGAATCCCCCGAACATCCTGCAAATGTGGCTGGACAACCAGTACCATAACAAGGCCATGCGAGCCGCGGCGTTCTTCGTCGCCTTCGGCTTAACATCGAGTATCATGGCCATGAACACCATCGAGAACGGTGTTTCAGGCGGCATGGACATCGCCGGACTTTACCCCCGGTACTTCAACATCCGTCGTGGATCGTATCTGCTGGCTGCGATCTCCGTGGTAATCAACCCGTGGCAGATTATCGCCAACGGAACTATTTTCACCAACACTCTCAACAGCTTCGGAGGTGAGTTTCCCACCGCCATACAACCCTTTAGTCAATCCCATACTAACCGCTCCAGTCATCCTGTTCCCCCTCATGGGCACCATGGTCGCCGACTACTACGTCGTTCGCAAGCAGAAGCTCAAGCTATCAGACCTCTATCGCGCCGACGCAAGTAGCATCTATTGGTTCGAGGGCGGCTTCAACTGGCGTGCCTTCACAGCCTGGTTAGTCGGGTTCGCACCCAGTGTTCCTGGTCTCGCTGCATTAAACCCCCATAACACGGGAATCCCGATCGGCTTGACGTATACATTCTACCTGTGGCCTATTGCGGGATTCTTCGCGTCGTTCGTGCTTCATGCTGGTCTGTGCTATCTCAGTCCCCCGGCGGGTATTGGGGCGGTGGATGAGCAGGAATTTCATGACCCGATGTATAGTGAGCGGTCGGATGAGATGCAGAGCCAGACCATCACCGCGATGGAGAAGGGTCAACATCGGTAGATTGACTCTGGTCTTTCCATGGCGAACGATGTGAGTTGGGACGGGGGTTGTGGTACCTTGGTTATACCGACCGGATGAACGTTGTTGTGTCCTTTTCTAAAAAAATTCCATTCTATGTAGTAAATAATAACACTCTCGCTTAATACATGTCATAATGTGATTTGACGGTGTCCTTCCTTTTTCCCATAACCTCCCCGATCGTGTAGTACGTATACATCTGGCAACCCAGACGGCAGTCTCGGCACGCAACATCCAAGTAAGTTGATCGTTAGGCTAACTTCCCGACTTCACCGAAAGGGATCCACCACTTGCTTCGGTTGGGATTCTAGCGTTTCTAAGTGGGTCCATGGGACAGTTTCTTGACTCAAGAGTCAAGACCAAGCAAATTGATCATGATATGTTTAGAAGATCTTGGGATAGTGTTGGTCTAGGGAAAGTTTCCATTGGCGACTGTGGCCCAACGGTAGAAAAGGTCCCCACATATATAATCCAGTCTACCGGGCGAACCCCTGTCATCGATCTAGATCACTATCAACCACCACAACAGCCATCATGATTGCTGAAATTCACTCTCTTGCTGAGTACGAGGCTGAGCTGGCGAAGCCAGGTCTTGCCGTCTTGGACTTTTACGCTCCTCATTGTGGTCCTTGTCATGTATGAACTTTCGACCTTACCCTACCTGCTTGTTGGTGAGACTAATGGATCCGGAAGGTAATCGCACCTCTATACAGCAAAATCGCTGAAGACCAGAGCAGCGTACGCTTCTACAAGGTATATCGCCTCGATGTTCTTGTGTATGCCAGTGCTAATGCAGATTCTACAGGTCAACGGATTCGACGAAGCGGGAGCGGAGGTGCAGAAGAAAGCAGAAGTCACTTGGTGGCCAACATTGGTGGTGTACAAAGATGGCAAAGAGATCTGGCGAGACCGAGTGCCAAACCCTCCCTCTAGAAAGCCGTTGGAGTCGTTGGAGTATTACCTGAAGACTGTGGTTGCTTGAGTTTGATTTTGTCCATATTATCTATCAGCTTTTGAGCATTGTATTGAATTTAGTGCATTTTTGTCTTTGAATATTTATTGCAATGCATGACAGATTAAATTTTGACAGGGATTATTTCTGCATGTAATCCAGAGCCACTACTGTTAGGGGCTTGTCGGGTTGGCTCTTCTCCGGACGAAGATTGTTGTTCTCGCATTGTGGGATTTACCCGATCGTCGGCAACGTTTCCTTCCGGGGAAGTTGAGAAGAGCGACAAGACCGAAGTTGCGCGATCAATGCAGACAATCGGCGTCGTAAGCTGACTAACGATATAACAGGTGGCAACACTGCGAGAATGCGCTGCAGTCGGTGCTTAGTGATCTACTCAATCACTAGAGGCCTAAGCTACGGTATTGGGTAGTTTTCGTAGCATGATGCAGTCAGTGCGGATCGGCGTGGACGTCGGTGGTAAGACAGCAGCTTCGGGCATTGCCTCGTATAATCATGCAACATCAGCTCACACCCGGTAGGAACAAACACCGACGCGGTGTTAATCGACCTGGGCCAGCGAGAAACACCCTCTCGCGGCATTCTCTCATCACACAAGGCGCCAACGTCCCCCGACGTTACCACAGGCATCCAGGAAGCTATTAACACGGTCCTCCGGGACTCTCAAGTCGCTCCGGAGAATGTGGCGTCCGTGACTATTGGCACAACTGCCTTCCTGAACTCCGTGCTGGAACAAGACCCCCGTCGTCTAAGCAAGGTTGCCATTATCCGATTGTCGAAGTCGTTCCTGCGCGATGTCAAGCCGTTTTCCGAATGGCCAGCTGGACTGGCCAGTCTGATTAACGGATACGTGGGGTACATCGATGGCGGTCTCCATATTGACGGGTCTCAGGAGGCGCCGGTGGTCGAGTCGCAGGTCGTTCGAGAGTGTGAGAACATCAAGGCACTGGGTTTGACAACTGTCGTCGTGGCCGGTGTTTACTCGCCTATTGATGAGGTGTTCCGGCAAGAGGAAACGGTGCGGGAGATTGTTGCCCGCGAGATTCCGGGGGTGGATGTCGTGTGTTCGAAGGAGATCGCCAATATCGGTATGTTTGACATTCTGCCCCTCACAGATCGGGTCAGCGAGGGTAATGCTAATGAGCACGGTGTAGGGTTCCTGGAACGGGAAAATGCCGCTATCCTCAATGGTGCCATCTTGAGATACGCGCGCCAAACAATCCGACGCTTCCGCGGTGCGATGAAATCCCTTCATCTGCAGTGTCCGCTATTTCTGACGCAGAATGATGGCACCATCATTGACGCGACTACTGCAGCAAAGACACCCATCCGGACGTTTAACTCCGGTGCGACGAACTCTATGCGCGGCGCCGCATATCTAGCCGGAGAAGATCTGGCTAATAAGTCCACCATTGTCGTTGATATTGGTGGCACCACCACCGATGTTGGGGTTCTCCTTCCTTCTGGATTGCCACGACAAGCCTCTGCTTATGTGAAAGCAGCGGGGATCAAGGTGAACTATTCTATGCCCCATTTGTATTCTGTCGGACTAGGCGGAGGATCCATTGTCCGTGATGGGCAGAGAGGCGCCAAGAACGGGGCTGTTACTGTTGGCCCAGATTCCGTTGGACATAGACTCCTCACTGAAGGTCTCGTGTTTGGTGGAGAGGCTCTGACTGCAACTGATATTGCTGTTGCCGGTGGTCAGTGTGTTGTCGGCAATGCGGAGTCCGTTAAGCATCTGGCTTCTGAGTTGGTATCTGCGTCACAGGCACGGATCAAACAAATCTTGGAACGGTCCATTGACCTCATGAAGACCTCGCCAGAGCCATTGCCAGTGCTCCTTGTGGGAGGAGGTGCAGTTCTGGCTCCTGCAGAGCTAGAGGGTGCATCAAAACTGATCAACCCGCCATTCTTTGACGTAGCGAACGCGGTGGGAGCAGCATGCGCCAAGGTCGGTGGAACGGTAGATAAAATTACCAGCATCGCGAATCAGTCCATCAAGGACGCCGTTGAAGAGGCAAAGAAAGCTGCCATTGAACGAGCTATTCAAGCTGGCGCTGTTGAGGATAGTGTCTTCATTGCTGAGGTTGAGTCCATGCCTATTCCATATATTTCCAATCAGTTGAGAACTGTCGTCAAGGCAATTGGAAATCTGGACACCGAAAGGTCGATGAGCATGTTTACTGACAATGACGATGGGTCCGTTGAGGAGGATACGATAGATGAGAACCCCAGGACCACGGAACACCTTCAGGTGACGGAGGCTATCCCAGTTGACCATCTTACCTACCGTCCCAATGTTGTCTTCAACGAGAAGGCTGGCTGGCACGAATGGCTTCTAACAGAAACCGATCTGAACTACATCGCAGACGGGGCGTATGTCCTCGGCTGCGGTGGCGGAGGAAGTCCAGATGCAGGCCGTATCCAACTACAGGAAATGCTCCGTCAGGGCTACAAAATCCGGTGCATTGATCATTCCGTCCTGCCGGACGATGCATTAGTCTACTGGGGAGGCCGGATGGGATCACCGGCAACGACGGTGGAGCGACTCCAAGCCCACGAAACAGTGGATGCCATCGGTCAGCTCATGCATTACATGGGTCACAAATCCTTCGACGCGGTGATGGGCCTCGAAATAGGCGGGTCAAATGGCCTCGAAGCCTTTCAATGGGGCTCGGATCGATTCTACGACCGCCCCGTTATCGATGCGGACTTTATGGGCCGCGCAAATCCCATGATCTGGCAGACTACAATGGCCGTGTATCGGCCCGGAGAACTCACACCATGTGCAATTGACTCCGGCGATGGAAGGTCTGTCATCATGCCCCGAGCGGGTGATGATGAGATGGTCGACCGGGTGCTCCGTGCTGCTTTGACCGAAATGGGCTCTTTAGTTGGCCTATCAGCTCGCCCCACCAATGGTGCAGCTGTTAGGGAATTTGCCATTTTGAATACCGTGTCACTATCATGGAGAATTGGGAGAGCCATTGCCCAGGCTGCTCAATATAGTACACTTCTCACAGTCCCAGAAGCCATCATTGCTGAAGCCGGAGGACCCCAGTCCGCCAAGGTCCTATTCCGAGGCAAGATCTCTGCAATCGAACAAACGGTATACAAAGGACATTCATACGGCGAGCTCATTATTACCGAAGTCCCCGCCGAGGATGATGACCAGGCCACTAATCAGAATTGCTCTCCTGCGGTTGCGCAAGGCGGGCACATGCGCATCCCTTTCAAGAATGAGAACATCTACGCTGAGCATCATTCCACCGACGGCTCGAAGAAGATCGTTGCCAGCGTGCCGGATCTCATTTGCATCTTGGACAAGGAATCGGGCAAGCCGATCGGTGTGCCGGAATATCGGTATGGCTACCAGGTGGTGGTGCTGGGATTAGCCTGCTCTCCACATTGGTCCAAGACGGAACGAGGGCTTGAGATTGGTGGACCTAAGGGATATGGATATGATTTCGCATATGAGCCGTTGGGCGAGTATTTTGAACCCAGGAGTGTGATTGATGAGTTTAAGGAGGTTAATTAGGCCGCGCGCAACATATCTTACTATAGAATATTTAATATTAGCGTCAATGAATACTTTGGACTTTGTGTAAGACGATTTCCCCACTTACAGACGATATGGAACCATGAAGCTGCGATATCTACCCGAGATCATTCAAGTGGAGAATCCGAGAGCTTCATCCACAGGAGGGATTATCCGCTCGGGCGGATGTTGACCCGAAGGCTTCCAGTTTCGTGTCAAACATTTCAAACATTTCAAAAAGCACAAACAATCTAAACCCTCCAAACATTCCAATGCGTTCCTAGTCTCTTCATGACTTCTCTGCCCCGTCCCAAGTGCAACAACCTTTAGAAGAAAGTAACCAAAATAAGTTAAAAGTCAAACTCAGAGGGTAGATTGAGGATGAGATTAATCCTTAATAGCTCTCTAGGGTTTCCGGTAAATACTCATAACTGAGGTTAAGGCTCGTGGGCATACCGAATGTGTGCTACCAGTATATTACCTATGGATATATATATCGACAGAAGTCGTATACTACACTGTTCGCGTTGAAGCGAGCCAGAACACTGGATTCGGACACAAAACAAGCCCTTCTGCCTAGATTTGCTATGGTTCATCGCTGCCTGTATATACGATTTATGCCTTGGCTGACGAGCGGTAGCAGTGGACACATTGCAGATCTCTCGTATTCGACGCAAGTCAGGCAACAGCAAGCGTCCTGTGAACCGTCCACCCCCAAGCTGCAGACTCCATTTCTTTTATACTTGCACGTTCCCTCTCATATCCCGCCTTAGGCAATTCAAGACTTGGATGGAGGCAACATGAGTTGTAAGTGACTTGAAATGTGGGTGTACTATATAGCATGCTGATGAGCAGTCCCCGAAGCTATTGTTGATTGGGTTACGTGGCCCTTCAGGACCCTCGAATTTAGAGTCATCTTGCTGGGTGATTATGACTGTGGTAAGACTACTCTACTTTACCAAATGAAGCTGGGAGAGTTGGTCAATACCATTCCAACTATCGGCTTCAATGTTGAGACAGTCGAATACCCGAGAAAGTATCGATGGAATATTTGGGACATGTCCAGTGAGTGAGCCCACAGTATGCCTGTTCTGCGTTGTACTATAATGCCAATCCTTATTTCTGTCCTTCATAGCACTGGCGTATCAATGACGAGTTACAGTCTCTAGGAGGTCTGTCGAGCAATTGATCCACAGCTACTTTCCCGGGACAGACATTGTTCTCTTTATCCACAACTGCGATCCGCAACAGCCAGAGCCGATCTATGATTTTCACTACTTTGTCGACTTTGTCAATAAGCACGGTTGTAAACATATGTGGATTCTCCTAAATAAACAAGACACGCTTCCCGCAGAAAGTGCCCCAGAGATTGTCGACGGTCTGCGGAAAAAGTATGAGAAGGAGATGGCTAAGTACGATCAACTCTCATGGAAGATTTTGGATCACAAGCTCAGCGCCAAAACGGGAGAAGGGGTTCAGGAAATTCTTCACCAACTTCATTCATCTGCGAATCTTCTTCTGCGGACTCGACCGAAACCACAGCCTCAACCTCGCGCTGAGCCTGAGCAGGATCCCGCGCCGAACCCGGCTCCAGAGATAGCAGAGGACACAGTATCCAGTCCGAGACTCAGCGGGCCTATCAATAGAAAAGCTTCACAGGATTCTGTCAATGCCCAGGCCTTTTGGAACTCGTTTGTTACTGGAGATATACCAGTGTGGGATCATCATGCCCACCTAAAGGTCATCTATATTGTTGTTCTGGAATATATGAAACAAGGAAGGAATACGCTTGCTATGGCAGATACCATGCTTACACATCTTAGACGGTTGAGAAACAGCCAGCCAGAGAAATTTGGAAATAGAGAACATCGGTAAGCTCTCAATCAATGTCCGTTTAAAAGCCTAGTATACTAAGAGCTTGTCAACAGCACAATGACTATTTTCTGGATCTTACAGATACAAATCGCCATCAGGGACTACAGGATGAAAAAGAAACTTGGTAGTAATCCGTTATGGACCGATTTTTACAATGTTTTATTTCATACACCGTCCGTGATGGACCCTCGTCTCTGGAGCTCGTATTATAATGCAAAACATCTTTTTAGCCCACGAGCATGGGATTCATGGGTCCCTCCTGATCGTCAGCCACTGCCTGTCCTGACATCTGCTCTTGACATGCCTGCCAGTCTATCTACGCTACAAGGGGATCCAGCCAGACTGATACGATTCGCTTTCGTGTTCATCAGGCAATGCAAACACATCTCAGAATCATGCGACGAAGATGCTGTACGAGAAGCCCTTGCCACACTCCAATCAACGACGATCCGTCTACGGGCTTCAAACAAGGGGATACCACCATATTCGGAAACGCAAGCCCGGTTCTGGCTGCAAATGGTCCGCACATGTCTACAGTCATTGGAATTAGCTCAGACACGAGATAAAGAAATTCTATCGTCTCAATTGAGCTTTGACGATTTCGTAGCCCTTTTCGACCTCACACCAATTTCATGGAAGAGATACTATTCCCAAAGAGCATGGGACAGTCTCACTGCTCGAGTTCAATTTGTCCCTCCAGACAGACGCGCGTTGCCAAATGTTATTAATATTTCGACTCATCGCCATGAGGTCGACGCGATAATCAAGGGGATCGAGAAGGAGGCACTACCCCCGGAACTGGGATCATTGGAGGATGTATTATTGGCTACGTGCGCGGAAAGTGTGGAACCGCCTGGGAAGAACGAACAGAGAGTCGACGTTGACGCTTATCTTTCCTGTTGTGATGACAGTTTAAACTATGACAAGGGTGATTTTTGATGATTGAATGATATGGCATGTATTTCACTGAGCAATATGATAAGTGCCCCCACTGTACGGAGTATAAGGGAGCCAAAGGAAGCCAAAAGGAAGCCGTGAATTAAAGCCGATAAAGACAAAGTTCAACTATATATATACTATAGACATATTTGAATATATATTGATTATATTGGGTCAAAGATATCAAGTCTCGGATAGCTCAAGCTCAATAACCCTTAATACAGATAAATACCCTGGATTCTGGAATCTCTGAAGTTTTTGGTCGGATTCCAGCGAGAAAGGTGATCGTATCTTCATATATTTAGTCAGGAATCCATCAACTACTATACACTAACATATGGGTTGCAGCTCGATGACGTATACATATATGCAAACAGAAAGTTGTCTACTTCTAAAAGCATCCATCATACATAGACACCAAACAGCAAAGAAAAGGGGCCATTATTTCCAGCCAAAAATGGACTGTATCTATCTAGCTCGAGCAATAACACGGCTCAGGTACTCATCCACACGGCCAGTGTCGCTGAGCGCCACAACCAGACCGACATATCCATCTGGACGCACGACAACCAGCGCACCGCGTGCCGGGTCAACTCCATAAATGCCGTATACATCTTCAAGCTCGTAGCCGCTGTAAAAGGTCATCTCGCTCTGCTCTTTCACGCACACGGGGAGACCGCGCCAGGTTATCTCACCTGGTACGCGTGGATAGACAATGATCTGTTCAATGAGGGAGGCGGGGAATTGTGGGACGAGGTTTGCTGTTGCAGTGACTGATGTTGCAGAGACACCGTTGGCATCGAGTAGGTCGGTTGTAAGAAGAGAGAGGAGACGGAATCGCCCGGTCGAGGGCAAGTCTGGATTTTCTGGTGTTAGCGGGGGCCTTCTTTGTAGTACTGGGGTTGAGGATGGGCGTTGGGTTTACTGCGTGCGTACCGTCTTGGATATCCCGGTGCCACCCGTCCGCAAAGCGCTTCAGCTTGACGTTCAGCAGGCGGCGCCCGGGCCTTAGAATTCCGGAAAGGAAGTCCTTGCCGGTGATGAGGCCGGCGGGGGCGCTCTTAACCAGTAGATTCTCGTTGTACTCTACGCCGCAGCCGCTGGTAAAGCCGCAGCCGGTGTTGAAAAGGTCGACGAACTCGGAGTGCGAGAGACCGGACTTGGACTCGGCTGTGCCTACCTTGTCTGAAAACCCGCTCGAGAATTTGCGGTCGAAATCGATAAGCCGTTGCGCGTTCGCGTGGCGTTCCGTGTGGTATGTGTCGAGGAGCGGGCTGGGGCTCTGTTCGTCCACCGGGGGAGGGGTGACTCCATTGATGTGGTAGGCGAGCTTCCAGGCGAGATTGTAGGAGTCCATCATGGAGACGTTCATTCCTTGGCCGGCCTGGTACACCCCGTCAGCTATCCACATCAAAGCATAGCAAAGGATTAGCACAGGGCATGCCTACCTTAGGACTATGAGTATGGCAGGCTAAGATTATTAGCTCGAAACGTGGACACAAAGGCCTTGGAAACCGGGGAGTACTCACCGTCCCCGACAATGAACACGCGCCCAAGCCCGTTGGAGTCCTTAACGATGAACTCAGGACAAACCCGCTGCCCGATCTGGTACGCTGCCCACCAATCGACGGCATCACCTCTCTTGGGCCGGACGTAGTAAGGCTTGAACACATCCTCCGCCTGCTGCAAGATCCCCTCCAACGTAACCTTACTCCGTCTCCCCTTCGCCTCCTTCTTCAGGTCCGCGTCCGCATCCAGCGCCGCCGCCTCTACAGACCCCGGTATATTCACATACAGCCGCGTGATGTACTCCCCGGTACTAATCCTCTCGCGCGGGATAACCATAACCGACCCCGCGGGCGAATGGATGGCGCACCGCCGGCGGATATCCGGGAAGTCCGTCTCGACAACCAAATCCACAACCCCCCAGATGTAGTCTAGCGACTGGCCCTCCAGCTGCAGCCCCATAGCCCTGCGCACGACCGAGTGCGCCCCGTCCGCGCCAACCAGGTGCTTGGTGCGGACTTCGCGCACAACCCCGCCAACCTCAACCTTCGCAAACACCGGAAACTGCGCGTCAGCGTCTTCGTCAATGCGCATCGAAACCAGCTTGCTCTCCCTCACGACCCCGCGCGCCGAGTAGCGGAGCAAATCCGTCTCCATGATCCGCTCTATGCGGCCCTGGTGAATGGTCGCCTCGTACTTGAACCGCGCGGGTGGGATCACCTCAGGCACGCACGAGCGCCGCTCAATGATCTTGTGCGGATCGTCCGAGGTGCTCCAAAAGGCGAACTCCCACATCTGGCACGCCTCGTTCTCGATCTCGTCGGAGATACCCAGTGTCTTGAAGACCTCGAGCGTGCGCGGCTGGATCCCGTCTGCTTGCCCGGATTTGAGCGTCGAGGGTTTCGAGTCGATGCACAGGACGGACTCGTCCGTGAGCCCGTAGCGGGCGAGGAGCATGTGGAGCATGAGGCCTGCTGGGCCGGCCTGGTTGGAAGGGAACTGGGGTTAGCGACGGCGGTATTGACAAGAGGGTCTTGGAGGGTTCTGGGAGGTGTGGGATATTGGCTTACGCACTCCGACAATGACCACCTCGTACCGCTCGATCCCATCTTCTGGCGGTTCATGCTTTGGGCTCAAACGTGGGAGTGGCGGTGCGAAGGAGGGGAGGGCACGGAGGTCGCGCCAGCTGGAGGCCTGTTCGGTGAAGACGGGCATGATGGGCTGGTGAAGGCGCACAGAGGCTGAGGAGGTTTGCAAGCTGCAAGAGCAAAGTGCAGCGGGCTCTATCTTAGGTATGTATCTCTACCGTTCTTTATCTAAAGTAGCGATTCCATGTGTACCCGGCGCAAAGGTGGGGACCCCGCAATAATAGGACGAACTCGTAATCGGGAAAACATCAATGGAGCGGATATACGGGCTGCAAGAGCCAGGAACAGCCTTCCAATAAGCAACACTGGCC
The DNA here is from genome assembly GCA_008274985.1 of Aspergillus sojae. NCBI lineage: Eukaryota > Fungi > Ascomycota > Eurotiomycetes > Eurotiales > Aspergillaceae > Aspergillus > Aspergillus sojae. The sequence goes on along the minus strand of CP035528.1, from coordinate 5,217,030 downwards.
CAGATCATCGTGCTTGGTGGCTGGAGCGTCTTTTGCGGTGGATACACCCCGTGAGTGCACCCCGCGAGACACCCCGCCATCGGGTGCTCTAGACTGCGGGGTGAAGAAAATCACCATAGCCCGAACAAAGGTATGCGCAGTGCAATCGGGCTGCGTTCGAGCCCAACCTGGCCAATTTAGGTCGACCCGACTCGAAAAAGCCCGTAAATTGATATATATTTTTTTTTTATATATATAGTCTTGATCTAGATAGAAATCTAGCCAAAATCTAGAGAATCTATAATTTTGGACCATATAATCCGGGTTTTCTAGGTTCGTGGCGGGTGTTTTCGGGGAACCCAGTCAACTCTAATTACAGAGTAAACCAAGAATTCCTAGTGTTGCCTTTCAAATATCTGTCGACACCTGTCTCCACCCTAACAGGGTATATCTGCTTCATTCTGATTCCAACGCCGCGCACAGGGCCGTCGAAAACGCCTGTGAGATGCCCCATCTGCCGAAGCGAGTGAGGAGATCGGTCAGCCGGTGTAGGTGACTGACATTGGAAAATGTCGCGTCGCCGAGAAGCTGTCGCTGGAGGTCATGGGGATTCGTAAATCCGCCTACTAGCTTTATCTCGGGGGCGTCGAAGGCGCTGGCATCAATCGTATGGCCACCGCCCACGTGAGTAAAGCAGAACCACGCCAGAGCTGCGGTGAAGAGCGCTCGAGGGACGTGGATTGCGGGCTCGGATGACACGCGCATCCGCTCAAGATACCGCTGCATGAGTAGCGCATGCACCAGGCACCTGCTCGCGTCCTGGGAGGTCGCCCACGAGCGGACGAGAGGGGCGCTGGTGGAAGCAGAATTCGCGCCCTCGCGGCCACTGGCCTGCTCCAAGAGGTCGATATCTGCGTAGATGCCCATGAAAACTAGGTGCCACAGAACTGTTAAGTTGAAGGGGTCCTCCTCTGCATCCAGGGAGAAGTGGGTGGTGTATATCCGCCACCAGCGCATGAGGGTATTGGACAGATGTCTGGATTCATGTTCGTCCAATGTATTCGATCGTCGGGCCTCAATGACATGTGCGTTAATGCTGTCTAGGACCCCGTACGCTGAAAATTTCGAGCACGGCACGGTCGCCTGCAGTGGGTCGTCTGAAATGTCAAACGTCAAGGACTGTGCGGCCGTTGTCTGGAAGAGTTCGGCCCAACGCGACGCGGTAGGTGCTGCAAACAACGCATCAGAGATTCCTCGATGGTATTGGCTCAGGCGATGCTTCCGAAGAGGGTCGTGATGTAACAGACTCGCCAGCTCCGCATCGTGGATGTCCAGTGCGATTTCTACCCGTCTGCGCTGTTCCTGGTCGATCCATTGCATCCACTGCTCCTCGAGATTGCAACCGCTTGTATTAGGGCTCGGTGGGTCATGCAAGACTTGTTGTGCATTCCTGTTAGACTCCCGGGCCCATGCCATCACCGTGCCGTGTAGCACATCTGCCAGCACGAGGGCCTTGGGACGGCCCGACAGGATGGCAAAGGTCTGGCCAAGAACAGCGGCTTGCACCATTGACAGCGCATTAGAGCGGCTGTGAGACAGGATCGACTCCCAGGACGCGAGTATCGCTTTGTTCAATCTCTCGAATAGGCGGGTTCCTTGAGCAGCGGCAGAGGCCGATCCGACAAAGAGGCTGCCAATGGAGCAGATCGAGACGAAGAGTAGAGAGTTCTCCATGGTAGGCTTGAAGGAAGGCAAATGTACAATAGGAAGAAGAGAGTTGAAGCGGCTGAAGAAGAGGTTTGCGAAGAGATTTAGTTGGTCGGCAGAGGGGAGACTCTCATCATTAATGCGAGGCTGCAGTGTCTGCGACAGACCCGCCCGGTATTGCTCGTCCGCCGCAATATTTCCCTGGCCAAAGGAGCCCCCATGGTGGGTGGAACTTGCCTGCGAGATTCGCGCTCCTTCCTCCACCGTGAGTCGCGTGAACCACCTCTGCCTCACGCGTTCGGCCGGTTGCTCTGGGGCAGCCGTCGGGATTGCACCCGAGGGTATTGGCGGAGGCTGGCAGTGAGTGGACACATCGCCTGAGCTGGGTACAGGCAATTGGGGCGGTAGTTGCGCCCACTCCATTACAGCCGATGATAAACTGAGATCCAGAGCGTTGAGGTCCAGCCCAGCGCCCAGAAACCAAGAGTCTGGGTCTGCGGTGCCCACCCCAAGTGCTGGTTGGGGATTAATTGATTGCAGCTCGTCTATCCCAAATCGCCGGTCGGACGCAGCCGGCATAGTGTTGGGACAGTCTGGGGTAAGTGGCGGGGGGTGTAATAGGTTAGGGGACAAAGGGCTAAACATGGCGGTGCCCGGTCCCCGTTGGTTTGGCGACAGAGGTGAAGAGCTCTTCTGATGACTTTTTTCATGTCGTCGCAATACATCACTGGAAAGAATAAGAATGTGTCAGGCAGGGTACATTGATGCCGCGTACGGTGTGAGGCAAACCTGCGGGTGTAGAGCTTGCCACAGACGGAGCACTCATAAGGCCTTTCCTTGGTGTGGCTGCGAAGATGGCGGGTGAGATGTTCCGCCTTGGAGAAAGTCTTGTTACAGGAGAGGCAGCCGCGATTCTGCGCAGCGCCCGATTTTCTTCGCCCCATGGTCTAGCAAAGTGATGATGGGATTGAAGATGCGGAAAAGCACTGGGGAATCTGGAGAGATTGCGGGGGGAAAAAGAGCGGGAGGCCCAGAGGACTGGCAGTGGGCACGTGACTGTTCTGTATATACCTGATAGGTCATGGAACCATGACTTGAGGAACTTAGACGGACAGAAAGTTCCCAATAGGAACATCTCGACCATGAGAGAATCCATCCTTGATCCACGGCATCAGGCCCTTGGAATTTTGAGCATCTTGATGGGAACGAATCCCTGTCAAGTGGGTAAGGTATCTCCACACGGATATCCGGGGTCTAGCGGTGTCCACGACATTCCTGGGGAAGCGAAATGGACAAGGCTAATGGTTCATACAGGCTAGAGGGAGCAAGATGCAGATCTTTCTAGTTTCATATAATTAATATCAGATACTTTTGATACTCACCCCGCCGTTTGTATAATCATCTATATCGCCAAGTCATCGTCGTATGGTGGAGCATACTAAGTAGATCCTCACCCCGCCGGGCGAGTGGGCGAGTGGGTCCGACCCGTGTGTCGTGACCTCAGAAGAGCATGAAATAGTAGCATAAAGACCCAGAAGTACCACCCTAGGGCGTTGAGTCTAATTCACCGAATTGTCCGAGACATAATCTGCACTTGAGAAAACTCGGTCTTTGTTTCTATCCCATACAAGATGGCTTGTACGCGTCCGAAATATCAAACCACTACTTCCGATGTCGAAGGCTATACTCGCACAAAACATGCTTATATCCCCATGCGGGATGGGGTTGAATTGTGCGCTGACCTCTTCCTACCTTTCTCCGCGAGTAAGGAGGGTAAACAGGTGCCCGTGATCTGTAGCATGGGGCCCTATGGCAAGGACAACCATGCCTCCACGTTTGGACTCCCTAAGACCCCGCTTTACGCAGAAATGTACAAGCACATTAAGCCGCTGGGGCCAGATGCTGCATTTGAGCTGTGCGAGCCTACAATTTGGGTACGTGGACAGTTGGACCATTCCAATCGGTTCCTAATTGTTGTGCGCAGTGTCGAGAATATGGCTACGCTCTGCTCCGGGTTGATGTCAGGGGCATTGGAGGTAGTCAAGGGAAACTCGATCCCTTCGGTCTTGAGCGCTCTGAGAAAATCCAAGCGGATGCAGAGGGGCAAGGTAATTTAACCAAGCAATTCCTCTAATTCCTTATGCGAAAGATATTAGAACTGACTTTGTCGGCCAGATCTCTATGACATAGTCGAATGGGCTGCTGTCCAACCCTGGTGCACAGGAAAAGTAGCTTTCTCCGGCATTAGTTACTTTGGCATGGTTGGCTACTGGACCGCAATGCAGAGGCCCCCGCACCTTGCCTGTGTCATGTCATACGAGTCCGCATGCAGTGTGTATCAAGCGGCCCGAAGAGGTGGAATATACAGCAACAACTTCCAGTCCCACTGGTATCATAATATTGTTATTCCATACCAGGGTGGAAGGCGTGACCGTACTCTCACAGAAGAACAGTTGGACGCCAACCGTGTGGACTATCCCAAGCTGCTCACCCTGACAGAATACCCCACAGACGGTGCGTGGGTGGTGTTGGAGAAGGTCCGCAAGTTGTCGGATATCGAAGTACCATTCTACCTCGCGGGGAATTGGACTGATCCCGAGCTTCATTTACCCGGCAACATTCGCGCTTTCAACGGTATCTCCTCTGAATATAAATGGTTGGAAATGCATACTGGAAACCACCTGGGCGCGTTCTATGAGCCAGATCATATTGCACTGCAAAAGAAATTTTTGGACCACTTCCTCTTTGACAAAAAGGAAAATGGCATGCTCGATGTTCCTCGTATCCGGTTGCTACAGCACCACGGTACGGAGACTCTCTATCGCGAAAATGAGGTTTCTTTCCCGCCCCCAGACGCAGAAAATGTTACTTTCTACCTCACCCCAGAGAAGAAGTTGTCCTTCAACCCACCATCCGGGAGCAAGGAGTCCTTTTCCTATGCTGGATTCAAAGATTCTCTCCAATTTCACTTGGAATCCCCATTTCTGGAATCTTTTGAGCTTTTGGGATCACCTTTCCTCGAGCTGGAAGTCTGTACACAGGCTCAAGATCTGGATCTCTTCATTTATCTCCGGGCTGTGGACGCTGAGGAAAATGTGATCGTACTTCGTGGAAATCATGGCGAGCCGATGGACAGCTTCGCTCGAGGATATTTCCGTCTCTCGCACCGGGATGAAGTTGCAAAAGACTTTGCTGAGGAAAAAGTGGTTGCCCAAAAACCCATGGCACGCTCTGAAGTTACACCCGGGAAAGTTTACTCGGTCCTCGTTCCTCTATACCCGGCGGCATTTCTGTTTGACCCGAACCAGACGTTCAGTCTTGAGATCGGTTCGGTCAATACTCCGGGCACGATTCCTCCGATGCGTCATGAGGGTGGCGATAGGCTTCCCGAACGGTTCCAGGGCGAGAACGTTATTCTTTCTCATGGAAAATTGATTCTACCCCGGGTGCGACGGTGAGTTGGATGTGCCTTTTTTGAAGGGCTCAGGGTTATTTCATGCCAGGAATATAGCAATATTGTCGTTAGAGAAAATTTAAAGATAACTGGGTCGTCAGGTTCTGAACACAAATGCTGTAGGCTGCGCAATATTCCGATAACTACTGAAGTTACGGTAAAGCTCAGTGCTCTTACGTATCAAATGCGAACCAGATGATCTCCGGCCTTATCTACTGGTGAGCTGTATATGCCGACAGGTACTGCCAGCTGATAATCATTGCGACCCCCTCGAGCAGCTAACTTGGATGGCCTTCCAATCATACTAGTCTGCGCGCAAAGAGACCCGCCCATTGATGGCTGCCTCGAGCGCTCATGATCACCACAAAAGATTACCACAAGCCAGTGCTTAGGCTCTGTAGCACTGCCTATCACAGCGATAGGCCATGCGATGGAGTCTGTGATTGTCTTTGAGCTCATAATTAATATATGATACGATACAAAACTGTTTATAATATAGTTTAAAAGAATAATTTTAAGACATTAGAAGCATTCTAAGACTGATCCGATCCTATACAAAGTCGGACCGTCGTATACCTATACGTGTCGAACCTAGGAGCAGAAAGTTAATCTTGGATCAGGATCCGCCCTATTTAGAGGTCTACCGTTATACTTTAACGAAGCCTAGCAAGGCACAATGAAAGACCCTGCCAACCGTGGCCCTGCTAATAGGATCGTTTTCCAGATAGTGGCGTGTGGAAAATCAAGGCTTGAGGCCTGGCGAGACCTGCGAAATGCCGCGAGGCTCTGCGTCGCCAAAATTTCCTCACTCGTTAATTCTGGCGAGCTCCACCGGGACTGACCCATTATAGTGCCCGGTACAAACTCTGTAGTTTAAAATATGGTCGGTGGAGAAGCCATCTGGGGCGATAGCGGCGGTGGCTGGAATTTCGGTAAATTTGCCATTTCTGTTATCTCAAGCGGGAGTTCGTGTCAAATGCCTTGTAGAGGAATAGGGTCTTCCATATGAATTACTGGCGCTGCAGGACCCGGAACCTTCCTGAGGGATCACTTTTCCACGCAACCTTGTTCATGATTGTAAGCCGTTTGATGTGGTGTGCAATTCTGTGTTGTCAAAGACTGGAATGTTTAGTTATCTGTCTAGTATTTCCCTTTGGTACCCTATTAGGGAACTAGAAGGTGCCCCCTTTTTTTTATTAGAAAGTAAAATGCAGAGTTTATGATTGATAGATAATAATTATACTGTTCAACAGTCACACTGATACTGTGAAGGCTCATTAACTGATATCCAGATATATGACCAGATTCCACTACTTCAACACTTCACAACCCTATATACATCGCATCAACCTCTCACCCGGAGTATCTAGTCCCACTCATCCCAAAATAGACCTAGATACGGAGTACTATGACATTATCTCCACCTGGTAGTGGGGTATGCCCGGGGTATACATTGTCCCAATTCTGGCAATATAGTGAGCCACGAGACTGAACAATCTTCCACCACCTCCGAAAGCCTTGCGCTACATTCGGGGATATCACCGAGCGTCACTACAATTTGCTGCCCGGGGACCCACACGGTAAAAGTTTAATTTCGACGATAGAGGGCAATTAGCCAGAGGTTTTCTGAACCTTGTGGGGGGTTACGATTCGGTCCGGGGTAAAACGTCTGGGGCAAAACGTCCGGGGTCGGGTGCTGCCGACGCTCCTGTCGGCATCTATTTAACGGCATCAAATTCCTATACAATGGCACTAACTTTGGTCTTTTCTGCAGCCCTGTATCTTTCGATTGAACCAGTGTCTCAAACGATATCTACTTGACGGCCGCTAGGGTCAGCGACAAGGAGGAACTCAAACGCAGCCTTCTGCAACGCACCACAAATCGCCATGGCTGGGGGGAATGTGGATACAGCTATCGCCGGCACTCACGAAATTGCCTATGGCCCTCCTGGTTACAAAGGTCTCATCAAAGAGCCTCGCCTATTCGCTCTCGCATGCTTCGCCTCGATCGGCGGGCTGCTGTTCGGCTATGACCAGGGAGTGATCTCTGGCGTGCTGGTCATGAATAATTTCGTGGGTTCTGCACATCCGGCCCCATAATCTGCGTCTGTCTCCTAATCTCTTCTCGGGCTTAGTCCAAGCATTTCCCAGTCCTAACAGAGGATGCTGCTCTCCAAGGGTGGCTCGTCTCCATCATGACACTCGGCGCTATGTTCGGTGCCTTTGTGAACGGACCGATCTCTGACCGGCTGTCCCGCCGGTGGTCAATCCTGTGCGCAAATATCATCTTCCTGGCCGGCTCGGTCGTCCAATGTGCGGCGGAGAACGTGGCCATGTTGTTTGTTGGCCGCCTCGTGTTTGGCTGCGCCGTCGGTATGCTGGCGATGGTTGTTCCGCTTTACCTATCCGAGCTGGCCCCCCCCAATATCAGAGGGGCTCTGGTGGCTCTCCAGCAGCTCTCAATCACGGTCGGTATCATGAGTAGCTTCTGGATTAATTACGGAACGCAGTATATTGGCGGCACTGGCGCGGGACAGTCCCAGGCCGCCTGGCGGATACCTCTTGTGCTGCAATGCGTGCCGTCTGCCATTCTTGCGATTGGTACATTCTTTCTTCCCTACAGCCCTAGATGGCTGATGAACCAAGGTATGCCGCTCAAAAGGGGGGACGTGTTGACCCTACTGACCCTCAGGCAGGTCGGGAAGATGAAGTACTCCAGACTCTCGTGCGACTGAGGAGAGTTCCTGTCACTGACCATCGTCTTACACTTGAATTTCTTGAAATCAAGGCTGCCCGCCTGTTCGACCAGGAAACTAAGATCGACAAATATGGGGAAGGGGTGTCGGAGATCTATGTCGCATTGCAGCAGTACAAGGAACTCTTTACTGTCTGCCATCTAAGAAAGCGAACCATGGTTGCTTGTCTTCTTCAAGTGCTTCAACAATTTACCGGAATCAGTAAGTTATGTTTCCTTGCTAACCCCGATCCCAAAGTATACGGCTGAGCCTGCCAGATGCCATCATTTACTATGCCCCCCAGTTCTTCGAGGCCATCGGGCTCAGTGGCAACTCCGTCAATCTTCTCGCCACCGGTGTTGTAGGCATTGTTTTCTTCTTCTCCACCATCCCCGCGGTTATGTACCTGGATCGGTGGGGCCGGAGGAAGACATTGATGCTGGGTGCTGCTGGCATGTCCGTTGCTCAGTTAGTCGTAGCAACGTTATACGCAGTGTATAAGACCACGTTCTCGCAACATCCAGCCGCGGGTTGGACTGCATGCGTATTCGTCTGGATCTACATCGGGACGTTTGCCTTCAGCATCGCCTGCGTCAACTGGATCATGCCGTCGGAGATGTTCCCGCCAGCAACGCGAGGCAAGGCTGTCGGAGTCGCAATCGCATCCAACTATCTCTCCAATTTTATCGTAGCCCTTATCACACCTAGGATGTTAGAGTCCATCACCTTCGGGACGTTCTATTTCTTCCTGGTGTTTTGTATCACCTTAGGTGTTTGGACCTACTTCTGTGTTCCGGAGACGAAGGGTGAGCGCCACTTTACGAACTCAGAGATTCATTCCTTGACTAACGATCCATCGCAGGTGTCCCTATCGAGAAGATGGATAAGCTCTTTGGTGGCAATGATGCCCAGGCGGATTTGGAACGCATCGCGGAAATTCGATGCCGTATTGGCCTTACGTCGGATGGAGACACGGATGTCATTCTCAAGGAGAGCAAGGACCTCATGACCCATATTGAAGATACTAGTGTGAAGCATTATGCTTAGAGTTGGCATCGGGTTGGGCTTTTGATAGGAAGAAAGGCGATTGTGTCAACGATAATCAGATAAAGAACGTAACGAAGATGTTTCTTGTCATGCATGATTAGGTACCGTCGAGAGTATCAGACCCGTGACTGGAAAGGCACCATCGCGTAGAATCCAACGTGCGAGATTTTCAATGCTAGCTAGAGGGGGCTGACCAGGTAAAAATGAAGCACGGCGCCAATTGTCGTGGGTATGACACCAAGAAGACTTGAAACTAGCAATGACCCGCATGGCGTGCCTCAAAGTACCAACATGTGTGCCTAGCGGAACCTCACTTGATTTCCACATTGCAAATTACTCAATCTTTGACTGTCAGATCTCGTGGATGAGTGGCCGACGAGAATGGAATATGATGCGCTCTTGTAGCAGGTTTATGATCGAAGTTAACAAATGAACTCCAGTAGATGGGCAAATAGAACCGTCTCTCCTAAGTCACTCGCCATTACTTATTCGAAGTATCATGTACAATCCAAGCACCTATTCCAGGAATATCGCAATTCTGCTGCCCTACTCTACTTCCTAGCTAGGGTTATTGGCGGATCGGGTCGGGGTATGGGGAGAACCCGAACAACTCTTCTCTTCGGTATATAAGTCAAAAGAAAATACAAGAATTATCGCCAATACCTTCAATAGCGAATAGACAGAGGCGCTAGAAACTGGGAGGCAAGTGGGTCAGGATATGTCCCTGGTCAATTGTCAGGCTTTTTGGTGGAAATGGTGGATCTCGCGAAATATAACTGAATAGGAAGTATTGGCGAAGTGAACATTCTTGGCAGTTCGTATCTGGCGATTGTCGTGTAAATTCTCTAAACATGACTAGTCCACAGTTTTAAATACTATGAGATATGTGGATCACTCGAAGGATATGGTCTATGACTCGCCTTCAAATAGAGATATCACAATTACGTCCCAACAGTAAAAATACCTCTTTACAAAACCCTCGAATGTCAATGCTCCTGTCTTGTCCCAGTTTTCGCTGGCTGGCAAGATTGTCGCCGTTACTGGGGAGCCCACGTCATTGGCCTCGAAGTCGTGTGTGGGATGGGTCGTGATAAATTGTAGCAAAATTTATGATACTCTTAACAAGATCGCTAAGAAGTTTGGTAATGCCGTCTAGATATAGTTGTGGCTAATGCTGGAAACTCACACCAACAGGCCAAACTTAGAGTATGATGAGCAGAGCCAGGCCCGCAACAACCGTATCAACTATAATAGTGTAATATAGATGGCCCAGGCCGCTAGTAAATTCTTCAAGCGCCAGGGCAAAGTAAACCTTATCATCACAGCTTCAGTCAACATGATTCTTGTCAACATTTTACTAACACAGTGTATATAATGCCTCTTGAGGCCGTGACTGTGGATCTGCCCAAGAGCCTGGCTGTTGAATGGACTGATTTTGCTCGGGGGAGTTGTATTTCGCCGTGTTCCATTATGACAAAAGATAAGTTGATGTGCCGATCGATGATTTGTATGGCTATGCTAGTATGATTAATTCGTGCTCACAGAGCAGCCCATGGAGCTCTTTGAGAAATGGCTGTCAATGATTCCTGGTGGCCGAATCTGCGATGCAGCTGAGCTGAAATTTGTTCGTCTTCTGGTCTATTATGTAGCCATTCTATATAAGCAAGATACTAATCAATCATCAGACCTATGTTTCCTTGCCAGTGATGCTTGCTGTTATATGACTGGATCTAACTTGGTCATTGACGGTGGCTACACCCTGCCTTGGACGATTTTACAATCCTTGACTAGAATCTTATCTAGAATGCCATCATAGAGTTGCCATAGATCAATTGAAGACAGAGCTTTTAAACACACTGAATTTGCGGTCACCAAGAGTATAAGCACTTCCCCGTGGTTTCCCCACGCATGTACAGCCGGCTATCTTACTATAACGGGCAACGTCTCTCAACCCGTAATTGTGGGGTATTGAATTATGGGGTAGATAATTTCATACTTAGTGCCTGTTCTAAAAGCTACATAGTCTCCCCAGTTTTGCCATCAATGCTAGACATTTCCCACGAAACATTCGCATTGTTCTAGCATTTGAACACATACTCAAGGCACAATGAGGCGGAGCTCTGTCACTGGCCTCGCCGAGGTTACGAGCACTCCTACTGGGTTGCATGGCCTGGTAAAAAACAAGAAATGTCTGGGATTGGCCTTATTCGCATCTCTCGGAGGTGTTCTCTACGGCTATAACCAGGTAATTTCATACGATGGTTTCCTGATGCTGAAGTCGCACGCTTACCAGTATGTGCTGTTGTTTAGGGTGTATTCGGTCAAGTCCAGGTTATGGCGGATTTCGAGCATCGATTTGCAACCACGGTCAGTCACCAATTCTATTACAACTCGCCTTTAGGCACGCGATTAACTTCAATGTCAGCTCAACAATTCTTCTACCAAAGGACTTCTCACCGGAATCTTAGGTACCTCAAATCAGTCAAAACATAACGTGGTCTGAAAAACTAACAGCGGATATAGAGCTAGGAGCGATGGTCGGAGCTTTGAGTAGTAGTCCGCTGGCAGATAAATATTCTAGGAAAGTGAGTACCTCTTAACAAAGGTTTCATACGCAGCCTCTGATATCTCATAGCTGTCAATCTCAGCGTGGTGTATCATCTTCATGCTAGGAGTTGCCCTTCAGGTTGGCGCGACGGATAACGTCGCTTTCATTTACTGTAAGTGACAGTTCATACCATCAGGCTCCACTGATAGACTGACCTTTCATAGCCGGTCGTTGGTTTGCTGGCATGGGAGTCGGGGGACTGTCCGTCGTTGTACCCATGTTCAACGCTGAGCTTGCCCCCGCCTCCATCAGAGGTACTCTCGTTGGCTTACAGCAAGTAGCCATTTGTTGTAAGTGATTCAATATCATATTATTTGGCATTTCCACTGACATCGTCAAAGTCGGGATTATGATATCATACTGGATTGGTTACGGCACAAATTACATCGGGGGAACTACTTACCCAGAGCAATCCAGCGCGGCTTGGAGAATCCCGCTTGCCGTCCAGCTTGTACCGGCTGTTATTCTTTGCATTGGCTCCTGGTTTCTCCCATACTCACCTCGATGGCTTATGCTGGTCGGTAAGGACGAGGAATGTCTGATCGTTCTAGCGCGGCTTCGGAATCAAGACGCAAACTCCCCCGAGGTTCAATATGAATATCGGTCGCTCAAGGTCGAAGCCTATACAGATCGTGAAACTGCCCGACTACGCTACGGAACTGAAGAGAAGACATGGCGAACCGAGCTACTCGAATACAAGCGGATCTTTACAACTAAAGTCCTGCTCCATCGGGTTGGCCTCGGCGCGGGCGTTCAAGCTTTTGGCCAATGGTCAGGTAAGTCATACCATGTTCCTCTCCGCTATTGCAGATTTGGTCTTCGCCGATCGCTCATTCGTGCAGGGATTAATGCAATTATTTACTATGCTCCAACCGTTTTTGCTGAAGTCGGCCTTTCGGGCGGAAGCATTGGGTTACTCGCTACCGGAGTAGTGGGTATCCTGATGTTTATCTTCACGATCCCCGGTACGCTTCTGGTAGATAAAGTCGGTCGCAAACCAATGCTTGCTTGGAGTTTAGTTAATATGGGTGTCGCCCACGCCATTGTTGCCGCGCTTATTGCGACTTATGGGAGTAACTTTGCAGAGCACAAAAGTGCCGGCGATGCCGCCATCTTCTTCATTTACTGGATTGTCGTCAATTACGCCATGCCATACGGACCCGTCGGCTGGATCGTGACGGCGGAGTCCTCATCGCTTGATATTCGCGCCAAAGGAGTCGCTGTTGGATCTGCAGTGAACTGGATTATGAATTTCGCTGTGGCACAGGTTACGCCGGTGATGCTCACAAATATTGGCTACAAGACATTCATCGTATTCATGTGCTTTTGTGTTCTCGGCCTGGTCTGGGTTTACTTCATGTTGCCAGAACTGAAAGGCTTGTCGCTGGAAGAGATTGACGCCGTTTTCGCGGACGAGGTTAGCGCTGAGGATCGCCTTCGTCGCGAGCGCATTGCGGATGAGCTTGGACTTCACAACATGGCGAATGTTGCTGCGGATGGCTTGATGGTGGATCGGAGAGGCTCCTCTTCGAAACAAGAGGTCGAGATGCTGGAAGGATAGGCGTGTTCCTGGACCGTGATAACACTCCCTCCATAGATATCATGAATTGATTCCCGAGTGCGAAGAGCATGTTGTCAGTGGTGCAAATATCCCAATATGATGAAAGCGGGCCGATAGCCTCAAAGCGCAGGCCAAACATATACACAGCACAAGGAAAGAGACTCTAGAACATCTATATATTACTGTCAAGCGAAAGGGCTAGAAGAGCACCAGGAATGACATCGCATCATTTGTATCATGATTTCTTCGGCGTGGGCTACATCATGAGTACGGTGTATGCGGTGGCTGAGCGAGCTGCAGAGATCATCAGGGCAGATGCGTATGAACTGAGTCCTGCTTGGCCTCGTGGTAGGATACGATGACATGATGTACGTAAATCCAACATTCAACGTTTCCTGGCTCAAGGCATCAAGGGGAATCGTCGTACTGAATGTACTTCACAAGACACGTCTCGTCTATAGTCCAAAATTGAGCATTTTATTTTTCCATTATATAAAGCAGCCCTTTCTCCTGCAAAATAAAATTTACCTAAAGAGGCTCGTCTCACACCACAGCTAGAGTTAATCGGGGATCCGGGAAACCTGAGCCGAAGTGGGTTCGGGCTAAGAGACCCTAATGCAGGTTGCTTAACATAGTAATATCGTTTGGAATCTAGATTCTTGGTACTATTTAAGTAGGTAAGAGTAGTCTATGTAACCTAGACAACGCTTTAATATTAGACTTAAAAGAGAGACAACCGGCGGGGCACCTGGGACTTGTCTACCCATAGCTAATTATACACTTTCACTTCCTCGTCTAGCTAGCTTTCTCTTTGACAAATTGCTCAATGCACCTAATGGCAGCACCGTGATTTAACTCCTCTCCTGACAACTTCATAGACCGACAAACAATCCCATCTCAAGTGGGGGCGGGGCTCACGGTTCAGAACAAGTCTAATGCAGGGATACGAGATAGCCTCCAACCATATCCCATTGAAGGCAGCCTCGAAGTTTACGCAGAGTGACTAGGAGACAAAGGGTGTATGCTTGGGCCAACTTCTCCTCTGTTCTGTTGGCTTTTGACGGGCTCCTCGCCTTGAGGCTAATGCAAGCTGTCTGATACAACAACCGTACGCCACCGTCTCCACTTTTTTTTGTCCTTTTCGGCGGTTATCGTTTTAGCTTGCTCTATTGTGCAGGGGAAAGAATCCAAGTTGTAGTGATCGCTGCATTACAGCACAAAGTGGACTACGGGCGAATATCTCCACCTCCATGCATATTATCGTGAATACCTACCATATATAATGGGGACCCGGCCTATGGTACCACCAACTCATTTCGTTCATACCTCTAATGGCAAATTCATTTTGATATAACCTGGCTTTACTCACAATGTATATTCACAACCATAACAAACCATGGCTTCGGGGGGCAGAGGAATTCAGGGGCCAGAGATTGCTTCCCCACGTCATCGACTTTCATGCCCATAATGATCCAAATCGCGTATTCAACTCCATGCCAAGAACGCAAAATATTGCGGATGGCTTTCGAGATGTCGACATGAAGACAATGGCTACAGCGGTCGATTTCATGGCCTGGTGGTTAGATGGTCATTCCAAGGATGTCCCTATAGAGAAGAAAGTTCTGGCGTATGTCGGAGTACCAGATATCCGATATCCTGTTCTTTTGTTTGCAGCAATCAAAGCTGGATGGACGGTACGAAGCCGAATATTGTTTCTGAGGCATGACATGCAGCTAATTTCTAATTCTTGAGACATTCTGGGTATCACCACGAAACCCGCCTGATCAGAACCTGTATCTGCTGCGTGGGGCGAAAGTGGATCTTGTTCTCTACGCGGATCTAATGGAGCCGGTTGTCCAAGGCATCCAGCAGCTTGACTCCACAGCTCAGATACCCTATATGCGGGTACCATCGGTCGGTGAAGTACTGAATGGCGAATCCCCTCCGTACCCTTTTGATATTTTATATGCGGACGTCAAAGACGACAGATGCCTTGCTATGCACACGTCTGGGTCCACAGGTACAGTCTGGCCCTCTTGAAGCCCGCGAAATGGTTTCTGACATGGCCTGCAAATTTAGGACTCCCAAAGATTGTGTACTATACGCATGCTGCATTTGCCTGTACTGATTCCGACCGCAATGTCCCTGTCCCGGAAGGTCGTCGTCCACAGAATGCTAAGCAGTTTGATTTTTCCCCTCCCGGGCGATTTTACTGTTGCTTCCCGCCATTCCATGTAGGAAATGTCCCCATGAGATCTGTTGCTTTTCTGTGATCATACAACTAACGAAGAGAAGCTGGCTGGTACAATGGCATTCACGGTCATCCCCGCTTTCTCCACGACCGCTACTGCCGTTTGGGGTCCCTCAACTGTGCCACCCAGCGGTCAGCTAGTGAGCTCTATTACGAACCAGACAACAGTCCGAGCCCTTTATCTTCCTCCATCTACTATCGAGCAGTGGTGGACATGCGACCCAGATGCACGCAAAAAGGCGGAAGGCCTCGACTTTGTACTCTTTGGTGGCGGACCTCTAGCTCCAAGTGTCGGGCAAAAGCTCAGCGAATTGACTGACCTTTGTCAAATGTACGGCTCTATTGAGAGCGGCCAGATCCAGATGCTTGTTCCCCAGCCCGGAGATTGGCAGTACCTTGAGCCCAATCCTGCCGAGGAGTGTGATATGCAGGAGGTAGAGGAGAGCCCCGGTCTTTATGAGCTGGTGCTGCATCAGGATGAGAAATTCCGTGGGCGACGTACTCTTTCACATACATTCCCGGATGTGAAGGAATGGCGCACAAAGGATTTATTTACACCTCATCCTACAAAGGCAGGCTTGTGGCAATTCCACTCTCGCACCGACGATCTGATCGCGCTAGGAACTGGCGCTAAGGTGTTTCCTGTTCCAATGGAGACGGCTCTACAAGGAGATCCCAATATCGCTGGCGCGCTGGTCGTCGGAAACGCCCGTCCAGCGGTTGTCCTTATAATTGAGCCAGCGCAGTCCGTAAGCGATGAGAACAGAGAGGGATTTGTTGACAGGATATGGCTCTCAGTTGTAGAAGCAAATGCCGCTGCACCCACCCAAGGCAAGATCTCGCGATCCCGTATTCTCCTGACCGATCCTGCTGTTGGCTTTGCAAGAACCCCCAAAGGCACTATTGCACGAAAGAAGTCCGAGGCTCTTTACACGGCAGCTATTGATGCGGTGTTCCGAGATGGCATTGTCAACGATAACATCTTGACTGGTGCCTTTTGAAGGTATTTTGAGTCGATTAAACGAAAACATTAATCCGGTCAGCTATTCACGCCATGCACCCGGACACCGAGAAGTTCATCGAAGATGACCATGATCTCCTTTTTCGCTGTACAATCTGCGAAATCGCTCAGTGTGGTGGAGCTAATTAGTCTGAGCTCCAAGGCTCTCCTTTAGACCATAGATCCGCTTTGCTATCCACTGCGCTCTCTATCTCGCTCCCTCCTTCCTCCTTCCAATTGCCGCGTGCATTCGGTTTTCCTTCCACTAGCCTTGGATACAACTTTCACTTCGCTCTCGGCTCCATTCCTTGTTTGTAGCCTTTTCCAGTTTTGTATGTCAGTCCTTGAGGCTCGCTCTTCGTATAGTTGCAGACCGACCGATCAGTTTAATGAGAAACTTGATAATACCCCTCGTCTCAAGAAGGTTGAGACCACCAGGAATGTGCAATATAACACCATGGACGCTTCTGGGCAATAAAACCTTATGTATATTCGGTACAGATGAACATGGTAAGTATATACTATTGTAAACGGCCGGACTGGTCGAACTGTGCATGACTTGTATCGCAGAGCCAACGCTGGTCACACTGGAACTCATTATACCCGTTATGCCTAACCAAGCATAAATGCTTAGGGCTTGTATTCACTTTTCCGTTCCCTAGCTTATAATACAAAACCTCATTACTACATATGTGATATTATATTTTAGATTCCAGCCATCGTGTTCATCTCAGCCGACGATTCCTGTTTCCCCATCGCCAGCCGTTCAGCCGCCTCCCGACTATAGGTAGGACCCTTATAAGTCCTCATACCCTGGAACAACCACCAAATGCCAACGAGGGTCATAAGACCGACGGTGATAACACTCGTATAGTTCATATTCTGAACAGTGACAGGCAAAGTAAAAGGGAAGCAGAAGAAGACCACCGTGACGGCGATGTAGAGTACCGCGAGGATATTGACCACATACCCAATCTTGTGGGGCATTGCAAAGGGTCCCAAGACAACACTTCGTCGGCGGGATAGAATATGCGGAATAATAGCCCCGGCATAGGAGAGCGTGCTCAGAACAATAAATGACGAGATCAATGCTTGGAACGCGGTGGTGCTGCCCACATAAACACAGCCGAGACAGGAAACCATCACTGACATGGCTACTGTGGCATTAACCGGGCAATCCAGCGTGGGGTGTACCTGACCAAAGAACGAGGGAAAGGGAGTGGCGTTATCGCGCGCAAGTGACCACCACATCCGGCCACCGGTTGTAAGGGTTCCCACCAGCGTGGGAAATGTGGCTAGGAAAAGTAGGGCGATGAGGCCTACTGCACCCGCTGTAGAGCCTGTTGCTTGCAGGTAGATCTCGGCGACGGGGAAATAGTTGACGTTGGTATTGAAAACGGCGTCAATATCATTGATCCCGTAGAATAGTGCGATGAGATAGACGAATGCGGTGAGAAAGGCTGTCAGCAGCTGCAGCATGATGCCCTGTGGGACCTTTCTCTCTGGTTGGGGAACTGAAGGTCAGGTGTTGTTAGTATAACCTGGGTTCAAGGAAGCAAACGCGGAATGGAAACACGGGGTGATTGAAGAAGCAAGGATATATCTGTACATACCCTCTTCCGATAAGTGGCTAATACAATCAGGTGTACCAACTGCGAAGGCAGCGTTCAAGAGTCCAGAGAGAAAGCAGATGCCGTCGGACCAGCCGCCAGTTTCGTTGTAGTAGATTTTCCAGACTTGAGCATTGCTGGCGTGTCGGCCTCTGGGCATCACGGCCAGCACGACAATGGTTATAAACCAACCACCCATGGACAGCACCAACGATATCCGGTTGATGAGCGGGAGGTAACGGTTTCCCAAGCATACAATAGCACAGCACATCCATAGTACGATCAAGAAGACAATGAAAGGCTGCCAGCTATGCCACTCTACACCCGGATGCCGTAGGAGATACATGGCAACTGCCTCATTTCCGAGGACCGAGCTCATTGAAGCCGCAGACAGCAACCAGGCGCAGGCATTGAGGTAGCCCGTGAAAAAGCCCGCAGCGCGCCCATACTTGCCTGCCACCACGGACGACCAATGATAGACACCACCCGCCGAGGGAATTGCCGAGGCGAGCTCAGAGAGGGACGCGGAGATAAATGCATAGAAGATGGTGACCAGGATCAGTCCATACAAGACCGCCATAGGACCGCCATTGTACAGTGCAGTCACGATAGTTCCTCCAGTAGCCGCCCAGGAACTGTTACCAATTAGTCATCTTAGCTACGCTCGTCGAGTTCATGAGCATAAACAGGGAAAGACACACATACTTGGCAATTATAATTCCCAGACTGGTCAAACTAAACAACCCGAACCCACGAACCAGTTCTTGCTTATGGCCTAAAGCCGCTTCAAGGCGTGCTTCATCAACTTGGATGTTTCCCTTACTGGCGCGACTAGCGCTGGTCGGAGCCTGCTCCATTTTTAGGAAACCAAAATCAAATAATAAACTCAGTACGGAAGTTAAAAATGGAAATTTTCAACAACAGCAAGTAAGCAGGGAAAAGAAAAAGAAAAGAAAAAGCTCCGCCGGGAATTTGAGATATTGTGCAGAAAGGTAAGGAAATAATCGAAAAATATCGCGTAAGTTTCCGATAGCTGCAGGGTGACCGATATAAAATTGGCGCAGATACGCTAACTTAGGCACACGTTGCAGTGCTTGGACCCCCACCACGCTAAGCATTGTGTTTGAGCCTTTCATTCGGTCGCATGCATGCTTAGCGTCTTGACCTGCTCTCTTGCGCAGACCAAGCAAGGATGTGACTCCTGAAAGCATGCCCAGGCTGCAGACCGGTTCTCGCGCACGGCATTAATATCTCCAAATGTGAAGCGTGCTGCATGTTGGGAGCATGAATCCCCGTGTGTTGATTGGTGTGCCAAATCGTCGGGGCCTAGCAGACTATTAATATGTACGAAGTAATGAGCTTATAGGCCCTGGGAGCGCCGCTGGCCCGCTGGCGTTTAAGTAATGAACTGGCCTCGCCTACGTTCGGTCGTTGCCGGTTTTCTCGACACATACCTAGAGATCGCATCCGATCTACTATGGGAGATGTTTCACCCACTCCCCACCAGCTCTTGGTGGAAGCAGTTGTCTTCTGGAGTATAGGTGTGGTAATCTGGGTCGGGAGAATGTAGGTCGACCGGTGGTTGCCCTCTTTCACAAATATCGGGAGCTGAGAAGAACAACCAGTGTCGCTCGAAGTATATCGAATGGAGGTATCCGGAATCTTCAAGGTGCGTACGGGGCCTCATATCCCACCGGATGGCGCGGACATCCAGGTCACTGAGCTGTCTCCTTACAAAATACTGACAAATGGTAGTGGACGACTACATTATGAGTGTCACCTTTGTATGTGCTTCATAATTATTTCACCTGCTTTACAGCCTGGGTGTAAAGCGACTTGACTGACTCGTTAGGGTGTCTATACAACGCTCCTAGTCCTCATCAATATTTCCTCCCATTACAACACCAACCTTTTCCTTCCTGAACAACTCCCGCAGATATTGGCCGACCCCAAGGACGTGGCGAATCGGGTATATGGCAGCAAAATTGTAATTGGACTGGAACAATGCATGCTCCTGTCGACGTGGGGTGTCAAAACATGTCTCGTTGCCATGTATTGGAAGTTAACGAAGATGCTGAGCTGGCATCTCTTCGTTAAACTCCTGGCCGGCTATGTCATTCTCGGCTTCGTTGTCATTGAGATCACGTACTTCGCCGTGTATTGTCGACCTTTCTCCGAATATTGGGCTGTTCCACCGCAGAACCTGCAATGTGCAACCTACCAACATTACTCCATCACACAGGCGGTATTCAACCTCTCGTCGGACGCATGCATGTTGGCAATTCCGATTCCCCTACTGAAAGGGGCGCAGATGCCGCTGCGCAAGAAGATTCTCCTCGTCAGTGTCCTCGGCCTGGGAGTGTTTGTGATGATCGCCGCCATCCTGAATAAATATTTCAATTTTCACTCGCCATATACGACTATCTACCAGATCTGGTATATCCGCGAAGCCAGCACCGCCATCTATGTGGCTAACCTCATGTGCTGGTGGCCCTTACTACGCAAGATTTTCGGCAAGGCCTTGACACAGTATCATAGTAGATACGCCACGAAAAACGGGCATCCATCACATCCCTCTGGTGTTCTTTCGAGGGAGACCGGCTCCACAAAGCCATCGGCCGATCGGCAATACTTGGCACTATCGAGTTCCAAACGATGGTGGCCACACAAGGGCCTTGGCGAGTCCTCTTCTCATGTGCTTACGACATCGACTAGCCAGGAAGCGATCAACTTACCCGTTCGGGACCCTCAATCCGACGGAAATTTGGAGATATGGCATAAAGTGGACTATAATATCGAAGAAAGCTACGACGCAAAGAAATAAACACGTTTTTTACGGGTGCTCTACATCCCTTTTCCCTGATAATATGGCATGATAACTCTTTAGCTCTCGGCCAGACCATTAGGAATCGCGTAAAAGCCCAACGAGGAAAACAACAACAATAAAATAAGCGACCTAGAGTGATGATCTTAATCAACCGAAACGAGTCTTGCACCCGACATGGGCCGAGCCACTCGACCGTCGGGCATGATTTATCCGACGGGCGAGTTAATGCCTCTCATCTTTCCTCCATGTCCTGGGGAAATATTTTTTTTCAGATATCTAGTCCGATAAGTATCCCTCGGGAGGGGCCGGCCGCCAGCTAAGCCACGAAATTGAATTTAGTCCATGGTCTGGATACCGGATCTCTTTCCTTTTCACGTTTTCATCCCAAGTGGAGCCGACAGCGAGCCCTTTGCGCTTGAACGGTTTGGCGCAGTGACAAGAGATGTTGGGCCGCGCGGGTTGGCCCGACCCTCGAGTCCGCGTTTTAGGGTTGCTCACCCTGACTATTGTACAAATCCAGCGAATCAGAGTCGAAGGCCGACATGACTAAGCGGGAAAACAGCAGTCGGACAAATAGGGGCATCAAATCGTGAGCTCAGGCGGATTCACTGATCTTTGAAGCGATCGATTGAGCTGGCTGGGGTCAACTAGACCAATCCTAGTATTCCTTTGCGCTACGTTCTTGAGAATGCAGCCCTTCTCACGCCCGACTCTCTCTGTGTTAACCTCTCGAATTCATGGTCGAACGTGACAACTTTACCGAACCGATTAAGCGCTAAACGCATCTGGTGCGATCAACGCAGCATTAATAACGCAATTCTTATCATGCCATCTGCTTAGACTTTGGCGCTTGTTTCCCCTAAGGGAGGCTAAAATGCTAGTGCTCCGGCTTCGGCAACTCAGGGTACACTCTGTAGTCTTTGCTCCTGCCGGTTCGTGCGTGGCGCACTGCACAGAATATCGGTGAAATCGACGATATCTCAGCATTGTTTCTTGTGTAGTTTTGGGTAGCTAGCTCTACGCCATTTCGAATGCCCATGACGCAAGACGTAAATTATGTTGTGAGCATCTGCGCTGATCCCCCACGGCATCGGGTCGCTTCTGGGAAGTTCACCGCGACGATCGATTTTTCCCATTCGTGGAATGAAATTTGAACTGACCCTGACGTATAATTTGCGCAAACCTCTGTTGGCCAATCAATGTACGGTGA
Source organism: Aspergillus sojae (assembly GCA_008274985.1). Classification (NCBI taxonomy): domain Eukaryota; kingdom Fungi; phylum Ascomycota; class Eurotiomycetes; order Eurotiales; family Aspergillaceae; genus Aspergillus; species Aspergillus sojae. The sequence goes on along the minus strand of CP035528.1, from coordinate 5,195,041 downwards.
AATCAATGGAGAACTCATGGCCAGAAGCTAGCACTGATGTGGTAGCAATTACTTTCCTTCTTTCTGGCCGTTGCGACCGTACGTATACTGCTTTTGTCCCTGTAAGTTCATATATATATTTGCATATACGCTCATGCATCATTTGTTGGGGATAAGGTGATCAAGGCGCGACGATGATGGTATTAGCGCTTTAGTCGAGTAGGATTGAGGATATTGTAAGATCTTTCGTATATTCTTGCCGAATGTTATATATGATTCGCAATTAAAACAGTAACTGGCTTGTCACATATCGCATTTAATTAAGCATATTCATTAGAGGCCCTGACGCAGGTGTGTCAATCGTGTATTTACCTTATCAAATATCAATCTACCTGCAGGGAAGCGGTAACACTAGATCTTGTGACTTCTCTGTTTCCAATAGCCGATTTGACCCAAGATGTATCCTTGATGGAGGCGAATACTACGACCTATCCCAGTTATCACATCTGATATAGATAGGATGTCACCGTGGCAATGATCGACGTGATCGGAATTTTCTTCGCGCTCTACGGCAAGGCAAACAGACATTGTAGAATGTAGGTAAGAAAATATATAAAAGTCGGTGCGTTCAACAAAGCCCAGGTCATATTCAGTTGGCATACTATCTGCATCAAAATAAACCCGAAAGATCCGGATCCTCGTCAGAAACCATGACTGTTCTTCTCTCTATCCACCGTGACCTATGCTTCCACGTACACAGAATCATAAACCAGACACAATCGTAGGACGAGGACAGCACTATCAACGAGCAACACAATATCAAGCAATCAAACATAACTCACAGGCTGACGTAGTCTGTCAAAGCCCCATCAACCAAAGCCGGATTAAACAGTACCTTCCCCATAAACAGTAAAATCTCCTGACTGAGCCAAGGGACGCTCCTTGGCTTCATTCGCATCGGCACCGTGACGGACAAAGTTGAATTGATACCCAGTGCTATTGGAATCTGTTAACTGGCTATGCAGTACGAGTGATAGAGCGTGTACATACTTCGGCGGGACACCGTTCACACCTTGGACTCGGTAAGCATGGGCATCCCTGTTGATACCTTGGCCGATCTGCCTTGCGTAGGGTTCGAAGTGTCGCATATTGACAAGCCAGAGATCAAAGGTTGGCTGATCGGTACTAGACCACATATAGTACTTAGCTGACTGTAATTGTTATCCATGTTAGAGCATAGATGGTCTATGGCTTACTCAACAGCGGACCATGTAACTATGGTTCCCGCCTGAATGGGGACTTGATCACCACTCATTGGGGCGTTGACCATATACGCGGCCGCGGAAGACGCAAGGGCAGCGAGGCAAGCGAGAGTGAAACGCATTTCGATGATGGTTGGGTGAACCTGGGTGGGCTTTTTTGCCAAGAAGAGTAACGACTGCTAAAATGTTTGCTGTGTGTGAATGTTGCTGGTGGGCGATGAGGCATGAATTGGAGTGGAGTATAGTGTCATTATATATCCATGATCTGGAACTGAGTATACGTGCTCGCGCTTAATCCTTCGAGGTATTTCGTGGTATTCTGGATCATCGCCGAAGGTTTTTCACACAGTATGGTGTCCGGCGATCGACGAGATGAGTTGAGAGGGAACTCCTTCTAGGTCTACAAGATAGGGTGACTGATCAGAAGTATCGCTCGCCGTCTTTGGAAGTAGTTACATTCCGATCGAAAAAATGACCAAGTATCATGTTTCGCCCGGCTCAGCCTCCAGGGATGTATAGAGTTGGAACTCAAGTTGCTCACATTCTATCCCAGCACACGACTCGTTCTAAATATTGCATTGCAAAGGGAACTTATTTAGATCGAAGTAGAGTTCCCTGTGTCACGAATCTTCCCGGCCTCCGGACGTTCGCCGTTTGAGCTGCCGATAATAATTTTATATCCGCCCATATCTGCCTTAGGTCAAACCCAGTAACGTAAAGCTTACTACTTGATGCTTTTCAAGTCAGCAGAAAGCAGCGTAGAGGTTACTTAGCTGTTATGCGACATTTGAACTGCACAGAAATTGTTTATGCGATGGGAAGGAGTTATCGGATACCGAGCCACTAACAAAGACCGAGTCTGAGGATTCAACTCGATGTAAATTATTGCTTCAAAATATCAATGGATATTGTATGGAGCTGTATATCATCTTAAAACCAATATAGAAATATAACGTAGTCAGATTGCAGCAAGGTTACACGTCTAGGAACCATTGAACGAAAGGATCTAGAGGAGAGGAACGGTGCACAGACGACTGGCTCAACGCCACCCTTGCTCTAAAGCGGCAACGGCGTGTACCTATTTGAGCAAAAATATGTCTATATCTTCCGTGTGTTATTTTTAGGGTGGCCTGGACGATTTTAGATTTTGTGACAGCTACGGACCTTCGTCCGCGAACCCCTTCCACAATTGCTATTATACATCAGTCTCGTCTTGGAATGGAGTATGGATAGAGCGATGACTCCTGAGCAATATACGCATGGGGGCTTATGTTGAATTGGAAAATAATCTTGCGTAAGGAGAAGGAATCCCTGGAATAGAAGCAATATTCCTCCGATGGAGAGATTCTGTAGGCCGCTTTACCTGGAGGTAGACAAAGTCGCGACAATCCAACTACACTGTCGGAAATTCCGATACTGGGCAAAGGGGTAGCGGACGAATACGGCAACCTTAATCCGGCTGAAGACTTCAAGAAATGCACCGGAGAGGTCGTTGTCCTGCCATCCGGCCTCATAACGCGGCTTGTTTAAAAGACGTGACTGGTGTTGAAAGTAAATCAAATAGCCATGCCATAGTCTCAAGTCACTCAAGAAGGTCCCTCATCATTTGAACAAGTCCACTCGCCAAAGTCTTCCTTCTTCGAGAAACGAGGGGCAGAAACCCACTGCGTACCTGGGCCACTTCCGAAATGTCCCTCCATCTCAATACCCCAACGCAGCTTGCCATCTCCATCAATAAACCACGCCAGCCGAGTCTGAAGACGCTTGTAAGCATCTTCTGTCAGGGGCTCACTCTGTAGATGGGCCACGACTTGCAAGAGATTTGGACTGTTTGCAATCAAAAGCAGCACATCGCCGAGACACTCCACGCCACGTACCAGAGTGCCAAAATACCGCCTTTGGAAGATAGCTACCACGGCAGTAGTCAGGATCAGCCAGCCCATGATAGATATACTTAGCCACACTGCAACAGAGTTCATCTTCAACACTTCCACGCGACTGGAAACATTCACCTGTGCAATGCGATTGGTATGTGAGATAGGATGTATCACATTCTGTTGCGTTGCCGACTCATTTGTTAGGACGCTATTATTGATTTTGACCGCGATTCCGAGATCGGCCGGAAGACTCGCGTTGATCTTCTGGAAGCTCCAGCTCCCTGTCTCCAGGGAGACATTGTTGCTGGCGAAGTGCTGGAAAAAGGTCGTGAATGTTTTCTCAGCCAGCGTGTTCAATGTCACTGGGTCGAGGAGGGCGTAGGGGTTTTTGTTGGCCATTGTGTACATGGAATATGACATAAAGTCCATATTCAATCCATTGTTTTTGTCAAGAATATTGAATGTGTTGTCATATAGATCTTCGACGGTAAAATAGTTGGGAGAGGACCCTGAGGTTACGTCGTTGAGCTTCGCTGCTGATAGCAGGGAAATCATGAACAAGCGTCCAAGACTATTTATAGAGGAGGCTCCTAGTCAGCCAAATGCTTTCCGTCTGATTTGATTATATTTCTGAAAGGAGGTTGGTTTAACTTCTAGAACTGACCTTAACGTCGCATTGCAGGATTTTGCTCCACTGGAAGTCCCATTCTGGATGTGCGGCAGGAAATTATCTGTAAAGGCACTGGACAGTTCTGTGGGTTTATCGACAAGGCTAAATTCCTGTATCTCACCATTCACTGGGTTCACGCTAATATTTGCAGTTGTCGACTCAATGATCGGTTTGCAAGTCAGGAGCGTTATTGACGGCGGTTGAACGAAGAGCAGATTAAGGTCCTCGTATTGCCCGCGACTGTTCAGCCCCCTACTCCTGATACCTGACACTGTATCTCCCTGAATCCACTTCACAGTGAAGTTGCGTTCCCAAGATGCCCATGAAAACGTATCGGGCGTGGTGTTCGGAGACCAGTACCCAACGGCCGAGCTGGACTTCCAGTCGCTGCTGCTTCCATTCGCACAACACGCGATCTCTTCAGGGTTGCTGAGTACCGTTGTGCATCCAGGGCATGAGGTGTTCTTCTCAGGGGATGTAAGTGGCACTATCCATCTAGCGAGGGCGGGCATCCAACTGTAGGATGGGTACGTTCGGGTTTGTCCTAATTTGTACCCCTTCTCAAGGTCCGGGGGGATGGTTGCGTTGTCCCAATAGGTGTGGTTTGTTAGGTCTTTGGGTGTGAGCCAGTTCGATAGATTTACGAACGCCTGCACTGGAGCTTGGCTGCATTCAATACGACCTCGCAAGGCTGGTGTGGTCAAGGAGACATTGACCGCAGCCCCGTCGACATTTTCATTCGATTCATCAAGATCGGGTTGCAAATCCATATCGCTCAGAGCATTGGTCCCAACGGGCACAAAGGCCCATCCATCCTTACTCCAGGCGGGCTGTTGGGTCTTATTTAAAGATAACTGAATGGTAGCCGAATATATCCAATTGTTTGAAACATTATAGAAGAGATCCGTGAGAAATTCGTTCGCGGCGTAATTCCAATCGATTTCATTCTTGTTCGATTCTACCGGTATCACGTGTGGAATGCTGCGGATTTCTAACGAGCGATTTAGTGTGACAGACTGGGAAAAAACCTGTGGCCCGCGTTCGAACAAGGCGGACATTGTTGTCGTGACTCGAGTTGGATGTTAGTGACCGCATTAGAACGGCTGCGAGAGGGTGTACCTACATATAGCTGAAAAGGTGCTACCAAGTGTGACGAGAGCGAGCAGCCAGTGCTTGTTGTGCAAGGCTCTCAGACAGGCCCATACCCAGAATGTAGACTGGTATGATAGACCAGCACCTTTGGAGAAGGGCTGGGTATCTTTAGACATCGCGAGAAACGGCTGCAGATGGCGAAATGTATCATCCATAGCGCCCCACCACAAGCCAATGATGAGTGCAACGACCGTTGGAATGATTGCGAATGGGGCCACCGATGAGAGGCTGTTGCCAAAAAAGGAAACCTGGAAATCGTACACAAAGGCTTTTTCATATAGTGCAGTGGTTAAAGAGAAGTGATATAGGACCGCAACACCAACAACAACTAAAATAAGAATTATAACCAAGGTCAACAGGAGAGGTAATCGAAATATCCTCGGGGCGCCATTCTCCGACTGCGAGATGGGGCGGCTTCTGTCATTATCGGCGGTGTTAACCGGCGCTAGACCGTCAGAGTTAGTATAGAACCATTCACCCTTTAGTGCCCGATAGAGCTCCTTGTCGGTGGGCTGCCGGAGGTTGTGGAAGATGGAAGTAGACTGCTTATCGTGTGTTAACAAATAAGCCACTCCGATAGTCGTGGCTGGGTCTTCTTGTAGATTCAATGGCCGCTGATGTTGCTGGGAATGCCACCAAATTGCAAGAATAAGAAGAAATGAGAAAAAAAATAAAACCCCGAGAGCGATAGCAGGAGCAGATTGTACCACTACTCGGGTCTCAATGGAGTATACATGACCCTGGACACTTATTTTTTGTGAAGCGCCCTGTTGAGTCAACGCTGATTGTAGTACCTCTCCAAGATAGCGCTGCTTTGTTCTGCTAGCTGAGTGAGCCAAATCTGGATCACTTGCAAACAAAGTCATGTTGTAGTTGTAAAGACCTCCCAAAAGAATGGAGGGACCTCCTAGAATCGATCCTTGCTGCTCATATCCTTGCTCCTCGTAATTTAGTGGATGATAGAGGGACGACATGTAGTTGATCCAATCCGAGTCTAGCATCATATCACCGAACTGCGTGGTATTCAAGAGGCTGCTCGGGATTGCAACCTTTCTCTTCTCGAACTCATTCTCATCAAACCAGATCTCTGCCTCATTTCCACCAAGATAGACTGAGGTGGAGACATTTGCCATGTAATACTTAGCATCACATAACTGGGCCTGGATGCGAGCACCTTTCGAGTTCGAGTACTGGGTTCCGTCCGCATTCTCTGACTCCCCTCTTAGCTTCCACGCATCTGTCACGAAGATGACTTCTTTGCCTTTGCATGCCGCTGTCTGGTTTGTACTCACATCGGTACCATGAACAGCACTGCCGCCTTTAGCATTATAAAAGGTGGAGGTATTGGACCAGCTGCTGCAACCATATTCGAAGATCTCTATCCCAGTTGCCATGCCATATTCGCACCCATCAGATGATGACCAGAGGAAAGAGGCTGCTAATGTTGTTTGCTCGTCACCCTCTGGGATTTCCATCGTCCCAATTTGCTGCGATGCCACTGACATAGTGGTACAGCTGAAATTACTCTTGAACACCGTTGTCTCTGTCTCCCACTTCTGGGATAGGCTTGTTGGCAACGAAGCAATTGGGGCACTTTGCATGTCGGCCGGCCAGAAAGGAAGGAAGGTGTATTGATCCGTAATCCAGGGCGAAGTCGACGTATTTTGTACTAAGTTTGCAATCGTTCGGAAGTTTGCCACGCGGTCCAACTGAATTGGCAACGGGGAGTCTCTTGGAGAAAGCCTGAGGAATTCGGTGGCTTTCGGGACCACAACACTCTCAGAGAAAAGAAAGACTGACGAAAGTGGCGAGATGAGCATGAACCCAAGGATATTCAAAAGTGCTGCGTCAATGAGGGTCCAGCTTCGAGAGCCATTTTTCCTCTTCGCGAACCCGTCGTACAGCGCATTCCACCACGCCCCTGGGGCTTTGAGAATACTTGTGGATGCCTCTGCTCCGTGGGGTCGAGCCAGTCGCGCATAGGGTTCTGTGCGTTTGATATCCACCAATAGCACGGCGGTCATTTGGACGTAAAGCACGGCAATCAAGGTTGGAGTGTACCTCCAGCCAAATAACAGAACTGAAGAGCCGTCATCCGAACCCAGACCATAATTGATCGATGATCTCCACCAGAGCAAAAACGTAGTCAGGCAAAGTCCAAAGGCCACCACGCTCAATGTCGCAAGAAATGGAAGACTGAGTGTATATGGTGACCATTTGGCAGTTTTCGCGTTCGTTAACCTATCTTCGTTGTCACTTGCGTGTCTGGACCGAGAACTTGCTCTGCTACTGTTGTTGCTCTCGCCATCACCATGAGAATCGAAATCGCGAAGGGGAATGCTGGAATCGTTTCCGTCAATGCTTCCATGTTGCGAGTGTGAGCGACTACGACGAACCGACCGGGAAAGTAAATCACGGACCATGATCGAAAGGTCGACCGTGGGTATTAGGATAAATGACAAAATTCCACCTCCACCCGGCATGTTAGGCTGGAGAAGACGTAAGCGCCTGCTCAGATGGATGTCCATATTCAGCCCCCACGCGCCACAATAAATGGAGAAGTTGCTATTGGTGCCCTCTTTTTGAATTTGAAATATCTCTGGGCCAAAGTGGGTACCTGATAATATGCACTGTGAGCTTTGATAGTCATATTTCCCTTGGAGAGGTTTCCCGATTCGGCTGGCAGTTGTTGAGCACAAGGAAGAGGAAGAGGTAGCGCCTCATTCTCTTCTCCCTCTTTTCTTTTCTTTTCTTTTTCCTTGTTTTTATTTTCTTATATATATATATATATATATATATATTTTTCCTCCTCTCTCTGACCTTCTCTGCCCTGAACCACCCTTTCCATCCTTGCCAATAGAAGACCACTCTCTCCGTTGGTGTTGGTGCCTAGTATACTGCGGAGAACTTTCGTACATATTAGCAAGGAAAATGTGAAGTTTCACTTAATCTTTTGCTCAAGAACATCTATTCTCCATAGTATTTACTAATGTAGACTAGATATCCACTGTCTTCAAACTATCGATCGAAACTGTTAATTCTTTCTTAGATTCTTTACTTGTTCTGAAGTCTGCCAAGTCTACTGGTGAAGATCTGATTAAATGGTGTTGACACCTTGCTGAATTTCGCTTTTGAAGATCGACCTAGTGTTGAATACTCGTACTAGGCTCCGATTGATTAATTTTCTTTTAAACCTTCTTAGTTGATTGAGTAAATTTGCGAACTGTTGTAGGTCGTATATTAATATTGCTTGGTTTCTCTCGATTTAGTTCAGATTACACCTCTGTATAACAGTTACATTTCTGTAGATGCAATAATACTTCTATACAAGCACAGGAAAATTATTAAAAGTTAGTTGTATAATAAAGCAAAAAAGAAAACTATCATGAATTATCTTTGTAGATTTGTAGTCCGCCTGCTATATTTACTATTTACTTAGACTTTTCCTTTACATAACATTTTGTCCTTCTTCTATTCTATTAGTGGGCAGTCTCAGTAGTTAGTCGAGTTTCTTAATTTGATTAGTGGTATCTTATTGAGATCGGCAATTTCAGTACAGTGCACAATATCTCGCATATTCTGTTCACGTCAGAAAAGCGACACAACAGGCCACTTAATGAAAGGTTGATCAACTATTCCGATCCAGTCCTTGCTTTCCATGGTTCAACGAGAGAGGGGTTGAGCAAAATCTTTGAGGACGTCGATGCTGGCTGTATTTCAGACAACTATTGGCTTGGCATCAAGAAGCCATGCCTCACCTATGGACTGCGAGTAATGAACTACTTCTCGATTACGGTGTCTGGTCCAGCTACTCAGCTACACAGTGGATTGTTTGGGGGCACCGTGTACGAACCATTGGCCGATTTGGTCATTCTCCTCTCCAAGCTGGTCGACTCTCAGGGTAACATACTCATCCCTGGGATTCAGGAAGACATCGAGCCTTTGACGGATCAGGAGGAGAAGACTTACAATAACATTGATTACACCATGCAAGACGCCAACGATTCAATCGGCCCAAATACCGACTGTGGCATCTACGATGATCCGAAGCGAATACTCATGGCTCGATGGAGGTACCCTTCTCTATCTATCCACGGTGTCGACGGGTCAGCCAACGGTTCAGAGCCCGTTACCTCCATACCTCCCTCGGTAGCTGGAAAGTTTTCCATTCGTACCGTGCCAAACATGACTACAGAGCGTGTCACAGAGCTGGTGAAGAACTATCTCAGAAAGGAGTTCGAAGGGCTAAATAGCAAGAATCATTTGGATATCAAACTAACTGATAGCGGTCAATGGTGGTGCACAGATCCAGAAGTTAGGAATTTCAAAGTCGCTGAATTAGCCACACAAAAGGTTTGGGACAATGTGACACCAGATCTACCTTCGTTATTTTGCAGATCCAAGCATTGAAGTGTAGCTTTGTCCGCATTTCTGTCTCTTGCAATTTTTACATGTTTTGAAATTGAAGCTGCCTATCTTTTCTAGAGAGACGAATCGGTAAGGAATGTTATGTGGAAGTTATCTCTCATGGTTAACGTTTATTTTTCTCGCTCGAATTTGAGAATAACACATAATAGGAAAGAGATTATGGTCTGAACCAGTCGAAGAGGACGAGGCTCCTGGTCGTGCTTTTCCCAAAGAAACCTTTCCCTAATGCTCGTTAGTCAGAGACTATAGTACAATAAACGCGTAGCACTCGACACTACCGATGTATTACGATCTGTATCAATTAATCCGACTGTAGCCTCGCGAAGCTGTAATTATCAACCTCAACCCGCGTGGGACCGCATGCCATCTATATGTAACCCACGTCCCCTAATCATGACTATGGATGGCTCCGTAGGTTGCCAGACAAAATTAAGATTCTTGGGTTGATATGGCACTGAGAGCAGGATTACCAGAATACTAATTTTAGCTCTGGTCCCTCTCTACATTTTACATCGCATGTTGAGTTATGTTATCACTAGCTAATATTGACTGGGATATAATGAGCCCAAGTGTGGCCCTAACTCTTATTGTGTCTCAGACTTCATATGGAAATACCAGAGATGTATCATTTCAGTGTGCTATACAATATGCTCTCTTCAGATCTCGAATCCGTTGAGACTTATCCAACGGGACAATGCAGCATGCAGTCTTCTTATATTTATCTTCTCCGTTGACACCCATGCGACGACACCATCAGGTCGCAACAGTAAGCCCTTCAGCCCGAATGTCTCATTTGCGCTGTGGCCACAGTAGTGGACCATTAACTGCAGGGCCTGCAAGGACTGCACAAACTCTGCCACCTGGCTGTTGCTCCCAAAATCAATCACCAAGAAGGATCCTTTCTCCAACTTAACCCCAAGTCGCATTCCATCATCGAATGCAAAATCCGGAGCACTACGACCAACAAGTGGATGGGCATCGCCAAGGTTGTAGCGCAGGGAAAGTCCCCAATTGTGGTCGGCGAGATAGGTCGCCCCATCTTGGGTATTGATCATGTCCCGCATGAGACTCGCAATGGCCTGGCCATATGGATCTGGACGTAAGGCTGCCACCTGAGCGCGAGTCCACTCAAGCACTCGAGCCGCCTCGGGATGCCGCTCTTCGTTGTAGGTGTCGAGCAGGCCAGGAGATGCAATCCCCTTGATGGTAGCCGCAAGCTTCCAGCCGAGATTCATCGCATCACCAATCCCGGTACTCAATCCTTGCGCGCCCAATGGAGAGTGGATGTGGGCACTGTCGCCAGCCAAAAGAACGCGTCCTCTACGATACTCTGTTGCTTGCTTCGAGCGATCGGTGAAGGACGAGGCTAGGTGAAGCGCTTCGACAACGATGTTTATGCCCGACACTCGTTGGAGCACTTCTTGGAAATGTTCCCGTGTAATGCGTCGAGACCGGTCAAAGCCCTTATCGAAATCGATAATATGCAACTGTCCAGGCCCGCTAACTATGTACATCCCCGAGTTTGTGTGCGTAAAGCCTGGCTTCAATAAGTCCGGTCGGTCGAGATCGCAGACCGCAATATAACCAGTGAACTGCGCTTCTGTCCCGACAAAGTCGAATCCAGCAGTTTTCCGAACTGTACTGCGTCCACCGTCGCATCCCACGAGCCATTGCGTAGTAAAACATTGGTCACCGGCCCATACCTTCACTGATTCGCCTTCATCGGCGAGCCGGGAGACTTCCATACCTCTAAGGACCTGAACACCAAGCGTCTCTGCGCGTTCCGACAACACAGCCTCAAGATGTCCAATAGTGGTTGGACCAGGAAGGAAGGACGGTCCTGGCAAGTGATATGGCCAGCGTGAAAAGTCGATCTTGTTTGCATTAATCACCAAGCCCGCAAAGTGTCCCCCAAACTGAAAGCCTTCGGTCTTCTCCAAATGCGTCGGACGCTCCTCATCACCGAATATCCTCTTTAAGATGCCACGGCGGTAAAATGCCTCGACTGCTGGGGCATAGAGACCGCGACGACCAAATAATCCCTCTTTCCAAGGCGACTCCGGCTGCATCTCTCGTTCTAGTACAAGTACCGACATACCAGCTACGGCCAATTCACAGGCGAGGAAAAGGCCTACCGGCCCAGCGCCAGCAATAATAACATCCCACATCTTGTCCATTATTCGATCTTGTAGATAGCGTTTATGGTTTGGGTTTGAAACGATCGTGCTGAGCTTCGAAAAAGCCTTCAGCGATTGCTTTTAAGTAAACCATCTCGGGGTTTACTAAGTTCCGCTCGGGCTGCCGCACCCCGAACACTGTTTTGCTTCAATCTATTGAGGATGTCACCGAAGAAGGATGGGTGGCTGTCAAACGAGTGTTACCGTATGTCTTGGAGAGGGAACGTCGCCTCGGCCTTACTTGCGCAAAACGCATGTACAACGCTTCAGATATTGCTCAGGATGGCGACGCCATCGTAGCCCTACAAGGGGCAGACCGGCTATTTGTTATCCGCCGCTGTGGCGAAAATACCTACAGCCTCGTCGGTGATATATTTGTCCATGGACTTATGTATGGAGAAGCCTATGAAAATCAGGATTCATCCGAGGTGGATTATTATATCAAGTTAGTGTAGGATGCAAATACGGAGCGGCATTAGATGCTGTTTCGTCTATAATTATATATACGTATGGATTAAAGTCGAGCCTCACTCCTCTAGCTCCTTGATTGCTTCTTCAATACTGGGAAGCCTCTGGCGCCCCAGGCTGAGCCTTCTCCTCCACTTGGCTTCCTTCTTCAGCTTAGATCTCTGGCGACGAGTACGTGGATAGTTTATCGGAGACTCTCCACCAATAAAAATGAAAATGTCATACACTGCGCCTCCAACCAGGGCACCGGAGATGGTAGCCAGCCAAGCTCCCCAAAACCACCAACCCCCTCGTTCGGTGAACGTACTTCCACCGTATCCTGCCATCAGAGCCACCAAGCGAGGGCCGAGGTCTCGGGCTGGGTTGAAACATCTAGACTTCCATTAGCAACACCATTTCTCACAGAGCTTCCAACTAATAGGGAAATACACACCCTCCAGTATTATAACCAAAGCCGATTGATAACACAAAGATCAACAGGCCAATGATGAACGAGTGCATACCCGCACCGGGAGGGGCATTGCTATCGTCACCCATGGCAAATATTGTGCAGATTAGAATAGCAGCAGCGACAAATTCGTTGAAGAATGCCGTCACATTGCGGACATACGTCAAGGGCTCGGTATAGAAGCCCAGACCAGTAGCACCCATTGTGATGCCGGTACCGCTGTTAGAACCACTGTGGAATATCGAATCGCGGTATATGCAATAAGCAAGACCGCCGGCTGTGAGAGCCCCCAGAATCTGAGCAATCATATAGTAAATACATCGCCGTCCTGGAAATCCACGATAGATCCATAGGGAAATGGAAATGGCCGGGTTTAGATGTCCACCGCTGACCCCACCGGCAATGTAGATTCCCACGGTAATCGCCAGTCCCCACGCCCAGTACAGAGCGAGTTTGTTGCCTGCATCACCTCCCCCGGTGGAGATTGCCAGAGTCGCACATAGTCCAATTAGCATTGCCACTGTAGTCTATCAATTCCATCGTTAGTATGGTATCTCTTAGCCAATCTTCCGCATGGGCAGGATATTTCTCACCCCTAACCATTCAGCAAATGGCTCTCGCAGTCTATGCCGCACCCTAGACCACTTGTTAAAATGCTCCGCCTCGCCTCCGTCCGGCTTGCTCCCATCCTCGGTCACCTCGTCTTCCACTGGACGCGATACTCTGTCGGGGGCATCCGCATTCGACAGCTCCTGATGTACCATTGTGTCATCATGAGAACCTGCTCGAGGATCAGAGGTTGCTTGGCCATCTTTTCCGTGCTCGTCTCCCTGATCCGGAGTGGCCTCCAACTCAGGCACTGGTTCCGACTGCCCCTTTTGACCTGTAGGATAGGCAGATGTTGTCCCACCACCATCATGGCGGCGCATACCTGGTCGGACCACGCGCGGAAGCGGTTTCGCTAAACCCCAAATCGGCTCTTCGTTACTCTGCCCATAGTCGGGATTCATGTCATGATATTCCGGATGAACATAAGTCGAGTTAGGTTCGAATTCTCGTGGGCCTGCAAGAGAGGGAATTGTTTGATTTGTGTGAGTTGTCCGACTCGTCTGGTTCGTCTGCCGGCGTCTGAGTTGGGAGTATCGGGACCGTCGCTGTGACCCGGTGCTGTGATACTGTAGTGGTGGGCGCTGTCTGTCTTGCCTAGTGTTGGTCTGTTGTTCATTGGCCGTGGACGGCTCGTTTTTGCTTTCTTGGATTGTATTCAGGTCATTATTCCGATCCTGGCGGCCATCGGCCAAGTCCTGTTCCTCCGGCATGTCGGATATTCGGGGTGTCTAAAATCCAACGCTCGGGCAAAGGATTAGAAGAAAGGAAACTAAAAGGGATAAAGTAGAAAGGAGAGAAGTATGATATATAACCAGAGAATGGAAAAAAGGCTAGATCGGAGTATTACGAAAAACTTATATCATAACAGCATCAACGATGATACCATTGACCGGGTTGAAAATAGCCTCCCTCCTTCCTTTTTTGCTATATAAACTACGAGCGGTGGAGCCATGATATCCAAGATCAACTGTTCTGGCATGGCACGCTTAAATTTCCAATTATTTATGAAATTTTTACTCAATGTTCCCTGGTTGATATCAGTGAGTCGCGTGGCAAAACAGCCCTATCGCGACTGATTGAGCGGATTCTCACCCGGCTGGCGGATCTATGATGTCACGAGCAACCGAAACCCTTACAAAGAAAAATCTCATCTTCATCTTGGCAAGTCAACAGACCTAGCCCTCTATTTTTCTACTGGGATTTTTAATGTATCGAGCACCTACCCTGTACAGCACCTGGGGGCTCTAGAATGTTCATCATTGATAACTCAGGATGTCATGCCGGCTGGCAGTAGAATCCGGGAGACATACAACGGGTTTCAAGGAACCCGACCATAGGACATGTCGATCCGGACCTCTAGAACTCGTCCACCCCTGTTGATTAATGGTGAGCATGACGCATATTAGTAAGGATCGTATAGCACCACCTGTTGTCATAGATAAATTGCTCCCTATGTCCCTGAGCTTGAATAAGCTTGGTGGAAACCACGACGTAAAAATATCTTCCTTAGCCCTAGGGATCCACCGACGATCGTTACCCTTTGGAGCCATACTCGGCTGCCTCTCCAGCCAATCATGGCTGTTATATCAAGCGGAAATTTCAAGCTTATCCCATTCAGGGCTTCAAATTCCCGTTCCAGCCAACTTCAGTCACCGATCCTAGCTGTTCATATCTCTGCCAGTTGTACGCAAGTGTACCTATTTTCTGGAATCCCTAAATAGAAGGAGACTGCGGCTTAGTTACGTCATTACTTCAGTCGTCTGCAGCTAACTATATGACTACATTGCAGCCAGATTTTTGAAATGCCAAGGTTGCTGCTAGGGGATGAGCTCATACCGACCGTTGAATGGTTGGATGGTTGGATTAGCTATGCGATTGTCAGAGAACTGTATTCAACTAGGCTTAAAGTACTAGGATTCATGATAGATATTATAAAGTTATATGTTTAATAAGTGTAGCCTTAGTATTGTCAGAGACATCTGCTATCCAGTGTGGTGTTATTTTTGTGGTAAGCCTGATTGTATTGGTGGTGACAGTAAGAACCCCGAGCAGTTAGGGTAAGCCAATGCCGCCAATCCGCATCACCTCGTTTTCCTATATCTTTTACCACCTGGATAACTACCTGGTTAATCAGATTCTCTACTAAGGAGTAGAAAACCTAATGTTAAATCCACCTAGGTGGCCAAGTTACTTAGCTCTACCACGGAGCCACGCCTAGACTTTTAAGGAGTCTATATAGACCGAGTAACTTGAGTTATCCAAGTAGCTCAGGTAGTTTCTACAATTTAAACAGCTCAAGCAGTTCAAGTGGTTTGGGCAATTCACGCAGACCAAGCAATCCAAGTTGACTCAGTAAAGTTATTACTGCCTCACGGACCGGAAGTCTATATTGGTGGAACGGTCCGAAAGCTAGAAGAATGAAGTACGAGAGGCTTGTGCGCTTGTCGCTTAACGACATGCGTGGTAATTTAGTAATGGCCAATCTTAAAGTAATAGCATTTGGAATATTACACGTTACAGGCGATTAGAGTTGAATAATCTATAGCAGTATTATATAGGTAGCATAGGTACTAGCTAGTTCTATCGGTCAACGTGTAATGTGCCTGAGCTGGCCTATGCATTAGTCCTGCGGGTCGAAAGTGTACCGTGCAGAACTTAAGTATAGCCACACTGACCGCCAGTGGAAGCTGAGAAGACTGAAGTCAGTGCGGGTTAGACGGCGTTACATCCACCTAGAACTATCGGTCAGGAAAGCCGACGCACGGTTCTCGACGTTGATCCCACCAATCCGTTATAATCAACTGTCCAAATCGGTTGCATATTCCTGTGAATCAAGTTGGCTCTCCCTGTGTTCAGTTACCTATCACTTAGAGAACAGATCATTGTTCTGTATACGGGTTCTGTTCTTCCTCGACGAACTCAGGATAGCTGTCAGTATTGGCACTAGAGACGAGTGCTTCTCTGGTATGTTTCTAGCATTGTCGTGTAAGTTGCGCGGCTCGTGCGCTCTCATGCCAGCTGAGGACATTGGTGAGTTGCTCTAGCTCAGGCGCATAGTTGCCTACTGATCTTCGGTTCTAAATGATGCTGATCTGTTGTACCGCGTCCGCCTACTTCACCTTTCGCTCCCGTTAAACTTTCGCTTCGCTGTCTTTCACAAACGAAGCCGATCCATTCAGCCAGCCTTTCATTATAATCCCTGTTATTAGGAGCCAACTATAAACTCTATATTAACATACCATAAGATGCTGCAGGCACCCCCTTCTGTCTACAATATTCGTTCTCAAATCTACGCCTCAGGAGAATCTCTTTCAACGCAATCCAGTGCACCGACTCTAGACTTTCGGTGTATTATCCAGGATGTCTAGCCTCCAGAATGCCTCCAACAATTCTAAGCCTCGATTTGAAATCCCCCCTAATAATTCTACCCAGCCTCGGTGGCTCCTCGACCTAGACGACTGGGTAGTGAGAGCATATTCCCGCATCCGTTTTCACAAAGACCCAAAGAATCGCGAGTATGGTTATGGCATCATCTCTTACACGTGGGGCAAGTACTGGAACAGAACAGATACAGTCCCAGACAAAGATGCTCCAGATGGGATTGACTGGAAAATCCCACGCTTAGCAAAAGATGCTATCTCACTGGGCGAGGCAAAAAAAGTCATTACTAGTATGGGTAAACGCTACGTCTGGTGGGACTGGATGTGTGTCCCGCAAGGGGGATCCCATAAAGACATTGCTGCGCAAGAAATCGGGAAACAAATGTAAGTCCTCGTCTCTACTACTTTCCCCGTCTACTTGACTAATATCGAGGGGTTGAATAGGGCAATCTACAAAAATGCCAAGGCCAGCATTATATGGCTGCATGACACCAACTGGGCGCAGTCTTCTGACGTGGGGCATTTTCTGCGGAATCACTATCCCGAACGCCCTTTACGGCAATGGCTGCAGAATTTTAGTACGGGCCTACAACGAATCAGGGAACGTGAACCCTGGCTTACGTCGATTTGGACTCTGCAGGAAGGGGTGCTGTTGAACCATTCCCGCCTGGTCGATCGTCACGGAGCCAGGCTTCCCGACGTGCCAAATGACAAGAGGTTTCATTCCGACGAGGCAACCGTAGTCGACCTCGCGATCGTCCCCGCCAAACTCGCTAGAGATATCGCCATGGCACTATTCACTGGAGAAGGGAATCCCGACCCTCTCTTCAGAGATTTTACCTCGGTGCGGGAGAACCGTATTTACGCTCAACAAATTCTGTGCGAGATCATTCGGTCTGGTCTGTTTGGTTACTATGACGGCCCTGTGCCGCTTACTATCCTTGCAGGCAAGGGAAGTCGCCGGTATGATAAAGCTACAAATCCAGACCAATACTGGGCATTGATCGGCGCCCTGAACCTGGACGTGGCGGCAAACTACAAATTGGCAATCCCAAGGGCCCGGGAAGAATTCTTCAAAGCTCTGCTGAAGAAGTATCAGTGGCAACTTCTCCTGGCTCCTTCTCTGCCACTCGATGTCTCGCGCCGGGGTTGGCCTGAGGTGATTGCGGACGGTCACATTCTCCCGCTTGATGATCTCTTTTTCATCTCGGAGCTTGTTGATGGGTTACCTCAACTATCATGGACTGGGACTGAAACTGGAGGCCCAATTATTATCAGTGGAGTTAGAGGTACACCATTCAGAGTTTTCCGACTAAAGAAGACAGGTCATTTCCGCCGGTACATACAAGCGCGCAACAAGCAGGGACAGGACCTGGTCGATGTGCTGGGTCCGGCCACTGAGGCACCGGTTGAAGATGCCACGTATCTGCACATTGCAAAGCTGCAGCCAAAGTCCGGCCTTCCGGGTAAACGATGCATTGAAGTGAGGGGTTATCAGCGAGGTGGAGTGGGACAATTCAATGGTGTGGTCGATCTGTGGGTCGCCGAGGACGACGTGGCTCTGGAAAGCATCAGTAAAATTACTCTGCACCTTCCCCAGAAAAATCTGTAAACATAATTGTCCATATCACACGAAAGTAGTACCAGGCTAGTTAGTACATACTTGATCATATACGTCTACAAATTTGATTATTTGTTACCAATGAGATTTATCGATCCAGCCCCTCATCATCTGCCCATAGAGGTCCTATCCAGTCCCCCATCTCGATCCATACGGGAGCAAACCCTGATGCATTCAGCTGTCTTTGGAGAACGGCAAGGATCTTTAACAGTCTCATTCACGACAAGCACACACCGCTATTCATGGTTGTGTCACAATTGAGGTGCCCACCAGGAGGAGTCATGCAGCCAAGACAGACCTATTGGGCACCAAGCTGCACAATGTTACCCGCAAGCCTTCTGATGACTTACTTGGAGACAGTTTAAACCCGGTGCGATCTTATGCACTCCCTCAAAGTGGCGTACACCGTTTTCAGGAGGCTATCAATGAACATACTCATTTACGGGGTATTTCTATTACAATAATATGGAGAGGAATTATACACAATTGAGAAAACGTTACTCTTAAACACCAGAAAGGTAAATGAAGACCAACCAGCCGGGGAAGAGATGGGGAACCCATCTTTCCACAGGGATAGGATTCGGCAGCCTGATCCCTTCTATACGTAACCCATTGAATTTTATCTGCGGTCCGTACAGATAGCGTCCACAGGTCCACCTTGCGGCGTACGACTGACCCCCTGGTAACCGTGTTGTGGCGCTTGAGCAGTCAATTCCGATGGTACCACTCCTGTCGCCATATCATGCAACTCATAAGCTTGCTCGTCGTCCTTGTAGTCCACGGCTATCCTGCTCACCCCATCCAGGCACGGAAAAGTTCCCAAGCTATACGTCCGGCCGAGTTCCTCCAAATGCTCTCGTTGCTGTACTTCAGTCCACGCATGAGTGCCCTCAAAATCACGCATCATCTGGCTACGTGCAATCCACGGGATAAGTGACCCAATGGATTTAGGAATGCGCGGTCCATTGAATCGCCCACGGTGGGTGACGAATACACCAACCATCAGCAAAACATCGAGGGATACAAGAATGACGACAATGAGAATTGACGGGGTTGATGGCAGTATACCCCACACCCCCTGAGTGACTGTTCCATCGATAGTGATGAAATGGGACTCGGGCAATCGCTGAAGATACAAATCTCGCCAGAGAGTAAAGTAGGTACTGAAGACTGTTCGGTAGGTAAGCTGGACGGCATTGATCAGAAGTGTGGTGTCCACAGAGTCCGATTTGGGATTCAGCTTCTCAATTGTGCGTGCCGTCAAAATGCCTGGCCAGTCATGCTGGTAAAACGAGGAATTTGGTTGAGCAGGAAGTGCTTGAAGTGACTGCGTAAACGCCAGGTTGAATTGTCCCAGGATATTAGATGCATTCTGATACAATGCACCGTCAGTGATCGAGCTTCCAGGCACAGCCTCGTAATCTCCTATGTGGCCAGAGTGGTCGAACAGGACCATGAAATCTTGGATGTGAATTGTTGGCTGGCAGTGTAATGCGACTGTGTTGTCACTGTTCATCGATGTCCCTGTCGTTTTATCTAAGCGCGCAATAACCAAGCTTGTAGACGTCTCGCACTCCGTCGATGCAGAGAGCCCTGTTGGTGCCATAAAATGAATAAACTTCTCGGGGTAATCAGAGGCCGCCCATGGTGCCTCTACGGAGCATGCAGATTCCATACTACCATTAAATGGTGTATAACGCCAGTATTGTTTCCTTGAATTACCATCAATCTCTGAATCGCTAGATGGAAGGCTTTCACATATCAGATCCACACCGATACCACGTGTCAAAGCCGTATAAAAAGTACGCTCGCTTTCCGGCCCATCAATTCGAATTGGCACAAATGAGTGGTTGGACGTAGTCCACGGCAGGAACGGGGCGTCCGTCGTGATACCGCTCGGCATAACACTATAGCTATCCAATACAGGGCTATGAGGTTCGTACCTCGCTTACTCTTCCATGATGCCGCTATTATGCCCCATTTCCAGGTCATTTGCTGTCTATCTACCTGAAATGGTATCTTTGCAACGAATCGTCATACCGTATGAGCTTGATCACGGTCTGGCATAGTTACCATCTCAGTATTAGGGATAGCGACGCGACATGACAACATTCTCGTGCCAGGGGAAAAGTCAAGGGCTAAGACCCACGGCTGATAATCGTTAGGATCTTGCCACAAACTGTGGCTGCCTGCTCGAGGTGGAGTGAACATGTGACATAGTAGCCCTATCCCATATCTCTTATTGGCCTTAGAGGTCCCCACTAGTTTATTGCATTTAGCACTTGTCTTGGATTTCGGGCTTGACCAAACTCCATACAGTCTTTGGTGGGGATATTAATGCTTGGCTTCAGGTACGCCATTCGATTGGCTTGATTTGAGACACTACCTGGCTGCGGCATATTCCGTGTGCTGGCCAGGGGCTTTGACGTTGAGGAACCAAGAACTCTTACTATATCAATCGATATATATCTATTCGATTAGTTGGATAATGACTTATGTTTATGTTAACATAGATGATTTTCTATGTCTAATGCTGTTGTGTACGCTGACACACCGTTGTCAAAGCCTCAAAGGGCGTAACGTCTAAACTATATATATCCGCAACGTCAAGGAGAAATCTTAGACTTTAGGTGTTTCTCACTACAACAGCCAAAAAAAAAAAAAAAAAAAAAATAAAAAATAAAATAAAATTAAAAAATAAGACTGATAAACTGTTGAGTAGTAATATGTCGCCAGATAGGCAAAATTAACCAAACCTACGATATCTCCGGTTACATTAATGTCACGGCCAGTGGCAAGATATTACGTCGTGGCTATGACTGGAGGATGAAGATAGAACCCCGGAACCTTAGCGACGATAAGCATTGAGAAGCAATCATTTAAGAAGAGCAAAAGAAAAGACAAAAATACAGAAAAGAAGGAGAGACGCGAACAGAGAAGGGACAAAAAGCAATGACCAGACTGGGGCTCGATCCCAGGACCTTATCGGTGTTAACGATACGTGATAACCAACTACACCATCCGGCCGATTGATGAATAGCGTATTCTTATTTGATAATATGATACAAAGGAATACCTTCAGCACCTCCCCAAACTTTAATTGAATTGAACTGCGCCAGTAGAGAGTGATCTGACCTCAGCTATGAGGTGATCTTTCCCTTCTTTTCGGCTAATTTTGCTTTCTTTCTTTCTTTCTTTCTTTCTTTCCTCTTCTTTTCTTTATTAAAAAGAAAGTTCCCTTCCGTGTTTCCTTTCCTTTACTGGTCTCTATTTTCTCCTTTCGTCTTCTTCGCCTAGCATTCATTGCTCCCGCAGACTCGTAATCGGGAGACGAGAAACATCGCCTCCCCATCCCGGCCCTAACAACCCCCCTGTTCTTTAATAGACAGGGATCGGGACACAGATTACTTGGCGTAACGATCTCCCCGTGGCCTATGTAACATTGGACGGACCACGGGTGATTGAGACCGTCGGCCGTGCCGACTCCCCCAATCTCGACGCTTAATATTCGTTGTTGTAGGTTGATTGCTACCATATAAGGTAAGCCATGCCACGTTTACCCTTGCTCTGAACCTGAGGGTGTCTTTGTCCTTCGCTCTGCAGTCCGTAAGAGGTGTTAAGTCATGTCTTTTCTTATAGCTATGGAATACCTCTGTTATAGTATACTATTCATAAAACATGATGTACATAGAAGCCATATTAGGCACACAGCCCGTTTGAAAGAATACAACCCAAAGTACACTAGGAAAAATGCACAAAAGTACGCCAAGGACGGCGGGTGAAATGGAATGCTACGTAAAACGCCAAGGCGGCGTTCATATAAGGGTAACATAATATTGGCCACGATAACAACTTAAATTAATTACTTTATTTTTGGTGGCCGGAAGACCGACCGAGGGAGCACTAGTGCGCAGTGGTCCACAGGATGGACAAAACGATGGCATCCAGTGGTGGACTGCCCGATGTAATAACTCCGAAGCCCATCGCGCGCAGCTTCAGCTAATCCCGACGATCGCGTACTGTTTCGGTCACCGTGAAGGTCCTGATCTCCCGAATGATATGAGCTTCGCTCGACTGACTGTCTGCGTCACCGTCGGATATAGCTCCCGACGCAGTAACTGTTGTCTCATAGGTGTCCTTGACTGGGCGCACTGGAGTAAGCTCGTGAACCTCACTTCCATGAAAAGTCGAATGATAACGCAACGAGGATAGCCCATGTCGCTTCGTGGATGCCATGTTGTAACTTGTCAATCCGTCAATGCGCATGCCTGTGGAGCGCAAGCTATCCATGAACGGTTTGAACTGTGGGGAGCAGGCTGTTACGACACTCAAGCACTGAACAAGCTGCGTCGAGACGGTGGCCGACCAGGTGTCGAACGTTGGATCTTCGGAATTGATTGTTTTGTTGACATAAATGAGCTGACATATGATGGCGGCAATCACACTCGAGTGTTTGATCAGCGGCTCGGTACTAGAAGAGTGAGTCTCGAGGGTATTACTCACAATATGCGAAGCCCAAAGATGCTGGCCAATGTCCCTTTCTTTCCCCAGTTCGCCTGGATCCCGACGATAATTAGAAGGGCCTGGATGATGATCCCCGCCTCAGACAAGATGTTTGTTGCTGCAAGATAGTTCCACCAAGCGCTCTAGCCTCGCATGTTAGCAGCATTCCTTGGTCTTCGTGGAGAATGTCAGAGTATACATTATTGACACAATGCCCGCTCAGATAATCCCATGTTCGAGGCGGCGTGCACTGGAAAATAGAGGCGATAACACTTGTTACTGCCCACAGCACTGTGAAGATCTCTAGCCCGATGGCGATACGACGGTCGGATGTAGCTGGTGTCACGCTCCAGATGAAGTGGATAAGTGATAGTTTCGAGAAACACATGGTCGTAATAAAGAGGATAGCTGCAGCGTATTGTGACTTATAAGATATGAGCGATGTCTCGAAATCGGGAAGCAACAACCACACACCTTTAACATGCTGTCCACAGCTATGCCTGATAACCTGTCATAATGTTCGCCATATCCATAGGCCGTGGCCATCGACATGGCTAGAGACTGCGCCGCACACAGTACCACTGAGACAATACTGAGGTAGTCATCTGTCGTCCACCGTCGGAAGATCCAGTATTTGGTGCCCAGCCGAGTGAGAACGCAGAGGATGGCCGTAGTCATAAGGAACCAGGTCACCACATTGACCGTGGGCTTCCAGTTATCTTTTGCAAGCCTTCCCATTGCGCGTGCGACGGGCAAAAAGGCAGCACATCGAGAATATGAGAGACGCTGACAAGGAACTTTTTACGACGCCCACGGAGCAGAGATAACCGGTCCTCGTAACCTCATCAACCATCTCACCAGCAAAACCGTACCACCGTCATGGTAACAAATCTAAACAAGGTGGAAATTACCCGGTCGGGTACACAGAATCTACTACAGCAGTAGGGTAGCGTCTAGGAAGCCACTAAATTGCGAAATGTTTCCTCCAGTGGTTATCGGCGCTGGACGGCAACAGTACCTTGTCTAGTCAGAACGTTAATTGATGAACGCCCTAGAAACAAAGGAATTTGAGAGCTTTGATAAATTTTCCGAGACCCGTCTGGGCATTCTAGGCAATTACCAGGTTGTGCCGCCATCAGATAGTAGTGATGTGATTGGGCTTCCCTAGGGAACGGACATGCAGCTAAAGACGCACTTGACTCTAATCCTTGTAATGTCGTATTAAAATCAGTCCACATGTAAGGGTTCCCCTCGTCCAGGTTATCAAAGTCAATCAAATTGTTTACTTAGGGTATCATCGCTTGTAACCGAAGCATAGCGTCTAGCCCCCCCCCTTTGCTGCGGTCAGTTCTATTTGAGAGAAAGGGCGCCGATGAAATTTCCATCCCTGTATGTACATCTTCTTGCTCTCTGTCAGTGAAGGGGTCTGGACAGGTGATACTCAAAATTCTTCTCAGTGCACACCTAACTTGATAATGCTATAGCCTTTCCCCTTTCAATCGATTCTGTTCCGCTTGAAGCAGCTTCGGTTGTCTACTTTACTGCATTCTATCCTACGGACCATCTCCACAATGGGCCACCATGAGCTGAAGCAGGCTCCGCCTGCAGCACTACACGAAATAGACGGCTCATCACAGGAGAATCTGGATGATATCAACCTGGCCCGCATTGGAAAGCGCGCTGTTCTAAGGGTAAAATTTGCCGATCCCCCTCAAAGAAAAGTCGGGATTCATCTGACAGGCATGGTTTGGCTTAGAGGAATTTTGGGTTGATGTCAATCCTGGGCTTCAGCTGCACGATTCTCATCACCTGGGAGGGTATAACAGCGTATGTTACTGTCTTCATACATTCCTCTTATCTCAGTTTGTGGTGGCTAATACCAGGTACCATGATAGACTATTCATACAAGGCTTCCAGAAGTATGTGACAGTCTCGGATTACATTCTGGAGGAGCCAGTTCAATATTGACATTACAATCGCAGTGGTGGCCCTGCTGGGTCAGTTTATGCGTTCCTTTTCGTCTGGGCCGGTGTCACAGCGACCTTCGTTGTATTATCAGAGCTTGTTTCAATGTAAGATATCAAGTCAATATTCTTAGCTTTGGTTGACAACTTGTCAGGGCTCCGACAGCAGGTGGACAATACCACTGGTGTTCGATGTTGGTACCTCCGTCAGCCATGAAACTATCCAGTTATATCACGGGTGAGTCCACTTGGTGGTATTCATTGGAAGAGCTTAGACCTAGGCGTGAGGCTGGAGATACTGACAACGCATGGTAGGTTGGCTTACTGTTATCGGATGGCAGGCCACCTATGCAACCGCAATCTACCTCAACGGAACTTATATTGCAGCGATGATCTCCCTTACGCATTCTGACTACGTCCCGCAAGCATGGCATATGACTTTGTACTCTTATGCAACCGCGCTAATTGGCCTGGCTATCAACTGTGTAGGAGGAAAGCTTCTACCACGGTTCGAAGGGACAATTCTAATTCTCCACATTCTTGGTTTCTTTGCAATCCTGATTCCACTGACCTATATGGCCGACCATAAAAGCGCCAAGGAAGTCTTTACCCATTTCATAAACGAAGGGCAATGGCCAACTCAAGGCCTCTCGTTTTTCGTCGGATTAATTGGTCCTGTGTTTGCCTTTGCCGGTGGCGATGCCGCAGTTCATGTATGTCACCAGCCCCGAGTTTGACATCCACGCCCGAATGTCATACGCCTTTGAGTTTCTACAATGTGAAGCAAAGTACTAATGGATTCACTTTCAGATGGCAGAAGAGATTTCCAACGCCCCTACTTACGTGCCCTGGTCATTAATGCTCACTGTGTTGATCAACGGCACTCTCGGTTTCGCCATGCTTCTCGCTCTACTCTTCTGTCTCGGCGACATTGATACAGCCCTCAATGATCCCACGGGGTTGCCCTTTGTCGGTATTTTTCTGCAAGCAACAGAATCCATCCCAGGCACAGTGGTCATGGCTTCTATTATCATCGTGTTATGTTTCTGTACTTCAGTGGGCATGCTTGCATCCGCATCGCGTCAATTCTGGTCTTTTTCCCGGGACCGCGGAATCCCTGGCTGGCAATTATGGAGTCAGGTAGGTAGCTAGGGTGCTATTCACACAACAACACTAATGATTCTAGGTTACAACGCGCACAGCAATACCAACATACACCGTCGTTTTCACCACAACAATCTCGCTCCTCCTAAATCTCATCAATATTGGCTCTGACGTGGCATTCAATAGTCTGGTATCTATGTCGACATCAGGCCTCTATCTGTCATATATGGTTGTTGCCGGTCTGCTCCTCTACCGCCGTTGCACTGGCGGAATCATGGAAAGAAACAACGGGAGCCGGGGCTCAGAGATCAAGATCAACACGGCAGGAGCTCAACTGGTCTGGGGCCCATTCCATGTTCGCGGCATTTTGGGGATTGTCCTGAATGTCTTCTCGCTCATTTATATGACCATTGCCACGTTCTTTAGCTTCTGGCCTCCGAATAATCATGCAGATGTGCAGTCGATGAATTACAGTGTGGTGGGTACAGTGGGGACGATTATTCTGAGTCTTTTGTATTATTTTGTCCGGGCTAGGAGGATTTACTCGGGGCCTGTGGTGGAGATATAGTTGGTTTGTGGGTGAGTGCGGATGAATATGTGCTCTGTGGAGCAGGATGTTGCATACAGGCGTTACATCGCGGTGGCTTGTGTGCATGGCCACGGAATGAATCTTCTTAGTAACTGGTATTCAAAAGTTCAAGTCATGAAGTCAAAGAGAATGCTCAATTTAATTAGACATGAAAGCCATGCACAACTCCTTAAGCGACACTATAGCGACCCAGCTTTCTTAACCGTTCCCCATAGACATAGAACAATATCGGTACGGGCATCATGAGCACCGACACAAACCCCAAGAGTGACGTCGCCCAACTGATACCGAGATGGTCATACATCGGGGTAGCGAACAGAGGGAATCCTGCAGCGGCCATAGATCGCACAAATGTGTTCGCTGAAACAGCGCTAGCAGCATAGGGTGTATACACATCAAGAATATAGTTGAGGCCCATCGTATATATGACCTGGATACCCATCCCAATCGGAATACCAGCAAGGACTTGAGGGACCCAGGTGATGTGAGGACTGCTGGTCCATGCGAACCAGAATAGCCCTGGTGGTAAAACGACGGCACCGACCATCATGGGGATCAAGCGTTCCTCCGGTGCGACTTTACCGCCCCCTTCATTGTATTTGCGTTTTAGACGGAAGACAGTTGTTGCTGCAATGGTCAGATTACCACAGATGACGCCTATAGTTATGCTTAAGAAAGGCAATGCCCCAACGCCGGCATTCCATCCACGCTGATCCTGAAATGAGATGGGATATGCTTCGAAGAAGAGATACAATGTCCCATAGACGAGGGACATATACAGGGTTGTTAATAGAAGGATCGGCTCGGAAGCCAACATAACTACTCAATCATTAGTGAAATGGTGGCACCCGATGGCGATGTCCTTACCAAGTGGTCGTGCCAAGTATTTCGTCATGAATTCCCTCCAGTTCATGTGGCTTACTAGCGGATTTGCATTCGTTCGCCCTAGCTCGTCCCTTGTCTCAGAAGAGCATTCTCGAGCCTGGAATCGGCGCAACAATGTCGGAGCATGCGTCTCAGGTACAAACACCATGCCAAGAACCCAGAAAAAGACTCCTTGGATAAGAGTCAACCAGGCTGTCCACCGCCAGCCGAGATAGCTGTCAACGACGAAGCCGCCCACGATCGGGCCCAGAACTGGTCCCGAGAATGTCGCGCCAGAGTATATACATGCGGCAATTCCCCGTTCCACCGGATCCCAGATATCCGCAAGAGTGGCGCCAACAATTGACAGCGGCGAGCAGGCAAACAGACCGCCGACGAAGCGACAGATTACGATAGTAGGTATGTTCTGGGCCACGGCTACGGGCACTTGAAAGATACAGAAGACGATAACACCAAGCATCAGCGGTAATCTACGTCCATGACTCTCGGATAGTGGGCCCCATAGCAAAGGCCCGAAACAATATCCCTATATTGGTTCATTAGGGGCTATTGTTCGACAACCAGTGTGAGTTATATTCCTCATTTGTAGAGTTAGATCACTCACTAACATAAACAGGCTAAGACCCAATATCGTCACTTCATGGGACACATGAAATTCCGCCGCCGTTTGCTTTTCCGCCGTGCTGAATATACTGCTCGCAAACGTGACAGAGAATGTCATGAGCGAGGCAACAACCGTAACAACCCATTTTTTCCCTTTGGACCAACTCTTCGGGTTTTCACAGGTAGGAAGAGTGGGTATATCATTGAAGCTACTCGTGACAGTCGCTGCTGGAGCTTTGGATGATTCCGAGGCCATTTCGTACACAATTCCGCCACAGGTTACATGGACCTGCTGACATGCTATCACCCGTGCAAAGCTGTGGCTCAGTTCTTGGAAGCCGATTGGAAATTAAATAGTTCCTTCTCCTTATTCATGTGGGTCGCGTGAAGGCGCCAACTTGAAGCTAAGTCGATCTTGGCACCGGAACGTGTGCCGAAATCAATACCGAAGCCATCGGATTGGCCACTGCATCAGAAACTTCAAATATGTACGGGATATGTCCCACATGGTACCGGTCCGTGTATCATCCGGAACACACCGAGACGTCAAATTTGAAGTGCTTTGGGCCCTTCAGCGCCGTTTGTATAACGAGCGGGGAGTAAATTACCAGACGATCATGAAGGGATGGCCAAGATGAGGAATCGCGTATACACCATGAGAAAGAGACAGTTCTACCTGGGTCATGAGGGCAAACACCATAATCTCCGTTTAGATGAGTGATATGTTTATGGAGAAACCATCGCGGGCGACAGACTAAAAGCTAAGCCCCAGGTACATCTACCGCGCTAAGAGGGAATAAGTGGTAACAGGAAGGAAGAAGCCTAGAGGGCTCAATGCAAGTTCCCCCTG
The DNA here is from genome assembly GCA_008274985.1 of Aspergillus sojae. Taxonomy (NCBI): domain Eukaryota; kingdom Fungi; phylum Ascomycota; class Eurotiomycetes; order Eurotiales; family Aspergillaceae; genus Aspergillus; species Aspergillus sojae. Next base: position 5,166,472 of record CP035528.1, on the reverse strand, counting down.
GTCTTATGAGGGCCGATGTTAGAACGTGAGTGTTCTAGGAACTAAAAGTTCGAATTTTCTCAAGTAACTAGTTGATCTGAAAGTTCACTCCCGGTCAGCGTCGCCAGCCTCCCTGCTGCTTCTAGCTCTTGTATAAGATCGCATATACTCAACGAGTGTACAAATACAAAAGAAAAAGAGAGAAAGGCTAACAAGAAAAACATACAACAGAAGGTGTATGTCGGTGGCCACCGGCCCACCGAGTGCCCCAGATTGGCTATTACTGCTTTATTCAGTTTATTCAGTCATCTTTAGATTAATTCAGAAGTACCGTCAGCATCCTGAGCAGATCTCTCTGAAATATACTGAACTTGATACCTTAAGAATAAAAACCCAGAGCACTGGATCAGATAAAGAATGAATGTAATTAAATTTTCAGTTTTTTTTTTAAAAAAGAATTAAAAAATCTTTTCTTTCTAAACAAGTCTACTATACCCGTGGCTACTAAGTACGTCCTATAGGCTATAGATAACTAGTAACTGTAACTACATGGGGGGTTGTTTGACAAACTTCAGATTCTGGCCACTTACTTGCCGTACCTCGTCCGAGACTGCACTGGGCGCCTTGGATTGTTTTTCAGTGGGCCCCACAAAATAATGTGTCAGCTACTTAAAGCTTAGTATCCCCTGGTTCACTGAGTGTTTGCTACAAGCTTACGGATACTCGGGACTTATGTGGGACGTATTGGACGGACAAGCCGGTCTAAGAGGCTGGTAATTGGCCGTTGAAAGTACTCATGGCGTCATTAATAACAAGATGCAAACAGTGCAATCTGCACAAACAGTTGGGAATCTTGGGATGGTAAAGCTAATCAGTTCGAATTGAACAGCCATAGAAGGTTATAAATATTTATATGGCCACACGCTGGTTACTCAATTCCTTAATTACATTCATACATTTCTCTCACGCAGAGCACACAAGACTTGCTACTCCTTGTTACTCAAGCGAAAATGCCAAATCGTCTCGCCATTTATGCCCACCGCGGCTGGATAGGTTCTAAGGTTGTCAAGGCCCTTGCTGAATCTCCTGCATCTGTCAAGATTCTTTACCGGCCGGGATCAAGCGTTGTGGGATTGCCTTCCAACGTGAGCGCAGCTGTTGTGGACATAACGGATCAAGCGGATCTGATTGCCGCTCTACGGGATATCGATATTCTTATGTGATTTACCCGCCTCTATAACCATAGTACCTTCACGGCTAACTTTTCCCTTAGCTCGCTGGTTGGCCATGACGGTATTCGAAGCCAACATCACTTGATTGAGGCTATTCCGAAAACTGAAGTCCAGTTATTTGTACCATCCGATCTCGCCGTCAGATATGCTGGACAGGGGCTAGGTATTGATCTCATACGGGCGAAATTAGAAGTTGAAGAACATGCAAAGCGCCTCGCCGTGAAAACAACAACGGTATTGACCGGAAATTTGGCTGAATTTGCGCTCGGCACACCGTACGTAGTTGATCTGATTTGCATTGAACAATTGCTGACGAGTTCAAATCCCTGCAGAGCGATGGGCGTCGATCTCTTAAATAATCGTATCATCTTCACTGGCGATAGTGCTTCACAGCCGCTTAACCTATGGTATGCAAAACGTCCATAACACGAACCTTCTGTCGTTAACAATACTTAGCACACGAAGCTATGTCGCAGCAGCTTATGCCTCCATGTTTGCTGATACTCCGATTGAAATCCTGGAGAACCGTACCTTGAGTCTTTCCGAGCTAAGACCCACAGGCTATGATATACAGCAAGCCCTTACAACTAAGTTCGGAGTGCCTCCAGCCCAGCGCACAATTCCTATTGAGAGGGTTTCCATCCAGGTGGATGAGATGATCAAGGAAGGAGACCCTGGCGCGCTTGCTTGGTATACTCGTAAGAACTGGGGCAACGGTGATCAGCTCAGATTCTTAGGTACCGATGTCTGGGAGGTTGAAGGATACAGCAAGGCAACTGTTAAAGACCTACTTCTGGAGGATAAGCTAGAAGAGTATCGTCCCCTGCCAAAGGAATTCCTCGACATCCTGTATGTTGATTACGCCGATTGTGTTTAAAATCCAGCTTGCCTTTTGTGGGAATGTCATGTTGGAATAATGTCTTGAAGGACACGCATACCAAAGGGAACAAGCATAGAGGAAGCAGGAACATGGACGAAGAACGAATAAATATGGTGACTCGCAGGCAACTGGTTAGTCAGTTGTGACACTCGTTTGTATCTCTACATTTAGTGTATATCTCTGCTTCTGCAAGCACTGCTTCTAGTAAGAGATTCATATACCTTGGCTCCACAGAGGTGAGTTTGCGTTCTTATGTAACCGCCATTGAAGGAATGGAAAGGTAAGAAAGATCAAGGCAGGGTCTCTGGGTGCAACCTATTGAGGCTCAGGTTGCACGGGTAAGCGCGTTCAGGTGAAGGGGGTGAACAGGGTGAAGAAGGCGGCACGGGCATAATACCCATCAAATTATAGCAGGAGGGATTCGCTGGTAGTCACCCACCTAGACCTTGCTATAACCCGCGGGTGACCCTCGCTATCTGACCCTTAACCCTTAATTCTAAGGATTAAGGGTCCTAGTTTTCTATCTATAGATTAGATCTGTTATATATTCTAACTCTTAGTCAAGAGCGGAATCGAGGGAGGAGGCCTTTTGTATCTCCCTCAATAGGTTGTTCAAATCTCGTTCCTTCCTGGACCGCAGAATATTGATTAAGTAGATTAAGATATGGGTAATTTTCCGCGTCTTTCTGGGCAATCCTCTGTGCCAGCTTTTGCCGTTTATCAGTTAAAGGGTTGGGGTAATACTTAGACTTCGACGCAACGCATGCTCCGCAGGGAGTCAGGTCAATATACTTTTTGGCGTGAGTGATACTTGAAAAGTGTAAATCTGTGCAGTAGAATAAGAGTATATACTCTTACTTTCCTTCGTTGACATGATGTATAAGCTGAGCTCTGCCGCTTTGATTTTCTCTCAGTGTGGGGAGTAGGGGTAGGAGACCTATAAGGACCACGACATAGCATAGACAAAATTGCTCGGGGTGGAACTGTAAGGTTAGTTATCGGTGATATTTACAATAGTGCGAGTAGTGAAGACGTGAGATAAGGATATTGAGAATAAATAGAAAGATTATAACTTATAAGAATAGCTAATCCAGACTCTCTATAAGGTACTCTCCCTTCTTTTTTTTTTTTCTTTTCTTTTTTGGATAGATTAATAAACAAAATAAATAACTATAGCAAATCTTCTAATCTAAATATTTTACATAGATTTAGCCGCGGTAGTAACCATAGCCTCACCTGTGCATATTCCCACGGTCACGATTTTCAATGCCTGTCGTCAAGTTTCAGATATCCGCTTTGGTCCTTCTTTTCCTTCTTTTCCTTTTTTTTTTTTTTTTTTTTTTTTTTTTGGGCTTCCCAACCTCACCCAGCAAAATGCTCTCGCTATGGTATTCTCCTCAGTTCTGGGCTATATAATAGCGACCACACCTTCTCTTACTTCCACCATTCTTCTATATGATTTGATACAGCATCTTGAGCCTGTACCTGTCAATAAATCAACCGTGATCGTCATATATATGATCTTGTTACTTCTATGTGTCCTTCCCACTAGTTTCCCGCAGCCTGGGTTGGCTATAGTCAAGAGTGGATCGGGTTCCCGGCTAGGCCCGACCCGAACCCGGCAATTTTCGGAGTCAGATTCTCGGGGCTAAAACCCGACCCCAAACCTACAGGAACAGGAGACATTGTCTAGTAGTTCCTTACCCCTTTGCCAACTGTCCTCAGTCACTGCTATTAACCCGCCTGGCTGTCAGATGCCGGTCTTATGGCCTTGCTGGTTGTCAAGCAGCTGACCTACCGCTTACGAATGGATTGAGTGAAAGTAAAAAGCCTGGTTTGGCTGTGAAGTGTGCGTACTAGGTAAGTAGGGAGAAGGAAAGATAAAAAAAAAAAAAAAAAAACCGAGGGAAGAGAGGGGAAGAAGAAAAACGCAAGCCACCACCGAGCTGAAAGCTGGACCCACTGGAGGAACTTTCCTGTGGTGAATTATTAGTTGCGGTGAGATCTAAGGCATCAACGGCCCCGCCCTTATCCCCATCGTCAATTGTGACGGGGGAATTGATAGGTTTATCATCGAGATCAGCACTCACGGCTGCTGGATAGATATCACAAAGTCCCACAGTCTGTGAAGAAAATTGTAGATCGTAGTGGACTAACCCCACTACTGATTATAGTATTGGGTATATCTCACAGACTAGTTGGCAACATACAGCAATCAGAGCAGTGATGTTTCACGATGCCCCTTCAGCTGAACACGAAATGGGTCCGCTGTTGATCGGCTACCTCGGGGGATGTTGAGGGGCACAAAATAAGTGCTCAAAGTGGGATGGCACTGTGTCTGGAGTCTGGCTGGCTGATTAGTTTGACAGTACTTATATAGACAGATAAGACATCTACTGCAGCTCCAGTTGTTCGATTCCATATCGCAGGGCGAATGACTAGCAAAACGACAAAATGGCACGCGACCAAGAGATAATCTCCCTTTCCTCGTTTGGAAAGGACCTCCTGGCCAGCGGCCTCTTTACATCTCTGGACGCACCAAACTTTGCCGACAGAAATGTCAAAGGCCCCCCTCGCAGGAACCTGGAAATTGCCCCGGATGAGACCTTTCCACCGCAGCCAGCCAGTCCGGCCACATGGATAGGTCTGTCGACCCTTTCGGCTGTGACATCAGCATATACAGACTCTCCTGAATCTCCCGAGCAGCTCATCGTTGGAGGTGCTGAGGTGCAAAATGTGTCACTTGTTATGGCAGACGAGCACGGCAATTACAATGATTTGAAGGTGATGCCTGTTCCCGTTTCGGGGGCCAAGAGCAGTGGGGGGTCTCTGCTTGTTGCCCCGGTCGGAGAATCTAAGCAGATCGCTGCTCAGCCGATGCTTTTGCTACCGGCCAAGGCGGATTCTGATCTCTCGTTTTCCGACGATAGCAAGGCTTTGCCGCTGGCAGAGCTGGAAAAGGCAATGAAGGAGTCTAAGGGGAAGGTCGGTGTGGCGGCGGTTGATTCCTATGTTCTCAGTGGTGAAATCGAGAACTTCTTTGGTGTCGAGGGGGTTACAGGCAAGTTGTACTGTTTCAGAAGTGATGAGGAGGAGGGGAATAAGGACGAGGAAGAGAAACCTATCGATGAAAAGGTTAAACTTCAAGACATGGAATCGCCCCTAGGAATCTTCTTCCCCGAGATTGAAAGCAAGACGATCAAATCATTGCCCCTCAAGAACCTGGAGTTTACTTTCAGCAACACCAAAAAGGAGACTCTGCTTCCGGATGGCCTCCGTCTGCAAGGTGACCTGGAGTTGACGGATGGACTGCAGTGGGTTTCAGATGGCTTGAAGAATGTCTTTGGCAGTAACAAGGCCACAGAGCTGCCGTCGAAGATACGGGTTAGTGCCCTTTTGGCTAAGGAGAGAGACTGGACCAAGAAGCCCAAGATTGAAGGTATCGTTCTTCAAGCCTTTCTCCATGAGATGAAGCTACCCGCGTGGGATTTTTTGGAATTTCAAACGGTGGGTATCGAGCTGTCTGCTAGGAAGGAAGCTGCGAAAAAGGACATCGAGGACGATCCGGAGGAGGAACAGAAAGAGGACACGGACAAGACCAAAGAAGAGGAGGAAGATGGCAAGTCAAAGGAAATTGTAGCCAGGAAAGACAAGGTGCGTCCCACGGTTAATTGCTTAGTGAATGATGGCTAATACAAGATCTTATCATGCGTAGCCTTCTAATGCCCCCACGACGAAGGATGATGCCACGGAGGAAAAGCGTAAAAAGGAAGAAGAGGGAAGCAAAGAGAAGAAAAAATGGAAGGTAGGCTTTGGACTGTTTGGCAAGGTCAATATTACCAAAGTACCCAAGTCAGCGGTGCCACTGGAGGCAAGATATTGGATTCGTATGGGAGACTGGAAAGAGGAGAAGAAGGATGAAGAAGAAGAGGATGAAGAGGATGAAGTTGAGGACGATGACAAGGACAAAGAATTAGAGAAGCCGGATAGCGGAGAAGGTAAGGAAACTGCCGAAGCAGGTGGGGAGAACGAAAATGAGGATGCGGAAGAGGCCAAGCCCACAGAAAGAGGAAAGCAATACGAAGGTGAGTTCTGTGTCTCGTGTTAAAGGTAGAAGCAAAGCAGCTGATCTTTTGCTAGTCTTGATCGCGGTCGGCGAATGGAAGGACTTTTGTGCCATCTCGAATCTTGACGTATGTACCATGAAAACGGTAGTGATGAATGAGTTGCTGAATACTGAAAACACAAAAGATGAAAGAAGCCCAGTTGCACGCATTTTTCAAACCCGGCGAATTCCGGAAATCTTGCACATTGTCTGTGACAGGATCCCTCGAGTTTGCCCAAGGGTGTCTTGACAAGAAAGACGACGAGGAAGAGGAGGAAGAGGAGGAAGAGGAGAAGCCCAAGAATGCGACTCTAACAATTGAGGGAGTGCTATCCAGACGTGAGTCAGGTTGATCATGCAAACAGAATACAGACTGACAATACTCTAGAGGACTACCATTTTGACGCGAAGGTGGGAGATCTGAAGCTCGATTCGATATTGAAGATGTATGCTCAGATCACCGGAGCTGAACCATCAAAGGAAGCCAAAGAGCATGATCTAGTCTTTGAAGAGCTGCATTTGAATATTAGCCGCAAGCTGAAGAGTAAAGAAAAGGCAATAGAGGACAAGAACGATGTAAAGGAGAAAAGGGAAGAAGACAAGGAAGAAGAAAAGCAAGAAGAAAAGGAAGAAGAAAAGGAAGAAGAAAAGGAAGAAGAGGGAGAAGAGCCTTCCACTTGCCTGGAGCTCTCCGGCAAAGTCAGCTTCAACGATTGCAAGAGTGTTCATGGCTTGATCAAAATTGACACTATCTCCGGCCTCACTATCCAGGGTGGAGTCGAGGATTACAAGATCAAGGATGCTGATGTTACAATTAAAGAAGCCAGTATCGACATCTTCATTGGAGCAAAGCCAAAACAGTCCAAGGACACCTCGGAGAAAACCAAGCCCAAACTCGAGGCAGATACCAAAGACGGAAAAGAAGCTGGCGAGGGCAAGGTGGAGGTCTTCAATCGAGAAAGCAAATTTGCCATCAAAGGCAGGGTTGATTTCAGTGGTATAACTGTGACGGTTGCCTTTATGACTGAGCGAAAGGAAACCAACGCTAAGTCGAAGAAGTCGTCTGAGCGGGAGTGGGTCTTGTATGGTATCTATGAAGGCACTTTGCACCTGGGAAAGATGTGCGATATTATGGAAGGCCCTATGGCCGACCTCGAATTGAAAAACGTTGCGCTCATCGCAGCATCCGGGGAATCCAAGACAATCGAGGCGTTGAATACGCTTAAGTACCCTGTAAGAAAGGGTGAGTCGGGATATCATCTCCGTTTGGTTTCAGGCTGACAATTTTATGGTAGGAATTTCGCTGTGTGCGACTATCCCACCTCTGCCGGAGCTGAACAATTTCGCCAAGCAGGACGTGGATGGGTTGGTTCTCGCGGCAACTATACAAAAGCAAAAGCTGGAGCTCGACATCCAGTTGCCCAGGGCTTTTGATGTGAGTATCCATGCCTAATACGCTGTGTATCTGCGACAATTGCTAAGTACCTCAACCAATAGGTCACTATTACTGATAGTGTCAAACTCTGTGAGATTGGGGTTGGCATTGAAATCAGCAAGACTCCTAGCTTGATGGTCATGGGCACTTTGAACATCGTCATGGATGTAGACCAGGATCCTTTGCTCCTAGAGGGCATGGTGAAAGCTGGCCTACTCAGTTCATCGGCTTCGATGTACGGCCACTTGTTTCCCCCCTTCCAAGCACCAACAGTGCTGATCTTTACATCTAGTGCCACCAAGTCGCCATGGGTGAATCCATTGAACATCAGCAAACATGTTACCATCGCCGACTTCAGAGTCGAGATCGAAATTACTTATGCCACGGTAATGGAGCTTGGACCATCGTGAGTCAACCATTTTACATCCCAAAATAGCTACGATGTGCGAGCTGACTAACACTTGGGGTAGTAAACTGGGCCTCGCTGGAGATATCGAGGTAGGAGATCTTACTGCTGGAGCTGCCATGCAGATCAGCCACCACCCTGGTGAGCAAGTTATATCTGCCAATATCTCCGAGGTTGATCTCGTCAAAATCATCCGTGTTGCCGGTCAGGTCGCCGAAATCCAAGTCTTGCAAGATATCCGTGGTGGTGAGGATACGTTTGTTTTTACCGATGCCAACATGTATTTCTCCACTGGGGGGACCATAGCTGGAAGGGAGTATCCACAGGGTATATCAGCCGGTGGGAAGCTGACGGCGTTTGGGAAGACGGCCCAGTTTGACCTAACCATTGACAAGGCCGGTCTAGATTTCCAAGCGTATATCGATAATTTCAGTCTCGGGCCCTTGGTCGTCTCATCCGCCAGTGGAGATCCCCGCGCCAAAATGGTCGTGCTGATGACCAAAGACAAACAAGTGATCCAGGTGGACGGAATGGTAAGATGCTTTGGAATTGGGTTTGCCACCTTAGTCGACATCCAAATAGGAACCGAGACCCCGTCTTTTGATGCGCGTATTGCCGTGGCGTTTACCGATGCATTTATAATCAGCCTCCAGGCGACGGTGAAGGACTTTAAAGAGCTCAAGGATTTAGCAACAAAGGATTTATATTTCCAAGCCCAGATCCAAGGTGATTTATTTGATATGATCTGTGAAAGTATCAAGAGCTTGCTCCGGACGCTTGAGAAGCTGGGTACCGAGGGTATTGAATCTCTTCAGAACCTTATTGGAGCGCAAATTGCCGAAAAACAGGCCGAAATGGACCAAGAGAAGAAGAAGCTGGACGAGGCACGCCAAAAGGTAGATGCGAGACGCCAGGTGCGCCAACGCGATATGAAGAATGAGAAGGATAAACGCGACAAGGCAAAGGCAGAAATCGAACGGCTTCGGGACAATGTGACCAGAGCCAAGCAAAACAAGGCTCAGGCTGAAAATGAACTGAAAGAAAAAGTCGAAAAGCTTAAACTCGAAAAGGAATCCTTTATCCAAAGCAAGAGGAAGGAGTACAATGACATGCTAGAGAAGGCCAAGCAAGATCAAGCAAACAACCAGAGGGAGTTAGAGCGGCTGAGACAAGAACAGAGAGATAGATACGGCACCGATTTCCTCAGGAAGGTCAACATTGCTAAAGGAGCCTATTACGAAAAAGAAAGGATCTTAAAGCAAGCGTGGGAGAATGTTGCGCGGCTTCGTCGGGAGTTCAATGATGCAAATATGTAGGTGTCCCTCTGTCCCCAGCTCTCTTACAACGTCCGCAGAATGCTGACAGGTAGGAATAGATTTAAGAAGGCTATCTTGGTAGGTTCTTAATATTATCTCTTAGTGGTCATTATATCTGATTTATTCCAAACAGCTGCCGGAACTCGGGGCAGCCGAACTTGCTCATGAGGTTGCAAAAGGTGTACTAGGTACATACCTCGAAGCTGCCAAGGCACTTGAAGACACCCTTAATTCCGACGCCTTTCAATCCATCGTCACAGCCATTGAAGACGCAGAAAAAGCGGTGGAAAGCGCAGCCAATGGAATTGACAAACTCCTCAGCGGAGGCGGTTTTGACGGATTTATCAGAGCCTTTGTCGACACAAAAGACGCCAGAATCAAAGCAGCTATACAAGCTCTTGAGGCAATGCAGAATGAGAACAACGAGTATCAAAAGGCTATTCGGGAGGCGCAGCACATCCTTGACCAGAACGCACCCGACCTAGAAGACCAGATCGCCCAGGCCGATGAGAACATCAAATCCCTGAAAGAGGATGCAATGCTGGCAGATCTTGAGCGAAAATATAATTATCAGCTTGAGGTCCACAACAAAGTACACAACACCATCCAACAAATGCAGGCTGGACTAGAAACGCTCAAGGAGAACTGGCAAAAGGGGATGCACGCGTTGGAGGATGTGGTCAATGAGATCCAAAAGAAAATCAACGCCATCTTTCACATTGAGAGAATTGTGGTGGGAATCCACACTCATGCGTTGATCGACGACAAACCCCTAGTCTTCAAATTCTATGGCACGGTGGCCAACAGGCATTTTGAAATTGAGGCACAATGGGCGCCAGGCAATGATCTCAGCCGTTTGTACAAGGGAGTCACTAATGAGATTCTGAAGCTTGGGGTGTGATCGCCTCAGACTGACGGTATATTATGCCATCCTACAAGTCAAAGTACAATTAGATGGAATGATTGTGTGAAGGCGACAGACGGGACTAACCGTCACGACTTAGATAGACCTATTTAGTATTGAGAGAATGCCAATTTATACGAGGGGCTTGCTGTCCGTGATTCATCAATTGACATGTATTAACATACGTTTGTCTATCTCCAGTGCCTAAATCAACCTTACATTGAGATAAACACTATTCCGTCGACAATGGCAATGTCCCATCACATCTAAGAGATGTATGTATGTACTTGACACGGAATTTAAGAATCTTGAAAGAGTAGGAGTAAAGGCCCACGGGCTTCTCGATATGCAAGTCTTGTGAATCTATACTTGCGTATGCACTTGTGGAACTCTAGCCTTTCGCTCTTCCGGTTTTAGTATGCATTTGAGGCAAGAAAAGCCACTGATAATCATCCACTAAATTATCTCTGGATAACGTAGTGAAATCGTTGCTGTTCCAAAGTACGACTATCTCGAGGCAAGACATGGTCCAGATGAAGTGAGTTTTGGATAAACTAGACAATACTGCCTTTTCGAATGCATGTCTGCTTGAGCCGCTGCCCAGTAGGCTCATAATTACCGGGCAAAGGATACCAACCTCAGGGGCCATATCTCCAGTATATCCTAATACATTGAGATCGTGCAAATCACAGCTGAGAGGAACATGTTTGTGATCAAGCTGCCATTGAAATGGCGACGCCTGGCTATCCACCCTACATCATATGAGACTAGCAGCCTGGTTTCGAAAGCACCGAATGTAAGGAATATGCACAAACCACCACGGCCATCCCTTCGTGGTCGATGGGCACCATCAGTGGGCAGTGGATTTGGAACGGCAAATCGCTCACCGATTTTTGATTAGTCTCGTTCCAAAGGCGGGATCCTAATGACAAACACATGCGATGATGCTCTACCGTTATCGAACAGTACTGAGCCCGGCATTAGCTTGCGTCGCGACGTATTATGATATTAATTGCCATCTAGCCATGGAACAGAACGCTAGGTATATATGGGTATCGTTATGTATATATGTATAGAGGGACAGCCCGTCCTTGTTTATCTCCGTGCGTCCTTGGCCATCAGCTCAGACACTGGCGGAGTGTATTCCAACTCTACCGGCGGGTGCGCATTCATCTCAGTGATGTTCATATATGGAGCAGCAGCAGTCGCGTGTCCAGAAGCACTGTAACCACCACCCAACGCCGCAGGTTGGGACTGCAAGGACCGGCTTGCCTTCCTCCGTTCCAACAGGGCCCAAATCAACAACAGTATAGCGATCGCGCCCAGTGGGACACCCACCCCTGCTCCGATCGCGACGTCATGGGAAGGTGGACAGGTGGTAGGTGTGGCCGTGGAGGAGTTGGAGTCCGATGAAGACGAGTCGGTGGCGTCCAGTGTAGTGACGTTCTGGAGCATCGCAGCGCCCAGGATGGGGCTGCCGTCCTGGATAGTGAATGGGACGTTACTGTTGCTGTCCGACTCACTGGCGAGACAGACGACAGATGATCCATTGGTCCTTGGGCTACCGCAGCAATATGTAGCCGCCTTCCCGGATGAAAAGCCGACATTTGTAATGGAGGCCCCGATAGAGGGGGTGGCATTTTCTGCATGAACCATGCCTGTCAGCCAACATGAAGTCGCCCATCGGGGAAAAACCGCTTACTGCAAATTGGGCTACATCCGCTCCAATTCTTACTGGTGCAGGCACCTCGCGAGAGCACATAAGGCTGGTGGGCCACATTCAGACAAAGCCCGTTGTCTAGACAGATATCCGATCGTCCGCAGCAGTGGGTGTTTGTGTCAGATTTGCAGGGAACATTATTGGGCGCTTTGGCTCCGCTAGGGAAGTAACATTGCCTTGTATCTGAAGTCATTGTGGGGAATCGGTGGATTTACGGACAAGATGAGTCTGGGGATATGCGATCGAATCGTCAACGCATTTTTCTTTCGCGGGTGTTTGGGCGACGCGCAAGAGCGGGACTACAGGTTAAAAGTAATCTTACTATCTATCACGACAGAGGCTCAAATTTGAACTGGGGGCCAAAACTGATTCTCCACTGATTCATATGGAGTGGACCCTGAGCGGTCAATGCTCACCCTAGGAGGCTCGGGGATCCAATCATAGGCCATGATGCCTGACCGGGAATGGTAAAATATAGCGCGCCAACACCCCAGTGAGGCGGAGTTAGTCTTACGGACGCATCGGACCAACCGTAACAGCATTCGGAGGCTGTTGCCAAGTTGCCATGAACACCCATCTGCTGGATATAGTTAGATCAGCGAAGATCCGACTGTGTGCGAGATTGCAATTTGAAGGGGCTCCCACGGTCTCGGCCTGTTATTGATGGAAGTCTAGACACATTTAATCCAGGGCTGAGGCTGTCGATGGTTATCTATCGAAGTACATCACGGAGTGATGGATCTAGCAATGGTGACGCGCCTAGAGCAGTAGTTCATTGAAATATGGTTTTGGAACCCTGGTTATGGTTGTCGCTCGCCATTTTTAAATTTGCTGACTCGAATCGCTTGGGTCACGGAGCTAGCTCGCTGGTAGCCAAACGTGCTGAGATCTGGCTCCGAATGGTGCGGACTTCTGTATGCGGCGGGCTTTTTTGGTGATAGGGTTGACCACATTCGCATTGGGGATCTTGAATACCCGATGGTAGACTAGTTTGTGCACTCCCGGATGTTTTCGTGATAGTTTTCTCGGCACGGCTATCACTATCTTTGCTTACTACGCAGCAACCCTGCCGTTGGGGATCAGCGCTAGCTACACGAGGCTACGTCTTGGCTAGTCTTTGGATCGGTCAATGTCTCGCTCTGAACACCGTCGGCCTCCTGGAATATATGATTGTCACTGGACCAAGTGGGACCAAGAGGTCTTGCACGCATTCGCAAGGATGGATAAGGGTAGCGACGATCCACATGACGCACAGCCTTAGCTGGATCAATCTAGTATGTTTGTATAGACTTAGGTTACAAATAGAAGTGCCGCTATTCTTCGACTAATTTTAGTTTGTAGGGGATGGCTCTTCTAGAATTGGGGATCCGACAGGCAACCAAAAGGCTTTTCACTTCAATGACAACTAAATTCTGCATGGGAGCCATAAGAAAATACGGACAACTAAGTGATCGTCAGATAGTTGTCCTGCATGAAAACACGATTCGATGTTACGTTTGGTACAGAAATCCAACTTTGCTTAGAGCAATACAATGATAGACGGTTATCTGCTCTAAAATGATTACAACACACCCTACAGCGGGATTGGAACATTCGCACACCTCAACTGATACAACTGTTTTGACAGCGCGGCCGATGAAACATTCAACATGGGGATTATGTTTGCATAAATAACCACCGGAAAATACTAATGCCGATTTTGACCAACTTTTCCCGCTCATACCTGGTTGTAGCCAAATATGATAACCGCGTAGATGGTGCTGAATAGCATAATTCTAAGACCAAAGGTCACTGGAAAACTTAACAGGGCTTTGATTCCATCAAGACACGTGGTGGTTAGGTTTAAATAGAGGCATGTAGGAATCTACATAGTGGTAGCCTGTGTATCTCACTTGTAAAAGAAAGAGTGGGTGCAATGTATCTCCAATAGATTTGAAAACGTATAGGCTCATCAACACTAAGGCCAAATTAAATCATCAAGAATTCGTATCATACTGAAGGGATATTGAAAGCGGTAGCGGCGTGGTAAGATATACTGCCCTATGAATGAAAAGAGGGATTGAATGAAGTGCGTCGCAAAGGTACCAGAGGCGATCGATGCATGTAAAAGCAGCAAGGAGGCGGCCGAAAGGCAGAGTTTCAACCTGAGCAGGCCAACTACAATAAAACACTAAGCCTCAGAAGGCAGCCTTTGGAAGTATGGCAGTTAGCCGCAAATGAACACGTGGGGAAACCCAATCAAGAATGATGCCCATTGTATTTCCTCGGAGAACAGTCAAAGCCCGAGATCGACACAGTTGCGAGCATCTGATTTGTCCGCAAAAAGTACCCTGCCGTTCGATTGAGACGCCACCGAATACGCACGGATTTTTCCTTGCATAACAGGTTTTGTGGGTCTACGCGTAGGAGAACTGCCAGACGACACGAATCCATGGAGGGAGGCTCCTGTCACCTTCGGATGGAGCACATATTCGAGGTAACCGTGCATACCTTGTCACTGTCTAGGCCCACACCTGTCACCCACGGACAAGTCCAGCCCTGGAAAATTCTGCTAGATTCCCTGACTAGACAATTACATAACTATTAGCTTATTCCCCACGTATATGCATTAATAGGAGAAACGAAATTAACTTTCTCTCAGGATTAGGATAGCATTCTATTGACCTAACATCCAACCCATATACGGCTATCACGGCTAAAGCAGCGGTCAGACCCCTCAATTAACTAGCTATCTAATCCAAAGAATTGATGAACGGTGGGTCTATCATAAGGCAAAACCGGTATCAAGCAAAAGTACGAACTCTGTAGTCACTAGCGCTATATTTCATATGTCTCTAGGATAAACTATACATCCTGTATCCCAAATGCAGTTATCGGGTTGACATCTGCAGGATGATGCAAAATTAAGATACACTGTCTGGATTACAATTGTGACAAGTGCTACAGACATAGATAAAGCCACAAGGCACTTAATCCAGATATGGCCGTGTGACTGAATTCATCCGAAAGCGGCCTTATCGTGTTAGTGGATCTGAACATAGTAGACAGGAGCTTTTTTAAGGTACCTAGAACAAGCGATCGGATTCAATTGATAATTAAAATTTACTACATACTTCCATTGGATGAACATTGCTATATTACCGCTAGGCCTCCAAGCATCTGTCTTTCTACAGCCTGCTTCTAATCTCAAACACCGTATTCCCACCATAATGTATGTCTGAGCCTGTGAGGCTATTCAGTAGGCTCTGCATTATATCCTTGATTTCTGATTGAAGTTGTATAGCGTCGTCGATGTAATCGAGGATCGTTGCGCCATCAAGATCTATTTCACCGCTCACTGCCGCATCTTGAACCTCATACGAGAGTTGGTCTATTAAATCGGATAGCGCTGCACTAAGCTCGGACAGCTATGATGGAGGTCAGCTTTATGTAGTTGCTGATATCTAAATCAGCATTAATCAATACTGACATATGTGAGAAACACCGTCGCATCTCTGGACTTCCTTTGTCGATCTCTAGCGGCGGACAGCCTGTTCAATGCGAGAAATTAATTTTATGGAACACCGTCAATGAACGGGAGCAAGAGCATACATGTTTCCGATAGACTGTGACATCGCAAGTTGAGGATTTTTTCGTTTGGTTGACCAAATGATAAGGAAACGACCAGCGGCTGGCATAAGAAGCAATGGTAACAGGAAAGTGATGTTGCTGGGGTTTAAATACGAAGGAGCATACGAATGGTTCATGGGCTACGCAATCAGCCATCGTGACTTGGGTGCTACTATTGGCGCCACTATACTAAGAGATATTTGGTGTCTCAATTTGGCACTAATCTTTACGCCTCCTGCATGGCTTGGGTCGTAGTACAGCATTGGTAGTGTTGTCGTTTGTGGCGCTGAGTTGAACGGAGAACAATCTATTTGTTCGTGGGTCTATCTCAAAATCTTGTAGTAATGATCATCATTCCGTGGCGTTAGTAACTTTAGTGGCTGCAAGAACCCATGACTACTATAGTGCAAACTGGGCCCTTTAAGCCCTAACAGTCGCAACATATTTCCCTAACCTCTGGTGTTTGGAGAAACCGGGATTTGGATCAGATAACTATTATAGATGTATAATTTTGTATGATCGATTTTATACTTTTGTGTTATATAGTATATAGAAACTAGATAACAGATGTACGAGTATATACAACAACTCATCTTGAACATTTCGTAGCTGTTCTGTAAGGTATATATTTTGTTGCTTATGCTGTGCCGTTGTATTCATTAAAAGGACTAGGGCTAAGTCAAGCCATATAGTGATGCAACTGCTGATGGTGTCGACAATCGTCCGAGCGATGAAGTACTGTCTCCACATCGAATATACGTCATATGTACCATACGTCCTTTCTTGCACCATCGCAGAATTTAGCATGTATATAAGTATATATCCTAAATAGCATCTCCTAAGGATGCTTGCAAGGTGTAAGAAATTGTGCGATTTATCACTACAGTAGAACCCCGATATAAGGAATGAATTGAGCTGGCTTCCAAAATTGCTTATATCGAGTATATTGCCTATATCGGAGTTGCTTATAAAGAGGTTTTACTATAGTTCAGCATTGCATCAGCTCAACAGGCACCAGAGAATACACTTTACTAATTCAGATTCCTAGCGTTCGACTAGTATTGTAGAATAACGAAATAATATGAAAGGATACAAAACGGAAAATGAAGACATATAATAATCGAGCCACTTATTTCCCTACTAAGTACTGTACTTTTCACCGTCAGTTTTATATATAACCTTGGGATTCTATAAGCCCGTTGAGAATTATTCACGGGGTCATATTGCTGTACATAGATATCGCAGCTAAATAGAAAGGATCTGGTTCGTGGGTCATGCGTTCAACTGAAAAAGGGATTAATGAACTACACATCATGGATTTACTTCCCCATCAAGATGGCTATAGCACACTTTTCCACACCTTCCGATAACTCTCCGATCTCGCCGGGCTATCACGTTCCTGTATAGCAGCTTTGAACCCTTTCTCTTTGCTCAGTTCCTGGAAGGCAACTCCCTCAGGCGAGTTACGGGTAATCCCGTCGAATATCGTAGATAGTTTCTGGCTCCTAAGCAGTGGGCCCTCAATAAGACCATTGATCACCTGCTTCTGCATCCATAGTTGATTTTGCGGGACCGACGCAATGCGATTTGCCAACAACATCACTGTTTCCTCCAACTGCTCCTCCGGCACCGCTTTTAGAACAAGTCCCATATCCGCTGCCTCAGCTCCACTAATCAAGTCACCAGTGAAGAGCATCCGCTTAGCCTTCTCAACCCCAATCCGATAAGCCCACATCGCAGTAGTCGGACAACCCCAGACCCGACTCGGAGGATAGCCGATGCGCGCATTAGTCGCCATGATGACCAGATCGCAACACAAGGCGATGTCACTTCCGCCCGCCACCGCAGCACCATGGACCTGTGCGATTGTCGGCTTGTGGCTATGAAATAGCTCTGAGAAGCAGTCGGTATTCTCTTTCATCATGGCGTAGTCAATCAAGGGATCGTATCCCTTTGAGAGATCCTGTGATCCAGCTGTCTGTCCACGTATGGCATTCTGCGAGTAGATGTCCAGATCATAACCACCGCAGAATCCGGGCCCGTTTCCTTTTAGAATGATGCAGTGTACGGTTGGGTCTGCGTTGGCTAGTTTGACTGCGTCTCGGAGATCCCTTGGGAGGTGGCCGTCGATGGCATTGAAGCGGTGCGGACGGTTCAGGGTTATATATGCGATTTTGCCGTCTGGGGACTTTTGGTAAAGTATCGTCTCGAATGACTTTGCTTCCATTTTCGAATAGTGTAAATAGCAGTGCAGGGTCGTGGAGTCTAGTTATTTGAGGTATAAGAGGTGATGACTACCATGTAACTTCGCCTGTGGGTTACTTCAACCTCGGCTCGGATATTAGAGCTGGTGATCACCCCGCAGATGTTATGGCGAAGGCCAAGATACGGATTGATGAGAAAAATACCAAGAACAAATCTATTGAAGTCATTACATGTTAGCACCTGTTGCTTGACTAATAGCTGACCCCGATATAATCAATGAATTGCACAGCATGCGAGTCAAAGTGATTTATTCATTATCACGTGGACACTATTATACAGTTCTCAATCCATTTATCCCAAAGCAGCAACTCAATGTACACTCAACATCTGCAAAAACTGATCTCCCAAAGCATTAGCAGCAGTAGGATTCGCGCCCGTAACAAGCTCACGATCAACCGTAACGCTGCCAATCTTCTCCTTCGCCCCTTCAATCATAATAGCGCCTTCATTCCTCAGATCCGACTCCACCTTCTCCACCTCCCCACCCATCATCATCTCCATCATCTTCTCCTCAGCATCACTCCAAGAGGTAATCTTATACCCCTTATACGCAAAGTCCCCATCCCCAGCAAACTTAGTACTCAAAAACGCAAACGGCCCATGACAAATCGCAGCCGTAGGCCGACTCTTCGCATGAAAATACCTCAAAATGCGCCCGAGATCCTTATCCGCGCCAAGATCTCTCAAGGGCGCATGTCCACCCGGGATAAATACGCCCGCAAAGGACTCCAACTCGTCATCGCTAATGGAGCTGAACGTCCGCGGGTGACTGAAGCCATTCTCCCGCTTCATGCGATCAATGAGCTCGTTCTCGCGTCGGCGTTCGTAGAAGTTGCCCGCGAAGGCGAGGAGAGACTCGCTGTTGGGATCTGGGGTGGGTTCTTGGCCTTTGGGGGAGGCGAAGGTGACTTCGTACCCGGCATCGAGGAGTTTCTGGAGTGGTTTGGCGAGTTCCATGAGGAAGAAGCCGGAGGGTTGGTCGATTATTTGGCCGGCATCTTGGCCGCTGGTTTTCTTTAGTGGGATGGAGTCGGCATCGCTGAGGATTATGAGGACTTTTTTGTCGGGCATCTTTATTCGGTGTATTTTGTTTGAGATTGACAATACGAAATAAATAGATTGAGTTGGGTTATTGATTTTTGGTTATAGTCCGATCGTTTTATATCCTTAATATATCTTTTGTTATCGATATGACTTTAGGGTGACATCGGAATGACGTACCCAGTCTACTCCAAATATCCAACAAAATTATACGTAATAATTTTGTATCCTGTTACTATATTCAATAGGTACATTGTTAATTATTAATTATTTTCCTATATTTTATTATATTTTTCATGAAGCGACATATCCGTGTGCTTATGCTAGGACCTCAGACTTAAGAAAGCTACAAGTCCAACAAGCGTCCCCACAAACCAAATCCTTAGCAAAGAAAAGCATTATGACTCAATTGACTATGTACATACAAGAGAGTCTTTCCTGATTTTTGTCTCGCGACAGCGAACTTTATACACAAATTAAAAACGCTATGTTCAGTTTTGCGACAGGCTATAGAGGCTGTTGCAGTGACGACGAACAAAAGAAATATGTAAACAAAAGAGATCTCAAGGCTTGCTATACTGAATGGAAACACTGTGTCTCGCATAGATGTTCGTCTGGGTGAAGTAAGGGTCATAATTGCTGTCTTCCATAGACAGTTCCTGCGACGGGTTGAGAGGTTGCTTGGAATGTCCTGTGCCAGATCGCAGCTGGGACCAGAAACTGCCCCGACTGAGTTTGAAGAGCGGTCTCAGGTTGGGTAGGCAGGCGGCGATGATTCCAACGGTTGCTTCGATGCATGTCCATACCACGACGGGGACTTGGTTGTCTGATTTTGGTCGAGTGGTTAGTGACGGTACGGGTAGAGAAGATGGTGTAGGTATAGTTATGGATACTTACAGGTAACGTCAGGACCAGAACGTGTGAGGTTTATCATGGCGACTAGTCGGACGATGTCGAAAATCAGGGTTCTGGATGTTAGGAGTTAGATATTAATTACTGGATACATACAATGAATACTTACAAGCCGCCAGTAACAAACACCCCAGAGAGCAGCAGTCTCTGGGTCTTAGAGATCGGCAGTGCCCAGACGAATTTCAAGGGCATCATGAGAAGGACCGCGTCGGTCAAGATGTTGGGGATTTGCTGGCCGTAGTAATATTGCGCGGAGTCGATGCAGGATCCTGGCACTGTTGGATCCCAGAACTTGTTGACCGGAAGGCACAACAAGATCCCCACCACACAAACACTCAGGGCCCAGAGGATGACAAATCCGGCGACAATATTGGCGGCGAGAATCATCCGCGGAGTGGAGAATAAGCGCTTATAAAGTGCGAGGACGGATAGCTTAATAAAGCAGATGCAGCTGGTATAAACCAAGGGATTGGACCATCCAATCTGATTCAATTCGTAAGTGGACCGCCGGGCAAACAAGACTGGAGACACAAACCTTCAGATAGATTGTGAGATTCTTCTCGGGGATCATCGTGATGTGGGAGCCCAGTCCGTTGAAAAGCACTGGTATCAGATTAGCCACCTGAACTCGTGTATGCGGATGAAAGGACGGCATCAAGGCCACCTACGGATCGCAACTCCGGTTGAGCATCCATATTTAAAAAGCTACGGCGGGAATCAGTAAGTACTCTGACAAAGAAGCGTCCGGAAGGTACTTTTGCATACAAGAGCGATTATAATCAGATAATCATCCAAGTAGAGTCGGGTGCCATTTAACTTCCTCGCTAGGAGCCGGAGAGCGACAGCCGTTGTGGACAGGATGAAGGCAAAGTAAAGCGTAATGATAATGGACCGGCGTAGATTCTGATTGGGGTGTTCGAAATCTCCAGGGACGCCATCGTCTGATATTGGTTGTTGAGACATGACAGGTAATCTGTCCAAGACTGCAATGGGAAACCAAGTTAAGCATACACTGGTAGGAATTCTAGCGATGGAAGGTAAAAGCTGTGGCTTCGATTATTTGGAATCACCTCTCGCGCGGCCAGCGGAAGGGTTAATAAATACTACCTGAGTTCTCAGTGGGACAGGGAGTTCGCGCATCGACACCATATGTGTCAGGTTCTTCACGTCTAGGTCGTCCAAAAATAAAAAGTCAAAACATAATGTGGGGAGGGACCGCCGATTCATCACATTGAACGCCGACTAAATAGTGTGAGCAATAGATAGGCCGAGTTCAGGAGGATCCATTTCCGTGCATCGATCAACATCGTTTACTAGCCATGTGGTTCTCATGAGGGGTATTCATGTACATCCATCCCTCCCAGGGCGAGCGTTGTGGGGCGTTCATCGCAACGTAGGGAACCACAGACAAGGATCGAAGTTGCCGAATGCCTTCCAAGGCCCTTCGAACCTTGACAGGTATCAACCTTGCGTCGGATGGAGTCATATCCCCGATAAGCTTTGAGCGAGGAACGGCGGCGGTTGGATACATCAACTTTCCCAACCGACAGATCCCGTTCGTCTTATCCACAGTGTCCATCGATACGCGTAAATCTCGCCGGGGAGCGTTGTGAAACGGTGCGCTCTATCCAAAGCTGCAAGGTACCTACCTCGGAGCTCGCTTCATGTATCAGCTGTTAAGAGCGATCATCGACAGATCGCAATAGAGAATACCTTGAGGTTCGTTTCAACTCCCAGGGATGAGATTAGGGCTGGTGGTCAGAGGCTGCGTAACCCCTTACACCAGGTACGGATACCCGCCAATCAGAGTAGTGGAGGAAGGCGGACGGTAACTTAATTCCGAAATAGTCAAAACAAGGTCCTTTTGTTTTCTGTCGGGAAATTTGTGTCGACCTGACAGATCGCATCACTCGCATGGACGTACGAGTCTTTGACTTTCCCCCTTGCGTGCCTAGGTTTGGCACTAATAATCATAGAAGAGGCTCTCATTTGCTCCAGCCCCTCCCCCCCCCCCTTTAAGATGGAGTCTATCTCAAGCGAAGGAGTTAGGAACGAGAATAATCGAGTCATGTTGACATCCCTCCGAATTTCGTTTAGCAACAGGATAGCATTGATCAATTTTAGTCCTGATCGCATTTCGTTATCATTTTGCTCAGCGGGTCTAGAGTAGGTACCACAATTACCTCATGAAGTTCGAGATATCACACATCCATGATATGTTAGTCTGGCCCAATCAAACTTGAAGATATATTTGAACGCGCCAAGCCCGACCACGGAAACGAGTTCATATGAACTCGGCAATCGCCCAAGGGGTCAGAGACACAACCGAACTATCAAACCAACAAAGCTAGTTGGTGGAGGCTTCCCCCTGCGCCGTTGATGTGCAGGTTCCCGCTCAAGCACATCGTAAGGCAGGGCGCTAGAACACCATTGGTTTCGGTGCCAATAATTGCTGCCATGGGATGAGATCTCGTCCCTTACCGACCTTGTTTGCCGACCGGCTTGTACTATGACATCCCAAACACTACCAAAATTGGCATTATTTACCCTGAGACACTTGTGTTTCTCCTTTCTGGGTATACACCCATCGGCTGGACCTCTAGGAGGCGGTGCTAGCAAGGAGGCTATCCCTTGACGCCCAGGGGAAGTCTCCATCTGAGAGGTCGCATGTCATCCGGAGTTTCTTGCACAACTTCAGGTACAAACTTGGTGACACCCGCGTGATAGATACCTAAGGTCTGGAGTATACCTTGGTTATCATCGTGTTATCATGACTAGCCTATCACCGACTCATGAGATCTGCCTCTTGCTCTTCACTCTCATCACTCTCATGAATTCTAAATATCGCTTAGATGGGGCCATTTTTGATCCTGTGCTCACCAACATAGAAAGCTATCAACACCGAAACGTGCGTTTATGGGTGTGAAATGCTCCCCTATGACCACGGACATTGTGACGAGTGAGTTCCCCAGTCGGCTGACGAGATAGACCACACATAAACTTATCACTCATTGCGAGTCGCATGTCCAATCATTCCGCTAATATAACATGTAATAGTGATTTGAGCTGATTCCGAATGACTCTATCGTCTGAGAGAGCTTCGCGATCGACCAAGCTAAGGTGGCAGCTTAGGCGGCAGTGTTTCAGACCTTTGTGATATTGGTCCTGATCGACTTTGTATTTATTGCAATGACGATCCTAGCTCTCGGACCTTACTGCCCAGGGGCTGTCATATTGCTATGTGCTAAGAATGGACCCTGGCCTGATAATGATGCATCCTGGACCTTGGTCGGATTCCTATTCTGTCTACTCTAGGACCTTCACTCAAACTTTCCGCCGACCGCAAATAGTCTTTAGTGCACGACCTGTGTCTCGACCACAACGCTCTTGACATAGCCATTCGCACATGGTCATGTTTGCCAATTCCACTTTGTGGTCTTACAAGGTGCGCTAGTCGCTGTGTACTAAGCGAAAACAGATATGCAGCGATGGATCCACCCGTAGCATATGAACGTCAACGACGAAGTCCGATCATTCAACCTGAATCCTACGAGGTAAAAATATGTCACTCGAACCTATAGTTCCCGGGCCCTTGAGTTAAAGTAATCAATATTAACAATAGAAGCATAAATACAGACCTATCTATATATTTATCGAGGTGCATCCTCGAAATATCACCTCATTGATTCAACTCTGGTGACATCCTTGCCTCAAGTCCTCGAGCTATCGCCTAAGGCAGATCAAGCCACAACTTCAACATCTTGGGATAGTTCGGTGTTCCCAACCCAGTGGCGGGGTCCCATCTGAAAGGTCGTGAATTAGCAACCTAGCCACAGCACAGAGGAAAAATGCATTACTTACCCAGGAGCAGTTGAGAAACCGTCCGTTCCACAGCCGGGATTGGTACCATTGGTGATATCATTCAGGACGGAGGGATTCTTGTAGAGAACCGGATTGATAAAACCAACGGGACCCTTTCCGAGGGCAAGACGCTCATCGATAATGCGGTTGATGATGGAAGCAAAGATCGGAGTGCCTAGTACAACAAATATCTGGTTAGTAGCTGCATACCTGCATTTCAAACAAGAAACAAGTGTGGAAAGTCAACATACTAGCACTTGTTCCACCCGACGAACCGAACTCGCCGCCATTGAATACGGCAATGTTGTCGCCGTTGGCGGCTACGTCCGGATAGCCTCGACCCAACCGATTGTAACGACCACCATTCTTGCCGAGGTTTTCGGCGCCTTCGTAGTATGGATAAGGGGGGTTGTGGTCCTTGAAGTATCTGCCATCGGCGTCAGTTAAGGACATATTATCATGGTTTGGAAGACATACGTGGCAACGGCTTCCGCCTGGTAGTCGGGGATGGGGTAGATGTTGCTGAAGCCACCACCCGAGGCA
Source organism: Aspergillus sojae (assembly GCA_008274985.1). Lineage (NCBI taxonomy): Eukaryota > Fungi > Ascomycota > Eurotiomycetes > Eurotiales > Aspergillaceae > Aspergillus > Aspergillus sojae. The sequence goes on along the minus strand of CP035528.1, from coordinate 5,142,264 downwards.
TAGCTGTCCAATCCAGCCGGATCGTACACGGCACTCTCGGGCTGGGAAACGGTGTATCCCGGGTAGACCTTGGTAGCGCCGACGTTGGTGATGTATGGGCAACTGTATTCGTTAGTGCATGAAGTTTACGAGTGGCAGTGGACGTCTCTTACCTGTTAGGGAATGCAGGGCTAAACACTGTCCCATTGTTCAGGCAGCCATTAACGCTGTTACCGTCTCCTGGAGGCCCTGCAACACCGTTATCACCAGAGGCAAAGAGCACCGAGACTCCCTGCAAACCAAGCTTCAGGAACCTGAAAGAAAATTAGCGTTGAATAGAGCAACTGCATGGGATAATAGCAAGTAAGACCTACTCCATGCATTGTCTCTGCTGGTAATTTGCGGGAAGGTCATTCTCCTGTTCGCCGTATGATACGCTGATGACATTCGTTGGTTTAAATACGCCACACATGAGCTGTCCATCGTAACCACCGTCATCAGGATAAACGGGATCCAAAGAAGGGTCATTGCCACATTCACCATACGCGCAGTAGGTGCAGTACGACTATATATTGCGTGACGTTAGTGATGCAGTTCGGATACTATGATAATCCGGTTTCAACTCACGCCATCAAGTGCGTCCAAGAAAGTGTTGAGGAATCCCGTGGTATTGCTGGCCCAGTTTGCATCATCAGTCTGGTACAATGTGATGCTCTGCGGATGCACGATGGGATATGCTAGTTCGAAATCGAGATCCGACTCCCCACCCGCCTGCACCACGGGGACTGGAGCCTCCGCACCGTCGATGAAGGCGGGGATTGGGTGGGTGCCTTGAGGAATATTATTGGCAAATGTCTTGAAGAATAAGTCAAGGTCCTCCTGCGCATAGTAGTCCCCTTCCTCGAAAATTCCCAACGAGTTATTGGGGTGAGGCGCCGCACGCGCTGAAGGAATCTTATACAATGCCCGAATACAGTCCGGCGTGATTAACTGATCGCAGTTAGTGACATTGAGGCCTTTGACATCATGTTGGTGAATAGGCCGTGCTCCACGCGCAGGGAGCTTCGTCTTTTTGCTTGCCGCTCCCCTTCTACGGATACTGGAGGCTTTGCCTGACGATGGGTTCAGATTGACACCAGGATGCACATAGTCGATATGCTTTTGCACCGAAGCGGGGATATGATACCTGCGTATTGTCTCAGCCACGACGTCTTATGACAGCTCAACGGAATTTAAATCTCACTGTTCACAAGCAATTGCTTTCTTTCCAGTTTTCCTGTTATGGTACTCATAGTATGTGGTGTCGAACAAGTCCTCGATCTCCTTCGACGTGGCGTGGAATACAAGCCAGCTGTGGTTCTGGGTTTGAGCGACGCGGCTGGCATTAATTCCCTTCTCGGTGAGCCAATTCTGGACCTCGTTGACTGTTTCTGTCGACGGCGCGAATTTCGCAGCGACTTCATCTGCCGAGTAGAACCTGGCATAGTTGGGAGAGCTCGGGTTTGAGCTGAAACAGCACGTTAGAGTGGAGTATAACCCTGACAAGCGAAACAACAGCCGTTCACTTACACATCCATGAGCAGGTCATGAGCCTCCTCGAGGCTACTCTGAGTTAAGCCAATACGGACAACATGTTTGTCCGTGGGGTTAACACGCGCCCGCTTGACCCAGTTCGAGGATGTAACTTCACGTCTCTCGTGGACCACTGAGGTCGCAGCCGAGAGAGCGCACAGGCCGAACAGGAGCCCGTTGAAAAAAGAAAGATGAGAAAAGGGCCGCATTGTGTGGACCTGATATGCGATTTTTCCACAGACAAACAAGCCTGAAGAATCATATCGAGAATATCGTGACGACTGCACACCTTTATAGATGGCCAGTCTGGTGTATAGTAATGTTACAATTATGGCCCCCGATATCTCATACGGCTGGTTTAGTGCTATTCCCGACGGAGCTCCGCCTTGTGGAGTCGCTGCTTGCGAGGCTTGTCTCAGTGGCAGATGAGGATCCATGTTCCCCGTAGAAGGCTGACTTGCTTACTCTCTTTTGGCCAGTGATAGTTTCAATCAACCCAACGTTACACTATAGCTGACAATCGGTGTTGAGTTCCAGTGTGCGATTGGGATTCTAAAATTGTCTGCACCGCCTACTGACGATCGAAATGGTTTAGGGGGCGAGAAGGATTACAACGACCTATGCCTCTGTCCGACAAGGGACTCACTAATATCAGAGACACTTATCACCCATTCATGTATCCTGTCCTCCCTGTAGAATAACATGTGCAAGACGGGAAGTCATAAATTGGCCCGTCTGCATCGCAGGCAGATAAATGGTGGCATATCATGCAAGGCCCCACTTGGATAGAATAGCGCGGAAATCCTGTATTCCTATCTTCAACCATTACGAGCTTGTTTTTCTAGGCATTCCAAGCTTAACAAACACAAGCTCCACGTAATGTTTAGCCTAATAGCATAACCTGGTTGTGCCGCCTGGGTCCGATCGGGCCGATCGCCGTTTCTACACAGTAAATGATTATCTTCCCCTGAAAAACGCTTGACACCGAAATGTCCCATCGTGCTCTTTTAACCGGGGATGGTAACCGAGTCCGTCGGGAGAACCGCGGAGTTTGAAGCGGGACGATAAACGTCTATCGTTCTATGCGCTCCGGAGTCCCGAGGTGACAATATCTAATACATAGCATGCATTGTGCCACTGATGTTTAAAATGATGAATTGTCTATAATACAAACTACTAATGTTAGCCGCATAACATACAGGCCACCTTTCAGTGGATCAAAGTTGAGGATATTCTTCACGGGTCAAACAACAGGGTCTTGCTGTTCCGGAGAAGATCGACTGATTTAATATCGTCCCCGAATCAATTTCTTTTGCGCGACGAACCCAACTCCTGCACAGTCTTGAACGCTCTATATATCTCCCCAACACTCTGTTTCACGTAATCTAAGAAGAGTCAGTTATTTCCTTTCAACACTAGGAAAATACTCACAAGAGCCAATGAACATCCAGATGAAGTTGAAGAAAAAGTAATAGAACCAGAAGTAGTAGCCCTCGGGGCGACAGAAGGTTTCTCCATGGAAGTAAAGGTCAAAGAGACTAGTGGCATAGTAGAGGATATCACCGTAGACCTGACCGACGGAGAGCAACAGCTGCAGGGCATGACGTGCAGGATGCTGAACTGCGATGCAGTAGGCAATAAAGAAGGCCAGGGGTCCCCAGCAGAACTGTTGCAGGACTGTTAGTGTATATTAATTTTCATTAACACAATCAGGTCCACTTACAGCAGTTACGGCCTCCATGGTGACAAGGAATGCGTCCGATGTCAGATACCGGGAGTCCGAAAGAGAGTACTCCTTCCATAGCTGACCGAATAGTTCCTGTGAGCCTGCAAGGGTCTCATGATGAATGACAAAGTAGGACTCAAAGAACAAATGAATGAACCCCGCTACATGCATTATCTTAGGGTGACTTCTCCAAAACAACTGACAGGGTCATGGAACATACTCAAGCACATCCACACAAAGGCCAATTTATCCGCCCGACTTGCCGTCGGTCGCACACGTCGTATGACGAGAAAGGCAGTCCCTAGGACTGCAGCCCATAAGAAGCCAAATTGGGCGATTACGGAGACTACCGAGGACTCATTGGCAGCAAAGTGTGGTAGATGTATTGTGGTGGGATAATATTGGTGAGGGATCATGGTGACGGGTCTAATGCAACCTTGATCTAGAGAGAGCAGGGGCGGGGTTCAGGCACACCAATCGGATTTCCCACGTATGATATTTAGTATCCTTCATATCCTATAGGTTGTCGGGTGTTACTTCTTATATGTGTCGCTTCTGGACGGAAATTCTGCATCGGAGTCCGCGGATCCCGAACCTCCCGGAAAGTCGAGTTGCCATATCGGACCATCTTGGCTAAGATTAAGGCATCACCAAATTAGTGGGTCTATTGAGCTTAATGTGGATATGTTTACAAGAATAAATGTGATATAGTGCTACAAAAAATACATTACAACAGAAATAGCATGTTTACCAAGCAGCCAAATCGATCGGCCTGTATTTTCTGCCTCAGGCAACAGTCACAGAGTACGCATACGTGACAAAAAAAAAAAAAAAAAAAAAAAAAAAAGGAGTAAGAAGGACGAGCAAGTCAATTGCAAATTATCGACCTAAACACCCATCAACAGCCCGTACTGGGCTCAAAACGAGACAACATGGCCTGGACTGGTTTGTGTAGCGGTATATCGCACCCCGTCCACCTTGAGCCCCTGCTCATTCAAGAGCGTGATGGTACCACCTTCGTCGGACAGCGCGCAGTTGTGCAGCTGAAAGCTCTGGCGACGTCTCCGACGCAAGACGGCACCATCGGGCAGGTATTCATTGTCGCCTTTGTGATTCCGAATGCTCCAGCCATTAAGTACCACGGGCGCGTCCGCACGGTTCGTGAGAGTGATCATGTCAGGTTTGGTCGTTGGGTCTGCACCATGATGGCGGATTAAAGCCTCGCTGATGGTAACTGTCCGATCATGGACATCACGCCTTTTCCGTTGCTCCCCAGGGATTTCCGGGTTCAAGAGCTCATTCCAGGTAAGATACCCATTTGGGGGAGTAGGCTGTCCTTCGGCGTCGGTATGCACAGCCTGAGATGCGAAACCGATAAACACCCCCATCCAGTGATCTCCAAAGTCCAGAAGGATACCCCCGTCCTGGTAGATCCCATTGTCGTTTTTCCACTTTCTAGGACTTCCCTGGTTCATGTGAATGTTATGGATACCGTTGCCATTGTTGAAATGCGACCCATAGATGTAGATCACGCTGTCATTGTCGACCGCGGCATCCAGTAAGGGGATCAGCTCATCCAGTATGTCATTATCAGGTCCAGGAATGTCATGGGGCAGGAGCCTGCCTGTTTCTCTATGGAACAGATTGCCTCTAATATAGTCCAGTGCAAGGCCGTTGGGGGCTTGCTCCATGGTGCCTTCCAGTCGATGAAATCCTGGTTTCAACTCCCGGAGTTGTTCATTCTGAAAATTTTCGAATTTTTTGTCTAACCAAAACACTAATCTGGAGTCACTTTTGTCCCCAGACTTGATGTTTATTGCTGCGCGACCTTCTCCGCGAGGATTGTCACTGGTAGTAAAGAACAGCGACAGGTGAGGAGACACATGGTCATCCGCATCAGTTTCATAAGTGAAGCGGACAGGCTTCGCCTTCCACACTCCGTAGTTCTCAACAGGCATTGTGAGAGTGGAGTGTTCCCTTGAAGAATGTTTGGATTGGCAAGGTGGCTAGATGACGGAACCCACATGTGTCGGAGAACATGAACCATGTACGAAAAGATGCAAAGTCTTATCTCTTATATCTCTTACTGTTAGTCTAGGCCCGTAAAGTGCCCTTTGCCTGTGGAAATCGGGCCCGACGCCGATTGCTTTAGGATACATATTTGATCTGAATTCGTGTCGACTGATCCAATATGGGCACATCTTAGAGGTCGAGCACGGTGCTCTATCGATGGTACTGATCGCCTGACCGAATAGACCCTCGATCCAGGCCCTGCAGACTCGCTAAGGTTCGACTGTCACGGACGAGTGGTTGAACCAAAGCCTGTCCCGCAAATCGCGTTTGAGGACGTGCAAAAGTAAGTTGACCTTTCCATGGAATCGAGAAACATTCTAAACCCAGTTACTATACGTGAATCTTAGTATTGCATTTAGCATTTGTTATTCATTTCAATGGATTCATCGCGACTTTTGTCTACAACTTGATTGACTTCAGTGAACCAACCCTATACCTGCTCCACCCACCCCACACATCGGGTGACTTCAATAGCATCCTATCAACATGATTAGCAAAGGGCAAATTTGAACAGTTGCATCTTCGACACGAAGGCTCACCCGTTCACCCTCTGGTTGCCGCAGTACACTCTGGTACACGAGATTGGGATTACCAATCACTTCAAACGCAGGCGTATCACCCTCAGGCATATATGAATTGACCTGACGTTCGCTTATGCGCTCCACATTATAGCCCTTCATGGGCCCTCCCTTCGCGGTCTCCCGCTTCTGGTCGACACTGCTACGGACGTACTCCAAGTACGGCGGGTTCCCGGGATAGAGCACATTGTCGGCAGCCAGCACCAATCCAGGAACGATCATGCCGTGGTGTTCGCCCAGCTTCAAATCTGTCAAGTATGCAGGCTTATAATGGTCCAGAAACATAAGCTCGATCTTGCTCACCTCGCCGCTCCGGTACAGTCTGTCAAGAGAGACATCGCTGCGACCAACAATCACTCGCACAAAGTCGCGCAGACCGGCTAACTCGATCAGCATATTTGCAATGGCTGCCCATTCCGGGTTCAGCTCTAAATTGAGATAGCGGTCGCCGCCATTGCGCCGTACTGCATCGCCAAAAAGAATGGCGGAGTAGCCCATATAGCAGCCTAGTTCTATCATCGTCTTAGGCTTGATCTCATCAATTAGATCGGTCACCATCTTCCCATTGGGTGCACCGACAGTCATCATGTAGTACTCCTCTTCGAACTTGTTCCTCAGGTCGAGTACTTTCTGCGGGCGTCCCCTGATGTCATCTTGGTTTGGCTGGGCGTAGATGAAGTGAAGAAGTTTCGTTTTCTGGCCTGCTTCGCGCTATGAATATATTCAACGTTAGTCACTACATGTAGAATGCTGGAGCAAAGGTTTTGACTTACCAAACGCTCTCCAGTCCGGGGATACGGGAGGGAGTCAGTCTCGGTCAACGACATTTTCAGCGTGGAGAAGAATGCAGCTGAAAGTGGGCTCTTTGAAGTCAGCGGATTCAAATAACCAAAGGAGTATAAACGGGCCTTAATCGCGAGGAAAGTATCTAGCGGATGATATGTTTTTGAAGCACAATAGCAGGAGTAAGCAGTCAGCGACGCGGTGCGATGAGCAATACCTCCCCACAGACAGCCGAGCATAATCAAAATAATAATACTTATAACAATAGTAAGATCTAGTAGAGGTACTTATCTGATCCCTTGTCTGTTGGCTGAAACCCAACCCAGATCTTGCCGAGGCCTAAGTAAAGCCCTAAAAACACGATGATCTTCCGTATCTTCCGCACCCTCCGCAGTCTTCTGCGCTACCGGCGCTTTCCCGACTTCTTCCACATCCGAGATCATCGTCGCAAGAATTTCTTGTTTCTTTTGTCTGATTCACCTAATGGATTTGGCTTCGAACGAATCCGATGTGGGCTCCCCTTCGAACAAAGGTCTCTCAAAGCATCCATGTCTCCCTTGCCAGTCTCGCAAGCGACGATGTGGCAAAGAGTTTCCCGAGTGCGCATTATGCCGCCGGTATGTATTTTGTCTCTCATTAGCTGCATATAAAAATCTCATTCTTGTCCTATACAGAACAGGGCGACGGTGCAACTACGCCAATATTCCTAGAAGTAAATTCAACAAGCTTGTCCAGACAACATCTGTATTGCCAAACAGATTCCCTGTTGCATACTTTTTAGATCATCGGGTCTACAAACACTGCCACCTGACGATTCCAACGCCTCAATTGTGTCTTCCAGTTGGCCTGCCAAATGTGGTAAAAACGCCAGAATCAATACGGAATGTTGCCGACGAGTTCTTCACTTCAGTACACCTTTGGCTGCCAATAATCTGCCGAAACACACTCTATGGTGGCATTCTACTACATGCTCCACCCAAAGATGCGGATTGGGCTCTACTGGTGGTGTGCATGAAGCTAGTCCTGCCGCAATATAGTAATAGCCAATCCATGCACCGAATATACACACTAGTGAAGAATCAGTTAGTTCAACTCGAACAAGTCGGGTACATGACCATCACAATGCTGCAAGCTATAATCCTTGTTACCGTTTACGAAAGAGGCCACGGGATCCATCCTGCGGCTTATCTGACGGTATGCCGTGGCACTTGGGTTAGACAAAACCATAGTCGAATGGGACAATGGCCTCTCTGAATGGGCCTCACTGGAGGAACAGCATCGGGCCTGGTGGGCAGTTATCATTTTGGAAAGGTGAATACGTGGTGTCATCTCAAGCATAGAAACAACCCTGACTGTGTCAACAAGAAGCATGAACGTGGACTGGCCAAATCGGGCCTTGTGCACTCCTGATCCCGCGGAGAATTATTATCTACCTGTTTTAGATGAGGATTGGAACAATGGGGTAAGCTGGATTGAACAATGTTTTAGTATCTAGTTTTTAATGAGATTACAGACCTATCCGAATGCACCCCCCTACACTGTCTCGTCCCCCGATAAAGATGGATGGTGTCCTATCCATCATGCTGGGTTCTCACGTGACTATCGCAAACTATCTGATCGACCAAAACGGCGACATCATCACGATACACTATGGCATCTTCTGCCCATCAACATCGTACAACGGGCTTCCAATCATCAGCCGTATTGTTCTCGCGAGACTGGACTCTGGCTTAGGGATCAAGTCATCTGTCAAGAAATCGCAGCAAAAAGAAATAAATATGGAAGAACAATGCTTGAAGATGCTTTGATTACTGATGACGAGATCATGTTCTCGCATCTGCTTGAACTTGAGGCCGACGTGAACTCCTGCATCAGTTTTTGTCAGACACACCATTCTATTCTCCATGCCGCGGTATCTCGTGCGAAGTTTGAGAATGTGGTATGTTTGTTGCTGTCGCGCGGCGCCGATATAGAAGCGGCCGGCATTGACGGCTGGCGTCCATTGCACGTCGCAGCATACTGGGGCAATGTTGCTATCGTTGAGAGGCTGATTACCGCCGGAGCCAGTGTTCATGTCTGCACAAGATTCTGGCAAACGTACCACGGTAGACCTCCTAATCCTGATGAAAAAGAATGGAAGGGTCAACCACTTCATCTAGCTGCAATGGGTGGTCACATCGCTGTAGTTGAGCTCCTTCTGAAGCACGGGGCAGATGTGAATGCGACCACTAACCACTTTGAAAGCCCTACTGGATGGTATGGCCCTACTGCTTTACACATCGCTTTGGATCGCGTGAGGCTGCAAAGGGAGAAAGGGAATATAAACCGGTTGAAGGCTGCTAGTATACTGGTAGGAAATGGAGCTTGTGTGGAGGGTGTTGTAGATCAATTGCTGGTGGACGACATTCCGTGCTTCGAGAACTTTGAACAACTCTGGGACAGGCTTCGAGGCTATACCAGATAGGTCTACATCGCATGGGGTCAATAGATCTAATTCTAGGCATCCGTTACCTTAAACAGTCTCAATGTACCGCCGCACTTCCCTAAAAGGATGCTGTCAGTCCAACTCCAATCGTCCGATGAGAGAAGTGACAACAAAAAGGACAGGGAACACGTACCAGTCAGTCACGGCTTCCTCCCACAGTCGGATTTCATGCTCCCTCGTGCCACCAAAGTGTTCAACGAAGCTGTCTCCAAACACCTCTCGAGCCACACTATCAGGTCGTGTGAACTTGGTCACTACCTCTTTCAATGACTTGGCCAAGGGCATACTCTTAACGCTAGCGCCACTCATATCCTCGCCCTTGGGCAATGGTGGCACAGGGATTTCGAGCTTCTTCTCTACACCAAACCAGCCGAGGGCTATGATTGCGGCAAGCACAAAGTGCGGATTGGCATCTGCACCGGGAACGCGGATTTCAAAGCGGGTGGTATTTGCATTGGCAGTTGCGGGCGTGATTAGTTGGATAGACTCTGCGCGGTGCTCCAGACCCCAGGATACGGTGTTAGGAGCCGAGAAGTCCTCCACCAGACGCTTATAGGAATTGATAGTTGGTGCAAAGAGCGGCATAATGTTCGGTAAGCCAATCAGTAGACCGGCGAGGAATTAGCGACCGAGATCCGACAAATGTGCCACATCTGGGTAAGGAGAGGGATCAGGAGTGTCGCGTGTGAAAGCATTTTGGCCATCGGTGGTAATGAGAGAAATATTCATGTACCCACCGTTTCCAGGTAGCCCGTGGCGCGGCTTCGCCATGAAACACGGTATGACGCCGTGCTTGATACCGTAGGCCTTGACAGCGTATCTTATTGTGGACACAAACATAACACGGTTAGCCTAGGAGGCTGAAATGTAGTATCTCGGCCTATGAGAGAATCTTACTTGAACAAGCTAACCTAATCTGCCATATCCTTAGCCTCGCTGCGCTGCAATGCCTATCGCAGCATCCAGCGTTAGCATATCAAACCCGCACATAATATATCACCCAATTCTTCATTCCCGTTGATACTAGCATCACTCACAGCTTCAAAAGTGCCGGGAGCGCTTTCGCACTCCATTCCTCGGTATCACAATGGAACTGTTCACAGGCATCGAAAATGCTGTCATGATAATCCTCACTGTGCAACGACCGAGTGATTGAGTACCCAAACATACCCTCTGTTTAGTGATGGTAGCGAGTCAACGGAATTGTTTTGTAGGAAGGATGGGATGCCAGATGGAGCGCGTTCCGGGCTAAAACGATCACCCGGTATCCGGAAATGGCAGAACTCATACTCAGCTGCAAAAATATCAGCTGGAGTTCCTCAAGTGATACACGAAAAGGGCGGGTTGTCATAAAGCACACCTCCCGCCATAGCGCGATAGCCGGCAGCCTCAACTTTCGCAGTCGCATTTTTCAACAGCCCTCATGAACACGCGCAGACTGGCTCTCGCGTGTCCGGGTCTAAGAATCTGACAACAAAGAAAGGCACGTTATTCTCCCATGGGATACGCCGAAAGCTGCTCAAATCCGGGACTGCAATTAGATCTCTATAGCCATTCTCTTCGTTGCATATAACGAGCTCCTTGGGATTGTCCATGTCTTGTTGGTCCCAGCCAAAGATAATGGAGCAGAAACCGAAGCCAACGGTGGCGATAGACAAGAACTTGCTCTTCTTCATGAGTTTGCCGCGCAGCTAGCCGTCCACGCCGACACCAGCGACTTTGACCATACGGTCATTCTGAGGACCTCGGCTACATTCGCGGCGGTGACCTCGGGGAACGACATTCTGGGAGCACAAAAGGGCAATGACCCTCTTGCATGCCTCAACAATGAGAGCTCTCTGGCAATTTAAGGATAGTCAAAGCAGAGCAGCGAGCAGCAGATGCTGTCTTGCCGGCTGTGTGGAGAACGCGGAAGAAACCCTAAGAGTCTTAGGCTTATCTAGAGCCAGATCCGCTCTCGTACCTTGTGGATGACGCTAACATAGTTCATGGCCCGCTTCTGAGTCATACTGCTACATAGTTAGTTCTACCGAGTACATTGAAAGTTTCCATATACAGTACGGATAAAACCCCGATATACGCAACCAATTGAGCTACACTAGTGGGTCAAAATCACTACACAAGCCCTCTATAAATACAGATATAATATAAGAAGATACTATTATATAGTATTCTTAATCGATTTCTACGTTTGAAAGACTGAAGAAAAGTAGAATAAGATAATCCCTGTGACTATATATGTTTTGTTCCTGTGTGGTAGTAGCGATAAAGTTCTAGACTTAAGTTAGTATTCCCAGCAAACTTTGTAATTAGTTAGTTAGACCCACTATATCTTGTTAAAGGGAGTCTTATATGGTAGGCTGAGCAGTTTACCAAAACTTCCCCGGGCCCTAATAGGTATCGAGGTTTCCTACATTTTTGTATGGGAAACGATAGCTGGCAGCTTGGTATTGCTTATATCACAGCTGCTTATAACGGCTGTATTCCGCCTTTCCCGCCCGAATTATTAATCTCACCTAATTTTCTAAACTTTAGATAAATAAATCAACTTTCCTATGTACCAGCTCTGTGAGCCCGTGCCCCTCGATCCCCGCTCCTCATAGACTCTAGAGCCTTTGCAGTTCAAAACCAGCCGGATAAGGCGTCGCCTGACTATTCAGCCATTTTCTATGAAAGCTATTTAAGACGGCAACGTACTCAGCAAAATCGACTAGCCTTCCTTTTCTGTGTATTGGTTCTACTACTAAGTCAATGATAGACACTTCTCCATTTTCTTGCCTACGTATCTTTACCTAGTTGACAGGCTATCTCGATTCTATCCTGTGTAATAGATTCTGCGTTACACCGATCACCATTACCATCTATAGAAAAACCCAGTCTCCTTCACAGGTACTAGATTATTATGAGCCATGGCCGAAGTCGAGACTATCTCTACAAATCCAAGTCTTGCTGGTCTACCTTCTGTCTCGTCTAGCAATGCAACACACCTTGCATCTCCCCCCGCGGCCCCCGGACCCGAAGATGACACTCCTCCCTTACACGCAGTCAACGTCGCCCTGCGATGGAACGGGTCAAAGACTATGATCTGGAGAGTATTGGCTACCTTCTGGTGTGCACTTGTCATGGGATCCAATGATGCGGCATATGGAGCGATAATCCCTTATGTTTGTAGCACCTTTCACACACGAAGCAAACATATACAATGCTAATTCAGACCTCATGTATCTCCCAGCTCGAGGTCTCTTACGATAAGAGCTATACTATCATCTCCCTAGTATTCCTGTCACCATTTCTAGGCTATACTGTCTCCGCCGTTATCAGTAATCTGATCCACCAGCGCTTCGGTCGTCGAGGTGTGGCGTTTATCGGCCCAGCATGTCACTTGCTTGCCTTTGCCGTCATATCAAGTAATCCTCCCTTTCCAGTGCTGGTGATAATGTATATCTTCGTCGGACTCGGAAGCGGGATCCAGAATGCGGGGTGGAACGTGTGGATCAGCAGTCTGGCCAACTCTCACGAAGTACTCGGGTGTTTTCACGGGTTCTATGGTGTTGGGGCTACAGTCAGTCCTCTTATTGCTACCACCCTGATCACAAAAGCTGGCTGGGAATGGAATTCATACTATTACATTCTGGTACGTATATCAGCCCTCGCCGACGGCTATGCGGCCTCTGCAATCTGAACAGTCCATACACTAATGCGAATTCTAGACGGGAGCTGCGGCTTTAGAACTCGTCAATGCAACCAGCGCATTCTGGACGGAGACCGGATCCAAATACCGCCAGGACAATCCGTCGTCCCCGGGTAGAGATGGCGGTAGATCTCCCAACCAGACCAGACTATCACTGACTTACCGAGTCACCTGGATCTGCGCCATCTTCCTCTTCCTATATGGCGGTGTTGAGGTCGCGATCGGAGGTTGGATCGTCATATTCATGACCAGTATACGCCACGGCAGCCCCTTTGCATCCGGTATGGCCGAAACAGGCTTCTGGCTCGGCGTTACACTGGGCCGCTTTATATTGGGGTTCGTCTCACCCCGCATTGGAGAGAGACTATCGATTATCGTATATATCGTGCTTGCCATTGCGCTGGAACTGATCTTCTGGCTCGTTCCGAAGTTTATCGTCTCAGCTGTGGCTGTTGCACTGGTGGGGTTCTTCTTGGGAACTATTTTCCCCGGCGTCGTGGTCGTTGCAACTCGGATGTTGCCGAAGCACTTGCATGTCGCGGCTATTGGATTTGCGGCTGCGTTCTCTATGGGTGGAGGAGCTGTCTTCCCTTTCATGATCGGCGCTATTGCACAGGCCAAGGGAGTAGCGGTGCTGCAGCCTATTTTGCTGGCGATGTTGGCCGTTGCGCTGATGATTTGGGGAACGCTGCTTCGAGCTCCCTTACATCAGTCACAACATCAAGTTTGATTCGGAATGGATAATAGCAACCTCCCGCTTGACTAGCATAGCAAAGGAAGCTCTCATGCAGCATGTCTTGTGTCCAGTTGTAGTCTTGTAGAACATGATGAAGCAAGCCAGCCAGAGGCTAGAGCGCTTCAGATATATCTAAGTGGAACGCATGCTCGCAGTAGGTTAGCCAGGAGTTGTCTACCGAGAAGTTACAGTTTGACGGCAAAAGAAATGTTGGTCGATATAGCAAAGATTTTCCTGATTAATTGAGCGAGATAAATCCATAGTCGGGGTAGATAAGTTTGCATCAACAGTTGTTCAACTTGCTCTAGTGGCATCAATAGCTGTTTGCGGCAGGGGTGGTATATATTCCAGTCGACATTAGGCAAAAAACGAGGCTACCCAGTTGGGATCACCATACTGGTCCTTCGATGTGAATAAAGTAAAAGAAGAAGAATGGTCCCATTTATTTGAAAAAGCACTGTATACGGCAATGATCAAAATATTAGAGGGACCCTACATCATATAGAAAAATTGTCCCTAAAGAGGTCTCTAGAGTTAAGCGTAATTATTTGTGATCACTTGTTACGATTGTTCTGCCGGTTAATCACTCATAGAAGAAGGCGGAACAAATGGGCGGTCAATGGAGTTCTTTCCATCCCACTTTCCACTGCCAAGCGCCGAGAGCCGACAGGAATGCTTTGAATCCTCCGAACACCGAATTATTCCTCGCCAAAATGCCACTTCCTCTACTCTCGATTTCTGACCTCGAGTTATCTCGGTGATTCAGTGTTGCCCCGAATATTTTTTGTTTCCTCTCGTCAAAAGACCGAGCAAGAGAAGCGACCGGCAGGCGATTATGTATCAAAACCGGATCTGCAAGTCCTGCGAACCATGCAGGGCTCGTAAAGTGCGGTGCATCGGTGAGCATTCTATCCGGATCTACAGCACTTAGACCGAGAACTGAACCGTGGAAGTATCCCGGGAGGACCCCTCCAGATGCACGCATTGCATTGTAGGCAGGATCCGAGCCATCGTATACCTGCTAGGACCTACTAACCGGATCACCCGGCCTCTAGAAGCGTGATGAGCGCTGCGAGTTCAAACAGGCTAGGCGCCGGTTCAAGCCTCAGCCCCGAAGAGCACCCCGTAGGTTCCGTAAAAGGTCAGGTGCGTGTTAGTCTGACTAATGAATTATGAAGTAGGCGAGCCCTCGCTATCAGGCCTGGCTCACGGTAGCAGAGAATACAATGATGGACAGGCTACACCAGGCTTAGCACCATTATTTGTGGACCAGTTATTAGATAGCCAACCCCTCCAGGGTTTACTTCATGATGAAGTCCATGTGTTAAGGGTAAGCAATTTTCAACCGGGATATCGCGATCGTGGCTGAACCCTAGCGTATAGTCCCAGGAAAACGAAGGCATGGCTCAAACATTAAGCCTTTTCCCAGAAGATTGATCTAACCGAGAGATATAGTGTGCAGCTCAAATCTGGCCTTCTTTTCTGAAAAAAAGATTCAATCGTTGACCCAAAAACTGGGGAATTCTCGCCTCAAAGAGTTGGTCGACGGTATTGAAGCCGTCATTGAGGACCGTGTTACCGCACGGGGAGCGACGTCCATTTCCCCAGTTACGTTCAAAAAGCCACTCAGCTCCACGCGTGTCTCCCTGCAGTTGACGCGGGCATATGTAGATGGTTGTGATCCGAAACTTAGTCTATGTCCATGCACAGTCTAACAGGTCGGTAGTTTACTTTAAGCGTATTCATCCGATGTACCCGTTCCTTGACCGACAGAGCTTTGAGGATACAGCGTTCTCGGCGACCATTGCGCAGACGTTGGAGAGTACTCCTGCATTCTCTGCTCTATATCACGCAGTCCTTGCATTGGGATGTCAGTACCACGAGGGCGGATCCTTTGACCCCGGAAAGGGCAAAGCATGGAAATTCTTCCAAATGTCACTAGGCCTGATGGTCGACATCCTTGTACCACGAGAATCGTTGCTTAGCCTACAAGCCTTGACTGCTATGTCCATTTTTGCCATGAACACCTGTTGCTTGCAGATCGACGAAACCTTAATCATGGAAGCAGCGCGCATGGCGCACGCCCTCCGATATCACCGAGCCATTTGCAGCGAAGAGCAACAAGTGTGGTGTCTACGCACATTTTGGGTTATCTACGGCATGGAGAAGCAGTTAGCATTTCTCAATAGGGAGAACTCGGTAAGCCTACGACTTTCTAGATAGAAGCCTCCACTAAAGCTAGGATAGTTGATCGCAGATTATAACGTAGGGTGTCCAATCCCAGAAACACCAGAGGCAAGCTTTGGGAGCTATAACTGGTTTTTGTCCTCCATCCGATTTGCCAGGATAACGTCACAAGCATATGAGCTTCTATTCTCCATTACCGCCACCCAAAGCTCCACAGAAACATACTACACAAGAATTGATCATGTCCATGAGCGCCTGGAAAAATGGCGACTGACTGTGCCAGACGGTTTTCGACCTGGAGAGTCTTGTTCTCCACAAACCTTCATCGAACCTGTGTCTAAAATGGTCGCTCTCCAGACCCACTACTCCTACCACAGTATGGTCATTGCTTTAGCTCGGCTCACCCTCCAGATCGGCTCAGACGATGGTGCACGACAAGAAGACAGCAGACGAAGTCTGATGGCTTCTGCTCGACGGATAATTGAGCTGACTCAATATATTGACAAGGCACCTCATACACCACTGTTGTAAGGGATTCGCCCTTTGTCATTCAGTGTTGTCTGCGAATCTGACAATCGATGCAGTATTCTTGCCATCATGCCACTTGTAGCCCTCTTCCTCCTTTTCGACTTAGTCATCCACAATCCAACACACTCGGAGACAAAGACCAATTTGGCAATGCTTGATATTGTTTCAGGGCACTTCGCTCTTGTTGAGCATGCATCGAATGGATCCTTGCCCTGCTCATTGGTCTCAGAGTTTGCCCATATAGCGCGACAGCACGTCAGAGATGTAAACGGTGGACGTGGTCCCGGAGAAATTATGGACGCCCCGCTTACCCCGACGCAAAGACCTTTCCGTGGCCATATCAAGACAGGATCAGACGTCTTGAGTAACGCTCAACTGCCAGTAACATTGGAACACAACACACCCGTAGGAACCTATCTTGTCCTCAATGTGACCTATTCGGCTGACCACTGGGCGCATCTAGGACAATCAACGACCTCACGTTGAGCTCAGTGGGGAGTTCGAACCACACAAGCATACAGAGAACGTCGGTGAGCCGGCAGATGATCTCTATTATCCTGCAATGGATGCTAGTTTCGACTTCGGTAGCGACCCTCTGTTGCCCGGGATTGATCTGCGGACGTTGTTCGGGTCGGTTATGCCGAGTGGCTTTGATTCTCCTGAAGATGCCTCCAATTTTGGTGGGATCATACCGACGCCTCCAACGTAGTGCCAGCAATACGACTTCAGATGTCTGGCCTTGCCTAGGAGGTTACCCATTGGGTTGACGTGGGCAGGCTTGGCAGTCGTATTCCCGAATATACGACCTAGCAATGGAGCTATGTGGTGGCATTCGAAATACTGTAGTCTGCGTATTAATGAATCTAGTCAGATTTGACTACCCACGATAGAATGGGTATTTTAGGTGTATAATGTCAAATGTAGACGTTGTAATAGTGTATCCGTCTATAAACTTGACGCACTCTCTGAAACTGTTGCCTTAGGTGTCTATCTCCTATCGGGGCTCGGCGATGGCGTTACGTACCGCCTCTATCTCCGCCTGCCTGTAGGATAATAGCGCTGGCAGAACCTTTGCCAGTCATCTTCGATCCTTGTTGCCTTAGGCAGCAGCATCCCGCATCTGCGCCACAATCTGCCTTGTAGAATATCAACCACCACATTGGTTGCGAATATGTGCCTAGAGACGTTCGGGATCGATCTCCATTCCTTTGAGATCCACTTTCAAACGACATAACCAATCATGTAGATCGCATCTCTCCGAAAGGAGGTAATCCTGGAGGTCCTGACTTGACTCTTAGTGGTCGACGAGGCTTCGGAGGTCGGGGTGAGCGTCACCACACACTTTCTTCGAATATAATGCTGGAAGTACGGCCCCCAACGGAGAGCTTATCTCAGCACGTGAGTCCAGCATCGATATATAATTCTGGTGCCTTTTCCTGCTTACCGGCAACCAAGGTCCAAAATTGTGCGACCCAAATCCACGGAAACCAGAAGATTCACCATGGCTGTTTCCCTGAGTTTTGTTACATATCTCTCTCTCATAGTTGCGGGCGTATATCTTGCCCGCAAGATAATTAGAGCAGTTCAAAGTGTGTACTGCCCCACCAACCATAAGCCCCCGCTAATGCCAGGACTTACATAGTCCGACAGTTCAAACAACTACACGGTTGCTTGCCTCCGCCAAGAGATCACCATAAAGATCCCGTGCTGGGTTTAGATGAAGTGCGATCTATGCTTCGGGTGTTCCGTGAGGACTACCTTATGGAATACACGCTAGAAAAATATCGATGTCATGGGAACACCTTCGCGACCTCAGTTCTGGGTGACGATGATATATTCACTGCTGAACCGGAGAACATCAAAACCATCCTGGCGGTGAAGTTTAAACAGTTCGACCTGGGAGAGACAAGACGGAGGACATTCCATCCGCTCTTAGGCGATGGCATTTTCGCAGCCGATGGCCCACAATGGGAACATTCTCGGACTCTGTTGAGACCGAGTTTTACTCGGACACAGATCGCGGCGACCGATCTGCATGAGAGACACATCCAAAGGCTGATCAGCCGGATTCCCCGAGATGGTTCGACGGTGGACCTTCAAGAGCTCTTTTTCAATCTGGTATGGAAGAACTTTCGCATCTGGAATACCCCGGTGTCAAAGCTAATAGTATATCCTCTAGACCCTCGATACGGCGACCGAGTTTCTGTTCGGAGAGTCTGTTGAGTCTTTGCGCCCTGGATCTTCCACTGGATCATCCAGTTTTGCCCATCACTTTAATGTCGCTCAAGATGAAATAGCGTTTAGTATGGTTATCGCACCATTCGATCAACTGATTTTCAGACCCAGGTTCAGAGAGTCTGTCAGAGAAGCGAGAGGATATGTCGGCAACTTTGTGAAAAAGGCAATTGAATACCGACACTCCCTCGACACTGAGAAATATGCGGGTGATAAACCCGACTCACAGTCGCGATATGTATTTCTCGAAGAGCTCGCCAAGGAAACAGACAATCCAAGTGATATCACCGATCAAATCTTAAACATCCTGCTTGCAGGGCGAGACACGACCGCCAGTCTCCTGAGCATGGTATTCTACAACCTCGCACGACGTCCAGATATCTGGGATCTCCTCCGAAGCGAGGTTGCAACACTCGACGGGAAATGCCCATCCTTCGAGGAGCTCAAACAGTTAAAGTACCTCTCCTGGGTGATCAACGAGAGTAAGTTCAATACTGTATGATGTTTTCCCGATCTTCACAATACTAACCACCCACAGCTCTGCGCCTATACCCCGTGGTCCCGTCCAACAGCCGCACAGCAAACGAGGACACCTTCCTCCCCGTCGGCGGCGGACCAGACGGAAAGTCACCCGTGTTCGTCGCCAAGGGCCAAAGAGTCGCCTACGACGTGTACGTGATGCATCGACGCCACGATATATTCGGTCCCGACGCGGAAGAGTTTCGTCCAGAACGATGGGAGACCATACGACCCGGTTGGGGTTATCTACCATTTAACGGGGGTCCTCGCATTTGCCTCGGACAGCAGTTTGCTTTGACCGAAGCGTCTTACACGACCGTACGAATCGTGCAGTCGTTCAAGGAGATCACTAGTCGGGACCCGGAGCCGTATCGGGAACGTCTCGCCCTTACATTGGCGAGTAGACATGGAACGAAGGTGGCGATGGTGCCTGTTTAGATTATTCATTATTTTCTTTTTTCTTTTAATCGTATTAATTGTCGCAAAAAGGGATTTGCTTGGCGGGGCTTTTGTATCTTGATGAATATGCTCAGAATACTAGGTTGGGCTCCCGACTTACCCAACGAAATCGAAAGGATTGAGACCTCACAGAACATTTTTACCTTATATTTGTACTCGATCGAGTACCTAAGAGCGACCATATTCACATCACCTTTCCGACAAAGGGATATTCATACTGAATATGATTTTCTACAACATGCCGTTATACTGAATTAAATCCAAGCAGTGAGTGAAAACACATCGACGAACACCGTTGTTGGCATCGTATGAAGGACAACCGGGATTAGCAATGGAAAGAGGATAGGTTTTGACGATATTTTATTATCCTCGCTCACTAGTGATAGGTTAGAGATGAACACTACTGATATATGTAGTTCACTCCCTTTATTTGTACATGTCGCAGTTCTTGTCTGTCAAGTAGGAAACAAAAGATGTCGATGTCACATAGTAGCCACATCTCCATACGAACTATCAACTTCTGCAGCAGGGAATTATATAATAAAGCTTGCTATGTGGGTATAAGCACTAGATACGACCAAGAAAGGGCTAATGACTCAACAGATGCAAATGACCTGTTCTAGAATAGGGTGGCCACTAGTACAGTGGAGTTTAGTCCTGCTTAAGACATCACCTATCTCCCGCAATACAAGCTTAACGCATTATCTAGCTTAGAAGACTAAGAATAAACAGCCAACCAGGGATAGTGCCCCTGTGCAAAAGATCCGGACGCAATTAACTGAAACAGTGTAATCATAGCCCCAATCGCAATGTGAAGAATGTATGGGGCAACGACACTGCTCGCTTTGGCCCTCCAACTGACTATAAAACATGCATTGTGGTAAACGGGTCACTAGGTACGTTGTATTAGACTAAAAGCTTGGCTTTTGAGGGCACGTCAACCTTTGCACCACTACCTGGTGGCGGCATTATTTGTAAATCTGATAGCCGATCTGATAACCATCATGCTTTTATACTTTATCAAAAGTAGACTTGACAAATTATGGTGAAGAAGTGATTAGTCGTGTCCCAAGCTCTAACCAAGACTGGATTTTATCCGGAGTGCTTTATATGAAGCGTGGCAAAACTCGTTCAAATTCTGAAATGGCTGTCTGTCAATTGTAACATTTAGTATGGCAAAGGATAATGCACGATTTTCCAGCCTGTTGGTCGGTCTTCCCTGTAATCTCCACATCCTAGCCTTGATAAAAAACATACCCGCCGCTCATGGCCGGCTGCTACCCAGTAGACCGCCCAGTCGGTGTCAGAAAACATGTATATTGAGAACTAATGTCAGGGATCAGGTGCTATTTCCTAGGAAGCGCACCTATTGCATGTACGTCTTACGATTCTAAACATGCATATGTGGTTAAAGCACTGCAGGGAGCACCCAGGGCGCACCATTCTTTTTAAAGATTGCGCGATGAAATTGCAGACAGTACTCCTTGCATACGAGATGTCACACCGCGTCCTGCTTAGCCCTTTCTCGATCCATTTGGCTATTTGTTATTCCCCACTACTCAAACCTCGGCTTGAAGGATAGCCTGGGTATGTAAAATGTATACTCAGCTTGGCAAGATCATCTTTTGTATTCCAGAACATCAATTCCCTTTTGAACCTCTCAGATCAATTTTTTAGTTATGTGGGTCATGATGGGCAACAATATACCGTAAAAAGTTCTAGATGCATTAGCCCTGAATCACATATCAGGTCATAGGTGCTTCAACGAGGCATCCGTGGGGTAGAGGCAATTCCTTGCACAGACTCATTTATTTTAGGCGTCCAATGGGAAGGCGAAGATCTTTCAGCTGTCCGAAAGTGTGGTAATTACTGCAGTCAGCGTGCATAAGAGAATGTGCGCAATTTAGTCTCGGGCCCGAGCTGAAGCATGCCAGGGAGCTAATGATGTCGATCAGATTTAGCGCGTGCAAACCTGCTTTCAGCTCTGGATGGCTTTTTCTAAATTACGTCGCGTTGACTGCGGTGTTTTTGAGAAAATTAAGGAATTTCACATACTCTTAATTGACAAATATTGGACTATTTTGTGGTCTGGTAGCCATAGATTACATGTTCTCAGAGAATTGTCTGCGGAGATATATTAAAGATTTAAAGCAAAGATTAGAGTTTACGATTCACATCGGAGTACTCCGTAATATGACCAACAATGTTTAGTCATAAAATGACTCTAAATAGTCCGAGCTTACATTTCAGAAACATTAAAAGAATTTGTGGACGATCTGACAGGGAAAATACATGTTGTTGAAAGAACTGCAGCGCTAAAACCCTAGTGTCCTAGGTTACATCCAAAAGGTGGCTCTTCTCCGCCGTATTGCCACGGTCTACGATAGCCCCAATGGCTGGGTCGTGAGCTCATATTCAGTGGGTAGATCGGATGTCGGTGGAGCTGCCTGGAATTTGTTCCTGTTCCAATGTTCTATGCATCCAAGGGGCTAGTCTACCATCTTGCGGACTTAAATAACATGGCCCATCGGTCTCCTGTCCTACCCCCAGGTTTACCCACATAACCCACACGTAATACGACCCAATGAAGTACCCTACTACCGGACAGCTTCAACAAGTTCATCTTGGGATTGGTCCCAAGGGCTATGAACCTGTGGCTTCGTATCAAGGCGATAAGGAATTGTACACCCAGGAACATGAAATCCTCCAGGCCAGTATACTGGGCTTCTGCCCGGAACATCTGTGGTACCATGGCTCCAACAAGGCTTCATGTCCCCGTCCCATCCTCGTCACAGCAAAGCATCAAGAACAGCTCGAACAGCTACACAACGCTTTAATCACTGCCATCGTGGATATTGTAAAACGGTGGTGGACGGATCTGGACGCCCGATTCCCCGAGCGCATGCCGCTAACACAAGATGAAGAAGATCTCCTGCGGGTACGTTCTTCAATTTCTTTGTCCTGCCACGTGGGGAGATATGCCCTATATATCCGATCTAACCCTTCGTAATAGTGGCTTGAGCACCAACATTCCCACAACGGGGTGCCCTACGAGGCTCGTCTGGGCTCTTGGAGACCGGACTTTCTGGTGGGGGACTACAGCGGTGGACCTTCGACGGAAACCTACCGTCTCACAGAGATTAACGCACGTTTCTGTTTCAACGGGTTTATGCACCAAGCATACGGACAAGAAGGCCTGAGCGACCTTGGTGTGGGGAGGAATGGCCTCGTCCATGCGACCGATTCTTCAAAGGTTGGACCTTCCTACCTTACACACTGCTATCATGTTGCAACGTTCCTCTGACTAGTCCACCACATTCAATAGATCCTGAATGGGCTGCTCAGTCTCTTCAATCCTGACCGCCCATTGCACCTGCTCAAGGGTGAAGAGCCGGGCATTGATATCCACATGTTTATCGACTTCGTGTACCGTCACATTGGAATCAAGCCCCGGCTGATCACCCCTGCAGATCTCCGGCTAATTCCAGATCCCCAAACAAAAAATGGTTCTAAGCTCTGTTGTTTGGTGAAGGATCAACAGAATGCTTCGCTTATCAATGAGTCTCCGCTACTTGTTACTAGTAAAGGTGAGGTAGTGGAAGAAGTGCACCAAGTTGGCCTAGAACTTCACCAACATGAGTTATTTGGTCTCTCACGTGAGATGCTACGTGAGATTAGCTTACGCTGCTTTAACGATATGCGCACTATTCTCCTAGTGCATGACAAGCGAATGCTTGGTATCATAAAGCAGGAGATCCCGACACTGGTAGCACGGGAAGTATTAACTCACGACCAGGGAGAAGCCCTCGAGAGAGGCATTGCAGATTCGTTTATCCCTGGGTCGTCAGAACTGAATGAGCTAATTCAGACTTCGGTTGATTCACCGGAGCTAAGAAAGGAGTACCTGCTCAAGCCGATCCGTGGGGGTAAAGGAGCGGGGATCATTTTTGGAGATGAAGTCGGACCCGACGAGTGGCTATCAACCCTTGAGCGTCTCCGCAATCCTCACTTTGTGTCGGGAAACACTATGTATGTGGTCCAACGTCGTATCTGGCCACGTCTGTATGAAGTCATCCTCAACTCGTCAGGTGATAGAGGTAATTACCCACTAATTGGGACCTATCACACTACGAACGGCCAGCTGTTGGGCCTGGGAACATGGCGAAGTAGTCCTGACAGAATCTGTGCTGTCAGCCATGGTGGCGGGTGGATCTGCTCGGTCTTGGATGAATACGCGGAGAGCTCAGAGTGATATGGAATTGTTTATGTATCTAGTCTTTTACGTGATTGATAACGATGGGGAAAGTACTGGGCACGATATAGAATGCTTAGGCCCTATTATTTGGTGTAATAAGGGCGCAATAGGCGTCGGTCTACAGCGACATACACAAAACCGTACGAAAAAAAACAAAAGATATATTTAAAAAATAATTGCGCTTTGTATGTATGAATTCCTATAATCTAGTAGCAGAATCACGCAACACTGTCACCTTTGACTTAGCTCTGGACTATTGGCAGTGCGTGCTGGAAGATCTCGTGCGCTTGAACCAACTTTCAATTGCAACCGATATTACCAAGAATTTCAGTTCTCTCGTCATCTGCAGGCAGGGACCCACTTCTCATAGTCTAGAATAGCACTATGTACTACCCCGAAAGAGGCTATTGCATGGTGATCTCGAAGATGGGGCGACGCAGGTGAACGATTGGATAGTGGAGCTTCGACCCAGTACTTCAGCTGCAGCTAGCTTCGCTTCATAAGGCAACTTTGTATCAAAAGCTGTCATGTACAGAGTCACATCGGCATCACCTTACTTAGCTTAGTTTACGTAACTTTAAATTTACTTTCTCAGCTGTGATGGCTAGTTGCCTACATGGTGATCTGTCATGCACGTCCTTCTTGAAGGGGAATTCATTGGCCCCATTCTAGAACGCATCCTTCCTTTGAAATCGGTGGCATTCCCTACACAAAGACACCCGGCTAGATTATGAGGCTTGCCTCCCCCTTACTGTCTTGCTCATCGCTGTCCCGAAGAATCCAGTTGCCCGCCATGCAACATATAGGACGTCATTTCAGCACCGCGCGATCACCGAGCATATGTGCTCGGTTTTCTAGCATAAGCACAAGGCCTAGGCAATACCTTCCGGTGATACAAAGACCAACTCGCCGATTTGCGACAAGCGCCGTGCCGACAGTACCTCATTTAGTGGCACAAGATCTCGCCTCCTCCCAACACCTCCACCATGTTCGCGATGTACATAACAACCTCAAAGACCACGGCATCCTCAAAATCAGTCTGAGCTTTCCCGACGACAAAAGCCAATATCTCGAAAGTCTTATCGTCAGCCTCTCCAAAAACCATGGCCACGGCCTCCCGATCACGCATAGCGCATCTCGTGGCTGGTTCTGGGACGTCCGCCCCAGCGAGACCAGCTTTCAGACAGAGAACCACCAAGCGCGATCAGAAACAATGCAGGAATTTCCCTGGCACACAGATTGCAGCTATGAGCACGCCCCACCACGGTTCTTTGCGCTTCAAGTTCTCCAGCCCGATCGCTACGGTGGGGGCACACTCTCCGTCATGAAGATCGATCGACTGAGCCAATTCCTCTCACCTACCACCAAGGCCGCCCTACTTGAACCGGAATTTCAGATCACTATTCCACCAGAATTCATCAAACACCCAGATCAACGTCATATCGTGGGTAGTCTGTTCGCCATCGACACGCAAGACCAAGGCCATTCTCTGATGATGCGATACCGAGACGAGATTGTGACGCCTTTGAGTGCTAGAGCGGCTGCGGCGCTGAAGGAGCTGAAAGGCGCATTGCAGGACATGGAGGCGTTGTCGCACTCGACGCTGCATCTTACTGCAGCTGACTTACCGGAAAGATCGATCATTCTACTCGATAATTATCGGTGGCTGCATGCGCGGAATGGAATCAAGGACCCGGCGAGGCATCTGCGTCGGGTGAGATGGAATGCTATTCCATTTGCTAATGGCGTCGTTTCGCATTCAGCCGAGGTCTCCATTACCTGAATTAGGGGTTCTTGAACCAAAAAATTTTTAATTATTTTTTAATTATTTTTTAATTTTTCTTTTATTTTTACTTGTCGTCTTGGTTGCGTATGTAATGCCTCTGTTTGTGTTTCTAGCATGAAAAGCAATGGCGCTATTCATCTGGTATCGAATTTTACAACTACTGCAGATTTCAATGCAGAATACATGTTCAATCCGGAGCCCTGGTGGAGCAAAGCTGAAATAAGTGAGACAGGAGAAGCCAGGAGTAATTCCAATGACCAATATGCCGAACCAATGATCGACAGTGGGGGTCATAGAAACCGAATGAAGTCGGATATTTCTACGAACCTAAGGATCGAGTACGGTAAAGATCGATCATATTCCCTGGCAGGATTAACCTCAAGGGCCACTGTCACCGTAATTGAGTTTTCCTCGAGGAAGCATGGGCCATATCGTGATAGCTTCGCTAGTCTATCTGCCAAGAGCAATAGGCGAGGGAAAAAAAAACAGATCGCAAGAACCGAGAGATTTTCCGCGTTCAGCCGTGTAAACATCCACTGCCGCGGGAAAATCTATTCGAGACTGTAGATCCTGTTCGTCCTGGCGTTGATCCCTTTGAGGTCAGTGTCTCAGTACCTCGGCGATCTTTTCCTATTGTGTATTATTGGTGGAGGTTATGTGGAGAGCTACATGACGCTAGGTCCCACTACTGCAGAGCTGCTCACTCAGCACTGAGAGTCGAGATCCAATCTCTGCGGCTTGTGGCACAGCTGAAAGCTACGTCGAAATGGTGCTAAGTGGATCAAAGGATCCACACGGGCTCTTCTTAATACCCGAGGGTCGCTGACCGTGTATCTTCTGTCAGGCAACTTATAACTCTGGACTAGTCAGGTCTAGGAAGAAGCTTTTGTACAGGAAGAGACAGCGTTGTCGGGGTGTATATGAGGTTTGATAGGCCAGAAATTAGAAATCTTGGTAAATTACAGTGTAGCTATTCGGAAATCCATTAAACTGGGATGATGCCGACATCGTGTAGGCTGAAGACGTCATTAGTTCGACACAGCTCTTTACTAATTAGTGGCTAGAAAAAAAGACTCACCTCCCATATCCTTGTATACCAACCAATCACCAACCTTAACCTCGCCATCCATGACAACTTCTTTCGCGATTCGATCGATGCTGTCGCAAGTAGGGCCCCAGAGGGAATACCTGTGCTCCCCACTTTCTCGATGATCATCTCTTCCTTCATTTTGTTTGACCAGTACCGGTGTGTACTCTTCACCCTCGCTCCAGCCGCAGCTGAAGCAGCCGTACAGCCCGTCATTTTGATACAGCATGTCTGCGGGGTTGGAAGGAGCTGCTCCAATATGCGTTCGACGCGCAATAACCTTGCAGACTAAGGTGTAACATGGAGTTGCATAGAATCGGCCTGGCTCTGCAATTACCCCTACTGGTCGATCGCCGAACTCTCGTGCGAGGGCTGAGCGTAGACTCGAAGCCATGAACTCGAAGTTTGTATGTTGGAATCCACCGCCCACGTCTAGAACTGTCATGTCGAACCCTAGACGTTCACCTTGGTCGAACACGCGTCTTGCCTGCTGTATAGCTGTGGTAAATGACTCGGGGTCAGACGCTCCAGACCCTGACATCCGTTAGTTACCGAACCTGGGACAGATAGCTCTTGCACTGCATGGTACTGTGCATCAGGCCCCGAAAAAAGAAGAAAAAAAGATTGGAAAACTGAGGAGCCGAAAGCATGTCGCAGAGATCAACTGCCAGTTAAGAACATCAACATACCGATGTGAAAGCTGACACCTACTATCTGCAGGTCTAATTGCCTTGCCCTCTCTAGCAAGGCTATCGTAGTGTTCCATGGAGCACCAAATTTGTCGCCTAGACAGACTTTCGCCCCGTCATCTTCAGCAAATATACGAAGCAGGAGCCCTATCTGCGGACTATGTTGCTTGACCTTCTCCAGTTCATCGATATTATCAAAGGTAGTCCAGCGAATACCTTGCTTGGCGGCAAAGTGTAGCGCGGAAATGGACTTGCATGGATGGGCAAAGATGATGCGAGAAGGATCAACGCCCAGGCTGAGAATAAGTTCAATTTCTCCCTGGGAGGCGCAATCAAAGTTGACTCCTAGCCGGTTGAGGCACCGGAGGAAGTTCGCATCTGAGTTGCATTTCACCGCTGTACTCTCGATTTAGCATTACATTTATAGTTTCCTCATAGCTCGAGTATCCCTGAGCGACAAGGAGGGGAATGAATACTAACCATAGAATGGCTGGATATCTGGCAAGGAGCTCTTCCACCGTAGGTGTTGTTCGACAATCCTGCTGCCATCGGCCACGAAGAAGGGATGATCACTTTGGGAACCATATGGGTCGTTGCTCAATTCCTCAATATGTTTGCGGATCAGGTTGTCAACGACCTCATCTGCAGAGGTGCCTACACTTCCCATTCTGAGCAGCGGAGATGAGCTTGGATGGGCTTTTGGATATTCCGTACCGTGACTTCCAACGATGGCTGGCTCAATACCTTCATGTGTTAGCGCTATATCTTCCTTTTATAGAATTTTCCAACTTATATGGCGTTATGTAAGCGTATGCCTCAACCCACTCCTGTCCTAAGGAGCTCTGGCACCGCATAGAGGACCGTGTCTATAATGAAGCATCTACATATACTTGGCTACTTTAACTTTAATCTACTACTGGTGGGTAGCCTGAGTGGCTGTAATTCGTTACACGCATTGCGCTTTACTACGCCAACCTGTATGCAACACGTGCGTGAGTCCATACGCAGGGAATTAGGGGCCCTTACCTCGTACCAAGAGAGAGACGAAAAGCACGCCTGAAAAGCGATCCTGCCGCATACTATTAATAAATTGCCAGACAAACTCGTATCTCCTAGCGGAGCTCACTATGCAGGTAGCCTCGGGTGGCCCGAAGCTGAGCGGCTGAGGGACGCTAGTCTTCGTTAACCCCCGGAAGCTGAAGTGGGTTTTGGAAGAGGTGTCAAGTTACGTCCGTAGTCGCCTTGTGCTTGGGCCTCCAATGACAGGCTATCGATTGCCCCCACTTCTTAACCCATTCAGCTGAATGTAGTGTACGTATATGAGCCACCTGCAGCACCTGTCAGGGGCCAGAGTATCTAACCAAGTTCCCGAAGTGTCGTAGCGGGAGCATCAAACTTGATTTTTCTTGTCCCAGCCCTAACTTACAAGTAAACCACTACGATGACCACGAAAAGCTTCTCGTTATCGGAGGTTCTTGCCGTCGCGAAGAGGCATCCCTTCTATAACCCAGAAATTAAATATCCATTGGACGAGACAGCATTACAGGCAGTCCGAGACTGGGCAGTTAAGAACCAGACGGAAGTTAACCTTCGATCCCAGCCATTACTCCACAAGAACGATATGTAAGATAATATCCCATTTTACTCTTGTGCTTAGCTAATACCGTCCAGCTATAAGACTGTGGAGCGGCTCACGCACGATGCCAGCCCCGAGAATGTGTACCGTGAGAGCTCATACATGAGCATCACGGGCGGCGGGTCCGGAGGAGTACCAATGATGTTTGCAGTCGATGTTCATGAGAATCGACAGCAAAGGGCTCAAATGGGGAAGCTCCTACAGAACTGCGGCGTTATCAAGCGTAAAGACTGGGTACTATCTGTGCACATATCAGGGGGCTTTTATAGGTATTTAAATGTGCCTCTTATGCAAGATAATCGTATATCTAAACCAAGAACACAGATCCTTAGACTTGACAACGGAGACTATGGAGAACGCCGGAGCCACTGTTCTCAGTGCTGGGAACTATATGGAGCTTGAAGAGGTCGTCCAAGCTCTGGCTCACTATCATGTCAATGTCTTGACCGGCGATGCCAGTCAAATCGTCCAACTGGTCTGCTATATTTCTACACTACCATTGGAAAGACAAAGGCAAATCCAGATCAACAAAATCATTTACACGTCCGAGCCGCTGACAGGCGCACAACGCTCATTCCTTCGCGCGACTCTTGGGGACGTTAAGATTTGTTCGGTCATGGGGAGTTCAGAGGCCGGCCCGTGGGCGTTGAGTAATCCTGATCTCGTCGGCGAGGAGAACCTCAACAGCAGTTCGATGGACTTTGTCTTTGACACCCGTGATATGATCATTGAGATTCTCTCTCCTGCTGGTTTGGATGATGGAAAGCCTCCCTCTGACATTGACCCTCTTCCGTTAGGAGAAACGGGGATCATTGTGCAGACCTCCCTTCGACGTCTGCGCAACCCCCTCGTTCGATATATCACGGGTGATCTTGGATCCCTCCACCCACTTCCTGAGATGGCAAGTGCCGTCGTCCCCGAGAGTGAACGGCAGTACCTGCGTGTGCTCCGTATGCAAGGGCGCGACCGTCGTTTCAGCTTCAAATGGTATGGCGCGTACTTTGAATTCGAGAAAATGAGAGCCCTGCTACAGGCGGAGGAATGTGGTGTCCTGCAGTGGCAGGTGATTCTTGACCAACTAGAATCTTCGGGGCTGCCAACTCTGCAAGTCCGCCTGTTACGGGCTCCATCCCGAGCAGACGTTCTATCGGAAGAGCAATTGGTCAAGCGCGTACGAACTTTCTTCCTTGTTCTACCGGAGAATGAACATGTATTCAGCATTGTATTTGTGAAAAACCTGGATGGGTTTGAGCGGAGCTCTACCGCGGGGAAAGTTATTAGCTTTGTAGATCGTTTGCATTGAGCATATCAATAGCATATTCCACATGGATAGGGCATAATTCCTTTGTCTCTCGTGTCTGCTTATATTGGCCCCTACAGTGGCGCGATCGCGCATAGAAGGATACTACACGAGCGAACTATCACGTACTTTTGGAGTCAAACGAAACCATATAAATAAGCCATCGATATTGCGCTAAGACTGGCAGAAGACAGGCCGGCTATGTCTGCTCAGTAGCATACAGTGAATTTCCGAGATACAGGAAAGGTGATCG
Source organism: Aspergillus sojae (assembly GCA_008274985.1). Lineage (NCBI taxonomy): Eukaryota > Fungi > Ascomycota > Eurotiomycetes > Eurotiales > Aspergillaceae > Aspergillus > Aspergillus sojae. The sequence goes on along the minus strand of CP035528.1, from coordinate 5,111,707 downwards.
ACAAAGGCCACAGAAATGTAACGGAGCAATGCTTGATCGCTGCAGAGATTCCACGAATCATCTACACAGAGTGCGGCAACATACCCCCTAATTCAGACCCTGCTATCGAAGATACTGTAAGCCCCTTCATTTCTTCCCACCGGAGGGAGTATAGGTCGATCCACCTTTGCCATCGTTATAGTAGGTGCTGCCGTTGGAGTTGGAGTAATAGTAGGATCCGTTGCTAATGGACTTTAGCTGGATACCTGACGTTTTGAGAAGTATACTGACCTGTTAGAGTAGTGGTATGCATCACCGCGACCAGAACCGTTGGAATCCGACCCGGTGCCGTAGTCACGCGAGCAATAATGATTGCCCTGAATTCAAAGCAGATTAGCAAGTCGAGCGTAGACATATCGTAATCACTTGTGTTGGTGGGTATCGTAGTCAAGAACAGGATGGGGAAGAGGTGCGTACCTGGCTGTTGGTGCCAGAGCCAGTGTAAGAGTAACCTTTGCCAGAGCTCGACATGATTACGTTTGAGAAAGAAGTGACGAGAGATCGGAGAAGTAATGGAGATGCTGAGAGATGCTGGAGGATGAAGAAAGCAGCAGGAGTGGTGACTATGGGAAAGGTCGGGGAAATGACGCGGTTTAAATGCTGTCGAAAGTGCCCCGCACACCACCTTCCCTAAATAGTCCAAGGCCTCAGGCTCTTTGTTTTGCACGTTATGTTTCACTTAAAATGTCTGTTATAGCCATAGCCCTTGACACCTTGCGTACTGACAGCTTGGCTTTGAGCTAATCTCACGGTACCACTCAAACCCTCATAAACCACCAAGCACTCAGAACCCCAACCACAGTAAACACAACTGACCAGCGCACCAACCCCTCTTCATGTGATACTCGGCCACGCGATCAATCGCCTTGGAATCGTTGATTTTCGGGAAAGGGATATCCTTTGGGACGTCCTTCCCCAAGGTCTGACACAATGGGCCCCAGCCATCCTTCACATCGAAGAAGACCAGTCGATCAGCCGGGACAACCTCCTTCAACCACTCGATATGGCACTGGTAGATGTAGGCATCATCTCTTGAGCCATCATATATCTTACCCCACTGCGCCTGCAAGAGGGAAACATAGGTCACGAAATGTCGCATTCCTGATTAACTTAGGTTAGTCTTCTTCTGACATTTTCCTTGTGGCAGTGGTTGGTTGGCCGCATAGAAAGCTGATATATTACGTTACCTGGAAGTGGAAGCAGCACCGCGCCTAGGAATCACAGTTTAGCAAGGGAGCTGATTTGCTGCATGCTCTTGACCGAAGAAGCCCTACCTGCGCAGGTCTCTTTTCACATATGGGATCAGCAGCCCATCCGAATTCCTTCCAATCGCGCTCGACTTTCCCTGGCGGAACAGCCGAAAGCGAGTAGTATTCGGCATGGGTGGGAGGTGTCTTGGAAGTATTTCTTTCAAAAGACTTGGGCAAGGGTTCAACCAGTTCATTGACCGTATTTTCCTTACACTTGACGGTATGCGTAGTACAGGCACTAAACAACTGGTAGGTAAAGTCGATATTGACTGGAATCCTTAGCCTCCCACCATCCTTGCTAGGGCTGAGAGGCTGCATGAGGCTAGGTCGCGTATCTCTTTGTTCTCCCTTGTCATTCTTTTTCCGTGGAAGTGTCGACGCTATACAGCCCCATTATAGCCTTCCTACACACACCCCTTGAGTAACCCCAGCAATAAGAAGAGCATGATTATTGGTATGGGGTGACTTGTAGACCGATCCATGTTAGATACAGTGCTACCCCAGTACGACCTAGTAGCATGTGTCACAACCAGCCCCTTCCTTTCAGCCTACGCGGCCTATGTCCTGGAGGATCATTAACGTCGTGTCACACCCGCTTGCTGAGCCACACTCCATTCACCTTCCGGGGTTGAAGGTGTGCACTCCGATGTGAGATCGAGGAGGAGATTGAATCCACTGGGTTGGGGATGTTGGAGCGATTGAAGGTTTAACCTTGTTCATTCTAGTACGTGCACAGGTTGCTGATATATGTTTTATCTCAATCCTACTCGACCAAAAATGCCAATGACATCAAGGTCGCGCCTTGACTACCATATCCCCAACATTTTATGGTACCTGTTTGGTGGCTAGTATGGAGATACAATGCTATCTACTTCCATTATATAAGATCTACTCAGGGAGTATATACTAAAATCTGTTCGTTGAGTGAATGCATGGACGCTATCTATGAAAGGTTCTGATTATTCCTGTTAATTCTTGATATGCGATGGGTTCGACAAGTCCTGTTGACCACATCCAGGTCCTCGTTAATCTGTAGATTTTCCGATCTTCATCATGAACACAGGCCTGCTTGCTGTGCAGTCTGTATTATGTCTTCTTTTATATAATCAAAACTTGTACTATTTACTATGATAATAGTCCAATATATCAAGGCTTCTATGACGCTTCTAGAGACGGAAGTTTAAGAAGCCTTAAAGTTTAGTCAGCAATTCAGGCTATCGAATAATCTCAGGAATTTTGATATAATGTTATAACTATTAGGGGCGAACAACAGACTATCCATTAGCTAGATTCATTGTGGGATTCCTCGTTCGGCCCGATGTTATATGTTGTACAACTATACTGGTCACATATCAGGCAGTCATGGTCTACGCTGGTGGGACAATTCTCGTCAGCATGAGCTAGTTTGCCACGAGGTTGTGTGCAAATACCGGTTTCTATATGGACCTCTACGGATTTCGTCCATTGACTGCAAATTAGTTCTTGGGGACGCGTCGCCAAGCAACAGCATGCTCCCCATCAGGACCGATCAACGCACTTTTCTCCCACGAGAATTGTCCCAATCTTGGTAGCAATATCCACCAGATGTACCAGTAAATACCACCAAGACACAATAACAAGGTTCCAGTGAGCGGCGTAAGCCAAACAGGTATGCTGGTGCGACCAGTCACTGGGGCCACAAAGGGGGAGACAATAAGGAATACCTGCGTTGCCAAAAAGAGGCAAGCCACACTCGTCCAGACTTTGAAGGCACGAGGGGGATATGTCACCCGTTTTCTGATAATGAATAGACCGCACACGACGAAGAACTGAATCAGCGCAACAGCCCACTGTCCTACGTCAAGGACGAAGTTATAGGCTTCACCTGAAATGTAAAGTTAGTTAGCACGATCGTTGCCATCACCTAGGGCTGGAGCTTACCAAAAGGAACAGCGATGATCATGACACATGAGGAGAAGAACACTAATGCAAACGCTCCAGCAGGAGACCCTGAACGGGATCTGCTGGCGAAAAATTGAGAAAAGGGCAGTAAGCCCTCCTGTGCGAAACTGCGGATTACTCGCGACATGGAGAAAGACGCAGTCATGATATTGCCCAGTGACGACAAAGCAGCAAGTATGGCCGTGAAGCGCTGCATGTGCTGACCAAAGACCTTACCAACGAATAATGCAACCACCGTAATACCGGTCTCGCTTAGCTCCTTGGGAGTGGCTGCGACAAAGAACGCTGCGTTCAACAGGACATAAAGGACCCCAACCGAGCCGACTCCCAGGAACCCTGCTACCTTAAGAGTTCGCCGAGGGTCTTTCACCTCATCTAGGACATACATTGCGTTGGACCAACCTTGAAAGGTTGCCAGGACTTTGAAGAGGGCGACTGTGTAGTCCGCGACGTCGGTCGAAGACCCGGCAAACGGATGCTTGTAACTAGCTCCAGGGTAAGGTATATTTGGCGACCCAAAGATGACCAGCCCAAGACCAGTCAGAACCATAATAGCCAGAACAAATAATTTGAGCGAAGCGAGGATATTCTAGAGTTTAGTGTAAGCATTGTTGACGGTGGATAGTATCGATGCACAGCTCCTTACCATAAGTTTGACATTCCAGGTTTTCGCACAGATATGCATCGCTGCGACGCTTGCCACGAACGCGATTGCCATGCAGCGTTTAGTCCAGTCATCTGCCGTTACTTGGGTGGCTAAGAGTATGTTCTCTGCAATAGCAATAGTTCCAATGCCTGCGTGGTGCATTAGAGCATTAATGGCAATAGGGGGCAGGAAAGAGGTATTGTACATACCAGTGAAGCCAAGGAAGATAATATGCGTCGCGAATATCACGGTCGCAAATAAAGGTGGACGTGGATAGGCTGCTTCAAGGTAGATCTTCTCCCCGCCATTGTGCGGTAAAAGACTACCCAGCTCAAGATATATGAAGAAGCCACAAAATGCCAGGAAATAACCAGCCACCCAGACGACCAGGGATGCACCTGCGCTTCCAGTACTATGTGCAATAGCAGATGGTACGGAGAATATTGCCGTACCAATCATCCGGTTAGTTCTATATTCTTCAGTAAGATGAACAATTCCAAGTCGGGGATTCCATGACCGGGCATTGATGAATAGGATGCACGATTGCTTACTGACATCAGAAATGTTGTAGAGACAAGGCCGAGGCGCCGATCAGGCTGCCCCTGGCCAGGGGGAACAACAGTCTCATTCTCAGCCTGATGGATTAGAGGTGCAGCCTCGATAGAAGCCTCGTCATCCGGAACACCCTCAACATTCCGCTCCGGATTCATACCTTGCGCTGAACTCTTATGTTTATTGCGTAAGCGATATATCAAATCACCAAGAGACCGCCTGGCGTAAAACAAACGAGCCGTTATCTAAATCACGTGTGGACAGGTGACGTGGCTGTGTATCAACAACCCGTGACTGGAATGTACTCCATCTACCCTAACAGAACTACTTGAATAGAACTAATCTTCTATATCTTTAATTTTGTCACATATTTAGGAAGGTAGTGGCATCTAGTCTATATATATGCGTTTATCCATCATGCACCAGAACACCAATTGCCAGTTTGCCACTTTAGGTGTGCCTTGGGCCCAGGATCCCAAGATTATATATTTATTAGTTCTTACCATATGCTTTAAGATACACCAGATTCTAGGTCACAACTCATAGTAGAATATTAAACAAGCACTGATACCCTGAATGATTTATCTCCCCCACCATACAAGAGAATTCGGCCCTTGATGCTCGACGTCTGAACGCATGTTATCTTCTATCCAGGACCTCCAGAGCCAAACATCCGAAGATTACATACATGTCGTCAGTTAGAAATCACTCATGGAAGAGGGCCAAAGAGTTGATGAGTAGCAGGAACAGTAAGCGGCTTAGCAGATGATTGCCAGTGACCAAAATTAAATATAACAAGCTCTGATTGAATGAACGGACGCGAATGGTAAATACTAACTAACCTTTCTTGCGTCTAACAGATGTACAGTTATATGGTCTTCTAGCTAGACTCGAATAAATAGGGGAGAATCAATCTCAACCCCCAAAACTTCGAAGCAAATCAAACAACTCTATACAAAGTGGTACTAAGCAGACCATGTCCACTCCACCTAGCCACGGACTGCCTACCCCATTTGTGAATTGGGGCAAGAGGCATTCATATTCTTAGTTGACAGTGGCAGTCCAGTTGGGAACTGTGAAAGTAACCGGGCCACCGGTAAACGGCTCAGTTCCGAACTGCATATCTATAAATTGCCCTTGTTAGTGGCTTTGCTTGCACGCGGGTGAGGGCTGTGGGTTCTTACTGATCAAGTACTGGGCAGAAGCAGGGAAATTCTGCTTAGATATGAGATAGTCGAAAAACTTTTTAATGTCCCCGCTGAAGGTGTTGATTGGGGTTGCCGAGACGAAGCTGTACGTTTTCTGCTCGGCGCCTGCCTGGATAGTGGTGCCGTACCACAGTTCCCAGGTATGGCCTTCAACTGTGGCGGTATCGATTTGGGTACCGATGGGCTGGATAGTACCGTAGCGTGCGAGCCTTGCAAATGGAAAACCCCGGTTATGTCAGTTGAAGTTCCCTCACTACCGATGTAGGGTAGGATTGATCGCTTCAGGAGTGATCGGTTCATACGTACCAAATCATCAGTTCATAATCGCCGCTATAGGTGACGTGGTTCTGGTCCGCAGCAGTAAACAGGTCGTACGCCACATCGGCGTTGACATTAGTGTTATCCTGACTCCATTCCACGTCGGTGGGGATACTCTGGACATCGCTCACGAGTTTTTTGTCGAAGGTGACAGCAGAGTTGGAATAGCTTTTCACACTGCCTTCTCCGCCGTTCCAGGTCCAAGTAGTGTGCCACGCAGCGCCCGAGCTGGAGAGGTTGTCAACGTAGACGCACTGAGAGCCGGTTCCCGAGTCCTGTCCCCAGAGGTTGTTGTTCACTGAGTACGGAGGGCTCGAGGCACTGTCGTATTGTGCACACAGCTCTTGACTGCATGCTGTGGCCACGAGCGTAGCAAGTGTCAATGAGAGCTTCATGGTGAAAGTATAGGTGGTAGATTAATCTGGCCTAATCAAAAGCTTCGTAAGAGGGGTGGATAATGCAGGTCTGGAAGTAGCGGGCAACGCTGTTTAAAAGCACAGAGCTGGAAGGTTGCTAGCATAACCCATACGTCAGTAAATCACGCTCTGGACTGATCCTACGATCCACAAGCTTCCCGTGTCTACCGAAGCATCGTCTCCGACATCGACAGAAATGTTAGAATTAATGACATTCGTTTGGGATCTGCAGTTGACATACGTTCGCGCATGGTTGGCAGGCCCGAAATACCGACTAATTTTACCATTCTTCAACTATCCTTCGGCACATGTATCAGGTTACTTGAAGATGTTTCGTCAAGAAAACTTGAGGTCCACCTGCAGAAGGAGCTATGTGTATTTTTACTCGGCATCTGGCCTTCGTCTTCGGATATAGTCCTCCAACCTGCGATATGACATCGCTATGTGAAGCTCTCTGCGTCTCCCTGTGCATTAGGCCTTCTTGTCCTAGTGCATTTCAGACCTTGTCATTATTAGGACACATATATGTATGTGATTCTATTGGTTTCATTTATAAATTGTTTTATATGTACAGGTATAATCTTGAATAGTATAACCTAGGCCGTGATGTATTCATATTCTTCACATGTAGCTCTGTCTCGTTTCATCGCAGAAATGTCGGCAAATCTTGATCTTATTGCCTATATTGTCCGGACAACTTGCCGAGATATCTCATATTATAGCCTGAATGGTTAATATTACGGTTGCGTCATTGACTCTTTCCATTACCTGAAACCATATTCTTAGACTTATTCTGGGCCTTACAAGGATGGGGATATGTTGTATGGTTTACTTGAGACACCGGAAAGAGCAAAATAAGCTAGTACGTCAGAATTGAGCCTAAAATCTAGAATTGAAATTACGCAAGGACTGAGTCGAATTGCAGGCCTGGTGATAATTCGCTCTCCACATAATGTATTACTTGGAGACAAACTTGATGTTGTGCAAGGTCAGCCTGCAGGGGGCAGATGGCTGTAGAAATGCAATTGACAATTGAGAACATTCTAATTCTCCCAACTATAAGTTGTCGGTATACCGTTATAAGGCTGGGCTATAACGGCAATGTCAAATCACGCTACAATTTTACCCTCTCCACAAAGCTTCAGTGATCAAGGGCATTTGCCCTTGATCCACTAGGCCTTAGCTTGATACGCAGCACCTCACAGGTTCACACAGTTCTAGCCAGGGGACCGGCCCCACAAAGCATATGCAAGTCTCCGTCGAACCAAACTGGACTTAATGCAATTATTCCGTGCCATAGGGGGTAAAAACTAGTGGGTTTCAGAAACAGCAGGGGATCACACCTCGTGTTCGGCAATGCTCACGATCCTCCCACTGCCGATGGGACCTTGGCAGGCCAATCCAGTTTGCCTGGCTTGTAACTCGGGGCGTCACATTAATTTGTACTTCTTACAATGGAAGGTCCTAACGATATACCATCATACACGATCACAAATATTCTTGCAGAGTTTATCAACTAGAGCGAGGAAATTAGCCTGATCCAGGGTCTTTTGTTCACACTGGACTTCTAGGTACTAGACCCACCTGTACAGGTGGCAGTAAATCCCGACAGTGCGCTTTTGGTGTACCTTAAGGCGACTCCTCTCTGCCCACCCTTTGAGTTTGACCTAACTTTTAAGTGGTATGATCGGCTTAACTTCCGTCTCCTGGCATTTTTCTTGTGTCCTTATGGTATCATCTTGCGACAGCCCCATACCGACCCATCCCCTACGCAGAAATTTCTAACCGGTGTCAAGAATAAGCTGCAGCCTCATCTCTTTTCTGCTGACAGCTGAGATTTGCGTATTTATATGGGATGATTAAGAGGACACTATAGTTCTATTCTGCCAGTTTGTGGTGCAGAGATCCGTTCTTATATTGGCAGGGATCTACATGGGAAACAGTTTGGCTTAATTCCTGTACCAGCCTCATACGGTCTAAAGGTACCGATTTTATTATACAGTCGATGATGCTTCCCAAGAATTTAGCAACTGTACTTTTGATTCAGTTCCTTTCTACTCTATAGCGTGGTACAGCTTTTCTTTTGTGGTAGGAGCCAATCAGTGATAATGCTTCAATCTGTTTTCCTTTATATCACCCTGGCTCTTAGTGCTTTTGGTATTTACCTCGGTAAACAGCACCAATTCACTGAGGTGTGGGAGAAAGCCTACCCTCGTCAATAACAACTAGTTAATAAACGGCTACTAGTATATTGCAAAAGTACCCGATAGCTACAATATTAATAAACTACATTGTCTCGCCTCCACACTCTGCTGGCGCTTTAGAAATATGAGTAATGAATGTCATTATCAGTAATACTACCCGGCCCGGCGGCCCTAAAATAACCTCTCATAACCTTGTTTTCCCTTTTCATAAAAGGAGTGGCAGGAATGTCTTTGTAGGAAATAACTATTACGTGGCTATACATAACCATAAGCCTTAGTACCAAAGTCATAGGTCTGTTTTAGAAACCTTTCATGGTGGCTGGTGTCCGGTTGGTATTCCTAGGACTGCAATAGCTCCATATCTTGGTTCGAGGGGAGAGCTGCTCCCACCACAGTAGGCTGTGTTCGAGAAAAAAAATATCTGTATGAAAACACGATCAACGCTTAAGGTGGCATCAGATCCAACACATGCAGCTTTTTGCCTTTGATATAACGTCTTGGACCTTGTTTATGTGTGTATAATAGCCTCCATCGGTCTAAAAGTTATTTTAATTTGGCATTCAAGTCGTTATAAGACCCTACTGATGTGTAACCTTGCTAAACAAGGATTTGCTGGGAGATGGCAGGATGTACTAGTGACTGTCATCAACATAGAACATGAGCAGTGTCATGCATGTCAGTCATGTCACTCGGATATGGAGGAGTAACCGAGAATCGGTAAACGGACATGCCCGATAGAGAGCAATTTTTCAATCTTTTGCTTCTGGGATCGGCAGTTGAGGGTTTCGGTCAATGTCCTATAATTCTGAGACATTGTTTCAGATGTGCGGGCCGCTACCAATGAGGGTGAAGAATTTTAGCCCACCACACTCAATACTTTTCCTACCTATAGTCAGTCTTGCTGGTACTTTTATCTAGGATCCTTTGGACGAGCACTCGACTGAGTAGAGAATTGGCATACGGATAGGAAAGTTACTACTGAAGTTTAACTGAATTTTCACGATTAGGGTTGAACATACATAGGCTAATAATCATAATACTTTGCGATATCGCTGAAAAAGAAGTACTCTCTCCTCAAAATAGTTTGGTCACACGTTAAGAGGCTGCCAAAAGACAACATAGACAAGAATACCCGACTACTAAATCGAATGGACTATGCATATATTTCATATATTTGTTTATTGGAAAGATCCTGAGCGCATCACCGAAAATAGCAAGATCTTGCAATGATGGTCTGGTTGCCCTTGCACTTCTTGATGTCGAGATACATCTTGTCTAGATAAGAAATTCCTACTATTTAGGTAAACCTTGAGATATTAAAGAGAAACACGACCTTGGGTCAGTGCTCAGGATATGGCTGGCCTATGTATTAGCCACACAGACCATGGTGTTTGTCTCTTTTATGTTTCGAGGTATCAGAACCCAGACATCCACAATGAAGTTTCGTTTGGCTACTGATCCAGCCGAAAAGTTGTGGAGATACGATCGTCCTGGTTTTAAGCTCAGTTAACTTTATTATACACCATTTCGATTTGTTTCCTAGATTATGTAAACACCTGAACTAATGCTTCCTACTGTAGTGGAATGAGCACAGAAGCTCCGTAAATGGGTTCTATTCAGGCCATGGTCAACAGCGACTGGCTCTGACCATATGGAGAAAGAGCTATAGTCGGCCATATCCGTAGCCAATATAAGCCATTCAAGTCAACATTGTGGGTATGTGCTACCATTTTACAAACTAAAGGCACTAATGAATGAATCATTTGGTAGATCAGGTTAGTAACCAGGGCCTAACCCCTGACGGAATCCACTGAATAGAGTGATGGTAGCTGTTGCTGCCCTTTGAAAATTTGACCATAACTCTAAAATATAAATCCTTACCAGCTTTTAAAAAACGGCCTTGCATTGATGTTGTCTGTCAATTCTAGAGGGTGTATCGACTTGGAAAGATGTACAGACCAACCACCAAAAACGAGTACTGGTTCTGTGGGATCCTTCTCGTTCAAACATTACTGATCACTGCCCTGGAAGTGTAGGTGCAGCGCTTGTATATGAAATTCACATATGACTAACATACCATAGATACATTCTTGTACAATGGCTAGGTTGGGTCAATGATAACGTAACTCAAGTTGCCACATCTTACATTGTCCCGATTGGCATGGGCCTCGTAACATTTGCATGTTTATATGAGACACTGCTGTCCCTGGATGCCATCCACCACAGAAACAACATCTTACTTGCTGCTATCTGCATTAGCAATGCATGCATTGTTGTGTACTCTATCTTACAGTATATGAGGATGCGTGCAACCACTCATACGCTGCAGTACAGCCATGATAGTACGGGTCGCCCTCTTGCAGATTATACAAGGGATATTTGGATTTCAATGCAACCGGCTGAACTGTTGGTTCCGATTATCCTGGGCATCACCTCTATCGGCATCATACCCGCCGCCTACCGACTGCACAAAGACTATGCCTGGGCCATCTATAAATGCATCCATGGTAGCACGGATCTTAGGTTGCGGTATCTAGCATACGAGGTAAGTAAACCCAACCCCTTCTTCTGTTCTATTCCTAATGCGCTATAGGTCTACTTGGTCCTTGTCAGGTTCGACTTTTTCTTTCTAATTGGTTTCATTATCCAGTATAACTTGATCGACGTTCATTTTGAAGAACCGGAATACTCCCTTACTATGGCCATTATACCGGCAGCGCTCGTGGTTATGATCTTTGGGATTTATTGTGTGAAATCAGAGCTAAGACCTGGCATGATCATTGTCATTGTATGTGTTTCTTCTTTTGCTACCTGCAGAATCATTACTAACGGTGTGCAGGCCGCCCTCGTCGGCTTAATGGCCTACATTCTCAGTCGCATCATTGTTCTATGTGGAAACCCACACCGTGCCAATACTCCAGGCAAGGAGATGATGTTATTTTTCGCTGGAGTGACTCTGGCGCTTATCGTGCCCACGCTCGTGTGCGCTGTTCAATGCATGAGGAATTTTGACAGCGGACTGAAAAGTGTCACTTACCAGGAGGCTCAATGGCCGGGAAGTTCTCACATGTTTAAGCGATTGTCCAGTCGTGGCAATTTCCCGACTAATGCTCGATATGATACACGATATAATCCCCGGCTCTCGCTCGATTAGACAGCGAGTATTGGGATACAACGAATGTAATTCTCAGCGTTACCTCTACCATAATATAATAAAATCCTTCAATTATTTATTGATAATACGACATTGTGCCTGTAGCTTATTCAACTGTTGCAATTCACTAATTCGAACAACGGTAAATGTTCGTCGGGAGGTGGTTATCAATAAAGACTTTTCAAACAGCTGCAGAATACTGGTAAAACACAACCTCGACAGTAGCCCTAATGCTGAAATTCTGCTTCAGGCGAAAGTAACTTGTTTTGCGTACGCTTTCCTATCTCTGATATCGTAAGCTTTGCAAATGCTTTATGTACCTTTGATTTAATTATTGACAAGACTGGGTGACAACTTATTGATTGTTATGGGGGCACCGAGAACCACTATGACACCGCTTAACACAAATGTTCCCCGAGTAACTACAGTACAATTAGGTATATAGCACTCGATAAAATTTCGATGATTGCAATTTATTTAGCATCGAGGTTAAGCTTTTCACCTCCAAGTGCTAAAAATATAAACCCGACTATAGCTACCCCTGGAAAATCTCCGTTCGGTAACCAGGGCCAACCATATTCAGCCCTAGGCCGTTTGTGAAACAGTATAGCGGTATAACAGCTGGACAGGGTCCGAAAGTGGAGCATATACTACCCACTTTCTAACACACCGCAAACCAATACATGCACATCACTCTGAAATAAGGACTCTGAAATAAGGACTCTGAAATAAGGAGTAAAGTCTAGCGCGGGCTTGTTACGGACCCTTGCCACTCTACTCCTGAAAAGGTCAATGGTGGGATTGGTGGCAGCGGAGATGGGGCTAGATTGTTCGTCTCTACTTTCTCCACTCTGGGAAGATCTACTTCATGTATTTGTTGAGTAATCCAGAAATTCCATGAAGCCGCATTCCTTAGTTTGTAACATGTAAAGAGATACTGACAAATATGAGCGGGACAGGATTAGACCCGCCAATTAGCTGATAGAATATGATAAACGTGAAGACTCTGAGAAGCGAAAAATGCCAACGAGTATAGGATAAGGCCCTGGCGCGCCCAAGAGTGCCCAAGGAGGTGTCCAGTGTATATCCTCGACAGTCTGCCTCGCCGGATTCCTAAAATACAAGTGGTTGTACCAATCAAAGTTATGTATGAGCTCTATAGCCACACAAACCACCTAATCTCCCTTAATGCAGCTGGAAATCAAGGTTTCCACTGCCCTTGAATCCTTCGGCAGTGACCATCTGGAAAACAGGGTTGCCTGGCTGGAGTCCGAGCTCTTTCCAGCGCTTGAAGTGAGCAGTGACATCCACTGAGCCAGTAGTGCGAGGATTGCGACGAACAGACCACAGCTGGTTGAAGTTGGTGACACCGTAGATCTCAGGAACGTTTCTGTAGGGAAGCATGTAGACGTCATACACGCCGCCGTCGACATTGACTTGCCCAAGAATATGACCATTGCCAGGGGTGCCTGTACCATGCTGTTCGACAATGTACCACTCAGTTACGGGGTCTGTAGTCCAGCCATAGACGGCTAGAGTGTAGTCTCCGTTAGCCTTAAACTGGCCATCCCAGGTCAATTTGCTAGTCACGAAGGGACGTCAGTTCAACACGCAGTTAAGGTTAATACAAGCGCTTACTCACCGAGTGCTACCGCCCCGATAGCCCTTTCCTCCCAGGAACTCTTTGTCCGCGTTCCATTTCAGTTGGAACCGGCCACTGTCAGGAAACTCGGTGTAAACGGCACCAGCATGGTTGTCATTGTAGAGGGAATAGTAATATCCTGCTGAGTTCACACCATCTTTGCTGGTACTGAGGTCTGTAGAGCGACGTTGAAGTTTATCCTCGCTGGTCGCATTGAAGATATTCTCTCCTATCTGCTGAAGAAGGTCGTATGACTTCTCGCCTCGACCAACGGGCTCATTAGACGTGGGATCAGTAGGACTCGCCAGAGCCCCGAGAAAAGGTAGGAGGAGTAGCAGTTTAGTGGCAGATACCATGTCGGCAGCTTGGCTAGGGATCTTTCGAATGGACGTTTTGAGAGAACAGAGAAAATGATTGATGTCTCTCGCTCTAGCCGGGGATGGCACCTGAATTTATTGCCTGTTCCCTGAGCCCTACTTCCCGTCGAGTAAATAGTATTCTCCTAAGCCAAAGATTTCATGTGGGGCTGAATAACGCTCTAGCCTAAGTCTCGGTAAGAAGGTACTATTTGAAGGAACGGAAGGTCCATCAAATTAGACTTTCTGACTAGTAAATACTGATCGACTGAGACTAGCTGCCTCAAATTGACAACGTCCGTACTTTACATGTCGGCCACTCATCGCCTGGCAGCCGCAGCAGATGGTCAGGGCAAGGCAGTTACTCTATATGGTCAACTAAGAACGGGCGAGGTATGTGGTATAGCCTCGAGGTCATTCCCCGAAAGCCATACGATCTTCCTTATCGCCCTTTCGCCAAGTCCGCTTTCTCTCCGGCATGTTTTGCGAGCACAGATTTGCGGTTGTCTTTCCCACTAACATAACCATGACTGTCGATATGTGTCCCACGAAAGAGCTGATTCTCGTCTCTGTAGCAAGATGTACATCGCGGATTCGGACTTTCTAATATACCGCTCCAGCCGATTATTATCCACAATCTTGCCGTTGGCTGTTGTTTTGGATCATCGCAATGACCATTCATCTGATTCAACTTGCATAACAGTGATTTATTCCTGTCTTCTTTGTTAAAACTTCTTTTTGCTCAACTTATTCACATGAACTGGCGATGAGTAAACCGTTGTCATCTTCTATTCGGTTGCTACGCCCACATATCTTATCTCCCTGTCCTCTGTGAGGCGCGCATGCCACATCGCTGCGCCTTCGCTATCACCGCGTACAAATCAACGGCCACCAATGACGATTTTCAGAGCGAAATCTTATACGAGCCTCTTGAGGGGGTGGAGATACTTGAAAACTATCGACCAGGTGGCTATCACCCCATACAGATTGGAGATCACCTTCATAATCGATATCGAATAATCCATAAGCTGGGACACGGCTCATATTCAACTACGTGGTTGGCGCGTGATGAACAAATAAATAAATTCGTTGCAGTGAAAATTTGCACGGGAAACTCAAACCCAAGGGAAATGGATATCATATCCATCCTTACTCGTCCTCGTGATCCTGCGGTCAAAACTCCTGGCAGGACAATGGTTCCTTCAATTCTAGATACATTCACTATTAATGGTCCAAATGGTAATCATGCTTGCTACGTCACTGTCCCGGCGAGAGCTAGTCTCTCTGGTGTGAAAGATGGCTCGTGGATCCGCTTATTCCAACTTGATGTAGCCCGGGCATTGGCTGCGCAACTTGTTCTTGTTGTGGACTATATTCATACCCAAGGGATCATCCACGGAGACCTTCATATGGGCAACATTCTGCTCGAATCTATGCCTGATTTTGACCAGCTCTCAGTCGAACAATTATATGAGAAATATGGAGCACCCGAGCTCGACCCAGTTGTTCATTTGGATGACAAGCCGCTTCCTCCTGGGGTCCCATCCCACGGCATTGCACCCGTATGGCTCGGGGAAGCAAGTGAGGACATTACACTTCCAGAAGCCAGGATCTTGCTTACAGATTTTGGTGAGGCGTTTTTATACTCAGAAGAACTGAAGTATGAATCTCACACCCCTCTTGTCATCCGTCCCCCCGAGGCTCGATTTGAACCAAATACGCCTCTGTCTTTCCAATCGGACATCTGGACTCTCGCCTGTACCATATGGTCTATCATTGCTCAAAGGCCACTATTTGAAGGATTCCTCGCGACGGAGGATGATATGACCTGTGAGCATGTCGATACTCTTGGTGTTTTGCCCCCGGAGTGGTGGAAGAAGTGGGAGGCACGACGACAGAAGTTTACCGAGGATGGTACGCCAATAAACCGTAATCCGTACCGGTCTTTGGAGGACCGATTCGAGGATAGCGTGCAACAGCCCAGGCGAGATAGTGGAATGCCCGTGTTTGACGCAAAAGAGAGGGCCGCTATTTTTGACATGCTACGGCCGATGCTTTCATTCAAACCAGAGAATCGAAGTACTACCAAGCAAATTCTCGAGTCAGAATGGATGGTGAAGTGGACTCTACCTGAATATGAGAAGGTTCGGAAATACGGCTAGATAATGATCATGAGTTGTTCTAGGCTGAGATTGCATCTCTTGTACCGTACCTAAAAGACAAAAGACACCATGGGCCGAGCTCCGAGGCCCATCAATCAGGTGTTTCGCATTTGATACATGTGGAATTTCTCTCTGGCTCGGCTCGTTTGTTTAATATAAGAATATAATCATCGTTAATGAACCCCTCCCCTCTTCGTGAAGTAAATGGGAAAGATATGCACTTTAGAAAGGAAAGTTGCGTTCGCCATTTCTGTTTCTTTTCTTCTCTTTTTTTTTTTTTTTTTTTTTTTTTTTTTTTTTGTCCTGAGATCCTTTTACTATCAAAAGATCTTTCTTAAACAGGAAAAAAGTCATTCTCCATAAATCATCTCCTCCAAAATGTTCAAGGAGGTGTGTCACTCATCCGACGATATATCGAGTCACCATCAGGTGTCTTTTATGTATTCTGCTTCTTCTGTGGAGCATGAATCTGAATACCTTCAGCAAGGCTTAACTTGCCAGCCTTTCCTTGGTAAATACCCGTGAGATGAGGGCGGTTGGAAGCGAATCTAGCCAATACAACGCATTTGAGGTGCTCAAAGCACAGTTCTCTAGTTATACTCAGCAATACCTTATACATTGCATTGAATCGCTTACGTTGGAGCATCGCGGAATTGCTACCAATGTTGGCCGCTGATAAGCCCTTTTACATATTTAGTATTTGCTGAGGCTCATTGGGATTTTGCTTACATGAATATACATTGAGTAATAGACGCATAGCCCACTCAAATATTGACAAATCTATGCTGTGCGACCGACAACCATCCAAGACATATCAGTCCTCTTCAGAGGTAGTAATCATAGCCTCAACCCCGCAGCGGCCTGACGGGCTGACATAAGCCTTACATGAGGTCGGATTTCTAATTCTGACTCTTGGGTTACTCCGCAAGGCTACATTGAGATCTTCTGGACCATGGTGACATATGACGTGCACATGCCGCTATGGTCAATAGTTTATCAAGGCTTGAATAGCTTTCCAAAGAGTCTAAACTTAAGGTCATCCCGCACGAACCAATGATCCAGGATCAGTAACTTTATTAGGACGAATGCTAAGGGACTTGGCGTTTCCCCTCGCCTCTTCTACCAATACGTATCTTTTCCTTCAGCTTTAGCTGTTTATCATTCAGCCTGACACGGCAAGAATCTAGCCGCAATGGCCGACAAGCAAGTGAAACCGAATTCTAAGAGCCGCAGGACCAGCAGCAAGCGGTCCAGAACGGGATGTCGGACGTGCCGGTGCGTCTTCATCACCTAGAACTAATCTTGATATTCTACTAATCATCTCATGGATTTAGAGCACGACATCTAAAATGTGACGAGAGTCCCGGCGCGTGTCGAAATTGCACCTCCACCGGCCGGACCTGTGATGGATATGACCTGTATCGACTACCTATAGCAAGGACCAAAGTCGCCAGGGCACAGATCACACCGGCACTAGTGGACGGCCTGCGCTGGGTAATGACCTCTGATGAACGTCGTTGTTTCTCTCATTTCCAGTACCACACCATTCCGACCTTGTTAGCACTTTACGACTCGTTACTTTGGCAGAAGCTCGTCTTGCAGATGAGTTACTCTGAACCAGCAGTTTACCATGCGGCAAATGCCTTGAGTGCCATTCATCAGGATATAGAGATGAATGGAATCCCACTTCCAGGTCAGGATGTGGATAGTCCTTGGCATCGGTTTGCGCTGGAGCAATCGAGTCGGTCGATTTCATTTCTGACTATACGCCATGCTACCTCGGATCCTCATCTACAGACCGTTGTACTTCTCTGTTGTCTATTATTTGTTATGCAGGAATTGCTCCGTGGCCATTACGATAGTGCGTACAAACATTTACAAAGCGGCGTACGCATTCTAAAGGATTTGAAGGCGGATGCACAGCTTATCAGTGGAGGCGCGACAAAAACACCTTTTGACCAATGCCTCGTTGGGACATTCCTTCATCTAGACAGCCAGCTAATGTACGGCGGGGTTGGAGGCCCTCTCTTAAGTCTAGACGGGGAGGTGGAACACGCTCTGGATGAATCACAGGATACCTATGGAGAATATAACAGTCTCCAAGAGGTGAGACACGCGTTTAGCTGTCTACTGAGGAGACATTTCCGGTTCCTCTCACGAACACAAGAGCTTTCCGCAGAGGACATCAAATCTAACTATGAAGCCTTGCACTTGAAACAACAACAGATTCTTTCTCAATTGTACCGCGTCGCCTGGAAGCTTGAAGCATTCTCGACTCGCTCATACACCCAACTTACAGAGAAGGACCAGAGAGGACTCGATATGATCGACCTTGCTTTGAAAAGTATAACACTCGGAGCTCGAAGATGCTTTATTCGCTCGAATTCACTGGTCAAGCTCTATACGTCTGAATACGACGCTCTTGTGTCAGAGATTGAAGATGTCATGTGCAAGCTACCAGACCGTCCTAGCATGGTCCTTGACGTTGGGGTCATTATACCCCTCTATTATGTGGCGCTGGGGTGCAATGACTATGGCGTGCGCCGGAGAGCGATCAGATTACTCCGCAGTTGGCCACATTTCGAGGGGGCTTTTGATTCGAACATGGTGGCTCTGGTGGCTGAGGAACTGATTAAGGCTGAGCAGATGATGGAAGAAGAGTGCCAGCCTGTGAGTTGTATTTCGGATGATCAAGTGGAACCAAGACCAGAGGTGCAACGACAGGCACAGATCGCTGGAGATATTCATAGCAAAAGGTGGCCTACCGCAGGACAGAACACCTATTCCCTGGACGATTGCCTGAAATCCAATAATTGTTTGGGGAGTTGGCCTTGTATTCAACGTGTTTCCTTGACACGCTGTATGATAAGCCAGGGATGCGTCGACCAAAAATGATTGGCTGGAAAGAGAGCTATTTCTAGTTGATGTTCTATGTGCTCGCTCTGTTACAAGAAAATTGTCACGCTCGCCAAACGCTGAGACATAGACACTTACCAAGAGGGACTCTACTTAAGAGTGACATCATGGCTATGGCGCCCCAACATCATGTGGAACGTATGTCGATGTTCCAGACCAGTCGCCCAGTGATTGTGAGTGCATGCATACAAGAGCAAGTCGCAATTGGCAACCCATTAGCAGGTTGTGACACGTTCATCCATCATCATTGTATAGCATCGCTGCAGATACGACCCATTGCTGATGGTACCAGGAGGTCTATCCAGGGCCCATGCAAGGGAGCTTGAGCAAGAACGGACTAGAACCAGTTCTCCTTGCAGCAAGTCGCCAAAAGAAGGGAAGAGGCTGAAGGGCTCAGAGGTGGAAAGAGCCTAGCACACCTTCATGACGCCTGTGTGAGCTACCGTTTATGTCTGCCGAGATATAGTCCAGCGGGACAACGAAGCTTAATCAAATCGGGGAACATCATGTTATGTCCAGAGGGTGTTCATGTGAGCAAAGGACACGAGGAAGGTAGTCCAGATATCCCATTATTTTATTTTGATGCTATAGATATATTTTTGAATGCATGCTCGTCCAATCATCACACCTTATGCCACACCTTTCTACGTCAGTCGGTATGTATAGAATTGCCTCGTCTTGCCTCGGTCTTGGTTGTATAGCCCCCTTCTTAACATAAGTTCTCCTAAAGCATTGCTATTCCTTGGCGTCGCTGATTCGCTGCTTTGTAGAATCCCGGGCTTGGTCTTCACATAGCTACGAGGCTCTATAGCTTCACTGACATATACTAGTATACTAAGCGCTATCAGGACATCGGCTACAGTTACTTCATATTATACTTTAACTCGATTGTTCGGTCTATTCATGATCAACTAGATCTAATCGGCTTCGGCGCCTATCTCCCGTAACTTTAAGCAAAGGAAATTTTACCTGCCCTCGATAGATTTTAGTATTCGCGGTGCTGTATCCTCATCGAGAAGGCCAAGGAAATACTCTATTCACGCACAATTAGCCAACCCAGTCCTAGAAGCTCTTAGGTTAACGTACCGCCACATAACCACCTTGCTTTCACCATTTTTAAGAATCCTCTCAGAATCCGTAACTTCCTCAATGTCTCACTTGGGTCAGTTTCCATCCATATCCTCTCTGTGATTATGCTCGCCGCTTCGTACACAAGAAATGTGATAAAGGGAGGAAGGCGATCCAAGTCTATGGCTTGTGTACCACTGACAAAAGGGTAGACCGTGTTAGTTATTGTGGTGAGGATGGGGTTTAGAGATGACGTGGCGAGTGTTTGGCAAGTCAAAGTTTGTGCATCGGTAATCTGAACTTTGGTGCCGTTCTCGTAGGCTAGGAGAAGGCCACTGTGCAACGTCAGTGTCAATGCGAATATTTCAAGGAGATCTGTAAGAGAAGAACGCGGCTCAACTACCGTCTGACAAAGTGCTAGCCCACCGGAGTATATCTGGTCCGCATCTTCAACCTCTTCAATTGAAAGCGTGCGGAGGCTACATGATGTCTCCACCAAAAGTCCTATTTCTTCCGCGTTGAATGTTTGTTCTGAAGTGGGGTTGTGCAACGCATTGTGTATGCTATCAAGAAGTGTGGGCGCTTCGAAGATACGGGACAGTTGCCAGAGAGGGTGCCTTGTGTCTTTCTCGATGCCGGTTGGCCAGGGGACTTTGTTAAGGACATGGATACCCTTTGAGAGAGAGCAAGTGAGAGGTGGACGATGTCCAGGTTGTATTATTATATATCTATAGCGTGTCAGTACAGAGGGGAGTTACAGTTTTGAGGGTCATGACACTGTCTAAAAAAGACATTGCCTGGATTTGCTGCGCAAAACATCCAAGCCTTTTCATCTATATGACAGAGAGTATAGGAACATCTGAGAGCGAAAAAGGTGAAGTCAGGCCTGAAAGATTACACGATGGCAGAAGAGATCTAGCCCTAAGTGACTTTTCCACCTCAACTCCTTTGCAGCTGTTGATACTTTCACCGGAAATAGGTTCAATCAACATTCTGGTAGGAACTGTACTCTCTACCGGATGACCCGAATAATTTAGGAAGAAAGTGAAAGGAAAAGGGCAGTTTCAAGTCATGAACCCGGTATTTCATTTCTCAAAACGCCAGTGTCCGTAACCCAAAGTATGGTCAATTCCTGACTGTATAATGTTCTAGAGGTATGGGTGGACCGTGCGACGGGTAGCGATTACAGCGAAGTATAACCTCCGTCGACAGGAAGCCCAATGCCAGTAACCCAAGTATTCTCCTCGGATGCCAAGAAGATGGCAGCATTTGCGACGTCCTCAGGTTTGCCCAAGCCACGGAAGGGATGTAATTGCTGAACAAATCCTCTCATCTCTCCAGTCAGTCCTGAAATGAATGCAGTATCCGTGTCTGTCAAGGTTATTATGTGAACCAATAATAACATCCTATGGTCCAGAGTGCAGTCGAGTGAATCAGAATGGAATAAACTTACAACCCGGACAAATTGCATTCACGTGGATGCGATGAGGCGCACAGTCCCACGCTGCAACCTTCGTAACTCCCATTGCGGCATGCTTGGAAGCTACGTACCCTGCTATACTCGCCGCTCCGGTCAATCCGAAGACACTGGCAATATTGACAATCCAGCCCCTATCCCCACATGGTAAAGGATCCTGCTTTATCATCTGAGCAGAGGCGTATTTGCATCCCAGGAACACACCAGTTGAATTAAGGGCAATATCCTTGTCCCAGTCCTCTTGTGAAAAGTCCCAGATAGGCCTTGGATTATCAGCTTCGGCGGAAACTCCGGCGTTGTTGATCATTCTATCGTATTATTGCACTGTCAGTATACGTTACTTATTCCACACAGTATCGAAGGCTATGGGAATGAGTGGACATAGATACGTACATATCCAATCTGCCATATTTTAAAGCTGTATGTGCAACCAGTCTTTCCACATCTTCGGCTTTTGAGGCATCCGCTCTCTGAAACTCAGCGGTGCCTCCATTTTGGGTAATCAGATCATGCGTTGCGATTTCGATTTCAGTAAGTATTTCTGCTCTTGCTGTCTCCCGGATATCAGCGCAGACGACCACTGCGCCTTCCCGTGAAAATTTCAGTGCGATGGCACGTCCAATTCCGCTGGAAGACCCAGTGACAATTGCAATCTTGTTGACAAGTCGTGACATAGTTGATAGCTTGGATAGGCAATACTTGTCTTTGCCTCAAAGCTTCTTCACATCGTCATTACTGAACTCACTTATGTAGTATGGTAGTTTTATAAGTGAGTTGCTGATACCGGATAAGCGTTTGGATACGTGCTTTGAGCCAAGGGGATTGCGGGGAAAACTGCGGGGAAGTCTAAGAATGACCCAATTGAATGGTCCTGTCGAACTGTATCAATCCCCAAGTTTGATCCCTATTAGCCTGGTTCGGAGATTTTAGACCGAGGAATCGGGCCGAGGTGGTCTTTGTGTCTTGCGACGATCCGAGATGAGATACTCTGCATTACCTGGAGATTCGAAGTACCGTCTAAGGAGTCATATCTCGTTGAACAGTATTATAATAAGGTTAATAGACAGCCATCAAGCTTGCCAAGGTGAATCTCAATACAGATGGGAACAGGAGAGTAGAAGACATTCTGATATAGTCTAGATTATTTGCTCGTTACTTTTAGAGATTTCTTTTATCCAGAATGGAAATATTATTACACCAAATCATGCCTTCTATAGACAGGAACCCTCTTAATACTCTATATCTTGGATTCCCAGCTGTATGTATTGGGTCTGCACCTTCTTATTAGGAGTCATAATGTTATTGAAAGAGATTAAATTCATATCCCCAAGATTTACTATAAGTTGGCACATCACACACTTATTACTGATACGCTGTGGAATCCTTTTATATTGATACAGATAGACCGTACATTACACACTAGTCTACCTATCTTTTCTATCTCCACTAGTGATTGATCTTTTGCGACTGAGTCCCACCTGGCAAGTCTTGAGCACTACTAGTTTCACTAGTAAATCAATAGACTCCCAGCGAAACGCCGAGCCGAACACAGGTTCATTCCATATTAGTGCTTACGTACTGTCCGCAACGTCCACTCAGCATGTTGATAAAGGGACTTTCCCAGTACATAGCAGGCCACTATTGTCATGTGGCTTAGACGGTAAAGCTCGCCCCACAGCGAGATGAAACATATGATTGCACCTTTACTTTCGCCCCCAAATTGCGACGATGCTACGTTCTTTTCAACAATTGCAGAAATTTCTCTTAAATCTGCCCGTAAAGCGAAGATCTTCTGCCAAAAGTTTATTCATAATTAAGCTTCTATATTGCTTTAGCCATGAAACCAACTATCGTATTCGTGCCGGGTGCGTGGCTTGTTCCCGAGTTCTACAGACCCTTCTTAGAAGC
This sequence comes from Aspergillus sojae, assembly GCA_008274985.1. Taxonomy (NCBI): domain Eukaryota; kingdom Fungi; phylum Ascomycota; class Eurotiomycetes; order Eurotiales; family Aspergillaceae; genus Aspergillus; species Aspergillus sojae. The sequence goes on along the minus strand of CP035528.1, from coordinate 5,088,450 downwards.
GGTTCAAGGCGCAGGGTTTCCAACATATACAGCCGAGCTGCCGTCTCTGGAACCAGTTGATCCGACCGCGGCTGATTGTGCGACGGACGCTGCGAGCATCCGACGTCTCGTGAGCTCCTTGGTGGAAGACGAGGGTCGCGATGTGGTACTAGTGATGCATTCATACGCGAGTATGCCGGGAGGTGCCGCTGCCATAGGGCTCTCAAAGTCAGAGAGATTCAAACAAGAGAAGAAAGGAGGGGTACTGGGATTAGTGTGCATGGGGGCATTTCTGGTCCCCGAAGGCGTTAGTTGTGCTGGGACACAAGGTGGCAATCTACCACCGTGGATTCTATTGGATGAGGTTCGTATGGAGTTCGTCAATACTGTTAGTAATTCTGAGGAAGCTGACCCAAGATGTGTAGCCCTCTACCGGTATCAATGTACCTGATCAGCCAGAGAAGACCTTCGCTGCAGATGTCAGTGAGGATCAGGCGCTAGCGATAAGCAATGTGATCAAGCCGCATGCCAGCCTCGCTTTTTTCTCGGCCCAGCCCTCCCCTGCATGGGTTGACCCCGCATATACCGGGAGGTTGGCATATGTTGTGACCACTGAGGATTTCGCTGTTCCCAAGGTCGCCCAGTACGGCATGATGTCGGGGACAGGTCAGAACTGGCATGTGCGAGAAATTGAGAGCAGCCACTGTGCACCGTTCATCACCAAAGTGGCAGAAAGTGTGGGGATCTTGCAGGATTTCATTCAGATATTTGGGAAACTGTGAACTAGGTCTCCCAGCCTCCGGCATTATTTGTCAGTACACGGATGTAACCTGTGCTATGTCAATGTGACATTGCATACAGCTAGACCACATAGTCCCTGTTTTGTTTTTCATATATTTAGAGTACCATGCAATGCATTTAGCAGCTGCTGTCCCAGAGTAGCTTAGCTCTTCATCCTATACTTTTAAGGCTATATCGTAACTGCAGTGTGATAACTTGACCTTCTAGATCTGCCGCCCTTCATTTGTCCCTCGATTATGGCAGGGCTGAAAGGCAATGTGATTGTCGCTTGCTTTTGAAACATCTGCAAGGCAGCATCAAGACATAACTAATGGCAACAGCGAACAGGATTATCTAGAACAAAAATATGTGATTCCATTGCAGGTTACGCCGGGGACATTCCCAGGCCTAGTAACCGAACGGGTATCCCGGCGCACGAAGTAAGACAAAGAAAGAAACCAAATATGAAAGGCAGGAGTGAGGGAACCATAACAACATCAAAGACGATAATAAAAACACCCGTTAACTAGGGAAGAGGGAAGAGGGCCATAGCTGAAATATGGAGTATAAATACTGCCCTTCTCCCTACTGAGTACATTCCAGATCAAAGACCAAGATACTCATGCCTACCGTATTCTAGATCTCTTAAACTTTACAAGATGCATTTCTCAGTCTGTGTCTACATCCTCCTGGCCTCCTTATTATCCATTGCGCAGCTGGCCTTTGGCCAAGGCGCTGACGGCTGCAACATCCCTCCCGCCATCATCACCAACTTTACCTGGCACAATAGCACTCACAATTGCGGATGCGATGATGGTGGTTGCCTTCCAACGGGTCTTCACGGCGGTCCCGGCTGTGGTCCACCCGATATGGTGGAAGCAACATTCTCTCAGCAATCTCCAACATACAATGACACGTTGACCTGTGGCGCATCCGACCCAGGTAGTGTTCCTGCTCGACCGATTCCCGGTGGACCCTTCAACTGCCGTTCACTTGGACGGCATTTCATCTTCACGGCGAATGGCACCGAAGGGACACTTACCTATGTGGAGCCTAATTTTATTTGGTGAGTTCGAGCGAAAGCAGTCTTTGTGTACCCTACGCAGTACGTCTGCCGTATCCTTAGGACGATAACTGACGGTATTGCTATAATTAGCCCGAAAGGTAGAGCGCAGGTGACTTACGTGGGATCATTTGAGATGGACTGCGTGTATGACAGGTTTCGGAATTCGACTTGTGTGCAGAGTGAACCCAGCTTCCAACTTGAACCGGACGAGGTCGTGGGTATTCATTGACCTTCGACCACCGTTACCAGAATGAGCGCCTTTCAATGACTTTGACACCATTGTACATAAATACTACGTCCACTACAGTGATGAAGCATTTTGAAAGAAATGTGAACCAATTTCAAAGATCATATTTATCGTTGTATCAACCATAACGAGGTTCAGTATCATTAAATCCAATCCGGTTCGAGTTTTTGGCTGAAGGTATCTTTGATTCATGTCAATATGAAAGCAACCAAATAATTTGATGACAACATCATGATGCTACCAGTGCTTAAGTGAGGTTAGATACCATAGCGTTTGTTTTAACCTTTGATGGCGTTGCGAATATCTGTCACACCACTTGAACGGGCGTGTGGTAACCGAGAGGGAGGTCGATGGGAATATTGTGCATGAGCTATAACTCCGTCGGATAGTGATAAATCACAGCCATAGAAGGTGGCGGCATACATGAGCTGCAAAAGAATTCTCAATGTGCTCCTATGCGATCATTCGCTGTTCAAACTATATCGAGAGGATCAGCCACGGTACCAAGGGTCCAAGGGTGGGCAACCACAGGAACGCTGACCTTGAGTCTCCTGACCTTTTAACCAGGATATAGTCGAAACATGTCTGGCCAGGTACTATATGATAAACCCAAACATCCCACCAGGAGCTACTCAGCCCAATGTGTCCTAGCCTACTATGTCACAGTTAATGTATGCTTTCTCAGTTCCAGCTGTCATATGATAGTTCCCAAGTGGTATATAGTATTAGGACCGCGCAAGCTTCATACACTCACTGAGCTATCAATCACAATCGGACTATGAAGAATATTGTCCTCGGAAAAAATCCACTTAAAATGTCCCACAAAGAGAGTTCTGCTCGGCGAGACCCTGGAAATGTACAGGCCTGGCTGATTGGCGGCGGCATCGCGTCGCTAGCAGCCGCCGTTCACTTGATCAATGATGCCAAGGTTCCGGGACAAAATATCCATCTACTTGACGAGCATAAACACGCTGGTGGGGGAATGCAGAGTTCCGGTGATGCAGAAAATGGCTATGTGCTACGTACTGCCTGTCTTCCATACTTCCATGATATCTGTGTCCAGGATCTTCTATCTCATGTTCCCAGTCCCGGGGACCCTAATCAATCCATCATGGATGCAGTGCGAGCGTCTGAGAGCGGGGAAGGGGAGAAGCCTACTGCGTCATCTCGGCTTTTAGAACAGCGTTCGACGGGCCTCGAGAAAGTCGATGACCGACAGTTTCATTTGGGTATTAAACACCGATGGGATCTCATCAAGCTCATGGTTGAAGGCGAGAAAGCGGTTGCAAACAAGACTATCAAAGACCTTTTTGATGAGTCGTTCTTTGACTCGAATTTCTGGACGCTGTGGTCTACAACGTGAGCAGGCCCTACCTCCTCGTTTTGCCCACTGGGTTTGATTAACTCTTCATAGCTTTGCCATGCGACCTGAGCACGGGGCGGTGGAGTTCCAGAGACACGTGCGCAAATACCTTGAAAAGATCAAAGACCTCAATAATGTCAGTGCGTTGGACCGCACTCAGTACACTCTCCATGACTCCGTCATTCTCCCTATAATCGCATATCTGGAGAAGGAGGGTGTCGACTTCCGGTTCAACGCTAAAGTAACTGATCTCGTCATGTACCCGGAGGGCGACCCTACGACAATCTCTGAAATCAAACTTGTCCACGATGATAACAGCCCCTCGCTCGTGACTATTGACCCCGTGGACATTGTTATCGTTACCCTTGGCTCAGTCAGTTCGGGATCTGCGGTTGGATCCAACAATGCGCCACCCAAATGGGAGGCATGGGATGCTCTAGAGGATACAATCATGGAAGACTGGTCCTTATGGAACAAGGTCTCTGGAATGGCTACCAGAAAATTCGGGAATCCCGTACCCTTCCGTTCTCATGTCAAAGAGTCCAAGGTCGAAACATTCACTATTACCTTGAAGGATTCTACATTCCTTGAAGACTATCAACGGGTGACGCACAACGAACCCGGCTCAGCGGCCTTGGTATCTTTTGTTAAAAGCAACTGGAACCTGAGTCTCAGCGTACCATCTCAGCCCCTCTTCACCAACCAGCCGGCCAACGTTCACGTTGTCTGGGGATACGGCAATGATCCCGAGAAGCCCGGCAATTTCGTGCAGAAACCGATGCAGGATTGCAGCGGGAAGGAGATACTACTAGAAGTGCTTGGCCACCTGGGTATCGATCAGGAAAGAATCCTCCCCAACGCTAACACTATCCCCTACATCTTCCCATTGGCTACGGCATCATTGCTGAAACGGTCTCACTTTGATCGTCCCGAGGTAATTCCCCATAATGCGACCAATATGGCGTTCGTGGGTCAGTTTGTGGAGATCCCGCACGATACGACTTTCAGTATGGAATATAGTGTGCGGAGCGCTCAGATGGCGGTATATAATTTGATGGGACTGTCGAAGCGTCCTCCGCCAGTTAAGACGAATGTGTTGCTGGAGGTGTTTGGATTGCTGGCTTGAGAATCTGTCTTTCTAGGGCACTTTCCGTCTGCTGCTTCTATTTCTTCTGATGCCATATGGCGGGATGTATTTTCTTTGTGTACGAACAGTTTCACGTACGCCTTTCTTGTTGTCATCACCTTGTCTTCTCTTTTTGCTCTTCTTCTTGATGCAGGTATGTTCTCATGTAATTGCCAAGAATGGAACATATTTAAGTTGTATGAGGGCAGATTCCGACGGGCCGATTAGAAACCACAGCTGTCAGATGACCTCGTAAGAAATAAAGTAGGACTCCACACCCATAAGCACAAATAATATATAGCAACCCCTGTGCTACCGTGGATATTCCATCTCTACCATGCCTTACTTTATATTAGTACATGATTGACCAAGCCTGTCCATACCATACCTCTCACTGAGAATACTCTACATCAGCCCATCCCCAATCAACCACCACAATCCACCCATCATCTCTAAAACATCTCACACAATTCCAATTCCCCTTCTTTAAATCCTCCTACAAAAGCCCACTATGCTATCCACATTCTGGCCACACACAGAATACGCCGAAGATCAACCCTTCCCCAAACTCGTCCTCACCGGCCACGTCCTCGACCGCAGCTTCCAAGCCGGCGCATTCCTAGGAAGTACTACCGGCCTCATTCGAATAGGGCTTCTAGCCTATCAACCAACCTCCAACAACAAATTCTACACTAGATTTATCATCCCCCCAGGATCAACCCCAGCTACTCTCCTAATGCGATCCACAGGCACAGGCGCCGTCCTCGGGCTCGGGGCGATGGCTGCTATGTTACCGTATTACCTGGTTAAATGGGAACCGATTGAATGGCAAGATCGCAGTTGGAGATTGCTGGAGAATCCGGGGCAGGTGGAGGTGGATACTTGGGGGTTTGTGGGTGCGGTGCTGGGGGTGACGGGGTTGGTGGTTATGGCGAGACGAAATGGGAGGATGTTTCAGTTGACGGGGCATGAGGAGGTTTCGTCGTTGGTTTTGCTGAGGGCTCTTGGGTGGAGGAATGCGTTTGCGAGTGCTGGGATGGGAAGTTTGTCTGGGGTTTTGGGGTATTTGGGGTGGAGGTATGGTGTGATGGGTGGGAAGCGGTGATTTTTCTTTTCGGGGTGAATTTTTTGTGTTCTTGTGTATTGGGAGTCTGGGTTTGGTTGTGATGTGTAAATGTATTTCGACTGTGTATTCAGTCTATCATAGGATATTGAGATACCTCTAGTGCCAAAGGGCTTCCATCGATATAGTAGTGACGTCAGCGTTCTTTCGAGACGGGAAGTAGGCTAGCCCAGTGGGGCTAGCGCCATAGCCTTTCCCAGGCCAATGGGAGTTTTCCATCTTTGCTTCCACTACTACATAATTCAACAATTCAACTTGACAACCGTCTGTCTACCGTGTGTTCACCAACTCGGTCATCACTGCATCGATTTCAAGAGGCCCCCCGTCTACACTTTCACGATCCTGCATTTGCTAATATCAACTCAAGAATCGGCCCCACAATAGCCTCGTCATACCCCAGCGCGGTCAAGCGTCCAATCGTCACATTGAGAGGCCGGTCCTGAAACCCCTGCACAACATCCCACAGCTTGTTCTTCATCTGGAACTCAATCTGGTAGTCCATGATTATTGCCTCAATACGAGGAATGTGATCCATCACACTCAGCTGGGGGTTTGGCCCCAGTTCAATAGTGATAGAGTATCGTTCATTCGACTCGACCGGACACTTGACATTAAGATTTTGTCCTTTCGGATAGCTATCGACGTCCACAATAGCATCCTCTGTTCGGTCAATTCCATTTACCAATACTCTGAGATTGTTTGGTACAGAAGTAATGCCCAGGAAGTAGAACGTCCACACTCTGCCGATGACCTCCGCAGTAAGTGTTCCTTTTGACTGCTTATACTGGATGGTGGAGACCCGTTGCTTTCCATCCCTGGCATTATCATCCTCCTGTTGTCTATCATTTCGGCTATCTTCGAGAACATCAGTATACCCATCTTTACCAACCACGACGAAAACGTCGAAGGCATCCGGGTTAAGGCAGCCGTTCTTGGGGGAAGCGTCTAAAGGTATAATCGATCCCTCCCGAGCCAGGACCGGGTACCCATACAAGGGCCGATATAAGGTCAGCTCGCGATCCCCGTCATAGACTGTGCCAGTAAAGATATCAACGAGTCGTCCAACGGGAGGGAGCCAGGCTTTCACCGATGCCAGGCCAGTACGTTTGTCCCGTGGCTGCACGATTGGAGCGACTACCAGCTCAGATCCGAAGATGAATTGGTTCGGAACGGAGTAGGCCTCTTCGCGTCCTGGATATTCCCAGTACATTGGCTGTACAAGCGGCTCATCCTCTTTTGCGCAGATTATATTCCGTGTGTAGAGGAATGGCACCAATCTGTGTCGGAATGTCAAAAATTGTGTCATAGCTGACCGACACTCATCGCGATACAACCATGGCTCCTTGGACGCCCACCGCGACGATGATGAATGCAGGCGCATGATAGGTGAAAAGACTCCCAGCTGCACCCAGCGAGTGACAAGCTCGTCATCACGGCCACCATGAATGTGGCCGCCAATATCGTGGCTCCACCACCCGTACCCAATATTCGATGCAGTCGCTGTAAATTCTGGTTGGAACTCGAGTGATGCCCAGGTCACCACTGTGTCACCGGAGAAACCAAGGGGGTATCGATGACTTCCGGGGCCAGCATATCGGGAGAGGATGAGCGGGATTTTGCCATCCCGTCCATGATCGAGATAAGCGAAATGATTCAGCATCCACAAGGGGTCAATTCCAGGGATTTTTGAGTAAGGCCCCTGCTGCCAATCAATCCACCAAAAATCACATCCTACGGCTTCAAGGTTTCGGTGAAGAATATTAAGGTAAGCATCCATGAACTTAGGGTTGGTTGAATCAAATAGTATCGGAGTTTTATGGCTCGTATCGCGACCCAGGAACTTTGCTATTTCTTCGTAAGAATCTTCGTGAGAGTGAATCCCATCGTGGGGATGGTCATTCAACGTTATCTTCAGGTTGCGCTCGTGAAGTTCACGGGCGAACAATGCAGGGTCGGGAAACAGCTTCTTATTCCACGTATACCCTGTCCAGCCAGCATGTGGCACTTGCTCTTCTGACACTAAATGCCAATCCATGTCGAGAACCGCGACAGACAATGGAATATCCATCTTGTGGAACTTGTCCATGAGCTCGAGATACTCCTCCTGTCGATATGGATGGTACCGACTCCACCAGTTGCCTAAAGCGTATCGAGGTACCACTGGCTGTTTGCCAGATACAGCATAAAATGCTTTTATCGCTGCCTTATAATCGCGACCGTAGGCGAAGAGGTATCCATCTACTCGGTCTCCGGCTGGCCGGCTCGCGACAAAGCCCTGTCCATCAAAGAGCATAGACTCAGAATCATCAATCACTGCAAAGCCAGCTTTCGACAGGACTCCATCTCCCATATCACATCGGCCATCGCATAGGTCCAATGTTCTCGCCGTTCCACCTAAGTTGAGAATGGACTGGGTCCCAAATCGCCATTCAGTTCCATACTTGGTCGTTTTCGCGCTTACATGAGCGACCATCCCGTTGGGACTGAATCTCTTCTTGTCATAACTCAGGTGAAAGTGCTCTGTGATGATCTCTAACTCGTCATTGTCAATTATTCTGAACTCGGGCACTGGAAGGTCACGGTTTATGGCAAAAGTGGAAGCTCGATCTTCAAACCGGCCATCTTCGGCCCATTCAAAACGCAGCAGACGATCGGTAAGGACGGTAAAGCGATATTTTGGGCCAGAGACAATCGATCCCGGATTAGCTTTGGGCTTTGTGGGGAAGATGTATTTTTCCATTGCGAACTACTTCAGATGTCTATGAGAAATCCTTGTTCTCTTGATGTGGGAGTTTCAGATGCTCCATGACATTAACTCGGTTTATATACCGCATACCACGTGAGACTCCCCGCATTTCGTCCAAGGTGTTTGACGTGTCACTCCGGATTGACCCTCCAACGACATCCTCCCATGATAATGATCATCACAATTCCGTTTTAGTTCCTTTGACAACGTTTGAAACTACGTACAGGACATAGACACACGATGGTGCTAAGTTGTCTGTCTTACAAGTGTTGTTGGGTCATTTATCGTCATCATAGAATGGTAAATGTAGTACTAGTCATGGCAGTAACCTAAGCGATAGCAATTTCAACCTTGATCTATTCGCAGTAATCCGTTCAAATGCCATATCCCATAGCCATATTGAATACCTTGATATCTAAAGCTACGTGTATTCGTAGATATATTGCTAGACCTTCAAGGTGGGTATATAGGGAGGAAGGAATTTGCTCGTCACAGCATATCCCAGGAGGTATCATTAGATGTCTCCGGTCATCCAACTAGGCAATCTTCAGCAATCGGCACTCTCCTATAATTACTGCCGCCTATTCCCGGAGATATGGAAATTCGAAGCAAATAAAGGTATGTACCGACAGCAAAACAAAGGAAAGACCTTAACGGATAGTGTCCAAAGGTATATTCCGTACTGGGTAGTAGTACATATCGGCTCATGACAATGCGAGTGTTCATATCTAAGAACAGTTGCAGATCATATGCGGAAATAGGATACGCTGATTCCCTTGAAGTATGATCCTAAGGGGCTTGCCACTTCACAGAGATAGTGTCTCGACTAGTGCAATGATATAAAGTGCAGAATGGTAGTCATTTGTAGTGTTAAGTTTCCAGCCTTTTCAAGCCGTCCACACCAAACCCAAAATGTGGCTTTTTCGTCAATACCTTAAAAGTCTTTGTATCTGGCATAGAAGACGGCGCGTACAATACGTTTCGGATTCCCTTATCGTTGCAGTGTCGTTGTCATTGTTTCTTTCTTTACCCGCCTCCTCTCTGACAAAGAGTGGACTGAATGGCTCTCGAAATGAACACCACCAGCAAGTCCCCATCAACATCACCGTCCTCGTTGAGAGTAAACACTCCATCCTCCGACGAAAGTACTTCCCTTCCATGGCACGCCTGGGAATTGGAGGCGCCGACGAGCGCCGATGAACCTTGGGGACAAGATCAGCCAGATGCTGAAACACCCTTTCCACCCCTTGTGGATAATAGTATATCAGATGCACCTGAACCTGTAGGTGCCATAATCAATTTTGCTGGCACTTCAGAGCTTCCGCAGATATACAAAGAGCATAACAGCCATGGCTATGGACAACTGGTTCAGCACGTCCGACTAGGTATGTTTAGCGTTTTTATTGATATTTGTATTTATATTTTATTTAACTTTTATCTCTTTCTGCCTCTCGCCGTCCCAATGCCTCGAATTTGTGATATAGCAACGCACTGTCATAAAGCGGAATAAATGCTAACTGCGGAGCAGGGTCAACTCTCCCCGGACTTTATATCCCTCCGGCACCCTGGAAGCTTTATTCATACCAGTGGGGGCGACCTCCCGTCAATATTGACGACATAATGGCTACATATACCTTAACTCTAACTGGCGGTATAGTGGAGGCATTACCCTCTGGGCAGTACGTTTTCCAGATGTATGGACTCGAGGGGCTAAACCTTCTAGACAAGCTTATCGCAGCCCTACAAAGTTCCGAGTTTCCTTACGGTAAGAATTCCCTGATAGCCTGTAAAAACAATAACACATGTACATTCTAACAGTCATGCCCAGAGCTTGGAGTTATCCGAATCGTCACAACAGAGGACTCAATTGAAGTGTTGTACCAAGAAGAGATCCCTTGGGTTCATTCCATGATGATGTGGTTTTGCTCTGCCTTCCGCGAGTCAATTCCGGGGAGTATCTCCCCCTCATATGGTACACCAACCAACACCGGTGTTTTAAAACTAAATCCTTTAGAACCGTTACCTGTGACGTCTAGCATTTATCAATGCTGTTCTACATTATTTGGTTCCGCGGTCATTGCTGCGAGTCCGGAAGCTGACACTACGGGAGATATTCTGTTGGGTATGGATATTAGTGTCGTCGAGAAGTTTATCAGAAATGAATACATCCTGGTCTCGCCCTCAGGTCTGGCTGTTGCTGGAAGGCTTGTGTTTTTTCTTGAGGGGAAGCCTTGCGAGGGGCATGTCATTGAGTGTCAGATATCTGTGCCAGAATGTGTACATGTTGCAAGGGTACTCTTGAAGTTCTGTCCGTTTTGTTTGAATGGGTGAGTGTGGTAGGGAGTATGCGACTATATGTGATATACCAAATTGTGCACATCATGATAGGGTGGTTGAGAAGAGGGTCATGACAATCGTGTTTTTCCGGGACTGAAAGCGAGGGGGGGCAGAATTAAATAAGAATTTAAGAAAGCCAAGCAATGAACTTCGTCTTGATTAAAAATGAAAGAATAAACAAAAAAGGAAACCAATCAAGTTCTAAGCGCCATTGGCGCTGCTGGGAATCGAACCCAGGTCTGCTCGGGATTAAACCACAACGAGCTGTACTGACCACTATACTACAGCACCTTGATTTGGTGATTGCCGGGTCCATTTTTGGGACCAAGAGCGCATATTACATTAGGGCGTCCTCGGGAAGTTTTCGACTTTCGTTTTCACCAAGAAGGTGCTGTGGAAGATATATTGACGTTATTAACTGAGCAAAATTTTTCGAATCGTAGCACATGTTGTAGAATAGAGTAGTGACTGTGAACGCATCTCAGCTAATGCGCAATTTGCACAGTTTGGGCAATCATTGATAGATCATAATCGCTCGTTATGCCTTGAAGGTACTAGATATATATTCTGCATCCCGTCTTTGCTTTCTCTATCAAGTAACCCACGCGGTTGGAATACATCAATATATACATCGGATTTTCTCCTACTCCGATAAACATTCTTTAAAAAGCCCTTTATTTAGTCAAAGTTCCTACAGGTTTTACACCCTCCCAACAAGAGATCCTAGAACTACATGCACGGACATAGGTCGGTATTGTAGCTCCGATGGCCTTGCTGCAAGACTCCTAGTATAACCGAAGAGGAGACAATATTTCGCTAGCAGACTTTGAGAAAGATGATTTACCCATCTTCGATCGAGGTAAGGCCGCATCTAAGACCAAAGAATGATAGAACAAGAACTGGTGAATGGATGGAAATTTGAGCTGTTAGACAATTACCGTGGCTGGTAATGATACAGCTGATGTATTGTAATATCATACGGAATAAAACTTAGCAACGTCTTGGCAATACGATACCCTGACACCAACACGCTAGCCCTACATAGTTTAACTCAATCTTATCTAGTGGTATACTTGATCATAACAACGCGTACTGGAAATATGATATGCCACGAAGAGGAGGAAGCAAGGACCAAGCTCCACCATCGCTGCAACCTCCTGTCATGCTGCGAGAATGAAGCATGCGGACCACTAGTTGCAGAAGGATCATATGGAAGTGCTTTTGTTTTTACCCATTGCATACTAAGAATAGTCTGTCGGCACTGCCGATTCGGCAGGCTCCCGACGGCTCCACAGTTGGGGATTATTCATTAGTCCTAAGTGAGCTGGGCGTGCATCACTAAGAAATATCTTTTCAAGATAATACCACCAGCACGTTGGTGCATGGACTTTGGCGGCGCCCAGTAGCAAGTTGTGAGGTTTTTGTGATCAGGGAATAACACCTGCAAGGTAATTAGGGCAGTGACTGGGCACGAGAACCGGTAGCACCTAGCGTGGGCGACAGAAATGTAGTATTCGCTGGAATATATTGACTTTGAAGAATAGCTTGTGCGTCGGATTGATGAAATGGAGCAATTGAATTCGTTGCGAAGCTCAGACAGCGGCCATGTAGGAATTCTTGTATACATCCCAAGGCGCTCACAGGGGTACTGGACACGGTGACATCTTTTTCTTGCGCGACGAGGTTTAGATAAAGAAAGCCCCAGGCTATTGAAGGATACTCGGTCCGTATAGAGAAAGGAGTATAGGCAGAAATTCGAGTATGGAATATTGCCGGCCGATGAAACAGACGAGCGCACGTTGAGAGGTTGAACTAATTATCACATCAAAATAATATACACCGAATAAAATCACCTAGACCGACGCGAAGTTCTAACTATAATCGAACCCAGTGCCCCAACAAATACTAGTATTATGATCCACCGATTGTCCCAGACAAACTCCTGTAGACGATTCTGAACAAAGAATGTTCGATGTATCCTAGGGCGGCGAATAGCAATCAGCTGCGAGAAAGTCGACCAGAAGGAACCGATAAATGACTCCGTCCGGACCATAACAGCCGCTTCGATGATAGGCCAGTATGTGGCCGAACGCCATTGTGTCTCGTTAGAAGGATGAGCGTCTTGGATAGCGGTTGTACATGCCGCTGTCATATCCATGAAATGTGCTCTGGAGCCAAGGCGGTGGACAAGATCAACTATGGCTGGATGTTCCTTGTCGTCGGTCGCGATGATGACGGGCTGGGTATCGCTTTTTTGGACGCGTAGAACGTTGTTGTACAAATATGATCCCGTCCAATCACATTTGGAAAAGATATGCCTAAGGACAGGGACTTGGCCGTGGTAGCAGGCGTCGGTTTGACCGAAAGATAGATCGGACGGCCACATCCGCAAATGCATCGCTATAGCGTGTGGAACAAGGTCAGGTAGGACACTGTCGACGCACTGCTGTAGTGGGCGGGTAAGCTGAAAGCGATGGGCTGCAGAGCGCCATCGATTCGTTGTCCAGGGAAGGACAAAGCCTTCGAGAACGAACCGGACGGCGCTCCATTGCCAGTAGGATTCAGTACGCGCTTTGGCTTCGATGATTTGGCTTGGCCCTTCCACGATATTGGTATAGTAGTCCACACGTTTAGTGATAGCGGCTTTGGCGGCAGGGTCTGACCACCGTTGGAGGTCTGTCTCATAGCCCAATGACTGAAGACCATGCTCGTCAAAAACGTCAGTGACGGGAATCACCGTTGCCTCTTGTACTCCGCGTATGGCCGGACAGGTGATGCCTGGAGAAAGAAGCTTGCGGGAGGGAAGGGGGTTATGGACGGCCGAGGCGAGGTGTAGTATGAACTGGTTGTTGAAGTATGCGAAGTCTGGTGTTTCCCACTGTGTCAATGGAATGCAGGTTAGATCAAAAACCTTGCTGAATTTTCAGGAGCATATGGCTCACATACTGTGAAGTACTTGAGGTTGTGAACCTTACTTGCAGGATGTGCAGATAGAAGCGAGCGTAAATAAAAAATCTGAAGCACGAAAAATGCGGCGGCAAGGACTAGAGAGATCTTTCTTCTTCTGTTTACCAGATACATCATGAATAGCCTTCAAATGATAGAAGATAGTAACTTGTGGACATAACGATATCAAATCACATCAAGCTTGCGAAACCTGACTTCTGCATCACCCCTATGTCTGATGCGACTTCATCACAGCCTACCTGGAGCACCATACAGCTGTGTGGGAAGCCCTTGTGCAATCATACTGCGCTACATGACCCATCAGAGCCCGACTGGCTTATCACTACTTGCTGGGTTCTTACGCTAGTCGTAGAGGTAGTGTTACGCTGTCCCTAATGTTCCACATAAATGGCTATTGCAGATACCAAGACCCGGCATAGTACGATTAGGCAATAACTTCTGGAATTTACTCCCACTATAATAACTGGCAGCTACGGAGATCATAAGACATATTCTTTAGCATCACTATAACGATGATGGGAGAAAACACCCATGAAGCATCAGTGTACGTCCAGTGGCCTGTAGAAACAGATGTCGCCAAGCGTCCGTCTTGACTTGCCGGGCAAATCCTTCAATGCTTCAATGTAACCTACCAGCATGCGCCTTCTCGTATTTTATTCGCGCAGTGCTCTGTTTGTGGGTTCCCCCTCTTTCCTACGGTTCCGGACTTTATAGAACTGAGACATATCCACATAGAACCTCTGTCACGACTGACATTCATGACCTTCCCTATCAAACGAAGGTCAGCATTTAGAAAAGTGTGAGCAGTATGCTACACACACGGGCTTTGGCCAAGACTAAAGGTTGCCCAATTGCATGGAGGTATGCTGTGTAGCATAAAAATCCTGCGTGCCCATGTTGATATCTCCTTTACTACACGATATCTCATGCTTAGAGGGCCATCCCCTATCGTGGCTATGTCTACTACCAACCCAGGTATGGTGGTTTTCCTTCATTTTGCCCATGTAGAGAGAGGTTTCAGTTTCGATGGACCCTTGCCCCGATGGACTACCAGGTGGATAGCGTGTTCCACTCGAACCCTGGACTTCCGTGTTGCAGCACGTCGCTTCCCCTGCTTTTCTATAAAGATCTCAAATAAAAAGGTTCTGCAAAGAGCTATTGCGTACGTAGGATGTAGAGGAAATGAGAACCGTACCCTTCAGGCCTGGAACAAAAAAGCGTACTGCATGCAGGAGTATTGCCTTACATGTACGTAACATGACCTTTCTCGCGTGTCATGCACAGCACAACGTAGGAGTTTATGACTGGTGGAGACTAGCTGGATCCCACTGTCCTAGTAGAAACCTGCGAATCCCGTCTATCAGGAAATAGGAGCAACCTTTTTGGTCACGGAACAATACGTCTGTTAGGTGTTTCTTTTTCATCGTTTGAGAATTCCCCTATTCTTCCAACTCTCTACTATTTTATATCCCATAAACGTTATACCGGGTAGTGTTCACTTTCGAACCTATTCACCCTACCCACAAGATGATAAATTTTCGGCTTTTTGCGCTATTTCTTTCGTCGTGGTTGGTGCTGCTTTGCACACCGACCGCAGCCATCTCACTAGATGTCAATGATAGCGGTGAGTGACCT
Source organism: Aspergillus sojae (assembly GCA_008274985.1). Lineage (NCBI taxonomy): Eukaryota > Fungi > Ascomycota > Eurotiomycetes > Eurotiales > Aspergillaceae > Aspergillus > Aspergillus sojae. The sequence continues at coordinate 5,073,081 of CP035528.1, read as the reverse complement.
TGCACCTAGTATATCCCTATCGCACAATTATCTCGCTCATGCAGAAGAGATAGAATCCTTGAAAGATGCAGCGAGTACCGCAGCCCGCGGAATGCTGAAATATTATCATGGCAACGAACCAGGTCAAACTCCGGGAACCCTGGACGGAACGTGGTGGGAAGCGGGCGCAATGTTCATGACACTGGTACAATACTGGCGAGTTAGCGGTGATTCCTCCCACAATGACCTTACAACACAAGGACTTCAATGGCAGGCTGGCGATAACCAGGACTATCTCCCTGCTAATAGCTCTGCTTACCTGGTTCGTGGCTCTTCCGTCCCCCAATCCCCTGGATAAACTGATTGAACGCTAACGCTCTAATGTCTATATAACAGGGAAACGATGACCAGATGTTCTGGGGTCTCGCTGCTATGACCTGTGCGGAGACTAAATATCCTGATGTCTCTGATGGACCATCATGGCTGTCCCTTGTACAAGGTGTCTTCAACAACCAAATCCCGCGCTGGGAAATGCAGACTTGCCATGGTGGTCTGCGATGGCAGATACACTCATGGCTACCCGGGTATGATCTCAAGAACACAATTTCCAATGGTGGGTTGTTTCAGATAGCTGCCCGCTTGGCTCGGTACACAGGGGACCAAAAGTATGCAGACTGGGCAACAAAGATCTGGGACTGGATTGCTGGTAGCCCACTACTGGACACAAAGACATGGAATGTGGCCGATACAACATCTGTGACTAATGACTGTAAGACGAACGGGAATGAGCAGTGGACATACAACTACGGAACGTTGCTCAGTGGGGCGGCGTTTATGTACAACCTGGTAAGTGGTTCCTGGTTCAAGATAAGATGAGATGGGAGCCACGCTAACACAAGGTCGCAGACAAACGGAGACCAGAAATGGCTCGACGCCGTCGACGGACTACTCAACGCCTCCCTCCGACTTTTCTTCCCCCCGATGTACAACAACGGTACAGTCTTGTCCGAGGTATCCTGTGAGACAATCGAGACCTGCGACAGGAACCAGATGTGTTTCAAAGGGTTCCTTTCCATCTGGATGGCCTACACAGCCACGCTAGTTCCCTCCACCGCCGAGCGGATTATCCCCCGGCTTAAAGGGTCGGCAGAAGCCGCAGCGAGGCAGTGTTCCGGAGGCGAGGATGGGACCGCATGTGGGGTCCGATGGTACGAGGATACGTGGGATGGGAAGAACGGTCTGGAGACCCAGATGAGCTCTCTGAGCATATTTACGGCAAATCTTATGCTTCAGTCGGATGAGCAACCTGTCACTTCTACAACTGGAGGAGAGAGCAAGAGTGACCCTGATGCAGGGACTGGAGGAAAGTCGAGGAAGCCTGATGAGCCACGCAAGATCACGACCGGGGATCGGGCGGGCGCTGGGATTATGACTTTAGTGGTGGGGGTTGCATGGACTGCTATCATGGTGTGGTTGGTTTGGGAGTAGTGACCTTTCTTACTGCGATTATGTACACATACACTTGTTCTTGATTACACAATTTACTAGGCTTGGACTTACACAGACCATAGAAAAACAATGCCTACAGAAAGCATGTAATCAAGAAACCACGGAGACACTACTGATCACAAAGGACCTTGAGGCACGATGTTCCAGAGTCGCCTTGCGGGGCTGATAATCAGGTTAACAGCCACGCCCCCTGGATATAATACGAAATAACCTAATAGCATAATAAGTCAGCGGAAATCTTAACTCCTGTCCAGAGCGACCGTTGCTGACTGCAAGGATCAATTAGAGGGTCAAACGTCTGCCAAGCGTTCATAATCGTGTGTCCATGAACAGGTGTGATGGAGAGTATCGTAAGATGATTGACTCGAAAGTGTGGCCAGTGCGCTCACAGGGGAAGAAAGAAAAAGATCTGCTAATGGACGTCCGCGCAGATTCCGCCTTATGAGCAGAATATGTCTGCCTGGCGAGGCTTATTTCCTTGAAGCCAAGAAATTATGTGGATCCTCCACCTTCGGAGACGAGTATAGCCCGTGCTTGGCAGGGCACCAAAACCCCACAGAAGGGCAGTGCTGTGAACGAACAAACATCAAATACGGTGTGTTTCACAGAGTGTTCATGTTTCAGATACAGAAAACGGTCGAGACCATGAAGGCTTAGCATCGTGCCTTATTCCTGTTATGGAAGCTGGTGATATGGCCAGGACTGCGACAGATAGTTGTGATGTTACGATCAAATACAGTGAGGGTGAAAGTATCATAAAGGTCAAAAGCTTTTTGCAATTGAACTGCTTTATGTTTCATATGTACTGTTAGTTGGGTTGATTCATGTTACCTCGGGCCGTATATTTATTAATGCCTGGTAGGTCAAGACTATAGACTTTGGATCGTGTTGCGGTTATCTGGACCAAATTGACACGACACCACCGAATTCCAATAGATAACTACAACAGAGCTTACCACAGTCACGTAATACTACCTCAGTATCCTATTTGGCTCAAGCATTGCCAGTGGAGAAGACCTGTTCACAGTCCAGGGAGATCTGTACTGTCATGGTTAGGAGAAAACGTTGGAATCTTGAAATCCTGTTCATTGCGAAGGATAACGATTGGCATACTAGAACTTACTTGCAAGTCTAAAACGGTGGAGTATACTAGTAGTGTATTCTAGAACGAGGAACACTTCTAGTCAGAACCTGAAGAATAAGAAGTAGGTTTCCGTGTTGACACAGCCCCATTTATTCTTGAGATAACGGGTCCGTGTTAATCGAACTAGAACTCATATGAGATTAGTCATCCGAATTGAGCAATCCCACTCTATTACTACAATAGGATGCCATTTACCGGGTGGCGAGAGGCTGGGCCTGATGGCTTTAGAATAGTGGATCTACTTGTGCCATGGCAGATGCATTTACAATCCGGATAGCTGCTGAGGTCATATACATACACATTTTATGACAGGATACAGCGCCTCATACCGTTATGTAGAAAGGAGAAAGAAAACTGGTGTGTTTCACTGTATAGTGACTGAGTATACGGAGTAATTGACTCTTATCATGCATGCCCTAGCCCCTGCGGAAAATCGAACACCATATCGGGATCTGCAAAGGCCTTGAGCGACTTCAAACGTTCTAAATTCACGCCATAGTACGCCTGTCCGAAATCATCCAAGTAGGGATCAATATAATTCTGGTAGGCGTGCCATTGGCCACTCGGCTTAGCTTGTTTAATAGTGTCTGCAATGTTGGTAATTTTCTCAAGTCCTTGATCACGGCCACCTGTGTTGTTGAAACCAGGAAACTTATAGGAGAAGATTTGGACAAGAAATAGACTATCCCGATGGATGAACGATGTATCGCCGGACGTCGGTCGAATGTTCGTTCTTGAGCCTGGTCCATTCAGATCGAAAGAGACATGATTATCTGTATCTTTGACCAGCTTTGCGTTCTGAATAGCGTCGATGATGTTTTCCACACGATGGGATGTATAGTTAGGGGCGCCATCGTCCACCAGGGACTGAGCATAATATGGCTGCGGAGTACTGGGCTCATCCAACGAGCCCATGAGGTCTGTGAGAGCGTCTATCCAGTCATCAAATTCTTTTATGTAGGATGTAGAGTTGACTGGCTTTACTCCGCGGTCTGCCAGGCTACCCAATAATCTATCGAGTACTGGTAGAAATGTGGTGCGTTCTCCAAGATACTGTCCAGTAAAAGAGCAAACGTTTGTGGCATCGGCACCAGATATAATGACCTCTCCCCCAAGCTCGACCGGAAGACCATCGGGATCATCGGCAGAGATAGAGCCTAGCTCCTGGACTGCCAATAGCACTTGCGCGCAGTCAGACTTGGACGAGAAACTGATTCCATAGTTCACAACTGCAGCAGGGGCTGCCTCCGTAACATAAGTAAACGATGTTACAATGCCGAAATTGTTAGCTCCAGCTCCTCTTAATGCCCACCACAACTCCGCATCCATCCCCGCTGAGCTAGAGCTCAGCAGCTTGATATTCCCTTCAGCATCAACAAATTCCAGTGACACGACTAAGTGCAAAGTTACCATGCTGTCTTGTGTGTGTATATGGTTCTTCAACATATCCTGACACACTTACTATGGTCAACAAGCCACCCCCATTTACGCGATGTGAACCCCCAACCGCCACCTAACGAATGCCCTGCAATTCCAACACCGGGGCAGGTACCATGTGGAAGGGCATATCCTTTCCGACCCATTGCAACCGCCAATGGACCCAAAGTTTGACCGAATTGCACTGTAACTTCCTTCTTGTCGTCGTCGAAACTGATCTTTTTCATCTGACTAGAATCCACAACTACTTCACCGGAGACGCCGTACGCAGCATAGCTGTGGCCGCCTCCCCGAGTACTGAGCTTGACTTCCCCTTTTTCAGCAGCCACACAGCGTACGCTAGCAGCTACCTCCTCCGATGACGTGGGTATCACGATAACCTTTGGATGGGGTTGATAGTTCGCATTCTGTGGGCGTGATAATGCATCATAGTTTGAGTCGCTGGGATACACCATGGTCGTCCCGGAATTGTTTAAGCACTGTTGCAGCGAGACCGGGAGAGTCAGATTATCTCTGAATGCAATCGCACGGGCAGTCGAGAAGCTGAGTGCGCATGTCAGCGCTAAAGATAGTTGTTTCTTTGACATCCTTCATAAGCCTTAGTGGTTCAAGCGCTAAAATGCTCTGTACAATACAGCTAGAAGCTTATGGTGTCTTCGATATAAATTGCTCCGTTGGCCACGCTGTACACCACAATCGCAGCTTTTGCGGCACGTTATTAATTGTACCTTGCGCCAAAAGGGACTAAAAAGTTCGATCAAACTCTTCCAATCTCAAGATCCGCAGATTAGGCCGTGACAGTCGTGGTTGCCAATGATTCAGGGGCTATATGCAAGGGGCGCATACCAATGTGACGCCTTAAGAATGCAATGTGATCAATCATCAATCACCACGAGCCGGTGTCCACATACAGAGAATGCAAACACGCAGGAATGATCAGTAGAAAGGTTTGGAAATTTCGCTTGTGAAAAGTGCATGATCAAGTGATATCAGATGTATATGGTGCACCAGCGTGACTTTGATCGACTAATCTCAACGACACCTCTTGAATGCCTTTGGTTATTTGTGCCCTCAGATGACCACTTATTAGTAACCGTTATCTTAAATTATGGTGTCATGCTGCTAGTTCTCCATATAAAATTCCACCTTTTGTGGAATGAAATTAGAAGCATAATGATTCTCACTGTATCATAGTCTGACAGCTGACATATGGCTTAGACGAAATCAGTTCACATGATTACCTCAGCCCAATACAACTTTAAATGGGGGTGTGTGAGTTCGGAACAATCTTCCCGGACATATTAGAGGTACATAGCTGTTAAGCCAACCACAAAGGTCAAATTTGCCCCTGTATAGTAGAAACTCCGTTACATCACCTCAGGGGAAATCCGATGACAGGACGATCGCGCGTGACAGCACCGCAACCCTAACCCCACGCAGATCGGCTGAACCCAATGCCACCTCTCACCCAAGGGGTCGCATGAATCGCTCAAATAAATCGGGTTTGGTGGGCAAACTGGTCGCTCTACGGTATGAGACGATGAAAAGTAAGCTTCAGAATCTCACCTCCATATTGAAACTAAACCGGAACAGCAGTCTATTCAGACATGGAAACCAGATCTTTCGGAGGTCTTTGACCCAAAAGCGTAGTAGGAGACCAATTGTAAACGATACTTCTTCTTTCTTCGGAGAGTAGATGCTGAAGAGCAATCTCATGCTCTATAACTGCCTCCGATGGACAAGATTGGCGGACTCCCTGGAGGATCTCGCGGAGTGCCAGAAGATATGTATTGGTGCATAAGTTCATCAAATTGTTCTGGAACTGCTGCCTTTCAAACTCGATGAGGAGGAATCCAAGCTGCTTCACTCGCTTGGAGAGATTAGGTACCCAGCTTGATACTGTAAATTCGACTGTTATCCTTCACATGGCAGTGAGTCCTGGATACCTACCTGTAATTAAGTCCTACCCGATCGAACAATGGATTCACTCCTGCCTCGAATTGCTTGGCCTTGTCACCCACAACCACCTGATGGGTCAGATCTGCCTCCTCCCATTGAATATACCCACCGGGCTCTGGGATAGTGGGATATTAGAGTGTATCTAGGTTGAAAAGTCAGATAAGTCGTAACTCACTCAACAGCTCCATGACATGATGGATAATGACTCCCGAATCACGGTTTCGGAAGTTACTCGTCCACATGCGAAGATGTACCACATCATACTGACCAACAAGAGAGGTTGGTGGATCGACAAAAGAATCCATGATACCGAATCTGAGGTTAGACGGGCACTGCTCCTTCAGAGGAAATTGCTCGTCGGAGATATCGAATCCATCTAGTTGAGTTGTCGGTGGGAGGTATTTTGCTGCCTCGAAGAGCCAGACTCTAGATCATATCAGAAGTGAGGCTTCATAAGGTACAAACATACCTACCCTGTTCCAGTTCCAAGCTCGGCAATCTTCATGTTATCAGTGACGGGGATACGGGGGTGGAGTATGTAGCCCGTGTAAAGCCTCCAGAGTAAATGCTGGGCGTCCAAACTAGTTCAGGTTAGCCTCCAACAGAGCTATTTGATCTACAATTTAGAGAATAAGGCCCTGAACGGACCGGACTGAGTGGAATATGCTCCGACCTAATGGGTAGTTGTCTGTTTCCGCCATATTGCATATGCATAAGTATTTAACTATCCGAGAGATAACAGGCTAGGCTTATATAATAGTTGAAAGAACCCCATACTACGTCACCTATGCCTTGCATATGCAACTGTCATAATCTAGAACAATATCAGCATCTCCTAGTAGCTAAGATCTAATTATATGCACTGAGAATATGCCAGATAGCACTCGCCAATAACATTTGACTTTCGGTCTCGGCGTATCAAAGGAAATCCGGTAAAGGGAATAACGTCATAAGTGTCAACCTACCTATATAACTTGGCACATTCCACTGAGAATTGTACGAAGTTGTGGTTCGGTACCGACATTTATGTCAGAAAGCAGGGATGAACCGGTTTTCGTGAATATGATCATATGCGATCATATGGGTTTCTCTCCAATAGAGAGACATCTAGTCATCCTTGGGAATTAAAACTGCAAGGTATGCATTGTCTCTCTTTGCTCATATTACTCGTTAGGAATACATTACCCTACATCTGCACTGGTATTATGTACCAGGCGAGTAGCTAAATCTATCAGCCAAGTTTCCTTAGACCCGATGTAGGAATGAAGCCTATATATCGAAGTATCCGGAAATAAACAAATTCAATATTCAAGAATAAGAGCCCATAATTACAAGAGCGAGATAAAATATCAGAAAGAGCGATCCCAATCAATTTCACCATGCTTTACCGGAATACCTGAAATAAGTCGGTGGCTGAACCCAAACTTCAAATTGGACTGTAAACCATCTGATATACGCGTCCCCCGTTAGTTTCCAAAAGTAAGCATCTTGAGTGATATAAGGACGGAATCCTTCTTTGCATCGTGTGACGTAAGGTAAAACTCTCATAATACAGAAGTGATACATGTTACAGGTGGAATTCTCGAAATCAAATCACCCAGACTTTCCTGCCAGATGCCATGCTTGTTACGATCCTACAGATACTATAGCCTGTAAATGGTATATAAACCCTGCTCTCTCTCAACGTGGAACGTTCCCTGGACTATTTTTCTAAGGAATATCGGATGATTTATACTCCAGGCCTGACTATTCTGCCTTCATCAGAAGATGACAGTTCTGCCCACCTCCATTACTTTGCGACCCGGTCCGCCAGATGCCTTTCAAAGAGTTGCAACTGTTTTATCGAAGCTCAAATCCGATGACTACTACGCATACGAGCGCACAGGTGTTTGGTATCTGGGTATTGGAAACCGCTCGTCAGTGACAATTGACTCCGAAGGACAGAAAGCAACTTTTTCTACGAATGGAAAGGATGAAGTGCGACCCATCGATGGTGAAGTGACCGATGTTGTGCGAGAATACATCTCAGCAAATGAGGACTGCGGAACCAGAATCTATGGCTACGCCGGGTTTAGCTATGCCCTACTTCTACGGGGGATCCCTCACACTGCAGGGGAGTGGCCAATGCTGAGTTTTATGGTCCCACGTACTGAAGTGGTCTTTTATCCTGATAGAATCACGATTACTGGAGTGGACAAGCGAGAGACGGAGGCGCTCTCTGCCTTGGTCAATGATACTACTTGCATTAACCCGTCACCAGGCCATGCCGTTGACACGAATACCGGAGCAACTGAATACGTGGAACAAGTCGAGGCTGCGTTGGCAGATATAAGAGCAGATAAGTATACGAAAGTTATCCCTTCTCGTGCTGTGAGTCTTCCATGGAGAGTGGATATGCCTGGAACCCTGCTATGCGGACGACAACACAACAGCCCGGCTCGCTCATTCTGTCTGCGTCATGGCAGCTATCAAGCTACTGGATTCAGCCCGGAGCTTGTGATGTCCCTGCAAGACGGTAAGTTGACGACGGAGCCGCTTGCTGGAACCCGGTCGCAAGGGGAGGCCGGGGATAAATCCAAAAAGCTCAAGGACGCATTACTTAGCGACCCGAAGGAAATTGTTGAACATGTGTTGTCGGTGAAAGAGGCAATAAGTGAACTGGACAGGTTGTGCTCTCCTGGCACTGTAGTTGTGGACGACCTGATGACTGTCCGGCCTCGTGGGAGTGTGCAACACCTGGGCTCGAGCGTGTCAGGTACTCTGTCGCCTGACAAGGATGCATGGGATGCATTTAATATCCTGTTCCCTTCGATTACCGCTACTGGAATCCCAAAGCAAGCTGCGCTGGGAGGTATTGGGCGTCTTGAGAAGCACCCGCGAGAGCTTTATTCAGGCGCAATTTTGTTGATAGAGGATTCTGAAACCTGGGATGTCGCACTTGTCCTTCGGACTCTCCTCCAGGGACGGGACAAGCAATGGATTCAAGCTGGAGCAGGCATCGTTGCGCAGTCATCGCCTGGGCGAGAATTAACCGAAACATCTGAGAAACTGGCCAGTATTGCTCCTTATGTTGTTGCAGAACGGAATCAGAAGGGCTGAATTGTCATATAAGATTTTAGGCTAGTTCAGTTTAAGGAAGCTATAGAATACTACCCTGTCTACCATTTCATAATTACAGAAGGTCGATGTTCTCACAGTAGTATCTCTAAGCATCATCATGGGCACTTACATCATGGACAAAGATCGACATCTAACGTCCGGCCAGTCTTCGAGCTTTGCACAGCGAGCTCGACAAGCTGAATGATAGCAGCAGATTCTTCAGGATTTACAGGCACGTCACCCTCGCCAGCCAAAGCCTCTGCAAGCTTACTATAAAAATCGGTATAAAGTGGTGGATCCACAGTAGGAACGGCCTCGCTCTTGAACGTGCCGTTAGGTTGAACTGAGGTCAGTATTCCTGAGTATCATTAGCTGCCATTCCTTTACTGTGCGAGAACGCTGTATTATATATCGATCCATTTGAAAGAAGCGCATTACTTACCATATCGCTCACTCGGCTCGATTCCATAGCCAGGGTCTCCTGGACGCATGCCCGATTTTAGCTGTTCTTCTTGCACATCGAAGTAGAACTATAGAAGGCCTAGAATCAGCTCTTATTCACAGGTCATGCGCGCTATGATTACTCACCTTCTTGAACGTTCCTTTAAACCCCCTAACCCAAAACCGGAGCTGCTTTTCTTGCGGGCTTATGACAGCTGCTTTAGCCGTAGCCATGAATCCATCATAGTGCATTAACACGGTAAACGAATCATCGCTGCCATCGATTCCCTCTCTTTGGTTACCGAGGAACGCGGTGATTCGCTTCGGCAGGCCGAATAGTTGTGTTGTTTGATCGATAAGATGGGCACCTAAATCATAGATGGCCCCACCACCAGGTATCGATTCAGTTCTCCATCTGGATCCTGGAATGTCAGGTACATGGCGCTCAAATCGTGTCTCATAATCTACTATTCTGCCAAGGGAGCCCTCTTTGATGAGCTTAGAAAGTGTGAGGTAGTCCGCGTCCCATCGTCGGCCTAGTTTATGTTCAGACTCCCGTTAGGTCTTTCCCATAAAGCGGTCATTTCAGGGAGAAGTTGAGTTAGTAGGAGTAGCATACTCTGATACACAGTGAGCAATCGATTCTGTTTCTTGGCGAGATCTATGAGTTCCCGGGCTTCTTGGTACGTTGGTGTGAATGGCTTTTCGACCACAACTGATTGGTTCCATATGTTAATTCAAGAACAGTTCACTGGTAACTATTCAACTTACCATGTTTTCCCGCATTCAGAGCCAGCTTCGCCAGCTCGAGATGAGAGTCTGGGGCTGTAGTCACTACCACGACGTCCACAGTCGGATCTTTGACCATTAACTCCGTACTGCGGAAGCTTTTGATCCCAGGAAAGTCCAATTCTGCATTATCATTGGGTTTTGGTGTCCGCTGGACAACAGCATAGAGCTTGAGATTTTTCACTGCAGTGATAAATGGAATTTGATAAATTTTAGCACTAAGGCCGTAGCCGATGACTCCGACGTTGAAGATTTTGGACGCCATTGTATTAGACCTGACCAGAGTAAGTTGATGAGGGGTAGATGTTCCTGGTGGAATAGTTCGGTGATGTGCTTTATACATGCTACTTAACCGGGAAATCTATTTGCCAGCAGCTGACCGTTATGACTCTAAGGACTAGCTCTTCCAAAATTGTTGCTCTCATGGCTTTCATAGACCTATCTAGATCCATCCCCGGTGACTCCACATTTTCCCCGCACTGTACTAGTGGGACATTGCCGGATGAGTGCTTAAGCGTGATGATGGAAAAGGCTTTAGGTAGTGGAGATATTGTAATCACTAATTTCATGAGAATGCGATATTGAAAACTTGCAAGAAACTGCTGGATAGTCATAATTCAAAGCTCCGGGCCCTTTCTTTAGGGTCCGGTTGTTTGAGCCCTACATCCGGTTATTATCTTTAGATACCGGACATGGTCACATGAGCTTCTAAAGCTGATGGATAACCCTTAGTCAATTGGAAGTAGAGTTCTAACTACTTGAGGTATGGAGTACGCCTGCGTTAGAAATATTCATATATTCGTGATCAAGAGTGCCTAGTTTGAGACAAGGGTGAGATACTCTTCTTATGATGACACACAGGACTGATTCTAACTAGTGGGAGTTAAAGTAATATTAAGTCGTGATTTCTCCTAATTTTCTAATTGGCTGTACTAATTAATCCTAATAAACCGTTCTCTCTCAGATACTTCAACTAAGAGATAGGTTTTGCTCAATAAGCAATTTATAACTGATATAGTTGTCCTATGCTGTCGGAGACAAGATGAACCTGCGCTTTACAAGGAGATCATCCCGACATTGTGACTAGTGTCCTACCTAGTACAGCTTGTTGCCGACGGTGACACGGACTGTGACAGTCCATGGGGTCCTTCATATGTTCATCATGAGAGTTCTTATGACATCACCTAGCCGATATTATCCAATACTTCCTGAAGACGCCGGCCGAGAAAACTACCATGGGACACATGTGAGTGGCTATCAGACCCTCGGCCCAGAAAGTAGTAGTATGGATGACATTCATGTAGATAGCCATGTGGTAGAACTGTGGAGTGGTACCTGCACAAGCCATTGTGGCTCCTCACCGTACAATTCTACTGACAGTGTCAGTTTGGTGAATATTACGGGCCCCTTGTTACTCTATGCCATTTGTCGACTGGTATTTGACGCCCTATGAGCATGTACAAATATCGTTGCCATACAACAATACCCTAGAAAGCTTAAATTATTGATAGCGGCTATTCAAGGGCGATTGCTCCTAGTTTAGCGTTGGTACATACCACAGAAGACTGTTGATCGACTTCATGTGCTAAGAATAGCGACCATAGTGAACTAACTAGCACAACCAAACGGTTCGCGGGAGTGGCTGTGCCTGGGACCTCGTATTCACAAGGCCCACACAATGACCATAGCCATTTCAGGGTCTCCAGGGAGAAATGTAAGTGAAGATCAACGGCCGGTACGAGCTCTAGCGGGACGCCAAGCTTAGATCCTCGAAGACGTATCGAGGGGATATCTGTCGATCAGCCAGTTAGACGGAACTCTTTTAAACAACCTGAAGCGGGGATACAGTAGCCCAAGCGCAAGATAATGCCGATCACGAACCTTATCGTCGAATTTACGTGCTTCAAGGGGCGGGCGATCTCGTGTTCAAGAAATATCGATCTTCGCGCTACTTCGTATTTTGAACTGCACTACGAGATATTAGCGGGAGAATAAAACAGTCACCATCGATAGGAGAAGCATAAGAAGGCCTGCATACCCGTCAAACAAACTAGATCTCCAGACGCGAAAATCTCCGAATCACCACTCAACATGTCTTACTCGCTCAAGATCCTGGCCGTTCTTCTTCCAGCCCTTGCTGTCGCCTGCACAGGCCCTCCTGTCAACCAAAACGGTCTTAACTTGATCAAAAGCTTCGAGTCATTCCAGCCCAGCGTTTACGACGATGGCTTTGGCAACCCGACCATTGGCTATGGCCATCTCTGCCGCGATGCGACCTGCTCCGAAGTGACTTACCCCAAACCATTGTCCGAGGCAGACGCCAGCAGACTACTGGCCGATGACTTAGTCGTGAGTTATTACCATGCACATTTCAAGTACATACAGACATGCTGAATATCGAATAGTCCTACCAAGACGCCCTCACCAATGCCCTAGCGAACCCAGTCACCTTGAACGATAACGAATACGCTGCTCTGGTATCTTGGACATACAACATCGGCAACGGTAACATGCGGAAATCGGATCTTGTGGCCCGCATGAACAAGGGCGAGAATGTGGCGGCTGTTGCGCATAGCGAACTGCCGCAATGGAACAAGGCCAACGGACAAGTCGTCAATGGGCTTACTCGTCGCCGCAATGCCGAGTTAGACCTTTTTGATGCACCGGCTATCTATGGCGCATTGCCTGCTCCTTGCTAATTATTTTACTACGGCATTTGACCTGCGTGGTTACATCTGATTCAGCTGGTGAATAGTATTGTTTCCATATAATAATGCAGGTTTTGTGTATATACTAGAAAGCAATGGATTTATATACAACAGTGGAAATCATCACTTGGTAAGAGTCTGATATAGTAATAAATCAGTACGGAGCGTATGCATGGAGGAGCTATAAACAGCCTGCTCCCGACTTCGACCTTGAGAGACTTATACCTCATGGCATTCTTGACAACCTACCATCATCCACAGTGATCGATTTCTTCGTCCATATCACTGTCGAGACAGCTTAGCCACTCGCACCGGGGACACATTTGACACCAATCGATCCGGCATTAGAACATTGGTATTCCTCACCACCATTAACAGACTGGACCTTCATCTCAGTGAGCGAAAGCCCACAAGTGCCCTTGGCCGGACAATTAATGCTAGCGACCGGCTCATTCTTATCTGTTTTACCGCTGAACCCCTTCACAACAATGTCCGTTAGCTTGGCAGTGCTAGGTTGAGAAGCGCATTCTTTCTCGTCGGATCCATAGCAGCTCTGGACCTGGAAGGCATACGAGGTACCATTCACCATGACATTCTCCCAGGTGACGTTGCTGACTTCAGCTGTGCCATATCCTCCAGAGTAGATCTTAATTCCTGCTGCCTTGGAGCATTTGGTCATCTTGGCGTTTTTGAAATGGATATTCTTGACGGTGTCGACTTTGCCGGCTGTTTTGCCAATGCTTCCGATACTAAGGCCATGGGATCCGGTGCATTGGATGTTCGTCACGGTGATATCTTCGGCGCCGTTCTGGATGGCAATGCAGTCGTCGCCGTTCTCAACTTTGATGTTTTCCATGCGGATGCCAGTACCACCAAGGTCAAACCCGTCGGTATTCTTCGGCAGTGCATCGCTATTGGAAACAGCGCTGAGAATCAAATCGGAATAGGTGACATTCGTAACACCATGCTTAACTGAGGAGAAGACATTTGGCGGATTCCTCATCGTGAGTCCTGAAACGGTGACGCCGGACGTTTTGCCGGTGAGATAGAGTAGACATTTGACACGGGAGTAATTCTTGTCGTCATTTAACAAGTCCCAGGCCGCTTGCCCGTTGCCATCTATAACCCCCGTTCCGGTTTTTGAAACAATACTGACGCCGTTGACGTCTTCGAGATTCAAGACGGCGTCTTTGCCGCCCCAGGCGTTCGTATCGCCTGATACCGATAGCGTCCCCTCAACTTGCAAAGTGCAGCCGGAGCATTTGACAAAAGAAAGTTCAGAGTTGATATGATAGGTAGACTTCGCTGGAATCATGATTGTACCAGAGGGACAAGCAGCCATGGCCGACTCGATGGCTGGTACATCATCCACAGTGGGCGATCCACCAGCAGTTGGCGTACAGGCGGAAGCCTGTCGTTCGGCGACATGAGTGTGCTTATGGCCAATGCGCCGGGAGAACGTCGGTGTGGACAGGGAAAGAAAAAGGAGGAATAATTTCGCGTGGCCGAGTTGCATGTTGAACACGACAGCCGCTTGGCTCAGTGATAATAGTCCGGTTTATGGTGTATGGGATTTAATTTTTCACCACCAAAATGCAATACTCCGACATGGCTGGTGTTTAAATAGAGGGCCTGGAATATAAGCTGTTCTGGAAGAATAGGGGTTTTGTAAGGTGACGGGATATGTGTCGCGACTCAATTAGGCGGGATTGTGTCTCAGATAGCTTCATGGACTTGCCAATCTAATGCGCCCAATCAGTTGGATGTGATTACGGGGCCTCGTGCTGAACCGAGGCCGCATTAGCCCGACTTCTCAGTGTCCTTGACGGCCTCTGCTGTATCAATCGGTGTATGTCTGTGGCTCTTCCTGACGTCGGAGCTGCCACACACTAGATCTCACCAGCAGCATAGATGCTTGATGACCGGACACCCTCCTGTCACATCCATATTCAAATGAACTGCTACAAAAGCTTCGCTGGTACGCGGTAACACCGGATCTATTACCGACAACCACATGGAGACACCCAAAGCTTGGCGGGGAAAACTCCCGCGCTCATATTGGACATGATCAGCTCCGTACATGGACCCTGGCATGTGTGTGGATACTGGCAACGTAACAGCCGTTCAGGTGCGTCTCAACGAGTGTGGGGCGGGCCAGTAGAGAACTCTGTGTACTAAATCGAGCATTGATGTAAAGTAGTGGCTCTATTGCCCCTGATGCCTGATGATGCAGAATGAGCACCTGATTTGAGCAGATGAGAATGACATTCCTGATCTACTGCGTGCTCGTCTTTTGGATTAGTAAACCGCATTTTTTTAGGGCCCACAAAAACGGTTCTCAATCGTTCCTTGTGAGGGTTCAGGGGGCGGCACAGCCGGACCGAACTCGATCATGAAACGTTTATTTAGGGCTCGAGATGCCTGTGCGCCAAGTTCGACTCTACTTCAGGGTGCTACACCATATGCACCTGCATACCATGCCCTATCCGATGCACTTTGACCCTTATCGTATCGCTTTTGTCTACCTAGTCCAAGTACTCGTCGATTACACGAGGCGAGAGAGCTTTAATCGCCCGAACTATTGATAATTTACTAGGTTCAACCTCATCATAGTCGTTCGTGCATACGATGCTCCTCATCTGTCAGCGAATGCTTCCAGAGAATGCGTCGCAGGAGCCAATGGACTTACGTCTGTTAGTATGTGATACACCCTAGGACTGGTGGGCAAGACAATTGTCACATGGATTAAAGAACTTGACTTGTTACTCCACTTCACTCGTCATTCCAGGTCTTATTGTCGTGTATAGCTTGTACTGTACATCTGTCTTTCCCGCATGTATGTCACCCTGTCATCTCATGTCCTTTCCTTTCTAATTAAAAACTTCGAGAAGTACGTTTCTAGACCGTCTACATCTTCTATAGTCCCAATCCAGCCAACATGTTGATCGGGTCGGCAAACAATGAGACCGCCTCTTTGCTCGTCGATGCCGTACTGTTCGTACGCCTGTCCTGTATCTCCATCATACGAGGGATCATCGGCGAACACATTTGTATGGTCCCATCCGAGCTCTGTATCGAACTGATAAAACGCCCCCAGAAGTTGTGACTGGTTAACGGACGCTCTTGGGCTTGAATGAATCAATAAAGTCTTCAGAAATTCTGAGTTATTTGTCGACTGTGGGGTAAGGCGGTTGCTAATGCGCCCACTGAGATCCTTCGCAAACACCGATAGCCGATCCAAAACGCCAGGATGATGCAAGTCTCCTGGGAAAATTAGTAACCTCCAGCGCCCATTACTATTCAGTTTCTTGGCTAGATGAACGACACAGCCGTCTTCCTGACCCACTACCAAGTATGAGGGCAGCCGCTGGCCGAGCTGAACATTTCGGGCGACAGCCGTATTGCTTTCACTTTTATCGACAAGGATGCTTGGAGGATATGTCACTGCCACGCCTGCCATGAAGCCGGCATACTTGTCGCGGACCGCTTCTACTCCATCCTCGCTGCCATCTTCCATGCTTCCTTCTTCGTAAGCGTACACAAGGCGGGTATCGAATTCCATCAACTGCTCGGCTTCTGGACGCCGCTCTGACTGGTAGGTTTCTGAAATTGCCGGGTCTATACTTCCAGTGATGACGGCCGCGACCTTCCATACCAGGTTGTATGTGTCCTGCATTGAGATATTCATGCCTTGCCCGCCCTTTGGCGAGTGGGTGTGGGCAGCGTCACCGGCGAAAAATATGCTACAAACGACAATTAGATCTTTGTCATCTCAGGATCAGATTGATAGTTACTTACCGGTCGCTGCGGTATTGCTTGATGAGTCGTCGTCCTATCTATTCAAATGTTAGACCATCATACCTAGCCAGCGTCTACACGCCAATCCTACCGGATAAATAGACCACCAATCACAATGCTTGTAGGACAGCTCGTATGGCTTGAGTGTCTTCTCAGCCATGTCTATCAAATCTTCTAGAGATCCTTCTGATTTATCGGGCCCATTTGGGCTTCGTTCCTCGCCACCATTCATGTGTAAGTAGAACCGAACTAGGTTATTCTCCCTAGGCACCACCATCATGCTCAAACCATCGCCAGCTTGAATCGCACACGCTCGCCGGCTATCGGCTATAAGTCTCTTAGCACTTGTACCTAGATAAAGCTACCGGGCCCTCACATACGGAAATCTGTTTCTGGGACAATGTCCATTACGCCCCACGTTGACTCTGTTTTCCATACGTCGGAATCGATCTGTAACTGTTCGCTGGTCCAGCTACCCGCGCCATCGCAGGCGATCACGTATCGTGCGTGAATGATTTCGGCATTGTTGGATTGGCTATCTAACGTAGACTCAGTATCACCCGTTTCCAATAGTATATATTTCAACTTTAAACCCAAATACTTACCTTCGTCGTTGGCAGATACCACACGAACATGAACAGGATATTCATCATCGCTTTTCTTGTCCGACTGACAAGGCAACCCCAATTTCTCAGCCTTGCGCTCTCTCTCCACATGTACACGTCCCTTAGTGGCGAGATAATCAATCAAGATCTGCTCAATGGCACCCTGATTCAGCAACATCTGATCGAAACGAGAAAGCTCCTGTGGCTGCGATGGCTGGCATTTTATCCGTCGAATATTCCCCGTCTTCTCATCTGGGCCCTATCTCAGATGAGCACAAGTCACCTTATAGGAACACGTAATAATCACATACCCAATACGCCGCATCCATATTCCCAGCCGCCTGACGCAGCACTGTATCCGCAACCCCGAAACTGTCCAGGATCTCCATAGTCCGACTATTAATGCCATCTGCGTGTCCAGCAGCTGTTCGCTCGCTCTTTTGATCAATGAGTCGTGTTGTAATTGCATACTGCGAGGCCCAGCAAGCGGCCATCAGGCCGGCTGGCCCAGCGCCGATGATTAGGAGGTCTGTGTATGAATCGCGCTTAGTCATTTCGTCGACATTGGTGAAGTTGGATATGTTGTAAACAGCGGCAATGGTAGGTTACTTAAGAGTTGTATTTATTTTTACGTAGATATTATGTAGT
The DNA here is from genome assembly GCA_008274985.1 of Aspergillus sojae. Classification (NCBI taxonomy): domain Eukaryota; kingdom Fungi; phylum Ascomycota; class Eurotiomycetes; order Eurotiales; family Aspergillaceae; genus Aspergillus; species Aspergillus sojae. The sequence goes on along the minus strand of CP035528.1, from coordinate 5,054,965 downwards.
TCTTGTTGGCCCGGCGTGGTGGATCCTTGCCTTTTGCAGCTCGTCGACGTCATTCGGGTATCGCCACCATCATCATCTTCTACTTTACAGGGTTTGCTTTGGCACGGGAATTGACTTTTTGTTGCCTTGGAACTCATCTATAGTGAATAATATTAGGTTATAGCTATCGTGACTCGGAAAAGAGCTCCCAGTAACATAATTGGTTAGACCATGGACAATTCATTGAAAATAACCCGGCGTCCGTTTTATTAGCAGTGCCACATAACATAAAGGACCCAGGCGGACCATAAATGCAACTTATGTGCCTATAGCTCACAGATGGACTTCCTATGCCCTTTCATTTTCAATGTCTATTCTCTGCGATAGCAATACCGCTGACATTATCTGGTTGATGTGCTGGCCTCAGCGACTCTGAACGCCTGTTTCGTCCCCCACGGTGCCTTTTCAAACTGGATGTTCCAGTCTGACACTTTGCCAGAAGCTCGGCTGGTGGTCAATGACCCGCCGATTCCACACAAAATCGTTGTAAGTTGCCTCGTTTGTGTTAGCTGATATGTGAGATGTCGTTAGAACCCAGCATTGTTGTTCTGCTGCGGCATATCGCCCAGAAAGCATAGACAAATTGCATTAAGACGTATGGGTTGTGCATTTCCTACCTCCATAGTGACAGCACTATCCAGATTTGCTAGATCGTGTACCGAAGATGGTATATCTGCAACATTCGTCCCATAAGGGCCCAGGTTTATTATCAAGACATATTATCGCTCAGCGCGCTCTAATGCTCCGAGGACTGCAGGTAATTAAATTGCTCTGACACTGTGATATACAGAGCGGTAGAGTCCAAATATAATCGTATCAAACGGAGATTCAGTCTATCGACGTCGGAAGAAGTAAGCGAAACGCTATGACTGATATTCGCGTTTGCTGAGTGGTCAGTGAATAGGATCGTCTTCGCTGACGCTTCCACCATGTGCCTCAGCTTTTTCAACGCCCAGACGAGGCCGGACATCTCCAGCTCGGTGGGCCAGTAACGAGTCTCTGCATCGTGTCCTGCGCGGCTGGTTTCCTTGAGAACACCTTGGTTACAGTTCTCTAAGGTAAGCTATTTCTCCAGTAACCCCAGTATGCACTTCGATTCCGTATCGTTATCATCGGGAAGTGATAATACCTTCTCAGTTATCCCTCCTGGCTTCGAGCGAGCAGCCACCCATTTGTTATCGCCAGCTCCAAACCTAGTAGAACCTAATATCTCGGTTTACTCCTATGTATGCCTTGTTATCAGGCCCTCGTATGAGGAAGGGGATTCCATATGTTGTTGTTATATATCGTATATATCCTTATGCTTGCTTTTGGGGCGGTCAACCTTGTATGTAAGTGGTGGACATACATGAGGGATCCTGCGCCATTAAAGAATGTGGAAGGACATAGTGGTATCGAATAATACCAAATGGTGCCAACTGCCCTAGCGGTTTCCAAACTTCAATTAGTCGGCTAATATTAATAAGATATCGCGTTAAGCTATACCATAACCACCCTTCTCTAGTGCATTAAATAATAGTGGTATCCACGGCCAATGTCGTTGGGTCCAAACTAACCCTTGGAACAATGTGCCCATGGAGACGATAGCCAAACCACTTTATCAATGGCGTGATGGTTTCGGTGGCCTTTTGAATATTGGAGATAATCTCACACGGTTCGCCAGGGAGCTTAGGCCCGCGTGCTCTAAGGCCTTCCTCGCCAAAATATCCCATGCTAGAACGTGGGCTTCTTCACTCGAAGGCCTATTAGTGTGTCTAGCACTGGTTGCTATTGTCGACGCAGGACTACCATGACGATTTGTGGCTTGAGCTCAATAAAGATCAAGAAATTATTGAGGTTAGGTAAAGTGACTAGGGACATCAGGGGGTTCACAGCAAAATAAGACCATATAAGATGGGATTAGGTTCTCGGGAGGGGATATGAAGACAAAGGAAGCAGGCTGAGGTGAGGATACAGAAGGGGCTGTAAGGGAAGGGCCTTCACAGCATGATAACAGTGCATTTGCTGACTCACACGACCTGTTGCCTAAAGGTGGTGAAGTAATTGTAAGCACAATATTGCATCATATAATTCCATTATAGCCATCGTGACATGCTAGTTTGAGAATATTGACCGAAGTATTCCCGGACATGGAATATCCCGTAGAAAGTGCATGCGCACTTCCACTTCATATGTCCAGCGAATACACTCGATGAATGATAAACGTGCTTTCTAAGTATAGGGATACAGGTGACAGGGTCCAGTATTGAATCTGTGGAACACTGGCGACAAGAAGGTGCGTTCATCCTTTCCAATTATTGTAGTTGTAAGATCCTGCAATTGGTGTAGTAGCAACGGCTTCTATAAAGATCTACATCACTAAAGAGACTAGAAGCACTTGACAGGGATTTGACATGAATAGCCAATATCAATATCATGCCATTCGACCAAACAACAGTGGTTGACTAGAGCTTGACACGAACCTAAACATCGAGACATTAAAATTGAACTTGTTTGGTGGCAGTACCTAACTGACCAGGTCAAAATATGGTACTCGATGGAAAGCACATTACGGCCTGATGGAGCTTCATAACAATTATTTCTCGAACAATAGCAGTCAGATAATAAGCTATAGGAAAGGAGGTGAGCGCGACTAAACAAAACCCATTACAGTAAGTACATAGTATATACCGCTCAGCTAATCCTTGGGGCTTAGTTCCAAATCAAGCATATCAACTCCTGTCTCACTATTGACGGTAAGATAATTTCCGGCGGACCATGTTGGGACACTGTGGCCCTTAACAACTCGACAATTGGGCGACCTTCTGGATTAACCCATGATCTTCGTATTCTATGCCGTGTCTGGACAGTTCATGTCTGGGAATGTCTCTGTTTACCGTCGATGGATCCTGAAACAAATCTCCGAGACGGAACCCGGCCCACTTGCAATTTCAACATGTATATAGACCTGCGCCGTCAACTCAAGACACCAATATCATACTTTTCCTACACTTCGTTCGTTCTCTAAATCATTAATTCGCATGGTCTGGTAACAATGCGCTCCTTCTACGCTGTCGTTCCCCTTGCCCTGGCGCTGCGCGCCGCCGCTCTTTACGAAGATTGGCACTTCGGCAACATGTTTGCTGTTGGACCTGCGACTAACAACGCTCAAATCACCAAGGCTACCTATTCGCTCGTTCCTCCGGCGATTCCTTGTGGTACTGTCCAGGAAAAGCAAAACGATGCCCCCTGGCTGTCTATCTGGGTTGGTATCTCCGCCTCCATGTCGGATCAGGCTGCGGATTTGTTCCAGCCTCTGTTGAACTGGTCGCCAGACCAGGAGGCTCAGTACGTTTCGCTACACATTATAGTTACCAAAGTCAGGGCGCAATGTGACAAATCGCTAATTGATATCAGAGCATGTCCGGCTACGGCCCAGGAGTGGTGTGTCGCCGCCAGCACCTATCACCACAGTACGTTAGTTCATTTATATGGATTTCTGACATGTACTGATACGTATTCAATAGCTGGCCAGGTACAGCAACCGTATATCACCGTCCCCAATGGCTCAAAGCTTGATTTTACCAGTAAGCTCCACACCGCACCTTAATAACAATCATATCGAACCAGAGGATTAACGATGGCAGTCACCGTCGATGACAAGAAGATCACCCAGCAGGTCTCTATTGGTGGAAAGCAGGTCTCCGAGCAATCTGACGGTATGCCCCCTGTAGCAGTCAATAATTTCGTAAGCTATCGCCAGCAACACTAACTGACATCACCAAAGATAAATCGATCAACCCTACCTTCCTCTACTCGAGCAACGAATGCTACCTCGGAACCTGTGGTACGGTCGCTGGTTACAGCTGGGACAAGCTCACCATTCATCTCAGCGAGGCTGATCTCAAGTTCGGTGACACCCTGAACCTGATGAACGCTACATCAAGCGGCTTCACCACTTCCGATCAGGGTAAGACCTGGTACGCTGAGTCGATCAAGATCAATGAGGATTATTTCTATTCCGATGGATCTCGGAAGGAGTGCTCTGCTTAGGCTTATCCAAGTGGTGACGATAGATGGGGACTGAAAGTGGTGATTTTAGAATGTTCAGGTAGTGGTTAACTTCTTGGAGGGTATCTGTATATAGGTCCTGTGTAATATATACGGCTCTTTTTATATATACGGTGAAATTACCCCTGTTTGCATTTAGTTTATTTGAGGAGAAAGGCTAGGAAGTCATATAAATATGACATTAGGGCAAACCTATATTTGTTATTCCTATCCACATACTGCCTAGAGTACTCTATAGCATGAGGTATGTCCCACTAGGCTCTCACTACTCACAATATATGACCGCCACTACAACGCACAAGTAAGCTCCATCACCAAAACCTCCACCTATGAACACTTGCTACTGCTCGAACAGGGATTAGCATAGCTCAACCCATGCCCAAACTTAAACACCGGATTCCTCGTATCAAACGGCACATCTTCCATCTGCGCTTCCACAGCCTCCATAGAACTGGGCAAATCAAATGGCAGCTTTCCCTCAGGCGCGCTCACACCAAAAACCACATCCAAGAAGGCATTGCTGTCGCTCCCGTAGCTAGCAAACACAGCTTTGGCCTGCTCAATAATCTCGGGAATAACTGCAGGACGATCCATCACAATATCCACGATTGTCGGTACTGCTGAGTATATCTTAGCTTGACGGGCTTTCTCAGTGTCGTTGAATGCAAGAGAGCCTGCATGCATGTTTGCCTCAAAGCCTCCTGGGCGAGGTTCGTAGGGCGCGTTGTACCGCAGAAGAGCATAGTCTGCTTCTTCGGGGCTGTCGACGACGGTGTAGTTCCATGATTCGACGAAGGTGGTGTTGAACCCTTCGATATAGAACTTTGTGCTCTTTTCAATCTTCTTCAAGGGGACAATGTCTTCGTCGTTGCTGAGGAGAGTATATGATCTCCTCTGTGCCTCTCTGCCCAGACGGACGAAGTAATCATTTCCGACAACTCGGCCAGCAGACTCAGGGTCAACGAAAGGATTGTCAAATAGGCCAAGAACGAACTTTTCTCTCAGAAGGCGGCGAACCGAGACATCAATCCTATCCTCTGATACAATACCTTCTTGGACAAGTTGAACAATCAATTCTGGGCGCTCCTCGCCTCCAAACTGGTCACAGCCGGCGTCCAGGATCCTTGCCGCTCTCTCAAGCTCAGTAAGATTTTCAACACCCCAAGCACGGGCAGGCATATACTGCCCCGCGATATACCCATCTGTAATGAGACCCCAGTCTGTCAATACAATACCCTCAAACCCGAGCTCATTGCGCAATAACTCAGTCACAATCCGCTTGTTGAATGAGAAAGCGACCGGGTCGTACTCAGTACCAATGGGCCTGGAATAATACGGCATAATCTCAGTTGCACCGGCAGCGATCGCCGCTTTGAAAGGCTTCAGGTGCTCCTCCAGATTATTTCCCGGGTATGTTTGGTTCTTCCCGTATGCGAAGTGAGAGTCTTCGCCGTTCTCAACGGGGCCACCTCCAGGGAAATGCTTCGTAACCGTTTTCACGGACTGAGGACCGAGCTTGTCGCCTTGGAAACCCTTGATATACTCGACGAGGAGCTCACTAGTAAGGGTGCTGTTTTCACCCCAGGTGTTACTAATACGAGCCCATCGTGGCTCGGTGGAGAGATCGACCTGAGGGTGCAGTGCCGCGCGAATGCCAACCGCAATATACTCCTCCTTTGCCACTTCGGCGAATTTTCTCACGACGTGAGGGTCCCGAAGTGCAGCCAGGCCAATTGATTCCGGCCATTGGGAGAATACTCCTGCCTTGAACCCGGTGCCCACATTTTCCGTAAAGGAATGACGAGGATCAGTTGACACGGTGACGGGAATTCCCAGTCGCGTCTGTAATGCTAGCTCTTGTATGCGATTGATGAATTCAGCTGTCTCCGTGGCGTTTGTGATATCGCTGGCGAGGTTGAAGTGCGTCATGTATTTTTCGCCGATCATGTTGCTGGTGCTGTTGTGGGCGTTGTTACCGCTCCCTTCGTCGTCGAGGGGGCCGTCCGATAGTCTGGTGTGAAACAGTTGGCCGGCTTTTTCCTCGATTGTCATGCGGGCTAGTAGATCATCGACACGCTCGTCGATGCAATACGAGGCATCTTTGTAGATCGGAGCGCTGTCATTGCGTCGCAATAGGGAATGACCTCTAGGCACGTAGGGTCTGGTGCTTAGGGCTTGACACCCTGTAGCAAGGGCTGTCAGGCTCGCTACCGCACAGTCAATCCGCATTGTGAGTACAATATGAGAACGATGGACCCTGTCACTAACGATCTATGCTCAAATATCCATCCTTCCATCAAGGAGGGATACTCACCTTTTTAATAAAGAGGCCTTGGCAAATGAAGTAACCCCCGCAACTAGCTTCAAATACATCGCTTTCTCCATATCTACTCAAATCCCTCATGACCTATGCAGCCAAGACAACGGCAGGTACTATCGGCACTGCGAGTCATTTTTCTGTGATGAGAATACTAGTCTGGTCCTTACACAGGCTAAATCCATTCTCACCATTTGAAGATAGTCTCGGGACCACCTCGGCGAAACATTTATAATCGTCACGGCTTCTTGCAACTAGCGGCGTTAGGATATATGCAATTATACTATGTAAACGCCTTACCGTTTCATTCTGATACGTAAAAGCCATGGGAATCCTGAGAAGGATTCGACATCATACCGACAATTACGTCAATTATTGTGCGAGGAATTGAATAGACCAACTGCGGGGACCCCGCATAAGTGCTCAGCCTCTCCGCATACAAGGTTTTGTGGAGCCGACTTGGCTTTGTGGGGATATTACGTGACATAGATGGGAGTCTCTCGTAATGGGACTCTTAGGACTCGCATAGAGCGGGGTTAAATGTTACCCTACGTGTGGGCCAGCAGTTGATATTTGTATGGTGTCGCTGAGATATAGCATGTTGGCACTAATAATGTAATAGAACCAAAAGATCAACCATGCCAAATAAAATATAAACGGCATAAGCATTGTCATCAAATACCGAAATCGTCCACTGCTGTCATCCATCAAATCTTCTTCTTCTTCTTCTTCTTCTTCTGCAGTACGCATAGTGTCCATTCAAACAGCCATGACCCAAGGTAAACATCAAAGGCCATCCGGAATAAGCAGAATTAGCCTCTTTTGGTCTTTCTCAAATACAGCATAGGCTGACTCAATGAACCTATTACATTACTCCACTGATAGGAAAAGTGATTCTGACTAGGTCCAGAAGGCTAGTTAAGACCGAATTATGGAACCCCTTATTGATGGAGTTTCATCGGAGACGAACTAAGTTCTGAGTTGCTGGCTAATAACGCCGCACTATCCCTTTGAGAAGAAAATTCTGGTCATACCAAGATTCATCAAACAATTTGAGGTCAGGGATGGAGAGACCACTCTTGTCTCTAGGTATTGTTATTCATGCTGAACAAATCCCCTGTGACAGGGTATAAGATAACCCTCGCACCGCCATACCTCCAATTCTGATCCTGCACGACGTGTGCAGCCATGGCGAAGAAGCACTCCCTTAAGCTTGGCTTGCTGGGATCCCTTGCAAGGGAGTGCTATGCTTGATAACTGGAGATATCTGACAGCTCCTTGGTCCCGTCCTCTTCAAGAAAATGGCCTCCTCGTAGGTACAAGCGCAGCCGTGCGGCGTGCAGTACCTGTCGGTAAAGAAGTGCAGAAGCCAAGCACTCACCACATGCACTTATTTTGAATCCCTTTTCAACAAAGTTGTTGGACACCACTACAGAACACCAGTCCCCATACTGCTCCAACTTTGCAGCATGTCGAAAGAACCCCAGAACCTGACCATTATTATCCGTTATCGACTCGTCCCATATCTCCCTATGGCTTATGGTCTTGAAGTCCTGGCGTGGGTACAGTCCGAAAGCTTGTTTGCCCATACGCAGTTTCTGCAAGCCCCACCATAGAGTTCAGGAGAGACACAACTCTTGAAAATTCACCCGGAACGCATAGAGTGCAACGTTCTGCTCTGGCAAATTTGACTCCACGTTCCTGAAGAATGAACGCGGATGCCTGATGGTCGTCACCCATGCTCCTGGTCCGTGCTTCGGATCGCAGGCCCACATATACCACTCTCCAGGCTATCAATGGATCCTTGCCCCATAAACAGCGAGCCCTGATCAATTGTATAGGTAACTCGCGTCGTCGCTAGAGATGCGCAGTCGAGAGTGTAGCCCACATGTCCCTTCGGAGTACACAGTGAAAGGATTATTCGTATAAACTGGGAAGCCTCGCTGGGCTTCACCTGCAAGTATGAATATCTCCAGCTTCTTTGTTGGTTTGCCAACTAGCACTCAAGGCGGGCCTCATCCAGGTACCATATCACCTGTCCTATATCAACGTTAGCCACCCATATTGATTGTATGTGTAATCACATCTATCCACAAACCAAGGAAATGGCGCTCATTTCTTGACCACGGGTTGTCCGAGTCAGTGGTCCAAGATGTTTTTATCTCACCAACAAAGCGCATTGGCACTTTGGACATCCGCCAATACCATGTCAACCCCGTGTCTATGCAAGACAGGTGCGATCTCCTGGAATACATTGGCAACTAGTCGCCCAGCCTGACCGGTCTCATTGGCAACATTGTACCATTCACGCAGTGGTTCGCTATTGAAAGTGCCGTCATCAGCTGGCTCAGTAAAGAAGTGGTTATCCCACGTATCCATCTACTAAAGCCTGCCCATTGAGAGAGTTCACTTCCTTCTATGAAGTATTGACGACGAGGTATACCGGTACTGTTATCTTCATAGCGAAGCTCGGCAATTCGACTGAAAACAACTTTCCGCTGCGTAGTGAGGTCCATCTTGAGTCTAGTTTCTATCAAGTGAGAAGCTTTGAGATGAGGGCTTAGTATTAATAAACAATAGAACAACGCCAAAAGGTAGTACCCAAGGTTGACTGGGTACTTCGAGGTTTTATAATCACTCTATGGCTGTCCGACCAGTGAATACCCCTACAATTGATTGAAAACCTGTTTAGTTGCAAGAATTTAATTTATCCACTCGGCTGCCTAATTCTAGGTGAAAGCGCACAATATATATAGCACTTATAGACATCCATAACCGTGAATCTGAAGGATAACTACGGACCACGAAACTGTGAAGCAAAACCGGTTTTCTGATACTATACAGTATCCTGCCATGATTGGAGATTGCCCACATCTCAATTGAATCGTGATCTATCCTATATCTAGCTAAACTCGCACATTGGACCTTATTATCCTTAGCAAACATATTATATATCAATTCATAAATATTGCAGTTGATGATATAGAAGATTGGCATCGCAAGATGTTATCAGAGTTACCAGGCGACTTAAATTCGCGTAGCCCAACTGCTTCGCTGCTAGTCAATCCCCCCTCATCATATGGTTCACTTGTCAGCTACCTATTTCATTACTAGGTATCAAAGAAATTGCGCCAGATGATAAACTTCGTAGGCAGGCTAACCAACACAACGTCAATTCAATACTGGCCTTCAGCGGGGTAGACCAGCTCTTTCTACTTACCTTAAGCTCGTTGTGAGCATCCTTTTAAGTTTATTTACAGCAAGTGAATTCTTGGATGAAGGTTCGAGTACCAAGGGTTATAATTCCGTCTTGCTTCATCATACTGCTGTAATTGAAGGAACACCCCACACCTCTGCTTTTTTTATGTATTTTGTTTGAAGCTTTATCTTTTGAAAACTGCCCTTACATTGTGAAATATATCAGTATGAATATGTAGAGAAGTATCACCATCCAGGAACAAGAGTTCAAGCTCTTGGACATAATATCACTAAAAATATCGGAAGATCTTTACGATATAAGTGTGGTTCACAACGCACAACGCGTATCTGACGGAAAGCTGGTGATCATTAAACTGCGCTATCAGTAAGAAACACTGTATCCCATTCTCTCAGTTATTCGTTTCCAGAAAGACAGATAGGATTCTAACGTCTCACAAGGCTTCCTTTTAATCCGAGAGAAGTACCCTCAGACGTCCCCGTCATCATTGAGGACGGTAAAAGGGACTTTCGCATGGAATGTCGTTCGCTACAAGAAAATCAAATGTTAGGCGTTCCTATTTACCTTAGCCATCAAGAGCTTATACAGGAGGGCGAACATTCCTGGTATCTTCCCGGCGGGTATTTGAATGCCCTAGCCATGGAAAGAGTGCCAGGTGAACCGGTCACCCATTTGAGACTTACTGCGACAGAAGCAGACCTCATCAAGACACAGTTGGCGAAGATGTTTAAGTGAGTTAATGTGCGCCATCTTTTAAATGGATCACATAGGTAACATAGTGTATTTATGGTTTTAGCATCATGCGTCGCAAGGTGTATGATGTTAGTGATCCGAACACCGAGCATATCTTCTTCGATCGTAAGACACAGCAGACGTATGCATCTCTGGTTTATGATTTTCTGTCAATTCAGATAAGCTAATGGCTGTATTAGATACTTCATAGGCATGTCCGCTGTGCTGAAGGGCGAGGTTATGTGCCTCGATCCAATCGTGAAGACCTCTAAGAAAGTGACTATGTTCTGTGTTGACTCTTTTGTTATTCGCCAGTAATCAGCCAAATCAAGGCATGGGAGGTCATATCATGCCTGAGCTAGATCGGGACGATAACATGTGCAATCCATAATTAAAACTCAAGTTTATCAAACAACCGAGATATCCCCTAGTTCATGAGATGCTCAAACAGTGGCTATGCGATAGATCCAGGCACTATGTCCCAGGCAGCCCATTGTGATAAACAGCACCCCAAAGGCCACCATTAAGGGACACAAGCATCATTTTCCTGCACTAGAAGGGCTCCTAAGTCTCACCGTCAGGGGTACATTGGCCAAGAATGGGGTGTGAGTGGCTCGGAGGAAAATGGCAGGTGGAGAAAGCCAACACCATAGTAGAGACCCACAGGCCATTCACCTCCGAGCCAATGGACACCTTGAACCTGCTTCCAGGGTGGGCTTCATGCCTCAGGCCACAGTGCATCGTCAGGCGCACATGGCATATCAGCCCTATGCAGCTGGAACCACAGTGGCTGAAACACCATGATACATATGATCGCAATGCTAGCCATATCAATTAAGCTTGTATATAGGTACCTGATGTCTTCATATGGTTAGTTAATTTCATAGTTCACCAAGCTCTAGTTCTGTCGAGCCCACCAATCACACGAGCGTTTCAATTTAGCCCCAGAATCTAATCGATAACGAACCCACAGGCCTACTAGAGACTATTATATAGGATTACCAACAGTGTAGAAGTTCGGGCACGCTATGTCGTTGTGGGTCTATGACCATTCAACTCCGAGACCTCTGTTTATGACGATCTATATCATCTCCGAGCGAGCGTGAACCAGTATAAATATGGCATTGTTCCCCTTGCAGACTGCATGCGTTATATTAGAGGGCGGGGACAACCAGTGCACTACCACAGAGCTTGTCTGGATTCCACAATTTCCTCATAATGATGTATTCTGGTGCTTTATCTCTGACATTGGCCACCACTTTGGCTAACGCTGTTGCGATTATTCCCCGTGTAACGGCGACATCCTTAACCACACCGTCCTCAGTAGCGGTTCTGAATAACCCTATAGCCCGCCCTTGCATGGCACCTGGTGTCGTCTGTCTGAAGCAACATGCCGCTAACCTCCCATATCCCTTCCACCGCGCTGCTCCCGACGGCAGAAACATCCCCACCTATGGAGACACCGAAGTCCCTGCAGATGCCTCCTGGAAAAATGTATCAACGGCCGACTTCATCGTCTTTGACGAGTCCCGTGCAGCAGATGTCCTGGGAGACTCACCCAGCGTGGATTTTGTCCTCTCCGTGGACGCTAACCACATTCACGAGGGGCCCGTTTTCGTCCCAACCCAGAACCGAATCTACTTCTCGGAGCTCTCAACAAACCTCCCACAATTTACCATCGACCTCAATCAGGATCCTCCCTCTCTTTCATACTTCACCGCCGACCCACCCATCTACATCCCCAACGGAGGCTTCTACCACAATAGTACAGTCTACTTCTCCGTGGCAGGAAGCAATACCTCAATCCCCGGCCTAGGCGAACAACGACCCGGAATTGTCACCTTAGATCCAGCAACCAACAAGTCTACAACACTATTGAATAACTACTATGGTTTGACCTTCACTGACTGCGATGACCTCATTGTCGATCCCGGAACAGGCTTCATCTGGTTCACAGCCCCTTATTACTCCTGGTGGTTGGAACTCGCCGATATACCCCCACAGACCAAGTCCGGGACATACCGATTCGACCCTGCAACAGGCTCAACAGTCATCGCCAACGACGAGATGTTGTCCCCCAACGGAATAGCACTCAGTCCCGACCGTCGACACATGTACATCAGCGATTCAGCAGCCTCAGGTCTCTCGGCGCCGATCTCCCCCGACGTGCCCAGCCCCGGCGGAGCGGGAATCTTATACAACGTTACTGGTACACGCGCAATTTATAAATTCGATCTTGTTGATGATGGTCGAGCTATCATCAATAAGAGGCCTATATACTATGATGTCATTGGTTCTGTTCCGGATGGACTCAAGGTTGCCCGCAATGGGTACGTTGTTACTGCGACTGGGAATGGATTGAGCGTGATGGATGAATATGGGGATATGATTGTGCGCGTGCAGACCAATTTCACGGTTAATAACTTTGTCTGGACGGATGCTAATGAGTATCGGGAGGTATGGATGGTTGGTATGGGTGGTGTTGCTCGTTTGAAGTGGGGATTGCAGGGTCAGGAAGTTGTTTGATTCTTCATTCTTTTAAAAGTAGTCTTTCGATTGTATATATATTGACTGGACATAATTCGTTGAGTTCCAAGACCTTTAGGCACCCTCTCAGGCTCTGTTATACTATCGTGACTCACGATACCCTAGCGCTAGGCAGTCGCCCTTAGCTACCAAGCAGTACTCACGACACGAGCTATTCAAAACTCATCCAATACCTGAACGCTACATGAATACATCTAGAACAGCACACACGCCGAAATTTTTCAATCTCAGCCATGTTCCAATGGCTGACTGATCGGTACACAGGCACTACATTACCTCCCTCCCGCGCCAGTTACAAAGTCAAAGGCGATACCATCGTCAAACAAACCCTTACTAGGCCCAGGAGTATGAGCCCATGGGCTATCATCGAAGTATACTGCGACTTGCATTTCCTCGGATACGACTGGATTCTTGAAGGGTCTCAGCTGAACCAAACCGATCATAATGTCATAAGGGAGATCAACGTACCAATAGGTGTTACGACAGAGAATAGAATCGAGGGAAAGGATGCTCTCCTGTCTAGTCTCGATCTCAAAGACCTGAGCCTAAGAGTTGGCGAGGAGCAAAAGGATTTCAGCGAGAGGGAAATCGGTGCTATAGCTTCCGAGAGGCGATCCGTCACGGTCAAGGCACATAGCAACATCTTCCACTATCAGAAGAGGTACAATTTTCTAAGTCGGTTATGGCCCTTTGTATATGCCCATGATAGACTGTGGGTTGCGGCTTTGCCTGGTACTACGAAGCCCAGCACTGCAGATACTGCATTTTCTGTGATGGCGGATGAGTTTCTTGTCGTTCCTGATAAACTGGTAGGAGAGGGGAAAGTAACTACCGTCGAAGCTGCAAAGGTTTGGAGGATGGGTAACTTTCCACTTCGGCCGGGTCCCCCTAGCCTTGAGGATGAGCGCATCATGTCAGAAGTTAAGCTACTGCGTGCTACAGGATACTCGGTATCCCCGAGCTGACGCGGTTTCTTTACTAATCTCTATATTGATCAAGTGTTGCATGGCTTCCAGGCTGTGGACCTTCAGAAGTTGGTATTTTTACTACTACTACTACCTCCTCTTGTCTTCTGTGGCTATACCTCATGTATTTATAGTGTAGTGTAAGGAAACTAAAAATGAATAGAATTTGTATTCTCAATGATGGTAGAGCCCTACTTTTAGCTCCCACGATCTTATAAGATGGTCACGAATATCCAGAATATGTACGAGCACTTGACCTAGTCCACTACATCTGGTGGAAGTAGAACCACGTAGTCCAAAGGAGCAGGTTCAACGCCGTCGGGCACGCCGACAATTTTCAACTGGTCACCATTCTCAATTTCCACGCCCCGGAACGTGATCCGGGTAGCGGAATGGCCGTCAATATAGATCGAAGGTGTATGCCCCAGAGTGTCCTCGCTGTTCCCCTCCCATTGTCCCACAACGCGGTCGTTAACATAAACTGTCCAGTCGGATTTCCCACCATACATGTCATAGTAGTTAACACCGAGGTCATAGGTGCCCGAAGGAAATTCGAGTTTCGTCTGAGCTGTGCCAGTGGTGGAATTTGAAGTTGTAACCACCGCTTTATAATTAGATGCGGCCTCAAAAGGACTAACGGTATACGGTTCATAGCCGTCCAAGGTCATAGACTCCGCTTCCACGCGCCATGGATGATGGCCCACTCGTTCCTGTTCATCTGAGATCCCCGACATGTTCCAGTAAAAGTTGTTGATGGCGTCCCTCCATACAAGAGAGTGCCCAGCCTGGTAAACTAAGCGAGACAGTACGTCATTGTAGCGTTGCTGATCAATACGACCTTTAAGAGATTCCCACTGAGATATGAAACGGTGTGCTGTCTCTGCACCCTCATAGTGTGCGTCGTAAAAGTGTTGGATGACGGTTTTACCGGAGTGGAGACGGTGGGTATACGGAACGTGGTGGAACCACAGCAACAGGTCATCCGGCGTGCTATCGAGGTCCTCATACACCTGTGCAATTTCGGCTGGATATTGGCCTGCATTCCCTGTTCCATTCTTAACGGTGCGATCCATGCCAATGGTGTCGTGATCGGCGCGGGTCCATTGCCCCCAGCCATTATTATCCTGCGATGCGGGGTTGGGTCCGTAATGCGTGTAAAGAATATCAGTCAACGTCTGAATGCCCAGATTGCCTGTATAATTCTCGTACGCGGGCCACGATGCCATAGACATGTCAGTGATGGTATCCAAGACATTTTGATCACGTCCAAAGGTAAGGCGAATCCAGTCCTGCAGGATGCCTTGTGAATCGTCCGTGGGACTCCAAGCCAGGCGGCCATAAGCATACAAATTAGACATTGCTAGATGGCTGCCTAACCATGTCGTGTTCGTCCCAACATTAACCACCGCTGCCCATCCGCCTAGTTGGCGATCGAACCGTTGCCCCGAGACTATGTCGCGAACAAGTGACGGCTGATGGTCAACGCGGAGGTCAAAATCTAAAAGCTCTTTCCACAGTGGAGATAAATAGACTAGGTGATCCTGCTGACCTAAATATTCTTGGGTCACCTGCAGTTCGATCGCCACGTTGGTTTGGTAGAGATTGGCGAACAGAGGAGAAACCGGTTCACGGACTTGGAAATCAATGGGCCCGTATTTTATCTGCAGGATCACGTTATCCTCAAACTGGCCATCTAGTTCCTTGAAAAAGTCCACTTGTGCGTTGGCTCTGTCATTTGTCCAGATCGATTCGTTAATATGATGGTCGTAAACAAACGTGCGAAACATAAGGATCCCGCCGTGCGGCTGAAGGGCTTTGGCAAATACATTGGCTCCCTCAGCTAGTGTGCGATTGTATGTATCAGGACCAGGCTGTCCTTCAGAGCTGGCTTTTACCAGATACCCTGCCATATCTGGCACGCGGTCATACAAGCTATCGGTAATGTTGGCCCACCAGGAGATGACGGACGGATCAAGTGGGTCGTAAGTGCCTAGGCCACCTAGGGTATCTGGCGAAGCAAAGTTGAGGGAGATGCCGATCTGGATGCCATACGGCCGAAAAACATTTGCAATGCGAGCCAAGCCATCCATGTTCTGGGAAGTCAAGAGGGTTGCATTGGCATTGACGTTGTTGACGATAACACCATTGATTCGGATCGACGCTAGAAGGCGAGCATACTGTTTGACACGGGATAGATCCTCAACAATGTGGCCATCTTCGAAGAATATGGATGGCCCAGCATATCCACGCTCGATGCTCCCATCCATATTATCCCACTGGTTCACCCATCGAACTGGTGCATGCGCACTGGTAGAATAATCGACGTGAGAGAAGTTGCCCTGCGCAAGGAGCGAGAGATACTCGAAAGCTCCGTACAGTGCACCCCTTTCATTTTCTCCTATAATTTGCACGGTATCACCATAAGCCCGCAGCCAGAAGCCATCAATGCCAAGAGACGGGACTTCGGAACTTCTATTGCAGGCTTGGCGGTATTGCTCGAGGGTAGCGACCAGAATCGATGAGCGCGAACCACAGCTGGAGCGCTTGATAGGCAATTGCTTGCCAACGATGTTCTCCAGTCCAGCTTGCAGCTCCTGACTAGCAGTACCTATAGGGCCTGAGTCGGTGCTATTCAACGTAACAATGCTCGACGGTAACGACCGCTGGCAGCGTTTGTCGCACTGCACAGGAGCATATCGTAGCCATCCATTGAAACCGTTCTCTGCACCCGTAAGAGATACGAGCCACAGTAATACGGTCAGAAATGACCAGCGCATGATGTTGATGTTCTAGAGTTGGCTCATCTCACAGAGCAATTGGAGTGATTTAAATACCGAGATCTGCATCTTGCTCAATTCCCGATACGGATCCCCACGCTAACAATACCCATGAATTCAGGCTATATTAATCCGGGGTAAACGTGGGGTCATGACAGACCATTTGCACCCATATTTTACTCTGTAAAGTAACTTGGCAAGTAGACGGGGAAACGTCATTGCGGGGAAATTTCCATGAATCAGACATGATTTTAGCCGGAAAGCTAGACGATCCTCGGTGATAAACGAGTGGTCGCGTTAGAATTTCGCCGATGTTCGGACTGGTTATTCCGGGCTCCAACCTAGTGTCATGGAGATGCCGAAGTGGAAAAATAAAATTTAGAGGATGCCAAGTGGAAGAGACAACAGTACTAATTAGGAAGAATTGATGCTTCCCCAAAAGGCCGGGGATCCATACTGTGTACAAACACGGGTCGCGCTATTACCGAACAGGAAATTGGGGCATGCTGACGCCAGATCATGTGACCCCTTGTTCCCGTTTTGGTCTGTTTCTTCATTCGTTTCCAGTGACTTGCCGTCACCAGACAATAGCACTATGCCTGGATGCCAATCGCAGACAGAATGAGTACTGTCGCTAGGAATTCATTTCGCGCCCGTGCGGTACATTCTCCTCCCAGTTGCGTGCCAAAGGCCACGGATTAACAACCATTAGTGCGACAACTGCCGAGCCCGAAAGGTACGTGAATTTAGCAGCCGTTTCAGACCCTTCAAGCACGCACCTAACAAACAGCAGATCAAGTGTGACAAAGCCACTCCATGCTCCAGCTGTGGTGCATTGGGGATACCTTGCAGGGTAGCCGGTATCTCTACTACCAGCAGTAGCAGTACCAGCATCCCAGAGCGGCGGAATGAGTCGAGCCATTAGTAAGCCAGCATTGAAGGTGCCCTTACATGCTCTTGACGTTGACTATGAGGATAGTGAACAAAGGCTCGAGGCTCTCCAAGAACAACTCGCCGTTATCAATCAAACACTTGCGCAAATCACACAGTCTTCGGCTCCCGGTACTACTGGTTTGGTTTCCGTTCCCGAATCATCTACTCATGCCACACTACCGTTCGAAGGGCAGTCGTCCTTCCACCATGAGACACTGCTTGCTAAGGATGCGGCACTGTCCGCTATCTCTACTTCCCACAATAGTGGGCTGAATGACCATGTGTCCGCCGTCCTGTCGTCTTTGAAGAACAGCCTCGCGGAAGAACATCCGTCTAACAATGGCCAACCGACAGAGACGAGTTTAGCATCATCATCGCAAGACCCAAAGCCATTGCTTCCGGTAGATCTAGTTGTCGCGGTAGTCAGGGCTGTAAAAGGTATGGGTGATCTCTTCCTGCCCTTCATCTCGTCGGCTGACTAGATAGCAAAACCTCCGTTTTTTCTCGTCAGCCATTCTTGGCGAGACTTACTCCAAGTCGAATCTCTTTGCCAATCCATCTACTTCCCAATTAATCCGGTCCCTGCTGGTTCGTTGACTCTTTTGTATGGCCTTCTGTATTATATCATTCGCGATTATCTCCATGAAGGACATCCGGACCTCGCGCGGTATGACCTGGCATCTAGTGTAAGGATCTGCGAACGTCGCTTCTATTTAGGGTTGAACAGCTATGAGCTCATGGCGGACCCAACAATTGAAAAGATACAATCACTCTTAATCGGGGTAAGAGACGTCAGTACAACCCCGAACTTCTGCTGACACCAGCAGATAATCAAAGCCCAGGAAGAATTCGATATCCAGCGCTGTTGGACATATTTATCTCTTGCGTTCAATATGTGCCAGACTATTGGTTTACATCGGAATTCCACTACCAAAGGGGACGCGTCTACCCTCGCCGAGACGAAGCGGCATGTCTTTTGGTTGCTTTACACCATTGATAAGAATATATCCCTGAATCTGGGGTTCACCTCACACTTCCAAGATCATGATATAGACGCAGACCTTTTTACCCCTTCAGATCATCACCAATATCGCTCATGGGACCTAATGACCCTCGTCACGGCTGAGTTCGCGACGATCCAAGGAAGGGTCTATGATGAACTATACTCCATTTCTGCCTCCACGGCCAGCGACGAGAAGAGGTTAAATACCATTGAGAAGCTTTCTGTGGACCTGATTGCTGTTCGAGACAAATTGCTCGCGGTAGGCCTTTTAGTGAAACCCAATGCACCAGCAGCTGACTCCTTCCCAGATTGATGTCAGTGGGGGCCTCTATGCGGACTCACTCCATGGCATGGCTGCATGTGCTGACTTCATCACCTACTCGGTGCTGACGGTTATTTATCGAGCCGAAACACGGCCACGCAATGCCATGGCGATCTCATCCCGATGCTACGAAGCTGCCACACTAGCTTTGCACAGCCACCTAAAATGCTTCACCTATTTCCGGGGTCGTCAAACCCATAAGCAAATTGAATACGTTCATTGGTTAGCACATTAGACTTTTGGGTTCGAAAGCCGCTGACACGCATACAGGATTCTTCTCTATCCATCCTTTGCACCGTTTGTGATTGTCTTCACACATGCGATTACCACTGCCAGCAACGCTGACCTCAGTCTCCTCCAGGAGACGGTCAAGTCTCTCGACCTCATCAAGGGGCTATCTCGTGGGTCAAGGCATCTTTATACTATTTGTGAGGCTTTTGCCAGAGCGGCACAAGTCCTTGTGGAATCTCAGCAGACTCTGATGGGTCTGGAACAACACCAGGATGGCTCACTTGTCATTCCTAGTACGATGGATGGCCCGGCCAACATTTCTCTACCAAATGTTCCGTGGCCGGAAGACACATTCGACTCTACAATGAGCCAGGACGACATATCAATGTTTTTGAACGACTTCATCGGGGCAAACCGATCGGTGATGGATATATTGAATTCTAATTACATGAACGACACTTTAGGCTAACAACCTGGCACTTAACCCCCAATATCCATTGCTATCTTACACACCAAAGAGATACTCCCCTCCATCACGAGCTGGAATTGAACTTTAGATTACATACTATAGTACTCGATTAGTTTCAGTCAGGTTGAGCGCAATGCGTGACGACTTACTGGAATGAACAGGTATGGGACCCGGCGTTCGTATTCCGCCCACGCCTCGCCGTATCTTTCCCGGCATCGCTGGATATCCCGAATGACGCGGTGGATAATCATTGTCGTGAAAAACACCGAGTAGAACCATGGGAATGGCGAGTTGAATCCTGTAATCAGCCCCCAAGAAAAGGCGAAAAACCAATCGCAAGTATAGTGCACTTTGCGTGCCATACCATCTATATGTTCCGTCAGCATGAGCAGAGGCTATTAGTGTGTTCCTGTCCTGTCGAAACTTACACCATCCGCTGCACAAAATGGAGTCACCCGTTACGGTAGGAATCTTGTCGGGGTTTTCGATATATTTCCAGGGAAGTTGAGGGAATGTTTTCCGGTCAACCCAGAACCCGCGCTCCTGGGCTCTAAACATATTCTTCTGGCTGTTGCATGTGTCCCAAACCCAGTAAGCAAAGAGATACATCACGAACAGTGCAGCCAGCGCAACTCTATTCCAACGATAGGTTGATGGGTCGTGCGACGCGAGGTACAGGGTGCAGTGGCAGTAGCTCATTGGCACCCCTGCGAGGTTCCAGAAAATGAGCATAAAGCCCCATTTCTCGTAATACATGTCCCTATATGTGGTTAGTTCCAACTGCTTTCCGCGGGAGAATTGACAACCGGACTTACCAACTGGTGATAATCAACTCTTCTCCTTTGGCGCACGCGTTGGCGTACAGGAAGTGTGCCATCAACACGAAACACACCTCGCCCGAAACATAGCCCAATTCTTCCCATTGCTTCAGCGCTGTGGCCAGTGACAGGAGAAACAGGATGTACCAGGGGATTCGGACTTCGAAAAACATCTTCATGTCAAGCCATTTGAACAGCCGAGGGTTCAGCTCGGCACCCATGAAGAAGTCATACATATGTGAGCCGGTCATGCGATGTTGCGCCCCCCTGGCCAATGCCGACACATAGGCGACTATGGAGACCAAGAACCCTGAACAGATAGCCACCGACATAATCGAGCCGAATTCGTTGATCAACGTATCAAGACGAAAGACCCCGGTAAAGTGCAAGGCCAACGAGCCAGCAATGGTTATGTACCAGGCTGATACTGCCGAACAATAGTAATCGAGCTGCTTCCCGTTCAGATGAGGCAAGCACTTTCCTTTCCCGTATACTCCGGGCAGATAAATGTATCCGATTCCTTGTAGGATCAGGAAGGTCCAGTAGATGGTCCATGCTCGGCGATGAGGGAACGCGTGGGTGTACGCAAGGTCGTAAAGATGATACAGGAAATCACCGATGGTCTCGCCATTCTGCGGTGTTGGAAGATGGCCATCGTATAATGTCGCACCAATGTACATGTAGTACATAAGTAAAGGAAATCCCAACATCAACGCTGTCACTCCGGCCGAACCACCGAACTCCATATGAGTTTCTGGCGGAGACGAAGGCTTCGATACCGGTTTCTCAGAGCCATTGGCTGACCCATTTGCACGACGGTTTCGGGGCATATCTACTGGCTGGCTTTAAAATCCAGTTAGTGCCTTGAATCCCAAAATGTGTTGTGCGCTGTTCGGTTCATCTGTAGAACAATATATAAGTTGTCGGGTACTCACTCATTGTTGGCCGAACTAGATGCCGACATTTTGTTCCCTTTCGCACACAAAGCGAGACTTTGAATTACCCTTGGCAAAGCAGATTCATCTTTCCTGCCTTCACTATTTAACTGAGTCCTGGAGCCCCTTACTTTACTATTATCACCCACCGAAAATCGTGTGATATTCGGTTTCCGTGCTCTCCGCGGTCGCCGCGGCGGCCTCGGACCCACCCGGAGTACTAACCTACTAGGAAATGATCTTATTTTAATTTCTTTTTTTGTATCAAAAAAGAGAAAAAAAGAAAAAAGGAGAGAAATGGATAATCATTTTCCCATAAAGCATGGTTATGTCTCAACCCGATGTGAGGACATTGCCGATTTTCCAACGCTGTCTCGAGTAACTTCAGGTCAAGGCTAGCTACTGATCTAAAGCCAGTTAAGTCGTCGTGCAGAACATGATGCGTTGGACTGGTCACAATACTAGGAGGCCACCTAACATTACCTGGACAATAATTTGTAGACGTATCTTTTGAAACATGCTTACCTCCCGCCTTAGTATACCGACGTACAAATCAAAATAACCAGCTATTCAACTTGGATCCTCGAAAAAGAACGTGAGCAAACTTCGTCAGATCAATATTACTCTACTTCTAAAAATCAAGTAGGGTGGCTAGACTCGATAATCTCTGCATAGCAAATCTTATTAACGAAAAGCTGGTTGGATGGGCACGTTCTAGCCTCGGTGGACAACCAATGAATACAAGTCAGTCTACCGCTGACGCGCGGGCTAATGCACTCAGCTCTGCAGTGTAACGCAATAGGTATCCTGTCAATGGGTATCAGTAATGCTGACGGACGCAAGGTATGAGCCTTGTCATCAGATCACATTCTCCATGGCGTTGAACCCAGCTTCTTTGGAAATAACCAGGGAGAATACCCGAATGGCACCTTCATCCATTTTTCTGCCATCATGATGTACAGTTTAAGCACTTTGGTGCTTCTAGGGGGTATTCTGGGGCTGTATGTCCTGTTGAAGTCAAAGGCACTACGAGCCCCTCTCCCTCCGGGTCCCAAAGGTCTACCCATTATCGGCAGTGTTGGTAGCGATCTTCCGCGTGGTGGTAAAGACTGGGAGCATTGGCTGAAGCATAAGGATTTGTATGGTATGGACATTACTCCTAGCCATCTCTTGTTCTGCGATGGGATCCTCATCTTGATCACCGTTAGGGCCCATTAGTTCGATCACCACAGCGGGCCATACTCACATTATTCTTAACGACGCCAATGTGGCAACGGAACTGCTGGAAAAGCGATCGGCGCGATACTCATCTCGACCGAGATTAGTGATGGCCAATGAGCTGTAGCTACCTCTTTCTTTATCTCCTAGACTGTATATGAACTACACAGGGGCCAATTAATAGTGTTGCTAATATTTGCGTACCTGCTTCCCTAGGTCTGGATCAGACATCTTTGTCACCGCGCAGAATGAACATGCTACCGTTCGTGCTCAACGAAAACATATACTTTCACAGCTACGCTCGGAAGAGGCGTTATTATCGTTTTACCCGCAGGTTGATACATTGATCCGACGCTTTCTGCTGCGGACGTTGCAGAAACCAGAGGAGCTGATCGATAATATTAAAACGTGAGGAATATGCAATCCTAGTACTCGGCGTCTACTTATTACCGGCTAATACGATCCGCAGAGGAATCGGGGGAGTCATACTGAAGGTCGCCTACGGTTATACCGTCGAGTTTCATAATCGAGATCCGCTCGTTGATCTCGTTAGAAAAACAGCCGTTGCATTCGGCAGGATAAATCAGCCAACAGGTTATCTGGTGGACAGTATTCCTGCCCGTAAGTCAACCTTCCTCGGCGTATACTCGGTGGTGGCTTACAAGCCTTGTCAGTGAAATATCTGCCGGGTTGGTTCCCGGGGGCTGGGTTCAAGAGAGAAGCCCAGGAGTATCGACGCGGATTCGATACATTACTCAATTGGCCGTTCACCTTTGCTCGGCGTCAGATGGAGGAGGGCAACTATGAACCTTCATTCGTTTCCAGGCTGATTGAGCAGAGAGGCTCGCTACTTAGCCTCGCGGAGGAGGTGGAAATCAAACACTCGGCAGCTGCAGTCTACCAAGCGGGGTATGATACGGTGCGTGCAGCTAGCGGAAAAGAACGCGTCACCGGGGTTGCTATACTGATTGAAGCTATAGACGGCATCTACCATCACATCCTTCTTTCTGGCAATGGCGCTGTTCCCTGCCGCACAGCACAAGGCCCAGGAGGAAATCGACCGAGTCGTAGGAGCGAGGCTAGCTACGCCTGAAGATCGGGTTAGATTGCCCTACGTTAATGCACTTATCAACGAGGTTCTACGCTGGAACCCAGTGGTTCAAATAGGCATTATGCACGCAGCCACAGAAGACGACATCTACGAGGGCTACCTGATTCCCAAAGGGGCCCCGATAGTCCCCAACATCTGGTGTGCTCCTTTCCCTTAGTTACGATGACATCGATTCTAATTACACGCTTCGTGACAGGGCAATTGCGCACGATCCCGACGTATACTCTGATCCCATGTCGTTCAGGCCCGAGCGCTTCTTAGCATCGGATGGACACACACCAGAACGTGATCCGCACACGCTGGTGTTCGGATTTGGCCGCCGTATTTGCCCCGGTCGTCCACTGGCGGACTTCAATAACTTTCTCACGATCGCACGATCACTTGCGGTCTTCCAGGTGCAAAAGGCTACGAAAGATGGCAAGGAGATTGACCCTATCGTAGACTATCAGGAGGGGATCATCGGTCACCTATCGCCCTTCGAGGTTAGCATCCGGCCGCGGAGCGCGGAACACGAAGACCTCATCCGTTCCATTGAGGTTGAATATTCCATTTCACGAGGTGACTCGGCGGCACTTGAGTCAGTCAGGGTATAGAGTATATACGTGCTTTGAATGTAGTCGTCCAGACTCTCTGTAGCATTTCAAGTTGCGGAATTTATTGCAGGCTATATGGAAAGGGAGAGTAAGGGGGTTTGCCGCCAGTCAGCTGGATAACTTGGCTTCCACTATATAAAACTGGCCATGTATATGTTGTCTCCCCGTATGATGTCGATATGTCGTACTTCGTACTAGAGAGGGGAAGCCATACCGCTTCGGGCTAGTGGGACGCTAGCCCCAAAACAGACTAGAAAGCATCATCTCCCTTCACCAATTGATCCATTTTGATACTATCTGCTTGCATAGTTCTGGATCGAACGCAATGAGGGATTTACCTTGCAAGGTGATGAATCAATATTTCTCTACGGATACACACTGTGGCTTCCACGATTGGTACCGACAAAGATCAAGATAAGCCGATGCAACGTGCTTGGATCCCCCCGAGTCTATTCACACGTCACGCATCCGCATCCATGGTAGGACCGTGTCTGCAACGACGGCCAGACAAAGTCTAGACGGACGTCTTGCGCGACGATTAAAATTCTGATGCAATCTTGATATCTAAATACGGTCTCAGTTGCTCGTTTCACTGGCCGATCGGTCGATCATGACGCAACCGGGTCAATGTGAAGATGAATCAATGGAACATGACGTCGATGGCTTCCTTCCCTGTTGGGAATGTGGAAAATACCCGAATAGTACCTTACGAGGATGCCATTGGTACCAAGCAAGATGATCCGGAGTGGATGAGATCTCTCATTCACAGATGCCCTATATACCTACCGTTCCTGTCTCCCGTCCAAGCCTAGTCTGAATCCTTCGTGGTGAAGTAAATACTCACCCCTCTAATTCCTTCATAATATTTATTCCATCTTGACCTACTAGCTCTCTGTACTATTCTATCTACATTCCTACATTCCTCTACCATCACCCTAACACGCAAAAATACATCATGAGAAACACAAGACGTACCGGTCTCAACATAGCATTTGTCTACGATCCAAAGGATTACTATGAATCCATAGGATTTTCCAAAAGTGAATGTGCTGACCTAGCGGACGATGTGACCATCAATGGCATAGCATCAGCCCTCGAGAGTCTCGGCCACCGCGTGATCCATGTTCCCGGGATCAAGACTCTCGTCAAGCATCTCTCAGCAGAGCATCACAAGCAATGGGATCTCGTCTTCAACTACAGTGAAGGCGTATTCGGCTCCGCTCGTGAGTCGCAGGTACCCGCCCTATTAGAAGCCTATCAGATCCCTTTTACCTTTTCCGACTCTGCGACGCTCGCGACGGGGATCGATAAGGGAAAGACCAAGGTGAGTTGTAGTAGGAAGCATTCTCCAGTACATACCAAATCCTAGAGTATCTGACACTAATTGGTATACTCCCATTATGTAGATGCTATTAGAACACTATCGAATCCCAACGAGCCCATTCCTCATTGTCCCCAAATCCGGGGAAGTCGTCGACTACGCCGCCCTAGAAGACCAATTACCGTATCCTCTCTTTGCAAAGCCAATCGCCGCATCTACATCAAACGGCATATCACCATCGAACAAAATTCTCCGAAAGGAAGATCTTCAACATGTTGTCGAAGACCTCCGCGCTGAATTCAAAGATCAAGAAATCCTCCTCGAGAAATTCCTAGACGGCCGCGAATTCACAGTAGCCGTTCTTGGGTCCGGGGATCGAGCCCGAGTACTAGGTGTCTCCGAGGTAACATGGTACAACCCGGAGGGAAGAAAAAGTGATGACCTCTCAGTCGACTTCGCAACGAGCTTCTCCAAGGCGGGCAGGGGCGTTGGGCATGACATGGGCCATGTTCATGCGGACCTGGCTGATCCTCTGGTCAAGGAGATAGCTGAGATCGGGTTCTCCGCATATCAAGCACTGGGTTGTAAAGATGGAGGCCGGGTCGATATCCGCATGGATGGCGCAGTGCCATGTGTGATCGAGGTATGTCTCTTACTTGGAGGTACAAAAGCATGCTCCCTAACCTGCCATAGGTGAATCCGATCTTCGGGCTACGACCCGATCACTCCTTGTTTACTTGGATTGCGAAGAACAACGGGATGGAATACCAGGACATCATCGCAGAGATCGTTGACAATGCTCTACTGAGGCAGAAACCGGTGACAGAGGCGAATGGCCTGAAGAATTAATATCATATCGTATAGACTTTTATATTTGACAGGAAGCCACTAATAAACAGTACCGGGCCATGTGACTAATAGTTTGGTGTTATTCAGTGTTCGGCTCGTCCCAATATATTCATTCGGCTTGTACTAGTAGACAGTTACCCGATTGCAACAGCATAGCTCGTCATCGCCATGTTCTAGATATGATTTGAGCGGTGCTTGAGAGGAACCACGCATCTAGGGGACATATGGTCGTGGTCGGAAAACATTGGTGTGCTATGCGGGCCAAAGACAAGCACTTCGCGCTCTATCCAAAGGAGCCCAATTCCCCCCTCTTGTTAATCCACTCTCGTATTGTTGAGAAATCCCTACACGTATGCAACCGTTCAGTTTCACCCAAAAATAAAAGCAAGGTTCCGCTTTCAATACTCCATACTATCGGCCTTGCAGTAACAGGAGTCAAGTCCCCAGCATACATAACCGCCTGGCGTAACTAATCCACACAGTGGTCTAGGTATAGACTCTGATCAACAATTACCCAAATCAAGCTCGACAAAGAGAAACAGCATCCAGAAATAGGGAAGAGCGATTAATACCAAGATGCAACTGCATAAGTCTCGGGGGGAAAGAACCTGCATCCTCAAAGCCAGAATAGAGGTGACGTGACGTCGAAGAGTATCCAAACAATGAAGAGAATGCAACATATCAATCCCACCATAGCTGGGGATGTCAGGATCGAGTCATCTCAACCCAGATTCAGATTCAGAGTCCTATTATTCAACCTCCTAAACTCCGACTCCGTCAAGGGAAAAGTATCGACCACCGATCAAATCATCCCAGCTCTTATCCACTGTCTCTGGTGTAGTATCCCCCGTTTAAACAGGATCCCCGGGGCTTTCTATTACTCGATAAAAACTCCCACACCCGCCACTCTAAACGCCCCCGTAAACCGTCTCCGGGTTAATGAGGCAAAGAGATTGACGAATCTGTGCATGCAAGACAAATTCAAACCAGTGGTAGACTGTATCGAACCACTGTTGAAGGACGGCATGATTGACTGTGGTGAGTTTAAGGCCATTGGGGCAAAATGTGCCAGGGTAGTGAGTGGTCGAAGAATACAAAAAACTAGGGTTGTTGCTGATATCATGTAGGCCATGAAAGTTGCTGCATCGCTGTGGTTTGTCTTTATTTGGAACAGGAAATGGACGAGGTAGTGGAGAGGCTAATTGCTCAAATCAAGAGATTATTTATATTTTTAGTAATGTAAAAATACTACTAGCCCTTTAACCTACCACAGATTGCCATACACAGGTCAGTGTGGTTCTTCAACATATAAACATATGGCCATGTCCCTGGACCTACTGCTTAGCTAGGTGGGCAGGCGAGCAACGATATAACTAGTTTGGGTAAATATAAATGAATCAACATAAGATTATTGCTATCTTGATGGCCATTATTTTCTGGGACCATTTTCCAAAGAACCTGTCACGCAGACAAACTAACAACACCAGACACCATTCCATGCTAAACTGAACCCTATATAATGATATCACGAATAATCACTGACCCTAGCGCCAACTTGAAGGGTATTTGTAACCAAAGCACATAAAACATAGGCGCATCATGCCTCCACAGGAGACGGGCCACGAGAAGAAGAAAAAAAGAAAGCAAATTATTCAACTGCGGAAACTGTACATACGCACTTCGCAATCCTCACTGCCGGTCGCAAACCGACTGTCGCCGAGACCGATACAGGTCACTGGGCCGGAATGGCCGGTGAAGGTGCGTTCGCATTTACCGGTTCTAGGATCCCAGATCTTGACCATCCGGTCTTCCGCACCGGACACGATCCGGAGAGTATCAGCACCGAGCGCCCAAACGCCCTCGAGGTGACCGAAGAAGGTACGCAGGCAGCGACCGGTCGTGGTCTCCCAGAGACGAATGGTGGAATCTAAGGCGCTCGTGACAACGTAGCGTGGTGGGGCTGGGCGGCCATTGTCAAATGAGGGGCCAAAGACAGACGTCTCAGTGGCGTTCGACTCCAGTGCGAGCGTTGCCTGAAGGGAGTTTGATTCCGTGTCTCCAGACGTGGTGCTCATGTTGTCGTTATCACATTCGGCGTCGTGGTCTTCGAACTCGAACTCCCGGGGCAAAGGAACCACCTGTTGGACTTGGCCGACATGGCCGTGGAAGGTCCGGAGGCATGCCTTGGTGTCCAAGTCCCACAAGCGAATGGTGCAATCATCCGAAGCCGAGAACACCGTTCGAGAAGTCGTGTCCACTCGGACAGCGTTGACCCAATCGGTGTGTCCGCGCAGGAGAAATGTCGACTTATCCTCGAAGTTCCAAATCTTGACCGTCTTATCAACGGAGGCTGATGCAAGAATCGTTGCATCGAAGTGCAGTCCGATCACCCCACCACGGTGACCCGTGTAGGTGGAAATGCACTCGCCCGTACGCCAATTCCACACCTTCAAGCTGCGGTCCATACTGCCGCTGATCAATTTTGTGTCGTCAAACTGGAGACAGCGAATACCAGATTGGTGTCCGCGTAGGGTACGCAGCTCTTCTCCGGTTTCAGTATCCCAAATCTTAATGGTCGCGTCGTATGAACCGGTCGCCAGAATGTTGTCCTCGAATTGCAAGCACATCACTCCGTTGGTGTGGCCTTTGAACACCTTGGTTGAACACCGGCCGTATTTCCAATTCGTGCCGACCTTGAACCGGTCCTTGTAGACCTCCTTCCACGGCCGATACCGTGTCGTATAGTAGTCCTCATCTGGCTCCGGTCGAGCATCCAGCGAGGAACAATGCCGCTTCACGATTGCCGTCTCATCGTCGCTCGAATCCGCCTTCCGTTTCTGGGTAATCACATCGTCCGCATGTGGTGCACTGCACTCGGCACCTCCGGCGTTCTGCGCAGGTCCACTGACGTCCCAGGTGGTGGCGCGCAATTCAATTTCGCGCTTGGACTCCCGCAGACGTTTCCGCTCCAGAAGAGGAAGTCCCCAGCCACATTTCTTGCATTTGCGGTGGATGTGTTGTTCGCACATCCGATGCCAAACCACATCATCATCTGCCAGTGCCCGCCAGCGGCTGGACACCTGGGCGGCTTTGCACAGCGAGGTGGTGTCGAGGTAGCACAGAATTTTGAACGAGATCTCCGGTGGAAGAGCGGTCAGAAAGTCGATTCGGATGAGGTCTCGAACGGTAGCGGACACGAACGAAAGCTGCGGGAAACAACACTGAGCCATGATCCCCTGGAGGATCAATTTGCGGTGCTTGGCCGGAGCGGCCGAAAACAGAGACCATACATGGGCAATGCCTTGTTGGTCGCTGGGAGGCAGCGTTTCCAATTCCTATAACCCATTAGCTAAGAGAAACACGACAAGCCCTAAGAAGCCCTACCCTCTGTAGTTTATCCATGGACGGTTCGTCTGCCTGTCGTCTGCATTTAAGGTCTGGCCGGTGGCGATAGCAAAACTTCGAGTTCGGGCTGCTCAAATCCTCCAACTTGTCGGTTCTTCGCGACCCCAAGGGACCGTATTGTTCGGGTATGTGTTTGACGAGAAATGGTGCGACATTCTCGTTTGCAAGCTTTGCGGGAGTCGTCGCAGCGGCACCGAAACTGTGGGGCTTTCGATGGTTAGAATCGGTCTCGGTGTCAGTCTCCTCAGCGGTGTCCGATGCGCCGCCAAAGATAGACTGAAAAGACTGTTGTTGTAGTTGTAGTTGTTGTTGTTGCGAGGGGTGTGTAAGTTCTCCGGTCGGTTGGGCCATTTTCATCAAGAAAGTCTGCGAAGAGTCGCTACCTTCACGCACTGATCGGTCGTCGGACTGCATCGTGTGACTGGAACGAGGTTCCTACCGCCTGCGCGCTACCGTGGTAGCAGTCGTCTCGGGAAGGTAATGAAGAGCAGAGTGGAACCTTGAGAAAAATCGAGAAGACGACGAAATATCACGCCAGCGACCACCTTCGTCAATGTTTGTTGAAGTCTAAAGTCAATACTGCGGTACCTGGTCGTGCGCCGATAGGGGAGTGCCAGTGGCGACCGTCGGGGATTGATGGGTCGCACGATAAGGAGATTTAGTGGTTGATAGGCGGGGATGGGGAAAGCGAAAGCGACAGAGAGAAGGAGTATGGAAGAGAGGAGTAGGGTCTTCTTCTTTCTGTCTTCAATGGTCCAGCCAATTTCGAAACACGTGCAGAAGGATGCGCCCGAGAGAAAAGATATCAAGGGTGAAGGAGAAGACGAAGACGCATTGTACTTGTACATCGACTACCTTGTTGGCCCTCCTTCGATCACGCAAGCACAATCCAGCGTATCGTGCTGCGCTAGTCCCCTTGCGGTAGTCATCACGTGATGCCGATTGCGCCATAGACGCTCTTAGTCGCATCAGCACAACATCGCGACCCGCCAAAGAAGACGACGAACTGCTTCTGTGTTGCACAATTCGTCGCCATTGTCCGCCCTTATTGCGGATCCCCCAGAATTTTCAGAAACTACTCTGACTCTGTTTTGCGCTATTCTTGGATCCATTGCTTGGCGCTAAATTCCCCAGTGGGTTGGGGGCTAGCAACGACGTACTCCGGAGTACTCTACTCATACTACACTCAGTTCCACCATTGGGCCGTCGTGCTTCTGACCAACCATTGCTCACCCAGATCTACACATTTGCTAATTTCTTAATGATTAATTTTTTGCCTCTTGTGATAGTCGCTTAAGTTCGTACCGAAAACAGCCTCATCACCTCATTTTTATTACCCTATTCCGTGGCGAGATTACTAGAAACGTGGTGTCGTTGAAACATCACATCATCTCGGCTTCAGAACGCGGCAGGATCAGGCAGTCCTTCCATTACGAAGGCTTCCTGAGACTCAATTTCGATTTGGACGTCTCACCGCCAGAATTCAAATCACACTAGTCCCTGTTAGTCTTGCAATTGATAGTCGAGACCATTGGTTGTTTAGGAAGGGATAAACGTTGCTTGGCCTCTCCAATGGGGTGATGATGGCCTAAGTCTACGCACTTCTCACGCCAGATTCCCTGCTCCTCTGTATTCCTCTGCTCACGGCCGGTCGCTCGCAGTGTTGTGCAGACCTTTCATTGGACGCTCAATCTCATCGGTGAATTATCTCATGCAAATCACTTGCGGCATTTTCCAATTCTTTGTTTGCTTGACGGATTGATCTGGAACGTCCTCGACCATGTCAGACTCAGAGTCATCCGCGATATCCAATAATGCTTCTCCTGAACTAAATCCCTCCCCGGGACAGGAGAACTCAATGCCTCAGCTAGAGACACTCATCTCGCATTTGGTTGCGGCGAAACGCTCTCTGTCATCCATTAATCACGTCTGGCGTGCAAATGAGATCGTCACGGCCGCTCGCTCCGCATTGGAAGAGAGTGTTGTAGTCTCAGCGCGAACAGGTTTCCTTCGCCGGGGGCTGAATAATCAGTTACGCCTCCTGTATAGTGTCCGTACCGAGGTTCAGGAGGTCTCCCTGCGCGGCCGGTCAGAGTTCGCTACCGTGCTAAAGAGCCTTGATGTTGCGGACGCGAGACTGAGAAAGACGTTAGATTTGTTGCGAGACACCATTGTCCATGCTTCATTCCGCCCAGAAGGTGAAGAACCCAAAAGCTTACACGACTTTGTGGATGAGCGTGGGGTGGAAGAGCTACATACAACCTTGAAACGCTCAATTGATCGGACCAACACCGCTCAGGCGGACCTAGAAACGTCTAATCGCGCTTTTGACGATGAGTTGCAGTCTATCAAAGAAGCACTCGGCAATTACCGGGCAGCGACTCAGCTCGCGTCATCCCGAACATCCGCCTCTTCGTCATCACCATCAACATCCAACGATAGCTTGCCGTCTCTCTCGTTAATTCCGTCCATGCTGCATTCCCTCGAGATGCATGCCCAGGAAATGGCTAACCTGCTTGAGTCGCTAGTCCGCCACTTTGACCTCTGTGTGACTGCGGTCAAGCACACGGAAGGTGGGGGGGCAGCTGCCCGATCCATTACTGGTGACGTGCCCGCTACGGTGCATGTCAACGGGCGTGTTGGTCCCAATATCGAGGAAGGCATCAACGCCAACTTGAACGCCCCACTTGACCCGCTAAGTGATTCGGAATATCAAGAAATGGTAAGCGTGCTAATCAAAGACGCGGCCGAGGCGGAGGATGTGGTCATGGAAATTCAAGACCGGATCGGTGAGATGGAGACGGTGTTGGAAAATGTTTTAGCCCAGCGGGATAGTGTCCTGTCGGTATACAACGCAACTACAGGTGTCTTCAAACACTTATCCACCCTCGCCTCAACCCGGTTATCGGGGTATATAGCTGAGGCACACAGCTTTACTCGTGTCTGGCACGAGGAGTACGAGCAAATACAGAGTGGCTTGGCCGATCTGTCGGACCTCAACACACTGTATGACGGCTTCCTGGAAGCGTACGACGGGCTTATCCTCGAAGTTGCGCGCCGACGGCAAGTGCGGCATCGGGTGGAGAAAGTCCTTCGCGACGCCAAACAAAAGCTCGATCAGTTGT
Organism: Aspergillus sojae; assembly: GCA_008274985.1. Lineage (NCBI taxonomy): Eukaryota > Fungi > Ascomycota > Eurotiomycetes > Eurotiales > Aspergillaceae > Aspergillus > Aspergillus sojae. Next base: position 5,021,988 of record CP035528.1, on the reverse strand, counting down.
ATGAGGAAGACGTGAACGCCCGCGAGACATTCCGTGTAGAGCAAGGGGACTATCTCCCGTCCGATATCTGGCCTGGAATTGGCCGAGAGCCAATGCGGATTGAGTTCCGTCGTATATCGGGTGGCAACCTAAAAGGCATAGCTGCGGAGCCCCCTGACCAAGAAGCCCCAGCAGTCGAGCCCAAACAAGAGGCCCGGGCTGTTTCCGCAGGGGATGGTGGGGAAGATGGTGAAGTCATTCCGGAACTCCCAAAGGCCCTGGTTGAGGAAGCTATCGCCCGATTCAATGCCCGGATGCGACATCTTCCCTGATCACAAGTTAGATCATGCTTAGATAGCTAGCTATTTTCGTTCCCTTGTTAAAGTCTCAGTGTTGAGATGATACCTTTTAAATAACCCAGACAAAGATGTGCGCCTAGCCGACCATGCTTGAGCTCAAAAGCAGCGCTAATGTTATGGGTTGGTGTTCTGATGCCTCTACATGATCTAGATGATGAATTCCAAAAGCAGGCTTAGTCCTAGTCCGATAGACACGCCAACCCCTTCACTCCATAGCCACTACGGACGCATACTCCACGTTTGCGATGTAAGCGCCGATTGGTACGGATATGTGATGATGGGGGTGGATGATATGAGGTTCAAAGAGAGCTCTGATAGGTCATGGAACGCTTTGATTCTTTTTTTTTTTATTCCCTTTGCAAATCTATATGCTCGTATGATGGTCCCTATATATGCGTCGAACCATTATCTCTATCCATCAAAAAATCCGGTCATAAATCTCATGAGATCGTGCGCAATAAAACCCCGTCCTAAGCCCGTAACAATGCTGAAACTTTTGTTGAACCCAGATAGAAAGTAACGAAGCGAAATCACATTTATTTCTTCTTTCGTGAAGAAGTAGTCACCAGGCGTTTCTTCATGTGCTTTGGCATCTTGTTCGCACGTTTTTCACGCTTCTCCTCCTTCACCTTCTGCTTGTGATCGCGCTTGGTGTCTTTGTCAACGAAACGCTTCCCGCGCGGGACCCCCTTGTCAAAGGGATCCTTTTCTTCGTCGTCATCTTCGTCCGACCCAGAACCTTCTACGGAGACTCCGCCACTCACATCAGAGCCGGCATCACTCTCCGCGTCGTCAGGTTGCTTAGCGGATTTGCCACCGGCGAGAAGATCCCGGTAGACGAGGTCTTCACCTTCACCCGCATGTACTTTCTCCGCATCACGCTCGATATCATAAACCTGTTCCAGTGTTTGGGGGATATACTGTTGACGGAAGACGGCAGTGTCTAGTTCCTCGTCTGGCATCTCGGCTCGAGCCACAAAGAGCTTTTCAATGGCTTCTTGCATTTCTTCGGTCTGGTCCACAGTGGCTGGGCCTTCGGCTGAAATGATATACTCGAAAACCATCCGCTCAGGCAAGACGTCGACGGATTTACGACGGAAAAAGTCGCTGATGTTCTTGATATCCATACGCAGGAATTCAAGACTCCGAGGGTGGTCATGCTCGACACTCTGACTGACATCGATGATGTGGAGCTTTTTCTTGTGGTAAAGCATGTTGTACTCGCTCAGATCTGCGTGAACCAGGCGACATGTCTGGTACATCACGCGCATGTAGCCAAGTAGATCGATGTAGAGCTCACGCCAGCGGGTCTCGGGATTGGGGATATCGAATTCGACGTCCTTCAGACGAGGCGATGCGATTCCCTTGGAGTTACCGAGGAACGCCATGACAAGGACATGAAGTCGCAGGTAGACCGGCTCTGGGCAAGGAATTCCGGCCGCATGGATTCTTCGGAGGTTGCGCATTTCCTTCTCGGCCCATAGTTTCACCATCGCCCGGTTGTTGCTCTTGCTGTAACCTTGTCTAAATCTGAACTCGCCAGTGACGTACTTATCTCTGTCTTTGAAGACCAGAATACTGGTCTTGTAGACTTTGATCGCCCGGTGGACGGGGCTGGCATCCTCATCATCCGGGAACAACATAGAGTAGTATACGTTGGCTTCTTTACCCGTCGACAAACATCCGTGAATCTCGGAAACAATGTTGCGGTTGATCATCTGCAGCAGAAGCATTCGTGTACGGGGATCCAACACCTGCTCCGAAGTTGCTCTATCGGCTCGGTCGTTACCGCGGTCACCTCGGGCCGCCAATCCGGACTGCTGATCATCAAGTTTGAGCTTCGCGGCATGGCGAGTCAACGACTTGATCTGGTCGTCAACTGATGCACGGGTGTTGATGCTAGGCTTTTGCGTATTGGACTTCGGGTAAGTCCACTTGGGAGCATTCGGGTCGGCGGCGAGTTCGTTCGTTTTTCGCTGGCGGTTATAGGCCTTCGTTAGGTCGGCGGGGTTCGACGAGGTAAGATTCTCTGCCTCCAGGTCATCTTCTTCGAAGATATCATCGTAGAATTCCTCCTCTTCGTCCTCCTGGTCCTCCTGCAGCGCAGGATCTTGCCCCGCTATAGTGGGGGTAGTGCCATCTTCATTGAGATATCCTTGATTCGGGACGTAGGTATGCGAAGGTGTTAAACCATCAGCCAAACCAGGAGCCTGGGCACTGGGATCCGTCGACGCCATGATGAGCTTCGAATTCCGCGAAGAAAGGTGGCAAACCGACTCGATCGTGGGCGCTGAAATCGGCGAAAAAAAAAGTCGCTGATATATTCGATTAAGTGTGGACCTTGTGCGCTCACCGCCCGGCAGAACCCCGCGGGCCGCACGCGCGTAGGGAAAAGAAGGGCAAAGCGATCAGCCACGCGTGCCGTCGCAAGTACTGTAATCAAGCAACTGTCAACTCCGTGCTCCAGCGCCTCGGACTCCTACACCCACTATAGTCCGCCCTTGCTACTCGCCGTCAGGGCATCGGCTCCTGATTTCCACCGTCGGTCGCGTGATGATCTGGTTGTTGTGCCTGCCATAACTTCCCGTGTCGCGCGCGCCTTGTCAACATGTACGTCAAGCAAATCATTATCCAGGGCTTTAAGAGGTAAGTCGCGCAATATTTGAGGTGACCGCGGAGGCACTTCGGGCATCTAGGCTAACCGTCCATTATCTCCGCATAACAGCTACAAGGACCAAACAGTCATTGAGCCCTTTTCTCCAAAACACAATGTCATCGTTGGTCGCAATGGCTCTGGCAAGAGTAACTTCTTCGCAGCCATTCGCTTCGTTCTCGGCGATGCCTACACTCACATGGGCCGAGAAGAGCGACAGGCTCTCCTACACGTGCGTATCCTAAATACTCCGTCCGGTTATGATATGCTTATGCTGAATAGGAAGGTTCGGGTTCCGCTGTGATGTCGGCATACGTTGAGATTATCTTCGATAACTCCGATGATCGGTTCCCTACTGGTAAACCTGAAGTCGTGCTCCGTCGTACTATCGGCATGAAGAAAGATGAATATACGCTGGATCGTAAGAATGCCACCAAGAACGATGTTATGAATCTGCTGGAGTCGGCCGGTTTCTCGCGGTCGAACCCCTACTATATTGTCCCCCAGGGTCGAGTAACGGCCTTGACCAATATGAAAGACTCAGAGCGACTGAATTTACTGAAGGAAGTGGCCGGAACACAGGTCTACGAAGCGCGCCGTGCAGAGTCTCTCAAGATCATGCACGAAACAAACAATAAGCGGACTAAGATTGACGAACTCCTGGATTTCATCAACGAGCGTCTCTCGGAGTTGGAGGAGGAGAAGGACGAGCTGAGGAATTTCCAAGAAAAAGATAAGGAGAGGCGCTGCTTAGAGTACACGATTTACTCCCGCGAGCAACAAGAGATCGCCAGTTATCTTGACAGTCTAGAAGAGCAAAGGCAGACCGGTGTTGAGGACACCGACCTGAACCGTGACCGTTTCATCCAAGGCGAGAAGGAAATGGCACAGATCGATGCCGAAATCGCCGAGTGCAAGCAACAAATCGAGTTCCTCAAGGTGGACAAGGCGCAGTTAGAAGACGAGCGCCGCGAAGCTTCCAAAGGACTTGCGCAGGTTGAGCTGCAGGCTAAGTCGCTCACCGATAATCAAGCAACTGCTGAAGCCCAGAAGTCCCGCCATGACGAAGAATTGAAGTCCGTTCAGGCTGCTATTCAAGAGCGCGAGGCGGAACTCCAGCAACTCATTCCGAGTTTCAATTCCGCAAAAGACCAGGAGGATGCCGTCAAGGCACAATTGACCGAGGCAGAGACTTCCCGTCAGAGATTGTATGCCAAACAGAGCCGGAATTCCCGCTTCAGAAACAAGTCCGAACGAGATAAGTGGCTGCAGGCCGAGATTAAGGACAACTACACGTCCATATCCACAGTACAGGGGGTGATGGCACAGACTCAGGAGGATATCAAAGAGCTCGAAAACGAGATTGCCCTCCTAGAACCGGAAACAGAACGTTTGCGGAAGCAGATTGATGGTCGAGGAGACACCATTCAGTCTGTGGAGCAACAAGTCCAAGCGGCGAAGGATGAGAGGGATCGCCTTATGGACCAACGAAAGTAGGTTTACTCTTTCCTTTCTTCTTTTCTTTCCCACCTTGGCAGTCCGCTAATCATTCTTCAGGGAATTGTGGAGAGAGGAAGCAAAGTTGGATTCGATTCTCGTCAACGCTACAAACGAAGTAGACCGCGCAGATCGCTCTCTATCTCAGATGATGGACCACAACACTAGCCGTGGCATCGCGGCCGTTCGCAGAATCAAACGCCAATACAACCTTGAAGGAGTTTACGGCACGCTTGCAGAACTCTTTGATGTCAACGACCGGTACCGAACAGCCGTCGAGGTTACGGCAGGTCAAAGTCTGTTCCACTATGTGGTCGACTCGGACGAGACTGCTACCAAGGTGTTGGAGATCCTGCAACAAGAAAAGGCAGGAAGGGTCACGTTCATGCCCCTGAACAGGCTACGGTCAAGACCTACCAACATGCCCAGAGCTAGCGACACGATACCGATGATCGAGAAGCTCCAGTACGATCGGGCATACGAGAAAGCATTTGTTCATGTATTCGGTAAAACTATCATCTGTCCGAACTTACAGGTTGCCGCGCAGTATGCCCGAAGCCACGGTGTGAACGCTATCACCCCCGAGGGCGACCGTTCAGATAAAAGGGGTGCCCTTACTGGTGGTTTCCATGATTCGCGCCAATCGCGTCTCGATGCAGTTAAGAATCTGACCAAGTGGAGAGATGAAGTTGAGACCAAGAAGAGCCGTGGTAATGAAATTCGAAAGGAGCTTGAACACCTGGACCAACTTATCACGAGAGCTGTGGGTGAGTTGCAAAAGCTGGAGCAGCAAAGACACCAGGTCCAGAATAGCAGTGGCCCACTGCGGCAGGAGCTGCGAAGCAAGCGTGACCTTATTCAAAAGAAAAATGACAATCTTGAGGCTAAGCGAAGGGCTCTGCGCAATATCGAGACCAACTTGGCTGCTGTGACAGATCAGGTCAATGCCTTCGAGGCGGAACTTAAGTCGCCGTTCCAGAAGGCACTAACCAACGACGAAGAAGCTCGCCTGGAAAGTCTCAGTGCTACCGCTCAAGACCTTCGACGGCAGTATCAAGAACTTTCCAGCCAGCGCAGTGAACTGGAGGCCCGGAAGTCTGTCCTGGAAGTTGAGCTTCGGGAGAATCTCAACCCTCGTCTTGATCAGCTGGTGGGCCAGGATATTGATATGGCCCATGATGGCAGTCAGGGTAACCTGAAGGAGACCCAGCGGGAAATGAAGCGTCTCAGCAAGGCGCTCGAAAAACTTGGCCAACGCCTCCAACAAGTGGACGAGTCCATTGAACAAGCCAATGCTCGCATGGCTGAGCTTGGGCAAAGAAACGCAGAGACCCGGCGGGAGCTGGACGAGCTGGCCAAGTCCATTGAGAAACACCAACGACGGATGGAGAAGAGCATGCAAAAGAAGGCTGCCCTAACCAAGCAGGCTGCTGAATGTGCAGCGAACATTCGGGATCTGGGTGTCCTTCCTGATGAAGCTTTCACCAAGTACAAGAACATGGACTCCAATGCCGTTGTCAAGAAGCTCCATAAAGTTAACGAGGGTCTCAAGAAGTACTCTCATGTCAACAAGAAGGCGTTCGAACAGTACAACAGCTTCACGAAGCAGCGTGAGACACTCACTAACCGAAGAGAAGAGCTTGATGCCTCGCAGAAATCGATCGATGATCTCATCAACGTACTTGATCAGAGGAAGGACGAAGCCATCGAACGAACCTTCAAGCAAGTTTCCCGCGAGTTCCACAATGTGTTCGAAAAGCTTGTACCTGCGGGTCGTGGTCGTTTGATCATTCAGCGCAAGACCGACCGCGCCATGCGACAGGCAGACGAGCTCGATTCCGAGGACGAAGAAGCCCGGAATAGCGTGGAGAACTACGTCGGTGTTGGAATCAGTGTCAGCTTCAATAGTAAACATGATGAGCAACAGCGTATCCAGCAACTCAGTGGTGGCCAAAAGAGTAGGTTTCTCCGTCGCTCGTTTGACAGTGACAGATGTACTAATTCCGGTGATAGGTCTTTGCGCCCTTGCATTGGTCTTCGCTATCCAAGCTTGTGACCCTGCCCCGTTCTATCTTTTCGATGAGATCGATGCCAACCTCGACGCCCAGTACCGTACCGCGGTCGCTCAAATGCTCCAATCGATCTCGGACGCCACGAATGGACAGTTCATTTGCACTACTTTCCGGCCCGAGATGCTACATGTGGCCGAGAAGTGTTACGGTGTCAGCTTCCGGCAAAAGGCTAGTACGATTGACGTGGTGTCAAGAGAGGAGGCATTGAAGTTCGTGGAAGAGCAGAAGTCATAAGAGGAGTAGGTGGAGAGGTCCTCTTTAATGGTTTCACGTGTCTTTACTACTCCGTTGTCAGGATAAACAGGGTAGCAGGCGTATTATGACGGGCAACTTTTCTATTTATCGCTTTTCTTCTAATTATATCGCTTCCTTTGTTATATGGAAGGTTTTCTTGATCCCTTTCTCTGTATTTTTATTGAATCGTCGGGCTCTTGTTTTAAGATTCCCAATAGTGAATTATTTAACGTCCTGATGGCTTGATGTATTTCGCTGCGCCTTTAGACTTTTGCTCATATGTGAGACGTATATGTAGATTTGGTGTTCCTGTCTTTGCTTGTGTGGTGATCTGGGTCTCCACGTACCAGTGCTCACCAATTCTTTGGGTGCCAGATCCCCTAGTAATCATGCATCATATGTAGTAATTCAAGTGATGGTTGTCAACTAAGTACCCTTTCTCTCTTTTATTTCTTTCTTCCATGTTCTATTTTACTATTTTATTCTATTTTTTTGGTTGAAGACCAGGCGGTCAGGTTATGTGATGCCTCTGTTCGAGGTTGAAAAATATATTTTCACCTAGCCGGGACTATTGGCACGTCTACTACCCTACCGTAAAACAAACTACAAAGGGGTAAAAGAACTTGAAACAACTATTAACAACTCCAGTCGACGTGGTGTATTGCATCTATCAATCTCTCGATACCAAAACCAATTTATATCTAACCCCCAATCTCTAGATCCAGCAGTCAAAAAGAAACCCTAATTTTTCAAAAGCTCCTCTCCAGTCCACTCCCGCAAAATATGCTCAGGAACCCCCCTAACAAGGACATGCATATGCTCCAAGCTCCGCACACTCTGCAACGCAGTCCAATTCTTAAACCAGAGGACATGCTCCTTCGGATCCGAAAACTTCTTCCCCTCCTGCGCAAGCCGCGCCACAAAAGTGCGCTGCACGAAATCCTCAATCAGTGCGCGGGACTCATCGGTCACGTCCCCGTTCTCCGGCTTCACGGGAACAGGAGTCCGTAGCCACACGACGAGATGGTTGATGTCTGGGGTGACGCCGTAGGGCCAGTCGTTGCGGAGAATCTTGTAGTCAGCGGGATCGGCAAAGGGGGTCGGGTTTTTGAAGGGGAAGACTGCCCCACTGTCTGTTGTGGCGCCGCCAGTGGTAGTGGTGTCAGGGTCTGGGAGGTGCCAGCCTAAACGGCGTTGACAGATGTAGTTTGTGATTGTGCCATATTGGGCTTTGATGTCTGCTGTCCAGGCGAGGTAGCGTTTGAGATCGGAGGGTTTCCGCTTTAGAATTCCGAGATCATTCCGGGCTGGTTTGAGGGTGAGTATGTGGTGGGGGGATAATAAGTCCGTGAGGGTAAGAAGGTTAGGAGTGCGGAGTTATGAGGAGGGGAATGGAGATGAAGCGTGAGGGGAAGTTTGATTGATAGAGGCGTTTGTTTTTTTTTCTTCATGTGTATTTTTATGATTTTTTAAATATCAAAAGATAAAAAGATCGGACATACCGATGATCGCTTTGAGATCTTCCCAGTCATGGAGGACGAATTCCTCGTCGGTCTGTGCGAGAACCTGACGATCGATGTCGGTGAGGTTAAAGGCTGGTGGTGCCTCTTCGCGGGTCATGGTTATAAGAACTAAAGGATTCACCAAGATAGAGTCTATTAGGGTGGATTGTCTATGGAACTCAAAGAATTTGGAGGGACGGATCGGAATTCTGGATCGGGAAGGGCAAGAGGAGTAAAAGTCTCCATTCGAAGGTAACCTGAGGCATACATGGGTTATTGGCATCGGGAATCTTTACCCCAGAAAAGCAAAAGCCCCCAACAGGGACTTGGATGTTCTACTCGGATTGGTTCTTGGACTATGATGGGTGGACTCGTATGACTGTATGGAGTATATGCTTACTGAGATCAGACCATGATCAAATGTATCCATCTTACACCGAAGGCTACATTCAGCGCGACTCTCTCGTACCGTGTCCCCGAATTAGAAGCCATTGGGAGATGGTGAATGGTCTTCTTCAGGCAATTCAATGTCGATTACTAGGAGTATATGAGAATCCCCGCACACATGACTGTCCGAGCCCTCGGCGTCAACACTGGTTGTCTCCCCGTGATTTCCCTGTGAGAAGTTCAACCGATCAGTCAACAATACCGTAAAGTTACCGTACCCATCGAACAAAGAAAACGATGATCTGCCGATCCATTGTGCCTGCCTCGGGTACCTCGCCGGTAACGGCCCCGTACGGCGACCCATCCTAAATCTTTCCGCTATTTTGTTATCTTCCGCGTCTTTTCCCTCTTCTCCCTCCTCACTCTCTCCTCCATCTTTGTTCTCCCTTCTCGACATTTGTATCTCTCACTATTGCCATACCCAGGGATTGCTGGAGGAATTGTCAACATGAGGTTTGTATCCAGTTCCCCCGCGGTCACTTGTTGCGCAATGACTGACTTTGGCCGCCATCCACAGTGCCTTTGCTTCGGAGAACATGACCTCCGCCCTCCTGGTGGTTGGCACAGCCATTCTCGCTGTCTTGGTCGGCGCGAAGTTTCTCGGTGGTAGTGGTAGTATGTCTTTCTTCCGAAACCTCGGCGATACCTCAATTCGCATCATATGATCGTGCTGACCGCTTGCTTGAAACCAGAACCCAGAAAGGTCCTGAACCCTACCGAGTTCCAGAACTTCGTCTTGAAGGAGAAGAATGAGATCTCTCACAACGTCGCTATCTATCGCTTTGCCCTGCCCCGCCCCACCGACATCTTGGGTCTGCCCATCGGTCAACACATCTCTCTCGCCGCTACTATTGAAGGCCAGCCCAAGGAGGTTGTGCGCTCTTACACTCCCATCTCCTCCGACAATGAGGCTGGTTACTTCGATCTCCTCGTCAAGGCCTACCCTCAGGGTAACATCTCTAAGTACCTGACTACCCTGAAGATCGGCGACAACATGAAGGTGCGCGGGCCCAAGGGTGCCATGGTGTACACCCCGAACATGTGCCGTCACATTGGTATGATCGCCGGAGGAACCGGTATCACCCCCATGCTGCAGATCATCAAGGCCATCATCCGCAACCGCCCCCGCAACGGCGGTAACGACACCACCCAGGTGGACCTGATCTTTGCCAACGTCAACCCCGAGGATATCCTGCTGAAGGAAGAGCTGGAGCAGCTCGTCAAGGAGGATGACGGCTTCCGTGTCTACTATGTGCTCAACAACCCCCCTGAGGGCTGGACCGGTGGTGTTGGATTCGTTACTCCTGACATGATCAAGGAGCGCCTCCCTGCTCCGGCCCAGGACATCAAGATCATGCTGTGCGGACCCCCTCCCATGATCAGCGCCATGAAGAAGGCGACCGAGTCTCTTGGATACACCAAGGCTCGCCCTGTCAGCAAGCTCGAGGACCAGGTGTTCTGCTTCTAAGAATTTCTGCCTGTTTGTGCTTGATAGCTTATATAACGGATAAGATGCGCGTCTTCCCGATGCGACGTTAGCTCGGGTCGATGTGCGCAGGCTCATGTTCGAGATATGCCATGCTATGTTGGTGTTGGTGTTGGACCCGAAAAAAATCCCTTACTATGTCGGGACGATAGATTTAGATGAAGTGCTCAGTCTAGCAGTTCTCACTACCATTTAAGTACGCACGATACCTAGAATTTGAAACGATCTCACTTTTCTTGCTGTGTCTTTTGCAGAGCTTCAGCGTTACAATTCACCTGTACAGGCCCATGTAAAAATGCGATATGATGGATTCGAAGAATTATAATAATGCGACTTCTTTCAAATACTACCTGATCCCTATGGGAAGTCTATTCATGCACCGTGGACCAGATCTGTTGTCACAACAATGATACGAAGAATTAGACGATGACCGATTATCCTTACACAGGGTAGGCAGATCGAGTGATCTGAGCAATCTGAGGAGTGACTTCAAGGTTCATAAACCTCCATGATGGAATCCATCAAAGCCAGGAACTTCTCCCGATACTCATCAGCCGTCGTGGTAATGGTCATTGGCCCTTGGCGGCCAATGACATTGAACGTCTGAATGACTCCCGTCATCGCCTGCGCATGCAACTTATGTTTGGCCCAGAAGAAATCCAACAGCACCGCACGATACTTCCACTTTCCATCCGTGGACGCTAACCCAATACGCCACTTACTCTTCTTCCCAATGACATCGGGGTTGGAGGAGGCCGGAAAGCGAACCAGAAACAGGGAGTAATCCACCGCATTCGCCGACGCAAGAAATGCCGTGTCGGCCTCTATCATCCGCTTCATATCGTCATAGTCCGATTGAGTCAGCCGGATCTTATCTGGAAACTCGTCTGCCAGTCGACTTAAAGTTTCTTGGCTGACGAGTGGATCGGGGACTAGATCCCGCTCGGGAAAGAAATAGTCAATTGGTTTCAGGTCGTAGGTCTCCCACTTCTCAGCGGCTGGATCCTTCTCCTTCCCGCATAGCATGTTTTCCATGATAATGTGGTGCGCTGGGGTTGTTTTCACGAGGGTTCCCAGTGATGAATACGCGGCGTAAATGTAATCCGTAATCCAAACCAGGATGGAGTCGGGGTGACTAGTTATGTATTCATAGTATGGTTGGAAGAGGTCATTGCGGAAGAAGGAATGTTCGAAATGCCGGGGGAGGCTCTTGACGAGGAATGCGGAGTTCGACGTGCTGAAGAATGTCTAAGGTGTGTTAGTACCGGGATCTATCCCTTCTAAGGAAATCTTGTAATGGGCTTATGGGGCATACGGATCCAGAAAAGCCCAGATCTCCCATCGGGAGTAGAGGAAGCGCCTTGTCTTTTCCACTCAAGAAGCAGGCTCTATATTGCTCCTCCGAGATCTCCCAGATCTCGTTCCGCAACTTTCGGAACACATCTGGCTCATAACGAAGAAGCTTTAGGTAGAATACGCTGAAGAATGCAATGATCCGTCCAATCAAGGTCTTGCGGAAGGTCTTGGGATCTCGGAAGAGCGCGAATTGTATACTTTTGGCGAGGGCTTGCTGGCGACGACGACCCATTGTTATGGCGGCAGTGAATATGAGGATAAAGAAACATGGATGCACATAGTGGGTGCCTGGTATATGTACATGGCAAAGAGATGCATGATCGAAACACGGTCAAGACCAGGTGTTGACGTTCCAGCATGGTGACGTCAAAGGAAGATGAGACGTATACCCAAATAGGGTTAGGGTGTAGCTGAATCAGGTGATCATCCATGTACTGACAGACCGTGACTCACTCACCGCCCTGGGCGCAAACAGAACTGCCGCATTGAGTCAACGAAGGACGGACAGAAAAAAAAAGAGGGAAAAAAAAGTTCCCCTCCAGTGCTTGAATTTCCCCTCCGTTTATGGGTCGGTATCTGTTTAGCGGGGCCCGGCGATTTTCCAGCGCCATTTTCCAGACTCTGCAGTCCTGCGGTCCACAAAATAATTGCTCTCCCTTATACAGTCGTCCCCGTCCCCTCTCGCATTTTAATCTCAGGCGCTCGCCCTTCCTTTCTCGACGTTTTAGCACGAACACCCCCGTCGCAGCTATGGCATCTGCTGCGGACCTTGCTGTCGCCGTGGAGGGGCTCAAGCTCCAGTCCACCACCGAGACCTCGAAGTTCCCCAACTCCTTTCCTTCCTTGAACCCCGTCGATATCTACAGAGAGCATATCGCCGAGAAGCTGGGCGCGGCTACCGGTATCGATTCCGAGAAGATCTATACTCGTCTGCAATGGAGTAGCACATTGGACAAGGGTGATTTGTTGCTGCCGGTACGCTATCATACTCGATACGCTGCTAGACTACGGAGGTGCTAACGGGTGTCGCGTCAATAGGTCCCCGCCTTGGGTATCAAGGGAAAGAAGCCCCAAGAGCTGTGCGAAGAGCTTGCCCAGAAGTTCCCCGAGTCCGACCTCGTGCTCCCTCCTACTTGTGTTGGCATCCACTTGGTGTTCTTCTTCAAGCCGCAACCCTTGACCCATACTGTTGTGAGCCGCATCTTGAAAGAGAAGGCGGCCTACGGTACAAATGGTAACCAGGGTCTGCGTGACCCCTCGGACCCTTCCAAGGGCCAGAAGAAGATAATTGTCGAGTTCTCCTCGCCCAACATTGCTAAGCCTTTCCATGCCGGTCACTTGCGTAGTACCATCATCGGAGGTTTCCTGGCGAACCTCTACACCGTTATGGGATGGGATGTCATCAAGATGAACTACCTTGGTGACTGGGGTAAGCAGTACGGTCTGCTTGCCAACGGTTACAAGCAGTTCGGTAGCGAAGAGGCGCTGAACAAGGACCCGATTAACCACCTGTTCGATGTTTACGTCAAGATCAACAACGTTGTCGCCCAGCAGGAGGGACCCATCAAGGAGCTGAAGGAGCAGATCAAGGCCAAGAAGGAGAAGAATGAGGATGTCTCCGAACTCGAACAGGAACTGCAAAAGCTTGTGGACGCCAGTGAGGACGAGAGCGCTCGTCGCTACTTCAAGAGTATGGAAGATGGTAATGAAGAGGCATTGGGTCTCTGGCGCCGATTCCGTGACCTCAGTATCCAGAAGTACCGTCAAACCTACGCCCGTCTGAACATTGACTTTGATGTGTACTCTGGCGAGTCTCAGATCAAGAATGAGAGCATGACTGCTGCTTATGAGACCATGGAGAAGGCCGGCGTCTCTGAGAAGTCTGAGGGCGCCGTCATTGTTGACTTCACCAAGCACGGTGCCAAGAAGCTTGGAAAGGCTATCATTATCCGTAAAGACGGTACTCCTCTCTACCTCACTCGCGATATTGGTGCTATCACGGAGCGTGAGGAGGCGTACCACTTTGACAAGATGATTTACGTCGTTGCTATGCAGCAGGATCTCCATCTGGCCCAGCTATTCAAGATCACCGAACTGATGGGCTACAAGGACCTGGCTAGCCGTTGCCAGCACGTCAACTTCGGTATGGTCCGCGGCATGAGCACTCGTAAGGGTACTGTCAAGTTCTTGGATGATATTCTGGGAGACGTTCGTGACAAGATGCACGAAGTCATGAAGAAGAACGAGGAGAAGTATCAGCAAGTCGAGAACCCCGAGGAGACGGCCGATATCCTCGGTATTACTTCCGTCATGGTGCAGGACATGTCTGGCAAGCGGTATGTTAATTGTGGTACACCTAAGTGATTTATCGAATCTGGACTAATTGAGACAGTATCAACGGCTATGATTTCAACCTGGACGCTATGACCTCCTTTGAGGGTGATACCGGTCCTTATCTGCAATATGCCCACGCCCGTCTCTGTTCGATTATTCGCAAGTCGGAGCTGAATGTTGAGGAGCTGGGCTCCGCGAACCTGGATCTCTTGACGGAATCCCACGCTACGGACCTTGCCCGTATGCTGTCTCAGTGGCCCGACGTCCTGCTGAACACCACCCGCACTCTGGAGCCGTGCACCATCCTTCAATACCTGTTCAAGATGACTCACACCCTGAGCTCCAGTTACGAAGTGCTCAAGGTCGTCGGCAGTGAGCCTGAGCTGAAGAAGGCTCGTATGGCTCTGTACGAGTCCGCTCGCCAGGTCCTGTACAACGGTATGAGGGTGGTGGGTCTCAGCCCCGTCTCACGGTATGTCCCTTTGAGTTAAGCTGTAATTGTCGGAGCTATGCTAACGTCTGCTGTAGTATGTGAGGAACGAAAGAAAAATCATGATAAAGACCGTAGATTACGGTAGTTTTATAAATACCAGCATTGTTTCATTTTCGTTCTTAGCATTACATTGAAGAGCAATTGATTTTGGGCCAAGGGCTCTAATGAATGGCTTGTTGAGATCTTGATCAGCCGTACTCTGTAGACCAGCTATATCGGGGCATCGATCTGAAACCCTCCGCAGTCGGCAGCCTCAGGCCGTGATTCGCTCGATGCGGGGAACCCTGAGCGGTGAGACGGGCGGCGAGAGATACTGCCCCAGTGCCCCTCCATGTAACACCACGTGATAGGCCAAGCGGGGCATTTCTGGACAGGAACGCCCTGTGATTGGCTGGTCGCGTGACTCAGGGCAATGAAAAACCGTCCTTTGGAAAAATTTCTGCTGAATCTTTTGGCCTCCCTCGAGGCCGTCAAAGCGACTATTCTCTGGGGATCAGATATATACTTTGATAATCACATTTGCCCATCATGGCCGAAACTCCCGAGCTTGAGCCTCACAATGCCTTCGATACTATCCTGACCCTGGACTTTGGGTAAGACTCTTATGTCTTGCGTCCCTTCCGCGGGGATGCCATTCAAAATGTGAAAAAACGTGCAACTCGGCTAATTCACATGTGTTCGCTCTGATACAGGTCTCAGTACACACATCTGATCACCCGCCGCCTCCGTGAGCTCAATGTCTACTCGGAGATGCTTCCTTGCACCCAGAAGCTGGCCGATCTCAAGTTCAAGCCCGCTGGTGTTATCTTATCCGGAGGACCCTACTCGGTGTACGAGGAGGGTGCTCCTCACGTCGACCCCGCCTACTTTGACCTAGGCGTGCCTATCCTCGGTATCTGCTACGGCTTGCAAGAGATTGCTTACCGCCTGGACAGCACCAATGTCATTGCTGGCACTTCGAGGGAGTACGGCCTTGCGCAGCTCAAGGCCAAGAAGGTCGGCGGCCACGTCGACCACCTCTTTGATGGACTGGAAGACGAATTCAACGTCTGGATGTCCCACGGTGACAAGCTGGGCAAGCTCCCCGAAGGTTTCCACACGATTGCCACTACCCCCAACTCAGAGTACGCTGGTATTGCCCACGAGACCAAGCCCATCTATGGTCTCCAGCTGCACCCCGAGGTGACTCACACCCAGAACGGTACCAAGCTCCTGAAGAACTTCGCCGTCAACATCTGTGGCTGCAAACAGAACTGGACCATGGCTCGCTTCGTCGACCAGGAGATTGCCAGAATCCGCAAGCTGGTTGGCCCTACCGGTCAAGTCCTTGGTGCTGTCAGCGGTGGTGTCGACTCCACTGTTGCTGCTAAGCTGATGAAGGAGGCTATCGGTGACCGTTTCCATGCCGTCCTCGTCGATACCGGTTTCATGCGTCTGAACGAGTGCGAGCAAGTCAAGCAGACCCTTGCTGAGCATCTCGGTATCAACCTGATCGTGGCTGATGCTTCTAAGGTCTTCATGGAGGGTCTGAAGGGAATCAGCGACCCCGAACAGAAGCGGAAGTTCATTGGTAACAAGTTCATCGATGTCTTCGAGGAGGAAGCCAAGAAGATCGAGGACGCTGCTGCTCACTCTGAGACTGCCGGCAAGATCGGATTTTTCTTGCAGGGCACCCTCTACCCTGATGTGATTGAAAGTATCTCCTTCAAGGGTCCCAGTGCCACCATCAAGACTCACCACAACGTCGGTGGTCTCCCCAAGCGCATGACTGAGGGACAGGGTCTGAAGCTGATCGAGCCCCTCCGTGAGCTCTTCAAGGACGAGGTCCGCGACCTCGGAAGACAGCTTGGCATCGCCCACGAGATGGTCATGAGACACCCCTTCCCTGGGCCTGGTATTGCCATCCGTATCCTGGGTGAGATCACCCCGGAGCGCGTCGAGATGGCCAGAAAGGCCGACCACATCTTTATTAGCATGATCCGGGAAGCCGGACTGTATGACAAGATCGGCCAGGCTTTTGCCGCCTTGGACCCCAGCCGCGCCGTCGGTGTTATGGGAGACAAGCGTGTTTACGAGAACATTGTTCTCCTCCGTGCCGTCGAGACCACCGACTTTATGACGGCCATCGCCTACCCCTTCGAGCACGAGTTCCTTACCCGTGTGTCTACCCGCATCGTTAACGAGGTGTCCGGCGTCTGCCGTGTCGCCTATGACTATACCAGCAAGCCCCCGGGCACCATTGAGTTGGAGTAATTGGTTTGAAATGAATAGACAAGTTACGTTGTTATGTCTTCTGCATGTTATACGGAGCCTTTGATAGATTTTAAAAATATACACTATTAGTTCAAGAACCTGGTTGTTCCACACGTTTGGCATGCTATATGAACATTTGAAATTTACTAGAATGTTATTGCAGTATTCATTGTTAAGTAGATTGAAGCATTGCATGGTATAGGGCAAGGATCCGCAAAGCTCTATACGACCATCTTAATACGGAGGGTAAATATACGTAGAAGTCAACATGGTTACCGTAGACAAAGCTAATCACTACCGTCACCAATGGACTGCTGCAATGGATGTCTTCGTCAAGGCATTTACTTTCTTGCTATCACCACCGATGGTGTACCACGAGTGCAAGTGATAAATTGACTCTGGCTGAGGTGTGAAAATAGTACTCATAAAAACAACACCTACTCAGGGCAAACATCCTATTCTCCAATAAATCTCCGTGAAATTGAAAATCAGTGGCCCAATAAATGACAGCATGACCCTATCAAATTTGATATTAGTTAAACCTACCACCCTAACGTAATCGGTAAGCACCCTGCGCATGTAAGCACCCTGCGCACCACCCGCGTTTTCGACGCGCCTCAATTTCTTAGATAATTTAAACATTAGCTATACCATCAAAAATGTCTAAATCCTCAAAATTACATGTTGAGCAGGAAGGCCGAATTCTATTAGCTATTTCTGCTTTAAAAAAAAAAAAATAAAATCAGTGACTTAAGAAAGACAGCTGAGATGTTTAATATATCTGAAGCTACTCTGCGCAGTTGTCTTAAAGGGATCTCTTTTTTAAATAATAGATGTGTCAATATTTATAAATTAACTACTAGTAAAGAGAAATTGCTTAAACAGTGAATTCTATTGCTAGATAAATGTGAAGTATCTCCTTGGTCTGTATATGTATAAAAAATGATTAATATTCTACTTTTAAAGTGTGATACTACTTCTTCCTCTACTACTGTAGAGAAGAAATAGATATATAACTTTACTAATTGTATATCTAGACTTAAATCCTACTTTGTATATTGCTACAACTATCAGTGTACTAAAGTAGAGAATCTCAAGATTCTAGATACTTGATTTAAGCAGATAAATAAGACTATTCAGAAGTATAATATAGTATTAAGCAATATCTACAATTTTGATAAAATAGGGTTTGTAATAGACTTAATAACTGTAGTCAAAGTTGTTACTAGATCTAATATATTAGAAAAACTATTTTTATTACAGTTAGAGAATTGGGAATAAGTCACTGCTATAGAATATATTAGTTCTAATAGATAGACTCTATTTTTCTGTATTATTTTCAAAGACAAGATATATATAGAGGCCTGGTATAAGAATAATAGAGTTTTTTTTAATTAAAGAATTGAGATCAGTTCTAATAGCTAAATAAATAATAAGATTAATCTATATTGGCTACAGAATTATTTTATATCTTATACTACTGATTGATCTGTGAAAAAAATATTGTTTACTTGTTCTAGATAATTATAATAGTTATTTAATATCTTAATTTAATTAGATCTGTGTAGATAATAATATTATATTAATTTATATATCTGTGAATACTTCTTATAAGCTTTAATTACTTAATATTACTATTTTCTTGCTATTAAAAGACTTATACAGGAGTCTGATTGAATCTAAGATACACTATAGATTTAATTATATTAATAAAACTGAATTTTTAAAGATATATTCTTAGATTTACGCAGAGATCTTTATTAATAGTAATATTTATAGTGCTTTTAGAGTTACTGGTCTAGTTTCTTTAAGCTCTAAGTGTATTCTTTCTCAGCTGACAGTTCAGCTTAAGATCTCTATATCTTTAAATAGTAGATCCAGCAGCTAGAACAGCTCAATGTTTAAAATATCTTATATATTTAAGCAGTTAAAGAAGTTAGAATCTATACTTAAAAAGCTGCTTAAAAATTGATCTTACAATTCTGAGTTGTTTATTAAAACCAGTTTAAATCAACTGATTAAAGATACCAAATGAGCTATAAATAATATAATAATATTAAAGTATTAATTAGAGCAATATTAGACCACGCATGAAAGACAGCTTAAAAAGTAAAAGTGTTCTACTAAATAGATTACTTTTGAAGAAGACATGTCAGTATCTAAAGTCTAAATCCTTATAGAGCGCCGAAAATATGTAGATAAAGCCATACAGATAGATAGATCTCTGTGTACTGAATTGGCTTCTAGGTGCACTCTATCTAGATGTTCTGGATACAATGTACAGGGTCATAAAATTACACACTGCCCAAATTGATAGAACTACTCATTTTTATATAGAAGTCTAAATTCATGGTGTTTTGATCATTTAAATTTTTTATATGGCGGGTGGTGCGCAGGGTGCTTACATGCGCAGGGTGCTTACCGATTACGTTAACTGAACTTAGTACTTAGTCAGATAGACCAAATTAGGGCACGCCGTGAAGTCTTGGCATAAATCATGAGTTCCATCCCAACAAAACAACATCAAACTACCATAAGCTATGAATAGACAGGTTATATTTCACTTAATGAATAAGCCATTCCTATAATTTCCAGGGGTAAAATTAAGATTCCAATCGGAGTCCGCGGACATGGGACGGCATTGTCCAGAATCCGGCCGACTATTTTTAGCCGGTTCGATCTATGTAGTATGTACAGCATGTACCTTAATTTTACCCGCAAGACATCAGGCAGTTGATGGTTAATGCCGAATGGTATTTCCATTATAAAATACTCATCACCCCCTTGACTATCTCATTCTATGAATTAACACTTACCTATCAACATAATCAATGCTTGAAACCATACTATCAGCCAACATCCCAAACAAACACACACCAAACCCAACCCTAACCCACCACCATAAACTGCAACCATGCCCACCCAAACAGCAACAGCAGTAGCAAGCACCCAAACCTGCAACACCCCTACCCAATACGAAATCCCCGTACAAGACGCCGCCTGCGCAGTTCCCTACAAAGACCAATACACCAAACTCCTCTCAAAATGCTGCCACAACGCCCCCGTCTCGGCCTACGACAACGACTGCGCAATCTATTGTCTCGCGGTGGGGCAGTCCGTCCAGGATCTCACGGATTGTTTGTATGATGCTAAGGTTGATTGGGGGGATGTTTGGTGTTTTGGAAATACGAGTGCTAGTGCTACTGGTTCTCCTACGGGGACTGGGATTGGGGTGAAGGAGACTGGGTCTGCTACTGGGAAGGAAACTGGGAAGGGGAGGGCTACGGGGACGGGGACAAGTACTGGGGGTGCGGTGGAGGAGACGGGGAAGAGTATGGCGGGGAGTGTTACTGGGAGGGAGGTTTCTAGGGTGTCGGTTTGGGTTGTGGGGTGGTTGGTTGTTAGTTCTGTTTTTTGGGGGTTTGTTTGAGGGGTTTGAATGGGGGCGGATTTGGGTGATTTTGTATGGGGTTTTGTTGATTTTCATAACTGGGTTGAAGTTGAGGCTTGTGTTCTTGTATATTAGATGTTGATTTGTTTTTGCATCGATATAATCTATCCTCGTTACCGGTGTCACTGAGTGAGGCTTTTGTTTTCTATTCTTTGATTGACATCATATATTAGCATTAGGGAACATACTCCTTTCTTTTAAAAAGGTATCTATTGTATTGCTGAAAAGGAAACTGCAGAACATAGTCTAGTTAGACTGAACATATCTAATCCTTCCTGGAAGATTGCTATACCACCCGCATTGCTACCTATACATAATCAAATTCCAAAAGGTCCATAGCTGTCGGCCGTAAGTCAGGCACTGGATTAAGTGCCACATGAACAGCCTCAATATCCTTTTTAGGTATACCATAATCCAACAGCTTGATCACCCAGTGATCCAACTCAGTCCTTGTGTCATCCTTAGGCGGTAGTAGCTCCCGACTAACGGGGTCTGAGGTGTAATACTCAACTGAGTGAAGATTAAACTCATGGGCCATGGCTGCTCGGACGGCATTTTCCTTGTCATCCAAAGAGCCTTCTACTTTCAAAGAGTCGAAGATGCCCGGGTTGCCAAAGTCAGCATGGGCTTGGAGGAGATGAAGATACTGAGTAGATGCGTCAGTGTGGGCTTTCGTGCCAGTGAAGGAGTGTAGGATATATACCACGATACCCCAAGACCATATATCAGTTGCTGCTGTCCAGGGCTTGTTGAAGTAGACCTCTGGGCTCCGATATGTGATAGAGGTAATGGGGCCTTGGGATGGCGGTCGAACTAAGTCTCAGTTAGTGCGCTTTGCAAGATCAAGATCAAGCCACAAATGAGGACAACGCACCCATTCCAAGATCGGCGATTTTTGTCACCAGAACCTCACCATCGCCCGGCATATCATTATCAAACCCAGTGACAAGGATATTCTCCATTTTCAAATCTAACATAAATGTCAGTACACACATAGTACCGATAACATCCAGGCAACGAACCAGTATGAACAAGATTTTTACAATGAATAACTCCCAACCCAATCGCAACAGACCTCATAACAGACCGAATCTCTCCCAATGAAAAAGGTCGTCTCAACCGCGCGCTCCACAGCGAGTTCTCAAAAGCTTCTAGAACCATACACGGAGGTTCTGAAGCTAAGGACGGCGGAATCACATCGACCATCCGCCGAATATAGTGTGATCTCCGGAAAAGCTCTTGCATTTCCATCTCCTTGGTGAAACCTGGCCATTCAGGACTATCATCGTTATTCGGTTGTTTGATAACGAATTGATCTCTGGGGTCATTTTCCCTTGCTGCGCTCCAGACATTGCAGGGTTTGTCTTTGCGTTGGAGTAGTGGATCGAGGAGAGTGTATTTCTGGTTGCTCTTGCCTATGAGCTCTAGCCCTCGTGAGAAGGCTCGGAGAGGAGTTGACATGGTATTGACTGGAGTGGATCAGGGTAATGGATGCAGTATTTCATCCCTGGATTGAGCCAAGAGTTCCGCGGACTAGCTACTTTGGGTAGGTTTAATACGAACTTGAGAGATCAGAGTAATTAATCAATTTTCAGCTCAACAACTTTATACTGAATACGTATATCAGTCTAGTCATGGCCTCTCGCTACACATGACGATGACTGACCCGCTCAACTGAAGATGCATGGCCGCATGAATGCCCCAACAAGACTGCTATACCAGACGAGCACTTGAACTCCAGTAAAGACGAACTTCGTGCAAATACAGAATACCGAGCCTCGCTATCAAGGGGCTTCTCGATTTCCTACTCCAGCCCTAATCAGAACAAGCGTAGGCTCGTATCCAGTCAAGCAATTTGTCCCTGTTTCCTACTACCATTTCCTTCTGGGGCAACGCTCACTCAGGTGTGTACCATGACCTATATTTGCCAAATGTTAGATCATTTACCAAGAGATCACTGTTATTCTTACATATATAGCAAGCCATTGCACTCTCGCACTCGCTCATCGTATGACCGTACCTAAAACCTACTTTCTGTCAGTGAATCATACAACAGCCATATTATAGACCATCGCTCACATTTTCCACATGGCCTACGACAAGAGACCTCAAAGTGACGAAAGGTGCCGCAATTAAGACATTGACCTTGTCTCTGTCGTTTAGAAACGCACATATCCATAACGCGGTCATCATCAAAGAATTTGAAAGACCGGCGAGCTTCCCTTCTAGCCGAGGTTTTGGGAATGGGCTTGACAACTCGATAGGTATCTCGGCGTCTACTTCCTCTCTCGCTCTGCTTGCATGTCAATTACATTCCTCCAATTGCCACATGCGCTTGGTCTTACCGTAGACCTAGCAATCACCGAAGCATGCATTGTCAAGTGTTCAGCTAGCTGGTCAGGCAGAGCATTCAATTGTGAACTGAGTTGAGCTGCCAGTCGAATATATCTATTCATCGGCTGAGTGTCTGATGACCTACCAGGCAATTGTCAGTATCCCATCAACCCGTGACCATGATGCACAAATCTCAATAACGTGAGCCACCAACATTTGGAAAAGAGTGTACGAGTGACGTAGTGTCTTCATTGAAGAGTCAAACTCTTGTCTCAATTTATCGATTTTAGAATATTTAGAGCGAGCTTCGAATTTACGCCGCAACCCCAACTTGCGTTTCTCACGATAGTCCCTCTGCAACTCCTCCAATGCATCGCGCAGCTTCGAGCAATTCTCATAATCAACAATGCACGGTTCCTTAAGAGAACTATCTACGTTATCCGAGTTTGCCTGCCCTCTGAGGTTTTCAAGCAGTGGTGATAACGCTAAAACCCAGCGATCAAGAGCACTTTGCCCTTCAGCCCATTCTTTTGACTGACGAAACTTTTTGTACTCCTTTTTTCCGATCTCAAAGGATTGAAAAGCAAATTCAATTGAAGCCAGCGACGCATCCATGATTATTCAATAGATGGGAAATGCGATGCTCTCACTGCTGCTAAAAGAAAGCCGTAGTACTTCTCAAGATATGGTTGCAGGTACGTCCGAAGTCGAAGAACGTGCGTTTGAACACAGAAATCGGGCATGGAAGGAGAAGCAAAAGCACTCAAGTTGAATATTCCAAGAAACTATGAAGATATTGCAGTATGGGTAGAGTCAAGATTTTGATGTGACAGCTAACCCTATTTATTCGGATATGTTGCTGCATGTGAACGCGTACACAGCCACCATTCTTTTTTCCTTTTCCGGAAGTCAGGTAATATATAGCTATATTATCAGTATTATGGCAGATGAACAGAGAGATGAGATGATTGGGTCTATTATTGAGGCAGAGCCAGCTAAGCCTGGTCGCAACTTTTCCCATTATTATTGGGCACCAGTGATGCGGCTTCACAGCCTCTTGTGCATGCACGCCGAAAGGTGTATGGTGGACGAATTGCCCGGTGGTCTTTGCTGCATGACCAGGATGAGCTTTTATTTAATCAATGTGCCGGTCTGAGTATGCATGACGCGTGGCTCTTGTGTAGTCTCACAGCATTGGCTGTAAGCTTCCTTAGCAACATTTGACTTGCCCGAGTTGCGTCGCATTGCTACCCGAAATGAGGCTGGATCTGTAGCACTCTGTAGATTGTTCTAGTCTGTTCCATGGTAGAATAGCTGATGATAGTCTGCTTTAGGTAAAACAAACTATTGTAACGGTGTGAATGAGGCTCTGGCTGTGGAGTTAAGATACCCATTGCTATGATTGGCTTGTTGGTTGACCGGTTAGTCATTGGATTGATACACAGTAAAAAGAACATCCTAGGAACCTGTTCATGGGAGATGCAACTAGATATTGCTTTCGCACTCTACATAAATCCTAGAAGTGAGGACGCGGTTTATGAAAATCGCATAGTCCTGGCTCGGAATTAGCTTGATCTTGATAGAGCCGCGGACCGCGGACCGCGGGTTCACACATGCTTGTACCCTTGAGGGATTCCTGACCGAGAGTATCCTCATAGATTTTAGAAATGTCGTTTTCATGTGGTGTTAGTTATGGTATTGCTTAAGATCTGAGATAATTACTATTAGAGTTGAAGTATACACACCCTAGTCCCAGGATTCTATTCCCGTATATAGTATGAGGGCGATAGGATATGAAACTGGGTGTGTGCGGGAGCAGAAGCAACTTTGCTGCTTTTGATGATGTGAACATGTTTGCTGTAAATTAATCGGAAAATGGGCCTCTGGAGCCCTTGTATGAGCTGGCTATGTAGCTAATTCACAAATAGTGAAGATGATTGAAGGGAAAGCAATGGTTAATAATTCAAGAAACCTGTAGCAAGGGTGACGGCCAGCATCTACAATCTTTTGCTGGCCAGGTCAATGAGTATGGGTATTGAATTGTACAATTAAATAACTAAAACAGATATAGACCAGCTTATCCTATATGTCCTACAATGAGAGATTTGTCGAATCATAAGCACTAGAGCTCTATACAGGGACAGGTCCAATGCCGACTAGGTTCGAAATAGATTCCTAGCGCGCCAATAAGCCAGAGTTCACCAAGGCATTGAAGAGCCCTGTCCTAGCAGCCACTGAGCCGGCAATGACAAAGGCAAGTACATACAGCCAGCCCCTAGTCCAGCGCAACTTATTACCTTGTCGGTCGAAGGGCGCCTTGGTGGGCTTGTACAGCTTACGGAGCTTGTCGGACGTGTATGGCGGATAGCGTGCTGCCATAAGTTTCTCCATCCACGTAGGAGGATCAATGTGCGTGCGCAGGTGCGTGAATTCCAGGAAACCATATGGGCCATGATACTTGCCCATGCCAGAGTTACCGACGCCACCGAACGGGGCACCCTTTGCAGCTACGTGTAGCATGCAGTCGTTGAACGTCACGCCTCCGGATAACGTCTCAGCCAGGATTCGGTCCTTATCTTCCTGTGACTTGCTGAAGCCGTAGATGGCCAGCGGATGGTCCATGCTGTTGATTACGGATATCGCGGTGTCCAAATCCGCGTCGATGATTGGTAATATGGGGCCAAAGAGCTCCTCCGAGAGGAGACTGTCTCCGATTTCAATGTCGGTCACGATCGTGGGGCTGAAGGAGAGATCATCTCTGTTCCGTTGTCCGCTGTAGACAACGTTGCCGGAGGTATTCTGCAACAGCCGCTCGAGACGATCGAAATTGCGTTCGTTGATGATGTGTGAGTAGTATTTTGGTAACAGCTCTGGGGCCCCGCCAAGGAATATGTCGAAATAATGCATGAGATGATTGACAAATTCGCGACGCACAGATGGATGGACAAAGACATGGTTAACGTTCAGGCAGATCTAGTTGAAATAAATGCACTTAGCTCCCTTCTCTGTAACCGACACAGAGCCAATGGTGAAATGAGCCAAAGAAAGGGGATGGTGAGGGTCTTACCTGGCCGGCGTTCATAAATTTGGTTGCTGCAATTCGCTTCGCGGCGAGTTCAATATCCGCCGAAGGACAAACGATGGCCGGGCCTTGTCCTCCCAGCTCCAGCGTGACGGGCGTCAAATGCTTGGCTGCTGCAGCAGTAATAAATTTGGCCACCGCTGCAGATCCCGTATAGAAGATATGGTCGAACCGGTGCTCCAGGATGTAGCCCATCTCCTTGGCTCCCGCTGAGATACATCGGATGGCGTCGGTATCCAAATATTTCGGGATAATCTCCATCAACAAGTCCTGGCATGCAGTAGCAACATCCGACGGCTTCACGATGATGGCACATCCCGCTGCGATGGCGTCGAACAGGGGAGTCAATAGGAGAAGATAGGGGAAGTTCCATGCCCCGATGATCAAAGCTACCCCCTTGGGTTCCTTGCGAACCGTTGCACCGCCTAGGAAGTTGAGAGGGTTGGTCCGTACTGGTTTCTCGTCTCGTGTCCACTCGTCGAGATGCTCCAACTTGTTCAGGATATCAGCGTGGCATTCCGCTATCTCGAATGGCATTGTCTCTTGGGGGTGCTTGTTCAGGTCCTTGTGCAGCGCCTCCTGCATGCGCTCTTTGTTGTCCTCGATCATCCACCATGCCTGCTGCAATTGCCGCTTGCGCCATTTCTTGTCCTTGGTCTTCCCACGCGCAAATGATGTCCGGACACTTGCAAGTGCCTTCTCCAGGTCAGTAAGAACTGAATAGGGGAAGGCCAGGAGTGAAAGGGTGCACGTACACTGTCAAAGTCGGCTTCTGATGAGAAGGGCATGTTGTTGGTTATTTTGGTCAAGCTGAACTCCTCTGACCTTCTTTCCAGCAAAGTTGTATGCTAATATAGAAGCGCTCGGACCGCAACCCAAGACCAAGATGTGGGGTAAGTTAATTAATACCGAAGCCGCTTCCCGAGGCAGCTCAAAGTGTATCAGCTATTGAGGCCGAGTCCATCGTGCGGGGCCGTTGGATGATCGCGCTTTTGACGATAGCTAGTGCTGTACGAGGCTCCGAGGTGCTGACAAGGTGGTCCCTGCAATAATTTGCTCCTATCTGATGGACTACTATCTAGTCAATCTATCACCACGTGGGATGTCGTTTGTATTGAAGCCTATTACCCATACGTCGTCTATATGTAGATGAACGTGCGAAAGTGAGAATAAGAAAAGGAACATAGAACGAAGTTTGGAAGAGATGGACATGAAGAGCAACATGGATCTAAGATAATAAGACGCCATTTGCACTTGGAGATATCACCTCGATGTCAATTCTGACTGTCGTGAGTCTATGCACCTGTCTAACAGTGCTGCCTGCTCATATCCCTACCCACCGCAGTTCTCATTGATAACAATATGTACGGTAACTTTCCCACCAAAAGGGAAAATTGCACAGAAGTCATACAGAGAGGCAAATACATACGGAGCCAGTGTCAATTCGGTCCCGAGGCGCTTGCTCATACGGCTAGAAAAGCGAAATAATTAACGTTTATTCGGAGCGTGCTTGATCCGGAAGTACACCATCTCCGCCTATATTCTGTCGAAGATAAGTGGGCATAGCTAATGCGCATGTGAAGTCTCACCCTCATGAAGTTGCAGAAGTTGTGTTCATTGTTTTACGAGAAAGGTCTGCACGAAAACCTAGAACCTAACCAGGAAAAAGAAAATCGAAACAAAAGGCTCTGATGCTCGGCGTCGATCGAAGGAATATTGTCCACCCCACGAGCTGCATCCGTGCTTTCATATCCTCGTTCATGATCGATTTATTGTTACATTTCAACTTATATTCTTCTAAGTTGAGGGTCTCTAACAATCTTCCCTTTATATCAGTACTGCAATCAATATTTGCAAATGGTCGTCAACATTCAAGCTTACACCACTATCCAACCTTATCATACTTTATACAGGCGTCGTTTAAGATCCCTGCAAGGCAAAGCCGTAGTCATCTCGACTTTTAAATTGACCTAGCGTCTAAACTTTGGACGTGGATTTGACTATCAGATTAACCATATGCATTAATGAAGCGGTGTCGGCGCTTTGCTGGCGTCAGACTATTTCCAACGTGGGTTGCTGACCGACGCTGCCCACGGTTAGCTCCGAGAGTATGTAGGGATTGAGAGACATGCATAGCAGGTTCATGGCAAGGGCAGGAGCTAGCATACTTTGACCTTCGGAAATAAGGGGAAGGATTTGGTAATGTGCAGCTTTCTGTACGTAATTCGATTGCCAAATCATTTGAGCCCATAACCCGAGAGCAGACAACCTGACTAGGACAACTCACCAAATTAGACAACTTCGGTGACGCAGATACTATTTTACAAGCATAGATGTATACTCGGGTAGTTTCATGAAGCTATGGCCTTACTATCTTATTACTCAATGCTAAAGTCCGAAGGTATCGTCTGGGACGAAATGTTGGACCGGTTGTTGGACTGATGGCCTGATCTTTTCGTCCTTGTACCCTAAAGCCAAAAGGGAAAAAAGATAGATAAGATTATCAATCTAATCTCTGCGCACTAGTGGGCACCCATTACTTAATTAGTTGGTCTTAGAGTAGCCCGATGTAACCCAATGCCGTTCTGAGTTACATCTGACCACTAAAGATAAGATGCTTGATCATATCAGCTATAATAAGGGTCCACTAGTGAACGTGGTAGCCTCTGAGACTCTACACAGTACCCTCGCTAGGCTATTCGATTCCCTGATCTCTATGGGTCTCATAATCTTTACGTAAATAATGGGCTCTACCTAGTATCTAGCGTTGGATTGGGTTTGGTAAAACTTTTGTATTCCAACATGGGCCGCCTACAAGAAGTATTAAGCCCCCATTCTGGCTGGCTTCTTTCTATCAGGAAACTTCATTTCAATTCCCAACCTTTGTCCATCGCACGAGGATGCTTGAAAAGGTCACGCCTTCAACCACTGAGGTCCCCCCTGCGACAGGGCCTCAGGACCCAGCGTCGGAACAGCAAAATGGTGTGCGTATCGCAGAAGCCGTGACCAAGTCATGGTCCAAGAACACTTTGATCCAGGTGTATATCTGGTTAGTTCAAAATATGATATAAAATGTCGTGAGACAAACGTGCTGACTTCTTGTAGCATGTGGCTCATGTACTTTGTACGAGCGCTCAATGGAAGCCTGACCAGCAATCTAGCCCCGTATATCACTAGTGATTTCAGTAATCATTCGCTACTTCCTGTGATCCAAATTATCGTTAGTATCATGAGCGCGGCATGCACTATGCCAATTGCCAAGCTCCTGAATCTATGGGACCGCACCATTGCGCTAAGCCTCATGCTCGTCATTTCGATCATTGGCCTTATCGTCATGGCATGTTGCCACAATATCACCATCTATTGCGTTGCACAGGTATATGCCTCGTATGTCACTTGACACTATCGTACTGATTGCGGCTATAGGCATTTATCACCGTCGGCCTCACCGGCCTTATATTCTCGCTAGACGTGTTGACCGCAGATACCTCCACGGCACAGGATCGAGCCCTCGCGTTTGCGTTCACCTCCTCGCCATACATCATCATGGCTTTCGCCGGAGCGCCACTCTCTGCATCGTTCAACGAAGTCAACTGGCGATGGGCCTACGGCACTATAGCAATCCTCCTCCCCGTGGTCACCGTCCCACTGATCATAATCTGGGAGTTGGCTAAAAGAAAAGCCCAAGAGACAGAGACACTGACACGCGTCCACGAAAAACGCTCCTTAGCAGAGAGCTTCCGTCACTACATCATCGAATTCGACATAATCGGAATCCTCCTCCTAATCGCCGGCTTCTCCCTCTTCCTCCTAGCATTCGCGCTCGCAGGCTCCCAGCCCCAGAAATGGCACTCTACACATATAATCTGCATGATAGTGATTGGCGGAGTGACAATCATAGTCTTCGCCGCATACGAGCGCTTCTACGCTTCCAAACCCCTAGTCCCATACAACCTCCTCATATCACGCACCGTGACATTCACCTGTCTCCTGAACCTAACCTACGTCATCGCCGCCGACTGCTGGGCCAGCTACTTCACCTCCTTCCTGCAGGTCGTATACCACGTCTCCCTAACAGAAGCAGGCTACGTAGTCGCAATCTCCAACCTAATCTCGCCCCTCTGGCTAGTGGGAGTCGGCTTCCTAGTCCGCTGGACAGGCCGCTTCAAATGGCTCCTCCTCTGCGCAATCCCAGTCTACCTACTTGCCATCGGGCTAATGATCTATTTCAGATCCCCGGGCCATAGCATCGGATACATATGTCTCTGCGAGGTACTCATCGGTCTGGGAACAGGGACGATTATCGCCCTCGAGCAAACAGCCGTCACCACCGCATCTGAACATAACGACTATGCATCCATGCTTGCGCTGTTAGGCTGGGTGGGTAGTATTGGTGGTGCGATTGGGAACAGTATCTCCGGGGCGATTTGGACGAATACCCTCCCGCAGAAACTGAGGGAGTATTTACCGGAAGAGATGAAGTCGCAGTGGAAAGAGATTAATGATTCGTTGTATGTGCAGTTGAGTTATGAGGTGGGCTCGCCGACGAGGGTTGCTATTGAAAAGGCGTATGCTGTTAGTCAGAGGAATATGTTGATTGCGGGGATTGCTTTTATGGCACTGACTATTGTGTGGGTTGTGGGAATTAAGGATGTGAGGGTTAAGGGGAGGGATAATAAGGGGAGAGTGCTTTTTTAGGGGTGGGTGCGAGCATATTGTCTGTTGGGTTGATTTTGGAAGGTTTGAATATGTTGTATGATGGGTCAGCAAGATACTATCTGTGACTATAAGTCCCGTAAAAGCATGCAGTGAGCTGGGCTCTTGGGTGGCCCAATACTAGTTCCATGTGCTATTTGCTTTACTGGGACATTGCAAGCATTTACTAGGAAAGAATAGATTATATAAATTAACGACTATAACAAGTTCACAATTGCCAAATCCACCATTCAAGTATAAGTATAACAATAACCATTCCTCAACGGATGCATAATCTTCTCAACCTTGCGAGGATGACACAGCTCCCCAAACTCAACCAGAGTATCCAGAGTTACCAAAGGCGCACCCGGCGGATCATAGATAATAGTCGTACCATTAACAGCATATCGCCTAGTCTCCGGATCCTGATCCTGCCATTGCGCCCACAATTTATCAATAAAGGCATGGTGCAACATAAACGAGGGATCCTGAGGCGACGCGAAGAAATCGGCCATGGCACCTCCCACACCCCCATGGCCGCCGCCATGTGAACTCGTCAAATCAGGGTTACTCGGGGACATGATTGCGAGCCAGTCTCTGATGTTGGTCGATGCTTGCATTTGATCAATCCGAGTTTGATTGTTCAGCGCCGCGAGCAAAGCTTGGTTCAGGCTTCTGTATAGACAACGCGGATTGTAGTCCCATGCGTTGACGGGGAGAGAACCGTAGGACTGAGCTAGAGAGGAATTGAATGGTCCCATGTGGACTTGAAGGTCTTTGAATGGCCCTGACTCAACGCAGCCTCCGCCTGTTCCTCGGGGGAAGCATATCCCTCCGGGTGTACAGGGCATTGGCTCGTTCGGATTGTATGCGCCGTTACCGGAGAGGGAGGTGGAACTGCCGTCGAATAATGGGCTCTCGGCTAGGTTTTCGGTGTCGAGGGCCCAGTTCCAGTATCTGTAGTATTTGTTTAGTTTGATTTAGCTACTATTCGTCTTAATATGCACTCACGGTACGCTGCCTTTGTATCCACATTCCTCTCGCAGGACCACTTCCCAGAGATAGACAAAGTGGCGGTGCCACGGAAGGAGAAGTCCGTTAAAATGAATGTTGTTCGTGTAGTTGATATGAGTCCTGATATATGAGCCAGAGTAATCAATCATTCACGGAATGAAGATTGACTTACGCAACAAAATCATCCCAACGGTCACGGACACCAGGAAATTCTTCGCTGGGTAGGGTAGAAGGGCGGTCGCGTAGGCACCATAGCGCATCAATATAGTCCTTCCGTTCAGCATACCCCAGCTCTCTCCTAATACATGTCAGCGCTAATATTGGGGTGGAGCGGAGGAACGAACATACCATTCTTTCCTTACCAAGGCTCTCTCCGGAGTGCACGTTGCCGGTGCAGCTAGAGTAATACCGAAGATCGCCGAGAGAACAAATAGTAGCCCTTTCATGGTGTGAGACACAGCTCATGAGCAGAGCTAATAGCTCGAAATGCTTTTGCTGGGCGCCGTGCGGATGGGTATTGTACCGATAGTGTATAGACCGAAGAGTTTGAACCTGCAGGAGAAGACAATTCGTCGGGGTTGTTGCCGGTATATATAGCTTCCGGGAAGCTGTGGTCAAGCTCAGAATCCTCCTTGATGAGAGCCATGTCTCTGAGCTCTGTCGTCATTGGAGGTACCTGCGCATGAATTCTCCACCCCCCATGCAAAACCTCGTATAGAGATTCATTCAGCTGACAGGAGGTTCGTATCTTGCCCCTGCCTATAGAGATATATCTTAAGAAGAGCATGGCGAAACATTGGTTCAGCCGGCTTTAGGATTCACACGATAATGCTTTAGCTCACTTGGTATTGCCACCGGGAAAGAGGAGGAACGTTTGTTCTTCTGGTCAATGTCTCGGGCTGCGTAAGTGGGTCATGAGAGTAACGCCTTGTCTCTAGATATTGCCATTCAATGCTGTGTGCTATTCTTACCCATAAGCAGGGAGGTTTCAAAGATGGTTTCATAGCATCCCCGGTCCCTATGGAGGGTCCTGTACATGGATGCCGCGATTTTGTTGGCGCTGACATGCAGGCCAGTTTTAAACAACTCCTTCAACTAAGATAACAGCTAGCTTTAGATCGAAGCTGGTCGTGGCTAAGCAATAAAGAAAAAGTAGGCATTCGTGGTATTCGTAGTGTCTGTTGAGTCGGAACATTTGTAAGTTAGGGCTGGAACTGTATCGGGAGCCTGCATTTAAACGTATGTCTCATTGGACAACGAAAACCTATGCACCTACAAATCCCGGGAGGTCCTTTCCCCAAGATATGGGCACCTGGTACACATATCATATGAAGGGATGGCCAAAGATGTTACACGATCTAATGCAGGGCGTATCCCATGCGGAGCTGAACGCCAGTTCGCAGGACCCCTGGAGCAGTACCGCAGTGGCACCTCAGTCAGTTCGCATTACGTAAGGCAATGTGATGCTATTAGGGCAACGTTTTCGGAGAATATATCGCGGAATTCATGTAGCCCGCCGCGCTTGGCTGGGTTTTAGGTATGAAGACCTTCAATAATCGATAAGTACTGGTTTGTGCAGTGATATGCACAAGAGTACAACCATAGTAACTCCAGCTGCCTCACACAGATGTCATGCTCTGTTTCAAATCGTACCACAAGACTAGAATCTAAATTGTATATTTGATGCGAACCAAAAGTCTGACACTTAGGGACGGCACAGCATAGAACCTACCACTGGCATGCACCTTGATCTTGGACACGCGTTCTCCCTGCGACAGAAAGGAACAGGTTTTCAGCTGATCATTGTTGAAGTGAGATACTCAAGATATCCCGGCCTGCTGTGTAACAGTATGAGGTACCATGATCAGACTCTGTGTCAATGTGTCATGCACCCCTTGCTGCACCTATGTAGTTCATTGGTGCGTTCAACAGGTGCAGGACCGGCAGCTATCTGAGTAATATTAGTGGTAGTGCTTAGCTGTAGCCAGGAGATGCACTTCCCGTATGTTTCCGATTTGCCAACCTACTGACAACTAAGATTCTCGGGATGACATCTTCCGTATTTTATCCCGTGCTGAATTGTTGCTATTCGTATTCAAAGTGTGCTGCCCTGAGGCTTGTAGGTCGGGCCAATCTCTGATACTTCCACGCATACTGTGTATATCTCGCTCTTTCTTTAGGAAGTGCTAAGCGACTACCCTGCCGCCACTGTGAGGATGCTTATGCCTGATCTGGTATCATTCCACGCGTTTGTTGTATCTCCTTAATATTCAATGGATACATTGGTGGTGCTTTCGACCATCTCTGATTCGCTGTAGCTTCCTTCTGGTGCCTTGTTGGGCTTTTCCATCTAGACGTTTGACACTTGGTGTGTTGAACCATTCTACCTTCTTTCTGATATAGTGTGTTAATGATACATGTGAAAATATCTTAGAAAGACGCCATATAGTACAGTCTACATTTACATACTTATTCATCCAGCAACGTAAAGCTATATTACTTAGCAAGAAGATACGAACTAAAACGTGACATTCTGCGCAGAAAGACACAAACCAGTAGGAACAGAGAGGTACAATACAAGAATGGAGAGACAAGGTTACCCAACAATCCCCTTCATAGTTTCCTGACCCGCGCCATCTTGTTGAAATATTGGGACGCAGCGGACGCCCAGAGCCCAGGCTTCGTAGTCAAGTAAGAAACCTTAGCAAAAACAGAAAAGAGCGAGGACTACCACTGTTTTCCCAATACATAGCTAGTTGGTATCATTCAGTTTTCAACGGTGAAGGTCTTGGACTCTGCAAAAGGAGCTTCGCTGGTCCCAAGAGCATTGGCCCAGACTCGGTATCCGGGACTATAATATATATTTCGTCAGTTTCTTCGTAGAACTTATAAGAAAGTTGAATGAACATACCCGCCTGCGATGCCGTCAATGTGGCGTCCGGGAATGGTGACGCATCCTTTTTCAGGTGCATCTGTAACGGTCTGGATGAATACATTCTCTGCTGGTGGGGTTGTCATGTGGATGAGGCGAATGTCAAAGGACGATGCCCTGGCATATAATTAGCTGCTGCGATAGTAGTTAGTAGTTGAGTGATTGAGTTCAGTAAAGTGTTGAACTATTTGGCCTACTCAGTAAACTCCCTCCAGCACACTGTCCAGTCCTTCGTGACATCTGCAACATCGCCTTCCTAGGGACGGGTGATGATATTTTGAGCACGTTAACTAGGGGTTGTAAACGTTGACAGGGAATCTGATAGTAGGGTATGGTCTGAAGAAGACAGACGAGCGTGAAAAGATGAAACGAACTCTGCTCGGATCGCAATTGACTGTTGATGCTGTCTCTTCCGTAGAATATGTGCGCGACTGCCATGGTATTCATATTACCACAGTAGCCATATGTCCCCTTGGTACATACCATAGTGAAATAAACGTGATGGCATCGTTATAGATG
Source organism: Aspergillus sojae (assembly GCA_008274985.1). Taxonomy (NCBI): domain Eukaryota; kingdom Fungi; phylum Ascomycota; class Eurotiomycetes; order Eurotiales; family Aspergillaceae; genus Aspergillus; species Aspergillus sojae. The sequence goes on along the minus strand of CP035528.1, from coordinate 4,987,296 downwards.
TACCACATGACCTTCCAGTAACAGATAACACCCATAAGCCCGCCTATTGCTACTTATCTCCGATGTGCTGAGCGAAGTGATGTCGGTGTTAGGGATATTCTTACCACCGAAAGCGACAAGGCGCAAGAGCGTTGTGATCTTGCCACTTTCATTTGCTACTACAGATGTGCGCGAGGTTTAAAGCAGAATAGTGTATGTATGTCTATCACCTGACTGCCTACTCAATGTCGTACAGCTTATTCTACTTTCACCACGCTGTAACCATGAGGCTTATTCTACCTAAACCGCTTGGCTGCGTCGTATACTGGTGGAAGGAGAGGAGTGCCCATTGGCTGGAGTTAACATAGACATGAGGCTTATTATCTCCAAGGTGACATTAAGAGTCAGGGAGTTGCGTCATATCAGGAATGAGGATACGACAGCCGATGTACATCACCGAGGGACAGCTGCCTATACTGCCCGATGACTCTCCTGTCGCATGGGAGTAGTTGAAGATGGATCTGTGCCAGGCATTGTAGTATAATGGTTAGTGACGTGGAGGTATTGTGCAGAACAAAGCCTTTATGACATCCCTAACTCGGATCAGGTCAGACTCAAGGTGAGGTTGAATTCCTGCACGCCTGGTATCAAAGCTTCCTCGTAATACTTTATATCCTGTTATTATACACCTAGCATCTGTAAGCGGTCTGGCCTTTCTATCTGTAGTACTGTGTAAGTGTTTCCCGAGAATTTATTTTGTAGTTCCACCATGCGGAAGTTTAGTGAATTGAAGTTTCCAGTAACTATATTATCTGTATAGTTAACTTAGAGACAGTGGTATCATATTAACTTTGTTTAACTATAGTAATATTATAGCTGAACTAGATTAATATAAGTAAATATATTAATAAAAACTACATGTTTTAAAAATATATTTTATATAACATCTGTAGATAATATTATGGTAAAGTAATAGTTAACTTATTAACTATACAGATCTTACTATTATTCCTTCAAAATAATACTTAAATATATAAAGGTATCAAATCATCAATCTATCTCCACCGATGTTTCTTTGCATTGCCTGGGCTTTCTGGGTTTCATGCACTTGCCCCATGAGCCGGGCCATGCGAATCATCGTCCAAATCATCAACACCAAAGCCCTGATCCTTACAAGCAAGGATAAACCACCTTTACCCGTTCCCCTGCTTAACTGCCGCCTTTGCGGCACACGACTTTCTGCATTTGCTGAAGCTTAGTGTCGTCTCTTCTTAGCATCGTCGTCTAGGGCCTTGTTCAACTCTTTCTGGTAGTCCTCTTGGGCCTTTCTCAGATCCTTCTGCAAGTCCTCCATGTCTTTCCGCAGATCCTTCATCTTATGATGAGAGGGACCCTGCTGCATGTGCTGGGCAACGCGGTTGATCTTGTCCTGCAGCTCTTCAACCTCCTCCTGCCTTTTCATCACAGACTTTTTATTGTGATGCAACTGATTCAGTGGATAGAATTGACTCGGCGGATATGGACCTTGCGGGGGATATTGTTGATATGGACCCGCTTGCGGATATGGCTGCTGAGGGAATTGCTGCGGGTAGAAACCGCCCTGGGGCGGAATGTTCTGTTGACCCTGATGCTGGTGCTTCTTGTAGGCGTCTTGAGCAATGGAACCGGCAATCGCGCCACCGATGGTTCCGAGGAAGCCGTGATTGGCCTTGTGGCCAGCGAAACCACCGATAGCACCTCCGGCAAGGGCACCGGCAAGACCACGCTCATCACCTTGGGCCTCACCCGGGGCGCTCTGTTGCTGCTGCTCGTTGTAAGACTGGGGGTATTGAGACTGAGAGTATTGTGACTGAGGGTACTGGTTCTGAGGCTCTGGGTACTGTTGCGGATAGGATTGCTGACACCCCTGGGAAGGGCCCTGGGAAGGCGGAGGCTCAGAGTAGCCATACCCATTTTGAGAGGGGGTTCCATAGTATTCTGCATTCATTATTGCTAACAGGGATCGAGAAGGTTCACGGTAGAATGTTGAACAGTAACGGATGCTGAGTATTCCATCACACTCCCTAGCGGGAAGCAACAACCTTTAAATATTTAAGGAAGATACTGTGAAGAAACGTCAGCCGGGATCTGTCGACATCACACACTCCGCATAAATCTGATTGATTTGGACATGATTGACATTGATAGTCCATTCTTGTTCGTCATTGGGCCACACTTTTAGCCCCCATATATCCACACCCCACTCATTTTGGCCCCATATCTGCCTTGCGTCGTCGGGCGGGGCTTATTTTTTGTATTTTCTTTTCTTTTTTAACTCGGGTATTCCGTCTATATTACTTCTATTGGACAAGAGTCCCGAGTCCGGGCTCCGATGGATTATCTCTACGGTACCGACTCCACAAATAGAAACCCCAGCCACGAATAGCGCGCAGACTACATCAATCTAACCTGCCTTGGTTAGTTTCTCAATTGATCAATATATCCAAAGCTGTTGGAGGAAGCCGGGGCTCACTGGTGCATTGGATCTTATTTTATCCTGGCTTGGATCAAGGTTCTGCCCCCCTCTTCATGCGTATATCAACCATCGGTGCTGGGAAGATAGCCTATTTGTCATAAATGCTTGAATTTCTTACTATGCTATCTAAGGCTAGCTTTCTAAGTAGGGGGACCCGCTTAGCGGCCGGAAGAACCGTCCTTCCGGGCCAGTCACTAAATTATCATAATTAATTTAATCTTTTTTTATAGAATATTGATTAAATATATAGTTTATAATAATATTACTATTATGTAGTAGAGATTTATCTCTTCATATTACATCATCTTTTTTCATATGTATCATCCAGCTAGTATATCTTTTATATTGTAAAATGCTCTTTTAGAAACAAGATGACGATAGAAAATATGAGGCGATTCATGACAATATCACTAGAAACCAATATAATTCAGCGCAACTAGACTGCCGACATCCCTGACATCAATATCTCCGACAGCAGCATGTCATATAAGGATAGGTATCACCGTAGAATGTAATTCAGCATCATGGTAAATGTCAACACCATTCCAGGCAGCATGTGGCGTTTCCACATAGGATAGTTAATTCACATACCACCTAGCACTGGTAAGTTCTTGTCCTACACTATCCTTCAATGAATCAACAGCATGTATATCACAAGACTTTCAGCCTCGTCCACTTTATATCGGCTTAGATTCGGGTTCGGGCTCAAAATGGTAAATGCGTCTCCGGCCCTAAAATGAATCTATGACTTATCTCCGTACGCCACCACCCATAATGTAGTGTACTACTAGGCATGAATTGCTGTACAGGTAAGAAACACGGAAATCATATCCGACCCGGTTACATAGGTACATACCCCGACACCTGTATCCCTTGCCTGGGCATGTAGAGATGCAAGGGGCAAGAGAGGGTCACGAAGATAACCCATCCCGGAGCTCCCGTGGTCTCTTCATCACAACGCTTATATAACTGTGGTCTCTCTCGAGGCGAGTTGTACCTGTTGAGAAAACGTGCATGAGATGATTGAGCACACGCTCAAATGGTAATAAGAAGATATTGGCTGTCAAAAATGATCTTGGCTAGATCGGACTGGCCCAAACCCGCAAGGGATACTGGAGATAGGAATGGTATTTCTCAATTAAGAAGCGCACTCTGGGGCTCGTCTAATGGGGGTAATGATCACAACCATTCATCTCACTTACGTACCCTTCCTTCTATTCTCAATTATTCAACACTAACAGAAGCATTAGTGAGTACTCCGTACAAGGCTGCAGATTCTCAAATTCCATGCTCTCTCCAACCTCTGAATGAGAGGGCAAAGTTTAATTTAATTACATTCGGACTTGGAGCCCAGTAGGCCAAAATCAACACCAAAGACGTGAAAGTGAGCCAAAGTCGGGAAATTGACTCCATTTCCTGCTGAGCAAGCTGGATCCTGATTTCCCTGGCATTGAATAGTTCCTTCTCTTGAACCATCGCTATAGTATTCCTAGACGATGTAAGTAGGATAATATATGTTATAAAATGGTAAGTCTTACCATGCCATAGTGCTTGAAATTCCATGGTTTGTTAACATATTCATTCTGCAGATATCATCAGTATATCTTCAGCCTCCACGGAATCCGACCAAAGAGGGGGGGGGAAAAAACGATAACGCACAGGTGTCCCATCGCCCTTGCTATTTCCTCGGAACATATTTCCCCCTTGCATAGTTCCGAGATCAGCAAATTCTTGGTTGCCGATTGGGAAGGCCGCCAAGGCATAACCAGTGATGTTGGTATGGGGAAAGCTCTGCTTGAGAACGATATAGGACAGATATGTCAATGAGCCACCAAGTGAATGACCCATTGACTCCAGTGAAATTCTGGATACTGTCCTAGCAGATTACGGATTTCCGAAATAACATCATTGTGCACTGCTAGCCATGGACGGTGAATTCCTTGCATGATTTTCGCACCGGTCGGGAAATGTGTATCGGGGATTGTAGGTGACACGGTTGTTGAATCGAGGTCATTGACAAAATCAATAACTGAGAAAGTGAGCCATGGCAGCCCGGAAAGGTGTTAACAGAAAGTGATACTTACCGGTTGTGGAGCCTCTGAAAACGAGCGAGATGGCTTTCCTGCTTGTCGAATATCCAATGTAGCCCTACAAAGTCATGTAAGGATAGTCCGTTGCAAATGAAGATGCGTCTTGCACCTATTACACATGAGTACCTGAGTCCCTGTCGCGATGTCATCGATATGCTTTGTGATCGTAACATCGTACGCATTCGTGTCACATTTTGCATAGGCTGCTGATGAGAGCTTTGCTGCGCGTTGCAAGTCTTGGAATGTTTCTTCATCACAATTAGTCGTTTAATAAATGTATTTAGGAGGCCGAGCAGACCTTCTGATATACCAGATGCAGAGGTGAGTTTTATCAAGGACTCAGAGGCCACTAGGAAGCATAAAATAACCTGATATAGAATAGTAATCATTGTGGAATATCGAGGAACCTTGGTAAATAAAAATATCTAAACGAAGTCTTGTCAAAGGAACATTAGCAAGATATCAATCCTAATACTTAGCCACTTCTATATTATGTGCTAAGGACCCTTCGCCCTTGAATTATTAGATACAACCTATAATTTGTTTTCAAGGGGTAAAGTATTAATAACATACAGGCATTTCACTGTGGGGTTTGTTCTCCGGCATTTTAATTGTATTAAAAGTAAAGCAAGGGGGCTCAGGCCCTAACTTGCTATAAAAATATATAAGTAATTCGCTTTTTATAGCCCTTTGTAAGCTAATTTTCCTTTTTGTCAAGCTATAACTCTAGAGTGGTATACGGTACCAAGCCCTAATTCGACGATAATACCTCTGCTGAACTATTATTATTTAGGAGTGGAATAAAAGTTTAGACTGCTATAGTTTTGACTTTTTAATAGATGATCTACTTTGCCGTTATCTATGTCATCTTGCTTTAATGTGCCCTTGGGGTATTTTGGGCTTATTGGATAGCTACTGTGATGAGCATTTGAAATAGATGTAAACCTCACGAATGAAACAAGTGCGTGTATACGTACCACAAGTCAGGCCACCGCCATGGGCTTGTCCACTTGATACTAGCTTAGGGGCTGGGTTTGGGTTCACAATTGTAAACCTGCCCCCGGCTCAGTGGGCCCAACTGTCTTGGGGCAAAGCCCCACATCAACCTCGCGTGCTCAATAGGCCCTAGGGGAATCAGCCCCAATCTAAATACGAAGTCCTAGAACAGAGAGTTGTCGATCGCACATCAGACAAGGCCACTCACAGGCGAAGGACATACAAGATCTGCAGGGTCAAAGCGGTATAAATTGAACCTCTCCTCCCACCTGGTTGGATTCTCTGCCTTTTCCATCTTAGGTGGACGATAGTCCCATACGAAACAACTTGATCCCAGGGGGGGCAAGTTGTCCACATAACGCCATCCGTTCCACACCTAAGCACCAAATTAGCATTCCACGAACCCAGCCAGATAGACTCGCACCATCAACGCGTGAGGCTCTCGTCATAATGAGACATTTCGAAGCATGGTACCCACAGCTGGGCTCCCGACTCAACGCTATTATGCTGCGCAACTGCAAAGAGCAGCTCGAATACTACCGGAACGATTCTGCCCCGTACAATTCCTGTGTTAGCTGCCAGGCGGAAACAGTAGAGACATGCCTAGAAAATGCCCCAGAGTGGTTGAAGGAGAGCATGGCAGTGGGTGTTGGCTGTCGAACAGAAGCTGTGGAGACGTGTATCCTTGAAAATTCTCCTGAATGGATAAAGTCGAATATGGCTGCTGCCAGTGTCCTGCTGGGCCTGCTTCCAACAATCCTCAGTCTTGCAGGTTCAAGCACCGTCGAAACTGGTTTATTAGCGCAACGTCGACCATTTCTTGCTTTTCTGCTCGCGGCTGGTGCTCCAGCAGTTTCACCAATTCGGACGTTCGATTACCGGGACCCATTACAAGTAGTTTGCACGAGTTCTGATTCGATCCGTCTCCTACCAGCCCTGCAGAGCCGGAGGACATGGCGCTTTGCAGTTATCCTTATTCAGTACTTGCTAGCGGCGAGTGCGGTCGTCAATGTTGCGCATACAAGTTGGGAACTCGGTGTTCAAACACTGTGTAGCTTCTCGACGGAAACGACCTTTCATCCGTTACTTTGGACTTTTAGTGCCCTCATCATCCATATCCTCGGTGCTATAGCGGTAAATCGTCGCATTCGTATTGCAAGGCTCTCATCTGACCCTCCCGTTACTTTCCTAAGAAAGGCTAGGAGAAGGGTCAGTGAGGAGTTCCGTCTGAGCATCGACCAGGCCAAGGCAACTCTCACGTTCAAACAACAGTCGTACACATTTATCTGTACTTCTTGGTGCACTTCCACAGGCACTATTCTGCATCTTATCTATGGCACCCTTACCTTTTCGAGCATCGTGTTTATAAGCACACAAGATGCACTGGGCGTCGTTGCTCGTTACTTGGCTTCCACTATCATCTGCAGGGTTATTCTCATGTTTGAAATTCATGGAATGAGAATGGCAATCCAGGGAGAGGCTGGTGGGGTTAAAATGTAGGAACTTACAGATTCTTGAGAGTTATGGGTGCATGTACTTCGTAGAGGACGGCTCATATTGTGCGACGGCTATATGGAACGAACCTGAAACATAGTGAAGCGCCCCAAACATCAAACCAACATTCAATCGGCGACACAGGCTTCGTCAGTCCTGTCCACAAACCAAATGTCGTCGCGGCTTTCCATTATGCGCATGCCCTTCGTACTCCTTAACATCTTTCCTGTGCCCTGGCTCCCTCTCTCTTCATTTGACTCCAGCCTTTGTCTTCACCACCCAGGGATGGCACTACGACTACTCTTATTTTCCCTCAGCCCCCTGCTTCTTACTCCTCTTTACAGTGTCAGATTACTGAGACCTGGGCCGTAGTAGTTGCTGCAAGCTTAGAATTACTTACTACCATCCACTCCGCAAACACAATCTTCATACAGGGGTTCTAGATTGTTTAGCGGATGTATGACGGGCTCCAGCGAGAAGACATGATAGATTCCATGATGGCTTTTATGAGTCACCTCCCTAAATATCTTCTACAGTTACATAAGTAGGATAAACAGTGTCATCGGACAAGTCACCAGAGGCGGTCCAGTGTTTGTAGATCAACTGCGGATTCTCAATCTCGTCCGCGATAGCGACAGCCAAATCTGCGGCCGATATGCCAGTCAGACGTCCATCTAATACATCGCCCCCCTGTTTGGCTCTCTTCAGCGGTACGTAGTCGACGGTTATTTCGTAGCTCCCGGTCCGTCGTCCCGGCCGGTACAATGGACTAGGCGAGACGAATGTCCACGGAAAGGAAGTGTTCCCCTCGAAAAACAACAAACACGCTCTCCCGGCTTGGATATATTCCGATGCTCGGTCATTCCTCCGGATGCTTTCTTCGTACGTCCGTATAGTGTCCAAGTCTTCTGCCGTCGCTCTGCCGGAATCTTCAGCAAGACGAGCGTTCCGGTACGAACGCAAGAGGGCACCGATCGGACCAAGGCGCTCCTCCATATACCGCACGTGGGCGTCACTCTCTGCCATCTGTCGTCGATACGCATAGAAAAACCCCGGGTAATCTGCTAAAGACTCGTGTGTTCCAGGAACCATGAGGCTGCCGGCGCCTCCGACAAACACGAAGTATTTGACGTCTGCCAATTTGACAGCGAGAATGAGTTTCCTGACTGTCTCGACGTATGGCACTGTAGGTAATGGTGTGAGAAGAGACACGGCGTTCTGGGTTTAAGGGGAGTGAGGTTCTGCTTACTGTATTGAAGTGCGTCTGCTCCTTGTGTGTGCGGCCCATACTCGCTTACCAAGACTTCGAGATCACGGAAAGAGTTTGCCAGCTCATCAATGCTTGCCGTTTCGATGTCCACTCTCCTAGACGTATAGAGTGGGTGTGCGCCAAATGACTGTGGATTGCGTGAGATTCCAATGACCGTATGTCCTCTGCGGATGAGCTCCACGGAGAGGTATGAGCCTCCAAATCCCGCAGGACCAATGACGCCAATCACCCGACTCTTCCCTGATCGAGACATGTCCCTAGACGTAGTATAGCAGCAAGCTAATGTGCTCGAGTTACGGTTCAATGATAGAGCGAGCAGAGTGTCTGCTAAGCAATCCATCCTGGATCGGACACTTTTAAGCTCCTATAGTATCATGTGGGGAAAGGTGGGGTAGTTGGGAGGCCTAAAGATCTATCAAGCTCACAAAAACGGCCTGTTTTTGGGAGGCTCTCTTGAGAACGGCCAACAATGGAGATAGTTCTGGATATGCACTTAATTATGATCCTTATTGCAGCGGGTCTTATGATGCCGTTAGTATCTAGCCAGAAGTAAAACTGCGAAACTCTTACTGTGGCATTCCAGTCCCTTTGCTAGCAAAGCGCAAAGCAAGGAGGCTAAGGTCCCGATGCAATGTTGAAATGCAAATAGTTATCGTACTACTGCGTATATCAATTAAAATTGGCTTAGTAATGACTACTCGAAAGGCGGCCAGCTGAGCAGTGAAAGGACTCGACGAAAAAAGGGTAAAAAAAGCCAAAAAATAGTTGGCCGCAATGGCTTGCCGTAAAGAAACTTTGATCTATTTTCAGATTCCTTTCGTCTATTGCTATGCTATACGGAGTATCTTCTTTTTCTTTGTAGTATTAAAGCAGCCAAGTGGCTTCCATCACAGCATCTTTGGCAAGGTAGACGTCCAGTGTCTCGGCATAATCGGCCGCTGGTACAGGTAGATACCTCCACATGGCTCGCACTTATGAGTGGGATGCTTTCGCTTACTTCAATAAGAATTGCTTTCAGATGACCCAATTCTGTTTATTCACTGCTTGCACCTATTGATCTAGTCACTGCTAGTAATCGTCAATTTGTCTGCGATCACGCCTGCCAGTCCGAATATACTCGTTTTCTTATCCATCAGATCCAAGAATGGCACATCTACCCCCATCGTCCCAAAGATATATTGGCGGAGCTCCGCCGCCAACATACTATCCATACCAAAATCCAACAAAGGCGTCTTGACATCTATCTTATCCACTGGCGTGAGGATGATATTAGAAAGCTTCTTTACAAGAACAACCTTCACCGCATCCGTGAATTGCTCTCTATCATTCGAGGCAATCGCCTCCTGGATAACCGATGCCTGCGTACTGTTTCCCTGAGCAGACTTTCCCGCATTGCGCCTGAGCGCACACGTCAATACATCGAACCGCGCATCGCTCAGAAACTGCCAGTACCCCTCATACCCCTGTTTGCGGTGGCCCTGGAGACCCGTATCCTCCAGTCCAGTCAGGATATGTGACTGAGGCATGAGATCATTAGGATGAAGTGAAGTAGGAGGCTGAGTGAGTCCAAAGTCAAATATCTGAACTAGTTCATCTTCCGTCAGAGGCCGTATACCTTTACGGAGAAGCAAGTCCTCGATCTCCGGGTGCTCGTGCAAATACCCGACCTCGGAGACCATTCCTAGACCAAGGGAGACGGCTTTCAGGCCTAGTCCCCGCCGGTACCGCGCGAACGCGTCGAGGAAGTTGTTAGCAGCGCAGTAGTTGCTTTCAGTGGCTGTGCCTAGTTTCCCGGATATGGAGCTGGTCAGGACGAAGAAGTCGAGTTCCTTTTCCTTGTCTAGGGCGGAGAGAGCGTTGTGGAGATTCCATGTTCCTTGCACTTTGGCTTCGGTGCCGTTGAGCCAGTATTCCCGTGGCATGTGTTTGAAGATGGCTTCGTTGAGCCCCATGGCTGCTTGGATGACACCTCCGAGGGGGGTTGGTGCGGCTGCCACGGCTCTGTGGACGTCTGTGTAGTTTGTGATGTCGCCTTTGATGACGGTGCATTGTGCGCCGCTTTCCTCTAGTTCGTCGATCAAACGCTTGGCGGCTGGTTTCTGGGTTCCTGAGCGCCCGAGGAAGATGAATTTGCGTGCGCCTCTGCTCATCATCCATTTTGATACGCTGCGGCCTAGACCGCCGAGGCATCCAACGAGCAGATAGCTCTTGTGGGGATCTAGCTGCGTTGAGAATTTCTCATGCACGACTGGTACCATCTGGGTCTGGTCTTCGAAGGATATAACAATCTTACCCATGCGCTTTGCGTTGTTGAAGTGGTTAAAAGCCTGTACTATGTCTGAAACGTTGAATACGGACAGCGGCTCAATAGGATGGATATCCCCACTTCGCAAGAGCGAGATGACGCGAGTCACTAGACCCTTATAAACCCGGTGCTGTGTTGGAGATGTCGATTCGGCTAGCATGCTCATATCAAAGGCCGTGAAGGTTGTTCCGCGGGAGAACATTTCCATATTGAGACGGCCCTGGTCGAGAAGGTCCCGTTTACCGATTTCAACAAAGCGGCCGAAATCTGCCAGACAATCCCAGCTTTCGTGTAGGAGTTCGCCCAGTAGGGAGTTTAGGATGACGTCGACTCCGCGTCCATTTGTGATGGACTTGATGCTCGACGCAAAGCTTGAGTCGCGGGAGTTGAATATATGGTCGGGGGTGAGTCCGAAGTGCTCGATTAAATATTGTTTCTTCTCCTCCGTCCCGACGGTCGCGAAGATCTCAGCGCCTATCAGCTTGGCTAGTTGTATTGTGGCGATACCAACACCTCCTGCGGCGGAGTGGACGAGGATCGATTCACCGGGTTGGAGATTGGCTCGGTGGTAAAGGGCATACATGGCCGTCGAGAACACCATCATAACAGATGCCATTGTGCGCAGATCCTCGTCATCGCGAAGCTTAACGCAGCTCCAGGTCGGAACAGTCTCGTAGGTGCCGAAGTAACCGGGATACATGACAGCTACCTTGTCTCCGATATTAAGGTCGCGCACGTCAGAGCCTATAGCAACAATGTGACCTGTGCATTCCAAGCTACACCGTGCATCCGTAGTCTGGACATGACCAGCCAGTGCGTTAACATCTTTGGCATTAAGACCAACACAAGAGACCTTAACGACCACCTCATCGGAGGCTAGAGTCGAAAGGCTTGGGTAAGGTCGTTTAACAAACTGTGTCGTGCTCAGTTGGCCAGGTTTCCGCACAGACAAGGCAGCATTCCCAACACTTCCAAGTGGCATAGGAGATGCAAGCCCGTCTTGTCGTGTACGGAATTCTCTGTTCATGCGCTCGTCGGGAACTATGCGGCTGATCAGGAGATGAGAACCATTGTCAATATACTCGCAATCATTGATCGCATTCTTTCCATTTTGAACTATCTTCGTGACGTCTCGTGAAATCACTGCGGCATCAGTTGTTGGATCCAGCTCGAGTGAGAAGATCTTAGTCGAGGGTTGTTCAATCACCACAGCTCGAGCAAAGCCCGCGAACAGGGAAAGTGTTGGATTAAATTCTTCATGTACTCCAGACCCTGTAATCCAGACAATCCATGCTGCGTGTTCAATCATCTGCTTGAAGCCATCAAACTCTTCCTGTGGGACTGCCCCAGCAAGGATGGACCTCTCCAGCTCAGCTGTAGAGATGACCAATGAATTGGGAGGAATTGGCGAATCTGCTAGGTCTGTTAAAGCGACTCGCTTAATAGGCACAGCTAGATCATCACTCAAATGACCAGCCAAGTGGTCATCGGCAGGATGTTTCGGTGACCGGCAGATGAACACAACGTTGTCAAAATCTGGAGTAGAAGAGCCGTTCGTTGTCGGTGCTGGGCGAAGAACCTGCACATTCTTTGCTGTTTCCGATCGTGAGCTTAGGACTGAAAATGTATCATGCTTCAGGGTGCTGTCGACATCAGGTGCAAGGAAGACAGTCTCGCCATCTGTGTGGGAGCCTAGCCCATCCACCACGGCGATATCGTCCCCTAGAATTACCAAACCGAAGTAGTCACCTGATGATGCCATCCGATACTGTAATGATCGAAGCCCTAAGGGCACGATGAAGTTGCGGACCTCAGCAACTTCAAGTTCCCCATCCGAGGACAAGCGCCCAAGGGAAAATGAATTGAAGCGTCTGTAGATACTTGATGCGTCAAGGACCTCCAAGAATGACAGCGTAATGAGGGATAAGTCGGTCGAGAGGCATAGGATGTGCGCGTCTGGGTTCTTATGCACGATCAAGTCAAGGGCTGCCAGTATGTTGGCCTTGGACCCGAAAGACCCCAAATCAGACTGAGACAGAACATGATCAAGTGCTGATGAGAAAGTGGCACTATCGTGTACTTGAGCAATGTCGGGCTTCCAAGTCACTCGCGTTATGGGATGCCGCACCTCCATCCTTTCGGTCCCTATATACGCGGTGACTTCTACATCTTTGAAATGCGCCACCAGCTGCTGCTGACCATCGAACAAGGCGCTGTCGATTTTATTGGTAGATTGGCCGGTCACCCTGGAGGTAGAGCGAATTGTCCCTTCATCAGTAGGGCTAGAGGGCAAGCTGATCCTTACACTTCCAAGCCTGGTGGGTACTTTACCAACCATCGAGTGGATAAAGCCGCCAGTGCATGCAATAAGGGCGACCTGGAAGAGGTTGTCTAGCAATACAGGATGTATGAGGTACCGGGGGCGGGGGTGTGCTCCCTCAATAGTGGGGGCAAGAGTTCGTGTCCGGGCCTCTGCATACAATACGCCTTTGGGATCAGGCGTGTGGATGTCGTGCATGTGTTGGAATGTTGGTCCAAAAGCAAGACCACTATCAGCGATACTCTCATACCACAGCTTCCTGGACTGGGGAGCCAGACGACATTCTCTGGATGGCAGCTGCGTACCGCATACAGCTATTGGTTCCAGCCTAATCGAGCCCTTGGCCCGAACAGTGGGGCCGTCGTCAGTGATGGAGGATATCTGGAATTCCCACCAGAACTTCGAGTCTCTGGTATTTGAGATTGCGACCGGGCGAAGCTCCGTATATAGCTCGATTGATCCCTGCTCCGGCAATGGAAGAGCCTTTAACAAGTCGACATGCCGAAGAGCTACGGACTTTCCCGCACCATCCGCTCCAACAGGCAAAGCCTTTTGCATCAATGCCTCCACAGCCATGGATAGGTATCCGGTGGCTGGAAAGACAACTGTGTCGCCAAGCTTATGGTCACGTAGCCATGGAACATTTTCCATTTGCAGGAGGTTCCGCCATCCAAACGTGGTCTTGTTTCCGCCAGGCACCTCTCTTCCTAAGAGTTCGTGCCTGGGGTGTGTGGTATTGCGCCATTCGCGGCTAATCCGTGATTCATTCCACGGTGGTTTTTCATAGTGCCATGGATACGTCGGTAAGTCATAAATGAATCTAGGTGTGCCATGGGTGTATGTATGATTAAGCTTTGAGAAGTCCACTTTGAACCCCTGGACAAAGAGCTGACCAACGAAGCTAAGTAGCGATACTGAAGAATCCTGTCCTCGGTTGAGGGTGGCAAGGTAGGGAGTAGACTTTCCAAGGGTCTGCATGATGGGCATCTTTAGGGCCGCATGTGGTCCGAGCTCAACGAATGTACACTGGCCCGTCATCTCAGACAGGAATGTAAGGCCTTCGCTGAACCGGACTGGAGACTCCAGGTTTGCCCGCCAGTACGCTGCTGTGCGGACGGCCTTGCTTTGAACTTCCTGGCACATGACAGTGGAGTACATGTGGGTGTCCTGCTGTTCGAGATCAAGGGAAGCTTGCTTCTCAAAGCTCAAAGCCTTCTTCAGTAACTTCTCATACATGGTGCCAATGACAGCCATGTGGTGGGAGTGATAAGCCTTGCCATCGGTCTTCAGCTTACGGGCAAACACACCTTCAGCCTGTAGGGATGCTAAGATAGTATCAATGCATTCGCTGTCCCCACTTATTGTCACACTCTGTGGTGAATTAATGCATGCCACCTTTAGATTCGCATTGAAGCCAAACCTAGTGATCCACTCATGTGCATCATCACAGTGCAGCCCCACAGCAGCCATTGCACCTTCAGGCGCTGAGCTTGTCACGGAGTAGCCTCTGTAATACGCTATGATAATAGCCTCGCGAGCTGTTAGGAGACCTGCTGCATATCCTGCTGCAATCTCACCCGATGAGTGTCCAATGACGCCCTGTGGAAGAATAGACCAGGATCGCAAGACGTTGACTAGACCTATCTGCACAGCAGTGGTGATGGGCTGTGCGAAGGCTGCCAGATTCAATGGACAGTCCTCCGAATCATCCATTAAAACGTCGCATATCTTCCACTCAGGGGCATGAGCCAAGGTGCTCAATTCATGATCGAGCTGCCGAATAGTGTCTGCGAAGACCGGGAAATGTAAGAGCTCGCGGGCCATCCCCTTCCACTGCGCACCTTGCCCGGTGAAAACAAACGTAAACTTGTTATCCGTCAGGCTACTGTCTGAATTGGCTAGTATCAGATTGTCGACACTGAAATCTTGAGCAAGGGTTGCTTGTCGGGCAATAACATAACCACGCAGACCGAGATGGGACCGCCGTTGGCCTAGAGTGTAGGCAAGATCGGCAATGGAAACGGCCGAGAAATCCATTTTAGACAGTCTTTCAGCTCGCCCCTGCAGAGATGATAGCTTGTTTGCGGACAATGGGAGCAAATATGGCAGGGAAGAGGACACATTGTGTCCATTGAGCCCGTTTATGCCATTGCTGATACGGCTGTCAGACTGGCTATTCATAGTGCCTGTTAAATCACCGTTCCTTGACATAGCCTGCCTACAAGACACTTTGTTGGTCTGACGACCGGGCTCTTCCAGAATCCCATGAGCGTTGGCCCCGCCAAAGCCGAACGAATTGATACTGATGCGGCGTGGGCTGCATTCGGATGGGAAGTCCGTCATGCGAGTGACAATCTCTACCCCCCATTCTTCTGTCTTAATCTTCGGGTTAATCTGCTTTACGCTGATGGTAGCAGGAATCTGCCGCCTCTCAAGCGAGAGACTAGCTTTCATGATGCTGAGCAAACCACTCGAAGCCTCTCCGTGTCCCAGGTTCGGCTTGACGCCGCCGATCAGCATCGGCCGATGGCGCTGATCTTTGCGGAATACACGAGAAAGTCCTTCAACTTCAATCGGGTCTCCGACACTTGTGCCAGTACCATGGACCTCGACGTAGGCAGTCTCTCTTGGATTCAGTCCGGCACGAGCATAGGCCTTGCGGATAACTGCCTCCTGTCCATCAACACTGGGCTGCGAGATGCCCGGTGTTCGGCCGTTGCTGTTCACTGCAGTGGAGCGGATTATGGAACGAATCGCATCCTTATCACGGATAGCATCGTCCAGTCGCTTGATATAGAGCGCACCGACGCCATCGGCTCGAGCGTACCTGGCCCCAGCATGGTCAGTCAACCAGGCTTGCCAGTTGGGTGGTACCAGACAGAACAGGGTGAAGGAGCCTTTACTTACCCATCAGCGGAAGAATCAAACGTTTGACACTTTGAAGCCGGTGAAAGAACACCACCCAGTGAGGTCCCAACGTGCACCTCTGGAGTCTGAATGAGATTGACGCCAGCCACCACGGCGGCATCACACTCGCCATTTTCCAATGCAGAACAGGCCATATGTAATGCGTAGAAGGACGAAGAGCATGCGGTGTCTACCACGCAACTCGGCCCTTTCATGTTAAATACATGGCTGATCCTGTTTCCGAGGAGTGTTGCTCCCATACCCAGGTGAGTGAATCTGGTCATGTTTTCCACATCCTTGGTCTGCATGGCGATAAAGTCCGGCGTGAATGAAGCGACTGAAGTCTTGTCAGTGTATACAACAAATGACAGCAATCCAATCGGCTGCCTACGCACCATAACATCCCACATTCGCACCCGACACATCGTCCAGAGTAACCCCAGCGCTTTCGAAGCTCTCAAAGACAACTTCAAGCAGCTTCCGCTGCTGTGGGTCCATATCCGCAGCCTCTCGGTTGTGGATGCCAAAGAACTGGTTGTCAAAATTCCGAATGTCTTCCTGCAGGAAGCACCCGCCCAATGCTACTGTGGTGGATGGCTCATCCTTGCTCCCGTGAAAGCTGTCAACGTTAAACCGTGACTTGGGTACTTTGCCAGCTGCTGAACGTTCTTCCGCTAGAAAATCCCATAAATCGGAGGGACTGGAAATGTCGCCAGGGAACCGGCAGCCTGGAGCATACTCGTCAATGGTTCGGCGCTGTTGATAGTGATATCATAACACTTACCAATGCCAACAATAGCAATGGATTTATTATTTGACGCGGCCGTCTTAGTATGGCCGTTCTCTAATGGCGTCGCTTCATTCATGGGTAATTGCATCTTCAACTGTAGTATATGGTCATGAATGAAATGCTTCCCATATTATGTGTAAGGGTGATAGACATGGTCTTTTTATCCATGTCAGGGAGTGCGCGCATAGCCATATTATACAGATGTATGCCGAGTCTCATTTTCGACGTGGACCGGCGCCCACGACTTGGCAAATACCCAATGAGGAGGAACATAGCGCTCTAGATCAGAAGCTGAGAATTTGAGAAACGGTGAGGCAGATATGGGCGCTTACATGCGCCGAATGATCGGCAGTCTGGAGCGTTCAGCCCAGCCCCCACCCCGACCCGTGCTCGTGGGGGCCATAATACTAAGGCACTCTACTCTCCCTTGCAGAACTCCGCATGCCCACACTACACAGCCCACTCGTGCTTCGTGCAGGATAAACTGTACCAATAGCACTATATTCACTACATTTAGGAGTGCCAAATCAAATGATATCATGCAATCCCTTGCATAACTCACGCGATTACAATCGCGTGAGTGACAATTATAAAGAATTTTGGTGGTTTGTGTGTCATCTTAGTACAAGATATATTTAGCTAACTATAGCGGAGTGAGGATTTGGTAGATCACCAGCCTCAAGGGAGATAAGGTACGTAAATGCTTAGCTCACCCTATCGAGGTCGTATAACTACGTAATACAGGCTTTTGGCGCAGGTTATAGGGCGAATCCAAGTAATGAGCAGTCTGACACCATAAGCCCGTATCATTCCCAAAACGAAGTGGAAATAAAGTGATGTACATGGGCGGTTAAAGCCGTCAAGAAATTTTAATTTTTTTTATTAGAAAAAGAAAATAAACAAGAATACCCGTTTCATTGATTTATGATTATTTGCTGTAGGTATGCTATGGGGCCATGTCTCATGTACCTACGTCAGGTGGGATCCTAGCTAGTACCCATATCACGCCAACAGTTCCTCAGTTAAAATTCTCTGAACCTCCTCCAGGTACATGCTGATATGTGCCGGTTCCTCATACCCATCGTTGAAGCTGTACACAAGCCGCAGCTGGTCGTAGAACGTGTATATGAAAAACATGGACATACCGAGAACAACGTCGACACCCATTTTCACGTCCAGAACCTTGACGGTGTTGCCATACCTGTGTTGCACATACCGCTCAACGATGCCCAGGCTGCTGACCTGTGCATCGCTGGGAATGAGCCCCTGGTACTCAGGCATCTGGGAAGCTTGGCAGAGGATGCGTGTCATGTGTGTGTGCAGGGGCAGGATCTCAGGATCATCCTTCACCGTGGTCCGGTAGTACTTATCCAGTGCATGGGCTGTCTCCCAGAATGGGGCAGGGAGGTCAAAGTCTAAAGGAAGAGGTGTGTAGTAGACCGAAGCCGCGTACTCGCTTGTGCTGTATGGTTTCGGCAGGTAGGGCCGCAGGTTGAACAGCCCTAAGCTGACATAGCGGGATAAAGTGCCGTTTGGATTAGCGTGTTTGATAATCGCCTGGATGTAGGCTGCATGTACGGCCGAGGTAACGCTGATGCCCTTCTCCTTGCATACCTTGACAATTGCTTCCGTTGTCCGCGTCGGGAAAGTCACTTCCGCATTTTGGGACCGGCCGGCAGGTACGGTGCCAACTTTGGATACCGGGCCAACGCCTGGAGCTTTGGTCGCATAGCTCATGAGGAGAGCCGTGGCCTTCTCGGTTTCTTCCGCCGTCGGCTCGGAGACCTTGAGCACATCCTCAATGGAGGGTGCCAGCCGGGTATGCTCGTCACCAAATGTGACCTCCTCGGCTGGGGTCGCCAAGGCTGTCAGATAGCGATCCCAGAGGAGTAGTGTACCGGTGCCGTCAATTGTGTAATGCTGAGCACGCAGTACAAGCTCCGATGACTTCGGAATATAATACAGTGTAACCTGCTTGATAGGCTCAACATTGCGGTATAAATCCTCCGCATCTGCAGCAGACGAGACAACAAAGGTTGAGGCAAGCCACTCCTGCAAAGCTGCCTCATCAGGAACCTCATAGACCATCGTCGTGCCATCAACTGTGGTAGCGATCTGGGGCTGCTCAGACCGTAGCCGCTTCCAGGCGCGCTTCAGTGCGGATTCAACGTCCGCCGGATTGATACCGAGATCAACCTTCAGCTTGGAGAAGATGGTGTACTGGTGGCGGCCATCGCAGTGAGCGGCTGACACCGATCCCGTATAGACAAAATATCCCTCCATTCCGGTGACAGGGCGCTCCCAGCGGCGTTCTGATACTTTTGTCCAGCTCATGACTGCTCAGTAGTCCTTGTTTGTGGAACAGATAGGTTGAGGAGGAGTGTCGCGATCTAGGAGATGAGGAGAAATTGATGAGAAATATGGCGGGTGGTCCCTTTGGATTATGAGAATCTTAAATCAGCCCCGAGGATTACTGGGCAGGGTATTTAGGCAGCCTTGGCTCTGCACCCTTGTATACATTTTTGTGTTCCTGATACTCCCCTCAGGGGGCCGTGCTGTGATCTTCGCCATACTCGGTAGTTCATCCTGGCTATCCTCTGTCTGGAAACCTCCGCACGGGCTGTGCCGTGAGTTCCTGTCCACTCCTCGGCAATCCAGTCAGCACGAGCTCGTAGCCCAATTGAGTGCGGATCGGCAAGTCGCCTGACAACGGCGTCCCTTTAGCCGCCGACGTGATTTCACCCTGTCGGCGCTTATGAACTTGCTTGGTATTTTAGGAGACCCAAGCACTTTAGTCCTTCGACCTGGAAAGCGGTAGGTGGAAAAGAGCAGAATAAAATGAAATAAGTGTAATAAGTTAGCAAGATGAATAAATTAATGAGTAAAGCATATGAAATCAAATCTAACCGAGCGAATTAATGTAATGTAGCTACTTCGAATCTCGACATAATACTACTACTACTACTACTACTACTACTACTACTACTTCTTCTTCTTCTACTATTTAACAGCTTTGAGAACTTTCGAAATTAATTCTGTGGTACTTGGAGAATTCAAAGTAAGATAACATCAATTTTGAGTTCGACTTTTCACTCCAAAACTAGATAACTGCGAACATTATTAAAATAGAACAGGGATCTTCTGAGCGGTGGAAATACTTGGATGTGGAATGTTAAGAATGGCGGAGTAGATGATTAACACTGCGAGGAGGACTAATGGCAGGCCGTAAGCCGACCCACTTCCTATCACAAGCTGGATTTATTAAATCAAGACCATCGCCCCCACCGCAAGGGGCATAAGCAATGAGATGCTGACAGGACGACTAATTACCTTTCATTCGCTCATTACTCTCTACAACCCTGCCCCTCCCTCCCTCGTCAGAAGTAATGGAGGGGCCAGACGAGGCGCAATTTATCCCGACGGGGGCTGATTCTGCAGGTTAAGCAAGGACAAGCATGCATGACGACTCACTATTCCGTACATGCCAGTGCATGGCAAGCTGACCAGACTATTTTCAAACCCGTAAGATCCCTTTGCTGTTCATTTTCGTCCACGTACATTTTGCTTCCACGTCGCTTCTCTTCCCACAACCCCGGACATCCACGAGTAACCAATATGGCCCTAGACGTACCGGATGGCACGCCCGACCGCGGGGAAGGCGTCGTGATATTGAGCATCATCCTCATGGTCCTGGTAATCCTGGCCACTATCACCCGGATTATGAGCAAGGTTGTCGCGCACCAAAACTGGTGGTGGGATGACCTGCTCGCAATCCTGTCTGTGGTAAGTCCTTTCTCCCGCATAGATACATATCAAACTCCGAATAAAGACCAGGAGAGCTAACCATCTCACCCCAGATCTGTGAACTGGTTGTGCTATCCCTGGTCCTAGTATGGCGAAATATAGGCCTAGGCTACCACATGTCAGTCGTGGCGTCCATCAATCCCCAATACCTGATCACCGGATCCAAATACCTCTTCATCGCAATCTTCTTCTTCGACGCCTCAATCTGCCTCCCCAAGATCGCCGCGATTCTCTTCTACGCGCGCATCTTCCGCTCCAACAACCGCGCATTTCGCATAAACCTCTGGGTCGTTGGCACCCTCGTCGCCTGCTGGCTTATCTCCGCCGAGATCTCAACCATCTTCCAATGCAACCCCATTGCCAAGGCCTGGAACACCACCTTACCAGGAACCTGCATTAAACAATATGACTGGTATCTCTCGACCGCGATTCTCTCCACCGTAATCGACTTCTACATCCTCCTCCTCCCGATCCCGATGATCTGGTCCCTAAAAATGAGCCTCCGCCGCCGCATCTACCTCCTCATTTGCTTCTTCATGACTTATTCCGTCATCGTCGTGTCCCTCGGCCGTTTGGTCGCCGTCGTCAACCTCGTCCCCGTCATGTCGACCGATTTAACGTGGGAGTTCCCGCTGTACCTATACTGGTCTGTCCTTGAGGGCTCAGTTTCCATTGTCTCGATTAGTGTCCCAAGTGGTATCGCCCTGGTCAAGGCCATTATCCGACCGGAGGGGAGTGCCTGGGGATCCAGCAATGGGAGTAGTGGGAAGCGCGGAAGCTATGGAAACACCACTATTATTCAACACGTCCGGGAACGGCCCATGCGCAGCTATAGCGATAGGGATAGCGATGACCATCTCGTCTCGGATGTCGAAACAGCCAGAACAGCGAACTCGGATGAAAGTGATGCAAGTATCCCGCTGGGAGGCATCAAGATCCGAACGGATATCCGAGTTATGAATCGCGAAAAATAATGCCAAAAAAAAGGGGGATAAATTGAGAGAATGGAGAAGGTGAAACAAGAACAAAAATATATGAAAAATGCAAAAAGAGCGCTTGATGATTATATACCCAGGTACGGTTGGGCGGACATGTGATTTATACTGATATACGACGTTTTGACTTTTAGCTATGTATAGATCTCCTTTGTGCAATGTCTGTTCAATGATATCCATTTTGTTTATATGCATCTGTACTTGAATTCTTTCATTTGTTGACGGGTTCATACCAGTGCCAGCCTGGACGCGTGACCCGTCCCGGAGATCCGCTTCCCACGGGGTATCATCTATCGGCAGCTGTGCCTAGGCTGCTGAAAGAATGGTTCCTATTGTAAACCTAGGACGTATATGAGATTTGAGTCAAGAATACCGTCGAAGGACCCAGACAGCCAGAGTCCACATTCAGGTGGGTGGTAATGTGTGTCCTGTTATATATAACAGGACACTGGCCAATTGGCAACAAAGAAGCAGCTTATTAGTAAGTTAATTGATTTGACATAAAGTATTGTCAGGTACACCCTGCTCATTAATGAAACCTTCCACAAAATACCTTATAAAGCTTAGAGGCAGTTGTCGTAGGGACTCCCATATGTAATAGAATCTCATGCCCCGCATTTGTAAAGGACTGGAGCAGGCCGGATAGCTCCTTCCCTCGGGCTGTGCCAACGACAGACTGCGATGAATCGATGATATAAATAGGGTGCATGCATGGCCGCCATCACGTGCTGTAACCCATCGCAGCCCGACCGTGGATCTTGTCCGAACAGCGATCACCAGTTCGTTGGATCTTGTCTACAACGCCTCAAACGTTCGTCCAGTTTGACAATCAGTCTGCCAACTATGGAAACCGATCCACTTCTACCACCTTACTCCTCCATTCCGGGGTACGAACGAGAGCGGCGACCCTACCGACAAAGGCACGGTAGAGGGGTCAACACAACCCCACCAATTCCTCCGATTCAATGTCTCAGTGCTTTGTTTTTTGCGGGCGCGGTAATAGCCTCAACATACTGGGCCTACAAGAGCTATACAGCTCCGGAACGGGTACTCTCCAGCTCCATCTGACTGTTATGAGCCGTCTAACTGTATTAATAGACCCCACTGGAGCCAGCCCCTTTGCTTCCTTACTTTGCGTCGTTATCCCTCACCCTCTCTTTCTGTTCGTGGATCGGCTACCTAGTTTCCATCCTCTATGATCGCGATGACATTCCTCTGTTCCAGCGGAAACTTGTCATATGGATATCAGTCATTGGAAAGGTAGTGTTGGGGTTCGCGCACGCAGCCATTTGGTTCGAATACAAACGATTCTTCCCCGGCACAAAACAACCCAACTGGATTATTATGTTTCTTGCGATGCAAGCATGGTGGGACTTTCTGCTATTGATCGGGTATTCTATGATGCGAATGACTTAGGCGAAGGCTAGGCTAGACTTGTTCAAAGAACATGATATGAGTGGAAGGAGTGGTTTTGTTCTATCCTTGTCGTGACTTAGTACATACTGTTCTTTTGGTCAAAGATAACGATAACTATATCTATTTGAAGGACCCATGGACGCTTTAGTCTATTCCACTAAACTGTCTTCGGCTAGCCGAGAGTGGAGCCACGGCCCCGCTGGAAGCGACCTTCGTTGCTCCTCAGGCTGCCGAGGGAGATGGAAGCTTAGCATTCTTGACACTGGGTGCAATGGTCTATCGACCTCGTATCAGCAAAGGGTGTGGCAATTGTCGCACCCGCCGAATCAAAGTACCCTTTTGCCCCCTCCCCTTATATTGAAGACCTTGCTAATCGTTGGCTGACAGTGTGATCGAGCAGAACCGACTTGTTCGCAATGTGTGCGAGCATCCTTCTCTTGCCCAGGCTACCGCGATCCGCAACAAGTGTATTATCGCAATGAGAACGAGAAAGTTAGAGATCGGGTTCGATCTGCTCAATGCAAGACTGAGCGACAAGTCAGTTCAGCAAAAGAAATCGCTCCACAAAGCCGTCGCGCCTTCAAAGCCGCCGTTGTTGCTCAATCTCTACAGTCTCTCCCTGCGTCCCTTCCTTCCTCCACCTCCGCCGAATCAGTCGGATTTTTCTTTCGATATTATGTTCTTGACGATATACACAATATACCTATCTATCTGAGTGCCTCCCAGATGGAAGTGCTCGCGGCAACCAACCCATCAGTAATGCAGAGTCTAGTTGCAGTAGGCTTAGCAGGGCTATCGAACATCAAAAAATCCACTGAGTTGATGACTAAAGCGACTGGGGAATATACACAAGCATTGCATCTTATCAACTGCGCTTTGAAAGATGAAACTCATTGTAAGAGTGACGCTACACTAGCGGCGACGATGCTTCTTGGAATGTTTGAGGTAGGTTGGGTTATCTTAGTTTGAGTAAACCTATTGATTCCAATAGGTCTTGACTTGCAACACTCCATCCTCTTTACAGTCATGGGCACAGCATGTTCGCGGTGCTGCAGCCCTCATAGAAATGCGAGGCGCTGAGCAGATCAAATGGATCGTCGGCATGAGGATGTTCACCCATCTGCGAGTCCAGATCGTAAGCACTAATAGAACTGTCTCGAAAGCCTTCATCACAACTGATACCCCAGTTAGATAGCCAGCTGCTTGCACTGGCGCCTCTCCGTTCCGGCATCGATCGTGCACTGGTCCCTCCAGGCTATGGCAGAGAGATCAACGGCCGATGCAAAAGCCGATGAGCTGGTTGATCTGGTTGCCCACGTTGCCCGACTACTATCCCAAGCAAGAATGAATTTGGCATCTGATACAGGATCCTCGGCAGCAACCATTGATAGATACCTGCTTCGGTGGAAAGACAGCCTTCCACCTCGGTGGATTTACCAGACCGTACGAGGGCCTGTGGGCAACCGGAGCCCTTCCCATCTGAAATTCTACTACACCCAGGTATATCATGTATACCCTGATCTTTGGGCATGCAATATCTGGAACTTTTATCGGAGTGCTCGGATACTACTCAACCAATTAATTCTCAACACCACAGAGATAAGCTACCAAGCAGAACATGCTCAGATTAGAGAGACTGTGGCACAGTTAGCTACCGAGATTGCAGAAAGCGTTCCTTTCGCACTTAGACTTGTAGACAACAGAGCCACAGAGGTTCCATCGCTTGACCACTGTCTAGGGGGATTTACGATTCTTTGGCCCCTATACGTAGCGGCCAATACAGGCCCATTAGGCTCTACCTTGCGGGAATGGGTGGTTGAACGATTGGAGACGATTGGGAATGACATGGGTATAGGGCAGGCACAGTTCATGGCGAGAACTATACGAAACACGTCTAGCCCTATTCCTTGACCACGACAATTCCTCTTCTTTCATTTTCTGTGGACCTCCTGAGACACTGGATTTAATATCCTTCTTCTAGGGATAGTTTCGTTCTATGGCAACTGTCGCACCAGCCATCTGGGTCATTATTGTATAACATTCGACTATGTATAATATTTCACCCTTTCTACCACACAACTTTCTATGGGCCCCCGAAAATGCAATAACATTATACATTCCCAACAAGACTACATTTACAAAAGGCTTGCTGGGGGCACGGATGCCCCAACCAATCTCATCAACTTGAAGAGCAGGCTCACATCGCCCTCTGAGCTGTTTTCTCGGATGCCTCTACCCCCATTCAATATCTCCACCAATTCTTTTTTGGTGAGCGTCAGACGCAAACCAGACGTGTCAATCGACCTGTCGTGATCTGTTTTGATGCGATATGTCAAGGCTCCATTGCTCAGAATTAGCCGCCAACTTTCCTTTTGTTCTTGCAGATCCAGGTCTATCGTGAACGATTCTGTTGCGGCTTTGGGTCCATCCAATTGGACTGACAGAAGAGTAAGCAGTTGTTCCACTGATAGTGCAGCCCTGTATTCGCGCTTCGGGGGTTCTGGACGATCTGGCCTGGCAGGAGAGTGCATATCTTGGGCACCGGAAAGGTAGAAGTTGCGCCATGTTGCATTCTCACAGCCATATGCCAGTTTAGTGTACACAGATGCCAGCGCAAGCCTTGACTCCTTGTGTTCGGGATGAGCGGCTATGACATGGCCCAATAGTGTCACCGCAAAGCGTGAATCGCCGTCGCTGGCATACTTTCTTGCCTTTCGAACAACCTCGTCTACACCTCCCATACAGTCAATGTATCTCTGACCAGCTTCAGCCGCTGGGTACTCCCATAAGTGTGCTGGATTTCCATCGAACCAACCCAAATAGCGTTGGTAGATTCCCTTGACATTATGACTGACAGAGCCATAGTAGCCCTGCGCATGCCACGCCATTTGCAGTGCTGGTGGGAGGGTGAATCGCTCTGCAATCTCGATGCCCGTCAGGCCGAGATTCATCATCCGGACAGTTTGGTCATGGAGGTAGGTGTAGAGGTCTCGTTGCTCCGATATGAACTTGACGATTTCATCCTGGCCCCAGGTCGGCCAGTTGTGGCCACCAAAGAGCACATTGGATTTCTGCCCATAGAGCACTGCTGTTTCGTCAAGATAGCGTGCCCAGGCCTTCGCGTCACGAACCAAAGCCCCGCGAAGGGTGATTATATTGTGAAGGCAATGAGTTGCGCATTCAGCAATGCAAAGTGCCTTGTGCTCGGGAAAGTAGAAGTTCATCTCCGCCGGTGCCTCGGTTTCAGGGACCATTTGGAACTCGATACGAACGCCATCCACCGTCCGTTCTTCGCCTGTGTGGCAGATAGAGACATTTGGAGGAATCAATGACATTGTTCCACTAGACGGCATCATTCCAAGGCCACAGCCAATGTGACCATCGGGCCCTTTCGGTAATCGCATGCCATACATATACCCTGCACGCCGGCGCATGGCATCGCCGACGTAGATGTTCTCGCTAGTCGCTTCGGCCATGAATCCCTCCGGGGCGATGATAGGTATCGATGTATTTGTGCCTGGTTGGAGCACGCCCTGAGCTCCACCAAAATGATCTACATGTGAGTGTGAATAGATCAAACCGGTTACTGGCCGGTCTCCGCGGTGTTCACGGTAAAGCGATAGTGCCGCCGCTGCACATTCGACCGACGTCAACGGGTCAATCACAATAACACCTTTGTCTCCCTCAACGACGGTCATGTTCGAGAGATCGAAGCCTCGAATTTGGTAGATTCCGTCAGTTACTTGGAAAAGGCCCTGGATGGAGTTCAATTGGCCTTGTCGCCACAGTTTTGGCTCGGCGGTGGCAGGGCATTCTGCGTCTTGGAGAAAATCGTATTCATCGTTGTTCCACACTACGCGGCCACTCGAGTTTCGGATGATACATGGTTTTAATGCATGGATAAACCCTCGGGTAGCGTTATCAAAGTCCGCTCGGTCACTGAAGGAGGGTGAGAAGGTCATGATAGAGGATATGTATTATACGTGGAATCCGTCGTTTGATCGGTTGGTATCGGTGGTATACTCTTTCACGAATCGGCGGGAGGAAGTGTTTATATATTTTGCTATGGCGAGTAAAATAATAATTGAATAAATAAATAAAAAACGTAAAACACAAGAATAAGAGGAAAGAAAGTGAATCACTCGCAAGCCTCGGTTCGGCCAGAACCGCCCATTAAGTTTCAATGAAGGCTTAGCCAGAAGGATGCTTAGATAACCTCACGATTCACTTGCCGAATATAGTTAAGTGCAGGCAGAGCTTAACGAAAGACGATACCCACTTTCCCCGCCGCTAAATTTATAACTTCGCGGGGACCAATAGTAACTCATACAATACTCGAGAAGGCTATGGATGTGCAACTTCTCCCTAGAATGATGTGATCAACGATGCCATGGAAGTATAAGCATTGAACCGAGGTGAGACGAAAGGATAGTTATAAAAAGGTTCTGGGGGCTGCACCTCGGGATGTCGCAGGTCGCGTCAATTTCCGCTGGAACGGCGAGAAAATAAACACCATGTCGGACGCTGAGATATATCTGGACGAGAAAATAAACTCGAGTGGGGCTGTATCAGGTTTAGACAATGTGGAGGGTGATTTGGATAGGGATGAGGTCTACTCGCCTCGAGAACAGAGAAAGATCCTACACAAGATCGATCGAAGGCTAGTCACAGGCTTAGGGCTTCTCATGTGTGTCAGTTTGGTGGACCGGACCAACCTGGGAAATGCGATGATTGCTGGGTAAGTCGTGATCCTCAACATTATGGATGGATATCATGCTGATGAAGCCAAAGCATGGAGGAGGAGCTTCGCCTCTACATTGGCTCTCGCTACGTGAGTCACAGACTATTCTCTCTACCCAATACCGGTGCTAATTGTTCAATAGTCCATCACGCTTCTCACCTTTTTCATTCCCTATGTCCTGTTTCAATTTCCCTTAATCACGGTAATTCGCAAAATTGGGCCAAAAATCTTCCTTTCTGGAATCACATTTTCCTGGGGAATAGTTATGATGGTATGAGGTCCTGCCTTTGCGTCCCAAGGCTTGGTTAACCATGGGTAGGGGTTTGGATTCATACATAACTGGACGGTGCTCGTTGGACTTCGCATTGTCTTGGGGTTTCTTGAAGCCGGACTCTTCCCTGGCTCTGTGTATCTCCTTTCTATGTGGTATACTCGATGTGAGTGTTAGGCCCTCTTAGTTGTGAATATTCGCGGCTAACCTGTTCAGACGACTTACACAAGAGATATTCATCCTTCTACTTGATTAGTGTCATCGGGGGTGCTTTCTCTGGAATCCTCTCGTATGGCTTCGTACACATGAATGGCCTTGGGAATTTGAGCGCATGGAGGTGGATCTTTGTTATGGAAGGCATCCTCACCTGTCTTGTCGGAGTGGTTGGCTTCTTTTTGATTGTCAACTTCCCCAACGAGAACAATCTCTCTTGGAAGTTTCTTTCCAAGGAGGAAACCGCCTTCGTCGTCCGACGACTAAACCGAGACAGACGGGACTCCTCCGAAGCCCCGTTCAACCTGAAGGAATTCCTGAAGCCCGCTCTAGACCCCAAAATATGGGGCTTTGCCCTCATCTTCTTGTGAGTCCATAAACCATTGTACCAGTTTCAAAGACACTGACCATCCATAGTTCTGCAACAGTTGTATCCTACGCAATTACCTTCTTCCTTCCGCTCATCCTTAGGAGTGAGCTCAAATTTCCCCAGGCAGCATCACAAGTCCTCACAACACCACCATACTTCTTCGCCGGAATCTTCATGTATGTTCAAGGCTGGATTGGCGACAAGTACCACATTCGGGCTCCGTTGATCATCTACAACTGTGTTCAATGCATCGTGGGCTTAGCCATTCTTGGCTGGGTCCAAATTCCTGGCGTGCAATACTTCGGGATTTTTCTCGTCACGTCAGCATCCAATGCTACAATCCCAGCCGCCCTGGCATATCAGGCCAACAATATCCGCGGGCAGTGGAAACGCGCCTTTTGCAGTGCTAGTATCGTCAGCTTTGGCGGCACCGGTGGTGTAGCTGGGTCCTTAGTGTTCCGGTCGCAGGATTCTCCTCGCTACCTACCCGGTCTTTATGCCTGTATTGCGTGAGTAGTCTCTTCCCTCTCTTTTGCTTATTTACTGACAATTATCCAAGGTGCAATCTCTTGTCCATAGTGGTAGTATGTATACTCAGTCTTTATTTCTATATCTCGAACAGACGAGCAGCAAGGGGGAAGCTTGTCATTGAAGGACTTCCCGAGTTCAGATATACACTTTGAGCTGACATGGGGATTATTTTACCTTGACCCATGATGAAGAATGAGGTATGACATAAACGCTTGGGCAGCAGTTCAGAATTCAGGGAAACTTTAAAAATTATTGAGTTTATAGGTAAATCAGTAGTATCACGCTCCATATCGTAGCTTGAAGCTATCCAAGAGTGCTACATATTGGAGCGCTATTCGTACTGGCTGACGTTATAATATTGCAAATCATTGATGGCCTCCGGCGTTTGAATAGACCAGCTAAATAACAATGCCATCGAACCTTCACTCTAACCTATTCATTGCTAACTTTGAAAATGAGTGCCTGTCACAGGGAGCTATTCGCTAACTAGCTATTTAAATATCCGATCTCAACATCACCCTATTTCTCTTAGAACACACGCGCCAAATTATGTTCTGACATACTCCCCACGACCAAAAAATAAAAAAATAAAATAAAGTGAAATAGAATAAATAAAAAAACAAGCACGGTAAATCTCATTCACTCAGTAACTGCAAGAAAAATGAATTAATCTACTGTTAGAACCGCGCTATAAATGTTAGTACTCCATTCTAAGTGGGCCCGCATACCATACGTGATTTTAGCTTGTTCTCTCGCCATAAGAAAACCTCCAACCTACAGAACATATTGATAACACTCGCTTATTTCACCCCGACCCATGATTCTTTTTCCTGCTCTTCGATTAATGGCTAGGGTTTTGCTAGATATATCATGTCAGACATTCATATCTACCTTTTTCTCCCCTCTTTTCTTTTCCACTTTGGCACTGTACCTCAATCCCATATAACAATCTCTCTCGGCAAGGTTTTTGGCATTCATCAAGTACGTCGATAAGGATGAAGACTCTCGAGTATATGATGGACACAATAATCAGAGTATTCTCGATCTCTTCAAGCGTCGGCTGCGTGGGAATAGACCAATGTTGACTATATATAACATTTACCTTTTCTGGCAGTGACGACGTTTCTCGGCTAGCTGTTTTAATAACGTCGAGAGCAAGTTTTCGGCCCTCTGTTCATTATTCTGCTGGAAGTTGCAGTATATATATGCAAGCAGAGAGAGCAAGTTTCAACAATATAGGACTCCGGAGAAAGTACATGCATTAGGACACAAAGATATCTCGTCTTTCATAAAAGCTTTCATAAAAAATCCACTAATCTCATAGTATGCTGGTATACTTCCAACTTGGAACATTCATTGAATTCCCTCTCCCAGCGGTGCATTTTTCAACGATTCATTTCCCTTCTCGCGATAATAAGCAGCAACCTTCGGCAATATCGCTTTGCGACGCATAATACTCTGCTCTGACCAAACCTCCTCAATACTATACAGCTCCTCCTTTTTCAGCACATCATCTGGCAGTAAAAGCCACGGCACCTTCGATCGAACAAATAGATGAATGTCCGGAGTAACCACACGTGGCTGATCTAGCGTTCCCACACGGATGAAGCTCAGAAAGGGTCCATGGTCCGGATAGAAGCTTCGAAGCGCAACATTACACTTGGCGCATCGTAGAATCTGTTGGCCGGGATCGCGGTCGGGTGGTATAGTGATAATTTGAAGTTCCGCCCCAGTAAGAATCTTAACGTGCTCTGACTCGATCAACATATTGAGGGCGAAGGCTGAACCTGTTTCGCGTTGACAATCTTTGTAACATGTATTAGTACTCTAATGGGAGAGTAGTAAGGTAGCCAGGATAGACTTTACCGGTGCAATGACAGCAGTGGATAAAAAGCGGCGGTGCTTCCACCTGGTATCTTATTGATCCGCAAGCGCATCCACCTGGGAGAGGGAATGATGCTTCGCGTACAGGCATTTTGTGGTCTGTGAAGTGGCTTCAATTTGTGCGGTGGGAATGCTGTTCTGATCCAGGTGAATACAGAGTTGGAGGTAGAGGTTGAGTGGTCGATCGACCGGAGAGACTATGTAAGTATATTTAACATATGACATGGAAAGGTGAGTCAGAAATACACAATTCAATACGAACCGTCAAATCAGGAAGGCTTCCACAGAAAAAGGTTCGGTAGACCGATAGTTATCAGATCACATACACAACAACTCCACCCATAGATGCCTCAATCACTCTATATACCCCTCAAACAACCCTAATCAAACGCCGCAATAGTACGATCAAACTCCCGATCCAACTGCCTCTCCCGATCGACAATAGTCTCCCTATCCTCCGGTTTCAACTTCTCCTCTATAGACACAGCAAGATTATGACACCTCTCCTTCAAATCCCTAATATGCTCTTGAATGCGATCCGCAATCTTCGCCTTCTCAAACTCAGGTTTCTACCTTATTATTAGCCAAAACATCAGAATCCCCAACATCCCAATCCCCCGAATATCAATCCAGAAAATACCTTAACAACGACATCATGCAAATAGTCCACCCAAACAGGCTGCATCTTACAAGCCACATTAGACACGAGAGAACTTTCCTGTTTCTTAAACAGTGGGGAGGCATGAACAGCATTCATAGATTTGATCAAGGATACTTCGACGTTGGCTTGTTTGCGTTCGAGCCCTTGGTCTTCGTTTTTGGCTTCGTAGAGTTTGACGGCTTGTCGAGGAGGATGAGGTTTTCGCCGGTTAGGGCGAATTCTTTGAGGATTCCGGGAACATTGCGGGTTTCGAGGGGTGTGGCGGTGGTTATGGTTGTGAGGTGGAGGGTGAGGGTTATTAGGAGGGTTATTAGGGTGGGGAGGTTCATCGTATCGAATATATTCTTGGGAATGGGTGTAATAGAGTAGACTGTAATGAAGAGTGGCGCCTATGGAGTGGATGCATTGGATTTATTTTATGTCTTTCGGTCTCTATAGTGGGGAATGGGATAGCCCTCTTTAACAAGGTTGTTGCACAATGGATGGCTCATGGAGTTTTCTCTCGGTCAATATTTCCACCGATCATACAGAGCAATTGATAACTACCTAGCAAGTCCCTGTGGGGTGCTTGGAAAGGAGAGAGTGGTTGGGCTTCATACATAACAATGCATAATCACGCATTATATCCACCAGAACCTACTACATTCTCACTCCACCGCTTCTGTAATAATGCTTAAGAGCATGGATATAGCATCAGGTGTAAAGGCTTCTACGCAACCAAGATTCCAATGTTACCGATCCAGTATAGCAACCAGGGTAGTTCTTATCCACGTTTCGCCGTTGAATTTAACTCCGGTCCGGGTGCATTTCACACAGCCTGCCTTTGTTCTGTCTGATTAAATTAACATATAGTAGAGCCCTAGTATGTGCCGGCCTAACGCCTCCCATAATTAAATTAGATGCACTTGAACCGCCCCGCTATGCATGTTACTATTCCCCAACTCAAGTCCTTCTCAACACCAAGGCAATATAGCCAAACAGTCGGTAAACGGCAATGATGCCTATCAGGATACCTACCCACTTCCCCGTCCGACCCGTCGCATACCCATACTCCTTAAGCACCCCGGTTCCCCGGATCATACACTGGTCCGCCAGATCCG
This sequence comes from Aspergillus sojae, assembly GCA_008274985.1. Taxonomy (NCBI): domain Eukaryota; kingdom Fungi; phylum Ascomycota; class Eurotiomycetes; order Eurotiales; family Aspergillaceae; genus Aspergillus; species Aspergillus sojae. The sequence continues at coordinate 4,954,644 of CP035528.1, read as the reverse complement.
TCTGATACATGCACTGACACCCCGAGCCACATGAGTAGTTCCTCTCGCTAAACTCGTTAACCATCATTCCTTGAAACACATATGCCTGCATTTAGAGTCAGTAACACGCATTTAACAATGTAGAGAAAAGACCCAAGTAAGGTACCTGATAATCAATATAATGGAACACGTATTTCCAGAATGGATTCAAGATGGTCGGCGAAACAAGGAACCCGCCCACGCTCATCCAGAGCCCATTGGCAAACGCCACGAGTGCCAGGCTGATTACGAAGTTGGGGAATATCGCTGTTACGAAAACAACGAGGGATTCCGCGGCAACGAGGTCCAGAAACAGCCACATCACCCAGGTGAAGAATGCGGTGCCCGTGGGCCGGAAGTTGGAAAGCCAGTAGCTGACTATGGAAAAGAGAATTGAAATTAAGACTTGTTGGAGGCATTGTTAGCTTGGTCCAAATACTAATTTGGTCATGGGGGACAGCGTACACAAGTAAGGAAGGCCGATGATGAAATTGGCGATAACGAAGGGGAGGGCGCCGTAGAGCCCATTCGCTCGTTCTTTGGTAAAGGTTGCCCGGTCCTCGAGAAAGGATGGGACGTAGGCGACGGCCATAAAGCTCATGAAGGCTGAGCCGAAGAACTGATGTCCGTTAGACTATAGGTCCGGAGAGCGATAGATAAGGAGCTTACAATTGCGTTGATGAACGGTTGGATGTACTCCTGCGAGGTGTGGAGACGAAGCCATACCGTTCCCATCATGATTGCCAGCCCTGAGATCATATTAGCTCTATGCAGTCGAGAAAGGTACGGGGAAACCTGTACCCAAATACATGACAATCCGAATACCATAGGCTACAACGTCGCGATAACTCTTGATGAAAAGCCGATGCAGAAGAGACATGGTGATTCGGGGAATACCCGGGCGGCTTAGTTCGTCGATGCTCATTGTCCTGATATCCTTCTCGTCGGGGCTCTGTGGTTGCTTGCTTAACGCGGCATACTCGGCGGACTGCAACCATGAGGTTTGAATCTTCTCGACTTGGCCCTCGTGGACTGTGAAGTCAGAGCTAACCGCATCCAAAATGTACTCAGCTGGGTTCGTATTGGAGGGAATGGGACAGCCGATGTTCTCGAAGTAGCTAGGGACATCCGAAACGGGTCCGAAGTAGCATGTCTTTCCTCCCGAAAGAAGGAGAAGATTGTCAAACAGCTGGAAGGTTGTTGTCGATGGCTGGTGGATACTCGCGATTATGATAAGCTTTATTTTGATGTGTTAGTTGCCCATTTATTCTGTGGGATACCCGCAAGGCCCTCTCTAGAAAGACGTACATTGTTTGCTAGCGCCAGCTTTTTTATGTACGAGATAACCTCGTAGCTAGCAGTCGAATCCAATCCGCTAGTTGGCTCGTCGAGAAAAAGGATCTTGGGACATGTGATAAGCTGACTGGCGACACTGACCCGGCGCTTTTGCCCTCCACTAATACCCTTACGAATTGGTGTGCCAACTAGTGTCGAAGCCTGGTTCTGGATCCCGAATGCGCTCAGGAGAGTTTTTATACGATTCGCTCTTTGAGATCTCGACACCGATCTAAATTTTGTCAGCCCATGAATACTCTAACGAACATACAGGTCGACAGAGTTTACCCTGGCAGAGACAGATCTGCGGCAAACTTCAATGTCTCCTCCACCGTCAGCGATCCGATCAACGCATCCTCCTGTTCGACGTAGGATGTGATCCGGTTGAAGGTGTTATTATCCAGCTTCGCTCCATTTATGTAACACTCCCCCGTGTTTTTCGCACCCGCCGAAGCTGTGCGACGTGCAAGAACGTTTAAGAGAGTCGTCTTTCCGCAGCCGGAGGGGCCCATCAACGCGATCAGTTGGCCTGTCTTATAGTTAGTACTTTATTCGATGCTATGCAGCTTATTACAGTGCTATACCATGATGGGCAGTCCCGCTGCAGCCCTCGATCAGGTTTCGAGGTTTCTTGGTGCGTCTATCTTTCACGGTTACAGTCAGGTTATCCCACGTAAAGGATTGAACGGTGTTATTCATCAAAAACTGAGGGTCATCTCCTTCCAGATCAAGGGCATCAGATGCCTTAGTGTAGTGGGTCTCCATGGTGAATAACGGCCGGGATTGAAATGTCGAGTTTTACCACAGAAACGAAGTGCATGAACTGATTGTGGACAAGGCTGGGTAGATTTATAAGAAGTTGGATTTCTGGAGCGTTGGCAAACCACGACGGGATCCCTGTCGGTGTTCAGAGTCAGGTGCAGTCATGCATCTAATCTGGCGGGGGATGGGAAAAGAAAAGTCGCCGACTGTTAGGACCGTCAGGGTCGCATTTGCTAATACTAGTAGTACTGGAGAGCACTAGTAGCCTCAGGCCGCCGATCAGTGGGCCCGAACAACCAGGATGATCCCCGAGGGTTGGGAAAAAGTGGATGAACGCCGTTCTTCACCTTCCTTCCGATCTCAGTCCCATGGTACCAGGACTGTTTTCCCGAAAGTAAAATTTTATCTTCTGGGGAAGGTCCCCGATTCGCGCGAGAAAACTTGTCCTTTATTGCCATTGCAACTTAATAACATTCCAGTTGAGGGTTGCATTGCCCTTTTCGTCAGCGATCATCTCGCCCGAAAAATCAGAGGAAAAAGCAAATTCGGGCTCATCCTGGTGCACGGTCCCTGTTCGTTCAGCTCGTTTTATCCTTGACGTACTTCCTAGATAAGTTTAGATTCGCCAACGGTCCCGTTCGTCACAAACCGTCACGTTCCTTGCTGGCTTTGGGCTGATTCACACACACTGAAGGCGTGGCTGAACCATTTCAGCTCCCACCATTCCTTCACATTCTCTTCCATGTTTTGAAAAAGTCTCCACCAATCAGTCATTTCCAAGGTAATTTTGTCATGCACAGCAAAACTAACCCACTGAAACATGTAAATATTATGTCAACTATTAGAATCCCGCTATGACAGAAACGGCTAGATGGCCACCTGCCTGTAAGCACCACTCCGGGATACAAGGAAACAGCTGACGTGAAGGAGTTCTGTCCTACTACACCCACACTTTCGCCATCTACATGGTGAAATTCCCCTCGTTGGCCACGGTTCTCTCTCATATACGCAAAGGTAAGCCCATCAAAGCAATTATATACACGTCTTCATACACAATTTAGAACACCGATACGACATAGCTATCGTTTCCTCAATGGTCGAAATACAACGGACCATGTTGAAAATAGTTCTATTATATATGTACTCCGTATTCATGCTTAGAATAGACAATTAGATAGAAAGAATCAGACCTCTTTTACCCACTTATTCCACCCCCTCTGCTTTAGGCCTCCAGTATGAGGCAATACCGAATCTCGCCGATTCGATATATCTGGAACGCTGTATAGTAGCACCAAGAGAGCAGTTCAATTTCTGCTAATGAGTTCAGTCATACAGTAATCCTACAATATCCACTCACGTGCATGGGATCCCTTAGTCATTGCTGAGGGTTACTCATCCATTGGGAACAACGTCCTACTGCTCCTAGCTCGTTACTACTCTACATAGCAACCCTCTTGTTTCCGGCCTGGGGTTACTTAGTACGCCAATATTCTGCGGTCATTAGGCTAGCTGTAGTGCACTACAGAGCGCATTAAAATCTCGAGCTTCTACTCATCACAACGGCATACCGCTCCACACAACCTTTCTTGCATGGAGCTGAATCTCCACCACGCGACATAGCGTTTCAGCTACATGACAGCACCCTTGAAGAAGAGTGGACGTCAAAATAATCTCAGAGGTGGGGTAGATCTAGACGATCGGAAAGCATAGGATCGCATGATGCACCGGGTTAACAAATATAGCACGATCGACTAGGGTTAGCGGAACAACAGCCTTCCGATCCACCGGCTCCATATCAAGCAAGGATGGCGTGTACGGGAGGAGATGTCCGGGAACAGTTGGTGTGATCCTTTTCTGACGTTTCACTCGTGTTCCTGCAACCCTTACTGACCGTTGGTATTGCCAAGATTAGTAAATGCTCTTTCCGACCTTTCGCTCGCAGGTCTCTAGAGGTGTCCAGCTCTGCCTACAAGTCTGCTTTACATGGTATTGTTTTTATCTAAAACGGTTCAGCGGCTTGCAGAGATCTACATTGTAAACGTCTAATGCAAGCAAGGCTATCTCCGCAGTCTGGCGCCCTTGGTAGGTTACTGTTAGAAGTAGTAATTGACAAGGCACGCTGAATGGACTAAGTACCACCACCACCACTAGCTGTATTCAAACTTTTTGAGAAAGCCTACAACAAATTGTCCTTTTGTTCCGTTGTCAAAGGTAAGTTTGGCATTCAAATATAATCGAGACAAAGCCTTTCGGTCATAGAAACCCTCATGAGGGATACATATTCTAGCCACAGGCGAACAACACCAAATGACCCCTTGCATTTTATAACATCCATTTCCCGAAGAATAGTAGTTCCAGGATCAAAATAGTATTATAGTATACATGCTTCCCCACAAACTTTTAAATTCAGTGTCGAGTACAGGAGTATATGTAGCGTCTAATGGTCGAACGAGGGTGACAGAATTATTGAATTAGTCATGAAGTAGTACGTTAATTTCTACATTGGATTATTCTGTCCGAAAGACCTTCAAGGTAGATTATATATTCTTCTTAGCAATAAATATTTTCTCGAACAGACGGTACCATACTATGCTATATAGTATTACTCCTTTGGAGATATTGCCACCCCAACTTCCTAAATCCTTCACCATGTAACCACAGTACAGTAAACAGCGGCAAAAACATCAACGACAGAAACGCAAGGAGGGAGTTGCCCCACCCCAATCCAAGTGAGTGATTCAATGACGGGCCAGCGAGGGGAAAGAAGGCCCCTAAGAACGCACACAGGGTGTCATTCGCGGACAGAGCAGAGGCCGAAACACCCTGGTCGTTGAACGTATCGACGATGGTAGTTTTCCGTGGGCAGCTTGGTCAGAAGCATACTAATTCCGCTGATACCCGTGCCGATGAGGCTACGATCCAATGGACTTGTTCCTCGGCCGACCAGCCATACAGTAATAGGCTGATGGGGAGCATAGCAGTCCCGAATATCATCAGCGGGAGGCGATATTCCGGCTTTGACTCGCCTTCTATTGTGCGGCGGTGTGTGACGTAGCGTCGGAGACCAGACCGTAGATGCATAGTGCGATTATGTTGCCGATTGTTGGACCGGAGATGGTTAGTGAGGGTGGTTTGGGTGGGTGAGTGGGAAGGGGATTGATATAGTACCTCGACCGAGAAAGGTGATGCCCACTGGGCCCTCTCCGAAACCGTAGGTTTTCTGCATAATCTCCCGATCAAGGGCTGATAGATATTACCTGAGACATGAAAATATGACAGGATGACTGGTACAGCTGGGACGATGATGACAGTCCCGAAGTTACTGCATTAAGGCTGAGGAACGGATACGGACCGGCGGCGGTAGGAGGTACTCACGACAACACATCGACGCAGACCACTCGCCAACGTGGCCAGCTTGTGGGATCCCCGGGCCTCCCTAGGGACTGTGAGCGGCCATGGTAGTTTTCTTGCTTAGGCAGGTGAGGAGAAGAACTACCCGCATCGCATGTTATTTCCAAGTCATTGTCCTTCGTGATTCGGGTATTTCTTTTGCGTATCATATATGTTGAGTAGATCGAACCAAACAAGGTCAGCTCTACTTTGCATAACGAAGCGGGATTCCCTTTCAAGGGTTGAGGTGACACCATTTGCAAGTAGCCAGCTAGGAGGGCTTATCACGACCAATGCCCGAACCTTGCACTAAGCAGGATGGTCGATACGTAGCAGATGAGGCGTGCTAATAAATCAGAAGAAACAAAGAAGATAGCAGTACAAGGATTCTTATAGATTCTACCAATCGCCATCCGGAACCCGTCCAGTAATGACACTATTATCCTTGTCTAGCGGGTGGATTCAAGCCGAGCCGGGTCGCTTCGCCACCACTACCACCCGAGGGATGGACAACGCAGCTCCGTTCACACACTCCTGGTATCCAGCCTGAATGAGCTGCACAAAGCTCGCAGCAGCATCGGCCTTGCCATTTTGCATCAACTTGGACGCAAACTCCTCCATCGTCAACAAATGCTGGTCGTTGAAGGCCCGGACCAACTCTCGCCCCTCATCGTAGTAATCTAGTTTCGCATCCTGGAATCCTGCCTCGTTGAGCAGGCGCGGCAAGTCCAACACCCAATCATGCCGTCCATTGGCGTGGGAGGCAACGCGGATTTCCTCAAGCGCAGGCGCCTCCACAGACGGGTTCACTTTCTTGATCTTCATGTTCACACCGTCAAGCTCATCCCACTGAATGTAGCCGCCGGGTTTGACTAACTGAAACAGTCGCCGGATCACAGGCATTGGGTCTACGCCCGAGAGCACCAAAACAAGCAGTCGAACGTGCACAAGATCATATTGGCACTCGAGGCTCGCGGGCACGTCCGTAAAGACATCCCAATGTTGCAGGGTAATGTTGGAGGGCAGCCATCCAGGATGAGGGGCTTGAGTGAGGTCGATATCTAACCCATCCAGCCGGCTGTGGGGAAAGTCCCTGGATACGTCAATCAACCACAAAGCAGTGCCTGTAGCAACGTCGGCAATGGCAGGATGAGCGGAGGGCTCGATAGAATTGTCCGAAGGGGAAGGTGGACCGAGGGGTAGATGTGGAAGCCATAGACTTCACGCCAGAGAAAGTATTGCAAGTTTAGACGGATGACGGAGCGGTGGTTCTGTTGCAGACCATATCCAAGGCCATCGGCAAGCTGGAAGCTGGCTTGAGAAGTGGGTGAGGAGCCTGACCCATGCATCTGAGGAGAATTGTCGGAGATATGGAAGGCTCTCAAGGTAGATTTGGTAGTGATCTGGACGAACAATAGCGATGGATCATGAATCGGCTATATAAGCGTCAGATTGGAAGAAAATCCCACTTCCTCGCCCCGGGACCGTTCGGCTATGCGATAGTCGGATTGGCAGGGGTCTTCAATATCACCACAACAAAGAAAGTTAAACAATAGGCGCACCAGCAGCTGACTGGCTGGGAGGTAATTCTGGGAGACCCTCCATAAGCCCTAAGCTGCGTATCTAAGGCTTAGCTATGCTTGGCAATAGTACCGGCGTTTGATAAGGGTCACCATCAAAGCGCGCGATAGTGCTGTCAAAATGCGACCCAAAATACCTAGAGCAAGTAAGGCGTTCATTTTACATAGGGCATAGCCTAGTCACACAAGACGCTCTCACAAAATGAAAGGGCAGATCGTGTAAGGAACGAAAGGAACCCGGGATGATGATGATGACTATACAAGGATGATATTGCGAATCCGATCCGCCTTCCCCCTTTAGGTGAGATGCGTGGCAGCTTGTCTTGCCTGTCGCATACGATGAAGTACTATAACAATGTCAATTACTCCAATTCCCCGGTACAGAGCAAAAACAGAGAAGAAACCCCCCCACTCATCAAAAATGACCTCTCCAAAGCAACAACGAACCCCACCCCAACAACCCCCAACATTCACTGCAACCCCAGAGTCAATCATTCAGGACACGAAACAGCTAATCGAACATGCCCGCGAGACACATAACAAAATCAAAAGAAATATACAGCCCAATACCGCAAACTTCAACAACGTTATTCTACCACTGGCTCACATCGACAACAATCTGGCTTCCAAGTCCCATATCCTTGTTTTCTACAGAGCTGTATCGACTGACCCCGAACTGCGGAATGCCTCTATCGAGGCCCGGAACCTGCTAGATAGCTACAAGCTCGAGACGATGATGGATGACGGTTTATTTGCGCTGGTTGACGCTGTCTTTCGCCAGAATGAGGATTTAGATACAGAATCCCGTCGACTGTTGAAGAAGATATATCTGGGCTTCGTACGTCATGGATTGAGATTGTCAGCTGGTTACCAAAGGTATCGGTTTCGGGAGATTCAGTCACGACTTGGTTGGGTTAAGGGTAAGTTTCAGAAGAACTTGGCCGAGGCAAATGATACGGGCATCTGGTTTACAGTTGGGGAGTTGGATGGGTTACCGGGTGAATTTCTATCCACATTGATGCGAGGGAAAGCAAGGGAGATCAATGAGGATAAGCTCCGAGTGACATGCAATGATTCAGACCTCTTTCAAACGCTGAGATATGCGACGGACAGTGAGACACGGAGACGCCTTTATATCGCTAACGAGAATAAGTGTGAACAGAATGTGTCCTTGTTCAGGGAGGCTATACTGCTTCGTCATGAAGCGGCTCGTCTACTTGGGTATCCCAGTCATGCTGCTTTACGGATTGAGGATAAGATGGCGAAGTCTCCAGGGACTGTGAATTCTTTTCTTGGTGATTTACATGCTCGATTGATAGATAATGGCAAGAGAGAAGTCGAGAAGCTAAAGCAGCTTAAGGAGGCCGATCTTGAGTCCCGGGGAGAAACATTCGATGGTCGGTATTATCTGTGGGATCATCAATACTATCATCGATTGATGCTGGAGAAGCAGTATTCGGTATACCATGACAAGATTGCGGAATATTTCCCTCTCCAAAGCACTATCACTGGTATGCTAAGAATCTGCGAGGGTTTATTTGGCCTTTCTTTCACCGAGTTCACCACAGACGAGGGGACTAAGCTATCTAGCCCTCGAGATACACTCGTCTGGCACGAAGACGTGCAGTTCTTCAGTGTCAGGAACAGCGACGAGGCCGGTGACTTCATCGGGTATCTTTATATGGATCTATTCCTTCGGGAAGGTAAATATGTAAATGCAGCCAATTTCAACCTGATACCCGTCCGTTACAATCCTTACATCCTCTTCTAGACCAAGACTGACATCCAGTAGGGCTTCATCGAACAAAACGGCACACGCCAATACCCTGCCACAACATTAGTGTGCAACTTCTCCAAACCTAGTTCCAAAGCCCCCTGTCTATTAAAACACGACGAAGTCGTCACCTTATTCCACGAACTAGGGCATGCAATCCACGATCTCGTGTCGAAGACAATCTACTCCCATTTCCACGGTACAGAGACAGAAGTCGACTTTGGTGAAGCCCCAAGCCAGATGTTGGAGAACTGGTGTTGGACACCATCAGTACTACAGTCATTAAGTAGACACTACTCATATCTTTCTTCGGAGTATTTTGATCACTGGACAGAACGACGAGTAGATGAGGAATCTCAACCTCAAGAGCAGATGCCTGACGTGATGATTGAGAGCCTTCTCCGAGCTAAACACGTCAACGGTGCACTGTTCCATCTGCGTCAGTTACATTTCGCTATGTTTGATATGGTAGTCCACGACACTGGTGACCATCGCATGATCGAGGAATTAGATATCTCGGCGAAGTACAATAGCCTCTTGGCTGAAATTTTACCGATGGATGGCCCGGAGGGCGACGACTGGGGCCATGGTCAAACACGTTTTCAACACTTGTTGGGCGAATATGATGCCGGGTATTACAGTTATTTATTGTGAGGTTTATTCTTCTCATACTGGTATTATACTAATATTTATGATGTAGTTCAAAGGTCTATTCCACAGATATGTTCTATACCGTGTTCAGGGCCGGCCCAATGAACTCTCTACAGGGCCGGAGATACCGATATACGGTCCTTGAGAAGGGAGGGAGCGTGGATGGGTTGACGATTTTGACTGATTTCTTGGGGCGCGAACCCCGGACAGATGCGTTCTACAAGGAGCTTTGTCAACCTTGATACCTTAGAGCTATATTCTATTGAAGACGAGTGTTTTAATAAGATCAACCATAAGGTAGTTATATATGGCATCTTAACTATGAAGCAAACTCCGCATCCCCAACTCATAGAAAGCTCCAACGTAGAAGGTGGTAATAGATAATACCCCTCGCTTTGTTATAAGTACTAGCCATCCGGCTGTCATAGGAAACCGGCGCTTATTGCTCGAGCTTCACCGGCGCAAGCTCGCAGCAAAAAAGGGGAGAGGAAACAGGCTACAGTAAGAGCCATTAGATATGCGATCAAACATATCACAACTAGTTAAGTGCCTGTCATATGAACGATATAAAGGAAACAACACAGGTCATCAATAAGACAAGTCATGGTTGGAAGCGTACATCAACATCAACATAAACTGAAAACTACAACACGACATAAGATCATGTGACATTAAGCTCAACAAGATACAAGATCGAAACAACGACAATGGGGTATACCTCTCTCTGCCACAACTCATTTCTTCCAACTGACAACAGAGAACCAAACCGACGAAGAAACAAGAGGCTTCCAGAAAAAGATGTTACAAACGCTTAGGGCATCAAAGACGTCAAATAGCAATAACATCAGCATCACAACATAGTACCGTAACATAAAAAACATCAATCATGCAGGTCATCAGAATCATACAATCATGTCGCCATGATGGACGTGATCGGTCAGAGCCTCAAACCCGCCCTTGTCTTTATAATTTATCCCCGAACAAGTCAAATCAACGCAAGAAAAACCGAATCCAGAATACCTCCCATAACCAGAATCTTTTAAGCAACGAATCATCGAACTTTTCCGCGCGTTATCGCATCTTGTCTTTTTTGTGTTTTTCCTTTTCTTTGGTCCAAGCAAAGGCGGCCAAACCCAGGAACAAGAAATGACAAACTTTTGGCAAACGAGTCTTTATCCAGCGCTCTCAAGTGGGACCTCAGTAAATATAAGACCAAAGCTCACAAGCATGGAAGTGAAACATAGTACCCTAAGAGACAAGCTAGTATCGGCCGGGGCCGCTGTAGGTTGACCGACTCGACCGCCGACTCGCGCGATCGGACCGTCGGTCGGGACGAGCCCGCCGTGGGTCTTCTAACTGTCTCTGGGCCACGCTTCCCGTGTAGTCAGAACCATTCGTCAGGTACTTCTTTGGTCGCTTCCCTTCGATGTTCAGTTCGACAGCACCCGCGTCACCTGTTCGGAGACTGATCTTCTTTCCGCCAACAGACTCTTGTGTAAAGCTCATCGTGACGCCATTCATCGTCATGACGATGTTGTTGTCTTCCTCCGGCTTGGCCACGCTGCCGCTGCCATTTTGGGTCCGTGCGTCGCTACCACGGCTGCTGTTCGAGCGGCTTTTTTGGCTTCCGCTGTCGCTCTCCGCGCGAGACGCCTTAGATTTGTACAGGGCATCCTCCGTCAATGGCGTTGGCACTACTTTGCCGGAACGAGACGCCTGGTACTCCTCGGCCGACCGTTGCTTCTCCTCAATCTCATCACCGTCCTCCTCCTCATCCTCTTCATCATCGTCAACGTCATCGTACTCATAGACGGTCGGCCGTCGGCGACGGGAGTTCTCGACCGCAACCCGTGCAGGGCGCGAAGACTCATGATAGGATGTAGAGCGTCGACTGTCTCGAATGCTGCGGGTTCGCGCAGGAATCACGGTCTCCCGGGATGACCGTCGATAACCGTACTCTGGCAAAGCATCTCTCATTTCGGACAGGTCCATCGAGCGAGATGGGTGGCGATCGGATGTGACCGATGGCGCAGTCACCGCTTTGCGGTGGAGTTCTGGCCTTTTCTGGATAACGTGCGGTGCGGGCTTGTGCTTCACCGGCGGGGGCGGCATGCGGTAATAATCTTCGTCTCGGTCATGGGAAGAATGGGAGGGAAGCCGTGGTCGGGGTGCGCGGGGCGGCCCGAGATCCAGAGATTCATCATCCTCATAAGCCGAGGGCGGATCATAGTCGACGACGGGTGGCCCGTAAGTGGATCCACGCCGTGGCCTGCCTTGGTCCCGCGTCCTGGAAACCGACCGTTCCTGGCGATCGGGTGGACCATACTCGGACATGGCGGCAAAATACGGGGACGGTTGGCCATAAGGAGATGGAGCATAGGCTGGCGTGTTGGTGTAGGCGGACGAGGATGGAGGGGGTCCATGTTCGTAGCGACCCATATGGCTAGGAGGGTACATAACTCCACCACCCATCCCAGGAATCATACCATGGAAGCTCACCGGTCGGTTGTTGTTCGTATGATAGGTGTACGAGCGACCGCTGCGAGGCCGGTTGCTGTGGGAGACATGGACATCTTGGACGGCGGAAGGAGCATACCGCGGACCTTGTGGCGACGGAGGGGGGTAGTCGTGGGCGGACGACGTGGTAGATGGCGACATATAATAGGGGTACTCGATGGCTCGCGGTTCAACGGGGGTCGAACCATGATACAAGCCTTGATCACACTCCCAACAGGTGCCAGGGAAGTGCCGCATCTGGGAATTTTCCCGTCTGCGGGACCGCGACGGCGACCGCTGCATGGAGGCGTGATGATGGCTCACAGCAGGATAGGTGCCAACTTGCATTTTCTCGTCCCAGGAAGGGCGAGTAGGTCGTTCTTTTGGACGGTCTTTGCGGTGGGAGCGAACACGTTCAAGTTCGGCCCTCTTGGGCGTCGTGTCAATTTTAAGAGGGACAGGGTCTTTCCGGCCCGACGGGCCAGATTGGGTGCTGTTCACGGTGGCGGCTGTGCGACTAGAGTAGCCAGAATCGCTTGCAATGTCAACTAGGGCTTCGCCAGCTGATCTCAGGTCCAGTTTTGAACGTTTAGCAGCGAGATTGGCGACTTGACGGGTGTCCGGGATGATAACATGAGCGTCCTCGTCGTATTCCTCACAGAAAGCAGCATGAGGAACTTTTCCAGTCATGACTCCTGGACAGCCAAGGCCTAGGTTGGGACCCTAAAGGGGGTGAGGGGGGAAGGGGGGCTGGTTTGGGAAAGGTGCAGTGTGGATGACGTGAAACGTGGTGATCCAACAGGGCTTCGCTTGTAGATTAGGTACAGCAGCCACCGGTGCTGCTGCTCATCCGAATGACTCAATAATATTTTTAGTCGCTTCCCACCTCTGTTTTTTCGATTTTATTTTATTTTTTTTCTTGTTGGGTGCCTGTTCAGTCGCTTCTGTTTTTCGCCTATCGTTTTTCTCGGACCCTCTCTTCCCTGCGATACTTCTCCCTCCCCGGTTAGGTCGCTCTACCGGTAACCCACTCTCTCTATGATAGTGTCAGAGATGGAGCAGAGCCTGCAGATCAATCAAGTAATAGTTCGATGGCGGCGCGTCTAGATTGCGGTATGTCAACGATGAGCAGTGGGTGCGATGTGGCAGTCGTCCTTCGCATGCAATGTATCCATCGAAAAAAAAATAGACAGGGAAGAAAAGAAAACCACTAGTAAGCGTCGGCCGTAAGCTAATTTGGTAGGAACACTATGGGTGGTGGAAAATGGTTGCAGTCGGATGGAGAGTGGATGAAGACGGCGTGCGTGGGTCAAAGAATAGAAAAAGAGAGGAAGAGCGAAGAGGAGTCAAGAGGAGAAAAGCGCGCTGCAGCGTCGCTCTGGCAGACGGTGAGTGGAGGAGTGAGAGACGAGAAGCGGACGGGGCTGCAGTACGCAAATGCAGAAAAGGGAAGAAGTGTCACCGGCGAGGGTCTGGTTGGTGAAGGATGAAAGACAATGAAAGATGAATGGAGGAGTGCTTCTGCGCCTGACGAAGGGCACGACAAGGTGGGGTTAATAGTGGGGATTGGGAGATAAAAGACACAGACAAACCAGGCTCGATGGAAAATTTAAAATCGGCGAGCAGAGAAAGCAAATACTTGGGACTAGTAGGAAAAGAAAACAACTCAGAGAGATTGGATGACCCAATCCAGATACAGTATTGGATTCAGAATCAATCGAACAATCAACCACACTACAATGGAACAGACGAACGGACTGATAGGAACGAAAGCAACAAGTCGAGGAAGAAAAAGAGTGGGCGATCGACACATGAAAAGGGACGAAAGGCGATGGTTTTAAGTTCGGGGGTCGTGACCACCGGAAGAAATTGTAAAGAAATTCAAATTTAAAATCACAGTAAATGGCGATGTCAACACCAGGTTTTGTCCTGAATCGGAATCTCTCTGAGGGAAATTGTGATCATTACGGATTTGCCTTCGTGGTTTTTTTTTTTTTTTTTTTTTTTTTTTTTTTTTTGTAAAAATCATGTCTTGTTTGTCTTTTTTTTTCGTTCGATTTTATTTGAATTTCTATTTCGTTTTTATTCAAAGAACAGATTGATCTGTCAAAGATTGGGAAAAACGATCAATCAATCCACAATCCAAACCACCATAGTAATGATGATAATAATAATAGATTAAGATTATTATCTGTAGGGTGAGATTTTCTAATGAACTGTTGAGCAAATGGAAGAAGAAAGAAAGTCGGAACGGAAAGTGGAGAGGGAGTGGAGACCCTCCAAAATCCACCTGTGCGATTGATGCCTGATCGACTTTTTGGCTGAGATTTATTACCCGTTCTGATGGGCGAAGTAGACATACATACCCGTGACCGGTATGTATGTACATTGGAGGTGCCTTGACCGGTGGCATCGAAGAGTACTAGTAGTACTAGTATGTATATCAACAGGTCCCGAATTGTTCCAACAAAGTCAAATCAAGTCAAGATTCATCCTTACTTCCATGTCGAATTTTCTTCTCTTCAACGCCACTTCAACAATACCAAACAGTCGTACAGACGACCTGCAGATGCGTCCCCTTTCATCCATTGACGTATTAAAAACGTCGGATTTGAACACAGCAGAAGACCGGGATGTTACGTATCATCTAATAAATAACCCAGTGGTTATGAGCATGCCAGATATTGGTCAACGACATGTCCTTTCTTTTCTTCTTAGTTTTTTGATTAGAATCTTTTTTTGTTGTCAGGCCCAGCCCCGATATACTACGGCTCCGACTGAGAACCGTGGTTCTCAACGGACCCAATCCATGGAAGTGGGACAAAGATAACCGTCTCAGAACTGAAGTATATACCGACGACTAGTGTCACCTTCAGGTACCTAATGCTACTATTCTTCCCACCCTTCGCGTTTTCAATTCATTTTCCTATGACCCCTTCAGTTTACTATTAAACATACGGCTAAACCTATTGCCACCATCACTCCTACGGATATATATGTAGAACCTCACCTCAGCCGGTACGATAATTTCACTCCGCAGTCGCTGCCCAACACCTCGGAACTGCAGAAGGTAGCGGCCCAATCATAATGTATCGCCTCCACTGAGGCATATTTTGTAGAGAAAAAATGTTAATAATTCAAGGGGGAAAAAATTGGTTTTCCTGCTGTACCCGGAGTATTGTCAACGCAAAATGTCGCAACTGGAGGGGCAGAATCTGCAGAGTCAGCAATAGGTTTCTCACGCTCCATCATCCTGCATTTGGATCATAGCCTTGATTGGCATTCACCCCCCACTTACTAATTTATTTCTTAATGATATGATATATACTCAGTATCCCATTTCCTTCCAGCCATCTACCCGGCAGGCTTTCAGTGGAGCGTTCGGTGTATGAACGGCATGGAAGCACGCTAGAAAATTATCCTCGACAAATGTCGATCCGAGGACACGAATGCTTGGTTAAATATGATCAAAATGTTTGATCTTTGTTTCAAAGCTTGACAAATAGCCGTTTGCCTCGGACAACTCTCGCCCGATATTCCTATTGTCTCTGCGACTCCTCCAAGAGTTCTCTACAGGGGATGCTGGAAGCGGACTTGGGGCACACGACCACAGCATCGTATTGGTGATGACGTCTGACTGTGAGCGGTTCAGATAATAAGACTTTTGGGCACTAACGGGGTTCACTCGTCACATTCTATCACATTCATGGGCTCGGGCTGGAGACCTTCGAATAACAATCGTTATTCTAAAGGGTCGACTTGATAATGAGTCATCTGACTAGAAGTAAGGGATAGATGTATTTTGGCAATCAGCTCCATGAGTCTCATGCAGCCAGTGGCTTAGTTTCCCGTCCGCATGGGATTTACTGTCATGGATGTATGGAACCCATCGCAGTACATTCACAATGACAGGCTAAGATGCGCATTTCAAATCAGCCGACTATCCTGGCTCATTTCCCAGCTGAGGCTGAGTAGATCTAACCTTATCCCAAGATTTGCGTCATGCTATCACCGTCCCCTTGCCGGATTGGCTCAAGAAACGCACCGCGTCGGGACAGGGTATTGCTTTTTCAACCAGACAGCGCCTCCATTTAGCAACGGAACTGATGGATTCGGTCACTGCCAATTGCTTTTATCAGTTGCACGATGCCAAGTGACGGTTGCTCATTCTCATGATAGTTGATGCTAGTATTGATGCCCAATGTCCGAAATGGGTTGTAGTATCTTCCGTAGCTTGTTTACCATTAGCTATGCGCAGGGAGCTGTTGCATGATATCATTATGCCGTTGTAGTCACTCTAGGCCATCCGCAAGTTCTGGCGCGGCGTTGGACGCGGGGCCCCGAACTCGCAATTTCCTGGTTGAAGGCACACCGTGTCATCTCCGATAGCGGTTCTGGAGACTGCTAATCCACCGTGGGTCTCCAGAGTTGTCGGAAAACGAAGACCGTGGAGATCTTTTGTTGACTCCCTGTACGAGATCTGGTGATGTCTTGTCTCGATAAGGATCGATAAGATAAGCTGCGCTGACTCAGCAAGTTGCCGGACCAACGCGATCACCCAAACAAAAGAAGAGCGTCATTCCCCAGCCTCTCGATTTACTCCAACCACCGCAATTTCGGGCGGCGATCGATCTGTTTCTGCTCCCTAAGTCCTCATTATCTACAATTCTCCCTTCTTACGTACTAATCAGATACTGAGTGTTCATTAACACAAGAAGCAAACAGTGCACAAATACCTTCCAACATACCGCCAATCCACAACCCGATCAAGCCCTATCTACGATAGTGGACCGCTACTACCAGACTAAGAATATCACCATTCCTGTACTCGCCAGCAGGTAATACATCAACATTCCTGTGCAATCTGGAATGTCATATCTCTTCATCGGACATACCAACTGACCGCATCAGAGTGCCGTCTTGAGCTACGCGCTCTTGACAACTCTCTTCGCCCAACATGCCTCCAGTTATACAAGTTGGGGATAACTTCCCCAGCATTCCAGCAACAGAACACAATGACGTGCTCAGTGGAATCCAACCGTCACCAGAGGTCGAAGCCCTCACCGACCGATCAGTGACAGCGCCACTCGCAGACAAGCCCCATTCCCTCGTGGCACGAGATACCTCGAAGTATATCCCAGGTGACGGTGCGGTAGACCCGCATAAGATCAACATGCAGGGTCTGCTGGCGCTTTTTGCCCTCATCGGAGCCGCCTTCGTTCTCGCCGCCATCTGGTTCTTCTTCTGGGCCAAGAACGGTGGATTCATCTGGCGAAAGGGAGACTGGGAGGACTACAAGTCGACAGTTCTACGACGCAAGGGTCCCGACGGTGAAACACTTAGTAATGCGACCAAGAGTACCAAGCTGGGCGGTGGCAGTGTCGTCGGCAAACGCTATGATGAGGACGGCTACACTGTCTCGGGATACACCGACACCGCGACTGAAATAACAGAGAAGGGCGGACCGAGACGCAAGCGCGGACTGAAAGAGAAACTCCTTGGAAAGAAACACGAACGATATGAGAACGAGGCGGATGAGGACGTGCGCGCATATCGTAAGGAAAAGCCAGCTCGAATCGGCGGTATCAACGCCGATGCCGACGGCACCTACTACGGCAGTGACTACGACACGTCCAATCCACCCAGCTACTACCAGCAGAGCGAGATGAGCCAGGTTCGCGATTACGCCTACGAGCCGAGCCGTCAGAAGAGCAAGCGTCGTGATTTCTCTTTCACCCCGGGCACCGAAGAAGTCCTCAGCCAGCCTCCAACAGAACATCACCGCATTCGCGAACCCTCTACTCGTCGCCACAATCGTCGTCGCGAGAGACGCCACCATGCGCCTCCGACATCGTCCTCGCGCCAAAGCAGCCCCCGCAAACGTGACAGACGGTCCGTGCCGGGTCATTACACCGAACCGCTCGACTTTTCGTCCGCTCCCTCGCGCTCCGATTATCAGTACTCGAACGTTGATACGGAGGATACTGGAACCAGGAGCTACCACCACCCGATCCCCGGATTGAGCAAGGGATACCGTCGTGATGGGGGACGGAGCCGTCGCCGCGACAGTCTTAGTGACAGTGATGGCGATGAAACTCGCTACTCGTGAGGTCTGAATTCATCCTATCCAGAATTTTCACAACAATTCTTTATCAGTAAATGTAAATAATATGCTGTTTTTCTTTTTTTGTCAACTTCTCCTCAACAACTCGATGGGCGCACGGAATACGAATGGGACGGGCACCTACACAAGAATATCGGGAACACGATCTTCTATGTTATGAATGGTATGGATATGGTCATGGCTAATGGAACGCAATCAATGTAAATGAATCAAAGGCAATCAATACAATCAATACAATTAAGTACACCAAGTATATTAAGTACTTTAGATATAATCCATTTATCTGTTAAGGTGTGCTTTATAATCAAACATGTTTTTGTATATATCCGGTGTACTCTAGAAATGCATTCACATATATTAGAAGCCTGATCAATAATACTAGTCGCTAGAACGAACGTAATAGATTTAAACCCTGCAAGTGCTTAAAATATTTCAGAAATATGAAAAGAAAGAGACAATTGAATGCATGGCAATGAATGAAACCCCCATAAGTAAATCAGCAAACGCCAATAATCCCAATCTACCCTTATAGTACAATATTGTGCGTAGCCCGAAATCAACGCGAAGAATGATCTGAGGTGGTAGCAGATATGAAGCGAACTCAGTATTGAAGGGTGAAGACTGATAGTCAGGGACATCAACTAGAATGAATGAAAGAACAAATCGCGTCATGCAAAATGAAGAAAGGGGGGGTAATAAATAAGGTAAGGAAGAAATATAATAAGAAAAAAGAGAGAAAGACTAAGCCTCTCTGTACGTCTGCGCCGTACCAAAAGCTCTTCTGTCGATGTAGGTGTGCCAAACAAATTCCTCCTCAAACCGAATGACTCCCGGAAAGTGTATCCCTGACAACACTTCCAGGCTCCTGAACGCTCATATCACTGGTTGCTGGTGGTGGCGGGGGTGATATGGTGGTCTCGTCCTCAAACCACTGTTTCAGGGACAGCTGACTGACCTTTCGATCGTCATAACCCTGATCACATAGACTTTTGATTTCGGGTAGGGACTTGAGGTGGCCAATCTCGACGGTTGACTGTCGAAGCCGGTGGAGGATCCATTTGTTGACGAACTTAGTCTGGCTGACTTTCTCTTCGATAGGATCAAAAGGGGAGGTATCCTCTTCCGTAGACGCCTTCAGCGGATCCTCCGGTTGGTTGGTAGCAGCAGCTGGATAAAGCTCATACACAAAGTCACGGCCCTGGATGTACTCATGTGTCAGATGCCCTTTTTCGAAACAAACTGTCCGTAGCTGATTCATATCCAGTTGCAAATGGAACAATTCGTCGCAAATCTCTCTCCTTTCTTCTTCATAGGTGCGAAGAAACTCGATAGATTCATCGTCCATGGGTATATTCATAGACTCTCGTTCCTCTTTCTTCTCCTGGATGAAGAGCCACTCCCTGTCTAGGTCAATCAGGTGCTCCTGGGTCATGCGTACGTCGGCTACGCGGGACACATAATCCACTACATCGGGGGGATCCTCCAGGGCTGAGCTGGTGGTCGATATCGCATCACCCAAACTATCATGATCAACGAGGGGCGGCTCATCGGGCGTTGGAGGGGAGTGGTGATCCTGCGATAAACGGGCAAATTCTTCCATTGCCTTGATAAGCATGTACTCATCCCGTTCCAGTTCACTTTCTGCCCTATTGTATTCTGCTTCCATATCCGAGTATATCCCAGTGGCGGAAAGAAGAGCCTCATTGTTCTGAAGCAAGGGCTGGACGTTTCTCAAGGTGCCTTGTGCCACGGTAACATGTCTAATAAACTCCGCTCTGATATCGGCTTCTTCTTCCCTTTTGAACCTTAGGGCCGTGCGTAGCTCTTGTACCTCGGATCTTTTCAAGGCAACTTTGTTCTGCAGGGATAGTAATCTATTGTTGGCGCGCAATATCTTAGCGATGAGCGCAGCATCGGGACCATCTGACACAATCTGGTGTTCCTGTGGGTCTTTAGATCTGCCCGGGAGTGAAAAACCAGCATTGGCGTCCTTACTAGTTTCATTTTGAGACGGATTCAAGGGGGAATTGACAATGGGTGAGTCCTCATGAGGATGGTACAGGGATTCCTTAGCTTCAACATGGTAGCCGAGAGAGGAAGAAATTTGGTAAAAATTAAATGGCTCCGATCCTCTTTCCGAATTCACTTCATGTGGACTCTCTAGAGAAGTCGGTGAGGGCACTCCAACAGGATGCGTGGCTGCTCCCGGCATCTCAGACCTTTCCGTAGGTATCGGCTGCGTAGAATTTTTGTCACCCTGACCCTGATGGGTAATAACACATTTGTGATGTGAGTAATAATTATTATATAGCAGGTAGTAGGGTTTCAGGGCAAGAAGAGGTACAAGAATCCATGGTTACTCCTAGGTTTTATGGTAGACTTCGACGTGCAAATAAACGGGACTCACCGTTTCATTTTGCTGGGACGAAGAATGCCAATTCCACCTCAAAAATTTGCGGACACTCTCGCCTAGGTTTGGCATGTTCTCAGGTATTTTCCATGCGAACATGGCGGGAAGAACCACCGTTCACACAACGGGAAGTAAAAGCAGCGCCCAAAGAAACGACCTCATCCACCGCGGGACGGGCCGGAGGCCATATAAGTATTTATTAAATCATTTGTCGAGGTCGGTTGTTTTTTCCGGAGTCTATGTGGTGTTGTCAGCGTCCACTTTGGGGTTTCTCATTCGTTTTTCTTTTTATTTTCTTTTTTGTTCCTTTGTAGTGGTGGAGAGGGTGGTGTTTGTTTGTTTGGCTCTTGTTTCCTTGCTGCGTGAATTTGACTCAGCGATGAAAGGCGCTTCTCTATGACACGTCTTCTGGATGAATCCGAGATCAGCAAACAAAGCGCTGTGCAACCTTCCAGTGAATCCACGCGCCGAAAGCGTACGGATTACATATAGACGATGGATGGTTGCATGGGAAATTCTAATCTCCAGAACGACGATCCCTACATACGGTAGATTAGCGGATGACGACATCCATTGAACCACGTTTCATAATTCATTCCTCCAGTTCCGGATTAACGGTGAGACTGACTCGTATATATGGGTTGGAATGGTGACTGGCCCGCGACCGGTGTTGGTTAGCGACCATGACTAGAGCATTAGACTGACGCTAGAAGAATATGAACCAACGGTCTATTGGCGCTTCAGGCTGACCCTCCATATCTCCGCGGGGAATCAGCACCAAAGGAAAGCACTCTGAGTGCTGTCTAGCGGTCGGAGAGTCCAACTGCAATCATGGGGAAGACCAACCGGAAGTCAGAAAACATCAAACCCTCCGGTCCTCGTGAAAGGTCGATTTTCTTTTTTTTCTTTTTCGGACCCGAGCGTCAGGTGCATTCCACGTCTGCGACTCAGCGTCTGCCAACAAAGACGCAGCGGCATATGGCGTGCAGCTCGACTAAATGTCGACAGGGAATACGCGACGAACTCCATCGGAATGGCTATGGATGGGTAGAGAACCAGAAAATAGAGCCGCATATCATCTCTTACCATCCTAAGCGTCCAGCGAAAATGGACGATCGCATTTCCTAGGAACATTTATAGTCCCAATCCCGTCCCATGATTGCAGTCACAATGCCAGGGTCTCAACTCTTCTTGATCACGCTGGTTCTGATAAAGCTCAGATTAGCCCCTCCAACCCTATCCTTGCTTGTGTGTGGCCCTTAGGAGATGCTGCGATCATGGCTTCCGACCGGGACCCAAGAAGAGAACCGAACCGCCGCCGTCAGAGTGGTAAGCGGGCCTATACATGACTCCTCCCGCTTACAGCATCTCACTAAGAGCATCGCCTAGGAGCCTCTGCTTTTCCAAGAGGGGGCCGCGACTTGAATGACCAGGTCTTAGCCACGAGCAGGTATGGCAACTCGACGCGCCTTTTTTAGGTAGACATGTTGCTAAGACGCTTAGTGCTAGAGCACTACCCCGTTCCCAGCCAATACTACCTTCGCCCGAGTATGCAGATTTCCCGAGGTATCAGGGTAGCCATACCCTGCCCTTCGGCGCCACTAATGAGCAGCCTCCACTGCCAACGTGAGTCTGAACTCCGTAAAGCGATACCGTTTTCTTTACGACTGACATAAGTCAACAACCTAGTACTACACATCCTAGCGGTAACTATACTCTACAACAGGGCCAGTTCATGAGCCAGCCCCAGTCAGCACATGCCAGAATGTCTCATACTGGCCACATCCCATCATCCTTGACTAGCCATGGCACTGGAGGCGGTCGAGGGGCCTATTTTGGCAGTCCACCCCATCCACAGAGTGTGAATGACGTGACGCATGCGCTTTCAAATGCAACGATTGGGCCTTCTCCTGACTATACCAGAGGCACTAAGGGGTATACACCAGCTGCCAATGCCACCAGTGTAAGTGTAAAAGAAATAAAAGCAGCAAATTTATAAAATTTGACGTGTATGACAGAACGGACAATTCCCTCACCAAAATATTCCCCCACCTGTCACATCTGGGCCTACCGCCAATGAAACACTTGACAACCGTACGTTTCAACATTCATGTAGTCACTCACAATGCGAGGCATGAACTGACTATATCCAGGTTACCAAGTCCAGACCAATCCGAGGAGGTTTTTCAAAGTTGGAAGAGTACGGCCGTCTTTCCCGAGCTGTATCCTTGCATCTATCACCTAACTGGACTTACAGGTTTTTGCTGTCGTTTGGCACGAGGGTATGGGGAATGCAGCGCCACTAAAAGGAGGCACCAAAAGTCTTGCCACCAAAAGCCTTGCAAGTGATCGTGAATTGATGACTGAGGGAAAGTTCGGCACCAAGATCTACACGGACATCCGCCGCATGGTGGTCTTCAAGGAACAAGCTCAGTGTGCATGGTGCTTGTAAGTCACTCAGATGGCATTCATCCCTAGCAACGTATACTTATTCTACTCAATTAGCCCGGTGCATACGTACGGTCGTCTGGGAGTCGCCAAAGCGAGTGTAGATCCCTCAAAACATGCAATCATTTATATGAACGGTGCACAACCGAAGTCGGGTCCCAACGAGCCAAGAATGACAAAGGAACCCCTAGAGGTAACCCCTGAGCCGTACCAAAAACTACACGCGATGTCTCGATTGAATTTTGGCAAAATCTATACAGTCGAGCATAACCAGAAAGTTCTTCCAGTTGGGAAAATCAGCGAGGCATCCATGGCCAAATTCCATTTATATGCGAAAAGGGAAACTGAACTTGGGTATTAGAAGCCTCGAATACGTAACCTCGCATGTGTTTCAGTGGAAATGCTTGCTTCGTCTTCGTTCTTTGTATTAAGTTTTACAGCTATGATCATTGATCCTCTTGCGAATCTTTTCTTGCTAGCCACAATTGTTGACCCTCCACCAAACGTCTGCCATTGCTCGAATGGCCTGCTGATATGCGCTCAAGGCAAGCTTCATTTGTTTTATTTCCTCCCCTCAATACGTTTTCCATTGCTATGCACCACATCCTGAGGAACCACGTAGCATTTTGTTCTACTCCGTTGTGTTGCACCTCTGGGGGTTAACTTATCGTGGCTGTGTTCAACCATGGCCCAGGAGTGAACCTAAGATCTTTATTTGTGCATGGCATGGTGATATATATTAGTAGCACTTTGCTTTATGAGAGAATACGAGACTTCTGATGGTAACACCCTTACATGTTGGAACTAGCGTTAATTTGATTGTGAAGTTTGTCTGTTAACACGCAGAAATTACACCTTGGCTTCTAAATATATTTCTCTACATTGACTTACTAGTAATATTCCCTCTGTAGCAGTAAGTAATCGCCGGGGTGACTACTACTATATATAAAATAAGTACAATATTGCAGTATATATCGACCGTCCTATCACTAGACCAAGGGCAGCATGTTCAGATATAGGGAAAGGCGACATGGGCAGGCAATGTTTATGATTTTCCAAATCGATAACGAGGATAAGGTTCTCTAGCGGTGGGGCCGAAAAGAAAATACTGCCACTCAAACTCTCACCGCCCGACAGATTTTCTGAACCGCCCGATGAGGAAAACTTTCAAGCAGACAACCTCACCAACCCAAAGCCACCCAAACCAAGGACACTCGAAGGTTCTTGGAATTAGTAAATCGCTACCATGAAGCGGAAGCTGGATGCAAACGATGTTCCCTCTCCGGAGGCCGCAGACAAAAAGGAAAAGAAGGAGGAGGACGACGCCGACTTCGAGAGCCTTAACTTGGATCCGCGATTGCGCCAAGCTCTGATCAAAGAGAAATTTACCAAGCCCACACTTGTTCAAGCGAAGGCGATTCCTTTGGCGCTGGAGGGCAAGGATATTCTGGGTATGTGTTATTGGAGTAGTCATCTACCGGAGAACACCAGGCGCTGATAAGATGCAGCTCGTGCGAAGACCGGATCTGGCAAGACTGCCGCATATGTACTTCCCATCCTGCAAACTATTCTTCAGAAGAAAGCTGTTCGTATACCTTTTCTGATCTTTATTTCAAGTATTGCAATACTAATTTGATTCTACGCACTATAGACCGATCCTTCATTAAAAGCGACCACAGGCCTCATCCTCGTCCCTACTCGAGAGCTTGCGGAACAGGTTCAGAATGTCGTTACCACTTTCGCTGCCTTTTGCGGAAAGGACGTGCGCTCGGTGAATTTGACACAAAAGGTCTCGGATGCTGTTCAGCGCACTATGCTGGCTGATTACCCCGATCTGGTTGTTTCGACGCCCGCTCGTGTTGTCACCAATCTCGGCAGCTCCGCTTTGTCCCTGGAGAACTTGACGCATCTTGTAATCGACGAGGCAGACTTGGTTCTGTCGTATGGATATGAAGAGGACATCAATGCTCTGGCCAAAGCTATCCCACGTGGGGTGCAGACTTTCCTCATGAGTGCTACCCTCACTGACGAGGTGGATACCCTGAAGGGTTTGTTCTGTCGGAGCCCTGTAACTTTGAAATTAGAAGACAAGGATGACCAGGGTGCCGGTGTTAGTCAGTTCGTTGTGAGGTGAGATCCACGTCCGTTCCATTGGTATGTATGATTCGGTGGCTAATCTTGTATGCTCCAGATGCGCGGAGGACGAGAAGTTCCTTTTAACCTATGTCATCTTCAAGCTTCAACTGATCAAAGGAAAGGTTATCATCTTCGTGGACGATGTCGACCGTTGTTATCGTGTGAAGTTGTTCCTCGAACAATTCGGAATTAAGAGTTGCGTTCTGAACTCAGAATTGCCTATTAACTCCCGTATACACGTTGTCCAGGAGTTCAACAAGGGTGTCTATGATATCCTCATCGCCGCAGACGAACAAGAGGTAATAGGAGCCCGGAAGTCGAAGAAATCGAAAGAAACCGAGGAGGCAGGCTCAAGCGACGAGGATGAGGGAGAGCCGGAAGATAAGTCTAAGCGCCGCAAGGTATCAGGAAAAGAGAAGGACTACGGAATTTCCCGCGGCATTGACTTCCAAAATGTTGCTTGCGTTCTGAACTTCGACCTTCCCTCCACTTCCAAATCCTACACACACCGAATCGGCCGTACCGGAAGAGCTGGCAAGACCGGCATGGCGCTTTCATTCGTCATCCCTAAGGACCAGCACGGAAAACACAGGCCCACCTCCACCGCAACCTCGAAGCATGATGAGTCTGTCCTCGCGAAGATCGTCAAGCGGCAAGGCAAGCTCGGCCACGAGGTGAAACCCTACCACTTCGAAATGAAGCAAGTCGAAGCCTTCCGGTATCGTATGACCGACGCTCTCCGCGCCGTAACACGACTCGCCGTGCAGGAAGCCCGAGCTCGAGAAATCCGTCAAGAGCTGATCAAGAGTGAGAAACTCAAGCGCCACTTCGAAGAGAACCCCGAAGAGCTGCGTCAGCTGCGCCACGATGACGAGCTGCGCTCCGCACGTGTCCAGCCTCACCTCAAACATATCCCAGAGTACCTGATGCCCGCCAAGGGTAAGAAAGGTCTCTCCAGTGGAGACGTCGGCTTCGTGAGTTTCAGAAAACAAAACGAGAACCGCATCAGGAAAGCAAGAGAGAAGAATCGCGGCAAGGGCAATGGCCGGAAATTTGCCGGAGTGAAGAAGAAGGTAGATCCATTGAAGACGTTTAACAGGGGCCGGAAGTAAAATTAGGGATAATCGTTGTGCTTCAAAGAAAATACCATCATGCTGTTCATTTTACTGTACATACTGGTTTGGGAAATGAAAAAGTTACTTTAAGCATTCCGGATAGAAGTTCTCTGGCGCTTTCGGTGTATACAGCTATACACGCAGTATACACCAAGACTACACTAGCACAGCTTCTAACTGCCCTCTGACATATGTAATCCTTCAGGTGTATACGGCGATAAGCTAAAACCGTAATCTATATCCTCATTGGTTTGAACTCATGTTCTGGTACTACTAGTTAGGTAGGTGCGGATGCCCCAGGGTCCGACGGCACTTGCTGTCTTATCCTCTTTAGGAAATACATTTTACGCTAGGCGTTCTATTCCAGCTACGAATTCAGGAAGCCGAGTGACCTGAGTTGGCAGGCAGTCAGACAGAAAAACTAGAGCTAATAGAAGCAGAATTGCATACACTTCAGCTGTTCAAAATGGCTCTATTCAAATATATACCTTAGGATGGCCTTGCAACGGCCACCAGCTCACCATATTCCCGTCGTCCTATTTATCAGTAATGAATGAATATACAACCGTGTTTATCTTATCAAGGTAGAAGACTCAAATACTCCTTCCCGAGCAACCGTCTAAGGACATCCTCTTCTAATCCTTCTAAGCCGAAAGAAAAATGTACCCACTTTCCCTTACCCGCCTTTCTTGTCCGCTGTACCCGCTGCTGAACTGCTTTCGCAGCTTGCACAGCTTCCTGGTATCGTTCCAACTCCTTCTCGCGACGGTACTTGACTCGTTCCACCTCGACGTCCCATGGGAGAGCATCAGAATCCGTCGACTCATCCGGAGATGGAGCATGCATAGAGAATGCTAGAGAACGGGGGATGGAAGGAGATGATACGAGAGACGAAGAGGCAGCAGCAGTTTGTCCAGAACAAGAAGAAGGGGGGAAAGGTAGTAACTCGCTATCATCAATATGGGGAAGCCATCCCGGACCCAGACGGACAAACTCGATATCTCTCCAGGACCCATTCCACTCTGGACCGGAGACGTACGCTTCACCATCTGGTCCAACGCCATCCCAATTGAGTGCTGGGATCCAGTCACCACAACCTTCGAGGTCCAGCCATTTCAGACAGTAAGTTGCGCGGCAGAGCCTCCGCAGGATACCGGCTGCCTCGGCCCAGTTGTTCTCGAATGAGGAGTATGTGTCTGTCCCGCCGTAGGCGAAGGTTAGGGATCTTTGCGTTGGGTGTCGTATACGGGCGTTAACGGCGTTCGGTGTCACTGTCGGGACGGGCCAGTGTGCCAACGATAAGTGGGTTATGGTTGAAAGGCGGGAGAGGAGGTTGATGAGCGAGTTCCAATTCGTAGCAGATGGGATTGGATGCGCTAGCGAGAGATAACGTAGGTTCTCAAAGCGTAGTCCTTGAGTAACAGCTTTAGGAAAGATCGTATCTCCAGCGATAGCAGGGCCGTCATCCTCGTCCAATTTATCCTCCCAGGACGCTGGAATGGGCTCTTTCAGAGTATGTTCCACTGTACTGGGTTTCGCGGACACGATAAATTCGCCAGAGAGCTGTTTCCAGGTCATCCAGCGCCCAAGCGCACCACTTAAATCCAAACGGCTTATCTCCAAATCACTATCCTGTGATATATCATCTCCTTCGGGTCGATGTTTCTCAATCAGCGGTCTTAGGCCATGCATCATACCCCGCAACGGCTGGTCTCTCGCGTGGATGGCGATATAGCTGAGTAGCAGCACTTTGACATGACTAGGTAGGAGTGCAAGGAACTGCCCGTCATACTCAAGATGCCAGACCCAATGCATAGCCATAGATTTGAGTAGCATATGTAGCAGGGAGGTTCTCTGTGGAAACGTTGTCCCCGGGAGACGATCGAGGCGATATATGATTCTCTCGGCTTCCGCGGCACCAGCTTCCAAGCCAGCTTCCTCTGAATTCTCCAATGAATAGTTTCCCAGCAGCCAGCTCTCAGGCGGCGGTGGTCCGGGGGTCCTTCTCAACCGTCGCCCACCAACTCCGGCGCGGCGGGCATCCGGGCGAGGGCGGGGAGGCGGGGTTTCGGGGAGCTCTAGTAGGTTCCGCAACGAGGGATGGACGGATCGCGGCGCGACTGTCCTGAAAGGAGCTCTGGTGCCATCTTCGGAAGGAGAGCTGGATACCTGAGTACGGCGGAGATGGTTGATCAGGTCGTTGACGGATGGTTGCTCATTTGATGACGACCGGAAACGGTCATCTCGGAGTCCAGAGGAAGCTAGAGTATGGTGAGCGGTGCTAGCCGGTTTGGTGAAGTTAGACCTATGATGCTTTTTGGGCATCGAGGAATGTGTGAGAGTGGAGGATAGAGGGGAAGTTGGAAATGACGCCGAGATGCGGGAAGGTGTAAGCTTTAAATCTTATCGATAAATCCGCCCCCACCCCTGAGTCAGTGACACGGGTCATTCGATGTCACAGTAAGGCTGAGTCTTAAGCCAAGATTTCTTCTAATTTGATGGTTTACAATTCTGGCTGTCTTTCTGCCTATTATACATGGACACATGAAGGCCTTCATATATCACGAACCCAGGATTCATCATCCATCTTTCCTTCCCGTTTCGGTCCTTCTTGGATCCAGGTCTCTACCAGGCCTTCTTTTGGATCTTCATCGGGCAGCCCCCTCGAGCGTCTTACATTTAACACAAGCTCCCTGACCTTTTTTGTAACCTCTTTCCGCAGCTCAACTGCCTCTTTTCCGTTAAGAAGCTCGTCGCTCAGCACTCCGACGGGGAGGTCGCGAGTCTCCGGAGCTTTCAATTCGGCCTTGGCCTTCAAATCCCGCCATCGCCGCCTCATATCCCCGAATACTGCGTCAGTATCAACCTTCTGTCCGAAAGTGACACTAACGTCCTTCCCGGGTCGTGGAAGGAACCGTGGAAACTCGCGACTCTCATGCATGACCTGGTCGAACCCTTCTATCCACATAGGAACGACGTCAGGGCATTCATTGGTTTCTAGAATCAATCGAGCAACGCCCCATTTGAAATAGCGCATTGTCTTGTTCGGTGCCTGGTGAATTTTGCCTTCCGGGAAAATATGGACCCAGGAGTAAGAGTTGCAAGAGAATGCGGACGGAGCCAGATGCGAATCCTCTCCGTTAGTTGTGTACGCTATGGGAAGGTCGGAAAAGGGATCGACGCAGACGTTCTGTACGCTCCAGTGTTGTCGCTCGGGGCGGGCATTGTGTGCGTTAACGGGGAAGGGTCCTTTCGATAACAATCGGATCGCCTGGGTTACGGCTGGTTGTGCGACACCACCGTAGGGTGAATGTGCGAGTCGATGGGTGGGCAGAACCTGGCCCATGGTGAAGAACAGGGATAAGGGCCTTTTAGTCCCTTGTTGTTAGCTGGGCTATTCATTGCGGTAGGTCGTAAACAAAGTCATACCTGCCCTGAAAGCAGATGTCATGACTGCCAAATCCCCATCTTCGGTTCCAGTTCGAGAAGCCAAAATTGTATCGCAATGGTAGGAAACCCCACATGATCGGATCATCCATACTGCTCGTTCGACCACGGTCAGTGTACTCTTCTTTGTCGCGAGTAATCAGGTCGCCTCGGCCATTTTGAGGCGCATCGTACGTACGTACACGCTGATATGGTTGGAAACTATCGTAAAATAATGAGGTCAGCCATTCCATGCCTGGCCATTGTTGGAAAGACAATATCGAAAGCGGGAACAGTACCTGTGAGTAGGCCTCTTTTCCTCTGGGACGGATCACTCCGAGAGTCGAGCAACTCCAAGAACGACTCGAGGCCGTTGACCTCGGGTCGACTGAGCGTATACAAAAAAGAGCGACATAGCGCAGCGACACCAAATATTGTCGCGGAGGACATGACCCTCCAGGGTAAGGAGGGACATTCCCCTGTTGCACCGGAATCCCTATCGCCCGACATCATGAAGTTATTGAAGCTCCATGTAAATAGTCGGAACACTTCGAGCCTGGCGGGGAAGAAGGAGGGAAGGGAAAGAAAACAGGGACGGGGTAAAAAAGAGGACCCCGGATCAACGGCGTGTCAGCAGTTGGCATCTTAATTGGTTTTTTTTCTTTTAATCCGCGGAGGACGGATGACGCACGGACCACGTGAACCTGACCTCAGAACGGGATTTTCGCCCGTGACTACACCTTTAAGCACCTGCCCTTTGTTATCGCAACCCCATATTCTGCGGCACGCAAGATGTTCAAAGCGACGTCACCTCTCTTCTCGGGTCTTCTTTGGTATGTATCCTAATTAATTGTCGTCGACTCTGCGAATCTCCCGCAATTGCCCCTCCCCGAACGTCTTCATCAAGAGGTCTAGCTTGAATTCTAACCATCTCTTCTTGTCCCAAAACAGGAAGATCCCATGGCGAATCTCGCAGCCCCAGAAGGCTCGCCAGAGGAAGCGCCTTCGCTCCGTCGATAACGTGGTAGACACCATCAGCGCCGCCCTTGCACGCAACGGCCTGAAGGCGCGATCCGTCGATCGGTGGTATCGGGAAATGCCTCGCGAGGAGGAGATGCTGCCCAAGGATAAATACTCTCTGTTCGACAAGAAGGAAAAGACATACCGCAAGGGTATTCACAGTATGTTACCCCTTATCGTCCGTCCTTTGATTTTGCAATCCCTCTCCACCTCGAATGTCACGGCATTGGCTTGGGAAATGCGAAAAAGAACAGCTAGTATAGAATGGGAAGCTGGATGATGGGATATTTGAGTCTGTAGCTGATATGTTATGTAACAGAGCTGCCGAAATGGACACGAGTCAGTCAGCGCGTGAACCCTCCCGGTTTCTAAACTGGTGCTTGGAGCACTATCTCGAAGCGATTCGATGCGAACACTACCACCAAGCTTTGGGGGCCGAACCTTGCGAGTAAATACTGGGATTCATATTGTACGATACACTTTGGCGCTTACTGTCCATGCTTTCTCAAGGGAGAGCATCTTAAACTAGAAAACGGATACATGAGGGATTACCGGAGTTTTGGCAACTGGGCAAATCGCACCATGACTGTGTTGAATTTCCTTGTTTAGTTACAATCATAGTTACATTTAGTCTTGAGCGCATGTACAATTACTTGGTTTGTTTCCACCAGGTTATCCGTGAATCCGCCATATAGTAAGGACTGGACGCCCACAGTGAACTAAAATGACATGCCCGATGGAAGAACTAAATAGCAGGAGAAAAGACGAATATCCCTACCTGCATGGTAAATCTGCCGTTTTCCAGTTAGCGAACCACCAGACTTTCAAGTAACTTCGCCCCCAGGGCTATTGTTGAGGCAGAGCCACCGGATCAGGTCTGCTGCTTCTGTCGCTGATACCATAGTGCTTGGTAGAGCCGAGTGATGCCAGCTGCAATTTGTTTTGCTCTAGTTCTGTTGGCCCTACCTTCATGAATTGCCTTGCGGATTCGATACCCACGACGGATGTTTTGCCAATCATCTAATCTTTCTTGCCAGCCTGCTCCCCCTTCATAGTATGTGGCATTTTGTCTGGCAGACAGCTGATGTCCTTGTGGTGGCTTTCGAATTAACCAGCAGGCTGGGTCGATATATCCATCCGGGGGATCATCGGCCGAGTCGTCGTATAATTCAACTCGTTTGACAAGGTCCCTCAGCCCCGATGCTTTTCTGTTTTGATTGACAGCCACCCTCCATGATTCTATCCGCGGTGTGTTGGCCACCTTACGAGTCACTCTAGGATACTTGCACTTGGGATGCTGAGGTGTTGGGGAAGGATTGTTGAATCTAGGATCCCCAAATCGCCGCTTTGCATCGGTAGGGGCACGCGAGGCAGGGTCATAAACGATCCAAGTGCGAATATTAAGCCAATGGTTGGGAAGTAAGGGGAAGTGAAACGGTTTTCGACCCGGCATAAGCTGGTGAGAGAGCCATCCAAGTTTTCGGTCCAAGCCGTCTATCACCCTGATCTCCCAATTGCTCAAATGCCTCAATGGAACTGTGATTTGTGCGGACGTTCTTCCGCGCAGGTTGGCCTTCTTCTTGGTCAGGGGCGTTCCTTCTTTATCACTTCCTCGGGACCGTATTGACTCTCGCAGCCGCGTAGATGGACATTGACATTTATCACTCTGGACTTGGTTTTGATGCATAGGAACGCAAAGAGCAGTCTGGTTCTGGCATTGATCTTGCCTGTATAGCGTTGTTACCGGCTGCCGCGCTCTGGCAGTGGTGGGTTTGGCTTGACAGTTTATCACACTAGCTCTTTCCACACGACCTTTCTGAGTGCTGGAGATACTGGGGCCACTCGAACCACTCAATGAACTCCAGTTGACGGCACTTCTGTCTCTTTCTACCATCCTAGCGAGAGTCGTTTGATGAGATGAGAACCCGGTCAGCAACTCGGACCTGGGAGTCCCTGGAGGAACTGGAAATCGATGCCTGCTATATGCCCCACACTCTGGAACATTCAATGCCATCCGGGCAGACCAAATTTGGTATTTTCGTGAACATAGTAATGCCCGAAGGTTCTTTAATTTTCGGTGATGATTAGTTGGTCTTTGGTAGTTCGAGGAAGCTTCAGAGCGTTTTCTCACTCTTCGAAAGGTAATCTTGAGATCTGGTAGACAAGGAAAGGAGTGGTTTCGTTTTGCCAAATGATCGTTATTTGAGATATAGAAAACGAGGTCTTTCCTCGTAAGGAAGCAAGCAGACTGATCCAAGGAGAGGAACCTTTTATGATTGAGCGAGCGCACCGAGGATTTCCCTGTTTGAACTGTACAGTAGTTAAGAATCATTGTAGATTGCTTTGCTCGGGTCGCAGGGGCTACACATGCAAGATCATCCCTGAACAACTCCTTTGCAGAGGAGAAATTCCTGCGCTTTCTCTTTCTCGGTAGTTTATATCTTTCAGCAC
This sequence comes from Aspergillus sojae, assembly GCA_008274985.1. Lineage (NCBI taxonomy): Eukaryota > Fungi > Ascomycota > Eurotiomycetes > Eurotiales > Aspergillaceae > Aspergillus > Aspergillus sojae. Next base: position 4,921,508 of record CP035528.1, on the reverse strand, counting down.
CAGCGTTGAACATTTTCTCGGATTGGAGAACTCCAGTCATCTTCGGGGAGGAGCACGACTCGCCGCCTTTGCCTGCTCTTTGAGTGCATTCATAAGGAGTACGAATAGTGTTTGCTGTTATAGTCTTACATTTTCTGAGATGCGTTCCTAAACGTTGCCGGCGCATTGAGCCCTGCCTGCATGCTTCCAGCTCCGTCTGATTAGAACTCCACCAAATCGAACAATAACTATTCTTCGCTGAATTCCATGTCGTCCATTGTCGGACTTTTGCGAAACACTTTTGAACTATGGACCTATCGACATTTTTTCTTTTGAGTGGCACCCACCCGTACCAGGCTTTTACGTAGCGATGCGCAGGGCTGTTTCCTCCTCCGATAACCTGTTCCTTGGTAAAGCGACGGAAGAATTTCCCAAGCTTCCAGACTAGAACGGCGACAACAAATATGCAGAATGTACCAGTGAAGAGCTCGAGAACAGCCTTGAGAGTAATGGTCTTTGGGCCTGGTATAGACATGGGAGATGCGCCTCTAATCGGTGGGTAATAGCTAGGTAGCGTATGAGAGAGTCGGGGAAGGACCGGCGCCATCGGAGGGGGTCATCAATGATTACCCCGATAACAATATGAGAATAGAAGTGAAGCTGTTGGGGGACTTGTTGGGAGAGGACAACAAAGTCGTGAGAAGCACATGAGAGCTACAAGAGGAAGGCGTGACTGAAGTTGGTTGCCTCATGTTGTTCCTCAACCCTGCTTTAGCAAGTCTTGTTCGAATACTTCAAGTTATGGATGAGATCGCTCCCAGGGCCATATCCAACCATTATAAAGCGAAGCCTATTTACCACTCCCACGCAATCAAGCGAAACCCCCCCCCCCCATACATTGAAGCCAGCCCATCTTCAAACGGATACATCCCGATGGCATTTCCTTCCAGCATGAGTACCTAGACTTTCATCCCAGTATAGATTTTGTAGTACTCGCCACTTATGCGATCAATAGCAGCACACTTATCGACATGACAATCGAACAACTGTGCTCATTGCTTCCATCTTCTGTCGCTTCACAATTGAAAGATGCACTATATTAGCAATCCACAGACCCCATTCAAAGTACGTGTAGACATTACCGGGGCTTCAATTTAGTCATATGCGCAAGATAGTCTCTCCACGCGAATATCAGACAGTATAATGCGTGTATGATACCTAGTATCCTCTGCAATCTCTATTTTGGGTCTCGGTTTAGTAATCCGAATGTCTTCCAAATCAGTCATTATCAGTGTTCACCAATTGAGCTTGACTTTCTATCTTGGCTCTCATTTCTAGTAAGTATGAGCAAATACACGTCACGAGGAGCATATATGCTCTGACGAGCTGAAAATCACAGGCAATAATGTTTCCATTTCTGAAATCTTGCTAAAATATATATCTCTATCCTCTTAGCAAGTATTCAGCACTAAATTGATTTCTAAAGGCAACGAAGAGCGGGGGATGAGAGATGTATTTGCTATCTCGCTAAGAATATACCAGTTTCCCAGAAATTGTCTTGGAAGTATATGGGTTCTACTTCTTGTCCAATGCCTACGTCTCTCATGCTAATCGAGCTGATCGAGATGATCTTAGATATGCAGGAACGTACCTGGTTCTCCGAAATCTATTATAGAAATTTAACTTTGTCTCTAGGTCAAATACTGATAACTACCCGGTCAAACTTCTTTCACTTCTGGCTAAGAAAAAGTCATTGACGACGAAATTGCCCCTGTCCGTCGGTAGATACTCCAATGAGAAGCTCATAAGTTCTGAAAATGTTCAGTTATTTTCTGTTTGCCATCAGAGTTATCACACATCAGAAAAAGGGGACACTGCGATGGCAAAGTCGCTTACGTCTTTGTATCCTTGTACTGTATGTTGCAGGATTTGGGATAACTCCTTCAATATACTTTTTCAGCTTCAGATAAAGAACTTTGGTTTGCTGCTATTCTAGTAAATCATATTGTGTCACAATCAAGATCTTTCCAGTGGCCAATAGAGCCCTTTTCTAGTGCAAGGTGAAGTAGCGCTTGGATCTGAGACAACAGTCCCCGCCCATGATTCAGCTTTACAAAGAAATTTTCCGTCCAGAAAACCCTATATAACGCCAACTATAGATCGGATACGTAGACACGTCCCGCCACTGTTTCCGATTATTCAGGACTGCACTCTCATTTCTAGAAAAAAGTAAACATTCGCCTTCCGTTCTCTAATCCCAGGCAGAACAATAAAAATCCCTGTCTATGGGTGTTTAAATTAGCCTAAACTACAAAGTAAAATCACCATTCACCCAATCAGCTCGTTTGATAGCCTCTTTACCTGTCGCATCGTTTACCAACTCGCTGGTTCATCACAAACAACAGATCCTAATGCGACTACTATATTTCCTTGTCTTCCATTTGCCTATTTCGGTACTTTTTTTGTTTTTGTAAAGTTTGATCTGAGATCTGATCCTGGGAATTCTGGCGGATCTTCAACGTCAATGTCTTACCCCCAGTGTAGTATAATGGATTTCCTGATTCAGTGGCCACCACTAGATAGTCAAATCAAGGAAGTGCGTTAATCAATGCTGTGTGGTTGTAGACTACTGAAAGGCGTAAAAGAAAAACAGGTTGGACAACAAAGTAAAATCCTTGGCACGGACTAAGTGGGTCCACATGGACGATATGTGGTGATGGAGATAAGTAACCGGAATAAGTAATATGAAGTAGTGATCTGAAAACAGGTGCTGCATCGGTTCAGGGACGCTCTGTCGTTCTGATGTCAGATACTAATCGATCGGCCTGTTGCCACCTGCGTACGCGCGGTTGGGGGCGGGTGTAACGTTTACAGTTAGAAGCAGATTTAGATAGCACCTGCATAAGATATAGTTTGCCGATCCTGGATCTATAGGTATTAGGTAAAGCAATGATTATTTACCAAGGATAAATTGCTAATTTGCTAGTCACGTCATCAGAGGTTCAACTTTCGGCCGAAACCGCAAAAAGGAAAAGAAAAAAGAAAAAAGAAAAAAAAAGAGGGGCTACGTAGCAATGAAAGGGCGGCCGATTCTCGGGGTCACATTGAATATGGTAACGGAGAAGCAGAAGTCCTTCGGTGAGAATGGAAAATTGGGTAGCATCTGGATTCCAGATGGGGAGGCCTTAGCGGCACTTGGACACATAACTGACCAAGTAAGGGTCCGCATAGATTGACCCAGATGCTAGCGCTGGACAAGACCAACTCCAATCAGTTTCTCACCGACTACCTTGTTATGCTGAGTGAACTGATCTCGCAAGGAGTGTGACGGTGTTCGTGATGAGATGGTTGAATCCTCGATAGTTCACCGCCACAGAATGAACGTTGATCAATAGTCTGAGCCACCTGTGGCTAGTGGTCACGGTCCAATCATATGAGAGGGCTCTCACAGGGTTGAGGGCCGATTCACGAGAAAATTCTGATGGATCTTGCATGCCCTGCGCAAAATACGATCCGAAAGTCGGTAAAGAGAAAAAAAAGAAAACGATGATCTCTGTGTGTCGCATATTCCGCTAAACTGGGCCCAAGGATCGCCAATGGGGTAACACAGGCTTGACCCTGATCAACAGCCTATGCCTTACTTTTCACCCCCTTTTTTGACATGCTCATCCTCGTAGTCTTGGCCCAAAATACAGAAGCTATTCACCAGATCATGGTGTTGAGTGAGAGTGATTGAAGAGGTCACTAGACACGCCATCCCTGTTATACCTCTTCTCCCCGTGCACTTTTACGCCTATGCGCCATACTGATCACCCAAGATTTTACTTTAGCTGATCACTATAACTGTTGGCTGATTTATTGCAGTACGGTTGCTGGTGGCTTCCTTTACCCCATCATGAGGTATTGCAGCCGGGAAATAATAGGAAAGCAGCGTTTCGGCCTTCAACAATGTAGCCCTGCCGGTAATTACGGCAAAGGAAACCAGAAAGGACCCTGTCTAGACTTTGTGTAGGTCAGACAACAGATCGATGATTGGTCGATCTAGACAACACAGGGTGAAGGACCTGCAGCCACAAAGAACCTCGTGGGGACCCACCGATTGTTGCGTACTTAGATCCACGGATCTCAAAAATTGGGGATGCTGGGAAGATAGCACCAGTCAAGGCAGCAGTAAATGGTAGCTTTGTAGCTTTGCAATCAAAGCCTATAGAGTTTGGCTCAGAGACGATTTCTAATCCGGCTGCCTGGTTCATATAGTTCATGAGGCTGAGGTGGAGATCCTTCGGCATTGACACTGTGGCTTGTTTCCCCTTCTAACCTAAACAGGTAGAGGAAGTGTGGCGAAGTTATTGAGGCGGGTGTCCACCAGACCCACTTTCATTGTTCCTCTTTCAGTCTTCTCACTTCAACTCCGTAGCTCTCACATGTTCCGCTTTAACCCTCCTCTTTCACGAACGAAAAATTTGTACTGGCCGCTTCCCATCACTTCCGTTCTAGACCCTTCGCTTCCATTCTGTGGGTACTGAGCTGGAAACTTCATCCTCTCCAAGAGGATGCATCCATTAGGCCGGGATCCATACCAGCAGTGATCATCATGTTTCTTCTACACGAAGACAATGGGCCTGCATATCCACTGCTGCACAGACTCTGCTCGCCCTCTAGCCCTTCTCTAGTGAGATGGCACACTCGCCGCTTAGGCTACAACTTTAACAAGAGAACATGCTGGTAATCCTAGGAGGCACAGATACGGTGGTTTAGTGTGTATAATGAGTGCCGGCGCTGCATATCCAAGATCGAGATCAGGTATCCGCTGTCATGGCCGTAATAAAAAGTGATGGAAATCAATCCAGGTAAGTTCCTGGTCCTTGAGCTCCGCCGATGCGGTCGATCTATGCAAGGAGCCCGATTTGGAGATCCTAGCCCCATCGTCTGGCAGTTAAACGGCAAGGAACATCTCGTAGGGAAAAGAAAAACGGAGTGTGCTATCTCTTTGCACCATAAGTGCGTCTAGAAAGGAGGAAGGAAAAGGGGGAAAGTAATGATTAGTTCTCCGAAGTTTACGGAAGCAGGCTCGCATTCCAACTACACTGAAGGGAAGGAGCTCATGAACAGGCCACCCAAAAAGGAAAAAATAAATAAATCAGAAAAAGAATACGTATGTGGATCAGTGCACCAATGACCCTAAATTCCGGAAGCGCTAGCGTGGTCAGCAAATCCCTAATCTTGTTGCATATCCCGCGACTGATCCGATCGAACTTACCGACAAGCAATGGAAAGTTCTCCGTTGCAACAGGTCTCATTGCATTTTGCCTTCTAGGCAAGCAAGACGCCAACTCAATTCGACCAAAGTACGACAAACTTAGATCAAATCTGATCTCATTGTTGACGCGTAACGGTAAGACAGCAACAGAAAAATAAAAAAAAGAAAGACAAAATTCTGGGAAAGAACGTGCGTCAACCAGAAATCAATAGTGAGAGCCCATATTCCGGGAAGTGTCCCACACCAACGTCCCGTTTGCAGAATCTTGCAGGTCTTATCGGTGCGAACCCTACCAAACCCTAACAACCCCGACATCCCCTCCCCATACTGTCCGATCCTTATTTCCCTCTAGAGATCGGCGCCATTTGATCATTGAGATCTATTGACCTCTAGTCTCCTGTGGTGGCAAACTCGCGGAGTTCATTAGAGTAACCATGGTTCCATTTCACATTGCATCTTATATTACTGCCTGTTATATGCGGAGCTTTGACGGGTTAGAGGTATATGAATATGCCATGGAAGCCGGCAATCTTCATGGTCCATCCAATTCCAACATTCTCCTTACCAGAGTCATCCCGTTCAGTATAATATTAGTTGCTCGCTCATTGCTCCTTGCAACGCGCATGCTCCTTTGTTTTGTGTCATACACACACCCTTTGTTGAGTCCTCCAGTCACGCTCATATCGGTGCTACATAAAGCGACATTATCACGTCTCAACCCCTTTTACCGCCGCTACGAAAAGAAGTGTTAGTCCAATATGGTCCAAAGCGCTGCAAGAACCAGCTCTGGTAGTTCCAGCCGTGAATACGGCATCACATTCGAATGTGCGCCTCCCCCAGCCGTTCGTCCCGGAGTTCCCTTGACCCTACCGGTGATCGTTGCGGTTCGACCTGTCGGCTCTCCCCGAGACAGTTCTGTGCAGCAGCTGGTAGTGAATGTGTCGCTACGAAACGAGTCAGGAACCGCAGCTTGTCCTGGACTGACTGGCACATTGACGTCGAGTGTGCGCAGCCGTCATGGAAACACTACGACTGGGTTTGGAAAATTCAACCGGCTCACCATTGCGCAGCCAGGACGATATCGGCTGCGAGTAATGCTGGGCGCTGCGTCGGCCAGCGGAGTGACGACGCGAGATTACATCGACTCGGGTGTCATCGAGGTTCATGCTGGTGCTCCGGCAGCTCAGAGGCCTAGTGAGTTGACAACTTCATCCATCGCACGACCTGCTCCTCTAGGAAGGCTACCTAACAGCTAACTCGCTTAAAGCTCCATCGCAGGTCACCAAACTGCAAAACCTCATCCCAGAGAACATTGACCTGTCGGCAGGTGATATTGCAGCCTGGCAGCAAGCTTAACTCTAACCGCCCCCCTATATTGCATCGGACGAGAGGAGTGATAGGAGTTACATTCAATTTCGATCTAGCATTCATATCTGTTCAGGGGCGTTGTTGGGAGAACGGTAATAGCGACATAGAGGCTTTTTTTTTCTCTTTAGTATTTCCCCGCGGCAAATAGTCTAGAGGGACAGATATTTTCTTACAATGTGATCATAATTTCACCCGTCTTTATTTCCGTCAGGTTGCTCAATTCTAGAATTAGTAATTTTCCTTACATCACTGAACTGCCAAATATTCCTTTGTTTTAAGCTACACTGCACTTATTATAGCTTAAGTTAGGAATCTCGCGTCTATCCCAAACCGGTCATTGGTCGGGATGTTAAACCGAGGGACTATTTAGTGGAAATAATTTCCGTGGTTGTGTCTATCCTATCCACGCCCGTGATCCAAGCCCTCAGACCCGCAATCCAGGGATTTTAGACATCAGCTATTTCCCACTTGGTTCCCACAAAACCTACTCGTCATTCCGTGTCATGCCCCTCATCAGCCCTCTACTCCTGTCAACCCAGCATATGACAGAAAGGCCTGAGCGTGTGAGTATCTTGGAATGTGACTCGCAAGCCTTAGCAGGACTAGGTGAGTGAAGTCTTGCTATCACCCTTCTCACCCACTTCATTTGAATAGGTAGGTTCATATTGACAGTCAGTGCCTGGTCTAACGTTTTCCAATTTCGCCCTGGTTACTAGGTATCCCAACTTACGCACCGTCCTCCAAGTACATTCCGTTCGCCCTCAGGAGAACGACAAGTGGCACTTGGGTCTTCACCGCACTATACTCCCCCACCAGATGTATATGTTCTCAACTACGTCTGATTACCTGGACTAGTCCTATCTAGAGCAATACGAATCTTCGAATAGCACTCATAACGGCCGATGAAGTGGTATAGCCTAATACCGAGTTTTTTCCGGTCCCGAATCCACCCCAACCGACCAGACCAGCATGCCCGAACTTTGCGATACAATGCAGTGTAGGAGTGCAGACAAGGTGGGAACTTGAACGCTGACATGGTACGGAGGTGAGCTAGGAATTGGCCCCACCTCGGACGATTCGAAATGTATCCGACTCATACGCAATAAATAACATACTACTATTCTCGATGACCGAGCCGATATGACAACGCGATGCAGATCGAAACTAGGATCAACAAATCCTCAATACCTGACTTCTGACAAATATATTGTTACAGACCCACGCAATACAAACCCGAACAAACCCGGCGACTACTTGGACAAGAACCCACTTTCCGTCTCTAGCCATGACTCAAAGTTTTTCAGACCTGGATGTAACCTTCGCAATGCTGGAACATCGGCTTTATACCCTGAGTCATGAAACCATCGAAACATAACCCCCAATTCCTTGAACGCCCACATCAACAATCGAGCAAGGAAGCCGTAAGTAAGGGGGACATCCTTCCCAGTTACCCTCTTGAAGATCCTCGCCATTTCATCATATGAGAGCTCATCGCCTGCCAAAGAAAGAGCTCTATTCTTATACTGGTCCGGGTGCAAAAATGCTTGCGCACCAAAGAACCCAATATCGGTCACAGATATCACTTGTAATGGCTTCCCGCGAAGAGCGATCTTCCAACTAGTCGTGAACACGCATCCAAAGAAATCAGGCGTGAAGTTGTTGAGGAATGCCACGGGGCGTACGATCACCCATTGCATATCTGTTCCTTTGGATCGGCTGATAAGGTGGTGCTCGATGTTGTGTTTGTTAATGAAGTGGGGGACGGGAGTTGGGTTATCGATGGACGCATCACCACCGCGATCGACGGACGTATATACGAAGAACTTCACATTGTTGTTGAGAGCAGCGTCGACAAGTGCTTTACCTTGTCTTTCTTCGGAATCCTCCTTGAAGAGTCCTGGGACGGGTGTCTATGTTTAAAAGTGTGAGTGATGTGCTTCATGGTTTTGGAATGGCTGAGGTTGGTGAGTTAAGCCAAGCCATACCTGTACGCTGAACACACCCCAGATATGCTGCGTAGTGACCTTCTGGGCTTGCCGGAAGATATCCTCCGGGTGATCTAGGTTGCCTTCCACCAGTTTGATCTTCGACGACTTTTTGAGTAGCTGTTGAGCACCGTTTGACTGAGCATCTCGGGTGACCGCAAGAATCTCGAAATCTGCATCCTGGCTGATGAGGTTATCGACCACACTGCCGCCTTGTTTCCCGGTGGCACCGGTAATTAGAAGCGTCCTCGACATTTCTTCGACTTGTGATATGATAGGAAGATCGTAAGATAGTAGTGAGATGTAGTCAATATGAGATGGAGAAGTAAGAATAAGTGAGGTTTATATAATAGATTATAATTCAATCTACTTTCCCATCCACCAAACTCATATTCGCCCCTTATTTCATTTCCCCTAGAAAAATGTCTTCCATTTTGAATGTTTCTTCGGGTGGCTAAGACAACCTATGTTGATATCGTCAATTGGTAATCGGCTCCACTCTCGGCGTTGATCTCAAACCCGACCCTAAAGTGCAGCATGAGATTACCGAAGCTTCGGCCTTAACCTGCCAACATCTTGGTAAGCTTCAAAAGTACTTCCAGATCGGTAGCTGAATGCAATCCTTCAACCTATAGTTAAATAATTAGTCTGGATATGCCATCCGCCCAGAGCTTGCTAGTACGGCACCGATCAGTTCCCTAATCAGCGCAACTCCGGGTCTCCAGTTATTCTAAGTCGCCTAATCATTTCAACAACACATATCCATCTGATAAATTGGAATAGAAGGCTCTAAATAGTAATAGAGGCATTGAGAACACTACACAGTAGTACTCCGCAGAAATATTTCTCTACGAGACTGATTTACTGTTGGCAAAAGGAATGATGACGTCACAACCACAGCAAGTCCGTCTGCCAAGCTTAATCTCCAAACTCAAAAGTCGATCTACATCGAACATCAAACTAATACAATGAACATTCCAAATGCCACCAATTAACCTAACAGAGCTATGAAGTACCATTCAGAGTGCACTAATCCTCCCACCACGCGAGGTTACTATGCCAAACCACCCAATGGGTGAGGTCAGCAAGCGCAGCTGCAACAACTGTCGCCAACGGAAAGTCCGATGCGATAGGAAACATCCCTGCGAAGCATGCTCAAGGTCGGGAAAAGAATGTGTATATCCGGGGCCGAAGCGGGCGTCCCGGAAATTGAATAGACCTCCTGTTTCTGAATTAATGGCTCGTTTGAGACAATTGGAAGATGCTGAGAGGGTTCGATTGATGCAGACTGCAGACAAGGATGACCCTGACTATGGGTCTAATATAGAAGAACGGGGTTCATCAGGAACGAATCTTGAGAAACTAGATCAGGGTGACCGGTTGGTAGTCAAAGGTGGGAGGAGTCGGTATGTTGATGATGATGCTTCTGTGATATTTGGAGATAAGGTGGGGAACCTTTGAGCAATGCGGGAGTGATGGATCGCTGATTATCTGCAGATCCAAGAGCTGCGAGAGGTTGTTGAAAGTTCAGCGTCAGAAGACGATACCGAGACAGAAGAGATATTGGGCCCATTTGGTCTCCCGCACGGAGGTCTTGTTGGAGATTCTAACTGGACTAAAATGACCGTTACAGGGTTCTATCCTCTTACCACCCAATTAGACATGTTGTGGCATATCTACAAAAGTCGCGTTCACCCGTTGATTGCCGTCTTGCACGTACCGTCAGTGGAGCGCATCGTTCGTGATGCAGCAGATGGCATCGCTTTAGAGCCCTGCAGTAGATCTCTGATGCTGTCCGTCTGCTTTGCTGCCGTCGTCAGCATGACACCTAACCAGTGTGTAACAATGCTTGGGCAATCGCATGAGATGGCCATCGAGGGGTTGAGTGTGGCTGTGAACCGGGCTTTGAAACAGGCCAACTTTATAAATTCCAAGGATATCCCTGCTCTTCAAGCGGCAGCGCTGTTTCTGCTGTGTTTTCGCGTAGTAGGTGACACGAGAGTAGTATGGGCGGAAGCTGCCGTGGTTGTGCGGGTCGCTCAGGGCCAGGGTATCCATCGCGATGGTTCAAAATTCGGCCTCAGCCCTTTCGAAACAGAGATCCGTCGCCGACTGTGGTGGCATATCTGTATTCTAGACATGCTTGCCTCAGAGGATCAAGGAACAGACACCCAAATCAAACCGGACACGTTTGATACTCGTCTTCCCTCTAATATAGATGGCTATGATCTATTTCCAGAAATGTCAGAGCTACCATCCGAAAAACTAGGGTACACCGATATTATTCTCTGCATTATCAACTGCGAAATTGCGACTAGCGTTTCCCAATTAGGTCCTTCCTTCGGTAGGAATTCGAAGATATCAATTAGTGACCGAGAGGCCCACATCAAAGCTTTGGCATGTCATATTCAAGATCGGTACCTGGACCATTTTGACCTCGGAGTCCCCATACAATGGATGGTCGCAACAATCGGTCGGCTCATGCTTTCGAAAGTATGGTTGGCAATTCATATCCAAAAGACACCAAGAGACGCCGACGAGTCGGGTCCAGCGAGACAAGCAGCCGACCCCATTTTTCAAACCGCCGTCGAGATCACTGAGTTTGCTTATTTCTTCCAGGAAAACGAAACTACTGCACAATTTGCCTGGTTGGCCCGAAGCTACAAGCAGTGGCACGCCTTAGCATACGTTCTGTCGGAACTCTGCATCCGGGATATCAGCCCGGAAACGGACCATGCCTGGAATGTGGTTACCAAGATGTACAGGAAGTGTGTTAAAGAAGCGCCTGAGACATACTCCATGTTCCAAAAGCCTCTGTCGCGGCTGATGGAACAAGCTGCGACGTCTAGGGCAGAAAGGCTGGGTATATCTCGTGAACTGCTGGATGATCAATCTCCAGGGGCTCTGAAATCCACTATTGGGAGTATGCATAGCGAAAGCAAGCAAATCCTGTTTCCTCCCATGCCAGACCTTCGCAATCCATACCATAGTCCTATCGGTGACGAGCCTACCGAACCAGTCCATTTCGACAACGCCGGCCTGATCCAAGGCATGTCTGCTTCTGGATTAACTGGCCATCTTTACCCTAACATAGACTGGCTTTTTGAGCCCTCGATATGAGGAGTTGCTTACTCGTCGAGTCTTTAGGTGTTCAAAATAGCGTTCGGATTATCCGCCTGCTTCTACCTGACTCATAAACAGTACCTGAAAGTGGAAGTTTCAATTGGGCTATCTACATTGCATTTGATGATGAAATTGAATGGGTATTGCGGTCTCCACATTCTATGCCAGAGGAAATTAGTTCTAAGCTGTTGGAAAGTGAAGCAGCCACGCTCAATTACGTGAGAAAGAACTGTGATATCCCAGTCCCCCATGTGCATTCTTACTCGTAAGTTCCACTGACTGCCGGATTGATCCACACTAAACTTGGAAGCTCAACGAAAACAAACGACGTTGGAATACCATACATTCTCATGAGTAAAGCAACCGGCTTTTCACTTCAAAGAGTGTGGAAGTCCACTAGGTCTGGGCAGACAGAACTACCAGCCGAAATGAAAGCCAAGATACTTTTTCAACTGGAATCTATCGCATTCAAACTCTCGCAATTGCGCTTGGAGTCCATAGGGTCACTCATCGAACAAAATGGGAGTTTCCGAGAGGGTAAGTGTCTCTCACGAGGCCATATACTTCATGAACGGTACTCTTTGGACGATGTACCTCGGGGTCCGTTCAACTCAGAGACCCAATTCTATGATAGCCTTATCGAGGTACTGATTCAGCACGCTGAAACTTTACCACTGTCGCATCATTGTTTTGTTGCAACTGTTCCTCGCCGTGGGCTATATGATTTCAATGAATTCTATAACAACACGTGCGACCTTTGGAATGATTTTGTCACGGTAGGATGCAAAATCGACTTCTCGGACAATAGGCTTGATTATATCATTGCTGCTGCGGCTCTTCGGGATATGGTACCAAGATGGCTGCAGTATCTACCAAAACTGGATTCTAATTCATTTCCGCTATGCCACTCGGACTTAAGCGTCAATAACATATACATTGACAATAACTATGATATCGCATGCATCATTGACTGGGCCTTTTGCTCGTTAGTCCCTGAGACTATGGCTCTCATCTCTCCTGGATTGCCACAGTCGCGTGATGAACTTCATGAAGATCTAGCCATCGCCTTCGAAGATAGCTTCAAGACTGCCTTCTCTGAGCAGGTTAAAGGGATTGGATATCCCAGAAGCACAGTATCGAAGTTGTTTCAGCAGAGAAAATGCGCATGGTCACTGAATCGACTTCTAAAATTCGACACGATAGATGATTACAGCCTATTTGCTACATTACGGGAACAGATCTATGGCACAGAGAAAGACTTGAAATCTTACTTTGCCGATCAACGCTCGTTATCGTGCAACATAAAACGCCACAAAGAGACGCGAATGGAAGACCAACCTACAGAAAGGATAGAGAAAACAGAGCGCGACTACATTAAGGATGATGTACTGAAAAGGTCGATAGCTAGAAGTCTAACTGTGATGTCACAATGGCAGTCTCAGTACGATCTAAGCCATCAGCCATGCTTGGAAGGGGAGACCTCTTCATTGCGGATTCCAAGCTATGGAAGTGGGTCTCCAAGGCCATACAAGAGAGAGAGGATGCGCTCTGATGACCTCTTCGTCCGCCTTGTGTCTCTATCGTTGGCGGATGTACCTGACATTTATATTATAAGAATTCACAGTATACATAGTGCTTAACTTGCTACAGATGACTACAGATTGCTAATTCTATATGCTCATATACCGTGAAAGGATATGTACTAGAAGTTCTAATATCGATATCACCAGTGCGCCCATTTATAGTCCATATTTTCTTTCACCCGGGTGTAAGTTGTTGCCTGCCTCCTTCACAAGAGCAATATATTTAGCTCCCAGCTAGCTATCATGCCGTTTTACGGCAGTCTGTTGGCGGGTTAGAAGATCCGTGGGTCTTGTGGGCCAAAGGTGTGTCATTTTGGGTGGCATTCCAAGTCATAGCACACATTCCGATATATCGCTAGCCAAAGGAGCATCTGCCGCTCGGGGACTACAATGACAGCTCGTCTGGATAGTCAAAGTCAGACCTTCGTTATATAATAGCTAGCCACTCCAGCGGTCGTTCGATGGGCTTTGCAATGTACGGCTATCGTGTCTCTAACCCCAACTATAACATCGACAAAGTAACGCTTGATGAGCTACTAGGACTTCCATAAAAGAACTAAAAAAACATACATTTTCATATAATGCTATATGGGATTAAAAGACATCATTGTCAATACACTCAAATTGTTCTGCTATAAATGAGCTATGTGGGGGCACTCCTCTTACCCCACCTGTATTGAATCCGCTAAGTTTCCGAGATGCGTCCAGCATCTCATCACTATAAATTAATCGAAACACATTTCCTTTATTATAAACGGAACTAAAAACGCCACCTACCATGCCAGATCCGAAGATCGAACTCCCTGTCACGGATGCCTACGTTCATGTCCAACTCCTTAATGGAGGAAGCATGACGGCCAGATCCCACATGCTCCACGCCGGGGAGGAGCCCACAAGGGAGTTTCGGCTGTATAACTGGGCGTTTTTCATCCATCACGCCAAACAGGGGCGACGCATGCTCTGGGATCTGGGAATGTCATCGGTGCGTCTTTCCGCTTTCGAGGGCTCGGTTCCCGCCCAGAAACAGAAGTATTTACGAGTCAAAGGTTCCGGAAGATTTCCCCCCGGCTGTTGCAAACGGGCCATTAAAAGAGGTCCAGGCCCAGGACCCCCGCGAGCCGATTGAAAAGCAAATCGAGCGTCGCAGTGGGGTTGCAGCTGATGAAATAGATACTATCTTGCTCAGGTTTGAAAATAAAGGTCCCTTCGTCGGTTGGATGCACTTCCTTACGTATATACATAGTCATGCACATTGGGATCACTGTCGACCGGTAAGCCAGACCTTTAAGAATGCGACCGTTTTTTTTGGCCCTGGTACATCCGAATACTGCGCTCCAGGGCACTTGGTGAACCCATCCTCTCCATGGGACGGAAGATACTTTGACCCGGAACGAGCGACAGAACGGTGGGAGACATTACAAGGGCCGTGGACACGTTTCGGGCCGTTCGAACGCGCGATGGACTTCTTTGGTGACGGGAGTTTCTGGGTTATCCAGGCTCCGGGTCATATGCCAGGTAATCTAGGTGCTTGTGCTAGACTCTCCACAGGAGAGTGGGTTATGCTGGCCTCTGACTGTTGTCATTCACGGTACACAGTTCCTTACCTCATTCACGAGCTAGACTAACTCTTACATAGGGCACTGCTCGATGGTACCAAGGAGTTCGGGACCTTCGAACTCAACGGGAACATGGCTTGTCTCCACACAGATGTCACTGCTGCAAAGGACACGCTGTCACGGATTAGATTGATGGAAAAAGAGCTGGGGGTACACGTTGCCTTGGCCCATGACCCTACTTGGATGCAGGACGAAAGCGATCCGGTATTACTATCCTTACTGGATGACAAATTCGTCAAGGATATGCGTGCAGCATTTCCACAGCAACAGCCTTTCTAGTGGGGCTTTTACCGGTACATATAGTGTTGCTTTGTAGTTATGGATTCTTGGGCGTGTAGTTCTAGTCGCAATCAAGCAACTGAAGCTCCAAAATACACTGTTGGCGGTAATCCATATTAGAGGGTTCGGCCTGAGTGAAATTCAACCTGTACTACTTGATATATTGAGGGCATAATTTTGCATAACGCTGCCAGTCGTATTCATTGTAGAACAACAAACTTGCATTGCCAAGTTGGTTCAAAAGGGCCTAAGGGTCAACACGAGCACTCAAACCTGTGACAGGTAAAGCTTTGCGTCCTATAACGTTTCAAGACTAGAATACCCTCTAAACCCCTCATTCAGATGTACTAAGATCTGCCGGGTTCACTATATGATATAGATCTATAAGTAAGTGCATCCCTAGGGTATAATGGCTTACTAACATGTGGAGGTCAAGGCGACTGTTATAAGCTACTCCATGACAAAGTAATGTTACATATACTAATTAAAGTGTAAGGAAATTATAATTCTATGATCACCATGTCAAGATTTAGCTCTTTGATCTCCAACTTTACCAATCATTTAATCCTATATAAGCTTTAAAACTCAGAGTAGAAGGCTATCCTTCAAGAATTGAGGAAGAACTTTAGTGCGTCGGAATTTACAACCCTTCGTGTAATTCTAGCTCAGGGACACGTTATGACTACTAAAATCTACACTGGCCTACTACTTTCCGTCTTATGCACCACCGGGTGTAGCGGGTTATCACATTAACCAAGTTCTAGGCCAATTGTCTGCGAAAACCTGTTCGTATATTATCCTCCAATGTGTTGCAGATTATGAGTTTAGAATACAGCTTCTTTTTGTATATTTCCTGGCCCTCAAGCCACTTAACACACCCATAATCTTAATTGATGATATCGCGCAAAACAGATGGACATATGTATGGTACTATAAAGGAAATGTTAACAGGCGTGGTCAAGTACATAGAAGGTTGCGCTAGCCAAGGGTATTGTTCACGCAGCCCTTGCTTGATAATGCTCGTTGATTGACTACGGGTAGATCTAAGGCCTATATAGACAGGCAGGGACTAGGAACAGAAATTGATGGAGGGTTAGGAAAGAATAACAGGATCACGAGCCCTCTTAAAGCAGTCCACTTCGTCTTCTAGCTCAATGGACCTCATCACACTCCTGTACGTTACGTTGGAATAGTCTTCTCTGAGATACGTCAATTGTTGATTCTGCTTTGTATTGGTAACAACCAAAGCCTGCTTCGTAGCATAGAGGTGGATGGCGATGTTTGTTTACTGTTTAGGATCTCGGGTAAAGAGATCGAATACACTTGAATGTGCAAGAGGTATTGGATCTATCAGTAATCTGCGCAGAAATATGAAACTAGTCCCTCCAGACTATCACAGACGCACCATCACCCTCAATCTGCCGAGAGATAATTTCCTCGTACATCTCTCTGATAACATCCCCATAAATAGGGGTATCTTTGAGCTTGGTCTGGATACCGGGCAGTTCAGAATGCTCTTGGTAGCTGGGAGGGAACTCAAAAGCATCCTTCACCGGATCACGAGGAGATTGGAACTCTTTACATCTTAGCAGTCGTGCTTTGTCCCAGAAGACATAGCCGCGATTCCTCAGTTCATAGTTAGCAGGGAGATCGATATCCCATCTCCATTTCGTCTTATCATTCCCGACAGCCCATAGCCAACCGAAGTTGCAATGCCTAAGGCATTCATCATCAGGATTGTTCTCTAGAGGGTGCCCTTTACCAGATTCCCCTTCATCTCCTTCTCTTTCCTCACGAGAATCCGACTTGTGCAGTCCAAGCAATATTGACTTTTGACCTCTAGCTTCCGAATCTGATTCTACAATCATCTTTCTCACAATTGGGAATGGTGCGCTGGTCAGCTTTCGCACGGCTAGCATTCCCCGCGAGATCAAATAGTCTATATGCTGTGGCCGGTCACTTCCCTTGAAGGATTCATCATACCACCATAGGCCAAACCAGTCCAAGAAAGCCCCAGCTTCTTCTTTCTCACCACTGACATCGACGCGCGTATCCATTTTCTCCTTTGCCATTGTCACAAAGTCATCCTCGATCTTATCACTAAGCTCTTCCATGAGAGCTTTATAGAATTGACCTACGCAGCACATTTCTTCGACTTCCCAGGGGCGCAGCATTGCTGCAAACCTTGGTGCCGGGTCAGTTGAAGGTGCCGGGTGGAGAGGACCATCAGCATAAATCTGAGATACCTGGAACAGGCATGTATAAATTTCCCACCGGAAAAAGGCTCGCTGTAAACGGGTCCTCTCGGTGAAGGATAACAGCACATTTGAAACAGAGGACGATTGCTGTAAGTCTGAGAATGCTCTGATGCTGTAGGATAGCAGGAGGTGTTCGAAACTGCTGTAGAATTTCCATATGTCCGGTAAAAGCGCGCGATCGGCGATCAACTCGTAGAGCTGATCGTCTTTCCCTGGCTTATATTCGTCAAGAATAGCAGTGGATTCTTGATTTAAGCTATCCGAAAGCTCTCTGAACCTGCGGACTCGAGGCATGCCATACAGTTCTTCATCTTCATTTCCAGGAACAAACTTCCAAATTCTCTGTGCACGATACGCCAAGACAAAATCTAGTTCAACCTCCTGAGGTATAGCGCGCAGTAAGATGGTGGAAAGAATAGATTGCTTGTACGCTGCAAAGACCCGATAAAACTGCGATGATGTTTTGATTATCGCGTCAAGATCTCTTGAGGAAGTTAGAGACTGTAGGATATTCACCAGTAATTCGGGTGACAACGATGATAAGCTTGAAGGCATCCAGGCGGTGTAGTATGCGATTACCAGAGGGAATGAGTTTGAAATGACTAGGGACGCTATCTTAACTGCAGTTGTACGGGGACGAAGAAGGCATTCAAAACAGCCTCTCGCGGGGGTTTGGAGTTGGATCAGATGTCACATGATTTAAGCGCCCTTTATTGAAACCTCGATATAATGAACCATTTATAATAAGTGAGAGTAGTTGCTGACTACTATTTTAGGATCGGTGTCTGTGTGTTGATCGAATCGATATCTCAGATTACTTCTTTTCCTGGGCCCCAAAGTGACCCTGTGTATCCTTCTCTAAAGTGAAGAGATCCACCACATTCCCAACCCTGAAACATATTACTATGTGGAGATACT
The DNA here is from genome assembly GCA_008274985.1 of Aspergillus sojae. NCBI lineage: Eukaryota > Fungi > Ascomycota > Eurotiomycetes > Eurotiales > Aspergillaceae > Aspergillus > Aspergillus sojae. Next base: position 4,903,139 of record CP035528.1, on the reverse strand, counting down.
CTCCATTGACTATTCAACCCTCGACTGAAACCTATTTCGTCTTCTGCCGCCTGAGAAAGATGATACCTAGATAAAACGGGCTCTTTTCGACTATATCTCACCGGAGAAGAGTGGCAGAGACGCTATCTTATGCAGGGGACAGCGAACGTAATTTTTGCACAATTGTACTGAACGGAAGAGCCCTTCCTATTACGCAGAATTTATATACAGCCTTATTACACCTCCAAGACCCTCAGCTAGAGAGAATAATATGGGTTAATACACTATATATCAACCAGAGTGACGATAATAAGAAGATACAGATCCCACTTATACAGGCGATCTATGCACAAGCCGATCGCATCATTATCGGACTGGGAGAAGATATTCAGGACGGCGATAACGCATATAAATATACTTTACAGCCTAACAGAGGACCAACGGCTAGAGGACAAATCCTTGTCCACTCAGAGTGAGGAGACAAGCAATAATGTATATTTGAAGTTGTTACAGCACGAATGGTTCCATCGTATATGGATCTAACCAGCTGTGATAGGTGCTTCAGAAGATTGGTATCGCACGAAATATTACTATCATGTGTGACGTTATGGAAATAAACGGACATGTCTTTTGTAAAAGCCTCAGTAACTTGAAGCACTCTCTAGGGTGGTCTATTTACCTAGTTCTTCACCTTGTAATGGGTGCGCTTTTCTGACCAAGAAATAAGACTGATTTACATAGTACGCTTACTGTAGGGGAACTACTTGATATATATCGCAATCATAGTACCACCAAGCTGCGCGACAAAATTTACGCATTGAGTATTGAAACTGCCGATAAAGCTAGTTTAAAATCAAAGTATTGTTGCCAATGGCATTAGGTTTTGAAAGTAGGTCGCTTTATATGTATTTCCAGTTTTATACTCTGTTAAGACGAGGCTTAAAATACCGGTCACTAGGATTAAAGGAAAGGGATGGGTTCTAGATTATGTTGATTCTGTTAAAGAAGGCAATTCCATGAATAGCTACCAACAGGTCATAACTGCGAATCCAGATCCCAGGATATTAATCTTGATAATCCTGGTCTGGCTTCCTGTGACCGTGCCATCTGACCTCGGTCTCGCGACTACGAAGAAACTCCCAGTAGCTATCTCTGACCCGCGCAACAGCTGGATCTTGGCACGCCTCTTCAAACAGGAAATCGTGAGGGTATTCCGCAGCTTCCAGGTCCCGTAAATACTTTTGGAAAAGCTCTTCAAATTTTGGTGAGCACTCCCGGTCATCAGCAGCCACGATGTCGCGTGTTCATCTATAATGTCCATGCCTTGGGAGACATCTATGCATCAGCAGGTTAGCAGGTCCCTATCCTATGCCGTAGTACACATACAGTATTTGGCAATGTCTTTTGGATGTACTCCGTACAGCTTCTTGTAGACGTCGTAATCCCGTCGACCCCAATTCCCGTATAGCTCTGCGTCGGCCAAGGCATCTCCTCCGTGGACTTTTTTGTTCACCTTTCTGATCAGGTCACAATCCTCGTCGCTGGCGGTATGTAGCTTGTCGCGTTTGTATGTTAGCAGAAAATGCTGCCTAACCATCTTTGCAAACCAGTGTGGTCTCTCCAGTTCCTCTTTAAGCTCTCGTAGTTCCTCGTCCTGCCGTCGCATTTCTCTCAGCAGTATGAACCCTTCATTGTTGCCAACGACAACATCGTCACCGTCTCGTATCATTTGGAGGGAATCTTCTCGCAAGGCTAAAGATGCCTTTCGCTTCATCTCGCGTGTCAAGTCGGCTTCTGTGGCGGGAGCCGAAAATCGGTATGCCAGTACAACACGGACTCCGACGTCGTTGGTCTGTCCGACATTACCTTTGCGATTTCTGTTAGATTTTCGACCCATATTTTCTTTCCCACGTCTGGTGTATGGAATACTTACGAGACAGAGAGGAAAGAGGAGGAAAGGCTCTTCGCTGGTGTATATATCAGCCAAAGTCCTATGTCGCCGGATGGCTTCTTTGTTTGATAGGCAAAGCACAGCAGCAGGAGGAAGATTTATAATGGTATGGTCAGTTGGGGGCCTTGCACAAAGTTAACTGAGAACCTTATATCCTCAAATGCTTGGTATGGAATATTCACTACCATAGAAAGTGCCAGGTGATTAGCATGGGTGGCAACCAGTTACGTCAAATAGAAACTGTGAAGAGATATGTGAGTATCTCAATCTTCGGGAAGTTCCTACCAACGGTTTGCATGCAGTTGGGAAATGCGTGACACGGAAGAGGCTCTTTGTCCTCCCATGCGCTGAGCTACGGAAATCCTTCCGGCCACAATGAAGTGTGTCCGGTGAATGATCTTACCATATATTTTATTGGATAGCTACATACGTGATGATATTGATGTGATAATATCGTGGTAGCAATGTATTACCTCTGAACAGATACAACAACCTCCATGAAAAGCACAATCGACAGAAAACAATTATATCAATTATCCCATCTATACCCATTTATCTATCTACAGCTTAAACTTCACCTCCAATTACAATACAGAAGAGCCCTTTGCATCAACCAAATACTAACCAAGCCAGTCAACAAACCCGCCGGTTAGTACCCTATCAGCACATAGGGCACGGTAAGCTAGGCAACTCCCCTCAATAGGTACAGTAAGCAAGATACTAGATGCAGCAACAAAATACACCATGCTGTAGGGCCAGCCATGTTCATTCTGTTTCGCATATCTGTTCATTCTCTCAAGCTGGACCCAAGAATAACGAGCAAATATAGTTCGCAGATATAAAAATCGAAAGCTCAGCTGTAACCATGGAAAGCTCCTCTCACACATTGGCTCAGGTATGGACTCCAACAGATAATATACTCCAGTCTTCAAAAAGGTAGGCAATACATGGCCTCTCGTAAACCACTGGCCAGCAATGATATCTAGTATTGAGGCTATCTAAAGCTAATTCTCTGAACAAAATGGTCCCGAAGCAACAGAAATGCACTACCTTGTCGTATGCTATGCGATAGAATATGATAAAATTTCAATTATTCAAGCTCTGTTGGTCAGATTGTTTATATGATACGGATATCAGCGGCCTGGTGCAGCTACTAATAGCAGTATTACATTCTCTTCCCTTTGTCCACGTGAAAGCTGGTGGGACGTAAGCCCCATCGATAGGTAGATTAGAGATGACCCTGCGAGAGTATGAAGCGGTTAATCAACTGGTCGCTTTCTCGCCAGATGACGCGGAGACTGTGGCTCAGGTTGGCTCTTTTTCTTCTTGCCATTCACGCTTCGGTTGTACATGCAGCGTTAGAACCCAGTCTATTGACCAGCTAGCGTAGGGCCACCTCACTGGCAGAACTCCCGCACCACCCAGCCACTAGCGACCCACGGAGAAAAGGTTCAACGAAGAGGACCTCTTTGAAAACTAACTGAGTGTTAATGAGGACGGAATGGAAATGATCTGCACATATCAACCGATGGCCACGCGTGGTGACCAGTACGACCCCTCTTTCCACTATCTATCCGTTCCATGGCCATTCTGAATATATGGCACGAACAACCTTGTGTGATCCATGGTTCTGGTTCCAGTGTTTCGGCGCTTGCTAGGTTGCGTATTAATGTTGCCTTTCTATTTTGTATATTTCATTTCTATTGTTATTTTTATTCTTGTGCAGTTTTCTGTGCATAGCAGACATACACCATAGGGCCTAGGAGTAATTTAGGAGGAGTTAGGGCTACATCATCAGGCCTTAATGGCATGCTTTATTATCTCACTAGATATCGTTTCCACAGAGGATGACTTGAGAATCGTCAATTGAACTACCTCCCTCCAGTGTACATGTATCGTTACTCAACTCATTAGACAGACATCACGCGAAGACAAAGGCACCGTTGTCATTGTTGATTCGCTCAGAAAGATTTACATTGCTCTCAACGGACTCTCCCTCGCCATTGAGCAGGACTGCACGTAGAACTGGCACTTCGTCGTCTCCTTCGATCGCAAAATGGACATCATCGGCTGTCTGGGAGAAGTTCTCGCCGTCCCACTGGAAGTGTCCTAAAGAAAGCCGGTGTTAGAATGGTTTGGCTTAGGTTAGACATTTCTAATTCACCCACCGTCGTCATTTCCGAGGAACTCATCAAGGTTTATCTCGGCGTCCTGTAGGTCTCCGTCCTCGTTTCTGAGACGTGCGAAGAGGATGTGGTTATCCCTGATCTCGATATCCTCGGCAGACAGGTGGAAGCTCATGGCGAATGAAGGGGGATTAAGCGACTGTTAGAGAGGATATGAATGACAGTTGCTTGAAGAGGTAAGAATGAAGAAGTTGATTGACAAAATTGCAAGAGAAGCAAACAAGGAGGTCAACAGGCGGGCTTTATAAGCCCTTGACCATTAACAGCGGGGTATACCCCACGTTGCGCTATTACAAGGATTCATGATGTCCAACACATGGCCTACTATCATTAGTCCAGTACTCCCGCTTGGCTGCAGGCAGTGGAGAGGCGAAGGGGCAGAAGGGGCGGCTCCATCAAGAAATGGTGTTGCAATCGGAGCTGGGAGGTGGCTTTCGGGCCTCCAGGCAACAGCCATAACGGAGAAATCTGGTGGCTCTTGCCGAATGAAATCGGCACGAGCGCTGCTGTTGTAGAGAACCCCCCACTCGGCGTGGTTGTAACAGTACAGAGGCTCTTGGCGGACAGATAAACAGTGGACCCTGGAGGGGAATGGCCCCATCGGCGGGCGGGGTACGCTCCTTTGGGAGGCGCTGTCAGAAATCAATATGGCGTTACTTCGGAACTAGGCAGGGATATTAATATAATGAATGGTATTATATGGTCTTTCTGCCGGATCTCTGGGAGGTTGGATGATTGAAGCGTGGAAGACGGGTGAATTCATTTTGTCCGGACCATTTCTGATGGCGACATGTCATCCAAGCCACTGCAGGGTCCGCATTGGTCCGTATTAGGGATGCCAAGCTGATTGCTGCAAGTGGCGTAGGGCTGACGTGATTTCGCAGCTCCTGTGCTGCATCAGCGTGAAATGGTTGTGGCTTATGCATACCGAGATCTGCAAATGCCAAAGCGGAAGTGGGTGCCAACTTACAACCAGCTACTGGCGCTTCGAAGACAAAATCTTCCTTATCTTATTGGTCGGAAGTCAATTTTTTTGGTCGGATTGTATATATGCGGATTGACCGGCTTTGTGAATCCAGAACACGAAATCGCGAAATTGACTGCGATCTAATTTATTTTCTTATATATTGTTCTGTCATGCAACTCTATCCCTCCATCACTCTCTCTCTTTGTATTTTTTAATTTTCTTATTTTTTCCTTCTATCCAAATAGACTAATATCGGGCAACGATATATTCTCGTACTATCTCTTCTTCAATGTGCTGACCCGCAGCTATTCGCACGAAACTAAAGGGGGAGAAATAATGTGGCATCCATATCCGTCAGCACCAAAACAAGTGAAATATCATGTGAGAGATCTATTGGTCTAGAACTGAAGTTATTATAGCTGGCCTTCATCAGTGCTGAGTGCGGGCAATGCGGTGACAAGGAGTGCCTAGGTGGCATGTGATGATTTCGGAGGTTGCAGCATGGCTGATATAGATTGTCAACTTCATGGCGATACCCAGGCAGTAGGATACGATAAAGGACGCAAAAGTTTCTCGCAAATGCCATGGTCAAGGCGGGCTCGGAACGTTTGGGTATATTACCTCCTATCTGGAACATAAGCATGTTTTCTGCTGATCAAAATAAATGCACCGGAGTGTATCAACTATATCAAGTCTCTTATAATGCCTACATTTTACTATCAACTTGATGTACCGGCCGGTCGAACTTAATATTGACTCTTGACCAATTATCTATGTCTCAAGCCAAACTCCTAGTAGAGGGGTAATTAAGATCTTCACTTCCCCCAAATCTCTTTCCACATCTTCTGCAGCAGCTATAGCTGCTCGATCTCGGTTGTCATGCTTGGCTGTGTCGAGTGCATATTAGGAGGATTGAATCCAGCAGGTAGGTTGATTTTGTAACTCGTATCGAACTATGTACCTTTACCAAAGAACCACTCGTCCTGCAGAAGCTCTGTTGCTGACGGCCTGTCCCTTGGATCAAGCTTCATTATTTTTAGAATAAATTCCTTATCTTACTTAGATATCTCCTGTTCTGAAATCCTTGAAAACGGTTTCTTCTTTTCAGGAGGAATACGTTTCATGATGTATGTCAGGATATTTAACGTCTCCTGAGGGCAGATCTCGCGGTATGTTAGAGGGAATGGCCCAAAGAACTGACACTGTCTCTGAAGAATCTTTGATTCGTATTCATCATGATCCGCGGGAACATCTGGCTTGAAAAGGAAGAAATTGTCTCCATAGAGCAAGGCTATGAGCTGGAGCAAAGTCAGAGCTGTTCAGCATTATCGAGTAATCAACATGAACGTACCAAGGCGCCAAAAGACCATATGTCTGTTTGTGTGCCCCAGCCAATCCGGAGCTGCGCTTCAGGACTCCTTCAGATTGGCCCTCCTATTAAGTCGCCATCTTTGGCATACGCCGAATCCGCAGGAACAGTATTTCCACAGTCTGCAAGTTGAACATCTGTAAACCGTATATCCCCTTGTCCATAGCTTACAAGGATGTTGTCGGGCTTGATATCTTCAAACTATATAAATGAATGTACTTGATTTAGATAGTAATCATTACTTACCTGTGTGTACAAAATTATTGTCATGTAGAACCTAAGGGCTTCTAGAATCCTTCGTGCAACATATCTGATTTCCTGATCTGTAAGTCGCTTAGAGATAGAAGCATTTAGAAGGTTATCATTTAAATATTTCAAAACTATAGCGGGTGGATCTGATGGCTCGACTATCTCGTCGATTAAGGGGCGTATGAAGGGGTGCGAGATTGGAAGAGGTTCAGAACATCGCGCTCATTCTGAAGGCGAAAATGAGGGACACTTTTCACAATCACTGGTTGATTCTTCCAGTTTTACTAAATAGAGCTATTCTAAGCTGAGTCTTCCCTTAGATTCGCAGTAGCTGCGTACCTTGCGAGCCAAACCGTCTCCTGCAATTGTTTGCCAATAGCGTATATTCCGTTCCGACCGCGCAGGCATTGGCCTAGCCGGAGAGAAGAGGCCATGGCTCGTTGTATCACATCTGAAAAATGGTTTTTTTTTTTTTTTTTTTTTTTTTTTGCTATCAACGCAAACGAACTCTTGCCATCACACCTGGAGCGAAGCGCGGATTTCAAGTGCTACGTTTAGCCGGGGTCGGGTTTGCTGTACGAAGCTGTACCAGTCAACCTCAGGCAGCAAATCTCGGCTTTAGGCATCAGCGCGTTCTTTAGGCTTGCACAACGCGTTGAACCATCATCACCCCTCACCATCCTAATCACCCAACATGCCAAAGGATCCAATTTACAAAGGCCTAGGGGATGTTCTAGGAGGAATTCCTCTAGATTCCATCCAGCCAAGAGATGGCCTTACCACGAAGGTCGATCTAACAACATTAACATCCTACAATCTACTTCCTAAGCAGCGCAAAACAATCGTCGTTCCTGGTACGTAGATCAACCCGACCTGGATATAAATGCTCAAAATATCAGGCTCACCCTCCATATGGAGGCCACCGCATACACCAAGGAAGGTGAAGGCAGATGCGGGGAAATACCAGATGGACCCAAATCGACATGTATTTCCCAAATGTTCTCTCGAGCCACTCTTCAGAGCATTATCGCTCACACAGCCGAACATGAAACTGAACGACATCGATCTTGTGACGGATCGACGCAACCTCCGTCTTTTGCTGGGTTTCGTGAGTGCAAAAAAGAGCACATTCCGCATCGATGTGGAGGTTGTCAACAACACAGTTTTATTCTCTTGTTGGACCCCAAAAGCAGTGAACTATGTGAAGGGGTTTCATGGTTATGGACATGAATTTGAAAAGGCATCCACCCGGCAACCAAAGGCAGTCAGGGATAGCTTGACACATAATCGAATCATTCGCTACATGTTCGGGGATGTTAAGATTATCATGCGTTACGAAGTTGACGGTTGCACCGGGTCTGACAAGGACATTCGCACGGCAATGCCTGTATCAGAGGTCCAAAGGACTCCAACAGGTTATACAGTATTGAAGTGCGGGCAGTTGGTCTCCCCATCTCGGATCATCGAAATCAAAACTGGAGCTGTCGGGAAAAACCTGGTTATCTCCAAGAACACAGAACAGCTTTGGTTTTCCCAGACGCCCTTTCTCTGTGCTGGTCATTATGATGAGGTTGGGAATTTTACGAGTATTACGAAAAAGAACCACTTGAAGTTGGGAACACTTCAGAAATGGGAGAATAACCATCAAGAACAACTGAAGAAACTTGCAACTTTGCTTCGAGTAATCGTTGAATCGGCTAAAGCAGCATCTTGGAAGAAATTCGCATTGGTTTCATCAGAAAATACATTGAAAGTTTTTGGTTTGACAAATCAGAATGATAAAGGACTGCCTGTTGACTTACACTCTATGTGGGAGTAGATCGGCAGTGTAGTCCACGGTTCTGACAGAAGATCTTTCTGTCTGTTTTCAAAGCTGTGCAATTGTTTAATGTGCAGCTCCCTCCTTAATCTTCTCGAAAGGGCTGTGAGGCTAAGGTATCATCTCAGCTCTTCTCCTTCCTCTTTATTTTTATTTTCCCTTTTTTTTTTTTTTTTTTTTTTTTCAGCTTTTCTTTTGGACAGGGTGAACATGTACCGTTATACTCACTCCACAGGACATTTTGAATTAGATTGGTTCCTTCTAGATACAGCTGCTATAATTTCAGGTGACATATGTCTACAGATTGACAATGATATTTCGGTATCATATTCAAGGATATATTCCATCATTCATCAAGATATGTGCGGGATGCCCACATGGGTTACTAAAATCGACCGCCTGAAAACCCATGTCACATGAGGGCAAAGGGAAAAGCGTATTAGGACATAAACTTTACCTTGACTATCAATGAGCACTATATGATATCTACGTGAGAGCCAGAATTGTTATACATTACGTGAGAGAGACAATTCTTTCCGTTCAATCATATATTATTATGGTTGTAACTCAGTAGCCAAGAGGGCTAAACAGGATAAAGACCACTTCGGTCCATTAACAAAATGAAAACATCGACAACTTGACTTGCAAGTCGCAAAAGGTCATGACAATATAACTCATAAACAAAATATGTCTCGGTACAACCGAGCAGGTGACGAAAATAAATGGACAATCCAGCAGATGTTTGCATAACCGGATACAACACCCGCTCATTCAATGACAGCAAAGGAAACCGACCCTGATGACAGGCAGGTAGTGGTGCAAAATATTTCCGTAACGGCGAACACAAATCCTCCATAAGGAACTGTCCAGGAACTCGGTGACAAGATAGTCTACCCCCTCGGGGGTAAGACATTTCCTCCGATCGGTACCAATGATCTAATCTGATCTGATCTAATCTCACTCGGAAGTGGAGGAGGTAATCAGAGACCGAAATAGGTGGGTAGAGTAGCCCGTAGCCGCAGCCATAATCCTTAGATAATGACAGTCATGGGTATATAACCATATATACCGGATCCGAAAATCGGTATAGAGGAAAAGGAGATGAGAAAACAATCCGTCATTTCTGACGGAACCACTTCTTCATTCAGCTCTTGTCATCGCGCTGGCGCAAGCGGCCAACACCGCCGCGGACGGTGTCGCGGAGACTGAATCCTCCGAACAACCAGTCGTTCGAGTGACGACCGTAGTGGTTCACGGTTCCGCTGTAGCGACGGTAGTCATCACTGGATTTGCGGGAGTGGTAGGAGTCAGATCTGCGCTTTGTGGAGTGGGTCTCCTTGATGGAAGAAGGGGAAGCCGGGGGAGACATTTGGGTGGGGCTCTCAGAGCGACGAGGAATGCTGATGCGAGCCATTTTGTCGCGTTTGAGGATGTAGGTGCTCTCTGAGTCGGAGCGACGCGTGCGTGTGGTAGTTGGGATGTCGCTAGGAGCGGGTGATTTGGACCGAGAGCGAGAGCGGGAAACGAAGAGTCTTCCTGCTGTCAGGGAGAGGCGGTTGGATTTTGTTTGAGATTGAGTTGAGGTAGTGGGCCTTTCTGGAAGGCTTGATGAAGAGTTGGATGAGGTAGTGGTTGTATGCGAGAGGGAATGCTCAATGCTTGTCCGCTGTGGTTGTTGGATGTCTACTTGGGGAGCAGTAGTCTGATCTTTCATTGCTTGAAGCAAGAGAAATAGAGAAGCTTGGTACTATTAAGGTAATTATCTAAGAGGCAGAGATAATTGAATTGTTGCTGACTGGAAGAAATCCCCGAGAAGCACGGGGCCCCGAGGGTTATTTATGTTTCTGGTCGGCCCCTCCGAACGGATTCTCCTGACGACCGTTTATCTTTTAACTCATTCCTCTCCTCGGCCTATCGTGATGGGAGACTGTCAAATTGGCACGCGGCCCCCTGTCGGAGGTGACCGTGCCGGCGAATGGGAGGATGCCAACACGACATCGGGCCCCATCGATAGGGCTTTAGCTTGGATCCTTGTTTCTCTTTTTGACTCAAGTCGGTGAGGGTCCTGGGGAGACCCACCGCTCTGCCCTACGAGGTACCCGACCTAGCCAATCACCAGCTGCGACCGACCCGCACAACCCATGAAGAGGCTCGAATTCACCGCTTCTGCCTGGAAAAGTCACTTCCCTTTAGTCACTCCCCAACTCCGTACAATGGAAATTATTCTGCCTGATTGTGGTGGTTTCCTTCCCATCCTGAATACGAACTGTCGTGGTTCAAGACAATCTGTCACCTTCCGTTGGGCAGCTGTCTTTTTCCTACCTGGGGGATATGAACATAAGACCAGTCAGAAAAACGACTCGGGAGATAACCCCTCACTTGGGACAAAACAACACATGTTCAGCTGATGCATTCCGGGCTAAGACAACGCCCGGCCCAGAACTAGTTTCTAGTTTACTTCGAGAAGACACGCAAAAACCAAGTCATTAATTCTTGGCCCCCACTCGTACTAAATTTGACAACCACGATCTGACTGGCTACTGCGTAAACAAGATGATGACAGGAAATTCCTACACGGGACTGGTCCTAGGGCTGAAAACTGGCCAGGATCCACGGTCGGCGTCCCATTACGGCTGACAACATACCGCGGTATGGGCCTGTGGAAACCAGGTAACATTATTTTCTAATTTTGATCTCAAACATACCATCCCGCGGAGATAGCGATCCATTTCTCCAAATAAATCAACCAATGCAACCTTGACTTGTGCATTCCGCCCGGATATCGGAACATTCTTCGATCCACTTGAGGCTCTATCTTTGCCCAATGACATCATGATTGGCGCGCCCCGTTTGCCAAGAGGGTCAGTCATCGGCACGCTCGTTCCGTGCTCGTCCGAATGGTCGGACTTGTCCTCCTCTTCTGTACGGAGTATGTCGGGGTTCTTGGTCGATGATGATAGGTCCGGTGGTAGGGCAATGCTATGGGTGCCCTAAGGGTATGTATGTTAAGGCCGGGGTTACTGGGGTAAGGTAAGATCCGACAGGTTTACTATGTTCTAAAATGAATGGATTATCCCATACAGTAATAATGTTTGACTTATGTATATCATACTTGAGATAAGCAGCTCGTCCTATTTTTTTGTTTATTTTCGTCCTTTCCTCTCTACCGTTGCCCGAATTAAAAGCAGTTCGAACGCCTCCCCATTATGATGCCGCTCTAATGCAATGCAGATGACTCCATCCCCTTCCAATCCGCAAGAATCTTATAAACACAAAACACAAAAATCAAATTACCAACCGCAAGCATGACGATGATGGTCAGCAAACTACAGGAAAGGAGCCCATAAAAAAGAAAGAGAAGAAGAAGAGGGAAATCACTCCTCGGTAAGCGTCCACAAACTCGCACTCGGCCGCCTCCAAGACCGCGGCTGCTCCGAGTGACACCGGCGATGGTTTCTATCAACCGCCAAATGCTTAGGCAGACTAGAAAGTTCGCGACCTCTATCAGGGGCAGCTGGCTGCATAACAGGTTTCTGCGGCGCCCAGTATGAAATCACGATGTTCTGACCGGCAGTAGTCGTGGTGGGCAGCACGAAAAGCGACCGAGCCTTATCCAACGGCGGGCGGATCATACGCCGTAATGATCCAGAGCCAGAGCCATAGCTGTTGCCGGTGCTGGGGATGGTGTGTTCAACTGTGGTCTTCGAATGGGGCCAGATGCGATAATGGGGGCGAGTGGTCTTAGGAGGAATGATTCCTGCGGATGCAGCATCATCTTCGATATAGTCGATCGAAGCAAGCGGAGTGAGAAACTGTTGTTCGAGTTCAGTCTGCTGCTCTGTCACTCGCATAAGAGGGACGTTGCGACGGGGCCCTGGTCCGCAGTAGGGCCAGGAATGGCGTCTTCTGTGGTGGAGTAAATGCGGCATGCCAACAATGTAACGCTAATAGAAACTTGCAAAAGGAACTAATCCACTAGGAAAGAAGGCCAGATTTATAGGTAGACTAGCGAGGAGAAGATAATTTGAGAAAATAGCCAAGCCCAGGCAGAACCAAAACGCTAATGGGTACCTTCGAAAAAAGGCCGGTATTGAGAACCCTCCTCAACGAAAGTCCCAAGTCTCGCAACGTCTATTCATAGCGCAATGGACACATCTCAATAGTGGTAACAAAAGTGCGTAGGCAGTCAGGATTATAAAGCAGCTCCGCCTCTATTGGTTTGGTCATGAGGCCCGCACGTGCAAGGCGCACGCGTCAAAGGGTGTAGTATACGATCGCCCGGGTGACTCGTCCGGCGACTGAAGATCCGGGGCTTGAAGACTCATAAATCGAACTAGCCCCACCGATCACACGGTACGCGTGTGTAAAACGCCCTGAATTGAGTCATCGCGGGACGGAGTGGCGGATGGAAGCTGTTGACTAGTGACGAATAATGGCAGGAAATGTTGAAGCTTACTCGGCAGGAACAGGTAGTACAAGAACTTTTTCCTTTTTTGAGATCGGGCTTACATTCTTCAAGAAACCTTTCTTTACTTTTTCTTTATCACTTCTTCTCGACCTACAACAATATATCTGGAGTCCCACAGGACTTCTATGCGAGATCTCCAGGGCGAGTGGGGTAACAGTCAGCGGGTGATGTGCAGTCTCTCGACTCCATCACAAGTGTCTCCCAGAGACCATCTTCTGGCACGAGCGGCTGTCATTGCCCCTCACCCAACTGCTGCAGTGTTACATCTCAAATATAAGTATGGTGATATTGGTCCTGGAAATGACTGCAGTCAAATATGTGCATTACGTCATTCTCAGATACTCACGCAATACACAAGTTGGCCATAGCCATGTTTCCAGCGATCAACAGCCGCTCTCTGTGACCACAGACTATCGGTTTTGGTACAGTCCAAATGATCGTTCTATACATTGACGGGGCTTATCGAAAGCGTCTCGAGATATCCAGTATCGGACTCTATGATCGCACAATGTTACCAATAACGAAATGTATCTTCACACCGGGAGTAGTCAAAAGGTCTTCTCTTCTTTAGGGCACCAGGGACCTGGATGCCTTGTTCGCAAGGAATCAACCAGGCTACTACCACTTGAAGGTTTTGTGCCGCAAAAGACAAGTCACGTGGTCTAATGTCCTGTTTTGATCCCGGGCATGACTAGGTTTTTTTTTGGCCATATCCTTATTTATCTATTGATCTTTCAATTCTTCTTCGTTTTGTTTACTTCTACAGAGGTTGCTAGGCGCTGCTGTCTAAATGGTTTTAATACATCTTCATTTCAAATGGTGGGTTAATTGATGTGCTATCCGTGAAAATCCCATTGTCCCGAGACATAATATACAACCAGCGCTCGTAAGGATAAATCCCCAAACCAGCACCGCACCGCACGCCAACCCAAAATAGTCATACGCCGTAGGCGGGAGGAACAGAGTCGCATTCCAAAGCGGCAACGAAATCATGTCGGTCTAAAAGCATCACTGTTAGCTACACATAGACACTCTAACCCCATCAATTCCGTAGAATATACCTTTAGCAGTAGCAAAGTTTATCGCGAGTGGTCCACCCCGTCGAGCCATATTAGGGTCTTTCGGAGCCACGGCGAGAATACCTGCCATATTAAGGAAAGATCCCCTAGAATATTGAAGCGTTGAAAAGTCGACTCGCGTACTATCCTTGGCTGGCTGGAGAGCACCTGGCATCACAGAGACGGTCAGCCACTTGTCGGTGACATGTTCATCCCACCGTGACGACATCTGAATAGACGCCCCTTTTCGCCATAGCTGTACTTCTGTTTCACCTTTGTTTGACTTCCTGGCCCCGAAAAGGCTTTTACCTTTAGTCACTAGGGAAACAGCGCGTCGTGAGTACAAAAGTTCGTACCCGTTGGCTAGCGAGCTCATAAAGCTACGCAACAGCGGTTCCTCGTCGAATTCTGCTGTCATATTTCCGATCTTCTTCTCGCAATGGGAGAATGATACTGGACGGTCGGCTGGGTACAACCTGTCAACATGCGACGAAATATAATCGGTGTAGAATAGGCGGGGAAACCGGACACGTAGAGTTCTGTGGTCGTAGGCATAATCTGTATCTCGGTAAACATAGTAGAGGTTGCAGTATTTCCAAGTCAAACGAGATTGGATGAGCAGAATGGCCTTGTACTGCTTTTGGTCCCCTGAGTGATCTACAACGTCATAGACATATCCAGAGCTGCTAGGCTGATCCCAGGAAAAGCTCGATTTAGAACACATGCTGAGAATGGTCTTTTCAAAATCTTCGACCTGCTTTTGGGACCGGAATTGCAGTCCGAGCCCGATGTTAGGGCTATTGTCATCGTATACGTAAGAATACAAAGGGTGGTAATTGCCATCTGTTTTGGTCGACCTTTCTTGGCACGTGTCTGACCATTTCACCAAGATCTGTCCAGAATCCGTGCCGCGACAGACTTGGACACGGCTCATGGGCATGAATAACTCAATGCACCGCGGTGCCTGCTCGGCTACCCAAGAGCTAATGACCATGCGCCGGACAGACTGCCATGCCTCCCCATAAGACCTCTCCAGAATGCGCACTTCACACGATTTGTAGATTACCGGGGGGTTCATGGGTCTCATAGTCGGCGCCTTCAGCTGTTCAAAATTTTCGACAGAGCTCCTAAATAAGACAGTCTCAGAGAACTGATCGGAGTCTACAGGCTCTCGCTGCCATACGGCGTCAAAGTATGCTTTTGGGAAGTTTATGAAATACTGCAAGTCAGACGCGTGTTGGAAAGAGACAGATACACTTTTAGTATCGAACCGTAGCATAATAGGTTCCGAGATTTTCATGCCGGGGTAACCGGAGACAGTTGCTTGCCAAACTCGTATCATTTGAGCCAAATCTTCGGGCAGAACTGGTCAGTCAATCGTCAGTATTTGTCGTTTAGATATAGCTGCCAACATTGCTGGGCCGATTCACTTACAGTCCCGCTGCAAACAAAGTGTGCCGCTCTGGTTGCAGATCGTGATCTTTGGCTCGCTTTCCCCTTCTCTCGCAGACAAAAGGAGCATATACGGGGCGCCCTTTGTTCGCATACGAAGTCTTTTGCTACCAATACCAGCGTTCACGAACGTTCGATAGAAAACCTTTTCTTCTTCATCCCCCGCGTCTTCT
This sequence comes from Aspergillus sojae, assembly GCA_008274985.1. Taxonomy (NCBI): domain Eukaryota; kingdom Fungi; phylum Ascomycota; class Eurotiomycetes; order Eurotiales; family Aspergillaceae; genus Aspergillus; species Aspergillus sojae. The sequence continues at coordinate 4,887,468 of CP035528.1, read as the reverse complement.
AGGTCGACAGTAGCCCAACGCACATTGTTCAGATCGATGATTGAATCACTGCCCTTCTCAGCTGCTTCTTCTGGCTGTAAAGGCTCCCAAATGGCCAGATTCTGAGACTGTACGATAGAGTATTCGGGGACGTCCAATGAGATGAAATGCGCGAACTCATCTTTGATGCCCTACTGAGCGATTAGGTTACGATATACGAGTGAAGCATAGCATGACTTACCTCCGATAGGTCGGAGATCAGCTTCCTGTTTTCGTGTGTCAGAATGGCGTGCAAACTTGTATCAGCCAAAACAATGTCGTATAAGATATATGATGCTTTGAGGAGATCGACATAGGCTTGATCGCCTGGGGCCCAGGACCCTGTTGGTGGAGTCACGCTGCCTCGAGGGCCGACAAGGCTCGGCCTATCCGAACTGGCAAGAGCTGCCCGAGCCTTGAAACTTCGTTAATCGTCGTCGGGTTGTAGAATAATAGAGGGTAGTATAGTATCCGACACACCTTCAATAGCCACCACACTGCGACTCGTAGCCAATCACTTGTGCTTAGGCGCTTAATCCTCAATTCATCCTCCACCAGGGCATCAAAGCTTCTCATAAGCTGAGGATCAGGTCGGTGGTGTTTGTCGCGCGGTTCATACCGCAATGGTCGCAGGATACTTTCTCGAATTTGTACCTGCTGAAGCTGTTGCATAGCAGTTGCGACAGCACTTGTGACGGCCGTATTATCCAGCCCAGACCCTGGGGACTCAGTACCATCATCCAAAAAGGGCTCTTCTTGCAATGCTGGGTGGATGCCGAGTTGCGCACTCTCAGAGCTTGGCATTCTCAGATGCCTCGACTCCGATGCACACGAACCAGTACGTCTAACCACATGATTATGTGACATGGAACGCTTCAGCGGGTCATTGATGGATGGAGAAGTAGTGTTAGCTGTAGTTGCTGACCATTCAGACCCGCCGGAAAGAATCGATTCCGAGGCAGAGATACGAGCATGGGTCTCAACAGTCGGCAGACTATTTGCCCTCATAGGGATACCTTTCGGACTAACACGCAATGGCTCAATACGTAGTGATTCCTCCAGCTGAAAATCATCATCTCCCGGTATTGGTGGTGTTCTCAGGACACGCTGCCCATTCGACAGCGTTTCCGGCGTGGAGGGGAAGCTTTTCTGTTCTAGAGCATCCGCTATTGTCCTCTCAATTCTTGCCAAAGTTGAACTAAAACCGTAAGCAGACAACCACTTGAAAAGCCGATCTGGGAGACTAACTTGCCAATTGAACTCATACATAAGCTAAGGTTGCAGGTATGAATCATGATCCTAGACTTCAAATCATCTATCTCTCCTCGTTGTGCGACCCATTTGACTCTCTGCCAGAACTGTTTACCATCACCCACTCCCAAATTCCTGTACTTGGCAACCACCTCCTTCAGTTTCTGTAAAGTATTGAAGCAGGCGTTCAAGCATCGCTGTAAAGTATTTCTGCGACCCTCTTCTAGGTCGTCGAAGAAGGACGCGTTGGAATTTACGTCGTCGCGGAGAGCTCGAAGAACACCTTGCAGAGAGGCTAATTCATTCACAAGCTGTTTGAAAACTTCGGGGGCATCACTAGTAATCAGATAGCAGTTATGGTAAAGATCCCATGCCAGCTTTGTGAGGGTGAGAATATCGGCCGCGCTTGAATCGGGGGAAACGGCCATGGTGGCAGTCTGTTTGTCTAACGTGATTCAATGCACGGGACCGACAATAAAAACTGTTGTTAATAACTCAACATGTGTACAGTTTAGTAGATACAGAAATTTCCCAAACTTTCATCGTTGATTAGGGAGGATGGACTTTGACCGAGGTAAGAAGATGGGATGATTCAAGAAAGAAAATAAGAGATTGTAGGGCAGATAAGCATGAAAGTTAGCGCAATGGGTGTCCTTCCAATACTAACCACGTGGGCTAGCCCGGGCAATGAGGAAGACAGAGCAGAGCAGAACTTATCTGACCTGATTCCTGGCAGGAGATGGAGGGTACCGGTGAGTATCATGAGGCGCGAACGCCCAGGAGGACACGGCGAAAGATACCAAGGTTGTTTTCGCAGAGGCGCAGCACGGCATGAAATAGTAAAGCCGGAGAAGAAGAGCTTCCTCAAGTGCACAGTTACTCTTTGTGGCTCATCGGAGTCAGGAGATTTATGGTTCTCATAGAGGGAAACCGGGAGCCAATGAAGGCGTGTTAGAGGCGAGTTGGCTCCACAGGACGAGATTTCTTTGAAATCTCTCCGTCAGAGCGAACAAAGACAGCAGCTCTTGTAGTTGCTGGATGCGTTACTGAGTGTATGGGGGAGTCGGTCTAGACTTCCCTTTTCACTTCATTTCTTCCAGATGCGGCAAGCCAAGTCGAGTGAAGTATCATAGATCCGCAACTCGAGGGTGAACAAGAACCAGGGGAGGCGGGCTCACATGAAGAGAGAACCAAGCCATTTCCTCGTGTTTGGCCCAATCAGGCTGTGATCCTTCTTGTGCCCAAAGCCTTGCAGCTGTGGAGGAAGTTTTATGCGGGGTTGTCATTCATTGTTTGCCGTGCAGGCGATCCATTGAGGGCCACACTATTGAGCGCTCGGCTCTCGGCATTAGTGTGTGACCTGATAAATGGAATACTATAAAGGAACCTGGAGTGTTTCATTGGGCAACGGATATGGTCCTCTCATAAATGAAGCCATAGCATTATACTACTTAGGAAAGATGAAGACCATAAGGTAGTCGCCGTAGTAGTACTCCGCACAAGATCTCGGAAGTGGGTCCCGCAACTAATCGGATTCCGTCGCTGCCTCAGGCACAAGCCACGCTGTCGATCATTCTCACATTTTCAGGGGCCCAACATTAAGATCAATTCAGACCACGATCACAACGTCCCCAGCGTAAAACCTACTGACGTGCCCATGACAGAAACCTGACATAACCACACTTGATCTCTCCTCCTTGTACAACCAGTTTCTCCCCATCTGGGACCTATATTGGTGGTGGGGTATAAAAACAACAAAAGCCCAGATCGAGCCGCAGATACCCAACATGTCGACCGTTGCACCTTTCACCCTCGACGTTGCGACATGTCTTTGCATCGCGTTTGCCCTTTCCTTCATGCCAGCCGCCTACATCCTAGGCCGGTCGTTAATCCCCTCCACTCACATGCGAAACCGTGTCCTCTTCTTCTGGCACGCCTATGACGCCCTCACCCACATCTTCATCGAAGGCTCCTTCCTCTACGAGTGCTTCTTCAGCTACACAAACCTCCCCGCCGGATTCAATCGCCCACCCTACTTCCTCGATCAGAAGGACCGCGTATACGGAGCTGCATACGGAACTCGTCCCAGCTCGCGACTGTGGCAGGAATACGCAAAGGCCGATTTCCGCTGGGCGGCCGCCGACGCCAACGTGATCTCCCTCGAACTGTTGACCGTTTTCCTCGGAGGTCCCGCAGCGCTCTATGTGTGTTATCTTCTATGGAAGGCCTCCAGCAGCCGGACAAGTGCCGCGGCAAAAGGTTCCGCGAAAGCGAAGCTGTGGTTGGTGGCGCCCGCTCTGGCGACTGCTGAGCTGTACGGCGGGTTCATGACCTTTGCGCCTGAATGGCTTACGGGTAGCTCGCAGTTGGAGACGAGTAACCCTGTATACCTATGGTTCTACCTGTTCTTTTTCAATACCCTCTGGGTGTGGGTTCCTCTGTGGGTGTTGTGGGAGGCTACCAAGGAGCTGCGCACCGCCTTTACCAAGGCTGAAGGTGCAACTGAAGCTCGTAAGAGCAAATAAAAAACATCATATCATAGATTGGCTCAGCAAATGCTTGCGAAGAAGACAGTGGTGATTAGCGTTATAGAGTCAGCAATTTGACGCATAAGCAATGGCGCTTATGGCTTCTATATTTTCCCGCACTTGATCATGATGATATCCCTATATATAATTAGCTTCCGACTGAATGCTTGACCGTGTGGAATGAAGCAAACATAGAGTTAATCTCGATTTTCATCGCGGAGCTTCGTACAGCATGTTACTACATATCTTTACTTTTTTTTAATAAACAGAATATTCTGTAGTTAGTCAATAATTAGGTGAGCAGAGTAGATACGATTCTAACGTCTTATGATGAAAATACCTCGCCTTTTCGATCCCTCTTACTCTCCGTGAACCTTCTGAGACTTAAGCATGTAAATATTCCAGAAAAGGAAAACAGCATTAAAGCATACAACAACTTGAACCAATCCTTTCATCCCAAACAACCATGCCACACTCACCAGGCCGAAAGTCCATTCCTCTGCACCAACTTCCCAACATCACTATCCCTAACCCCCTCCACAACATCCTTGATAAAATCACCCCCAACACTAGGATGCCCACCACCCATCTCCCTAACCTTCTCAGTCAAACCACCCAAGCCCGTCGCCAGAAATCCCGGTCCAGCACCCCAGACCTTCACCCCATCCGCCTTGAGCTTATGATTCCAATCCAGCATCAGCATATTCAACGCCGTCTTACTACACCGATACCCAATGGTCTCGAAATCAACCTTCTTCGGCCAACCCGCCGGCAGCGGCGGTGTCGGGAAGTACGATTCAGCAGCCTGCGTGATCTGGGACAAACCCGCCACGAAGATTAATCGTGGATCGACAGACTTCAAAAGCAGTGGTATGAAAGTGTAGGTCAACACATGTGTACCGGCTACATTCACGTCATATGCTTTGGTGAAGCACTCGCGGAGCGATACGCGGCCTGCGAGGAGCTCGCCGTCGAAGCTAGCGCCTGGGTTATTTAGTTAGTATCATGCTTTTGTTATAGGCAGTCTTTATATAAGTGGTGGGATAGATGACGTACCGGCATTATTCACGAGGGTATCAATGTGGTCATGGCTCCTGCGCACTGTCTCGTAGGCTGTCTCGATAGATGCATCGTCGGTTAGGTCAAGCTGAAGGAGCTCAACGCTGCTTTTCGTATCTGGGACCTCGGCCTTGAGAGCTTCCAGTGCTTTGTTGCCTTTTTCGAGGGACCGACTGCCCAGGAATATGCGGTAGGTTGCCTTGGTAGATTGGAGCAGCGCTTTGACTGTTTCGTAGCCGATGCCGTTGTTGGCTCCGGTTACTAGGACAACTTTAGATACCATTCTGGGATTATGGGTGTATGTAATGTATACTGCTTTGGATCTTGTGAATAGTTGAATTGAGAGGTCTTGGAGGGCGTCGCTTGGAGTTTATATCTCTTTTTTGGAGCTCTGTGAATACCTCCCATTGTGGCGATGTATTGGGATATCGCTCAAAGCCGAATATTGACGTATCTGGATCGGAAACATCGGCTTTTGGAGTGATAATGATCGAGCTACAACAGATCCAATTTCTACAGAACCCACTCTCAAGTTGCGGGAATATCTTAACTCCGGTATTTAAGCTTATATAGCTTCGCGGGTATTGCCATTTTGGGGAATTAGCTACTGCTGCCCTATTTCACTCAAAAGCTCCACCATTACCACTAACTTAACTGTGTTCACTGATTAAAAGTCACTAGAGCGATGATATCACGCTTTCACGTGGTCTATAAGAGCGACTGCCCTCCAAGAACGCGTTTCAAGCTCCATGAGAACCAGAAGACGGTGCCGCGTCCGACAGTCCGACTAATCTGGATCGTAGGGTATAGAAGAGGGCATATCAGCAGCGCTCGCTGTAACGAAGCCCATAATTCTAGTAATTATTCATATATCTAGGTCTATAAAATATGTTCACTCCTCACCCCAATTCAACTGAAACCGATCCTGGCTACACCGATACTCCAACAACTTAGGCCACACCTCCTTTACATCGGACGCCTCAGCCAGAATCAACCCATTCTCAGCACTGATAAACCCCTCCTTAACCGCATTGCGCACCCACGCCAGCAACCCATCCCAGTACCCATTAATATTCAACAACACAACCCCAACACGATGAATCCCCAACTGATTCCACGTCGTCATCTCCATAACCTCCTCGATTGTCCCAAACCCACCAGCCAGCGTGACAAACCCAGACCCAGGCCCGCCCTCCATGACCTTCGTCGCCATCAGCCGCTTGCGCGTATGCATATCCTGCACGATAGTCGTAACCCCATACTCCGACTCGGGGATCTCATCCCCATCCAAGGATTCGGAGACGACTCGCTCGGCTGTCTTGCCTCCCGTCGCCGTTGTGGAAGCCTTCCCGTTGCTGTTCTTCGCGGATACTTTGACAAGTGCACGCGGGATTATACCGTGCACGGCTTTGGGGCCGGATAGGGAAACTAGTGTCTTTGCGATCTCGCCCATTAGCCCTGAGGTGCCGCCACCGTATACGAGTTGGACATTGTTTTTGTGGAATTCGTAGGCTAGAGCTCGGGCTGCTTCGAGGTGGACTGGGTCTTTTCCTGCTGTTGCGCCGCAGCTGGATATTCCCGGGTAGGGGACTAGTTAGCTTTACTGATTATAGAGCTTTTCATGGTCTATTGTAGGGGCAATCGCCAATCGTCAAGGTATAGAGGGCAGGAAAGGTTGACTCACAAGACGCAGACGACGGCTGGTTTATCTTGAGTCATTTTAAACGTCACTTGGAAGATGATGGGTGTTATATGGTAGGTGTATATAGATGTCTAGGAGATGCGAAGACATAAAAGGGTTAAGGTGTACATATGGCAAGAGCAATTACTGTAGCCTGCTCAATATCTGATAATGACTCATTTTCTATGGATCCACTCGGGATTACCGGAAGCTAACCGAAACTGGAGCCATTTCAAGCTAGTGTTCAGTAAAGAATGAGTGCGTAATCTTATTTGAACACCGATTGTGATTTATAATTATAAAGTGCATGCTGTCCGATGCGGAATACCTTTCCACACATGGTAAGCTTCTCGAGATCATATGGTATGCACCCCACCTGTAAATTTCCTATATGCATCGCCATGCCATCACAGCACAGAATACTCCCGTATTATAGGATGTAAGGATAGTCCTGGATCCTGAATCTGGCTATACTACTATTGACTATAGCTATACATAAAGACCTAGCCAGGTGCACAAGGTGTTGTTTACTTATCCATTAAGTTACTACCAATTAATTAAATAATCTGATTGCTGGACGAGGAAATATAAAAGACTGGAGAGGGGGTCTTTAGGCACCAATCTGCAGGGTCCCCATCTCCATTGCAAAATTGGGTCAGAATATTCATTTTCCGGATCAGTAATCATGGATGCTCTTTGAAGTTTCCGAGGATGTTGATCGCTCTCCCCTGAACAGAGGGCTCGAATAAGCGCGTTCATATGGGGCTTTGACGTAAGAAAATTTAGAGAAGGCCAATTAGAAACTCCAGCTGGAGCATCGACATAGGTATCGGGTGGGTAAAAGTGGTAGATTAGCTAAAAGCCAGAATACCACATAGTGACCTTTGGGCTATTTTGTAAAGTGATCACATAATACCTTTAAACCGGAGACAGAAACTCCTAGCACAGAAGCACATGAATAGTCGTCAAGCGATATGCGAAGATAATACCTCAGTAAACGAGTTGTAGCCTAGTGATAACCGAGCAAACCGCCTAAGACATTGAAAACATTCATCTGGTGGTATCACTCAAAAGTTACACTTATTAGACAATAATAGAAAGTTGGCGCATGTAAAGGAAACAGAAAACCACCCAGCCCAGGCCATGACCTTTACCGTACCCAACGTACCATTAATTCATACAATCATAAAGCAAAAGAAAGGGTTTACTCCAGTAGAGCGACCATCAACCTCTGGTAATCACCACTTGTCTCACCGCGAACCCGCTCGATCAGGTCCTTTCCATACCGATGGCGGTAAGCACGCTTAACCTGGTCCTTGTGCGATCTATTCCAGTGTATCCTAACAACGCGGCTCACCAATTTGACGTCCTTAGTGCCCAAACCGTTCATGCAGTCCTCCAATAACTCGGCATCCCGCATAGCTGGATCCAATGCGCCACGCAGCATCTGAAGCAGAGCGTCTTTCATATGTCCCGAAAACTCCTTGTCGATATGTTTCTCTAGCGAGGCATTGTAGCGGGCGCTGAATGCCTGGTTTATGGCGCGGAGCTCGTTGTCCGACGATCGGGCAAAGATACCGCAGACTTCCTGAACATTATTCCTCATACGAGCAGCCGTGGCAGAGTGCAAGGACTTTGTTTCTTCCTCAATGGTGCGAGGGTCAATTGGGAAGGATTCCTCATGGCGGTCTGCGCGAAGTATCATTCCGAAGAGATTTTGAGTTTCATATGACAAATCGCTTTGGACGTCTTTTTCGAGGGAACGGCTGAATGTACGTTCATATGCGGCTTTAATAGCTTTGAGATCCGCATTCGACCGGCTCACTAGCACATCGTTAAGCAACCATTCCTTCGTGCCTATTCCCTTAACCGCTTCACGCGCAGAAGTCACGTCGTGCATCAACGGGCCATCAATAACGGCAAGCAAGCCGTCACGGAAGTAGCCACTCGTTTCGGATTTGACATCCTTGTACAGATCGCGACGAATATAGTTGGCATAGGTCTGGCGAATGGCGGCCATCTGGAGCGCATCAACTTTCGACAGTATTTGAATGAGTGACTTTTCATCTGTTCCAAAGCCCTTCATCGCTTTACGGAGCCCATCGGCCTCGCGGTGGAAATCACCAGGGGCGATTTGGCCGGGGTTGTAGCCCGGGGATGGCTGGGCTGGTGGAGCGCTATGGACTGGCTGTTGTGGATGTTGCGATGGGTAGCCTCCTACTGGGCCACCGCCATATGGCCCCGGTTGAGGACCTGGCGGATATCCTGCACCGCAATGGGGAGGGAATTGTTGTGGGGGCGCTCCATAGGGAGAGTGAGATGGAGGCGACGAGTGGTATCCGGGGCCTGGTGGGGGGTGTCCGTGCGGAGGGTAGCCTGGCTGGCCTGGGGGTGCTACCGGAGGTCGATCATACTGGCCCGGATGTGCAGGAGGCGGCCGATTATATTGACCTGGAGGGGGGCCGCCGTAGCCCGGCTGCTGGGGGTACGGAGGTTGCGGAAAACCCTGAGGGGCGCCGTGGCTAGGATACGGGGGTTCTGTTTAGACGAAAAGAAGGACGGTCAGCTAATTAAGAATGTCTCCAGGAAAATAGTCTGGTGCGATAAGGATACGTACGACTTTGTGGGGTATAAGGCGGATTATACGACATGATCAACGGTTAAAAGCTTCAAAATTTGGGGTGGGGTTGTCTGCATTCCAGAGGGGAGAGGACGGGAGATTATATACGGCAATGACGCCAAGCGGACCCTTCCACCTGTTCGTCATCCATACTTCAAAAGGCAGGCACGAGTGTGGCGCAGTAAGGCTGGGCTGGTGGGGCTGGGGCGGAGACAAGGCACATTCCGATTTGCAGCGAATTTCTAGAAGGTCGACCGGCTGTGCATCTACATCTGCCTACATGCATCTACCACTACCTTAACTCCTGGACAGTTTATGATTTGATAATACCATGATGCAGGCAGCAATCAAATACAAACCCACCACTAATATTCCGTACAATAATGCAGTACGTACATCCCGTCCATCAGATCATCTCAACGTCATCATCTATTTATACATCAATCGTAAGTCGTCATGGCTTTCATCAAGGTAGTTAAACGCTGTAAAAAGGGATTAGGCGATCTCTCCAACAACAAAGACATGTGTCCCCGGGAACAGCCCAGTAGATCCAGCATAACACCCCCAATACCAATCATCGTTGATATTTTCCGCCTCAGTAATTTCCGCGCCACGTGGAAACATCAGCTCGTCTTTGACACCATTCTCAGGATACCACGGCCACAGTGCGTGAACAACAAGGCCAATACCACCATCGGGGGGGAAGCGAGGTGAAGATGACGCGTTCGGTGTGGGAGTGGTAGGCGTGGAAGGTTCAGAGTATGAGTTAGTACGGTCACCGAGGGTACTGGACCATGGGGCTCGGATGCGAGATGCTTTTTTGCGCCGCTCTGCTCCCTCTTTCCAACTCCAGTCGCCAGTTCCGAGTTCAGGGGATGGAACAATACCAGAGCCTGCCACAAATGTTCGTGTTACAGATGGAGAGGCTGGAGGGGAGGAAGGCTGAAGGTGTTCGTCTTTCAGCGCACGGCCGCCCACTAGATCACGGACAATGACCCGTTTCTGGCCCTCTTCATGATCTTCAAATCCAACTACCACCATCCGATGACCTTTCAAGCAGCGCCGCCAGCCGTTATGCCCGTTCTCTTTACGGATTTTTGCCGTTGCCACCAGCTTAAGGTAGCAGTTTGCACAAGTATCATAATCACCCTCGTTGCATTGGAGACAGTGGAAACGCAGAGTGGATGCTGGAATTTGGTTGGCGCAAATGTCGCAATTTGTGGAGAAGGACAGCACTTTCAGTGTCTCAGCTCCAGCAAGAGGAGCAGCGGAGCCGTTGGCTACATCTCCTGGGGCGGCTGGTGTCGCGGGAGTCGAGGGGCTATCTGGCGTAACACGGCATATCGGTAAAAGGGCATGCGTACAGCATTTTCCTTCATTGACACATTTGTTGCAGAAGCCCCAGTCGCCTTCGTTGCACTGGTTGCATTTCCAGAAGCACGTATCTGCTGACGACTGACATATGTCGCAGAAAAGCCCGGTTTGTAATCGTCGGGCGGGGTTTTCGTTGGTAACCTCTCTTCCATCCCGTGTGGTTCGACGGGCGGTGTCGGACGGCCGGTTATACTTTAAAGACAGTAGGATATGTTGTGACTCTTGCGAAGGCATGGCAAGGCCATTGGAAGAAGCATGAATTCTGTCGAGATCTGCCTTTGCAGATACGCCGAATCCAGGCCAGTCTAGACAACCGCGTCCAAGCCGGTAGCACCGCAGGCAAATATGGTAGTCACCATCCTTACATAACCGGCATTTCTTGTGAAGTTCATACTGGATACTTGACCTTCCGCATCTATCGCACGAGATAGACGGTTCAATATAATAGGTTGTCGCTTGAGGACCGTTAGATCTGGAGGATGAGGGCCTGGAGCGTCCTTCTGCCCTGGCAGGACTGTTGGTCTCAGGCGTGAGAGAGGTAGCCGTAGGTGAGTTTGCAAGGTTCTGTTCAGAGCGTAAAGCAAAAGAAGCAGTTCGAGGGCTGCGCACCATTGAAGAAACTGATGTGGGAGAGTCGACAGACTGTCTGGCCGGTCTTTGTCGCCGTAGCTCCCTATCATTACCACCAGCCACCCATATATTAGGAGTAGATTGCTCGGAAGCTGTCGCCCGGCGTGTCCGTGGAGCTAAATCGGCCGCCCTGACCCGAGTAGCCTGGGAGCCCCGAGGACGGTCGGCAATCATGTCGCTAGAAGACCTTGCTGCAGGTCTCAGATTGACCTCTGACGATGAAGCGGAGCTAACAGGAATAGGCGATACTCTCTGACGGCTACCTTGATCGGATAAGCGCCGCTGATGGCCAGAGACACTAGAGCGTGGGACGAGCGGTTCGAGTAAGTATGGCCTTGATACAGGAGGGTGCGCTGGTGAACCTCGAGAACCAGAAGCGGGCTGGGATCTCTGCACTGATTGCGAGCGTGCCCGAGGGCGATTTGATGCGTGCGCCTCTTCCTGTGCACCGTTTCTCTGCTGTGATCGGGAACGCAGTCTATGCCTCCGTCTGTAAGCATCGGCAATGCGTTCACTAAGCTCCTCTTCCTGCGCGGGTCCGAGATTGTCCATATCAATATCGTCCAATAAACCTTCTTCCAGAATTTGACGTAAGATCTCTGCTTGCATGGTTTCGGTATCCGACAAGCTTAGCAACGACCGAAGACTCGACTGGTGTTCTATTTGTCTCGTGCGATCTGAAGCATCGGGCAATGCGCTCCGAGCGTGACGTCGCGCAGCGCGTTCCTCTTCTCGTTGTTGCCGAGATCGACCATCTTCTCTTCGCCTATCCCCATCAGCACTCTCACCTCGACGAGCCCTCGTTGATCGTGCCGACCGATGCTCCCTTGTTCGCGGTCCACTCTCACGCAGACTCAGTTCACGGACCTCTTCCATTAACCTTCGATCCTCATCATCTGACTCAGATGTGCTGTTCCCCGGTGAAGCAGCAGTGGGGAAGACAGGTTGGCCAGGTTTATATCTTTGCGCGATTTCCTCCTTCTCAGCCTCGGGCCTGGCACGATCGGGATTCGCAGTGAGCACCATGTCCAACAACGTAGTGACTGTGGCATTCGGTCTTGTCTCGCGAACGACGGCGCGACATGATGGGCAAGTGAATCGGGCGGAAGAGGATGACCGGTGGCGCGAAGCTTGGACAGAGAACCATTCTTTCAGGCAAGAGCCACAGAAAGTATGGAGACAGTCGAGGAGGGTGAGGGGTTGGTAGAGCAGTTCTGTGCATATCTAAGTAGAATGAGGGGTCAGTAATAGTGTACAGCGATTATCTCCTCAATATTTATGTCATCATAATCCCAGAATGTCTGATCTGCACAGAAGGGAGTTGATGAGAGCGGGCGAGCGATGACTGGGACTCCCCACGCTTTTCAGCCTAATCGAAAATCGAGCCACAGAAAGGGAGGAAAAGAGAAATAGCTAGCACACACATACCGAGCAGATCAGTTCCTTTTCAAGGTCCCCTAAACCAGGGCCCCCGGTAGGTGGTTCAGTTGACATGGGGAGATGAAGCCAACGTCGACAGAAGCGAGGTGTATGAGGGACGGAGTAAACAGCCGGAGGTTTGGTTGGGTTAGTCTTAAGGCTGGTTGTCCCACGGGATCGGCCTTTTCGGCTCGAGTTAAAAACGGACACTAGTGGCTCCACTTAGCTTCAGGTTCTGAAGACCATTAAGAATAGTAACAACATCTTATTGTTATCTTGCGCTTGCGCCATTCTTTCCTTCAGGAAGAGCTATCGTCAGGTGAGTATACAGTACAAGCGACTGTAGAATAATGACGTGCTCAAACGTGCATAGACTAACCGTCTCTTGGTGAGCAGACCCACCCGCCTTTTGGCGCGTTGTTGGAATTCTATGTCCTGGCAATGCTCTGTGCCTGGATTCTACGTCCGGAGCACTCTTTAGTGTAGAATCACCTGTGTAATGTGTACGTTAAAGGCTGCTAGAAAGCTACATGCGCCCTCTGGTCTCGAAAAGCCCGAGAACTACTACTACTATTACTACTGCTGAGGCCCCACAGTGGGTTGTTGGGACTTGTTTCCAATATCTCACATTCCTTACCGGCCATATCCACTTGGCCTAGAGAGCTTTGGACTTGTACTTCGGCGATGTGCTCGGAAGATATGCTATCGTCCCACAATATAGTAATCACATTTTTATAAATTCTCGAGAGTCATCAAATCTTATGTAATGATTGGCGTTTCCAGTCTCCGACTGGGGCGTCAAATGTCATGACTGGCCCACGTGTCTCCCATAGCCTCGCGAAAAATCGAAGGCATGGTGATTTTGCCAAATCTTTCTTTTCTGATAGTCTTAGCGATAGCCTAGCATGCCCGACAAAAGAAAGCAGGTCGTTTTCAAATAGGATGCAAGGACTGGTAACTTGCCGAAAATTGCATAATGATACACACTTTTACCTTCAGAAGATCTACGAGAAACAAGCCTGCGGTGACTTCGAGCAGTCTAATCAAGGGAGGGCGGCCTGGCTGGCATAAAGTGCTTCGGAAAGGCTACTTCATCGCCAGTGGAAGATTTGGGGGTGAAGTCATCACATCGCAGGAGTGGCTCACACAGTCCAACCTGGGGGTCTGCTGACAATGGTTATGCGTGCTGCTAGCATTCAGGATATGAATTGCCCAAGGTGCCAGAAGGAGCTATCTTCGCCAATAGTACAGTACTATTCTTGGTTAGTTTAAGCTCTTAATCCTATCTTCTAATATCGACCGTATGAATGTTGGCTAACAAAGAGTAGCTCACAGCACTGTAGGCCCATGGGCTACAGGTACTACGAAAATTCTGATAAATTAGATCAAACCTCGTCCCCAATCTGTTCGGCTGAGCCCCGCACATTGCATGAAGTCAATACCGAAGAACGGGCTGATGTTAAAATGTCGCATTTCAAATATATTTACTATTTAAGGTCTTGGGGATCAGTGGAGTACTACATGCAGGTTGGGGCATATATCTATCGAAAACTTGTTGATGTCGGAAACAATGATGACCTTCATGTGTTACTGCGTGCACATTTAAAGCACACTCTGAGTTCTCAGCACCTTGACTAGGATCGGGTACCTGAAGCTCTTATGGCCCGGCTTAGGAGCCCACCTTTGAAGTGTCGAGCACGACTGATGGACGGTCAAATGGAACACTCCGGACTGGACGTTAAACAAAATAAGTATAAATCATATCTGCTCCGATGGACGGCTCAAAGAGCGATCGAATGCGCAATACACACCTTTCCCGAATATTTGAATGCGGCATTGCGGGAAAGTGGCAGTGGGCAATTTAAAAGACCGTCATTACAAAGTCACGACCCACGCCATAAACCGTACAGTTGAGCTATTTATCACCAAGTTCTCCATAGAATTGAGCCCATTGGACATAGTTAATTAATGCAAAGAATTAATTGTTAATACACTAACCCGCCCTGGTGCCGCTATCCTACGGCCCTCAGTAAATTCTATCCTGTCTTCTGACTCTCGTACTTCTTGTCCATCACATTTTGCCCCCTAGTAGCATGGCACTCCTGTTTTATATCCACCTTCTCTATCCAATTCCTCAGGATATCGCAATAAATGCCATTAATGCCTCGCTCCGAGTATAAAACCTCGCTGATCCAATCCTACCTCACAACAGTATTCCGATCATGCTGCCTCTCAACACTCTGCCCCGGATTCCCCCACAAAACAGGTATCACAGAACCCATAAAGAAAGAAACCTTCCCATCTCCCATCCTCCTCCGTCTAAGTTCCTCTTCTAACTCACGCCGTCGTTTCGTCCGCGCCTTCCTAGCACGTTTCCTTGCCCTTTTGGCGCTTCGCGAGTGAGCGGTCGATTCTTCTTTTTTCAGGAATAGCGTCTTCAGCCAGTTTAGCATTTTGCGTGGCCTTAAGGCGGCCACGTCTGATGTACCTGATCTAAAGATTTGGGCTGGTTTGAGGTGGTGTTAGTATGGGTTTGACTCTTGAGATCGGGAGGGGGGTTGGGTATTTTACCTCATGGGGTGAGATTTGGGGTTAGGATTGGAGGTATTCTGGTGGCTGGGGGCGAAATGATAGTTCTGGGCTTCTTAGATGTTTGCTATCTGTATGTGGCTTTGTTTTGTGATATGGATGGTGTCTGTGATGCTTATCCTTCAGGCGGCCAGCGGTGGGGGCCAAGAGGCTAAGGCACCGATCGATGTAACAGATTATCCAATCATAGCTACGTGGCCATGTGGCTTGGTCAAGACATGATTCTTATACAATGTATTGCTGATGTGGAGAGGTGACTTTCTTTTTACCGTCTTTATACGGTTTCTGTTTTAAGGATATATACTAGTAATAGGGTAATGTAGGTGATCGGGAAGATGTGACTTATTTTGAGATATATATCTTGCAAGGTTCACTTGGACAAGGGCTAAGTATATATAGTCTCGAGAGAAGAAAGTGTCGATTCAGGTCAGTACAGTCGGACAGTTTACACCTACCTCTAAAGAGCTAGACGCATTTAAAAGCCCTGTATCTTTTCTACACGTTACTAAGTTGGCGAGGGAAAGATCGCAGAATCCTGACTCTAGGGTGTGAATAGATGGTCCTGATATAAGTATTATACTAGTTAGTATCCTTTAGATATAGAGTGGACTCTCTGGGCCCTGCATATCCCTTAGAACTACAGAGATTATATGATCACGTAACGGATTACTCAATCTTATGAAACTGATTTGGTTGAGCGTATGGGTCAGAACTCCCTGACATGGAAATGGAAGGATAACAAAGAAAAGAGGGAGCCCAGTCACGTTGTGCTTTGCATCTTCGACCAACTCTCACAACGTCCAAACAATGTGCGACAAATTTTACCAACTTCGGCAACAAGGTTGAATTTCTTCCATGACCCTTGGCCGTGATGGTGCACTAGGGCTGTGGGATCTGTGATGGGCTTAGAGCCCATGTTGCCATATTTTCCCCTCCCAGGACTGTAAATATATTGTTAGTCAATCTCTCGGTTACCTCTTCCTCTTATAGGGACTCACCTGAAACTAGTAATAGGGAGGATCAACACATCGTCGACTAGCTTAGCCTTTCCTCCATCATGTAAACCAGTCAATGCATTCCATCTCAGCTCAGCTGAGACATTGAGCCATTCCTGAGCAGCGCGAGTGACGGCCTCCGGACCCGTCAAAGTCAAAGGATCAAGGGCCTGTAGCTCAGTACGAGCGGCTGATGTTTGTAATCCGCCGTGGTGACTTGAAATTTTCTGTAATTGGTGAGCCAGGTTCTTGATATATTGCTGTAGGAGAGGGTGGTCTCGTGCCGAGGCGAACGACCACTGAGTTAGCTGAACTGGGTAAGGATACCCCATGCGCCAGCATGTGTGGTCAGTGGGCAGACAATCAGCTTCGATACCGAAAAGTGCCCTGACAGGCTTCATAGAATTATAGACGGAGCTAGTCCCCAGATCCGTCCATGGCCGAACATCCTGTGAAGTGATCCACTGGGCAGGTGACTTGAGTGGCACAGTGTCGAGATCTCCATACTAAAGGCTGGTCAGTTATGACTCGGAGGGGGGTCGATTCGGCACGGTTATGGTAGGACTTACGATCCCGCCAACACATGTAGCGACTGTGATACGAAAGTAGTCTGTTTTCTCAACCATTGATGGCAGCGATACATAATGATCATGGGCCTGAGGCTCAAAGTGATCGATAAACTCCGCCATGCCCTCGTCTTCCCAGAGGAAATACGCCATTTCATCCTCGACCACGAACTGCAGCCATTTTTCGACACTTTGCCGCAAGTCATCTGGCCAAGTATCTATTTGCCGATGACTCCATGTCTGATGGATGATCAAAGGGATTTGGGAATGTGGCATAAAATGGCGTACTTCGCCAATGTCAGTCACTTGGATTGCCAACTGTGCGGCTTCGATAATAGTCCGGGGTTGGGGGTTTCGCTGCACCCAACTTGGCGGCATATACCACACTATAATATATCGATTCAGCCATCATTAGCAAAGAGCACATGAGAAGGAACCATTCATTTGTGGGACTAATACTAATGTGCGGGATGTGTAGTGTATCACTTACCTCCACCATGTCCTTTAAAAGTATGCACGTGTTTCCAAAGCAAAGGGTATCGCTCTTTCAATGAGGATATGGCCGGCACATGGCGATGGTGACTAGAAAAGGCAATGAGGCCGAGCGAAAATATTAGAATTGCCGAGAGCAATGTTAATCGGCGATAGCGGCCGCGAGACACCATTTGGGCGGGTCCTCAACAGTCTTGATCACGCAAGGGGTGAAGACATGGTTTTGAGGGAACGAAGGTTATTCACCGAGACCTACAAAAGAAAACTTGCAGAAATAAGGCAAGGAGAATACAATGCACAGAAAGTGGTAAAACCTCCAGCAGCAGTAATGTTTCTGCAACGGTCTGGAACTTGCAAGTGAGCAAACCAAAAGCTACCAGGCAGCAAAATACAAACAACGGAGGTTGGAACATACCTGCCACTCCAGAAGTGAACACAGTGCGACATATTTTAACTGAGACACGACTCAGTTCGTTGGGAATATATTTTCACCGGGTTGACTATGACTCGATTGGTTAGTTTTAGAAACAGACCGTAAACCAATTTCCAACGGTGAAACAATGAACAGCCATTCTGGAGGATATCACCTAGACTCCTAGGGTTAGAGTAACTTCCCCTATTTATGGCTCCTAGCGGTAGAGCGTTAGCCCGTATTGTCACTGACAAGATTGGCCGCCTTCGTACGTGCTTCGACAGGAAGAATCACTCTTCTGTATCGGGAACAAGAAGGAATCCGATGGCACAGAACCCAATCGATAGTGGAGCGGATGCCAACACCTAGGACATTATCAACCGTCTGATGCTGTGCGCTGCAAGAATAAGGTACCAGAAATTCTCCCATATTGACAGTGATGGCCTCAAATTGAGAACATTGATGAGAGAGTCCTTGGGACCTGTTGATGCAAATGTACGTATGGTCGTTTCTGAAACGAATTGGACAACGTCGCATCTGGCAGTCTCTCGGTGCAAGGGTTCATTGTAGGGCTCGAGCTCGAGGTGTTTTAAAGGGGACTATAGGCGAAGCTCGATCGGAGGCCAACAAACCTATTCAGTACATGCTTGTTATTCTTGGATTCTGAAAAGCACAAGAGCGATGAACTATGCGAATGCGTACCAGAATTGTCCATGCCGAGCATGTATACGGCTCGAAAAAATAGAATGAATACCCATCATTGAGCATCCAGGTAGCGCGACCTTGCCAACAATTTCTCCTTCTCGAGACAATCGCAACTATCCATTTCGATAGCGTTATCTCGGATCCGACAAGTAGGATAACCGTTATGGTTTGGTAGAGCTTCAAGTTGTTACGAGTAAAAGCCAATCCTGCGTGAAAAGTAAATCTTAAGAGAAAGCTAAAAGGATTGGACCGTTGATTCATCAAGCGCTCGAGAAAACTATGTTCCAAGGTTTGAGACTATCCACACAAAGATACCTCGTATTCCCCAGAGCACACCATAGAAAGGTGTATACCCAAGAAGTCCAGAACAACCAATTCTCTCCTATCACAGCCACTCCACAGCATCAAACCATAGACAGACACATAAATCAAACCCTACCGAAACTTACATCTGCAACTCCTCTACATCAGTTTATCTACCCCGCAAGCCAGCCCACCTATCGCAGAGACCTTCCTAAACAACCCTTCTCCACCCAGCTGCTGCAGAGCATAAAGCAAAAAAATGGAGTTTCGTACTAATCGGTAAACGACGGGTACGGGGTATGGGGTAGAGACCTGGGGGCAAGGACAAAGCTTCCCGAGGCGGGGACTTGGACTGATGAGTTGGCAATCTCGACTTGAGCTTACTCGGTTCTGGGATGTGCTGTAGGCTACAGTGATAATAATAATAATAATGATAATGGCGATGGACGTGAGCATGTAAGATGTTACCCCGCGTGGCTGTGTTTGTCACACCCCCTAGTAGTTTCAGGGGGCCAGGCTGGTGAGGGGCTTGGGAATTGGAGGTGACTCGGGTGTATTTGGTGCTTACCAGGAGGAACTTTGACCTACTGAGGTATAGAAGTGCAAAATATTGTCGATATTGTCGATATTGAATCGCACACATTGGAAGGAGGGGGAACATAAACTAGGGGGATAAGATGGAGAGGGGGTTTCAACGCTCGGATCCCCGTTGTCTCATCAGGTGTTCTGCCCACGTACATACCTACCTACCTTGCTCACCGTAGCTACTTTTGACCCCGAGTCAGATAACGTCCGTGCGAGCTACACCCCCGGTCCAGTGGCAGGCACGGCCTTTGGGGATCCGGGCTAATAGGAATCGGGGGACCGCGCTGTCTATCGGGCGGGGAGTGAGGAGATGGCCTGAAGATAAGGGTTCATGTGAGCAGTTGAGGTCTGGGCGGTGTTTGTTTGTTGTTAAGTGAATGTGTAGTGAGATTTATTAGGAGAAAGGTCTTGCCATGCATTGATTTGTTCGCTGTGGCTGGTTAACTATTTAGGGTTACATTATCAGAAATTTAAGATGCATAGTACAATTACGAGGTAATTCCTGGTGGGGCCCGCCGCTATAGCTTCATGCCAACCAAGACTGGCTTACTCAGTATGTACTGTGTCGCTTGCTCCTAAGGCGACCTTCGGAAACAGATGGCCGGCGTTGTTGTTTCAATAGGCGAAAGCGAGCTACGGGTTCATAACCCGACACGGACAGCCGTAGATGTCCACGGTGTAAATCCGGATGCTAAGGCTTTGGCGCCTATCTGAGACCCTAGCGCTGTCTATGCGTAGACATACGTACTCGTAGTAGATTTTAGTGTACTTGGGGCCGCACTTTGGAGCAAGCTTTAACTTCACTAAATGGGGCCGTTACGCCACCTCTGGGTACCTTGGCCGATGAATGGCTGGCTGGTGAGCTTGCACGGACGTCTGAGCCCTAAGGTATACATTAGTAGATTCTACTCTTCGTTTACTTTTAGATACACTTTGCAACAACACGGGTTCTTCCGGTGATGATATGCACTATTTCCCCTCATGGGTACTGGGTTCCCTGTTCGACGACAGACATTGTGAACATTCAATGAGTTTCCCTATCGCAGACCTTTTATTTTAGCAAGGTTAGAGGCTAAGGACGTTGATAGACAGATAGCGTTCCCCTCAAAGGCACTGCGTCTCCGCATGTGTGGTCGCAACCCTCATGACCAGGTCAAGGCCGATCGAGACCATCGTTTGCGAACTGAATAGAGCGTTCTGGGTTCAATTTCGTGATATTTCTGTCACAAAAGATCAATGCCACACCGAGGCTATCGCTTGTCCAGCAGTTGTCAGGAGCCACGATCGGAAGGTTATTCTTAACGTCCACTCTGTAAATGCTTCATGGTTGAGAGAAGTCAATCTGATATCGAGCTATGTGTTAAGGAGGTTTGTCAGCACATTCTCCGCAGCAAATCCCTTATCAACAATCCCCACGGGGCATTTTGACGCAAGTATGAGAGAGCGCTCCACCTCAAGTTCGGGACCTATTGCTGTCCCGACAGGACTAGAAACCCCTCCGCTCAATGCGTGGGGGATTGACTCTACATACACCGACCCATCCACAAAGTGCTTACCGCTAAGGACTTAGTAGCAAAGGATGCGATCGCGTGCTTGAGAAAAGATCCTAAGGCTGTCAAGTTGAACAAACAGGAGTCTGTTTGAAACTCTCCAGGAAGGACGTGCGCATCACGGAAAAAAATTCTCACCGCCGCGCTCAGGTATTCCTGGCAGTTAGTGATGGCAACTGGAACAGACAAGAAAACTCTAACGGCCATATAATTTTTTGGGCAATACGGGAGACAGACTTCCGGAAAGACGGGTCTCGAACACAGCCGTATCTGTCGATCAAAGGGCGAGCGTTCGAAATTTTGATTAATTGTCGCCGATTACCCGCTCGGGCCCCAAGTCTCCGGTGACGGACCGCATGCAGACGGCGTACGAACTAATGAGGCGTACGGCGTAGGTACTCCTTAGAAGTCAAAGTAGACTAGAAATGGGGCCGGCAAGTAGCGCTTTGAACGACAGGGGTGTCAATCATAATCTTGGCTGTTGATCGAAAGTTGATGTTCAGACTTATTCGGGTTCATAGAGTCTAGTTTCCAAACAAGAAGTGCATTAGAAACTAAATTCTGCGACGTGCTATAGTGTAAAGTTATTAATAATATTATTATATATTTATGTAATTTTTCTTTGGCTGGCGGTGCGTCCAGTCAGGGGACTGAAATGGTTGACCTCAAACTTGTTTGAATTTCCCCAGTTTGCGCGATAGACGGTCAAAAGTGTACTGAAATCCGTGAAGATCTTTCATGGTTTAGATAACCGAGTCGATCCTGAATTCTATCTTGGTCACACTCTCGTGGACCTTCTCTCTCATCTGCAATAAATGTCACTGTTAATTGCGCAGACGATCGGTATCGGAGGTTCGGAAGGAAACCAGAATCTTTAAGGGCCAATCCGCTGCCGAGTCGGAGAGCAACGTTACCTAACCTTACTAAGATACCTTTCCGACACCTATAAAACTATTATTGATAGGGTTTGAGTATATATTAATTACTCGAGATATCCGCGACGCCAGTGAAGATTAAAATTCGACCACCTTCGCAAAGGTTGGTGCGAAGCACTGCTGTGAAACCTGGGCTATAGGATTCATCCATTACTGTAAAGCATCAGTTACTCTGCAGATAGAAAGAGAATAAATTACAATTTATGTGCACAGACGGCGCATAGTGAGCTTAGGATGAGATTTTAGATCGCGACCCTTGTAGGCCCAGGGGTAGCAAAGCTATACTCCGTATACTAGTGTTGATAGTAGGTACCTTGGGATGCCAATGGACCGGGGCAGAGGTCTAGATGGTGGAATACTATAGTGGGTACCGAAAGGATGCATGCAATCCAACGTTACACAGACCCAATGATAAGGCAGTGGATATAAAATTCTTAGACAAAGAAATTGGCGAACAAATTTTTTCCCAGGTATACCCAGAATGTTGGTTGTATACCCCCTCCATCCAGAGTACTCTTACAACTCGCCACTATGTATGCACTGCTTGCATGAGTAGACGACTTAACTTCCTATCAGCATCAATGGAAAATATTTATCTTGTACGACAGAAGGTAAATCACCCAATTGTGTATCAACAGCTCTCGTCTACAGTATATGCCGTGAACGGCAATTAGGGACCCTTCCGACCAGTTAAATGCCTATCCGGGAGTCGTGCCAAGACCGGACCGCGTGGGACCGGTGGCTCGTTCAAGGAAGAAATTTTTCTTGTGTACACTGCATGCACGGACGTCAGTCAAACGCGAGTGAAGAAAGGGAAAAAGTCAAGGGAAAAAAAAAGGCCAGAGGAAAAACAAATACAAATGAGAGGACTGAGCTCGGAATCAAATCCTTGGGAAAGAACATCTGATGTCATGATTGCACGTTCCAAGGAAATAACTTGTTGGGAGGACGGCGCTAGCCTCTTAGTGGATTTTGTCAAGGGAATCAAGGTTCGAGAATGAATATGAATTTAGTCGACTACGTTATGTACCTCAATTGAGTGGGTGTCAACTCCAGGAGGACTGATTCAGACCTTCCCGTCAGATTGAGGTGTAATGATGGTGACATTTGAACCAAAAGTCACTCACCGAGTGTCGCAAAGGGGAAGAAGGAGTTTAATTTTACCAATACCAGAGTGCACGATAATTGCTTTGCATGCTGTACGTCAGGAGATTCGAGACTGCATCTGCATAACATTCATAGGGACATGTCTTTATACACTACTGACTAGTGTGTCAAAGCAAGGGGAGCAATCAAAGTCCTAATATAAGTGAAGTAACAATATTCTCCTAGTCTCAGACCATCGACTCTATCTAGACCGTTGAGGGCCATCGCGAGTGAGCATGCGTGGGTTTGATTGGTCGCTCCTGATAACGATACCGGCGCTAAATTGGGTTCTGGAGAATGCAGGCTAAAGAGGGGGGGTGGAGAACTGATAGGACATTGACATACTTTAGGGTGCGGTGACTAAAATTGAGGGCAAAATGTATCGCACGTCAGGCCCCATATACTGCTAAATACTTTGGTCCCAACCAAAAATTGACCCGCCACCGTCGCAAACAGCAAGACAACATTTCCCAGGTAACCCTTCTTACCTACCCCCTTATCAATGGAACATATATTATATAAGCCACCTCAAGTTAGGGGTATCCCAAGATCAGGGAAGAAGAGTAAACCACATCCCATTATGATGTACAGTCGAAGAAGATTAAGAATTCAACCAGGTGAGTCGGATATGTATCGCGACATCATTTACAAACTAGACCTGCAGGGAGACACGTATTCCTTGATTTAGGACATTCCTGGGCAGTGACGCTAGTGGACGTCCGACCTCCTCGGAGACATGCAGACCGATGGATCTTGTCAGGGTGCTAAGTACTGCTCATCGTATGTAAATATACCTGCATGCATACACACATCCACTCCCCGCCATTGAGAAGGCCCTATTCATTACAGAGATGCAGCCTTGAAGATCACCTGCCCTCCCATTGACAACCACATGCACATACTGACAGATAGACTGACATGCATCATCAGCACAAACGGCATCCGATCGCAAGGGTTTTGCGAAATGCCAGCATGGGCAAGACAATGCGATATCGGGGATGACGGGTAAAAGAAAGCTCAAATCATACAGTGGGTGGGTGTATAATTATTATAAAACATATGAAGTAGATATACTTCCGATTAGATCCCTTAAGATTTGCCACAGCGCAAGCCACCATGAAACTGTGACTAAAGGAATATTAGACGGCGGTCTGGCCGATGGGAGATCGTGGGGGCAAATCAAATGTCGTGAGAATCTGGAACTATAACCTGAGCGTCCGGTACCCTCCATTTACTTGGAGCTCTTCCCTTCGACCCACTGGGTCGGAACGCACTGACTGGTCTGTTGGGGGATCGTCCCACTGTCCCAGACCGTTCGATCGCCTATTTTAAGTTGGTGTATTACCGCTAATACCACGTCCTCGTCCTGTCGTTATCTATTGGTTTTGGCCGGTTTCCGGGTACGGCGGCAAACCTTTAGCCTTAGGCTACGAACTTATCACCTTGTATAGTAACGGTCACGGTGGAAAAGTAAAAATAACACTAAGAATTAAAAACTAAGAAAAAAAAAAAAAAGAGCACTAAAAGTGGATTGCTTGAGTAACCGATTGAATATCCTTTTTGCCATCAAGGGGTTGATAAAAATTGAAAAATTTAAAAAACCACTAAAGATAGAAGAAAAGAAATCGCCATGGAAGATTAATTCGAAGGAAAGCAAAAGAAAAACGAAAAAAGAAAAAAATCCTTGTCTGTCTTAACTTAATTTCATTTTTCGCCCCTCTTGACTATTAGGAACAGTAACAGTCAAAAAATCCAAAATTCTCCGGTTATTAGGTTTCTTATCAACGATCATCTCATTGCCTTGATATATTGTGTACTGCGGCTCCGTCTCCGGTCCCCATTCTCCTCTCATCATCATCTCCACATCTCCCATATATTTCCTTTCTCCCTCCATGATTGATCATCCCATCTTTCTCTTTCAACGTCGGGGTTGAGTCTTACTAATTCCCCCTTCTCATTCTTGTTTTCCCTCCCCTTTTCTTGCGACTTGAAACGCAATTGCTTCACTGGAATTATCTTACGTTTTCTTTTTTCTTTTTTCTTTTTTTTTTTTTTTTTTGTTTCATCTCACTAGATGTCGAGCTTTCAAGGTATGTGCACATCTGTTCATCGAATCGTGATGCGATCTCCTATGGCACCATTCCCCTTGTCATGCCACAACGATAGTTACGTCGGTGATTTTCTCGAATCCCGTTCTTTGCAAGTCCTTTTGTATCACCTCAGGGAGGGATAGGGTGTTGTGATACGCTCGCCTTTGCCTCCATTTCCCGAGTACGGAACTGATGTCCAACGCTCCTTCTTGTGGTTTCTTATTCACCATTTCTTTCACAATTTTCCTCCGGGCCGTGTGCAGACCTTCCTTGAACACCGCAGTTCTACTCTGGTTCCAATCCACTGTCCCTGTACGACTTGACTATATGTAAATCTGTCGCCACCCTTGTGCTCAGCTTCAACCTCATGCTTCAGCATTGCTGTCCACTACAACACACTGTACTAACTCATCCAAAAGATCGTATTGACGGGGCCAGCTTGTATAAGATCCTCGTCTCTTAATATCCACAACCTTAAGAGAAGCCAGAGTTTCCCTGTTACTCTATTAGATCGCTTTCTGTGTTTGATCGCACAAATCCGGCCGGATGCCATACACTGCGCCGCTCAAGTCGTCGCCTTTCGCGCAACATATTGAGAACATTGAACCAGAGTCTCAGTCCTGTCCCACGTCACCTACCTTGGTTGACCCGCCGGCGGGACGACCACGCCTGTCTCGGTCTTACTCTTCGACGGCTTATGTACGCAGACACCGCAGAAGCCCATCAACAAGCAAATCGGTCTCACTCCCAGCCCAAGAGAATGTACGGAAGTCCAAGCAGACAATAGATTCTCATGCCACCATCAGGCAATCACCACCCCCACGAAGTGACGCTCTTATCCCTCCTGGGGCGATGATCTCTCCTCCAGAGTCTGCCCCAAACTCTAGTGATGAAGAATCCCATTACGGTCATAAGGATGGGCTTCGCCTGCAGGAGTTGGAGCTAGCCGTGAGGTCTATCGAGCAAAGGCGCGTTTCTTCTCCGGAGCGAGAAACCCAAGAGAGGAAACCATCGTCTAGCGTAACGCAACTAACTAATCATACTAAGAAGCAACCTCATCCACCTCTTTCTAAGGAAGCGCGCAAGATTTCTCATTCACGCTCGATCACGGAGCACGCCATCGACCTAAAGCAAGAAGAGGCAGTGACGAGCTCCCCCGATGAGAGCGATGGAGATGATGACCCACGGGCGAAACATCCCATGGTGCGTAAGAAGTCGGGGGAGCTTGTTAGACCAGCTCTTCGTCCGCCTTCGGCACGACGGCGCCCATCGAGCATGCCTGGGACGCCAACCTATGCTAAGGCCGTGCATTTTGATGCCCAGCTGGAGCACATTCGCCACTTTTTGCAGTTGGATAAGCCCCAGGCTGTGAGTGCCGGTGGATCTCCAGTAGACGACTACGAATCTGAAGCAGGTTTTCCGTTCAGCAAGGATCAGCCGGAAATGACTTCCTATGAATGGGATATTAGACTCCCAAATTTCCCCAGGGATGTTTCAACCCGAGCTCATCAGAGAGTTCGGCTTGAACGCTTGTTTTTGTCGCCAGACAAGAACACTTTAGTTGGTGTGGTGGCGGTCGCTAATCTAGCCTTCCACAAACATGTCGCAGCTCGTTTCACGTTCGATCAATGGAAGACGATATCCGAGGTTATTGCAGAATACAGTGACGACGTTCGTCGTAAGCAGATTCATGATGGATACGACCGATTTTGCTTCAGTATCAAGCTGGACGAGCAGGCAAACCTAGAAAAGAAGACTATGTTCCTTTGCGTTCGTTATTACGTCAATGGACAGGAATTCTGGGATAACAACCGGGCAATGAACTACCAGATTACCTTCCTTAAGGTTCCTACATCGAAGTCGGACTCTCATAGTCTACCTGTCAAGCCGATTGCAGTATCTCGCGCCCCTCTTCCTCGGAGTAAGACCTTCGCTGGCTCTAGCGCCAACAACCAAGGAAAGTCTCAGTCATTCGATGACCTCTCGAGTTTGAACGACTATCTTTCCTTTGGCCGCAACACCCGAGGTGCTAAAGATCGGCCTTCCTATGGAATTAGATCACCTGATGACGATGCGGTGGCTCCCGTGCGTCGTGACAAGCAGTCTTCCCAGATATTTGGTAGTCGTTATGACTTCGAAACGTCTTTGAATGCTGCGATGCGCACCAAGTCAGCGCATGACCGGACCACACTCACTGCTCGGGCAAAGTCTGAAGTCTCCCCGCCAGGGGGTGGGAAGTACAGCCCTGTCAAGGGAAGAGGGGCGATTGTCGACCGGCCTCTGGGCGATAGTCATTCACAGTCAAGGATCCAACCTCAGGCCGAACAATCGAAACCGTCCTCTTTATTGTCAAGCAAGCCCCATCGAGAGTCCTCGGTGTATAAGGAGCTTGTTGACCGATATTGTTTCTTCGGTTCCTCGAACTCTTCCCACAACACTCGCCCCATGCCAATCTCGGATAAGTCTTCCCCTCATGCCACACAGACGTCTTCTTCTCAATCTTCACCAACAGCGTCGCCTAAGATGGACGCAGCTACTGGTGGTAGCTCCCGGAATTCTTCACCCACTCCACACAGCTATCCATATATCGAGCCCATGCAAAGCAGTTTCCTAAAGGAAACACAAAGACCAGCAGTTATTCATGGATGAATCAACCTGCACCCTCATAGCGAATTATATTTCGCCTTACACGTATGACAAGTTTGACGTTTCTAAGATAACATCTACTACTATCCAGCAACATACTGCCTCCGGTCATCAGACACGAGAATGATTGTTCATCTTCTCTCCGAAGTTTATTCTTACGATGTATCGTGCAGTATACGACGTGCCATTTCTATTGCAACCCTTAATTTGACTTTTGTGATACCTTTTTTTTTTGTTCTGGTTGTGCCTTTTTCACCGTGTTGAAGCTCGAAGTATGGCTTTGGCGATGGTAATAAACCGCGGGCCTTCACTTTTTCCGCTTCATTTCTTCCGGTGAAGGGGCACAAAAGCCATGATCACATGGCGTTGGTACCTCGATATGTATGCACTCGCCCTGTCAGTTGTCTCTGCTTTCATTTTATCTTGTTCTTATTTTTTCCTCGTCATGATCATGAAGTTATGTTTCTCTAGTAATTTTATTTGTTGGTCGGCAGCATCTATTGAGAGCGTTTTCTACGACACGGCATCTGGACGAGGATGTCGTTAAAAGAAGTTCGATTGCATTCAGCATGTTGTTAATTATCATTTTTTCGACTTGAGCGTTGTACGGAGTTTGATCGCACATTTTCGTCCAACTCCCCTCCCAAGTTCCTTTCCCTTTTCTTTTTCTCAAGGCGTCTTGGTATGGTGTGTGATAGTGGGAGGATGTATGACAGATACAATACAGGTTTACAACCAAGTTAAAGGATGGTTTTGACATGAGCTTTAAATTCTCGACGATCTCTGACTCTACTACGGGTGGTACAGGGTTAATCCAACATAACATGACTAGACAGTTCAACCTCCAGATTTTGAAAAAGGACACATGGCCCGGTAATTGTTGGCCGTGGCGCGTCCTCACTCGAGTAGGTATGTAGGCGACCGCAAGGAGAATGTCAGGTATGAACACTTAGGTTTGTTCATCCCCAGAGTCCAGTCGTAGGTATGATGAATTAGAGAGTTACAAGTATTTCTCTAAATATTGCAAATACATATAATTGTTGTTTTGCCTTGCTTTGGTGGAGAATCATGAGTACAGGACGAACCATACCATCCATCCATTTGATGAGGGTGAGATATCCAATGCCATGATCACGTGATAAGTGGCCCGCCCCTCGGGGTCCGCGTTCCAGCGGCTGATGCGCCAACAACGAACGCCCAAAAACACTGGCTTGAAAGCGGTCGTTCATAACGCCCTTTTTCACCCCCGCTACCCGCCAATCAACTCGCTGCGTTGCTTTTACATCCCCCTACGATTAGTCATTAACCCTGTGGGAAATTCTCAGACGAAATCACCCTTTCCCTTGCCGCCCGCCCGGAAAAGCTATATAAGCTATAGCCCCTCTCCTTACAAAGCCTTTCCTGACGCTCTTTTTTCCCCTTCTTCTTGCACCTCTGATTTCAGCAACCGGCCCGCAACGCGTCGCGTCTATCGTCCTGCAACCCACCGTTTCCATCTATATCTCATCGATATCCATCTCTTTCATCATATTTGAACTTCACACAACATGTCTGGGCGTAAGTACTTTCTTGTCGTTCTCTCTTGGTCGTCGACAACCCCCTCAGCGTCGTCGACATTCAAGTTGATGGTGCACCCCTAATGGCACGTGATGTCATGTGGAGGCCTGAGGCATACAGTGCCTTGCATCCAGCACCCAATCGTCCTCTAGTTTTCCATGGACATTCCCTAGCCTACTCTACACCGATCTGTCGTCAACTCTTGCTGACATTCATTTTCTTCAGGTGGCAAAGGTGGTAAGGGTCTCGGAAAGGGTGGCGCCAAGCGTCACCGCAAGATCTTGCGTGACAACATCCAGGGTATCACCAAGCCCGCCATCCGTCGTCTCGCTCGCCGTGGTGGTGTCAAGCGTATCTCCGCCATGATCTACGAGGAGACCCGTGGTGTTCTCAAGTCCTTCCTCGAGTCCGTCATTCGTGATGCCGTTACCTACACCGAGCACGCCAAGCGTAAGACCGTCACCTCGCTGGACGTGGTCTACGCCCTCAAGCGCCAGGGCCGTACCCTCTACGGTTTCGGTGGCTAAATGCCTCGCCCTCGAGTCGTTTTTGTTTCGTTCCTCGTCCGACGTATAATAGCGGCTGTCGTCACACGACCGATTTTCGCTGGCTCGAATGGACCGAGGTGCTGAGCGCTTTACGGTGTGATACTTGTTTCTCAATCAGTTTTTCTTACGGAATCTGCATTATGATTACCACTGGGTACGGGGTTTTGGGACGGTCGGTTTTGTTTTTTATCCAGAAGGATGGTATTTGTCGGGCTTGGTACGGTTTCGTTTGGAGGGAGCAATGGGTTGAACTTTTTGTAGACTCATTGGAATAGCAATCTAACTACCTAGTAACATATACTTCTGATTCCAATCTCGTAGACAGAAATAATATATGAGGTTCACAGTTGCGTCCAGGATCACATGCCGCGACCGTTGCATGCACGGGCCACACGTGAGCATGACGTTATCGCCAATCCAGGGCTTTGAACCTCGGCCGATGTCCAACAAGACCTCTGCATACTAATCATCTGGACATTGCATGATAACGATTCGATTCATTTCTACTTCATATCTATTCGATATGAGCCCATACTCGGCTGCGCTATATTCAATTTTGATCCCACAATCCATGACCTGAACACCATCGTCAACCTTTCCATGTACTCCGCATAATTCCCCACTTTGACTACAGCTTTCCCCAGCTGGACTGAATCCTGACACTGCAATTTTTCCTGGACAAAATGCCCGAGTACTCGGTGTCATATAATCCCGAGTTGGTATGCTGACACCGGCGTTGTTCACTTCGTAGGGGATCTCTTTTTCTAAACACCGATTGGACTACAGGATACCTACTCCCTTTACCAGCGATACGAAGAACCCCGACCGAACAAAGACTGGAAAACAGCCGCCCTCCGTGGCCCAGCTCTTCCAGCTCTTGGGAATGCAGCAGCTGGTGCCGTGGGAGCGGCTATATCGAATGTCGCTACGTACCCGCTGAGTCTTATCATTGCCCGACTGCAAACACAGAACCAACGCAACCCCAAAAAAACAGCGAACACTAAGGCCAAGGGTGAAGGGGAGAAGACCGAAGGTCAGGACAAAGACACGGAAAACAGTAATGAAGAAGAGGAGGAAGAATATGCTGGCATTCTCGACGCAGCACGCAAAATCTATGCCAAAGAAGGACTTGGAAACTTGTACACCGGTCTTGCTCAAGACACAATCAAAACCGTAGCCGACTCGTTCCTGTTCTTCCTGGCGTACGGATTCTTCAGACAACGGAGGATTAACGCCCGATATGGTCCCGCCCGGAAAGGCGGGAAGCAGGTCGTTCTACCTATATTGGACGAACTAGCTGTCGGTGTTTTAGCGGGCGCGTTTGCGAAACTGTTCACAACACCGTTGGCTAATATCGTGGCGCGGAAGCAGACCTCGAAGTCTTCGGCCAGCACTAGAGATATTGCTGCTCGTATTCGAGCCGAGAAGGGGATCAAAGGTTTCTGGTCGGGGTACTCGGCTTCACTTATCCTTACGCTGAATCCGTCCATTACATTCTTCCTAAATGAGTTCTTAAAATATAGCCTTTTCCCACGGGATAAGCGCGGAAAGCCATCCGCGGCTGCTACCTTCCTGTTTGCTGCTATCAGCAAGTCGGCTGCGTCGTCAATCACGTATCCGATTTCTATGGCTAAGACTCGAGCGCAAGTCACTGGCCCGAGCATCGCCCCTTCAACTAATAATGGGGGAAAAGATGACTCCGATGATGGACTGTCATTGATGCCACCCATCATATCCAATGTGGTTAGTATAGCCCGTACGGAAGGCATTCAAGCTCTCTACGCAGGCCTGCCAGCAGAAGTACTCAAAGGCTTCTTCTCCCACGGGTTCACCATGCTCGCAAAGGACGCAGTATACTCCATCATTGTACAGAGCTACTATCTTCTCCTCATTGCTTTGCGACGTTACCCTACACCAGATGAATTGATTGAACGAGCCCGCCAACAAGCTGAGGAATGGGCCGAAGCTGCCAGGGAAGGTGCCCGCGACCTCGCAGAGAAAGTCAAGGATACGGATTCCAGCGTCCTGGATCACAATGCGGGCAATGTAGCTGTCGACATGAGTTCTAGCGGCCCCGTACCCCCAACACTAGACCTGCCGGAGGGAAACGAGACAGCAGAGTTGGTGGGAGACTATGTGGAAGATGAAGCGACTGAGTGGAGGAGCTTATACCATTGGTTCTGGGAGAAGGAGAGGTATGGCAGGGAGTAGCTCCATCCCGTATCTGAATTTCTTGTGCATGTTGATGACGTTCAGCGAGAGTGTAGATGTTTTGACTGTCGATTCTGTGTAAAATGCGTGTTCAAGGCATTGTGTTCTTATATTAGTTTTCTCGATGTCACAGTAATAATAGCATGAAATAGCAACATGGAATTATACAGTAATTGCGTCTACCGTGTATGAGGTATTTCTTTTGTCCCTCGTAGTCTGTGTGATTCATCAAGTTATCCATATACGCTTACTCGGTACAATGAATCTCGCTTTGTACAGTACTGTATTATTATCATGCTCATCCCTGCTCCAGGCAGTTCAGTAAGGAAAAAGAAGCGTTACATCAAACCAAGAACAGGAACGCAAAACACTTTCGGCCCCTCATGAAGACTATACAAAAACAGGAGGTAAAGATGCTAGACGAAGAAATCAATCATATAGGTGTTCAGACAACCTCCAGGTATGCAAGCAGAACAAACAGTCCCCAGACAGAAGAACAATATGCACACACGCAAAATCTTCGAAGCCCGTAAACCATCTACGTCTCAAAGAGCACCAGAACGTAAAACAAAACAGGACAAGAAAAGGTATCATAACAATCTGTTTTTGTCTTCCTCTGACCGTTGCCGGTATGCGTAGTAAATTATCGGTAATATTCGTGACAACTGAAACCCTGTCATATCGGTTCGTAGAATATTAATGAATAGAATAGTTGTTTCATTTCATAAATCGTGAGTTCGTCGTTATTTATCATGAGGTTTCATGAGTAGCAAGCATTGCTGTCTAAACGCTTGCTGTTCTGCGTTTCTCGCTCGGCTTCTGTGCATATGCGATCAAGAGGCGAAACCCGGTGCCTCGCTTCTGGCATTCGCGGAGTACTTTCTTATCAGACCAGATGCTGAGGCCTGCGTCACCGTTCGCCAGGACGGGTATCTCGTAGCATCTTGTGTACCACCAACGACCGACTCTGGCGACGATTTTCCGGATTGATTCGTCGTTGGAAGGGGAAGGGAACGGGTCTGAAAGGAGATCTCCGAGGGATAGGTCGGTGTCGCTGGAGGATGTTTTGCTATGGGCTTTTGTCTGGGCGCCTATCGATGAGTTGGAGGGGTGTGACAGTGCGGATGAGGAGGTGGCTGTCACCGCTAATGTGGAAGGATTGGAGGATGATGTGGATGAGGACGAGGCTGATGATCTTACGATCATCCCTGCGACTGGAATCCGTACCATACAGCGTCGTAGATTGTCGAACCCGTGTCGTCCCAGGAGGCGTTGTATGCTGTCGCTTGAAGGCTTGAGGCTAATACTGGAGTCTGTTAGGTAGGTCCTCTCCTTGAGATTTCTGACAGCCTTTCGGGTGCGAATTCCCATGTTCACCATGTCGAGATCGAGTAGACTCATCTCCATGTAGCCCCCAGGGCGCAGCACACGCTTGCACTCTGAGATGATATTATCTTGAACATGTTCAGAGCATGCTGCGGGAAAACGCAGAACAGTCACTGTGAAGTATCGTTTAGGAAACGGGAACCGATCCTCAAGGCTTGCATGGTGGATAGTATGGTGATTGGATGGCGGCTGCCAGGCGTCTGGATGTTTGGATGCCGTCGGAGTCGGTGCGTCGTTCAGCTTGTACACCTCCGCATTAGGATATGTCAAAGCACAGTAAAACGACCAGTCATCGTTTCCTAGCCCATCAACTACGAGGATCCGCTCTTCCTCTCCGTTTTTGATGTGATTATGAGCGGGGCTGAATAGAACCCTTCCGAAGGACAACCATCGACTAGTCATGAGTGATCCCGATCTTATGTTAGTTTGCGCTGTCGGCCCTTCCCGATCACGCTCAGCGATATCGAACAAAATTGTATTTCGCTGCCGACAGGTTTCGAAACTTGGTGAAGGATTCAAAGAAGGCGAGGTGAGAAAGCTGGACTGCTGCTCAATGGACAGGGATGGAGTCGACACATTGTGTTGGTCCCCCCCATGCAGATTCTCTGCACTTCCATCATGGTGGTAGCAGGCGATTATGTCACTAAACGAGGGCTGGCTAGAAAGCACAAGTGACGAGTGTAGAGTTGGGGCAATCTTAGATCGCCTCAGGTGGAAAGACCCGGTGCTAGAAGTTGGAGATGCCGGGGTGAGTGCTACAGCGGGGTTATCAACAGCTGTGGGGAAGGCCTGGCGATCGGAGAGTCCGTTGAGTTCAGCTTGAAGAGCTCTACTTGCCATAGCGGCCAGTTCAAACTTCTCATCCGCCTCCGGACCACCTGGACAAAGAGCCCTAGCAGTTTCAGGAGAGAGAACATGGTCAATGAGGTCATCATATTCTCCCCACACTTCATCTTCATTTAAAGCAGACTCAGGCTCCGGAATAACAGCTGTGACTGCTGCTAGGCTCTCAGAGCCACTTGAACTTGTTATGGTCGTCGTTGAATCCTTTCTGGGGTAGAATGTCAAGAATTGGTCCGAGGAGTAAGTTCCAGTGATAAAGTCCAAGACACTACGGCTCATAGGGTCGCCGAATGGTTGAGTGAAATCAAAGGCAAAGCTTGACGGATTCCCATGATACGTCCCTGTTTGAGCTTCCAGTGTGGGTAAGCCCGGCGGCGAGAAGTCAGATTGCTTAGTCGTTACGGGGGCTGCGATCGAAGGCGAATCGGCCATACTGAATGGCCTCGAGAAGGATTGCAAGGCTGGTCGGTGCTGCCTGTCCCTTCTCGAGACTACACGAGGAATCCGACCGACCGATGCGAGGCGTGTTGTGCGCTGCTCTTCCGGGGATTCTGGTAGATTTTGGGAGCTGGGAGGCACCTGATCCTTATTGAAGTAGACCTTCGTAGAAGCCTTGAATTCACCGTTCAACTTAGGAGGGGACGGTAGCAAGATAGATTCGCTGGGCTTCCTAACTTTTAAGGCCGCTGGGATCTCCACCGGAGTATCAATCTTTTCTTCCTCGGTTGGTGGTGAATCCTCAACATTCCGTATAATATTTTCCAAGGTATCAGAGTCAGCATCAACCAAAGCATAATGCGCAATAGGCCGGCGAACTGCTGCTGCTGGCGATACCGTAGCTTGGACACGATGGGGAGGTGGAAGTGGAGTTTCACGCTCGGCATATTTCGTATCACGGCTTTTCTGGAAAAAGTTCCATTTGAGACCTAATCCTTTCTTAGGTGACTTATTTGACTGGCTCATCGCTCCGTTTGTCTTCAAAGTCAAAGAATTGGGTGAACTCCTAACATCTGGGCGGGATTGCCCAGAGCCAGTTGAACGAGGTTTTGGTTTCACAGAATCGACATTCGAACTTGAGATTGGCTTCTCCATGTTTTCAGTATTGCGGGCCTTTGACTGGTGAGTAGATGCGGGGGCTGCCCGCACATTCCTTTCTGGTTTACTTTCCTGACCGAGCTTTTCGAGCTTGCCAATGGTATCTGTCGAAGACGTCAATGTCTCGGTGGAGTAGCCGTAGGGCTTTGGGGTTGCGGCCTTCTGGGATAGGTGCGTTACAGAGCTTGTACTAAGACCACTTGAGATTTGCTCACTCTGTGTTCGAGCCAATGTCGCACCGTCAACACCTCCACCATTGATAAAGACAGGCTCGAGACGATCAAGCAAGAAGTCATCTAGTTCCATATCTGGGCGACTGTTCATGCTTCCTTTACTAGAAATCGATCTAGATGCACTTCTCACTGTGCTAGTTGATCTTGTCCTAGACCCGCTACTGGTGACGCTTGTCCTTCGACCTCGTTGTGCGTACTTGCCGTATCCTTCGTGCCCTGTTCCCGCAGACGGACCTTTTCGAGCCGTGCGACTTCCTTCAGACAAATGTGTTTCCAATTCAGGCTTGGGCGTTTTGGTGAACAGCCCAAATCTTCGACTCTTGGATGGGCTTGTTGATGTCTGAGGCGTCTGCCGCGACTTCGTTTCTCTTCTTGAGGCCCGGGGGCTTTTCCTTGAGAGCTCAGGTGACAGACGGGAAGGCACTTGAGAAGAACTCCTTGACTGTAGTGAATCCACTGAAGTTGACGCCGATGGAACAGAGCCTAGCGGAATTCGCTCAGACGTAAATGAACTTTCCACTGATGGGCGTCTTTTGTGGCTTGTCACTATATCAGGTGACAGGTTACTTCGGACAACGGGTGATGGCTCCACCTGCAACCGATGTGTTCCCTCTCTACTTGGCCGTGCTGGTATGTGCGTAGCATTACCTTCAGTTTCCTGGGCCCCTTTTGCTTTAGTACTCTCAGGTGATCGAACAGCTTGGGAGTTCTCTTGGCTTAAGGAGGCTGACTCTGTACCAGTGTTCTCTTGTGCCTTTCTCGGAAGACAAGATTTGGTGATTGCTTTCCGAGAAGAAAGGCTGCCAGAAACAGTGGAAGTATCGACTGGCAGTCCTTTCGCTGCAGAATCCTGATTTCGGCTTTTAGAAGAGGTCGCGCTCGGCTCTGGGACGGAACCAGGGGACTTGTTGGTTCTCAGATGGCCTGAATGATCTTGTGAGGTTTGTTGTGCCTGCCGTGACGAGACAGGAAGTCTGGTTTGGGATGGGCTTGGTTGTCTAATACGGGGCACGGCCTTAACCGGCTGTACAATTCCTGGGGAATATGAAGATAAGGATGTGGGTGTGGACGTCCTACTCCACATGCCCGGGGAGCCAGAGTATCTTGTTGACGGGCTACTAGCCGAAGCAAATATAGGAGTTGGAGGAGGTAAATTTTGCGTATTGATAGTAGTTCGAAGACTTGCAAGCTCCTTTGGTCCATTGTGAGGCTGCTCTTCGGGTAATCTTCCCACAGTTGAATCCTGAGGTGTGTATGGCGAAACTGTTTCCTTCATCGACTCGGTTTGGCTCCGCGGGAGTGGGAAACTTCCGCCCATGACTTGGTCCGGGCCGGTAGTATCTGGGATCATAACGTTTAGCTTTTCTGGTTTTATACCCTCGGTGATTGAGTTGTTATTCCCAGTGTGTTGCCCAATCGTTGGTGCCTTCCTCCGAAGAACATTCCGTGGTTTACCACGGACAGGCTGTTGATGGCCACCAGCCAGTGACTTGGAAGGGGTCTCAGTGTTCACCCGTAGCGGTGGTCCTCTCTCAGAATTTAACACACTTGGAGTAGAACGAGCTACTGATGGCAACGGATGCGTAGCTGCTCGTGGAGGCAACAACGAGCGAGCATTGTGTGTAGAGGGTATTCTAGAAGGCTTCGATGGTGCTACAGGATGACCTGAATCGGTGTCGGATAGAGATGACCACTTGTTGGCCCCGGTCCTAATGTTTGTGGGCCTTGTAATGCGCAATGCTGATGACAGCGAGATTGAGGAATTAGAAACTCTCGTCGATGCATTGTTACCAGGCAATGGTGCATTTCGCGGCTGGGAAGCAAGGTCCTTTAATCGCGGTATTCGACCGCTCTCAGACTTGTGCGACGCCATGGTGCTACCTGAGTCCAATTTCCAGCTCCAGTCCGAAGACTAATAATCCAACCGTGGGTGAAATACAGTATGGCCATGGAATCATCCCGGATAAATAATGATCACCGCTTCTAATATAACCGCTAACGATGTAAGCGTCACACCTAGATGCGTATGAGGGCTGAGATTTACCTACCTTCAAATCATATCATCGAGACTAAAAAAATTGGCCAGCAATCAATAAACCCGTATCAGCATGTCTGGGTGCGTCGTATAGTAAGATGAAAAAAATAAATATTAATAGCGTGGGGGAATATCTATTGGTGGGACAGAATAAGCACCAAAAAGAAGAGCAAGCAAAGCAGAGCCAAGGTAACTTCGCAGAAACCTCGGTGACCTCTTCTGTATACGAGGGGAGATAGTGATGTAATAATATTCAGGATAGCGAAATGCTTAAGAGCGGTCAATTTCGCTTTTTTTTTTTTTTTTTTATTATTTTAAAGAATGACCGGACAACTTGCATGTACTCCGCCACAGCCCACTGTGGCTAACATGCAATGCGAAGTTGTTGACTGTTGGGAGCTGTGTCTGCACGACCACGTCAGAGGAAAAATTTTAAAACAGACGATAGAAGATAGTAGTAATTTAGTAACGTTAGCACAGAGACCAGCTGTGCAAGAAGTAAAAGAAAGAAAAATGTAGGAAAGAATTTGAACGAGCCGAATTTAGATCATGGAGCGAGGAACCTTGGGACATTCTGGACTTTTCAAGTTCAAGAATGTGCCCAGCGCTAATTTGAACCATACCAAAACAGACCGGCGCAGCGGGGAGACATGGTTTCTATTCGCAGATTAAGTACCCATATAGAGACCGCAGAGAGAAATCCAGGATGGCTCTGTGCGATCGACATCGGACCCGTTGTCGAGCACAGATGTGACCGGGGAGACTATTGGTGCGAGGACGGGTAACTTTGTTTCTGTTAGCGATTGTATTAAGCCTTGGATAATTTACAATCGCCAAGAATTGACGAGAAAGGTAACGATAGTGTAGATTCGCTCTAAAAACACGACCCCCGACAAGCGTAAAAGGAACGTGCACGAAAGTAAGTAGAGAACAGAAGTCAAGGACAGGTCCACTACTACATGGACCCAGTCAGTTTGCTCTGACTGGTAAGCATTATGGCCTCAGCGTGTTGGATACACTGGAACATGGCAGTTGACAGGTTGGGATGGGGTTGAGTGGCGTGAGATAGCGGAAGAGTCCGTCGTATGCGCAATCGGCACTTCGCCAAAAGCCCCTCGTTAAGCAGACGCCCAGATGGCAGATGCAGGCATCAGCAAATCTGTTGGTAATGCGATGCTGCAGTAGTCCAGAGCTCTATTTGGTCTGTGTGACTGTATGCAAGCTGTGATAGGACGGAACTCGGACAATTTTTTGCGAAGGAAGTTCTTTTCTTAGTAATGGCCAGTTCCCAAGTCAGGTGGTGGTCAGTGACTTGCGATCGTCTCCCGGCGAGGCCGAACACCACTAATCGATCATCATGCATGTTCGACGCTCTTATTTGCCTTGTTCAACATGACAAATTTACAATTCCTACACGAGCCGTTTCGTACTTTAACGAGATGGCCCTCTTGCCCACCGTCTTCCCTCTATACGGTCCTATCCAAACTATGTTCTAAAAATCGATCATACCCGAGTACCAGAGTGCTCTATGCCTGACACATATCAGAGTGTCCTTTGCTCTCCCGTCGCCATAACCATAGATTCTACTTTCTGGTACGCCGAAAGGTTCGCCCCGAAACTTTGAGCACACAACAAATTCTCCATCGTATCCGTGGGATGACAGATAAGGTCACGGCCAAAACGGGCCAAATGGATGGGTCTCAAGAGAATTCCATAATATAACAAACAAGAACCACTCATAGACGTGAAAGGGCATCCTGGACAAAGAAGCTGAGACCCCCGGGTCAATTAGGCCGGGCCCCAAGCGAAAAATCGCCCCGTCCTGTATGTATCCTTTGTGTGTGGGGACGCTGAGCCGTGGGTCCTGATCCGCCGCTAAATGGAGAACCAGCCATGGGCGATCCTGATTGACGGAAGACAGCCTGACGGGCACGCGCGAGGCGACATGGGTTCAATCCGCCAGGCTTAGCACGGATGGGCAAAAGGCAACTACGGTGAGGGATTCGTCAGACCAAAGCAGAGGCCTCCGTGATACTTCCGGCCCCTGTGGGGACGGCGGTAAATTCGAACATGCTTTAACGGGTGTGAAAACATTGTCGCTGTGCCGCAGCAAGTACGGGAGTCTAGACAAATGTTCCAAATACCAATCACGGATCAGCGTAGAAAACTAAAGATGTTGGCCCGGCCTGCGTGATCGGACTGGTTGAGAGAGGAAATTCGACGAGAGCGTTCAGACAGACTAAAGAGAGTAGTTGAAGTAAAGACCAGACCCTGTACTTCTGTCCTTCTGCAATAGCGATCAATCTGCGCCCTTGGCGAGTTGTCGATCAGATCCGACCAGGAAATTAGTCGACATACTATTCCGAGCGAAGTGGGCGCTGGTTTGCTGCAGGAACGGAGTCCGTCCTGCAAATTTCAGCTGACTCGTGTATTCCGCCACTTCCACGAGTCTGACTCCAACATGATAACGTAGGACAGCATATGGCATGCTACGGAAGAAAGGGGGAAGAAAAAGGAAAAAGAAAATATACTGATAAACTACTGAATATTTCTGTGACGCTGATCGGTCCATGCTCCCAATTTAGTTACGTTGTCTTCCTTCCTGTCGATCCTTTTACCTATTACGGGTTTCAAACCAGGCTCGCCATACTTGTTCAATAGCGCACTCACCTGTATATACGTACTCTGCAAGTAGTACGAGTGTCTCGTATTAATATCATTGAGATGACTCCCACATTACTGGTGACTTCTCAAAAAAGTAGAAGAAGAAGAAAAGAAAAAGGGAGAGAGACATTCCGCGTAATATGGTTAAATGCATAGACTCACACCGCCCGTCGCTACTACCGATTGAATGGCTCGGTGAGGCCTTCGGACTGGCCCAGGAGGGTTGGCAACGAAGAACCACAGTGACGATTCCCTCAAAACGCCTATTAAATTGCACCAGGTTTAGAAAAACAAGTAAAAGTGGTAATGTAACAAGGATCTAATCACGCAGCAGTCCCAAATCGCTTCTTCCTAGCCTCCAAAGCGAGCTTATCCTTCTCACTCAAGCCGCTGCTGGCAGGCTTCTCATTACTGCGTTGGTTTTGACCTTGGTTACGGTTACCCTGACCCCGTCGCCGGTTCTGGTTCTGAGTCTGAGTCTGAGTCTGATTCCTGTTCCTCCCACCGAAATCCCGTCTTTTGCCTCCCCGCTTGCCTTGCTCATTCTCGCCGCGACCCCTCTTACGGGTTTTCTCGCTGGGAAGTGCCTGGTCTAATTTGCTAACGCCGGTGGTAACCGGTTCCTCGGGAGCAGCACCAAACCGTTTAGCCCTCTCAAGTTTTCTCTCCGCTTCTTCGATAGCGGTCTTCGAATCTTCGGTAATGCCAAATTTCTCGGCGCGAGCCTTACGCTTCCTCAATTCCTCCTCCATGTCGGTAACGGAAAGGCCAATGGAGTAGTCCGGCGCTGGCTTCTCCTCAGCCGGAGCTGCCTCAGTCGTCTCAGCGGCCTCAGCAGGTGCTGCCTCTGTTCCCTCTTGTGCAGTGGGGGCAGCATCCCCATTAGATTCTACCGTAAGATCGTCTGTGGTAGCGGGATTGGTGTCTTGCTGCTGGTTCGGAACTTCAGTCGGGTTAGATACAGCGCCCTGGCCGCCAGCAGCGATCGCGGCGGCACCAGCCTCGGTCGATGGCTTCGCTGCGGCAGCATCTGCAGCAGGAACATCGTCATCCTCCCAGTCAATCACATCCTCTG
Organism: Aspergillus sojae; assembly: GCA_008274985.1. NCBI lineage: Eukaryota > Fungi > Ascomycota > Eurotiomycetes > Eurotiales > Aspergillaceae > Aspergillus > Aspergillus sojae. The sequence continues at coordinate 4,846,227 of CP035528.1, read as the reverse complement.
CGTTATCGGCTTTTGCAGCCGGCGCTGCAGTCTGAGCCTTGTTGTTGTCATCCTCCTGGAGGCGGGCAACCATCTCCGCCTTCTTGCCAGTGTGAGGCAAGGAGCGAGACTTGAGAATCTCCACTAGCTCGGCATTGGTCTTCTTGCTGTAGTCGGTGGCCATTTCTGATGGAATGAACCGTCAATGGTCGATAGCGTTTGGGGAAGAGTGGCGATTCGTTGGGCGCGATAGCCACTGGCGACAGAGATGAGCGGATGGCGCGGGTCCAGCGCGTAGGATTGATAAAAAATAAATTATCCGTCAGCAGTCATGCGACCATGCGACAAGTTAGATCGGCGATTCGGATTGGTATAGGATAATTAATGGATGGTGTAGCCAGATGGCGAGGTTGAACCGAGCTCTTGATAGAAGCGTCGCGTTGACGCGGTAGCGGACACCTGACCTACTAATCTGCGGCTGACTTCCCAATCGGGATATTTGGTCACGTGAGATAATGTGGGATTTCACCAGTCGGAAAGGCTTCCTGCCTATGAGGAGAGAAATTCATGGTTACTCCCTCGGACACGGGATCTCGAAGCTGAACATCCAAATAGGTTACTGTAGTACACAATATTACTGAATAAAAAGGAATAGGCTACGCAAGAACGGATTTAGCTCCTGTTGATGGCGGTGTCTCATCAGGAGGATTCCGTAGCTTCGAATCATGCTCATAGCTTCCAATAGCAGTTTGCCAACTGGACAGCGGGGGCATTGCTTTAATGATATCGATCGCAAAGCGTTCAGATAGGAAATGTGAGCTTATCAGAGCATTTGACTGTTGATAGCTGAATGAGGCGGCAAGCTGGAAGAAAGTGATGACATGGCAAGCGAGATGTGGCTGTGGCGACTCTCTGCTCCGCGCCACGGCGCCACCGATATCCTCATCATGTGATCTATGAGCATTGTGCGAACATCTAACTTGGTTTTTGACAAAACACAACGGTCTATATTCGTGAGTACTAATCTATCCTGTGACTGTAACCTACTTAGAAACAAGGCAGTATAATGGTGGTTCGCATCAATGTCACGACGCCTACGATAGTTAGCCTTGTCCTTGTGAGTTGACAGGCTGCATCACCTTAAAAGGCCCACTATTCAATTGAGGACATACTAAAAGTAATTGAAGTTTTAAAACTTCTATCCCCAGTGTGCTTTTATATATTTTGCTTCCGAGGGATTGTTTCAACCAAAGGAGAATGTAGGTCACAGGCATCTTAATTTCAAGAAACAGACGAAGTCCTCACCATAATTTTCGCTTTAGGACTTTAGTTATCATATATGATCTGAAAGAGCGCCAAATCATCCCGTAGGAAATGGGTCTGCTGCGTCTATGATTAATACGTAGGCGTAGATGTTCCTTCGGTAGATTGATAACAGACGACAATAAGCAGCATTGTTTGTCGGTGCTAAAGCCCCGAGTGCATTCACTGAGTTGACTGTTATAAGAGCAAGCTGTCACATCTTATGCTACATCGACCGAAGCCAGCTCGGAGTTTACCAGGGCTGTGTTCTAACTGGACCTATCTATGTAGACAGTATGAGGTTCAGGACAACACATTACCAGTTTACAAGGATCAATAGCAGTCGTTCCAAGATATAGTTAACGTTGAGAACATCAGGGCAGATCCTGTTTCACCCGTGTTGATTTAAGGCTGGTGGTGCATTCTAGTCACATTCTCTTTCCACCATGACGTACTAGTGCATACCTTGCATAATCCATGATGTTCGTATATCTCCTGGAGCAAGGAGAGTTTAGCAATCAGAACGGATGACACGTAAACCTCAAATATTTGGACACACACGAAATAAAGATCACCAGCCCTGGTCGGTGATAACCTCCAACTTAACAGGATCGAAGTTGTAGTCCAGTTTAGCCGAGCTTTAACTCGGCAAGTCCCTGGAAGAGTTCCCGACCCAGACCCACGTGCCGATTATCCGATATCGATGTTTTAATCTGACAGTCAAAGCAAGCCTTTTCGCTCCACTCTCTTTTCGGTCGTTTATATCAAGCGAGTCAAAGATGAACAGATTCGATCCGAAATGTGTGCTCGAAAGGGAATTCAAATTGAGAACCATCCCCTGCCTGGAGTCTATTTACGGGCCTTGAGTTGGTGCCCGCTGCAGGGCAAGCCAAGGCAACCCCTTACACAATGGAATAGTTCGAGTCCTACGGAGTCCGGAGTACGGAGTACTACGTACATTAGAATGTGGGTCATCACGCAAAGACCGTTTCGGTTGAGCTGTGAATATTTTTTTTTTCTTTCTTTTTTCTTTTTGGCCTGTTGCGTTGCATTGATAACGCACTACTAGTAATACTCGAGACCCCCCACTGAAATGTAGGCGATTACTCACTCATTTCTTGTCAAAGAAGCCATCTACTCCTACCTGCGATCTGTTGCCAATCTAGAATATCCTTAAACATTCTCTAGCTTTGCTTGTTTTCCTATTTTATCTAATCTTTCTTGATACCGCATGACAATTGCATGGCTCTTTTCCAAGATAACGTCTCTGAATTAATCATTCTTAATCTATAAGCACAAAATGACAGCCAGTGATATAGAAAATAATCTGAACGGAAAGGTCCTCCCGCCAGGCGTGTACCGAAGCAAGATCCCTTATTTCCGCATGCTCATCGATCAAGGTGCCATAACCCAGGATGTCCTCCACTTTGACTACCCCGGCTCAGGAACGGAGGAGGACCCATATGTCGTGTCCTGGATCCCAAACGACCCCCGCAATCCCCAGCTCTTCGGTTTTGGCAGAAAATTGACCATCACACTGGTCGTCGCGTTTTCAACAATGATTGTCGCCTTGACATCGTCTGCATACAGCGGCAGTGTTGGGAGTATTGTTACATCATTCGATGTCAGCACGGAAGTAGCGACCCTGGGACTATCACTGTTTGTCCTAGGGTTTGCAGTGGGTCCCTTACTGTGGGCGCCCATTAGTGAGGTCTTCGGACGCCAGAGACCTTTCTTTGCCAGCTTCCTAGCCATGGCTGCATTTTCAGCTGGCTGTGCTGGCGCTCAGAATATCTGGTCACTAGTGATTCTGCGCTTCTTCGCAGGCGCTTTTGGATCTGCACCGTTGACTAATGCTGGAGGCACAATATCTGATATGTTTACAGCCCGCCAGCGCGGTCTAGCGCTCAGTTTATACGCTGCTGCACCCTTCTTGGGGCCTGCCCTCGGTCCAATCATCGGCGGGTTCCTGAGTATGAACGCTGGCTGGAGATGGGTGGAGGGCCTTCTGGCCGCTGCTGGAGGACTCGTGTGGATCATGATGGCACTCGCGGTTCCGGAGACCTACGCGCCTCTTTTACTACGGGAACGCGCTGAGCGCCTGTCCCACGTCACAGGCAAGGTCTACCGTAGCAAGGTTGAGCTCGACAAAGGCAAAGTGGCGCTTAGTACCTTGCTTAGACGGTCCCTCTCCAGGCCATTGGTCCTACTTTTCACAGAGCCCATTGTCCTCCTCTTCGCCCTTTATATCGCCATCATCTACGGAACATTATATATGTTCTTCGCCGGATTCCCCATCGTATATGAGCAGGGTCGAGGCTGGAACCCTGGAGTTGGAGGCCTAGCCTTCCTCGGAATCATGATCGGCATGATAATAGGCATCATCTTCACTCTTCCCGCCAACATGCACTTTATCAAGATCCAGGACCGGCTCGGCGGCTTCGCACCCCCAGAAGCCCGACTTCTCCAGTGCATGGTCGGGGCTATAGCCATCCCGATCAGCCAGTTCTGGTTCGCCTGGACGGACTACCCTTCCATCCACTGGATCGTGAGCATCATCGCCACAGCCCCATTCGGCTTCGGCGTCATCCTCATCTATCTCGGTGTCATGAACTACCTGATCGACTCGTACACCATCTACGCAGCATCTGTGCTGGCTGCCAACACTATCCTCCGATCTATATTCGGCGCCGTCTTCCCCCTTATTACGGGGTACATCTACGACGGCGTCGGTATCCACTGGGGACCATCTATTCCTGCATTCTTGTCGCTGCTGTGCACCCCCGCTCCGTTTTTGTTTTACCGCTATGGTGCTGATATCCGCAAGCGGTGCAAGTATTCCGCTGAATCGTTCCATTACATGCAAAAGTTGCAAGAGAATGCGGCAGACAGGGCCAACACGGAGACGAAGCAACCAGCCGTGCAGGCGAATGAGAATTCTGCCTCGGAAACGAAATAGGCAGCTGTTGTGTCTGCCGATAAGAGCTGGTCTCTTAAGGCTACGTTAATAATGGTAGAGGTGTATATAAAAGCTGTTTGCACATATGTATATAGAGAATGGGTACTAGAGGCCATGATGTTAGACAAAAGTTTAGATTAGATCAAATGAATAGATATCATGACATGCTTCAATCTTCTTCTATACTGTATAGAACGCTTTACGGTCTTTCCCATCACTTTGTAATGCATCAACATAATGAAATATTGAGAAGAACTTGATCATCTCCATCCTGTACTTGCTCAGGTGAACGATTGAGGTTACCTTCTTGTAGTCCTAGGCACTATAAAGACAGGACTCTGATCTACTTCAGCTTTCTGGATATCCTAGCTAGTCCATGAAATAATTGCATCGCAGGTATAAATCCATGCTATCGTGAATATTCCAATGTAAAAATAGAACCAATGCAGACTCACTGATATATATTTCAAACTTAGTACAAACATGACGCGACGCCCGATATATATTTTGCCAACAAGCACAAAGTATTATAACATACATATCCAAAACAGCGATTTACACCATCTCCAACTAACCAAGCACGTTACCTCTCCTCAAAATCAACGTCCCTCACTACTAGTATCCAATGTACCTCCAAGTGATCAACTCCGAGTCATATCCGTTCCCAGCGGATGTCCTCCGCATCTCGGACCGGACCCGCAAATTCCCCCAAAAAGAAGACGCGGGGCAGATCCGAAGCAAAACAGCCGAAGGAAAAGCCATGACTATATAAACTCCATACACAACCAACAACTATACACAACTCAACCCTCAAAGCTAACCACCTCAGTCAATCCAATCATACTTAAAAATAAAAGACGAAAACCAATAACAAAATGGACCCCCAACAAGAAAAGAAACACATCACCGCCGAGGACGCAGAATCCTTCACCACAAAAATCCTCACAGCAAACGGCGTCCCTCCCTCAAACGCCACAATAATCAGCAAATGTCTAGTGCAAGCCGACCTCCGGGGTGTAGACACGCACGGCATAAACCGGATCCCCTCATACATGGAACGGATCCGACAGGGCGTGCTGGACGCCAAAGCCCATCCAGTCCTGAACCAGATCACGCCCGTCGTGGCACAAGTAGACGGACAGAACGGGTTTGGATTCGTGGCGGCGCACATGGGAATGGCGCGGGCGATTGAGATGGCGCGCGAGTACGGCATCGGGTTCGTGTCCGTCAAGCACTCGAATCATTTTGGTATGTCGGCGTGGATCGTGCAGCAGGCGTTAGATGCGGGGATGATGAGTCTTGTGTTCACGAATTCGTCACCTGCGTTGCCGGTTTGGGGTGGACGGGAGAAGTTGATGGGGGTTTCGCCTTTGGCGTGTGGGGCGCCGGCTGGGAAGGAGAAGCCGTTTATTTTGGATATGGCGCCTTCGATTGCGGCGCGGGGCAAGATTTATAAGGCTGCTCGGCGCGGGGAGAAGATTCCTGCGGATTGGGCGTTGGATGGCGAGGGGAGGCAGACGGAGGATCCAAATCGGGCGTTGGAGGGCGTTATGTTGCCTATGGGGGGTCCTAAGGGGTCGGCGTTGGCGGTTATGATGGATGTGTTTTCGGGGGTTCTGTCGGGGTCGGCCTTTGCTGGACATGTTACGGGCCCTTATGATCCGTCGAAGCCTGCAGATGTGGGCCATTTCTTGGTGGCTATTAAGCCGGATTTGTTTATGGGGTTGGATGACTTCAAGGAGCGTATGGATTATCTTTATCAGAGGGTGGTTGGTTCTGAGAAGATGGCTGGTGTGGACCGGATTTACTATCCTGGGGAGATTGAACAGATTACGCATGAGGAGAGAGTGCAGACCGGGATTCCTTTCGTTCAGGCTGAAATTGATTCTTTGAATAAGGAGGCGGATAAGGTTGGAGTGGAACATCTTGTCGTGTCATAGCTTGCTTTGGCTTATGTTACAAAAACATTTATGTCGGTAGAGTCATCATTGGTTGTATTTAAGATTTTAATGAAGATATATTCCCGGTCATTCAAAGACTACTACAATAGTAGCATCATAACTTAGCCAGTGGTACAAACGGCCGGTGACGAACAATAAACAAGGTTAACTGAAGTACAGCACATAGAATAGCACAGCAAGGGGTCTTCACAACACAGAGCCAGAGAAATATGAAACAAATGAAGCAAATCCTTCAACCGTAGAACCAATACTCGGCCGCATATTCCACCTGGAACGTGCCCTTACGCTTTTGACAGTTAGTCGGAGGCTGTCCTCCCACGGTATACAGGCGGTAAACCTCCTGAAAAACCATATTAGCACCAATGTACAAATGACAAAACATACCCAACGTACCTTAACACCTGTTCCATTCACAGAGGTGAGCTTCAACCAAGGCACGTTTACAGCGTTATCATCGGGTGCTGCACTACTCGCATTCCTTTTAGTTGCCATCCAGTCACTCCCACCGGCAAGTCGCAGATCAAAAACTGGCTGACCAGCAGCATTAAACTCATGTTTTCCCAAGATGAACTTTGTAGCTGGCGAGGAGAGTTGACTGCTAAGCAGGGCAAGGAATGGAAGTGTCTCAGAATTCACCGCTCTCACGACAGGGGTGAAGTTATGAAGAAGTGCTGGATTGTACGCAGCGAGGCAGGAAACATCGAGCAGCGTTGCAACGGCACCCACTGCCTGGGGCGCTGTAGTGTTGGAGTCGTCCTGGCAAGTGTAGTTTTGAGTTCCTCGGCCCACCGTGACGTATTTGAGACGGAGGTCTGGACTGGGGCCAGGGAGCAATGCGTGAAGGGGAAGGTCGGTTTTGGCGACAGAGCAGTTGGAAACATGGGCGTTGTCGAGGTAGGAGGATATCTGGGAGAACGTGGTGGCGAGATCGGGGAGGGAAGATGATGCTTCGGTATGAAGTATGGCAAGATAAAAGAGGAGTACATTAATGAACAACATATTGAATGGGTGGTTGGTTAACGTGGAGTAAGAAAGAAGTACAGTCAGGATATTTGGCTTGGTGGAGAAGCAGCCAAGGCTGGCAAAGTAGGATAGTTGTATGAAACTGGGATGGCGGGAGATATACTCGTCTTATATAGAGTTCTGCGTTTGGATATTCACTCTGACCGATCAACACATCCAACTCACTCAGAATTACCATTCCATAAGTCCTCTTGGATTCATTACCAAGTAATTGTGAATGAGAAGTTCACAGTTTGTGCCTTGGCGGTTTGTTTACTTTGATAGTACGGCGGTGAGAAGCTTTACAAGATTACCATTCCATAGAGAGGCACGAATTTGATAGAACCCGTTGGATATGTACACTGCCTCCTCATATAAACCCTCACTTGCGAATAGGTTACCAACCCAGAAATCCTTCAAGGCTAACCTGAAGATACCGCATCTACTACAGCCACTCAGCGATGATAACCATCACTCTAACTCTGTGTTGGTTTTTGTACTCCGAATGTCTATCTATTCCTCTATAGCTCAGTAGCTTAAACCCCTCAGTATGGTTTCGGAAATGTTTCCTTGTCTTCATTTTGTTACATTGCAAGTATGAAAGCTACGGGTGGCAGGATTAGCCGCCGCGTCTTTGCATAGAATTCATAAATGATAAACAGCCGTGCATGAGGCCTCGAGGAAAATGTGCCTCACCATTCGCATTGATAATACACTTTTATGCACCGCAAAGCCATCAGGAGGCGCAGTGGAGAGTTGGTATGGAGGCCGAGATGGTAAATATGTCAGAGACATAACCAACCGCATACGATTGTTAAGCGCCGTACATCGACACGTGCCATGGATTAAATTGATGCGATTACCTAGCTTCCTTGGTAGACTCGGAGAGAAGGGAGAATCATTGTTGCTGGGCGCTTAGTGAAAGTGAACTCCTCATGACGTGTTGCTCGACATTCTCCGATAGAACCCATTTCATCTCAATCAACTAAAAAGGATATAGAGTGACAAGTGTGTAAGAAACTCTTGAGGTAGGATATTCTCTAACAACAGGTCATGAGATCGATGTAAGTCAGCAGACGAGGACAGTTATCGGGGTTTCATCGATGCACGGCACAACCCTATGAGCTTCTTTTCCCCCTGGCCTGCATAGCTAGATGTTACAACGTATATGTCTCATGACATGAATCAGAACTTGCATGTCTGAAGAATTAGTATGTTCGGTGAATCTCAGTGTGTATATCCGCGAATTGCGTTATCTAGCACTCTACCGTCTGTAAGGTATCAAATCTCTATTGAACTGGTATCTAATTATAAATCGATAATATGTCATGCCAACGTGTTGTAAATAGCCAATAGCATAAAGCACACCCCCGCTTCTAAAGGTTGCATAATTCTATATCAAACCTCTCTGCAGTAGTAGCACGGGGGCGTCGCTAAGTCTCGTCGTCCTTGGTCTCTTTTACTAGGTGGCCACTACTGCCCTCATCGAGTTCCGTATAGCCGTGCATGGGTCGTGAGCGACGCTTAGAGCCGAGCATGGAAGTTTGTCGGAGGTGGCCTCCAGGAATTGGCTGCATCTCCAACTCCGGGTCTCGTGAGACCGTTTGTCTGCGTCCCAGGGATGACTGCTGCCGAGATGTTCCTTCGGTGGTTCTCGATCGAGATGCTTCCCGCTCTCCGCGGTAGAACCCGTATAAAACTGGTGCATTAGCCACGATTGCCGCGGCAAAAAGCTCCACAGAGGCCCAGGTTGTGCGATTCACTTGCGCCGTGGAATGTTGGGCATTCTCAGGAAGACGGATGACGGTGATTACAACGATGAAGAATCCAACAGCGAAAAGGGCCGCGAGTTGCAGTTTCCTGATACATGTAGTGGTCAGTAGGTGAGGTTAACGGAAACCCGTTGTCAATGCATGTAGTTCTTGAAACAATCAACCTGAAAGGGCGCGCTCTTACTCCAATAAAGGCCGCTTAACCTTGACCAATAGTGGGACCGGCAAAACGATCAACATCAGATCCGTAACAATGTTCAGGACGCCTATAGTCATTCCACAAGCTCTTAGCCTCCCTCTATACCGGAGATAACATTCAACTTGTGTCCCCACCTAGAACAATCAGCTGCAGCTGTGCTTGAGAGCAGAGTCCTATCGGTCCTGGTTAGTGAGCGATACGTGATGTCCCAGATAAGGGGGCCGCACCAGGGTCTGGCAGCACAATCCAGTAATGGTCGAAAGGGTTGCATTCCGTGAATGTCACAATCTGCACAGTCACGTAGGTGGCCGCAAATATGAAGACATATGTGCCCAGGGTTATGCGTTCCCAGCTGAGGTTGCGGAGCAAATGACGGTACGTATCGAGCAAGATGAACTTCTGAAGCCAGAGACTGAGGTTCAAACGTCAGCTGCCGAGATCTTTTTTAATAGACAAAAGCTATGTGCATACTACGTGTTGTAGAAGACTCGATTAACCAGGGTGAACTTGCTCGCGGTTTCTCGACGGTAGATCTCCTCAGAGGTGAAATGGTGCGAATATCGAAATCCACGCGACATATTATTCGTACCCCAGATAATAATGACATGGACGAGTGCCAGCCTGATCAATGCACAGAGAATCGCACAGAGCGATAGATAATCCCCCAAGACAAATGCTTTTCCACGAATTTTCCGCATCACCAAGCGTATCGAGATCAACCCGACCGCACACCAGGTAAGGACCCATAGAGACACCAGAGTCGCATCGTCCATGGTGGCTCTATCACTTTGGCATCATGTCGGCCTGTGTCGAATGCGATCGAGTTTCGGCTGCCGAACCTGGTGCGATCCTATATGAACAGATCGCAACTCCCGGTCGGCCTCGGTTTTTCACCATTTTTCACACTCCTCTCCGTGCAGAGACCCATTTTCAGGATCCTCATGACGAAAACTTAATTCTTTAGGGCTCGCTAGAAGTGTTAGTCTTGCACCGTTCTTCTTGTGCCTGTACGCTAAGTTCCTTATAGCAAAGTCTGTATCCGCCTTGGGACAGTTCTGAACGAATCATTGTACAATAAGAGTACAATTAATATAGGGGAATTGTATGACTTACATTTTTGGGCCCACCAAAGGGAGATGTTCAGTTAACCTTACCTCTCATAGTAAAACGGGATGGAACCGGTGTCTCACTGCCACCACGAGGAGCTCCACTGTTCCACCGGCAACCCGATGGTCTGATTGCTCTCTGCCGAAGATCCCCCGTCTTCGCTTCCAACTTGCATTGATTTTTTCTTCACACCCCTGTCAACTGTATATTCCAGAAGCAGCCAAGATGCGGTTTGGTAACGCTCTAGCAGGGATCTTGATCTCAACTGCCGGCGCCAATGCTGTGGCGCACACCCCCATCGTTTCCAACGTTGAGGTAGCCTATCACCGCAATTATCTATACGTCGGGGGTCAGTATGTGCAGGACAACTCAGGCGGGCATGTCTACACGGATCAGATGTACGTGGAGAAACTCACTCCCATGCAAGGTGTGACCAAGGAACACCCGATTGTGTTTATTCATGGTCAAGCGCAAACCGGCACGGTAAGCTTCAGATGTCCCGACCGCGGAAAGAAAAGGCTGCTTGACTAACTCTGGTGCTCCAGAACTGGCTGAACAAGCCCGACGGCGGAAGCGGCTGGGCCTCCTATTTCCTCTCTCAAGGTTACGAATGCTACCTGATTGATCAGACCTTTCGTGGCCGCAGCCCCTGGTTCCCAAGCAATGGCACCATGAAAACCTACAGCGCTGAGATCCTCCAGCAGCGATTCACAGCCGCGAAACACTACATGCTCTGGCCCCAGGCCGCGCTGCACACTCAGTGGAACGGTACCGGCATGATGGGTGATCCCGTTTTCGACACCTACTACGCCTCGACTGTGGAGTTCTTTGGATCCAGCACCGGTCAGCAGTACACCATGCAGGAGGCCGGTGCGGCATTGCTGGACCTTATCGGTCGCCCGGTGGTTCTGCTCTCCCACTCGCAGGGAGGTCTCATGCCATGGATCATCACCGATGTGCGCCCGGACCTTGTCCACGCCATCGTGTCCCTGGAACCCACTGGCCCTCCCTTCCAGGAGGCTGTCTTCAGCAACACCTCTTCTCGTCCGTACGGTCTCACAGACATTCCCCTTACTTTTAAGCCCGCCGTTTCGGACCCCAAGAAGGACCTCGTGCGCCAGGTTATCCCCAGCAACTCCACTGCGCGGTCCCCTTGTGTCATTCAGGCCGAGCACCCGGAGCCTCGCAAGCTGGTCAACCTACAAAAGGTGCCTACTATGATCTTGACCACCGAGTCTTCTTACCATGCTCCCTATGACTGGTGTACTGTCAAGTTCTTGCGCCAGGCTGGCGTGTCCACGGAGCATCTGCAGTTGGGTGAAATTGGCATCCACGGTAACGGTCACATGGTCTTCATGGAGAAGAACAGTGATCAGGTTGCAGGAGTGATCCAGAAGTGGATTGAGCGTCAGTAACTGGTGCCTTGATAAATTCGATGTGGCTAGTCTTGGCCCTGTTGAACGAATCCTGGCGGGACCAGTGGAAAGAACACACCAATGTCTAATCATGTATTATAATCCCCTCGTTTATGAATACATTCGAACCTGTACAGCATCGCACCATGCTCGATGCATGTTTGTCTCACAAGAAACGGCTTTTGGTTAATCTTCAGACCCCTATCATCTTCCGTGGCCATTCCAAAGCCTGTTCCCATAGTGGGTCTTCGCTCTTAATCTCTGCTAACAACTCAGTGACCAAATCCCTACCACACCCCTTCGCCCACCAGAAATGACACCCCAGCTCATTCAACAGCACACCCCAGTGCATCAAAATCAATAAGGGAAACGGCTGACGCATCCGCAGCCCATCAATAAACTCCTTCTTAGTATAGACCAACCAAGCAAGAATAGCCACCGGATGAGACGAACGAGCAAACTTAGCAAAACAAGATCGTAACAGATCAATTGCCTCCCGATTAGCACCACTTTGCTCGGCACCGGCGATGCGGGTATCCAACCGGCTTAGTTTCTCGATTGCAACAGTCTTCTCGGTATCTAAGTCTCCAGGTTCCATCATCCAGAAGTCGTATTTAGAAAACATACTGGCTTTAAGCCACGGTCGACTGATACGGGAGACCTTAGTCGAACCTTGCAGGAGCTCGAACACGGTGACCATGTTCTCGATCATACTGAAGCATTCGCCTCTGTGCTGGGCATTGAGGCGTGGTAAGGCGATGCCGATGACAGTAATTATGGCGGACTGGGCGAACACTGCGTCGCAGTTTACCGGGGTGAGGGCGTTGAGTGCTTGCCGGAATGGGGCGAATGACGTGTTATGGTATTGAAGTGCGGTGTCGAGATACGACAGCATGCGAGTGGTTTCTGTCGCTGTAGCTGCTATATGCAGGGCAGCCAGTGCGAGGATCCCATGGAGTAAGAAAGTATGCTTAGATGCTTGTTGGGGGATGAGGACCTGCCAGTCATCCATGTCGGACTGGTCTCCACATAGACATTGGAAGGTGTCGGTCGAGAACTTGTGCATGAGTTCGAGATCACGAAGGACAAAGCTTAGCTCGGCAGATACTACAGAGCTGATAGGTTGCTTGTCCTGGTTCTTTGGCTGCGATTGTCGCTGGTGTGGTGGGTCTGAAGAGCGATCGGTTACTGCATGAGCTGTGCGTCCCGGAGCCGAGACTATAGGGATCTTCAAATATGTACAAGTGAGCTCCCGAGAGGTGCAATTGGAGCATATCGGATGTTTCTCGTCGCACTAGTTCGAACAGGTTAGGGTATGTGTGAAGGGCTCATGGAACCCACAGGTTATCTAGGAAGTGTTCGATATTAAGAGACACCAGGGCATTGCCGGGACATAGGTAATTCGTACCTTTACTCTCCTCTCCTTGCATTGATCGCAACCATTTCGTGATTTCTTGTGCGACCGTCAAGGTGGCATCTTGAGGACTACGTAAAGACTACCCGTACCGGAAGTGTTGCCATGCGGAAGCCCAGGAAAGATACACCACGCTCGATGGGCTGAGTATCTTACCACAATCACGCGTATTCAGCTATGAGTGTCAGAAGAACAATCTACTGATACCAAACCCTGCCTTGCTTTCGTGGTCAGGAAACTGATGTGAGTGTAGTCGATGGTGAGACTGTAGTCATGGACAAGATGCAATACGACAACGGATACGAGAACGAAAACGAAAACGGCCTGCCTTTGTCAGAAAACAACGCAACACCATCATTACTCCATATATGATCCCCTTTTCAATTTTCATATATCATTGTCCAAGATAGAGCTCTAATTAGAGACATTCTACAGGGTCAGCGCAAGAGCCAGGCCTATCCTCCCCGTACGAGTCCTCACAACTTTGAGCCAATATCCGGTTTATACTGCATCTCGGCTGCTGTCGGAGAGCTACAAGCAACTCTGAGAATCGGTGCCTGCTTACTAGTGTGATTTGTTGCTAGCAGTATACAGCATTCCAACTGTGTGGAACAGAACAAACCAAAATTGCACGGGCAACCCAAGTCTACAGAGCCAGCGGAAATCCATACTTGTCTTTCAATGACGCTGCGACAATAACGAGCAGACCGAAAAACTTCATCAAAAGAGTATAATGGTCATAGTGAAAGAAACTGCCCAACCGTCCACAATGGCATCAAGCCAGCCTCCAGCTACAACAGATGCTTCTAGTCGCAGTCTACTTCAGATTTCTATTGTCATGTCATGTCTTTGCGCCGGAACATTTGTGGCCGCGTTAGATGCCACTATCGTCACTACCTCTCTGCCTTCTATTGCTGGCCATTTCCATTCAGCTTCAGGGTACACTTGGATCGGCAGTGCCTACATACTGGCCAACACAGCTTCCGTTCCCTCGTGGGGGAAGCTGTCCGATATTTGGGGAAGAAAGCCGCTTCTGCTTTGTGGAAATGCAATCTTCTTTGCGGGAAGTTTGATCTGTTCTGTAGCCAATACGATGGCATTGTTTCTGTTTGGTCGTGTTATGCAAGGTCTGGGTGCAGCAGCGCTGATGACGTTGGTCAATATCTGTGTCTGTGACTTATTCTCTCTCAGAGATCGAGGCCTATATTTTGGTCTTCTGTCCGTAGACTGGGCCTTGGCTAGCGGAATTGGTCCCATCTTAGGCGGCGTGCTAACGGAGAAAGCGACGTGAGTGCTCCTTGAAGATCTCAATCAGCTTCTTGACACACTAATCAAGGAACACATAACAGCTGGCGGTGGTGCTTCTGGATCAACTGTATGGCATTCTCTGCATACCCATCATCAATATCATGTCAAACAAATCGTTAACTGATTACACCTGCTACTCTAGTACCAATCACCGGTCTAGCATTCCTATTGCTATGGCTGGCCCTGAAGCTCGACAACCCACACACACCAATCTGGGACGGCCTCAAAGCCGTCGACTGGGTCGGCTCATTATTCGTAATCGGCAGCAGCATCATGCTTCTCCTCGCCCTAGACTTCGGCGGCGTCACACACCCCTGGAACTCAGCGACAGTCATCTGCCTCATCGTATTCAGCATAGCAGTCCTGAGCCTCTTCGTCCTAAACGAATGGAAACTCGCCAAATACCCTGTGATACCACTAATCCTCTTCCAGCACCGATCCGGCATCGCCGCCTTCGTCGTCTGCTTCTGTCACGGATTCATCTTCATGGGCGAGGCATACTACCTACCACTATACTTCCAAGCCGTCCTCGGCGCCACCCCAATCATGTCCGGCGTCTATCTCCTAGCCTTCGTCATCGCCTGCACATTCTCAGGAGCCTTCACGGGCCTTTTCATCCAGAAAACAGGCCAATATACCCCCCCAATGTGGCTCGGTCTTGGCCTGCTAACCCTTGGAGTGGGACTCCTCATCAACCTCGAAGCAACAGCCAACTGGGGCAAGATCATCGGATTCCAGGCTATCTCGGGTCTAGGGATAGGCATGAACTTCGAAGGCCCACTGCTCGCTCTGCAGGCAATTGTCGGCGCCAAGAATACCGCAACAGCCACCGCTACAATCGGGTTCGTGCGAACTATGTCGACAGCAATCTCGGTGGTTATCGGGGGAGTCGTATTCCAGAACCAGATGGTGAAGGAAGGTCCTATCCTCGTGCAATCTCTGGGTAGTGAACTCGCGGGTCAGTTTGGTGGCGCGAATGTCACGACTAACATACAGCTGATTGGGACGCTTCCGGCGGATCAGAGGGAGGTGGTTCAGCAGGCGGTGTTTAGTTCGTTGCGGACTACGTGGATTATGGTTTGTTTCTCTCTTCTTCTACGTGGGTGATACTTGCTGACTATGTCGTTAGTATGTTGCTTTTGCGGGGGTGAGTCTAGTTGCTGGGTTCTTTGTTGGTGCTCATCATCTTTCGGAGGAGCATGAGGTGGCTGTTTTGGGGTTGCATGGTCAGAGTGGTGACTCGTCGGAGGATACATCTAATGATGCTCCAGCTACTCGGACTCTGGAGATGCAGTAAGCATCTGTTGCTTGGTTTGAGCGGTCCAAACCGAGTCCATCCAAAAACATACAACCGCCACATAGTCTCCATCAAGCATGAAGCGGAAGGCATATAGATACAGGATACACAATGTAAAGACATCACAACTCCACAACTAACAATCAATCAAGTTCAACACCCTCTGTACAACTCAACAAACCAACCTTAGTAAAAGCAACACAGCCCAAACCCCAAATCCCCATACCCCAAACGACTCCATATCCCGCAACCCAAAACAACCATACCCCAAAACCCCTCTCTACCAAATCAACCCCAACAAACCACAATCCCAATCCTCCAAGCACACACAACCACAAAACCCAAAGTAAACACACACACACAACCAAGAACCACAAAGTAAGTAAACAACCACCCAATCCAACACACCTCACCTAGCTAAAAAGCAAAACAATGAAAACACAAGCCATACAAGATTTGCCACTGGGTAAGATGCGGCTCCTTTGGCCTAGTGGTTATGGCGTGGCTCTTATGTGGCAACACCGTTGTACGGATTCCGCATGCCTAGCTGAAGTCGAGGGTTCGACTCCCTCAAGGAGCATGTCTTTTTTTCTTTTTCTTTTTATCCTTTGTTTGGGGTGTGTATACCTACCTGCCATCAAGGTTGAAGGGGGGTTTTTAAGAGTTAAGGGTTTGCTTGGTGTTTGGTTTATGAGCTCTCTTGGTATATACATTGGTGGGTTTTGAGGTTAGATGGACGTGGTGATATGATATGCTTGTGTGCTTGTTTGGAGGATGTCTGTCTCGTTGTGTCGATGTATTTGTCTATATGCCATCTAAAAGTGAAGTAATAATATTACTATGAATGTACATAGATAAATACAATCCAACTTCCACGAACACCATTCGATCTTTATAGTCTAGTCTACATCTTAATATTCCAAACAAACATGTACATATCCACCAGAAGCAGAACCTCTAACTGAAGTACAGATTAACCGTACGTATCCGTACTTTAAAGATTAAAAGGCTTAGTGAATGGTGAGTATGTGAGCATTTCTGGTCTAGTTAGTTTGTTATGGAGGAAGTGTGTGCAGTACTCCGTATGTCAAGTCTATTCACGACATGCTAGTTCAGTATCAGCGGTGGCTGACATTTCTTGTAACGGGCATGCATTCTTGACATGAATCATTGTACTCCGGAGTATGGAGTACAATACAGTTGGTATGCTGACTCGTGTAGGTTTGCTTTACAGAAGACCAAGTATGTGGATCATCATGCTTTCTCGGGTTTCTTTCTCTTTTATTGGATTTGAACTTTGTTCGTGGTATCTAAGTGTACATACATCTAACAAATATTTAGAGGGATGTGAAAAATCCTGGTTTCAGATCGAATCTGTATTAGACAATAATATGGTATAGTAGTAGCGACCGTAGATGACACATCGTGTCTATGCTGAAATCCAAACCAAACAAGAATCCCCAACTTTCCATTCCATATATGCTCCGCTCAATTGCAACGGGTATCAGTTCCTTCACGTTCAATTTCACCCGATATGTAAAAACCCGAGCCAAATAGCTACTGGTCATAGCATCACCCCTAGAAAGCAAAGAAAAGAAATGCTCTAAAAAAAAGGGACAAAGAAAAGAAAAGAAAACGATTGCCCGCTGCGTATATTTTCCGGACCCCAAAGAAGCGATGCCTCGGAAACGCAGAAAAGAAGTCAAAACATGTCACAACCCAGTTGGTATCTGAAGATTCATGTCAAAAGAAAAGAAAAAAACCAAAACCCTAGTCTAAGCGAGAGAAAGAAGTAGAATCACCATCCGGAAAACAACCAGTACCTCTATGGTCATAACGTGGGGAATAAAGAGACATCATTGCGAATTCCCGTTGCCCTTGTGCCGTGTCCTGCCGATCCATGATAAAATGAAAAGCGAAAAAATGAAAAGGGGTATCAATTCTCCGGTTGTCGCGGAGACATAAAAGAAGAGAAGTCACGAAAATTGAAGTTGTTGTACAAGGGGGAAAACCCATTCCGAAAGAAAATAAGGTTGCGCAGCGCAGTCCGTTGAGTATCTCAATCCAAAACTCTTCGTTGCTTTGCGCGAGGACAAGGCTCAAGGGAAGGGCAGTAGAAAAGAAGGTCGAGCGAGTACGAGATTTGTTTATTCTTCGTCACCCGAGGCGCCTTCCTTCTCGCCCTTGTGAACCTTCTTGTGCCGACGAAGGTTGGAAACAACGGAAAAGTGTCGACCGCAGCCCTCTACATCACAGGCGAAAGCTATATCCAAAAAATATTAGTATCGCTTGCGTGCCACAACGGGTTTTGTCAGAACTTACGCTTTTCACCAGTGTGACTGTACATGTGGGTCTGCAAAGACGATGGGCGGGTGAAGCGCTTGTCGCACACCTTGCACTTGTGCTTCTTCTGAGTGTTGGAGGGCATTTTCGAACTGAACTGGCTCATCATGGACTGGGGTCCCGGGGGAGCGCTACCAGTCAGGAGGTTCGATGGGCGAGGAAGAGTCCGCGACAGGTGTCCGTTCTCGTAGGACTCCGAAGTCGTGGAGCTGTAGTCGGTCACAGAAGACTCGACCGATGCGACTGAAGCGCTGTAGTATGGGTAGCTGCCCCCGGAGGAGATTGAAGAACCAGAAGAGTGTGCAGAAGGGAATCCATATGAGTCTCCAGAGCCCCGGCCGTTGCGAGGAGCGTAAATGTTACGGGGAGTCAAGTCCTGACTGAGCGCGACCATTCCGCGACTGGCGTCAAGGGCGTCACCGAATGTAGGAGCCGAAGAAGGCTGCGATTGGCTGGCACGGGGATCACTATAAATGAGAAAAGTGTAAGCGCAGTTCCAAATTCCAAGATGCGCAAAAGTTTTGTGGCTGGGGCTCTTACGCATGAGATATCCGGCGACTATCCTGGTGGTGCAGGGGAGCGTAGCTGATTGGCGCATAGCTGGCTGGCGCGAAACTGCTCATGGACGAAGCAGTCGTGTAGGCAGGAGTCTGTTCGAAAGACGTGCGAGGCAAATCGTGGTGCAGACCCATCACTTCTGGTGTTGGGTAGCTGGTCGCAGGCGTAGTCGAGTATGTGCTGCTGGTGACCATCGAAGGTGCGGAGACGGGAATGCTCGAGTAGGGCATGGAGAGGGGGGATGGGCGGCTCACTTCCTCCTGTTTGGGGTGGTTCAGGATCGGGTTGGATGCCATGGATGTCGCGTAGACAGGAGGCGTCGAATGCGACGTGGTGTGGGCAGCAGTCCACGGGTCAGTGAACTGCGGCGTATTGTGGTGGTAAACACTGTCAAAGCCCATACCGCCGTATTGGCGGTTCTGGTTTTCAATAACCATAGTCATGGAGAATAGTTTGGTCACAGAGATAATCTCTCAGGTCTTGTTTTGCTGTTGCGCGATTGGTGTTGCCGTGGACAATATCCCCTCAGCAATTCAAACCAATGTGGGTGATAAGGACGATCAAGGGCAGGATGATCGAAGCCAAGTAGAACAAGAGAAGTGTGTGTATGATTGACAGGTACGGTGAGGGGCACGATATGGAAGAAAGGGGAGTAGGAAGGGTGAAGATCAATCGAGACTGATCAGCGCAAAGGTAGAGAGAAGAAGGAAGGGAGTCGATGGTAGAAGTAGAAGTAAATAGTGATAATCTTTCGGCGGGAGGGAGCCAGGAACAAATAGATCCAGAGACAGAGTAAAAGAAAGGCCCTGAAACCCGACAGACAGGAAGAATGAAAGACAGTCTGGGGAAGGGCCCGAAGGGGATCGGCGAAGCTTATGAGCAAATACAGGATCGCAGCATGAGTGATGGAGCGCAGGGACGAAGGGAAGCCCTGTCGTTGCCGTGTTGGTGATGGGCTTTAGTGCCACTGACGACGTCCCGTCGGAGACGGTTGCAGATCGTTACTCTGGGCCGCTTAGGCTTTGAAACGGCGCCAGTGTTAAAAAAAATAATATTTTACAATAATAATAATAAATATTATTTTCTGCTTTTTTTTATTTTTTAAATCAGAAAAACGAGGAAAATAATATTAATTGCTTTTTTAGTCCCAAAGTCAGTGTGGGCTTTTCTCAATCTCCAAATAGGAACCAGTTCCTCGGGTGACCCCCAAGGTTTCGATGGGTCTTTTTTGGCTTTCCCTGGTTTTGGTTTTTTTGGTTTTGTGGTTTTGAATTTTTCTTTTCTTTTTCTCTCTTATTTTTCTTTACTCCTCTATGTGAGAGAGGGGGGAAAGTGGTTATTTTACTATCTAAATATTTGCTTATTTTATTTTATTATTTTTTATCCATATTAAATATTATTTTCTACACATCTCCAATCCTCACACCCACTCTCTCTATAATCTCGAATTATAGGAAAGAACTCATTTCCCTCAGTACTCTAAAAAGTCTAACACCCTAATTTCACGGGAAATTAAAACCAAAAAACCCAATTGCTTATTTTCTATTTTTACCCATGGGCAAATTCCATCGTCTTCATGAACATCATAATCCTCATTGTAATAGTGTTTACTCATTATGATAATCTTAAAAAGAAAGAAGGAAAAAGAGAATTAGACTTAAAAATTAAACGACATCTGTTTCGAAAGTAAGATCCATGACTAATCGCGATAAATTAACCAACCCAAGACTCCCTCTTAATCTGAACAAAAGCAGGGGAGTGGGAGGGATAGGGGAAACATCTGAAACTCCGGCATCGGAAAAGTATAGTAGCAATCATTCTTATTCTTTCCTATTTGGATTGGATTCTATAGGCTGTGCGTAAGCTGCGATAACATCATGACTCTAGTACTATCTAATAAAAGGTGTCGGTGATGTTTGGTTCGCCATACAGGATGGAGCCGAAAGGAACAAGAGAATCGATAATAAAATAAAATAAAACAAAATATCATAACTAAAAAAATAAAAAAAAAAATAAAAAAAAGGAGGGAATCAATGTGGGTTTTCCGCAGAGACAGTGAAGTAAAAGACATATGGAGTCGAAAAAGCATCCTCTGGCTAAAACTACGGATAACCTCTCAGGAGAGAGAGAGGTATGGAGTCCGACTACACGCGTACGTACACCGTATGTCACATAGTACTTGCTGTCTGTGTGGTGTGTGAGGGAGTGTGTGCGCGAATAATCATCAGGGGCGGTGGGCTGAACACAAGAGATGTCGACGACTAGCACTAGGGAAAGAAAGCTCCCTCACAGCCAATGCTGAATGTTTAGTGTAAAGGGGGGCGGCGGGGGAGACAGTTTGTGCCGTGTCTCTAGCAAGTAGTGTGTCTGGAGGGGGCAACCAGCACCAAAGCAGGAAAGCGTGGGCAGAAAGTCAGAAAGGGTCAGAAAAATGTAAAAAAACTCCACTGGCGCAGGCAACGCCAAGACTTGAGCTTAGATGCAGCGACCAAGGTTCGCCGTGAGCCCTTGAGAGTTGGGTGTGTTTCAAGGTAGCGGGGAAGAGGGAGATCACAAAGATGCGTCAAAGGGTATACCCGTTCCGTGGGGGAGACTTTTTCGCTGGCTGACTGGAGATAAAAAAGCTCCCAGTGAGAAAGTAGTGCTGGGTTGGTGGATCCCCTTTTACTCTTGAAGCTCCACTTGCTCTACTCTGATTGATTGGTTTTCTGTCCCTGTTTCTCTATTTTACGGATCCTCTGTCGGATTCTTCCATACCCAACCCATCGAAGGTGGGAGGCTTTCAAGCCTCCCGAAGATTACCGAGCCGTACTGTATTATCTTTTAATGTAGATGTATACACTGGAGCTACAAACGTATGAAAGACAATAAAACAACAAAAACACTAAGAAATCTACAATGTTCAAAAATAAATACAAAATTCAAATCCATAAAAATAATAATAAAATCTAATCCCAGCGCGCATTCCTCAGCAGACCATCACAAAAGTCCAGTAAAGGCCAAGACTCCAGTCCCGAAGCTTCGCGCACAGCGATTGGCCCATTGGCTCGGGGAGGATGGTGAGTTGGCCTCCTGGCAACCTGCAGTGTGCTGCGGGCTGCAGTGACGGCGGTAATACCGGTAATACTCCTTGGAGGACCTCTGATTCGCACGCCCATCCACCTGACTCTGGTAACTTTACCTTACTTTTTACTTTTCCGGTTTGACTTTCTGAGGCTACAATGGAAAAAAGCCAGCCTGCGAGATCCTGTAGCGGCATGTCCGTCCTTCGGTATGGAGCACGTGCATACAGAGAGCTGCATAGCTGTTAGGAGCTTTGACAAGCATTCCTATTTCCCCCTCATGGTGCTGTGTCATTCATGCTGCAAATGCCGGCCGCGTACTCCATTCTTTTGGTAGCATGTACATACATACATGCATACATACATACATACATGCGGCGAGGTGGTGGTTTCGCCTTGCTTATACGAAGCCCTGGAGTGAATCGAGGGGGAGGGGGAGTTGAGGGGAGCATTAGGTGATAGACAAAATAGGCAATTAGGTTGGATAGGGTAGTAGTCTGTCTGTCTAGGTATGGTACGTTATCATTCATGCCATCCGCATGCATATGAACTACCATCCATGGAGTGAGTTAAATCTCGGAGGTGAGGTGGTTTTCGGACACGGACACACACGCATGAACTCTGTTTGAATACCTCAATCCATTCGGAATATACTCCATACGTACAAGCGTTAAGCGATTGAAGCAAAAGAGGGGGAGCGAACAACAACAAAAAATTAAATAAAGTAAAAAATAATGAACATAAGAAGAGTGCAATAGTAAAATGCCTGCACAATGACGACATAACAGACGCAAAGCGTTACACCCGACACTCGTTCTGCAGAGATCATGCTCTTCCCGCGTGTTCACCAATCTATTGTCATGAAAACGGATTGCGCTCCAATCTCTCGTGGTGAAATGCCCCGAGCTCGAACGGCGCGTCATGGTACATACATGCCACATACAGCATACATACATCCTTACGTCCATTGATGGAAGAGGCACCATCCCAAGCCACTTACCGATGATACCATCTGCAAGCCCACACCCACTATACTTCTTGCTAGATAGAAGGCGGATGTCAAGTTGCGTGTGATGTGTTCTATCATCGTCACTTGGTTGGCACCGCTAGTGGATGTTCTCTTCCCGCTCTGACGTCGGTGTGGAGAGTTTTTCCTACTTAGTTCGTTCGCTAATGGGGCCCTACAACCTCGAGGGAGTACTCGAGAAAAAAGTTGACGGTGACATTCTGCACGATGGGACAAAAGCTCCTAGAATAATGGCATTCAATTCCACGCCGAGGTTGCGATCAATGCGTTGCATCTCTTGTTCCTTTTCCCACGGACCGAGGATATATGCGCTCGACCACGGAACCTTTGCACGGTGGCTTGCGATCGAAAAGTAAAATGCGCCATGAAGGGGAAAACCCGGTCGGTAGATTGCCGGGTGGTGCAGCGGGAGATATCGTTTCCATCCATGTGGACTGGAAAAGAATCCGATACAACTACATACAAGTATTTCCAACTGTACTTTTCCCTTATACTGAAGCCTCCATAGAACTCCACAACGTCAAACCTATAGATAAGAATATTCCTAGATCCAGAAGATCGAAAAAAGCAAAGACTATCATCGACAATCACAAGGCATAGCTCGAGGAAAATCTGCAGCTACTGCAAATCGCAAATGCTATCTTGAAGATCCCCAGCGTTCGGGAAATAATCCGTTGCGTGCAGTTTAAAAACCTGTCTGGATATTTCGGTGCAACTCCGACAAGCGGGGGGGATTTCCATCTTTTCCCGCTTTTGCCACGACCAACCTTGGTTGACATCTTGACTTTCTTGAACTCTCATACACAGCGAACCAAGTGTACAGAAACTAAAAAAATTAGATCGAAAGGGTAAAGAAAAAAGAGAACCAACAAAATTAATCTAATATACATACCGCTAGACCATAACTATTTCTTCACGATCAATAGTCTCTCCCACTTAACATATCATATCATAACACGGCACTGAGGAAAACTAAACCCGCAACCCACAATACCTCACGGAAAACAACATGTCAAGTGGATAAGTAAGTCCCCGAACCAAAGAAAACAAAAAAGAAAAAATTGACATCTGCGACCACTCGACCGGGGCACCTTAGCAGGCGCCCAATCTAATAGGCACAACTCATCGACTAGCTTAGTTAAAGTTTCTGCTGTCCGTCCACATCGATGTTCCCCAAGCGAAGGAGAAGCGGATCACTGTCGATGCAAGGATCCACTAATTTATGTTTTTTTGTTTTTTTCTCCCCTGTCGCTCAGTCGCTTGCATGGGTTTATTGTGAGGGATGAGCGACTCGGGTCGCCATAGGCTGGAGAACATCTCCGAGATGGTGCTCGGATCCATTGTCTATGGGGTACGTAGAGGGTGGTTACATCTGTGGCTTTCGTAGTTTGAACGACCCTATTTTGTGTGTACAGTACGCAGTATCGATTAGATCGCAGATTGGAGTCGATCCGGATTGACAACCAGAAGGAACCAAGAAAAAAAAAAAG
This sequence comes from Aspergillus sojae, assembly GCA_008274985.1. Classification (NCBI taxonomy): domain Eukaryota; kingdom Fungi; phylum Ascomycota; class Eurotiomycetes; order Eurotiales; family Aspergillaceae; genus Aspergillus; species Aspergillus sojae. The sequence goes on along the minus strand of CP035528.1, from coordinate 4,822,032 downwards.
AAAAGAAAAGAAAAGAAACAAGAAAAGAAAATCAAAACCCAACAATAGGGGAACCACCCGCGGAACCCGAATAGAACCAACTCTGATCGGAACTCAGAGTGAAGCAGAAGAAGAACGTGGGTCAGGGAGCCCACACGGCTGAGCACGAGGCAAGCCATGTGATGGGGATGGGCGTACGCATACTGTTAGTTAGATCGTGCTAGGGCGACAAGTTGTTAGCGTCGAGTCAAGCTTAAGGATTTACATTTCGATTTTCTTCAGCCCTTCGCGACGAGGCAAACTGGATCTTCCTAGTGTGGTGGCTAGCTAGGTAGTGAGAGTATAGGGTGGTGGGCGCTAGTCCACTAAGGTTATGAGGAACCTCAGCGAGTCTTAATTAAAAGGGAAAATCATTTGAGAAGCTATGGAGTCGCCATGATGGGGGTTTTTCTTTTCTTTTGCCCGCCTAAAGTAGGAAATTGAATGAACATGCATTTTGTTTTGATACTGTGGGTAGTAATTATTTGTTTGTTCGTAATAGCCACCATGTGCTCTATTGGATTGGATTTCAGTAGTCTGCGAGTGAAGGAAGAAACTAGGATAGGTCATACTTCCTAACTTCCCACGTCTGCAGACTGTTACCCCTGTAGTTTAAATTAACTGAACTCGAGTTTTAACCCTAAGTACCTATGCTTTGTTTTTCGGAGGCTGGATATCCAACCATACGTCCGTACCCAAAGGCAAACGAACCCCTAACCTCAGTGTACTCCGGAGTACGGAACCCATCCCGAGATCCTTCGGATACAGCTCCCTATCGTCAAAAACCGTTACAGGATAGGAGTCGAAGCCGAGCCGCACCCACGAACACATTGTTATTATGATCCTCAGAACACTTACCCTGATGGCAGATGATAACCACCGAACGAAATGACGTTACTTCTAAATATAACTAGAATCAAGGAGAGTTTGCGTGTATGGCCCCCTTGGCAGTGAACAGTGGTCCAATTTTACGACAGCCCACTTGCTATCCAAGTCCATCCTAGCCATTGCGGAATACCTGCCATCTGGCGGTAAATTTGCCTTCAGATATCTCGTGCGCCTTGCTCCACCCGCGGTGATGGTAGAGTGTCGTCCGCTCCTGGCGAAACGGAGATGGCTAGAGCAGGAGTCCCGAAATCTCAATGAGGATTCCGCGCGATGGAAGAGGCCCAAGCGGACGTGTATTGCGTAAACCCGCGGGAAAAAAAAAAAAAAAGCATGGTTAGTAAGTAACTCATGGATGGAGGTGTGGTGGTTGTTATTTTTAACACAGATTGGGAAATTAATGAGGATTACCCTTAACCTACTCCAGTAACCAAGGGTTTGCCAATTCACAATAGAATAAATTAGAATAAAATAAGGGTCCAACAAGTGTGATACAATACAGAGACTATAGTGGACGACCACCACCACCACACCTAATATGATACTGAGTTCTGACTCTGACTCTGACTCTAACCATGGGTTGACAGTCGCTTCTGCTGGTTTGCCTCCTTTGGCCGCCCAAGACCCGCAGTAACCTCTGCTTTGCAAAAAGCCAAAGCTTTGGAGCGCCAGCCATTCGGGTACAGCACTTCACCGCTTTTCCTGTCAGAGTCAGACCTCTCCCCGTTTAGTCTCATCCTTAGTCTCTACCACAGAAATCCAGAGCCCAAAATGGACTAGTTCGAACAGTCACCCTAACTAAGACTCAGGTCAGAGTCAGGCTGGAGGCAAACCAGAAAATCAAAAAGAAAAAGAAAAAAAAAAATGGAAAATGGAGATGCGATGCCGTGCCCTTAAACTTTGCCCTTCCCGGGCTCCACTACGCAGCAGGGATGGGTCTAAACCCTTCTTGGCAGGTCACAAAAGCCCACACCAATAGGGAATCGCTCGCCCCTTGACACGGCACATCAGAGGAGTGAAAAACGCGTAACGCTTGAACTCCAGCCACCCGCTGGCGAATCATGGGCGCCCCGCCTGCAAACAACCACCACTATTCCCAATTTCGTTGCGGGGGTTCCTGATCAGGAAACACTGTGGGGCCGCTCATTCGTCGAAAAGTGTGAACTCGATACGAGTTGCTCTTTAGTCTACCGCAATGCTTTCCGCTTTAGGTGAGGGGGGAGGTTATCCAGTGCGGGATGGATGATGAGGGGCCTGGTGGCGGTCTTTGCGGCTTGTGCCTCAATGCTTGATTTGTTGATTGATGTTGATGGTTTTGCTGGAACCCTAAACTTTTTGGTTTGGGTCTTTTTTACTGCTTTCTTTGAGTTTGATGGGAGGCGGTTATGGAGCTGGTGGCTTTTTTGGCGTTATATCGTGGGAAATTGGTTTTGGGTGGGTAAAAGTTGTTGGTGGTGGTGGTCTATGCGTGCACACTGGAGCTGAACTATTTACTAGTAAAATGAACGATGGGGAGAATTGCTAGAATGGATGTCTGCGTTGTGCACTGACTGCTAGATGACTTTCACTAGCTGAACTATCGCGGTGTAGTTCACACCGTTATCATCGCGATGGTTATATTTAGGACTGTTAATTTCGCTTCCCTCGAGGGGGGTGGATAGTCTGCTGAAGTGTACGTAGTTATCTCATTGCCAAGGGTCCGAGTAAGCACTGGTTTTTGTATTCCGTGTTTGTCCGCATGAGCTGGGTGGATGTATAATCCGGGCTTCAAAGACCTTTCATGCATACCGACAGATTACTTCCGTATACATGCACAAGAAGAACTACATTTCAAGACAACCCAAAAGGGAATTAAACAACAGTCATAGAATTTGGCACCCGCAGCGGACAATCTCGGCAGATGGAGACCGCCCATCGGCAATTTAGTTCCAGAAGGTCGAGTTTGAGTCTTCAGGAACTGATGATCCCCGATACTTTAATTGCGAAAAGTGTTTACCCGGATGAAACGTACAATGATTCAGGTATTGGGTAAAGAAAAAGAAAAAGAAAAAAACTAAAATTTTTAAACATCTGTCATCTGCACGGGGTCCATCTTGGCAGATCCATTCGGCAGATCGTCATGATTGGCGTTGTTGTCTCTGGTACGGGCGCAAGAACCCAGTAAAGGAAAGGGGTTAATATAATACATTGTTTACATCCTAGAATTTCGTATAGGATAGTATATGTACATAATTGTGTATGTATGAGGGAAGTTTAGGTTAAGATTTTGGGGGTAGGATGCTCGTTGGGTATGAAGGTGGAATGGTCTGCAGACTGGTTGATACATTAGTAGTTAGTTATTTCTCCCTCATCGTCATAGAGAGAACCATGTACCTAGAATTCCAGAATCTCTCCATTCCACGGACTATAGAAACCTTAGTATCTCGAGGTTCAACGGGGTACGGATCACAGCCCGCGCGCTGAGGTCCCCGAAAGGCCGGAAGAACCAGTCGAAGCGCCAAGCTAATAGAGCAACCGATAGCCCATGAGGACCAAAAAGAAAACTTCCATTCAGTATGGAGATTAATTTACGATTTAAACTTGTTGTGTGTTAGGGGGTGTGGTTCACTCCCGCGTGCCCCCCCCAAAATGTTGACCAAACCGCAGCTGACTCCATCAAGAGGTTATTAAAACTACTCGATCCAGCTAACCCTCCCAAAAGGGAAGGCTATGCCTACGAACATTCCGCTAGGGGAAATTGATCGCTCTCAATTGGTCGCGATTCCCGACGACCAACTGCCTACATCGGTAAATACTATTTCAGTAGCTTAGAAAGGTTAGTGCTAAACTCTTTAGAACGAAGATGCTAAGTTTAAGGAGGTTAGCTAGGCTTATTAGCCAACTCAATCCAAGATCCATACCACACACATGGTTAGCACCAAGTCCTGGAATGGTAAGTACTATGCTGAAATAGGTATAATTTATTAGTGGATCCCACATCCCCTATCCGAACTAAGATAAGCCTCCTGCAAAAAGGGTAGCGACTAAGAAAATTTCACGGCGCACGCGATTGGTGCGCACCAGGCATGATTCATTTTTAAGGAAAAGACAGGGTGATGCAGCCACATGCCCCAGGGGCGGCAGATAGTCGATAGCCGAGCTTGGCTTGACCCGATAACCCAATCAGAGAGGTCAGACCCACAGGAGCTGACGCGTGCACATCTCACGAAGCTTTCCTTATTTTGGGGGCGCTTTACTGCTTCGGGTATGGTGTCGTGGAAGTTTTGCTTTTGGTTGTGTTTAAATGGGGGCTTGATGGTGGTTGTTGGGTCCCTTGGGGGCATTTTGGAATTGAGAAGGCTTTCCAAGATACCGAAAAAAGAATGGTATTACCCATTATCAATGGCATACCTCCCCCGTAGGGAAATGAGGAAGAAAAAAAAATGCACGCTCCCCCGCAAGCCCGTTACCCTGAATCCCTGCGTGCGATCCTGGTCCGGCTCCACAACACTGCCACTCTCAGGGTTGCGGCTAGCAGTCAGATGAAACGCGCCGTTCATTCAGACTAGAGCCGGAGCTGGCGTCCCACCCTCTTCAAGAACAGCACTCTAACTGGAGCTCAATGATATCCATGATATCACTGGGCCCTAACCGTCAGATTGGGCTGCCATGAGAAGGGGTGTCGAAGTGATGCTTGTAATAGAACGACCTGTTATCATTACTATGGTCTGGGTATCCATTGTTTGATTAACTCTCGTTCTACTGGTTAAGCAGCATTACGTAGGTCTCAGGGGTATCCCTGTTTTTTGTTCTTCAGGATAACATTTACCTTACTGGCGTTTGCGGTTGGTTCTCATTATTGGGTTTGGATACTCGTGGCGGTTCAACGTGCCAGCCAATCTATATAGATCTTCCATTATAGGCTGTAGCAACCTTCGACATCATCTCTAATGTTTCTCTCTATTCAAACTGACACAAAAGATGAATGGTCAAACAAGGACCCTTGAACAAGCTTCACCTGGCAGCAAGCCTTTGGCGTGATTCCCGACGGGAAAAACACATCTAGTGTGCAGAAAGTGGAGCCCCACGGTCTTGGCGTATGTCAATGGCGGTGGTGGGCATGTGCTGCTCAGTCCATGGAAGAGACGATGGATGGAGGAATTTCACTATGAAACCACACAGACACTGTGCATCCAAACTAACTCTGAAACCCACATGCAAGATTCCAAATTTCTCTTTGGCTAATACTCGGTGAAATAGATTGGATGATTGCGTACGTACAGTGGTTGTCACCTTGCAGTGGATTCGGTCGGACTGGCACCCGTTTCCTCGACCCCCAAATGCAAACATGGGTCGAGGCAGGCCTTGATCAAAGCGTTCGAGCTTACGACTGCCAGGTGGGATGGATGGCAGTCCCTGCATCTGAGACTAACTAGAAGAGGCAGTTGGGTAAAATGACATGGACAAGAATAGCAAATGGTGACTTCTGTTCCTGAGTATCACTATGGGGACCTTTTCATGTTATAGAGATGATCCTTCCGAATGGGGCCGTCATCTAGTCTACCACTGGTCACCGATGGGGACGGGAAGAAATCATCGCCAGTATCCATAGAGTAATGCCCATGTCCGTAGTGTGTAGTATCTCAACGCGAAGCTAGCAATACAAGTGCATATACGAAAATGTCTGAACACACACAAAAGTGACGCTCGGTACCTGATCTCTCACATGAACCGAGGGGCAACGCAGGTACTATCAATTTCTCCCTCTCCACCCCAGAGTTTCGTTGGAGGTAATGATTGCAACTGTAAATTTGCCTTCGCGGACGACGACGGCGATATGTTCTATTTTAATCGTTGTTAATTTCTGGTCGCTTCGTAATGCGCTCCTCTCGGACCTCTCGCCCCCAGCACGGGACGAGAAAGAAGTTTAGCTACGAGGTACCCTGTGCCCTATTTTTCCTTTCCGGTCTCGCTGACGAAAGCAGGGAAATTGAGCAGGAGGAGAAAACAGCCAGATCTAGGAAATTATTTCCATGCGATTCAACCCTATCAGGTGCAAGACAGGGGTGCATGTTCGGAGGTAAGGTGAGCGAGGGGATGCAGGGGCACCATGCTGTGCTGTCTGCATTGCAGATGGATAGATGTGTATCGGTATTTGCCGTCCCTCGTTCTGTACTGGGATGTCTGATAGATCGTCTTTTTTCTACGTAGTACATTGGTTATCTGATCTATCAACTGTCATAGGGCTTCGACTCGCTATCGAAGGACCGTCGAATACCTATAGTACCGCTGTTATACTCCGTATATATGTGCCGACACAATTGAAGTCGTTCGTCCAGCTAAACTCTCCCGATTCAATCCGAACCAGCCAAAATCCACACGACTGCAAACAAAATATAATTCAAATAAAATCCTACTATGAACGTTCGAATCGTAAAAACAATAAAATAAAAATAAAATAAAAAGTAAAACCCCAATTTAGGAGGTCAACGCTCGAGCGTCCATTCAGACCCTTACTAACTAGTGCGCATTAATTAGTTCGTTGACTTACTTCCTAAACCAAAACATCACCCACTATCAATCCATTTGATTTAATCTAACAGAAAAAAAAAAATACCTCACAATCCAGCACATATATAAATAGATAAAATTAAACAAAAACGATGGGTAGTATTCTCATCATCCAGGGTCCTACGTAGACACATCCCTAGTCGACAGGACTGAGGTGACCTCCGAACCAGTCAGAAGGCCATCACCACAACATATCTGATACAGACGTTCCAAAATCGCACGCAATCCCTGAACCATTCCATGGCGACCACTCAGTCTGCAGGGCTCATCCAGGAATGTTCAGCCATTGGTTGACCTTTCCCCACAGATCCCTGCTGCCAAGCCCACACATGACAAGGAGGATGGAGAAGGCTTACGCGGCACTTTGACTTAGTCAACTACAAGACACGGCCTGCAGGGCGAATGCTTGGCATCGGCGACATGTGGCAAATCAGTAATGAAAAAAAGAGAGAGAATTTAATCTAATCTATTTTTCTCGGATTAGTTCACAGGGGAGGTGACAATGTGCATGTGTATGGGTGTGCTGCATTTCATCATCACAGAGGTAAGGAGAGATGTCAGTGGGTTCCCTAGGGTTACAATCAATGTCTCTATTGAGTTTGGCTGGTGTGGTGGTACAGAACCGTTCCCAGAGTGTGCTTCGTATATAATGTCGATTGTTGCTCCTCTGCTTAGGTAATCATCTCTAGATTCCTCACCATAGTTAAGAGTAAGTAATAGTGTAGATGGACAGATTGATAGACATTCCTGGATCAAATAAACTCACGAAATCAATAGACTCCCGTTCATCATAAATGCAATAGATACGAAGCAGAATGCCTGTCATCCGATAATTACCTGGTGTGCACATGGTTACCGGGATATGCCTCGAAATATATATCTTCATCAAGCTGAGACTCATACATCTCTTCCATAATGAAAGAAAAGACTAAACGGCAACAACAGAAGACACAGAAAAAAGAGAAAGAAAAAATCCTTGATAATAATCAGAATAGCGAATGTCGTGAAACAACAAGCCCAAGTTAAATTCAACCAGTGTCCATTTCATCTGCACAGCACCAAATCGGATATCAAAGTAGTACAGACGGTAGCACCGAGTAACACCAAGTGCTACCAAGTGCAGCATCTGACATCAATCGATCAGATCCTAGTCAGCGCAGAGAACGAAATTATTGTACAGCTATTGTAGAAGCCGTCGCAGCAGCTTTCCCTGCCCTGCGTCCAAAAACCGCCCCCGACGTCAACCCACTGCCTCCGGGATAATTGTCATAGAAGAGTCCCCCAACCATCTCCCCAGCGCAGTACAACCCCGGAATTTCACAGTTTGTCGTAGACGAAACCACAGCAGCTGTCTCTGGATTCACCTCCAAACCACCAAATGTAAAGGTGATACCCGCACTGACCTTTACAGCAAGGAACGGAGGCTGGTCGATAGGCAACGCCCAATTGGACTTAGGGATGCTGAGCGTACATGCCTTTGACTGAGTTGAGAGGCCGTCCTTTACGGCCGGATCCCATTGCTGGCCATCATTCAGCCGTTGGCTTTCATAAACAGCGTTATTGAACTCATGGATCGTCCGCTCGAACTGGTCCTTGTCTTCCAAACCATGTTCCGCCGCACATTTCTCTGCCAGCTCTGATATCGACGAGGCTGTGATATGCTGCACCACTTCTGGTCGATATTCTTCCTTCCGCAGCCAGGAGATTGTCCGCGAGTCCCAGATTTGGAATGCAACATGACCCGGTTGATGCAGGATCTGCCGTCCGACCATGGCATATGTGTAGTTGCGTAGATCCGAGCCTTCGTCCACAAATCGAGAGCCTTGACGATTGACCATGATCCCTAATGGGTAGCCGGACTTGGTAAACTCATTGGAGATCTCGCGGTCTCCTGTATTGGCGGGTGCATTTGCGTCCCACGCCACGCAGTGACACCCGGACCAGTTGCCAACTTGTTTGGCTGATACATCGCGAATGGCCATCTCGAGACAGTCGCCCAAATTGTACGGAGTACCGCGAACTAAGGCGGTGTCCCAATGTGGCCCCAGAAACTGTGCCCTCATCCGCGGATTGGCTTCGAAGCCACCAGCAGCAAGTATCACAGCGTTGGTCTTGATCACCTTCACTTGGCCATGGTGCACAGCCGTCACCGACGTTACAGCACGAGTCACTGGGTCCGTGGCGAGCTTCTCTGCAGCCGTTGAGAAGAAAACATCAATACCTAGTTTCTGGGCCGTCCGAAGGTGGTCTTGAATAAGCCCTTTGCCTCCGTCCTGGGTCTTCAAGGCTAGGCCTCCCCAGAACTTGATCCGGCCGTTCACCTCATACGCCTGTCGGTTGAAGGAAAGCTGGAACCGGACACCATTCTGCGCAAGCCACTTAACTGTTTCGTTCGAATCGTTGACGAGGACTCGGCTGAGCTCGCGGTCCGTCCTTTTTCCTGTCACTCGCTCCATGTCATTCGTGAAGTCAGCCGCCGTGTACGGGCTCATATCAATCTTGTGCGCTGTGGCCGTATCAACATTATTCACTATAGGGAGGAGATCCTCCAGGCCACCATGGGTAGTCCGGAATGCTCCTGCAGTAAAGTAAGAATTTCCTCCTGCCCAGTTATCAGGACATTTGTCAATGATGATCACCTTCTGGGCACCGGATTGGACTGCTGATATGGCGGCGCAGAAGCCGGCATTGCCGCCTCCAATGACGAGGACGTCGCAGTGAGAAGGGAGAGCCATTACCGCAAGTGAAGTTCAAGATTTGTTCAGGATAGGTGATTTCGCAACAAGTTTGGATTAATATAGCCGTGTAGTTGGGGATAGAGCCAAGACACTCGTAGCCGCGGAGCTCCGCCTAGCATCCGCATAACAATGCGGGGGAGCAGAAGAATATCGGACGTCCGACCACTAGTCTGATGTATTACACTAAGTACCGATGGTATCGGCGACTGACATAACCATAATGTCATTTCCTATATCTGATACCTGGCCCCATGAGAATAAATACACGCCAATCCCACCATCAAGAACACCGTGCGCGATTAAACAGGCTCATAATGCCAGCGAAACGAACTTAACAGTTAGAAAGTGAAGTGATACGATACATGAACAAGCAAGTCGCTTTTAAACTATTATGGACAATTCAGATCTCTCCAAGCCATCATCTTCCAAAGTCGGATAATATGGAATCATTGAATCCGCGCTTTGCACATAAGCATCGTTGTAAAGCCGCCAGTATGGTGTACGGACTTTGCGGGCAGGGTGGAACAGGCCTGCCCAGACGTAGTTCATGACCACTCCCGTGCCAACGGCCATCCGAATAGCATCAATGGCTTCGATAACACGGTCGATGACGTGAGGACTGGTTTCGAAGATGTTGGGGAATACTAAGTTGAGAAGGTGGACCATTGCATCTTCACATCCGAGACCGACCACACCCAAAGCAATGTGCTTGACAACGCTGGCTGCAGTCTGGCGATGCACCTGGTCTCTATCAATAAGAGCATCCTCGAGAAGGGGCGTAACGGCATAAACGTAGTCTTTAGCCATCTCGCCGATGTATTCGAACAAGAAGGACATGGCCTTCAAGACACCGTTTTGGACGTTCAATTCAGGTACGCGGTATTCGTTCATCAGAGCTGGAAGGACAGTGAACGGGGCACATGTTTCAGCCACGATACCGATGGCGACAGCAGTACAAACACGTGACTGACGCTCCTGCACACGTAGGTTGTTAAGCAGTGTTGCGAGAACATCCTGAGGACCAATTGCCTTGGCGATGAAACCAAAAGTGTTGTTTGCCGCACGACGGATACCCTTCTTGTGTGCCTTCAACATGTCAAGCAACTCGAAACAAATACGCATCCATTCGCGAGCATTGACAGACTCGGGACCACGGTCCGCAATACGACCGACAAGATCGATGGTGTTTTCCTGGACCTTTTCATGACGGTTACGCAAGATGGGTGTAAGACGAGGAAGCAAGTCTCGAATGGGTGGTTGCATCTGGTTGATACCGACAACGGTGACAATGGAACGTAAAGCACCGAGAATGGAACCAAGGACCTCTGGATATTCTTCACCCAGGTACTCGTAGAGTACAATGCCAAGCTTACCCATCAGTGCATCCTCTCCACACTGCTTCATAACCATTGCAATGCGAGAAATGAGGTCTGCAGCCTGCTGACGCACAGTAGCGGACTTGTTGTTCAATCTCCAAAGAATGGTACTGACGATCTGTGGAAGATATGGCTTGCAACGAGTGCCAAGTGCATTGACCGCTGTTCCAAACCCGTTCAGAATTACAATATCCTCAATGCTCTGCTCCTGGAAGGCGTAGAGAACACCGTCGATGAGTCTCTCCTCTAACCTCTCGGAAATATCTGCCGCTCCCAGGGCTGCAATGAGTTTCTCCACAGTTTCCACCGTCATCTTCCGGTAAGGCTCGCTCTCGTCTTTCAGGTTGTTGACGACGCGTTCGAGGATCTCACCGACGCCAACCTTTTGTCCAAGGTCGACGGTGGTATCGACAACTTGGCGGTAGTTCCTCCTGTCAAGGGCCATGCGCCTTACCCAGAAGCTCTTAAAGAAGTCGGTCAAAACATGCTCTTTCAGGTAGCCGGCTGTCACACCGTCAGTGCTGGCGCACTGAGACACTACTTTAAGAACAACCTTTTTCATCTCCTCATCTGGGGAAGAGAACTCTCGCAGTAAGATCTCCATGATCTGACTGGTATAGTAATTGGCATACTCTTCGTCCATGAGAGGGATGATATATCCAACAGCCTTGAGAAATGCAGCCAGACCTTTACCACGCTGCTTCCTAGCACCCGTCCAAAGCGGATTGAGGATCTCATCGAAGCTTTCGATACCGTACGGGTTAGCGGCCTCAGCTAAGGCTGCTACTGCTAGTGCGGTAACAGTTCTGACCTTGGCTTGCTCATCGCTAAGATTGTCGGCAATGCAGTCCACCAGACCCTTCAAATGAGGAAGAATAGCACAACCCATAAGAATGGGGATTTGCTGGACAATCTTGACACCAGTGTGTCTTGCCTGCCAAGACTTCTTACTGCGACACACAGCACGGAGGAAGGGAAGGAGAGCGGGAATACCAAGTGCTGAGGCGACCACGGCGAATGCTCGTGCGGTTGTGTTTCTGACATACTCATCGACATGGTCAATATCGGGACGCATGGTACTAATCATGGTAGCAAGACCTGCTGCCTTTGCTAGATTGGAGATGATCTCTCTACCCTCGACACGAGCATAATAATCCTGGTCAATAAGCAACGGCTCAATGACGACGAGAATCTTATGCACATAGGGGCGGACAAGATCATCCAGCTTGTAGAGAACACGGTCGATAACCTTGACCAACAAGTGGCGCTCTTGGTCCTCAAGCGACTTCTCCATGAGCAACGGAAGGATCTGGTTGAACAAGGGACCGGCCCCAAATTGACGTGCGTTATCTGTAAGTTGACGCAGGGCAGTCTTTCTCATTGGCGGTGTGCCGTTCTTGACCTTCAGCAGTAGCCTCATGATTTTCCGCTCCTTCAGCTCGTCCACAGACATCACGCTCTCGTCTCCACCTTCCATAAGCTTTCCAAAGTATGCCATATCCTCGGGCTTGAAGAACTGAAGGTCACCGACTCCTGGGATTTCTGTTGGGAGCTGTTTTCCTAAGGCACGTGCGCTTTCAGGTTCTTGCATCATGAAGCCCCCGACACCCGTCGCGCTGGCCATGGGAGCTGGAGTCGACATAAGCTTCCTTGCAGGGTTTCGGATTGGCGCGTATCCCGGAGGGGGGTCAAGGATTTTGTAGCCATCGGCCTCGCCGGGGAGCATCATGTCAAGTTCCTCATCCGACAAGGGGGCATTGCGGCCAGAGATATCAGTTCCAAAGCTGGTTGGAATCAGCGCCGCACCTGCTTGTGAAGGATGCATGGGGGTTGCGAGCCCCTGGTTGCCAACGGGTGTGGCTGATGTGATAGATGGTGCCTGGTCCCATCGCGATCGACGTTTAGGTGCTTCTTCGGCGGCGCCAGGGACAGGTAGGGAGGGTGTTTGATCCCAGCGTGATTTCTTCTTTGTCTCCTGAGGCTCGGGAGCCTCGGGAGCTGCTTCGGTCGACTCGGAAGTCACATCCCATCGTTGCTTGCGCTTGCGTCCCGTAGCAACAGTGACGGTCGAGCCGGCGTCAGCGTTTTCTTTGTCTTCCAACTTCAATGTGGCCTCATGTTCTGCGACACCGTTCTCGCCACTGGTCTGTTTTTCAGCGATCAGCTTCTGAACACGCTCTTCTTCTTTTTCAAGCTCACGCAGAGCCATGACTTCACGATACGTCTGGCCCTCTCCCTCAACGTTCGCATGAGTGTTCGCAGCGAAAGGGTCCGCTCTGGTGGGGGTCAAAGGGCCACGGTTGAATCGGCGCTTTTGGTAGTCTGTCTCGCGGTCTGCAATCCTCGCCGCCTTCTCGCGGCCGAGAAGGATGTCCTCCTCCTCCACTCCATTACCATGGGCGAATTCATCCATCTGACTCTTGGTTGCGGTATACTGTCCTACCAGACGGTGGCCACCATCCGCATCCTCCATCTCCTCGTCATCACCGTTGACGGCGATCGAAGTGTCGTAGCCCGAAAACCTGTCGGCGCCTTCGCGTTCGTAAAGGGTGGTGTCGAAGGATTCAGTCAGGGAGGCCTTGGTCGAGTTGTCAGTGCGCTGGCTAGACGGATCAAAGGTCCTAGAACCTTTTTTTCCAGCTGCAGCGGCATTCCGCTCAGCTTGGAGCCTCCGGACGGCTTCGAAATCGGCTGCGAAAGGGGTTAGTCACGGGGGTGGATCAAGCCATGGGGTGACACGTACAGTCAGACATGGTGACAATAAAGAGTTGCTCAGAGATCAGACAGAGAACATATAATCCCAGGAAGGGGTAGCAATAGCTACATCCGGATCATACCCTGTGATCACGGAACTCTAGGGGATGGTGTTGGGTGCAATGCGTTGACGCCTATGATGATGAAAATACCTTCAGCGCCAGACGACGTTTGGCGGCGGGACTCACTACTGGTGGCTGACTAACGCGCATCACATGACGTAGACAGTGAAAGTGGACTAGTGCGGAGCTATGACCGCCGGCGCTAAGCCCTTGTGGAAGCTTCGCAACAACACTGCCCTTCAGTTCACTGTTTCCTCTTATTTCACTAGCATTGATATATTGATTCGTAGGGTGGCTGTATAACTAGATGGATGAAGTACTTAAAGCTACTACTAAGTAGGACGCACTACTTGAGTAAGTACGTGAATATGAAGTGCACCGGAGGCATCCCGAGTGAATACGTATGTATATATTTGGTCGGATAGTAGAATTGTGTGGTACGTATTGATCAAGCTTGACAAGAGAGTGCAATACATTTTTGAAATGTTCTGTCGCAATAGTTGCTGCCCTTAAGTAGTATTGGGTAATTTCCTTAGACTTAGAACCAAACAACGTAACCTAATTAATCCTTGAGATGTTCAGTTGTCGACAACGGATAATTTCTTAGCTCCCTCAGGACCCTACCGAGACTATCCTTGGCTTTCAATTCAGATCTTGGTTTGGGACTCCGCATCTAGAGCTGAACCTACCTTGTTAGTCTGGGCAATTGATAGGGCAGTTCATCTAGAGACGCGCCGCATATAGAACTGCCAATAGAACTATGGTGCCGCTTAAGATGAGATACAGTCATACCGGAGAAGGTCCCTTAAAGTATTGTTAGTGCTTTCTTTGGAATGCCATATGATAATAGGTATGTGCTGTGGAAGAAACAGTTGGTGAATAGAGTCCAGATCGTCTTATATTGACGAGTTAATTATGAACTGATTTAGCTACGTACTCTGTTAATATATCTGAAGGTGCCCGAGGCTATCGAACTCTACCTATCAGAGCAGTGACATTACGCCCTCCGGGTGGGGACGGATGACGGACCGGCTCCGCCCAAAGTATGTGGTCAGTATCATCCCATCAAAATTTCCTGTTGGAACGTTTTTTGGGACCATATTTTTAACCCCGGGTTTACTTCCAGCCCTTCCATGAGTGTATTATAGTTTTCTTTTTTCAACTTTTGCAGGGTCGTTGTGTATATCGTACTTAGCCGAGATGGCAAACAAAACTCCGCCCAAGACAGACACTATTCTCATCATAGGCGCAGGCGTCTTTGGTCTATCAACGGCACTTGAATTGAGCTCGCGCGGGTACAAAAATATTACTGTTCTCGACCGCTATCCACCTCCAGTCCCAGATGGTAGCAGTGTCGACATTTCTCGAATTATCCGATCCGAATATGCCGACCCCGTGTATTCCCAAATGGCTCAAGAGGCTCTCAAGGGTTGGAAATCGCAGTACAAAGACCACTATCACCATACAGGATTTGTGATGCTATCGGAGACAGCGTCGAATCCTTACATCGAAAAATCACTAGACATTATTCATGCTCAAGGCCGCACACTGAAAGAGTTTGTGAATGGGAATGGCCTGAAAGAGATGTATCCGGATCTCCACGCGGACCTCAGTAGTCTTCGAGCATATCATAACCCTGAAGGTGGCTGGGCAGATGCTGAGGGAAGTATTCGTCATTTAAGCCACAGATGTAGCCAGGCGGGTGTATCATTCGTGACTGGGCCACGGGGAACAGTTCTTTCATTAAGGAGACAGGGGTCTCGTGTTATTGGTGTGAATGTGGTTAGTGGTGACTTTATTCCTGCAAATCAGGTTATTCTTAGTACCGGCGCATGGTCGAGTTTGCTTCTGGATGTGGCCCATACAGCATCAGCGTCAGGCCAACCTGTAGGCTTCATTCAACTCAGCCCAGAAGAGGCCCGCAGTATCGCGAAGACACCTGTGATGATCAACTTATCAAGCGGCATATTCTGTTTCCCCCCAACACCGGGAACAAACATTCTCAAAATTGCCCGGCACAGCTACGGCTTTGCAACTTCCATCCGTTCCGTTGCTACGAATCGAACCGTGTCCTCGCCGAAGTTGGGTTCCAATAACGCCGATAAATCTTTCCTTCCTCAGGAGGCGGACAAAGCCCTACGAGACGGTCTTCGGCAGCTCATACCACGCTTCGCCGATCGTCCCTGGTTGAATCGTCGTCTGTGTTGGTATACTGACACCCCAGAGGGTGACTTTGTTGTTGACTATCATCCTCAGATGGATGGGCTTTTTGTTGCTATCGGAGGAGCTGGACAGTAAGTTGTAATTGCGGTCTACTCTATGCTTTCACTAACTTGGGTAATATAGTGGCTTCAAATTCCTACCTGTTCTTGGTCGGTACATAGCCGACCGCTATGAAAATCGTGCCCCCGAGGTCCTCCGACAGAAATGGAGGCTTCGTTTGCCCGATGGCAGCGGAGATTTGAAGATTGGGGACGGAAGCCGGGGAGGACCCCCCTTACGGATGTTGTCCGTTGAAGAACAGAGTAAATTGTAAAAAAACATATGCTAATGTTCCCTAAGGGAAAATCGCATCCATTGTCAGTGTTGAAACTAAACCACAACGTAGTTATACCCGTAGCTGCTGAAAATTAATTATTGTAGATGATTGACTGGTCAGCTGATATAGAATATCGTGAAAAGTGAATCAATGACTTCTACCAAAGTCCTTGGCTTTTACCTGCCATTCAAGTGGCTATGGTCATCGCTCGATATCTCTCTCCACTTTACCCCGCACTGAAAGATAAGGTAGCTGTGCAGTATCAGACTTTTAGCGTGCATGCTGGCATGAGCTATAAGAAGGCTACCCAATCATCGCAACCACAATATTACTCCCCAGTTATCAGATTCACGCCAAAGAATTACTACCAGCTAGGCTTGAGAATGTCGACTGATGACTACCGACCGCCCAAACGTGCCCGCCAAGCTTGTGATCCATGCCGGTAAGGATAACTGGACTCGCAAACAGATAGCTTCTGATACGTTTACAGCCGAAAAAAGTCACGCTGTCCAGGCGAGAGACCAGTCTGCTCGTACTGTGATCGGTTGGGGCAACAATGCGTGTATTCTGACTCTGCAGAATTAGGTCCTGGCGCCACTGAAATGGCACGTATATATCTGACCCTTCCGGTGATGTCACGGCTAATTTGGTAGGCGAGGCGGCTGGAAAATGTAGAGGGGAGGTTGGAAGAATTGATAAGTAGTTTGAGGTGGGCTTATATAAAACTCTGATTTATAAGACTCGATGCTGATACAGGCTATAGTAACTCTAGACAGACAATGACGCCGGTAACTGTTCAAATGGAGTCTGCCTCACGAGATGAACACGCTGGAGACTCAAGAAGAGATCCTGATAACCAGAACTCAATCTCGAGAGCGGCTCAACTATATCTCAGCTTCTGTAATTGTCAACCACTTCCCTTATTTGATCCGGAGGATTTCGTCGAAACCATCGCTACTCGAGATCCCGAACTTATCCTTGCAATTCAGGCGATCAGTCTGCGGTTTGAACGCGAAGTAGAAGTTGGGGAAGCAGGTATGTTGGAATATGCTAAAAATGCTCGCTCCATGATAATGGACCGGATCAACAACGGCAACTTGGAGCTCTCGACTTTACAAACGCTTTGTCTACTCGCTATGTTCGAATTCTCAGGTGAGGAGTTTCCAGAATTCCAAGGCCTTCATTATTGACTCGTGATAGTGGGACGTACCATCCAGGCAGGATTGACATTGAACATGGCAGACTATCTAACGCAAAGCGTCAACATTACTAGTGAAGTTCTGGCCAACATTCAAGCAGATGCGGACGAGAAGCGTCGCTGTTCTTGGAGCATTTATATGCTGCGGCATCTTCAAGGAGATGGGATCCAAACGAGTCGACTTATATCCGGCGTTCGCACGCCCTTCAATACCGGGTCAGGGCTATCGCCTAAATACACCCCACCGTCAATCAGAGAACCACGAGGAACAAATACAAAGGAGGATCTTGGTCTCGTCTCCTACACTATCCAACTGAGTGAGGTGTGGGCCCTGGCAATGAACTACGCTGCCACCAAAGTTGACCCAGTCTCTCTTCCTCCCTGGTTCCCCGAATCCGATTACTCCGTAGTTTCCTTTCGACATACCGAGTTCGATAGTCTTGTCCCACTCAAATACCGGTATCACGCAGAGAATATACAAAATCACAGTTTACAGGAGCTAAATCAGCGTCGTGATTTCTGGGGTCCCTGGCTTTTTGTCCAGATTATGTTCGAAACAATTCCGTGCTTACTGAATCACCCATTCTTACTATCGATGAGATTGCGAAGCTTCAGACATACCATGCCTCACTCTTTCATTCGGCAGTCATTTGAGAACATTACCCTTCACGCGAGTTGGATCCTTCACTTGATTGACCTTGTAGAGCATAAGGGGTTTGAGATCTGTGATCCGATCTTGGCCCATTGTGTAGTTATTGTCGCTACAATACATCTTCAACATAGCTTTGTCGATGACCAAGGGTTGCGAGATACGGCGAGAAACGGCTATAATAAATGTGTGCGTTTTCTCCAGCCATTGGGAGAGCGATGGCCCCATGTCAGAAATATGGTTCGTGCTCGATTTCCACCGCAAACAACCTTTGTAAAGCACATTGCTAATGTAACAGATGCAAAAATTACATCGCCTACGGGAAGGCGTTTCCACAAGCACAAACAGCCAGTCGTGGTCCAACAACGCAAAACTCCTATGGGAATTACTTGTCTATGACCGGGCCAGCAGCTCCCAATCTTCTAGTGATTTCTTTGGAGCAACACTATCCGACCCTAACGCCGGGCATACAGCCTCTAGATTCATGACTCCGGATCCAGATTTTCCTCTCGTTGGGTCGGCAGGGATATCTGGCCACAAGACAGTGGCCAAAGAAGTTGTTGCGTATCCGCCGGAGTCTGTTTCAACTCCACCGGCCTCTTTTACATCTGGACCGGATATGCATCAGGCTCCATCTGCGGAGCCTTTCGGTTTGATCGGAACACCAGCGGAAGGGATGCTGAATGATAATCTGTTTCTGGCACCGGAGAGCTATGGAAGGGCAATTGAGGATTGGTGGAATTTTACTTCTTCGTAGGCAGCTATGCTAATTGAAATTACGATTCCCAACCCATCCGTCGATCCTTCACGGCCTTGTTTATATCCTAACCATTGTCTTCCGCGTCAACAATTGTCCTAGAGACTATCGTTTGCATGAACCAGATCCTCCTCCGTCGACACTAGCGAAGTCCAATTCCTTCCCAAGCTCTCACCTACGGAAAGAAGGAATACACATTATGTAGAGAGTATAATTCTGTTATAAAGCTTGTTATATCCATCTATACTATGTATAATTGGTGCTGAACCAGAAAGTCCATGCATGTTCTATTTCCGCTATGTAATGGGTCGGGTGAATATTTTTATTGTTCAATCACGAAGCCTGTGTACAGTTCTGACTGACTTCTCCACTGAGTAGTTTCAAGAATTCCTACCCGACTCAGGATTTCACTCTTGATCTGCCTTATACTTCTCGTCCGTCGCTCCAGGCCCACACTCAATCTGTCTTCGTCATATGAGAAACCATCCGTTCTCAGGATTGCCCGGAATAAAACTATATCCAACCGCGATGTTCACATCCTTACCAAGACAGATTTTCAAAAATCTTTCCTTCAGTTTAGAATATTCATCTGTTCCATTAGCCTTAGGATAAAGAAGTATCCGAGCCCATACAAACAGCCCAGCATTGCCATCGAGAATAAACATCAGCAAGGAACAAAGAGAAGATGACGGGAGTCCTTACTTTCCCCTAAAATATCCTATTCTAAAAAACAATAAAGCATCTTAGTTAAAAAACGTAAGAATGACACTACCACATGAAGCTATAACGTGTAGATAAAGTCAGGCCTCTTGTCACCGAGCTGTTCAATTTCCTCAGGAGTTAATCCCTCAACACGATGATCCCTATCGCCACGTTGGCGCTTTCGATTCTCCCTCCTCAGTAGAAAGTATTCTGCAACTGATCCAACAAACAAAAAGAGTGTCAAGTACGCCAGAACTGTGCCGTGGCCGGGATAATAATTTGGTGCATCGGCACTGCGGTATATGTTAGAGGACATGATACCGTTTAGGTTTCCCCATCCGATCATGATTCCTATGGTAACACCACGTTTATAGATGCCTAATTTCGATACCGTCAGTAATCTCAAATAAATATATACTGCAAGCACTGAATGGTGGAAACGACGAGAGACAGAAAGAATGACTTACCCTCTACGTTGTTGCTGACCCAGGCAATGGTATTAGCAATGCAGGGATAAATGCCCATGGCACCAAGGAAGACTCCCGCATATTTAACACCTGGTGAATTCGTGCCTAGTAGCATTGCGAAACCAACTATTCCCAAGATAGATGCGAGAATGTTATATATTCCTCTCTGACGCGTGCGATCAGCTATGTAGCCAACCGAGATTGTTAGGATAGCAGCGCAAGCATAAGGAGGCACACTGAGAAGCTGTGCACGTGTAGATGAGTAGCCTGATCTCTGTCAGTAAGCAAATCGCTGGATGGATAAGAGCTTTTCGATTTACCCTGGATTAGTAGATAGTTAGTGATGTCATTTCTTTGAAGCAGTTTGAACACTCGGCTAGCTTACTAGTTCTTTGATAATGGTTGGTACGAACAATGAAAAAGCATACAATGCTCCATCAGCACCCATGTAAATAATAGCACCGAGCCAAGTCTTATGGTCTTTCAGGCTGTCCCACATATAGGAGGATTTCCACTCGTGCTCCTTTGCAGTACTGGATTGCTGGTCTAGAGCCAGACGTCGCATTACGCGCGTTCGGTCCACGTCAGATAGGAATGTAGCTTTGTCTGGAAAGTCGTACACCAGCCAGAAGGAAAGCACCCCAATGACGACGGTTGCGAGACCCTCTAGGATGAAGATCCAGGCCCAGCCATCCTTTCCACCGACCCTGTCCATCTTGGCAATGGCAGCTGCCAGAAGGCCGCCAAACGAGCCCGCTAACGCAGCAGCAGAAAAAAAGATGGCCATCCGAATACCGAATTCAGACCGTTTATACCAGCAGGAAAGATAGTAGCTGATGCCCGGGAAAAGACCAGCCTCCGCTAATCCAAGGAACCACCGCGCGGCCATCAGGCCGGAAAAGTTGTGTACAAGTCCCATTGTTGTCATGCAAATGCCCTGGATAATGATAATTTTCGATCAGAACCATTTATTTTTCAGTAAAGCGCATTTGATTATATTACATACCCAGAGAACGATGATTGTTGGAATGAAGATACTAGGTAGTGTCCGTTTAAGCAGCACGTTAGTGAGAGGTTCAAAAATAGAATAGGAGACGAAGAAGATGGTCAGCGAAGCGTTGTATTGGCCATTGGTCATATTAAGTGCTTCCTGGAGACCATCGATCTTTGCATTTCCAATATTTGTGCGGTCAAGAAAAGATGCTAGATAGAGTAACGACAGCCAAGGGATAAGTCGCATATCTAACTTCCTCAGCAAGCGTCGATCCTAAAAAGATCAGCTGACCTGCATGTCATTTCTAAAAGTGAGTAACGTACTATTTTTGCCTTCTCCTCTTCAGATAAGCCATCATCAGGGTCAGCAATCAACTCAAGTTGCTCGATACCTGGCTTTGAGGTTTCCAGGTCATAATGATTACTGGAAATCCTTCCACCAGCTGCCTCCTTCTCGGATGCCATGGTATCCAAACCCATTATTATCAGCCGGGTAATAGGATGCTTTCTTTCTTCTCTTATTCCATTCACAGTGAATGGTAGAAAATGGATACAGGGAGCGATTTATAGCAGATCCCCTGAACGTCTGGTCGCAGGCGGTGACTGGGGATGATGGCAATACCCCCCAAGAACGTGGGGGATTCAATTGCGGAGAACTTAGTGGGCCGATCAGTCAGATTTGGAAGGACCTTCGGCGATCTGGATCTTGTCTTTTCTTATTTCTTTCTTTTCCTTTTCCTTCCTTTGCTTTCTCTCGACCCTTTTTTTTTCTCTTCCCTGTCCCTTACAGTTGGCAAAAGTCAATTCTCGATTGACATCACAACTTGCATGGCAATGCCCATGTTAAGCAAGAATTATGCACCTGAGGAATGTTCTGGCCCATTCGCAGGACTTTAACAGAACCTCCCTGATGTGGCGTCTGAGATTGAGCAAGTACGGCTATTAATGACATTCTGAGTGAATACAACAGAGTCTTCATCCCTTTATCTAGTTGGAGTTTATAATATAATGTAACCGTGACATTCCTCAGATATAACTCAGATTTAAGATCAGCTTCAAAGGACACGCACAGGATGTCAACCATGGGGGAGGAAAGAAACTAACAGCTATGGTAAAGTCTATATTTCTCCGGCGTCCAGCATGGCTCCATAGCTCTAGTCCGTCTCACCAATGGCATTCAACGGATCGTCTGGTCCAGCCATCAGACGCCGACCCTAAACTTTTAGTCTATGCAGTAAAATCCAATGGGCACATGGACTAAATCTAAAAAATTAGGAATGGAGCAGGGGAATCGATATGTAAGCGAGATACACAAAAAATCAATCTCACTAAGCGCTATCATAGGCTGAAATGAGTGCTGACCCTCTGGGCACAGTAGTTCTGGGCCCCACGGTTTTGACTCCTTTGTAATGTTCTTATCAATGAGGGGTCACAGGATCACTGTAAACTAACTCCGCGTGGTAAGCAGCCCGACCATCCATTATTGCCCAAATGTCTCCGAATCACAACTGGTAATAATTCTCGGAGGCCAAGTGCACAAGTCTTCGGGATCCCCTGCCCTCGCGTTCTCAGTTGTCTTGGAGAAAGTTCAATCTTGAGCAGCAGGACGCGAAATCGGACACCTGAGTTGGTTCGGTATTTCGGCAATTGCTGTGGTGCAGTGGAACCGGCGCGGAATGTAAATGAACCTTAAGTCTTCTTTAGCTTGGCACGGGAGCGGGGTAAAAGCTTTGCGGACCGGGCGGGACAAGACTTGTACCCACTACGTACTGTACTCCGGGCCGGGCTTGGGAATGTTAACACCGAGCTCCAGTCAGTAACTAGACACTCTAAAAGTATTGGAAGATCCAATGAATTATAGTTGATAGATAACGCTTTGGTGGAAGGGTCTTAGTAGAGATGATAGCCTATCATAGACTTGGAGAGAATTTAGAAATCAAAAATTATAACTTTGATTAAAATCTCTACGCAGAAAAATTTGCCCAAGGTTGTACTCATATAGAAGCCTCTCTGACCACCAAATCTAGGTAAGATATGCTCCCTGTGACAGGGTTTCAATTGCTGATAAAACGTGCCCAAAGCCCGGATGCAGCCCACAAATTATATATTAGAAACCGTGATCCTCCGCTTCGATCGGTGGCTTGAGTTGCTCAATAAATACGATACATTACACGTCGTAATACCCTCCATTCAGTTTTCTCATATAAAGCTCTATTATAATAAATATTATATACTCAATTCAACGATGTGGCAGTTAGCAAGACTTTGAAAATGGCTACTTCGGCGGTCGTTTTACGAACCAATATCTGTTTTGGTATTACGTAGATCAACTCGCACGGCTATGGTTTAACCCTATATAAGATACGCTTTTTTGTTCCTGACACTTCTCTTATTTTCAGCTGCACATTTGAATATTACACATGTCTTCAGTAAAACATTGACGCGTATAAGACTCGCATCATGAGGTATTCCACTGGATACTCATCGAAGATATCCGGGACCAGTTCAAGCCACTCGGGGTTTCCCTGGCAGTAGACCGTCGAATTGCAACAGTCCCAGTATTTGGGATACTAGACAGCCAAATTCCAGTCAATTAGGGTTACCTGATAATCTGGACTTCCATCTTCACACACTCCTTTCTGTTCAAACATCACGTTCTTCGGCTGGAGATCCGCATGGGTGAAGACAGTTTTGTGTCCCTTGAGTGTACGTTAGATCGGTTCATGAAGCAGGCGGACGTAATGCGGCGACTCACTTTGTCCTATGCATTTTAGAAGGCCTTGGTTCAATTGTTCCTCGTTTTCAAAGGGACCAGATATGCTCGGGTCGTGATCAATGGTGGAGAGAATGCCGTCGTAGTAAGACGCGCGGTTCAAGTTCCCAAAATACCCTTGGGAAGGGATACGTCGCAGTTCATCAAGTGCATCTCTGATGCGTTTGCTGACCGTCTTCTTCTGATCTTCCGGAAGAGATGGTGCCAACTTCTGCAGATCGGTACGAGGGACATAATCCATGACGATGTATCGTTTCTGGGTCTCCGGATCGACAAAATGATCGTGAACTTTTGGGACAGGGACCTTTCTGTTAGCAGCCACAAACTTCATATTCTCTGCTTCTAGCGGCACAATGGAGGTGCCCAATTTGACCGCGAAGCGCTCTCTTACTCGGACGACCTTGACGGACCTGCTGGGGTCGCTGAGGATATCGGCTGATGCTTCGATCTCGGCGATGCTCGGGAGCACAATTCTCTCGTCAGCCATTTTACCAGTGGATGAAGATCTCGACTGAGGGTTGGAAATAAGAGGATGGACAAGGGAAGAGTGAAACGGTCGATGGGCATCGCGCGCTTCTTTGTTTTGGTCACTACACAGCACGCAAACTGTGCAAAAAACAGACAGATTAACCGGATTGGGAATCCGAGTAGGGCTGCAGTGAAGGGCATACTCCATAGAATATTGCTATAAGCTCCGCTGTATATACCGACCAGTACTCTATCGAACTGATTCTTACCTGTTGTGATGCCGTAATGTTCTTGTGTTGGTCCAAGGTGACTGCGACTGCCCCTAGGTTATTGTGTTGTCCTGATACCATATCCGAGAAAACAGTGATGCCTTCTGATACCTGTTAAGCAACTGCGCCTCTCTTGCACCGTTCGGTTGCGCAGTACATAATAATGCAGGGTAGGGGACTGAGCACAAGGAAGATAAAGGGCTCCCCCACAAGTAGTAAGACCGGAAAAAGCCTCCCAAGACTGCTGAAAGAACTAACGGCGAGGCAAGCATAACACAACATCGTGAGAAGCCATTATCTATGGGTGATGTGCTGATTAACAGAGATGCTAGCGATGCGACTTTCGGTAATCCGGAGAACCGGTGGTAGTTGAGAGGTTCGATGAGTGTCCTGATACCGCTTAGGAACACCTGTTTGGCAGTCCCTTGCAGTATTAGCTATTCATATGTTGACTAACATTTGTTTTAAGAGCCGAGGTTGCCAGCAATAATGGTCCTAAAGTAGTGTCCGGGTAGGGGAATTGTATATGAACGCCCATGCTCGAACTATTGTGAGATGAATGACGATTACACACATAGATGTATGCCTAAATCAGGGTCTCACTAATGCGCTGTGGACAAAGCTATGATTCTAAAGTAGCCCAATTTTTGTCTGTGGCAAGTATCCAACTTGCTAAAAAACGTTACGGAGATAAGCCGTGCGGCCAAAGTTAAACTTGGCTTTCCATTCCAAATCACTCCTCCTATAGACTCTGATCTCCCCTCACGGATACGGACCGAATCCGCTGAGCTATCAGACGGCTCTTGACAGGAAACATCTGTCATGGGGCTTTTCTTTAGGAGGCGAAATATAATCCCATTACCCAATACACCTGGAATGTAATCTTCATATTGCTGGATGTCTCAATTCCATCAAAGGATAGTCTCCCAGAAATGACCCAATACACTACTTTCAGCCCGATGGATGCCGAAAAGAAATCAGAAGAGATAATAACTAGAAAGCCAAGTCTCGCAGAAGGTACTGTAACATCTCATCAGGGAGCCAACCCTCCGGACTTCAACCAGCTCGCCATCAACAATGCAATCGAAACAATCGGAATGGGACGTTATCAATGGCAGCTGATGGTCTCTTGTGGATTTGGATTCATTGCAGATCAGGTAAGCTCTTTTACAATAGCGTCATTCATTTCTAATAAACCATCAGATGCTTCTAGTCTCCATCAGTCTAGTCATGCCTCAAGCCTCGAAGGAATTCGGCCCTCGATACGGAACACTCCTTTCCGCCACACAATACGCAGGTTTAGGAGTTGGTGCTGTCGTCTATGGGCTTATCGCTGATTTTACTGGCCGTCGTCTGGCGTGGCAGACGTCTATCTTTGGCGTGTCTGTCTTTACTGCCATCTGTGCCGCCTCACCCAACTGGGCTGCGTTGAATGTTTTCGTTGTCCTCTCTGCTTTTTTTGGCGGCGGGAATTGTAAGTAAACCGTTTTATGACCGAGTGTTCTCATACTGATAAGGAGATATAGTGGCAATTGACCTTACAGTACTCGCAGAGTCTCTGCCTCGAAAGTGGGCGTTCCTCCTTACCTCGCTTGCATGTCTCTGGGGGCTTGGAAATGCTATCACTGGACTGATAGGTACTCATATTGATTTTTCTCCTCTGAAAGGGCTTCGTTGGCTCACTATGGACAGCCTGGCCACTTGTGGTGAACTTTTGTTGCCCAGCTGGCGCTACTCCGGAAACGTGTACCAAAGCTAATAACATGGGATGGCGATACCTGTACATCATTCTTGGGGGATTGTGCCTCATCATGTCAGTTCTGCGCACTTTCGCGCTGGGAATGAGCGAGTCCCCCAAGTGGCTTGTGTCACGGGGAGAATTGAACGAAGCAGTGGCGTCCATCAATACAATGAGTAAAGTCAACAAATCAACATATGTGATGATGGTTGATCAGTTGCACCCTCATGAGCAGGAAGATTCCAAGAGCGCTATTCAGAAAGCCGCCTCCATGGTTGGCGCGTTATTCCAGGGCTCGAAACAGATTCAGATTCGCTCGATGATATGCTTGATTATTCTATGGCTACTTATCGGCATTGCGTACCACACCCCTCCATCCACAGCCCGCGAACGTTAACTGTAAATGCTAATAAGCTTAGATATCCTGTTTATACCGTGTTTCTCCCATATTACCTTGAAGCGCACGGCGCCACCTTAGGCGATGGAAGCACTTATCAGACCTACCGAGACTGGTCCATCTCCTCGGTAGTCGGAATTTGGGGACCGATTCTAAGTGCATTCCTGGTACAGGTGCCTTTCCTCGGACGTCGACGCTCAATGACACTGACAGCCTGCGCGTGCGCCGCCTTTTCGGGCGCCTTCACCACTGTCAAGAACGAGTCACAGAATCTGGCCTTTTCTAGCATGATTAACTTTTGGCTCAATGCTCTGTACGGCATCATTTACGGGTGAGTTTAACTTAATCTTACAGAACATGTCATTTGATATTCACATGGTGAGATAGGTATACGCCAGAGGTCATGCCAGATGCATATAGGGGCATTGGCTGTGGGCTGACTCTCGCCTGTGGTCGGATTGCTTCACTTTCAGCCCCCTTCATCGCGACCTTCGGGGATGTCACGACATCTGTGCCTATCTGGGTTTGCTGTGCGTTCTTTGGGGTTATTGGGATTGTGTCATTGGTTTTGCCATTCGAACCAGGAGATTCCTGATAATATAGCTTTATTTGTAATAGGAAGGAGAGCATGTGGCACATCGCATGATTGATATCTTTACGGTGTGCTGAGGTACTTGAGTCTGAGGCACAAAGTCTGGATACATGTATCTACTGGTTCAGGTTACAGTTTAGCTATGTTTAGTCAAATGACACCAGGAAACACATCATGCCATAGCGAACTGACGTATGGTCGTATCATTCCAATCTCTCACAGTGTACACAGTCCTATTATCACTATTACGATTTTACCAGCATATATTGATCTTTCAGTATTCTCTATAGAGTTTACGCTCCTGATTTACGTGTATAACCTTGAGGAAAATGTAAATCATGCGTAAAGCTACAGTAACTCATCAACCACCGAACCCTACCCAGCCAAGCCCAAAACCCAAGCCCTAGCCAACTCCAACTCCTCCCGGAAGCGGTCCGGATCCGTCACCACCCCCTCATCAACACCAAGATAACAATGATACGAGAACCAAGATAACTAAAGCCCAAAAATGAAACCCAATATATCAGGCCCTGAAAACCCGTACCACAAACCCATATGCACCAGACCCGCTATCCAATATCAGGCAAACACAACCCATCATCAATACCAAAACCCAACCCTGTATCTATATCCATACCCCCTCCATCAAGACCAAAATGAACCGCCTTTTCCCCTTCACCAAGTCCACAAGCACCCCCATCAAAGAAAAACCCCAAACAAAAGCCCTCCCATCCTCCTGGTACCGCTCCGAGGCGCTGTACGCCCTCGAGCGCCGCGCAATCTTCTCCAAGAAATGGATGGTAGTGACCCACCGTACCCGCTTCATAAAGACGGGTGATTACGTGCAGCTTAACGTGGCCGGATACAGCTACTTCATTATCAAAGATCGAACGGGGACGATTAGGGCTTTTCATAATGTGTGTCGGCATCGGGCGTATCCTGTTATTCAGTCGGAGGGGGAGTCTGGGACTGCTAATATCATTTCTTGTAAATATCATGGTAAGTTATAATTGACTGTTTGGATTTATTATTTAATTGAAAAAAAAAATCGCTAAGGATGATTATATAGGATGGTCTTATGGCCTAGATGGTAAGCTTGCCAAAGCACCCCGGTACCAGGATGTGGAAGGGTTCGAGAAAGAGAAGGTGGGTCTGTACCCTATTCATGTCCATATTGATCATCTTGGTTTTGTATGGGTGAATCTGGAGGCTGGAGACCGACCGAGCGTGTCCTGGGAAGAGGACTTTGAGGGCGTGGACCAGCAGCCTCGTTTGCAGGGGTTTGATCTTTCGCAGTATCATTTTGATCATACGTGGAGTATGATGGGGGATTATAATTGGAAGACGTTGGCCGATAATTATAATGAAGTATATCCCTCCTTTCTCCCTTGCCCTTTTTGATTTCAAATTATCTGAAGGTAAGGAAGATGAGAGAGGAAGCTGATTACAGCGATATGAATAGTGCTACCACTGTCCAACGGGCCATCCAGGCGTAAACGCCATTTCGGATCTGACCAAATACTACGTCGAGACTAAAGCGGGACATATCCAGCACTTTAACGCCGATAAGCAGGATACGCCTGGCCTGGGGATCTTTAGTACCTTTTATTTCCCCAATGCGTCGATTACGGTTTCGTACGTTGTTTTTGCTTTATTCTTTGGTGTAAATTGGTAGGAAGTTACTGACAAGATTCTAGACCGTCGTTTTGGTACATGATGCGCTGTGTTCCTGTCTCGGCAACGCAGACTCGGATGGAGTATGATGTCTACAGACATAAAGATGCTTCGAACGAGGACTTTACGTATATCGACGAGTTTTTTAAACAGGTCCTGCGCGAGGATAAGGATCTGTGTAATGCGGCGCAGAAGAATTTGAATGCGGGGGTGTTTGTGAATGGGGAGTTGCACCCTCGGGCTGAGAAGGTTTGGTCTGAGTATAATTTGTGAAAAGGTTGCTTATGCTAATGTGGTAATTAGGGGCCATTGTATTTTCAGAAAACGGTTCGAGAGTTGGTGTTTGATCATAGGAAGAGAGAAGAGGAAGCTGGGAAGGATATTTGGCCGGCTGTGCCGCAGTACGATGCTTCTGATAAGTTGCAGGAGGAAATCAAGTTTTGTGAGGGGTTAGAATGTTCAGGGGACGGCTCTTTGGAATGGTGAGATGTAGTCGAAGGGAGAGTGTATTGAGTTGTGGGATTTATGTGTCGTTCATATCGACCTGTTTAGGTCAACCCTTGGAGTACTTGTACGTATACGAATAATGAGTTTAAATGCTTTTAAGACTGATGAGGTACCTTATAAGGGTAGATCTGTCTGGTTACTTGTATACGTGCAGAAATGGGCAATAGCTTAGCTGTTAACATGACTGGGGAACGAAGGATGATGTAAGACCTCAACAATGGGGCTTTAGTACAGCAACCTTGCTCGAACTTAGAGGGAGATGTATGAGAATGAGAAGCCGTAGCCAGGAATGCCATCAAGAGAACAATGACAAGCACGATATCACTCGCACCATCTGCATCAAGACAATCTAACCATCAATACAGAATCATCCGAGGTAATCATACAGTTAATACCCGACTTAATACTGGAGAGATGATGAAGAAGAGGAAGACAAGAGACTTGGTGAGGGATGAGAAATGGAAGGAGGGGGAACAGAAGGGGGGTTTTTATACGGCCCTTGTTGGAGCCCGAGTGCCTCGCGCTATGTCATCTGATGGGCAGACTCTCCATTGGGGATAATCAAGTCCCGTGTTAGATGCACTTATTCTCAATTTCGTGAATGTATGAACTATCTCCTTTAATAGAGTTGCTTGAGATGCTTTAGAGCATACTGAACGCTCTGCTAACTAATCAATTTCTCCTCAACACCAAGTACTCTTTCCAACTCATCCAAGATCTCCGTCTTCGTAGCCTCATCTGCCCAGCTCATCTCAACCGCATTCCGAACGAGCTTGCCCATCTCTGACTTCGTAAAACCGCAATACTCATACACCTTCATCATATTCCCATCAATCCAAACATCGTGCATATAAGTCGGATCATCACTATTGATACAGAACCGAACACCCTCATCCCACAACCTCCTAATCTTAGGAAAAAGCACCTCCGTAGCCTGTCTGCGATGATACGCATGCGGACAAAGCGTGAGCCCGATATTCTTCTCTTTCAACGCAGCCATCAACTCCGGAGAATCGATAGCATTAAGACCATGATCAATCCGATCCGCTCCGGCACTCTCACAAACATCGAAAATACCCTCACGCATATGCTCCACCACATCCTTTTGGTCCACATCACAGTGCATAGTCACATGTAAACCAGCCTCCTTGGCCAACAGAAACCCCTCTTCAAAGAGTCCTGGAGGTCGATCATACTCATTACTCGCTAGTCCGACCGCATGGAATAACCCCTTCCCTTTCCCATCTTTCGTCCGAGCCCAAGGCAATGCAGAGCGCAACGCCTCCAATCCTTCCTCGACCGGATGATCACGCAGAAAACAGAAGATCCAGTTACTTTTCACCCCGAGTTGCATTGCTCCATCATGCTGCGCGCGGAGAAACCCATCCAAGACAGCCTCAACGGGAATGCCTCGTTTAGTATGAGCCTGGGTATCGAAGAATGGCTCGACATAGCGCACGTTCATGTCCTTTGCCTTTTGGAAATATGTCATGGCTAGTTCATAGAAATCATCTTCTGTGCAGAGGACTTGGCAGCCTTCGTAATAGGTTTCTAGGAAGGTAGGCGCGCCATTGTCGCCGTTGAGTTCACGACGGTGATTATATGTTATCTTGTATGAGTTGAGGAGCGCTTCATAGGTGGGGTAGCGGAGAGGGATGTTGTTTTTCTGAGCGAGTTTCCATCGGAGGGCTGGGGTTAGGGTACCTTCGATGTGGATGTGGAGTTCGACTTTGGGGAGGGAGGTTATGAAGGGGGTTATTTTGAGGTCGTTCATGCTTTGTATCTAATTAACTATGGTGGAGGGTATGTTTAGGGCTTAAGTTCTTGGAGTCATAGATATTTAAATTATGTTGTGCGTAGTATCCCGGTCTTTAGAGACACTGTGCAATGGGCTTTATTACCATTTCGAGTTATTCCTTCGGCGGCACTGTCCGACAATCAGCCGTTCTTCTGATAAGAAAAGTGCGAAGGATCGGAGGCTGTAGCTAATGACATCCAAGTTTTGGATTCCCCGCATTGTTGTTGCATATCTTTGCGGAGATCTTCCGATGAGTGCAAATTAGTGCTAATTGTTAGGCGTAGATTTCCGGCTGATTTAATAGCCCTAATTAGGTTGATCCAGCCACCAAGTAGTCCTACAACTCTATTATTCTAGGCTAAGGTAGCTTAAAAAGTAGTAATAGTTTAAAACTCTTAATGATTATGATTATAATATAATACATTTAAAACATAATAAGTCTGGCATGACCACGTATTTGGTTTGAGCACTCTCCATCGATTTGAGAATATCAATTCAAGTATCAAATGATAAAGACCAATAAATAGCTGCGCAAGTAGCCAACCGCTAGTTGTGCGTTTCTCTCACAATTGCTTCAGCTCCGCTTGCTCTTGTTTAACGGATGGAAGAGTATGGTACCACTCCTCGAAAACTAGAGTATCATTTCCGAGGCAATCAGTAGTATAAGAACAAAACAATATAGTACAAACGAGAAAGAATCAACGCCGGGACACACAACAGAGAACCCCCGCTCGCCCGAGGAAGTACAACGACCCAATAAACCGAAATAGTGACAAGCCCGCCGTAATCCACAAGATAATCTGGAAGAACCAGGTCGTCCTGGTCGTTGAAGTATTCGTTAAACATATCTTATCCACACCCGTAGCGGTAATCATCAACGTTAGGAGCAAGTTACTAAAGACCCAAAGACACACCAATCCAGTTCGGAAATTCTTATATGAGTCTTCTAAGGTTTTGACTCCATCCTCTTCGGGTTCAACGTATGGCGCTAATGCGCGTTTCACGGTAGCCTCAAACTGACTGTCAATATCAGCTTGCGGTTTATCGAGCTCCTCAATGAAATTCTTCTTATTGTCGTCTTTCTGAGTCGTTACAGACGGCAAGGCATCTACTTTGTCAGATCCTTTTGTGCCCCAGGAGACATCGTGCCAATTGCAAAACGAGTAGACCATAAGCACATTAATGCTTGTTGTCATGCCGAGGAAATATGCCCATGAACTGGTTAGGATATGCCAAGGGTCAAGGTAGAGTATACTCGCAATAATATAAATGCCGTATGTGGAAACTAGCGCAATAAGCACGATACCTCCGCCAGAGGAGCTGAAGAAGGACTGTATGAAGGCAGCAAGACCATCATCGAAGTTGAAGTCTAGCATACCGCCGGTAAAGACACCAACGACTAGGTAGAAGGATAGGATGAGGACATAAAGCTGCACGAGAGAGAAGTAGAGGAAGGAGAACGTGTAGAGCGTGACAACACTATCACTTTGTAAGCTGCTGACAATAATATTATAAGAAGGAGCACAAACCCTTTTGGTCGGTTACCAAGGGCTAGCATGAACTGGAGCATCAGTACCCAGAGGTACCCGTATTTAATGAAGGTGTTTACTATCGGGGAAGCGTCATCACCCCAGGGCCAGCCTTTTTCTTTGTTGTGGCTGCTCGGGGTCCCAACTAGGTCCATGATCACCGAGCTTGTCAGCCAGTATGACGCTGTCTGAAATGTTAGTATTCAAGCCCGGTCTAACATGCAAACTGCGGGTGTTGGGGACGCACCAAGAGAAAACCAGGTCATGATAAGCTGGCAGATATTGTAAAGGATCTGAATATGCAAGAAAAACAATCGAATGATACTATGACCACTGCGATAAATACGGCCAAAATGCATAATAGCGTATAGTCCTGCCGCGAACGATCCATTTAGCCAGCGTCGTCGCTGACCAACGAACTCAGCAGCTCCCTCAGGGACATCAGTCTCACCCTTCGCTGCCTTTACATAGCTCAAATGCCATTTAAACCCAGCTTTGGCTACTAGCTCAAAGCATAAGATGCGGTCTTCAGCTAAAAACATATTCTTTTTAAAGATATTCATACCTTCAATACCCTTCTTACCAAGGCGTTGTGATAAAGTATGATCACCGTGAAAATATTGCTCTAATGGACGGCCCATAATAGCCCGGTATCGGTAGGCAGAGAAAGCACCAGGCAGAACACTGACATAGCCAAAAGCACTTTCTAATGGCTTGTCCAGGATATTAGAGATTTTATATTCAAAATTCTGCGCAGCAACAAGGGGGTTCAAACACTGATCCTTGAAATTAGCCTCCGTGAGTAACGGCGTGGAAGGGTGAGCGAATCACCCAACTCACCTTTTGCCAGCGTGGGCCAAGCATTGCATGGATCTCACCACACGCTCCACCAAGTGTTTTGTCATTATAGAAGGCCTCCCACAGCGATAGCAGAGACTTCGGGCCAGGTTTTGTGCCTGCGTCTAGAAGGACAATAACTTCAGGATTTAGTATTCGGCTGAAGGCATTCAGAAGCCAGCGATGCGAGTTGATCTTTTTACTGTTCTTCTGTTTTAGACAGAATATAAACTGAACCGGCGGGAGATTGCTTGTTGATTCGTCACTGTGAGGTCGAACTAATTGCTGAGTAGCAGTGACTGACAATTGGGTCGTGTATTCGAACTACTGCTGTCAGTGTCGGGATATAACAAATGACTAGTCCTGATCAACGGACTTATCACCAACTCACCACATGTGCGACGGTCTCTCGGCCGTCTACATCTTTCTTCATGATACCGTCCTGGTAGACCCCAATTGTGGCCAGTACGTCCAGCGTATTCTTATCACAGGGCTCAATGCCATCGAAGATCAAACAGACAACAATCTTCTGCCACGCTGGGCCTCCCTTATTCCAAAACTCGGACTTTTTCAACCTAACAATATCCCGAATATTCTGCATTACTCCATGTAGAGTACGTGAAGTCAGAACCTTATCCTCATTATAATAAGTAACAGCAATCAGCAACTCGGTATGCCGATTATACATAGCAGGCCGAAGATTATATCCGTTGCGCAGGGTAAACTCGTCGGGGTCGCACGTCGCCGCCGTATCTAATTAAGATCATCAATGAGCTGAACCACTCTCTTAATTTCTAAGGTCAACCCACATCGCAAGTGTGTAAATTCCTCCGAGAAAGCCTCCTCAGCATCGCGGTACTCCGGCTGAATCGCATTCTGAATCGCGCTCGGAACCGGATAGTCGACACTCAGCACAGCTCCTTTCACCAGGTTGATCTTCCTCGTTCCGTATCGATTCAGCCCTGCGCGGGTCTTCATTCCACTCGATTGAACCGGTTCATATTCCGGGGCGCCAAAGGTTGTCGGACCGGGATCATGCAGCGTATATCGCCGGTGTGAATCCGATTCAGCAAGGGGATCGGCGAAGGGTGTACTATAATGGCTGGAGCTGTTCTCCTGCAAGAGCGATATCTCTTGCTCGTCCCGTCCTTCTGGGTAGAAGGAGTGTTGCTGATGTTGTTAGAATATGACGAAGATATTTCCAGCGATACTAACCTCCTGGTAGGGGGGACAGTGGCTGATCTCGCTATCGGACGATGTGTTGGCTAAACTGCTGGGGCGCCTGCTGCTCATCTTGATGCTTGGGGAGGAAGCGCCGGGGTAGACCAAATCCTGCTCAAAAGGTGAGGACAATCTAGCTATCAAGAACGGAACATAAAAATAGACTAGACCCGACTGGAGATGAAGGTACAAAATCACGATGTGCAACGGCGTCTTAAATCTAATCTTCAAGCTGTGGTTCTACTCAGTATTTAGAGTGTGGACCTGCTAAATACACAAGATCTAAAAATAAAACCATCGAGGATAACTGTAGTCTCTAAAAGACTAGTATATTAGTGTTAGAGCCATGGCCGCGCGACCAGCGCCTCTAGGCAACAACCTCTGAAGCAGTTGAAGTTAATCATAGTGGGAGTTGAGATTTTTCATCTACCCTGGTTCTAGGGAGCAACATCGTACAAATCCTTATCCCCTCAACGGAGACCAGGTAACGGGCAGCCGGCACCTATTTCGGTAAGGATAGAAGTAAGACAAGGTACAACTCAAAAGGGTACATAGAGCCTGAATAACAATCCAGTAATGAATCCAGCCTTCGCATACTAAAACAATTTTTGTACGATGATTTAGGCATTTTACTGCATAAGGATTATCCTCGGTGTTTAGACATCATCGAGAAGGCTATGTGCTAGCTAATTTAGGGTTATTTATAAACTATACCGTCTATACGTGCAGCTCCTAACGCTAATAGCTCTATATCTTGCCTGAAACTTGATTAGAAAAACCGCAGAATCACTCTTTCTAGATTTTCTTTTTACTAAAGTGCAAGATAACCGAATAAAAATAAGATGTTAAGAACCTAGATGGCACTACGTACCACAGAAGACGCGTCGTCCCCTCATTGTGGGGAGATCCATAGTGGGGATTTTATCCGCCACAGTGCGACAGCATTGCCACCATGACTACGTATATCCAAAAATAAAGAGTACTTTCGGGTTTATGGCTGCTCGGGATAAGTCCATAGTTGCCTTTTCTGAGACAGTAACATGGGCCCGAGCTAAAACTTTTTATCGGCAAGCCGGACGAACCCGGACTTAGACGCTGATGTGGGTTTTATTGCGGGTCTATACCGGGCCATTGCTTACCCACAGCCGAAAATGATAGGTATGCTGCTGCGAATGGTGAAGCGAAAATATGAAAATAGAACAGATACTGAACAATTGCGTTGGAAAATCGAGAATACATAGCACCTATCGTCAATTCACGAATTGAAAATGAATATTAGTTACTGCAGTCCATTCGCTCACACTAAATGGCGAGTCGCAACAGAGACTGCACCAGACATCTAAGCGAAGTGGGGAGTGGCCTACAAATCAACTCATGACATTCATTCCGCCTCATACTCCCCGGGTATAGGCCTATACGGACTGAATTCACTCCATGTACTTCCGTGAACCCAGCACTCTACTCGTAGTTTCCTATTTTAGACATGAATATAACTCGGGTCCAAGCGTATATATACCAGACCAAGACCATGTCCTGAGCCTCAATGGATGTCACCAGCAGACGATCTCTCCCAGCGTGTCATCCCTCATGCTCCAGGCAACCAAACCTAACTCTACATCTCACCAGGTCCAGCTTAATCATTCCGTTCAAAATGTCCACCGTCACCACAATAACGACCACCACTGCAGCAGCAGCATCATCATCATGCCACGCAAAGCTCTACGAAATCCCAACCACAGATGCCGCATGCGCCATGCCCATGAACAGCACATACCACACCCTAATGACGAGCTGCTGCGGCCCCGCCAGCGTTATCCCCTACTCGGACTGCGACTACTACTGTCTCGCGCAGAACCAAACCACTGGCGACCTAGCGGAGTGTCTGATTAAGGGCTCTGCGGCGGGAGAGGTGTGGTGTAATACAAACGCGAATGCAACGGCCACGGGAACTGCGAGTGCGACTGCAAGCGCAACGGTGGATGAAAAGCTTGACCCGATTGGATCGAATGGGGTGATGACTTCGCATTTGGATACCATGGATATATTGATGCTGGTGCTTGTGGCGTTTGGTGGGATTGCGCAGCCGTTTGTTTGAGGTTTATTTGGGTGGATCTGAGAGGTTATGGACTGGAATATGGTTATTGGCTGAGCCCTTGACTATGGGATAATCTAGGGAAACAGTCAGAAAAGTGATCAAAGTGGATGAAAGGTTACAGCCCATGCATATAAGATGGAGAGGAGCATATGGCGATCTTCCCTCTTGTTTTCTCTTCAGATGTTTAACACTCGTTAATACAGGGTTGCTAGTTGGAAACAATACTGCCTAAACCTGTCCTACGGGGGTGGGGTGTTCCCTTTGGGTATATGCAGATATGACTTGGGGTCGTTTATCTACCTCTCGTATATCCAACAGGCATTCTATGCAGTCTGGAATGGCCCCTTGGCTAAGCCGATCCATGGAATGCAAGAGGAAGCTGGAAAGACTAGATATGCCAGGAAAAGTACGGTTTTCCAAATACAGTAATTTTTACAATTACGAGGGCAGGCTTGTCTTCATGGTTTACCAACATCACATACTTGCATTGCGATAAATACGACTATATACTGGAAGATGTGTCGCCCTTTAACACATAAACCTATGCCGCAGAGCTCTGAGGAAGGCCGCCATCAACCGCCCTGGGGTCTCCATCCGACGTGCCTTCCACTTCCACCGCTCCTTCGGCCGTGTAAACGTTGGTGTAGTATGGATAGTGCACAGCCGAGAGGTTGACAGCCACTGTGATCCAGGCAAAGAGCCCATCTTCGATGTTGTCTCCAAGGAATGCGTAGTTGAGCATAGGGTCAGAGTTACTGTTCTCCGTCTCCTGGCTGACAACCCGATCCACCGAGTTTAGCGTGATGGGAATGTTGTTGGTATTGTACGGATAGGTTGATTCGACTTGGTCAATGAGGTCCTGGTCCAAGAATATCTGAGCGACGTGTCCTACTGTCCCACCGGCAATGGTGTTGTTTGGCAGACGTCTCGCGCCAAAATGGGCGATATTATGGTAATGCGTGGTGCGTCCATCATAGTGACCCGGGAAGAGAGTATCAAAGGTGACAACACCGTCTATGTCAGTTTCCTGAATGCCACGAAGAAAGGTGCGGTTTCGATTGCTCAAGTCATGGGAGTTGCCATTGCCGTCTGCAA
The DNA here is from genome assembly GCA_008274985.1 of Aspergillus sojae. NCBI lineage: Eukaryota > Fungi > Ascomycota > Eurotiomycetes > Eurotiales > Aspergillaceae > Aspergillus > Aspergillus sojae. The sequence continues at coordinate 4,784,351 of CP035528.1, read as the reverse complement.
CGAGGCCGGAGTAAACTCCGGTTGCATTGCAGCCCCAGAGTTCAGCATAGAGACGCGGAATAGGCTGGCACGTTTCGACATCAATATACTGCTGTTCGAGAATAACCGGGACTCCGGGCTGCCCTTCGCGGATCTCAGATCGGACTCGCTCGCCGGGGATCCAGTATGGACCGGTTTCTCCCTCAGCAGTTGGACCAAGAATGCAAGCCTTCTGAGTCGTGTCCTTGAAGATTTCATTAGGAGGCATGGACGGCGACACAGGACGGGTTGCCTGATGTGATTTGTTCAGCACGGCATCGGTGTCTCGGGTGATCAACTGTCGGCGGTGCAGCTGGACTGTTGCCTTACGGCGCGCTTCGGAACGAGCTTGGAGGCCACTGGCCTCTAGCTGGCCTGCACAATTTGCCAGTCCATGCCCGACGTCTCTCTTGTATGCCCTCACAGGTGCTGGGTCGTGCTCCTCATGATGCCCGGGGTGAGCAAGGGCTAGGATGGCGCTTCCAAAGACGGTAAGGTGAATCGCGTTCTTTAGCTGCATGGCAGAAAGATGGAGAATGGCAAAATTGAACTAAGAAATGTTGATTGTTTCTGGCTTTCCGGCGTTGTTGGTCTTCAGCGAAGGAGACAACATGAGTCTTTATATCTTTCCGTCAACACCTAGACAAGTTCAACCCCTAGCTCACAAGCATTGGATAAGTGTTTAATCACCCTTAGTGATGATGGCATTTCTCTTCTTGGCACTGTAGATCCTTACTCTAAGGTCCTCTGTGACCATCATCTGGGAGAACAAAATGCCGGCTGTGCATGCAAACACGTCCAGCATCACAGGTACTTGGTGCCTGGGCCAAAAATGAATGATAGCATACGAGGTAGTCGGACGAAGATACCAAGTCGAGAAAGGATGTACCTTCCACAAGCTCTCCACAGCTACTATGGGAGAATATATGTCTACTCTCAAACGCAGCAAATCGGGAACCAACGATTACCCACGAAAGTGGATTCACGCTGATCGAGACGCTTGGCGCCAAGGGGCGGCGGTGGGAGGATTCGCAGGAGCCATGAAGACTGCAAATGAAATCACGAAGATAGTAATCAGAATCAGCATCGGCGTAATGTCTCGGCCGTAGGTGAGATTTCGTTCGCTGAAGAAGATTTCCCCGACCCAAGCACATCCTGTCTCTTCACCTTGTTAAGTTCAAATCCATGCTCGCCTCATCCGAGTAGCCGGTCCTTATCCCCAAGCAAGACCTGTGGGTAACAAGCAAGACTCAGGAAGCTGTCTCTAGCAGTTTTTACTTATCCGCGTAGGGAGACTCGCCCTCGCCGCCGTTACCACGGTCAAGATCGAACGTGTAGCTATAGGATGTTAGAGTATTCTCCTTCTCGTCAAATGCGTCGGTGGTCTCAATAGTAATTGGAAATATTTTACATTTTTTACACTCCTTTGGCACAAAAGGTAATGAGTGTCTCATACTGTATTCATTTTGTGCTTTGAATGGTCATGAATTTAATCTTACCATCAACCCACCATTCTGAGGAGATCTCTTACGGCCAAAGATCCTCTTGCTGAAAAGATTTGAAAGCCCAAGCGACCAGCATTCATACAGTGGATGAAGGCCTACTTTTGGACCAGGAGGACATGGCGTGCTTTCAGCTAACTGGCCGTGGTTGTCGGGTTTCCGATCAAGGGACAGACCTGGGTGAGTCAGGAATATCATGCTTGCCTGGCAAAGCGCGACTGCGAGTCTAAAGCTGGAGAATGGGCCGCCAATGACTTTCTCCGTTTGGGAGTATACTCGACGCTTTGAACGGAGCGCGACGGGCCGTCGCACTCCGTGCCATATAAATGGTATCTCCGCGAACAGTAACGGAACTCCAACCACCGTTCCTGCTAATCTATACCATGGAAGGATGTACTGCACATCCGATTCCGCAGCGGGGTTACTTCATACAATTAACCGTTTCTGTCAAATAGAGTCTGAAAGCACCGATCCAGAAACCAAGATCTGTATATCTTACAGCGGCAACCATGCCACCGGCTACATTTACGGAATACCCAATTCACCACTCGCAGGCCAAGTCGAACACCGAGAGACCAGGAACACCCGCATCTGGCCCGCCGGATTTGACCTCATCGTGGAAGCAAGATGTGCACTTTCTCGGCGACAAAGATGGCAAAGTCGAGCTCCGCAGTCCTCCAAAGTTCAATGATATCAGCGACACCCGCACGCACCTAAAGCAGCACCTAGCCGCCGCATTCAGGGTCTTCGCCAGACAGGGCTTTGATGAGGGTGTCGCAGGCCACATCTCCCTACGCGACCCGGGCAACCCATCCTTATTCTGGATCAACCCGCTTTCAACACATTTCTCCCAGATCCGTGTCAGTGATCTTGTCCTTGTCGGCGAGACCGGCGATGTCCTTCCAGACGGCGCGCAGAACCCCATCAATGGCCCAGCATTCGCCATCCACAGCGCCATCCACCGCGCCCGGCCGGACCTAAACGCTGCGTGCCACGCACACAGTGTCTACGGAAAGGCCTTCAGTTGCTTTGGCCGGCCGATCGAGATGATCTACCAGGATGCGCTGCGCTTCTACAACGACCTCGCTGTGTATCCGCGCTACGGTGGCACGGTGCTCACGGCCGAGGAGGGCGACCGGATCGCGGCTGCACTGGGGCCGACCTGCCGCAGTGTGATTCTACAGAACCATGGCATGATTACCTGTGGGCGGACAGTTGACGAGGCGGCGTTCTTGTTTATTGCGTTGGATCGGTGCTGCCACGCCCAGCTGCTTGCGAATGCCGCGGTGTGTCCTGGATTTGAGAAAAGGTATATTACCGACGAGCAGGCGGAGTTTGGGCATAGGAGGAGTGGTAACGCAAGCAAGATGTGGCTGGCCTTTCAGCCGTATTATGACCAAGTGGTGAAGGAGGAGCCGGATTTGTTGCTGTAATGCGAGCTTCTCATGCAAGCCCATCATATACGTATACATCAATAGATTCTGTGCTAAATAGCGTAGTCTATCGCTACACCCAAAAGACGGTATACTGGTTCAGGCTCACCAGTTCCGTCTTCATTACGTATCAGAAAATTGGATTATTCATATCAAATACCGCAGGGGGCATGTTCTCGTTCATAAATCCGAACAACAGGTCCTGCCCGGGAATAAAAATATCCGGAAAAGGTGGTATCTGTCCAATATCATCATCCGTCGGGGAGTAATCGGGAAACTGCCAACCATTGTCGGGGTTTCGGTGAGGAGTCGATGCGTGGACCTCCGAGGGTGCTAAAGTAAAGAGCAAAGCGTCAGTCTGGATTGATCTACAGCAATAAATTATAGAGGCACTCACTTCGTGATTCCGGCACACCCTTGGCAGCCATTAGCTTGCGAATAATACGCGCAGTGTCAGCAGCCCCCGAGTTCGGGACTGCCAACGCATCGAGACACCTCAGGCTTGCGCTGAGTAGGTAGGACGATTCCGCATGTGCATTGCGGTCGTTCCCGACCGAGAGCGACGCAGTATTGAGCACGTGGATTGTGCACGCGACGTACACAGCATAACTGAGTAAGTAGCTGGACTTGCGCAACGGGTAGATGGATTGATAGCTGAGGGCGAGACTGGTGATACGCCGTGCCGCTGCTGTGCACCGCTTCCAGGAGAAGGCAGGGGTGCCGATAGTGTCGACAGAATTGTGATTGCTTGTGCTGCTGGGGGCTGTGATAAACGGCCGGTGTAGGAGGACAATGAGCGAGTGGTAGGTCGTTAGAATGATGATGCGGTTTGGCGCCACTCTGACCGGGGGCTCCAAGGGGTCTTTCGCCCAGGGCTCATAAGCCAGGTGAGCTGGCAGCCCACAGTACCAGGCTGTGAGGGCATCATCGAGTGCCTCTATATGATGGATCGTCTTTGAAGCGGTGGCTCCCACATAATAGATCTTGTCAATGATTTGGGTCATAATTTCAGAAAGCAGACAGAGCTGTTGGAAGGTAGTCACTGAATATGCCAATGGCACTGGAGAAGACCCTAGGTTGTTAGTAATTATATCTGTGCTCCGCTCATTGTAGGGCTCCCACGGCTCCAGCTCCTCGAACGTATCCATAAAGTCCTGTGATACATGGACATCCTGGAGTCTGATTGTAGGTGGCCGCCCAAGGTATAGGCTTTGCAGCTTCTCACACACGAACGCGCCCCAGAAGACCCGCCGCCGGATCTCGATCTCCTCGACGTTATGCTTGTTAGGCTCTTGCAAATCAAAGTACAGCCCTAGGTCATAAACCATACGCATAGCGTAACCGGTATATAACCAACCCTGAGACGTCAGTCCTCTTGCAATCAACGTCGACCCAAGCATGACCAACGCGATGACAGTCGGTATACTCGATTGGGTCATCAACCCCTCAACCAGCAAGAGCTCTTGGCAACGGTTGAAGAAGCACCGTCCTGCTGTTTCCGGATCTATTGGATTACTGCGCACCTCGGGTCGCTCGGAAAATTTGGACGCACACGCAAAGACAGCGTACAGCAAGAGGTCAGAGCAGTATGGCCCCCCGTGTTCTAGTTCTCGCATAAAGGCAGGTCGATACGTGAGAAGAAAGGTGTGATGCTGCCTGCTCCAGTGAAGGTCGAGGAGATGAAGCGCCAGGTCCGCTGATATTCCCCTGATGACGGTCAACTGACGCAGACGGTGCTCGCGCTGCCTTTCCATTGCAGCGTTGGCAATCAGCTGGTACCGTAGCGACTCCGTAGAGGCTGTGGGTTGCTCGGGACTAGTCATCGGGTGGCTGACATGGACCACGGAGGTTGAGCTGAAGATGCCATCGCTGGTTACGTGGCTTTTATATGTCCGAGGCAGTGCTCTATCGGTCTCATGCTCAACACTGTCATTGCCATGGTCGGTATCTACGCTGTTTGTAGCATTACCGCCATTCTCCCGCATTCTTACGGCATGACCGCCCAATAGTTGCTGTTCCATGCCATGCTCCGTTCGAAAGGCGGACCGCGCCTGTGGTGATGACGCTGTTGATACGCCCCTTCGGTCTGATAGTGATATGCGTCCGTTACGCACGATCATCGACTCCAGCAGAGCACGCCTTTCGGCGTCATCTGCGCTCTTCAACTGGCTCAGAGCATCTTCCAGCGCCGCTTTTTCAGCCTGCAGCGAGTCAATAAGCGCAGCGGAAGGGCGCTGCTTGGGTGGTGCATTGTGGTAGACACACGACCTCTTGCTCTTCCGGCATGTGGAGCAGGCTGGCCTGGATGCGTCGCATCGGATCTTACGTCTGCGGCAGAACTCGCATGCCCGAGCCATTTTGCGGCGTGCGCTTGTCGGGGCATTGAATACTACTTACGGTCGTGGAACGGCATTGTGGTTAGAAACAGTCAAAGCGGAGGGTTACAAGCATGTCCGGGGAATGGGGGAGCTTGGGGGGCCTGAGGCGCTAGGCTGGGGCCACTGTTCTACCCCGCATTTAATTGTCTTCTTATTCAATCACACCGCGCGGACTCCTTCGCTCCGTCATACGTTAAAACAACCCTTTGAGGTCAATGCATGTATAGAGCTTGTAAATCTAATTTCAGTATCAATTCATGGTGGTAACTATAGCACAGGGCTCTGCGCGGAGGACAAAACACCCGCGGCTGCCGACGCGATGTCTTCACTCATGGCTTGGAATTTGGCATCATGCATGACCTCCGAGACAGGTATCCCAGCTCTCACATCCTTGATCATAAGGTTCTCACGATGGGTAATCTTCTCAGCCAGCTCCACGGTAGTCTCAACATACTCCGCTGGGATAAACACAGTTCCGCAGTTATCGGCAATCACATAGTCATCCTGGCGAACGGTGACGCCGCCCACCTGGATTGCTGTACCGGCTCCAACCTGTACCATCCTCCTACGCCCGCTGATCATTGTTACATTCCGGCCGTAAACAGGATACGCAATGTCGCGGCTACCATCAATGTCCCGACACACGCCGTCGATGATTGTCCCCCGAATACGCTTCATTTTCGAGGCATTGGCGATAATATCGCCCCAGCAGGAAACACCCTCCAGGCCGCCGGCAATAATGAGGATACGGTCGTCCGTTGTGACTGCGTCTATAACCGACGCGAATGGGTGGGCTGCCGCGGCGGTGCCTGTCTTAGGGCCGACCTCCACTGTGCTGGCGCGGCCGACGATCTTTGGGCAATTCCAGAGAGGCCGGAGGCCGTAGGTGGCTCCTTTAAGCTGAAGAAAGTCCAGGGCATCAGAGACTGCATTAGTGTCAAGGACCGAGAGACGGGTTAAAATTCTGGATTCGGCCATGTTGAGTTCGTTGAAGCGCAAAGTCATCTGAAGGGAAGGACAAGAGAGAATAGGGTTTCTTGATCAAGTTGTATTCCAATTGCTACCACTATTTACCTCTGATCCTAATCCTATTTATAGGCTCCTCATTCCTTCCATCCGCTATATGAATCTCCGTTCAATTCTCGAGTTTTGTCTGATCCCTCCGTGTAACAGCAAAAAGCCATCTCATCACACCAACTGTGGCTTACCTATTGGCGGGGGGCGGCGTCCCGCTGTCCGCGGAGGCATTTATCTAGGTAGGGCCTATTACTAGGTCCCTTGGAGCTCCGTAGGCGTGGGAGCGGAGTGTAACCCCCCGCGAAAAACGGGCACGGAATGGCCGTGTGGGGAAGCGCTAGGGTTTCACACTCCACCCAGCTGTCTCAAGAGCTAACTTAGAAAGCTAAAAGCTGGTCAAGTTCGGCCTTCTATGACGGTCCCTTGGGCTTCCTGCGTTGTCCAAATAAATAGCAGCAGACGTCCCACCCCAGTTGCGATGTGATCATCCGTGCATTTTCCGCGTGTCTGAATCTGCGAGCCAAATCAACGCCACCATGCCCACAGTGCATCTAGGACACGCACATATGGACGACCTGGTCGACGAGAAGGCTCCCAGCGCCGAGAACGTCGAGAACTGCACCACCATCACTACCATTGATGGAATCCAGGTCCTTGGTCTTCGCTCCGAGGATGCAGACTTCTATCGCAACTTTTCCGACAGAAGGGAAAAGCTACTACGAAAGGCACGGCCCAATGACCGCACCGATAAGGACGGAACTAACAACGTTCGTATCACAGGTTGATATCAGGCTGGTGCCGATGCTGTGCATCCTCTACTTGATCTCTCACCTGGACAGAGCCAATATCGGCAATGCAAAGATCCTGGGGCTAACAGAAGAATTGGGCTTGAGCGGGATGCAGTATAATATCGCTCTTAGCCCTTTTTTCATCCCCTACGTTCTCCTAGGTAAGTAGGTGTTAACTTTTAAGGCATCTCATCCCCTTGTCGCTGACCAATAGTAGAGGTTCCGAGTAATATTCTGCTGAAACATTTTGCCAGGCCCTCGGTCTATTTGGGTACCCTGATTGTTAGCTGGGGAATAATTATGACGTTGACTGGCGTCGTCCGAAATTCCGGTGGGTTGTTGACGATGCGACTTTTGTTAGGAATATTTGAGTATGTTCAATTAGGCACCGACCTTTTAAGTTCTCGTCTTCTGACTCAAGCCCAGGGCTGGATTCTTTCCTGGTTCGGTCTACTTGTGTTCACGCTGGTACATGCCCAGAGACCTCGCCACTCGGGTTGCCGCATTCTTCTGTGCAAGTGCTCTCTCCGGGGCCTTTTCCGGTCTTCTCGCGGCTGGCCTTAGCAAGATGGATGGAGTCGGTGGATATTCAGGCTGGCGTTGGATATTTCTGATTGAAGGCTTGATTACAGTTGTTTTGGGAGTTTTGACCTTCTTTTTACTAGTGGACTCCCCAGAAATATCCACCAAATGGCTTGATCAGGACGAGATCCGGTACCTAGTGATACAGGAATTCATCAAAGAAGGCGGGCAGTTCAAGGAGGAGAATAAGAAGACATCATGGAAAGACGTCGGGGACATGATGCTGAACTGGAGGATTTATCTACTGTCCTATATTATGCTGTGCCAGTCGGCCTGCAACTACGGTCTGTCGCGATCACCCAGGGCTGGGACTTCTTATTGATCCATTGTCTGTTAGGGACGAAATTCACTCTCCCGACCATTACAGAGGCAATGGGCTTCACCGGTACCAACGCGCAGCTTATGACCGTCCCGCCGTATATTGCCGGCGCCATATCCGCAGTCCTGTTCTCCAAATTGTCAGACCGATATTACTGGCGCATGCCATTCGTTGCAGCACCCCTGCTCCTGATCGTCACAGGGTACGCGATCATAATGGGCCTCAAGGGCAGGCTGGAAGCCAACATTGGGCCTGGGTATTTTGCGATCATCGTCGCTTGTATGGGTATCTACCCAACCTACCCAGCCACAGCATCATGGGCAATGAACAATCTGGCGCCCTCAAAGCGCCGCGCTATCGGCAGTGCGTTCAACATCTGTATGGGCAATACTGGAGGTATTATTGGGAGCTACATGTATCTTGACAAGGAGGCCCCGACCTATCCTACAGGGTTTGGGCTGTCGTTGGCTTTTGGTGGATCGGCTCTCCTTGTAGCTGTTCTTCTCGAGTTGTCCTTTGCGTATGGCAACAAGCGCAAGGCTAGGTTGACTGAGATGGAGATCCGTGAGGCATACACCGATGAGCAGTTACTTTCGATGGGAGATAAGTCTCCACTCTTCAAATACACACTGTGAACGGGGTTGTAGTTCAGCTGGAGCCTATGGATGCCCTCCAGGTCAGGCCGTGGAATGATCTTGACTAGTTAGCCAAGTCCCTTTCTATAGGAACTAGTTGTGTTCTTCCCCATACCCGATTCCATTTTTTTTATAGGAGTATGTAAGGTGAATAAAGGGAAGGAGGTAGGACACTTCTGAGAAGGCCCCTCACGGAGCTCATAATTCGGGCGAAGCGCTCCCTTGATGCTACTAAGAGGTACTCAGATGGCCCAATCAAAAATCAGCTAGAACTAGGAGGAGCATTTTTAATTCACGCAGGAACTAATAATATGTACCCCTGATACCGGGTTAACTGGTCATTAAGAAGACTTACTATAGAACCCTCCCTAGAAGTATCGCAGAACAATTCCAATCCCCCTCCCCCATATGTTAGGCTATGGTGGCCCTTATGATACAGGCATTTGGCTGAAAGCACCAAACACAACAAAAGGGATATGTAGGATATCTCAACTCTTAAAGAAGGCTGAGCGACGCCGAGATGTAAGAACAGACCAATGCCAGTCAGGAACTCGGCGTCCTCCGCTTTTTTAAAGGTAAGATGATGACCACTAGGGCATAGGCGAGCCCGATAATTCCAGCCACCACGCTATATGCGATTATTGCCCCGACTGGGGCAGTTGAAGTAACGTTTCGTGCCAGGTGAAATCCCAGTCCACCATTGACAATACCAAGGACTATCATAGAACGGCCAAACCATCGGTGCAAGTAGGCAAAGACACTTTTCTTTCCGGTTTTGTGAAAGTATCTGTGTTGAAGAAAGCCCATAGCCGGCTGGAAGAGAATGAGGGCAGGAACAGCCACCATCCCGATGATTGGATGATAGGTCCCAGTCAGCTGGAGGGCTTTTGCCAACGAGATGCCGATACCAAACCCGGCAATCGCCAAGGCCAGAGTGAAAAGCTGGAAGAAAGCGTGAAAATCAACAATCCTGGAATGTGCGCCGGTGTGAAGCATCAACGCAAACGAAGGGAAGAATATGACGAAGACGAGGATCATGAGAACAGCATGTGCTACCCTGCGACTTGCAATGTTTCCAGTGTCTAATATCGTGAGCGCCTGCCCAGCGCTGTTTGAATTATTCGATGCTAAGAAAGGATTGTCGGATGCGCCGCCGGTCGCTTTTTGAAGGTCAAGAACTGCAACACCCGAAGCATCGTGTATGATGATCGGTTGAGAGAGGCTGTCTGAGTTGAGCAGTTGGCCATATTTCACAGCCCAAACCCATGGACTAGCTGAGCTCTTCGGATTTTCACTTCCTCCCGGCCATGCGAGACAGCTGTCGCACCGGATGTTTGCGGTCATGACTCCATTGCTGATCCCGCTGCCCGTCAAAACTGAGATATGTGCCTGGTCATTATACGCCGGCTCGACATGTTCTACGCCCAACCTTGGAGAGACAGTGACATTATTGCCGTCGTGGGACGCGTAAACAACAAATATATTCGCTCCTTGCATCCGGGAACCCTGACCCCATGCAAACCATTGAAGCTCTTGCGTTGATTTCAGCTGGATATAAATTGGTCCGGAACCGGAGGAGGCAGTCGTCTGGGGTATATTAACACTGTAGCTGATAAAGCTCTGGCCAGGTGGCGAAAATATTTGTAGCTGGGCGAATGTGCCCGCCAATAGAGTCATCCAGATGCAAAGGTGTGTTCTCGCCATTTTGGGTGAGATAGAAAGCTTCATTACTTGTCCTTCATCTGTTCAAGAGATAGATATGTGGAGGAGCAATTAATGAGAATGGATTGTAGTTGTGGTAGCTGCGCGACATATCCATGGCCTCTATTGGCTCTCTGAGCGGCTTACAATGCAATTTTTAGCAGAGTTCAAGCATGCCAAATGATCCCTGGAGATCTTACAACACATGAGCATCCTCCAGGTGATATCCTATCATGTGCCTCCTATGGTGCCAAGGTTTGCGGTCAACCATGGTTGCTTTTGTCTTAAGCTTCTGAGAATGTTGCTCAGGCCACCACCCATGAGAACCGTTCTTACGGACGTTGTCCTCTGAGCCCCGGCAGGGACTTGTAGCTTTAGATTCCGGCAGCATGAAAAAGCTCTAGTTTGTATAAAATGAGATGGGATTCGTTTGAATGCTTGTAATGCGATGATAATCGCATAAGTTGTGAGTAGAACCTGAGATGGGAAAGTTGTGGAAACCCGGATGTGAGACCATCCACTCGACAAAAAAAGTCAGATCTAGTAAAGGTTTTTTGGAAGTTCGATCGAAAGGCCGATCTAGACTATACCTGTGATGGTAAGGTGACGTGGCCTGGGGCTTAGACTGAACCCGACTCCGAGTGTTGAGGTTGGCTGGCCACGCAACATATGGCTTTTCATAGCTGTCTTGGGAGGCTGAGCACGAAGTATAAAATCCGGGGTGGTTTCTGATGTTACACGTTGGAGACTTGAGGAAGGCTAACATGTGCGTTTCAATCGTCTCATACAACCAAAAACAGCTACAATGACACAGCTACAATATCTATTCGTTTTTATCCTCATGCAGCTTCAACTTGCTGATGCCCAAGATAGTACAGCTACCAGCAATACTTCTAGCTCCACCACAAGTACATCAATGGGCACCGCGAGCCCGTCAGCTGTACAAACAGTCGATGTGGGTGAACATGGCTTCAGCTTCGACCCTGATACTGTTAAAGTTGCTCCAGGCGGCAAAGTTGAGTTCCATTTCTATCCTGGTAACCATTCAGTGGCGCAGGCCGCTTTTAGCAAGCCATGTCACCCTATGAATGATAGCAGTTTTTTCTCTGGATTTATTGCACCAACTACTGGTGAATCGGTACGCCAAAAGCAATTGAAATCGGTGACGAGACGCTGACGATATAGGACACTGTCTTTACGGTCACTGTGAATGACACGAAACCTATTTGGTACTACTGTGGCCAAGTCGGTCATTGCCAGGCGGGTATGGTTGGGGTGATAAACCCACCGTGAGCATCCCGTGGGCAAAAGGTGATATTAGATGGTGCGTCTGACTCTCCCACTAGGGCCTCCGGCTCAGACACTTTAGAGGCATTTAAGTCGGCAGCCTCGAATGCAAATGGAGACAGTGTGCCATCCAAGGTCCAAGGTGGCACTCTCAGTACATCGAGCCCCAAATCGTCCTCGACCTCTACCAGTGAGACGAGCACTCACAGTACGAGCACTCACACAAACACAGCCACCACAAGCGCGTCGCCCACTACCACCAATAGCCCAAGCCCTACCGCCACTAACATCGCAGGGAACCTGGAAGCTTCGACCGACTCAAGCATTGTTTTCATTTTGGCTTTAATGGCCTTTGGTTTCTTTATGTAGATTCAGTGAAGCTTGAGTGGTATGTTGTTGAGAGCTTCGGTCTGCCTATTCTCTGATTATACTCTACTGTCCTCTCTGTCGACGCACGGTCTACATTAATTAGGTGGTGCTTTCAGTATATCTACGCTGAGCTACGCTTCGTTTCCTTGCCGTCATGCTTGTAAGTCTCCTATTAACCGAGCTCCACGAAAGATTCCCCTATCAGAATAAGGCAGAAAGTATATATCCTGCATATGTAGCTTTCCATCCTAGTCCTTACGTATTACTAGGGCTAGTACCTACAAAAATTGCAAATTTGAAATATGATGGAATGCTCAGGCTGATAACATAGCTAAGATTAATCATATCTCCGTTCAGCGCAGATATCCTCCACCAGCTCATTGAACACTTTGTGTCGATGAATCCTGGTAGTAATTTACCGATTGAACTTCTATAATTGAATTAGAAACAGATAGGTTTCATCAGCTTGATATGTTTATACAGTCTCCCAGCACACCAATAGGAGTCAAAATGCAGCCCAATTACCCTGACCCTGTGTACAAGATGGCACATCTCGATCGGACCCAAACAGCGACGTCCATAACGGCAATTCGACAGACGGAGCACCATGCGACCCGCTTGATAGACCAAGTGAAGCCATGAGCACTGAATCATCGGGTTTGGGAACTTGCGCAAAAAATGAATCTTGTTTCCACGAATTCTCCCATTTCTTGAATATCGAAAAGTCAGAAGCCACGCCGCCGGCTACATCATCACCGGCTATATCCATACTGGCGATTATGTGTTGAAACCCCTCGATCAAAGATACTTCAGTGCAGGCTAGCTCCGCTTCGCCTGACATTTCTTTTAACATTGCTAGCCCCTCGCGGAGGGCGTGACGATGTCTGTAGTCAGTTGTTTGGAGACATTGTGTAGTGATGACCAGCAAGGCGGCACGGCATGCACTAAATTCCGTGTATGATGCACGGGCAAGGCCAATGGTGTTGTACAGGTGGCGACATGTTTCTATGACTGTATGCGCAGCGGAAATACACTCTGAGACGAGGATAGAAGACATATGGCGTGTTTGTGAGTTAATCCCGGAGGGACTTGCATTCTGGATCTTCGTGGTGGATGTCGGGCTGTTTCCCTCCAAGCAGGGCCCGGAAAAGATAAAGTACCGGCCTGCGAACATGATTCCGAGACAATATTCCAATTTTAGATGCATGGCGCGGCGGAGATTCTCGAGGTGAGATGTGTGATTATCGTGAATATCGTTGTTGGGGAGCGTCTTCCACCAGTTTATAAGGTCTTGCTGGAGATTAAACAGTCTAGTAAGTCGCTCAGCTACTTCGCTTGTTGGAGATGTGTGGAGAAGGGAGCTATTATTCCGTCAGTGGGACTCCCATTAGAAAGAACGGCGTGCAAAGATACATTGAATGCGAGATGCTGCAGAGCCTGTCGTTCAGTTGGAGCGTGGCAAGAATGCATGTGTCATGGGGTGATGACCGTACATCACTTTTAGCGGTAGGGAGTTCCGTGTCTACATCAGATCTGGCGATCGAAAATGGACGACCGTGAAATATAGCGATGCGCCTAATTTTTAGGGTTGGCAAGGGCCACGACAATAAAGAATAGGAGAGCAAAGGTGAAACAGACCTCTCCAGCGTGTACAAAGTCCACCACACCAAATTCCTGGTTTCGCGGATGGTCAGATCAAAGCTGTCCTCGCAACTCTTTCTGTGCATGCCATTCTGGTTCGCAAGCTTGACGCCAATACCCAGGTAGATCCATGCCAACCCGGATGCGTCAAGCGGTAGTGTGTAAATACCCAGAAGCAGGCAGGCCTGGACGCTTTCTAGCGATGAGAGGGTAATAACATCAGGTAATAGGAGGCAGGCCTGTTGATAAAGCAGTACACCTACAGTATCGCCGGTGAATTGGCCATGTTGGGTCGACTTCCTACCACTAATGCGTTCTGTCGCCGACTCAAGATATGCATACTGTGTCCCGACCGCAAGGACACCAAAGATCACGCACATAGTGCTTACATCGCTGTGAGTAATTGAGTTGGGGTTAGTGTATGCCATGTCAAGCTTTAACTCTAGCCAGGTTCTTTCAACCGTAAAATAATTTGTCTTGGCATGCTTGAAGAAGCAATGAACAAGAAAACTGGCGATAGCCCGAGGAGGTAGTGAGGATACAGAAAGTAAAACACTTGATGGAGACTGGAGTATTTTGGACCGGTAAAGCTCAGTGTGACTGCGTAATGCATGGTAAACCTGCTGCACACTCTTCAGTAATGAACTTAGTCAAAATCAGTTTACAAATCATTTGAGACAAACATCTCGATGCACATGTTGGCCGATCCATTCCCTTATTTTCATAGAGAAATTCCAATGAGAGAATTCACCGGAATAATCTAGCTCAGCTAATGTTAGTCTTCATTTCCGGACAACATCTTCTATATGCCCTCACACGTGATATTGTTTTCTAGTGGCTCGATGCTGCACTTGACATCTGCTATAGGAGACTCAGCGGGGGTGGGCAATGGAGTCTTGTCTTCACTCTCGGCAAGGCTTCGCAGCGTGGCCAGATCTAGACTTATGTCGCCGAGTTCACGCTTGACGATTCGCTCTAGATAGGTGACCCTCTCTAGTAGTTCTGGTAGCGGCTCAGGCTCGGAACCCGATGTGCTTCTAGTTGGCAGTATCAGTAGTAAATCCTGGCAACCCTAGCGGATTCATGGCTCACCGAGGTATATCTGGCAATGTGCAAACTTTCCGTCGCTCGCCAGGACCTCGACTAGTGAAAATGCATTGACGGTGAAGTCGAGCGCATCGCCTGCAGGGCAGACCCCCGTCACACTTCTCTTTGTGTTGGCGACAGCTATCACATCTACAGACGGTTAGCTGTGACTGTGAAGCTACATGAGCGGGATGCAACACACGCCCTCGCGACCCGCTTCCGATCTTTGTCCGCGATGCGGCGCAATCTCCTCATACTGGGATAGAGAGGGAATGGGTTTAATCTGTCATAAGAGCAATGAGATTGAATAGTATAAGAATAGGCGGGGTTTTTGGTTTAACGACTTGTGCAATGATTATAAATCAATATCTCTGCAGAAAGTCGGACATCCTGCCGATGATACCGGCTGCACCTCCGATTATATTACCCATCCAGCTATTACATTGTTGAACTCGGTGTTTGATGAAGCGCTAGAGATCAGATAGGCGGCCACAGTAGGTCTGCTCTAATGTTCAAGAGTCTGAGATGATCTTACATAGAATATGACAACTGTGAGCTGATGGGTCGCTTATTCCTAGAGATGATGATATTATATCATGTTGGCCAGATTATTCGGTTGAAGGCACGACAAAATGCCTAAGGTATTTTAGCCAAGTGGTATCACGCTTGACATATCACATAGATACATTGTCTACTTTAAGTACTGATGCAGGAAACTGCCAGTATGATTTGTGATAATCCTGTGGCCGAACCTCTAGTGAGCTAAACCCACAACTCGAAAATGGAGCTCCAGGACCGACCCTAGCGTTGTTTTGTTCAGCTTAGACGCTCAATCGACAACCTACCACGCAGCAGAAAGTGTCATGGAAGTGTGCATCAGACTGGAACACAACGTTGTCGTTGGAAGACCGCAGAGAATATAAGCAGGTTCTGTCTCAGATCAACTTTTACATGAAGCAGCATCACGCTCGATATGGACTTGTCTTAACAGATACTGAATTGGTACATATTGAAAGGCTGAACAAGAACGGCGACCTGCAAGTGGCACAGGCTATACCATGGGAAGCAAGAGGGCCTAGACGTTTAACTATGCTCCTAGGACTGTGGTATCTTGGGATGTTAGGAGCAGCGGACAATGACTGGAGCTTCCATGAGTATTCTTGGTCTCTTCCATGGGTATGGTCTATACACAATCCAACAGTTATGTTCCTAGTAGTACTTTGTATTAGGAGGAAGGCCTGGTCTTTGATCATCTGCCTGTAAAGCCTGTTAGTGCTTGGCAGAACCGAGAGCTCTTGGCTATCGAAGGAAACAAACAAGTTTTATCCCAAAGCTATCAACGCACAGAGATTCCTCCTCAATCCATCTACGTTCCCTGTCTCCAATATATGTATTGTTAGGATAAACGATGGCAACATCGAAATCAATCCAAACAACCCTTTCCGGATCACCGGGAACAATCAAGATGTTCTTCGGATGAGGATCGTTGTGTTCAATCAAAGCCAAATGGATTTGCTGAATACCTATTGCAGCCTTCTGCATGCGCTTTTTGCTGTAAGTGACAGAGTTCACCACCAGGGGTTGTGGCAGGTACTCAATTAAAATAGCGTTTGGAAGACTTCTATCATGCTGAAAAGCTTCGAGTTGAGGTGCCCAGCTGGCAGGATTGACGGTTAGCATATAGCCGTAGAACTTCGGCACGTAACCACTGTCGCATATTCCAAATCGTTTTAGATTGCAATATGCTCTGGTCTCGCATCTAGCGCGGTTTAAGCCACGCGCACCATCATCGGCATATCCGGGGTCTTCATTGTTATGGAACTAAATCATATTCAGAATGGATTTAAGAATTATGCACGCGAAATAAATGAACATACAACTTTGAAAACGCACGGTTCATCATTATAATTCACGTGGAATATCGATGATGTCTCTGATTCTTTGAGTTCCTTGATGAGTTTCATTTGAGTGAAGTTGATATCGATCTTTAAGGTGTCATCGAATCCTTCCTCATCTCGGTAGGTGGTACCTTCTGGGCCATGCCCCATAACATATATGGTTAGTTCATGTTGGTGAAAAGAAGGCTAAATAGACGCTGCTGGCAGATTCAGCTGTTTAAGCCTCATAGCGAATGAAAGAAAGTCGTTTCAAGCCTACGCTCTTCGTTGGAAAGTAATCACGTAATGCAACAGACCTGCAATCTCACACCGCTAGACCCGCTAGACCTCCATAAATCATTAGACTAGCCGTCTTATCCTAGTTATAATTTAACATAAAATCGCCCAAAGCTACTGCCGGATCTCGTGCCCTCGAATAGTGATATCCACCATAGTCAAATTATCCTCCTTTCAGCTCGACTCAGCGCTGAAGTGTTCTCATGTATATCTGACTGCCAACAACTTCTGTTTCGTCCAACACTTGTCGGTCAATATTTATTCCTCTGAAGGATGTAAGAGTACCATTACTGTATGTAGGTTGACTAACTCAGGTACATACATCTATAATCTTTAAAGTTCATCAAGAAGAGTCCACTGATCCACACCAGCAACATTCCACGAATAGGTGGAAAGACTAGTATCACATGGGTAAGAATGATCGAGTACACTGCCATTACTGTTAATTTCTATGATCTTAAGCGCTTGAATGCTTCTCGGGCTCTTTCGGGGTTGGAAGCCGCCGAAGAATAGTTCTGAAATAAAGAATTTAAACGATTTGAGGGTGAGACTGACATCTGGCGGTTACTATATCAGTATTTGGGAATGTAGAGATTGGATATGCTCACATACTACTCGACCTGCCTATGTCATTTCTCTAAACATATTACCCTTACTTATTATTTAACGTAGTACATAATTATAGAGGACAGTAAGTTACATGGTAGAAATACGAAGTGTATATAACACTAATTACCTGTATCCAATGGGTTAATTTACCGACATCTCAAGGCTTATCAGCTGCACAGCAGATCAATCATGATAAGGACTCGTTTCCCCTCCCTTTGTTCCTTTGGGGTATCAGCTCTATATAATGGTATCTCCCCACTTGAGATTTTGAACAATATCGTAAATGAACAATATTCTGAAATACTAAAACAAGTCATCACCACAAAACTCATCATGGCCTCAACAGCTCGAGCTATAGATGAAAACAATCACGATGATAACGCCCAGGTCATTGCCTCCAGAACATTGCGCAAAGTCGATATGCGACTCATTCCTCTATTGTTCATTACGTATATGTTTAATTTCATGGATAAAACAATACTATCAAGCGCGTCCGTCTTCGGCCTGATTGATGATACAGTATGTACCCTATCCATACCCTACCTACCCCAAATTACCCTAAACTAACCGCACCCAGCATCTGGTCGGACAACAATACAGTTGGGTATCCAGCATTTTCTACTTCGGCTATTTCTTCTGGGAAGTCCCTACAAACTATCTCATCCCCCGACTCCCCGTCGCAAAGTACATGGCAGCCAACACCCTCTTTTGGGGCGCTGTCGTCGCCCTAACCGCAGCCTGCGTCAACTACGGCGGCCTGCTCGCAGTCCGATTCCTTCTAGGCATCGCAGAAGCAACAATCACCCCTGCGTTCATGTTCATCACGACAACATGGTACACCCGGGACGAGATCCCCTTCCGAACCGGCATCTGGTTCTCCGGCAACTCCATCGGCGGTCTCGTCGCTAGTCTCCTGGCTTACGGCATAGGACATATCGAGCACCCTCTCCGTCCATGGATGTGGATGTTCATCATCCTCGGCGTGGCTACTTTCCTATGGGGCTTCGTGCTACTTGCTTTCTTACCAGATAGCATATCCAAAGCCACGTTCCTGACTCCCCAAGAACGAGAGTTCATGGCCCATCGCGCGGTAATTGCCGGAACAGGACGCACCGAGAAAACAAACTGGAAATGGGAGCAGGCAATCGAGTGCATCCAGGATCCAAAAACATGGCATCTCTTCGCCATTGCTATTCTAACCCAGATCCCGAATGGGGGTACGCAGAATTTCGGAAACCTTGTTATTAAATCCTTCGGTTTTACGTCGCTTGAATCCACACTCATTAATATCCCCTCTAGTGTGGTCAGCGCTTCCACGATCACTATCACAGGCTGGATAGCTGGTCGCTATAGACAGATGAACTGTATTTTGATCGTCGGCATTGTGACTTTATCAATCATCGGAAGTGCCCTGATCTACGCCCGGGCCCATCATGTCCCTCTAGGCGCTCAGCTGTTCGGATACTTCCTCCTCGCGACGGGGCCAGGTGCCTTGCCGTTGGCTATGTCCCTCGTTCAAGCGAACTACAGGGGCGTCACGAAGAAAATGACAATGACTGCCATGATGTTCGTGGCATATTGTGCGGGGAATATTGCAGGTCCGCAGTTGTTTAGGGCGAGTGAGGCGCCGACGTATCAGACTTCGTTTAGAGCTATTTTGATCTGCTATATCATCTCTGGTGGGCTGGCTATCTCATTGAGGCTTTATTTGCAGTTTGTTAACAAGAGGAGGGATCGTGAGGAGGGCATGCAGGGTAATGCGGGTTTGTCGGGGGCTGTTGGCGGGAAGGTAGTCGAGGAGCGTCGACGGGGTAACAATGATGTGTCGGAGTTGGTGAGGTCGGTTGATTTGCGGCCTGAGGATTATGAGGATGTGACTGATTGGAAGACTGTGGGGTTTCGTTATCGTCTGTAATGGGGATAGTGCAGTGTTATATGTGTTCCTATGTACTCGATATGACAGACGACGGGTTCCATTCCTGGAAGCTTGTCCGGTATATGACAAGAGGGGTCTATTCAATCTACTGGAAGAATCTAGCAAACCTATAACACGGTACTGTGGCCTGAGCAGGTGAACATACTTGCCCTATGTTTTTGTAGTATTAAAATCCTTAGAATTGGCTGAAATACCTTCAATGCCCCCCAAATATAATGCCCTTAGGCTTTTAATGTTTTCTGCAAAAGCTCTCTAAAACCTCGAACCTAGGTCCACATACCATGCTAAGTCTTAAGTCTTTAGTGATGATAGCTCGAAGAAGAGCTAGACTAGGCCGGTACTGCATATGCTATCGACATGCTTTCTCGGTAGACCGTGAGATCGGTCTCGGTCTGGCAGACCTAAACTTGGATCACTTCAACAGAGGTGGGTGATGAGTGGCTGTGGTAAACTGTCGGCAACGACTTTCCATACCACCTTGTCGTAAGTCTCTGGGCAGACAATCACATTTCTATGCTCTACAATACAGCCTACAATATCACTTGCGGCCAACTTGCGTATAGACCAGAACATGCTCTATTTGGCCGAAAGTAATAAGTACCATTAGTTTGCTCTATTGCAAAACGCCAACGATCAAGACAGGCAGCAAATACTAGGATTGAATATATGGAAACCCGGAACGCCAAGGATATGTAGTTGATAGGAAGAATATGCACAGTGATAATTCGCATTGAAGTTGAGAGCACCAGGCGTCGACAACTTCCCTGCAAATTCTCTATATACCACAAGAAATCTAGCGAATGCGATCCAGCTTGGCGCGGTTCATGGCAATCTGGTCGTCGACGAAATCGCTCTATAACGGAATTAGTTCCTATTCTACAAGCATGATCGGGAAAGTAAAGGCTCACCTTTTGCATGATACGTTCCAGATGACGGTTCTGCTCATCCAGCTCACGACCCGTCGCTTTAGAAAGTCCATGCAACCGGCCTGCAGCTCCGGAAAGCAAGTCCAGGTTCTGCTCGATCTCGTCCTCCATCGCCTCATCCTCACTATCAGCCTCGAATTGATATTTAGCACGCTCGGTAGCGTTCGTACGCGCTCGTCCGTTATGCTTGCCAGCTTCACGGTCGATCTCTCTGAAAGTGCGCTCCATACGTTGGTTGGTGCCGAAAGCCTCCTTGCGAGTGCCTTCACGTGTTTCACGCTCTTCCCGGTGAGTATTCAAGATCTTCTCATCGCGGTCTCGGCGACGACGGGCGCTGGTGAATGGGTTTGAGACATGAACGGCGAACATGCTCTTGTTAAGTGTCTTCAACTCCTTCGCCTTCTCCTCGGCAATACGACCTTCTATCGTGGCGATATCCAAGCTCTTCTCGGTGTCGTGGATCCGCTCGCCTTGCGCACCCAAACGAGCAAGAGTCTCCCGACCTGTCTCCTCGGCCTGTGCCGCAATACGAAGGGCATTCCGGGTGGATGCCACATCACCCTGCTTGATGAACCGGATGTCCTGCTTGATGGTCTGAATCTCCTCTTCCTCCTCTTCCTCTGCTGTAAGGTGGCGTTCCTGGTAAGTCGAAGTGGTGTATGCATTGCTACCGCCGCCGTATGAGGGATTGCCCTCGGAGTACGGGGGTGGTGGTGCACCTCCCTGGGGCTGCTGTTGTTGCGCTCTTTCCCTAGCTCCTCCGAACAGTGCATCTCTGCCAGCGTCACCTGGATCATTGGGATCGGCGCTGCCTAATCCTCCATAGCCACCTGGGCCATACCGCGACGCGGCCGGGGCTGGACCCCCACCACCAAATCGATCACCTCCATATCCACCTTGGTTCACAAACTTGTTGGGAGCATAACCTCCCTGGAGCTTGTTATCCCCAGGAACGTTTCCGCCTGCGGGGGTGTTGTGAGCAGGTGGTTGTTCGCCCGCTGGTAAAGGAGCCACTCCGGCATTAATCTTGGCTTTAGTGTAAGGGTCGGTAGGAATCGGCTTTGCGTAAGGGTTGGCGGGGGGCGCGGGGCTCTTGTTCTTCGACCTAGAGCCGAAGAGGGCACGGCGGTTAGAGGAATCGTCGTCGTCCTTCTTGCGTCCGAATACCATCTTGTAGTAGAACCTGAACTAAGTGCAAATGGGTATGAAAAGCACAAAAGAAAAAGAAAATAGTAATCAGAGCAAAACAGAAGATTAAACAGAGAGTGGAATAGATCCAAATAACGGAGAGGGGAGGAAGTGAGACAGGAGAAAGGAAATGTGAAACTGGCACAATTAAAGGAGACCCTCCTGAGGAATTATTGGATGGAGAGTCGAGACCCCGTGGCGACGAATATTACCAGTAACCACCGCTCAATCAGAAGGGTCCTCTTTGAGAAAAAGGGAACCTAGTAACAATACTCGTATTGTACAATACATCCATACAAACCCCATGTGGCAGTGCTGGGCGGTGTAATCACTAGTCCGGACTAGGTTTAGCGTGTACCGTCAAAGCCTCAAAAGGCCGTCGCCGAAAACATCCAAGGTTGTCTTCTTCGCCTTCCTCTCCCAATCACACGTCCTCAACTGATTCCGCGGCAGCCATGGCGCCGTATCCTGGGTCTGATGCTGACTATTTTAAGGACAGGGCGCGTAGGGATCTGTTGACTCTGCTTGAAGGCGTGAGTAAGGCACCGAGTCTCAAGGCACCAACAAACCTCTCGAGCTTAGCTGAAATCGGTGCAGGTGCGTGGGAAGAAGAACCTTGTTGTCAGCCAGGATCTGGCCGGTCCAGTCGGGCTCTTTGTCAAGTTCTCTCTACTCCAAGAGTACGGTGTAGACCGAGTGTTCCTACTGGAGAATGCCAATGTGGACTCCTCTCAACGCAATGTCGTATTCCTAGTTCATGCTGAAAAGACACGCCAGGTGCGGACCGTCGCAGGTATGTCGTTTTCTGCTTACCACCGTCTCGTAGTTTTCTTTTCTATCTGCTCGTCTTCATGAATGGCGAAGCGCAGGCACCGCACATGGGACAAACAGTAGATTACGCAGATGCATTCCTAGTCTACGTAGTCAGTCAAAAGATCCCTAAATTATGAATTTTGTTATTCTATATCAGCTCATCCATAAGGCTTTCTTTCTCAATTTCTTCGACTGAATGCCATCAGAGTGAGCTGACATCTCTAAGACCAGATTAAACGCCTACAGCGCAATGGAAATGTTGAACATGAATTCTCTATATTCTGGGTCCCAAGACGTACCCTTGTAAGCAATGCAATCCTGGAAGATGCAGGAATCATCGGGGATGTGAACATCGCAGAACTTCCCGTGTACTTTATACCTCTGGAGCAAGATGTCTTGTCGTTAGAGCTAGAGGACTCGTTCAGCGACTTGTACCTGGTAAGCATCAGCCTTGACCTGCGAGAGCATGCATATTGATTATTGCAGCACAAAGATCCAGGCTGCGTTTACCTGGCCGCCAAGGCCCTCATGGGGATTCAGCAGAGGCACGGTTATTTTCCCCGTATAATCGGCAAGGGTGACAATGCACGACGACTGGCAGATCTTCTGCTGCGCATGAGAAAGGAGCTTGATGCTGAAGAGAGCTCTGGCCTGACTGACCTCAGCGCCAGGGGGCTCCTCCCAAGCGCAGATACGGAAAGCCTGATCATCATTGACCGTGAAGTCGACTTTGGCTCTGCCCTTCTCACTCAACTCACATATGAAGGCTTGATCGATGAAACCGTAGGAATAAAGCACAACCAGGCAGACGTGGATACAGCCATCGTCGGCCCAACACCAGTCCCCCAAGCACAAGAATCCTCGAAAGCCCCACAGCAAACGTCCAAGCAGGGACAAAAGCGCAAAATCCAGTTAGACGCCTCCGATCAACTCTTCAGCCAACTGCGTGACGCCAACTTCGCCATCGTTGGCGACATTTTGAACAAAGTAGCCCGTCGTCTCGAAAGTGACTACGAGAGTCGCCACACAGCGAAGACCACAACAGAACTCCGCGAATTTGTCAATAAACTACCAACATACCAACTGGAGCATCAAAGCCTTCGCGTCCACACCAACCTCGCGGAGGAGATCATGCGAAACACCCGCTCAGACATCTTCCGGAAGATCCTAGAAGTCCAGCAAAACAACGCCGCAGGCGCCGACCCAACCTACCAACACGACGCCATCGAAGAGCTCATCGCCCGAGACGTCCCCCTCAAAACCGTCCTCCGCCTCCTCTGTCTAGAATCCTGCATGGCAGGCGGTCTTCGCCCCCGAGATCTCGAAAACTTCAAGCGACAGATCATCCATGCATACGGCCACCAACACCTACTCACGTTCTCTGCTCTCGAGAAAATGGAACTCCTTCAACCCCGTTCCTCCGCCACAGCCATGCTCCTCCCGACAACAGGCACTCAACCAGGCTCCAAAACAAACTATGGTTATCTACGAAAGAACCTCCGTCTTGTAGTCGAAGAAGTCAGCGAGAAGGATCCCAACGACATCGCCTATGTATACAGCGGTTTCGCCCCTCTCAGTGTCCGTCTCGTCCAATGCGTCCTGCAAAAGCCGTACGTCCTCTCCCTCATCCGAGGCGGATCAGTTGCAGCGTCCGCCTCCCCCAGTCCAGCCAGTACCGCATCCCCGGGCTGGCTTGGCTTCGAGGACTTAGTCAAGAGCGCCCGCGGCGCAACATTCAGTATCGTCCAAAAGGGCGATGACAAGGCGATCCGTGCCCGACAAACGCTTAGCGGCAACAATGCTACCAAGACAGTTTATGTGTTTTTCTTGGGTGGTATTACCTTTACGGAGATCGCTGCATTGCGCTTTATTGCTGAGCAGGAAGCACCGCGGAGGAAGATCGTTATCTGTACCACGAGCATTATTAACGGGGATAAGATAATGGACGCTGCGATTGAGAAGCAAGACTTCACGAAGACTGAATAAGTGGTCATGGGATATGAAGACTCTGCGAGTAGTTGTTATGCATATATTTTTAATCGTCATGACTTATTTAATAATCATGAGTGAGAATGGTACGCTGAACAATTCATAATGGATCATTGGATATTGTATACTATTTCTATCTATAGTATCTACGTAACTCAATACTTAAACCCGGAATTCACGCCCATCAACCGCCCTTGGTACCGTTCCATCACTTCTCCTAGTTTGACCATGACACCTGCTGCAAAAGTTCTAACTTGTTCCCGAGGTCCGTCTCCCTTGACTGCTGGTGTACGGTCGAAAACCTCGCCTGCCCACTCACGCAGCTCGATGACCTGCGGCGCAAGCTCTGTGACAAGTCGTTCCTCTCCGGTGGAGCCCGATGCGACATTCAGATCAACTATAGCGAGAAAGAGAGCTAGAAGGGCAGATATAATTGTGGGGTCATCAGAAACGGGGCGCGTGTGGAGTGAGAGGAGGAAAGTTAATGCATCCTCTGTGACAGTAGGGAGATATGGAGTATGAGGCCCCATAGTAGAAAGGGTGAGGGTGAGGGTTTGGATGAACAATGTGAGGAGATTAGGAGTAATGAAGGGGTTGTATGAAGGTGCAGTTGATCTGTATCATTGTTAGAATGATCCATTGATTGAAATATCATTAATTAGGTAGTACTCACGAAGCAAATTGCAGCATCATCATCTCAAATCGACTCTTTAGTGGATGGAAGAACCCTTCCGCCAGCACTTTATAGAGATCCTTCGCTACAGATTTCTGACGCTGGGCCTCTCGCTGCTGGCGTTGCTTCTCAACCTCCATTCGAGAAGAGAATGTTCGCACTTTAAGCGCGTTCGGGCCGGAAAGTGAATCTGCAGCATTAGCTGCCAGTGGTTGGAGGGAGGTTTGTGCTAGCTTCTTTGTTAGACTAGCTATTGGAGATTCATTGCTCGAGTATAAAGCTTCCAAATTGGCGGGTAACTTCTTGGATGGGAACGACGCGTCTGGTAGTGTTGGAAGGCCCAGTGTCCTAGCGTCATTCTCGCCATTCCCAGCTATTTCACGAGCACTCAGACCTAGGCCTGTTAGAACTGCAGATCGTTGGACTTGAGACAAGTCTCCGTCGAAGAACATCGCAGTGAACCATCGGCCCATCTTCAAAGGCTGGGACACAATCAAAGCAATGATACTCTGCAGCCGATACTCATGGAATTTCGGAAATTTGCTCTGCTCTTGTAGACCAACTATGACAAGGGCCAACTCTTCGATATTCTCGGCAAGTTCGGTCCCAAAGTCGGTTTTGCGTCTGATTAATGATGGGGCAGTGCTTATTGCCAGTTCAAAGCGTTCTATGTTTTCAGTGTCTCTTAAGTAAATTATGAGATCGCGGATATAGCTAAAACATGTCAGTCACATTTATACTAGAGAATATTCTTGCCCGACTTACACTGGTGCTGTTGGTTTGTTGCGTTGGACTAACGTTGGGTCCTCGTCGGAATCGTATGGATCTTCATCGGGTTTCTCGTAGGGGATGAGGTCCTCATCTTCTTCAGATTCTTCGTTTTCAGACTCTATTTCTTCAATAGCCACTATCTTAGCTGTCCGCAGAGGTGGTGATTTCCGGGTAGCTGTTGCCGAAGTAGATGAACTTTTGGCAGGTTGTTGTGATTTGGTTACCGAGTCAGTTGGCACAATTGATTTGAAAGACCCAACGCTGTCTTGAGTGTTGACCAAGTTGAAGTACCACAAGGCCTCGTCGCCCTCCATTTCTTCAAGGTCGAATTTCATTGCTTTCCCCGGCTGTTCAATGAGCTGTGAAATTGACATCCCAATGATCATTCCAAGAAATCGGGCTTTAGATGATGACGCGGCCAAACGGTTGGAAACCGTGTTGAGAAACGCACTCGAACGTCCTATTTCCACGATGGCGTTTGAATTAAGTCGCTTAAGGTAACCTGCTGCCAGAAGTAGGACTTGGGTATTCGCTAAGGCATGTCAGTATCTAGACCTTAATTACAATTG
Source organism: Aspergillus sojae (assembly GCA_008274985.1). Taxonomy (NCBI): domain Eukaryota; kingdom Fungi; phylum Ascomycota; class Eurotiomycetes; order Eurotiales; family Aspergillaceae; genus Aspergillus; species Aspergillus sojae. Next base: position 4,757,947 of record CP035528.1, on the reverse strand, counting down.
TAATAATGCGAGTGTACCTTCTTGGCTCACAATTGGCGCATGCTTAATATAGAACATGTCACTGGACTGTTCCAGGCTCTTTTTGAGCAATGTCCTCATTGACTCTATACCACCCCATGTTACTAAAGACTATAAGACAGTGTTCAGTTGGGCTTACCTTTCTGATCTGTAAAGCTAGCCAACAATGCCCGGCGTAACCCGATAGTCTGTATGGAGCCACCCTGGCCTTTTGATAGCCAATCCAGAAGCTGAGCTTTTATATGTTCACGCTCTCCTATGATGCTAGAACACAATCCTGCAACACCGTTAACGCGTTGGCCCAAAATAGCCTCATTGCTTTGATCAATCAGTGCCAAGAAATATTTCTTTTCAACCTCGCGGAATGTGGCTTCCAAAACTGCAAGCTGTTCCATTGGGCGAAGTGTATCGAAAAGAGAACCATATCGTTCTTGGAGAGTCTCATTGATGAGCAAGCTCGTGTATAACTCGCGAGCCAAGTGATCTGGTCACAAAAATTAGCAATAGGAATAGTGTATGAATTGTGCAAAGTACCTATATAGCCAAGGCTCAATGCTCGTCCAGTTAGAGAGGCAACCGCTTTCCAAGCATCCTGGTTATCCAAATCAAATTTTGACACCATGTGACAGATGTTAGTACCCAACCAAGAGGTATATTGAGCGCCATCTCCAATCCATAGGATCGTACTCAGGCTATCAAAATCCCCAGCTAACGTGAGAGCCTCCGCTGTAGCCGAGAGAACCTTGCTAGCAGCAATAAGAGACAGGAATTCTCTCCATGCAACCTGCTGCTGGGTTGCATTGCTATAGAGTGCCTCAATATCCATGTATATACGCAATATAAGGTCTTTGGGCTTCAAAAGAGCAGAAAGAATTGTCAGAATGTCTCGAATCTGAATTTGAGAGCCTGATGCTTTGGCCTGTTGGGAGGATGACCGCGCTGTAGCCATAAGCGAGCGGAGTTGAGTCACCAGGCAACTAATACCAGAGACACTGCTAAAGCATCTCAATAGAGCGGCTCGTAGTTTATTATCCTCTGACGTTGACCCCTTTGACCTTACATTCAATGAGGCCCAATGATCAGGGACCGTAATGGTGCCCAAGACATTAAGTATCTGAGCAGTTGTCGGACTTGGAACTCTGATATCAAAGACTTTTGGAGTTATGTATTTGTTTGATGGATCCAATACTTTGAGGGCATTAGAAAGTCCTGCGCGATCAGGTTTCGACTTTAGTACTGTTAATATATAATCCGCGGATGTTGGATCTGCATCATTGTCGGCTTTCGAAGTGGCATCATGCCTCTCTAATCCGTGGACAGGTCTCTCTTTGACAATCGACAAAGACGGGTCACGATCATGAGTAACTGTCTTAACTTCTGTCAACAAACCGTCCATTTTTTGGAGTAACTGACGATAGATGAAAGTAGAATGGTTGGCAAAGGTTGGAGGAAATTGTATAAGCGGAGGGGTCACGTGCAGCGGAGAGTATCTGGAACAATCAGTCAATCAATCAACCCCCCATCTTCACTACCTACACTTGTTTCCACCAGACATAGGTTATCTCACATGAGTCCTGATAATTTATGTGGCTTTTTAAAGGGAATATTAATTTATCATTGACTCTTCTGAAACAATCATTTCAGTGAAGTGTACAGCTCAAACCTCTGGCGTCATTAGCTACGGATGCGGTGAAATCAACTAATCAGAGAGACAGACGCCCATTGTAGCCTAGATTGAATAGAGCGTACCCCTTGTCCAATATGGCTTCCACAGACTCTTCCCTTAGGTGGTAAGATTCCCTATCTTCTCACTTTTGTCATCAATAATTTCGCTCACTCCACGCAGGAAACACCTCCACAAGGTATTAACCAAACCGGGACCTTTCAGCGATGAAGACTGGGTACCTGGTTCGGAGACCATTAGTGCTTTGGAGACATCAAAAATTCTGTAGGTTCTGAAGATATTAAGAAACTTACCAACTACTAACGTAGTCCAGAGTTATGTATGTATATATGTGGCTCCGCTTGCTGTAGATGGATATGGTTACTAAGTGAAATGATCTTAGCGGGGCTGGAGGCCTAGGATGTGAAATTCTAAAGAACCTTGCTTTGTCCGGTTTCAAGGATATCCATGTTATTGATATGGGCAAGTCTCCCTATCACTTTTTCCCGAATACCGCAGCTAACTTTAACAGACACCATTGACATCTCTAACCTGAATCGTCAGTTTTTATTCCGTCAGGCTGACATCGGCAAACCTAAAGCTGAGGTTGCGGCTGCTTTCGTAGAGAGACGAGTCAAAGGCGTCAAAATTACCCCTTATGTAGGGAAGATTCAAGATAAGGATGAAGATTACTACATGCAGTTCAAGATAGTCGTTTGCGGTCTCGATAGTATAGAAGCGAGACGGTGGATCAATGCAACACTTATTGGCATGGTTGATCCTGAAAACCCTGAAAGCCTGAAGCCTCTCATTGATGGAGGAACTGAAGGTACTGAAGCTGAATTCCCTGGGCTACCACAGAAGGCTAACGAGGACCAGGCTTCAAGGGGCAGGCGCGTGTTATCCTACCGACTCTGTCTTCGTGCATTGAATGTCAGCTTGACATGCATGCTCCCCGTCCTGCGGTCCCACTATGCACTATTGCGACCATCCCTCGACAGCCCCAGCATTGTATTGAATGGGCACACCAGATCGCCTGGCAGGAAAAGCGCAAGGACGACCCTTTCGATAGTGATGATCTGGACCACATTGGTTGGGTGTACAATGCGGCTCTTGAGCGAGCAAAGCAATTCCATATCCACGGAGTCACCTTCCAGATGACCCAAGGTGTAGTTAAGAACATCATTCCTGCAATCGCCTCAACAAACGCTGTCATTGCTGCTGCGACAACGTCTGAAGCATTGAAGATTGCCACCTCGTGCAACCCGTACCTTGATAACTATATGATGTATGCTGGTGAAGAAGGTGTCTACACCTATACATTCGAGGCCGAAAAGAAACCAGATTGCCCTGTCTGTGGCAACCTCGCGCGAAATATGACTGTCGATCCGGACATGACGCTGCAAGAGTACATCGACACTCTTGGGGACCGGCCGGAAGCTCAGCTTAAGAAGCCTAGCATGAGAACGGAAGAAAAGACACTCTACCAGCGCTTCCCGCCCCAATTGGAGGAACAGACCAGGGCCAATCTGCAACACAAGCTTAGAGATTTGGTAGAAGACGGGCAAGAGATTGCGGTCAGCGATCCCGCGTATACTATCGATTTCCGCTACCGGTTGTTGTTCAAATAAGGATAACAGCAACGTTTTACTCTTCATATGAGATATGAGTTGTTATGATAGACACAAGACCTTCTTACTACATCAAGGCTTCAATATCAATTGTGCTTTTTCTATATGACAAAAATCGCCCTTTCCAGACTCCCGACAAAAGAAGGTCTTGACCGACTTTTCATAAACTGTACAAATTCGCAAAATAGCAAGGAAACCAACGCCGACCATGCATTAAAGATTTTAACATGAAGTGCGGGACAATAGCGTAGAACTCGTTTACCGCATGAGATCCGCCAATCCCCGCTTCCATCTGGCGCATTTGAGCTTCAGGACCTTCACGCTTTCTAAGAAAAGAACATCACTATCGAATTGGCCAGTGCTTTCGATGTTGAAGATGAAATGGTCGCGCACGCGACCGAGCTTCACCTTTCCTTGGAACTCCTCATGTCTGAGACATTCCCTGCTAACGGTATCCTTGAAGGCATCGCGAACAACAGCCTTCGTCTCCCCCTCGTGGCCCTCGTATCCGCTCCCCTGTTTTGCGGCCTCTTCACGGGTAACAGGCTCCAAACCAATCACGCCCTTAGGGAAACACTTCGCGAACTTCTTAGCGTCTTCTCCAAGAATGGGGCGCAGAATCTGGATATCGGGAAGCAAACGGTATGATGCGGTAGCAACAGGCGAGAACTTAGCATGGTCGGCTCCAATACCCTTGATACAGTGCATTTCAAGGTCGATCTTCTGACCCGGGCGAAGCTTAGCGATCAAAATGTCTGGGTTGACCGGCTGGATAGCATCCTCGCCAGTGAAGAATTGCTCCTGGCGTCCGACAGGGTGGAAAGTAATGTCTCTGGCGTAAACATGCGCATTCTTATACAGCTTGCGGGGGTCATTCTCCGTGGCGTCAGCGTTGGGGTTCTTGGTACATTCAATATCCAGTCGCAAGACGATGGTGTTGTAATCGGACGGATCGCTACCCTCGGGATCATCCTCCGTAGCCTTCTTGAACCAACGCATCCAGTTTATACCATCCACGGAACCCTTCAGTGGAATCAGACCCAATCGCTGAGCGAGCACTTCATCCTGGATGACGGAGGTGTTATTGTGAACGAAGACGAACTCGATGGCAACGCTAGGCACTTCAGCCATGACGATACGACGGAAGGCATTTGCGATCGATGCATCGACGCCGATGAGAGAAAAGGAAGATTCGAATCTTTCATTGCGATGGAACTCAACATTGAACTCCTGTAGGGCAAAATAATGTAAGCGCACGCAGAAAATAAAGGCGGCAAGTTCGTAGAATGCTTGGGAGAGATTGGAAAAGTACATTTCTAAATTTCTCCAGGTTCCACTCATGCGACTCTCCTGGCCAGTGACCCGGGAAGTCTGTGGAGGGGATGTTGGAGACAGTTTCCAGATTAATGTCGACGAGCTAGGGGAATAATCAGCATGGTAAGCAGAGGCGAATGGGTGCTTATAGGATAAATTACCCTCCGGCGATCAAGCTCCGCCTGCGAAGGAACGAGGGGCGCCATTATGAATGGACAATTTGCGGGTATCAAGTCGTTGACGATATGGAGGGAAAAAGGGAAAAAAGTTCTTTAGACAACCGGCAGTATGTCTGCAGGTCGAAGGCGGAGAGTATGGCTGACTAAACTGCACTCGGGAGGTAGAGGACTCTGTGGAAGAGCGGACCGTGATTTACCGATTTGCCCTGAAATGTGAGCTAGCGTGGGTGCAGAATAATCGGGAACTAAAGACCAACCAGAGACGGCCTGATGACCATAAGCTCCTCCTCACGTGACTGTCCAAATTGTAATTCAGCGCAACCTCCAAGCATCAACCCGTGTAGACCACTCCGCAGAGTCCCTCCATCAATTGCGTCCGGACTGAGGACCGACAGCCTCCAATTCCTCCTCGTCCTTCTCCCCTCTCTTCCGAATGGCTGCTTCCTTTACTCGCCTGGCGGGCAGCGCGCCCAAAAGGCTTTGTCTCCGCCCCTCCAACTTCACCAAATACAACGCCATCCCCAGATCCCGCTCGATAGCGACGTCGCTTTCTCGTCGGCAAGCGGAACCGACCAGCTACCAGGCTACCAGACTCATTCCCACTGATCCTACCTTCACAAGTCTGGCTAACAAGGAGGGTTCCCAAGAATCCGATGTTGCCGCTGGTCTCGAATCCGAGAGTGAAGGGGTCGGCCGCAAAATCCGTCACTACACAGTCAACTTTGGTCCTCAGCATCCTGCTGCTCACGGTGTGCTTCGACTGATTCTGGAGATCAATGGTGAAGAGATCGTCCGCGCGGATCCTCATGTCGGATTGCTTCACCGTGGTACCGAGAAGTTGATCGAATACAAGACCTACATGCAGGCTCTGCCTTACTTCGACCGATTGGACTATGTCTCCATGATGACGAATGAACAGTGCTACTCGCTGGCTGTGGAGAAGCTGCTGAACATTGAAATCCCTGACAGAGCCAAGTATATCCGTACATTGTTCGGAGAGCTGACCCGTATTCTGAACCACCTCATGTCCGTTCTTTCCCACGCTATGGATGTTGGTGCTCTTACGCCATTCCTGTGGGGTTTCGAGGAGCGTGAAAAGCTCATGGTAAGTAACATTCATTTCACCGAAAGCAGATTAGACAAGGTGGTTGATGGTCAATACCTCACATAGGAATTCTACGAGCGTGTCTCCGGTGCCCGTCTCCACGCCGCCTACGTCCGCCCCGGCGGTGTGTCCCAGGATATCCCCCTCGGCCTTCTCGATGATATCTACCAGTGGGCTACCCAGTTCGGTGACCGTATCGACGAAACCGAAGAGCTGCTCACCGATAACCGTATCTGGAAGGCCAGAACTCAGGGCGTTGGTGTTGTCAGCGCCGCTGATGCGCTGAACATGAGCTTCACTGGTGTCATGCTCCGTGGCTCTGGTGTGCCATGGGATATCCGCAAGTCCCAGCCATATGACGCTTACGACAAGGTTGAATTCGACGTCCCCGTCGGTGTCAACGGTGACTGTTATGATCGTTACCTCTGCCGTATGGAGGAGTTCCGCCAGTCCCTCCGTATCATCCACCAATGCTTGAACCAGATGCCCGCTGGTCCTGTCAAGGTAGAGGACTACAAGCTTTCGCCTCCCCCTCGTGCCGCCATGAAGGAGAACATGGAGGCCCTGATCCACCACTTCCTCCTCTTCAGCAAGGGTTACGCTGTCCCCCCTGGTGAGACCTACTCTGCCATTGAGGCCCCCAAGGGTGAGATGGGTGTGTTCCTGGTCAGTGACGGCAGCGAGAGACCCTACCGTTGCAAGATCCGTGCTCCTGGTTTTGCCCACTTGGGTGGTTTCGATCAGATCTCTCGTGGTCACTTGCTGGCAGATGCTGTCGCCATTATTGGTAAGCCTCCATAAATCTAAAACCCCCACGACTTCCTAGAACGCTCCGCTAATCTTCAAATCTAGGTACAATGGATCTGGTGTTCGGTGAAGTCGACCGGTAGACAAATAAATACAAGAGGGATCTCCAAAGCTTCTGTAAAACGACTTTAACTTGATTCTTCCAAAGAATAGAAAAGAAGCAAAGATAAAGCTCTTTTAAAAACAATAACTCTCCATCTACCTCTTGGTTTTCTCCGTGCCCAACCTCATCGTGGTGGTGCTGTTGGATCATCGTCACCTCGCTGTACCAATTCCGTTGTTTAATGGCGTTGTTTGTTTCCTTTGTTTGTCCACTCCACCTGAACCCCGATCTCTATCTCTTTTCTTGACATCTACCCTGTGTATAGTGACCGAATTTCACGTTACAATATCATGTGTTAACTAAATGTAGGTTCTGTCATTGTAGGTTTTTAGAATGGTATGTGTAACTTGGAGGAACATGGAAATATATTTCATAGGGGTGGGGAGATATATATCGGATATCGGTAACCACGCGTTTTTCAAATTACAAACCGACAGACGAAAAAAAAGACTAATACAGCTAACATAATCATATAGTAAATAAATTTATGCGAATAAAATATGTAAGTGATAATATATTATGCTCCTCCAAGTTAACTACTAACCCGCTCCCGGAACGCCCATAAAACCTGCGCCTATGCAAATGCAACTTGAGAATGAAATTATCAACAACGGCCGAAGGCATGAGCATGAATGTATATCAGATCAGCAATCGGTGGCCCTTTGGATAATCTTAGGTGTTTGTAAAAGACCAGCGGTTGGAGGAGGGTAGATTGGCCCTTGAAACTGCAAGAGCAGACTTGCATGGGTACCATCGCTTGGGAGGACGAAAGCATGGTGTTCAATATTGACACCGAGTCGCACTTGACAATGTCCTCGCACTCGGTTATACGTTGTCATCATCGTAAAAGAAGTTGATGTCGCGGGGCCGGCGTCGGTTGTACGAGACGAAGTCGCTGTCACCTGGAGGTCGTTCGTCGCGTGTATTTGCGGTCAGCATGCTTTGAATGCTCATGCAGACGCTCTCAACCGTTTGTACAGGTGACCAGCCGGCTGAACTGAGGAGGTCCAGGCATATGATTCCGTTGCTGTATATGTGCGGGTGGATCGGGATCGGGCGAGGGGTCTCAGATGTGCTAGGCAGCTCGATGAACTGGACTTCCGGCGGCTCTGTGTGATGCAGTGTTGCTTAGTATGACCGACGAAAAAGAAGAAAAAAGTTGTGACACGAGATAATGTAACACCAGGGCGAAAATTCAAACGTACCTATTGGATACTTCGACGAGAACGTGAATTTGAGTCGATATACCTGATTTTGATAAAGCGGATTCTCGTCCAAGACTCGAATATCCATCTGCCACTCTTCAAGATTCTCCGATTTGGCTATTGATATACCAGGGGGCAGATGCTCCTTCATCTAAAGTGAATCCCACAGTTAATTCCCCCGTGCATAATCGACACTAGGTATGACAGTAGATGGCAAAGACATGACGCTCCTTTGACTGGGCAGTAGTTTATCTTGCAAAGCGGTAGACAAAATTGGAGTATGAGGGATAGAAGGGGACGTAGGTACCTTGAGGAGCTCCTGTTGTTGCGTTTGGTTAGCGAAATACTGATTCAACGAGGGGTACAATTACCTTGCTCAAGCGTTTGCCCGCGAACATGGTGAGAGATATGCTTTTCAGATGACTGGTATATTGCTTTCAGTACTGTGGAATAGGTAATTGTTGTGACCTTTTCTCTTCGCACGCTGGTTACTCCCATAGGTAGCAGAATCCTTGAGCCGCAAAGATGTATGACGTCTGACTCTTAACGTGGGGCGATCCACCGCCGCGGAAATGTTGCAACGACGCGAGCTTGAGGAACGGGAATGAGAATGGGAACAAACAGAGGAGAGGGTCAAAAGTCGCTGAGCGTAGTAAATATTGCCCGAGGAGTGGGAAGAATAAGAATGAACCGGCCGAGGGCATATAAGTGATTCAACGACCGCCTACGGGGTACCTTTATACACCCCCCAGTCGATCACCTGCCTGGGGCTCACTTCCCCGATATCTATCATCTGATTGGCTCACGCACCGAATGGTCAAATGGTGGCCTGACACGTGATGCTTATCCACCTGATAAGGTCATCTCCTAAATGATTACGAGGACAAGGACGAGTATATTGAATGTTGAATATTGGAAGAAGAATAAAACTGTTGATGGTATGGACACGAAGGCAAAAAGAGACAATCAGGCCAAAAAAAAGAAGGATTTTGAAGAACAAGCACCGAAAGTTCTCAAGAATAACAACACAGTTACTGTATACACCATTCGAATCATGGATGGGGAATCATGAAAATAATATTCACAAAGCAACTCAGATGATGCGTCTCGACCTCGAAGCTGGTCAGGGAAGGATGAACAGACTCTCCCGTTGAACGCCATAGCATAACAAAAATCAAGCATGGGTAGTTTTCTCTCGAGCCTCACGTTCGAGTCTCTCACGTTCTTCGGTGTCCTTCTGCTCACGAACCTTGGCAAGAACAACTTCGCGGAAGATAGCTCCACGTGCAACCTTGCTCAAACTCCGCTTCTTCGTTGTACCAGCCTCAGCCTCACCACTAGCCGATGACTCGGCTGGGGCAGATCCAGATTTGCCAGACTCCTCAACAGAAGCTGCCATGTCAGCAGGGCTAGGGATATCATCCTCATCCTCTTCGTGCATCTTGAGTGCCTCGATGCGGTTGGCCAGTTTGATGATCTCAATACCTCTCTTGAGGCGAGACCTAGCGATATAGGCGCGGATTTCAGGCAGCAAGTCACGGTCACTAGCAGATTCACCCTTCAACCAGGGATGTTTGAGGGCCTCCTCGGATGTGACGCGCTTCGATGGATCCGGTTGGAGCATCGTAAGGATGAAATCCTTGGCATCCTTTGAGACGTCACGCCAGTAGCGATCATGGAAGATAATGCGGCCACTACGGCATTCTTCGATCAGATCGGACAGGCTCTCGGACCGGAAGGGCGAATAGCCACACAGTAGGGTGTATGTGATGACACCCAAAGACCACATATCGACAGCCTTGCCGTGGCCTTGTTTGAGCATAACCTCGGGTGCGGCATAACCGAATGACCCAGCCATGCTAGTCAAAACTTCACTGGGACTGTCCAACATCTTGGCAATGCCAAAGTCGGCTAGAACCAAAGGCGAGGATGGGTCACGAGTAAGGTAAAGCAAATTTTCCGGTTTCAAGTCTGCGTTTCAGATTCGGAGTTAGCGCATGACACAGTATCATACAGTGAGCGAGTGTTGAAGGTGTAAAACTAACCTCGGTGGACAATATTCCGTTCGTGCAGATAATTGACTGCGTCCAGCACTTGCCGGATAGTTTGAGATGCATCCTTCTCCGTAAACTTTCCATAGTCGCAAATTCTGTCGAACAGTTCACCGCCGGTGGCTAGTTGAGTGACAATGTAGAATTTGTCCTTTGGCACCGTTAGACCATTGACACTGGTATAGCGCGGTGAAAGAAACCCACCTTAGATTCGAACCAATCGACAAAATGGACGATGTTTGGGTGATCAAGGGCTTGCAACATCTCCAACTCATCGTAAACCATCTGCTCGTTGCCTCGGACATTTTTCTTCAGAATGATTTTAACAGCAACTTTCCCACGGCTGCAATCTGCCTCACGGACAATACCGTACGTTCCAGCACCAAGTGTTCTCCCAAATTTGTACAGTTGTCTAGAGCACGCCCTCACTGGTTACTAACTGCCCAAGGGCATGTCAAGGAATCATAAAACACATGGGAAAGGTCGTACTTTTTCTCATAACTCTCGGGCTGTCCCGACAGCTTGTTGAGCATATTAGTGACTGTAGAGTAAACTCATAGTCAGCGCATTTGCCACAATAATTTTTCAAAAGTCAAATCACCAAGGTCGGTAGTCCAGGGGGCGAGCCAAAAACCCGGTGATGTAGTATATTCAGACCATGTAACCACGAGGAGATGAACAATAGCCAAAGGCTTGCGCCATTGCTCCACAGAGCTATCGCGACAATTGACGAGAACATTTCAAAGACTTAGGAAGGCACAACACGCCACCAGCTGAGGTAGAAAAAGAAACAGGCTTCAACAACGGGCGGGGCAATCAAGAAGAAAGAGTAACATTCCGACTCCGCTCAGCTGACAAAACGAGGTACGAAAGCGATGAGAAAACGAAGAGACTCACAACTCATTGTGCCCGAATAGAATGACCGCCTTGAATCACGAGAAAAAATTAAATGTGCGGCGAGCTAAGGCAGTAGGCTTGACGCCGATGAGACCCCGCACGTGAGGGGAGATTGGCGGGGCGGAGAGGAAATCGTGGGCTAAAAAGTCGAGATGAGGCAGGTTATTATGATTATCGTTCAGGTATAGGCTGAAGAGATATATCACAGTCAGTGAGGGGGAAAATGCCGCTACAGGAGAAAGTTGAAGAGATGGTGCCAGTAACGCAGATCCTCAGATGAGCTGTTGAACTGAAAAGGCTGTCTCCATACTTGATTAGGGGGCGGGGTGAGGCTGGAGTAAACAAACGGTACTGTACCTACTTGAACGGTCGCGGTAAGTATATGGGGGAAGTTGACTTCCACCGTAAGGATACTGGAAAGAAAGAAAAGGGAGAAAAAAAATCAATTGAAGACAAGACTTAAGTCAGCCTCAGGCGTGGACAAATATAAAAGATAAAGGCATGAAACACCAGCCCAAGAGCAAACCAGAGGAGGGAAAGTGAAGGTGGGCATTGGGTAACGTAAGTTCCCAGTCTGGCCCCTCCGATAGAGTTTAGTTGACCCCCGTGGCTGTGCTCGGATCGGATTCGGGAGAGCGGATTGGCCCACCTCCGTTGCCTATTAATTTTGCATGTGGGAAAAAGGACTTCCTGCAGGCAACAGCCACAGTTTTTTCAGCCTTGTCCCACGCCGTAAGAAAGGTATTTTACCAGGCTTCCTCTTTTCGCTCCCTCTTTATCCTCCTTTTCCCCACAAATCTCAACAATATTAAAGCCAATTGGGCAATACAAATACGCATTCAGGAAATGCACTATTGGCAAGACCCATGGGAGGGCCCTTCTCCAAAGCAAAATTAGAACAACTAGGGAATTCTAGGTAGTTCGTTTTCGTATCATCCATGTCAACCCTAGTGGCTGAGTCTTTAATTTAATCTGACAGCCCTGCCGTTTTGGACTGAGACCTGCCCGTAGTTGGCATTAAACCAGCCCAATTTGGATGACCATCTAGTAATCCATCCAAACCGGTGTCTCGGCCATCTTACTGACAAATTCGGTAGTTGTCACAGGCTATCAGGGAACAAATATAGCTGGCTGATAAGATCGAGAGCCTCTATTCCCGGGTTTTTCTTTTGCCCCCAACCCCATGGGTAGTTACATGTACCCGATCTAGGCATTCATGTATACGTGCCTGTCATGTTCACGCGCCTGTAAGGGGCAGATGCTCTATGACAGCTCTGTGCCAAGCTCAAGTCATAGTTGTCGGGTGGATGTCTGACCCGCTATTGGAGGTTTAGCATAGCTTCCCACTGTTACGCAGAGATCTCATGTTCATAGGATCTTGCATACCTAATCATGTGTATATCCCATACTCAACTATAGACTTTGAAGTAATCTTGTTATGAAGCTATGCTTTCCACTATAGTTGAATGTATCATAACATAGACAACGAGGAAGAAATTTGGTTTGCAGGTTTTGATGGACTGATTGTACACTCACTGCTCTCATTTTAGGTGGAAAATAGTAAATGGAACTTCAATTTGAATACTTAGTAAATTTCGAACTTTTACTCTGCAAGTGTTCTTGCGGGCCATAAATCAAATGACTATTCATCTTAGAAGTTAATCATATAGCATGGGCATTGTTGTACCTAATTATACATTCTCCTTTAGTCCTATACGGCAAAGAAAGCGAAAACAGAAACATAAGACACATAAACATATACCGGATGGAAGAAAGACTAAAACTGACTGAGTGACCTCACATGGCCAACTTAGAGGAGAGGCAAAGTTCCTGCAGTAAATCACTCGTGATCGTCATGAATGGAAGATCTGCAGACCAATTGGCCATTCCTGTTGAAAACATTGGAGTCTATACATCTTAAGTAAGTACTTCACTACGATAAACTCAAAGATGAAGAGGTCGCAAACCCAAAGTTGTGTTCGTTGAGCGAGTATGACCCGGTACGGGCCTTATATCGCCGCCTTCAATGCAGTCGCAAGTAAGAAGCGGGGGCCTCTTTAGGTCCGTCTCTAATTCACACGAGATACATGTGTCGAATGCAGCTCCACTATCGCAAATATGTTAGTGAGGATTTCTTCCTTTTTGCAATCAATCTCAAACGAAAAGAGTATACGTACTCGACCTTGAACTCGAGTTGAAAATCTCGATTGTACGTATAACATTGATTCAAGTCCAAAGAACTGTCTTTGTAATTCCCGTCCCAGTCTGGACACGTTGCTTCGAGTGTATGGGATGCAATTTTCCATGTTTTGCAGTTTACAGTAAAGTCGACCATCTTGACATCAGGTCCGGCGGCAACCAAAGCTGACAGGAAAGATAAAATGACCACTGAAATGAAATGCATGATCGTCAAGTAAGAGCACTTCCGTAGGAGTAGATTTCAAGAATATCTCAGAGTTCGTAAATTGGCTACAGTCAAGCTATTTATGTTCCCTTGCACTATGCATATAGATATCGCGGTAATTCAAGATCATTAAACTTCCTTTGAGCATCTCTTCCTGTGTTTCAAAATCTGAACGAGAAAACTTTATAACTTGATAGAATTACCCTATACATTGAATCTTCCATTGATGAAGATACACGAACCTTATTAAGATTACGAATTGGGGGATGGAGCGAAGGAATGGGTGCAGGGGAAGGGAACCGAGATATTATTAACGCCGCACGAAGGCAGCGAGTCTCCCACAATCTAGCTAGAATAACCCTGTACATACCCAAGTTAGTCCGCTGGCTAGCCAACTGGTCGTCGGCGACCTGAGAAGGGCCCCGAATGGGAGCCGTATTCGGGCACGGAGTATAATGCCAGTCTCTCTCTCGATGAAGATACATGAACCTTATTTTGATCGAGAACTCACACCATTCGACTTTTAAGAATGCCCGGGTACTAGTGCTATTTCTAGTTGACATAGTGGCCTAGCTTTGGGAGGGTTATGGAGTAATATGAAGGGGTTCTAGGTGGTAGTTATAGTTTTTAAAATTGTTTTATACTAAATTCTCTCTTTTTATTCTTATATGGTTTGGTAATATTCTGAATGTAGGGCCTCGGTAGAATTATTAGTATCGTAGTACACTACAGAAGACTTTAGTAAAGTAGGATATAATCCGGATTACGGGCTTAATCTTACAACTGTTTATTGAACAATCAGGATACCCAACTACCCGAAAATGCCCCGGATGCTTAAGGCCTTTATATGGCATTTTATAGTGCTTTTTCTGGTTGGCAGCTTATATAGTCCTTTGGTACGGACTCTACGGAGCATAATGAGATACCATAGGTGAAACATCATATAAAGGGTGAGTGGTTCGTTTCGGCTTTGGTACTTGACAAAGGGCGTAACTCTTAACAAAGGAAGTGCAGTTTCACAGCTGGAGATTGGATATCCGGTAGCTGGTAATAATGAATATGAGGAATATAATATAATCCGAGAATTTTGAAGCATGAGTTACTAGAAATGTTGCAACACCAGAAGATATGGTGAAGGAGCCAACCAATAAGCCAAGTATTGCGCCCTAGATGCAGCACTTGATTCTAACTGGACGTGGATGCTGACACTAGAACATGAGATTAAGCCACGGTCACTAAGAATGGCACTTGGTACAGTAAAACCTGTATCGAAAATTTGACAGCTGAGAAACAAGATGGCTCACATTTCTCATATAAATGCCCATTATATCTAGATTGTAGTAAATGTATATCAATCTATTATTCGCACGCTTTATGCCCCCATTGTATATGTCTTAGCCCTTTTTCTTGACACAATGACCAAGGCATGATCGTGGATCATGTTTACTATTATATCTCACGTATCATGGGCCTCCGATATGTTTTAATGGACAAAGGGATGACCACCCATACAAGGACAACGGTCAAAATGTATTGTTAACAATCGAGTTTGGCTTCTAAGCAGACTGTGATATTTATTGACAGAGTATTCCTACGTACGTTGAAAGCGCCCAGCATGTTATACTGGTCTATATTACTATTCTACAAGTCATGAACTATTTTAGCAGCTGATCGGTCACTATATCATGCTCAATAAAGCAAATCTCCAATATTCCTCATGACAAAGCTAGTCTGTCTCCCCGTCGAGATTATTCTGCATATCCAGGGATATTTTAGCAAATCAACACTCAATTGTTTTAGCCAAGTATGCCAGCACTTCCACTGCATTTCCAACTCGACACTTTACAAGAAGAACACAGCTCGAGCATTATGGCAAGCAACTGAAACAGGGAACTTCAAAACCCTGCGCAAATTACTTGAATATTGTCCACGGACCGAAGAGTATGATCCGCGATATACCATATGGAGCCCCCTCGGTCACACACCAATGTCAGCAGCGGTATACGGTGGAAGCGCAGAAGTAGTCCAGACCCTCATAGACAGCGGTTTCGACCCGACTACTAAGGACAGGAATTGCTATACACCTCTCTCCTGGGCAGCATTGCATGGCCATACTGATATTGTTAAAACTTAGCTGAAGACTGGCATTGACCCGAACCAGAAAGACATGCATGGTAGAACTCCTTTGAGCTGGGCTGCCGAGTATTGTCATTTGGATGCCGTGAAGATATTGTTGGATTCCGGTGCGGATTCTGAGTGTCAGGATGATGATTGCTACATGGTTGAAGCTAGGGCTAGGCAAGAAGGGCTTTACCTACTGCCTTTCTTCTTGATGAACCATGAACGATTATATAAGAGACCTATCCCTCGGAAGCCTATAGAGTGGGCTGAGCGAAATGATTCTGCGGCTGTTGTTGAGCTGCTACAGCATACAAAGGGATATAAGGAAAATACTCCCTACATATTTGATTTGATTGGTACTCGTAGCGCTAGCTCATGGTTGTTGGCTTCGTGAATGTTGGACCTGAGCCAACGTTCCATCCTTCTCCTATCTGTACGCTACTTTTTTAATGCACTTAAAAGACAAAGCATGTAAAGAGCTTGATATATACGTCCATGATGACCGCCGATCTTCTATCTTGGCCTCCTGAGCCATTCTATCCTTGGGCAAATTTCACTTTACTGAGGAGTATCTGAGTATCAAATAGTTTAATATTTGTTTCCCCCCCCCTTTTTTTTCCTTTTTTTTTTTTTTTTTTTTTTTTTTTTTTAGCATTTATTCATTTTCGATACCCGTTAAAGTGATGCCCCTTACTGGCTACGCATCGCATTCATGTTATACAAACGTTACACATCCACTGTCGTACTACCGGTTCAGCCCGTTATAGAGGACAAATCACAAACAAGTGTTGATGGAAGAGTAAAACATCCACTATTCATGGCATTGTAAACGGGGCACAGCTGGTTTCATATGCCTTTACTGAAGGAAATGGAAGTAAAGACAACTGTAATCACATGAGTCCCCTGTCTGAGGAAACAAAAAAAACTATGTCTGGAGTCAGAATGATGGGCTGGATAGGAGTACTGGTTACGGAGGAATGACTGAAAGCAATATGATACGTTTCTTGCAGTTTGTTGTGATGAGAGCCTCATGGCTAAGGGAGACACAGGATGCATCGGTTTTAAAATCAATTCAAAGGGCGAAGTAGAAGAAGACTTCCTTGGAAAGGTAATGAATCCACTCGACGGCCCACCATGCTCTCCTGCACTTGAGAGATATAAGTAGTCCAGTTGAGGGCTTCGCAAAGTGGAATATTTGTTTTTCATATTTACATCAAGTTCTTTTCATGAAGGCAATATGTATCAACGATTGATGCTTTTCTACTTTGCCCTAGCAACTTCAGTGGCTGCCAATCAGTTTCTCACAACATGTTGGAATCCTGGATTAACTACCGACGGCCGCACTTTAATTGCAGAATGCACATATAAGCACGAGAACAAAACTGAACAGGTTTTTAAGTCAGCAGTAGACTTGAACCGTTGCCTAAGATTCAACGACGACGGGGATCTAGCACCTGCAGCTAAGTATGTATATCACCACGGAATGATGGTGCTTCAAGCTGACTGCAAGCAGTGGATTTTTCCGTGACAAAGTGCAGTTATGTCAACTTGACCACCCTGCAACACTGAACTGTTCAAGGAAAGATAGGGGTCGTGTGACTTTCGAGCTAAGTAAGTACTCTTAATACTATCAATTGGTAGCTATATCTAATTCGAAGCTTTCAGACAATGTCGTGTTCAACGATGATGGTATTTTGGGTTGCACGAATTATACCGGTGTACCCATTGAGTCCATCATGAAACATTCGGATTGATTGAGGGATCAGACATGTGAGTCCTGGCTGTATATGTACAATCCTGGATTTGTTGTTTCCAGGAATTTGCACGCCGGATGTACAGGGCTAGCTGCTGAGAATACCAATATGTTGACTTGGCGGAACTTGTGCATATCTTGCTGAACCTATGTAGTATGGGAAAATAAAATGATGTACTGAAATTCGTTGAATTCAGGCCCTTGATATCTAAATACGGATTCTATATAACTATACTAGTATACGATCTGTAATAGTACCCAATCTTATGTACTGTGGGAAACGGCAGATAGATCTTCCTTAAGACCTCCGGTTCTAGAAACAGAGAACTATCTCCTGCACGTAATGTACATGTAGTCACTATCTGTAAGCAATCAAGCACCTTGCTTGACATTGGAGGTCAACCAAATTTACTTAGTGAGACATTTGGCCAGTCCATTTCCATGTAATCCCATGTGAATTAAAGAACACGGAAATGAGAGCACATGCAAGGTGTGCCATGCCTGGGTTGCCCAGGAATATTCATGGCGAAAGACAACATAAGTGAAGACTTAGGAGCTTACACATCTGGTCAGTGTCAGTGGAAGAAGGCAAGCAGCTTTCCGAGCTATTATGGAAGAGAATTGAGAAGGCTCGATGAAGAAACGCGACTAGCTCGTCGCATACTAGCAAAGATGAAAAGAGGGAAAAAAGAAAAAAGAAAAAAAAAGGAGATACAACGTTCTCTGACTAAATCATTCCTTCAGATGATGCCCAGCGAATGGGAGCAGTAAGCAGAAGGAAAGCTCTAGGAGTAGGAATGGGCAGAATGTCGTTCAACTTAGTACCGCACGCAGTTGCAACAAGACAGGTTTTAGATAGGACGATATTTGGACTGAGTAAGAAAGTTGTCCCCTATGAACAGGCTCGAGCAATTACTTCAATGAATGAGATCACTATAGGGGAGGGTTTCAAAGGCAGGCCTATGCGATGATAAACTCTACTAGAAGGTATCCTCTTGACTGTAACCCGCCCAGAAAATTATCAGTCGTTGATTGGATAACAGGGCGGTGAAGGTGGGCAGTATTATCATACCGTAACACTCTCCCCGCCCCTGCAACTTCATACTTCGACAAGAAAACTGTTGCTGTTTCAAGAATGACCGGCATTTCACCCGTAGCAGACCCTCTCGCCGTCCTGCCTCCTGAGATCGTTCTGCGCATTTTAGAGTTCACCCCTATCTCCGCTCTCGCATCCCTTACCGCAGTCTCCAAGGCCTGGCACGAATTTATCGACGTCACACATCAAGAAGCCATCTACACCTCCGAATCCAAAACCGTCCAACCGCCTGGAGGGGCCCGTGATTTCTCTTTTCTTTCCGACAATACCAGCTTCACGAAGCTGTTCGAAGGCACCGCATCATGGAAAGACCTTTGTAAGCGCCAGACACTGCTCGCCCGCAACTGGGCCGAGTCCCAACCAGTTTGCCGGGAGTCGGTGGTGCAAATCGGCAACGACCCTGTCTGGCGGTTTCGCCCGGACTTCAAGCGTCGGTTCTTCGTTTCCACATCCCATGCCGGAGGGTTAAATGCCACTGATATGGACACGGGCCAGCTTCTGTGGCGTCTTCCTTCCACGTTAGATAGTGACGAGGATGCAGTTCGTCCATACGCGCATCTGGAGTATCAAGACGGAATGGCTGTCTTTGATCGCGAAGGAGATGCGGTCGAGGTCTGGCAGGCGGGTTTGGAAGGCGCAGCACGTGGAGAGTTCCGGCGTATTGCGGTCTTGAATCACGATTGTCAGACAAGAGGCTTTCAGTTGTCTTACTGGACACTCTGTGTGGTGTCTAGCCAGGGACGGGGTTTTGTGTACGATATGACACAAAGACCCCCTAAGTTGACCACGCGTGTTGAGATCGAGCATGGCGCCATCGGCCATTTAGACCAAAGCAAGGATGCCGTGATTTACTCCATGGGACCGGGAGGCTATCATGCCTATGATAAAACATCTGGCGCGTTTTTGGGCGCGTTGCAGCCGTCACATTGTACGGACAAGTATCATATTTGTCCACCGGCTGTTAGTTCTATCTCGGCGAGCGCGGCATTGGCGGGAGCCATGCGACACTTTCCGCCAAATCGGACATTCCCTCTTGGGGCACCTCGCAAAGATAGCCTGACGCCGCTCAAAATTGCTAAAGGCCCGCTCCCACCACCCAGTGACCCTGGGCATGTTAGACATGGTGAGGACGAGTGGGGAGCTGGCATGTTGCACGGCAACATTTTCGTTGGCTTCTCGCGCGCTGGCCGTGTCTTCGTTTGCTCCAACTGGCGCAAAGCTCTGCAAGGCCCAGATAGTCTCGCGGCGCACAGTTCCCTGATTGAATGCGAGTCGGATGGGTCGGGCTTTGACCTGGGTGGCTGGTTATCTGTGCGTAATCACCGCCTGATGTTCGAGATCGAAGACCGGATTTATGTCGTAGCACTTGACGATGATAATAGAATTCAAGACAACGATTGTACTACTCGGGCATCATATTCGCTGCTCACTAGCTCCGCACCGCAGCTTGCTGTGCCGGTTAGTTTCATGGCGTTGTATGATGATGCGATAATGACCACTTACACTGTATGTTCTACTACAATGATAAATATGAAAATAGAAGCAAGAAAGCTAACATTAAAGCCTGGAGACACTCGGTTGGCGCCAGCCCCTTCCAGGTGATGCGGCTCCACAAGAACAGGAAGCTCACACCCGTCTCTTCCCAACTAAAGCCATCCGCGTCGTCAGCTTAGCCCCGGACCTTTCTAACGACAAGTCTTCATCAGCCGATACAGCCCAAGGCACAACGGCGATGGACTCTTCGTCACCAGAGGCCTGGCGCTCGCCAGCACAAACTGGGCTGTTGCAGTTAGTTAGTATGCTGGGTAACGAGCTTGATGACTTCGATGATGAGCTGGAGATAATGGAAACAGGAGATGACGATGAGGGGTGGGAGGGTGCGGATGAGACTGAGAGTGAGGACCATGAGCAGGAGCATACGGCTGCACGTGCACATGAATCAGCCTAGACTTAAACCTCATTTATGAAGGAGGGTTGCGTGTGAGGGGTTTTGGGGAAACTTACTTCTCTGCGATTTCCCACATCACGGATCTTTACCCTGTTGGTGTATCCAGAAGCAACTACCGACGAGGGTCATGGTACATGTGCCACGCCCGTGTACCGATGTGATAATGTAGGCGACGAGGCGTGTCACGGAGTCCTTTTCGATCCTGCGGACGCTGTTGAACAGCACTACACGCAAGGTGGAGACTACTTCGAGGCAAAGACAAAGGTAAGAAACTTGGCCTGTTCGTGTGTGCGACCATAGGTACAATGAAATCACGCCGGTTTACAGTCTGGACAATACGGAGCAAGATCCAATACAAAACGACATCGAATGACTATCATAATGAAATCACATGATACCGGAATAATTTGCCGGTCAAGCTTCCTACTCTATCTCTAGTGGAGAATCGTTACAAACAACAGATACAATACAAGCAGGTTCGAACAGATGGAAGTCTGCGATCGAGGAAGCACAGGATACATCTGAAGCGCAGCGCTCACCATTGAACTTCGTAGTAGAAGCTCAACCGGCCGGATCAAATGGTGGCTTAACAACTACTCAGGAAAATAGCACGAAGAATAGTGCTAGTAAGTACAATATAAAGGTTTGGGTTTGGTAGAGCGACAACATCAGTCGTACTCTCTGCTCTGAACCACGGGGAAACATTAATTACCTTGTTATCTGCACTAACAGAGCCAGGTCTCACGCACTGCAACAGCTCTAGCATTCATCGACATCTACAATGCGAAAACGAGCAACGTACCATGCTATAAGTATTCTTGAATAGTGAATATGTAAGAACAGGTTTACCTTCCTCAAAGTTATTGGCGCAGATCGCGATTGCCAATTCGTCAGCTTCAGATAAACAATTGCTTGAGCTCAGACATTCAGACCTAAACCATTTAGCTAATAGCTAAGTACACATTTCTGTGGCTATGCAGCATCACTGGCTTTAACCAAAACGATATAGACCACCACGAGGTACGCAAAAGCCGGCCAGCGTAGCGCTTCAAGGTCAAGCTCAAACACCGTAAGCAGTATTTAACGAGCGTGATAGGGGCACACGAAAGTGACTACAGCGTGTTCGATACTCGAACAAAGCTTCTGAAAAGCGTTCCTCAAACAGATGTCTGCTTTTAGCATTTCAGCGCCCTGTTGCTTCTGTGATCTAAATAGTAGGCAGTCTTTACCACTAATCGGCAGCAGCACAGTATATAGTCTACAGACATTGTCTCAGGGTGGTATCCAGGATAATATATATGAGATATTTCGAGCTCTCTCTACAGACTTTTATCATATCAACAAGCTTAGGAGACCCAACATATCTGAGTGTTAAGTGGAGCTCCTTTTTAAACCCATCATTTTCCAAAAGCACAATTCTCGCATGCTTGTCTAAAGAACAAATTAATGTAACATCTTGTTAAGCTGTTCATTCTCTTGATTATTCCAACGTATACTTTGACTCGCTTTGTTTCTCGTCGTGAGAAATATTATCAGCCCAACGTGGTAAAGTTTTGAGTCAGCTTTTGTCTTCTTTAGGTAAACCGATAAGTGTCGATAATCTAACGGAACAATACACACCTGAAGCCTATAAAGAAGCCCTGGCACTAGTAGCGCATAGGATAATCCGGTTCTTATGAATTTGCTCTAGAACTATTATTACCATTGTGCCCATATCAACGTGGTTAATTGTCAAGCCTGCTTTATATCACGTCTATTCTTTCTACTAACGCAACCGGGACATACTATCCACCTCTATGCGAAGGAGGGTTTTGTAAAGTCATCTGAAGCAATGAAGGCAGTCCTACCCAGAACCAGCCCGGACCCCAACCAAGAACGGGGGCTTCGGATTCCCCGATCAATCCTAGTCCCTAAAGTCCTCTCGCAATTTCAGTCTGCACATCAATGGAGGCTTCTCCCACAAGGTGTACGCCTTCTGGTCAGACCATCGTAAACTTTCCTCGCACAATTCCAAGTCAAAGTTCCAAAGCACACGTGCGAGTATCACACGCGTCTCTGCATATGCGAGGTTTCTTCCGATACAATTGCGTGGTCCTGTAGAAAACGGCTGCATAACTCCCCGGTTATCCGAGTAGAATGGCGAATTTGGATCAGTCTTAGCTTCCGGTAGCCATCGCTCGGGGATGAAGCTCTCTGGAGCATGGAAATTGGCTGATGACCAGTATGCTGCGGACTGGTGAACAGAAACCTTGGTCTATGTTGGGTTAGCCTCTGTTATCTGTCGTGTTCTAGGGTTTTTGTTTGATCTTACTCCGGCAGGGATATCATATCCGGAAATACGGGTTGGGACTAAGGTCCTCCGTTGTAGGCCTGTCGGTATAGGTGGGTATAATCGGAATGCTTCATCGAAACAAGCCAGCATGTATGGAAGCTCGGCACTGGCTTTTTGAGCGCTTATCTCGGATTCGCTCTTCATCACAGAGCGCACTTCGTCTCTTAACTTGGCTAAAGCTTCAGGGTTGCGTAATATCCAGTATGTTATTCCTGATAGTAGAGTTGCGGTAGTTTCACTGCCTGCAATAATCAGGATGTTGGAATTGGCCTCGAGCTCCGAGTCATTTAGGCTGTCCTTTTCGCCGCGATTACGCAGCATCGAGTCCATAAAGTCACCGCGGTTGTAGGCAGAGGGACTTTGGAGTCGCTTCTGAACTGTTACTCTAGAGTGCTCTAATTGCCTTTTGCGGGCCTCCATTATGCCGTTAGGCATAAGGCCGAGAACAGCCTTGAATGCCAAGGGATATGCATCCTTCAACTTTATGAAGGGGTGTGCCTTGATTGACTCGAAAATGGTGGATACCCAATGGTGATACTCCGAGTTATCTAACCCACCAAAGGGCTCACCAAAAGCCAGGTCACCAATGATATCAAACGTTGCCAGGTTATACCATTTGACCATGTCAGCTGGTAGGTTCGACTCGGCAATCCCTTTGAGTCTCTCTATCAGCTTATCCACATAACTGTTAAGAAGAGGCTCTTGGGCCTGAAGCCCTTTGGCAGAAAATGCATGAGATAGAGCCTTGCGATAGCGACTATGATCGGTGTCGTTCGATGAAATGATATCGAGCCTATTGCCTCTTGACGTCACAACCTTTGGGAGCTGCTGATGGCCATGACCGTATATATCATTCCATGCCTCCGCTGTTATGAAGGACACTTCATCACGACCAAATCTAACAACGGGACCGTACACAGCATGGTAGTGACGCATATCGATGTCAAATCTCCCGCGGATAGCGGAAGCATGTTGCATAATGGGGAAGATAATCCATGACTTTGGTCCTGGAATTCGTCTCAGGGGGTGAAAATAGATGTACCATATGGCAGCTAACAAGGGATAAAGGAAAATGGCAATCACCGGCCACAGTAGTATATTGAATGCCATGGCGAAAAAAACAGTCAGGCGGTTAAATCAAGCATGGAAAGGGCGTATATTGGGTGCAGGCTAGATATATATAGCCTTTCAACGGTACTTGGAGTCGTTCTTTAGACCATGGGGTCTGCAGTACCATTGAAAAAGGGGACAAAACGCATACACTTTCTGGTTACGGGAAAATGTTCAGTCACTATGCGTAATATACATGCTCATACGGGCCAGTTGAGGCATAGCACGTAGTAATACAAATTCCCTATGCATTGAAATACTAGTCTCGGTTTGAGATAGCCGGACGGATCATGGAATTGAATCTGACATAGCAGAAATGACCAGCTTCGTCCAACCCTGTTCTCCGAGATCTCACATCTAGTCACGGAAACGACGATCATCTGTTGAGGAGACGCCTTGCAGAATCGGATTAGCCTACAGTGAACGAAATCGAGCTTCCTAACGGCCTGGAAATATTACCAAGTTTACCAACAGCAACGCACTATTATATCAACCAATTAGACTTGACTATTTATTAGGTTGTACTTAATTATCTACCAATTATAGTATTCGGATCATCGATTAATCTATTTTTGAGGATATTGACCGCCATTTAGAATTCTAGATTATTTGTCGATCTGGCTCCAGGGGTATTCGTTAGTCTTCGTAATTGAATTCTAGAGTAGCTCACCGCTTTTTAATATATCACATTACAGGGTGGAAGATCAAATTGACTTATACAGGTAACTATGTTACTCATATACTAGTCTACTACGGTTCTGAGATGAAATCCACCCGCACGGAGAACTATATAGTAGATAAAGTAGGATCTGAGACTAATGAACAGAAAGCATAAGTGCGTGGTGGCTGTGGCTTAATATAAAACGTTAAGATTTCAGTATAAATTACCCCTGCTTAGGTGACCACTCACTCGCCTGTGTGCCCATCACCCCACAAGCAAGTTATAATTGGATAATGCAACGTAGTGATGAGCCGGTGGACACACGCTCAACTAACACGGCAGTGTTAGCTAGCCTACTATGTACACTACTTCAAACTATATAACTTAGTTATTTCAGATTATTTAACATACTCGTCACGCTTTTCTTTCATTTCAAATAATATCATCTGAGATAAAATCTATTTATATCTCAAACATCTCAATATCTGGAAGTCTCACCAGACAAACCCCCAAATAAAATATCATGTCTCGAAAATTTGGCCACCGTCATAACTTCAACAAAGCAACTTTGTACCCGAGACACACATAAAGAACAGTGATCCCTCTGTTGTTGCGAGTGCGGTTGGACTGATGAGTACTTGGTTGGACAAAAGCGTTAAAAAAAAGACAATGAATCCACAATTATTAGCTTTATTGACTTATTAGGTAGCGGATTCACAACAGAATTCTCAGAAGTGTCAAGTTTAACAGCTCTATTACTTGGGGCATCGCTTATCACGATAAACCCAATAAGAAACCTGACCGCCCGTCGTGCCGCGGAATTATGGCCTGCAAGGAGCATCGATCACTATACTTGTCGTTGATGCTTGATTTTCTACAACAGATATTTTTCGAATCAAGGGAAATAAAGCCTGGTCGCTCTTCAGTCCTGACTCTACACACTACGCTTTGATAGGATGCTATCAGTGAGTGCCAATTATACAACCTTGATGACATCATTTCTCTTCCAACGACACGACGCACATTTGGAGTGATTTGTGAGGTGCTTCGCATCGGGGTCAACTTAGAACGGAAATACTAAGGTATCCGGTATCTCGGGTTGATGTTATCGCGAGGCCCACAACACTCAGCATATTTGATCCCCGCATAAGTATGCACTTTAGCTGAACAACTTTTACTTCTTACAAAGGTCATTTTCGATTCCTCCTTGGTAACGCCATAATGCTCGACGCGGATATATGCTGGCCTCTATGGGGTGAGAGCTCAGTGGAAGGAGCCTTCGAACTCGACGCACCGGAAGGCAACATAGGCCAGGCAGTGATCACCAAAGTCGAGCGTCCTTTTCTCCTTGGTTACCGTCCAGCCAAACCTAATGGACGTGGAGTGTTGATTCTAGGAGGCGGCGGCTACGTTCAGCTCATGGTTGGTCGGGAAGGCATCGCGGCAGCGAAATGGCTCACCGACCTTGGATTCCATGCCTTTGTTCTGGTCCACCGATTTCCAACCGCAGATACAGGTGCCGAGGCGCCTTTAAACGATGCCAGATGCGCGTTCAAATTAATGGCGGAATCCGGGCTCATACCGCAGGGACAGGGTATCTGCGGGCTCTCTTCCGGTGGTCATCTCGGAGCTGCGCTTATGGCCCAATATCCTGAAACATGGACATCGCCTGATGCAGATGTTCCTCAAGCTCAATTTGCCATTATCGGATATGGACCAATCTCGACAAATGCGGCTGGCCGTACTATCGTTCCGAACAAGCCGCCTCTTCCGCCTCTGGAGAAGCAAGCTCTGTACGATGAATTACAGCCAGATGTTCAGCTCATTTCTCCCGCTCCACCTACTTTCATTGTTTATTCTAATAATGACCCCGTCGTCCCTGTTGTCAACGCCTATCGTCTGGCCGAGGGCATAACTAAGAGTGGAGGCTCTGTTGAGCTTCATGTCTTTGCGGATGCGCCTCATGGCTTCGCATTCGATACAGAGAATCTACCTGTTTCTAACTGGCCGTCGATGTGTGAAGCATGGCTTAGACAGCATAGTTGGATAGAATAGGGTTCCTTTGATATACAGCTCTTCAGAGGACTCGGGGAGGGGGTTAGTGACAAGGAAATCGAATGAGACGGAGATTTCATGTCTGAGGGTTTACAGTTACAGGGACTGGGTCTCTTGTTTTCGCATAAAGGAAAGGATATTAGCGTTCATTAAACAATCAACCAATGTATCATACTCATGCCTCTTGAAGTGCATTTCTTATGTTCTATATGTGCATAAGTTTATGCCGACATGCTTTCCGGGTTACTTCATGGACGCAGTGAGATGTTCCAACACAATTTAATTGTTGGGTCAACAGAATTGCCAGTGCCATCGTGGTTAAAAATTGTAGGGGCCATGACATTTAGAAGGTTGACGTGTCATTCTTATTTCTCTTTCGCTTATGTATAAAAGCGCTATCAGCTGGGTTAGTTTTCCTCTTGGGATCAACAGTCATCCATCTTTCCCTTTATGGGAGTTTTACTATTGGGCAGAGTAACTAGATAGATTACTAACACCAGCCAATAGTGAGGTCTAGCATTTATCACGACCAATGTTAGGATTCAACCACGGGTAAGCCCCAAAATCTTCGCAAATCTTCCTTCAACTTCAAACAAGGCCACCCGAGGTGAAATTCTGCGGCCGATAACAAATCCAAGAGGACCTTCGTTTCCCTCGGATCATGGAATAGTTCACCGCATAACCCAATAGCCAGGCCGGCAGTAGATCGGGTAGTATGGAACTCAGGATTTGTTAAAGCAACCCCACATATGACTCGAACGCACGCCCGTATCTTGTCATCGTTATCTTGCATGCGACGGAATCGCCCAATGCGAAGTGCTGAAGCATCTGGATCAGATGCCAAGAGGAGTATGCGACAGAGTTCCGAATACAGACGGGCCGCGACGTGGCAGTCGTTACAATACCATATCTTAGGGAAACAACTAGACGGTGGATTCTCTGCTTCGCTATAAATCGGCATGAAGGCATTCGGCCTGCTGTCTTCCCAGTCTTGGACATACTGCATCAGATTGTTCCAGCGATCCTTAGTCCTGAACATGACGTCGCCATACGCAAAGTCGGTTATCTTCGCCGCGTGGGCGATGATCCGGTACGTCCACATTGCTTCAGAAGCCGGACCCAGTGATGTGTCAATATTGCAGTGGTCAGTGAAAGACCCTACCGGTCGTTGTGTTAGGTTAGCGACAAAGATTTCTTGTCGTAGGACTACGATTAAGGCGGCATCGGTGAAGCTTGATGTGTAGATGTTTCCTTCTTTGATCCGAACAAGGATATGGGCAGATAAGGTGTGGGAGTCTACAATCTCCCTGGGAGAAGGCTCTGTATGCGGCGACTTAGTACATGTTCTTTAATAAGTGCAGGGCTTCGGCACGAGGTTGCACATACCTGTCATTTCTTCAGAGAGGCGAAGGATTACTGCTGATGCAAAAAGAGACTCGTCTAGTGTCTTCTCAGAGTTATCAAGGGCGGATATCAATGACTCAAGACAGTATTGCTGGTATTCATCCGCAAGCAATCGCTCGCGTTCTGAATGCGAGCGCTGATGTCTCGCAGCTACCGTCAGAACAGCGTACAAGAGGATAGGATTACTAGAAGCAGAGCTGGCGATGTATGTATAAAAATGCCGGCTCGGGTCGCAGTAGTCAAACTACGGTAAATTCGCAAAGTACGGTTAGCCATGCTCTAGAGTTTACGATGTAGAAACCAGAGAGTACCTACCCAAGGAGAGAGGGACGTCATAAAATACTTGAAAAGAGATGCCTCGTATTCGCTTTTTAATGTCGGGGAGAGATTTTGAGATCCGACGGGGCATGATATCGGTACAGAAGTGGACACCTGTGAAGGAGAATGTTGAGACGAGTAGTCGTTGCGGCCCTCTGGCCTGCTATTTGATGCACCATTGCTCTCAATATCCGCATCAATCTCATTAACAAACGTAATGTTGCTCGCCGGAAGACTGGGCTGGAGTTGATGGTCCTCCGAATTGTTCTCTAGAGAGGCGTACTCAACGAAGCGGAACATGCCATCCTTACGGCTTGTGCATGGCTTATTTGCTCGCCGGCAGCCATGGCAAGAATTACCATCTGAGCCTCCTTTGCCTTTATCTTGTCAGTTATCTCGTGATTTAAGCTACTGTATTAGGTAGCTCACATCGTATATGACGGGTCCGACACCGGTCACTGAGGATTAATCAGTACACTTTTCCATGGCCTCAAGTTCGTATGCTGCGGAATAGCTGGGCGAGAAACTACACACCAAGCTTTATGACGCCCCAGACGGGTTCTACTGGTTGTCTGAACTGGTGAATGATTGTTACCACTCATAGAAGACCAGCCAAAATCATGGAAATCAGTGTCTCTCACAGTAGAAAAGATAGCAATTGATAAGCTTTTGATAAAGAGTGGAGAATCATTGGACAAACAGTATGCAGGGTCATGTGATTGATCTGTCGGCATTTATCAGTGCCGGGATGTGGGGCTAGGCGAAAGTGCGTGTACCAAGCTGTCCAGCGACAAGTACTAGCTAAGCTGCCCACTGGCATCAAGCTGACTATACTTAAGGTCTTAATAGCAGGTTACCTAAAACCTATAAAGCCAAGCTACCCTTCAATTCAGTGAAGGTATGGAACAGTACAAAACCAGTCGATTTATAATTAATCAGAGATCCACATCACGAGTACATGATATATGCTATGGGTATATAGGGATTCCGCCAATATAAATCCCCTCAATGATATCCTCTAGCCTTAAATTAGTTAGATTCCTGTAATCTCCTTTTTCCGAGAATGTATCGCTTGATGAAAGAAACTATAGCAAGTTTACTCACTCTATAGCAGATCTGGATCTATCGGGGAATTGCACCTGTCCTCAGTACGTTTGGAAGACTCCCAATGTAAGCAGAAGGCCTCCTGTGAGTTAATTAGGCTATTCAATGAAACTGACAATGAAGAAATATAATATGCTCTAGCGGAGAAACTAACCTTGGGCTCAGGTATATTACCAAAACATGCAAAACTTGCATTCACTGTTACGTCGTCAGGGGAGGTGATACAACCAGTCCAGAGGGCAATTTGGCTCCGCCGTTAAATGATTACTTTTGGACTTTCTGGTGGCATGTTGTGAGACAAGAATTAATTTATTTCTCTTGAAAGGATGATCCTTGTACCGAGGAAATATTCGATCAGGAGAAGCGAAAATGAGGAAACACAACTGACAGACCAACATGTCGCTCATATCTCTATTCCTAGCATGCCAGGGGCCTCTTAATTGCTCCCAATACGAGGCAACATTGTTTTAGTCCTTACTGCCTGTCTATTCCTGGTCTTTGTACGGAACACGTGTAGCTTATTCATCCGAAATAGCCTCGAGACTCGTACGTAGAATTGTTAGGGTCGTACACGGGCTGATAGACGGGTTGAGACTGTCTAGGGAAATATTCTCTTTGTTTCCTCGGCACTTATATCCCTTGCAAAGAGGTGCTTTATCTCGCTCAGTCTTTCGAAATATGAGTACGACCTCATTGACACAATCCCGGATATATTATAAAATGTCTTCGATCGATCAGCAAAAGAAGCTCGTCAAACGTATTTGCCAGAAATACCAAAATTTACCATGGCTCCCCCTCTCTCAGCTCCAGAAAGCTACTTCTCTCGATACCCCAGCCCGTGGAGGAGTCTGGATTTCTAGAACTAGCTTCTCAGCGCCCACTAACCCAGCTATCAGAGACGTCCTGTACACAGTTATGCACCGTTTGAAGAAAGAATACCACCGCATTTCACCGGCGGAAGAAACTCCAGTCATCGACGTGGGCGTCGAATTCATCGGTCCTCGCTCTCAAGTCCCGGATGATACCCCTGAACCAGATCTCCTAGAGGAAGAAAAGCTTCGTGCCCTGCTGCAGGAATGCCATAGTGGAATGATCATCCTCTACGCTCATGTCGGTGCGCCTCTCGTATGCCGTTCTACCTTGCCCCAACGTAAACAAACCCATCTGCTAATAGCATCTCACAGCTTCAGTAGCCCGGCACAGTATCGTGCTTCCTCCGTTCGCCTGGCAAAGCTAACCGGAGCGCGCGTCGCCTCCATTAAATACCGTCTTGCGCCATCCCATACCTTCCCCGCCCCTATCCTCGACATCCTCATCGCATACGCGAGCCTACTCTACCCTCCACCCGGCGCCTTTTACCCCGCAGTGCCAGCAAACCAGATCATATTAGCCGGAAACAGCGCCGGTGCGAATCTAACACTGGGCCTCATGAAATTTCTCCTCGAATTGCAGAAACTTTCCCCTTCAGACGCAACGTTTGATTTCCATGGACAGTCTGTTACCCTACCTCTCCCTGCTGGTTTGGCGATAGTAAGCGGTTGGTGTGATCAGTGTGATTCACTTTCCCCCTGGCACTGTAATGGCGAGACCGACATCCTCACTGTGCTTCAGCCCGCGTGTATGCCCGGCCATCCCACCGATAGTCTTTGGCCTGCTAGTCCACCGCGCGAAGTCCCCTACTGCGTCGCTGCGACTCTCGACCATGAGCTTGTCAGCCCTGCGGCTGTGGAAGATTGGACTGGCGCACCGCCGATGTAGTTCGCGTGTGGCTGCGAGGAGCGCGGAGTAGATGGGAACCGGGTGGTGGCGAGTCAGGCAGCGAAGTCTGGTGTCACGGTGATCTGGAATGAGTATGGGGGCATGCCGCATGAGTTTCCGATCTTTCTTAGTGCGTTACCGCAAACTCAGTACCTTCTTCAGCTCTGGCTGCAGCTTGTCAGGCCTTTGCGGGGGGTAAAAGTAGGGCGGGAAACTTAGAATCTCGGGCTCTAAGGTGGTTGATGCCAGATTGCAAACTGATGGTATTGGGCAGTCCGGTTGGTATTGCGCCGTTGCCATTTGAGGATGTGAAAAAGAGGATGAAGGAGTATAATGCCACGCGGCCGGTCTGGACTGGAAGATTACACGAGCATAAATTGTGAAACTATACCTAGATATCCTGTGTTCTTTTGAAAAGTCCAAATCAAAATCTGAAATGAGACATCTACAAGTCGAGATCCCTCCCCCCACGACTCCTCGCACAGTCCTTCCCCTCTCTCAATGCCATTGCCTTCTTCACCTCCCACTCCCAAGCCGTCATTCCCTCATCCCCAACCCCAATTGATACCACCCCCTCTTCCCTATCCCTTTCAACACTCGGAATACAACCCCCCACCAATCTCTCCATCCTAGCCTCCTTAAACGGCCTCACAAGCATCGCAAAACTATATCTCTCCAACCCCGCCTGCTCCCCAGGCCCACACACAACCCGATGCATATTCGACCTCAACACACCCCCCGTCCACTCAACCATCGCGTCACCCATATTGACAATCAAACACCCCGGCTCAGGCCGGACCCATTCCCATTCCCCTCTGGGGCTGAGAACCTGGAGCCCACCCAAAACATTCACGAGCAGCGTGATGCTCCCAAAGTCCGTATGCGCCAGTAATCCCGTCTCCGTTCGATTCTCTCCAATACCTGGGGTTCCCGGCGCATACCGCATAAGCCGGAGAATAGTCCCCGATTCCTGAGTTGGATCGTGGAACTGAGTAAATGCGTCCTGTGGGAGACGGAGCTGTGTCGCCAGGGCTTGGAAAATGTGCTCGATCACGGTGTGGCCGTAAGACAGATATTCTTTGAATAGCCCCCGCTGTCTAGTGAGACAGGACGGCATCGGCTGTTCCGGGATGGTGGTCCCCAGGATGTCATCTTGAGAAATGGACCAGAACTCGCAGCGGTCGGGGGCTCCTGATTCGGTCTTCATGACGCCCAGGGCTTTGTAGCTGGTATTGAGTATTTTAGAGTGGAGGCTGGAGCGGGAAGGGGGAAAGAGACAGACCCTAGAAAGCTTCTCGGCGCATCCTGAGTGTACTTCATCTTTTCTACTAATGGGAGCTGCATTGTCTCACTAATGGTGGGGAAGATGGAATCAATAAGTGGCATCATGGATTCGCCGATGAGAGAATTGGACAGGTCGAGCTGGAAGAAGCCTGATGTACGACATGCGGTGAGGACGGCGTTGGCAGAGGCCGGGTCGCCGGATATGAGGCTGGATAGAGAGATTTTGGGGAGTTTTGCAACGGGGAGAGTATTTGGAAATTGGGGGGTGGATTCAAATAGCTTGGTGGAGGCCATTGTATTGGTGTTATGTAGGTATGATCTGGAGGGGTGATGCTTGAAGACGTGTAAGGAGCGTTGGTGAAGGTGGCTCTACCTATGTATATGTAGTTACGAATAGCAGTAAAGTTTTGCCTGAACGCGGCTTACTGTTACACACAGAGCCGACGGTAGACGGTGAATATTGACTGTCTATGTTAGGACACCATGTGCATGGTCAGGACAGTCCTGTAGCAGAACTTCCTGCCCACGTCACCACGTGGGGGGCCTAATATTATACTGTATCACTATCTCTGCCAATATTTGATACTATATGAAAAGGTTTAAAATGTATATGTAGTATATACTCTTCTATATAAATCACAAGTAGAAGTACAGTTTCTGATAAAATATAAAGAAGACGACTAGTTAAAAATTACATCCATGATGTGTAATGCAGATGTCATGTATATATAGTCTGCTGTAAAATAGTTCCCGCTGACTTGAAATTAATTGTAGTTCTATGTCGAGCAATAGCTGCAATACAACCTATTATATATGTAATATAGAGCCATTTCCCAGTAATTTTTATCTTTAAACGGTAGACTTTTATAGAGAAATGTATAAAATACATAAATTTCTTAGTATTTATACAGACTTTTTAGGTAGACCGTATAAGCACAGAAATATTAAATACTCAGGATCCCCTCGGGAATTCTGCTGGCAGAAATTGATAACCCGTTGTTGCGGAGTGGCCGCTATGAGCCTCCGTAGTGGGGGTTCCAGTGAATGGCCTTGGGATAGACTTTAATGTACACAGCCCAGAGTTAGCTTAACTTCAATTGAAAGCTTAGCCTCTAAGATTGGTTATTTTGATCCTTAGTAGGGATGGTTCGTTATCCTCTACAAAGTCTCTAACAATGCTCATGCATATGATAATTAGCTTAACAACTAAAAATAGTACTTAGCTGTCTGATATATAGAGAAATCAATAAGTGAGTTTGATGGCTGAAATCATATACGAAGAAATCATATTAATGGCTGAAACTCCTATGTCGGGCAATCTGACTTTATAAGGTTTCTGAGTCCTCTTCGAGTTCGGGGTGCATTCTCATTCGAGGACAGGTAGGGACCATAGCGCAACCCGCAAGCGGACGGCAGGGCCTGTCCCATGAGGCCATTGATACCTCAACGAGATTGGTGACATTATAATGTACTCTTGCGTTTTGATACTTCTATCATACACAGGGTCTTCCTAGTCATTTCTAATAGCGTTTTGTAGATTCAGAAGCAGCCAAAAACAAACGCTTTTGACGTTGAGGTAAATCTGGTATAGGTAGTTGTGCGCATTGCTATTGGAAAGAGTTAATGTTTCCAGTCTTACGTGGCAGATACTCTTAGACTATGAGTATTAGTAGACGTTAGCGAGAAATAACAAGTTGCCTCATTACTGGTGTTTTAAAGGTTAATGTACACGCCATCGAGTCAGAACAAATCTAAGATCTGTAGATGTACCTCGTAGTTTTAGCATCTTTGCTTTATTTATCGATCCCATCGTTCCCACGTTTCAGCTTCACAGTAAGAGGAGGGCAACTAATAGTAGCTCTAAATACAACACTAGTAGAAAATTTAAGCTAATCAGCTGATTTCCATCCTGCAATATCTCATTTTGTCTTTTTGTTTTACGATATGACCAGTCAGAGTATAGCATACCTTGAATATAGAGTTTTCTCTTCATAGAAGTGGTATAGCACCTTTCCGCTCAAATGCTTCAGCATACAGGCGGAATATAGGAAACTTTCCGCATCATGCATGATAGTATCTAAAAATAATACTTATCATCCTACCCAGGCACAGATAAACCCACTGAACATTTATAGGATGTGTTTTTAGCACGATGAGTTTCCTCCGACGGATGGCGATTCGGCACGGATGTCCTCAGTTCCGAAAACTCCTCGCTAGATCTCCCGGCAAGAGTGAATGCCGATATCTAGGCTGTCTATGGCTTATCCTTTCCAGATCGGTGAAGTTCAACAGAGCATGAATCAGCGGCCACGCCGGCCATGATAATGTGGAGTGGGTCTATTTTAGGGGCATATGAAGCTAACTAGTTAGTTAACTAACAAACGCGCTTAAATCCGCTGACATAAGCGCATTTACATGCTTCCTGGTGATGGAGGAGAGCTGCGGCAGGTATGATAAGGTCAGGGGACGAATATTTAAATCTTTGTGTCACGCACGCAATCATAAATACAGGAATATGTATCCTTTGTCTCACACCAGCTACCGTACACTTCATCCAGATAAACCAGTCCCATGGCGGAGTTTAAGATCATCATCGCCGGTGGAGGTATTGCCGGCCTGACCTTGGCCAACATGCTAGAGAAGTTCGATCTTGATTATGTTCTCCTCGAAGCACACTCGGAAATCGCACCTCCAGTCGGTGCTAGCATTGGTCTGTTTCCCAATGGTCTGCGCATACTAGATCAACTTGGATGTTACGAGCGAATCGCCAACCTGTCCGTCCAGCAGCTCGAAGTCGCATATATGCGGGATAAGAAAGGTGACGTACTCTCCGCCCTACCTCAGATGTTCAAGCACCTGGAGCGAAGGTATGTAAAGACCTAGCCAGCGGATGGGCCGTCATGTCTCTCTAATGCAGGCACAGATATGGGTATGGCCTGCTTTTCTTTGATCGGCAAAAACTTCTAGAGATCCTACACGACACGATCAAGCACAAAGATAGGATACTGCTCAATAAAAAAGTCAGCAATATAGATCTAATCAATGGAGGTGTCAATGTCACGACCGCAGATGGCTCGGTCTACACTGGTACACTCGTTGTGGGCGCAGACGGCGTCCACAGTAAGGTGCGATCTCTTATGAGAGACTTGGGCAACAAGCTCCAGCCAGGATATTTCCCTGCTAAAGAGGAGGATAACGTTCCTTGCTACTACCGTTGCAGCTTCGGCATCGCTCAACATGTCCCTGGATGGGTCGCAGGCGAGCAGAACATTGTAATGGGCAATGGTCAATCGCAGCTCGTTGTGTCGGGGCCAGAAGGCCGGGTGTATTGGTTTCTGTTTGATAAACTGCCACAAGCGAACTATGGGAAGAATATACCCAAGTATACCAAGGAAGACGAGGCTGAATTCGTCAAGCAAAATTACAATCTTCCTATCACAAGAAAAGTCACCTTCGGCCACGTCTTCGACAAGCGATTATCGTCAACATTGACACCTTTGCACGAGATTGTTTACCAAAAGTGGTTTTTCAAGAGGATCATTACTTTTGGGGACTCAGCGCACAAGGTAAGTACTATGAGTTCTGTATACTCAAGAGGCACTGCGTTTTCCCCATGTAGATGGCTGACACCTTATCTTCGTCTATATTATAGCCAAATCCCATTGGCGGCCAAGGTGCTAATGGGGCAATGGAATCTTGCGCCGAGTTCCTTAATGCTATCTTGCGAAAGAAAGAAAGTCACGGCGGTAGCTTGGCTAATCTGTCCGATCGAGACATAGAGGACATCCTGCGCGAAACACAGTCCAACAGATATGATCGTGCTCAAATGATCGTCCGCAATTCCCATGAGATGCAGGCACTCAATGCTTACGAGAACCCGCTGGTCTCTACAATAGCGAACAATCTTATTCTACCCTTTCTAGGGAATGAGCTGGTCTTCAGCCAGATGGGACAGGCATACGCAGGTGCCGCCACCATAGAGACACTCCATGTCCCATATCGGTCGAGAGTCGTTCCTTTCAATGATGAGCTACCAGCCAAACCCATTGATCAAAACATGTCTAGGCTCATCCGTTGGGGTTTCATAGGAAGCATGGGGGCCGTTCTTTTTGTCACAACAAAGGCATTCCGATTGCCTTTTTCGAGTCTTGGTAGCTGGGGAGAATCTGGCTCGATTATCATCTCATGGCTAGGTGACAGTCCCGGCCAAAGGTTTTTGAACAAGCTGGTGTCAGTTTTATCTTTCCCCATCCTGGACAAAGACCCCTCGGCGAGGCTGCACCTTCTCAATTTTCTCCCTCAGCTTATCTCGCCACTTCTGATATATACTATCGAGGCTTACCGCCTGGGGAATCAGGGATCGCTCTTAGCCCTACCAACCATCTTCACTGCTGGCATGCAAGTCCAGGGAATTGGACGAATAGCTCCCCTCCACGCTATTCTAAGCTCTCTCTATACACACGAGAGCGCTGCTGGACGTGCAGTTCCCAGAGATGTAGCTAGCTCCCTAATCGCAGCGGTCACTTTGGGCTTTGTACTGCCAACGGTCATGGTCTTTGCGTCGACCTCTAATCTTGCAGCCTGGCAGCACTGGGTTGCGCTCTGGCAATTCGCACCGCCCTTGGTTAACGTCTTGACGGTGGTCCTCTCAGCCAGCTTCAAGCGGTGGCGACTCAGCCACGGAGCCCCACGAGTGGATGGGGGGTCATTCGAGCGCTATGAGAAACACGATGTGCCAGTCCTCAAGCAAGTGTACACATATGCGTTTGCCGTGCAATCAACAGTACACGTCGCAACAATGGCATACGCGTGGTCCCATCCCGATATCTCGATAGGGAGGGCCTTCTTTGGTTTGCCAAACCCCTTCCGGGCCGAGTGGAACATCACGACTATTCCGGAGCAGATAGCTACATTCTTCCGGTACGACGCTGTGACAGCATTAGCAGGCTATGTGGGCGGCAATCTGTACTCTATTTGGGACCTTCGTCGCCTTGGATACATTCAAACGCGTAGTGCTGTCAAGGCCGCCCTTGCGGTTATCGTGGGCCAGTTCGTGATCGGCCCAGGTGCTACCTGGGCTGGCTTGTGGTCCTGGAGAGAGGATGTTATTGCTGGCCTAGCCAGGTAGTC
The DNA here is from genome assembly GCA_008274985.1 of Aspergillus sojae. Classification (NCBI taxonomy): domain Eukaryota; kingdom Fungi; phylum Ascomycota; class Eurotiomycetes; order Eurotiales; family Aspergillaceae; genus Aspergillus; species Aspergillus sojae. The sequence continues at coordinate 4,720,496 of CP035528.1, read as the reverse complement.
AGGCGTTTGAGAGATACGGGAGACGTCTCCGTCCACCATCCTTCCGAATTCCGTGTATAGATCATTTATATAGTTAGACATTCAATGTAACTTCTTCGTTTACTGCGTTTGGGTTCGTATTATTGTAGCCTCGAAACGGCCTAAGTGGTACAAAGTGATTCGAGAGTCATGATTGCACCTGCGATACAAAGATAATAATGGAGGGTATAGGCGATGAAGGAGATCAGCTCCGGAGGCGGAGCCAAAGTCAAACTGCCGCTTTCCGAATTGCACTTCGCGCAAGGCGTTGTACTTCTATACTGAGCCCCTTCACGAACTGGACCTGCATCTTGAAAGAAGCAGGAGCCTGTGGCCATAGCTGTGCCAGCATGCGGTCCCGAGCCATGTCCATTAATTCAAGGTTAGCATGGCAGGCCTTATCACGAGGGTGGATGAGGATGTCACAGAAGAGGTGGATCATCGCGGCGGTAACATAAGGAAGGCAGAAACTAGAAAGAGAGATGATAAGCTGGATAGCTATAGGTGTTGTTCAGCGGGGTGTGGACTAACAGAAGGTTATAGCGGTGAATCTGAAGCTCAGAATGAGACACTATCTTCAGCAGTGATCGGCTTGCCTCCACACTTATGCCGAGACTGGAGCCGAGGCCACGCGTGTCCTGGGTCCATGACATACAGCGACCACTTACTTGATGAATTGTTACCATACAATAATGATATTGTAATTGAAAGATAGAAGACGGTATGTCCTCACCACCGGTCGGACGATGTGTAAGGGATGGTCGTATATCCATGGGAATTGAGAGCTTCCAGTCTTCCAAAAGCTGATCAAGATCACGAATGGTGGATAGTAGTTCGGCATCTGTTTTGTTTTGAGCTACGACAGAGTAGAGTCTGCGATAGATCTGCGATTGAATGATCGCCATGCGTGCTACTGGGATGAAGAGAGGCGAACACCCCGACAGCCCGATATTCTGAGCATCTGTGGTAGCGGTTTCACAAAGTGTGAGATCACAGTGGGCGTCGTCAAGACTAGGAGGAAGACCCGTCCGCAGACTGTACTCCTGGTTAAATATGTAGCAGAGCCAGAACAAATTTCGAATATGCAATCGCAGGTCTAAAGATCCGCGGCTGACCTCATCAACATCCACTGCTTTAGGAAAGATATGGCCACCAAGGTGGAAAACAAATCGAGTGGCAGTTGAGAATAGTAGTTCCACACCCAGCTGGTCGCCGAGAACAGACTGACTGTAGAGGCACTGTGACGCGTCAGATCAGGTACGCCCCTCAACCGTGAATAAGGTATAACTTACCAGCATAAGTAATGCCTGCAAGCCTTCTATTGTTACAGATTCCCGAAAAAACCCTGGCACTAGATCATAAGCCGCGTAGGCATAATAATCTGAATCAAGATTCCCATGATTATCCGTAGAATTGAAGAACATAGAAGTCACAGCCATGAATGCAAAAATACATGCTTTGCCACTGTCATTGCTACAAGTTAAGGAAGATTGCTCTCGATAAGCCTCCCGAACTGTGTCCTCGAAAAACTGCGGGTTAATGAAGGGGAAGATCTTAGAAAAGATAGACGATTTATACTCTTGGAAGCGTTGAAAAAGAAGACTTTGGCTCGGCAGGTGTATGGCGCGAGTGGTCGTGGGGCGAAGAGACGAGATCCGCTTGGGAGGCTGATATTGGTTCAAATCCACATCTTCCCCTGTCTGTGCCTTGATCCACTGCCGACCCCCAGAGGAAAGAAAGGGCAAGCCATTGAACACACAGATACTCCTAAGGGCTAGTCCCGGAAAGCGCAGATTAAAATCGGGAGACTCTGTGCGTGTAGCCTCCGGATTCCACCCAAAACCTACGATCATATCATTGTTCTTAGAGAATAGAATGCGTGTCTTGATAGTTCATTGACCCAACATACCTGGAGTGCTATGACAACTGTTCTCGGGAGAGGGAGTATTAGGTCTAGCCAAGAGTCAAACGGTAACAGTCAGTGAGGAGGGAAACGTCGCCTTACTCTGAAATCTGGTGCTGTTGCTGCCTCAGCTGAGCTCCATTACGGGTATATAGACATGGGATGCCGTGGTGATAACACCAATTACACTTAGGTGTTGCTCGGTCGCATTGAATCTTCAAGTGCCAAATATTTGACAACGACGTAAGTTGTGTGCTAATGGTGAATGAATATGCGCAGAGTAATGATTGTAATTACCTTCCTCTTCGAACAGGCGTCGCAGGCAAGACATTTGCGGCGTCGGCGGATCACCCGGTTAGTGGACATCACACTGGGCTCACGGTCTGGCATGGGAGCGGGCAGCACCAAGACAAGATAGTAACTAGGCAGAGCCACTAAGAACACGATGGGTTTTTACGGAGAAGTAAATCCCCCTTGAGTTATCCAAGTATCGATCTTGCTTGAGAGTTTGAGGAAGAATATCCGATACAATGCTGCGGAATTGCCATATATTAGCGCAATCCACAAGCGAGCCAGCCACCTCACGTGTTTTCTGCGCGTCCCATCAAATTGAAGCAATTCAACAACCAACTATATTGTCTAAGCTACCTAAGAATTTAGATAGCCAAGTAGGCGAGGAAGAGCAATTCCAGCTCTAAAAAAGTAGGAAATCTGTATTATTCGAGAGTTTGCTTGAGGTATATGATAGGCATTGTAACTGTAGCAATAGAGTTCTACGATAGCGAGAAAATTCTAAGTTGGTGTTTAATGATTGTCTGTTTCATCATCTGGAGTAAACTTTCTTGTATTCTTAGTTTATCGGTGAGGCTGTTCTTTGTAAGGTCCACAGTTTTGGAATGGCTTGACGACCTGGCTCACCCATGCCTGCTTTTCACAACAAGGGTTGAGCACGACTACCCTCGTCGGTTCGTCTGGTTGTACCGGCATAGAGGTTACAGCGGCATGAGTTGGGGATCGTGTATGATCCATAGTGCCCTGAAAATCAACCGTCGTTAACTAACGACAGATACGATCAAGAACAATTATTAGCAGCGTTCATAGGCGACATTGATGATCAGTATGGGATGCGCACATACGGATGGGGATTCAAGCCTTTAGAAGTCATCCTTTCTGCCTTTCTGAGATGATAGAGGAAGGAAAGATAGCAACAACTCTTCATTTTGCACTAACCTGGAAAGGATCTCCGGACCCAATACCACCATAGATTATGCGACCCTACACCAAAGTAGACGTCGAAAAGGCTGTTTCCGCAATGCAGGTCTTATAGCAGCCACAAAATCCCGACTTCCTGCCCAGTCGTCTCTCTCGTTGAACCCATGGTCCGACTTCGAGGCGGCTGCAACCCGTATACCGTCTAATACATTTATTTATGAGATTCTGAAAGGAATCTCGACCATCCAGGTTCCTTTCCGGTATTATGCGCCTGGAATCCGACTCCCCAGCCTTGTCGAATTTATTAAAGAACCGTTCCTCCCTTCAGACCTACCGAAGGACCAGTACTATCCTCTCAAGTCCTCATTACTATTATTATATACGGACGGTGCGAAAACCACACATCCCAATGTGCCTCTCGTCCCAGGGTCACCAAAGATTCCATCTATCCCGGCCGGCTTGTATATAACATCCATTCATTATCCCGTTAATCGCGTGTTTTCTAATGGATGTTACCTGCTTCTACCCTTTAATATTGGCGAATATGGGTGGGCATGCACAAGCGATAATTAGTAGATGGGCGTGGACCCCTTGGATGATGTACCAAGGCCGAAAGGGACACACGGTGATCTTTACCAGTCTAGATATAATGGTTTCGTGGATCTTTGGGATGTGCAGCTACATAAGGTACTGCAAATTGGGCCTCAAACGTTGAAAGTGGTCATTGGGGGTTGGTGAGGACGTAGTCGGTGGAATTGAAAGGTTCGCGGAAGCGGATACTGACGAACACTGGGAGAAGTACTTGGTGCCACCCAGCTGGTAAAGGTTGCTTATGGTTGCCTCACACAGACTCTTCTTCAAGTGCGTAGTGCGCTAGAGGGAAATGGAAAATCCTGCTGGTTGTGGTGGGATAATAAGAGTAACATAAGAAAAAGTACCCAGAATCTAGCTGACTAATAGAAAATTGTCGCTGTAGAACGATATTGAGGATTGAGAATGGTGTTGGCAGGAGGCGTGAGGAGAGGGCAAAATGTCTATAATCAATGTGGTTGAGACCAATTAGGATTTTATAACTCGCAATGTTGAATGGGACTGTTAGCCTGCACTTTATTATGGCGAGCTCTTGATTGCTTCATTCGGTCAATGGTTGCCATGACTGAATACTGCAATAGTGGCCCAAGACACTGTGTTGAATAGCAACCTTTTATGCACTTTTCCATGAATCAATATGATCCAACATAGCTCCCAATACTCATACAAGATATCTTTTTATCAATCAGACTATCGACACCAATAGCCAAGCCATACGTCGGCAAACCCCCGACATCCAAACTGTCACTCCGCCCCAGAACTTGGAATCAAACACTCACGAGTCCAAGTAAAGCTCATCCAAAACAGAACTGCAATAAGCCTTGTAGTACTCTCCTCCTTTCCATCCTCGCACTGCAGATCGCAGTCCCACAGTCTTCCATCCTTCATTGCGTAGTCGTTCAATTCTCTGCTGCTTAGTCTCTTTGCCCGGGGACCGTTTCGAAACTTCGACCTTCTCCCAGCATCCATCACCACCTTTGATAGGACTGAAACTCCAGAAAGATGCCGATCGCTTGATAGTCTTGGTCATTTTGCGGGTATGCTGCTTCTCCTCGACTTCATCAATCAGCACATGAATTGAGTTCATGCTCGAGTCGATTTGGGACCGCAGAGATCGGATACTACTATTGTAGCGCCTGATGGAATCACTGTACTGTGGGGTCGCAGGTCCACTCTTCTTTTGGCTTAGATCGACAAGTAAGTCATCTGTGCATAGTCGGGAATCTTTGTTGTTTAGGGGTGAATCCATCGTTCTCTTGTATTTGCCTGTGGCTGTACGAGGGACAATATTTATAGGCAGTGGAGGAGGCAAACGAGCCCGGTCTAGTCTCTCGTTCCGAGTTGCAGTGTGACCTGAATCACGGAGGACTGCCGTAAGTGGGGGACGCTCATCGGAAGACTTCCTGAATGTCAATGGGGGAGGAACAAGCAGATGATTTGCTCTGTCATCGGCAATTGTGGTCACGGCCACAATGTCCGTATCTGGGCAGGAATCACTGTCTGAGATGAACGGGTCCTCCTCTTTCCACTGAATGGTTCTGTCGATGATATCTGTGATGCTGGTGACAAGACTAGATACAGTTGATGGGCTATCTGAAAACTCAGAAGGGGAAGAGGATTCTCCCAGCGAAGGGAAATTCGACTCCTCCGAAGGACGGCTAGAGACCGGTATAGGAGAGGGCAGAACGGTGCTACAGATGTCAAACCGATCTAACGCGCCTTGCAGCAGTAGGACTTTGGTGCTGGAGTACTTGTGAGCGGCTCGCCCCATCTCCTCGTAGCAAACTGCGCTGTAGAAGTAGAGATATGTCTTGTAGACAGGATGTAGCTGCTCTATATTAGTCTTAGTCCTGTATGGGACAGACAAATACATACAGGTTCTCTTGCTTTCTCAAGCAGCTCTGTGGCTCGGGCAGCACATTGTTTGTACTGGCGCTGGATATACAGAAGTTTCACGCCCTGTAGAGCGCCCTTCCACTGCTGAGATGATCTAGGAACTAACGGGGACTCAAAGAGAGACGACCTGCTGGCGATTGAAGCCATTGTGGGTGGAGGTTGGAGAATTCAGCAGGGACAATGAGGACAAAGAGAGGAAGGTCACATCTCTAGTGATAAGGGAAACAAAAGCTCATCGCCGAGAAAGGACGTGACGTGACTGGACGTGAAGGCTTTGCACCAAATAGTATGTTTACGTGTCTTGACGCCGCGGTAACCATACATCATAAAATGGTGTTCTTAAAAACGGTCACTAACAAGGGTGGTAAACTGTTTTATACAAAGCTCACCATAGCGACTAGATAGGAACAATTTTGTCAAGGTCAAAGAATTCCACAAAGTTAAAATGTAGTAGAGTACTAGCACCTTCTTTTCAACTGCCACAGTCAAATATGCCAGGAGACGGCTGTCTACTACATTCCACACGTTGAATCTGCACATCCCAAGAACCTGATTGGACAGTCAGTTGATCTAGTCACCCCCAGAAATTGACTAACCCAAAATATACCCCGATGTCATTCACCCCATAAAAGTATGTACTGTCAAGACTCATCCATTCCTAGACCTCTCTCCCCACCAAGCATTTCAGTTAGATATCTTCACCATGACCCAACGTCCAATTTCCATATTCAAGCCCCTCCAAGCGCTATTTCCAAAAGCCTCCATCATGCCCGACAGCCCAAACCCACAACTGTACTACAGCTACAACCAAACTACCCAGACATGGAACCCGGTCCAAGCAGACACCACCCCGGAACCCACAACCACAACTACAATAAACACCAGCACAACTCCTCTCAAAACCTTCACCCTAACAACCTGGAATATCGACTTTCAGCAGCGCTGCAAAGCAGAACGGACTCGAGCTGGCCTAGACTATCTTTCAAAAGTCCTCCTCAAGCCCAATGACGACAAAAATAACAACGTTACACCAATAAACATAATTTTCCTTCAGGAAATGGTCCCCAACGATCTAATCATCATCCAACAAACAAAATGGATACAGGATCACTTCTTCATCACCGATTTGAGCCATACACAGTGGAGAGGCTCCTACGGAACGACGACACTGATCGATAGACGGTGTCATGTACAGCGGGTTTTTAGGGTCCCTTATTCGACGTCTAGAATGCAGAGAGACGGGCTTTTCGTGGACTTGGAATGTCAACAGGGAGGAGGAACTGGTGGTGAGATTGCTATATTCCTTTTTCTTTCTTTCTCGTATCGTTCTTTTTCCTTTATTATTTTAGAGACGCCTTATGCTTCGGGAGTTTTTCAGTAGAAATATGCTAAGGCAGAATCCAGGAACCCTTCGTCTCTGCAACACCCACCTCGAAAGTCTTCTCTCCAACCCCCCAATCAGACCGATGCAACTCCATCTCGCTTCGCAGTTCATGCATGGCTCTGGACCAGGAGAGACAGACTTACCCACTCCGCACGCGGCCATATTAGCCGGTGACCTCAACGCCTTTGCGCCTGAGGATCTCACCGCACCGAATGAGTGTGGGCTCCACGATGCGTTTCTGGTTCTTGGTGGGAAGGATGGCACGGAGGGGAGCTTCACGTGGGGTCAGCAGATTCCCGATTGGTTGAGGGAGAAGTTTGGATGTTCTCGTATGGACAAGGTTCTGTTTTGTGGTGGGTTGGAGGTGGAGAGGCTGGAGAGGATTGGAGCTGGTGAGATGGTTTGGATCGCGTATCCGGATATGAGCGATGAGGAGACTGAGGATGAGAAAGGGGAGGAAATGTGGATTACCGATCACTTGGGATTGTCCGCTGAGTTTAGAATTACTGGCTTGGGGGGGAGAGTAGACTAGATGATGACAGGTGTCTCGAAATTAAAGCGATTGTCCGACTGAGCCCATTATTTTCTTTCATTTATTATTATTTCCTCCCTACTTCTGACGTATTTTTGATGTTTGTCCTTTATCTTCGGGCACAACAGCCTGCTGTGATCAGACTACCGCTGAGGAACCCAAATAAGATAGCCACCGAGATGTAAATAATTTACAGGGCTCCCAAATGAATCGAATGCTAGCCACCATTGTAGGCAATCGCGACATTAAGAAAGATTGATTTTGCGAATGAACAAGTCATAAGTCGTAGACCTCCATGTCCGCCAGGAGAGCATTCATCCGCTAGCAAAAATAACGACCAACCCAAGGCCAAGAACTACTCAGGAATCTCAGGCGTCGAGCTCTTTCCATTGGCAACTTCTGGTCCGAACCTGGTGCGCGAAAGCGCCTCACCCGTGGCTGAGAGCGCACTCAACAAATCACCTAACAGTCGATCCATCTCGGCCGTCACATCACTCTCATCTGCCCCTTCATGCATCACTTCAAGTCGAGGAGGCACAAGATCAGGGAATAGAATAGGTTCCATTTCATCGAGTGCACTTGGAAGTGGAGCGCGTCGAGCTGTGGGTAATGGCTCGGATGATGGAGAGTCATCCCTTCCGGCAAACGGAGGGTTGGGCTCTAAGTCCTTTGTTGGGATGGCAGTCGGGAATGGCTCGGACTGCAGAGCCGGATCTAATACGTCAGAGTTATCTTGCCAAACGGGATGGCTCTCCTCCTCATCTGGTCCAGGTCCGTCTAGCACAGATGACTGATCATCGTCCTTGTCATCAGTAGATGTTAGAAGTTCTGGATAGTCATTTTCCAAGATTTGACGTTGCGGTGGAAGGCCGCCCGGTGGAGTGGAAGGCCGATCAAATCGGAACGGGTCATAGTCAGTATCCGAGCTTATCGACACACTAGCACGAGAATGAGTGGATGCCGATGTGGATGGTCGAGAATCACCAGGCTCCCCAATACTAGTGGGTCGCATCGGCGCCGCAGGCTCAAGGTCTAGAACTGGTGCCTTTAAAGTATCATAGCGACTGTTATCCATATCATCCACGTTACCATCCTGGTCCTCGCCTGCAGCCGCCGTCATGACAGGAAAGGTCCAATCCATCGTTGCACGCCTTGCTGTGGACTCAGGCTCCACGGGTGCCGGTTCCTGCGAGGTTTCCGTTTGGGGTTCCATTTGGGGTTCCATTTGGGGTTCTATTTGGGGTTCTATTTGGGGTTCCGTTTGGGGTTCCTCCTCCGGGGCTTGCATGAAAACCGGGAATTTCCAATCCATTGTTGGGGGTCGCGGGCCACTCTGGGGCTGGTAAGTCAAATCTTGAGTCTCACGGTTACTGACATCACTGCTTGATGAGCGGGAACGGCTATCACTAGGATTGCGGTATTGACGACCACTAGATCTATTCGCCTTGATAGTATCTGCATCAGCAAGTTGAAAAGGCTGCGCCGACGAAGCTCCAGCTGCATAGTGCGAGGAATCAAATGAGCCAATGTCAATATCAATAAAGGTCGAAGTGACGGAAGAGCGATCGGTTTCGGTGCGGAGAGGTAAGTCAGAAACCGGCTGCTTTTCCTCAATGGGGACAAAATCATTCTTTGTCTCGTACGTATAGCTTGGTTTCTCTTCATTGAAAAGTCCCTCCATAGCTTCGGCGCCTCGTCGGACACGCTCATCGAAGTTAGCTTGGTCTTCCTTGGTCATTACCCGCTCCGCCGGTTCATCGAATGATTCTCGTGCAGGGTGCATATTAGTAGTGCTAATTTCGTCCTCCATCTCTGCCAAAGATGCAGCTATCTGGTCAAGGTCAATGACGGAGAATCTTCGTTCAAACCCATCAGTGGTGCTGAAATTCCAGTCGCTATCTGAGTCTATAGTTGTGCCTGGCATCTCCGCGGCCGCTGCTCCTCCAGGGTGGAATAAGGAGATCCGCTGTCCTCCCCGCTGCGACCACTGATAATAGATCCGCACTAGTTCACTCAGAGACGATGTGGGATAGGCCTCCTCAGTATCCGCAATGTACGCATGCACTTGTATGTCTGCCATTGTTGGTCGATTAGAAGGGTTTGATTCTAACACGTAAGAGACAATGTCTTTAAGCCCATCACTGTATTTTGAATTTTCCAATTTGGGAGCGACGCGGTTAAGTTGTCTTCCTATCTGCATTCGCTCCCGCAAATTTGAGTTTGGGGGGTTTCCCGTTGCGATTTCGAACAGCGTGCAGCCATAGGCCCATACATCGATCTATCCCGGTTAGTATGTCATGCTATGTCAGAGACTAGGAGATCCAACCTCGCTACCATATTTGTGTGCTTCGCCGCGCATAGAAAACATCTCTGGTGGCATCCAGTGGGGTGTCCCAATCCAGGTCGACCGCTTGTCCAACTGTGATTGTAGCACTCCAGCCACACCGAAGTCGCAAATTTGCAATCGTCCCTCCTCGTGAATCAGGATATTGGCCGCTTTGTGAGAATATTAGCGTCTGTAAGCTTTGATATTGTTCAAATATTGATCCCACCTTTGATATCTCGGTGGAGGATGCCAGCGTCGTGGATAGCACGTAAGCCAGCAGCAAGTTCACGGGCTACAGGGATGAGAAATTTTTCATCCAGTTGATCACCCGTAGCTCTCATCTGATATAATCAGCAATTGAAGTATTGAAGTGATAAGCAAGCTTCTGTCGTCCGGACACCAGATAATCAAAGAAAAAGCACGATGGGCTATAAGGGGAGTAGAAAAGTGCAGACTCACCAATGTCCTGACGCTTCCACCGGGGCAGTACTCACAAACCAACCACAGCTGCGAGTGAATAGAGATAGCTTCAATTATTTCGTTGATGTTCTTTGCTCCTGAATCTTTAACCTGTTTCATGACCTTCGTCTCATGAATGAAGTCCTTTATAGATTCGTCGCGAAAATCCCGAACACTCTTGTAGTCCAACGAATCAATATCCATGACTTTAATCGCAACAACTTTGCGAGAGGGCAGTTGGTGGCCTTTGTACACGCGACCATAAGCACCTTTGCCAATCAACTCCTCGAATTCATACGGGGGAGTATCAGTTTTCGCTCTGCGACACATCTCCTGGACCGCGACGCCCTGCTCACGCGCAAGCTTGATGGCCTCTGCTTTGTGCTTCGTAATAGCGGCCATGGCAGACGTCGGGTCCAGGAACTTAGAGCCACGAGGAGGATCCATGGTAGAGACTGAGGGCTTGGGGAAGACTATCTTATTTTCACGCAGATCGCAATATCTCAAGGGCTCCGGTGTTGGAGGAAGTAACGAGTCCTGGCTTTTGACTGCTTGCTCTTCGGCCAGGCCCCGAGAATTCAGCTTCTGGATTGGAGCTGTTTCGTCGATAGGCTCGTCGTGTGGAGAGAGTGAGAAATAGTCGGCGGGGTAGGAGGTTTGGTGGTAAGGTGAGGAATACTGCGACGACTGCGAGATGGGAAATTCACTTTCTCCGGGCCGGGAGTAACACTTCTGCCCAACACTGCCTGTCCTTCTATGTAAAGGGTCACTTGTTGAGCGTGGTTTCCGTTTCCTGAGGCGCGCTGAAGAAAGTGGGTTTGAGACTTGTCGCGTATGATAGGGTGGCCCTTCTCTGTAGGATTGGTAATACCTTTCCCAGAAGTCGCCTTGATCATTCAACTCGGACTTTTTTCTCCCGTGACCAAAAAGACTTTTGATAGCCGAAGTTAGGCTAAGAGAGCCTATCGACTTACTGGCCTTCCTCGACGCGCTCTTGAATGGTTTTACAATAGGCGAGTGGAGGTGCCTCGAAGAACTAGTGTTGAAAGGGTCACGAGGCGCTTTTGAGCAGATGCAACGGGTCCGTTCAGAAGGACAGACTTCTTTTGAAGCGAAACTGCTACCAGGTGCAAAGAATGTCTTTTCTAACGGCTGTCCAAACTTCTCGTCGTGCAGCACTCTCTGTTTAAGCTCAGATGAGACCCCAAAGCTAAAGCGCGCTGAACCTTCCGGATAGGCCTTAGCTCTGCATTGAGGTAAAAGTCAGCATACGACAGGCCAGATGGTCAGAAGAAAGCCAAACCGGCAGGCGCATCTTCGGTCCTCTGCGACCTTTGAGCCACCCATCCTTGAAAGCTTCCGTGAAACGACGATATCGTGGGATGGTAAACGAAGACGTGGATGAAGGAATACACGCCTGATCTTCCAGGCTTATCATGTATGGCGGGTGGAAGAAATAGGAAGGAGGGGAAACAGCAGGGAGGGAAAACAACAACAGAACAGAAACGAGGAGGGGAAAAGGAACGAAAGTCGGCATACTGACCTGCGCTTCTATCGAGTACAACTTCTTTCTAAGGTGTAGTCAGATTGCTATGGGATGATCCAGAACTCAATGCCACGCAGCATCTGCTCTAATACATCAACGACGGACGATCCCTAACAAGGGGCTCTTGGAACAGGTCTACTTGATCTATCGATACTACCGACACTTCACAGTACACCTGCACCTTTAACGATAGATTAACTCTGGCGATTTTCCTGTTATACGGGCTGAAAGCCCTGGTGTTGATAGCGATGGAATCAAGGTGTCGATGCTTTTATTGCAAGATTGGCACTGGCAGCGAAGATAATCCCAGCCGCGCTAAGAGCGGGCACTAATGGTAGCGTGAAACCAATCAATTGGCCGATCACCGGACTGAGAGGTGGCGGGTTGTCACTGCAATTCACTCTCAGTCACGGTTGGTATACTAGTGAAGTGATATCCAAATCAGGAATAATGGTAGGCGATTCTGTCCAATCGCTGTTACGCTTGAAGGACTTATTCGGCCGATAGTTCACCAAGATGAAAGAGCTTCTGTACGTGACCAGCCAAAAAAGAATCGACACCGCTTTATTGTAGTAGCAGGCAATATTCAACAACTGATATCCCTAGTATTAGCATGGGACCATGGAGATAGTCACAGTATCTATATTGACACAGGGAACAGAAATAAAGCTGGTGCAAGCGGGCGTAAAATTATGGTTGTGAAGTAGATAAGAGAAAAGAGTTCCCCGGTATTCACATTGTGAATCGAACATCTATCTTGCATTGAAACTCATTCTCAAGCCACAAGGATCAAGGGGGGGAAACAGTAGTTATATGCGCACCACTTAACCGGGCATACAATGGGAAATATTGCAGTCTGCATCAAAGGATTCCACAAAAAATCTTCAAGACTTTCATTAGACTTACCACACAATTGATCACGGGTATATCCAAATCTAATTACTATAGTATTTCACAATCTTCTAATTAATCAACGTGTTTGAAAGGAAGGAGCTGTAAGGTATCAAAGAATGAAGGTCACAATCTATTAAAAATCACACCATAAGCTCTAAAAGAAGAAAATGAAACATTATGGCCGAACAAGGTCCTTGATCATCAGAAAATATTTGGGGCTCCACGGATAAAGGACAAGAAACGTTCCATTAAAGTTCCAAACATGTCACGTTACCACTAATCCACGCGGAACATTATTTTGCCGTGTGAAAGCAGTGTTTTTCTACTGTATGGCTCTCAACGAATATATGTCCACAAACTTGGGAACTGATGCTTACAGCTACAATGACATTTAAGTTGTGAGACCGCTCATATTAACATGAATCTGGTTTACGGGTCAAATATCTACAGTTCATCTATGCATCCCTCATTATAAACCAATTTGCGTGTTCTAAATTACCAGCTCAGTTCAGGCCAAACTCTTGTCTCAGAGTTGTACCGAAACGGGAAATCGCTTCAGCAATAGCATCGGAGCTAGCGGCAGCAAATGTAGCGCGGAAGAACAACTTCTCCTCGCTCGCGCCTTGGGCCTTGAACCAGCTGCCACGAGAGACCAGCACACCGTTGTTAACTGCGGCCTGGAAAACTTCCTCCTCAATTTCTTCGCGTGTCTTGCCGGACGAAAGTCCCGGGTGCTTCTGCCAGTCGATTTCGATCCAATGCTGTTTCTTGTCAGTGCCTTGGTCATGAGGGATGGATTATTCAGGAAAGCTCTGAACTTACAAACATCCCTGCTGCAGGGGGGTTCCAATGGGCAAGTTCTCGGGGGAGATACTTCTCACACGCATGCATCATGGAGTCTCTGCGAGCCGTGTAAGACATACGAAGGTTGATCAGCCAGTCTAGGTATCCAGCGTGGCCCCATTGCTCCTCCAAGAGCTTATAAAGCACAAGCTGCGAGATGCCGCTTGGGTTCTGAGAACTAGTCTCGCAGGTTCTGGTGAAGCGTTCGATGATTTGCTCGGATCCGACAGCCCAGCCAACCCGGGAACCAGGAGCAAGAACCTTAGAGAAAGATTCCAGCCGAAGCACACGACCATCAGTGTCAAGGCTCAGGTAGGAAGGGATAAGAGACTTGATGAATTCTTCGTGGTTGGCGGGCGGTGGAACGGGCTCGCCATCAGCTCCAGTGTATGGCTGCATCTGCAAGAAGTAATAGGGTTCGTCCTCCACAATATAAACGTCGTGCTTCTGGGCAACCTTGTAGACTGCCTTGCGTCTCTCCGCCTGTTGAGTAGCGCCCGTAGGGTTCTGTCCTGTAGGGATAGTGTAGAGAACGAAGGGCTTGCGAGCACCCCGAGCGCTTTCATCCCAGTTGCTCAAGACCTCGTCAAGGGACTCGGGCAAAAGGCCCTCTTCGTCCATCTTGACAGGTGCCACCTTCAAACCCTGGGGGAGGGCAGTTTCCTGTGCGCTAGAGAAGGTATATTCTTCCATCATGATATAATCGCCCCGTTCGCAAAAGAGTCTGAGTGCCACATCCCATCCGAAGGTGCTACCACAGTTCAGACAACATTGCCAGTCCGAGTATGGGGGGTTGTGGATGAGCTGTTCCTATTAGCGTCGGTCCGGTCCTTCAGATCGCCCAGCGTACCTCTGTATGCTCAGTGACGTATCTTAGCAGTTGGGGAGCACCCGTGGCTTGACCATAATTAAGAGCAACCTCAAGATCTCCATAATGTTAATTCCAAGCTCGGATGCGAACAATGGCTGAAAGCCGACTAACCATATAGACTCTTTCCTTCCCGAATATCACTCTTGCCGGCGTGTACAACCGTTCCAGACTCACGAGTAGCTTCAGGCGTAAATCCTGGTGGAGTGGGGACCTTGATATCGAGCTCCTCGAAAGGAAAGTATTCAGGAGAGGGCAGTCCACCACCCAGGGAAATGAGGCCTGGAGAACAAACTTCAGAAGGGGGTATGGCTTGCAAAAGCAATAGAATTACCTGGGTTCTTCAAGTATTTCGCGGCACCCTTCAATGTGGATACCTAGCACATAAAGCCAGTTAGCTTGTCACTCCAACCCGCTTGAGCAATACCATGACACAAACCTTCCGAGATTTAGCTTCGGTGGAGAGAATGTCTAGACTCGGTTAGTCGCTATTTTGTGGTCGAGAAAAGCATCGGTTCAGAAGCAGAGGGTCGTTGTCGAGAGACTTACGATCCCAGCGTTTGGCTTTGGGCTTCGTATAACATGCCTATTGCAATATGGTATTCCAATTAGCACATAATAATAGAGCCGGACCAATTCTACCACAGAGGAGCTTACCGGGCTTTTGAACATATCACTACTCGTCGCAGGTGCAACACCCTTGGGAATTGGGGCGCTGTTGGCCCTCAGGGCAGGAATACCCTCCACGGTCAGAGGGGCCGCGGGGGAGCCATTCGCATCATCCAAAGCGGCGGGGGGGCTCATTTTCTCTATTGCTTGCGATTGAGTGGATTCAGTATGGTAAAGGCTACACCTAATAAGTTGACTGGCGTACAAAATACTTTTGTAGAAGTCAGAAACGAATAATTATTTGAATCTCCTACTGAAAAGACAACAATTGTAGGGGAAAGCGGGAGTACAAGTAGGTATGAATCAGAGAAAGAAAGATAAAGGTCACACACAGACCGATAAGCGCCTTTTTTTCGTCTCCGCCTGGAACGCCGCCGAGCGGACCGGTTTCCGCTCACATTGGTGTACTGACGCCATTGAGGGATAGCGATTACGCCAAAATCCTTTTGAATTGTCAACCCCTTACTTGAGGTATATCATTTCTGCATTATTGCCCGTTATTGGGTTTCTGTTATCTAATCGAGAAAGAGACCCAAGCATCTGAATGGTTCCGGCAGATGCTTAACGCGCCTTAAATCACCTGCAGGGCGCGGGGATGGACAGATAAGTATGGTAATGTGTGGTATCACGATACAAATTGAATGCGACAACATCGGCATAATCACCACGCCTGGGCTGTAATGCTCGGTAATTTGGGTATAACTCCGCACGCATAGACCAGGCTACCGCCGGGATCGGATACCAATCAATTTTATTACTAATTCGCCCTGTGTCACGAGCTCTCTTCCCAAAATATGGTGACGCGGAGATCATGGTTATTCGCGGCTGTTCGCAAAGTACACTTATGGTAAAAACACTATTGAAGTACGGTTTAAGATAAAGATGAATTAAGCTAACTGAAGCAGTGTCGTCAGGTTCTCTAACCTTCTAGTCAATTACTGGGAAGGGTTGTAGGGTATTTATCAGTCAGTCTGCCTTGCCCATGAGTTCCGCTGCTCATTGGTAATCTTATGGATCTAGACATTGATGAATTCGAATACAGAGATGCTCGATCTAGTACCCAACAAAAGGCTCTAGAGTCTGGACTCAGGCAGAATTTGTACATACATCGTGCGGAGCACAGAGCAAGCGGGGGGAAAGCGGTGAGAAACAGGCCAACTCGGCCCGACTCACTCGTTCGCCTGAGGTCCGACATCTAGAGCATTCCTCCTGCGTACAAGCAAGTAAAGGGACTATCACGGAATGCAAGCACGCTCATCTGCTGCGACTCATACCCTGCAGCACTCTGTAACTGCATGCCAGCGATGTCGAGATCACAAAGTGAGCTATTCCTCGTTTTTGTTTGGATCGTCATCATATGATGCTGAACTCTTGAATCACGGTGACAGGTCAAATGTAGTCGGGAGTGTCCTGCATGCGCCAGGTGCCAGCGCCTACAAGCCGATTGTACCTATCCCAGCCCCCCAGTTCGCCGCGGTCGCAAGTTGCGCCGCAGCTCCCGGGGCGTGCGTCGAGTAGCTGGCCAGAGTGCCGAACAACTCGCCCAACGTCGGGTTATCGTCAGCACCCTTGACGGATCCGCTCTTGGCGCTCAAGAGTCTACTGCCAATCTAAGCCCTCAGTCCAATGGTTTGACGTCCCCCACCAACCCTACGCCGCTCAACAAAAACAGCCTCACTCAGACCGATAACCAGGTATGCCATGAAGCTGCTAGGTCAACCAGAGATACTCCACGCTCTGTAGGGCGGCCCAGCTATTCTGCAGATGGTGTCGGTGTCGAATCAATCAATGTTTCTTCTGAATCATATCCAACCCACCTGCGAAACACGAACTTGATCATAGAGGGCTTAACTTCTGATGTAGCCAGGCCACCTTTACCACCACGAGCCCTTGGGCTGTCCTTACTGGACATATATTTTACGCGAGCCTACAATGCATCTGTACTGTTTTGTAAACCTATTCTTTTCCAACAGTATCTCGATGGAAGGATTCCCGAGGTCTTACTCAAGGCGCTCTTTGCGTTAGCTACGCTGTATGTTACCGCCTCTACGTCTGAACCGGTGAGCTAAGATAAGATTGAAGATTTCTTATTCAAGTAAATGAAGACAACAATGAGGAACAATTGGAATGCTCGGAGTTGAAGCTTTTGAACGCATATTCTTCCTGTGGTCTTCCATGGGCAAGATCAGCTCTGAGGGAAGCTATGTCCTCGATCTACCCTGAACCATCTCTGACGGTTTTGCAAGCGCTTCATTGTTTACAACTGTATTGGTTTGGGATTGGTGAACCAACAACCGGCCATTTATGTCTTAGTAGGTTCTGTGTCTTTCTCTGCTTCTCTGACTAGTCGCGTCTTGTCATAAATTTGAGGATTCTCAGGTATCACAAAACTTCCGCTAATGCTCCTCTAGCCCTGGCCTACCGTTCGTGTGATCTCCTTGGATACAACAAAAAGGTTGTTGATGGCGTTGAAGGATCCGATTCCTCGCTCGAAACAGAGTCAAGGCGTCGATGCTTCTGGGCTTGCTGGATATCCACATGCATGGTCATGGAGCCAGAACCGTATGTCAGACTAGCCTGGCAAGAGGCTTCCATGATACCACTTCCTGCTGCTATACCATATATAGCTTCCAGCCATGAGGTTGTCTTGAATGAGAAGATGGACCATAACTGGTGTTCAAGCTTGGTGGAATCTCAGTACGAAGGTACTCGCACTTCTGTGTATGCCGCTTCATTGGTTAAGATGGTTGGAGTGTGGTAAGGATAACTGCCAACCTCGAATTTATTTTCCTTTGGATTTCGACGCTTGATACTTACACTGTCTCTATTTACAGGGCTAAAGTTCAGCTTTTGGTCCGCGACTGGGCTTCCTCTAGCAATGCTCGAAATCTTGATTCCCTGCAGAGACTCTCGCACTTGGCAAGGTCAATCTATGAGTATGAAATGTCTAGCGGGGATCTAGCAACCTCTCGAAGCGACCGTGGCATGGAAAATACTCCCATGGTGCTCTTTATCACTGCCCTTTACCATCAGTGTCAAATCACTTTGCATTCAATGATTGTTCCTTTGTTTTCTGGTACGCACCGTGGGCCAACCATAGACCCAGAAATTGTGAAGCAAAGTGCCGAGACGGTCACGCAACATGCAGAGTTATTCGAAGTTCTATTAGCTCCTTACATGTATGGGAAAGGCGATATTACACTTCTACCGCCTTTTGTAGGATATGGTGCTTTCATCACAGGTGTTGTGTTTTTGGCTACTGAGGTCTCTTTAGACAAAACGTCACGAAGGCCTATCCCGGGAACACTTCCAGAGAGCCGTAGATTGTCGATTGTCAAGGGGACCCTTCGCTTACTCAACAAACTTCGATTTTATTGGAGGGCTTTACAGCTTTCTGTGAGTACATGTTTCTAAATAGTCTAGAATGGGCGTGTCCTAATCACTTGGAATACAGTGGGAAAAGCTTGACGCTGCGTTGCAGCTACATCTATCATGCTACAGAACACAGCACGAATTAACCAGCCCACACGGCATCAGGGCCCCCGAAATCTACTCTTCAGAACCTAAATCACGGCTCTCAGCTCCTGTATCAGAAGATTCTATAGATAACGAACAGTCTAGCGCCCGCGAAGCATCGGTACCGTCGATAGGCCCCTCGGGCCAGCATCTGCATCAATGGGACAGTGATGGGAGAACTCTGGAAGTCGATGCAATGCAGCAGAACCAACAGGCAACCATGTCCGATAACTGTATTTTTGAACAATCGGACATGGGGACCGCTGATATGTCTTTCACAACACCATCTGGTGCAACTCAAGACGATCCCTGGTATAATCTGTCTTTCGCGGAAGCCGGAATTGAACAGTTCACAGGTTTTGAACCCTTACACCTCTTTCAGCAGGGATGCGGGTTCTTCAGCTGAGCGATGATCCATTCATCTGTGTGTAGAGCGAGATATAGCCGAGGAGGCGGAGCAACCGGGCTCGGAGGAGTCGGACTCGGAGCATTCGGCTTTTACCAGTAGCACTGTGGGTCTTAAGCCTCGTATATAGTACCTGTGCGCTCTGCTATAAATGTCATTGTGGCAACAGTGATCTGCTACTTATAATTATTCCGAGTACGTTTCTCATTTGCATCATTGGCCATACCGTGCAACCTATCGGCAAAAATCAAAATGCTCAATCAATACTGCGACATCCAAACGGTCGACACAGCGAAACATTCGTATATCTTCGCGCAGAATGTGTCAATCCCTTTAAGAACTGGGGGATTGCTTCGCTGTAACGTTTATAAGCCGCGGGAGACAGAAGAAGGAAACAAGTATCCCGTTCTTGTCACGTACGGGCCGTATGGCAAGGATGTCCCTTATGAGCAGTAAGTGTCCGGGATTAAAAAATATAATGTTTTGCTTCCTTTGTACTATGCTAGCAATGCTTGAATTATTTTATCTAACCAATGGCACTAATCAATAATTTAACAGGTTTAACCCTAAGAGCTTCGCAGAAGTGGAATCAGCTCATCAGACAGAACATTCTGCATGGGAGACCCCTACACCCCAGTACTGGACCGACCACGGCTATATTGTCGTACGAGTGGATGAGCCTGGTATCGGACAGTCCCCAGGCCAGCTCCATGTCAAATCCGCGACTTCCATTGATGGATTCTATGACGCTATCGAATGGGCTGCTAGTCAACCTTGGTCTTCCGGGAAGGTCGGCCTCCTCGGGATCAGCTACTATGCTGCCACACAGTGGCAGGTTGCGGCTCGGCAGCCCAAAGGCTTAGCAGCGATAGTGCCATGGGAAGGATTTTCTGACTTTTACAGCGAATCATTGCGGCATGGCGGCGTCCTCTCGAATAAGTTCTTCTCTATGTGGTACGAGCGTCAGGTCGCGCCGAATCAGTATGGGCTCCCGGGGAGAGCGGCGCGCAATTGGGGTCCTGATACTGTTGATGGCGACCTCAGTCCTGAGGAGTTAGATGCAAACTGCCACAAGGCCGTAATGCATGAGCAGCGGTACCGCGATGACAAAGAGATCTCGTCGATGAACTTCAATCTTGAAGATGTCACGGTTCCCCTTCTCAGCGTTGCTAATCTCGGTGGGATTCTTCTGCATCTTCGAGGAAATGTGATGGGATATCTCTGGTCTGGATCTGAATTCAAATATCTTCGATTCATTGTTGGACGCCATGATCTGCCTTTCTACTACCCTGAAGAAGTAGAGATACAAAGGAGCTTCCTCGATGCTTGGCTAAAGGGAAATGACCGAGAAGGCTGGACGAAAAAGGGGGCTCTTCCGCCAGTGGATTTGATTCTACGAAAGGGAAACGTCGGATACAATAACCCAACAGCGGAAAAACAGTTCCTTCGTCGTAAAGAGAAGGAATGGCCATTGGCCAGGACACAATACACCCCCATTTACTTAACAGCGGATAATGGGCTACAGCTTGACCAGCCACAGCAGCCAACGCCAAAGAAACTAAGCTACAGTGCCCTGGGTAAGGCAACAGCCTCTGACATGTTGACTTTCCAATTGGCTCCCTTCGAAAAGGAAACAGAAATTACCGGGCACATTGTAGCTCACCTCAACGTATCCGTCAGCAGAGATCATTGGGGGAATTCGCCCTCGGATTTAGACTTGTTCCTCAGTCTACGTCATATATCACCATCTGGTGATGAGATATCCTACACAGGGTCCACCGGAGACCCCGTCCCAGTCACCAAGGGTTGGCTCCGTGTTTCTCTCCGCAAGACCGACCCTCAGCACCCGCGCCACCGGCCATGGTTGCCGTATCGCAACTACTATTCCACGGATGTTCTACCCGTAATTCCTGGCGAGGTGTATCCCGTGGACATAGAATTGTGGCCAACTAATGTAGTAGTCGAAGCTGGAGGTCGGCTTGTGTTGGAGGTGAGCTCCGGGGACACTGCAGGAACTGGGATCTGGGGTCACGACGATCCTATTGACAGGTTTGCCTCTCCTTGATCACGAAGTAATGCCGTAAGGCATATTTATGACTTGTTGGCTAACTAGCATTTAGGGCGGAGGCTGTCTTCAAAGGTCTTAACCATATCCATTTCGGGCCCAATTATGCCAACTATATCACCCTCCCGATCATTCCCAACGAAGAATCTTTGTAAAACGATCTCGTTGAAGTTATTTGCCGTTAGGCAGCTAGAAGCAAAATAGCTACGATAGGTGTGTCATCTCTACCTAGAAATCAAAATGCTATGGTACATTTTATCAAAACACCGGAATATTTTTTCTTCTTCGCTCTGTTTGAAGTAAGCGGCTTCTCTGGAAAGGGGTATGGCACAAAAGGAACCAGTCATTTCTGGAAATTTATTTCCATGTCTATCATCTTCGTGACCTATATACTCTCATAGTTAGAAAGGGTACAGCCCGCTATACCATTTTGGACTATATAGATCTGCTACTTGGGGTAAGTACTTTATATCTAGCTAGGCGTTTTACGTTAAGCCATGGCTGTAGCACTATCTTCTTATGTGAATTGGCTTTGATGACTGTTGCTTCACGGTTCTTCTAGAAAGCACATATTATATCTATTTACACACCTCTGTACCTTTTATACAAAACTTGACCGAGCCAGTTAATAAAACCCATAATAAACATACGGAGGCACCAGTAAGTGTAGCTCTCACTCTTCCCCGATCTCTCATAGCCAAATACAAGGCCCTCGAGCTCCATAGCAATAAGCATCGACACCATAAAAACCACAAATTCCTCATTGGCTCTCTGCGTCCAAATTTTACGGGAAGTATTAGGGTGGTCTGGCGGCTCACTCTCCATGTTGCTATATGTAATCATGCAACACCAGGAACTGTACTATTAGATTGCCGGATATTAATTCACTGAAGATTGACTTCCATTCGGATATCAGGTCTAACTTACAGTATTGAATGTAGTTTCAGCGGTGGATAAAGTAAAGATGAGTGGATTGAAGCGCCAGTGTTCTAAGAGATTGGTATGGTCTGGGAGTAGGGCTAGAGGTTATGGGCAAGTGGGTTGCGGTCGGAATATATGTTTAGTCTAACCGTCCTCTAGTGTGACCAAATGTCTCAGTTGAGGTCAATCATTACTACATCCTTCGCCCCCATCTGGGTATGGCCACGGTGGCCTCGAACCCCGAATGACCCTAGCTAGCTTGCCCTAGCCCTAGGTAGTTCTGGGTAGAAGAGTCCCCGATCAGGAACTAAACCGGCTCTTCTTCCGAATCCGAGCCCCGTACTTAAAGAAAACGTACCTATCATCCGCAAACATATCAGTAATGAAAACATCTTCCCAGTCAATGGCCAGCATAGAAGAACCACTCACGGAAACGGCACCATTGCCAAAGTAAGAAACGCGAGTAGACACGAAGCCCAATGTAGCCCTAATGTGTTGTACACTAGAAAATAAAAGTCAAGGTAAGTTTCAATCTCCTACCAGTAATACATCTCAAGGGGAATCCAAACTCACTTTGAGTCCCGAACAATGGAAAAGCTCCTGCGAAGGTCGATCTAGTAAAGCTGTTTGCCGCTAAGGCGCTGGCAGCGTAACTTGGGTAGGCTTCGACCAGGAAGGTGAAAATGCCCGAGTAAACGAGGATTGTCCTGTTACTGTGGTTAATACAATCTTCGTTGTCATGGATTGCCACTTCAGGGTTATCAGTGGGTGTGGTGGAAGTTCGTTGGCATGCACGTTGTTGGGGCTACTTACCCAGCTCCGAAAAGCGCACTTCCGATCATTGGCACTATCCAGTGAATACTTGGGTAAGTTGTCCACGAGAATATAAAAAGCCCGATCGTTACTAATGGTGCCCCTGCTATAGCTGTGTGCCAGGGAGATATCACAGATTAATATGTGCTGGGAGATTTAGAAAGTCGGGGGAAATCGGTACCTGGAGGAAGTCTCCATTCTGGGTCGAACCCAGATGCTTCCGGATTTCGAGCATGATGATCTTTTTCCAGACGCTGGTAGTTCCGACGCCAAAAGGGGTCGGAGAGAATGGCTAACACCATTCCGACGAGGAGACCCAGGAAAGTGAGTCCTCGTTGCCATAACTCGAACCCATATACAGACTCAAAGACAATCTGAAATGCGCCGAAGAAAAGATAAAGTATGCCTAGTAGAAGTGCAGAGTATACACACAGATTCAGACACATGGGCTCCAGCGTCAGAAGCATAATGGGCCGGACGATTGAACGAAGGAGAAGTTCGCTCAGAGGGATGTTATTGTTTTCGTTTGGTCCTAACGGCCATGAGTTTCCAGTTTCCTTCCTGATCTGTCGTGCCTTTTGCGTTAGAATTCTGGGGAACTATGTTAGACACGTTAGACAGATCGAGAGCCAGTTTACTAACGCTGGATGATGGGTTTCGGGCACGAATAAGTATATCGAGACTAGCATTGTGGCGGCCCATAATAGTAAGGTATAAAATGTCCAGCGCCTGTATCCTTGGGTTAGAATGCTATCTTTACGAACAACCCCAGAAGACTGCATCTTCATACATACCAATTAGTATACTGGTTTATAAAGCCACCCAAACTGTAAAAGGGGGAACAACATTTTGTAAGTACTTGTCTAAATAGGGAGAAAAGTTTCTATGGGATGCACTTACAGAGGTCCAAGTTCGGGTCCAACAAAAGGACTTGCAGTATATATCATCATAGGAGCAGCCAGTTGATGCCGAGGAAACATATCTCCAACTGCACCTCCAGCAACGCTGAGGAAAGCACTTCCAGCAAAGCCATTGAAGAACCGAGAAATGAGTAGTGTTTGGATGTTCTTCGCGACAGCACATGGTATCAGCCAAATAAGGAAGAATGTGAAGGAGCTTAAAAAAATGATTCTCCGTCCATATAGCTGTTAATTGGTTAACCTTTATTGATACACAGCCTCCAAGATACTATCTATCGTACCTCGGATAGGGGACCTAATATCAGCGGCCCAAACCCTAAGTAGAGGAGATTTTAGTCCATTGGTCTAGAATCAACAAACGAAAATTAAATACGCCTGGCTTACCCATGCCGAAGACAAAGAGTGATAGTCCCAGCGTCGCAACCTCTTGTGAACAGTGGAATTCATCCAGAAGTTGATCGTAGGTCGTAGTATATATGGACGATGTGCAAGCGCTACCAGAATGTCAGCCCGACAAGTACTTGGACTGTTTTCAAATCTACGATACTCACACACAAAGTGAGCAAAGAGATACAATAACAACGGTCAGCCATCTCCTCGCCAAACTTCCCTTAAATGGATGTGCTGGGTCATTTTCATCCCACTGGATAGTCTCAACAAAGGCTCTTTCATTGATAGTCCTGTTCGGGTCCGAGCCATGTTCTAGACATGAATTACTTGAAGTACCGTTTTCCGTTGGCATGAGGGATCTCAGTTATGGAGGCAATTCAACCTTCTGGGCCAATGTATAGACTGTGCGGAACCTCCAAACGGTAGGGTTGGGTTAGAGTATGGCAAGAGATCCTTTCCTCTTTTTTCGAACTTCACAGAATGCGGACTAATTAAATCTATAGCGACGCGTCTAACCATCTCTATCTTTAAGTCACTTACTCATGAATCATTGGATTATAAATCAACATTTTATAACTAGCACTAATCTTGACCGGTCGTAAAACTTTTGCTTTGTAGAGCTGCTTATCGGACCGAGTAAGGTGGAGATTCAGGTTGAGGATACTCGGACCGATTTGGTGTCTATACGACTCGGACCGACTTACATCATATGATCATTTGCTTAAGTTCTTCCCTAAGAATATCTTTTACTACGATTCTTCTCATGTTCCACAGATGTTTCTATATTTATCTCATTAAAATACGTCGATTCGTCTATAATTAGTCGATAGTCCCGGCGACGATGCTTATCGATCATTTTTTCAAGTCCAACGCGTGTTTCAGTTATGAAACCCTGCGGGCCGCAGGGTATAGTAATTATGGTGGAGCAGACCTCGGAGAAGTGATAGCGATCATCTCCAAAATCCGAGCAGGAAACGAGGATGACTGGCTAGTCGAATGGAAAAAGGCAGCCGACCGAGCATTCTCCAGTGCAGAGAAATCAGCATCAGTCAACAACACAGTCAGTGCCTACGAGGGATATCTGCGGGCCTCGAATTACTATAGGACCGCTGAGTTCTTCTGTCGTGATGACTATGACAACGACGAAACGGCACAGCTCGTGTATGAACGGTCAGAGACGGCATTTGAGGAGGCGATGAAGCTCTCTGTATATACGTACGAACCTATCAAGATTCCCTACCAAGGGACAACACTCCCTGGATACTTTGTCAGCCCAACTGGCACGGGTAGTCCACGACGCACTATTATCTTCAACGGTGGCTATGACTCAACTTCGAGCGAAGCCTGGTTTGCGATTGGAGCTGCAGCTCTAGCACGAGGATACAATTTTCTCGCCTTCGATGGGCCGGGCCAAGGTGCAGCTGTACGACGACAGCACCTCTACTTCCGTCCCGACTGGGAGAACGTGCTAACCCCCGTGATTGACTTCGCCTTAACTCGCAATGAGGTAGATCCCAATGCCATAGCAATCTTCGGCTGGAGCATGGGCGGATACCTGGTGGCACGAGGAGCCACGCAGGAGCATCGAGCACAGGCCATTATCCTGGACGATGGGGTGTACGACTTCGGGTCTGCTTTTCGGGCTAACCAGCCATCCTTTGTGCAAAGACTAGTTCAGAACGAATATGATGGACTGTCCAATTTTATTTTTGGCTGTGCACAGTCTCTAGACACGGGTGTTCGGTGGGCTCTGCGCAACGGTAAATGGACTTTCGGGGTGGCATCAGAGGCGGAACTGATGCGCACAGTCAATCTCTATACCCTAGAAGGCCTAGCTCAGAAGATTGTGAGCCCCTGTCTGGTTCTTGATGCAGAAAATGATCACTTCCTAAAAGGTCAGCCGGAGTTGCTTTGCAATCATTTGAAGTGTGAGTACGAGTTCGTCAGTCTAGGAGCTGACGAAGGTGGCGACACGCATTGCCACCAAGGTGCCTTCTTCAGGTTACATCAAGTGATCTTCGATTTTCTGGAAAGGCGCCTGATCTCAGTTGAGTTGGCGTAACAATATACATGGTTGACTTATTGGTGTACTTATGCTCTTTTGGTCATCGTTAAGACCGTCTATGACGGGCTTTCTATGAGAAATTCTTTATGACTTTTCTAAAGACACTTTAGAGATTGGCCAATCCCTCTCCTAATTTACGAAGTCAATTGTTATGCTAGGTCATTCTATCAATTCCTAATTAACACTCTTTTGATGGTACTATAACCATCGATCATTCCGAAGTAGGAAAGTGATTTCTATATATTAGTCTAGAATTGATATAGAGATCCTATGCTAATTCTATAGTTGATATACCATAGGAAGTAGAAGGGGTAATGGGATATCCCGTTCCCCTCCTGCTTCATCCCAACGGGAAGTATCAGTTCTTGTTCACATACTTGCCAACTGTTCCGTCTAACTGAGCCTCCAAGACAGCGGTGGTTCCACTTTGAACGGCTTTGATAGCCTCGGGCAGCATCCTGGTAAGGTCTGAAACTGTAGTTGCGGTGCCTGTCCAAAGCTCACCTCCCGCTGCAGCCTTCGCAATGCCTGGGTAGTCCGGGGTAGGAGCGAATGAGATGTTGAGGTCCTCGTTAGTTGCGCGCGAGCCGTCACCTTCCGGGTGAACGAGAAGCATACTCCGCCTGGGAGCGTTCCAGCCTTTATTGTTCAGGACAATAGTAAGGATTGGGATGTTATACCGCCTCGAGATCCAGTAGACGGAACCCGGCACGGAGAAGAGGTACGTGCCATCGCCCACGATCTGGCAGACAAATTTGCCCTTGTTCTTCCCGCCATTTTCATGATCAGTGGCCAGCTTGATGCCGAGTGCACCCCCGCCGGACCAACCAAGTCCACCGCCACCACAATTGATCCATGACTTGGGCAAGGTGGCAGCGATTTGATCAGCTACAAATGTAGTGAGAGTTACAGACTCGATGGCCCAGATAGTGTCTGCCGGACAAGTCTCCCGAACCTGGCTGATCAGATAGGACACGTTAAGATCAGTGTTACCACCCCCCGATGGTACAACAGCAAGATCCGTGATTCCTTTCCGGATCTTCTTGTATTCTTCCTCACGACGCTTACCAAGAGATGCTTGTTCTTCAGAGTTAAGCGTCTGTTTTAGTGAGTTATTAGCGGCGATGTACTCATTGACCTGTTTAAATGCCGTTGCCGATTCTGCACGGAACGTAGCCATGGAAGGGAGATAAAAGACCGGCATTTGCTGTTTCAGCGGATCAACATCTACATGGATGATCTTGGCGGAATCAGATGGTTTGCACTGTGTCGGAATCCATGGCACATCGCAGTCGGCCACAAGGATGACGTCTGCCGTTTTGATGGCCTCGTGAATACCATATCGCATTCCTAGCCACGCTGGGTGGTCGCTAGGGAAGCACATGTCACATCCTCCAGTGTCCAGTACTCGGACGCCTTTGAACGTGTCTGCCAGTTTAACTAGTTCTTCCACTCCCCTGGTTTCGCGACCTGAATAACCTACAATCACTAGCGGTTCCTTGGCGGCAGCGAGTTCCGATGCGATCAGCTCAACCCCCTCAGCCGGCAGTGCAGACGGTGCGACAGCACCCCAGACATTTTGATTGACCTTGTATGGCTCGATCTCCTCTTCCATGACCTCACGAGCACCGGCCAAGTATACCGGACCCTTGGGATCACTCGTCGCAAATTGGAGGGCGCGATTGACCATTTGTTTTACATTCTTCCCGGAACGGATCTCACCCGAATAGCGACAGTATTGCGAAACAATCTGCTTCTGATCCGGAACATCTTGAATCCAGTGAATGTACTCTGTGCGAGAGCCGCGCATCTCCCCTTCGATGGTGAAGGGGGAGAGGCCAGCAAAAATCAAAACGGGTGCGCGTCCACAGGAGGCATTATGTACGGCTGCTGCTAACCCTTGTGTACCGACATCAACATGAACTATGACGCATTGCGGTTTTCCGGTCAGTCGAGCGTAGCCATCGGCCATGGAAAGTGCTACCATCTGTGGAGTGGGGTAAATGTGGGGTTAGCCTGAGATGAGGATTCATGGAAACCCACAGTAATTGAGGGGCAACTCAATGCTATTTGTAAGCCTAATAACTTACCTCGTTAGGACAGGTAATGATTTTAGGGAATTGATCAGGCTTCTCTTTCTGGCCCTTGACCATGGCCTCCAATATGGAGGGATGATCGGACCCTAGATTGGCAAAGACATGGGTGACCCCAGCCTGGGAAATCAGGTTAGAATAAGATAGTAAATTTCGTGAGCGTCAAGTGCATACCTCCCATAGAGCCTCGAAGAAAGCAAAAGATGCAGTATAGACCCTTGCGATGGGGAATTAGCTGTCATGGCAGAGTGGCATAATCGGATATACATACATGATTGTATTGACACCACAACAAGGTAGACTAGCTGTAGGTTAGAGTCAAGGGAAAAAGGTGGTGAAGATGTAAGAGATTGACACCTCAGATGCTTGAAGAGCGCTACTTATTAAAGAAGAGGAAACCTTCTTCCAGAAGCAGTAGGTATAATCCCGAACGCCATCGGACTTCAGGCCGATAACCGGGACAAGCTTCAAGCCAGCAAGTCGCATTGCAACATCGCAACATTTCCGATGCGGGGTTGGTACATTGGCTTTCGTTTTGCATTAACCTTGGTCGCGCCATCGGAGACCCAAGCAGAGTTTCCGAAGGAGGGCAAACTGGTAAGGGGCGGAATATACGCCTGGTTTTGTGGTCTCCGTACCTGCAGAATTGCTTCCTTGGCCAAAGAAAATAAGGCCCTGTCAATACCGGGCTTATAAGTACAACTAAGGGAGTTCTAGACTTCTCAAAGCTATTGATATGGATGTTGCCCTGGGTAATGTTGCCCTAATGTCCAAATCAAGTTCTCGCGGTTCCCAGGCACCGATGACGTCGGTCCTCAGGCAACCACATTCGCATGCTTTCGACTCGACAATACTGTCGTCATCTGCCACAAGAGTGTAGCCGTGTGCATTGAAAAATACTAATTAATATCCATTGAACATGCTTATCATTCGGCTTCCTGTCTCCACTACTTGTTCATAGGAACCCATACCACAAGCATCGAACCCTCCCTCAGCCTTATGGGGCTTAGTCTACGTCATGGCAGGAGAGCATATATCATTTGGTCTTCTTGGTCAATCCATGGTTGGGTCGTTCGTCAAACTATCCAGTACTCTGTTTCCCATCTGCTTGACTTCGATAATAATCTGGTTCATCCGCCAACCTAAGAGCCTCAATCGTACCTGCACCGACATGCTGCCAGAGAGAGTTTACCAACTATGTCACAGCAGCAAAACTGTGAGCTCCGAACTTGCACGAGATCCAAATCAAGCACCAACCAAGGTATTCCACAAACTGTATAGTGACTATCATGTCAAAGATGATGTGTCAAAATCTGAGGATGGCAGAGATGGCCCTGACAGTCTACAAAAGGCTCTTGATTGTGGCAATTGGGGCCCAACTAAACCAAGCAATCTGTTCCTAAAGGTCAGTAAATAGTGCTTTATGTATTAACCAAGCACACAGTACCTGACCGTGAAATAGATATACCATGACGCATTATGTACCTTAGAAAAAAACCCGATGGCGGGGGTTGTCTCTCCGCCATTAATGGGTAGTCATGGGATCGCCCCTTTGACCATTGTGGCTCCGTTGCCGGATTTATGCCGGCACATGGCCAATTGCATCGCCCGGGCTGAGACCGAAGTCTTTCTCGGGACAAATTTCTGGATCTATTCCGACGCTTCGACATTGGTGACCAACGCCTTCCGCGAGTTATCAAAACGAGCTGGTAGGCGCGGTACAAAGGTAGTCGTGAAGATGATCTACGACCGTGGTGATCCTCGACAGGCATATGAGAATCGCTTGGATGTACCAGAAAAGAAATATACAAGTGAAAAAGTTCAACTCCCTCCAGCTGAGGAAGTTCCCAACATCGATCTGCAGGTTGTCAATTACCACCGTCCTATATTCGGAACGTTTCATGCTAAGTTTATGGTTGTTGATCGGAGGATAGCCCTACTGCAAAGCAGTAATATCCAGGATAATGACAACCTGGAGATGATGGTTAGGCTGGAAGGGCCTATTGTAGACGCATTTTATGACACCGCCTTGATCTCATGGGGAAAGCACTTCGATACGCCCTTTCCGATGTTGTCTTCTCCTGCTGCGGGTGCACCAATTCCCAGTCTTTCCCTGATGGACGTAAGCCACAAAGAGGAAGGTCAGGGCTTGACCTTGCCCGAGCACACCACGTTAGATCAGCACTATGACCTTGACCTTAGGGACGAAGCACGAAGGGTCAACGGCACTCTCAAGCCTAGGCCTGGAGAGTCTAAAACTGGTCCGGTCACTCGCCACCTGAGTATGTATCACTTAAGTTCTTTTGTACTGACGAAAAGAAACATGGTTGACTAATTCCTACAGACACAACTACCCAACCGAATACAACCGGCGACGCCTCAGACGTTGATCAAGATACCTCGATGACACCGTATACTATCTCGCCCCCTCATGAAGCATGTCCAATGGCCCTAGTAAATAGAGAGCCCTGGGGAGGTAAGCACCGCTTTAAAGTTATTTGACAGGTTTCTATGCTGACGATCTCTAGCCCCGAACCATACAAGCGTCTATACCCCTCAAAATGCCGCGTTTCTCTCGGCAATCCAAAATGCGGAACACTCAATCTTCATCCAGACCCCGAATATGAATGCAGAGCCTCTCCTTGAACCATTACTGGAAGCTGTCCGCCGCGGGGTTGTTGTCACGTGCTACCTATGCCTGGGCTACAACGACGCTGGACAACTTCTTCCTTTCCAAAATGGCACGAATGAGATGATTTCTAATCGATTATATAGTTCCCTCGAGAAGCCGGATCAACGCTCACGACTACACATATATAATTATGTAGCTAAGGACCAAACAAAACCTATCCATAATAAGTTCAAGCGTCGGAGCTGCCACATAAAGCTCATGATCATCGACGGCAAAGTGGCTATTCAAGGTAGGAAGACATTGTCCTTTCATTCCTCGATCTTGGCTAACGGAGGGTAGGGAATGGGAACCTCGATACTCAATCGTTCTACCACAGTCAGGAAGTTAATATCCTGATTGACTCCCCGATCATCTGCCGTTCATGGCTTGAGACGATCAATCGAAACCAGAACACAGCTCTTTACGGTGCAGTAAGCCCAGAAGATGGATGCTGGCATGACGCCTCTACTGGTGAGGTTCCTGAAGGATCTATTGGTGTCAACCCAGGACGTTTCAGCTGGGCCAAAGGGGTCGTTGGGGCTGTACAGCGAGTACGAGGAGCCGGCGGGTTTTAATTACTTGGATACGACTGTTTCTCCAGATATAAGCTGGTTTTTATATTTTATATGAATGATGGCTTCTGTATTAGATTAATTTGACATTTAACCAACTATGAGATTGCACATCAAAGACGTCAACTAGAGCATCGCTTTGATCACACACAACCCCTGTACTTAACCCTAGTGCTATCTTTGTCCACGGTGATTTGGGGTGTTGCCAATTCGCATTTGGCATGTTGTTGCATTTGATAAACATAAACATAGTACTATATCTTGCTTAACGTATATCCCGAGAAGAGCACACTGTCAAGTGTTCCAACATATTGTCAAAGTACTTATCGAAACAAAATTCGACGCCATATACTTTAGAGATCCCTGACTCGGAAGAAGTTATTGTTATGCTACGTACTACCCATTATATAAATCATTTCAGGAAGAACGATGGAGATGTTACCATCCATTACAAACGTGTTCAAGGTGCGCCGTATGCTAATCGATGGTCTAACATATACTTCTTTAGATTACGACAGCATTGACAAGATTGTGGGTCTCATCCATATATAGTACTAAGACACAATCGATCATAAACAGGAACCCAATTTTTCGCCTCCGTACCAGCACAGACCCCACTGCTCAAGATATATACTGGACCTAGAACATATGCTGCTTAATTAGCTCTGGACAAGTGAGGACTACGAGACTAATCTTGTCGCATTCATATAACCTGCGCAGCGGGCCGCTCTCCGAAGCACGTTCTTATGTTTGAATCTCTCGTTTGCTTTTAGCCCCCGTGAACATCTTCTAGATACTGAAATGATTAACCTATGATCTTGTCTGTCTGGCATATGTCAGCCTGCCGTTCAAGAAGGGTCGTGCCGTACAGATGGACCATAATCATGATTGGCTGACTAGTTAACCAGTTAGCGTGACATTTTCAGCCTCGCCGGACACAGCGTGAGTTTCTCATCTCATCGTTTCCTTCCTTCGTCTTCCAAGGCACCAACTTTCATATTCCTTGCATCCTTCCCATGATGACCTTTGCTGAACCTAACGACTTACAATGAAGCGATACCGGCCTCGCATCGAAGATTTCACAATAGGATGGATCTGCCCCCTGCCACTTGAGTACGCCGCCGCAAAGTCGATGCTAGATGAACTCTATGACGAGTCGGAAGAACACACCACAGGTCGAATTTACAACCATGAAATCGTCATTACTTGTTTGCCCGCTGGACAGATGGGTACGAACGCTGCCGCAGCCGTTGCTGCCCGGATGGTTTCAAGTTTTCCCTCGCTGAAGGCTGGCCTCCTCGTAGGCATCGCGGGTGGGGTTCCAAGCGATAAGGCGGATATTCGACTGGGCGATGTGGTCATTGGTCAGCCGGAGAAAAGCTACGGTGGAGTTGTTCAGTACGATTTTGGAAAAACAATAATGGGTGGTTTCCAGCAACGTATTGGGTCACTTAATGCACCATCTCCTACTTTGCTTACGGCCGTCTCGAAGTTTAAATCGAACCTGAGTGCCTCAATAAATAACATCCAGGATTATCTAGACACGGTTGCTCGGGTTAAGAGACCTCATTCCGTCCCCGATGTTCTCTTCGAGGCGTCATACGATCATGCTAGAGGGGACACATGTCACGCCTGCCGTAAAGATATGCTAGTGCGAAGACCCCAGCGGGAAGATTCGAATGTCAGAGTTCACTTTGGAACTATAGGATCTGGGAACCAGTTAGTCAAGGATGGGATGACAAGGGACAAAATCAGCACCAACCTTGGAGGTGTTCTCTGTTTTGAAATGGAAGCCGCTGGCGTGGTGAATTTGCTTCCTTGTTTGGTCGTCAGGGGCATCAGCGACTATGCCGACTCGCACAAAAATAAGGATTTCCAACATTTCGCTGCTGCCACGGCCGCTGCATGCGCCAGGCAGATCCTATTATACGTCCCTCCACCATCAAGAGGATTCTACGCTCAGAGCGATGCCGCACTAGATCATAGGCAACATCGTCAGACATCAGCAGCGCTGCAGAAAATGTATCTGGAGTCACTGAAATTCGAGCAAATAGACAGCCGTCATCGAACCATTCGAATGGCGCACGCCAAAACATGTCAATGGTTACTTAGTTGTCAGGAGTATAAGGATTGGATTAACCCAAAATTATCAGGGCGACATCATGGAATTTTCTGGATTAAAGGGAAGCCAGGAACTGGAAAATCAACAATCATGAAGTTCGCTCTCAGCAAGACACCTCGACAGGTGAAAGACACTACGATCATCTCCTTCTTTTTTAATGCCAGAGGGAATAGCCTAGAGAAGACAGTGGTGGGAATGTACCGCTCACTACTTTGCCAGCTTCTTGACAAGTTGCCCGATCTATACACAATATTTGATTTGCTGCCAACAAATCAGATACACAGTCAAACACCTACATGGGACATCGAAACACTGAAGTATCTATTTAGCGTTGCCATTGAGCAGCTTCATGGACGCTCCCTGATGTGCTTTATTGACGCGCTAGACGAATGCGATGAGGATCAAGTGCGAGATATGCTGTCCTTCTTCGAGCAGTTAGGAGAACTTGCAGTAGCTAGATACCAGCGATTGCTCATTTGTTTTTCGAGTCGCCATTATCCTCATATTGCTGTGAACAATGCGACTGAGCTGGTGCTGGAGGATCAAGACGGCCATCAGCAAGACATATCAAACTTTGTGCATTCCGAGCTCAGAGCTGGACGTAGCAAACAGGTTGAGCAAATCAAAGAGGAAGTCATCGCTCGTTCATCTGGCGTATTCCTTTGGGTTGTTCTCGTCGTACAGACACTCAATAAGGAGTATGACCGCGGCCAGGTACACGCTTTGAAAAGAAGAATGGAACAGATCCCGGACGGATTGCATGAGCTTCTAAAAGACATATTAACACGTGGAAACCATGATATGGAGAACACACTGCTCTGCCTGCAATGGTTACTATATACACAACGGCCTCTATCTTCCGAGGAGCTCTATTTCGCTATCTTAGCTGGAATTGAGTCCTCGGCCTTTCTTGCAGAATGGACGTCTGCAAATGTCAACGAAGAAGATATAAACAGATTTATCCTTGATTCTTCAAAGGGTCTTGCCGAACTGACCAAATCCAAAATCCCCACCGTGCAGTTCATTCATGAATCAGTTAGGGATTTTCTCCGGGACGAGGGGTTTGCCAAACTGAACGTGGGAAGTGTATCGCCAGGTCCGAGTCACGAAACTCTCAAGAATTGTTGCTTGAATTACGTGAAAGTTGGCCTCTCTTCTGTGCCGCTACCTGGCACATTGCCACCGGTTAAATCTTCTAAAGCTAAGCGACTCGTACAGAAGACGTCCAAACTATACCCATTTCTTGAATATTCTGTACAGTATGTGTTATACCATGCAAATGCAGCAGCCGAGAATGGGGTTACGCAGATGTGTTTTCTGCAAGACTTCCCACTCAGCAGCTGGATTATGAAGAACAATTTATTTGAGAAGCATGAGATACGCCGCTACACTCCAGCTGCGCAGAGGATGTATATCCTGGCAGAGAAGGACTATGGGATGCTCCTCGAGGCTGAAATCAAGTTGCATCACTATCAGGACGCAAGAACAGAGCGCTATGATTCTCCCCTGGCGGCTGCTATAATGCATAGCTCTAGGGAGGCAGTCAGAACGCTTCTCACTATGGACGCAAATACGGAAGACATATTGAACCAGAGCAATTCAAGCAGTAGACCGATACTTTCAATGGCTTCGCAAAGGAGCGATGCTGAGATGATCAGGATATTACTAGATCATGGTGCTATTGTCGACCAGGAAGGCGCAACTGGAAGAACGTCGCTCTCCTACGCAGCAACGTCCGGAAATGAAGCAATAGTAAAACTACTGCTTGACAGTGGTGCTAATGTGGACTCAAAATGCCGTAATGGTCGCACACCGCTTTCCTATGCTGCCAAGTCTGGACATGAAGGTGTAGTAACGTTACTGCTTGACAGGGGTGCTGATATAAACTCGAAATGTTCTTATGGTCGCACACCACTCTCTTATTCTGCAGACTCCTGGCGCAACGAAGCCCTAGCAGTACTGCTTGATCGGGGTGCTGACCTGGAGTCAAGGGACATTAATAACTGCACAGCACTCTACTGGGCCATACAGTTTAGTCAATATGATGTAGTAGAACAACTGCTTAACCAAGGAGCCGAGGTGGAGTCGAGAGGCCATCATGGTTCCACCCCACTCTGTCGAGCAGTTCGACTTCAGCATCCGTGGGCGGCCAGATCACTGCTTGAAAAAGGTGCTAATCTAGAATCAAGAGATGACGATGGTCGTGCGGCACTTTCTTATGCGGTTGAGTACGGACGTAAGGCGACAGTAATACTACTTCTCGACAGCGGTGCTGATGTAAACTCAAGAGACAATTCTGGTCGCACGCCACTCTCCTACGCAGCAGAGCGTTTGTGTGGCCTGGGGGCAGTGGCAATAGTCGAACTACTGCTTTGGCAGGGTGCCGATTTACGGTCAAGAGACAACGATGGTAACACTCCGCTTGACCATGCAACACGCAGAGGGATCCACGATGTCGTTATGGTTCTGGAGAAATGGCAGTGGAGAAGACATACCGCGAAATATTAAGACTGACAGAATATCGGACTTGATCTTATTCACACCCAAGTGGGTTGTCGATGCGGAAAAGACAGCCGGCAATTGACCCGAAGCAGCGTTTTATCCAGCTGAGGGGAAAGTATACCAAGCACTACTCAAACAAGAGGTCATATTCGCACCAGTGACCTGCTCTAACCTCCAGTACTAAGATACTGAAAGGTAGGCAAAGACAAGGCCGAAGCCCCTATTTGGGATTCGGTTTCCCCGAAACCCCACAAGCTTACTACGCCTCTAATCGATAACAGGAATTGATCTGCTCAAAATGCCGTCCACTCCGCAAGCGAAGAACCAACTCCGCTACCGTTGTTTCAGACTGATGAAGAACTCACAAACTATGATCAAGCTCTGCCCACCACTTTCGGCAAAATTCCCGTCCAGAGGATTGTATTGCCAGTCTTTTCTTTCCTAGTTAGGATCTATCTAATATATTTGAGCCCATCTTCGCTGGCGTGCTGCTTGAAGATCGTCGACCAATGTGTACACTAGACCCAGCAGGATATCATAACTAATCGTACGATAGCGCCACTGCGGGATAGCAGACATGGGGTGATGGAGATTCAAATATGTAAATGACAGACGTCTTCCTCTGGCCTTGTCTCCTCTATGGCCAGACAGTTGTATACTTCCTTCATAATGCAAGTGAAACTGTTCTACAATTTGGCCTTCTGGGCACCAACTCTTGTGTCAGCTCAGCTGTCTGGGTCTGTCGGGCCTCTCGTGGACTTCAAGACCAAAGCAAAGAATAAAACCTGTGACATCACCGACTATGGCGCCGTTGCAGACGGCAAAACTGACGTTGGCCCGGCCATCCTAGACGCCTGGGGTAACTGCTCAACTGGAGGTCTCATTTACGTGCCCCCAGGTAACTATTCGCTTGCAACGGATTTGGAACTCAAGCACGGTCAATCCACTGCCTTCCAGCTAGACGGTGTATTGGCGCGCGGTCATGAAGGCTCCTACCAACTGATCCTGGTGCGCGACTGCCATGACTGCGAGTTTTTCAGTGGCAATTCCCAAGGCGCGGTCCAAGGATACGGGTATGAATACCTTCAAGACGGGAATTACAATGAACGACTCTTTCGCTTCCAGGATGTCAGTGACTTCTCGATCCATGGCTTTGCTGCGATCGATTCCCCTGCGTATTACTTCGTCTTCGACACCGTTTCCAATGGGGAGATCTACAATCTTCTTGTGCGGGGAATCGCTGATCTAGGTATGACGGACGCATTCGATATATGGGGCGAGAACGTATGGGTGCATGATATCGAGGTTACTAATGGCGATGAGTGTGTGACGGTTAAGTCTCCGGCCTCGGACTTCCTAATTGAGAACATCTACTGCAATCTGAGCGGGGGAACTGCCATTGGGTCTCTGGGCACTGGCACCAATATCTCCAACATCCACTACCGAAACCTTTACATGAACCAGGCGGACGCCTGCTATTTGAAGACCCACAATGGTGATGGAATAGTCAAGAATATCGTCTGGGAGAATGTCATCGTGCACGGAGGCCCTTATCCACTCGCTGTGAATGAAGCATGGGGTAAAGATGTGGGCTCTACAGGTGTCCAGGTCCAGAATCTGACTTTCCGCGTAAGTGAATGTGAATCATAAGTTCCAACCACGGTGCTGATCATTCCCTTAGAACTGGTACGGCGAAAACGTCGCTAACAGTCGGCCGGCAATCCGAATCGAGTGTGACGAGGACGTCCCCTGCAACGATATCACCCTTGACAATGTAAATTTGTGGACAGAGGACGGAGACTACGTGGAATGGTCCTGTGCCAATGCGTACGGCTCGGGTGCTTGTCTACAAGAAGCGAAAGACACCGATGACCTAGCAACTTATACTACGGCTGTTACTGTGACTGCGACGCCGTACGTCCAACCCTAACCACCCAATACTTTAGAGCCCTACTGACATGGATACCCTCAGGTCTTACTCCGCTACACGTATGCCCGGTGATTTTACGACGAATCCTCCGTCTACCGCCCCCTTTACCATTCCACCCATGCCCACAAGTTTTTTTCCTGGGGCAACTCCCATTTCGACTCTGTTGAGTTTGAGCGGTGCAGGCGGTCTCTGAGTGATACAGTGCTGGTTTCCTCAACATACGTGGTAATGATAGCAGTCGATATGGACAGATTTGAACTACTGACTTGTTCGATTAGTATAGTATAATGTTGACATTTAATCTATATTCAAAAACCTATTGAATTCACTTCTGCCCCTCTTTCTATCCTCGTTACTTTTTCTACAACATCCTCCATCCATTGGAAACCTCGTGTCCATCCAATCTATCACCCACATACTACCCGAATCCCAAAGTCACACAACCAACTCAAGCCAACCCTTAATTCCCCTACAACCAAAAATACCCCGTCCCTTCATACTCCCCCATACCCTCCCCAACTACAACTCTCCTCCACACACCACCCCAAAACCTACCCAAACCCCCCAAAATGACCCACCCCTACGACCCCCCAATCCAATCCCTAACAGCCTACCTCTACAACCACACCATAACCAACCCAACAGTCTACGCCTCAGCGCGCACAGCCCTACTCGATGCACTAGGCTGTGCCATCGAAACAGCCTCGAAAAGCACCGAGGCGCAGAAGCTCCTCGGTCCGCGCGTCCCAGGCACGATCGTTCCTAATGGGTTCAGGGTCCCGGGCACGGGGTACCAGTTGGATCCGGTGAAGGGGGCGTTCGATTTGGGTGTTCTTATTAGGTATTTGGATCATAATGATGCCCTTTGGGGGAGGGAGTGGGGACATCCTTCTGGTATTTCTTTTCTTTCTATTCTTCTTTTTTCTTTGATATTTTGTGCGGAGGGGTATGTGTTGGTTTTTGGTTGGTGATGATGATGATGGTGGTAATGATGGATCCCGGACAGATAATCTAGCATCCATACTCTCCGTAACAGACTGGCTCTGTCGAACCAACGAACCAACCCACAATGGCCCCCCAATGACAATACACACCCTCCTCACGGCCCTCATAAAAGCCTACGAAATCCAAGGCATCTACGCACAAAGCAACGCCTTTAACACCCACGGCACTGACCACGTCATCCTAGTCAAGCTCGCCTCC
This sequence comes from Aspergillus sojae, assembly GCA_008274985.1. Taxonomy (NCBI): domain Eukaryota; kingdom Fungi; phylum Ascomycota; class Eurotiomycetes; order Eurotiales; family Aspergillaceae; genus Aspergillus; species Aspergillus sojae. The sequence goes on along the minus strand of CP035528.1, from coordinate 4,681,166 downwards.
GCAGCTGTCGTCTCCTGGCTCCTCGGCCTAACCGAGTCCCAAACAATGGCTACCATCTCGCACGTCTGGATGGATGGCCATCCGAGCCGGGTCTACCGCGGCGCGGAGAACACAATACCCCGGAAAGGATGGGCGGCGGGGGATGCAAGCATGCGGGCGGTGCATTTGGCGTTGCTGGTTAGGGCTGGGCAAGTTGGTGTTCCTTCAGTGTTGAGTGCGGTGCCGTGGGGGTTTTATCAGCGGGATTTTGGGGGAAAAGGGTTTGAGTTCATCCAGGGGTTTGGGAATTGGGCGGTGAGAAATGTTTTGTATAAGGTCATGCCAGTTGAGGGGCATGGGATTGCGGCTGTTGAGGCGATTTTGGTTCAGCGGGGACGGCTTTTGGAGATGGGGTTTGGTGTGCGTGATGTGGAAAGGATCGAGATAAGGACGACTAGGGCGGCGGATCTTATTATTAATAAACGGGGGCCGTTGGGGAATCCGGCGGAGAGGGATCATTGTATGCAGTTTGTTGTTGCTTTGGCGTTGTTGAAAGGGGGTGTGCCTGAGGTGGGGGATTATCAGGATGAGAGTTGCTGGGTCAAGAGTCAGGCATTGGAGAGCTTGCGAGAGAGAGTTGTTGTTGTGCCGGATGATCGGTTGACAGCTAACTATCTCGATCTGGAGAAGAAGAGTATTGGGTCGGGGTTGAAGGTGTGTTTATGTGATGGTACTGTCCTCCCGGAGGTACTGGTGGAGTATCCAATTGGTCATGTCAGGAATCCTAAGACTTCTGCTGCTGTGCGAGACAAGTTTGTGAGGAACATGCGTTTGGTGTTCTCGGATGCACACATCGCTCAAGTTCTGGCTGCTGTTGAGGATGATGAGATGAGTATTTCGGAGTTTGTCAATTTGTTCTGGCTCCAAGGGTCGTCACGCCCCAGGCTTTAGACATGATGTAGGTTCTGACAGTTGAAGAGTGTAAATGATATGTTTCAAATGTAAAAAAAAAAGGTTCCAATCTATCTCAGATAACCGGTATCTGCAGCGTGATCTATTGTGTATGTAAGTTACCGGTACATATCTAGTTTTGTCCATGGGCATTGGCAAGGCTACAATATCATATCGTCCATCAACCGACCTTACCAACTCCTTGCAGAGTCAGATAAACGTCAGTCCCCCACCCCCACAGGCTCTGTACGGCGATACTGCCACCAAAGTATTCAGCATATGCCCTACTCAGTGGCAATCCGTATCCGAGTCCTGCGATGCTACTCAAATGACCACTGCTGGAGGACATGGCATTCAGGGCATCCATATTCCCATTCTCCGATCCCTGCAAGTCGAGATCGGAGAAAGTGGTGAAACTGTAGGACCAGATATTGGGCAGAATCTCGGGAGGAATTCCACCACCCCGATCGCGGATTCTTATCGTAATGCTTTGCGTGGAGGGAGATGAGAACTTGATTGATTCGTTCGCATCTGCGGTTCCTACGACACTATCCATTTCGAATCCCACATCCGAGTTGGGATGGCTGGGATATGTTCCCGCCGACACCGAGCACGGCCCTCGCACATGGTTTCTCGGAACGTCAGGCGCAGCGGCGATTGTCACCTCAATAGGTTCGCGTTCATTGCCCGCTTCAACCACGGCTCTGAATGCGTTCTTCAACAGTTCTGTGAGTATGTATTCAACATGGACAGGAACGTGCGCAAAGGTAGCATCCGGTTGCCCCCCGATCGTGAGTCGTGGGCGAACCCCATATTTCAGTTCGCAAATCTCTCCAACGAAGTCCTCACAGAGCTTGACAATGCGTGCTGGTTGTAGGGCAGTATCAATGACACCAATATAATTCGATGGGGATGTATTCTTCGGTAATTTACCACCATCACTAATCGGTTGTGAGGCAAAATGGAGCGCCAAGTGTTGCTCAGCTATCAGCCGAGTGCCGATTCGCGCCCGCAGGTGGGTATCTAGGAACCGAGTCACCTCCGTCGGATCGATATATCGGCGACACTCTAGAAATCCACGCGCAAGGATGGGAATTGTATTTGTATGGGTGTGGACTAGATCCGCCAAGACCTCTGCAAAGTGTTTCTCTTCCTCGAGTGTGGTGATTTGCCGTTGCTGGTAAGGGAGAAGTGTGGACAAAGAGTGAAGGTAGTTATTGTAGATCTTCGAAACATGCGGGTTCGAGACAATGATGAAAGGGAGGTTCCGTAGAGCTTCGATTCGAGATGCTAGTCGGGCAGGAAGGAGGGAAAGCGTAAAATTCGCCGATGCCAGGAGAGCATCCTTCGATAGCGGCGGACGACCGTGTCTAGAGAGACCGCAATCAGTATATCCTGCGAATATAAATTAAGACAACCATATCCCCCACACCAAACATACTTTAGCAAATCTGCGAGAGTCAATGGCCGACGACGGCTAGCCGCAAGACGTGTGACTTCATCATTTGCCCCGTAGGCAAACGGGTGCTGAGTCGATGTCGCAACTTGGGGAGGCGGTGACACGGAGAATTGACGTGCTTTCTGGATATTATGGCTTAGACAAATCCTGTGTCGGACGTTGCAGCTCGCTTTTCGTGCGAGGGCATTGGTTAAGGCCATCCTTAGCAATAGCCATTCTGTGACTAGCTCAGCATTAATTCATGTCATGTATCAGTGACTTTCGTCATCATACCACTCAAAAGGGCAATCCTCACGTGGAGTGACGCTAATACAATTCGGGAAAGGTTGGTTAAGTGCAGTGGAGAATGCTTAGTCAAATGTATAGGTTAACTAACTAGGTTATCTAGAAACAAGAAAAACATTCTGCGTCCTATCTGCATCCCTCCATTGCTCGAAGAACCTTTAAAGGTATATACGGTAATCAGAAGGGATAAAAAGAGTGATGATTCAAGAACCCACAGGAAAATAGGGAACGAGTGGAAAGTACAGCCCCTACTTTACATCACCGAGGCTGGGTCAGAACGCGTATGAGCCAGTCCCTAACATGACACGCTTATCGCGGCTCATTGAGCTTACAGCTTATCGTATGTATGTACACATCCTTGGCTTACCTTGGTTGGTCGCTTTTCGGTATGGTGAGGTCATTTATCTCTTGGGTATATCTTTAATGCCTGGTCGGTAGTCAAAAACATGGCACGCTGGGTTAGGAACAAAGAACAGTCGTTACGAGTTGAACTGAAAATTTGATATGATTTTAAGTCATAATTGAACAAGAGAACAGTCCCAGATGAGTCCAGCTTTCCGCACAGCAGTCCCGGTACTCATGAGGAACATTTTCTTGAAACGCTAGACTAGAATATTCGTAATTCGTACAGCCACCATTGAACCGCAACTTCCCTGGTCAGCATCGATGCTTAGTTATGAGGCCAGTTTCTGCTGTTTGTTGCAAGAAGTGACTACATCGCCATTTACCCCAGGATCGATGCGTATTCCTATCACTAGATTTTTACTTCTTGATCCTGTTCGACGTGGATATGTTCACTCGACTCAAGAATACCGACATGGTTCTCGGGGTACTCGACACTAGTGACCGTCAGTTCTGCTGGCTGTTGATGTTGTGAAGAGGCGTCAGGATGGATGGCTGCCTTACGTGAAACCCTTGATAAGGGTGTACTCATGTTTGATGGTTCCGCCATCTTTTCTGGCCTTCTCCTTGGCTCTTGTAGCGAGGGTGCGATGTCAGCAGCTGTTTATTCTAGAAATTAAACTATAGGGTGACTCACTTCTCCAACTCTTCAGGGGAAGAGTCTTTCGTCTTGAGTGTGACCTAAAGAGATAAACAAATGAGCATCAAGAAACTCTAAGACGGCAAGATAGGTGTAACGAACGTTGTAGAGAGGCATGTTTACGTGTGTAAATTGCAAGGTGGAGCGAATGTTTCAATGGGGTGTTCGAAGTGGACAGGTAAGGTGGTGTGCTTAAGAGGTTGACAGTTGGAGGGTAGTAAGAGAAACAAGCCGTGGACAGGGTGGGACACCGGGAGACTTTATACCACCTTGCGGGGGTTTGAGTCAATATCACCACTGATAAGGGGAGAAATGTGTAGCGCGGAAGTACAAGCTGTTGCCTCAGCCCGCAGGCTTCTCAGTTCCTTGGAATCGCGCCATCCCCCTCGTGACAAGGTTTCCTACTCCGTCATTTCCGTAGTATTTATTGTTTCATGTCTATTTTAACTTCACAGTGTCGTCAGAACTCTACATCATTTACACCTGCAGACCTATCTATTTCATATCTCTTGTGGCTTTGGATCGCCTGTGGCAGTGTCTTTGTACAACAGACGCCTCCTCAGTGACATGCATGACGGATAGTGGGGTAACACAGCGGACTACTATGACGATGACGATGAACTGGGCGGGGCGTGTCACGTGGTCGATATTCCGTCCACTTCCCTACGCCTCACCGCTTCAGGTACCGCCCCAGTCATGAAGTATTCTGCCCTCAAGCAATCAGGATGCTTTGAAGCTACGTCATCAGCGCATTTTGTAGGCAACGAGGCTGTGCAGTTCTGTAAGCCTTATGCGACTATTTGGGATTGTTGCAGAGTTTACTATGCCAGTTTGAATTGAAGATGCATACGTTACATTCCTGGTGTCACTTTTGTTGCCAACAAGTAGCATAACTCCACTACTTTGAACACTAACTATATGTCTTTGAGAAAGCCAACTTCAATAACCTTCTCCGTTGCTAACCCAAGAGATGCTATTTTTGCCCTCGTATTCTCACGGATCCATAAAAAGATCCATAACACTATTCTTCGAAAGTAATTCTTACTCTTCTTGATTCTCATTTGCTCCTTACCGGTGATATAAATCACCCCATGGCTGTACGCATCTTCGAGCTTGGTCAATGAAGTGTCATATCGTCCTCCGTCCACCGTGGAAGACTCCCCGGCTGCAGATGTTGCAGACCGCTGTACCGAGCTAGTATGACTCTTGTTTGTGATAGTGTCAGGTGTGCATGTAGATGGATCAGCTTGATCACATGCTCTTGTAATCAAGTACCTGCGGACCTGCTGAGTGATGGTATTCGCCAAATCAGGCGTGATGATCTCGTCATTGTATCCATAGCGAACAACAAGACGGTAGCAGTTGGGGATCGCAAGTCTGGAAACCGTATAGCGATCTTCCGCTGGTACCGACGGTGTCTCGATCGGGCGTAGATGAAAGAATATTATCACAGCAGGCATGGTGGTAAGCTTGAGAATGAACTGACTAAACACGATTGGGGTGGTCTCCCCGGCTTTGTCAAAAAAGATCCCGAGACCCTTTGTTATACTCAATGGAGTACTTCCATAGCGATCGGTAAGACGTATTTGGCCATCCGGATCTTTGAAGACGAAGTGTGAGGTGGGAAAGCGATCTTCGGCCTCGGCAAACCATTGCTGTTCTTTCCCAAATCTCCATATTAAAAACAGAATGGCCAACACCGTAGCAAGCGCGATGGTAAACCAGGCGCCAGTGGGGACTTTCATGAGAGAGGAAGATAGATATGCACCGTCCAGACAAGCAACTATGAGCCAGGGGAATAACACGATGAAGGGGCTAATACGCCAGACAAACATAGCTGCTAACGAGACCATGCATGTATCGAAGAATGTGACGAACATAACGCAGACACCATATGCGTTACCCAGAGACGTAGTCTGCAGCTAGTCAGCATTGGCATTTGACTACGGAAATCAAGACGTACATTGTTGTAGATGGAAGCTATAAGTATTGTTCCAACCATAAGGAGCCAATTCGCTATCGGAATGTAAAGCTGGCCATGAAAGATGTCGGAGGTATGGATTACTTTAATCTGTGGAAAGTATGACAGTTTCATCACTTGCGTCAGGAGCTAATGAGGCGCTTAGCAATATGTATTTAAAAAGCCGATTGTCGTCTTACCTGAAAGGTTGCCGTTATAATGGCCTGAGAGGCAACAATGGCAGCTAGAATCGCAATGACTAACGCAGGATAGACCGTGCCTGGTGGTGCGGCATTAAAGAATGGATTCGAATATGCTTCCGGATGCACATTAATATAGGCTGCTTGTCCGATATAGGCTAAGAGTAAGCATGGAAAGGCGTAACCTAGCCAGCTGATCTGTATAGCTCTTCTGCTGAAGGCTCCAATATCTGCGAAGAGAGCCTCAACTCCAGTGAAAGCTAGTAACGTCCCGCTAAGCATCCTCCAACCCTCCTCGCCATGCCGGGCCAGGAAACTGAAGGCGTACCCAGGGTTGAATGCTATGAAGACACCAGCGTCATACTTGGCAAGGTTGTATATACCGAAAGCTGCGTTGAAGCCGAGCCATATGATGACAATGGGTGCAAAAGCAAATGTAAGCTTGGTTATACCAAGCGGTTGAATTAGGAATAGGACGACTAGGATAGCATCGGTGACACCTATAATGGTGCCTTTCGAAATATTGGGCGATACTACTTCAATTCCTTGGACGGCTCCTAGTACTGATTGAGCCGGTGTAAGGAGGCCATCTGCAAGGACCATGGTAACCGCCAATACTCCCATGACTTTGAGAAGGCGTTTTGCAACACTGCTTGACTCGAGTCGATGACGTACATGCCTGCTTGTTCGTTCGAGTTCATCCGTTAAGTGTCTTTTCATTTGGACAAGGGAGGCCTCTCTTGGATCACGGTTGGTAATGTTCATCTAGGGACGCGAAGGTCAGCTTCTACAACCAGGAGTGCAACTATAGGGGGTCTTACATAACGACTCAGCAAGGAATATGTGCTGAACGTGCCTCCTTCGCCATCATTATCTGCTCGAAGGATAACCAAGACATACTTGACCGTCACCATCATGAACAGACTCCAGATAATTATGGAGAGCACCCCGATGAGATCTTGACGGGAGGGTGCCTCACTGAATGTTGACGAGTAAACATAGAGTGGACTGGTCCCAATATCACCGTATATAACACCGATTGATTGATAGGCGAGCCAGAGAAGCATCCTTCCTCCGAAGACCTGTTGATACTTAGTACGGTAATCAACTCCGTCCGTGTGTCTCGTACCTGGGGTTGTTTGTAATCTCCTGGCTTGCGTAGTCCGGGATCCTCATCGGCTTCACCCAGTGTGCTTACCGCACTCTGGAGTCTATCCAGAGGGCTGTTCCAAGGCCGGACAATATAAATGTCATCATGTGATTTCTGTACATCGCTTTCCGGGCTCTTCTGTGCTATAGCGCCTTTCTCAAAATCCCGGTTCTCCTCCATCCCAGTGCAGGGAGCAGCTATTTGCTACACAGAACGAGATTAGTGGCTTTATTGATATCTAAAGTGGTCGGCAGTGAAACTATGTTAACAAGCACATGTTCTTGTCAAAGAGGTGGGGAGGGAGTATTGTCAGGACTCAGGAGAGAATATAGCAGTGGCTGACATACATCTATTCTTTTTTCACGGGGACACTAGATATTCTTCACGAAGATTCCAGTTACTCTAGTTTAACAGTCTTGCCAGAGATAGATGATTGAATCTGCTAGCAGAAAATCACAGCTTTCGTCACTTAAGAGCGCCATGGACCAACATAGCCTTATATAGAAATGGAGGCGACATCTTTATCTCTGGTATCTCACTACAAGCTAGACCTAGGCTGACACTCGCTCGTATAATGACGATAAGGTAATTGCACCGCAGGGATCTTCGTTCTACATGGATTGATGTTCTGGCCAACGGGTGACGCTCGTGGAGGAATAGCCCGTTTGCGGGATTTATCACCACCAATAGCCAAATCACCCTCCGTGGTAATTTCCGCCTCAAAAGCCACAATGCTTGAGTTATTCAATTAGATTTGCTAAGTCTATCTAAACCTGCAAGATAATGAAATGACGCATGTGGGATGTCAACAGCCACGTGCTGGACCTGGGCCAGAACACAGTGCTCTCAATGTGCATCAGGTTCTGTTAGATTCTGGCCAACATGGTATCAGGTGCAAGTACTTGGGTCACCCTTATCACGAAGGTTTCACCAATTACATAAAGAGTTTCTTTAGTCTACTAATAGACAGAGTTCCCTCTATACCAAAGCCAACGCGCGTTCAATAACAGCATATTTGGGTGTCACAACGAGTCAGATCGCCGTTGCAACTACAACCCCACGTAGCCTGATCCATCATTTTCACGCTGTGGCATCGTCAACCCATGCATTCCTCTATACCTAGGAGATTCGGGCTCCTTCCAATTCTCCAGGACCTTGGGGTCATTCAACTTGTACACTTCTACCCCAAGCGGACGGGTAGTGGCTCCCATGTTCTCGCCCTTTTCCTCCCAACCCCAGTTGGACAAATCACCTAAGCACGGCGGTTAGCATAATGCGATTCACTGATCCGCTAAAATGACAAGAGATACATACCACCAGGACAAGCTGAGAGTGCACACAAAACATCAACCTCGGCGAAGAACTCGAAATACTCTCCTGGCCTCGCCGGGGAAGTTTCCATGAAGTATTTCCCTTCTTCATCCAGCCCAGTTACCTGAAACACATTTAAAACGTCGTGCACATCAAGCTCTGTCAGTCCATATGGGAGTACAGAGCGGGTAAGATTCGAATGGCAATGGAAGTCGAATGACTCGCCACCCATCAGCAGATTCACATAGGGATCGCATCGGGTACCCAGAAGGTCATGAACTCGTCCTCCCCATTGCGTCGTTCCGAAGCCCTTTGTCCGCTTACCCTCTGCATCGAGCACTTCATGGAGCTGTCCGCCGCCAAGTGAATCACCCGTGATGGTAACAAGCGGCCGGAGATATGGAAGGTTAGACCAAAGACGGTCTCCAACGGATACATGAGAGGCATGAATTTGACGGGTGCGCGCTGCCCACAGTCGCTCTCGGGGGTTGTTTGCATTCCATATGTTCAGATCACCCACTTGGGGGCCCTTTGGAGTAGTCAGACGGCAGACATGTCCAGCTGGTACGACCCATGCTTGTCCAGAGCATGGACGGATGGTGAAAGATGTTTCTAGGGTTCTCTGAGAGGCCTCTGAGGCGGTGTTCGAGATGGCTCTGTAGATTTCAGAAGAAGCATGGACTGTTGACTCTGGAGGAGCAGTATATGCTGGTGGAGGACGACGGTCGACAACCATTGCTGCGTTCTTGATCGTAAGTGTTTGTGGAGAGATACAAAGATTGACGAGGGAGAATCAAATAAGAGCTGAGGGGTGGCGCAATCCTTTTATTATTGACCCCGTCTCGGCGACACTCCGACAAGTCTGGTAGCTTATCAAATACCCCGCTAACTCATCTTCAACCATTGCCCCAATTGTGACGGTCCGGTTGCCGGCCCGAAATCTTGATGGTTCGGAAGTTGTCCCCGCTCTAAGACATCAACTAACGCGGCTTGAGTATGACGTGCTGATCATCAGTATAGATTTCGGTTCTTCTACTAATGAGTATTTGCCAGCCGCTACTGCAAAATTGCTTGAGGGGGTTAATCGACGTTGTCTTTCATGGTGTGGTTCAAGGCTTCGTTGGAAATACGGGAAAGGTACTTTCGCCGCTCGTATCAAATCATGATAAGGGTTTCCCTGGTACCTTTTTTTCTCCCCTCTTCGCCACGTTGAAGTCAAGATGTTTCGACCAATGAACAATGTGAAAAGGAAAATCCAAATAGTCTAGATGGTCGAACGGGCAGCCTCAACTGAAGACCGGGGTGAAGATGAAAAGTGCGATGTTCATTTATACTTCACGTAAATTAGCCGTGTTACCGTGCAGCCTAGTTGCATGGATCGTCAGTCTTAAGTCCTTATCACATTATCAGTTTGGACTCGTCACTTTTGTGCAGCACAGTTACAGCAGTTGTTGGTCTCATTTAGATTACCGGATAAATCAGTTCTAGCACCTACCAACTTTATTCACCAACTACCAGCTAGCCTGCTTCTTTTATGAATTCCTTTGTACTGGGACGTATGCATATGCAAGCCCTGATTATTAACAATTATTTTTTTGAGTATGTTTTAGGACAACAACCACAATATTCGTACCTTAAAATTGAATAGTAGACACTTTTACAGCCGGGTTAGTTGATTAATGCACTGTATTTGAAGGGGTATCACTAGGCCTCGTTGACCACATTTTTGGGGGAAACAACGCTGGATCCACTCGTTAGTCCCCTTGTCACTCCATTAGAATGATGTGTCGACTATGTAAATAAGCTACACGCCAACTTCTAACTTCTAAGTTAAAGTGTATAGATCTCCCAACGTTAACCCGGTTCAGGCTGTGAAGACAACCCCACATAAGGCTGGGGCTGGTAGACTGTCTTTGTTAGAGCACAAGCGACAGGCATGCTGGAAATTGTTCCTCATAGAAACACCTGTTTTGATATTCTGGGGACACCGTAGCCGTAACCTGGCTGGTCTTTTAGAGTAGGGGTCTGGAAGAATTCACGGTCTATAATCTAACAACTACGCTGTTCTTTGTGAAGAACAAGAGGAAATACAGGTTCCAATTCAGGCATTGAGTTGATATTCAATTGTATAAATTCAAGGGAGCAAATGCAATATATATCTTTAAGTTATGAAATAATCTTAGTTCCACTTTCTCAATGATCAGTAACTCAGGCAGGAAATCTATCATTCAGTTACATTAGAGTTCTTTGGAGCATCTACAATACTTCGCAGCGCTGCTGTCCACACATACGCCTGCCTATACCACGATAAATCGGGTGACTTATCAGCATTTTGGCGCTTAGCAAGCGAGTCGATCGGGAGTTGATCTGGTCTTATGCCCACAAAATACCCAACGAACAACTCGGAGTACTTGAATTTGATCATAGTAAGCCTCTAATTATATTCAAGTTCTGGTCACCCAGTATTTGGTCTCGGCATCTATATCATGATGTTCATTGCTACTAAGAGTGTGTTATATTTCTACACAGTAAAGATAATTTGTTAGTAGAATGGCCCTTGAATACTTCAAGCAGCTGTCTTCAACGTCCCCCTCTTTCTTATGGTTCTTATCTATCGGACCGACAAGGTGGGCCCTTCATTTACCCCGGCCCGGAGAGCACGTGCACATAAGAGAACACAATTCTTATCAGAAACTTAGTACATACCTCAGGCAGTAAGGTGTCGACAATAAGAAACTTTTAGTTTCCTAGCGGGAAGATGTCGGCGCTTGCAAAAATCCGTCCCGAAAAAAGAAAATGGAGATAATAATTTTGGACCAAGCTACCTAAAGCTGCTCACGGATTGCTCGACTCTGCTACGAGTTCTGTCGTCCAAAGGGAAAAAGTTTTTTTTCCTCAGAGGTCGCTGATCTTGTTTCTCGACAATGGATAACCAGTCGAACAGGGTCCATCGGCCCTCGAAGGAGAAAAAGAAGCATGATGGTATGTACTCTGTATAGGATTTGATTGCGATAATTCATGCATTTTGGTTTCCCTCCGGTGGTATACATTTACTGATGCTAAGATCGCGATTATAGGCCCTAATCCGAAAGCCTTCGCATTCTCGAATCCTGGAAAGGGAAATAAAGCTGGCGCGCGGTCGCATGATGTATGAGCTAAATGACAATTCTCGACGGTTTCAGGAACTAACGACCACTCGATGTAGATTAAAGAAAAGAGACTTCATGTGCCGCTGGTGGATCGTGTGCCTGAGGAGGCACCTCCACTTGTCGTTGCAATTGTTGGACCGCCGGGTGTAAGTTTTCTACATGGATATACAGAGGATCAAAAAGTGCCTGACAACTTGGGGTTCGATTAGGTTGGGAAAACGACTCTCGTTAAATCCTTGATCCGTCGCTACACGAAACAGACCCTCAGCACCCCCAAAGGACCCTTGACTGTGGTGACATCCAAACGGCGCCGGCTCACTTTCCTCGAATGTCCCTCCGACTCCCTTGCCAGTATGATCGATGTCGCGAAAATCGCCGATATTGTGCTTCTGATGATTGACGGCAACTATGGATTCGAGATGGAGACTATGGAGTTCCTGAACGTCTTGTCTTCCAGTGGTATGCCAGGAAATGTGTTCGGCATCTTAACCCACCTGGACCTTTTCAAGAAACAGAGCACCCTTCGAATGGCGAAGAAGCGCTTGAAGCATCGCTTTTGGAGCGAGCTTTACAATGGTGCTAAGCTCTTCTACCTTTCTGGTGTCGTCAATGGCCGGTATCCCGATCGCGAAATACACAACCTGTCCCGTTTCCTGTCGGTCATGAAGAACCCTAGGCCGTTAGTGTGGCGCAATTCACACCCTTATGCGCTTGCAGATCGCTTTCTGGATATTACGCCGCCCACCCAGATCGAAGAGAATCCGAAGTGTGACCGGACAGTAGCTCTCTATGGTTATCTACGAGGTACAAACTTTTCAGCTCAGGGAGCGCGAGTGCATGTACCCGGAGTGGGTGATTTAACTGTCTCCGGCATTGAGTCACTACCAGACCCATGCCCTACGCCCTTCATGGATCAACAAATGGCGAAAGCCTCAGGCAAGGCAAGCAAACGCAGGCTAGGGGAGAAGCAAAAGTTACTCTTCGCCCCTATGTCTGACGTTGGCGGTGTGTTGGTCGATAAAGATGCTGTGTATATCGACGTCAAGACATCCAATTTCAACAAAGGAGAAGACGAGTCTGAGGATGAGGATCGTGGCTTGGGTGAACAGCTCGTTGTTGGACTTCAGGGTGAACGCAAACTCCTTGGTGAAGCTGATGGAGGTGTCCGTCTGTTCCGAGGCGGCGAGGCCATAGAGAAGGCGGACGATGAGGAAGAGGGCGCAGGAAGGAAACACAGAAGACATGCGAGATTCATGGATGGAGAAGGAGGTCATGCAGAGGAAGATGAAGGTTTCGAGAGCGCTGAGGATGATGATGAGGATGAGCTGGAAGGCGACAGTGATGACGAAAACATCGACGTGTCCGCACCTGCCGACTTCGAAGCAAGCTTTAGGGAGAAACAGGAGGGCAAAAGCCGCCACGACGAAGGTGACATCGCATTCGCCGACAGTGATTCTGATCTCGGATCCATTTCGTCTGTTGAAGATCAAGTATTGGAAAGTGATGACGAGGAAGATCTTGATGAAGACGATGAAGATGAGGATGAGGATGAGGATGGCGCTATTCGGTGGAAAGAGAGAATGCTCGACAACGCCAAAGCGCTCCATGCCAAAAGACCAAAGTACCGTGTCGCTGACCTGTCTCGCATGATGTACGACGAATCTATCACTCCCCTTGACGTGATTCGGAGATGGTCCGGTAAAGATGAAGACGAGAATGCCGACGAGGAGATCGAAGAAGATGCCGACGATTTCTTCAAGAAGACCAACAACGAAAAGGAAGAGCAATCGGAATATCGTGCCATCCCCGAGTTCGACTATGAGGAGTTAGAGCGGAAATGGCGGGATGAAGAGATGATTGAATCTCTACGGAGTCGATTCGCCACTGCTCGATTGTCCGGCGACGGGGATGACGATGATTCGGATGCCGATGATGCCTTTGACGAAGATGACGAAGGAGACGGAGACTTCGAAGACCTGGAGACTGGCGAGGTGTTTAATGGCATCTCAGATGAGAAGGAGCAAGAAGAGGGCTCAGGCGATGAGGGATCTGTGGATCTCGAAGCAGAGCGCGAACGAAACGCCAAGAAGAAGGAAGAGCTGAGGCTGCGCTTTGAAGAGGAAGACCGTGAGGGTTTCGCCAACTCCAAGGATAACTCACGCCAAGACGGTGGGGGCGATGAAGAGTTCGGTGAAGATGAATGGTACGATGCACAGAAGGCGAAGCTGCAGAAGCAGCTAGACATCAACCGGGCCGAATTTGATACTTTGGACCCAGCCTCAAGAGCTAGAGCTGAAGGTTTCAAGGCCGGAACCTATGCCCGTATCGTTCTGGAAAATGTACCTTGCGAATTTGCGACAAAATTCAATCCTCGCTACCCTGTCATCGTCGGTGGACTGGCACCCACTGAAGACCGATTTGGATACGTGCAGATTCGGATCAAGAGACACCGTTGGCACAAGAAGATTTTGAAGAGTAACGATCCCTTGATCTTCTCTCTCGGATGGCGTCGCTTCCAGACCCTACCAATGTACAGCACATCCGACAACCGCACGCGTAACCGCATGCTTAAATACACGCCAGAACACATGCACTGCTTTGGCACCTTCTATGGGCCACTCGTTGCACCAAACACCGGTTTCTGCTGCGTGCAATCTTTCTCCAACAAGGCTCCAGGTTTCCGAATTGCGGCAACCGGAGTGGTGCTGAGCGTGGATGAACATACGGATATTGTGAAGAAGCTCAAGTTGACCGGTACACCTTACAAAATCTTCAAGAACACCGCCTTCATCAAGGATATGTTCAACTCTTCCCTTGAAATTGCCAAGTTTGAGGGTACCGCGATTCGAACCGTATCTGGTATCCGAGGTCAAGTCAAGCGAGCTTTGAGCAAGCCCGAAGGTTGCTTCCGTGCGACATTTGAAGACAAGATTCTTATGAGTGATATTGTCTTCTTACGCGCGTGGTATCCTATCAAGCCACATCGATTCTACAACCCGGTAACAAACTTGCTTGACCTGGAAGAAAACAGTGCAGGCGATAGTGGGTGGCAGGGAATGCGTCTCACCGGCGAAGTCCGCCGTGAGAAGGGTATCCCAACGCCCCTCCAGAAGGACTCTGCCTATCGTCCCATCGAACGACAAGAGCGCCATTTCAATCCCCTCCGCGTCCCACGGCAGCTGGCTAAAGAACTTCCATTCAAATCCCAGATCACCAAGATGAAATCGCACAAGGACCAGACCTATATGCAAAAGCGGGCTGTTGTCCTTGGAGGCGAGGAGAAGAAGGCACGAGACCTTATGCAAAAGCTGACCACCATGCGGAACGACAAGCAAGCTCGACGCGCAGCGAAGCAGGAAGAGCGGAGACAGGTCTATCGCGCCAAGGTCGCCGACAGTTTGGAGAAGAAGGAAGCCCGGGAGAAACGGGAACGCGACGATTACTGGCGGCGAGAGGGCAAGAAACGAAAGAATACAGACGAAGATGGAGGAGGTAGAGGCAAGAAGCGAAAGTAACCTTGAATGTCTTGGCAATTTTTTATCGTTGCATGTATATTGGATGGCAAAAGTTCGTTTTCTGGGATAATGCCCATATGTATCTATTGATATGCTGCATGGTGGATGGCGTTGAATTATATCTGATGATATATACCAAGGAATAGAATGTGTCTTTTATTCTTCAGGGTTGGGGTCCTTTTTAGTGTCAGGTGTTGATGCGTTGCCTTTCCGCTGTCATGTTGCTTTTCTTCACGTGCGGCTGTTGATACGACACTTAAGTACTACTTGCCGGGCATGCAGGCGGAACATCCCACGTGACCGCGCCGCGGAACGCGTCGACTGGAATAGAGTTGGCCACTCGAAGGTTAAACAAAATACTACTTGACTTGACAGCCCGAAGATCATTCAGCCGGTATGCTCCATGTGCTTCTGGCTTCATCTTCAATCCTCACCCGTGTCTCCTCACTTCAATCGAGCAAGTGTCGGAACTAAGTTACGTGTGGGGACGAAACGTGCTTGTCCGGGTTAGTCGCTACAAGTCACTCCTTGCGTTCAAAGACGGGACTCTAAATAGACATCCCTTGCAGCCAAACGAAGTGCGGAATTTAATCCCAATTGAGGCTATTTGCGCAGCGCGATTGTTCTGTAAACGGTGTATCAGGAATTGGGTTGATAGCTCCGCATTGGACGTTCCCGCGCCAACCCCCTTGACCCGGGCGGAGATTAGATTGTTCGGCGCTTGGAATTGAAGATCACCTCTATGGTTCGAGAACACCAGCCACAGCTAGGCAATTGATCATCTTGATCCAATTGCGAGACCTACCATTTGTGTACATTGCGACAGCTGTATCTCGTCGGTCGTCGTGGACTGAACCCCCAAGGTTCCCAGTCTTCACGGCCGCGTCCTGCGCGATTCGCTGCCCCTCAGTCAGGATGAGCGGATTGCCGCATTTACATGGGTGCCAACACGTGCAACATACGCAGCCTTCTTCGCTGCAGTGTGATACCAATCACCCTACGAACGACCGTTTGGATTCGACCAATTCAGGGCAGCATAGCAATCACGCTTCAGAGCCGCAGCCTTCAATTGTTTCTACGAGTACGGCGATCGAGCCTGCATCAGAATATACACTCCATGTGGCTTCTAGCCAAGCTTCCACTTCGGCCTCGCCAATAGGCGTCGTCTCCCATTCCCAAGAATCATCGAGTGAATGGCATCCGACCACGAGGTCTCGCTCTTCCCCAGATAGATCACAGATACGACCTAGAAATACCCAAATAACCATAGGCGATACGCTAGACAGGAAGCAGGCTGCATCCAAATTTGCCGTTTCCAGTGTGCACAACAATAGTTCCACGGCAGTTCCAGAACCTCCAAGCCCTTCTGGGATAGCTGCGGGCCACAAGAGAACTGCAACTGGCTTTATCAAACCATCGGTGGAGGATCAACCTTGTAGTTCAAGTGGAATCATTTCCGAGAGACGCCGGTCTAAAAGCATTAACTCAGCTGGGCACGGAAAGAGGATTGCAGCGGTAACGAGACTCCGTAGGTCGTCTTTTCTGAACTCTATTGCTGATACCAGCGCAGTTGTCTGTGCACCTTCGCACACGTCTGTCTTACGCTGCGGCTAAGATCGAGGCAAGCCGGCGGTCACAGGGCTCACAGAACAAATTACCGTTGGATTTGCTTCATGGTGACCGTTCATCTTCAACTCCCGCTACCGAGCGGTTCGAACGGATAGGACGGGGAGGTGACATTCAAGGCCTGATGGAGCCTGGTTCTCCTGGCGCGATTACTTCTATGTCTGTGCCAGATACACTACCAAGATCCCATCTCTACTCAATCAACGATCCGATGCGATTATCCCCGACAGCCAGATCTGAAGACTCAGCACCATCTTTGAAGAGTGATCCACGAAAATCGCGCACTCCACTTTCTTCACTACCCAGTTTTGCGAAACTCGCACCACCTGCAGATATCATTCCAAGAAGTGACAGCAGTAGGCGCAGGCGCCCGAACCCAAACGACCCCACTAGTCAGACACAGAACTTCCCTTACCCTCGCCATCGAAGGCATCATTCCCAGCAAAGTATCAGTACAATAAAGCGAAACTCCAGCTCAGAAACCGTGTTGGTTCCTGAGACACCTCTCCGTCCATTGCCTTACAACGGCCTATCTAGTCAGCAAAGCCATTCACAAAACTCGTCCATGGAACAAGATGCGATAGAGACGCTACTCTTCATGTCCAGTCCGGGCCCTTCGGGTTACTGCTCCAATTCACAGCCCTCCCGCAGTCAGCCGAATCATACACATAGCAGCATTACATCTACGCAGACTAAGCACAGCGCACCTGGGAGTCAAGACGCGCACATTATCGTGGACACGGCTCCGCCTCCCCCAGGTTATCGTGACTCAGGTGTGGGATTAGAAGCTCAGGCCGGTGACGAAATCGATCGCCTGTTGGATCAAATGGACAGCGACAGCGAAGATGAGAAAAGTTACCCCTCCGGTCACTCAAACAGCATCAGCACTCGCTCAACACCAAGTGGCGGTTCTCACGGACGTAAACCTCCCTTTCGATCATGACTACTTACACTTTTGACATTGGATTTCTCGATCATCTCAGCGATGTTTCATTAGCCCCCACTGTTTTTGCACGATGGATGCTTAAAGTTGCATGGTGTATAGTGCATTGTTTGGGTGTTTATCGACATCACCATGGCGCATGCATGGATTGGGATTGCCATGTGGCTGCTTGCCTTACGTACAGTATTGGTTTTGGAGGAATTTTGTGGGTTGTTCTTGGCTTCCAAATCAATCATTAGGCAGCGGCGGCAGCGAGGTATGGCAACATAAGCTTTATGAATACAGTGGCTACTGTAAATCTGGGTCTAACTGATAGGTTCGGCAGTAACCCATTCTATCATACTGCAACTGGTGTACATTAAATATCTCCTGTAGCTCAGCCAATAGAGGGGAGTTTGTACAACCAAAACATATTAAAATACCTAACGATACTATCTTCTCAAAGGGCTCAACCGACGGTACCAGTTCAATATAAAAAGGAGATAAATAGAGATATGAAAATAGAAAAGCAAAAGCAAAAATACAGAATAGCTCTCAACACATGATGCCCAAAAAGGTAAAACATCTACTCCCCAGCCCGACAAAGACCCCATTCATCCCACTCTTCACTCCCAACACCTCTTCTCACAACAAACAGACTCTCAGGATCCCATTTCTTTTTGACCTCCAGCAGACGCTGATAATTCTCTCCCCAGAACGAAATCTGAAACTCCGACTCATAAGCATTCGCCTCATTCAAATAAGCGCCCATCTTATCGGTCCCCTCGACAGATCTCAGGATCGGTACTTCCACATCAGTGAGGTTCTTTTTCACGGCCTCCTGCTCTGCCAAAGTGGCATTCGGCTCCCAGCCCCTAGGGATAACGATATGGGTAATTGCTTTCCTCCACGCAGGGTTGAGCGCACTGTCTACCTTTCCTGCGTTGTCTGCTACGGCGCCGCCAGCTACGAGGTGGCCGATCATAGCTGAGCCGGGGTCGACGCGGATTGAGCGCAGCGCGGAGGATAGTTTTCTGGGGCCATTGTTGGATGATAGGAGTTCTCTGGAGAAGAGCCTTGAGCCTAATAAGCTCACGCCACCTGCTTGGTCGGAGTTGCCAGTCAGGATGATCTTGGAAAAGAGGAAGCCGACGCTCGGGATTGGGTAGGAGGCGTACTGGGTGTATACGCCCGTGGTACCGTTCAGTTTCGAGATAAGCGGTGCATACAGACGGTCAACCTGTGCCGTGTCTGTTCGATTAGGGAAGATGAAAACTTGGGTTAATGCTGAGACGCTGCTATTTTCTGTTAATTGGGTATCTGGAGCAATCCAGTAATATCCGGCGCCGTTCGCGTCGTTTATCTTTGGGAGAGATGCGTGAAACGCAGTCACGGCATCCCAGTATTGAGGACTCCCCGCCGAGGTTGTAATGTTGAAGTTCGCTAGGATGAGGGGTACGTCGTCGAATGTGCGGACTGTGACACTCACGACGACTCCGAAGGTACCGCCGCCTCCGCCTCGGAGAGCCCAGAATAGGTCCTTGTTCTGGTACTCGTTTGCTACGACTAGTTCTCCCTGTAGTGGCATGATCGGTATGGGCCTTCTTGGGCAGGGATGCATGGTTGTCACTTACCTTGGCAGTCACAACAGTGAACTCAAGGGCATTATCCGAAGCCATCCCCTTCCATGGTCCCAGGGCAGAATGTCCACCACCTTGAATATATCCCCCTGCAGCACCAACCGTGTGAGAAGTTCCGGCAACAACGGTTCTATTCTTCGCGGCGACAGCAGCGTACAGCTCCTGCAGACTGACCCCAGCGGCTATCGTAACTGCTGGGCCTTCATCATCACCCTGTGGGGCACCAGCAGGGGTGAACTTGTCCACCATCTTAATATCTCTCATCCCATTAGTAAGGATCTGCAGTGACCCTGGAGCAGAACCACGACCCAGGAAATCATGCCCTGAGTTCTTGATCACGAGACGAAGGTTATGTTGCTTTGCGAACTTCACCGTCTCCTGGATATCAAATGCTGATTTGGCGAGTGTCGAATAGAGGGAGATCTGGCCCTGCCCACATGGTGTGTTTCGTGGACTCTCGATGTAGCAAGTCTGATTATGCTCCGGCCAGGACTCCCAGTTTTCCCATTGCACGGCACCGGGCTGCGCCGCTCGCCAGGTCGAGTTAGTCCAGGACGCCGTGACTTCCTTACAGGCTGAACTATTCCAGTCATCTTCATGGCAGACGGCAGCGATAGGCCGTACGGCCACTAGGTTTCCGTTGATAGAACTATTGAGAGAGTTCCACTCTTGTTCAGAGGGCCAGCAGCTCTGGTGCGGTTGGCAGCGACATGATGAAGAATTGCCATTTGCATATGCCAATGGAATAAAAGGTAGTGCCCAAATCAATGACTTCATGGTGCAGGTTCAGACCGGTGATTTGCTGTGTAAAGAGAAGGCAGATTTGAATTGTCTTAGAGAATCCACCTTCATGAAGACGACAGATGCCATATTTATAACTCTGATTAACATCCAGAATAAGGCATAGAGAATCTTGCTTTTGCCCCAACACGACACTCTACGTTGTCAGACACATGGCTATGCCAGTCGTATTCGCTTGCTTAACTCTATGTTCGGGACAGCACATCGGGCCCGGGGCAGTGTTTTCCTAATCCGAGCAGGTCGCTGGACAAGTCAGATCCCGAACCATTGGATCGGGTCTTGATCTACAGCTATCCATAGTTCGTTGAAATCTCGTATATGCAAGGGAAATAGGCATTGGCAGACTTTGACGTCACGGGAAGCTTGTTGGGAAAGCTCGTATTCGGCAAACCTCAGTTTGAGTCCGTGGAGATATCACTAGGGTGGCTGTGGATGATGAGCCTCTGGAACTAATACGATGGTCAGATTTAGTCATAGTTACAGGTATTCAATAGGTTGGAAGGGATATCTCGTTGACCGCATGGGTAGGATTAAAGTTGTACAACTACGCCTTTTCCGCGATGGTATCGCCAATGCTAATCTCAGATCCAAACTTCTTATTAATTTCTTTTTTATATCAAAATCTCAGAATCAGTTCTTCATCAATAAGAGACTATGGTTTATGTCCAAGGTTGGTGTGGGGAAGTCTGTACTCTATATATATGTAACGAGAACAACACCCTGGCTTACAATTTAGTTGACCACTAATGTTTCAACTGAGAAAGTCTCCTACAAGACAGACGCAGCTGATTAGTATGTGTATAAAAGCGTCTATAACAGTATCGGAGTCATGATCTTATTGGTATACACAAATGACGCGTAAATATGAGAATGAACTGTTAGACTATCGTATCGAAAGTGGGTGTATACGTCCTTGTAGCTTCTGGATGCATATACCTGCATTCAATATCAGTAAAAAATTCTACTGTGGAATTGATACTAATGTTCTAATATCCAAGTAGGTCTACAAAAGTGTCTGAGCGTCGAAAATTCGACGCAATAAGGCTAGGAGCTGGGGGAAGCTGAAAGATAAGAGAGAGATCTGGGCTTATATAGTCAAGATTGCAATCAACATGACAGGCTCTTTGGCTATGCTCTATTCTTTGAGGCTATATACGTAGTATATACAAGTCTACCTAGGATCGCATATATACAGCAGTACCAAGCATCAACACTCTCCCACGCACTTTCTCACTGCCAATTCTGCGGAAGAATCTCAATAATATACCCATCCTAAACACACAGTTAGCCTCTATCACCACAGTCCCAAACCAAAAGAAAAAGAAAAAGAAAAAGAAACTCACCGGATCAGCCACATAAGCAATCTGATCGAAAAACACCTTATAATTCGGATGAATCTCCCCCACCCCAACACCCCTCTTTTCCTCCCACTCACTCAACGGAATACTCTCCCTAGTGGTAACCCCCAACTCCTTAACAACATTGACGCCCTCCGCCCTCAACCTCTCGACAGTAGCCCCGACATCCGGAACCGTGAAGCCCAGATGCCCGAACCCCAGATTGGGGGGCGCGTTCCCGTTGGCCATCTCCACACCGCCCTCGTCCACGGGCTTCTCCGTCCCATGGATATGGAACAGCTCCAGCAGCCCCAGCGTCTGGGTGAGGTTGGCCGGGTCGGAAACCTTAGCCGCCCACGCGGACAGGTCGGCGCGGTCTTCGGCGCTGGACGGGAAGCCGAGGTAGTACATTGTGAAGGGGCCGGTGTTCATGGTGAAGACGGTGCGCATGCCCATGAGGGTGACGTAGAAGTGGAGGGAGCGTTGCGGGTCTCGGATGCGGAGCATCGAGTGGTTTAGTTTTGTCCCGATTGTTGGGTCATTTGGGGGGAGGGGAGGGTCGGTGTTGTGGCCGCCTGGGAGGAAGGCGCCTTCTTCAAAGGGGGTGGGCTGGGGGCTCATGGTCTTTCTGGTATGTTGGGGGATTTATGGTGGGGTTTGGGTTTGTGTAGACGGGGGAAGATCTAATAGAAATATACAAGTCTAGTGAATAGTTACCGAGGACAGACTAAGAAACCTCACTCCACCTCAGGTGATCAACGATAACGTGGACTGAATATGCACGTTCATTCTTCAGATAGACACGATCTGTACAGGAAACACAAGGCTCATGATTCTATTCGGGAACCTGTAGACATAGGCTTTTTTGTTTCTTTACCATGTAAAACAGTCGTTATATCCATTTAAGTATACAGGGAAAGAAAGGGTCATGTCTACTGCACCCCCCAGTTATCGTCATCCTCTGCCACGTCGTAATCAACCTCGTGATTTCCGTCTCTCCGTCCGGCCGATGGATCAGGTGGAAGGGGTGTACTCGTGGTCTCCATCACAGTATCCTCATCGGATCCGGTCTTGGTATCCATTCCAGAGCCTGGTGTCGTGGGCGCCACACTGATGGGAGGGTTGGGAACCCAAGTGAGCTGCACTTCGCCGACAGATGGTATCTGCCATGGTCCAAACATGAATCTCTCTGCAATGTACCGCTCTTTGAATGCGACTATCACAGAGTCCGATTGCTCCGGATTAGGTTGAATAGACTCATATTCACCAACACCCTAGGAATCAATGTCATTAGCCATAGTTCGATATAGATAAGCAAAGATGAGGAAAGGAGACCACTCACGATGAGGAACTGTCTCAAAGCTTCGTCCTTCTCAGAGTTCAACTCAACGCCCGAGACGGCAACTCTCCTGGGTCGATTATCCAGACGAAGCACACCTCCTCGGCCGCGGGCCATTCCTCCACGACCGCGATATCCTCCACGATGATTGGGATCGTATCCACGGCCTCGGGGCGCATAACCGCCTCGTCCCAGATATCCACGGCCACGACCGCGATACGAGGGCGCACCAGAATCGGCGCCATTGGGATCGATTCCGAGGGTCTTGGCTTCAGCTTCGAGAGCTGCCAATTGTGCGCGCAGCTGCTTCGTTTGATCGCTCACATTCTCCTGGGGTGAGGGACCGCTTTCTCCATCTGAGGGTGCAGCACCGTTGCTAACATCGTTCCCGCCAAGTTTTTGCATCAGTCTTTCCTTCTCTTCCTGCTGTTTCTTCAGGAGTTCCTCGCGCTGCTTCTCCAGCGCCTGTTTGGCTTCCTCTGTCTCCCTGCGCTTTTGCATCTTCTCCTCGTAGGCCTTTTGCGCTGCTTCTTGCTGCCTCTCGAACTCTTCCTGGTTGAACGGCTCGACCTCAATGGCCCCTTGCCGATGATCACCATTCTTATCTGCTTTCGCCTTATGCCAGTAAACTTTGACGAACCGGTTGTCGAAAATCACCTTGGGGCTAGACCATGCGCGCTTGGCAGATGCGTGGCTATCATATGTGATCAATGCAAGCTTCTTGTGAGGCTGTAGAGACAGCTCGACGATGTCGCCATATTGAGAGAAGAACTCCCTCACCGATGCTTCATCAAGTTTATCATCCGGGATCTGCTCAACAACAATAGTGGTGATAGAAGTATCCTCGTTAGGGCCTGCCGCGGAGTACTCGGATCGACGTCCTCGTCCTCCAAATCCGCCTCTGTCCCCACCACGGCCGCGGCCGCGGCCTCTGTCGCTGCCACGATGTGGAGTGTCAGTGTTCCGTCTCTGGAAGTCCGTCACGATATTTGATGATTTCGGGTCATATTCTGCAATGCATCGTTAGCAACACCAGCGGCAAGTCAGTAAGAGGATTTGTCCTACCGTCCTCCTTCGGAATACCAGGTGTGTCATGCTGATACGGACAGGCAGCGCCCAAATAGCATATGCCTTGTGTATCCCAGAAGGGACACCGTTCTGAGCTCTTTGGCGCCATTGGATCCTGTGGCTGACCAGCGCCGCCACCAGAAGCTGGCATGGGCATAGGAGGCATGCCGGGCATCTGTGGAAACCCCATACTCTGGAGGGCCATCATCGCCGCCATCGGGTCATTCTGATCAAACGAAGGGAAGGTTGGAGGCATCACAGGAAATCCACCCGCGGGAGGGGGGGCGTATTGGCCGGGAGTTGCACGGCTGTCGCGCCCCATCCAATCTCCTCTTCCGCCACCTCGGCCGCGTCGGGGCGTCTTGAAGTTCCTGTTATGCGGAGGCTCTTCGCGCTCTTGGTCTGCCTGGAACCCTTCATGGTAATTACGCTTGCGTCCATAGCTCGACGAGTCTGTCTGTGACTGAGGGGTGTTGCCCATGGTAGGCCCGTAAGGACCCCTCGAAGGGCCGGATGGGGGGTTAAACGGGGCTTGTTGCTGAGAGCCTGATCCCGGCGCATTGGTGTCATTGGAAATCTGCGGCTGGCTCAGCGGATGCGAGCTTGCGGGAGGAACGGTTTGCTTCGGCGCAAAAGTAGCGAAAAGCTCATCGACAAATGGCACCGTATCTATATTTCAGCGACTGGGTTAGAACACTCTCCAAACAAAGTCGATCGCATTTTCACGAACGCTCTCTTAAGAAATCTTCCAATCCCTCCACAGACGCTTTCCGGATTTCTTCATCTGGAGCGTCGGCTCTAATAAGCGCGAGTACATAGTCTGCAAGCACATCGGCATCGGCATCGGATCTACCATAGTCACCAAGATTCGTGTATATTAGTTTCGTAGACCATTAGACAAGGGTACAACGAAGGAACAATGGAGGATTGAGCTCGCGCGATGGTAAAAGAGTCTTACATGTCTTCCAGTTTGCGCACCACCCAAGTCTTCACCTCTGCGGCTTCGCTCTCTGAGAACTTCATGGTGCCGCACAGCTATGTAATGTTAACCCCACAATTTATCCCAGCTTTTGTCGCCTTTTGCAGTCCTGCGTAGTAGCTAAGAGTAATTGAAGGCCCGAACGAGTCCGGTTGAAGCTGAGCTACGGTGCCCGGTGATGATAACAATTCAAATAGCGCAAGTGAAAAACAGCGGAATTTGGCGCTTCTCAAATCAGACAGACCAAAGTATGCTCAGGCCATGATGTAGAGGTCAGAGTGAGGGGACATAATAAGAGCTTTGCGGACAGAACAAGCCGGGGAAACGCGAGGCGACGCGGATGACGGATAGATCACGTGATAGTTACTGACATTTCTGCATGACACCATGATGCAGCACACGTGCGGCTTCGCTATTTCTAGTAGTTGTGGACATTGGGTTTGCTACTTGTAGGGCGGCTGGCTAAAGGACGCTACAATGATGCTACAAGAGTTGTGGTGGAAAGATTTGAACTTGGGAGCTACAATTTAAATATTAGGAGTCCAACCAATGAAATCGTAAGTGAACTATGTAAAAACCCTCGCATTCGTAAACGTAACTATAGATGGTGAAAAGCAATAGCAGATGCACTCCTGGATTCTACTTCTAGTGGTCGAAAATCCACATACGACATTCAGCTGTTGCACTTTATTTTGAATTTTTGGGTGTCGGCCCTAGCATAGACACTGTATTGTGTTCGTCGATCTCATAAGCATAGTATTGCAATCAACGAGTTTACAGCTTGTCGTAGTACTGTGCAGAACTGTTAGCATCTGACTTTAAAAGATTTGGGTAGAATCAAGGACTTACGTTCTCGTATCCAGGAACCACTTCCTTGAGACCCTTGCGCTTACGCATCTCAGTAACGACCTGACCAGGCTTAGTGGTGACATCAAGAGGAGAACCACCAGGAAGAACTGCCCAGTGGTCGAAGACGGACTGAGGGAAGGCCTGACCACCGGTGGCCGCGCGGAGGTCGCCGGTGAAACCGAAAGACTCGTTGACAGGGAGGTAGGCTTTGATGGTGTAGATAGGGGTACCGGGTCTCTGCTCCTCGGCGTAAACGTGACCACGACGACGGGTAAGGACACCGTAGATACCACCCATAGCGTTCTCGTTAACCTGGATTTCAACATTGAAGATAGGCTCCAAGAGACTGGGGTCTGCAAGCAACTGAGCGGCGTACAGGACACGACGAGCAGTGGGGATGATCTGACCACCACCACGGTGGATAGCATCAGCGTGAAGGGTGACATCGAGAATGTTGAAGCGGACAGCACGCATAGGCTCCTCAGCAACAGGACCCTCACGAGTAGCCCACTGGAAACCAGAGACGACGGAATCCTTGATTTCGTTAAGGTACTGGACGGCCTTGGTCTGGTCAACCAGCAAGTTGGCACCGGTGGTGTCGGGACCGAAGGTCCAGATCTTACGGGCATCGGTGACATCCCAGCCATAGTCATCAGCCATGAGACGGGCACGAGTCTTGAAATCGTCACGGGGGTTGATCTTGCCGGCCTCAATGGCAAGAGCACATTCTTCCTCAATTGGCTCGGCAGTGACATAGAGACGGTTGTGCTTGTTGGGAGACTTGGAGAGAGCAGTCATGCTGGACTTGCCACTGACGGACTCACGGTAAGAGACAACAGGGTCGGAAATCTTGAGAGGAACACCGGCGTGATCTTCCTCGAGATCCTTCAAGCAAATCTCGAGATGCAACTCACCAGCACCAGCAACGACGTGCTCTCCAGACTCGTTAATCATGGTCAGAACACAAGGATCGGACTTGGACAGACGCTTAAGACCCTCAACAAGCTTGGGAAGATCTGCGGCGTTCTTGACCTCAACGGAACGCTGCACGACGGGAGAGATGGAGAACTTCATGACCTTGAGGTTGTGAGCGGTGTCGGAGGTGGTGAGGGTACCAGACTTGAGCAAGAACTGGTCAACACCAACCAAACCAACGATGTTACCGCAGGGAACGTCGTCAATGGCTTCAGTCTTACCGCCCATCATCAGAACAGTACGCTGGATCTTCTTGATGAACAGGTCCTCCTTCTTGCCAGGGGTGTAGTTAGGACCCTGGATACGGACCTGGAGACCGGACCTGACGATACCCGAGTAGACACGACCGAAAGCATAGAAACGACCCTTGTCGGAAGTGGGCACCATCTTAGAGACGTAGAGCATCAGGGGAGCGGGGTCCTCCTTGGAACCAGCCTTACAATCCTTGATGGCGTTGTAGGCCTCGTCATCGTGAGGACCCTCGTACAGAGTCTCAGCACGGTACTTCTGGGCAGTAACGGGAGAAGGCAGATGGATACAGATCATTTCCAACATAGCATCGGCAGCAGGCAAGAACTTGCGCATGATGGTCTTGAGGAGCAGCTTGCCCTCATATTCCTTCTCCTCGCTAGTAAGCTTGATCTCAAGCTTCTCGACGAGAGTGTTGATTTGATCCCTCTTGTTGTTAGTGACGGCGTCGATGATCTTGTAGATGGGGTCCAAGCAGAATTGGTTGAAAGCACGCTCCAAAGGCTTGCCATCAGCATCAGTGCTCTTGGTAGTCCACTTCTTGGTCTTGGGATTGAAGAAGTTGTCACCCCACAGACGTTCAAGCATCTTCTTACGGTCAACACCGAACTTCTTAGCGTACCTGATGGCGAACTGGCGAACAGTAAAAGCCCAGCCCTGGAGACCGGAACCGAAAGCAACGGTACCCTTCTCGGCGTGAACCATGACGTTACCCAGAACCTTGTCTTCGTAGGTAGCGATGGTGACGTTGACGGTCCCGATGATACGGCAGAAGTTCTGGTAAAGATCCTCCTTAGGGAGCTGCTGCTCCATCATAGAACGATCAATCTTGTTGATGATCAGAACGGGCTTGATACGCTCAGCAATAGCCTGGCGAAGGACGGTCTCGGTCTGGACACAGGAGCCGGAGACAGAGTCGACGACGACCAGGGCACCGTCGGTGACACGAAGAGCGGCAGTGACCTCAGCGGAGAAGTCAACGTGACCGGGGGAGTCGATCAAGTTGATCAGGAACTCGTTGCCGTCGTGACCCTGCTCGATCTCCTTGAGATCCTCGGGGTCATCAAACTTGGAGTACAGTGTGATAGCAGTGGACTTGATAGTAATACCACGCTCCTGCTCATCAGCACGAGTATCCATGAAACGGGCCTCACCAGCCTTGGCAGCGGCGATGACACCAGCACGCTGAACCAGGGAGTCAGACAGAGTGGACTTTCCGTGATCGACTGCATGCCAAAGAGGCCGCACGTTAGTACATACTCGTTGCGCAAAATGTATGCTATCAACAGAGCAATGGGAGTGGACCTACCGTGAGCAATGACGGACATGTTACGGATGTTCTTCGGCTTGTCCATCAGGGACCGAATCTACGTGTTGTCAGGTTTGCTATTCTTTTCCCGCCTTTCTTCGATATTTTGAATCCAGGGCGACTGGATATAGCTTGATGGGGGCCAGTAAAACGAACCTCTTCGATTGTGAAGCTATTGAACGCATAGTCAGCAGGCTATTTAAATCACATCTGAAGGCATTCGCCATACGAGAGTCGCCCGTGGGAAGCGAGATACGTACTTAACCATTTTGGCGGTCTTTTTTTGTGAAAAGCCTTAGAGGCGGGGTTGTATAGTAAAGTGCAAAAACGAAGAAACGACACACAGAGGATCAGGATCGAGGGCTAACTCGACCTGAATATTATAGGACAGAAGGGCCTATGTGTGTTGCTCCTGAAAAAAGGGAGACAGTGGGCTTCACAGAGGAAGGTGAAGGGAGGGAAAGGAAGAGGACGGTGGAAGAGGGGAAAAGAGGGAGAAGAAAGCGAGAGTGGGGACTTTCGCAGTGGGAATTTTTTTTCCTTGCTAAAAAAAATCTGGGATGTGCGTTTTTTCTTGGTAATCTTTTCTGCCGTTTAGTGGCTTTTCTGGCTTCCACCCCTCATTACCTTACCAAAATTTACCTCGCTCGTAACAGTCTGACTATTACTTACTCCCCCCGTCATTGAGTGAAAGGTCAAAGCTTAATTACCATGTAGTAGTTTCCAGTTGCCCATGGGTAGGATGAATTTCTCAGCAACCATCTGAAAGCTTTACATTCTTGTCCATAGGGCTCTTACTTCCATACGAATGTTCACCCATGGTTTATGAACCAAATGGCTCATTCTTTTGAGTCACAACTAAAAATTATACCGTCTTCGTCGGCCGTATTCAATGATTATTTTGGTACTTCCCGACTTAGACAGGTGAATGGGAAGCTCGGTCAAAGCTCTGTGGCGTTGGACAGTCAGTCCTGATATCATCGTATTATGATTGATGCCTGTCCTCCAATTACGTATGGCGTACCAAGTCGTGCCCCCAGGTAATTACGCGGGACGGAAGCAACCACTAAGCAAAGAAAAAGAAAAAAAAAGAGCAAAAAAAAATTAGAGCCATGACTTGCAGGGTGGTGATTGGCCAATAACACGAATCTACCCCTCTCTACTCACCGCCCACCATTTTCAGAGGGCGGAGTTAGGATGGATTTAACCGTGAACGATTGCAAGACCTAGGCTGAGCTTTAGTCTCCGGAGTCATACCTCCACTAGTAGATACTAGATGGTAATACGGAGTTGACCGGAATATGGAACCATACCAAACCGTACCTCATTCAGCCCATGATTCCACCGCAGGTGAAGTAACAACGCATGGGCAACATCACTCCACTTGCAACGGCGGGGTTCTGTGGTCTATAGACAGTGGGACTAACGCCGCTGTGATATCACATCTTCTTTACCGATTTGAAATTAGTATTCCTATCCCACTATGTTCTATGCATGTGTATGTATATGCATGTATGTCTATATACGTATCATTATGTACTGTACAAGAAAATCTAGCTACTAATGGATATCAAGTAGCAACCAAATCTAATCGATCAATACACGGGAGCATGCATGACGCAGGCTGTTCGCTAATTAATAGTATAAAGAACACGAGGAGGTCACGACGATCCTAGGATCTTCCCATATGCATCCTCCACTTCTTTTGCAATTTCAAGTAATGTCACAATAATGATTTGATGAGTGACATTGGGCAGCCTGTCGCGCTGAAGCCCAATCCACTCCAACGGTGGGGTGGCCTCACCCATATCGCGGAGCTGCGGCGTCTCGATTACCGGCGGCTCCAGCGCAACATACGTGTACTTCGACTGTGGGACATTTACAACCGCTGTGATCTTTTCCTGTTGCTGGTCCTTCTTGTCACCGCCACCTTCATTCAACCCGCCCGTAATGCGCACTGCGGATGGCGGCAGGGGCTTTCCGAGCCTGGAGGTCAATGCCCGGGAATGGGATTCCCACATATCTCGGATAAAACTAATGCGCGAGTAGTTCCACCCAACATCGACTTTCCCTTCGAACGTACTGCGGAAGATATAGTCGATTTGCTGGGTGCCGGGATTTTGCCAGGTTTCCATTTGCGCCACGAGCCGAGGAACTTTTAGTATTGTGCCGCCGCTGGACGCCAGCACACGGTTGGCGATCTCACCGACAAGAAGCTCCTCAACCTCTGTAGGTCCAGGCCGCACAGTACCGGACAGTGCGACACGTAACTGGCCAAGTGTGAGTCCCAGCGCACTGTGTATTTTACCTTCCTGTAGCGATACATCAAAGCGAGCCTGCGCATCGTGTGCATCCAGCCGAAGCACATGGTTATCGAAAAAGGAGCTTGGAAAAACACCTATATTGACAGATTTGATAGTAACTGCAACACCTGTCTGCAAAGAGATTGGTGCCTTTTCTTCCTTGTCGTCTGCATCTCTGGCTACGTCCTTCGCTGGTAGATCAGCTTTACTAGCGAAAACTGATGACCTTCGACGCATGTATCTTTCAACCTCACGCAATGCAGCTTCGTACGACGCCTGTTTGTCTTGTACTAGCCGTTGCCAGGCTTGATATAATGCAACCGTCTGTGATGCGGTCAAGCTTGTACAGAAAACTTGCACTTGCTCGCCCTCCAATATGCTGAAGAGCCGCTGGTGTCCGTTACCCGACGCACTGCAGACATTGTACATCAAGAAGTCGAACATTGTGATATGAGCGATAAGGAAAGGCTGGTAGTCAAATGAGACCTTTGCTTGGAACAGGCTGAAGGATATCGAAGCCTGAATGAGCGGTGTCTTATTATGATAAGTGTCGTCCGGCCATTGAATTGATGTCTGCACCTTGAACGTCTGGAGCTCGATCAGTCCGCTCATTCGACCTTTGCTTTCAATTCCTGTGGTCTTGAAGCCAACACAGAGGGTCTGTTCTCGGTCAGACGTCTTCTTTGATGACAACCATAGGTCAATGATGGCAAACTGGGCTTTCCCAAGGGAGGAACCCAGATCAAGCTGAATCTCCAGCTTCTCGATTGCTATTGTCGTATTCCAGGGGAATGCCGATGCCGATGCCACCTGCTGATATCGCTGGACGATATATGCTTGTGACTCAGTGGACTGTGGCGGAAAAGCTGGCTTCGTTTCAATATTGTCAGCTGCCGGCAGCCATATTTCCCGGAAGAGAAGAAAATCCTGAACTTGTTTGGCATTGAGGGCCACCTGCATCGGACTTATCCTAAGAACAGCCGATATGCCTTTTGAATTGCCGAGGTGCTTGCTATTCATGAGAGACATGACCATCGAGTTCACTTCAAAACTCGCGGTCGATTCATTGGAGTACACATGCTTCACCGAAGCTTCTAGAGAGTTGAAAGCCACGAGAACTGCTAAGAATCGCCCATAGTCATCAGATTGTACCGTATTGATCGTCACATAGACGGTATCAAAACTCGCGGTAGCTGCAACCCTAGCGATAGGCTGGCAGCTCAAGCTGAACTCTTGCTTGCAGATCAGGAGGCCAACATTCAGTTTACACCTCCCTAGGATAGAGTCCTTAGCATTCATGTCGAGAGGGGCATCCTGCATTAGTCTCTGCGGCTGCAGCATCATTGCGCCAGACGGCCTTCTGGGCTTTTCTTGGCCACCCATGACTTCTTTTACGGTATCAGTCATTTGCTTTAGTAATGGAACAAGGCTTGGATATAGGACATTCGTAGAAGCATCGATCTTCAGCTCTGCGTTAAGCCGTGGGTTTTCTTGGCCATTGTCTTCGAACTGTACTTTCAAGGCCACCCCAGGGGCCCTGAATGTTGCAGTGGCTACTGCATCTCCTTGAATATATTGACCGTACTTTGCCTCAGACAGTCTGCTTCCCTTTAGAGTAGCTGTCAGCAGAGCCTGCTGGTCACCAGTATGCCTGCCTTGTAGAGATACGATTGCACCAGCGAAATCCACATCTACTAGCACGGAGCGAATGCGTTTGTTCCCGAAAAGTGCACGGGGTTTGGAGTTATCATCAGATGATTTCGATACCAATGTAGAATTAGCCTCACGGATGATTCGGCTAGAAGCCGCAATAGAGTCTCGTATCATGCTTCCCGGCAGTATAAAGTCAGATGTAGCTCGTATATCGAGAGATTTTCCAGCCGCTTGAAAGGCTAGTCGTACTTCTCGGCCTGCAGAAGAATACGCCACGTTGAAAACCAGCTCCGGTAATAGAGCCGAATTAAGAGAACGCGTTCGCCTATTACCTAAATATGGTACCATCTGCAGCTGCATGTCTTCGATACGAAGTTTCGCGGTATTGGTTCTCTTGTTCGATAGCTCCAGGCGCCTGATAGAGAAAACCAAATCATCAGGTTTGCGCCCAGATATAGGCAGGGGAACGGTAGACATATTCCAGCCAACCTGAATTAAGTTCAGGTCTAATGAAAACATAGCGCTGAACAAGTCCTCCGAACGGGAGTCATCATTGACCTGTATGCTCGGAACTCTCGGTACTGCATTGGCTCGTCTTCGTAATTTCTTGAAACGTTTGACCTCATGAGAGAGATCCAAAGTTTTGATGCGCTCTTGAAGGTGGGTTGCCATATCAACTACTAGCGCAGCCGTCTCAGGGAATAGTTCGACATCGAATTTCTTACTGCTGAAATGGAATACACGTCTGGCCTCGCCGTTCTCGCGTAGCATCGAGGTGCCCTGGAGTTTAGCATCGATGGTGAAATTACAATATGAGCGACTAATTGTAGCCTCTTGCTTCCGTAGGTCGAAGCTGATATTAGACGTGTTAACGTGGAATTCTGGGTATTCCATAGGGTGTCTTTGTTCCAGACCATTGTTGAGGCGCATGCGTATCATTCCAAGACTGATGTCCATGTCTGCCGAATAGTTTTTCCCGCTAATAGCAGGAGCACTGGCGTGGATCTTCGTGCCTGCCATTGTCATGCGCACCTTATACAGTATGCTGTGACCATTTGATGGTTCCTTTTGTAGTGGTGGCCCTTTATCAAGGGCAAGAGCATCGTTGAGGTGCAGTTGTAGAGTTTCCACATTTTGTTTAAGATCAGACATTAAGTGAGAGAACTCCGGTTTTGTTAGGGCGCCCAGAAGGCTTCGCACAGCGCTCGCTTCAAGTTGGATGAGTTCAATCGTAACGTCAACCTCCATATCCATACGGACCGGCGACGTGTTCGCAACAACTCGACCGTTGATAGGTGGTATTTCTAACACCGACAGAGGGTGCCATCCATTGCCGTTGTTGGACAGGAAGGTGTGCAAGTTCCTTTTTAGGTCGAAATCTACTTCGACTTTTGATCCCATGGTCGGTACCATAGATGTGCGTGCCACTTCTCCAGTAATCACGTATGTTAAGGACGGCAGAATACAGAAACTGAGTCGATAATCACCTAAGAACATAGCGATATGGAATTTGCTGCATACAGGCTTCCTTGCCGTTGAAATACCCTCACTCGATTGGTGAGCTGAGTGGTTTATGTTGCTGGTAAGCCGATGAATATACCGAACTTCATCTTCTATAAGACGGTCCGCAATGTGCGCGAGGCTCAACGGGTCTTCTCTCATATCATATCGAAGTCTCTTGCTTGAGCCAGCAATTTTCCACTCATTTTCCAGCTCTCCTTCTTTTTCCTGGGAGACACGCGAACAATACAAATGCGGGTCGCCAACCTTCCATGACATAATCACTTTAGAGAGATCTGATAACTCAGAAGAGCACGCTTGTGCACTTATTAGTGCACTCAAACAGTCCGGACCCCAGATGCCGTCTAGTTTCTGAACAACCGAGCTTCTCAAGCCCCGCCCAGTGAACGCAAGTTTGGCATTGATACCATCAAGGTTTATGGATCCAATATCAGCTCCAAACACTACTTGCAGCTCCTTGGACTCCTTTGGCTCGGTATACGGGGCTTGGGTTGGTGTAGTAGATTCCAAGGTGACCGTAGACATTGTCCGCAACAATCCTTCCACTAGCTCGAGAATCTCCCATCGCAGTCGGAGACTGATAGAAGAGCAGTAAGACTGCACAATCGTCAGGTTTGTTGGCTTTGCCTCAGCGCCCGAAAGTGTTCCATCCTGTGGGTTGATAGATAAAGCTGTCGACAGATCCTCGACCACGAAATCACTTTCCTTTGGACCGGGATCGATAGAGAAGCGAAGCAATTTTACGGTGGAAGAGAAGTATGCTGATGTCGGTGTACCCTCCATCTTTGGTACGAAGGAACTCCATACTCTTTGCATGACGTAACTCTTCCCAACATGCGCCAGATCCCAAGCCCGCCATTCATCAAAGCCGGAGAGGACGGTAGTTCTGGCGTCCGGTGGTAATGAAAGGTCATTATTAAAACATCTTGAAGCCAAGTCCTCCTTCTGGTGAGAGGGCAAATTATCGTATACATTACG
Source organism: Aspergillus sojae (assembly GCA_008274985.1). Lineage (NCBI taxonomy): Eukaryota > Fungi > Ascomycota > Eurotiomycetes > Eurotiales > Aspergillaceae > Aspergillus > Aspergillus sojae. The sequence goes on along the minus strand of CP035528.1, from coordinate 4,646,616 downwards.
AATCCGAGAGATTATCTTCCAAGAATCGTGCTGTCGCAAGTGTGTAGGCGCAACTCTGAGCACGTATGAGATCCGTGTAAGGAACGCGGGATCAGGTATGTTGGCAGCTGGCTGAGTAAGGAAATAAATAAGGAGCCGTAGACGTTTGTCCTCCAGGGACGAACTATGCTGTAGAGAAGAGGTAACAGAGTCAAACATCGTGGTTGTACGACGAACTAGATAAGCAAGATGCTCCACCGATTTTGTATAAGTGACTGTGTCGAAAGCTCGAGCCTGGAAGTTCGATTTTATCATAGGCTTTGTCACAAGCCAAAAGTTCATGTCACCAAAGAGACAAGTAAGCTCAGCCCTTTCTTGATATGCGTCAGCTCGAGTACCCTCGACGGATATTGAAAGACTTTCGGCGGCGGCATGAACGGTGGAGCTTTTTTTTATTCCCGCAAGAAGATCGCCTTTCTCTCTCTCAACCTTTGTCCTGATTTCTGTCTTCAAATGGGCGATCTCAACCCTATACTCATCCCGGAAACCGGATTCGTATTTGCTGGGAGCTTCAGATAAGTTTACCAGCTTCACAAGTATGACCGGGGTTCGTATTGCAACGCTTGTCGATCTCTTTGGGTTTTTCAGGGCCTTTTCGTAGCCTACAATGTCGGATACAACATCTTTTTGGAGTGAATCAATGATGTTAGTTGGGTGTCTAGCTTGCAGCCCCTCAATCAAGGATGATAACATGAAAAGAAAGTCGGGAGCACAACTGCCTCGGACACCATTGGGTAGTACGATTGCGAAGTTAGTATGGGTTGTATTGTCTTCTGCAAAAGGTGAGAATTGAGGATCGAACTTTGTCACGAATAGATCATCTGGGCGGATATCATCACTAGAGGTGTGACGTGAGGGTAATTGTGAGGTATCTAGGTTCACTTTATGCAGTGAGAAATCAGGCATATCCCAAGGGTTTGACGAATTCGGAAGTATGGTGGATCGATTTCTCTGTTCTTCAGTCGAATGGTTATCCTGACGGAGCCCTGGCGGTAGCTGAAACGAGGTTTGGCGCTGTCCTTCTGATACCAAGCTTGAGGTGTAGGTCGTGCTATGGTCTCCTCTTCTGCGTCCACGTTGCACACTCGAGGCATCTGAGGAAACAAGGAAACCTTCAGAGCTTGCGTAACTGCTGCCATCCGAGAAAACGCTTCTCTTTGCCGATAGATGTCCCATATTCATGTTTTTAATAACAGGTTCAGGCATAGCAGGTATAGCAATAGTCGGTAGCGGTAAATCATCATCATTAAGGTGTGTTGAATCAGGATCGACTTCCTCCCAGTCAAATAATAGCCATGGTGTTCTCTGTGTTCTTTGATCATGTACTTTGATGTGCTCCTGTTGTAATTTTCGGCTTTCTACAATGTCGTTCTTTCGCTGAGCCATCCTCAAGTTGATCGTTGTCTCAAAGAGCGCTAAAGGAGTCACCTCAGGTCGGGTTAGACCCTCCAGTCGACCAACGAGTTCATGGTCCACTGCAGCGATAACGAGCTCGGGCACGAGAAGGCTCATCCGTTTTGAGAACTTGGCATTTGTCCAGTCGTTGAACTTCGTTGTCACCGGCCCAGAGCTCAGTACTAAGGCCGTCTTGTCTAGGAGCACAGAGACATGAATCATACCGATCCTCGCTCTGAGAAACGTAACATCGTGGAGAGCAATGGGAAACAATGGAGGGAGAGCATTTTCTTCGTTATCGAAAGAAAAGTCAAAACTTTTCAATGCTGGCCCTAAACAGGATATAAACTCCGTCGAGCATTCTCCGATAACTCGACCTAGCTTGAAATCCCAGTTGCAGACATAGGTTGGCTCAGCAGGGGGGAGTCCGAACAAGCGATGACCATGAACAGAAACTCCGTCGATGAAAAGCTGAGAGTCAGATATTCTAGGATGTTTGCCTTCCAGGTGGGACTCCAACCCGACCTTCAAAGGAGCGATTGAAAACTCCAAATCCATGTAGTAATTGGTAAATCGCAGGTCGATCTCCAAGGAAGGCGCGGTGAGTCTTAGACACTTCAGGCGGTCATATATGTTTTCTGGGAGCAGAGCACAGGGACTATTCACAGTGACATGAACTATAACATCTAGATCATTCGATTTCCTATTGGGGTTGATTCCGTTATGCGTCTCTGAGGGTTCCTTCGCATAGGCGAGGTCCTGGAACTCTTCGAGAGTCTTGAAATGCATTTCTTCCCCGAAGTAATTCTCCTTGATTGTCATAAATGAACGAATCAAGAATCCAAACAAGTAAAGTTTAGGGGATAAACCCTCAATATTGAGGAATAAAGTGTCAGTCAACTCGGACGATGTAGAAAGGTAATAGCTGTAAGATCCATCAATGGACATGGTCTCTAGCGTGGCAGCCGATTTATCTTGCAAGAAAGTGTGAAGGGTATCCCACAACGGGCTCAAGTAATCTATACCAGCATCCTGAAGCCGGACATTGAAACTCACAGTATTCTGCTCTGGTTTATATCTGTTCAAAGGGATCAGAACATCAGAGGTCAATCTTTCGCCCTTGATCACCAGTAAGCGGTTGTCATCCAAATCAGATGGGTTACTGATGATATTCATGTCATTGACATTCACAAACAATCGTAGGTTTACAAAAGAAAGGCTCAGCTTGTAATTGAACGGCACGAATGTATAGTATTCTGCTGCAGGGCCGGATGCCCAATCGGCAACAAGATCCGTCAGGAGAAAGATGTGGTCTCGCAAAAGAAACAACTCCATATCACGGCTTTCAACATCAAATTTCCATGTACGGAGGTCGTTCCAGGTAAGAGGAACTGAGAGATCACATTTGATAAGCTGCTGAGGGCATTGCCATAGCACTGCATGATTGACGCTTGATGACATTGTTGAGTCTCGAAGGTCTAGAACAAGTTGATTGAAATAGCCGACTTTAGATGCCACCATATCCATACAGTAATTTATGGTCGAGTCGCCAGTCACGCGGAGAGACAGCCACCCAAAAGGGCGAATCTCGGGGCCAACATGACCCTTCTCACTGTCTGCAGCCCTCGACTGTCGCCTTCGTTGTTGCTTCTTCATTTTCGAGGCGCCTCGAATTGCATCAGCGCGACCTTTCCACTGCCAGTCTTTGGAAGGTTCCCTTGTTGGAATACGCAACGTTAGTTCATCAGTGGTCTCCACTCGCAGTTTAAAGACAGAATTCTGTCTCAGATCACCCGTGGTTAAAGGCTCTGCCGGTTGGGAGTTTCGGTAGGAATTGGGAAAGAAGATGTTTTGCAAGCCCACACGTTCGCGGTCAGCCCACGGCCCGTAATTGATAGTGCCTCCTTCAATCTTTACGTCGATGCCCCATTCTGGGGGTGGCGCACCATTGATATCCAGGGTTGCTTCTCGGGGTGGGAATTCCTGCGGCGATGCTTGGGGCTTAACACACCCAGGAATGTCCCAGTAATATGTTATAGTCATACTAGGGCTATCCAAGAGTGTAGAGAATCTGGCATATTCGACAGAATTCCATTCTTCGTGATCATCTTGGTTGGTGTCATCTAAATATCGAGAAAGGCCAACCCAACGGACATCATGGCGAACATCGCCTTGGGTTCTCGGTCCCGCTTCTTCGTGTTTTTCAGAAACATGAAAGGATTCCACAGATGTCTGAAAGTATGGAATAAGGTCACGGATACTATGCCATACTCTGCGCTTTTGGAATTGATAGTTGAAGATCGTATCCCTTTTGCGCTTTATCCCAGGCTGGTCTTCCCCTGTGGAACTTAGTCCCCTCGCCGCAGAAAGCTGGTTCTGTTTGAAGTCTGGGTTTGGACGCATCTGAACAACCGGGTGTATGAACTCAAAAGAGAATGATTGCCGATAAAGATCAAGTGGCCCAGCATTGCATACTTCGATTAATCCAGTCGCACCGTCGAAGGTTGTTGTCAGAACGGACCTGGTATTTTCATTACCGATCACGATAGCCCCTTTGTCACACACTAGCTTCACTGGCAGAACTCGAAGCAGCCTCGAAAGCCCGTCACCCACTTCTTGACCGGATCCTTCAACAATGTGAGAACCAATTGTTTCCCCGCCAGTTCTACTACGTCCCGGAGTGTTGCCCGTTTGAGGAGATCTCGGATCGGCAGATTCGCACACAGATGAATTCCTAGTTGAATTATCGTTAAGCTCAGCATCCAAAGAGCTGCTTCCAGGGTACTGTGGCTTAGTGAAGGTCGCTGGCTGTCCTGGGGGGTGAAGCCTGCTAGGATACCGTCATAGGCCGGTGTCCTATTATATATGAACCACTCAAGCCCGTAAACCTTGGCGGTAATGCGACAAGGAAGTGAACCTGCACCTTTCAATCCTCCTTGCTCCTTCATTCCACTGTCTCCGGCGCCATCATTATCCCCGTCCGCGACTGATCGCACATCATCCCTCGGTTCGTATCCATTGGGCTTCAGGTCGTATAAAAATGTCCTCCTCACGGATCGCTTCCAGTAACGCCATGTTATAAAACCCCCGTGAACAAATATGGTCTCATTCACACCGTGGTATCGGACACCCTTGAAAAAGATCCGTCCTCCAAGCAAAGAGATTTGAAGTGCATTGATGTCGACATATGCGCGATAATAATGCCATGTGTAGGCGCGAATTCCATACGAGAGAAGGGTTGCAAAAAGGCGATTGAAGTAAAGCAAGAAGAACAGTACTCTATCTATAATCAGCGACCTGCACTGGACTGCGCGGAGTTCAGCGACCTTACAATATGCAGGAGACGACGAGTTCAAGGAAGAAGAACCTATACGGCCGTAAGCTACCAGTATACATGTGATTTACTGACACTTACACATTGAAGCTTGGATCTGGTGTCAAGCCGAAGGTTAACAAACTCGTGTTAGCCATCTTGCAATATCCCAAGATCCCTAATGGCCGCGAACATGGCGGCGCGGGACGATCAACCTTCTTCCGAGTTGAGTGCAGAAAGGGATGCCAGTGAAGTATTATACTGGTATGCTTATAGTATGCCCCATAGAGGGACATCAACGAGCGGAAGACAATATACAACGCAAAGTGTTAATTCATTTCAACTAAGAAAGTAACTTTTTAGGGGCCAGTGGAGGTCGCGATAACGGAGTAAATCTAAATGCGGCGAGGCGCATATGCTTACGTCCTTAGGCGGTGTCACGGGCCCGCCGTAACTGAAACCAGTAGCTCCAATGATAATAGTAATAACAGCTTAGGCGATGATCCTCCTAGTCTACACAACATTTTCACAACGGCCTTCCTTTCGGTCATGCGAGCGCCTCCCTTGTCTATGGAGGAGCTTTAGGCGGCTTTTGACGATCTTCAGTTCATTGGACGTGGTATGATTTGGCTTTGTTCTTTTCGCTGCTCTTGTTAAGGTGCGGAATGCTTTACCGGTGGACGCAAACCTAAAAGTGCACGCGGTCGAGAACCGCGAGTCTGGTTGACACTAGTCACCATGTCATCCTCAGGAGGTACAGGCTCTAGCCTAGCGAAAGCTGTGGTGATCGTTTCTGGTGTCTCGTCCCTGGTGGCTTCACTCTTGTCGCTTCTGTGAGAGCACATCCTTCCCCGCACTATGCAACGCCCGATATGAGCTAGCTTTGCTAACATCTATTTGTATTATCTCAAAAGGTCGATATGGCTACAAACGTACGGGCACCAATCTACTTTGGTCATTTCAACCTTGCACTGATGTATAACGATAAGGAAAAACTATCGAAAACCGCTCCTCCAACGATATGTTGTTCGTATACTTCTGATGTCAGTTTTCGCTCGGTTATGAAGGAAGCGTTGAGCTAAACATATCAGGGTTCCAATATATGCGGCTGCTTCCTGGACAAGCATCGTATCGCTGAAGGCGTCTCTTTGGTTGGATCCTATTCGCGATGTTTATGAGGTATAACTGGCGGGCTAGGCAGCTATGAACATAACTGACGAGTCACCTTCAGGCCTTTACTATCTACACCTTCTTCCAGTTACTCATCAATTTTCTCGGAGGCGAGCGAGCCTTGATCATCATGACCCACGGTCGTCCTCCCGTACAACATGCCTGGCCACTGAACCATTTCCTGCCCAAACTCGATATATCCGATCCGCACACCTTCCTGGCCGTGAAGCGCGGTATTCTGCAGTATACATGGCTAAAGCCAATCCTAGCTATCGTATCTATCATTATGAAAGCCACAGATAGCTATCAAGAGGGCTACTTGGGGTTAGCCTCTGGTTACCTCTGGACAGGGATTGTGTATAATGTCAGTGTCACGATAAGTTTGTATTCGCTGGCGATGTTTTGGGTTTGCCTTCACAACGACCTGGCGCCATTCCGTCCCGTGCCAAAGTTCCTTTGCGTCAAACTCATTATCTTCGCCTCCTACTGGCAGGGTTTCTTCTTGTCCATCTTGCAGTGGCTCGGAGCTTTATCCAACGGTGTCGCAGGGTACACTCCTGACAATCTCGCCGCTGCAATTCAGGACTCCTTGATATGCTTCGAAATGCCTATATTTGCGATTACTCACTGGTATGCATTCTCTTGGCATGATTATGCTGATCCAACCATCTCGTCCGCGCGGCTGCCAGTAATATATGCGCTGCGGGATGCCTTTGGCATCAGAGACCTAATCGAAGACACAAAGATGACGTTGCGAGGCGAGAATTATGCGTACAGGTTATTCGACTCTGGAGACCACATTATGGCCCATGCTGAATCCGAGTCTCGAGTGAGACGGATGATGCACGGCATGCGATACGAGCGCGGAGGGAAGGGCAAGTACTGGATTCCTACGCCGGGCGAGATCAACAGTCGCACACCGTTACTTGGTGGCGCCGAATCCAGTAGGCGGGGCAGTATCGTGGACCGGTTCCGCTCTCCCAGTGATGTTGAGGAGTCAACACTAGACGAAGGAGATGAGCAGCTGTTTACCAAGGCTCGAGCGCTCGAGTTTGGTGACTGGAATGTATGTAAACCAGTTCTATATAATGAATTTTCACGCGCTAATGTTGCTCAGTATCCGGTGATAACGGCAAATCAGGCGCCACAAGATCAGCGTTTATCCAGCTATCAAAATCCACAACAAACAGAAGTAGTGAAAAAGTCCCGCAAACACCGAAAAGTGCGTGCGCCCGGCAGCGGAGAAACGCAGCCAAAGAGTGACAGCACACCAAGCAAATCGCGCAGGCAGCGTACTGAAATCCGGGCTCCTCTTCAGCGAGGACCGAGCTCTTCTACTTCTCAAAACTCAGGCCGCAGCCAATTAGTTGACCTTGCAGTCGAAGATCGAGAAGCTGAAGAGAAAGAACGAGCTGAGCACCAAAGAATGACTGGTTCCGCGTTGCTAGAGCCAGAACATCGATATTTCCAGTAAGTGTTTCTTATTTGGAACCACAGCCTTAGGGCTAATGTAACTTTAATTTCCAGGACGCCATCTGGTCACCCCTTGAGCGAACAATCCGAGATTACTCATAGTGAGGGTCCTGGTTCCCCAAGTGAACGCGTAAGGCAACCGACCGAGAGAGATGAGGGCGAAGGCACGGACAACGATGACCCAAAGACGCCAGGATGGTCGTATGAAGGTTTAGAGGAGAACGTTTGGGGTCAATGAAAAGAGTTATTCTCACCGCATATACGCATCATTGCTTTGGGTTGGTTTATGTTTTACTTCCAATTTTCGGTGTATAAGTTTATTTTCTCTTGTTACTTTTTTCTTTAGTTTGTTCTGCTGCTTCTATCCTATCATATTTTGTCTCGGAACATAGGGGACTTTTCTTTTTTGGTGCCTGATGAAGTAATATATAAATAGTACGAAACCAGATACAAATAAAATTTTAGGGTATAGACATGAACCACTGGCAAAGCGCCGCTCCTTCGGCAAGAGATCGGGTGAGACAGCTCACTTTCTGTGATAACATGGCACCATCCTGTCCAATGTTCACAACAAGTCGAATCACACGTCATTTGGGGGGTGGTAGCTCTGACTGGCGAAACGTGTTTCGACAGATGCACCTTTAATGCGAAAGGTCGATGGGGCAAATGGCAGTGCGTCCTTAGGCGCCCACTTTGGGTGCCTCAGGGAAGCCAATAGTTTAGCGGCGTGATAACCAACAAATCACATGCAGGTCAGCACCGCAGATCGACCGCTTCAGACACGTTGTCGAGGAGGGGATCCAATCAAGGCAACGTGACGAGTCAGGAGACTATCCGTTTGGTCTGGTACTTCTTTGTCTCGTTTCTTTTGGTCTTATCAAACCAACTCATCATACTTTGACCGTCGCCCACAATGCATAAGCACAAAGGGACAGACCGAATCCGATTCGCTTCTAGCCCATATTCTTACTACCGCGGGGTTGGTCACAAGGGTTTCAGTGCTGCTTTATGCCAGCCACCTATGAGCTGATTGTTGTCCACCCGTTTGGGGTCCCTTTTTACTTGGGGCTTTTTGCCCGGTGTGCCCTGCCTTTCCCTCCTGCATCTGATTCTTCCCCTTCTCTTTCTTTCTTTCCGTACGGTTGGGACCCCACTAGATGATGGACCAACGGCTTGGAAGCGCTGGCAGCCATGAAGCGGGCAATTGAACAAGCAGGGTCGGTATGCGCTGGCTGGATCTCGTCCTGCTTGTTCTTCTGCTCGGGCTCGAGGGGCGATGACGAAAGCCTCCACCACCAACAGTCTCTGAAGCGAAAGGGTATGTATACCTAGTATACCTGCTTATCATATCGTCTCCCGCGAAGCTAAAGGAAGTTGCTGAGCCTCCCCTTCTCTTAGGAGTCGAGCGAGAGATGAAAGTATGTCATACGCAGCCTCATCTCGTTCCCCCGATGAAGCTTGCCGTCGACAGTACTCTCTCCAGGCCAAGTCCGCCAGCCTGGGTATCGTCTACTCCATCACTGGAGCTGGATAGTAGGCTGTCATCGCAAAGGTCCAAACGAGCGAGTCTTGCTTTTAAGAGAAGGTCAACTGCTCCTTTACGAATCAGTAGGCCCTCGGAATTTAGGACAGTTTCCAGTTTCGCAACTTCTCCCAGGGGATTCCATCCTGACAGTTTTATTCTCCTTTCTCCTGGACAATTTCGACCCCTTGAGCTGAGCTTCGAGGCCTCCGGCAATGGACTGCCAGATCTTCCTGAGTTTGATACATTTCAAGTAGAAGAAGAACGCCCAGTACTTACACGGCCTCCACGCACTCTGAGAACATCTGCTGATATCTCCCGTTTATCCCGCGCCAAATCCCACAGACCTTCTTCTTCTTTTCAATTAGTGCGAAAGCCTGTCGGCTCTGGATCCCGGCGATCCTCTTTAGCTACTATGGAACAGCTCATGGATAGAAAAGTTACTTCCAGTAACCCCTTGGTCCCTCACTTCTCTACTCGTTCACCCGCAGATAATGATCTGACTGCAAGTCAACATCATTCTGGTTACCCTAGGCTGGACTCAGCCAATGGTTGCGAACTGATAGTGTCGAAGCCGGAGCCTCCCAAAGAGCCACAAGCAAGCAGAGTCACTATACCCCCTAGGACTCCTACCAACACCAGCACCAACCTGCAGGACAGGCCATTACCCCCTATCCCGGTGGAAGATTCTCCTTCATCAGGCACCACCCAACGACCTCCGACAACACCAACCGACACCCGACCACCCACCACTCCTTCCGAGAATCGTAACCCTAACTCAGCAACAACAACACCCACCCGATCCGGCCGCGTCACTCAATGGCTCTTCCAGTCAAGCAACAAGACCTCCCCCTTCTCTTCATCCGTATCCCCTTGGAAGTCCACTTTCACCGACAAAAACCCCTTCCGCATCCGCTCCCGTACCCTCAGTGGATCTACTTTCACCTCCAGTCTGACCAGCCTAACAGGCGGCTTCAAGACTACCCCATCTTTATCTAGCAATACTACAGCAGCCGCCCCAGCTGCTCCACCCCACATTGATTCCCGTCTGGGAAAGGAGTTGGATGTGCCTATGTCCTTTTCTCGTCCCTATATACCTAAACAAGCTGATGAGCCCGCCATCTATCCAACTATCTTTGAAGGTCAACAACAGCATCAGCATATGCAGAACGGATATGATGGATTCGATCACAGTTACTACACGACGTATCGTCGGTCCGCTGTCGGCTTGGCTTTCTAAAGAGGATTGAGAGAGGGAGCTGTTTGTGTATATACCTTTCACATTCACGCCGTCCTGACTAATTATTTCCTGATAATAATTCGTCCACTTATTATTATATACCTTCTTGTTTTTGATGTCTGACTATGAATCACTCGTCTCTTTTCATCCCCATTTATTTCTCTACCTATTCAGCCTTTGGCCAGTAGATAGATGATAGAACATCTCGCATGGACGTTTCAAAGAACACTTCGTAGTCTGAAGCACTCATCAATTGCACCTAAAGAAGCCGCGGAGTTGTAGTCCCGTGCTTCCTAGATATGTGACTACATATCACCATGACGACTCACTTGCCTCCCTTGGCAACAATAAGGCACTGGTTATAATGTAGCTTAGGGTACCTGTCCAGCATTTCTATTACAATATCGATTACCACATAGCAACTCCGCAAAGGGAGACGACTAAAGGTGCATCGGCCCGAGGATTTTCCTCCCAACCAGCCAAGGCGGTCAGGTGATTTATGCCGAAATATCTGTTTTTCTAGCGATATCGCTGACTCTCCCATCCTCCCAGCACAACAGCTCCATATCACTTCCTTCTCCTGCAATTGCTCACTTTTTCCTTAAACTCCCCCTTCACCATGTTCCAACGTACCATCCTCAGACAGGCCCAAGCCGCCCGCTCTCTCCTTTCCGTCCGTTCAACGTCTTCAGCACCGTTGGCGCTCCGCCGCACGTCACAATTCCAGTCGCAATCCCTCCGTCCACTTGCTCCCTTGCCTAGCTTGCGCAACTACTCCACAGAGAACAAGACCGAGGAGAACAAGCAGGAGAAGAACGAGAATGCTGAATCGGAGTCCCAGAACACCGAGGATGCCGTCCGCAAGGAGCTTGAAAAGAAGGAGAAGGAGGTTGTTGATTTGAAGGTAAGCTATCGGTGATGCTTCTCATGTCTTAATCATCCCGAACTATATTTATTCATATACATATATGTATACATGTCAAACTAATTTTGACACCTCCGCTAACTCGCCACGCAACAGGACAAGTATGTTCGCTCCGTCGCAGATTTTCTCAACCTCCAGGAGCGCACCAAGCGTGATATGGACAACGCGCGCAACTTTGCTATCCAGCGTTTTGCCGTTGATCTTCTTGAGAGCATTGACAACTTCGACCGTGCCCTTCTGGCTGTGCCCGAGGCCAAGCTCAACTCCAACGAGCCTGAACACAAGGACATTAGAGATCTCGTCTCAGGCCTGAAGATGACCCAGAACATCTTGATGAACGCCCTCAAGAAGCACGGTCTGGAGAGGTTCGACCCCAGCGAGCTTGCTGAAGACGGCAAGACCCAGAAGTTCGACCCCAACATGCACGAGGCTACCTTCATGGCCAAGGCTGAGGGCAAGGAGAACGGTGACATCATGTACACTCAGAGCAAGGGCTTCAAGCTGAACGGACGTGTCTTGAGAGTAAGCACAACCCCCGCCCTGTCTTAGGAACGTCCATTGGTTCACGATATTAACGAGACACCTTTCCAGGCTGCCAAGGTCGGCGTTGTCAAGAACGACTAAATCAATCACCCATACACGCACCTCGACTTCAATCTCCCCTAGACACAACTTCACCATCTCTCTTATTCTACCTGTATAATATACCAGAAATACCTTTCATCATGACGAGGAATAACCAATTACGGTAATCCCAACCGTGATACCACGTCTTTTCTCTATGAATGCATGTGTATGATACACCCGCTATTTTGTTTGCATACGATCGGAAGGCTTACGGTCTGCCCTCCTTTCGTGGTTTTTTTTTTTTTTTTTTTTTTTTTTTTTTTTTTTTTTTTCCCGTGTTCATGTCAGGCGTTTGAAACTCACCTCTCACCTTTCACTATATCACATTATACCTGTATAATACATGCAACGATCCGGTATTATCATCATACAAAAAACGGTGGTCTGATTGGCAATTTTTTGGATATGAGCTACTTGCACGGCATTGGATCCTGGGTTTTCCTTTCGTTTCCTTGCTTGTTCGTTGGGCTGGGTTGTTTCGGTAACGGGTCATGATGATCTACATTAATAGATGATTGACTGGATCGGTCATTACTGCACGTCTGTCTATTTTCCTTTTCCTTCGTTCATGGGTAAATTTAGGCGGCGTTGTAGACCTCGATATGAGCTATGTGCATAAGTATATCTCCCCAATTCCTCGGCGGCGGCGATAAAAAGCACAACATTACGGAGTAATTCAATACTTTCTCTTTGGGTCTGTATTGGGGACGATCCGCCATGTCTTCCTACAAAGGTGATTTATATACATTGGTGCTTGTATTACTCTATTCGCATCGATCATACATAATACCCAAGGAGGATCTCTGAAACTAGATGCGGTTCTTTCTTTTATACCTAATCTGCATCAAGCTAAATTGATCGCATGTCTAGTCTTCAACGCAATCTATTACAAGGCACGTACAAATGTCATATATTCAAGCCACAAGAGTTAGGGCAGTCCAACTGCTCGACTGAAATTATCCTACAGCTCTACAGGAATATATCTAACACACCTATAGTCCACCATTTAACCCAAGTAGGCAACAATCTAACACCAACCTTGAAAGTCGAGATAAAAATTTATTTTCGAAATACTGTACAGATAAAGATACACCGAGGACCAACCATAAAATAACCGTGGGATAATATACAAGGATCCATACCACATGACACACGTGCCGATTAAATCGATTACCTTAATTGAACGCCCAGCAAGCCAACCAGCTTCTCCCTCACCTGATTATGGAGATCATTAGTCTCTTCGTTCGTCAAGGTGCGCTCCAGACTGCGGTAATTGATCCGGTAGCACATGCTCTTCTTGCCTGTCTTCGGGTGCGTGAATTCATCAATAAGTCGGACGTCTTCGACTAGATCGCCTCCGACACCGCGGACGATCTCCATGATATCGTTTTCATGGACTGGCACGGCGCCGCCGGCAGCGCTACCGCCACTAGCGGCCGCAGTAGGAAGCCAGAAGGCGACATCCTTGTAGCAGGCGGGGTGTTTGGAGAAGGGCTCGAAGCGGGAGATATGGCCGGCCTTGAACTGGGAGAGGAAGCGCTCATCGCGGGACCAGAAGAGTCGGATGTCCGGGATGTTGAAGAGGAGCATGGCGATGCGCTCGAGGCCGAGACCGAAGGCCCATCCGATGCGATTGGGCACGTCGGAGTTGATCAGCAGCTCTTGCTTGATGACACCGCAGCCTAGAATCTCGAGCCAGTCGCCTTGCCAGAAGACTTCGAGTTCCCAGGACGGGCTGGTGAAGGGGAAGTAGGCTTCCACCCAGCGGACCTTCAGCGGTTCCTGTTCGGTGGAGTCGTTGCCGTTGGTGGCGGCGGCGGCTTTGCTAGCTTCGGTGAAAATCTTAATCACCATTCGCTCGAGGGAGCGTTTGAGGTGCGCCGCGATGGCTTCGACCTCCTCCGCGCTGTGGTGCTCTGCCTGGAGTGGATTGCGCTCTGCGTGAATGGTGGGGTTGGGGTCTTCGACGGCGACGTCGTGAGTCGGGATACGGTTGAGATCGTCCGTGATCCTAGCGGCGGTTTCCTTCGCAGCCTTTAATGGCTCAATGTCGGGCCGCTTCCACAACATGGCGCCCTCCATTTGATGGAAAACGGGGTAGTGGCTGCGGTCGATAGCATCTCGGCGATAGACGTCCGCGACAACGGTGTATCCAACCTCTTCGGGACGCGATTCCTCATTCCGGTTGATTTGTTGAAAGTATGCTTGCTGGTGCGCGCTAGTATGTGTTCTCAACACGGTCTTCTCATTGACATAGTAGGTATCCGTGCGGCTACGACCGGGATGGTCCAGCGGAAAGCCGAGGACATCGAAGTTCTGCGCAGTCGTAACAACGGGGCTCTTCTCGTGGTAGTTTCCGTAGACGGGACCCGGGAACTGACTTTCAATTAGCTTCCGGGTGATAGCGAGAGGGTGGTTCTCGTCGAGGTAGAGTCGTCTTCCGACGTGGGAGAGGATGGTATCGGGAGTGTTGGTCCATTGGTCTGTGGGGTAAGATTTATCTTCAATTGATAAAGATGGCTTCTTTATGGAGATCCGAGGATCCGGCGTCTGATCCTGGTTCGTAGATTCTGGGGTTCTGAGAGCTGTTGTTGAGCTCCAGGTTCTGCAGAGAGGGCCCGAGATGTGCGAGACATGCGTGAACGGAATGCGCACGTTCCTGCCAATTGCCCATCTGCTGCTGGTGGCGCGCAGCGCCCTGCCTGTGGCCAAGAGGCGCATGTCGATACCGAATTTACCTCAAATAGAGCGGTGGAATTAATTACCGGGGTGGAAGCAGGTGAATTGGATGTCTTCCTCCGATGCGGAATCAATACAAAACATTCCGGGTCGGGGAAATTAGTCGCCGACGGGATTGTACATACGCATCAATACAACTTCAGTTTGTGCCTACTGAATGGTTACGCATCTTGGGACGAGCCAGAAAAGGAGAGCTGACTTGATTTGAGGATTAATGACAAGCCCATACACCACGAAATGCCTTCCAGTAATCCACCAATCCTAGAACTAGAATATAAACAAGGATTAGGTCAACGAACTCCAAAAATAACCCATCCTCAGTTAACGTTCCGAAAAAGGAAAAACAAAAGAAGTAATAGGAAGCACAGAAATGGTCAACCAACGCGTCTATCGCTTTTGCCTCGCTTTCGCCAGTCAATGCATAGAAAGAAATGAGAGAAGCGATGACCTAGTACCGCAGTTGTAGACGCCAGGCACCAAAGACCCAACAGTCGAGACGCTCAAGCAGACCAGACCAGACCGAGCATGAGTAGTAACCCGTGACGCCAATCCCAAATGAGTGTAGAGACGGACTAACGCCATGAAATACAATGTGAAATATGTGAGAGAAGGAAAGCCAGGCTAATGCGGATAGTGATAAGAAGGAATGCTGCGACGTATATAAGGTCACAGCTCCATGGTCAAATCCCGTCGATAGTATCTGACTCTGAGTTATCTGATCCGTCGGCAAGCATAGAGTGGGTCGGTAGCTTTCGTCCTGATCCATACACCATCTCCATTAACTTGGCCTTTTGCTTCTCCCGGACAGATCGAAGGTAATCATAGCTGCCCTCTAATCCACGAATCTGGCCTTCAATTACAGCCTCGACCGGCCCTAGCATCCGACCATTACTCCGACCACCACTTGAATCAATAGCACCAGCGAAGCTCACCGAATCATTGCGTCGAACGAGTGGACTGACAAGCTTTCGTCGTAGAGTTTCCAGGTTGACCTTAAGAGTAAGCAGCCGGCCGCGGTGATCCATAAGGAGATGCTTGTTGGCGACCGTCCGGCTGCGGACATTAGCGAGTAGCCTCTTGTTCTTCTCATACTTCCGCACAACGGCTGCGTCGGGCCCAAGAACACGGGTCCATAGGGAGCTGAGCATTTCACCTTCAGCACGCTCTTGGGCATCCGACTCACGGACAACCGTGCGTTGAATATTGAGAAACTGGCGATCAATAGATTCGAATAGCGCGAAAAGCGCGGTTGAGTGTGTCAGCTCACTGTTGATGGACTCCTCAAGTACCGACAGAAACTCAGTGAAGGTCCGCGTGAGTGTAGAGCGCGTACGTTGGGCCGATGTCTGACCGAACAATGCAGTTACAACGTGGCCAAAGGTGGTCGGAGTGTTTAGCTCGCCACCAACACTATCCCCATCCGGGACGGTGACACGTTCTAGCGTGCCGAGTCGCGCCAAAAGGTCGTGCAAATTGTCAAGCATGATAGAAGGTAGCGTACTGGGCGGTTGGGACGACAATGTCTCCAGCTCCCGTTTGGCCCAATCCATGACGAGCAAGATTGAGTCGACGTCCGAGTCCACATTGGCGAAAAAGCGCGTCAACTCCAACGACAGCGATTTCAGGGACTCGGACAACTCATCGAGCTGGCGCACTATGATCGGCGCACTGGTCATATTGGTACCGCGAACAGACTCACTCAGATCCCAGACAGCAACACCGGTCTCCTGCAGTGTCCCTATCTGTTGTACGCCATTCTCTGAATAGTATATCAGAGGCTCAAAAGACCGCGCAAAGCCCGACAGTTTCACCAGGTCGGGAATTGCTTGCGGTACACTGGGTAAGAACAAGGCGCGCATGAATGCTATGGATAGTAGGGCTACCAGAATGGAAATGGTGGTGTTGGATTTGGAGCTAGTGATCTTATCGAATTTGGATCGCAAGTAACTAAAGAGTGCGACAAAGGGTTCGCGCTGCTGAACTTCTGCGCGCACAGCGAACCGGATATCTTGAGAAAGGCCCACTCGTTAGTATCCCGCGCCAGCATGCTGGACAGGGTTCAAACCGAGATAAAGCCTACAATTGCTTAGATTATTCTCCGAGCCAAACTCCAGTCCTTCCGGGGCGGGGCTGGTCTCCGGCGCTCGGCGTGGGCTAGGTGACCGAGCCTTGTGCGGTGAGTCTGCGTCTATCGGCAGTGGAATGTTGGCAGCAATCGTAAGGTCCCCTGTATCAGTAGAATTGCTCCTTTTACCAGTCATGGGGTCCTCGAGAGCGTCTTCGTACTGCGGACTAGGTTCTCGCGATTGTGATGGACTTAGCCCCACAGTGGGCTTTAGTCCTAATCGATCCTGATCGACCTTGCGCAAATAGGGCTGATGTCGGTACCATCCACTGCCTTGGACGTAGTCATACCTCCGAAACCCTGGGGGGGACCAGCGCTCCCCGTTAGGAGTCATGTCATCTTCCTCCATGTCGGATTCCTCTGACCGAAATCCTGAATGTTGCGATGGTAGACCAAACACCGGAGAACGGTGCGCATTACTTGGGTTCTCAAAGTCCTCGAGCGACGCATCCAATGAGGGATGCTCGTCAAAAACGTTGTCCAGCTCATCCAACATGGTGGACGGCGTTGCGCACAACCTATACGACGTTATCAAAGCCACTTCAATTGTTGCGACGCTGAAGCGACGACTTGAGTGGACGAAGCAGTTCCTAGATTGTCGCGGTAAGGTGGTAGCTTGTGGAGGGGTTAGTCGCAAGCGCACTAAGACGAGGTGGGATCGGTCTTATGCGCTGGCGCGATAAGAGGTGGGGAGAAAGTAAATAAGTGGTAGGTAGGGAAAGACAAGTAACGAAGAGTAGTCTGCAAGTCAGAACGAAGGTACTGGAATGGGCAGACGCAAGACATGGGAATGCGAAAGGGAGCAGATGCCAGCGGGCGAGGCCTTGATGCCTGAGGACGGAGCGGCCGACTAACTGGGTTGCGACAAGTCACGCTCGCTTTCCCGGGGTAGGTAGTAGATACGGAGTACTTGCAGCAGTTACAGAGGCGCTTGCATTAGAAACGTTGTGGCACAGTGATCAGCAGTCCGCTGTAAATGCCGTTAGTTCAACGACTTGGAATCAACCAACAACAATATATCATTAAGTGTTCTGCGAGTATTCATTCACGTTCACAAAGGAATGAGGTTCGTGTTCCTTTCTATTTCGTGTCCAGGTACCAAGAGAGAATGAACCAGCGATACCCCCCTCGCATCGCTCTTTGGGGTTTGAGTTGTTTTATCGGGAAAGCAAGAGAGGGGCGCAGGTGGTGGCTGGGCCAATGGCGGTGGGTAATCCAGGGGGTCATGTGCCAACGAGTTCCAGACCCGTACTGTTCCGTACAGGTCCATCGTAGTTACTGTCCTGTCCTTGGGGGATAGGTACCCTCTGGTAGGTTTGCTCTAGACTAGTGGTAAGATATCGTCGTAGTTAGTCACTGAAGCACTGGTTGCGATGTTCCCTCAAGAAATCCATCCAATCTGCCGGTCCAATAACATCCACGGCCGGTAGGGATCGACCGCCAGTTTGCCATAACTCGCCCACTGTTGGCTGAGGACGATAGGACAGGACTCATCCGAGTGGACCATGATAGCTCCTAGGTAGAAATCATCTTCACACCGTAAGAACCCTGTGGAGGGGTTTCTCGTTCGAGTCGGGTCAAGCCAAAGACCGGCAAGTGAGCGTCGAACAAACTCGGGAATAAAGCCCAACCCAAAGCGCCCGAATCGGGATTTCCATGAATCCACGTGACGACCAGTGACGCACGTGGTGGAATCACAGGAACTCAACGGGTATCTGCGGTTAGTCAAAACAAGAGCGTGGCAGTGAAGAATGTCGTCATGAGAGGAGATATCTTTATTCATTACAGCCATACGGCCTGAAACTTAACCATGATACACAGAGCTGAAAAACATAACCATCGAGAGGAAAATGTGTTAAGGTTATGGGCCGACATAGACAAAGTCGTGAAGGAAACACGTCTCTATGAAACCCGCCAATCCTGCGCACAAAGGAAAATCACATCTATTGCGAGTAAACAAGGTATTGAGTAATATTACATGCCCTGTCCGTCAAACTGCCGAGGGTCTGGGGACGTATCAGATCCGATGCGACAAGCCGCTTGAACCGGGAAGGAGAAAGTATTTTATTCACGTAAAATGGAGCATTTAAGCAGTGCTCTCCTTGAGGTAACTGATGGAGCATGACAGTTAGCGGAAACGTCATTTTAATAGTTAGGTATAACCAGTAAACATACGTGATGAGGTCGTTCCTCTCCTTAGCCTTCTTGAGACCACCGAAGGCCATCTTGGTACCGGGGATGTACTTCTTGGGGTTCTCGAGGTAGGAGTACTAGATGGAGTTAGTCAACTCATGATTCACGGAGGCACGAAGAGCCGTGCATACCAGAGTGTTCTCATCCCAAGTGACACCGGCCTGCTTGTTGGCATCGGTGTAGGCATAGCCATCAACGGAACCGGTCTGACGGCCAAAGAGACCGTGGAGCTTGGGGCCGACCTTGTTGGCACCGTCCTTCTCGACAGTGTGGCACTGAGCGCAGCGAGTCTACGGATAATATTAGAGACTGCGCAGCGATTCTGTTGAGAATAGATGTCATCTTACCTGGAAGAGCTTGGCACCCTTGGTAGAGTCACCTAGAGGAATAAGGATGTTAGCCGTCTGCTTCGCTTTCTCTGCGGCCTCCAGTTCGGCCTCGCGCATGTCGATGGTAGTGAGAAGACAGAATGTGTCAAAGCTGGTCATGCTACTCTGGATGATTGGGTTGGGGGCGCATCAAAGATATGTTGTTGTTCAATGAATTGGGTGCGAAGAAAAACGTTGCAGACTGATCAATGTCTGGACAACATGGAACACAGAGCTGCTGGGGAAATTGTGCTACTCAGCAGTAGCCATCATTCACTGATTCCCAAGAACCAATTCGTGTTTGTTTGGGCACCAGCAGTGAATGACAGGATGGGACGCGCTTGACGAACGGGGAAACAGCCAGCCAGGGAGGTAGCTTACCAGGAGCGAAACCAGCGTCCTTGCCCATTGTGAATGTGTGTAGTAAAGTCTAAAAGACTGAAAAGGTTTAAAAAAGGATAGTATACAAAAAGAGGGTATCCCAAAAGCGAATTGAGGAAGTCAATTGAATGGAGAAAAAAAAACTGGCAGGAAGAAAAACTTGCGATCGCAGCAATTTGTACAAAGCGCCGTCTTCGCCCCCGAGGCCTCCCGTGATTCGATCCTCGGCCAATCAACGGCCGGATGATTCAGCACTCAACGGGCTCTCTCGGGACAAGGGAAACAACCGGTGTCTTTTTTCAGCACCTATTTTTGTTTCCTTGGTTCTTGCATTTTTATGGGGGTGAAAGAACATCTTATACCGCTACAAAAGATGCACCACGTTACGTATACCTATATTGCCCGCGAATCGAAAGTTGTCTGGTACTGTAATCAACACTCTATTACATCTTGTTTTTCCGGTACTACTGATATGAGTGTCAGTCATGGTCATTTCGCAAAAGCCTGGTTTACATAGGTATGATCTCATATCTCGACGGTGTTTGACCCAACAAAGATTACGGGGAGAACTGGGCCGGAGTGGAAATGGATGGACCCGGCCTTTGGAAATGCCTGCCTTGCCATTCGTCCCCCAACGGGCAGAATTCTCGTTGACTGGTCTGTGTGTCCGGCCACCGCCTTTGGTCCGGATTGAGTCCTCAGCCTGAGTAGTTATATCCGCGCAGACGAGAGTATTCAATGAATATACCTTGTCCAGACGGGGAGCTTACGATATTCTCTTCCTGGACGGTCGCCTGGGTGAAATAATCCCTTGGCCCAACTCTGTGGTCATCTCTCCAGGACATCTGCACAAGCATAGTAGCCCAATTGCTTCTCTAGATGCTTTGAGGAACCTCATTATGGATGAGCCTCTAATTCATTTGGACGTTCCTATATCCCTCACCTTCAGCTAGGTGGGCTAGGGCTATTTTAGGTGCACTTATAGTTCCACATCTCTTCCTGTTTCTACCTTTATTCCCCCTAGTAGTAATCCTCTGAGCTGATGAACCCTCGTGTCAATCTCTCTGGTTTCGGTTCTACATACTCCGGAGTAGTTGATGCACTTTCGTCGCCTCACTTGACAACTGCAATGCAGCATTGGGCTCCGTAGAATGAGGAGAGTATCCGCTTTGAAATCCTACACATACACCATCTTGACCATCGTAAGTGGAATTTTAGCTACCGACTGCAAGGCAGTGCACCTAAATGCAACTCGATAGGAAAAGCATGGCCGGTTGAATCTAGTGTTTCCCGTCAGGTATAGTGGCACACCAGACAAATGCTTGAAACATGCCAGACAGAATGACAAAGAACTGCATTCTCTCCCCTCGGTGGGAGCAAGCTAGATGTTCTAGAACTATAGTCCCTATACGGAGTATTGCCAATCAACTTCAAATGATACAAAGACTACTGAAATAGTTCCAGGCTGTAATTACAGTTAGCCTGACATGTTCCGCCGACCTACTGATCGTCGCGCATGACATTGAGAGCCCTAGCCGAGGAACTGACAAGGTGCTTCTTCGCGACATACATAGTATAGTGCGATCTTTGGAGAGAAGGCATATGCTGATTTACTCCATCATTGAGAGTAAATGAAGTATCTAAGCTCTTTGGGGAGATTTGCCTATCGGGTTGAGAGTTCTATAGAGTAGGGTTAGATCCTCTTGCTCCTTGTCATGAGCGGAATATGATCAGCTCTTTGAACTCATTTTGTATGCATTCGTGGGCCTGTCAAACCACGGTATCAATTGGGTCTGTAATAATAGGCTATCTGTGATGTCAGGCTTTCAATGTATAACGCAAATAAGTGGTTCGCGAGTGGACAATAAGTATCGAGTATGGAGGCATGGCTTGTTTGGAGACATGCGGCCAACCGCATAGGTAACACAGCACGCCTGCTTTGCAATACGTCCATATCCATATACCGCAGTTCATGTCTCAATAATCCTTCTAGAAGAGTAATATTAAGAGAGAGATCTAGAAATCCAAGGTTCAAGTTCCATCAAGGAACAAAGTCCATACATACTCGTAAGTCACGTGAACACCACACCAGCATCAACCAGCGGGAAAAAAGTTCCAACTCCGCAAAGCCATCAACTCCACCTCCAACATCTTCCCCCCAACAGCACGCACAGCAATGGCCCCGGTCACAATCCCACAATTCCTCCTACCACGGGGAATCCCGTCGAGGCGAGCCTTTCAATCCCTCTCGCGCGCAAACGCAACCCACCACCGCATCAGGACCACGACCCGCCGCTGCGCATCAGACAACAGCAAGCCGCGAGTCCTAGAACAGCCCGACAAATTCCGGCCGCCATCGCACCCGGCGCGCAGGGTTGTGCAAACGCGCAATGGAAGAGTCGTTGGTCGAGAGCCGGTCAACTACGGTCCCAAGCTCACGGAGAAAGAGAGGGAGGAGCAGAACCGCAAGCAGTACCCGAATATGTTCCCGCCGGAGGGTACGGTGATGTATAAGTTTTTGACAAATCGGTGGATTCATATCTGGATTGCTATGGTGGGTTTCTTTTTCTTTGGGTTATGGGGGTTGCTGTGGTGGTTTAATACTTGTCTTGGTGCTAATTGGGTCTGGTTGTTTAGAGCGTACTTACGACTTTGGCTACGTTCACTTTCACTACGAACTTTAAGCGCTCGTCGCCGTTTGCGCACTTACTTCCGTCTTGGTCGGATCTTCTTTGGCACCCCTTTGATACCGTTTCTCAGGCGTTGACTGTTTTCCGCATGCATGTGCAGCATACCTCCGTGCAGACGAGGGAGAAGCGGCATCAGCGGATCGAGGATGCGGAGAAGAGACGGCAGTACCGAGTTGCTCATGGGCTGGAGGAGCCGGCTGAAGAGCAGGGCAAGATTGAGACTGAGGTGGTTGATGATCAGTCTCCGATAGCTGCTGACGCGGAGACGAAGCAAGGAGGTGGAGAATATGTTGATTGGGAGGGAAAGAAGAAGCCTGTCAAGAAATGGTTAGGTATCTGGTAGAGATATCTCCTGTGCTGATATTGGGGTTGTATGGATGGGAGTTTAAGTGATTGAGAGACTGGGGTGTATAAACAATGCTGAAGAGCATACTATGTAGATTAGCTTGCATATCTTTGGATTTTGTCTTAGCATTGTATTATTCATTATGTACATGACATCTCTTGTCTTTTGATGTGATGATCCATCTTTGCCAGCAGGCTGCTGATTCGGCACTGTAAAAAATGCCTGGGGTTCTGTTACCAGGGTATTTCTGCAAAGCGCACAGAAGACCTTCTGCTCCTACATTGTAGCGAATAAGTAGCGATGTGCATACTTCGGCTGAGTATTTCTATCTCCGCCCGACAAGGACTACGCGGCAGGAGACTCATAGAAGGCGCAGGCAGGGCACGATGTCATCTGTATTCGGGACAATGAACTGTCGCATCAATTCATTCACCCAACTTGAACACCCTCTAGACCCTCGAGAACCTCCTCACCAACACCACCCTTCTCAAGCACGAGCTTAACGATGCGAGCAACCGTGCTTCTCTTTACACCTCCACGACGGGGCCTCCAAACTCCCGGAACCTCTTCTTCGCCTGTGGATGGATTCAAGATGGCTGCTTCTTCGGCAGCAGCCGTGGAACCTAACGTAGTCACATTTTCCGAGTTAGGTACGCCAGGTTGCGTCAACCTGGAAGGAGGGTCGATCGTGCGGATGGAAACGAGCTTCAGGCTATCGGAATCGCTATCCCGAGTGATAGAGACGGCCAGAACCGTATCAGCAACAGCAATCTCCTCTCTATCAGGATCGAAGATAATGTTCTCGCCTACAGATACGACGAGCAACGTTACTGGGGGGCGAACTTGTTGGGAAGGGGTAGGGGATGCCGTGGAGGTAGAGCGTGGATATAGGTATTCTGCAGCATCCCAATCATCGTCGAAAAACGGATCTTCCTCGCCTTTGGACTTCAATTTCGGAAGCTTCGTCGACAGGAGCGCCAGATGAGTCGTTAAGGAGAGTAGCGGAAGCGGGTAGGACTGGGGTTGGGAGAGGAGAAGGACCTAAATCAACAGCATTAGAGTCGGCCGCCCACCTGATTGAACATGCATCTTACATCGATATACAATCGCCAGTGCCACCGTTTGTTAATTACCAGCCTTCCCTTGAGTCCACCAGCCATCTCACCATTCCCAGTGCCCTCGCTTGATACGGACTCAACCAGAGGCTCTCGCATCATCTCGGACAAGAAAACCGGCAAAGCATCGTCATCCCGAAACCCTGGGATCTCGATCGACATTTGCACCCATGACCCATGTCCAGAGCTTGAGCCTTGATTTGCCTCGCCGTCGTTATTCCCTACGTATTCTTCCCGAGTCTGTTGCGGCAGTTTGAGCGCATCTGCCGAGACCACTGTCTTTTCTACTTCCGCCTTCACTCCGACGATTGCTTGGGTGCCGTCCGCAAAACCGACACGCGCGCTACCGTTAGTGCCGGGTAGGATATCGGTCTCTGCTGTCAAAGGCCGAAATTGTGTCGCCGATCGTCCATCTGGTCGAATTGGGCTACCTGGAAGAGCAAGAGATGTGTAGAGATACGAAAGCTCTGCAGGCGAGATATGTGGGGTTTGGGAGGCGGACGAGGCCTGCCTTTGGGCCGCCATTGGAGCAGATAACGAAAGACAAAAAGAAAAGAAAGAAAAAGAAAAGATCGAGGTTCAGAAAAAAAGAAAGAAAGATTTTGAATTATGTGGATATTGTCACACAATCTGATAGCTCCGCGGCGATCTGTTCAGCCGTGAACGAGTGGAGTAATTTTCAGTCCCAGGCTACCAGTCAGTCCAAGGTAATGGCGACCTCTCTAGGAAGGCAAGAGCAAAACGTAATGAATATGCGATCTATTCACGGGAGCAAAATGTCCATAGCCGATGTTAAGATAACGCGCTACACACGGACAAGTTGACATACAAGAGTAGTACTTGCTACAGAAATTCTGCGAAAGGCGGACAATCGTTGTTCCCGGCCCGCTCAACCGTTCCCCATCAATGCTTATCAACTACGTACCACTGTCGATCATACGCAAATAAGGTAAACAATATGATGTAAAGTACAGAGCACTTTCTGGCCTGTTCGATTAGGTATGTATAAACAGACGGCTTGACAGCCGTACATAAGTACTATATTACAAGGTGTGTAGAGCCCAAGACTAGCCACCAGTGGTCCTTCCCAGCAACAAGAAAATTGTACATCAGGTGAATCGAAAGTTTTAACAGAGGTCGCATCACTTCCCTAGGTGAGATGCAATGAGCGGCAGGCGAGGAGGATAAGGGATGAAAGAGAGAAATGAGAGGCTAGGGGAAGATGCTTATGAAGTGTATCAGAGGTAGTGATGACAGGATGTGACAAAAGAAAACAAAAAGCTGTTGATAGGGAACAAAACACGTTGGGTAAACAATGCATATATGTATATATATAAAAGGAACGATAGCAGACCTCGCGACTCGCGCATTTGGTATCAAAACAATGGGTAAACAAGAACACCGCAAATGAAAGACAAGATATGGAAACCGCATGCCGAAACCAGGTTGCGAGGCCGACTATATCTATAAAGGCCTTTGGGGTATGAAGACAACAATAAAGACAAATGAAAAGGAACCCGGGCCAATCCTTGCCCCATGCAAAATAGGGAGAGAAGATGTTTTCACAAGAAACAAAAGGGTAAAAAAAGATAAACACCAACCACCGAAAAGACGAAAGAACACAAGACACCAGATCCTGTACGCCATGCTCGGTTATATCGCCAATTACCGTGCGTTCCCCCACTTTTCTCTCTTTGATAAATCCAAACAAGACTGGAAATTAAATATCAACACACGAGATCTACCTATGGTACAACGCTCAGAGGGCGAGCTACCGATAGGTGGACCCTGTCATGAAGTTTGTAGTGCCTGAATGGTTCCAGTCCCCATCTTCGTAAGGTGGGGTAGGCCATTGGCGGTTACTTGTGGCAGGGTCTGCCTTGCCATCAGGAAGCCCCAATCGCCGAATCGGAGTGGAATCAGAGTGGCCAAAGGAAACACCGTTACATTTTGCTGATGGAGAGGGAGTAGGATAAGGGCTAGGCAATGCTCGCGAGTTGTCGTTTCCCATGGCCTGGTGACTAAAGTTCGATGACCCGTCGGACGATGTCTCAGTCTGTGCTAGTCGCCTCGCAGCTTTGCTTGCCGAATGCAATGCTTCATCAAGGAGCTCATCCTCCTCTTCCGGCGTTTCATAGCGGTGAACAGGGTGACTTGAGAGCTGCAGCGCACGCCGAGTTCGGCTGGAGATTGGCGCACCGGTACCACTGGTTGAAACGGGACTGTCTCCCATTGAACGTATGGATCCTTGAGGCATGGATTGCCTCTTCACACCCTCCACGGGCGACGTAATATGAACAGGAACATTACCAAGTGCAGTCGAATCCAGAGAGCATTTCACGCCCTGGAGGGCTTTGTCTAATTCCGACAGATCAGAGCCTTGCTTGGCATCGTTAGCATTGGCAGTGTCCAAGGCTAAAGATGAACGATTCGACCAAGGCATACAACCAGCATTAGCCTCAACATTATCGCTTCCCACGTTTCCCTGGTTACGACCAGATAGCCTACGAGCACGTTTGCGGAGGTGGGAGAAAAAGCTCTCCTTCTGGTTGGCACCAATAAGAGGATTCCCACCATTGAGGGCTCTCTCTGCTTCTTGCCTATGGACATCAGCGTAGTGGTTGCCATGGGAGTTAAGCGAAAGCTGTCTGCCAATCTTCTTGCTCGCTTTTCCGTTGTCACCGACAATACATGAATTGGCCTGTGCTGTGACTGCATTGGAAAGCGGAGATACCGGTCGGATCGAGGGCAAAATAGGCATCGGGGCTCCATTCGCCCAAGTGGCACGCTTACTGGGCGCAGGCTTAATCTTGGTGGTCTCAGGGGCTGTGCTGTACGAGACAACGGGCTGTTTCGACTGCTCGTTATCGCTATCAGACCGTCCAATCAATGACCTCCTAAACCATGACGATTTGGATGTGAGCGAGGGCGAGTCGCTGTTTTCCCGAGTAGGAGACTTGAAGCTCTTGTCAGAAGTTTTCCGACCCAATAGCCGAGCAGTTGAGGACTTCGGCCGCAATGGGTCAACAGCATCTGAAAAGTACTCATGGTTCAAAGCTTGTGTCGAAGTTGGCCTATTCTTGGGATCCCACATCAGACACCAAGTGACAAAGTGGCTGAGAGAGGTTGGCCACTGCGGTGCTTGGAGGATGCTTTCCATTGAATGAGGGGCCATCTGCGAAGATGGTCAATTTCCATTGCCGTCGTCATGCAGCATAGGGCACATACCTTGGGGAAAGTGAATCCCAATTTCTGAGCAAGACGGGAGCCATCTCTCCATTCACCACCGCCGAGCTTGGAGCCCGACTTACTGTACCAGTTACCTGGGCTACCCATAATCTCGCAAACGCGCCAAACCTGATCAACTTCGTTGCCACCGGGAAACAACGGCTTCAATGTAGCGATTTCGACGGCCATGGCTCCGATAGCCCACATGTCCACAGGTGCGGAGTATTCACCTGCACGCAAAAGGACCTCAGGGGCACGGTACCATCTTGTGGAGACATATGTAGTGTAAGGGAGCTTGGAATGGGTCTCCCTTGCGAGGCCAAAATCGGCGATTTTCACAGTATATGTTGGGGGGTCGAGGGGGGAGTCACTAGGTTAGAGTAACGGCTGAAAGCAGAGTCGCTCGGGGCGGATGTGGATACGAGGATGTTTTCCGGTTTGATATCACGGTGGAAAAAATGGTGAGCATGGATGTGATCAAGGCCCGACAGAATTTGGTAAAGGATACTCTTCACATGTTTCCCATCGAACGGCTTGTGGTCTCGTGATTTCATCAGTTGGTAGAGGTTACCATCCATGTACTCCATACAGATATGTAGCTTGCGGGAAAGAGGGTCGAGAAAGATGTCGAGAGCCGGAACGAGGTGTGGATGAGCGGGTAGGGTCCGTAGGAAAATGACTTCCCGTAATTCCAAACATGGAGCTAATGAATCGAAGGTCTTCTTCATGGTCTTAATGGCAACCTGATGATGAGGTCAGCACAACGACGCTTCCCCACGATGCCGGGACGGGCCTTACCATGGTTCCTCTCCGCGCGATGTTGGAACCAGCCGTCCGTACACGAGCCACGGCAACACTGCCAAAGCTACCATCCCCTACTTCCTTCATCACTTCAAACCGGTCTTCCAGGGTAGCCATTGACGTCGGTGCGGCGTTCCGCAACGACGAGTGATCGTAAGAGACAGTCATTGTGTCTCTCCTTATCCTTCTCTGCCAGCAGATGAACCAAGAGAGTTCGGATGACTGTCAGGCTTCTATCAGCCGGTCTTGTTCCGTCGCAGGGTTAGATGTCTCCGTGGGGGGATCTCACCCTATATAAGTGGTATTGGCGGTAAAGGTTATCTCTTCCAATGATATTCGGAAGTGATTCAGTCAAACCAGGTGATCATCATTCAAGGTTCAAGCGTTATTGAGTCCACAGTAGGTGAGACGAATATGGTTCTCTTCCATCGATATACCGGTTGGGGTCAGAGGGTAAGTGGGATTGATAAGATGCAAGAAAGATGAGGGACAGGAATGAGTGGGAGAAGAGGGGGAAGGGGGTGGTCATGTAGTTCCCAGGAAGGTGGAGGAGGCAGATCTGGAAGCAAGATGGAAGACCCAGAGGATTGGACGTGATCACTGTAGTGATACTAGGAGCGGATCCGTTTTGGTGGGAACTGCTAAACGAAAGGATGATCGGAGGCCGAGTTGAAGGAGCCCCTGACGCGGTGACAGCTTTACCAACACTTTACCAGCTCTAAGACGAGACTTGGGGCCGGGCCGTGGAGACTTGTGAAGAAGCGGTCGACGACGGAGCGAGTCTTGAGGGGGGTAATAGTTTGATGGTGCAGATCACAGGGAAAATAATAATGATAGGACAGTAATAATAAATACTGAAAACAGTAAAAAAAAGAGGGAATAAACTAATAATAATAAATCAAAACAGAGAAAAATGCAGATGGATTATTGAGGGGTCAATACAGTTGAAAAAGAGGGACGGGGGCTGACATGGACCAAAAAGGTAAATTCAAATAATTATCATTCGAATTGACAACAGGTAAGACACGCAGCCATGTAGGTCACTAAGAAAGAAGGAGGTTGGATGGTTGGGTGTGTAAGAAAAAAAAAAATAAAAGAACTGTAAAAAATGTAAAAAGGAAGGCAGCAATTGAGGTGTGAGTATGGATGAGTGAACGGACGCGAGTGGTCGCAGAGAGACAAAAGGAGAGACAGAAGTGAGCGACAGCAGCATTGACGACGCGAAATTCAGACAATAATAACCACTGTCAGAAAAGAATAAAACATGATTACTCTGCCTTCTCCATACTCGCAAACTAGTTTTACCCGCTAACACAATTTGGTCACCATACCCTCTGACGATACTCCGTAATAATCCTCGTGAACTAATAATAATGCCTGTTTGTCGGATGGGAAGGCCTCCACACTAACTAAAAGCGAAGACGAGTCAGGAATGGACCGGAGATCCACCCCGCTTAGGAAAAAAAAAAAAAAATAAACCGCCCATTATATTTTATGGAAATTGCAAGAAAGATGAGCGATAAAAAAAGGAGGTCATCGGTAACAATGGCCGCGACTGTAGACGGGTAGCCGTTACGGCAAATTGCCGAAAATGTAGTAAACATAGATTTAACACATTATTATACATGGGTTAACAATTTGCTGAGAGGTAAATGCTTTCAACACTATAGAGATCAGAGAAAAAGCATCATACCTAGATAAGAATTATCGGTCAATGGGTATCATCTGACAATCTTGGTACGCAAGGTACCTTTCGATCTTTTCTTTCTGTCTTATTTTTTCTTTTATGTTTTTCCTTTCTTTCGTTTCTTTCTCGCCTAATCCATAAAAGGTTGAAACATTATCGTAATGGTGTTACGCCTAAAATTTCGGGTTCAGTGGTCAGTGGAGCGGAAATTAGTATTTTCTAGCGCTATGATTGTCGCAAAAGATTAATAGAGTTACCAATAAATGCGCTCCATTTGTACAGTAATACGCTAAAATACCCAAAGCAATAAATAGTAGCCAGTTCGTAGAACGCTCCCCATTTATGGGGGAGGCGTTTCCATAACTTCGTGTACACCAGTGATGCGGCTGAGTATTGCCTCCCATCTACTCCGTATATCTATCTATTTTGCCTTATCTTTGCGATTAATCTCTGATCAAGTATACTACTATACTCGACTAAAGCAACTATTACCTAGGATCTCGGAAATGATTCCAAGCCACCCGACGGTTCAAGGGTTAGCATGGTAAAGTTCAGAGCCACAACTTCCGGCACCAATCCCTTGTGTTGACTGTTGACACCGGGGTTTGGATAAAGCAGCCAAAGAGCTTGAGAAAAAAATGGGTCTAAGACTCATTCAGTGGTCACCATCGCACGCCGCTTTGAAGACTTAGGAGGTCCAGCCTTAATAGCGACCCACATGGTCCCCGCCTCTAGCGATCGTTAGACGGGCCCTAGCAAGGATGGCCAGGGGTTGGGCCGCGTTTTCTCATATGACTCTGTACACTGTGTGTACGGAAACTTACGGGGTTAAGGTACTGTATGTATTCCGATAACACACAGGGTCTTAAGAGTCCGGACTCCTCGAGCTCACAAATCAGCCACCCGAGCAATGTGATGTGTATGCTCTGTGCAATACCAGCCCAATCCAATCTAACCGGTACTTTTGACGGATAGGCGATGACTCCCATTGGTATGTAGATGACCTCAGGGGGCTTTTCTTTGCATCAGAATGCTTCTTTTTTTTCTCAAAACTTTAATCCCCTTCCTTGCTACATACACATACATCAAGACAAGAAAAAGCCAAGGTATGTTTGGGCGATGATGACCGTAACTGCATTGTTTGTGTAACCTTAGGCAGCATGGACAATGGTACACCGTTCATGCAAGTTGTTATCTGCATTGGTGGATAGTTCATCAGCTCCATCTCTAAAGGTAATCCCACCAACAGTGGCTAACCATGTAGCGTGTGGCTGACCGCCAACAGAGAAAGTCAATGTCACCGAGCGAATGTGGTACGACTCCCCCTCGAACCTCTCGAATTTATGATAGGAAAAAATATTGACACTGGAATTCAAAGGATGGGGCGTAGTAGCTTCCACGCTCCTCAAAATATTCTATCAGAAATAATATTTATAATTATGTATTCCATGGGTTACCGGCCATTACTCACTAAAAGCATTCTGCGACTAATCGGTATGGACTATGGAGTACTCCTTGATAATCTAAACTGATTACCAAAGATCTATAAGTCATCCGAGTGGTGGAAACCAGTGGAAATCGCAACTGTCAAACCATAGTCGCGTGGGTGATACCACTTCCTAAACGAGAAGAAAGTACTCCATCGTAGTGGTGAGGCGATAATTAAATAAATGAAATGAAATAGAAAATAAAGAAACAATATTAAACTAGAAATCCATCCATTGTTTCGAAGGATATCTCAGGGGTTTCAACCAGTGTTCCGGGAACCCTTCTTTGTTTAGACCTGTGTGACGTGTAGATTAATGCTGCCAGGTATGAAAAATACTTGGAAGGCGACTGATGAGCAAATTGACATACCGGAGACAAGGCGAATCTTGGGGGAGCTGAGGGGAAGCGAGTTCCTGAGTTTGAGTTTCTCAGCTCACCGCTAATGTATTGAATCTCGATGCAATAATATGCGTACTCAACTGCTTGTTTCGTGACCGACTGAGGGAATAGTCTCGCAACTTGCGGAGTCGTAGATGGCCCCGACCTGGCTCACATGACTTTTAGCAGGTAACCCGGCATATGCGCCGTAAATCCATACATCGTACTAGTCCGCAATTCAAAATACTCATTCTTTTCTGGGGCAATAGCGCGCTGAATGAACGGAGTATGCAAGTTATCTGCTACCGACATGCATGTAGGCAGTGCCACTTACAGGTCGAGTCCATGAACCATCCCACTTATTTGGAGTCAGTGCCGAACCCAAGCCAATAGATCCCAACAGTTCGCTCCAAGGCTGAGACTGGTGTAGTCTGTTACTACAGCTACCGATCACTTCCGCGACGTTTTGGTGATCTCTCCACTGAGCTGAAAATCTTCGTCTGTACAACATTGTCGGTGTCCAATAGTGTACTGTCGATGCTCACAGGTTCCATCCCAGCTGCTTGTAATAAACTGTGTACGTTACAGTATGACTCGAAATTGGGAGATTCTTCAATATTCAGGTGGTAGCCTGTAATGATACCATGCATGATATGCTTAATCTATCTGCACACTTCATATAGAGAGGCCTATATCAAGATCTCACACGTCTGATATATCTACAGCATATCCTCAGAATTCAGCAATATATTAATCTAGCATCTGATGTGTATTCACCAAAAGCCGGATGTGACTATAGTACTTTTGTCTCTTTCTCGGTTTGAACGCGATTAACTCGCAAGTGGTAGGAAGACCTAAGTTGATACATAGCCCGAAAAGGAAATTACGGATTATATCCACCACATCGGGTGTTACTGTTAGACCTGCGACATGACCTTGTAGTTATATTACTCATTGTGCTATATTCTAGTTTTATTTTCACTATGTACGTATTCTTCTTTCATATTGTCTTCTCTTTATTTCGGTTTTAATTAAAACTTTTCTTGTTGGAGAATAACGATAATGCCTCAGGAAAAATTACGCTCGGATTCCATGTTAAACGACATGATATAACCAGGATTAGTATCAGTAACAATATATTGCCCCGGTTACATATTCCCTGATTTAGGAAAAAAAAAAAAAAAAAAAAAAAAAAAAAAAAAAAAAAAAAGACTAACGATCTCCTATATGGGCAACGTAGGCTAGAAAGGCTTGAAGGCAAACCCTACGGTTTGCAGAAACAAACAAAATGAGGAAAGTATGAATGGAAAAGGAGGCAAAAAAGAAAAAAAATAAATAAAATAAAATAAACTATAACCAAATTGGAACGAGTGTTCACCCACCAGACAGGCTCCCTGAGCGCAGAGAAATGGGCCTTTACTGTGGGCAAGTTGAGAATGGAGGAGAGAATCAACTGAAGACACCGCCGCACACACACAACCATCCCCATAGTTAGTATCCACCCATTAGTAGCCACGGTCGGAAAATGATCCATAAGGGGATGTGATCCAACCAGCCGGGAAGCAAAGAGTGGAGATTTGTGGGACTTTTTATTGCACCGGAGGAGTCGGGGAACGCGGAGCCCCACTCGGTGCAGGCCCGTCCCTACTACCCGACAAGCCAGCCATGGGTCAGGCTCCTGTTAACCAGTGACAATCGCGTGTAGTGAAGGATCGCTGAATGAAATGGGGCCATTCACGCACTAGGGGAACTGCCTGAAGGACCCCCGAATTGGCCTGACCCCCGAGCCACTATGAGCAATTTAGCATGCCACTAACTGATGACGCCGTTTTATTCCTTTGGCATTCCAGAAGGTTTAAGGAGGTTCGTAGAAACGGCAGAGAAGGAACTGGAGACACTGGATGGTCCTTCTAGTGTCGACAGGATGGTCGTATATTGGTCAGCAACTCTGCTAGGTTCATTTACCAGGCCCGTTGGAACAGACTAATTGTGATGGTGTTGCCGTGTGCCGTGGAGGATCATCAAGATATCCCTCGTACAACACGGTTAAGCGTGCTTCTGGAACAATCGTAGAGTACTAGAGATCGCTGTCAACTTGCCACCTGACGTATTACATAGGAGGTCAATTGTTGCCTTCTGCCGCGAGGAGATCAGAGCGCTGCCCAACACGCTGGAATCACTCGATGATCCCGCGGAACCATCGATTATATTATCTACCCGCTACCAAGGAATATAATCCAGTCTCGCTTGGCGCAGAAAAGGGATGTGATTGCTCATTCCCTCAAATTGCCTTGCAGTAGGCCGAGGGTATCTGCATTGATTCCACTTGAGGTGCATGTCAGATCTTTGCTTGGGCCCCTGGCCGTGTTTCTAGTTCAAGATAATTTCGAAAACCCGAGGAAAAGGGCCAACAAAAAAGTACCTCCTTTCTACTGATGGATCCCTCCTTTCTTCCCCCCAATCTTTTCCCAACTGTCTCTCATTTCACCCACTCTGTATTCATGCACATCATAGTCCATATCGCCATCACTAGCCCACCGTGAGACAATCAATGATCGGACGAGAAAACCCATGAAACATCATGGTTATGTAATGACACTATATCTGCACAGCCATCATCTTCTATTTGAAGCCTCCACGCGGTAAGCCACACACTGCTCTGTACAATTCCAAAAAAGAAAAGAACACTGGGAAAACTTCTACCATGACATTGTCCTTGTTTAATATCATTATTCCTAAGTTGGTAGGCCAAACGATACGGGAGAAAAAAAAGAAAAAGAAAAGTAAATTTTAATACAATTACAAAAAAAATAAATTATGATTTACCCCGATTCAACTCCTTAGGCTCCCATTGTATATTGCAATAAGTCTAATATTAACGCTCAGTCTCTCTACCTGGCACTCAGCCATTGGCACTAGGACCTTGACCCTAATTAGGAAATCTCGAAGAGTGCGGGCCGAGCATCGTTCTTCTCACACGCTCGCGATAGTCATTGAGGTTGTCGTTTCTCCTTTACAATGGCCGAGTCCCGAGTTTCTAGAAAGATGAGACCACGGATACTCTCGTGTTGTCTTGCTATTCACGCACTAGACTGATCATACCATTCCTGGTCAGGTGCCGAAACCCCCAGTCCTTTTCATGGAGTTTGGCAACCTTCCCAGCAATATTGATGATACTCTATAATCCTTTCGCCACTATTCAAGGGTGTCCGTCGTTTTCAATATCTTTGAAACAAAACCACAGCACTATTCTTTCATGGACGGACTTTACACATTTACGTTAGGTTATCTTGAAGTTGGCTTATGCAGTAGCAATCTCAAAGATTCGGTCGTTTCTACTGGACTTTTGGGTCATCATTTGCCCTGCTTCTCTCACAGCATGGTAGGCATAACCTCGGGTTGGTCCAGCCCACCGGTCTTCGCCCCTTGTATTACCGCATTTCTTGTCTTCGGTGAGAGCCATATGCAAGGCTACTTTGTCTCGCGTTCACCGACTCAAGACCGAACAGGCATTGCAAGAATTCCAATTGGCTGGGTTATAAGATAATACTTCAACAAGCTATTGTTCTGCCAGTAAGAACATGATGGTAGTTGAGGGACCTATTGATTATCGTGTTTGCGCAACAGATAATGCCTCGGGGCAGATACTACTCTGTTGCTTACCCCTAGTATCCAGCCAACCGGCAAGGATTCCGTATCCACGCGCCAGTTTACCACTTTCCGTTCAGTAGGCTTAGGTATAGCATCCTAGGAGCATATGACTTCCAGATACTTACAGAATACTCCGAGAAACGGTCTCTACATGGCAATGTCGTTCACACTCCTCGGAAATCCACATGCCAGCTCGGCATGTCTTGGAGCGCAGACTAACGACAAAGCAGATGAATGTCCTGTCTGAATGAAAGAACCAAGCCCATGTGTCGGATCATACTATTCTCTATACATGCGCCTCAGTAGCCGTGCCTATCGATTTCTGGTTGTCGACTAACTGTATCATCTGACCCTCAATCTCCGTAGCCCTTGCAGTACATACGAGGCGTGCAACGTCAGCCCATATGTCAGCACACGCGTGGCTTTGGCACTTTCTCGAGTCAGCCATGATAACCGAATTCCCCGATATGCACCTAATGCTGTTGTCAGTAAGTTATTCGGATATGGGCTAGGTTGAAGGGTACTGGCTCATTTCATACAAAACTCTTGGATCTAGTAACTGTCAGCGGGATTAGACATGGAAAAAAGAAATAAAAAGTTAGAGGGGGAAAAAAAAAGGAAAGAAACAAGAAAACATACTAGGTTAAATAGGAAAATGCTGTCAAGGCTGTTGAAGGTTGTGCCAGAGCAGTCACGGATACCGGCACACTTCTTCAAGATGAGCTCGGTATTGACTATGAAGTCAACGGCCGGCAATAACACTAGACTTCACAAGTCTATACAGATCGATCATCTCGTGGAGGTGTTAACTATTGCATGCCGCGCGTTTGACGAGAAGACAGCAAGCTTCATGATTAAACTTGCCATCAGAAAACTCAGAGTAAACACATTAAGAATTCTCTTCTTTGGGCGGAAAGAATTCAATCCATTTTATCTTGCTTCTTGCTCTCAATAATTCTACTTCTCGAAGAAGCTCTATCTGGTCTTTAAGAAGGGATACCGGCTTCATATTTATGGCGAAGGGTCTTGGGAAACAAAGCCAAGAGCTGTAGAGGAACTTCTGAGCACATCCTGCTACGCAAGACTGGACTATAATCTTGAACCATAGCCTATTGTCTCTTTTAGATACATACGATACTCGATCTGAGCTAGTTGGAGGTGGCTGGCCGCAAGAGTACTAACCTGAAGCCCGCCTAGCATACACCAGATATACTGCAATTTGATCATCACCATATACTAGTGGGTGTCTCTAAAGTATATGTCTCGTTTGCATACTTCTTGTCACACAAATACCCCAAACAACGCTGGCGCCAGTAAAAGGTTGCCATGGGCGGAATGCAAACAGAGTGAATGCAATCGGAGGCGACGTGGATCCTAAGACTCTCACACACGTCCAGTCCCTTCTTCTCTTCTCACTTTCTTCAAAAAGAGACCGACTTTCAGTCAAAGTGAAAACTTATTCATTGCTCGCTCTTTGACAGTGGTCTAACACCCTCACCTGGAGTGGGTGTATTGTCGTCCTTGCAACTTTGAAATCCGTCTTCATCCAACACAAACTACATTTCCATCGTCTTCATCACTCCTATATCAGCTCCTCTGCATCACTATCTAGTCTATCCCATCATCACCGTCTAATACTGCCTTACTTTCACTTCTTCTGGCTCCACCCATATTTTCATTTAAGCTCTATCCTTGTCTTCCACCTATATCACGATGGGTGACAGAGTGAGAAATGCATATGCTGGTGGCTATAGCGATGCTATCAAGAGACAGTAAGTTAACCCTTGTTCACGTACCACATCCGTAAGCAATTGATTTACTCACTAACAACACAAGGCTTGAGAGGGTGGTAATCCCCGACAGGTTCGACAGCTCCTTCATTATCTAGCTGAGGTTTACGAAGCTTACAGCCATTCTATTACAGAGTCAAGTGCATGACGTGCAAAAAGATCCGCATGCAGAGTGCGTACTCTAAAAGACAGCTCGATGTCCTGCGAAACGCCATAGTCGTCCAAGGCGGCCGAGCCCTCACTGGTCCTGGCCTCGCCAAATGCAGAGAATGTGTAGGTGGCCAGACTGTAGAGCTCCGGTGCGTCATTTGTGATGAAACAAAGGGCCTTGAGGAGTTCGCAAAGAACCAGAGGCATGATCGTGATCATGCAGTAAGTCTTGAAAACCTTCCTATGTCTATTTTACAAAGCTAAGGGTGGTTCTCCATAGAGGTGCTTGGGCTGCGTGCAGAACCATACGGAAACTGAGCCTGTTTTCGAGGAACAAAAACTGCTTGCAGAAAGCGAGATTTCAACCGCTCAAGATACTACCACGTCCGTAAGTCCTCTAAGACTAACCCACCTTGCGTAGCCCAACTATTCGTCACATTAACAGACCCGAAGAGCCATGCAGACGACGTTTACGCATACAGTACTACCTACGGGGAAGATGAAGAGGATGACGATGACTACTCTATAGGGGGTGGAGTCTGGGTTGAGCCCGAATGCCCTCAAGGCAACCCTCCCACTAAGAGCAAAGAACGTGAATATACTGGATACGACCAACAGGGAATACCCCATCGCCTTAGCACACCTACCGCGACACCGAAAAGCGTGCATTCTGGCTGGGCATCTTGGGGAATCGAAGCTAGTTCTGTGCAAGCAAATACTCCTCGAGCCGGCAAGCCCTCACCTTCAGCACAGAAAAAGACCTCGAACTTCGCGAAGATCCCGGTAAGACGGTATAACTGACGCTACAGTGGGTTAGAACTGACTCGCATCTGTGCCAGAAAATGCGAGTTGAACGAAGCGATCTTCGGACAACACGCATCCCAGCCCCCGCCAGAGAGCACTTGGCATATGAAAAGGGTGACCATGTTGACATTGAGGACTTTCTCTAGGTTGGAGGAACCGTGGTTGAGTCCGGGGCGGCACTCCACTGTTTCCAGATAGGATATTCCCGTGGTTAACCCGCCGAACTCCATAGGTACCTCCTATAGGACCTCATCTAAAGAGAGTGAGCATGGAACGAAGACAGCAACAATGGGAACCTCGCATGGATTAACTCTCGTTCCCCCTATGGTTGCATTATTTCAGTCGAGCCGTTGATTTTCTGATCACAATTCTGGAGGCTATTAGGCATTATAAGTAAGTACTTTAACATGAGAGTCAAAGATGAAAAAAAAAAAAAAAAAAAAAAAAAAAAAAAAGAAAGAAAGAAAGAAAGAAAGAAAAAGAAAAGGGAAGGAAAGGGAAAAAAAGTACGGTGCGTCTAAAGATATGCATGGGCAGTGACGTATGGCTGGCGTTAGCGGCTGAGATCAAATTAGTTCAACGTTTAAACTCTTTCTGCTCCTCGTGATTGATTTTATGATTATTATTTCTCTGCCTCCATCGGAAAACAATGCAATGATCCTTTATACTGCCGCTGCTTTGTTGCCAGGCTTTTGAATTCTACGCTTTCTCTAGACAGTTGCAACGGTGTGATTGTTCAAGATCAACCATACACTACTCCGTATACGAACTGTTTTACGCTCCACTTACTCCCCGCAGGACCCCTCCATATCGTCACTTAGTCTTTGTTACACTTCTCGCTCTTCTTTCACCTTTGCGCACACAAAAGACACTACAACGAAAGACTTCGCCACTTGCGATCGGGTCGTAAATTATCTCTTGATTCATTTGTCCTTTCCCTTTTCTAACCGTATCGATTACTGCCAATTCGACCACCTCGCGAAGGAAGCCCACGACAAGCGACTCGACGCCCACGGCCGTTCTCCTTATGGCTTACGATGGATATCAGAACAACTCGGTCCCCTTCTATCAGCCGGGCAATGCGAATCAAATGAATCCCAACGAGCCCCGCGCTTCACCTTACACACCGCCTTATCCATCTCAATATGGCCATGAGCGCCTCAATATGCCGCAACCTCAAGTCCCTCCTCCACCCCCAGCGAATTCATATGCGGAAGCCCAACCTCCCCCATCGCAGCCGCCTACCTGGCAACAGCCCTACGATGGGAGGATCAACGAGGCTGTTAACTCCGCGTTTCACAAGGCTGACACATCTACCTATCTATCCCCGGAGATTTTAACCCAAATAACGGCGAATGTCATCCAACAGCTCAAAGAGACTGGCTTGGAGAACCTACAAAGCGACCAATACCAGCCCCCGCATCCCCCGCCTCGGCCGCCTAAACAATGGGCAACTGGGGCGCATACTACATATTCTCATGACTTTGCCCCTTCTCCAGCCATGGCGACACAAGATACTTCAGCCTCGTCGCCCCACGTCCCCTATGAAAATCCCGCTTATCAGGCACGACCACCGTCCACAGGATACTCCAGCAGCCCCCATCTCCAACCCAGAGCATCCCCAGTGCCGCCATCAGAAAGGCGAGGATCTCCGGCTAGTCAGATGAGTGAGCATAGCCAGAAAATGGAATCCCGGCCAAAACCGCCGTCGAGAGAGGCCACCGTCACAGAGCTGACGACGCTAGAAAAAATATGGGGGACACTTTTTGAGGATGGAAAGCCAACCAAGAAGCTGAGCCAGTTCTTGCGTGGGATTGCTGTTCATTTAGTGAGTAATATCAGAAGTTGATAGATACTTCGTCTAACCTAAGGCCAGATCGAAGACTATGAGCCCAAAAACAGTCTTGTCATACTTCCCGCAAAGCTACAGAAGTTTTATGAAGACACCAGAGTACCAGGGGACTATTATCCTTGGAAGTGTAAGTTGGTTTTAATATCTTTTTGGAGAGTGGCATAGTTAACCTTTGCCGCCTAGATATCTTCGATGATGAGACGTCTCACGTTTCGAGACTGTTCCGAGAGGTGAGAGCCGAACACCATCTCGTGCAGGATGAGAATCAGCTCCGTGAAAGACCATATATCCCTGGCCTTACGCCACGAGGCTTTGAGACATGGGCTACCTTGATGATTCAAGTCAACCCCGAGACGGAGTATAAGCGACTGCAGAAAGCAGTGCTGAACATGCCTATTAGCAATCCGGACAACAGAAAGGAGAGGTTTCCCAAGGAGATCCCCCAGTCGTTGTTCCCGTTTGAAAAAATACTAAAGCCTGAGTTGCAAGAAGAAATCAAGGAGTTCATAAAGGAGCATTGCAGTGTTGATTTGGATAAGGAGTTCGAGAAGTTCAAAGCGCATCACGAAGGCTCTGCCACATCCGCTGCCGCTTCAGGCCCTTCGTACAGTGAGCGGGCGCGAAAGCCGTACCAGGCGTCTGTTTCCACTGTAGTAGACAGCGATGAGGAGGAACTCGACACTCCTTCGCGTCCCATTGAACGACAGAGGAAACCGTACACCGCGCATCCAGGAGGTGGGAAGGATTATGGTGACATTCAAGAACCTAACCATCGACATACATCCTCGTTCTCTGGGGGCCCCATTCCAAGGGATACTTTAACTTCCTCGGAACCCAGAGTTTCCGAGTCTCAGGGCCTTGGCCCTACTTACGTTCGACCCAGCACTGCTCAGCCTCCTTTAACCACCGTGAGGCGGCCAGGGAGCCCGCCACGAGGGTCCAGAGTAGGTAGTGAATACAGACACTCTGAGGGTGATCTGCTGGGATACAATGGTAGCCCTGGATACGGAGTCGATGATCTTTACTATTACCGTCCTGGTGCGTCCACCAGCACAGGGGACATACTTGAAGACAATCGATTCTACCGGGACGCTAGCCGTGATGAAGACCAACGACTGTACGAGTCTCTCCGAGAGCGTGAGCGGGAGCGCGAGAAGAACAAATATAACGACTACCTTCCCCATCGAAGCAGCTGGGATGGAGAAGAAGGCTACTATCGCGACGCACTCGGTGGCCAAGGAGGCCCAGTTAGCAGCGGTAGTGGATATGACTACAAGACATATACCTATAAGTGATGACCCGAGACGAACCCCCTCGAGACCTTAGCATATTATATTTTCCTTTTGCTCTTTCCTCCTTCGCCAGTTGTACCATGGTTTGAAACTTAAAGTGATTCCCATGATGCAATCTTTATTTTTCTTATTTGTTGTTTGCTTTTGTGCCTAGCGAGTCAATTCTTGCAATGAGTTATGTGTTACGGCCATGTCTATTTAGTTTCACTGCATGTAACATATCATTAACTTGCGCTTTTCTTTGCATTGTGATACTTTTGCTCAAGTCATGTTGAGTCTATAATATTTTTTCGGTAGGATTGCACAACACAGCCTTCAAAATATTACTGCTCCAACCCTACTATACCTTTCGTTCTTCGAAGTCACGCATGAATTTAGCTCCGGCGTCCCGGCTATACAAAGCCTCCTTGGCTCTGAGTCTCTCTTCTCGCTCCCATAACTTCTGGATTCTCCTCTGATCCTTCTCCTCCCGCTCAATCCGTCTTCGCTGTCGTCTTTTTATCCTCTCCCGCTCCTCCTCAAGTCTCTCCTCTTCATCATCCGCCTCGTAGCGCAATCTTTCAACCTCCTCTTCCGTCAAACTCCATGGCACAGAAAGCACCTCAACAAGATATCGACTCCGCTGATCCAGAAATCGCATTTCGGCGTTTGTGTCCTGGACCACGGAAACTCGCTCCAATTGAACCTGCATTATACCTCGGAATACCGATAACGTCCCCTTCACTTGCACCACGACGCCCGGGACCAAGGGATTTGTATCCACGGTTGTCTTATTGGTAGCTGCAACATGTTTAGTGGCGTATGCAGACTGCAGATCCCCTCCTCTGCCGCTTCGAACGGGCTGGTCACCATTGTCATCTGTAATCGGAGCTTTGAGGACAATGACGTCAATTGTCGCGCCACTGCTGTCGTCCACCGTGAGAATTGTTAGCGTGGGGTATTCTGACCGGGCGACGATGATGCCGACTAGAGAGGCGAAGCGGATGGGGTGGTTCAAGTAGAAGAATGTGGATTGGTCTAGGTTTGACGTTAGATGTCGTCCTGTATACCTATGTATGCTACGCAGATTATCAAGCACCAAAGCCCTAACATGAAAATGGAAATGCGGCACCATAAAAATTAAGACCGTACATGATGCTTACGCTTTCAACCGAAGCGGCGCCATTCATCAATACAATTCGACAATCCCAAATGAAACAGAAAAAACCCACCACCAATCCCCAAGAAATATAACGTTCAAATACATAAACGCACAAATCCAAATCAAAACAATAACCTCACAAACAACCCACAAAACACTTTTTCAAGAAAAGTAAAATCATACCTTCAAACCCAGCCCTCCTTTTAAGTAGATGCACATCTACTGCTCCCATCTTTACCCAGGCGAAATGCGTCGGAGACGCTCGGAAGCAGAATGCCGGGTAAAAGACGAG
Source organism: Aspergillus sojae (assembly GCA_008274985.1). Lineage (NCBI taxonomy): Eukaryota > Fungi > Ascomycota > Eurotiomycetes > Eurotiales > Aspergillaceae > Aspergillus > Aspergillus sojae. The sequence continues at coordinate 4,604,401 of CP035528.1, read as the reverse complement.
TTCGCCATCGTCGACTGTCGCCATCGGATCATTTTCTCGGTTGTGGATGTTGGAGGATGGTCAGTTTCTGGGGTTTGGGTCCATTGTGTCTGGTAAGCGCGATCATGTTATCGGTTGATCACGTGTGTTTATCATCGGGGGTGGGCTTTTGTTGAGGCCTTAGGCTGCCGTATGATGTCAGATTTTAGTGACCTTGCTATTTATATGTTGTGTATGGGAGCTTCTTGTGCTTGGGGAATTATTCTTATTTAGTGAGTTATTATCTAGCTTTTTGAGGGGAGCTTTGTCTTAATGAGAGTAAATCTAGAGCTTAGATGTTTTGAATGTTAGGAGATCTTTTGTCTAGAAGGTATATATCTGTGGTAGCTCTTCGCTATCACACCCGAATAATTAAGTTCATAGTGGAATTATTGACAATCATTGAGCTATGTGTATCGGAAGGAATATCTCTCTCCTTTCTATCCCTGTCCTCTTAAATAAGGAAGAGACTAAATTGCTGCGTTCCAGCTGTGAAGACTCATCGACCGTTTGGTGATCTAGAGTCAGAGCAATGCGTTGCACTGGCAGATACAAAGCAAACGCTTAACAATCCATAACTAGCAATCCTCAACAAGTTCTTGGAAACCACATTGGACACCCCAGCCGGGCGATGAAGGATCATGTGGTCCCACATCTAATCTCGCATACGACGCGGGGTAAAAGCTTCCATTTATTTCCCAACTGCTTTCCTGTCCACTGAAATACAAACCCCAGTGAGCAGTCCCCGGTAGCGACGGACTACACTTAGAGCAATGCATCCGACTAAAACAATCTGCATCGTTGGCGTTACGGGGAACCAGGGTGGTTCTGTTGCTCAGCGATTCCTCCAAGACCCCACTTATCATGTCCGAGGCCTAACGCGCGACCCCTCTTCCAGCAAAGCCCAGGAATTCGCTGCACTAGGGATAGAGATTGTCCAGGCTAACCTCGACGATACGTCTAGCCTCAAGTCAGCTTTCGCGGGTGCCAACATCATCTTCTGCGTCACCAATTACTGGGAGCCATTCTTCCGAGCAGACTGCCGACAGAAGGCTGCCGAGCTGGGCATATCTTGCCGCAAGTATGCCTACGATGTTGAATACCAACAGGGCAAAAATATTGCCGATGCGGCAGCAGCTACTGCCGAAACTCTAGATGGGAATGGGTTCATTGTGTCTACGTTGAGCCATGCTGGGAGGTGCAGTGGGGGGAAATTCGAAGAGCTGTACCATTTTGATGCGAAGGCGGATGTTTTCCCAAGCTACGTGCAAAGTAATCACCCAGAGCTGGCTCGGAAGATGTCTTGTGTGCAGACGGGATATTTCATGTCGAGCTACAAGCTGGTTCCGGATGCTTACTTCGGGAGAGCCGATGATGGTTCTTTTGAGATGGCGTTTCCTACTGCTCCAGATGCAGCGGTGCCTCATTTTAATGTCAATGCGGATATGGGGAATTTTGTGTATGCGGTGGCTAAGATGCCTGCTGGAAAGAGTTACATGGCTGAAGGCACGACGTGCAGCTGGACGGAGTATATGAGATTGTGGAGTAAGGTGAACTCAGTGCCGGCGTCGTATCGGCAGATCACATTAGAAGAATTAATAGATCGAACACCCGATGCAGAATTTGGTCGGGAAGTGGGGGACATGTTTGCATATTCAAGCGAGCCGGGGTACGATGGTGGTGATAGGGAGCTACTGCATGCCGCAGATATTCGAAAAGTAAGTTATACCATGTTCCTCTCGAAACATGCAAATTGGTGCTCATTGTTAAATGTTGTTAGGCTGGAATAGACTGCCCAATGACGAGTTTGGAGCAATGGATGAAAAAAGAGGACTGGTCAGGCGTCTTGCAAAAGCTTTAAACAGAACATGAGAAGAAGAGAGCAACATCCGAGTATTCGGTCCTGACTGCCCCGAAAAGATCCATGTTTACCCTCAGATCTTCTTGCCAGTTCCCCACAGCTGCGCGGGGTAACAACTTGATTAGTGGCTTTATAGTCGTCCATAAAGGGCTGTCCCTTTTTAGCCTGAATACAATGCCGATTTGCGTCAAGCGGTTAATGTTATGGATTCAATATCTAATGATCGACAGTATCCCCGATTCCCCACAGTTTACACCCGGGTATAAAAGCCGTCCCTAGATCATGCAAGATATTCTTCAGTATACCGACAATGGACTAGTAAGCATTTGCTGAGCATCATGTGGTCCCCTGGATTCTCTGCGTTGTCCTTTCTAGCATTGGCGACTTCCGCCCTTTGCCAACCAACTGGACTTTCGCCATACACAAACCCAATTCTGCCTGGATGGCACTCCGATCCGTCATGTACCTATGTCAAAGGAGAAGATACCATCTTCTGCGTGACATCGACGTTCATCGCATTTCCTGGGCTACCAATCTATGCAACAAAAGATCTCCAAAACTGGAAACAAGTCAGCAACGTCTTCAACAGACCCAGCCAAATCCCATCCCTTAGCAACACCACAGGCCAACAAGGAGGGACCTTCGCACCGACCCTCCGCTACCATGACGGAACCTTCTACCTGATAGTCTCCTTCCTCGGCCCAGAGATCAAAGGCCTCGTCTTCACCTCATCGGACCCATACAGCGACGCCGCATGGAGCGAACCACTGGAGTTCTCCGTCCGCGGCATCGACCCCGACATCTTCTGGGACGACGATGGCACCGTATACGTCACCTCAGCCGACGACGCCCGAATCCAGCACTACTCCCTCGACCTTCAAACCGGTGAAACTGGCCCTGTAACCTACCTCTGGAACGGAACAGGTGGTGCCTCACCCGAAGGGCCCCATCTGTACCGCAAAGACGACTTCTATTATCTGATGATCGCCGAAGGCGGCACCGAGCTCAACCACTCTGAGACAATGGTCCGGTCCAAGAACCGCACCGGACCCTGGGAGCTCTGTCCCCATAACCCAATCCTAACGAACAGGAACACAACCCAGTACTTCCAGACGGTCGGCCACGCGGACTTATTCCAAGACGGGACCGGAAACTGGTGGGCCGTGGCCCTCAGCACCCGGTCCGGACCCGAATGGAAGAACTACCCCATGGGTCGCGAGACGGTCCTGGCCCCTGCCACCTGGGACGAAGGAGAGTGGCCCGTTGTCCAGCCGGTTCGGGGCCAGATGCAAGGACCGCTGCCGCAAGAGAACAAGGACGGCATAAAAGGCGATGGAAGCTTTGTCGATGAGCCGGATGATGTTACTTTTGCGCCGGGCGACTCTATCCCATCTCACTTCTTGTATTGGCGGTACCCGAAGACTTCGAACTTCGCTGTATCCCCACAGGACCACCCGAATACCCTCCGTTTAACACCCTCCCTCTACAATATCACCGGAAATGCATCCTCCACCCCAGAAGAGGGTATAACCCTCCTAACCCGTCGCCAAACAGATACCCTATTTACCTACAGCGTGGATGTTGATTTCGACCCTCAAGTCCCCGACGAAGAAGCCGGTGTCACCCTCTTCCTCACACAGGAACAACACGTCGACCTGGGCCTCGTATTATTGTCATCCAAAAACGGAACTTCCTCTCCAGCATTCCGACTCCGGACCGAAGGCCAAGGGAACTATGAAGGCTCACTTCCGGGTAAGACTGTGCCTGTTCCAGAGGGGTGGAGGGGAGAGCCGATCCGGTTCCAGATTCAGGCTGTGAGTGCTACTCAATATGAATTCTCGGTTGCGTCTGCCAAGCCGCCGGCACAGAGGGCTGTCGTTGGGTATGCGGATTCGAGGATTGTTAGTGGCGATACTGGGAGGTTTACGGGTGAGTTACCTTCTTTCTTTTTCTTGTTTACTTGGGGGGCGATGGACTGACGTATCAGGTACGCTTGTTGGGGTTTATGCTACGAGTAATGGTGGATCGGGGACTACAGATGCGTATATCAGTAATTGGAGATACGAGGGACAGGGCCAGAAGATTAATTGATATTAACCTCATTTGTCTTTTTCATACTCTGATATATACTTTTCACAATGAAAATACATATATACATCATGTTTACAATAAGTCAATAACCGACCTATACTATACAACACATCTTTGTACGATAGTTAAAACCCCCCCTGGTTCCCAGCCTCATAAGCCCCAAACCCATCCATCCCCATCCACCCCAGCCCATACAACGACCCCAAGTCCCACTGATTATCGAACGAAATATCCGGATTCGAGAAAGGAAGGATATCCGGTAACAACTCCCCCCCACCCACACTCTGCATCGCAGGACTCCTGCCCTCGCCCTGAATAGGAAGTAGTCTCCCATCTCCAGCTCCTCCCTGCTGCAGATGTAGCTGCTGCAGCTCACCGCCAACAATATTGGTCCCCCTTACATCGTTATCAAGGACCTTCGACACGGACTCCTTACACTGCGAGATGCACATCGTTGCTAGATCCCAGCCGTCTTCGGCGGCGGTTTGGAGCTTCGCCCAGAGGTGCTGGAGGCTTGTTTTACAGGTGGAGATTATGGTTTTGTCGGTTGATTCGATGGTGCAGCGGAGGAGGATTATTACGGTTAGGATTAGGTGGTGGGCAGTATCTGGTTTTTGGGGTGGTGTTAGGGTTGTGTGGAAGGGGTATTTCAGGGGAATGTGGTCGGGAGTGTGGGTGGGTACATACATGGAAGCCAGAATTCTTGTAATTGGGCCTTGGTGAGGGAGCAGACGTAGTTTACGATCTCCTGGGCAGATTTACGGAGTTGAGAGAGGTGGTAGCGGGTTGTTTGGAGACGATCGATGTCTGTTGATAGGGTTGTTGCCTTTTTATGTTCACTTTTAGCATTGCTTCTCGTGGAGGCGGTGTTGGGGATGTTACTAACATGTAAAGAGATTCGATTCAGCAGTAATCGGACGGCAAGATAACTTAGTTGTAGACTGCTCGATCCAGATACTCTTGGATTTTCGTTATTATCTCGGCGAAGGTAGCTCGGCAGACGATCTTCCCATTCGTCTAAGTCTGTTTCGAGACGGCGGATCTGCTTCCAGGTCTCCTTTGGGTTGAGGTTTAGGTCGTAGACTAGTGGTAAGACTTCTCCTAGGATTTCTGTGAGGGTGCAAAGGTGGATGAATGAGTTGGCAGCTTTGATGCGCGTGTCCGACTGGTTTGAATCTGTGATTATATCCTCCAGCATAGGTATGGGCACGTCGTATCTAGATTTGGTTATGGTTGGACTGATGCCATGGGCAAAACTTGACCTGCGATCTTGGTTAGCGAGAGTTATCATTAGAGGAGATAGCAGCCCACTAACCAGCGGTCATGAATGACGACTGCCCACCAGAGGCGAATGCGCAGCGACTTTTCGCTCTTGGGCCGTCTCCAATTAGTCGGGTCACGGTTTAGCCCTAGAGTCTGAGCTAGGGTAACCGCCCGGCCATTGTTGATGGTGTTCACGAGCATGGAATAGATAGGTCGCCCGCCCATGTCCAATAACACCGAGTACATGGTCGATAGCGCAGGGGCTAGGAAGTCCTGCTGCAAAGCCTCCACAGCCAGGTTCCAAATAAAATATATGTCCGGCTTGGGAAATTGCCTGAGCACAGGCGAATGATGCCAGAGGATTAAGGACACGGAAAAAAAATAGCAGACTAGGACTGGTGACAGCTTGTCGCCAGCTTTATACAACTCCATGAATAGTTGTTCATCGAGGAGAGGGAAAGCTGGATGAATCTCCTCGAAATACCTTAATAATGTTAGTGGCGTAGTAAGGAGTCAAAGGTGTATTAGCTTACAATCGGACCAGTTCATCGGTATAGGGTTGAAGGACTTGCATCACTATCTCCTTCTGGCGCTTCCCAGGATTCGCTGCCATAGACAGGCCTTCTCTCCGGCGGGGAGCTCTAAGGTACACCATAGGAGTATCCGAGGACCCACTTCTTTCTCCAGTAGATAGTGAGCTGGATTTGGAAGACATGTATCGCTCCAAAATCTGTATGTCCTCGGAGATGACAGGACTGGCAAACATGGATAGTTCTACCTTAGATTGATCTTGACCTGGTGAGCCATGATAGTCACGCCCAATGTGTTCTTGGATAACTTCTCCATCGGCTGGAGCCGGTGAAGGTATTCTATCAACAGAAGTGGAGGGTGCAATTCGTGTTGTTTGGGCACGTCGCTGGTCATGCTTCACTCTGTGGCGAGGACTAGACGACAATTTAGGGCTACTGGATATTATGCAAGGGACTTCCTGCAGGCTGCATAGCACACAGGGCTGTTCTGGAGTTCCACCAGTACATCGACGCTTGAACCGGCGACAGCGATCGCACGCGGGGACTTTGTGGGAGCGATATGGTCGACGTTGTTTCTGCATGGTATAGGTCGCTATGACTGTAGTTTATCTCTGATATCTATCCACTTACTTAGTCTGTCTTGACATAGGGGTATAATATTGAGGTAGTATCTAGCGGAAATCCCTGGAGACGGCCTTTTCCGGCGGAAAAGATGTGGGGTAAGATAAGATAATGGATACTGCAGCTCAACCACAATCGATTCCATGAATGCCAAGAGAATGCTGCAGATAACTAAATCCTTCTCGGCGCAGGGATAAACAACTGCTGACCGTAAAGCTGGGAAGAGTCGGAATGATTGTCGAGGCATGTGACTGCGTTTCACGCGAGGGGCCATAGCTGTATGTATACTACGTCTTTCTATCATTCATGATCGGTCATATTGCATGTATACTTGTGCTAGGATTGCAGGATCAGCCGAGTAAGTTGGCTTCCACCATTCTTTTCTTTGGATTCCTTTGCGCTCCCTGCTGTCGGCGCCGCTCGTCGTCACTGATGTCATCTATGTTGGTTTCAACTGTGTCCAATGCGGCCTTGACCTCCTCCTCGCGATTCTCATGCCCAGCCACCGCCACCTCCAGGATTTCCCTCTCCAACCCGTTGACAACCTTCCAGTCAATCCCGGCAGCTGTCAACATCTGACACCCCTCTGAGCCACCGACAAATGTCCCCGGCTCCTTGACTCCAAAATATACCTTCTGGATGCCCTTGCGATCCCCCTGACGAGTCCGGATAATCCTCTGTACACAAGGTAAATTCCCCGACAGTCGCTTCCCGCATGGCTCCATTGTAACGTACATGACTAGCTTTCGGTTCGGTTCAGATGGTAATACCTCCCACACGCGGTCTTCTGGCACGGAATGCATTGCAGCGTAATTGGACAGACAACACTGCTCTGCATGTGTATTACCCGCTAGTTCCATTGTGTAGCCAGTCGAGACGATCCGGTCGTCTTCAGTCTTGTAATCGCCTTCTTTGCGGGAGACGAGGATGGCGCCGACGCGAAAGTTGGTCGGGCGGGGTGGGGATTTCTCAGCCAGAGTGAGGCATTTTCGAAGATATGTGACATGTGGAGATTGCATATTGTTCAATTCTATAAGAAACAACAATAAACAAAGGAGAAACACAGAGTTTGAAGTGATCAAACTTGTATATACATCAGAAGACCGAGGTTAAATAATTTAAGTGCGAAACACTAAACGGAAATAAGATTCAAGATCAATGACATCGAAGGCGGGGAGAGCTCCATTGGCCGCTCTAACCCAATCAGGTAAGCAAAATGGTTTTCCAATGGGCGCGTCGCAACGCGTCTGTTGCCAGTGAATCAATTCACTCCTACTTTTCTGTTTGCGTTTTCTTGTCCATTGCTCTCTTTCCTTCTCTACTCTTTCTGTCTTATTGGATATTTGGAAGGAAGTGAACTGTGATCACTTTCTAATTTTCTGAACCTCTTTTTCACATCTCTTTCTACATTATGCCAAACGAAGATGACGTCCCCGAAATTCCTGAAGAGGCTCCCCTCGAGACCGATCTCTATGAGACCTTGGGGATTAATGGTGATGCGACTGCAGATCAGATCAAATCCGCGTACAGAAAGCTGGCGCTGAAGCATCATCCCGGTGAGTAATGGCTGAGTGTACTATATACTTGATACCTCAGGATGAGGAAGCCGAGAAAAAGTGACCTTATCCTAACAACACAATAGACAAGGCTCCGGAGGATCAAAAAGAAGAAGCAAATAAGAAGTTTCAGCAGATCGCCTTCGCCTATGCGATTCTGTCGGACGAGCGCCGCCGCCGCCGATTCGACCTGACAGGCAGTACCGCCGAGGCAGTGGACGAGGATGACGACTTCAATTGGGCGGACTTCTATCGGGAACAGTTCTCAAGTGCAATCGATGTAAAGGCGCTCGACAAATTCAAGCAGGAGTACCAGGGCTCGGAAGAGGAAGAGAGCGACCTGCTCGCGGCGTTTGAGAAATACCGAGGCGATATGGACAAGATTTATGAGTCGGTCATGCTGTGTAACGTGCTTGATGACGATGAACGCTTCCGCGTCATTATTGACAAGGCGATTGCCGATGGAAAGGTGGAGCAGTACAAGAAGTACTCCGAGGAGCCGGAAAGAAAGCGACAGCAGAGACTCAAGCGTGCGCAGAAGGAAGCTAAAGAAGCCGAGGAAGCTGCTAAAGAACTCGAGGAGAAGGAAGAAGTAAAGCAAACCAAGGCGAAGAAGGGAAAGAAAAAGAAGACCTCCGCTATGGATGACAACGATCTGGTGGCTCTGATTCAGCAGCGACAGGCTTCCCGTGCCGAGTCATTCTTTGATAAACTGGAGGAGAAATATGCCCCTGGCAAGAAACGAGCGGCGAAGTTTGAGGAGCCTCCTGAAGAGGCTTTTGCAGCCACCGCAGCTCGACGCAGCGCGAAAAAGAAGAAGGCTACTAAGTGATGTGCGTGGACAGGACTTCGTTGGCTGCTTTTGCTCTTCTTCCTTTTTGTTTGTTGATTCTGGCCGTTGTTTTTTCTGGAGCAGGAGTTCTGGGAGACCCCTACGGATACTTCTTGGTCTTATTGCTTGTTTTGATTTGGGGGAACTACATCGTCATACAGCGAGATTCGAACGACCTGGACTTTTCATGTTACAAGACATATGTCATAAAGACGAGACTAATGACTTTTTTCTGTGGTAGTTATTATTTGAAGGAAATCTTAACATCATGATTAGCGCACCGTGAGCCCATTGTTCTACCATGTAAATAAGAGTCCCCGAGAGTTGTAGGAGGGAATACGAGTCAGCAGTACCAATTACCCAAGATTAGTATCTAAATCCTCTTGAAGAGGCGATGATTGGCAATGGCGTGAATAAACCATTAGGCTACAATTGATTCTCGTGTAACGGCGTTGGTACCCATTCAACTGCTAGGAATTCGCTGTGCTACCGTCTCGTCTTCATGCACCTTGTGATAGACGCAAGGGATTGGAAAGTGACACCAAATGGGGGAGTGATACTAATGACATCGCCGGCAAAGAGTTCAGCCTTTTAACATTGGATTTGCTTTTGCTTTTCTTTTCTTTTTTTTCCTCAGAACTTATGTGATTATTTTTTTCGTCCCCCTTCTCCTCTCCCCTCAGAGGCTCAGATCAAATGCCTCTCTCTGTTGCCCCGCCATAAATGCCCGAGCTCTTGGTGAGTGCCTCTTGAGTTTTCGGAGACCCTTTTTGCTTTTTCTTCTCTTTTCTTTTTCCAGCGCTGATCCCCATTTAAAGCGAAACTTTCTGTCAAATATTCTGTTCTGCATCGATTCTGGTTGCTGATCACTGGAAGTTTCTTTGATTCATTTTGTGGCCCGACGGTCGTGAAAGTGGATTCACTGGGGACAAAGAAGAAGAAGACCCTCTGGACTCTGGACTCTGGAGAGCTCCTGCCGTGGGTGCCAACTGAAAAAAGGGTCCCTTGCAGACAAAAGTTGCGAGCTTAACAACACCCAATAATAATTGATTATAACCCCTCTTACTCCCTGGACACCAATCGTTGTCGCTTCAAATCACCACCATCACAGTGGCGACCTGCCTCCTCACCCAAAACAAGCCCTCCCAAGGACCATTGTGATTCAAGCCAAAACAAGTCTCCTCTTCTTGGCAGCGACCGGAGAGAAACTAGTGGAAGATCGCCTGTGATTGACACGGCTGCCTACACGTGGAAGAGGAGTCGTTAAGTTTTTAAAAATACCGACTAAAGACGGTGGTGAGATTTGGATCGACTTGACATTTTCTTCTTCTTCAAACAACCCACGGTGTGGTTTTGTTGATCTTCTTCAACCCCCGGTTTATACTAGAACGACCAAACAGCGTCCGCCGCTGAAAGCGGAAGTGCGGACGCCCCGTCCAGACTTGAGCTAAAACCGTCATTAGGCGGTCGATCTCCACATTCCACAGCTGTTTGGTCAGCCTCTTGCTTCTGGTACGACTCGGTTCTCCACAGCTTATCAACCGCCGCAGGCGGCGCCACACACGATGCAGCACTACTACAGTAGGAAACCCGCCGCAATGTCGCTGGAAACTGCTCTGGAAGAAGAGCGCCGTGAGCTGGTTCATGAATATGAAGGTCGCAACGGTGCCCGCTCGCGACGGAACCATAGAACAACCCCGGCGGCCCCAGCGCGGAGCCTGCTGGATATTGCTCCGTCGCCTGGGGCTTTGCCTCCACGGCATGGGTCCATCGCCGGCATTGGCGTCGGCGTGACTCCCCCTTCCGCTCGACGCAGCTGGCATGAACCTCTAGTTACAACTACGTCTAGCACTGAACCTCCTCCTGCCAAAAAACCTTCCACCCCACGACGCACGACATCGGCTGTGGCTCCGCCGCCAATCCCGCAGAAGAAATCTTCCACTGATTCCGAGGACGCTCCCCGCAGATCCAGCGACCCGCTTTCGGTCACCAAGGATAGCAAACTCGATAATTCCAAACCCCGGCCGAGTATCCGCTGGGACGATTCGGTCACAATGCCGCCTAGCGTCCTCTCTCAACGGCGTGCGAGCCAGGCACAGGAAAAACCGCCGACCAAGGCCTTGCAGGGCAGGAACGCTATGGCAGCGGTGATGTCCGGCCTGGATATACGGGTCGGGCTGCCGAGTTTTACCAGAGGCAGAAGCTCATCACGGAACAACTCAGCACGCGGGACCTCCTTGGACTCGCGCTTGTCCCCAAAGAATCGCTGGCTTAGCCCGAGCTCCCGGAGCCCGGCATCCCAGTCGACCAAGCCGGTTGCAGAAAAGCCGAAGCCGACAGAGACAGAGAGTGCTGGTAAACAGCAACCGGCTAGACCGGCAGCTCGCCGCCAATCGTCCGACGACGATGTCCGTTCGCCGCCACCTGGAGATGAACGTTTGGAGAAAGACATGTACGACAGCGAAAACAACTTGATCGAAACCAGTGAAGAGGAAGTCGATGATTCAACCTCGAGCGATGATGAAGCTAGTTCCGAGCGTGGGCGAAAGAAAACACCAGACCGTGCCACTCCTATCGGGGACAATGAGACGAGCTCCTCAACGACCGATTCGAAAGAGCGTATGTGCCCCTCGTTTCGCTTTTACTTCTCCTCTTGTAATTACTAACATAGTAATAGAAGCTTCGGAGGATAGCCCCGACGACAAATCTGAGAAATCAGAGTATACTCATTCGGCAAAACAGGGCCCAATTCCCAAGAAGCCTGAGGTTCATCCTCGGACAAGCTTCGACACTGCTTCGGCGGTAAATACTCCCTTTGGATCGGAAGATGAGGCGGAGTTGTCCGACATCAAACGGGCGCAGAAACTCGGAATTCAAATGTCCGCCATTGACAGTTCCGTGCACAACAGGTCTATCCGGACTATCATCCGCGGTGACTATACCGGCCTATCAGAACAAACGGAAAATGGTCGTCGCCGACAACGCAAGTATCTGGTAACTACAGACCTCAGTGAAGAATCTGTTTACGCTTTGGAATGGACGATCGGCACAATCCTTCGAGATGGTGACACAATGTTTGCTGTCTGTGCTATTCATGAGGAGACTGGTGCGCCAACCTCCGTTCAGATTGGTGAGGGCGCCAAAGCCATGCAAGATGCTGCGGCCGTCGTGGGGACGCAGACTGAAGAGACCGCGCAGCAATCGCAGAACGATTCGTCCACCAATTTGTCTCGCGCGCTCTTGAGCCGACTTGGCTCGGGAACAGATAGCAAGCCCGGCTCTGTCGATTCTCGGGGGATGTCCAAAGCGGAGTCCGAACGCGTTCATGCGGTTGAAGTTATCTCACAAACATGTGTCCGACTCCTCAGAAAGACGCTGTTACAGGTACGGGTTGCCGTTGAGGTGATTCATTGCAAGAGCCCTAAACATATGATTACCGAAGCTGTATGTGGTGCAATCCTGGACCCTTTTCCGCTGTCGTAGCTTGAAGTGACTGACATCTTTGTTGTTCTATAGATCGACGGGCTTGAGCCAACCCTTGTCATTGTCGGTGCCCGGGGCCGGAGCGCTCTAAAAGGGTAATTATCCCCCATCCTACTCGAAAGTATCTACAAAAGCTAATGACTTCCAGTGTACTTCTCGGGTCATTTTCTAATTATCTGGTCATGCACTCCTCGGTTCCGGTTATGGTTGCCCGGAAGAAGCTAAAGAAGCAATCCAAGACGAAGAAGACAAACATTCGTCTGTCGAATAATCTATCAACACCCAAAAAACTTGCAATGGCAAAGGTGGATTAAGTTGACTGCAAATTTCCCGCGCTTGCATTTCGGATAGCTCGACGGTTCCTAGCCATACGGCGCATGTCTTTTTTCGCTACACTGTCTCGATCATTTACCTTCAATTCTCAACCTGTATGATTATGAATTATTGTTGCCATGATGGACGAAGATGCTCGTTTTGCCTATCTTTCTTTCTATTTCTCTTATCATTTCGTCAAGGCTGCTTTCTCTTTTCATTTTTCCTTTTTTTTTTTTTTTTTTTTTTTTTTTTTTTTTTTCTTCTGAACGACGTCCTGCACGCATAGTGCTACGTGGTTTAGGCATCAGTTTGATATGACAACCATCAGCACACGGATATCCTCATGACTTTTCAAATCAGAATAAAACATAATGAGTTGGGACAAATTCCCTAGTCAAACAAAAATGTGCCTCACAAGTTATGTATGTGTACTCCGTATGTAGACGATGTCATAGCTCGAGCTGGAATCACGTGCACGGGTCACCGCCCAACGACTGCGGAGACTAGCCATCATATCGGACTACGTACGATCTCACTTGGCCCCGACGTCAGGAGCTCCTCTTCCTTCACTCCCCACCCTCTTCTTCGCGGCCCCCCTCCTGTATCCATTTTCGGCAGCTGGTCAGGAACTTTGCAGCCATGGCGTCCGAATTCGTTGACCCCAGGATGACTTCCGTCAAGCCTCGTATTCGCTACAATACTATCGCAGGTATCAACGGACCGCTGGTCATCCTGGATAATGTATGCTCCTCCACTGTATCTTTGCTGGCAAGCTGAAGAAGCTTGCGTGTCACGTATTCATGCTCACGGTGGTATTGATTTAGGTTAAATTTCCCCGATACAACGAGATTGTATCCTTGACTCTTCCTGATGGTACCGAACGGTCTGGTCAGGTCCTTGAGGCTAGAGGTATGTTGAGCTTATTTAGAAGAGGGCCATACAGGATCGATCAGACAAACTAACTCATATATTCGGTGAATAGGAAGCAGAGCCGTCGTTCAGGTGCGAAGTACTCCAGAACATAAGTCTGATCAAAATTGCTTGCGGGCGGAGCATTAACGTGGTTTTCCGATTAGGTGTTCGAAGGTACTCCGGGTATTGATGTCAAAAAGGTATACTACAATGGCATAACCTCGTCGGGTGGTTGCACATCTTTCTAAGTCGTCATGCTGACTTTGTCTTAGACCAAGGTCGAGTTCAGCGGCCACAGCTTAAAGCTGGGTGTCTCGGAGGACATGCTGGGCCGTGTATTCGATGGTTCGGGTCGCGCCATTGATAAGGGTCCCAAGGTGTTGGCGGAGGATTATTTGGATATCAACGGTCAACCTATTAACCCTTACTCGAGAGTACGCATACGCTATGCCCCGGTGGATTCGATGACGGAGCTAGAGGTCGCTAACGGGATGGTGTAAAGGTGTACCCCGAAGAAATGATCTCCACTGGTATCTCTGCCATCGATACTATGAACTCCATTGCTCGTGGTCAGAAGATTCCCATTTTCTCCGCTTCCGGTCTTCCACACAACGAAATCGCTGCCCAGATTTGTCGCCAGGCTGGCTTGGTCGGCAAGCCGACTAAGGACGTCCACGACGGACACGAAGAGAACTTCTCGATCGTCTTCGCAGCTATGGGTGTCAACATGGAGACTAGCCGTTTCTTCACCCGTGATTTCGAGGAGAACGGCAGTATGGAGCGTGTCACGCTGTTCCTGAACTTGGCCAATGACCCTACGTACGTCCATCCATTACTCGGGGTCCTTCTGTGTTTACCATGCTCGCGATGCTGACTGTTTGCTTCAGCATTGAACGTATCATTACCCCTCGTCTTGCTCTGACAACCGCCGAATACTACGCTTATCAATTGGAGAAGCACGTTCTGGTTATCATGACTGATCTCTCGGCCTATTGTGATGCTCTTCGTGAAGTCTCCGCTGCCAGAGAAGAAGTGCCCGGTCGTCGTGGTTACCCCGGTTACATGTACACTGATTTGTCCACTATCTACGAGCGTGCTGGACGTGTAGAGGGTCGTAATGGATCTATCACTCAGATTCCTATTCTGACCATGCCTAACGATGGTTGGTTCCCTTCCTTTTATCATAGAAACTGTGTGTTAACTTTGTATCAGATATCACCCACCCTATTCCCGACTTGACAGGCTACATTACTGAGGGCCAGATCTTCATTGATCGTCAGCTGTACAACAAGGGTGTCTACCCCCCAATTAACGTCCTTCCATCTCTGTCGCGTCTGATGAAGTCTGCCATTGGTGAGGGTCGTACCCGTAAGGACCACTCTGATGTGTCCAACCAGCTGTATGCCAAGTACGCTATTGGACGTGATGCCGGTTAGTCACCCCCACTATGAGTCTCCACGAGCCATGCGGTACTAATAAAACTACCACGACAGCCGCCATGAAGGCAGTCGTCGGTGAGGAAGCCCTGTCCTCCGAAGACAAGCTGTCTCTCGAATTCTTGGAGAAGTTCGAGAAGACCTTCATCAGCCAGTCCCCCTACGAATCGCGCAGTATCTACGACTCCCTAGACATCGCCTGGAACCTGCTCCGCATTTACCCCAAGGACCTCCTCAACCGTATCCCCAAGCGCGTCCTGGACGAATTCTACGCCCGCTCTTCCCGTAAGATCGCCAACAAGGACACAAGGGACAACAGCGCCCCTGAACAAACTCAGTCGTCGACTGGTGATCTCATTGAGACCTAGATTCAATCCGTTCTACTGTACTCCCGAAGATGAGAAGAAGGATGACGGCGGGTGGTTTTCTTTTTATCCCGAGATATCTATTGTTCGTGTTTGCTTTATCATTGCATGTTAAGCTATTCTTCTGTCTTTGTCCGCTACGCACTTTGCATATACTATTCGTCGTAGTTGTATATCATATAGCTTATATTGGTCATTTCCTTGTTCATCCTCTCGATGACACTGGATACGCATGTAGGGAATAATCTACTGTTACCGGTATGATGATATGGGATGATAAGGAATGGAAAATGGAAAAGAAAAAAAGAAAAGATAATGAGTCTAAACAACACCTGCATGCTGGATATCTAAAATAGATCTTAAACACAACGAATCCCGAACGACGTCATAATAAGGAAACTTTTCTCTTCATTTTATCATCGCTCATCAGCGAACGTCTATCGAATCAATCAACCGTAGGACTATGCAAAGCCCGGATATCTGAACTAGATCAAACCAATAGGTATTTTGCGTTTAGCACGCAGTCGTAGTAAGGTTTTTAGAAACGCAGATCCCAGCCGATCTGAGGACCCAGGCGGGGAAGTTCATCGGCAACGCTCTGGACATCCTTGTCACCTCTGCCGCTAAGGTTGAGGACGATGTTCTCGCCCTTCTTCATGGTCTTGGCGAGTTCCATGGCGCCGTGGATGGCGTGAGAGGATTCCAAGGCAGGGATGATACCTTCGCATTGGGCGAGGGCGCGGAAACCGGCGAGGGCTTGGGCGTCGGTGGCGGCGACGAACTGGGCACGGTCGCTGTCCTTCCAGTTGCTCAGTTCCGGGCCGACACCGGGGTAGTCGAGACCGGCGGAGATGGAGTGGGTCTCGGAAATTTGGCCGTGCTCGTCTTGCAAAACGTAGGTGCGGACACCGTGCAACACACCCTTGCTACCACCGGAGAGGGTGGCGGAGTGTCTGTCGGTGTCGACGCCATCACCTCCGGCTTCGACACCCAGGAGCTTAACGCTGGTGTCCTTGGAGAAGGGGTAGAACATGCCGACGGCGTTACTGCCACCACCGACACAGGCGACAACAGCGTCGGGCAGCTTGCCGATTTGCTCCATCATTTGCTGCTTGGTCTCGTCACCAATGACGGACTGGAAGGTACGCACAATGGTTGGGTAGGGGTGGGGTCCAATTGCAGAGCCGATGATGTAGTGAGTGGTGTCCAGATCAACAACCCAGGCACGGAGGGCCTCGTTGACGGCATCACGCAGGGTACGGCTTCCAGCATCAACGGCCACCACGGAGGCACCGAGGAGCTTCATACGGAAAACGTTCAAGGCTTGACGGCGAACATCTTCTGCACCCATGTAGACAACACACTCCATGCCAAACTTAGCGCAGACAGTCGCAGTAGCAACACCATGCTGACCAGCGCCTGTTTCAGCAATGATTCTTGTCTTGCCCAGTCTCCGGGCAAGGAGAATCTGGCCTAGTGCGTTGTTGATCTTGTGACTTCCGGTGTGGTTGAGATCCTCACGCTTCAACCAGATGTTTGCGCCTCCAACGTGCTCTGTAAGCCGGTTGGCAAGGTGAAGGCTGCTAGGTCGGCCCATGTATGGGTAGTAAGAACGGTATTCCTCCCAGAACTTGGGGTCGTTCAAAGCCTCTGCGAATCCCCGCTCCAACTCGGCCAAGCAGTCCATGAGGGATTCGGGGACATACTGTCCACCGAACTCACCGAAACGCTGTGGTTGTGCAGAAGGGTTTCCACCATTGAGAGCTTCCAGCTGATCGGCCAATCCCGGCCCCGAAGGAGCATCAACATCAGTGACAACGGCTGTGGGCTGTGAGATGGCCGCCTGCTCCTTCTTCTCCACAAAATCAATCACATTGACCTGGCGTACAATTACACCCTGCGCATCCCTCTCGAGCTTACGACCGGTAACACTGGAGAGATACTCCTCAGCATGCTTAGCCGCCTGACCAGCAGGGGCTTGACCCAAGACAGTGATAATCTGACTACCAATAACACATCCCTCAGCTAGATCCTGCACAGTCAGAAAGTGCTCGCGAGTGCTGACACCGAATCCTAGGGCAGCAGGCACATTGCCAGACCAGTTGTGAACACGAGACAAGAGCTCGGGAAGGTTTGCGCTGAGTTTTCCGGTGGCACCGGTGACACCCATTCTCGAAACGACGTAGATGAAAGAATCGGCGATCTTGCACAGGAGCTTCATGCGGGACTCTGAGGTCGCGGGAGCAATGAGGGGGACGAAAGAAAGGCTGTATAACATGTCAACACATTGCCACTTGAACGAGCAAAGAAAGGATATCATGCGAAGACGTTCACTTACCCATTACTAGTGCAGTGTTCTCTGAAACGCACAGCTTCCTCGGGGGGCAAATCGACCATAATGAAACCATTGACACCAGCCTCTCTGCAGTCCTTGAGCATACGCTCCTCACCATAACGCATCATAGGGTTGTAGTAGCCCATCAGAAGGATTGGCACTTTAAGACCTCTGCGGCGGGCCTCCCTGACCTTCTCAAGGACAATCGTGACTGTGACGCCGTTCTCCAATGCTTTGGTGTTAGCCTTCTGGATTGTCGGGCCGTCGGCGATGGGGTCAGTGAAGGGCACTCCCATTTCGATAATATCTGCATAAGTCGCCCCATTGCGTCAGTGAACTGCATTCCAGAACGGGACTGATAAGTGGCGGGGTATGGGGGAGCCGTCACGTACCGGCGCCTCCATTTTCCAAACCAAGGAGAATATCCACAGTCTCCTCGACGGTAGGGTATCCAGCAGTGATGTACGCTACCAAGGCGGCGCGCTTCTCCTGCTTAGCCTTGGCAAATGTCTTCTTGATGGCTTCCATGATGTCGGTGGTGAGGGGAGGGGTCCAGGGTCCAGGAATGCGGCTAGCTTTTTCGAAAGAACAGGAAGATAAGGAATGAAGTGGATCCCCAGAGCGTCAATTAGGTCAGTTGCTGGGTGGAATAGAAGGGGGTAAATGGAGAAGGAGGAAATGTAGTCCTTGTCAAAGTCACACTGCGTTTTGAGTCATGGCTCCTCTTGTCTCTGCATTCAAATTGCCATCGCCGATGTCCCGCCGAGTCAGGTGACGTGGCGATAAGATAAGCTCGGTCAGGAATTCTCTTCTCGTACGGTATGTACGGTAAGTATGTATCGATTGTACGATACCGTCGGAATTACGGGACAGGGTACGGGATTAGGGCTGGAAGGATCACCAAGTAAAAAAAAAAAGCAGCTATTATTAAAGGGCGAAATCTTGATACTATACTATAAAAGCATTCTCAAATCAATCAGTAACACAGTGGTTGAATGGAATCAATCAAGCAACAAATAAATCAAGATAGCGGTATTCACAGACGCCAAAGCTATGCATATATAGTGGAATCTCACCCGATCGAGGTCGACCCAAATAAGTAAAAGAACACAAAAGTCTGCCTGGAGTCTCAGTGTGCCTTGAGCACAAGTGAACCACAGTGCATCGGAAATTCAAACAGAACACATTGCACACTTTTCCTTCGCCATCCCACCCACAAATCCCAAATACCCAGACCTGCGAAACCAAAAGGAAGGACAGCAGCGCCATGCTATGCCAAAATAATTGTACAACTGCCGGAAAGGAGTGAAATCCCAATGCCCATATATAATGCAAATGCTGGAGGGAACGGACAACAGATCGTCTAAGATGCGTCATGTCAACAGGCTTTAAATGACGAAAAGAATGGGCATTAAGACATGAAGAATATTGGAAAGGAGAGACATCGGATCATACGAGTGATCATCAAACATAGAACGCTGAAGCTAACTCAAAATAGTCCCAGCACGTAAGACATGATTATTGACCCAGCGCCGCGGCTTAACAAAAGGAGTGACGATAATGGATATTAGAAAGGGTAAACTCGAACACAAAAAACCGAAAACGCCGTGCAATGCGATTGGAAAGGGGATAACGTATTATAAATGTCCCGGCTTAATGAGACGGGTCTTGGACGGAGTATGACATCGGGGTCAGGTAGTTGTAGGTGGGGCCTCCATTTGTGCCAGGAGCGTTGATGAGAGGGTTGATTTCCCAAGTCCTGCTAACTGGTGCAGAGAGGCCAAGATGACCCTGTTGTTGGCAGACCGCCGGATAAGAGTAGGGGGCAGCCATAGAATGATAGGGTTGGCTAACAGCAGGTAGCACAGCTCGTAGCTCATGAGTGCCGGTCATGGAATGAGCGGGGTGGTGATGTGCTGGAGGGGAGTAGGCCGCGGCTGCAACATGGGCACCATAGGTGGTTGATGGACCAGTGTCCGAGACAGATTGTGGGGATGCCGCGTTCGGGGGCTCAGTACCAGAGTCCGATGCAGCGCCGTTACTAGTATAAGTTGAGCTAATTGGGGTGGGGAGTGCCCCAGCCGTCGACGAGTAGCTTGCGGACTGTGACCCATGGACGTCAGCATTTGCGTCGAAGATTTGCAACGTAAAAAATCCACCACTTACGTATTTACCAATGATCTTCTTCAGCGCATGGCCAAGTATCCGCCAGGGGAATACTTTGACGTCCTTCTCAATATTGCGCGGCTTTGGGGCGGGGAAGCCCATGATCACCTTGAAGAAGTCTTCGCTATCGGCTTTTGCTTTCGAAACAGTAAGTGGCCTGAAGCCTTCCAGGTTCCTGCGAATACGATTCTTCTCTTCCACGGTGAACCTAACACCAACCAGCGACTCAAGGAGGTAGATCGTATCGACGCTCGTTATGAAGCATTCATCTTTACCATCCCAGTAGATGCAACTAATGCAGATACTGTTGGGAGCACGGTCTTCGGGAGCAACCGGGTTAAAATCCGCATGGATGGTGCTCCCACTTTGCATACGAGTGAATTGAACCAAGCGACGCTTGGCCTCACGCTCCTCTTTGGTCCAGCTTTCTGTCATCGAGTCCAAGCTGCCATTGAGCTTCAAAACAGCCTTCGAGGGATACATGGCATAGGGGTTGAATGACTGAGTGTGGTGACCGAGATTGCTTGACTGCTGCAGGGTAGAGGTGCGAATAAGCGTTGGGTTAGAGAGGCGCGCGGGGGAAGTTGGTTTTTGCTGGCGGAGGCCGTGACCATAGGCGAATCCAGGAGCTCTGGAATCTCCGTGGACAGTCACGTATGAGGGACTCCATGAAGGGGCGAGGGGTGAGGGTGCTCGGATGTTGGACTGTGACGTTGCATTCACAGTCGAGTACTGCGCTGGAGCAACTCGGGGTGACGAGACTGGGTGATATGGAGCAACGAAGCCATTCATCGCAGGCAATGATTGCAAATAAGGTGAATAAGAGTAGGCCGGCGGCTGCTCCTTGCCCTGGGTTGGCGGCCCAGTAGTCCTCTTGCCTGACATAGGCTCCTCCGAGTATGACGTGATCCTCCTCTTTCGGGATTCGTCCGATGGAGAGGGGTGGGAAGCATTCTCGTAGGTATATACACCAACTTGGAGGGTGGTAGAAGGACACTCGTTTTGGGCATTCATCGCCACTTGCAGGGGCACAGCGAAAGAAGGGGAGCCTGTTGAGATAAATGGAGGGGTATCCACCGAGAGGGCATACTGAAACAAAGAGCCCTGGAATCCCAGGAAGTGTGGTATACATTCGCACTTCTTCGAACCAAAAACCAGGTAAAGGGTTGCGTAAGACGAAGTGTGAAGATCATATGGGGACTGGATTTGCACAAACACCCGAGTCCCTTCTGATCCTCTTTGAGGAGAATAAGAGATAACCTCCGGTAGTTGGCGGGATTCGCCACCTAGCATGGGTGACCGGCTGTCTTCGTAAGAGCTGGCGTATTCTTGATTTCCCATGTATGGGACACAGTCGGATATTTGGCTCACATGATCGGCCATGGGGGAGGGCACCATTGATGTGCTCGTCACATATGGGCCCTGACCGAAACTGGAATAGGAGGCACCATCTTGTACGGACCGAGCAGATTCGTAATCTAGATATATAGTCAGCAATTTGACTCAAACAAGGAGTGGCGCCAGCAGGTTTCTGGTGAAGCACCAGAGTACCAGTCCCGACCAAACTTACCGAGCAAGGCCGCCTGTGGGGGCTTCTGAAGAGTAGACATAGACAGTATGGGTTCAGACTTGGCCAACAGGCCGTCTGATAGCGAACCGATAAACCGTGACTCTTCAGTATCTGATAAATCTAAGGATTCGTCTAGAATCAACGGGGTTTGGAAATCAGGGTCGAACTGTGAGGTCAAGGATGTTAACAGACGTCCAGTATTATCGAGACAACAAGACAATTTAGAAGTCTCTAGCGAAACAGGTATTTAACCAAGCTTCTTAAACAGAGCAGAAAAAAGCAAGGTAAGATAATTGGAACAGGGACAATTGGGCAGCAAAAGGAGAGACAGGACGAAGTATATCGACGTACCAAAACACCGTGTGCCTTCGAGTAAGCCAGCTTGAAGGTGTTGCAGAAACTGCAACGAAACACAACCGCTTAGAAGCGAATGACAGCGAATTTAACTGGGGAAACGATAGGATAGCGGAGAGTCTTGGATTGCTCTCCGAGACAAAACGAGTGACGACACGAAGCGGCTGTCAGGCTCAACAAGGAATACGCAACAACGGGCTTCGAATCAACGACCAGCATCCAACAACGGAGAGTGAGACCCGAAAGGATGGCTGCAGGACGACAGCTGGAGATAAGCCACGCTAACAAATACTGCTTGGAAAAGCCACCTATAGGGAGCCGGCTTGCATCTGCGAAGGACGTATGATAATTCCAAGTACGGTCTGGGCTAGCGAGACAATGACTAGATTCCGCAGACCAATCTCAACGAGCGAGTGGTATCAAGTCGACGCAGACAGAGACAGGAGATGTTTTATTCTTCGTCACAATTCCGGAGCCGACTAGACTCAGGTGAACTGAATGACAGTTGGGAGCCACGAACTACCCAGCTAATGAGTACGAACCTTCTAAAGGTCAAAGGAATCGGCTTGCTGCATGAGCTAGTAGGACTGACCAAGAGTAATAAAGGATTCAAGGCCGCCAGGCGAGGCTAGCGGAAAGCTATTATGCAAAGTTCACCGTCCCCAAAAATCTGACGAAATAGCCTACGCCATAAGAATGTCAATAACAAATATCCGGGGCTAGGGGAGCAAAACCACTCGGGGAAATGACAAGCACCTGGGAAAGTCCATCATGGGCCCTAATTTTCCTCGGGGCCCGTGTGCCCCAAGGGCACGACCTGGGAGAAGCAAGGAGCCCAAAAGGAAGGGGACGGATGCAAGGCACCATGGCATCAGTGGCAAAGGGGATAATTAAACTAACCTTAAGAGATTACGCCCTGTAGCGAATTTGAAGCCCTTTAGATTCTCCAGGAGCTCACTTGAGAACTTTGCTGGGAGTTTCGTAATCAAATGGTGCCCTTAACCGAGACAATGATTCACGATGCTGTAGGCCCAGATCGAAATGGTACGAATATTGGTAGATGACCGGTTAGAGGCCCACCCTCTTGAACGAATCGAGACCAGACGAAGGGCTGAATAAGAGAGTAAATGACGGAGGGGAGTCGTGGACTGGGGACACAACTTGACGATCTTGATGTCCCTGCCGCAGTACAAACGACGCTGCGGGTCCTTCCTTCTATAGCTTGTGAGCCTTTTTGAGACCCGACAAACGGCAATTGAATAGTGCGCACAGAATAAGTAAAAATGATTGTCAGTCAATCAGAAGTCAATCCTCCTAGACAGGCACCTTTCTTTCTTGTCGAAATGAGATGCCAAGGATGAATAATTTGTCGGATTTGCACGGAATCGAGGGCCAGGCAGAAGCAGGCAAAACGACAGTCGTCGAACGAAGAGCGAGCGCGATATCCCGTGATGAACCCAATAGTATATAGAAGTGCAATTAAAACCGTCAACGCATCCACTTTCTTCTTTCCTTTCCCTGTAAACTGATCTTATTTCCTTTTTTCTTTCTTCGGGATCTCTTCCACTGTTTCTGATTAGACCTTCGCGTATTTTTTTTTTCTTTTCCTTTTTTGAAATTGTTATTCTTCTTCGTCAACCAACGTAGCGAACGTTATATAGTTTCGAATAAAAACACAAAGCGAGTGTGGTGGCGAACGTGCGATGAGCGAGTGTAAAAACGAAAGTAAGAGAAGTAGTAGTCGAATCCGATCAAGGTGCCATAACAGGAAACCAAGAGGGGGAGGGGAAAGGGTAAATAATAATAAAACGGGGAAGAGGAGGTGAGAAGTTTAAAGGGTTTAAAAAAAGAAAAGACCAAACCAGACAAGGGACCAGTACGAGGTGACGAGAGATATATTATTTTTTTCCCTTTTAGCACTAAGGCCGAGGGATGGGGTGGTTAAGGGCACTGGAAAAGGATGCTGGTCCTTAGTCTTAGTGTGGCGGGGATGCAAAGTAAGAGGGAACAAGTCAAGAATCGAGGGTGGTTATAGGCTGGTAAAAGGCAGCAGTAAGATAGAGTAGGTAATACTGGGGCTTGAATGAGGTTGGTAAAAGTCAAGTAAGTAGAAGAGTTGACACCCAGGGATCTTTGGATGTAAGAAAACTGGGATTTTTGTAAAAAATATTGACGGTGATTTATGATTCTTATTATTATAATTCCTTTGAGAATTTTCTTTCTTTTACTCACCTCCATATTCTAATTTATATAGATCAAGTATTTTTATTTCACTCTAATTTTCCTTCATGGCTCTTGCTTCATATTTTTCTTTTATTTTTAATTTTTTTAGATCACTTACTATCTTAGGTTATACTCGTGTTGAAAGATGGGTTGTTATAATTACCAGTACTATTATTGTTATGATTTAAATAATCTTTTATTTTTCAAATCCGTTTGGTGATCGAGTATTATTGATTCTAATAATTATTAATATTACCATTGCTAAACCAGATATCCATAGGTATTCCCGTATAGTAACGGAGGATGTATTTATGGAGCATGACCTCCGGCGGAGCCCATTACTGGTTTAGTTAGGGATTCTGGTCGGATTGAAGGATAGTAATTGCTGGATTTTCGCTCCAGTCGAAGGTTCCTGGGTTTCCCTCCTCCACAACCACATCTGAACCGTTACCAGTCCGTCCATGGCGAGCCTGAGTATGGACAGTCTCCATAATATTCTTCGACGAAGTTTCCGCGGTGTCCGCTTTCCTTCGGAGATCCACAGAAGGCAGAAAGAAAAAAGTGACCTCATGGCGGTCTCTTTTCTTTTCTTTTTATTTTGGTAGTATTTTCTATTTTTTAGGATTTCCTTGTCGGTTGTATTCACTTATCCATTTTTCGGGTTACTTTCTTTTAACCGCCCGTCCTCAATTTTGTGGTTCGGGAATAAGTAAGCTACTAGTCTGGCTACATTCTATCAGGACGGAAGATAGCGTGTTATGGTAGTTCTCGGAAGAGGTGGGAAATAGAAAGAGGGTGAAAGGGAAGGAAAAATAATAATAATAATAATAATAAAAACAAAAAAACAAGAAAAACAAAAAAAAAAAAAAACAAAAAAGAAAAAAAAAACCGACAGTGGAGGGGGGTGTTCTTGCTGAAGGTAGGTTAGCTCAGGTCTAAAATAATAACAGATGCAAATATGATTCGAAGGAAAACCCTCAATACCCAATCCTAATCCAGAAGCCTACTAGCAAGGGTGCTAGCAAAGAATAGCAGCAGACACCGTTCGGGCGGTCCACGCCGCCTTAAGCCTGTGGATCCACCCTGAGGGTGGAAAAGCATGGGATCAGTCAGGGCTGCAGAAGGGGAAGTGGATGGAAGGGTCATGGGAGAGAGGGAACTTTGGAACTCCGTGATTCCGTACACAGAAGGATTTCGATTCAGCAATGCCTACGGGCCTGTTATGCTGCTGAGGGTCTTCCCCATGACTGGTGGCTTTCGTTTATTTACGCCTTTTATGTACGTTGTCAGAAGATAAGATGATGAGTCCAAGGTATCGAGCAGGAGGATAGTGATGTTCTTTTTTTACCTTTTCTTTTCTTTTTTACTCTCTCTATCTCTCTCTCTCATATCCTTGTATTCAATTTTTTGTTCTCTATGTTTTTTGGTGAAAACTCTCTGATCTGCTTTCTTTTTAGGCTCCCTCTTTTTCTCGCCATGTTAACTAATCAGAAAATGTGAAATGACCTCATTGGTCTAAGGAACCTTGGTACTACAGTTATAGCAGCATCAGATATGCACCGCCTCTCTCTGCCATCTCTCCTCTGATCCGTAACCCTACCCTACCCTTCCATTCAGATTCTTTGCTTCTTTCTGCACTATGTACGGAGTCAGTTAGGTGCCTCGGAATACATAATTCACAGTGACCCACTCGGGGTATCCATCCAATCAGATAGAGTATGATCGAGCCTAGTGGTCACCCTGGCAGACACGAAGATGTGATAACTAGTACATGTAGAAGAGTCACAGAATATATATGGCGAAAGTGCGTCGCATTCCCATGCCCTACGCCCTATAGATCATCAAGCATAGTGCCTCGGTAGAAACAGGCAGTCTCAAGGTGAAACGGATAGCAAGAATCGATATGCAAAATAACAAAAAATACAAAACGAAGAGTCGGAACGATGCCCTAACCCATCACAACCATGGCATATTATTAGTTCTTTGGGAGGAAGGCTCGTACCCCACCCATGCCCCTTTCTACATCGGGTAACCCTATCTTCTGTCCCCCAGGTGCCAACTTGAACTTGGAATCTCGAAATCTATTTCCTATTGGAAGTTTCTTAATTTGGAGCCCGGGGCAGAAGATTCGAAAAGTAGTTAATCCGACATTTCGCCCTTATCCCGGTCTTTTCCCCCTTGGGAATGCCCCGTCCCGATTTTGAGAAGTTACTCCATACTTCTCAACCTATCTCCCGAGGACATGCCGTATACCGTCGATGACCGACTCCCGGTGGAGGGGTAAAAAAAGAAAACAGAGAAAAAGAAATGAACAGATGCCTCGGGATCTTAGAGACGTATGGCTCTGTTCTGACAAATTAAATTGTACGGTACCCCATCGTTGAATGGAGACACTGAGAAGCCTAACAGCCGGGAGACTTTTGTTCGAACGGTGACTAAGGGCTACCATCAAAGCAGCCGTCCCGGTTTTCCGCCTTTTGCTTCTCTTTTTCCTAGCCAAGCAGGTAGACGCCTCTTCGGTTTTTGACTCCACTAGCGATCTATGGAACCCGAATCTGGCAAATAGTTCAAGAAAGCTTTCCAAGATTCTGCTAGTTCTTTTAACTTGACGACCCAAAATACTTTTGATAAATCGCATGCAAACCAATCATCGCAGCATCTCTAATAATATCTCCACTAAGTTGGGTGGTAAGAAAGTTTATTCGGCTATCGAACTTGGACCCTGCGAATTCGAACACGAGCCATCGAGGTCACGACCGGTCAGGTTGATGATTCGCATGTCGTGTAAGACGACACTACAGTCAGCCCACGCTGTGGCGGCGGCTCTGTCAAGACGCAGCATCCCAGAGCTATTCTTGTCGAACAAAACAAAGCAAACCCAACGTTGGATGCCTTACGATGAGGTCGGTGCCTGACGATAGGATGAAAGGAAGGATAATATCGACTAGTACCAACTCTCTCTCCCATCCCACGGGAGCGTTGAACCGGCAGTGAGTTGAGCTGCATACTAAGGTCGGCAAGGTGCCAACAATAAGACCATGCTACTACTATCTCTCCTATGAACCAAAGTAAGTTCAAGTAGCTCTGTACTATGTTAGTCGGACCCCAGCAGAGCACAACTTTCACGAATCCAAAAGTTCCCATCAATGGCCCCCGATCGAGCCTAGCGGCCGATCTAAGATGCTAAACATAGCAAGCCTTGCATTGGTCTTCGAGCCATGCAAGGGTGATGAGGATGTGATTGGTCTTGAAAGCACACGATAGGTGGAACCACCCCACTGACACCTGGTAAAATCCGCTTTCTTTTCGAATCCTCCGTCCTCCAGCACCTGTTGTGATTTGTTGCCTTTAATCCGGAGGTGGCACGATGGATGCACAACAAGCCCTTCACCTGGGAGGGTGGTAAATATGGATCCTAGGGTAGTAGCGGCCGACGTGACTCTGCACTGTCACCATAACTCAACAACAAGTCAGCGTTGGCCATAGCTTAACTACTGAGTTGGGCTGCTGAGGATTTCCTACTGATTCTTACCGCTCCTTGAACAATGAGGAAAATCCTTCTCAGCCGCCTGGTTAAGCCTTCAGATTCTGTTCATTGATTCTTATTTTCTATTTTTATTCTTCTCACATTTTTTGGATTCGAGGCCATCTTATGATGCAGTGGCTTTTGTCCCCGAGAAACCCAATCCAGGGACTCGGTAGGGCAAAGGAAATCATGAGGTCATCTCACAACAACCAATTCAACTTCAACGAGCAGTTTTGAACTACCACAAGCTAGTACTAACACGGTCGAAACCCAGGCAAAGGGGAAAATAAACCGAAAGTGTGTCCCACCAGTTTCCGATGAGGTCAGAATTGACAGTCCAAACTCAAAAAGTAAAAGAAGAAATGAAGAAGGCAAAAGCGCAGATCGCACCAGGAACGAGAAACGATGCGCAGCACCCACCCCCCGTCCCTCACAGATGGCGATGATCCTCAAGCACAACCCAAAACCAAATTCAAGATGAAGTTCCGATTAGTAGTCAACCAAAAAACTCTGGTACACAAGTTCCGATGACAAAGCAAATCCCGAGTCCTAGCTACTCCGGGTAAGGTATGTAACTGATGGTCACTTTGTCTGCCTTTTTTTTTTTTTACTTGTCTGATAGTCGGTCTACCCTAGAACATATAGATACTAGATAGTGCTCAAACTCCACATGGAACACTCCATCGGATCCGGAGAACGCCGAGTCCTAACGTTGTGTATGGAATCCCGGTATAGAGTTTGGAACATTGGACTTCTCATCCGCATGCTTAATTTGCAATGTCCCGTGGGAATAAGGGGCCGTGCGACGGGATAAGAGCGGTTTCATTTCCAAAGCACGTTGGAAAGCCGTTGTCGCCCTCGAGTCAAGCATGCATGGTTAGGGTTAGATTATCAGTTGTCTGTGGGGACGCCCCCAACCCTGATCAGCAATCTCTTCAGGTACTTGGCCCGAATCGGATGCGCGCCGACGATAGGGTACATACTCCGTATGTAATGATCGCTTTTTTAAGTTGGCAGATACCACCTCATGATAAGAGCGGCAAATGTTTACTTTCACCCCTGGAGTATAGGCGGCAGCCTAAACAAAAGCAAGAAACATCCAGAATCGAAATTGAACTACAAACATCAAAATACTATGACAATCGTGTGACAAGAGCCTATTCAATTCAACTAGCCTCATATGGCCAGAAAACCTCGGATAGCCTCCCAAAGTGGAAAGTGAAAAGAGAAACGTGAATTAGTACAGCGCAGATTACCAAAAAGCAAAGACCAAAAATAAAAAAGACGCAAGAACCCTAACTCGGCGAATGCTCGGTAAAAATCCAGCTCAATGCGAACTAGTTCAGGTTTATAGCCACGATATCCAAACCTGTTATTCATGCGCCAGTTTGCTCCATTAACCTCTAACCCCCGGTAGCAGCGCTAATCCGCTAGTCCCATAGTCAGCGGGAATTAGTGGAGTGGACTTCTCTCGGTCCGTATCGGAAACCTCAAGTTCCGAATAGGGTATGGTATACGGATCCCCCCGGTGCTTCCTCATAGGTCAGCTGAAGGCACCCGGACAGAGCTTTACCCGATGGGGTTTATGGGCCCCTTACCAAACGGGGAACAAACTTGATCTGGATATGTTATTTTCGGTTCCGTAAACCTTCGTAAACCTTTCATAAGCATTGCCTTGAAGTTTAAAATCCGTGAGGATTTGGGGCATTGCGATGTACAAATGGGGATCTGAAGAGTATACCGATACGCTACCCCGTATTCGAAACGGGGAGGTATTCCCGAGTTTGGGATCCATCTTTACGGGTCGGGTTTGGCCATATGGGAGGTTCCAAAGTTGTTGTAGGGTGCTAGTTCCAGTTACCGTGTGGGAGGTGGTAATTGGGTTAGTTGGTATGGGAGGGGATAAACTGTCAATGGATCAGGAACGTACAGGCACTAGTTTTTCCCATGTCTATGCTTAGTTCCGGAGCACCAATACTAGTCATGAAGGTCGTCGACCAAATACATGTCGAGTCATTCGGCATGTGCCTTCCTCCCCACCTACGATGTGTGACCTCGGTCTACTCTAGCTGCAATTACTGTACTACTTTTATATTCTCTTTTTAAAGGGCGAAGTAAGTAGACTATACTTATAGTAGTCGATGTTGGGCAGCTAGAACTAGCCAGTGGACACAGGTATAACAGTTACAGGGTGAGCCGGTGGGATGTCGTGCCAAATCCATGGTCCCATTCTGATAGTCCCCATGTGGGTTTAAGCGTATTCCTTTCGTATAATGTCATAGTAGGGCGCAACAAAAAAGAAGGATGGACATATGATGGCCCTGTTATAGTTACACAGCCGTATGATGATCGTCTTGGCTTTGATCATGCAGCATCATCGCATGACATTAACCGATCGGCATAAATCGTATCTCGATAATCAGCGAGTGCAACCCAGATGCAATGGACACAAAGCCCAGCACAGACATTCATATGCATGGTAAGAAATTGAACCACGAGCGCAAAGCACTGAAGAGTTCTCCGTATAATGAATAAATCCCTACATAGTATATGAAAGAGAGAAAAAAGTATATATCCTTGCATAGTACATCTTGTAAAATTAAACGACGTCAATACTGTGTATATCCCTTACATAAGTACATCCTCATCCAGCTCTCTGCAACCACCCACACACCACTTACACACCCCCTTTTCAGCTCACTCGGGAACCTTAGGCAATCCTACGCCAGGGTGAGAAAGTGAACTAGTAGCTTAGCAGGTCGAGAAAGATAATTAAGTTATGCGAAATGGTTTAATGTTTATTCCTCCGGAGATTCGGAATTTTCTTTTCCACGCGCTACTAACGGAAGAGAACCGAGAGACGGGTGTACATACAATTCATTGGCATACAGGGTAGGGTACATACATTGTACATGTACATACTACATACATACATTTGCATGCCGCATGGGGGGTCACTGCGGCGCAGCCACAGACTAGAGTTAGTCCAAATGCTTGTCAAACAAGATCCTTAACTATGTTCCTATCGGGGCCAGTGAGAGCCACCCAGGAAAAGTAGAAGGAAGGGGCAAAAAAATAAAAATATTAAATTTTGAAAAAATAAATAAATAAATAAATAAAAATAAAAATAAAAATACATAAATAAATAAAAGTTTGAATAGGTGCCAAAATGGTCCACAGCTCCGCGCCGGCCGTTCTGATCGGCACGTTTTAGGGGCTGGGGAAAAAGATTGTCGATCAGATTACTATTACAGATGTAGACATAGGTTGCTAAAGTCAATTGCAAATTCATAAAAAATTGTATCCGGTCGGGGGAATCATTGTTTGACCATCATGGACTTCCCCATTCGGCTTTCTTGTCGCAGGTTCAGCCAGCCTCAACCGTTTTTCTTTTCCTCGGAACCCCGCCCCGAGCTCCCCTATAGCAGTACTATACTCCGTAGCATAGCCATAAACACCAAGGTAGGAAACCGGTTGTCACTGGAGTTGGTTCCCCTTGGAAAGGGCCTCGCCCTGTGTCAATCATCTGTAACTTAAGCTCAAACGAGGGAAATAACACAAAAAACCAAGGCGGCTACGCTGCATCCATGGATCATCGCTCTATCTCCTAGGGATAAACCGCAGATGTCTCACCAGTGTTCCCCTCCATGCAAGTAACCAAATTTTAAATAAATTATTGGGAAGTTTAGTCTGGTATCTAGAGTCTTCTAGGTAGTTGTCTAGGGAGTTTAGACTACACCTAGCGACGTGACATAGAGTTATAGTTCAGGTACCGTGCAAGGTACAGTAATGGGAGTAAGACACCTATAGAACCTAACTATCTAGGAGTATATCGGTAGTTCACCTTGTTTGTAAGTATGTACCGCACAGAGAGTCGCAACGGACGATCACCGCAGTTGGAACCAAGTTACACCATTCTCAATGGAGTATATATGCTGTCTACTATGTACGGATACAATGTACATAGTATCGGGGTCGATGATGGTCGGGAAGGATGTACGAACCTTCGACGGTTGAAGCAGACTCTTCAGGAATTTCGGAGGGTAAATGCGGGATGAAACGTTGCTCTCAGCATTGGCCGGTGGGTCAGACGCCTCTCGTTCTTGCCCAAGACCAAGACTATTGAACAAAAATTAGGTTGGTAGCTCAGGGTTAATTAATTTTAGTCAAGGACTTGGGTCTTTTAGACGGAAATCCATGGTTTTTCCATCGATGGTACAGGTTAATTTCGTCTCGCTCGGGTAAGAAAAAATTGGCCGGTGAACTGATCGATTGATCGATTTTCCGCCATTATTGGCTGATCTTAACAGGAGGAATTAAGGCTGTACAATTACGGTTTGAGTAATCTTCACGATTGGCACAAAGCAGGATACTACGTATAGTAGTAGGTATAATCAATGAATACTTTGTATGGAGCTGGTACGTATTACACAGTATATCTTTAATCTAACTAACGTTTGTGACGTGCACTCAGTATATTACGGGATTATGAGGATCACACTTAACAGTTATACTTAAGTGCCAGTCTTATAGCGATGGGGTCGGTGGAGTGTCGCATCATTTACCCTCTGCCACATGGCATGATAGAGGCATATCTTAATTTCACCCGTTATGATGTGTCGCCGGTGTAGCAGAGCCAAGATTTCTAACGGGGATCTAGAATACCCGTTAGTAACAGCAGGTAATTCCTTCTGACTACTTTACCAGTAGATGTATACTACGTAGTACTACTACTCCGTACTATCATCTGTATCTGGTACACTATGAACTAGTCGTCGGTATCTAAAGGATCTCAGATATCCATGATCATCTGTCCTACTTACTAAGCCTGGCGGATTGACCTTTATCCACCTCTTTTGGGTTGGACGCATGACACTAAATCATATATGCATCTAACTCTGACATACTATGTTAAATATATATTCGTGGAACTGAGAGGGTTGCATTGGATGCATCGACTTTGTGCAAAAGAACATGACGACATACCCTAAGGAATTCAAGCTGACATCCATTGTTGTTGCTACTACCTCGGATTCTATTCTTAGTATCGCTTTTAGGGAAAAAGAAGGGTACCGATACCCAAAACACTACCCATCTTACCCACTGACAAAGTTACGGTTCGGCTAATATTTTCGTCTAGTCTATCTCTAAAAAAAACCACTCCCAAAGGTACTTTGCGATTGACCGTTCAAGAGAAGAGAAGAGGAGTTTGGCCAAAGACCCCATATTGTTCTGTTGATATATTTAGCAATTTGAATACTACTTCGGTGTTGTTCCGTGGGTGAGAGAATGTCAACCCGTCCCTCGTCACGGGAGACCTCCGGGACGACCTTCGGAAATGACCTAAGGTGAACCCATTCACACCACACAGAAAGAGACATCATAACCCCAATATACGCACGCTAGTCGCAGAAACAGTTGCAACGAGAGGGAAAGGGGTCGTGCGGAAAACCGGCTCCTCCAACGGTACCATCCACTGATCAGCAGAACGGTGTTCAGGCGTACCAGTCGGCTACGTGAGACGTATCCCCAAAATATCCATCTCGACTCCATTCAACGCTGCTCAACAAACGTGGTGAAAGAGGCAGGATTGAGTCCTCGTACCGAATAACTTGTCCTTTGGAAAATAGAAGACCCATATTTCAGCTCAGAGGGACTCAGCCAGCACCGCCCGGTTGAGAGACGATCCCAGGACCTACCGATGCGAACGCACCTCTGAGTGGCTGGGTTTCTGATATTTTTGGCGTCGATGGCTCTGATTGAACCATCTGCGCCGGCGGGATGCTCGCAAGCTGCAGATTAAGTACCTATGGTGTAGATGAGAGCACGAAGTCGTCCTTTCATAGACCATCCTTGAGTTTTTTTAGTCCTCCTAGGGACTCACTAGTCTGCGTACGGGGGTGTGGTGTCTCGCGGCCACTTGTACGGTTGAGCTTGTATTCACTCTTGTCACCTCCGATATGCCCCCACGGCGAAGTCTCTCAGCGGGCGCTTCGTTCAGTAACGGAAAGGGGTGCGTTATCGGCGCAACAGGCCCTGCAGCTGTCGATCAGAGCTCTCTGCGAGACAGGGTAGTCATGCTATCTCTCTACAGCTCGCCACTTGTCGGTCAACCCACACCGCGACGTGATTTGGTCGGCCATGGCTCTGTGGAATCCTAGCCAGCGTGGCACTAGAAATCAGGAATCATTGACATTCTAGGGCCAAAAACTGACCAAAAATGAGGTCAGACTAATGTCAGACTACAGACAATACTTCCATTATAGACTAGCATCAAATAGGGGTGCTCTATCAGGTATTGTACACGAAGCTCCATGCTATGTAGGCAATGAGCACGTACTAGAGAGAATGGATGTACTAGAGCATCTACAGTTTTGAAGCCGGTCGAGTCTGTGGCTTCGGAGGTGATATAATCCCTACCTTCGGGGCTGTTCTGATCAAATCAAGCCGTCAAATCGATTTGAGTATCGAGACGTTTCGTTCTATATCACTTCTTAACAGCCCATGATCAAAAGTACGCCTAAGTATACTGTAGAGAGAACGATCTACTTAATTCCTTCAGGGAATATAGAGCAGTCTGGGGCATCTACTGAGAAAATAGGTATATTCGTTCTTGGAGGCGACTGTATCGACTAGATATTCGCCTTCAAAAACATGAAACCAATGGATCTTGCATTTGCCCTCATGAGAATACATAACATCTGCGTTTTGGCCTCTCGGTGGCAGACGGCCAGGACAAAAGTAATCTCCTCTTCCAATTAACGAGAAACATGTTATCTAAAATGTCTCACCCAGCGACTCTGAAGCCACAGAGCCGACCATGGATGAACCTCATTGGTGCAATTTCCGAAGCTCAAAATAGTCATCGAAACAAGCAAAACGAATGAATGAATGAATAGCCGTCCTCTTTCAGATCGTTAGAACATCTCAGTTGTTTCGTCTACAGTCCGACCGTAGCACAAGGGAAACAATCTTGCCCAGAAATTGAACAGACCGGTTCTAGCGTGATTCTCCTTTTGCGACATCAACCATCGAGCGAACGTGCACTCTGAGCGAAACGGATTCGTGCTTCGAAAACAGACAATCTACAATCAGGTAAGACGAAGTGAAGACCAAAGACCGGCAAAACTTTCAATGAATAGATAGCTAACCTCGTCATACCTTTGCAGAGCAAGATAGTATTGCACTGAAAGGTTGAACCTCCTCCTCAACGTCTCCTTTTTGATCTTCCGCGCCGCAGTCCTATACATCAGAGTAACTTTCCCCTCATCCATGCCCTCATGCGAACGAGCGGTGATACCTCCCGGCATTTTCCACCCACTCCGTTCGTACACAACCTCGACGAGACGCGTAAGGATATCGGCTTGCCATGTCATCAGAAGCTCCCCGTGAAAGGCTTTGATGTGGCGTTGGGCTTTCATAACATCTAGCTCAAGCAAAACAGTATTGTTGCCTAGCTTTCTTGCTTTGCCTTCGAGTAACTCGTTGCTGGCGTGCAGTGCCTTCAGAGTCGCTGAGTATTTCTGACAGACGTTCGAGGTTAGTATGTCTGTGTTGCTTTCATCCAGGATGCCGATTGACCTCTTGGATCTCATCACAGTGGAAACAGCGACATCCCTAAGTGACATGTTGGACGAACCCACGGGCGCATTCATCCGTGTGGAAGGCTTTCCGTGAGCCAGATAAAAGGATAGACCGGGTCCATATAACTGCACTATATCGACACTCATCTCCGGGTCTCGACGTCGAAGCTTCGTGGATAAAATAACAAGAGACTAATGAATGGAGTGACACTTCCTTAAGATACGAAGATATATGTGTCACAGGCTATATAATGATAGCGCTATACTGGATGCTCTCTGAAGAGGTCTTACTGCGCCAGGTCCTACAGCTAGGTCTATATAGCGAGACGGGATGAATTCCTAGCAAGGAAAGCGCGACCCGGCGAAATAGATCATATCAAAGGTAAGAGTACTCCTAACTATAAATGATATCTATTCCATCACTCATTCTAGGCCCTTATAGCTGCTATGTGCCAAGTTCATCGGCTATCACAGTGAGGCCATTCCATCCCGACCGGGACTGTGTACACATACATCACTTCATATGACGAAATTCGCTAAAGATTCAATTACCAAGTTAGGTCCTTACAGTTTGCTTCCCGAAGTCTTCCCGAATTCGACGACCAACTTCCCGAACTGCTTGCCCTCCTTCATGTCCTGGAACAGCCCGTCCAGCCCGGCAATATCGCCCAGCTCAGTCTGCAGGACGCGAGAGATCACCGGGTGGATCTTGTTTGATTTGACGAACTCAACCATCTCCTCAAATTCCTTGCGGGAACCCATAGTCGAGCCACGGACGTCAATGTTCTTCAAGACAGCTTGCATCAAGAAAGGCATCTTGGGAGAGACAGTCATTCCATAAACAGAGAGCACACCACCAGCCTGGAATTGTCAGTGACGTACAAATAGATATGGTGCATTAATATCAAGAGGCTCACCTTGAGCAATTTGACCGCTTTTTCGACTGAATCGCCACCGGCGCCGTCAATAATAGCATCGAAGGCCTTCTTTCCTGGGGGGAGCATCGTAAGAAGCTTCTTCTCCCAAGCTTCTTCCTTGTAGTTAACACCGCCCTTGGCACCCAATTCAATTGCCTTTTGAATCTTCTCCTGGCTGGAGCTTGTCACGTAGACATCTGCGCCCTTGGCCACGGCGAACCGAAGTGCCATCAGCGCAACACCCCCTCCAATACCAGTAAGCAAAACCGCAGCCCCCTTGCCCGAATTTCTTTCACCAGCCTTGACCACCAAGGCTCTCCATGCTGTCAATCCCGTCAATGGAAGAGCAGCGGCCTCCGCATCGGACAAATGCTCGGGGGCTTCTTCTACCTCAGACTCGTCGATGGTGAGGTACTCTTGCATCGTTCCCTTGTTGTAGAGCTTGGTACCGCCCATGATCCGGTACCCCTTGGGGTCTTCCGGTCCATCAGGCGAATCCTTCCAGCCCGTTCCCGGGTTCAGTATCACCCGCTTGCCCTGCCAACGCTCTGGGTTCGACACTGCGGGACCAGCACCAACGACCACACCCACACCATCTGCCCCCATAGGAACATTAAATGTGATACCGGGATAAAGGTGTTGACGCAGGAAGACATCACGATGGTTCAGCGACGCCGCGGTCATTTTCACCAGCAATTCGCGACCCTCCGGTGTCGGCTGGGGTAGGTTCTGAAGGGAGAGGGGATAGTAAACCTGCCCCGGCTTACCCTCAATCTGGGAGAGAAAGATTGCTTTCGACATTGTAAATATGGGTTTGCTTTGTTTATTGTGTTCTACACAGTGGATTCGTAAAGGATGTAATGGATGTCCTTAGATTTGTTGTTTGTAGGGGTCTTATGCAGCGGCGGTGCGGGGAATATATTTATATAAGCTTGGGGTTTGGGTTATCGATAACCGATGACTGCCGGTTGTCCGATTACAATATCTTGTCTGATCAGAATTGTGCACAATCAAGATGAGAAGGGATTGTATAAGCAGATAGTTCTATATAAGCTTGTTTCTAGTTCATGTCAAATAGATCCTCGATCCGAATGAAGCCATGTTTCTGTTGGGTTCTTCCTCTGGCAACCACGGCTTGGCGGCATTGAACCGAGGTTGAACATTCACTAGCAGTACATCGATCATGTAGCTTCTTTCCAGGTTACACTTGGATAGACAAAGAAAGCTAGATGAAAGTACATGGTCCAATATATGGAATTGGCACTTTACTATAACAAACATATCATGTCCGAGGTTCACAGAAGATCTCATCTCCAAACTAATTAAAGCCTGTCAATCTGTCAATCATGGAGGGGCCGGCTGAGCTCCAGGTATTCCATGTCTATTCTTTGTATATAAGTATACAGTGAATATAAGGTTATTATCACCTTTTGACTCAGAACAAACCGCATTGATTAGACTAGCTCAATCCCATTATGATAAACGAAATCTTTGTTTTCAGGGGCCATGTAAAGCCCTCGTTCTGCGCGGCGACAAAGGATACATATATCTGTATCTATCCTCTGTCTGCTGGGACTCTCCTTTGTCCTGTTCACGAGGGATTGTTCTGTCTAGTAGTTCTACACCAGCGAACATCGAGCTTCCACTGCTTCTAATTCAGTATATATGGGAGATATTATACTTATTCGATACCCTTTATTGGTCCCTTTACTTCCTCCTCCCCCAATAACTAAGAACTAAGAATACAGCAGAAGATCTCCAATTCCCCCATACCAACCACATCCCAAGATCCAATATCAAGTCACATGCAACCCGGCATGCAAGTTAGCCACCATTAGCCACGAAAACAGCCCAATGCAATTAAAACCCCTGTCTAGAACGGTCTTCTGTTAGGAGAGACACTTCAAGTGGAGTGGCACAAGGACCACATAAAAAATGAATAATAAGATTGGAAAAAAGATGGATGAAAACGCGACGGATGTTATCTAGGAGGCTGATCTGCGGAGGTTGGGGGACCCAAACAAGACGCAACGGTATGTGGGAATGGAAAGTCGATAACGTCACTTCCCGTTCACCCACCACAAAGATTGACCTTACAGAGTGCAGATGCGAAGGGAGAGTGTGTACTGTGTGTAGCAATGGGATTGTAATTTGATCTGGAGGATTTGTCATTGGACAAACATTGTTAGTTAGTTACTGTATTTGATGTCTTGATTGATTGATCATTTTGTTGTATTTTTTCCTTTAATATTCATTTTTCATTTCTAAAAATACCGGGTGGTGGGTGAAAGTTGAAATGACACGCCGAATTGAAGGGCAACCGAAGCGTTTGCGGCCATTGATGACATCCGCGTGGCAGTAGTCGACATAGGTTTGTCTGGGGTGCTGTGACCACGCACCCCTCACCCTGGAGAAGAAAAAAGATTTGACTGGGTTAATACCAAATCATGGAGGAGGGATTGGAAATGCGACCAACGGGAATAAAGAGTTATTCTTGAAGGGATACTTTCTAGAAGAGAATTTCGAAAGCTTTTCCTTCTCGTTCTTGATTGTTCCTCTGGAACAGAGTTGGCAACTCCCCAGTATTAAAATATAGAGGATCGCGGTGGATTGTGTGGGTTTTTTTTTTGTGTGTGCGGGTACTGTATATGGGCAGTTCTGGTAATGATGCGGTAACTTTGGGGTGCAGTATGTACAAAAAAGTGGCTGGCAACGGAAAGATGGCCAAGCAAGTCATGGACAACTGTTAGGATACCTGAACGTACCCGACTAGACTGAATCGGGCGACAGCGGTCCCCTGTGGTAATTCCACGACCCCTTGCTAATTCGCCGCAAGCCTCTTTCATTTTTCAGGAACTCGTCGAAACTCGATCTTCTGATCTTGACTTGGATCTGTCTAGCGTTCTTGCTGTTGGCCTGTCCTCAATTTCTCTCCCCTTTGCTACGAGAAAAAAGCAAACTGCTCGAAAGTCGAACCAAAATTCAACGGTGCGTTTGCGTGCCACCCGTCATTCACGGACGCTCTTTTTCCCTCTCGCTCTAAAAACCCATAGCTGATCTTTCCCCCCAACTACTAGCTCTATCGTCCTCTTGCGTCGTTCCACCTCAAACGTTCGCATCTCTTCCTTCCTTCGCACGTTCATCCACCACCGAAAGAACAACAACACTCGACTTGGATACTTCTCTTGCTTTGGGTTCGGAATTCTTTCTCCATCGCCCAGCTATCCATCTCATAATGCCTACGCCACTCCCTTCTAGTTTTGCTTCGGCCGCTGCTGGCAACACTGATGCCTCTCGAAGAGGTGATGGAACTGCCAGTGGAGAATGGTATGGAAAAAAAACCTTGTTGTCCCGCTCTTTTTGTGCCTTCTATCCCTTCCCCGTGAGGTAGAGATGCCACGCTGCATTCTCTCGTTCCTCTTAGCGGCGTGATCGCCTTCCCTCCCTCGTTGGATCGTGATTGAAATTCGACCACGCCTAACGCGAATCCCAGGGCTCGAAACCGCATGAATGGAGCAACACAAACCTTCCGCCGTCCATCAGTCGCGACTAACCCTTCCCACAGCCGGGATACTAGCCAGCCCGCATCCGCTACGACTCCTAC
The DNA here is from genome assembly GCA_008274985.1 of Aspergillus sojae. Taxonomy (NCBI): domain Eukaryota; kingdom Fungi; phylum Ascomycota; class Eurotiomycetes; order Eurotiales; family Aspergillaceae; genus Aspergillus; species Aspergillus sojae. The sequence goes on along the minus strand of CP035528.1, from coordinate 4,564,840 downwards.
GGCCGGTACCTACACTCCCCCACATATGCTCTCGAATTACCAGTCTAGCGCACTCCGCAACGGGGCAACCAATGACACTCGGTATTCCAAAGATCAGCTGTTAGAACTTTATAAGGCTCAACGGGAGACGGGTATTTTGGGTAAGAATCTCGCAGAATATCTCGCCGCCGACTGGAATCCGCAGGTAGAGACATCGCCTGCCAACGGCGCCTGGGGCAGGCGGGAGGATTCGAAAGATAATCCCTCTGGGCCTGGGGTGTGCTGGGATCACGGAGGACAGATGGAACCGTTGAGCCTAGTGGACATGACTGATGACGAGAAAGAGGTTCGTGTCTTTGTTACCTTCCCTGTTTGCGAATGGCCCTAGTGCCTTGTTTGGGAAGAGCTGTGCTGAACGGGCGTAGTTGTTTTCCCTCTCAGTGAACTCCCCACTGAAGCCACCACCCACGAATGTACCCAAGGATAACACGGGCGCTACTCCGGGAGGACGCAAGGGATCGATTTCTCAGGGTCATATTAACAACTACAACACCTCGTCCCCGAGCTCGAATCGACCTGGGCCCAGGCGTCGGGAGACCGGCGATTCGGTCGGCAACCCTATGTCTCCTACAACGGGCGGTTCCCGATTCTTCCGTGACGAGCCGAACACTTCTACTCCACCCCCGTCTCTCCTCCGTCGCAAGACCGATTTTCGAGATACGTCGTCCACCGCCCGGTGGGAGGAGAAAGAGAAGGAATCGGTTCGGGACGTTACCTCGGAGGCCGCCTCTCCGTTTAATTCCCTGAAACGCAGTTCGACTAATCCTTTGAGTGCAGCGCCGGGGACAACAAGTTCGCCGTGGGGCTCGGCTTCGCAAACTGCCAGCTTTTCGCCTATGGGTGCCTTTGGAGCGTTCTCTCTCGGCACAAACCCCACGGAGAAAAAACCAGGTTTTGGCAGTCTTCGCGGGGAAAGTCGCCTGAAGGGCCTCTTTTCGAAGGATAGCTCGGAGGATATTTCAGCTTCGGTGAAGGAGAAGCCGTCCCTGAGCAACCTCGAACGCTTGGCAGGAGAGGGTGAGCAGCGCTCGCAGTCGCCTTGGGGGGAAACTCTCAAGACCCGCACTGGACGGAGTGAGACGAACCCTTTTCAGGAGGAACCTCGGAGCGGGAGTGCTGCGCTTGGGGGGTCTCAGGAACTTCCATCCCAGAGTGCCGACCCGACCGGATTCGCCGCGTTTGGAATGACGTCTAGTATCCCCGGCTTTCGAGAGCTGATCCAGAGCCACGAGAACTCGCGTAACCCCACCCCAAGTTTACTCCAGGGTCATGAGCCAACCAGCCCGACCAACACGAACCCGTATCAAAGCCCCCATGGTGATAGAGGAGACGTCGATGATGTGGAGACTGACGGCTCTGATATCCAAACCTCGCACCACCCGGGCCTCACTGGACTGCGTGATACTACCGCGTTTGGCTCGATCAGACGAGTCGGCTCAGGCATGGATTTGCCTTCGATCGATCGGAGCGCGACTTCCAGCGTCGCCGGAAACCGCAGCTTCTCCAGCTTGGGTGGCTTGGGTGGCCTTCCCTCGATTGGAGGGGCGGCCGGATGGCCTGCAAGCGGTGCCATTGGTACTCCAACCAGAGAACGATCTGCTTTTGGCGGCGGCGGTTTTGGCGATCCTATTTTTGGCACGATGGGTGATCTCCAGTCCCCTAGCCTATCAACCCTGGGAGGAGGCGGCCTCTTCAGCCCTGGCATCAGTGGCACTGGTAGCATCGGCCGCTCTAGCAAGCTAGGGTCTCTCTTCCCTGCTGCGATGCAGGAGCAGATGCAAGGCGATCAAGCACGGGCTGATCTTGGCAGCCTGGACGATGGATCCCGGCAACCAGGTATGATCTCCCAGAGGCCAACAGTGCCACATGATCTACTAACCCATGGAGAAGATCTCCAGCAGGCAGACAAGTCTGGTCAAGCCAACCCACCAACAACTACGTCTACTTCCCAAACTCCCGTTTCTGCCGTGGGCTCCATCCCCACTTCCATGGCTCCTGACGCACCTCCACCCAGTCAGACTCCTGGACAACCTGGAAGCAATGCTGGCTCTGTTCCTCCTGCCCAACAGCGTACTATGGTGATGCCCGATCGTATGCGCTGGATTTATCGCGACCCGCAGGGGAACATCCAGGGCCCTTGGACGGGTCTTGAGATGCACGATTGGTTCAAGGCTGGCTTCTTCAGCCCTGACCTGCAGATTAAGAAGCTCGAGGACCCAGAATTTGAGCCGCTGGCTCAGTTGGTGCGGCGCATTGGTAACTCGCGCGAGCCCTTCTTGGTTCCTCAGATCGGCATCCCTCATGGACCCGATCCGAACCCTGGGCATTGGACAGGAACCCCGGCAGGTGCTGCTCAACCTCCCTTCCCTGGCAGTTTTCCCAGCTTTGGTACTACTTTGACCGCCGAACAGCAGAATGCCTTGGAGCGGAGAAAGCAAGAGGAGCAGTACCTGATGGCCAGACAGAAGGAACACCTCGCACAGCAACAGGCCATGATGAAGCAAATGCAATTCCAGGGGCTCCCCCCAACGATCCACCCCCATCAGCTCCAGCATCATTCGAGCGCTCACAGCCTTCACAGCCAGCCAAGTTTCGGTAGCATTGCCTCGCCTGTTGGTTTCCAACCATCGCCTATTCAGGGACCCATCCAGCAGCAACAACAGTCGCAGCAGCAGTCGCAGCCGCAGCCGCAGCCTCTCGCTGGCTTCTTCGACGCGGCCGCTCCGATCAGGCAGAACCTGCCCAATGTAGGTCCTCCGATGCTTGGAACAGACCTAGGCGGCAGTCAAGATCAGCTTCCTGCCCTTCTTGAGCGTTTGAACGTCAACCGACCGGACCCGTTTGCCTTTGGCAGCGCTGCGCCCTTTGCCACTCGGCAGCCGGACAACTTGTTCCATCAGCAGCAGGTTGCTACCATGCTCCAAGATCGGGCTCAGCTGCAACAGGAACAAGAACAATTTGACAGCACTCAAGGTGACAGCTTGTTCGACCAACAGGCCCGTGAAGAACGGCTCCGCCAGTTTCATGCTTTGAGGGCACAGGAAGATGAATTCGGCATGCGCACTGCTGAGGGCCTTCCAACTCACCCCACTACTGGCCCTTCTCCCCCGTCTGAAGCCGAGTCTGTCCAGGATGTTAACCTCGATTCCCCTACGGTGGAAGCAGACCAACCTACTGTCGCAGACGAAGAACCGGTCCTTACTCTTTCCCAGCAGGTTCAGAAGGCTGCATCAGCTCAGAGACAGCAGCAGGAGCAGCAGGAGCAAGAGCAGCAGCAGCAGAGCCAGGCTGCGAATGATGCAGCATGGACCGCCAAGGGTGACCCAGCCATGCCCCAGCCGTTCCCTCCCCCACCTTCTGCATCGCCGCTCCCAGCTCCCGCTGCACAGCGCAACCGCCAGAATGTTGCGGAATCGCTCGCAGCAAACTCGAGATCTCAGACCCAGACACCTGTGGAAGCCCCAGCCACGTCCATTGCCCCATGGGCCAAGGATGCGCATGAGATGCCCAAGGGACCCTCGCTGAAGGAGATCCAAGAGGCTGAGGCTCGTAGCGCCGCTCAGAGAGAAGAACTGGCTGCCGCTGCTCGTCGTGCTCAGCTTCTCGCAGAACAAGAGCGTCTTAGCCAAGCTCAAGTCCAGACTCCTGGTCTCCCATCAACTGCCAACTGGGCCAGTGCTGGATCCCCGTCTACTCCCGCGTCCACCGGGTCAGTCTGGGGTAACAACAAGGCTCCAGCCGCTGCTACAGGTGGCACTAAGAAGACCCTCGCGCAGATCCAGAAAGAGGAGGAGGCTCGTAAGCAGCGTGCCGCTGCCGCCGCTGCTCAGAGTGCCGTTGCAGCAGCGCCTAGCCCCCCAGCTCCTTCTTCTACTGGAAAGCGGTATGCCGATCTGGCTAGCAAGGCTCCTGCTCCTGCTGCTCCTACCACTCCCGCGACTACTGGTGCCTGGACCACAGTTGGTGCCGGCGGTAAGGCCAAAGCTCCTCCTGCTGCTCCCTCCGGACCGCGGTCGACTACCGCAACGACTCCTGTGGCGGCCTCCCCAGTGAAGCCCAAGCCCGCTACAATTTCCACTCCGCGTGCCGTTACTGTGAACACCGTGACCCCGGCGAACCCTAACCGCGCAGTCGAGGAGTTCACCAAATGGGCCAAGCTGGCACTGGGCAAGGGGTTGAACAGCAACATCAATGGTAAGTTCTTCGTTAAACCGTACAATTTACCTTATTGAAAAACAGTACTAACGTTTATTTTAGTTGACGATTTTGTTCAGCAGCTTCTGTTCCTGCCGGCCGAAGCGGAGATCATCTCGGACTCGGTGTATGCTAACTCGCAGACGCTGGACGGCCGCCGGTTCGCCGAGGAGTTCATCCGTCGTCGTACCTTGGCCGACAAGGGCATCGTGGACCCCGTCGCAGCTAGTGCATTTGCGGAGAAGAGTAGCAGTGGATGGAGTGAGGTGGCTAAGAAGGGATCATCGAATGCCCATCGTGAAGAGGATAGCAGCAATGCCGCGTTCAAGGTGGTTGCTCCTCGTAAGAAGGGCAAGCGGTAAATGACTGTGAATAGTGGCATCTCTCCCGCGTCTTGTGAATATTCCCGAGAGATGTACTAGTAGTTTTGCATTCCAGCATGAGTTGGTGATTTTAAAAATGGCGATGAGTTGCACGCTTACGTTTGCTTCGTACTTTGTTCTTTTTTGGAGTCGGTAGGCTGTACAGTATAGAGTAATGTCGGGGCTAGAGCATCGTATGAATAACGACTAATTTGGCGCTACTGCAGCGAAACCAACAGTAAGTTTCCGAGTGCATTCACCCTGATTGGCTTGACTCGGATAGGGCGTACTTTTAACCTTGCCAGTACTACTCGTGGCCACCGTCCCGATCGTCTGCAAATACTTCTTCCTCATGGATCAGACACGATTGATCCGCACAAGACGGTCCCATCTACAGCTGTCAATGCGCTCATGGGCCTTTGAACAACACAAGGTCGTGGACTGGTTATTATCAAATTAGGTCTGATTGGGAAAGAATTGAATTGATTGTGAAGGTATTTGGTTGTGATAGAGATGCAATTCTCTATTATATGCATCATAACTCAATCTAAGAACCGTTATTATAACCTTCAAACCCCTGATGGTCTAGTTGGATATGACGTCTGACTGTAATGGGAATACCGCTATAATCAGAAGGACGCTGGCTATTCCGGCTCGGGGGACATGGTACTTTTTTTTCCTGGGCATCTTTGCCGGCCTGATGCTGGCAGTGACAGCGCCATCTCGCAGTGCCTTTGTAGATTCATCTAATATTTTATTATACCAAGGGCTGGAGGGTAATTATATCTAGGTTTTATTTTTATTCTTCAAGGTCTTCAACTCGCTTAGGTGTTTGGGGAGGCCCATGATGTACGCCATACATAGGTTCCAATCGGCATTAAGCTTACGATAGAATGGAGAGACACTACTCGCACTACTCCGCAATATTCAGTAGAAATCGAATATGGACTGTTTACATCATTAGTTTTCTATCGAGACTTATAACAATAACCCAGTTAACCAGTAGTTGACACAGGGTACATTTGACGCCGGTTTAGGAGTCCTGCTAACTTCTGGCAGTAGTGTTAATCACTCGGATGATCATTCTGCCTCCCTCATATCAGAGATTAAGTCAACGCTCCCTCCTGGTCAGCGTGAACTGCAACCATGCGACCCTTTGAACGACTCTTCACACGTTTTAAAACATGCGTGCTTTAGTTAAACCGAGTCTGCGACCGTGTTTTAGCTGTACAACTCTGCTACCACACCGATGGACTCACAAAATGGCCGACCGCCAGGCAATTGAAGAACAGACTCTGCCTTTCTACCATCAGAAGCATTACTACCCCGTTAAGCCTGGCGGGACGTTGAAGGATCGTTTTCGCGCAATCGCTAAACTAGGCTATGGAGCGTATTCCACCGTTTGGCTTGCTTGGGATAAAAAGTTTCTAGTCCACGCCAGCCTACTCATTTTATCCACTGTTACTGACCCGCGTGCAGAGCAGGAGAATATACCTCATTGAAAGTTGGCGTTCAAACTAAGGAAAGCGAGTCTTCTCCCGTGCCGAACGAGATTAACATGCTCCGCCGCTTGGAGAAGTTCGCCGAAAAAAGAACACCCAGGACTGGATTTTACGCGCCTTGCAAGGGATAGCTTTTGAGATCGACGGTCCCTCGGGGAGCCATTACTGTATCGCCTTCAAACCCCAAGGCAATAGCGTCCGCACATTGCAGGAAACATTCCCCAACGCCCAGTTGCATAAGCTTCTCGTAAGGTCCATAATACACCGCTTGTTCTTCGCGGTAAACTGGCTACATGCAACCTGTGGTGTTGCACATACAGGTATGTTAAATGTACTCCGGGGACGCTCGAAATGCTTCGACTGATTTCAATAGACATCTTACCGGCAAACATCTTGATGGACATCGAAGACGACACAATTCTCAAAGATGTCGAGCAACGGGAGACTGAGAATCCTAGTACTCCAATCACCACGGGTACTGAAGCCGCTGCTACAACTGCCTACCGAACTCGACCAACGATGTTAGAGCTATCGGGTTACCCGTGGCTTACAGACTTTGGTCAAATGCGTGTAGTAGAGGGACGCATCAATCAGGATTGGTGGATGTCGGATCTGCATCGCGCACCGGAGGTGCTTTTACAACTTCCTTGGGGGTACCCTGTGGATATTTGGTCGATTGGTGTCATGGCGAGTTCCATTAAGCATATTTTTAAAACACAGGTTCCACTAAGCACCGTCAAATAGACACTGGAATTACTGGAAGGTAAGAACCTTTTCGAACCATGGCCAGTATGTCCTCCCCTTAGCGTTGGCCCAATGCATCGGTTATCTCGGTCCTCCTCCATTGGAGATCATACAGAAGAGTCCACTTTTCTAGACATACTTCGATTCAAAGGGTACGTCCCCTGATCTATCGCTGTTCCATTTAAACAGGAGTCCTTATCTAATGGCTTACTAGGCAATTGGATATCTGAGCCCCGTATCCCAAAAACATCCCTGGAAGAATTTGTCACCACCATTCCACCGGGGGAAGAGAAGGACCAGTTTCTCAGATTCATACGGAAAATCTTGACGTGGGATCCCGAGAAGAGAGCCACGTCTATCGAGGTGATGCCCGATGAATGGCTTACGCGGCCAGTCGAGGACTTTATGTAGACTCACACGCTCCTGCCACAAGTTCAGATATTCCCTCATATGGTATGTCTTATTACCTATCTTATATCTAGCCTAGAGATATATTCTCTCAGTATACTTCCTCTAAGGAGAGGCAAATGTGGTATCTAAGAAGATATCTATAATTTGGATAACACCGGGTTCCCTCACTGTGCCATTGTATGATTAAGACAGCTAGACCAATTAGTAGCCGTTGTCATGTACATACATTCGTAGTTCGGATGTATTTTGAATTCTAAACCCTGACTTCTCGCTCTTCTTAAATTTATAGAATTCTGTTCGTTCTAGATTTAGCTAATCTTATCACTATCCCTTGTTCATAGCTATAATCAGAGTCATTACTACGATTGGGATAGACTGCTTTGCCTAACCTTCATTTCTCCGTCTCCGCATCTCGTAAACAAGATGACTCACTGCATATCATCTCTACATAAAAATAGTCTTCCGGGCCCTGAACTGTCTCTAAACTCAGAAATCTTTTAGATTCAGGCATCCTCACCATCTCTTGATTTAACCACTCCCTCCAAAATTCCCCAACAAAATGACCACTCCCTTCGGAGCTCCCATGAGAGAGCACTTCCTCTTTGACACCAACTTCAAAAACCTCAACCATGGTATAGTATCCTACTCCAGTAACAAGTACCAACATTAGCTAACTATAAACCAGGCTCCTTCGGCACATACCCCCGTGCCGTCCAGACAGTCCTCCGCCAACACCAACACTCCGCCGAGGCCCGTCCAGACCTCTTCTACCGCATCACCCGCGGCCAAGGCATCGACGGATCGCGCCGCATCGTAGCCAACCTGCTCAACATCCCCGTCAACGAATGTGTCTTCGTCAAGAACGCAACCACGGGGGTCGCCACCGTGCTCCGTAATCTAGTCTTCCAGAAGGGAGACGCAGTCGTGTACTTCGACACTATCTATGGCGCTGTGGAGAAGAATGTACACTCTATTATGGAGGCTAGTCCTGTGACTACTCGAAAGGTTGAGTGTGCGTTACCCGTTAGCCATGAGGACCTGGTGAAACGGTTCAGGGATGTCGTGAGTCGTGCAAGAGGGGAAGGGCTGCATGTGAAAGTTGCGGTGTTTGACACCATCGTCAGTGTGCCTGGGGTCAGGTTCCCGTTCGAGACCTTGGTAGGGGTCTGTCGGGAGGAGGGTATACTCAGTCTTATCGATGGGGCGCATGGTATTGGACATATACCGTTGGATTTGGGGACTTTGAGGCCGGATTTCTTTACTAGTAACCTGCATAAGTATGTTCCTTTCCCCTTTCTTTCTTTCTTTCGTTTGATTACTGTGTGAGGATCTTGTATGCTGATATAGAGCAAAAAAAAAAGATGGCTATTCGTCCCCCGCGGCTGCGCAGTTCTCCACGTCCCACTCCGCAACCAACATCTCATCCGCACCACATTCCCAACCTCATGGGGATACATCCCCCCTCCCTCATCCGGGGAGATAACCCCCACCGCCACGCAGGGTAAATCCGCCTTCGAATATCTCTTCGAACACATCTCCACAACCGACGACACGCCCTGGCTATGCGTCCCCGCCGCCATGAAATTCCGAACTGAAGTCTGCGGCGGCGAAGACCGCATCTACGCTTACCTGGAGACCCTAGCCCGCGAGGCCGGGGATATCGTTGCCCGCGCCCTCGGGACGGAAGTCATGCAGGAGCCCGGGTTGAAGGAGGGAGAGGTGAGTCAGCTTAGGAGGTGTGGGATGGCTACTGTGCGGTTGCCGATTGCTGTGACTTCTTCTTCTTCTTCTGATTCTGGGTCTGGTAATGGTGGGGGTGCTGTTATGAGGGTGCAGGGTGAGGATGGGAGTTCGTATTTGCGAATCCAGACGTCTTTGGTGGGGACTGTGAGTAATTGGTTTCGGGATACGTTGTTTGATAAGTACGAGACGTTTGTGCCGGTGTTCCAGCATGGGGGGTGGTTGTGGACGAGACTCAGTGCGCAGGTTTATTTGGAGAAGGGGGATTTTGAGTGGTTGGGGGGTGTTTTGAGGGAGTGTTGTGAGAGGGTTGAGAGGGAGGTTGGGGTTTCTTCTGCGAAGCTTTGATATTTTATCTTATTTTGTTGTTTAGATGTTGATATAGTTAGATCAAGTATACAATGAAGTATCACATAACCCATATACGTTATTCTATCCAGCACATCCACTCCAAACGTCTATATACTCCTTATATACCACCTATATACAGCCTCAAACCAGTACACAATACATAAACCAACTACTCCCTCCCCCAAACCCTCCTCCCATCAAACCACGTCTCCCAAACTTCCGCCTCCAACAACCTCTCCTCCTCCCAAACCATATCAACCACCACAAAATCCGCCTTCATCCCCACCTCCAACCGCCCCGTAAACCCATCCGCAAAGCAACTATACGCCGACCCCCCTGTAGCAGCCACAACCGCCTCCAACAACCCCAATCTAAAACCCTCATTAACCGTCTCCACAGACTCCGGCTCCCTCGCCGACCGCCTTGTAGTAGCCGTATACAAATTCCTCAACGGCAAATGCGGCGCCGTGGGCGAATCCGTCCCAATTGCCAAATTCGCCCCATGGTCCAAAAACTCCTTATACGCAAAGGCCCGGCCGCACCTCTCCTTCCCAAGCAACCGGGGCCACGCGCGCAAGATAGCCGGATCGGCATGCACAGGCTGCACGGAGGCCGTGATGCCCAGGGCACCGAGTCTCTTTGCGTCCTGGGGCGCAGTGAGCTCGAGATGTTCGATGCGATGACGGGACCCAGGCGTGCCTTCGCTTTCAAGGGCGTCGATGGCAAGTTTCACCGTCGCGTCGCCGATAGCGTGTAATGCGCATTGGAGACCAGCGCGGTCCGCCTTCCTAACTACCTTTTTCAGTATATCAGCACCCCAGAGCGGGGCGCAGTTATCCCCGTTAGAAGCATAGGGTTCCGTCAAAGCAGCCGTGCAGGCATCGACAACACCATCGCAAATAACCTTAATACCCGCGATCCGCAAATCAGGACTCGTAGTCACGTTGTACTTGCCATGTAATTCAATCGCCCGATCAACCTGCTTCAAGACCTCCCCTTCATCTTCCTTCGGGGAAATAATCCAATGCGCCGCGACCCGGATATTGACTTCCTCCCGTTCCCGGAGGGCAAGAAGAGTATTCCATAGATTCTCATCCGTGGCCATCTCGACAACGCCCGTGTACCCGGCCTTCGTATACTCCCTGATCCCGGCACGAATGAACCCCAGTTTCTCCTCGAGGGTGGCTACCTTCGCGACGTGCGGCCAGACGATGTTTACGGCGGCTGCTTCGCTGAGGAGGCCGGTGGGTTTCCCGGTCTGGTCGCGGTGGATGACCCCGCCGGCTGGGTCGGGGGTGTTGTGGACGTTGAGTTCCGTTAGGGCGGCGGTGTTGCACCATGCGGAGTGGAGGTCTTTGGAGTCAATGAAGATGGGACGTGGGTCGAGGTCGTCCAGCATGGAGGCTAGGGCTTCGCCGTTGGTCATGGAGTGCATCCAGCCGCGGCAGAAGAGACGGGGGGCGCTGGGGTTTGCGGTTGCTGCGGCTTTGATGGTGGTGCGGATGTCGGATAGGGAGGTGCAGTTTCCCAGGTTGATTTTGGAGAGGCTGGCGCCGAAGAGGAGGAGGTGCATGTGTCTGTTTTATTTATGTTAGTTTCTGGTGTCTGGGGTGGTGTTGTATATGGATGTATGTACGTACCCGTCAATGAAGCCGGGGAGGACTTTACGACCTTCCAGATCATGGATCTCGCTGTCTGGGTGGAGGGTCCTTGCGGTGGATTCCTCGCCGAGGTAGATTATGCGGTCGTTTTCCGTGACCATGCATGTTGGGTTGGGGGATTGGGGAGTGATCAAGTGGCCGTTTTTGTAGAGGATTTTCATGGTGAAAGTTGTTTATGAAGTGTTGTATAGGAATTGATCAGGAGGAAGAGAAGAGAAAGTAGAGAGACAGAGTGAAAAAAGGTGTATGAGGGGTAAAGACAATATATCAATCTAATCTATGGTAGGGCGCGATTAGGGCGCATGGCATGTGGGGTATCAATCAATGTGGAGTTCAATGATTAAATATGATCTGATAAATTATCCATACCACAATCACCTTATCTATTTGTCCTCCGGCTTGATATCCAAAAATAAACGGTTCATTACTGCGTAACACTTCCAGAGTGGCTCTTGTATGTCCATTCCATCCATTGTCCAATTTACCAGGGATCCCAGCTCTATAGCACTTCCCGTAGCTGGAGGGAGACCTGCCATGGCCGTAGCAAAGCAAGGAACATGAAAGGCGTCGCATCGTGAAAGACGGAGACCACGCCTACTGGTTACCTCCTCCGAAATGGCTTCGAACCCAGCCAGCGAAGCCTCCACCTTGATTATCATTCCGACCGGATTGTCCTGGATCCTGTTCTTGTCCTCCCGTCTCGGGACCAGGCCCGTACCACCGTGGCGGCGACTGTCCGCTATGCTCGGGAGCAGCGCCACTCGGCCGACGGGGAGACGTCTCCGGACTACTGTTGATGACTACCGGGTTATCGCTGCTTCCTTCGGGTCTAGAGGGCCCAATCAGTGACTGACGCGGACACGAGTGTGATCGAAAACTTACCCTGCCGGATTGTTGATGCCTCGCCGGCAGTGAGGACACGTATTGTGTTGGCTCAGCCACATCTCGATGCAGTTGTAGTGGAACCAGTGCTTGCAGGGTAGTACCGTGACCTCCGTGCCTAATTCCACCGAGTCCATGCATATCGAACATTCCGCCTTGCCTTCGCTACCCAACATCTCCTGATCCACCTTCTTCTTCGGCAGAGACTGGATCTCATTGGGAGCAGCGGGTGGCGGCGCCGTCCCCCGTGCGTTTTGATCAATCAGCTGTGATATTACTCGGTCTAGCTCCTCTTGCGAGTAGACCGCATCGCCATGCCGGTCAAGGTTGAGTAAAGTCGACAAAATCGCAATGGGATTCGGCCCGGTCATGACACGGACTCCGGGGCCACCTCCTGGTGGACCATTGTTTCCAAAATCGGCTCGGAATAGTTCAAGAATACTATACAAGTCAGTCATCTTTTCTAGCTCGCGGCATCCGAGGGAGAAAACATACTCGCCCAGAGTTCGTAGAGGAGTACCCATAGGCTGCGGACCATCTGCATCACGAGGATGCAGCCCCCCTGTCGTATGAAACTCGGACCCCATGCCCCCATTGCTCCGCGTGTTCATGTCGATATCAAACGACGTGCTGTATACCCTCGAACCATTCGGGCCGAACCCTTGGTTCTGTCTGTCAGTCCTCCGCAATCCCGGTGGTGAATCTCGCTCATTCGGTTGCCGGTACTCCGTTTGCCGGTAGGTGTCGGCCAATCCATGAAAGATAGTGTCCAAGCCGCGCACCATAGGCATAAGAGGATCCACCGGCATTTGCTGACCAGACGAACCACGTCGTGTGTATGTAGTGCTGGAAAAAGTAAACCGGCCATCCGGCGATCTGTACGTGCGGTGACGGAATCCATTGCCTGAGCCCCAGTCAGGGGTTTCTGTGTTCATATCCTCATGATCCCAGGGGTTGTGGTCTGCCCATGGGTTTCTGGGAGGAGCTGACCGGTCCTCGGGAACTGATGTTGGAGGGTCGGGGACTTCCTCTTCTGTATCTGGCGGAATTTCGATCTGGCCCGTCAGTATTAGTGTCCAAATAAACGGTTGTATAGCTTGAAAAGAGGGAGAAGAAAGGATGACCCACAATTTCAGTGAATTCAGATTGACAGTGTGGGCATTCCAGTCCATGATCTCTGCGTAGCCATACCCCGCCACAGGCATGACAAAACATGCGATCCCCCACATCGGCCATGGTGATTGTGTCAAGGTGGAGAGATAGGTTGTCGTGGTGAAGATAAGGGAGGTAAGACGGCGTTCAACGCGACGAGATTCAGTAATAGTATCACTAGGCAGACGGAATCGAAAGATTGTACAAGAATGTCAGCCGTCGGACAATTGTATACTAGTAGTCGAAGAGTCGCAATGCTTTCTGTCGAACTGCAACGTCACTCATTGTTTCGGGGCTACTATGCACGTTTTGCAGGCCAGATCAGTTGAACTGTTTGTTGACTAGCGTTTCAAGACCGCATTATAAGGTGAGGCGATGGTTTAGAATCGTGTTGAAGTTGGTGGAGAAAGAAAGAGAATAAATGATTGGGGAAAGCCGGAGTGTCAGGCGGATGACGTTTACCCTTGGAAACCAATGAAATCAAGTGACTTGGCCATTTTGTATAGTCTCTGGGGATTCCTTCCGTTCCCTTCCCTTTCCTTCGATTATCATTACAGAAATAATAACAAAAATAGCATACGTTGCCGGCCATTCAAAGAGTCATGTAATAATCACAAAAGCCAGCATGATCATGGACAATACAACGCCATCGCATGCGAAACATCCCACCAACAAAAGAGCAACAACAAAGAGCTACCATATATACACAGCGTAGATTCCCGACTTCACCCAAGACACAAAGCCATTTACCAGGAGAAGACACCCCATTACCGCCTCTTAGCGCCCCGGAACACCATGCCTCCCACCAAACCCGCGGCGAGAGCAAGTCCACCCACGATCGCAAACCCCATCAATCCTTCCTTGGACACTCTTTCATCAATCAGGGTACCGAGGCTGGCGGCCTGAAGGTTGGCGGGCTCCTTTTCGAGAAGAAGATCGTTGTATCGTCGGGCTTCGCCGTAGTTTCCGAGCTTGTAGTTACCGAGGGCCAGGTAGTAGAGGCATTCCCGTCGACGTTCCGGAGCAGCACGGAAGATCTCTGATAGCAAGCGGACTCCCTCCTGTTGGTCCGGTCGGGCGTTGGATTTGATCAGACCCTATAATAAAAGCCATCAGTGAGTATAAATACAGGAAAGCTAGAGCCAAAGCTAGCTAGGACATACCCAGGCAAAGTTGAACTTGGTTTGAATCCCAACATAGTCACCTTCCTTTTCGTACTGCGCCCGCAAGACCTGGAGCTCCGCTGGCTTTAGCGGGCTGTAATATGTTAGCTGAAATCAACATGAGCAGTAGCGTCGACATTATCAACAACCTTTCAGCATCGGCGGCATCTGCAGAACCGTCAGTATCGCCGCTCAGGAAACCAAAACAATAGCACGGGTAGGGTCAAGAACGTACAGGGCAGGTTGGAACCCATGTTTTCAGCTAGGCAGCCTTTCACTAACTCAAAATCGAACGAATAAATAAGGAGGAATAAAATCCGAAGCAAACTTCCGCATGTATCGAAGATGGTAGGCATCCAAATCCAAGCGCATGAATCTGACCCTCCGTCACGGGTGGCGGTGCAAGTGGCGCGTAGTGGCTGATCTAATCAGTTGCTCCACCAACGCTGCATATCAACATTTATCATACCGTCGGGTTCAACCCCACGCATATATCGGTCAAGGCCAACTGCATGCTTCTGTTTGCCGACCAAAGCAATTAGATTAGTCACAATGTTACTCGACGAGAACCCAGGCACGGTATGTATTTCAAACTTATTGTGGAATCTGAACACTGACGCGTTGCAGCTCATCCACCACACCATTGGGAACTTCAATATCCAACCAGACAAGCAAGCCGTCACCCGCATCAATGACTCCTTATCGACCCTTCAGCAGTCGCGCGAGCTGCGTATGCGCGAGGCCGAGTCCTCTCTGCGAAAGCTCTCCCGGCACCTCCATTCCTTGAACGCCCAGCATGAAGAAGCGGTAGCTGCACATGACTCAAGTAAACATGCGGCGGATATGGTTGAACTGGACACGAAAAAATTTCGCATCGCAAAAGCAGCCACAGAACTTGAAATTGAGAGCGAAAGACTGGAGAGTGAGCTGGAGATGTTGAAGGAACGATTGGCGGATTTGGAGGCCCAGGGGCTGGAAGGCGATGAAGCCACGAGACGGGAGAGGGAGCTGGACGATGCGACAATGTGGGTACTCACAATGCTGTATACTGCGTGCTCACTGCTGACTGAGATAGCCTTCGCCTTAAAATTTTTCGCTCCCTTGGCGTTGATATTGAGGCCGATGAGGCGGGCAATTTCAATAAAGCCGTCATCCGTAATAGTCGCAAAGGGGACGTGCACGTCGTCAACATTGACCCCAAGTTCTCGCGATTCTTCTACTCCAACTACTTCTGGTCGACCATGCAAGGTTAGCCGGAGGAAGGCTCTGTCATATAACGGCGTTTACTGCTTGGTGCGATGCGATGTCTAGGCGTTAGCTGGTGATGATGCTATGATTTCGTTTTGTCTGGATATACCCTGGTTTTGTGCAAATAATATACACTATATACATAATTACCTTTTAGCGGCTCTTAACTGTCGCAGTACCAACGTGCCCCTTATGGTTCACGTAGATGTATGCTTCATACCGGATGCTGCCTCAACCTGGGCAGACTTGCTGTTTAGAAAATGTATGACCTTCACCCTATCCGCGTCAGTCAAGGTGCTACACTCCCCTGTTCCAAAAAGCAAAGGCTTCTCTTCCGGGAAAAGCTCCTGAACAGCATCTAGCAGCTCCGACTTGTTCCTCTGCCCTCCATTGAAACCACCACCCCATGACCGCAACCAGCTATCCTCAACCGCACTGACATGACTCTCTACCTGTTCCATATTGGGAATCTCCTCTCCATCCCAGGTGAGAACAACCCCCTTCGACGAGTCCGCATCTTCGTCCGCCGAATATCTCACCTCAACGCCCAAGTTCACCAAGCCTAGTTGTTCGGCCTTGCCATTCCACAAGACCTGGCGTAATGCCCCATCCCGCTCAATCATCATCCACATCAGCGGATACGAACTTCGAGCTAGGGCATCTCGAACGCCCTTCGTCGCTTCCCGCGGACTAACCAAGATGCCAACCTCGTCACCTGTTCGCCATCCCACTGGCGACTGATTAAATGTCCCTTCCAATTCGCGGACCAAGTTCGGGCCTAATTTAGTTTTTAGTGATTTACATTGTACGATCACGCGAAGAGGATGTTCGCGGCGCGGGAGGTGCCAGGTTCCCACGAGGTCGATGCCTGCATCGTCGCGACCGCCGACGCGGTGCAGCGTGAAGGCGGAGGAACGGAGGGTTCGTTGAACGATATACTCGTAATGCGTGCCTATGTAGGCCGTGGTAGTAGGGGAGAGAGAAGTCCGCTCTGCGTAGACGAGGAAGGAGGGGAGGTCATGGTGGTGGGCAGATGGGTGTGGTGGAGGAGAGGGGAGCTTGAAGAGACGGCGGGTGAAGGAATGCAGTTGGCGATGACATTGGCGGCGGAAGATAGAGGTGAGATTGAGTCGGAGAACGGGATAAAAAGGACGATGTAGCTTCATATTAGCTTCCCATGGTATGTTATACGTGTGAAGTAATTAATGTTTGCTTATGCGGGTTGCCATTAATTGACAGTTGGAGAAAGTTGGAGTTGAGTCTAAATTATGCGACATGAAAGGAAATCTTATCGCCGGCGATCTACAATTTATCGCCGGTCAACCTCAGGCAAAGCTACAGGACCTCTTTGATTCAATTGTCACCACCTTGACTGGATATCCAACCTCACCTTTCCACTTTCTTTCAAGTCCGCTATACATTGTCCACCATGGCAGACATTCTAACGCAGCTCCAAACCTGTCTCGATCAAGTAAGTCCCCCAACCATGATTCCGCGCCACATCCACACAACGTGCAAACTAACCACCTTGACGACCAGCTCGCAACCCAATTCTACGCCACAATAGGCTACCTCGTAACCTATCACGATAATTCACCCGCAATCCCACCCCAAAATGACCCCACTGCTGCGCCTGCCCTCGCCAAAATCACCAAGAACTCGACCGCGCCGCCCGTCCCCGCTGGGGCGCCTGCAGGCTCCCAAGCATCCCCACAACAACAATCGGCCCAAATCCCAGGCCAACAGCAGCAAGGAGGCGGTGATGCAGGACAGACACCCGGAGCTGGAGGAGGAACTGGAGGGACGGGCGCCGACCCGAATCTACCGCCTGCGCCGGATTCGCCGCGGACGTTTGCGAGTCGGCAGCGGGAGTTGGCGAGGGATTTGGTCATCAAAGAGCAGCAGATTGAGTATCTGATCTCGGTGCTTCCTGGAATTGACTCGTCGGAGGCGGAGCAGGAGAGGAGGATAAAAGAGTTGGAGAAGGAGCTGAGAAGTGCGGAGGAGGACAGGGAACAAAGAGTGCGGGAATTGAGGAAGTTGCGAAAGAAGCTGGAGAATGTTTTGGGAGCTGTTGAGGTGGGAATCTATGGGGATCGCGGGGTGGTGGCGTCTAGAAGGTGATTGATAATTTTCCTACAGTGGTTGGGGATATTCCTCGGTAGGAAGCGTGTTTTATTTGAACCCGGTCTTGATTCTATAGATTATGGAGTCGTCGCATAGATGTTTAATGCTACCTACGAAGCTTCAGACTAACTGATTGTGAATGACTCCGAAAACTGTCGATGTCAGTTGGCCATCAGTAGTATATGTTGTCTCCCTTCCGCACTGCGGCCACGAGGATCTGTGTTAGGGAAATATGTGAACCAGGTCTGTCGTACGAAGGCTTCAACCCTGAACCGCATCATCTGCTCATTTCTACCTCAAGCATCTCATTTGTGGCATAAGTCTATGACTCAGTAGCCAAAGATCCGAGCGAATCAACGCCAGTCAATAGAGGGATTGATCGATCCCTAGCCAAGACAATAAGAAACAAATGGAAACAACCTTGAGTCTCCTCGAGTCCCCGTCAGTGGCAGGGCTTCTGACTGGTATTTCCAGGACGATTTAGAACTACCTGGTTTGCGGGAAATCGTATTATTATCGCGAGTTCTCTTGCTTTGTACCGTTCCACAATGTGTATCCTGGTAAGTCGGAAATGAGACTTCTGGGAGAGGGTACATAAACTCTACAGTCTCGGCATGAGTGGGAATCCTACGAGGGGCAGAGGCCGTCTCGCAGGATTTTGGCAAAACGATAGCTTAGATATCCGATGCACCAAATGCGTCTTGCCTATATGCTTCGTGTGTACGACACTTCTCAGCGAGGATCTTAGTTTGCGTGCCTAAAGTCAACGATAAGATTCACCATGGTTGTAGCCTCAACGAATGTACGACCTATGTCACTGTCAGCAATCAGCAGAAGCAACAGGCCAAACATCTCTGTATCTCTTTGGCCGTGCCTAGATTGAGGTTACGCCTTGGGACTCCTTTCAAACATAAAACTACATTTTGATAGTCTCCGCCAACGAACATCTAGCACTGTTTGAGTGCAAGGTTTGCGGGTTAAAACATTCTAGTCCCTCATATCTCACAGATCTGATAAGCACGGCCACGTTTTGATACAGGAGTTATAGTAACCTAGAATGGTTCCGGCTGTGTAACCTGACCTTAATTACACTGCATAGCCTATGATACACAATATCATGGCAAACGGTAACCGGAAGAGATGAAGTGGCAGTCATGCTTCATATTGAGTGGGAAAACCCTACCAGGCAGTGGAACATATATAATGATCACCGGTCGAGGAAACCAATTTCTGTTTTTTGCCATGCTTATCCCCTCTTCTGCAGAATATATTGCCTTCCAAGTTCCCCCACACTCAGGGATATGGTCAGCATCTTGGTAGTTTCAGGAATGGACTGAGACGGTGGCTGTCCTGCAGCGGGTGTGGCAAAGCTAACCAACATCGATTATCACCCTAATGCAGGGGTTATTCACGTCGGAGACCTACCGCGTGAGGTGCAAACTTGTATTATCTACGGAGTACTTTACGGCCTAAACTTGATGGAGTCTATAAGATACCACAATCTGAGTGCTGTCCTAAAGGTGCCTTAGGGACTTACCGGGACTGATATATTGAGTGTGATGGGTGCCATCCGAATTAATCTCGTTCCTTAAGGACGGATGTGGCTATGCAGCGAACAATCTCATTCGAGGCTTCATGGGAGCTTCCATTAGAACTGTGATCCTGCCACCTATGAGATGGTGGGCAACAGATGGATTCATATCCCTGTTGCAAGGATCCTAATAGTTACGAAACCCCGAGGACCGGAGTGGCGATGGCCCATAGGATGTCTTGGTGATATGCTTAGATGGTTTCTGAAGATTTAGCAGCCACCGTGTGATCCGGTTCGTTCCATGCTGGGTTGCTCATTCGATTTAATCTTAACTTACGACCGTTGCTTTGGATTATCTCCGGACCCTGTTGGAGATGACCGACCCCACCATGTCTTAAAACTCGGCGGCAATGGCCTGGTGATCTGCGGAATATTATGCCCTAGTGACATTCTATTTAAGGTGGAAGTACTTATGGCTATGCTGAACTAGGATCGAACAAGAAAAGAAGACCCAGTTAATGTAACATAGGGCTATTGTTAGGGTTTCGGAGGCGTTCATTGGCGCAGTCCAACTGCTAGACTCCGCGACTAGAGGCCACCGGCTGTCGGTTAGGGCCCCATCAGCATCGCAATACGCTGGGTTTCTCAATGAAATTTGGAGTTCGTTTTAGCGATGTTAGCAGATTTGGGGGCCGTCTCCACTATGTCCGGCCTTATATTGGTCTATTGTTAACCATCTCTCCCCTTCTTCTTCGCCTCTCCATGCTACTACGTCCATTGTCACTCAATACCATACCGATTTGATATCAAACATCTCCAGAAAATGAAGCTCTTCTCAGTTTCGGCCGCCTACCTGGCCATTCCCTTGGCCCTGATTGTCTCTGCCCAGACGGAGACAGCGACCCAGGTCGGCTGCTACGCCGACAGTGCCAATTTTCAAAACAAGGGCTCATACGCATACCAAAGTCTGGGATATTGCGCCAAGCTCTGCGGCAAGGCGAAGACACCGTATATGGCCCTGCATGATGGTACCGAATGCTGGTGCGGTACTTCGCTACCGGACAAGAGCTCTCTCCAATCGGACGATAAATGCAATACAACGTGTTCCGGATGGCCCGAAGATAAGTGTAAGCATTGCACTTGTTGGGAGACATAAATAGATGCTAATGAACGGCTGCTTTAGGTGGTTCCGATAAGGCGTGGTCTGTTTATCAACTTCCTGCCAATGCGAAGGAGGCGTCTGAGTTTGCGTCGACTTCGACCAGCCTTGCAAGCGCTACCCCCGGATCGAACAGCACGGCGTCTGCCACTAAGTCGGGAAGTGCATCCCAAAGTGCCTCTTCGGCAGGCGCTACTCCCACGACTTCTACCTCGGCTGCGACTCGTCGGTTCAAACTTCCTTTTTTCCTGTAATATAGGAGCGCTGGGCTATTCTTCACGAGGCTCTTTGCCTGGGGTATTTATTTGAACGGTGACTGATCTGCCTGGAGCCGCTCAGCCTTGAATCAGCTGTACAATTATACCACTATATTTGAAATTTGTCCAACAATTAAATATCACTACTTTAGGGAACACCTGTAGGTGATCTTTAAGGATAAAAATTAAGACACTACAAACAGTCGAATATATACTTGACCTTGAACTCTAGAACTACAGGCTAGAGAAAGAGCCACTGAATCTTCATATTGAAGCGTAATAGACATAAAATGGATGAGTGATGTAACAAGCATTTGCAGAGTACAGAAGGGGAAGCGTCATCCACTTACTATCGCCGATAGCCTACTAGACAAGCTATGTAACAGATCCAATTTTCAGTCCTGAGCTCTGCAGCTACACCTCGTCGTTGGCAGGGAGCTCTAAGCCCGTGATGTCCTGCTCAAATGATAGCATGCCTAACGAAATTGGTGTCACATCCTTCATACTCTTTGGCTCATTTCTAGTAGCATCAGCGCTTAGAGTAGCCACAGGTTTTGTGTTATTTGTATCCGGTACGGGATAATTAGATTAATAGATTAATCAATTCCGAACCCTGAATACGACAGAAAAGGAACTCTGTCGTGCTTATGACATGTAGACCCCATTCTTGACTATCACTACCCTGCACCATTCTCATCCCCCTTGTAATCGTAGCCAGGGAGCTTGATCGTTATTATTAATGAACTTTGTACTTCACATGGCATATCCCCACAGTTTTACGTCCCCGAAGAACTTTATTAATATTATTTATATTGTTCATTATCTGTAGTGCCTATACCTCCCCCGGGTATGTTGTCTAACCGACCAACCTGTGATAGCTCTACTGATTTGGATAGCACTCGTATCTTTGCCTTGCCCGTATCATCTTTGACGATCCTGTTGCAAGTTGAGTAACGTCCCCAGGTTCCTCTGTCCCCTTTAGGTCTTATAGATCACCACGTCCATCCGAGATAGCCTCCCTAATTCAGCCTGGCATGCCAAGGAAACTGATCTTATCCACTTGACAAGCAACTTTCAACGGCACCCCATCCACAGCAGCTTCAATGTGCATCATCACAAACCCATCTAATGTATTAGTCCACCTCAGAATACACGCCGCGTAACCAGCCATTGCCAAGATCGACACGAGGTATCTAGCCATCAAGACCGAAATACCAACAAATCCTGCCAATGAGATCATCGGCACTTGTTTACCCATATGGCCATTGGTTCTTACACTCGCGGCCACATGTGGCGGCTGGGTCTCGAGGTAGAACAGAGCCTGTTAAAGGCGCTAGTTTATAGACGGAGACTGCCCCTACGGCGTTTCTCTTTGATTGGTGATGTCCTCCAACGGTCATATATAGGAGCTGCTCAAAGTTTTCTAAGAAGAGAGATGCGTCTGCCGCCTACGACAACCCTTAGACATGCCTGACGCGGGGCCCTCAGACCTTGGACTAGTATATTGTACATGGCTTTCTCATCATACGGTCAATGAAACAATGATAATTGGTTAAAAAACGATGTGTAATTATGTGTATACCCATGACTTATTAGTAGCCAAGACATCAAGAAAGCCCTCCAGTTGATATTCAAATTGAATAATGTAGAAGCTCTGCCCTTTTTTCGCAGTCACTTTCACGGCAATAGATCAGTCTCAGTCCATAGCATAGTATATACAGAAAATACTGACTCTCCGTGCATACCATCTGGTCTCTCTACCGATCAGCGGTATTCCTTCTAATCACGGAGCTCTCCGAATCAGGGGGAATTAGACCGTGGCTTAATTACTGGATAATCTAGAAAAATAGGAATGATCCTTGGATTCCTAATTTTTACTCTATATATGTGTTACTTGCAATTTCAGTTCTCTACTTTTTAAATAATTCCTCACTATCTCTCTTACGTAAAAAAAAAAAAAAAAAAAAAAAAAAAAAAAAAAAGAGATAAATGGAAATGTTCAATGGCTTCACAGTGCAATGACCCTCTTGTCATGACAGGTTCTAAGGGTAATAAAGACCCACCAGGTTTTCAAGCATTTGCCAGGTGATTGGTCTGAAAAAAGAGCCGGGATATTGAGTCCTCAACATGGGCACTTGAACTTCGAGAGTTAAGGCTAATCGGGCCTAGATCATCGTCAAAGTACACAAAGTGGGCCTGCTATTGTGATGCTTAGCCAGGAACGCTATCGGTACCTGATGGAATGGGGGAAAGATCCAATGATCGGCAATAATAGTTCAACGCCTCCAGCTAAAAAGGATCCAGCCAAGACCTATTGATGCTTCAGCGACAGCTTGAACTGAATCAGGGTGCTAGCCCACATAGCCCAGCACTGAAAATATAACAGCATGGATAACACGCGCCCCCCCTTCCCTCTCTCTCTCTGCGATCCTCTCACTGGTGTTTTCTCTCTGGTGAATCCCAGTACCCCTCCACTCCAGTATGGGAAATACAACCAGTATAGCTGGGCGTGACTGCCTCGTCTCTGCCCTGGGAGGCAATGCGGATCTCGTCGCCTTTCAAAATCAGCTTCTTTACCAAACCACCGCGGTGCATGAATACAACCTCAACATCCCAGTTACCCCGGCGGCGATCACTTACCCGGAGACCGCAGAGCAGATAGCTGCAGTTGTCAAGTGTGCCTCGGAATATGACTACAAGGTTCAGGCGCGCAGCGGGGGTCATAGCTTTGGAAATTATGGTAGGCTAGCTCCATGATTAGCATGTCAATTTCCTTTGTTAAAACACAGCTGACTTGCAACTGGACTCTAGGACTTGGAGGAACGGATGGTGCCGTGGTTGTAGATATGAAACACTTCAACCAATTTTCGATGGACGACCAGACATACGAGGCTGTCATTGGCCCAGGGACGACCCTTGGTGACGTGGATACCGAGCTCTACAATAACGGGAAGAGAGCAATGGCGCACGGTATTTGTCCAACGATTAGCACCGGAGGACATTTTACAATGGGAGGCTTGGGCCCTACGGCGCGCCAGTGGGGGCTGGCCCTGGACCACGTTGAAGAGGTTGAGGTTGTCTTAGCGAACTCCTCCATTGTGCGGGCCTCGAATACACAAAACCAAGAGGTTTTCTTTGCTGTCAAAGGTGCTGCTGCTAGCTTTGGCATAGTGACTGAGTTCAAAGTCCGCACCCAGCCGGCACCTGGACTAGCCGTCCAGTATTCATATACCTTCAACCTCGGCGGCAGCGCTGAAAAAGCGCAATTCGTTAAGGACTGGCAGTCCTTCATCTCGGCAAAGAACCTTACCCGGCAATTCTACACTAACATGGTAATATTCGACGGAGACATTATCCTGGAAGGGTTATTCTTCGGCTCGAAGGAGCAGTACGAGGCCTTGGGACTGGAAGAGCGTTTTGTGCCGAAGAACCCGGGGAATATCCTGGTTCTGACGGACTGGCTAGGGATGGTTGGCCACGCACTGGAGGATACCATTCTGCGGCTGGTCGGAAATACTCCAACTTGGTTTTATGCGAAATCCCTCGGGTTCACACCTGACACGCTGATACCCTCCGCTGGAATCGACGAGTTCTTCGAATACATTGAGAACAACAAGGCCGGCACTTCGACTTGGTTTGTGACCCTGAGCCTGGAGGGCGGAGCTATCAATGATGTCCCTGCAGATGCTACCGCCTATGGACACCGAGATGTGCTTTTCTGGGTCCAGATCTTCATGGTCAGTCCCACGGGCCCTGTTTCCTCAACTACGTACGACTTTGCCGACGGCCTTTACAATGTCCTCACGAAAGCAGTGCCTGAGAGTGAGGGGCATGCGTATCTCGGATGCCCGGATCCTAAGATGGCGAATGCGCAACAGAAATATTGGCGACAGAATCTTCCCCGGCTAGAGGAGTTGAAAGCGACTCTTGACCCCAAGGACACTTTCCATAATCCCCAGGGTATTTTACCAGCCTGAGCTGAGAGAGTTCGGCCGTTGGCCACCGTAGAGTACTGACCTACTGTATAACTCATCTGATACCTAACAGGTGTCTTGTATACTATTTGGCGATTACTTCCTCTGTACACAATTTGATTGAAGCCTTGATCTCTTTGCTCATGTGACTCATTTGCTACTATTGAGCGTATTCTTCTAACCGAGCAAGAGGTCATTTAAATTATTCGCAACTAGAATATGGGGTCCTACGAAGGTGACGCGGAAAATAACAATCACCAAGACTGTCTACGGCCGAAGTTGTACCCCATAACTCCACCTCATGTAGCTAACGGGAACTACGTCTATATGACAAGAAAAGGAAAACGAGAACAAAGAAATGTAGATAGTGTATAAGAAGCATGTACATTATAGTTATCTCAAAAGGCAAGGGCTTGACAGCATGTTGATACCCAACCCAACCCAATATAATACCCTCCACCTCACCTTCATGAATCCCACAGCGATCCCAACAAAACACTCATCATCAGTAGCACCAATGATAACTAGAAGAGCACACAAAGCAATCACTATAAGTTTCGCACAGCGCATGCGTATAACAACGAGGATGAGAACAAGAGTTCTCCCCACTTCTCCGTAGCTGTGCATCGTGGCTCTGAAGGGTAACCTCCTGAACCTCTCCGCTATATAGATCGAAACTTGAACGCTGCTCGTAGACTCTTCTTGCCGATGCCATCGAAACGTCGAGCTCTTCACATAAGCCATCTGCTGCCACGGCCAGGATTTCACCATCGTGGTCTAGGAGGTAATATCCGCCGTCTCGATCGTCCAGTGTCCCCATTGAGTATGCGGCTGCCATGTCGTTGAGCTGCTGGCGTGTTTCTAGGATTAGGGTTCCTGCTGTGATGGGGATGGTGTATCTGGTTAAGGTTGCGAGGGTCGTTGTTACAATCAGGAGAAAGAATACGAGGGTTTCAGAAATGTGGGTTAGAATCATTTTATGGGTCTGTTGTATTATGAGCTGGTAGCAATGTTATTGCGGGTTTGAGGTGCCGCTTACGTGATTTGCGTCGATGCTAACGAATCTCTTGAACAGCTGTCGATATACTAAGCTTCTAGTGCCAAGATCGTACCGAGTCAAAGTTGTAATGAAGCTATGAAGGAAAATAGGCAAAGCAGCAAGGTTTAGGTGGATATTAAACGTCTTCCACGAAACAATGACGAGGCTGAGGCTCGCTCGGGGGTTAGAAAAGAGCCCGCTTATCTAGTTTGATAGGAATTAATATAACCCCAGTCCCCAATCAGGTCATCCATGTCGTAGGCTAGCCAATGAGGTAGGAGGAAACCCTACACTATAAGACAAAGAAATTAATCTGACAGTAGTCGATGCGACCCTACATGTTGCCCATAGCCACAATCTCCCGCACGGATATATTTCATGCAGTTTCAATCCAAACCGTAAATGTAGTGTCTAGTAGGATTGGAACTTGTGTCTTACATATTTATACCGCAAGTTAGTGCTGAGTTCTTTAGACTATGTCGTGTTCGGGCTCATTCTAGACTACCTACAGTATGCAATTAGGGTTAAACTATATCTTCCTTTCTACCCTGGAAAGCTTTTTGTTCTTCTGATCAACCCTCCGAATTCCCCTATAGCAGATTAAGATCAGATAGGATATCGTGGTTAGTTATTTGGCTAGGATGAATTAGATGGAATATGTTAAGAACGATAGCATTGGTCTACAGTATGTTAGTTGATGGTTCACTGGCCTCAAGCCTTAGGTTATCCTAATTCAATTCCCTGGACAGCATCAACTCCTTCCGGCTAAAGTAATAGATCTATTCACCTAGACGAAATACAAAATAACTTTTTGCGGTAGACGGGTTAAAAGATGGTCACCGATGATATGGAAGACGGGTTTCCCATCTCGATCTATCGCCTTGGAGCGGTCTTTTGCCAAAGTGTGACCGGAGTAGGCAGCGCGGCTGACTTTGTGAGCTGCTTGATAGTTAGTTGCGTGCGGATACGCTACTTTCCACCGATGCCGCACCAGAGCAAAAACTTCATCCCAGTGAACTATCAGGTCGAAGCGATGATTCTTATCTCCCAGCTGAATGAGAGTGTAGAACGAACCTATAACATGGTGCCAGAGATGAGTGAGCAGCCTGTGAGAGAGATGACGGAGATGTTCCGCATGCTTGAAAAGACCATTCAGGTATCTCTGGAGGAATGCCGTACGAGGAATGGTTGAACCGCGTCCAAGCTAGGGATAACGATGATCACTTACGCCCCCTGCTTCCTATGTTAGGATAAAAAGTTTACGATGGCCGCTGCCGATGGGAGATGTACAAGAACATGTCAATCTACGACACTAATAACTTGAGACCGCACTTGCAGGGTATACCAGAGCTGCCCACATGCCCGTCTCTAGACCGAGATAGACTCAAGAAATTCCTTTCTAGTTTGGGATTGGCTTGGGTTTGCTCGAACAGTATGAGAGTCGGTACATATCTCATCGGGAGGAGATTGCGGATCGCAAGGGACATACCTCGTTGGGCCTATTTCACCTAGTCGTGCTTGTTCATGAACAATCTACATCCTGGGGAGGTGATCTGACGCGAATTCTGGCAACACCCGATGTATATCAAGAGCTGGGTAGTAAGAAAATGTTTTCCACACCGGTAGACACGACAGGAATCATTCAGATCGCTCCAGGAGTGAATGATCAGGGCATGATATCATTGTGCTGGATGAGACAGCCGCTGGTGAATTACGAGTGGATAGTGAGTTTATAGGGGGTTTCAGGAGAAAGAAAGAAAGAAGAAAGAAAAGGACTATTCTTAGAAGCAGAGCAATTTACAACAAAGCCAGAATAGGCTGGATATGTTATAATACAGTTCGGGAAATAATACAGGCGTAATTTGTATACACCATATAAATCCACTGAACCTGCACTTCGATCGGCGGCTAATCCGTGCCCTAACTCCAATCAAATATATTTACCGCTACTTGAACAGCCATTCCTGACAATAAATTTTTACTTTAGAAAGTCCTTGCGCAACCCAGTAAGAATTAAATGCTTTCTTTCGCTACTCTGGTCCCTTGCTAATGAATCAAAGAGCCCTCGTGTCCCTTTATTCTACTTATCCCTCCTCCAAAATGGCACATCAAGAAGAGAAGTGGGTGACCCATGCCTTTCGTTAACTACTGAATTGATAAGCTGATCATTCCAGATGTCCGTATGTGGTCGGTAATACGATCAAGCTGCGGTTGGGCGCGCCATACAACCAACAAGAGATTACAGCCAAAATAACCCGTGTTTTTGAACCATTCACGCTTTCTTGTGCAATGGTGGTTCTTTTGGACCACCCAGCTCTGGGATTAACGGGCCATCTGGTGTTGAAGCTCTTCGACCGACGCTTTGCGGCTCAACTCAGAAAGGATCACAAACTTAATCCCTGGACGCCAGAAATCGAACGGCAGTATCATGATTTTATCCTCGATGGTTCTGCTTCAGAATTCATCACCAGACTTAATACTGATAGTAAAATAGCTGAGGAAGAAGGAGATACATGGAACGATCCCCAAAATGAAGCGTATCTCCATGACCATATGCAGGATCTCTACGGGACAGAAGTTGAGGCGTACCAGACCCTCAAAGACATCCAAGGGAAAGACATCCCTCAGCTATTTGCGTGCCTCACTGCGCCTAGCTCCTCTTTGTCGCAGAAACCTTCGGTTAATAAGTACATCGATGTCTCTGGTGTTCTTTTACAGTATATCGATGGTTTCCTATTAACTGATATTGCTGCGCACGCGCCACGAGAGGTCTGGCAGTCTGTCTGTGACGAAGCTATTCAGATTGTCAATCGGATAGGTGATAGGGGAATTCTCAATGAGGATGTGAAAACGAGGAACTTTATTGTGCAGGAGAATCCAGGAAGGAAATTCAAGGTGTTTATGATTGATTTTGCATTATGTAATTTCCGCAGTGAGTATGAGGATGAAACAGACTGGTGGAAATGGAAAGCAATCCAGGATGAAGAGGGGGCAGTGGGATATGTCATGCAGAAATATTTGCATGGAGGCTTTGTCTACCGTCGATCTGCTCGATATAAACAGCTGGACTGGGAATTCAAGAGGGCCGACGTGTACTGATTTACGGAGTCTCTCGGGTTCATGTGACTTTGTAGAAGATGCATGCACACTGTCCTTCTTCTCTTGAAGCTCAGTATTTAATTTCCCCCTGCCCATTATCATGCTCGACTTCCATAACTCATCCTGTAAGCCTGTATATAAGAGACAGTTGCTGCTTTACCGACTGTAGCTCACCTGGTGCACATGAAATGGCATGAGCATGTATCTAAGGAGAGCAATCCATTCACCTGAGGCTGTAAATAAGAACACTCGTTTATGTACTTTGCTTAGTTCCTTACGGCCAATCTACTGAGTTACTTGATAGCTATATCGTTACTTGAATTGTACCTTAGTGCAAATATCATAGCACGTCTCAGGATCAAGAAACGAAGTGTTTCGTTCCGTTGATATGATCGTTTATGGTCTCTATGAAGTTCTGCCTATCCTAGAGTCAACAGGCCGTTAGGTAAGGCTTATCTATTGCATCATAGCGGAATCTTACCTCGGCATCGCTATTCAACTGAGCCAGACACCGATACCTAAGAGTTGACGAGCATAAGATACGCGTCGTTTCAAGCGCTGTCTAGATCCACATGCAGAGATTATCTTGTTTGGTTAGATGAATCCAGCGAGCAATATGGCTGGACCCCACTTACTACAATGGCACATGTACGTAACGTCAAATATAGCAATGATATTGCTATGAACACTATAGCATCAAGCTAGACAAGCCCACGAGATCGGCTTAGAGTGACGGCTGTACTACAGTCCTGATACGGACATCTATCAGCAGCTTGAGAAGACTACCCTCGGTTGTAATCCTGCTCGTAAGATCATGATTGCTCAGGTTCCTGTGCATGGCTTGTATCCGGTTTCTACCTAATATAAATCCTGCCGAGCCGAATGTCGGGTTATCTGGGCTAAATTTATAGACCGACGCTCGGCTCGGCATTTCCCTTTTAGCGTGGTTAATGTACCTCAACACGGCATTAGAAATGAACATATATATCAACAAAACCTCTTGCTTCTTAAAACCCCATTCACACAAAATTCATCACTGATCTCCAAAGCATACATTTACCCACTCATCTCCCCCAAAATGGCAGCACCCCAAACCGTGACAGTCGAATATAACGACAACCTCGCCATCATAACCCTCAACAACCAAGAGAAGCTCAACGCCCTCAGTCAAGAAGACTACTACAAACTCGGCTCTACACTGCGAGAAATCGCCCAACACGACGAAGTCCTGGTCACGCTGTTAATCGGCAAAGGCCGCTTCTTCTCCGCGTACGTCCCATACCCAGCAGCAATCCAAAGCCCACTCATGATCCATGACTAGCAAGACATACATGGAATACTAATATATGATCAACACAGAGGCGCAAACATAACCCGCCCACCACCCGACGCCAACAAAACCTCACCCCGCCAGTACTGGCTACGCGCCCTAGTGCTCAACAACATCGACCTCGCCGATGCCTTCTACACCCATCCCAAGATCCTAGTGACAGCCTTGAACGGCCCCGTGATAGGTCTCTCAGCGGCAGTCATCGCGCATTCGGACTTCATCTTTGCAACGCCGAACGCATACCTCCTTACCCCGTTTTCATCGCTCGGGCTTGTCACCGAGGGCGGGGCCAGTCTTGCCTTTGTGCGCCGTCTTGGTATTAGCAAGGCCAAGGAGGCCTTGCTTTCCAGCCGGAGGATACCGGTTGAGGAGTTGCAGCAAGTTGGATTTGTGAACAAGGTGTTGGATGCTGGTGGGGATGAGGAGAGGTTTAGGGACATGGTGTTGGGTGAGATTCGGGGTCGGTTTGGGGATCATTTGGTGGGTTCGAGTGTTTTGGAGATTAAGAGGTTGCTTCGGGAGCCTGGAGATAGGGAGTTTGGGGCTCAGGCGGTGCAGGAGGTTTTTGGGGGGTTGAGGAGGTTTGTGGATGGGGTTCCTCAGGCGGAGTTTAGGAAGATTGCAACTGGGGAGAAGCGGCATAAGCTTTAGGGATTTGAAGTTTAGATTAGTTGTGGTTGATGTATGTATTTGAGGGGTAGGGTTATCGAGATAGTTAAAGGAGTTCTTTTTTTTCTTGTTAAAAGACTATTCTGAATACGGTAGTTTTTGTGCTTCAATTTAGCTCATTAATGGGGTAAAAGTTAGGTGTTCATTCGCATTGTCTATGAACAGTAATTATGCGTTTTCTGGCTCAGTTTCCGGTGCTCCTTGCCTCATTCCAATGGAGACCTGCAATGAATGAAGGACATCCGCTGGGTCGGGGTATGCGGAACAAGCCTCTGATGTATGGTGTGCAACGGACATAGGATCACTTGCGCCTTCTCCTAGATGAGTCTTCCTCCTGTGTGAATGACATGGCGTTTTTCCGGATCCCATCGATGTACGTTCTGTCAAAGGAAGGCCTGGAGACATTTTGACTATGATCCGACTCTTGGGCAGAAGGAGATCTGGATTTCCTCGTCTTGGTCGACTATATCTTATCCTTCGGTGTTGTCCCACCTGAGTCTCTTGACTTTGGGTCTCTAGATTGGTCAGCGCCTCATTGAGCAGCGAGTCGAAGTACTTCTCGCTGTATATGAGTCCAGCGCCTTCGCGAATCGAACGTGCTATTGGCCAGACCGTTGATATAAGTTCTAAAACCCGAAGGCAGGTTTCGATGTTCGCGCGCCATTGAAGGATTAGAGTGGGACTGGATGTAAGCCTTTGACTTTTGGCGGCGCTTAGTACAGTTAGAATACTATAGATGCTTTGAGAAGGTTAGGTCGTATTCGTGGAAGGATATGTCAAACAGAAGGAGCCGTACACTGATGGTGGAACATAAGTTACCTGCCCGTGGGATACGATAGTCTGCATGATCGAGGCAATTGTCGAGCCTGCCTGCAAAGCTACGGCAGATGAAGTCGGGGGGCGGGATACTGCCGGGAGCAAGGCATGAAGTTGACATACCATCGTGCTGGACCTCTGGGTTAGCTTAGCTAGGACAGAATAAGTCTCACACTTACTAATAGATGGAATGTAGAATAGCAGGCCAAAAGCTATGGCGTGCTTGGGCCCAGTGCATTTGTTCAGGGCATTGCATCATCCATCGACTAAGACGAATCTCCCATTGAGCGAATTCAGATTCTGTAAGTGGCCCAGCTTTTCTCCGTCGGCCAACAACTAAGTCCATCAGCTCACATAGTTTGACGTACTGGATGAAGAATTGGACTTGAACCAAGTCAGGCTGGTGTCCTTCACCCTCGACAAAGTCATCTTGCGTGATGGTATCTACGTTGGTGAGATCCGCATCTATGCTGATAGGCCTGCCATATGCGGCAGCCATGGCACGGTCTCTGGTGTACAGAGTCCACCAGATCCGCCTCCAGAGCCGGCGCTCGGAGAGTGACATTTCTAATTCATTGCTTGAAATCAATGTTAACCATAATCTAATGTTTAGAAGGAGACAAAGGGAAAGAATGGGTACGAGGAAAAAACAAAAAGAAAAAAGAAAAGAAAAGAAGAGAAAGAAGAAAGAAGGATAAAGAATGAGATATGAACTGTGATTTCTAACCTTCTGTGCATCCCGAAGTTTTGTGCTACGCCAATCGCCAGCCTGCTCCAGTAGAATAGCCCATTCTCAGTGGTATCTAGAGGAGATGCTTAGCTGATACCATCTTTCGAGAAACCGACAGACTCACCTTCTGTCCCTTGCCAATACCAGCTCATCAGCAGTAATGCTTGTACCACTGTAGTATAGTCCTTTTCGAACTCTGCATCATAAAGAGCCTTAGCTCTTTGAAGATATATCATTGAGCTATGAGCCCCAGCTGATGAATTATTCTCGCGGTTTTTCTCCTTAACGACGCGCGATCCTGCGAGGAATATGGCCTGTAAAAGAAGAAGGGAAGGAGGATTCAGAGGATCCTTATACATGGACAGGAAGACTCTCTGGTTGACAACAGGCAATACAGGGGCGACCCAGGAGAAGAAAGCGTCAATCAGCTCATCTTGTACTTCCTGTGAGGGAATTTCGAGAGCACCTTTAAGCTCGAGGATTGTTCGCTCTTCATCCTCCAGCAAGTCCAGATGAGTCCTATAAGCACCATATACGTCCATATTCGAAGTCGGTAGTTCTTTCTGGGACTTGGCTTTTCCACATTTTCGGGGGCGGTTAGGGTTTCTATATTTATGGGCTTATGTCAGCCTGTCATATGTAAGTTACCGAGGTTCTTTGATCTCATTTTAGCCGCCAGGTTTTGGCATACATAGTATGAGACACTGGTATTTTGATGTTATACATTAGAAAGCGCTGTAAAAGCCTTCGAACAGCGGAGTGAATGAGGCTTTTCTGATCCCTATATACCAAACGGAGACTCTCTCCAAAGTGTCCGCTCTACATCCAGCTCATCCCCGTAGTCTTCATCGAATGCATCGCGCATAATCCTCTCCAAAGCCTCATTGTTAATTATTCCGAATATCGCTTTGGTGAACTCCCAATACTCGGGAAAGTATCCTGCACACTCCCAATCCACTACCCCGGACAATCTACCTTGGCTAATGAGGATATTTGTCGAATGAAGGTCCGCATGACTGAAGAACGACTTGTATGGGCGTGAAAGCACCGGGGTGATTGCATTTCTGGTTTCGGAAGACGTGTGCTCAGGAATCAAATATGTAGTGAAGTCTGACGTCTCAGCGAACGGTCCGAATTCACCTCCGACACGGTGATCGTACAGGGCATCGCCAAACGTATTGGCGAAACGAAAGGGCGTATGGATTGGGATGCACCGAATTTGGCGGACAAATACTTTCAAGTCTTTGGAGAGCTGCTCACGCTCTTGATAAGAAAGTCTGTGAAGAACTCTATCCAATGTTTGTCCCTGGACTTGAGTCATAATCAAGGTTGTGTTTCTATCCTCTTCATAATCGTCGACCCAAAGTGGTGCTGGAGCAGATGTATGTTCCTCAACGAGTCGTAAAGCCACTGCTTCATTTTGTTGAGAGCGTGCACAGTTTTTTATGTATAATCCGAAAGGGAGTCGGCGGGCCAAGACACCATCAGAGGGATAGAGATATTTTCCTAATTCGGACATGATACGATAGAAGCGCACTCTTATCAACTTTGGCACAAGATGCCAAAATTTGCGCATAAGTTGCTGGGCTGGTTTGCCCCAGGTAACTATTCCAGGGTACATTAGTTCTTCCTTGGGCCATAGTTAAAAAAAAAAAAAAAAAAAAAAAAAAAAAAAAAGGGCAGCATACATAAAGGAGCCGGGGGCCATCCTGCAGCAATACAGTCTTCAACAAAGAAAAGATGCAACGAAAAAGCAATCATATGGTGAACATAAGATAAGAGCGGACTAGGAAGACAATGAGTGTGTGGGTTGTCCGTTTCGATTGTGAATATATGAGTAGTGCCAGAGAACAGGGTGCCGTCCCAAAAATAGAGGTCTGCGGGTTCCTCTGGAATCATTCGGACAGCGATATACTGCAGGCACAAACTAGGTAAGTAAATCACAACATCTTCCGGGAGAGGAAACACACTTCAACAGTTGTTGCATTTTCCTGTTCATCTTCAGCTATATCAGTCCATCGACCAGCAGATGCTAACGGTACAATTCTGATATGGCCGTGCCTAAAAGCAGAATGGATACTTGGCGATAAAAGCCAGATGTTCTTCAATTCATTTCTATCGCAGAGAGTTTCCTGTAGCTCTGATATTTTAGTAGGTGTTAAGAACGCACTCAAGAGAGGAAATAGTGGTTCCTTGACATGCAATAATGCGATTTAGCTAAATTATTCTATAGATTCTCTTTCAGAACAAGACTGCCTACCTGAGGGTCCACCTGACCATCATTAAAGATACTAGGTGGTACAATCCAAGCAGGTTCAGCAAGAGCAGAGTTTTTCGCTTCTACTCGGTCCCTAGCTTCTGATAAGCAGCAGCACAAGCCATCTCGACTCTTGACAAGGTCTGCTATCTTTGGCGGTACATCTTCCCGCCTAGAAACTGAGCAAAAGGCGATTAAGTCTAGTGTTTAAACGCCAACCGAAGCTATGCTTGCTCACTCACACTTCATCACTAACTGTTTCCAATCCCGTTTCAACTCTTGAATAATGTCTTCCACCTTGCGATCTCCACTCTCTTCAATTCTCTGGGAGATGTATTGCGCTGCATGATCAGGATCGACCGCTTCAGTAAGAAACCCCTTAAGCAGCAAGTGTTCTGTAGGGGTAAGCTTTGCAGAGGCAATGAGGTCGACGGTCGAGTCAAAAACTCTGCTGTTCCCGGCCATGACAAAAACCAAGGCTGAAAGAAGACAAGAGTACTTTTGAACGCGATTATTTTCGGATATGGGATCGCTAGAAGTCTAAGAACGGGCGGTTAAAATAGCATTGTTTGGGTTTGGCCAGTACCTCTAAAACTAAACAATTGTTTGGTATGTCCATTGCAAGGCAATCAATACTCTTCTCCTCCATTAGCTTCTTAATATTGGGACGGC
Organism: Aspergillus sojae; assembly: GCA_008274985.1. Lineage (NCBI taxonomy): Eukaryota > Fungi > Ascomycota > Eurotiomycetes > Eurotiales > Aspergillaceae > Aspergillus > Aspergillus sojae. Next base: position 4,529,731 of record CP035528.1, on the reverse strand, counting down.
CTTCAATCCCAAAGGCGAACCCAGGTCATGATGTTCAAGACTCGAACCAATCCCCTTCTGCCGTATGAATTCTGAAATTACTATCTCATTTGTTGCAAACTCGTTACTCAAAGAAGGCTGTCTTGGGTAAACCTTAGCTTAGTTCATAGCATAAGAAAGGCCAAGGTGATCCACTTGATCAGCACTATATTAGTGCAATATAAAATGACAAGTATATTATGAATGTAACCGAGTAGTACGGTGCAGTATGGGACTGGCCAATCGATTGAACATGGTTACTGAGTCTTCTTGAATTTAGAGGGCAGAAGTTTTTGTTATTAAAGCTCACAACTGATATATGTTTGAGAATATAAAGAATAGTACTTACTGACCAATGATTGCCTCTCTTCCTGTGCAGGCGGGGACATTGATGCAGTCACCGGACAGGGTTTCTCAGTATCCGAATCGAGCCCTAAAGCCAACTAGCAGTGTCTACTAGCCTAGGGCCTAGAGCCAAGGGGTTCAAAGACTGACCCCCTGATCGCCCAACCTTATCCTCCACTTTTCTCCACCTTCACCCCCACCAGGCCAATCATCCATTCCACTATTTTAAGTTGAATCTTTTCCCTACTCTATTTCTCCTCCTCTTTTCATTAAAACACATTTATAGAGCCACGGAAAGTGTAATCGAGCGTGATCTCTATCTGCTTTCCAACCATCTTCCCTTATATATCGCGTTGATTTAACGGTGATGGATTTCCAGAACGCCCAACATCTGGTGCCGCCGCCCAGAAGGTGCGCGCCGAATACCTCAAGGACGCCCACACCACCGCCATCTCCAACCAGCAGAAAGCCACCTGCCGCAACGATCCCGTCAAGGGCCCTCTCTGGGTCAGCAAATTCACCCTCCCCAGTTCAACCGATGATAACTCGTGCGACCTTCTCTTTCGGCTGATAGGCGAGGCAAATGAGCACCAGGTGCGCTACAATCGCCCGGCGTCGGCCCCGCTTGACTTTGAGTAGGTGGGTTATCGCAGCAATGTTCAGAAGGACACTCCGGAGCCCGCTATTGGGGAGCAGGAGAAGTTTGAAAAGTTGATGGCGGAGACGAAGAGCCCCTTGACTGTACTCTATCTCTACGGAGGCTCCTTTGTGTTTGTGCTTCCCTTTTCCACCATCTATGTATCAGTGCAGTGGTGCTGACGATGATCGATCCATTCCACCAGATTAAACTCTCCCTCCAGCTATCGCAAACACGCTGCCTCGTTGGCGCAGGCTACAGGAGCCAAGGTCCTGCTGGTGCGACAGCGACTAGCTCCCCAGAATCCCTTCCCAGCCGCAATTCTATCTGACCTTGCTGAGTCCCCCAGAGGGCAGCCCACACAAAGCCGTGTCGGCCACCTCGATTGTGATCGCCGGTGATAGCTCTGGCGTCTGTCTAGCCCTAGGTCTCCTCCAGGTCCTTCTCCGATTGCAGCGTCGGGACGCCACCATTACTTTCCATGGAGCGAAACAGGCACCCGTCGTGCCGGCTGGGATGTCCCTCCTCAGTCCTGTGGCTGACCTCACCAACTCCTTCCCCTCGTACGAGCGCAATGCCCACTGTGACATTTTTCCCACCCCAATCGAGAAGCTGCCCTGCCTTGAAAAGAAGTTCCCGACGTGTCCCGCCTGGCCCACACGTCTACCGCGTGCCAACCTCTACTGCGAGACAGGTATGCTAGCGCATCCGCTGGCGAGCCCTGCGGCCGCGGATGCCTGGACTGGCGCCTGTCCCCTTTGGCTGGGGTCGGGTCAGGAGCAGATCGTCGACGCGTCGCGACTGGTGGCCTGGGAGGTGCATCGCGTGGGCGGGTCTATCACCCTCCGGGAGTACGAGAACATGCCTCACACTTTTTTCTTTGTGTTCCGGACGACCCCACGGACAAAGCAAATCCTGGCAGAATAGGCCCAGTTGATCGTACGATTTGGGCAGGGGAAGCGACCGCCCTCGAGTGCACAGTTCATCCGTGCGCGGGGTCTGACGGCGGAACCGCTAGTAGTGGAGGATCTAGCGTCATTCAAGGTGGAACAGGCACAGGAGTGGATGTGGACTAAGACTCACGGCTACAAAGTGCCGGCCTTCCATCAGGAGGGCCGATCCAGCCTATAGTGGAGCTGTCACTCAACGGCACGTACGTAACATATTGTGAACTTGAATGTTAATCTAGAATGAACCACCAGTAGCCCTCTAAAAAGGGGCGTTGCCTATTTGGCGGCTACCGTGTCAGTTGTTGAGGCTGGCTCAGTGGAGAAAAGGGAGTGGAATCCCTGTTGGATACTGCAGGCTCTAACATTCGGCTGACGGGGCCAGAATTTAGGCCCTAGGCAGGAAAGGACATGCTTAACACTGACGACATGGGGTTCCACGATTTAAACAAAGAGCCCCCAATACTATGCACCGCCCCCGCGTTGTATCACACAGGAGGTTGTTTAACCTAGGTAATTTCATTGTCTTTAAGTCATCACATGCCTGGTCTAATTCCCTAATACAGGAGCCATCAGTCGACCAAATCTCGCGCTCGGCATCCATACAGCAACTGGATGAGCTGTGCTGTGGGCAAACCTAACAATAGAGAGCACCATGGATATCCTACTGCTACTATCTCTGGCTTTGGCGGTCTTAATCTCGCTGCTGGCCTACCGCGTCTATTTTCACTCTCTGGCGCACATCCCCGGCCCTCCGTTGGCCAAGGTGACCTATCTCTATGAGTGGTACTATGACCTTTACCAGAGTGACCAGTTCACCTTCCAGCTCAAGGACCTGCATCACAAATATGGTATGGACCCCGCACACTGACGGACGGGCGCAATCTAATCTTTCGACGACAGGCCCAGTCATTCGCATCAACCCCGACAAGGTCCATATCGATGACCCTGATTTCTTCGACCAGGTCTTCAACCAGACCAATGGTCGTGCCGTGAAGCCCTTGCGCGTCGCGGACGTCTTTGGACCATATCCAGCAGTATGCCTACCCTTTACGACAATATCCAAAGAGATATAATGGAGAAAGTCGTATAATTAACAACCCCAGACAATTGGTACCCAGTCGCATGAGCTGCACCGCCTGCGACGCAGCGCCCTGAACCCATTCTCTTCCAAAAAATCCGTCAATGATCTCGTTCCCGTGATGTGGCGGCCCATTGACATTCTGCGCAAGCGTCTGCAACAAGCTGCGCAGACCGGTGACATGCTGAATATGAAATATATCTACGCTGCTGTCACCTTAGACATCATCAATGCCTACTGCTTCGCCCATGAGCCACATAATATGGACCAGCCAGATTTCGGCCGCAAGGGGTTCGACGACGTGGATAGCTTCTTAGAGGTGAGCTTGCTCAATATCCATAATCCGTGGGCAATGCGCTTCACCTATTCATTGCCGGTGCGAATTTCCCAATTCTGGTGTCGCGGAGATATACACTCATCAGACGTCATTGTTTAGACCGCGTGAATAAGATCCTAGCTCCCGCCATGGCAGATATTCTAGATTTCCGTCGGGTAGGACCATCGGACCGGGGATCCCATAAGATACAATTACTAATGGCGATCTATACAGGATTTATCTCGGCAGGTGGAGGCCATTCGACACGGTGAGGGTACGGCCTACAAGAAAGCTGGTCATCGCACGGTCTTCCATGAACTTCTAGATAGCAAACTTCCCCCAGCAGAGCTGTGACGGGATTGGCTGCGTGATGAAGCGTTTAGCTTGGTGACAGCAGGCTCTGGGACAACGTAAGCCCTTCCATCTCCGATAACCTCCATCGTGGGGGCGGTTCACAGGTTAACTTGCCATAGAGCCTATGTGTTGCGTGGCACGGCATATCATATTGCCGCCAACCCATCTGTGCGACAGCGGCTGCATGGTGAGCTTGTGGCCACCATCCCAGATCCCCAGCAGTTTCCCACCCTGACCACACTTGAGCAGCTGCGCTACCTAACAGCCGTGATCCAGGAGGGACTACGTCTATGTGACCCCGTCACCCATCGAATCAGTCGCCAATTACCCGACCAGCCACTTGAATGCCGCGGAATCTTCATCCCCACCAACACGACTGTGGGGATGACAGCCATGCTCACCCATCTCAACGAGACGATTTTCCCCGAACCTCGCGTTTTCCGGCCCGAGTGGTGGTTGGGACCCGACGGCAAGTGACTGGAACGATACTTGGTGCCCTTCAATCGGGGTACACGCTCGTGTCTGGGTATGAATCTCGCCCGTGTAGAGCTCGTTTTGATTCTTACAGCAGTCTTCCATCAGTTTGATTATGATGTTTCAGCTGTGCAACGGGACCGCGACATCGATGTGAGTCGTGACTATATCCTAGGGGCGCAGGCGCGCGACACGCCGGGAATCCTGGTAACAGTGAAGGAATGTTAATAGAAGGCTGTGTTGATCGAGGTATACTCTATAATAAATGTCGACCCGTTGAGGTAGCACTCTGTGTATCGAGTAAGCATCCCGGAAACTGCCCTACAATAACGGCGTTGTATGTCTGACGGGGATTGCGAACTGTGCTTCTAGCAAAAAGGGAAGCTTAAACAGCACTATACATAATACTAACTCCAAGACTCTCTGCTTTCTGACAGCGGAATGGAATATAGCGCAAGCCGTTTTCAGATCCCAATCCCAGACCACCAGCATCAGGGGCCACAAATAGCAGCGTTGCACAAGATGGTATTGGCCCGACTTGCCACATAACTGAGCTGGGGTTGTACATCCATGATGTTAGGGCGCGTCGGTTATTGGGTTGGAAATACACTGGTGGCACAAAGAAACAAAGAAACCATGGTTCGTGGCTGCAAAGGTCGACCATCACACCCACGAAGAACACTTGGTGATCAGCCGAGGCTTGTGAATGTCTGTGCTTCTGATATGCCCCATGGATGACTGTTCCATTTGTAGTGGAGCGAGGTGTTCTCGGTATGTTTCTTCCTCTTTCCACCTTATCTCGCTGACAGAGCAATCCATTGTGCGCGCTGTTTTCGGGAGGGGATATCACCAGCAACTAGCCATGATGCTAGGGTTCTGTGCAGCGGAGGTTATGGCTTTGGCGCTGATGTGGGAGTGGCCGATGCGACGTTTGGCGTAGTAGTAATAAGCGAAGGGGCAAACAGAAATTCTCTATTAATGGATATGTACTTAATCGCGTGCTGAAAACCTGAACAATCCCATCACTGACCACTATATCACCAAGAAGAATCTCCGCATGTCCTTTCTTATATGGAACACCGCCACAAATTCCGACCACCAGGGCGAGTCTAATATTCGGATAAGATGATCGTATAGAAGAGGCAGCCTGGGATGCAACACTCTTCCCCATGCCTAGAAGGTGTACCGAAATGGCGTGGTGGCGACCCATTCGACCGAGGGTGTATGTATTTGAGTCTCCTGGCGCATTCTGAAACAGGGTAGAGTCCTGGTAGAACCCATCGAAAAGAACGGTAACTGCATCAGCTTCTAGCGGCAGGGCACAGAATATTGCAACCGTGAAATCTGCCTGAAGATGAGACTCTGAGGCAGTGATGGGCTTATTTGAAAGATCTTGTTGAGAAATTGTCTCGGTTGGGTTCGTCGTGGGCAGGCTTTAGATATCCCAGCCATCTCGGTAAGCGTCGGATAGTCTTTTCAATGGGAGGACAATTTTGTTATAGAGGGCATTCTGTCGGGCTCTAATATCGTCTGCCTCTCTAGATTGTTGTCTTGAGTAGTCACTAAACAACTCAGTATTGAGGCAGTTGTTAACGGCCTCTTCATACAGAGAATGCACGGTGTCTTTCAAACTGCTTCTATGGGCCGTTTTCCACGTCCATGTATAGTAATCATTGACCACTCTTTCACTCAAGGGGTGAGAACACTCTTCACCTGTCAAGGGCCGCTTGACAGCAATTTCAATGAGAAGGATCCCCAATGCATGAATATTTGGATATTGGTGCATGAGATCGTTGGCATAATAAATATCCTCACACTTCACGTTCGCTCGAACCAACAACCTTGTCGCCAGGTATGGATGTGGTTTTCCCTGGCTTGTAAGGCCGGTTCCTTTATTCAATAACCGAATGCTCTCGCGGGTCCACGTTGTGATCATCCACGGTGAATTATAATATTGCTAGACAGACTTGGAATGTAGCTGATTCAATATCAATCTGATATTCATCCTATAATGGTTGGGGAACGGAAATGCCACCTCCATGATCCCACGGTTCGGACTTCCGAACGAAAGTGGCAGTTGAGTGATCCGCAGTTCCACCTTTATGCATCCACGGATGACCATTCAGATCATTTCTCTGAGCTAGTCGAGTGATGATGCCCGTATTCGTCATGAACAATTCGAATTTATTGGACGACATACTGGATACGGTCCACACCATGTAATCTTTACTCTGGATAGTATAACCTGACAACCTGGCAAGAAAGACTGTGCCAGCCGAGTCCTACATATAGTTTGCTCATGGCATGCATTAACCATACACTCCCTCGAACAAAAGATTTCTTGCCATACTACGAGCACAAAGTGAACATGGCTAATTCCGACCCAGGTGAAGATCAACTCACGACACTGCAGTCGCTGTTACATTCCGACGAAATAATTACTCCAGATTCACCAGACTACCCACCACTCGTTCAGACATGGGCATCGCAAAAGCAAATGAACCCTCGCCTTCTCATTCGACCCAACTCTATCGAATCTCTGAGCAAGGCCATTGCCTACCTATACTCTTCGAGCTTGGACTTTGCTATTTACGGACATGGCTTTATGTCCGCGTCAGCAAAGGACGTCCTCGTGAACACCTCGTCCTTTGATGGTTTTCACCTTGACAAGCATTCTGATCTGGTGACCATTGGCGCCGGACAAACATGGGCAGAGGTCTATCGGAAATTGCAAGAGGCAGCGCCGGACTATGGAAGTGAGATTACACTGCCTATTACTTTCAAGTTCCAGACTGACATAATTCGTGAAGTCGTGGGAGCCCGTACCCCTTGTGTAGGAGTAGCCGGCACCATTATCAGTGGAGGCTTTTCATGGCTCTCGAGTGAATATGGCTGTATCTCTGACCCAGCGAACATGTTAGACGTAAAAGTTGTCAAGTACGACGGCTCGGTTGTATGGGCCTCACGGGAGCCAGAGCTACTATGGGCACTCCGTGGCGGCGGAGGTGGCTTTGGTGGTAAGTGACGTTCAAATTCGAGTATCACCTAAAGCCTTCTATATATAGTACTAATACAGATACCATAGTGGTGGTGAAAGTTGTGCTCCGAGTGGTTCCATATCCCCAGAATATCTGGGCGGGTCCGATTCTTATTCCCCGAGAACAGCTCCAACAGGTAGCGGAGGGAATTGCAAGATTCGTTTCCGAACCAGTTGATCCGAAGGTCACCATGTTCTTATATGTTGTCAAGGGACGATTATTAGAGTCTATTGGGACGGATTCGGACATGCTGGTGATTCATGCCTTCGACGCCCACGATGAAAACCACGGCCGGGCCAGCTTTCAATGGGCATTAGATATTGCTGGAGCTGTTGATCAAACCAGAGTAACTACTCTGGCTGGAGTTGCAGATCTACAAAGTGAGATCATGAAGCCTACACAGATCCCATTGCTAGCAACATGAATAATATGGGCTGATTACCTGTCCAGACAAAGCACACATAGTCAAAGGTTCCATGAAACAATTCTGGGCACCGTTACTACTACGTGAAATCTCAAAGGAGACTATTATTAAAGCAATCCAATGGTCCGAGGACATTCAACACTTGGACAAGTCGCTCGGCGATTGCACATATCTCATCTTCGAGTTGTTGAGTTCGGTAAGCGGAACCAATCAAACTTACTAAATACATCGTGAAAATAATTCCCTTTCCACCTAGCGTGACCCAGCAGGACCAATATCAAGCTGTGCCTGGCCACGGCCCCTTGGCGGGAAGCATATTTTACTCCTCGGCACCGGATGCCCTTCCGGCGATGGGCCAGACAAAGAGAAACTTGCTCGAGACCTCGCCATTGAGGCAGCATCCAAGGTTTTGGGGGCAGACGCAGAGGTGAATTATCTGCCGAATGGCTTCGAGGACTTCCATGATCCTAAAAAGGTATGGTTGAGTCCAGTCCAGCTATCAGTTCAGCTTCTCATTCAAAGAATAGATTTGGGGACCCCATTTCGAGCAACTGCGGGCTTTGAGGAGACGATATGACCCCCATGGCAGGTTCAAAGCGGCGGTTGATGTATAGATGAAAATGAAACGCAGCATTAGCTTGGGTGTCGTCTGCTAGCTTGTGTTTAAGCTCAACCGACGTAGCTTGCGGGAAAGGGCTATATGGAAAGAAAAGAGGTGATTGAATCTGTGGATTAATCTTTGACTTTGTACTATTGCTATTCTTAGCTCAGAGTAATCACTATGAGCCTCGAACAAGAAAAGTATACAAATGTATATAGACGCATCAGTACGTTTACATCTCCAGTAGCTATATTGATATAATTCACACCATCCAAAATCGGTGGCATTTGCTCTCAGCTGAATCGGTCATGTGTGCCAAAGAAACATTATGCTTGCCTCCTATTCATTACTTGGACGAAGTTTTCCAAGAACCCTTGATCTAGACTCTCAGATAAGAGAGGCTGATATTCTATGGCACAGATGCGACATGCTTTGGCGTCGATGTATTGGGTTAGGTTCCAAATAGTGAATATGAGACCGCGAAAGAAGTGGCACAGGAAATGAAAGCCAAAATGCTTGAAGCTGCCAAAACCGCTCATGATATAACTGCAGTCCGCGATCACTTTCAATTTGATGCCTTTGACGAGGGCGTCCGAAGGTGATTCTGTACACTAGCCAAGAGACATGTATGTCCAAATGCAGGACGCTAATCGTGTAAGCTTAGCACAGCGAACTGTGCATTCTATTTGCTCTATGGTGACTGATTTTGGAAGATATAGACTTCACATGCAATTCTGAATATGTCAACGTCTGCTTGCTTGGCAAGGGGGTTCTCTTCAATCTCCATTAACTAGATATGCTATTCCTCCCCCCTCACCCATACTATTTGTACTCCCGGTTCTCTATAAGTTTTCTTGCAAACCCATGAGCAGGGTTCTTTCGACCATGAGAAGGCGGCACCTTCAGGGCCTGGAGATCTGAATGCTTTTGGCGACAATAAACTCATAACTATCATTCGCCGCGGACACTGTGCTGGCATATATCCTCTGTAACATCAACCTAGAGTATGATTCTCCATGTATAGTGAATGATCCTAAATCTCGGGCCAACTCCCTCAGCTTCGGAAGTCCGATCATGCATGATATGGATAGCGCCATCTCGGTTTAATCTTCTCGGTATTACCGACTTAAGTCTCTTGACTTTACCCATGATTCCCTGGGGCCAATAGAGCATCAATGTTCAGCGAGCTGTAGTACTTCTTACTACACATAGCTCTAGTTCCTTTTCGGGTCGTGCGTATTATGAGCCAGACTGCTACTACTGGGTCCAACCTATCCCTTTAGCTGGCAACACTAGGCATGGTTAGCTGGATAGTGGACTTTCGAGGTACTCTCCAGTAACCCTATACTATACTTGATTGATTTGGCCTTTCCCTTTAGGGTAATACAACCCTCCCCGCCTACTTTGGAGTTCGGGAACCTGGTTATCTCGCCCAAATACGGTTAGCGTGTGGCTGGAGTACGGCTGCGGACGGGAAGCCCGGAGTTCCACATCCTCTGGTCGCAGATCTATAAGGAATCAATGGCACCAGGCTCATATAGCACGCATGATAAGTGAAAAGTAGAGGTGTCTTCATAAAGCTGACATTTCGTCTCGAAGACCAGGGACATTAAAGTAAACTCTCACTTTGTATGCCATCTTTTTGTCTCGAGATTTGGTCACGTGAGCTGGGCCTTTTTTGAGGGTTGTCTTTTAGGAGCGTGCCAATTATCTATGAGAGGTGAAGAATACACAAGACTTGCAAGATGGTTAATTGGCAGCAATTGCTCCAGTCGGAATAGCTCGACATAAGCAGAATCGCAGACCGGTAACGCAAGGTTCCTCTTGGACGAACCAGCACGGGCATGCGAATCGACCCACCGAGCACTTATACAACCTGATAGCAGGGAACCGGTCATTTCAGTTCTTGGGTTACTGGAATGCATAGCATGGGCGTCTGGTATGCGTTTTATACCAATATGATGTGTTTTGTATCGCCGAATTTCCGCATTCTTAGGTAGCAAGAGAATATTGTCGTTCCGCGCTATGCTCCACACCGTAGGGAGATATTTGATCATTAGGATTCAATAAATCGAATGTTTGGGTCCAAGTATGAATTCTTTAAGGTACATAGCCGATAGTTAATGGCCATTCGAGCAGTTCCATTTTAATGGGTAATTGACGTCACGATCTATAGCGATGTAAGTTAGCAGGAACAGTCCACTTGGTAAACACTAGAATGGCGATAAAAAGACATACACAGTTCTGACACAGATAGAGAGTGGAATGAAATACACTTCTAACACATACATCAAGTGAGGAAGTATTATTGCGTTCCCTGTGTTGCCATTGAGGCGAAAGTGACGACGACTTGAAAACCTGAATCAGTTTAGCGCGTGATCCGAGATGCAGGTGATCCCGAACTAATTGATCTTATCGGCGCGATATCGAACGAGGCGGAGTCCCTCTTCTTCTTCTCCTACTGTTACTTAATACTGTACTTAGCAAAGTCACGCCCCTCTCTTTGCTTTTGTCTTTCCCTCCCCTCGCTTTCTTCTCTCCACCCTGCTTTCGACGGGGCCTGGCAAGCCTTTATGTGGAGCGCGCAATAAAGTGCTTTCACAGGTCTCTCCCTACGTTCCCTCCGCATTTCCACCTTTAATCTCGTCATAACCGTCGAAGTCTATGTTGCAGCCTCTCTCCCGGTCGCGATTTCTTCGACCGCCCTTAGCGCTAACGAGTCACTTCGCCCCGACCTTTGGTCGTTTTCGTTTGTACTGCGCGACCACAATCGAACTCGCAGGCCTTTGTCGGAAACCTGCATAAGGGGCTTGCATCATGGCATCTAACGCCGCCATGCTGTTGGACCCACGGGCCCACAGAAAACAGCTACAAAACGATGGTAACGACCCAGAACCTGCTTCTCCTTCGTCATACAGTCGCAGCGACGCGGGCTTGGGAGCCGCATATAAACGATTCTGCTTTCCCTCAACGTCCAGAGACTGCCCCTCTCCTCCCCAGGACCCCATATTTATGAACCCTAGCCTTGTTGGTACCGAAAGCTCATTTATCCACGAGACAGGCTCCCAGAATCCAGGCTTCTCAAATTCTTCTGCTGCACCGGCAGGTACGGCTTCAGCGGCACATCGTCTTCTCAACCCGCAGCGTCGACAGCCCTCCAATAAAGGTAGCTCGAAGTCGAGATCGCGACCACAGTCGGCTTCCTCACGCAGTGGAGATAGTGCAAGAGCATCCCCACAACGTAGCGATACGCGTGAACCTGATGTGGATGTGGTATTTGCAAGCGCGCAGGAGGAAATCAGTGACGGGAAGCGGAGTTCCGATCATGTCGATGAAGTGCGCCATGGGAACCTCATCGAGGATATGTATGGCGTGGAAAGACGGCTGAACCAACCGTACAAGAAGATAAAGACGGAGAAAGACTTGGCTCAGAGCGGAAAAAGGGCGATATTTGCGTCGACTGGGACCACCGGGTTGGGTGAATGGGTGAAGGATGGTGAAGAGAAGTCGAATTCGTCCACACCAATTACCCCAAACGTCGTTGACTTGACGATTGGTGAGAAACACACAGGTTTTTCGAATAGAATAGTATTGCTAATTGGTGGTGTAGATTCATCCGCTGGAGCAACCGATGATGATGATCTACAAGTCACGGGTTCAAATAACCTCAGTATCCAGAGAGTGTGCTATGGCAAGCTAGAAAATGCAATGGTGCAAGCAGTGCTGGTCCCAAAGCCAGCAGCCCAAACCATCTTTGGGGACTCGGCACACGATTGGCCCTCAATCAAATTAGGAGTGCACCGACAAACCAATCAAGGCAATAATCGGATTGAGGTTTCCGACCCCCATGGAAAAATATTTGGGGTAGTAGATCCAAAGACTGCTGCAGTGATTGCTCCTCTACTCGATTCACCTGCTTTGAAAGTTAATGTGACCGCTCGGTTGGATGTTCGAAGGAGGCTGCCAAACGAATGGCCGTGGGCGCCTTGCTCAGCCCTGTATCGAGCGTCTATCAATCTCTACGGCCTTCGGAAGGATGCTGAGCTAGTCGGAAAGCACCTTGGCCAGCATAATGTTTGGCTTGGTACCCCGTTCTCTGTAGAGCAGGGCGTCCCTGTATTCAACCCACATGCTGAGAGAAGGCGCGCCCAAGCGGCCGCGTCCTTCTTACCAAATGTGGCTGCGAGGGGCCGATCGACCGTCAACTACGAAGTCCGCACAGCAGAAGAGGTGAACGATGCAGTGATGAAGATGTTCGATCAACTTCAGAGCGCTGAGAATATACCCGAACTGGAACCTCCTTCGCTTTTGTCAACTCCACTACTGCGCCACCAGAAGCAGGCGCTGTGGTTTATGACTGAAAAGGAAAAGCCACGCAAATTTGGGCCTAGAGAGGAAGATAATAACTCACTTTGGAGGTTGGAGCATCGTTCGAATGGGGCAAGGCGGTATCGAGAGATTATTAGTGGCATCGTACGCGATGACGAACCTCCACAGAGCCTAGGTGGCCTTTTAGCAGATATGATGGGTCTCGGGAAGACTTTGAGCATTCTTTCTCTTGTCGTATCCTCTTTGGGGGACGCCCACGAGTGGGCAAATATGGCACCAAATTCAGAGCTTATTCGAAATTTGCCGGGCATCCGCAACACCAAAACAACACTTCTAGTAGCCCCCCTGAGTGCTGTTAACAATTGGACATTTCAGGTCAAGGAGCATCTAAAAGAGAATGCCATATCTTACCACGTATTTCACGGACAATCGAGAATCACCGATGTGGATGAGCTGTCTAAGTATGACCTGGTCATCACGACATACAGCATTATCCTCAGCGAGCTTTCTGGAAGAGGGTCGAAACGAAATGGGAGCCCCGGGAGCCCGTTAACCAAGATGAATATGTTTCGGATTGTTCTAGACGAAGCGCATACTATCCGAGAGCAGAGTGCAGCACAGACACAGGCTATTTTCAAGCTGAACTCTCAGCGCAAGTGGTCTGTAACTGGTACACCTATTCAAAATCGCCTAGAGGATCTCTTCTCGGTGACCAAGTTCCTTGGCTTGAGTCCCTACGATGACAGAGGGCAATTCGGAATGCACATTTTGAGTCGATTCAAGACTGGGGATGCCACGGTTCTAGCAAGCTTGCGAGTGCTTGTAGACTCCTTTACCCTGCGCCGTGTCAAGGACAAGATTGACATCCCTACCCGGCACGACAAGATCATAACGCTCAACTTCTCTGAGAAAGAGAGGCAGCTGCATGAATTCTTCCGACGAGAGTCGAACGTGATGATGAAGGTAATTGCCGGCGAGGATAAGACCGCACTGAAAGGCCGGATGTATCATCATATCCTAAAGGCAATGGTAATTTTACGCCAAGTCAGTGCCCATGGCAAAGAGCTTCTCGACAGTAATGATCGCGCAAGGATTAAGGGCTTGAGTGTCCACGACGCCATCGACCTTGAAGATGGCGGGAATGATACACCGGAGCTGATAGATAAGAAAGCGTACGAGATGTTCACCTTAATGCAGGAGTCATCGGCAGATCTGTGTGCCGTATGTGGCAAACGCCTTGAGGATCCAAATACTGATTCTGGTACCACGGACCGCCAAGCACCAATGGCGATCATACTTCCTTGCTTTGATGTGCTTTGCCCCGAGTGTTTCTCTGGTTGTAAACAAGCGTTTGACAGCCAAACCGGGCCATCAGTTCATGACATCAAATGCCAGGTCTGTGATGGATGGATCCCTGTTTCATATTCTACCATTACCCCTGGAGGGCTACAGGACTATATGATGGGCCAGGCGCAGGCCAAGCAGAGCAAAAAGCAAGCAAAGACCCTAGGAGAGTACGAAGGTCCGCACACGAAAACCAAGGCGCTAATAGCGTACCTATTAGAGACGGCGGACGAGAGCAAGGGTTTAACAGACGAACGTCCTATCAAAAGTGTGGTCTTTTCTGCGTGGACATCGCATCTAGACTTGATCGAGATCGCGCTAAAAGACAACGGCATCACGGGCTTTACCCGTCTAGACGGGACGATGACCCTATCAGCTCGCCATAAAGCCCTCCAGGAGTTTCACGATAATAACGACATCACTATCCTCCTAGCGACTATCGGGGCTGGTGGCGTCGGCTTGAACTTGACCTCTGCATCTCGAGTATATATCATGGAGCCACAATACAACCCCGCAGCCGTGGCACAAGCAATTGATCGAGTGCATCGAATTGGGCAGACGCGCGAAGTGACTACAGTACAATTCCTAATGAAGGATAGTATCGAAGAGAAGATCTTCGAGCTGGCCAAGAAGAAGCAGCAGTTGGCCGATATGAGCATGAATCAGAGAAAACTTGATAAAAGAGAGGTGCAAGAACAACGGATGCGTGAATATCGAGGTTTATTCAAGTGATACTAATACCCTGTTTTTTACGATTCCCCTATTTATTTCCAGTATCTCATTTGTTTTCCTTTTCGCTTTTTCTACCTACGTCCACCTTGACGCGCACGCCATAGAGACGGATACTGCAATTGATACAAACATGGATAATACCTGATACCCAATGGCTTACACTCGGCGTTAATATATCCCCCGTGGTTTTACATTTGCTTTTTCTGGCGCTTACTATGAAGACGGAAGATTTATACAGCTGTGATACAGAGATAAATGCGATACCAAGAATTTACTCTTTCCATAAAAGGTGTATTCTACTACATCTATGGACGTCAGGATAAGAGTTATAAAGTCATGCCATCGTAAACGATTCAAAGTTGATACTAGGAAATGAACTCATTAGTTAAGCTGTATGGCGATCTCGGGTAGAGGACGTCCATGCCTTCCTTGATAAAGACGCTATACAAGTACCATTGGCGACGTGGAGTTCGCTGATGAAGCCAACGTGGTGTGTACCAAGAGAGATTGGCCAAATTGGCTGTGTGCTTGCACCTGGACCAAGAGGTCATTCGCCATTAAGCTTGGAGCAGACTTGAGCCTAAGGAAATAGTAAAAGAAGTGGAAAATAAAAAAACAGAGAGAGGACCTCACAACACCAAAACAACAGGCAGATGAGAAAAAGAAAAAGAACGAAAAAAAAGATATGACAAGGACGGGATTCGAACCCGCGAAGTTTCCCACTGGTGATTGGTGAAGACCTAAAACCAGCGCCATAACCACTCGGCCACCTTGCCTTGAAGTGTTAGTAATGGTAATTAGTTACTGATCTATAACTAAAGTAGAATTAAATCAAAGCACCTTCTAACCCTAGGTCACATTTGTTTCTAACCACAACAATTCCTCAATGTTCACTGTATATACCGATTGCATCCTCCATTCAATAGTTACTATATAGTATGGCTTGTGCAATTTACGGCGATAACTCTGAATGTATAGGATAGCTGCCGACCGAGTCTAATTGCTTGTCATCGTTGTAGATATATATATAACTGCTAAGCTGTCAACTAGTTACGCAACGTCCACTGTGGTCTATACTTGGGGCCGCTCAGAATTGTTAGTGCCAGTGGAGGTTGACCAAGATGATCGTATACAGGCAGCACTACATGCACCACTTGTACAGTATTTATATAATAAGGTAAGGAATTCATCGATTTCTGCCTGTGGGCTGTTTCAGCTGTCACCGATAGCCGCTCCCGCCATTTCTTAGACGAACTTGTATGTTTTCACATAACCCCACTGGAAACATTCTCCTTCTGCCTGTTTTTAATAACATAGATGGATCTGTCCAGGGGTTTTGGTTAGTAGTATAATAGCATGACAAGTCCCCCGCGCCGGAATAGAGGCTGACTTACTATGATAACAAAATATTAGCATCATCAGCGACTATATGTGAGATAGGCCTGCCCTGTCATCACGATTGAGGACCTCGTACGCTGTGTCAATTTCTCGATAGGGTATCCTGTGAATTTTGTGCTTCATCTTGCGAATATCCCTAGATAGCCCCGTAATGCTAACGTGAGACTCTTCGTAAACAATAGCATCACCTTCTTAATGTATCTTTACTGAAGAAATTGCTTCCTACGCTTATAGAAATAGAAAAATACTATTTAAATAATCACATATTCTGTAACCTAATTAGTCATTAAGAATTATATCCAACCAAAAATCTTGCAAACCGTCACACCCAACCCTAGGCCCGTGTCTGGTAGCACCCAGCTGGTGACCGTCGAAAGGGACATTGACCAGGAAATTTACCGGCACCCAGATCGATGGGATCCGACCAGAGCAGGCTTCAGCCATATCCACGACATCTATTCGCTTGGTGTTGTGCTTCTTGAAATCGGTTTGTGGCAGACCGCCCGCCAAATACACGACGATATCCTCGAGTTTGACCTGAAGGGAACCCTTCCAACGGGTGGAATACCGTCAGAGACGATAAAGAAGGCTTTCCTACAGGATGCAGGATGACTTGCGCATCGGATGAGTTTACAATATCAGGAAGCTGTGCTTACTTGTTTGGAGGGGGACTTAGATGCCTTTTGTTGGTAGTCGGGGATTCTCCAGCGAGTTTCAGAAGCGTACTGTCCAAAAGGTGGATATCAAGGCTTTCCTGAGCTAGATGGCCACCCCCCCGGAAGTAGTATATGTGCTATCCGGGAGTACATCATGGCTTTTATTTAGAAAGCCCAACAAGTGTGCCCTTTACTATCGACTGAGTTGGGATGCCCTGATTATCTGTTCGAATAAATCAGCTGAAGACTCGGTGGTACATTGATTTCCGCTAGGATCCCCACACTGCAAAGGCGCGTGGATTTCAGAGTTTTTGTGATAGGATTTAGAAGCTTGGATTAGATTCAAGACTTTTGGTTATAATTTGGTCCTCCGTAAGGATCCTGAGTCTCAATGACTTGTTAAAACCACTCATCCCTTACTAGAACAACAAGAGTTTGGTTGGGGAATGACACTAACGAACAAAGAACAATCGTCTGCTGCTCTAGACCCCGACCTGATAATCCCGGATGCAGGGATTCTTTGTTCAGGCAGCATCGCAGCGCGTCATCGCTTTGGCGAGCTCTACCTACTATTTCTATGTCTTCCCTAGGATTCCACCGCATGCCTTCACCCTCACTTTTCCTCGCGCATCCAAGCAATGGCCAAGGATTCCACCGTATCGTGGACAGAGGACGCTTTAGGGCCTGTCAGTCACGTACGCAGGTTTGACTTTACGTTAACCTTCGAGCAGGTTATCCTATCAATCATTCCGTCTACAGTCTTGCTGCTAGCAGGTCCACCTAGACTGCTTTATCTCACTCGGTGCCGCTCAAAGACCTCTTCCCAGCAAAAGAAATATCTCTACAAGCTGGTGGGAACAATCTCACAGACTACTTTAAATTTCCACTCCTGTGGCTGATGAATCCCAGGTCACCTCATTCACAAACCTAGTTCTACAACTCTCCTTGCTGGTGTTATGGAGCGTGTCACCATCCTTGCGGACCTCATCGAGCATCCCCGCCGCCTCTCTAAGCGTCACCAATGCAGTCATCATTATTGGGCTCTCCTATGTCGAGGATCGCAATCAACGAGGCCTTCTTCCCTACTAACCATTTACCTACTGCTCTCAATACTATTCGATGCAACACAGGTTCGGACATTATGGCTGACGCATCGCGTTCCCATGGCAGCGGTCCAGAGCGTCATTACAGGGACAAAACTCGCCATGCTACTGCTAGAGATGCGAGAGAAGACCTCTTACCTCCAGTCCCCCTACAGGGACTATCCTCCGGAGGCAACCAGCGGCATTATTAATCTCAGCTTTGTCTGGTGGATAAATCGGCTTTTCATGACAGGATATCAAAAGCTTATGGGAAATCGTGACCTTTATGATCTTGAGCCCGGGCTTGCCTCTGGCCCTGCAGGCGAACGACTGAAGAGAGCGTGGGAGAAACATGGTCTGTTAACCTTCATTACTGGTTGCACATGTAACATATGAGATATGCTGACAAGTCTCAGGGAGCGCAAAAAACAAGCTCTCGCTACCTTCGGTATTTGTTCGCTGTTTCTGGATGGAGTTTCTCGCCGTGGTGTGGCCTCGGCTTTGTTTGACTGGATTCAGCTTCGCTCAGCCTTTTTTTGATCATGGCGGCGGTCCAGCATGTAGAACGACCAATGACTGCAGAGACCCGGAATCGTGGCTATAGCCTTATTGGTGCCACCTTCTTGGTATATCTGGGTATTGCGGTAGGCACTTATTGTGCTATACGTCCAGTTCATCTCTCATTGTAATCGCAGGTCTCGAATGTCCACTACAGACAGAGCTTCTCGCGGGTGTCCACGTTATTCCGAGGCGCAATGATCTCGTTAATTCATGACCGGACATTGACACTTCAGGATGGTCTCTACACAGAAAGTGCTGCACTCACATTGATGAGTACTGGTGAGTAATCAGTGCATTCCTATTTCCCGACAAACTGGGTAGTTGCTTACCTAGAAATGGCTTCGATTAGATGTTGATGGCATCATTGAACATTTGGAAAACATGAGTGACGTCTGGGCCCGCACGATAGAGGTGGCTATTGGCATAACCTTGCTTGGTCCCCAACTCGGTGCGACTTGTATCGTTCCATTACTCCTTACTCTAGGTCAGTCACAGATGGAGTATACACCATCAACGAAGCAACATAGTACTTACCTCCTTTTCTAGCATGCCTAGTTGGCCAGAAGTTCGTGGCAAATTCCATTGGAAACGATCAACAGAACTGGAATTTGGAGATCCAGAAGAGGGTCGAGAATACCTCAGCCGTCCTGGGTTCCATGAAGGCAACCAAGGTCTCGGGGCTTTCCAGAGCGCTGGCCCAAAACCTGCAAGAGCACCGTGAACGGGAGCTGGTTGTATCTCGAGCATTTTTCAAAGGAATAATGTGGCTCAACGGCTTAGGTATGTTGATCCCCGTTTGCAAGGGCTGTTGGTCTGATAGTAGCAGCAACGTTGCCCCGAATATGGTCACCCGTCATCACCTTCATCGTCTATGCGATCCAAGCACGGATCCGAGGTGACAACTCTCTAACTACGGTGAAAGCATTTACTGCGCTGAGTATCATCACTCTCGTTACGACACCCGCAGAAAAGCTCCTCGCCGTTTTACCACAGCTGGCAGCGGCCATGGGTTGCTTTCAACGCATTCACGAGTATATCACATCTGACCCAGTCAAGGACGGTAGATTAGGACATAATAAAGCCCTAATGTTGAATTCGGCGATCTCTCCAGCCAACACAGATGAAAAAGAATTCACACCGCGAACTGACGATGAAGAGCAAGGAGTTGCCATCAAATTGGACAACGTCACAGTGCTACCCTCACCTAAGGCAATATCTGTCGCTCTGAAGAATGTGTCCTTCAAAGTAACGAGGGGTAATCTGCTAGTAGTAACCGGTTCAGTCGGCTCAGGCAAGACAACTCTACTCAAGACAATCCTAGGAGAACTTGGCTGTCAGTCAGGGACTGTCTGTGTGGAATCGAAGCGCATCTTCTTTTGCAGTCAGGACCCCTGGTTACTGAATACAACAATCAAGAAGAGCATAACTGGCCTTGCAAATCACAAAGTGGATGAGAAGTGGTACGAAGCCGTCATACGTTCATGTTGTTTAGAGGAGGACATTCGTCGCTGGCCCAACGGAGATCAGAGTGAAGTCGGGAGCAAAGGCCTTACATTATCAGGTGGACAAAAACAAAGAGCGGTATGCTATAAAGGTTCCTTTTTTGTTCGACTTAGTTTCTTTCTTTTCCACGCTAACTGTGTAGGCATTGGCTCGTGCGGTATACAGTCGCCAGGATATAGCTTTGCTAGATGACATTTTATCCGCCTTGGACATGCAGACTCAGGAGTTGATCATTGCACGACTCCTTTCAGATGACGGGATATTTCGCCAACTGGGAACAACAGTGGTCCTGACAACCCACAACCGTAAGCTCTCCTGCCTACTTCTATACTTTGTCCAAGATTTTTGACACTTGATATATATCTAGCCCAACTGCTTAAGGTGGCAGACAGCGTAATTTCACTTAGTGCAGATGGGCAGGTCGAGCTTCAGACAACGGGTAGGGATGCCATTCTATATGCAGCTATACCTCGTGGAAGAGAAGATACGGATGCCGGAGAGGGCGGCCTCAATGAAAAGACCTGGGATAAGGCAGCCAACTCGTCAGACGACCCGGTGAATGAGGTGGAAGAAGAGGACCGAACCAGGCAAATCGGAGATTTATCGGTGTACTACTACGCACGAATTGTTGGTCCATTCCTCTGTACCGTGTTCCTCCTTGCCCATGCCTTTTTAGCTTTCGCCGAGAACTTTCCGCGAGTATGGCTAAGCAAGTGGACTGAGGCAGGAGGCGGCCAACTTCCGCTATACCTATCCGTCTATATTGCTTTGGCACTGGCCGCATCGATGCTCGTCTTGGGCTGCATCTGGGTCATCTTCCTCGAACTGATGCCGAAGTCGGCCATCCGTTTGCATTGGCGCCTGCTGAACGCCGTCATTCGAGCACCTCTGCCCTTCTTCTCCACAACCGATAGTGGTGTGACACTCAACCGTTTCAGCCAGGATATGACCTTGGTAGATCTGGCGTTACCTATATCTCTAATGTCTTTGGGGCAGCCGTTTTTCGGATGCATCGCCACTGTAAGCTTGATTGCGACAGGCTCAGCATACATGGCCTTCACGATACCGGTGACATTGGTGGTCTTATACTTCTTGCAGAAGATATACTTGAAAACCAGTCGACAGTTACGATACCTTGATCTGGAGTGCCGAAGTCCCTTGTACTCTCACTTCGTTGAGGTTCTCGATGGACTGCCCACGATTCGGGCGTTTGGTTGGCAGGTCGCATCGACTGAGGTTCTGATTCAGCATCTGGATCAGTCCCAAAAGCCATACTACATGCTATTGTGCGCGCAGAGATGGTTGAACCTGGTACTGGATATTGTGGTGATGGCCCTGGCGACCATTGTGGTGGCACTAGCCGTGGGGCTACATGAAAGCACCAACGCGGGCCTTCTCGGCGTTGCCTTGAACCATATTCTGGGATTCAATCAGCTACTATCATTCTTCATCACGTCGTGGGCTACCTTTGAAACCTCCCTGGAGCAATCGCCCGCGTTGAATCCTTTGTAGAGACCACGCCGTCCGAGTTTCGGGATGGTGAAATTCCAGAACCGCCAGTGTCCTGGCCTGAGGAGGGAGCAATCCACATCCAGGGCCTTTCTCTTTCCTACCCCAATGGGACGCCAGCGTTGAATGACATTTCGATGTGCATCGAACCGGGGGAGAGATTTGGTATCTGTGGCCGTACAGGCAGGTATGTCTCCCTACCATCATCAATTCTACTACTATCCTAACCGTATCCTATTCTAGTGGTAAAAGCTCTTTCATACTCTCATTACTCCGCCTTGTAAACCCATCCCACGGCTCAATCACCATTGATGGAATCAATATCGAAAGTATTTCCCCATCAGCAATCCGCGAAGCGCTAATAGCCGTTCCACAAGATTTATTCACACTTCTGGGCACCGTGCGGTACAATGCAGATATCATGGGCGCTTCCAACGACGAAGAAATCATATCTGTACTGAAGCAAGTTGGCATCTGGGAAGCCATTGAAAGCCGAGGAGGTCTGGATGCCATCCTCGAGGACCACCCGTTATCCCAAGGCGAACAGCAGTTATTCTGCTTAGCACGGGCCATTCTCAAGAAACGAACCCGTCAAGGTGGATGTCAGGTCCTGATCTTGGATGAGGCTACCAGCAACCTTGATAGCGAGACAGATCATCGCACCCAACAGGTTTTAAAGGATACCTTTGAAGGATGCATAGTTGTCAGTGTAGCTCATAGGGTATGTTCTTCTTTCCCCGTTGCTCAGTAAACGCATCGCTATACTATTTCTTTTCATCATCAGTCATTGATCTACTATGAACTAACGGATTCAAATAGCTGGACACGATCATCGATTTTGACAGAAATGCCGTCTTAGACGCGGGACACCTGGTTGAATTCGACACACCACAGCGTCTTCTCGCGAAAGATGGACTTTTCTGTCGGATGGTCTCAGCATTTAAGGAACATGGGGCTAGATGAACTGTAACACTTAGTTGACGAATATATCTACATCTTAACCTTATACCAATTTAGGAAGAAAAAAAAAATCCCTGAATAGACCAATCCAATTTTATTGGTGTTATCTAGGCAAGGCCAAGCAAAGCTTGTATGTATCAGTTCCAGACTTCTCGGGCCAAATATGATATGTCATTGCGCGGTCTTAGCACGTTGGCTTATGAGCGGGTCCGTTTGTCTGCGTATGCATGTAGAAGACTTATGCTCTGCATGGGAGAGTGTGTAGTGTCGTGTTTCGTATGGTAGATGGACTGTCTTGAACTCGTATATGGTTTGAGCAACAGAGACAACTTCATCAGTATACGTCCGTTCTTGGAATTTATTTATTAATGTTCATATTGCATATTCTAACGCTATCGAATGCATCTACATAAGCGAATATCAAAGAATGTCATCCTCTCGGGCCAAAATATAATATTATGGGAGGAGTGACATCAAAGTCTATATACAAACATGGAGGTGATTTTTTCCCAACCAAGACTGCACCCTGCAGCAACAAGGACTCCTCATGCCGTTTGACATAACACGCTAAATTAAAAGATGATATCAAGATCATGACAGATGAAGAGAAGAAAAAGAGACCTTCGAGGCCAAATCAAAGGACAAAGGGCGAGATGGAAGCATGGCATGTCGACGTTCGTTCAACACCAGGTGAAAACTGGATTTTTACTCTTCACAGCTTCCAACCGCTCAACGATCACCTTGCGCTGATTGCCCTCCATCCCTTCCGCAGCAGCATATCCAAGATCTCCTTCGAGATCGTCACTACTCCAGATCAGCTGCGCTTGACCGCGGCCACTGGATATCGAACTGTGCTTTTGATGTTTGTTTCCAGCTCGCGGGGGAAGCGAAGGCCAGCTTTGGTCCATACTTCGCCCATGAATCATGCTATCAATGCCATCCTGACTGACCCTGTAGTCGCCGATAGTGGCAGGACTGCCGTTCGGTATTCTTCGTGTACTAGGCTGGTGAGATCGGCCACGTGACAATTCAAATCGGTTGGGGTTTGGTAACTCATTCGGTGAGGAACCAAGGCCCAGCAAATCATTCTCGGGGCCGGTCCCCAGCGACATGGATGCACCAATATCCATCTCTTCGTGGTCGGGATCATAGTCGTAGTTCTCGTAACTCTTCACCTTACGTTTTTGGGCTTCCGTCGATGGCCCACGAAGAGGAATAGCAACAGGAACGTCCACCAGATCATCCCAGACACACACACGGGTTCTTCGTGTGAGCTCTAGAGGTCCATGGTCAGGCTGCTTCAACGTCTCCACAACGTTCCAAGCCTGTCCCTTCATGACTGCGATCTGTCTCGCAAACATGCTCTCCTTGAAGTCATCGTCCTGAGAAAATACGCGTCGCAGCGCCATCTGCGTACCGCTCCACCAGGACGTTGAGGTCAAGAGAGGTAAGAAATGGTCCCGAGTCTTCTGAGAGAAGGGTTGTCCGATCAAAGAAACCGGAAGGAAAAGCCAGCCGAACGGAAAGCTTCGCCACTAGAGGGTGTGAGCAATTTGATGCGACTAGGCCAATTCATAATTTACTTACAGCATCAGGATGTTTCCATGGCCAGGACAAACTGTTATCGATAGCTCCGATCTGAATAGACGCTTGTGGTTCTGACGAGTTCAGAGGAGTGCCAGTGCGACTCACAGCCACCATCGCCTCATGTCGCCTGTAGGGAAGACGAGCAGAGCCCGTGCGCTCCGAGTTGACAGAAACCGGGCGAGCGGGAGGAAGATGGTCGTCGTCATCGTCCTGCTGAGTCTCGTTAGGCTTCGGTGGATCGGCGACAATAGACACTTCTTCGGTGTTCCAATCGATCTTGATCATCCAGTTATCCAACCCACGGTCGGTATTGCGCATAATATAATCCAAAATCACCAACTTCTCCAACTCCTCACGGAATGATTGCTTGAGACCCTCGGTCCAGTAGAACCGCCGCTCCCTACTCTCCTCCCTTGGCGATGGGGTTTGTATATCTCCGTTCTCATAATCATCATCTTCGTCATCTGAATGCATTCCAGATGGACGGCAAGCCTCGTTCCAGGGCCTCTTTTTGCGCTTCGGGGCATCTTCCGCGCGAAAGCCAGTATTGGTCTGGTCTGGCCAGGGATGGTCTCGTAGGAAGAGGTTCGCATCCTTGTAGCCCTTCAGAAAAACCTGAAAGCTACCCGCCTTAGGGGGAAGGGGTCGCTTGCCCATCCATGCCTTTCTCCGGTCCCAGAAATCGTAGTAGAATGATTTTGAGGATAACCACACGATATCGGTGTAAGGGACGAGATTAGTGCGTAAACGAGAGTCAAGGACATAAGCGGCTGCTTCAGAGACATAGGACAAGTTAGGAATCAGGCAGGCACGACCAAAGAAGCATGGGAACAGGTTTCGATGAATCCATTTCGTCCACTTGGGATTGCGGGACGCATAAGGCTCCTCGTCTTTGGGTTTAAAGACCCCCACGACTTTGCCTTCGCTGTTGCGCGCAAAGTAACTACCGGAGCTTCCCTGGGAAATCATGCGAGGGTGCATCCCCATCCGTATCGCTGAGTGGACACTCTCAACAACGTCCTCAAACTCCTCCCGAGCCCTTCGCGCCGCGCCTTCAATTTCATCCGACTCGAGCTCTTCAGCGGAGATCGGTCTTACACCATTCGGGGGTTGGAATACGGAGTGGTAAATTTCAAGCTTTTCTTCCTCCAAAGTCTTCCCCTTGACCTTATGGATCTTGAACTTGGAGGCGATCTCTTCGGCCCACCGCTCGAGGCGCGCATTGATGGCCTTGATATCTACCCCAGAGTTTCTCCGGCCTCGGCGATGGTAGCCACTCGGTCTCCGACGATGTCCTGGGGGTGAGGACAAAATGGACGCATCCATTTGCGCGCGGGAGGAGATGGGGGCATATCGGGGAGCGGAGTGGGAAATTGTGCCGAGGGAATCGTTTTGGTCATCGTCATCGGAATAGTCATACAAGTCATTGGCTCTATCCTCTTCTTCCTGGGCCAGACGGGCGTAGCCCGAGGTCGCAGGTCGGTTCTTCGGCATGGTGTATCTTGTGGTTTAATAGAAGGGCCGGGAGGCAAATGCAGGTCGTTGCATTTGAGGAAAGGAAGGAATGGCAGGGAAAGGAAGGAGGAAGCGAGAGAAAGAACTAAAAGAGGGAAAAGAAGAAGAAGAGCGAATTCGAATCACGGCATTACTCAATAACAGCAGAGGAATTGCAAGTATGAGGAGGATTTCCCACTGGGGAGTAAAAGAGGGAAGAATTGTAGATTAGGTGGTGAGAGGAAGGGAACTTACTTGATCCCTCCAATAAGACCGTCGCCGTCATCCACCGAGAACTTGAACGGCCAACACACAGAGTGGCTCTTTACTGTACCGTACCGCGAAGTCCCGTGGCATGGGGCCCAAAGGCGAATAGCTAGTCTAGATTCAGCCACAGGGCGGGTACTTTACCGTACCGCACCGCCACAGCCCTGTCCCGTGTGGTTCCACCGGAGCTTAAAAAAGCCCCTGAATTTTAGAGGATCAACTTGTCTTCATACTTATTTCGTTGCCTATCCTCGGCCAGAGTATGCGCAGCAGGGCGATCCGAGATGACCGGTTGCGTTCATTTGCTCAAAGGCCAGATCCCGACCCAAGGAGTAAACATACGTCGTGTATACAACCCTTTGTTATTGAGCTGCTAGATTTGGTTATATACAACACTACATGGCAAATCGCATATGTCAAGTTTGAACTGACAGAACCCTTGTTTTAAAAAAGTAGTAACAGATTGGACAGACCCGATCCGAGAAATCGGTCATGTCTGAATCACTTTAAAGAACTGAGCCAACCGACAGGCGCTGGGGGTTCCGTAGCTGATATCTGATCCATGCGAGGCTCTGAGCACGGTTATTACCTGCATTGGTGGCTATCACGGTCCATGTCTCGGTTCTTATCCTCGCTCTGAAATGGCATTGTTACCAAGATCACCAAATATATTCATATATCTCTTCGACAAGAAACGCATGAGAGATCGGATCGGCGTTCCGGTCTAGCTCCTGATATTAAGCGCATTTAGACCTGAAGACCATCTGCCATCACTAGTGTCATCGAACTGAGGTATGTGATGATCTTTTATTGATTGCTATGCCAATATTAATACCCTAGCGCTCTCGTGCCAATATGAAACCATCTAGGAATCACTCCATGAAATTCTGCCACTCCATAAATTCGCCATCTAACTCCCAGAGAGCTGGACAAGAAAGGGGGATGCAGGGGCGAGATGCGACTATCGCGTGGATTGTCATTTCATTCATTCCTAGCCCTGCGTGCTGCATACATAGTCGCATAAATCCTGGAGGCAGGAAGGAGTTAATAGGCAATGAGCACCGCAGGAGCTTCATCATAGCCCCGATAGCCATACGAGATAAAAACACTAACATAGTAAATTATTGAAAATAATGAATAAATACAACCCTGGGTAACCAGCAGGGACCAACTGACTTGATTAATACTTTTTATTAATAACCACAGCCAAGCATTGCTGCTGTTCCCGCCGATAAATAATAATCGATAGTGTCCGAGGGACGCGCGATAGCGACTCCGATAATCAATCAATCTTTCTCCAGAACCTCTTCCACCTTTTCTCCGTCTCGTGTAACGAACTTCCTGACCGCGACTGGACTTCTCTGTCCTATGAATTAAAAGAGGTATGCTCTTCCCAACATTTGCTGTCTGGTTGGCTCGCTATTTCCCCCAAATCTAAATCAATTACTCCTCTTCGTCGTCTATCTGGTCGAATTCTCCCTATCTCCTCCCGTTCAGACCTTTTCCTTTTCCATTGAGCTCTTCGGGTTCGATTATCAATCGCTAAGAATAAGAAAGGATATTTACTACAGTATACCTTACATACGGACAGTCCAATTTTGCGTAAAGAAAATTGGGAACATTCCGTATCTTTCCTCCCTTTTTCTACGTGGCTGGTCCTTCCGAACGGCACCGATTTCCCTCTCAGTCGTATTCGACAACAGTCACGTACTGCTCTTAATTCGGTCAATCCAGGCCGGATTTCTAGGGAGTTCTTCACGATACCATTCACTGTGGCTTCACTCTTGTTCCGGGCGTCGCCCATCGACCCAGCCCTGCGTCCTACGTCGCCATCGGCCTCTCAGTCGCACGATCTCAAGTACAACAATACCACTTCTTCAATTGACAGTCCATCCGCCTCTCGTCAGTCGACAACGGACGCGGTAGCGAGTGCATCGTCAGCATCGTCGCAGTATTTTGGAGCGCTTCCTGAGTTTGGTTCTCTGGACAAAAGCCCTGATAGCAGCGATAGTAACGGTAGCAGCTTCCCTGGTTCCCTAGGCCCATCGCTGTCAGGACTGTCTGCTCTGGCCTCGGTCGCATCAGCCCCAACTTCCAATCTGCGGTATGTACTTGGAGTGGTGTGATGTGCTGCTGTCGCGTTACGCCTATGTCGAAGGCGAATCTAGTAGCCTTGGAATATCTGTTATCTTACGCTTCCATCCTACGAACTACACCTGGGTGACTGACAAGATTTTTACGCGAATAGGAATTCCGGTAGTAATGCGCAGCCCATGACCAATATGACTTACGCGACATCATCACCCGCCGCAACTACTGGTGGACAAGGCAATAGCCCTGTAAGTAGAGTGAGAGTGTTGAGGATGTGTTCTTATCGTATCTGCGTTGGCGCTTATCAAGATGCGACCCCATTTTTGTATTTTTTTTCTCTTTTATTTTTCCTTGGGGAAACTTGGAAAGTCCTTCCCAATCTGTTATCAGCAGCCGATGGGGTCTTGGCACCGCACCACTGCGTGTCAAGTTCTTATCGCGCCAGCCCGTCAAATCTCTCCCGATCTTATCAACCGTCGCTCTTTTCCCTCTATTCCACTATCAGCCCCATACCTCATCCACCCCATTCGCTTCCACCCTCCTTTCTCGATCCCCTCATCTTTTTCTACAATGGCGACGACCTTGGCTGATCAGAAGCGCCCTCAATTACAGCCCGTGTGCCAGAATTGCGGTACTTCCACCACGCCCTTGTGGCGCCGAGATGAACTCGGTTCGGTCCTCTGCAACGCCTGTGGCTTATTCCTAAAGCTCCACGGAAGACCCCGTCCGATAAGCTTGAAAACCGATGTGATCAAAAGTCGCAATAGGGTCAAGACCGCGGGTCAGGGCCCTAAGCGTAAGGTGAGCAGGAATCCCCGAAAAATTTTCCATTCATTCTTGTTGCTTCGCCGTACCTCGCAACCCGAAATGGTACAAAGACGCTGATTTGGAATCGCCTCAATTAGTCCAGCAGTGCCGTTGATGCAAATGGACTCTCCACGTCCAGATCAGAGGCCGGTACTCCCCCACTTGGATCTCATGGATATCGTCGCGCGTCGCGGAAGATGTCACCGGGCCATTCGGATCGCTCCAACTCACCAGTCTCCCGAACAGAAACGCCTGGTCTTCCCTCGATGCAACAGCAGCAGCTCCCACCGCAGCACAACTCCAACATCGCACCGCAGCACATGTTCGATAGCGTTACCCTTGGAGATCACGGTCTGACGAATGGCCTGTCGTCTGGGCAACTTCGCCAGCAGTCTCCCACCTCGACGTCTGCAGCCGTGGACCGCCATAACGAGTCTCCTCAGACCATCGAAGGGCTCTTGGCCGCGAACACATCGTTGAAGACCCGCGTGCGAGAATTGGAGTTTGTCAATGACCTTTTTAGGGGCCGGGTAACGGAACTCGAACAGAGCGATGCTGCCGCGCGCCGATCCGAGATGATCGCTCGCGACTCGGAATCGCGCCTTAAACGAGCCCTCGAGGACGCGCAACGGCGTGAAGAAGACCTGAAGCGTCGGGTGTCTGAACTGGAACGTCACATCGGTGAAGCCAGTAATGGCAACCCTGAAGGAGATGAAAGCTCTGGTGAGCCGATGGCGAAACGGATGAGGCTGTCTGATGTGGTAGATCAACCCTCCACTTCTCCTACCAAATCGCCAAAGAGCGTCTAACGACAGGGATCACAGGGATCGAACGACGGTTCGTGAATCTCGCCGGCCCCCTTGATTCGTGCAAAACGAAATGCAACCGCTCTGCTGAATTCTCTGATCTACCTTGGTCTTTTTGATACCCTTTACGTGTCTTGTCATTTGGCTGGATGTATATCGGATTAAAACTAATAACTCTCCCTTCCAATACTTCAATTCTTTCTTCATTCGTTTCTCTATTTGACATCTTTATTGCTCTTGGATTGCCGAGCACTTTGAATTCTGGTACGGGACGGAGGAGATCACTTTGGGACAGCAAACCGCGGAATCGCGAAAACGTTCATATGAAGAAAAGGAAATTTCAAAATCAAAAGGGGGGCAGCCTTGTTCAATTGTTTTGTGTTCATTATTCCCAATTGTTTTGTTTCTTTTACCGCCTAGCTTTGGCTCCCTCGGATTGTCGAAGACCAGGCTGGCAGGATGACGATAGGATTGCAAGCAGGACTGCAGTGGTTACGTGGTAATTGATTGAATTCTTATCCTTCGGAGAGAGGTCAGGATCTGGCAACCCAGCAGGGACATGACTCGTGTTGAAAAAACTTTGATATCTTGCTGTTTTAAAATGCGTTCCATTCTATTCTACCGTGTTATTTTTAGCTAGTCTTTTTTCTTGATGTGACTCTATATAGTGTATGATGTGTGAATGCCCGATCCGGCCATTTATCGTTGCCTGTCTTATCTTATCTTTCCTTGTTTTTATCTATTATCTTCTGCCAATGGTTTCACCCCGGCTTCGGTTATCTTACCTCGGCTATTGCGGAGGGCACTTCCTACTTACTAATGTTTTCTGAAAACGGCGTCATGTGTGGATAGTAAAAGCGAACATGTATGATTTGGATGTTTTGACTATATACAAGGACATTGTCCCCTGATCGATGAAGGAGCGTGGAAATGATCAAGGAAAATGCAGAATGAATACTTTAAGGACGAAAGATAGGCCTCCCAAAATTATCATCCGTCTATAAATAACCCAGTAGTGACATATGAGATGAGTTATCAAGATAGTCGTAGACACCGCTCAGACTTGGGTATATAGCTAAAAAGAAAATGCAAGAATGGCTTTCCAGCCAGGCAATCTTGGAAAGATGGAGAAGCGCCCATTAGTGGATAGGCGCCACATATATATCCCACCCCGCTTCAAGCAAGACGGTCGTGTTCGACCTTCTTGCGAATCGCGCCGTGGACCCGCCTCTCACGCAGAATACTCCACAAGCATACTATGACGCCAGCTACTCCTGAAAAGAATGTAGTATAGTATGCCGTCCGGTAGCAGCCCAAGCCGTCGGGGCAGTCCTGGTCTCCATCTGGACCGACAACAGAGTGTCGGTCGTAGATGCTGCCGTACAGCAAGTTAAAGACGTTTCCGCTCAGCACGGGGGCGAGGGTCATCACGCCCCAGTTTTGGGAGAGGCCTCCGATACCGAATGTGTGAGCTACCAGGGACGGGAAAACACCGAAGAGGAATCCGTATGCGACGCCCGTGAATCCTGATACGACGATCAACTGGTGTGGGTTGGATATCGCGGCTCCTGCTAGTTGGGTCACGGTGAATACAACCGCGGAGATGAATAGGCACCAGAAACGTGACATGTCAAGTTTCTTGACTAGCAGATCCGATCCAATTCCTAAAGTGATGACTGTCATTAGGCAATGTATGGGCCATATGTAAGATAGCACGTACCACTGGAGAGTCGGCCGATGAAATTGCCAAATGACAGGACGGACACATGCATGACCTGTCTCTTTTGGATGAATCTGGAGCTAGCGCTATCGTCGTAGTATTTCCACAATGCTTTGGCCTGCGGGGATTAGTCTATTGATAAGCATGCCTGTAATATAGGTGTCTTACGCTGTTGCCAATGTTGCTACCATCATTGTTAGTATTTTAGTGGAGTGAAGCGAGGTAGAGTTAAACATACTTGATCGTCATCAAACCGATTCCAGAAAGTAGAGCCATCATCAAGAAAAGCTGCCAGAACTCTACTTTGGGCAGCATCGCCAAGCCTCTAATGTCTGGGTGAGGTGAGCCGACGCCAACATCAAGGAGAGCATCATCTTCTTCCTCATGGTCATCCTCCCGAGATTGCCTTGGGGTGCTTTTGGACACCAACGATGACGTTTCATCCAAGTCGGGATTGTGGCTGGCAGTGTGGGAGTTGATCGACGCGCCAGATTGCGATCTTACATGCATCGGGGAGTGGGATTCAAAAGCTGTAGAACTCTGCATACCTGCTTCACTAGACTCTTCTGGCACATAACGCAAATCAGAGGACTTCGTCCTATGCAGTCGAGTGGACTCTACTCCTGGCGATCGATCCCGTGATAATGCCGTGTACGCTTTAGCCGGGGGCATGAGCCGAAGGAGGGGAATGGAGACGAGGTTGAAGAAAAAAGTCCCCAGTGCCAGCAAAAGAAGGAACCGGCCAGTATCATCCTTGAATATTAAAGATGAGACGTTAGACCAGAAAAAAGCGCTCAGTCCAAAGGCTGCCAGGGGGAAGGCTGTCGCTGTCCCTCGATGATCGGGGAAGTTCGTTGCGGCTAAGGTTGACGGATCTTAGTTCCGAACGTTCGTAAAGCAGAGAGATCAACACACCTGTCTTGATTGAAGCCGAGAAGGCGGAGCAACTTCCGAGGCCAGTAAGGAATGAGAAAAAGGATAACACGCCAACACTGAGAGAGCCCTTTCCATGCTCATAGGCTATAGTTGTGGAAGATAATTAGCACAGACATCATCAAGCGCCGGTAACAACCAGACAGACAAACCTATATATATAGGATAGTACCCTATACCGAGGGCCACAGCACCAATAAAAGTGGTGAGTCGTGGACCTCGAGCATCAGTTAACAATCCCAACGGAACCCCCGATGCGTACATTCCCAGATTTCCAGCCACGCCCTGTGAGAGATCAGTACGATATACACCGGCTTTTCCGAGGGAAACAAGACAGCTTACAATAAAGTTGCTCTCGGTTGCCGAGATCTTCATTCGTTCCGCAAATTGTGGCGCCCATGCTGAGTACGCATACTACGGTCAATCAGTACGTCTGTTCAGTAAATGCTCTAGTCCATGAGTGTAGTTCAAGAGGAAGGACTTGGAGGCAGAGATAAGCATCAAGGGTATTATTCATACATTGGTCCCACAGGCCAGGGCTACTAGTGTGCCCGCAACCACGGATGTTATGCGCTTGGTTTTATGAGTTGACTCAGCCATGGTGAATTGTGACGGTGCCGTTGCACCAAATCGTAAAGTGAAGGGCTATAAGTATTCCTCCCAGCGCATACACTGCGTGGGGAAGCAATTGAACTGGAATCGGGGCCCTAAAGGGGGTCAGATAAATGCCGATTACTTTCGGCGAATGGGGAAGACAAAGTTTATCAGCGTCTCAGACGTCAGGATGGTATAAGAGAGGGAATAGAAACGAATCCCATGAACGAATGCAAGGGGTGGTACTGAAATTAAATACGAGAAGGGGGAGAAAAGTTTACAATCCAACGAACAAGATTATAGAAAAAAAAAATTGAAACTAAAAAAAAAGGAGGGGAAGGCAAATTGAACAGGGAGAAAAGCACGCGACGACCAAATGCAAAGTGGCCGTTGGACTCGTAATCGTTGCCGAACTAAATCGTCCTCGACCGCAAATGTATTTGGAGGTACCACCCAGTATACGTACAGCTACACAAGTACTGGTCAGGTACAGTACTCTAAGAACAGCGTTATCGGCCCCCGATAACACCCTGTCCTCGCTTATGTAACCGTTATCGGCACATGACGAAGGCGGCGGCGGCGGCGACTCTTCCGGTCGCTTGCATCTCCATCGCATCATTCTATCGGTCTATGCAAACTCACCTCCAGGACTAGTATATAACATTAAACCTTACGACTAAATATCATTTGTTGAAGATCGCAGTCCCTTTCCCGAGGGGGAAGCTTCAACAACATGGGCGCTTTACTCTCTCTACCACTTTTGGCGGTGCCAAGTGCCAGTACCGTACGTGCATCTCCATTGCTACCTGATCGGACCTCAACTGATATCAACCCAGCTTATAACACTTGCAACTTCATGTTGCGGGGCTGCAACTTGCTCCGCGGTATGTAGTGCGTGCGGGAAGTTTCAAAATAGGTAAGTATTTCTTTCTTGTGTTGAGTATATGATAAGTCAGTGGCTGACATCCGGGGCCCCGGATTACAGTATGGCTACGAGAATCGCCTACGCCTTTATCCTTCTGATCAATTCAATCGTTTCGTGGATAATGCTCACACCATGGGCACTCAAGAAGCTACAACATCTGACTATGGACTATATGGAAATCACTTGCGACGGCAAAGCATGCCATGGTTGGGTGGCGGTCCACCGTATTAACTTCGGTCTCGGTCTCTTTCACTTGGTTCTTGCGCTGTTCCTGTTGGGGGTGCGGTCATCTAAAGATGGCCGTGCGGTCCTTCAGAATGGATTTTGGGGCCCAAAGATCATCTTATGGATCGCCTTCGTGGTCGTGTCCTTCTTCATCCCGCAGTCGTTCTTTTTCGTCTATGGACGTTATATCGCCTTTATTTGCGCCATGCTTTTCTTGTTGCTGGGTCTTATCCTCCTGGTTGATCTAGCGCATTCCTGGGCTGAGATCTGTCTGCAGAAGATTGAGGATAGCGACTCTCGACTTTGGCGCGGGCTGCTCATTGGCTCAACTATTGGCATGTACATCGCATCGATCGTGATGACGGTCCTGATGTATTTTTTCTTCGCCCGTAGTGGATGCGCCATGAATCAAGCCGCGATTACGGTAAGTCATCAAGCACTTGTCACATTTGTCGTGCTGGGGCTCGGCTGACGAATCAGGTTAACCTCATTGTTTTCTTGATCATTTCCTTCGTGTCAATTCAGCCTATAGTCCAGGAATCCAATCCGCGAGCGGGTCTGGCTCAAGCAGCCATGGTAACTGTGTACTGCACGTATTTGACCATGTCGGCTGTTTCAATGGAACCAGATGACCGCCAGTGCAATCCTCTAGTGCGCGCTCGCGGGACAAGAACGGCCAGTATTGTTTTAGGAGCCATTCTTACCATGGCTACCATCGCATACACGACAACACGTGCAGCCACTCAGGGCCTTGCGTTAGGGTCCAAGGGGGGCCATAACTATTCGCCGCTGGGGACGGATGACAACGAACATGGTCTTGTGACCCAACAGCCGACCAGTCGTCGCGAGATGCGTGCCGAAGTTCTTCGTGCCGCCGTGGCTAGTGGCAGTTTACCCGCCAGTGCGCTCGACGAAGACAGCGACGATGAATCTGATGACTATAACACCAAGGACGATGAACGAGGTTCGACGCAGTATAACTACTCCTTGTTTCACGTGATCTTCTTCTTGGCTACGACATGGGTGGCCACGCTTCTCACCCAGGGCTTGGAGACCGAAGTCGAGAATACAGATGACTTTGCCGCTGTGGGGCGGACTTATTGGGCCAGCTGGGTGAAGATCATCAGCGCTTGGGTTTGTTACGCGATTTACCTGTGGACGCTGATCGCCCCGGTGGTAATGCCTGATCGTTTCGGCGTGTACTGAAATTGTTGGGCACGGTCACCTAGAACTGTATTGACTATACAGCGGAGTTGGGCGTTCACGAGCATTGAGAGTTATTCCGATATCCAGGGTACATTTTGTTTCCTGGTCTGTCATCAATTTACTGCATGATATTGTAACTACGATGAATGAGACTGTATTATCTACTATTATATATGAGAATAACACTGTTGACGACCATGGAAGAGTGCAATGCACAGCCTGTTATTCTACCCCTATCAATCTGAATAGTCCGAGCAACCTGAGTAGATCTAGGGCCATTTTTGCTAAATGCACTGAATTTATCAAATATACTGTAGAAGGACTGTGATGAATTGGACTGTCAAATGCAGTAAAATCAAGAAATGGGAGTTAATCTCAAGCCGAACGAGCGAAGCGTGTGTAAAGGGCTTGTTATATATTGTTGATGGAGATCAATGGGGTATATTATCTTATCTTGTCCGATGCTTACTGATCGCGGTCTCGCGTAAAGTGGCCGACAACCCGCGTAAGTCGCGTTCGCATCAACCATCTTCATCATGGGATGAATATGGCGACCATCAAGGCCATCGAGGCCCGTTCGGTACGTACCTACGGATCTGTGAATGTACAGTCCCTAACTTCGTCGTATTGCGCCTTTTCAGGTCCACCAAATCCAATCCGGTCAGGTCATCGTCGACCTCTGCTCTGTTGCTAAGGAGTTGGTCGAAAACAGTCTCGATGCTGGTGCCACATCGATCGGTAAATAGGACCCTAATAATTTATATAAATATGCACCTGCATAT
The DNA here is from genome assembly GCA_008274985.1 of Aspergillus sojae. NCBI lineage: Eukaryota > Fungi > Ascomycota > Eurotiomycetes > Eurotiales > Aspergillaceae > Aspergillus > Aspergillus sojae. The sequence goes on along the minus strand of CP035528.1, from coordinate 4,493,985 downwards.
GATTTTCATAAGACAGCAAACTTATCAATCTATCTTTCATAACAGAGGTCCGTTTCAAGAATAATGGACTGGACCTGATTGAGGTGCAAGACAACGGTAGTGGAATATCTCCCGAGAACTACGAGAATGTCGGTAAGCTTTTCTCCGGTTTCTTTATTATAGTAGGGGAAGTGTCTAACTCTGCAGTTAACCAGCACTCAAACATTACACATCGAAGCTTTCTTCCTACGAGGACCTATCACGGCTACAGACGTTCGGTTTCCGCGGCGAAGCACTGTCGTCTCTATGCGCCCTGTCCGAGTTCCATGTTATCACTGCCCAAGCCAACCAGGCACCCAAAGCCAACCGTCTTGATTTCGAACATTCCGGGAAATTGAAGAAGACACAGATTGTCGCAGGCCAGAAGGGCACAACGGTATCGGTCGAGGGACTGTTCAAGAGACTACCCGTGCGGCGCCGTGAGCTAGAAAAGAACATTAAGCGTGAATATGGAAAGGTTTTAAACCTTCTTCATGCGTACGCGTGTGTCAGCACAGGCGTACGCTTCAGTGTCAAGAACACTGTCGCAAAGACCCGCAACGTCGTAGTCTTCTCCACGAACGGTAACCAGACAACAAAAGAGAACATTGCCAACGTTTACGGCGCGAAGACTCTCCCGGCTTTGATTCCGCTCGATCTAACCCTGGAATTTGAACCATCTGCGGCTGGAAAGCGGGCCGCTGTGGATGAAGAGCGGGAGTCGAATAAGATCTTCGTTCGGGGACATATCTCAAGGCCCGTTTTCGGGGAAGGCAGGCAAACACCTGACCGTCAAATGTTCTTTGTCAACTCTCGTCCTTGTGGGTTACCGCAAATTGCCAAAGCGTTCAACGAGGTCTATAAATCTTTCAACGTGTCACAGTCACCGTTTGTGTTTGCGGACTTCCATATGGATACTAACGCGTACGATGTCAATGTTTCACCCGATAAGCGCACAATTTTACTGCACGATGCAGGAGCTTTGATCGAGTCTCTGAAAACATCTCTTACGCAGTTGTTTGAATCGTCGGATCAGACCGTTCCCCAATCTCAGGTCAATAATGCTAGGCAGTCAACTACTAAACTGCAGTCCGGAAAATTGCAAGACATTCTAACTCGTAAATCTTCGTCTGGAGGTGCAGAGGCTGCGGAAGATGAGGGGCCAGAGGTAGATGAAAGCCAAGTCAATGGCAGAAACAGGCTCAACTCCCAACATAGGATGAGGAGCTTCTTGAGCGATCTCGGGTCGTCACCTGGGGGTAGAGCGAGCATACCCTCATCTCCTCTTCGTGTGGACAAAGAACCTGCGCGTGATCCGACATTGATGCCTCCAAACACACATACCCAATCAAAACCCGGCTTATCAGAAGAAGACAATCAGCTCTTCGTTACTGATGATGACCGACATGAAGAGCTATGTCCTGGTGTATTCGAGAGCATGCAACCAGAACGCGCTGCTGATGGAGATTCGCAGGTTGCTCATGATGATGATGCTCCACAGAGTAGTGCACCACCAGATTCGCAGCAGACAATAACGCAGGGACGGGAGCCGTCTGTGGAAATACCTAATACTATACAGAATGCGTTCGACCGAATGAGGCCAAGACGAGCGCCGGCGGAGGTGGCGACGATCACCATCGGAAACAGGACTGTGACGTCCTTAGTAGGGAGTGGTCCTTATCGAAAACGTGATATTGACCATGTCGATACTACTAGCTCCACAGCTCGGAAGAGACGTATACACACTCCATCTCGTCCTAGTATATTTGGGAAGCATATGAGGGGCTTTGCAGCACCTGGGGCTCAGGTAGAGCACAGCGCGAGCAGTGAGGCCGAGGAGGAAGAGGATGAATGTGAAGAGGAAGAAGAAGAAGAAGAAGAAGCTGAGGACGTGGAGGATGAAGAGGAGGAGATCGAAGATGAAGAGCCTGAGAGTGGTTCTCGATCTCATGTTCTTTCAGACCAAGATAGTGCTCAATCACAAGATGAAGCTCTACCTGAGGCTGAAGTCAAGGATGAACCCGCAATGTCTCAGCAAGATGCTGCACTTGTGGAAAAGACCTTAAGCGACGAAGAGAAGAAGAAACACGAAGAAGCTGAAGTTCAGCGGCTGATTCGACAGGCAGAAGAAAAGGCTGCCTTGCCACAAGAAAGCAATATCAACCGTGCGAACAAGCTGAATAAGGGCGCTGCTCATCGCGATGCCACAGTCAATCTAGTGAGCACTATCGATGGGTCACTTTCTAGGATTCAGCTTCAGATGGACAAGCTTCAGGAAAGGCTTCGCTTGCACGGCTCGAATGCTGTACATTCTGAGGACAATGAGGCTGAAAATTCGCTGGAGACTGCTGAGGAGCGGTTGTCGCTAACTGTTTCCAGGGATGATTTTGGCAAGATGCGGATTGCTGGGCAGTTCAACTTAGGATTCATCCTAGCCACCCGGTCGTCAACAGGTGTCTCTGACTCAGCACCATCCAGTGCGAAGGATGAGCTTTTTATCATTGACCAGCACGCTTCTGACGAGAAGTTCAACTTCGAGCGACTTCAGGCGGAAACCGTGGTGCAGAATCAACGCCTTGTGCAACCGAAGCAGCTGGACCTGACGGCGGTTGAAGAGGAAATTGTGATAGAGAATCAATCTGCGCTGGAGAAGAATGGCTTCGTCGTGGAAGTTGATGACAGCGGCAATGAACCGATTGGCCGCAGGTGCAAGCTGGTCTCGCTACCACTGAGCAAGGAAGTCGTCTTCGGCATGCGAGATCTGGAGGAGCTCATCGTCCTGCTTTCTGAGATGCCAGCTAGCAGCACAGCGGGGCCCATGTATGTTCCGCGACCAAGTAAGGTGCGGAAAATGTTCGCTATGCGGGCGTGTCGGTCTAGCATTATGATCGGAAAGAACCTATCCCAGAAGCAAATGACCCGAGTGGTGCGAAACATGGGCACGATTGACAAGCCATGGAACTGTCCACATGGTCGACCCACCATGCGACATCTGATGAGCCTAGGACAATGGAACGAGTACGATGAGTTCGATGGCGATGAAGAAAGCGAGTTGGAGGATCGCCGGTCATGGACTGATACGTTGGATATCTGGAAGGATTACTTTAAGGAAATGACCGGCGAGGGAGCGGAAAGTGAGGGTGAAGACGAAGATGAAGCGGATTAACATTATTATCCTTTTTGGTTACGGGCCTTATTCATACAGCGATGTATAGATCAATAAAATTGACTTGGATACTCAAAGAGTGCTACCTCCCTAGATTCAATATACCCAACTGCATAAATCATCACATCGTCAACCCTAACCCATAACACATAAAGCCATAAAAACAAATCACCACCACTGAAACCACCCCTTCCCCTTCTTCCTATCCTTATCCCCATCCTCAACCTCCTCCCCAAACCCATTTACCCTCCCATTCCCCTCCAACTCCCCATCCTCCCCATTGCCATGCCCATACCCATTCCCAAGACCACGATAATCCCTCCCCCCCTCCCCCTCCTCTGCCAACCTAACCGTCTCCTCCACAATCAATAAATCCCTTTCAATCAACTCCGCCCAATTCTGCACGTCCCCGATCTCCTTCAACCCATCTCTCGCCTGATCCGCCACCTTAGCCAGCTGATCATTCTGCTTAGCGAGCTGCTCCGTCGCCCGTCGCACATCGGCCTCTTGTTTATCAAGCACGGTAGAGTTGTCGTGGAGGGTGCGGGCTCGATCGCGGAGCGCGGTTTCGTAGTTTGCGCCGACAGAGCGGAGGGAGGCTTCGAAGGCGGTTTTGGCTTCCGTGGTGCGTTGGTCGGTTGTTTCTGTTTCTGCTGTGGTTGCTTGGGATGTTGTTGTGGTGGTAGGGGTTGTAGTTGTTGGTGGTGGTGGTGGTGAGGTGGACATTTTGGATTTTGAGTTGAAGGTTGGTTTATGTGTTTGAGGTTGGGGTATGGTGGTTATGATGTGCTGTTCAGGGTTGTCTGGATACTGTAGAGAGTATAGATAGATATGGGGGTTTGGGAGTGGGTAAATGGGGTTTAGATGCGTTTTTATGTATGGAGTTGGCTGGTGACCCCACTTGGGGGTTACGCTAAGAGGTTGTCGTGCAGATGAGGTGCATATAGTGGAACTGAATCTATTTGGGTACTGGAGTTGTGGCTATACCAGGGTCTATTATATGTAGGGTATCTATCGGTGCTTGAAAATATGCTCATGAACTAGGCTGAGATATTTATATACGCAAACGCTTAAGCTTCTTCAATCTCCACACCGGCATTGCGAATCGCTTCCAGAGCCCATTTCTTCCCAGCACTCCGGGCGATATCAACCGGCGTTTTGCCTTCTTTATTCACTTGATGGAGTAGCTCGGGCGCTTTCCGGACAAAGGTTTCCATCGTCTGTCGGTATTGCTTCTGTCCAGCGAAACTGTCACAATTCCCTGCTACCAGATAGTGGAGGGCGTTATTTCCTGCATGGTCAACGGCCGTGATATCTGCCCCGCGGTTGTACAACGTCATGACTCGTGTGGTGTCTCCCTCCGGGTAGTCGACGATTCTGATATACTTGGGGACGGGCTCGAGGAGGGGATACATGACTGCGAAGGAATTTGTACCGAGGTCTTCGCAACGCGATGCAGCGAGAAGGAGTGTACGGCCCTGGGCATCACGGCGCTCCAGATCTAGATCTAGTATCTCGAGGAAGGGCTGGATGGTTCCGCCGTGCTCGAAGATGTGGTGGAGGATGGTGGTTTCGTCGCTACAGGCACGGAAGGGGTCTGCGCCTTGTTGTAATAGGTATTGGATTAACTTGATTGCGCGGTCTCGTGCGTTTGACTCGTTGAATTTTGGCATTGATAGGTAGTGGAGCGGGTGGAGGGTGAAGTTTGTTAGGTTTCTGTCGTCGTGGAAGCGTTGGGTATACCATATATTGCCTTCTTTTTGTAAAGTAGTCGTGTTGCAGTCGATACCGTTCTCCAGAAGGAGGGATAGCATACTGAGGTTTAGGTTTTCCAGGGTGGTGAACATTACCCGGCTTGTGCATGTTTCCAAGTAGGCCCCGTTCTCAAGCAGTAGGCGGAATATGTTAATGTCGTACGTTGCCAAACTCAGTGGGGAACAGCCGTTATGGCTTGGGATATTGGGGTCAGCGCCGGCTTCGAGCAATATTTTGATAATTTCTTTCCGTTGATGTGATTCTGATAGAGATTTGTGTACTGCGTTCAGCAATGGAGTGCTGCCGTTGGTACTTTGGAGGTTAGGATCAGCGCCGTGCTGGAGAAGGTAGCGAACTGCCTTCGTGTGCCACCATTGGCCTCCTTTGGCAAAGTAATGTAAAGCACTTTCGCCAGGTTTGTAGGCACGTCTTAGCCAGATTGTTGATTGGAAAGGGAGTTTTGGTCGAATCTCTATCCCTGGTTGGAATTGGAGGTTGATGTCTGCTTTGAAGTGTTCCACTATAACCTTGATTACGTCCAGGTTGGGGACTTTTCGCTCTGCGGCTATCAGAAGATACGGCATCAGTCGCTTCTTGAACCTGTTTACTCCACCGTTAATCCAACTCGGATCTGCCAGGAGGTTACCTAAGCGTTTGAAGAGGTCCGTGTAGCCCCATTTTGCGAGGTTCACTAGGATCCCAGGGAGAGCGGTCTGTACATGTGCGGCGTCTGCATGCTTCTCCAACCCTTCAGCCAGGGCGTTATACTGTCGGAGGAGTAAGAGGCGAGCAACCGTATGGTCGCTAACGAACTCGCTGAAGCAAACGCCAAGAATATCTGGAAGATGCCGAGAAGTAAGTGTGAGATACATATGTTCGAAATCTGGGAATCGCATGGGTTCTAAGCCATGTTGTTCCATCAGTCGTCCAAGCTCTGACACCAGCTCTTCGGATCCACTAAAGACAGCTTCCGCCATAGGGGACATACGGGATTGCTCATAAGTGAGCGTAGCCCCATGAGCGACGAGAGTCCGAAGAATCCCAGTCACATTTGTGGTATCATTCTCAGAGGTTACTTCCAATCGTCGTATGGGATCCCGCGATACTTTGTCCATGAGTTGTGGTAGGTTGGGCCTTTTCTCGTCCTTTGATAAGATTCCGGCGGCGCTGACCCTGCCATCGAGCGCCGGAAGTTCTAAATGGACCGGCCATCTTTGTTCTTCTTTCGCATATTCACAGCAGACCAGCAGAGGTGTCTTTCCTCGACTAAACTTCGCCTCGACTTCTGCGTTGACATCGGCTCCAAATTCAAGCAGAAGGCTTACTGTTTCCAACCTCCCTGATCGACAAGCATCGTGTAAAGGTGTCCGGCCATTATTGCACCGTTTGTTCACGAGCGAAAGTTGGTTGATCGAGGTATAATGCTCAAGTAGAAGCCCAACAATATTGACTTGGCGTGCTGTGGATGCGATATGAAGCAGATTCCTGCCGTCACCAGTCACCGCTGTGGTATCTGCGCCGAGATCAATAAGTCTGGCTACCAACGTCTCGGAGCAGCTAGCTGCCAGATGTATTGGCCGTATGCCATCATGATCCGCTATTTCTAACGCTTCTATCAGCCCTGCATCGAGAACAAAATCGATCGCTCTCTTATCACCGGCTACTGTAGGCAAGAACATATACTCGGATACTTGGTGACACAGGAGATATAGTGGTGTTTGACCCTTGAAGTTAGCCTGGGTTGGGGATAGTCCCGCATCCAACAGCTTCTGGATGAAATATATCTCGCTTTCGTCCGAGAATGAGGCAAAGTCGGCTGCGAGACGATGTAGAACGGTGTTTCCTTCATAATTTGCCATGTTTGGATCTACCCCGATGGATAACAGAAACTCAAGCGCTTCGATTCCTCGACGACCGTTTCCGCGTCCATAATGTATTACTCCGTTGCCTTTGTAGTTCTGTGTGTTAACATTGGCTCCTCGCTTGATTAAATAAGTAATCTTTCGCTCGTGATCGACAGCTCGCTGCATGGTATATGCTAGCAGTGTGAAACCCTGATTGTCCTTGCCTTCGATATCAGCACCAGCAGCGAGAAGTATATCTACTGCTTCCTCAAACCATTCCATAGGTCCATCCACCATATGTAACGGAAGCTTGCCTTTCAAGTTCCTCTGGTCGACACGCAGGCCTAGCTTAAGCAGCTCAAGTATCGTCTGACTCCCTGGTCGATGACTTTTCACAGCAAGATGTAGTAGTGTATTGCCTTTAGCATCAGTCTCATTCCAACTGGAAACATGAGGTCGAAACAGAGAAAGGTCGCCTAACTGACCCCCAACGGCAAAGCATTGCAAAGGAGACCGGCCATCAGACACTCTTTTCACATCGAGTTTGGCCCCGCGATTTAGAAACAGTTGGAAAATATCTTCTGATTTGTTTAAATCCAGAAGATGCAAAGGCGTAGACCCAGAGTCGTCCACAACATTCACATCTGCCCCACTTTGAATAAGCAACTTTGTATATGGCAGATTGAGAAGGACAGATTCATGTAGGACAGTCCGTCCCGTTGGGTCCCGGGCGTTCAGATCGCATCCTGCGCGCAGAAGTAAGGACAGTAGCTCGGGAAAGATCTCGCTCGGCAATGGATCTGACTTTTGTCTCTCCCGGCGCGGCCTCAGGAAGCCATGGAGGGGTGTAAATATGGGCTTTGTATTAGAATGTGAAGATGAAGAAGACTCTTCCAATGATTTCAAACGTGCGTCGGCCCCGTGGTCCACGAGCAGCTTGACCACATCCAAGTAGCAATGGCTCACTGCAATGAACAAAGTGGTCATGCCATCTTTGACGGCATTGACATTCGTCCCGGGGCATTCTAATAGAGCTTTCGCGAAGGAGACTTTTCCAGATGCACAGGAATCGCATAGAGCCGAGTTGAGTTCTTCTGTAGATGCCGTAGGGATTGCGTTCTTGAGAGATTCAAGCGAGTTCGAGGCACATGCGGCCTGAATAGTAGGGTTTTCATTAGACATTTCAGTGCCAGGATATCCGTGGTGAGAATGTGATATCTGGACAAAGTGCCATACTCTCTATCTCGGGGAAGGGGTACATGTTTATATATTCTATTCCATGAGGTTGCACTGATGATAGAGTGGGGACTTCGTGTTCAAGCGTTCCAGAACTTTAGTAGCCTTAGCGTGTTTCTGCCTTGGGATTGCCTGAGACTATTAGACTTATGTACCAGACCACGAGTATCTTCCACAATCTTGTTGATGTCAAGCGTCTGATAACTGTATATTTATTCTCCATAGCCTCATACCGTAACCGATTTAAGTTCATCAGCATGGCTGGGGAGGTCTTTTCTGGTATATGTATATAGTACTGTTAGAATACTCCCGAGCCCTTATTGTAGACCAACACTAGCTGATCCAAGCACTCACTACCTCGAATGATAGAGTATACTTACACCCAAAAAGGAGAATAGCACTATTACGAGATCACGGGTGATATTTCCCACTGCCGACGCGGCTCCTTCATCATGTCCATATAAATGTTTAAATTTATTTATGCACTAGCACCCCGCTTCACTGCATTTCAGCCCCATTACCCTCACCGGAATGACTATAGTGGTCCCTTGAACCACAGAGCCGCGAGGCTACGTATTTACATCCCAGTTGTACGATTTCAATATAACCAGCCTGACGATATCCAAATCACACCCCCAAACAACCAATACCATGTCCCAATATAAATATACTCTACTCACGCCGAGACCAGAAACAATTCGCATGCTTCGCCTCTTACCAAGTGAGGACAACACTGCTCAGATCCAATGTCAACTCGTCGACTACACCCTACCAACACCAGGTACGGAATATCATCCGTATGAAGCGTTGTCGTATGTATGGGGGAGTGAGAACACACCTCAATCTATTCTTATCGATGGCCAGACTTTATCCGTTACAGAGAACCTCTATACAGCATTACTATATCTTCGAGAGCGTCAGCTTGAACGCTTGCTCTGGATAGATGCGATTTGCATTAATCAGGGAGATGAGGATGAAAAAGCCCAACAAATCCAGTTCATGCCGATGATATACGGTCAAGCTACTCAAGTGATTGTTTGGCTCGGGGAGACGGCCGATCAGAGTGATAAAGCACTCGAAATGATTCGTCTTACTGCAGATGACGAGCCTTCCGAGGATAAGCCTACAGATATACAGCAGGAATTGAATCATACTGCCATTGTGAGGCTACTAGAACGACCTTGGTTTCGGCGCATCTGGGTATGAAGAGTTCTACACTGATATTATTAGAACTTACTAAATAGTTAGTATAGGTACTCCAGGAGGTCTATGCTGCACAAGATATTCTAGTTTTATGTGGCGACGTCAAGATCCATGGCTATACCTTTTCTTCAGGCTTGAAGGATCTAAGCCTCTCTCTTGAGGCTCGCCCAGAACTACAGAGTCTGGTTGGCTCGGTTATCTATCTTATGAGGGGGGCAATCTTCCGACCTAGTACGACATCTTCGCGTGGAACACTGTCTCTTGGTGAACTGATTGATATGTATCACGACCGGGCGGCAACCAAGAAACAGGACAAAGTGTATGCATTACTTGGCATGAGTTCTGACTCTCCTCTCTTACCTAATTACAAGCTTCCATGGAGTACAGTGTTCCAAGAAGTCATTACCTATATTTTCTCAGAAAAAGCTTCTATGCGGATTTGGCCCCATCGGGACTTAGCTCTGATTCAAAGCAGGGGACATATACTGGGCCAAATAATAGAAGTGAAAAGTGACGAGTCTCAACATGACAGACACATAGTGCGCATTCGGAATATTGCGCTACAACTAGTGGTGACCAGAAGGGTTGACAACAGGCGTACCTTGTATGGGAGAAACATGCAGGGAACTATATGGACACTCCATGTTTCAGCCAAGCCTATTCAGAAAGGCGACATTGTATGCCTTTTGGAGGGAGCTTCAAAGCCGAGTATCATCCGGCCTTATAAAGGCTATTTCAGTCTTATAGTGACCAGCGCAACTCCTCTGCAGGAAGAAGAAGATGTGAGGTGGGATGAAATTTTTGAGACTCTGCGTTCAAGACACGACCCCATCCGCGATATGTCTCTCATCTGGGACTGGGAGACATCTCACACAAATTCAGGAAAATTGCAAGAGTTAGAGATCCCAATGGAATTAATCGACACAGCACCAGGAATCTCGGGAATGGATTCTGAAGAAACCAAAAGATTCGATGATTTGACACTTATTGTGAAAGATACCTTAGTCAAGATGGACATGGGCTTTGCGGCAACAAGGCTCCTCAACTATCTAAAGGAGTCCAAACTCCCAATTAGCGAGAAATTCGACTTGGCAGCAGCAATAAGTCGCGCATGGGGATATAGCGCCATGAAAGAGCTTGGAATTGATATAATAGGTGAGACTATGCCACAGAACTTGATCAAGAAGTTACTGACTTATGGGATCAGATCGAATAAACAAGAGTGACCCTGCCAACCACATAGAATATGTTGACGAGTTGTACTCATTCTCCCGCTGTCGCCCCCAATAGACCACATACTCATTCAACTTTTTGGTTCACCTCAATACTACTCCATTCCATCTCCATTACATTACACTAGATTACCCTAGAAAGGCCCCCACTTCCTAGCGTAGGCTAGTATGTGCCAAAGTACCCTGCTAGATGGCCTTCAATACTACTCTCCAACCCTCCTCCAACCCCGATCGAAGTAAAATTCCACCAACCCTCACCATGACCTGGCAAACATTAAAGAGCCGGCTATATCACCGTCCGAACAATGCTACTCTGTATGCACATACGTCCAACCCAATATACACCAACTCCCTTCCCTTACAATATCTCCCAACTAACCCGAACCCCCAGTCTGGCTCTTATGAACCTGATCGCGAATACCGTGTCGCGCTGGCTCGATCGGAATTCTGCGGATTGGTTGGATCACATCATGCTCGTTGTCAATGGTATCGCTGTTGTCGGTGTCGTGTTGAGAGAAGCTCGACGGTCGACTAATGATCCGGGTGTTGAATGTATTGACGATGATCAGACTGGTGTGGGAGAGAAGGAGGGTCTTGTTGGTGCTGGGGCGGAGTAGTGTTCATGATGCTTTGGTAGACGGGGATTTCTCGTTCTTATATAGTATTTGGTGGGTGGAGTTGTTGATTTACTATGTCTTCTTGAATATGTGATATAGTATACACGCTATGGGAAACGCATCAGTGAGGAATCAAGAGACTTAGACGTGAATGGGGCGTTGAGTATTCCAGATCTCTATAATCTACCATGTATAACACATGCATGTTGCAAGTTCATCATTAGATGCTGTCCGACAACATTAGTATGCTCCATGTACAAGTGAACATCCAGAGTACATTCAAACTCTCATAAACAACTATTACACTCGTTCAAATTCGCTGAATGCTTCAGATCATCCCAAACGCCATGCATGCCAAGCCGAAATATCAACATTTTCCCGCACGAATATATGTATTAAGGTACCGGGTGCAAGAACAAACAAGGAAGAGAAAACATTCTACAAATTTACATATTTGCCAATTCCTGGTCAATCTGGCGATCGAGGAATGCTCGTTTGTCTCCGGTCAATGTCGCTTGAAGCCGCTGCTCGACCAATGCGCGAACTGTGGTTGGTTTAGTTAGCATGTATCTCATCACACGGCTGTATTCATTTGCTCACCTTGCTTCTTCGTTACAGTGTCCAAGTCCACTTCGGCCAGGCAGCTACGGATAGCATCCGTGATGGCCATTTCATCAGGCCCACCACTTCCGCGGAAGTCAAACGCACTTTGAGGCCGGGAGGTATAACCACCTACAGGGCTCCGAGAGTTTGGCCGGGGAACCCCCAGGAGATTGTCAGTGCTCTGCATGAGTCCCACGCTATGCCGGTTCGACGGATCCTGGAATTGGCTGAGATTTCCCACCGACAGGTTTCGAGACTGGTGCCCTGGCTGAAGCGGCATATCGGTATACCGACTAAAGCTGGACAGGTGCGAATGCCTGTTGCCTGGGATATTTCCACCGAACGGGGCGGGCGACTGCGGCGGCATGTAAGGACTACCGTTCCGGCCTGCTCCTGGAAATCCGGTTAAGATTGTGGATGCAGGCTTGACCGAGGAATACTGGGAATGCATATCATCCATCTCCATGCCCATATCTCCATATTGACCTCCGTAGAATTTCTCCTGGCTCATGTTATAATCTCCACGGCGGCCAGGCAGATTATTGGCAAGAGCGTAATCGTCCCAGCGCTGGAGAGGAATACTGCGAGGGTCGAATGGTTCATCTTCTACCGCAACAACCCGCTTATTTCCCTTCTCTCCAAGAACAACACGAGTGTTACCCCAGCTGAAGTCGTCCTGTTTCCAGAAGGAATACATCGGCAGAACGAAACTGTAGATCGGATAGGCACAGATATAAATGATCATCCAACCAATATGCTGCCACTGCCGCTTCACAATAAAGATAATCGCCTGGAGGCCGTACACACCAGCCAAGATGGCGATAGATATGATTGGAATTGGCCCACCACTGGCAACACTGTAGATTAGGTAACCCAAGTAGACGCAAGTGGCTGGGAGGATAATGGTTCCAAGAAGATCGACCAATACGACAAAGCGCATACTGAAGCAGCAGAAGCCGCAGAGGTCTTTCAGGGCAGCGAGTTCCACCAAGTTATGGACAGTGGAGTTGATCCAGCGACGTCGCTGAGACAGCAGGACGGAGAACGTCTCGGGAGCGGCGGTGCTAGCGTAGGCATCCGGGATGAATTTGTAGGACATGGTAGGGAAGTGCTTCGTCATCAATGTAGTCAAGTAACGATCCTCACCCAAAGAAAGCAGATTTTTCTTGTGCAGCGTGTCCACGTCGTTGTCTGCATATTCTTTGATAACCTTGTCTGATATGATCAAGGGCCGGCCTTTGTCCGCCGTCCGCAAGCGATACATACAGAAACTGTACGAGTCAGCATCTTCGTGATATATTTTGCAATGTTGTGTTGTACCTACCATCCAGGAAGACAGGTTACACTGCCAAAGAGAGATTCGAATGCTTTTGAGAGATGATGAGAAATGTAGTACTCATAAACCTGGATCATGGTCCACCAGCTTCGTTCCTCATTTTGCAAACTTGTCTCACCACAGATACCGGCAATACGAGCGTCATTAGCACAGGCAGCGACCAGGCGATTGAGTGAATCTTCTCGGACACTTGTATCCGCATCCACCATCAGGCAGTATTCATAGAGCTCAGGGTCAACACCAATCACATTGTTGATCTGGTGGAAAATCTCCAGCTCAAGAGGCGACATTGGGGCGCGATGATGTACACGATTGAGGAAGTTCATAATTTGAATCTGAGAGTCACGCTTACCCCTGTTTCCAGGCTTGGACTTGCTCTGCTCTGACTCTTTGCCGACCTTCACGACAACGATGTAGGGCACAACATTGCCTTCGTATTCATAAAGTCCGGAGTAGACCTTTCCGTAGTTGAGCTGATCACTACCTTGTCCAATTGACTTGAACGGTAATGCAGGAGGGTCGATTTTGGGATCTACTCCCAGAATGTCCAGAACAATCTTAGGCGTTGGGCGGTCATTACCGCCACCGACAATCATACCGTCGCAGATGACATAAATGAGTTTCCTCTTGTTATCATACTGAAGAGCTGTCAATGAATCAAGACCTTTTCGCAATGAATCCTCGCCCTCAGTGTACGCTGGCACCAAGCAGATGACGAACTTGTCCTGCGGGGCAGGTCGACGTTTGGATCCTAGCTGGAGAGCAGCGAGGAACTTGACGAGAATGACTGCACAAATGAGACACGTGAATGCCAACAGAATGTAATTATTGACCTGGCATCTCGCACTATCACGGAAATCGACTTTGCCTTTATAGAACACGTAATCGAGACATGTTTGCGCTTTGGTGGCATTTTCACTGTTTGGCCATTTGTCTGTCACGTCAGTGCCTGGATAGTTTTTGAAAAGTTCCGTGATACTGCTTGGTAGGAAATCGTAACTGTCTATGTTGTTCATCTGCTTGAGGGTATAGAAATAGTCCGTCAAATCATAAATGCTTTCGTCCTTGATGACCCAGTACCGTGAGCTGCTGTCTGCTTGTTTTGACACGACACTCCGCTTCCATACAAGGGACCCCTTATAGTACTCGTCAATCTTTGGCAGAAAGACATCTTCGTACCAGGTGATCTTGTGCAGTTTCGTGTTCGGGTCCGTTTGCTGGAGCGGGCCACAGCTGTGTTTGGCATTTGAATACAACACCGCGTTTGTGTCGTTGTTTCTCAGTGTGATAGACTCATCGGTCACAAAGTCACCACAGAGTCGAGTAAGCGGAGGAGGGAAATAAGCGTCAAGGTTTTCACCCATGAAAGGCTCCATGTTCGATGTGGTCGTCTCAATGCTTGTATCACTGTGTTGAATCTTCCAGAACTTACTGATGTCGTAGACTTTGCCGTGAATACTGACGTAAAAGTCATTATTCCCTTGATGATAACTGACCTCTTTCTCGTTCCAGACTTTGTCCTTGTTTGGACAAAGCAAGTTACCGAAGGCGATAATATAGAAGCAAACAATAGCGTTGAAGAGAAGAATGAGGAACACGAGGACAAGCTTTTCTCTCCACGCCATCCGCACATCAGGACGCTTCATCCGGCCCACGAAGCGAAGGACGAACGACGGAATCCAGAAAGTCAAGGCCCAGACAAAGCCAGTCCATATACGTCGACCGAGAGTAATCTCTTTTTTCTCAATATGTTTGGGGTCGGCATACTCAGGATCAAGCTCGCCTAAGTAGCGGCCGTCGTCATCATAGTAGGGGTGGCTGTCATACTTTTTATCATCTCCCTTTGTGCCTAAGCCATAGTCACCAGTATGCAAGGTATGCGGAGCGCTAGGCGCGATTGACTTGGCACCACCAGCAACACTAGGAACTAGTGTACTTTGTCTGTTGAGAAGATTATCCCGGCTCCCTAGAAGGCTCGTAGATTCTGCGATGGGAGGCACTGCGTAATGCGGAACGCCAGGGTCAAGCATGCCACTTCCATACATGAAAGGGCTTGCTGCTGGTGGCTCTTCAGGCTTCAGATCGAGCATTGTCTCTGCTTCCCACCACGCATTTTCTCTCACCCAGATTCGCTGATGGCCAACCACGGCATCGCCGTTGGTCCACCCCCTTTCAACTAACCAGTTTTCAACGCCGTCTTTTCCTTCCCCGCAACCAAGTCGGAAGTATCTACCGATGAATTCTTCTATGTCAAAGTCGGCTGTGAAATCAATCTGTTTGAGGCGACGATTTGCCCACTCCGCGAGTCGCCATTCCCGTAGTTGACGGGAAACGGCGCCTGCAGACCAAGCCGCAGTCGGCACACCAGGGTTCAGATTCTCAGGTAAGTCATCGGTGGGGTGAATGGAAATATGATGCCAGACACGGCTGCTGCCTAGTGTGGTAGCCAAATCGAATCGGCCTTTCTTACCCAGTGTGATTCCTTCAGATTCAGCGGTAAACAAAATCTGCCGAAGAAACGAGTCCATTTCGACTTCAAGCCCAACTTTCTCCAGGACTTCGTGTCTCTTGTCAAGTTCATACTCTCGTTCGCGCCACGTAGGGCCAGTGGTTATTCCCAGATCGACCTCAACCTGGGCAATCGCTGCAGTCATATCATTCAGGACGGCTGGGCCAGCTGGAGGAACGACGACCCCGTCCTCTTTCATTTCAGCGTTGATACCGAGGGTATCGTCGAATACCCCTCTCATCGCCACGGCTTTTCCCAGCGCAGGCCTAGGGAGGTCAACCACGGTGATGCTCACCGTATCATCGTCGGTCCACTGAGCTGCCTGTCCAGAACCACGACTGCTATCATCCAAGCTCGCCTGAAGCTGGCTCGCTATGGCTTCATTGGCTTTTCCGATCACCCAATCAACCAGCGCCTCGTAGATTCCAGAAATCAACACCTCTCTGTCGTCGGTGGAGCATTTGTGCAGAAGAACTTCGGGATCTATGCCCAGTAAACCACCTACATCTTCACACGCCTCCTCTAGGTCTTCCTGGTCAACTAGGAAGCCAGCCGCATTACCAAGCTTGAGCAACCCAGCAAGTACTGACAAAAGACCTCGTTGAGATGCACCTTTGATGCCGATGGCCTTGAGAGCAGATCTAAAGTCTTCGGCAGCGGCAGCGTCGTCGGCAGTAGGAAGATAGGATGGGGGTGCATATGTACCCGACTTGCGGAGCAAAGCATAGGAAGAGGCGTCTCTCAGGTCCAAAAACTCCCGCTCAGCTGGTGTCGATGCAGACGTTAAGAGATAATAGAACACATCGAAGGCACGATACCCCGGCTCAGAAGGAATGTCGAGGAATCCTTTGCGGACATTGATCCCTGAAGTCGAAAGTGCTAGAGATAGCCCGGTGATGTCGCCCTTGAGGGTCAAGTTATAGCAAGCCGAAAGCGCGGAATAGAGCGAGTATGAAGGGTTGAAGGTGGTTACAGCCGTCAAAAAGGGACGGAGAGCGGCCAACGCTGTGAAGGCGATACTGGGAGTGGACAAAGGTAGTGCTGCTAGGAATGGCTCTAAAACGGATGGTGCTGAGTGGTGAGCAGAACTGGTTATGATTGAATGTTAGTTGATCTTCCAATACTGCTGGATCTCAGGATGAACGCTAACCATAGAACAATACAACTGTCCTCTGCTCTTCTCCTTGCATGTTCCCAGGCTCGGACTGCTAGTTCGTGATCTATTGTAGGCCCGGTATGGCCTCCCGGGGACGATTGTGTTGCAGTAAGCAATGTATTAACGACTAGACTGGTTCCCGCGTCGAGTTGGTAGGGTTGTCCCGTCGTATAGTGCGCATGCAACGCATTCAGCAACGTCGTCGTTGACACCTGCCCACCTGCCTGGGGCGCTCGGCCACCGGTGGAGAAAGCAGCCGAATGGCTGGAGTAGACTGAATAGCGATTTGACATGGTTGTGCAACCCCGAGGTTAATCGGCGGTCTATCACCGATGTGTTCTCGTAATGAACACCAACCAAGCGATGGAACGAACGACGAACCGAATCCTGTACGTTTAGAGCATAAAACTACAGCCTTCCTGTTTTCAGTTCTGACTTCACTCCTAGGTGAAGGATCCAGGTATGCGCACACGGTCCTAGTGTCACTCTGGTCGTGAGCCGAATGAAGGATATGCGAATACAATCTGAGCGGGGAAGCGCTGAATAGTAAATTCAGAAGCTGTGACCGTTAGAAACGACGTCGTAGTATTCTTCAGGTTATGAAGCGAGTGACGGGAATGTAGATGAGCAGCGAGTGTTGGGCAAAGCGACGTTTGTAAAGCCCGGAGATTATAATTACAACCGATGATGCGAAGCGAAGGGCTAAACGATTCGGTTATCAAAAGGAAAAGAAATGAATTAAGATAGAAAGATCAAACACACTCGAAAGCACTACTCCCGTAACGAAGGAAAAAGCAAGCAAGAGAAATCCAAACAACAACAACAGAGGCGGACAATTGGAAGGCGGATAGAATAGGAAGAAGCAGACAGAAAGAAGAGAACGAGACGATCGCCTGTGATGCGAGTTTGTTGCCAGCCAGCCTAAGGTAAGTTGTGTCCCAGAAGCTTAACTGGATATGGCTTGGTACTGTTGGTATGAGCATACGAAAATTACTTCATTTTCCATTTGCTCGGTGCTTTTGTTGTTTTCAGGCAAATTCCCCCTTCGCTTGATTTCAATTGGTAATTCTGATTGACGGCCTTGAAACTGCAAAGTGCAAAAAATGGAGTAGCGTTGTCCCCACTACTGATAGTAGCTCACATTTAGTCCGTAAATCATATCTGGTATTTGGATTGGGTCATAACAATGGGCAATTCTTCCCCCCTTTCTTCCTCGCTACATTCTGCTCGAAATCGGGTTTGGGATCTGTTGAGAAGGAAATTTTCAATTCATAGGATACATCATGATCGTAGTGTAATCTTTCATTTTACATATCCTTTTTCTTTTTTTTCTTGCTTAGGTGGGTTTGTTTACTTTTTTTACTTTTTCTTTTCTTTCTTTTTTGTTTTCCCTTTTGGTTCCCCCCTCAAACCTGTCAGGTGGCGTGCATCAGAACTTTTTGTCTTGGCCAATGGCGGGAGCGAGAAGAGTCAGATCCATGGCCCTAGACCCTGAGAGACTCTGATGGCTAAAAATGGCACACTTTGTCTCACCCGCACTCCGTGGCCAGCAGATTTTCCGTATCGAATACCGTAAAGATTGGGTCAACCGACCTTGCTGAAGACACCCGTGTCTCACGGAAAGCCAATCAAAGTTATCTTGCTCCGATACATTTTTTCTATTCCAGGCATGTCCCAGTTGTCATATGTTTAGTTCATACTAGTAAGTCGAGAAGTATCCAGAATCATGCAGCATGCATCTTGCACTGGCCGCCTTAACAGTGTTGTTATTTTTATACCAAGTCAGATCATTGCGCCTCTTTCAAGACATCTGTGGCGGCTCTAGTCATTGTTTTTCTGCAGAACATCCACTGTACAGAATACATACGACCTATGTATTTCGGTAGTTTTAGTCGGTCACTAGTGAATCTCAAGAAACCTACAGAGGTACGTAGTGTGAGAAGTTTAGGAGGTATGTGCTGGTGCTCAAAACAATCTGACCGTGTCCACTGATCAATACATATGAGCTGGCCCTCTACAAGAAACGTAATCTGCGGGATATATTAGGGATCACGTTGAAAAGGGCCATTGTGATCATAACCATTTTCACAAAAACCTGAACGTGAAAAATTTCAAGACACATTCCATCATCTTCCACAGTGAATTTCAAAACATGATAATGGAACCAAAACCAGCCAAAGGACTCATGGGGGGCCCTAGTTTCATACCTTTCCTCATTGGGACAAGTCAATCGAATGATCCGGCCCACCCTGACCTAAATTATTTCTTTCTTTTCCTTTTCGCGTTGTTCCCCTTAAACCCCTCAGGGTCTGGTCCCTTCTCTCGTCTGCTCACATGATTGTGACCTATAAAGGAGACGACTTACTAACTCTGGAGGGAAGGCCTCCTATATTGCAGGTGATCATGCATTTATTGATTGCAATAGATATTTATAGTGCCTCCTATACGGAATGGATGAACTTTAAAACATAAAAAACTTGCATACCGTAATGCTCAAGGGATATCTAGCGCCGCACCCCCTGAAGCCGTTCGGTAAACTGTCAAGAGCATGTGGCGTTAACCATGGGAAGAACTGATGTAGTCCCGTACGGCTGGTATCTTGATCAACCAAGGTATTGAAATCGAGGAGCCGAAACTGTAATTCGTGCTGGGTGTAATCAGGTTTCGCATTCGTTAATATCTTCCAAGGTTCATCGCAGACCGTGCCGCGTAGTACCAGGATATAGGTGTCTATCAGGACCTACCAGCTTCGGTATGATGTTCATATTCACTGACTCTGAATAATTGGAAGGAGGGGAACGGGTAAAGTTCAAGGTTCGGCCGACTGGGTTCACCAAACTCCACTGTAGTCTGAGTGGTCGGCTCGAAGACGCTACGTCCACTTGGCCTCGGTTGTTGGGGGGAACCTCTGGCAATAATAACAATCCGATCCGCTCACTCAATCTACGTCGGACAGGATACAGATTAATCCTGATGGATTCCTTAGGCGAGACGGCCAATCCGAGTATTTATATCATCAGGTGCTGATCCGACTAGTAATTTTGATTTTTCACCAATTGTTTGATACAGGCATACCTAGGGTATCGAACCATGTACAAACGAGTAATTTGAAAAACCACAAATGCAAGACAAGTGTGGCCCACCGAGTAACCTACCCAAGCAAGCATCTGATGGTAACAGATCCATTCAATCAATACCACACTTACCCAGTTAAAGTAACTGCCACTAGTGTGGACTTTCGTAGTTTTGGTTCACTCTGTCTTTTCCCCAGAAGCTGTTCATATCGTTTGTTTCTTTTCTCCCGAAAAGCTCACCTCTATTGAATTGCTCAGGTTCTGTTTTGCGTTTGTTGTAATTCTTGCATCTTCCATTTTTCCCTTTTCCCTTCCTCTGTTTCGCTTGAGCCTTTCTTTTCCTGACTGGATTCGAATATCCTCCCAGAGTAATAATCATAATCACAGCGGTTTCAACCATCGTTCCATCCATCTGCAAGTCATTCTCCAGATACTATCGCTACAATTCTCTTCCACGCCACTCTCGCTTCGAAATTCGCCAGCTGTTCATCTCGCATTCACTGCACCAAATTTCCGCAGAAAATCAACGAGCCGCGTGCTGTTTGGAGGACCCGTTTGCCATCTAAGCAATGTGCCTATCTTTTCTCTATTGATAAGACATATTCTCCATTCCAGGGCGTTCCCACATTCCAAGCCATCCAGCACCTCATCTAAATCAGCATAACTGAACGGCCTTATCCAGTTCGAGAATACGCCAGGCAAGATCGCTTTCTGGACTTTTTCCCTCCGTGTATCCTTCACCGGCATCTTTACCGATCTTCCGTAAGACGCCCATACCGATCGTAACTATTGTGACCGGTGCTTAAGAAACCCCAGCGTCGAGGTTTCGAGCCATTGATAATATGGTTGGGCCTTCGCCAGCTGGGACAGTTCCGTCCCATGCGCAGTCGTCGCTACCCTCGTTACCAGCCCATCTGCAATCAGACACGCATTTGACTGCCCATTTAGCCAGCCGGTATGATTCTGCGATCTACTGTATCTCCATTTATAACTGACGTCGTCGGTGTTCTTCTAGATTCCATGTCGGCTTACCTACAGCTCGCCTGTCTTCTCAGGCTCTGATCAGTCTCAACACATACACTTCATCTTCAAAGGGCCCTGATGGCGGCAAGGAGGGCAGTGCTATGGGCGAGGCGGAAGACCTCGCCCGTCGTGCCTTCACTCGCCTAGGTGCCCGTGGAGAGAATCAGGCTATTGTCTTTCTGTAAGCGCAATTTGGATATATACACACCTCCATGCTCTAGATTCTAATTGATGATTTGCAGCGGGGAGAGCGGAGCTGGCAAAACTACCCTTCGAGCGCATGTGTTGTCGTCCTTTCTCTCGTTCTCGTCGACGCCATTGTCATCCAAATTGTCGTACGCCTCCTTTATTTTTGACACATTGACAACGACCAAGTCTTTGACCACACCCACGGCATCGAAGGCGGGGCTCTTCTTGGAACTACAGTATGACGGTTCGTCATCGGTCAACCCAACGCTGATCGGTGGTAAAATTATCGACCACAGACTCGAACGCAGTCGTATTGCGTCAGTCCCCACAGGTGAAAGAAGCTTCCATGTCCTTTATTACCTCTTAGCTGGGACAAGTGCGGCGGAAAAGAGCCACTTGGGCTTCGATAACTCTATCCATGTCTCGACGAATGCCGGCAAGCTTTCGTCCGCATCAATAGGTCACAAGAGGTGGAGATATCTGGGCCATCCAACTCAGCTAAAGGTGGGTATCAATGATGCGGAGGGGTTTCAGCATTTCAAGACAGCGCTCAGGAAACTCGAGTTTCCACGCAGTGAGATAGCCGAGATTTGCCAGATTCTCGCTGTGATACTTCATATCGGCCAACTAGACTTTGCCAGCGGACAAGCTACTTTGACATCAGCGGAGGAGTCTGGCGGCTATTCCCACGAGGGTGGGGAGACTGTCACGGTAGTGAAGAATAAGGATGTCCTGTCAAGCGTTGCCGCATTCTTGGGTCTTGGAGTTGATGAACTTGAGAATAGTTTTAGCTACAGGACCAAGACCATCCGCCGGGAGCGCGTCACGGTGATGCTGGACCCAAAAGGTGCCCGGCAAAATGCTGATGAACTTGCGCGCACCATTTACTCCCTACTAGTGGCTTATATTCTCGAGACTGTCAATCAGAGAATATGCGCGGCGGAGGATAGCGTTGCCAACACCGTTTCTATTGTTGATTTCCCTGGTTTCTCCCAAGCATGCTCAACCGGATCCACACTGGATCAACTTCTTAGCAATGCAGCCACCGAATCGTTGTACAATTTCTGCCTGCAGTCCTTCTTCGACCGCAAGGCTGATATGTTAGAGCGCGAGGAGGTTATGGTCCCTGCAACGAGCTACTTTGACAACACTGATGCTGTCCGTGGGCTGTTGAAGCATGGCAATGGGCTTCTCAGCATCCTCGATGATCAAACCAGGCGCGGTAGAACGGAAGCTCAATTTGCCGAGTCGTTGAAGAAACGGTTCGAAAACAAAAACCCAGCTATTGTTGTCGGAAGCTCAGGATCTTCTCACGGAACTGGATATGTCTCGCAGCAAGCCCGCTCGGCATTTACTGTGAAACATTTCGCTGGTGAAGTTGATTATTCCATCTCCGGTCTACTGGAGGAAAATGGAGAAGTTATCTCCGGTGACCTGATGAACTTGATGAAGTCCACCAGGAGCGACTTCGTGAGAGAGCTCTTCGGCCAAGAAGCACTACAGACAGTGACCCACCCAAAGGAGAAGACCGCCATTATGCAAGCTCAGGTAAGCTCAAAGCCCTTGAGAATGCCTAGCATGGCAAGGCGAAAAGCCAGCCCAGCATCTCGTCTTACTTTCGATGCACCTACGGCGGAAGAACCCGAAGACAATGAGAGCTATGGGGGTAGTACAGCCAAGAGCTCCGGAAGGCGGAAGAGCGCGATATCCATGACCGGCATGCAGGGTGCTGCCGGACAATTCCTGTCCTCGCTTGAGATCGTCAATAAGTGTCTCAGCTCCCCTAGTTTGAATCCATATTTCATCTTTTGTTTGAAGCCAAACGACCGGCGAATCGCGAATCAATTTGACAGCAAGTGTGTGCGAGCCCAGGTGCAAACATTTGGTATCGCTGAGATCAGCCAACGTCTGAGGAATGCGGATTTCAGCGTTTTCCTCCCCTTTGAGGAATTCCTTGGTTTGGCCGAAATAGGCAACGTCGTGGTGGGAAGTGATAAAGAAAAGTCAGAGGTTGTGCTAGATGAGAAGCGGTGGCCGGGTAATGAAGCTCGTGTTGGCAGCACGGGTGTTTTCCTGAGCGAACGCTGCTGGGCAGACCTCGCAAAGGTGGGTGAACGTGTTGTTCCTGTCTACCACGCCGACGGATCGGACGAAGGTGGTGATGGTCTCCTTCATCCACGTACTGCTGGGTATGGGGATTCCAAGGTTCGTCTTCTCAACCCGGCGGACCAGTCTCCGGGCAACTTTATATACGGCGATGAAAGCAAGCAAGGATATTTCGGAAGTCGCGATCTTGATGGGCGATCTGACACTGGTGGCTCTGGCCTGAACTCGGGTGATATGTTCCACAATCTAGAGACAAGAGAGCAGATGTTGGAAAAAGGGAACGAGAAGAAGATGGAAGAGGTGGACGAAGTACCTGTTTCTGGCAGTCGCAAACGCTGGATGGCAATCGTCTGGTTGCTCACATTCTACATTCCGGACTTTGCCATCAGGCTCTTCGGTCGGATGAAACGCAAGGACGTACGAACTGCTTGGCGTGAGAAATTTGCGATCAATTTGATTATTTGGTTCAGTTGTGCCGTCGCCATTTTCTTTATCGTCGCTTTCCCTGGTTTGGTATGTCCGACACAGCATGTGTATTCAGCCGCGGAATTGGAATCTCATAACGGCAAACAAGGCCATGATTCTTATATTGCTATTCGCGGCGTGGTTTTTGACCTTGATAAATTCATGCCCCGACACTATCCCGACATTGTGCCGCAATCTTCTTTGAAGAAATATGCCGGCATGGATGCTACCGGTCTCTTTCCTGTGCAAGTGTCAGCGTTATGCCAAGGTAAGGATGGGTCGATCGATCCCACTGTTCTTCTGGATTACACCCCTACGAACATCTCCGGATCGGCGACAACCATCAGCTCGGGAGATCTCAACGCAAAATACCATGATTTCCGTTACTACACCAACGACTCCCGTCCAGACTGGTTCGCAGAGCAGATGAAAGAACTGAGGGCGACTTATCTGAAAGGATACATTGGTTATACGCCACAATACATCTCCACGTTGGCCAAAAAGTCCCAGAACATTGGAAGCATAGACGGAAAAGTCTACGATTTGACAACTTATATTAGTGGAGGTCGACGGGTCGCAGCTCCTACCGGAAAAGAGGTCCCGGCTAATGTCGACCGGGAGTTCATGGATCCTTTGGTTGTGTCGCTCTTCCAAGATCTTCCCGGACAGGATTTGAGTAAACATTGGGAACAGCTGCAGATAGATGCAGGCATGCGTGATCGGATGCAGATGTGTCTGGATAACCTTTTCTTCGTCGGCAAGGTTGATACGCGTAATTCAGCTCAATGTCAGTTCGCGCGTTACTTCATCCTTGCAATCTCAATCTTGATTTGCGCAGTTGTTATCTTCAAATTTGCTGCCGCTTTACAATTTGGCAAGAAAAATGTCCCGGAAAATCTTGATAAATTCATCATTTGTCAGGTGCCGGCATACACTGAAGACGAGGAGTCCCTTCGTCGTGCAATGGATTCTATGGCCCGCATGCAGTATGACGACAAGCGTAAACTCCTTGTTGTCATCTGTGATGGTATGATTATTGGACAAGGAAACGATCGACCTACTCCACGGATTGTATTGGATATTCTGGGCGTCCCAGAATCAGTGGATCCCGAGCCCCTCAGCTTTGAGAGTTTGGGCGAAGGCATGAAGCAGCACAACATGGGTAAAATTTATTCTGGTCTCTATGAGGTACAGGGACATATCGTTCCTTTCCTTGTTGTCGTTAAAGTCGGAAAGCCTTCTGAAGTCTCCCGACCTGGTAACCGTGGAAAACGTGACTCCCAGATGGTACTCATGCGCTTTTTGAACCGCGTGCATTACAACCTTCCCATGAGTCCCATGGAACTGGAAATGTACCACCAAATTCGTAACATCATTGGCGTCAATCCCACGTTCTACGAGTTCATTCTGCAAGTCGACGCTGATACGGTGGTTGCGCCCGATTCAGGAACTCGATTCGTCGCTTCTTGCCTTGCCGACACACGCATTATAGGTATCTGTGGCGAAACAGGCTTGACAAATGCTAAGCATTCAGCGGTGACCATGATCCAGGTTTACGAGTACTTCATATCCCACAATCTGATCAAGGCTTTCGAAAGTCTTTTCGGGTCAGTCACCTGTTTGCCGGGCTGCTTCACCATGTACCGTATTCGCTCTGCAGAAACCGCAAAACCGCTTTTCGTCAGCAAGGAGGTTGTGGAAGCCTACTCGGAAATTCGCGTCGACACACTCCATATGAAGAACCTGCTACATCTGGGTGAGGATCGGTACTTGACAACCCTTCTCTTGAAGCATCATCCTAGTTTCAAGACGAAGTTCCTTTTTGCAGCTAAGGCCTGGACGATCGCACCTGAAAGCTTCTCGGTCTTCTTATCGCAACGTCGTAGATGGATCAACTCAACTGTCCACAATCTGATTGAACTGATCCCTCTTCAGCAACTCTGTGGTTTCTGTTGCTTTAGTATGAGATTCATCGTGTTCGTTGACCTTCTCAGTACCTGCATCCAACCTGTCTCGCTCGCCTATATCATCTACTTGATTGTCTGGCTTGCCAGAGATTCGTCCACCATCCCATGGACGTCTTTTGTTCTCATCGCAGCGATCTATGGTCTTCAGGCCCTCATCTTCATCTTCCGCCGCAAGTGGGAAATGATTGGCTGGATGATTGTGTATCTCCTGGCCATGCCTATATTCTCCGTGGCCTTGCCCTTCTACTCGTTCTGGCACATGGATGACTTCTCTTGGGGAAACACTCGCGTCATCACTGGAGAACAGGGCCGCAAAGTCGTCATTTCAGATGAAGGAAAGTTTGACCCCGCCTCTATCCCGAAAAAGAGATGGGAGGAGTATCAAGCGGAGCTCTGGGAGGCCCAGACGTCACGAGACGACCGCTCAGAAGTTTCAGGCTTCTCCTATGGTACCAAGTCGTATCACCCTGCGCAGTCCGAATACGGGTTCCCTGGAGCTAGACCAATGTCGCAGCTCGATCTTCCTCGCTATGGGTCCAGGATGTCTCTAGCTCCTTCCGAGATGATGAGCCGTCATATGGACATGGAAATGGAGGATCTCTCACATCTGCCTAGCGACGATGCCCTTCTCGCGGAAATCCGTGAGATCCTGCGGACAGCCGACCTGATGACCGTAACGAAGAAGAGTATCAAACAAGAGCTAGAGAGACGTTTTGGTGTGAATCTTGATGCTAAGCGTCCATATATCAACTCAGGTAAGAGATGTTCCCCGTTAAGATATTACAACAGAGTCTTACTAACTGTTGTGACCCTTATAGCCACCGAAGCTGTTCTATCGGGCGCGCTCTAATCTGAGGGTCAAGCTCGATGTGTATCGCATGGAAGACCGTTACCTTTTCCGCGGTGTATAAAAATTTCTTACCTGATTTAATATTCGCATATCCAATGTCGCAACTTATAAACTCGCAGCTGCGATTGTTTGTCTACAGCTTCGTATTTTTGGCCTTCTCGACAGCGATCTATGATGTCTATGACTATCGCAACACTACTGCACCAGCTTTTGTTTGATGTCTTTCTTTCATGACAATCACTCGACGTCTTTCGGGATGCATTGCCAGCGCTTTGGTTTAGACTTGACGGAATCAATCTGGAGTTGTACAGTACTTGCTTTGTTTCTAGTTTTATTCTGCGGTATTTGTTGATTGATTGAAATGTATCGTTGAGCGTTGAGACTGCACATCTTGAATGTCATTTACAATAGATAATTATTTACAGCGAGTCACATAGACACAAAGGAAAATCAATGTATAATGCAATTAATATATGAAACAAATGGGTATAGTATTCTGATTGCCATCCCACGTACTGTCTAGAACGAAGGCGTTATGGAAGGTTCTACCGGTCTATCGGCCAGTTTGCGATGATCTTGCTGCATGCCCAGGATCTCCCAAGCGCGGCCCATCATTCCATGTCCTAGCCCCTGCGGAAAGCCACCGAATACCGAGTTCTTGGGTGCGTGTCTCCGAGCGCGATCACGAGCAAGGCGCTCTTTCTTCGTATTAACCAGTCTGTCCTGCTCTCTTTCCTGGTTGACGATATCATCGCGCCATTCAGTCCAATGCTCGAAGTTCTCCCGCTGTTGGAGAACCTGGTAGCGCAGTTTAGTCTTGGAAGGGCGCCAACTGGCACGATTACCGTTCTCTTGGGACATGGTGGACTTCAGATCGCAGATATTCGACTCCTTGGTTAGCTTGAGAAGATGAGAAAAGACATCCCTGCTCTCCGAGGCGGTCTGTTGAATCTTATCACGCTGAGCATTACCGCTGGCTTGTGTAAGGGGCACGTCAAGCCAAGAGTACATCTCCGCTGAGCGCTGCACAGAGTACGGATCGAGCATGTTGCCCCGGCGGTTCTCTTCGCGCAGGAAGCGGACGGCCGCTTGCAGACTTTCCACCTCGGCGCGGAGAGCCTCGTTCTCGCGCATCGTAGCAAGGGACAGGGCGTTGTCGACCACAACGCCCTCAGTCGTGGTGATTCCGGTTGTGCCGGACGCGCGTTTGACCCTGTCCAGTCGGGCTTTGATCTCCTCGCGCTCTGTCTCCAGCGCTTGGAGGTCTTTGCGTTGTTTTTCGACCACGCCCTCCAGTTCTGTTTCTTTTGTTCGCATGGTTTCGATCTTGGTCTCGAGCTCCTTGACCATGGAGGCCTTTTTGCTGGCTTCTTGCATTCTGGACTCGACGAGTTCGACCTTCAGCGCTTGCTCTTCGATTGTCTTGTCCTTGACGCCTAGGGCTGTTGAGGCTTCGTGGATTTCGTTCTTGAGACGTCGGATTTCTTCGTCCGCGTCTGGGGACACTGCTTTGTTGGATTTTAGTTCTGAGGCTCGTGCGATCCACGGGGACGGGAGTCTTTCAAATTCTGATGTGATTGACAAGTCGGTCGAGATTGAGTCAAGTTCCTCGATGTTTCCGCCTAGGCTGCGTAGTCGGTTCGCGATGAAGGACATTGTGTCGCTACATTCGCTTCCTGATTCCGATGGCTGCGCGTAGAGGGTCGAGACCTGGGACATGCTCTTCGTTGCCTCTTCCAGCGTCAGTGGCTCCGTTCGGCTTTCGTCGCTTACGATAAGCGCGATGTTCTCTCCTAGGTGCCGGGCCAACTCGGAAAGATTTTTGGCGGCTTCCTCTGTTTTCTTGAAGGGGCCTGCTACGTCTTGGGACAGGGCAAGGGACCTTGATCGGAGATCTTCAAGGGCTTTGTATATCTTGCCCATGGCTACTTTTAGCCCCCGGGCTTGGGTTACTAGGGTTTCCATTTTGCTGAAGAGGAAATTGGGCTCTTCTTCTTCGCCTTCTGGGACTGTGATCTTGGAGTGTAACAAAGTTCTGAGGCGTGATATTAAGGATGCTGCGTGGTCGATGTATGACTGAGTTAAGGATGAGCGCATGCAGAGCTCGTCAGCGAATGTCTCTAATGAAATTGGTAGGTGGACTTCCGCCAGATGGGACAGTAGTGCAATGGACCTTTGCAGCTCAATGCCACATTTCTTCATGTTCAGCTCGTTCTTCCTTACGGATTCTATCCAGAAGTTCACGGTGCGCTCGACCGGCTCCATTTCGAACAATGTCGCCTTGATCCTGTCGAAGCTTTCTGCGGAGCAGTTGGTAATGTAGTTGATGAATCGGTCGCAGATGGCGCCGATCCACATGAGTTTCTCGAGAACATCATGCGCCGTGAAGCCATCTTCCACTGCAGCCGGATCGGATGTCTGCTCGGGGAATCTCTCTCGGACGGTGCTGATCATCAAAGACGATTTAAAACTAACACGCTTGAAACGTAGAAGTGCAAGGATGCCGTTCTTCTCTCCCTCGAAGTACTCGGGAAGGTATAGTTTCAAGATGGATAGGTGTTGCGCAGCTTCTTGAGCGTCCAGGCGTTCGAGTTCAATGTCGATGGTCTTCGTCTGTGCTTTGGAAACCGATGCCTGCAGCTTCAAGTTCAGGTCCATCATGGCACGAGAACGTGTTGTTAGATCCGTAGCTTCGGCTTCTGTGATCTGCTGAGAGGCTCGCATATCCTCCAAGTCCCCTTGGAGAGTAGAGACTAGCTCCCTGAATCGCGCCAAAGTGTACTCCAAGTCCTCAATGACTTCGTCTTGCTGGGCAACCTTACGGCATTGCTCATTGAATAGGGAGTCCTTATAGTCGATTTCTTCTTGCATTTGCTTTTCTGTTTCGATGTGGTTGTACTCGAGCTCATCGTTGATTTCCTTCAACGCTTCGAGATCCTCGATGGCAGCATTGAGTTCGTTGATCTCCTCTTGGTAGTGCATATTCTTATCTGCGAGCTCCTCGATCATCTCCTCCGCACCGAGAGCAGTCTCCAGCTGCTGCTTGAGATCTTCAACATTGTTCTCCGCTACAAGCAGCTTCTCCTTGGTGGATTCATACTGGGACTTGATGCTTTCGTACTCCTCCAAATCTTGTTGTAGTTCCTTGATTTGGTCCTTTAACTCAGATTCCTGCTGCTGCGTCATATCGCGAAGCCGTATGAGGGCCTCGCGGAGACGCTCATTTGTTCTCTCCATTTGCAGCCATCCATGACTGGACTTCTCCTCGGGACTCATGGTCTGACCGAGCTCCTCATTCTCCTCGCGCAGGACCTCCGCCTCCAACTGAAGCTCCTCCACCCTCAACTTTAATGTTTCAACCTCGTGCCTAAAAGCATCGGCCGTCTCTTCCGCCATCTCGCGGTCGAGGGTTGCCATTTCCAGAATCGAGTCATGCTCCGCTTGGATGCGCTCGATCTCTTCGAGTTGAGCCTCTGATTCTCTCAACTTCTTCCGCAAGTCGCTAATCTCAAGTTGCTGAGGCTGATATTTAGCTTGCAGTTTCTGGATAATACTTTCGAATTTATCCCGCTCCTGCTGAAGTGTCTCCAAGGCCTTGAGCTTCTCTCGATCTTCAGTCCGCTTTTTCTCCATCACCCTAAGCTTTGTTTTCAATTCTTCCAGCTCCCTTGACAGCGCGGTACTCTGAGCCTGTCGCGGCGACGAGGTCTGGGAGAACCCCGGGCGAGCAGCACCTGCCCGTGATGAACCAGAAGCCAGTCTAGACGGCTTAGCAGTTGGCTCCTCGCTTTCCATCTCATCACCCTCGGCATAATTATCGACAGTATCGATATCCTCTGATTGTGGACTCCCTCTCTCTTGTTCCTCCGAGGGCTTGGAAGCGGTTGGCCGCAAAGCAGAGCGCTTGGCTACCCCAGCGGGCGCCGTCGTAGTTCCTTGTAGACCTGGTCTAACAGTTCTGTTCGAAGCTCCAGATATCGATGGCCGGGAGGGCCGCGACGCAGATGGGGGAGGCGGGGGCCCATAGATGTCGACTTAGCCCCAATAGACGGCCGACCCTTGGATGTCGCAGACGGCCGCGAGGGCCCGCTAATGGAGGAGCGTGGCGTAGATGCACCCGATAGCTGCTTCGTCGGCGATTGCGATTTTGTAGGCGACTGCGGTTGCTAGGTAAATGAGCAAGCAGTCCCATCAGCTCCGTAGTTCGCGATGTACATACCTTCAAGCCCAACCGCTGGGACGCAGTCTTCGCCGCAGGACTCGGACTGGCCGAGCTACCACTGTGTCTTTTCGTATTCGCGGCTTGCATAGCGCTCGGTTTCTTGATCCCCAGTCCACTTCCAGTTTGGGCCCGCCCTCTGGTCTGCGGAGCATTCGTTGTCCCCTTAGCAGCCGGTTTGGTTTCTTTTGCGGGCGGGCCAATAATGGCCGCAATGGCAGTTGGTCGGACGAACATGCCATATCCGAATTCGCAGTCGAAGTAGCGTTCTCCTTGGACGGCTCCGTCATTCTTTCCTGTAGGTTCGTCTAATTCAATGCCGACCCAGTCCCCGGCAGCGAAGTGAGTGGTTCCAGCAAACCGTACGGTGGCCTGCCGACCGTCGGTTAATGTGACCACATGGCCGGGAGTTAAATCAGCCATGATCAAGCATTCAGAGATAAAGCCCCTGCGCGAACAATGGCCTTGGATATCGAGTATGGCGGTCAGATAGGGGCCGTTGTTGATGTGTTTGTTACTAGTCGGGGGACCTCCGTTCGGAGCCTCAGGACGCGATCCGCGCGGACGGATTCTTGGTAGCCTGAGGCATCAGATAATCTTATCAGCATATCTTAGCGCTTTTGGGCCTGGCCTTTGATTCTTAATTTGGATCTGTTGGCAATAATAATAGACTGTTTATGATTATATTCGTACCAACACATATATACTTCTAAATCTATGTATAAAGGAATCAGTCCTATGTATAGCCGTCGCTCGTACTCTTCATGACATGCGTAACACAATACATTGTACAAAAAACTCTATGCAAACATCTATTCACACTCGATTCAGTTCGAAGTCTTGAATAAGTGTGGGAAGCAGGTCCTCAGTTCTTCCAGGCTCCGGATCATATATTGCGACACCGGGGCATCAGGCAAAGGAAGCCCTGGCTCAACGAGGTGGGCCGTCTGCCAGCCGCGAGCCGCGGCGTGCTTGCAGTTCAAACCGGAGTCATCTACAAGAGCGAGTTAGTGCTGTGTACAAACCTTACTCCTAGACCATGGAATACATACCGACAAAATAGCGTTCTGCCGTACTCGGGACATTTGCCTCCCTCTCCGCCTTAGCATACATCTCCTGTGTTGGCTTACAGACCAGAGGGAGCTGCCCGTAGTCGCAGAAGGTGATGCCCTCGAACTGGTCATCCACTCCCAGCAATTTCACGACCCGTTTTCCATGAGTAACGTATGCGTTGGTCAGAAGCCACAACCTCACTTTACTCCTATCGATATCTTCGAGCAGCTTGCGCAGCTGCGGATCCGGTTTCAGGATCCTATCCAACGGCAGCGCATCGTCGACTTCGCTGTTGAATTGAAGCGGATCGATTTTGTGGTGGCGAGTGAGACCTTCAATTGCGAGCCCGTACTCTGTGTAGTATTTCTTGTGCAGCATATGAGCGTCTTCGCCATTGAGGGAGAGGTGTTTCACGAAAAATTGATCTGTAATAGAAAGGTATTTGGTTAGCCCCGTCTCCATATGTGTGAATTGCAATTACCACTCACGAATCAGCTTCTGCATTTCATCGTGAATGTTACATTCTATATGCGATCGTCAGCATTCAGTATCACCTTCCCCACCAATAGGGGGCCTTCCGTACTTCTGGAGTAAAGCTGTACACATCGCACGTTAGTTTAGAAGGTAGGAAAGTTGAAGAATTGTATGACCACATACACAGTTATCTATGTCAAAGAAGAACACAGGTCTAGGATCCGAGCCCGCGCTGGTCGCATCGTTTGATGGAGACATGGCTTTTCTGAATTGATGTATACTAGTATTGGAAAAGGAGGTGGTTCCGATGCGAGTAAGAAGGGACGACGACAGGTTCTGAGGTCTAGGTGACAAGTAGCATGTACGAGAAGATCTTGACAGCAATGACCGGGAGAAGAAATGACTCATAGCGCAAGATGAGCAGGAGACAAACCAGTACAAGACATTGATTCTTATATCAGGGGGGTGGATCGATAGCCAATAACCGCGGGATAAAACGCCCACCCGCCGTCGCTGTCCGGAGGGAGTTTAGCGTCTCACGAGAGCTGGCGGTCGGCGACCCGTTCGGACTTTGTACTACTGCTTTTCCTTCGACACGACGTCCCCGTTCCTTCCCCAACTTAATCCGACTTTGATCACGCCCAGGCCGTCTGACTTGTCAGACGCTGATTCGAGACTGGGGACTTTACAGCCTGGAAAGGTGTGAAGAGCCATTATTATTAGAAGTGTCACGAGTTTAAGAAAGACCTTCAGTTAGCAAGGATAATTTCTCGTGAAAGCTCTCAAAATCATGACAGCAGCTCAACTTCCCACGGGTAGTATACCTACGGGGCTACCAACAAATGAGGAAGTCCAGGAATATGAGAAGATTCTGAAAATAAGTGACGATATATTTACTGGAACTCACCCTAGATTGAAAGTTCCCCAGCAGTTTGTGCGCAAACCCGCGTCGCGCAATCCCCCTACCTCCACTCAAGCCCAGGTAAAAACGAGTGAACGGCCTGGGTCTTCCACATGGAATGCACCTCAGCCCGTTCCAACGCCTTCAAAACCTGCAAGCGCATTGAGTACAAATACCGGTGACGGTTTGTCTGGCACGACCGCTCCCTCGCGTATTGTACCAAAACATACTTCTGAAATTGATCCTATCTTCCTGACCAAGTCGGATGATCTAGTCAGAGCAGAACTACAGTTACAGCGTCAAAGGGTGGAAAGGACGTTGCGGGAACAACTCGAGCAGAAGAGACAAGAGTCAAGGCAAAAAGCCTCTATACAAGACGCGAAGCCTGACTTCGATGTTTCTGATGTCTTAAATAAGGCCTTCGAGATAGTCAAGCCGTCCCCCTCGGTTGATGGCCGTGGTGCTGGCGAGCCCAGTGACTCCGAGAATTCGTTCTACTCTAGTAGAGCCCCTGACTCTCCGCAGCAGGGCGATCAACAGAAACCGTCACCTGCACCTCCCTCTAATTCCGATGAGCCTGTTACTGAGGCTCCAGCAGAGAATTATTCAGATGAGTTGCAACGGCTTGAAGCCCTCAACCGCACTGAATCGGATCAGGATATGCAAGATACTTACCCGGTTGCAGACCACGGAATACCCTACCAGAGACAGCCGCGTCCTGCTGCGGCAGGCTCCGTCGCTCAAAAGCACCAAGAAGCTCAGCCAACAGACGCGTTCGAAGAGCCGGAGTATTCGCCTCCAGCCCCGGGTGTGCCCCCGATGGAGAGAGGGGAGAATTATGATCCTCAGCGAGGTTACCCCAGCGGACCAAGGAGGCGCGGTCCAGACGCTCGTCAGCCCGACCGCCCCCGTTATGCCCCTGGATCGAACTCACCTAGAGACGACGTAAGGGTTGTGCGTAACCATATAACGTCCCCGGCAGCACCACGGCCTTCCAGGGTTTCTCCTTTGGCCAATGCCAAAGTTCCCTCCGTTTATCAGCACAAAGAGCCACGTCCAGTTTACGGTACGGAACATCAGGCAAGTCCCGATGCTCCACCCCAGCAGTTGATGCCTAGAAAGCGCAGGAGGTTGCATGAGGAAAGAGACCGGTCTCGCGCGGTCGCATATAGAATGCAAACTGGAACCCCTGGTGGCACTTACATCAAGGAGGAGCCAGTTTCGCCGCCGCCGTTCACAGACACTTCCCCAGCATACCGTAGTCGTCCGGCTCAAGAGAGACCAATCTATATTGATATCGCATCTCCTCGCTACACACCGGTAATTGAAAGGAGAGAGCCCCCAATGAGAGACCCTGCATATGATGTAGATGCTTATGATATCCGTGGCGATTCCGGGATGCCGCGTACCGTTTCGCGGCTGAGTACCAGACGGCCAATTCGTGATGATCAAGATTTGCGGAGAGTTGCGAGTCTCCATCAAGCTCGGCAACCTGAATATCCTCGTGAATATGTTGACCAAGCTAGTCCCCATGCTATGCGAGCTTCGTCCTACGCTGTTGTTGAGCGGCCCCCACCCAGGTACTATGACGAAATCGCAACCCCTCCGACGCGACGCTATATTGCTGTGGGAGATTCTCCGACCTCGCCACGGTATCAGGAGACATATTATGATGAGGAACCTCCAAGCCGTATGATGGCGCCTCCAACACGGAGAATCGTTGTTGACGAGCAGGGCAATCAGTACTATGAAACTGTGCCTGCGCCGAGGATGCAAGCAATGCCTCCCCCAACCAGTCGAATGCCGGTACCAAGAAGTGAGGTCTACGACGACCATCCTCCAGTACGCTATACAAGTGTTCGGGCTCCATCTGTCGTCGAAGATCCGTACGGTGGCCGGAGGTACGTGCAGGATATGCCACCTCCGCAAAATACTTATCGGCGGGTCACCGACTACGCTCGCCCGGCCCCGAGTGAGCATCGGCCTTATGTAGCACCCTTCGATGAGCGAGAACCACTGCCACGCAGCGCCAGTGTTCAGGTGACCGACTATTCT
Organism: Aspergillus sojae; assembly: GCA_008274985.1. Taxonomy (NCBI): domain Eukaryota; kingdom Fungi; phylum Ascomycota; class Eurotiomycetes; order Eurotiales; family Aspergillaceae; genus Aspergillus; species Aspergillus sojae. The sequence goes on along the minus strand of CP035528.1, from coordinate 4,458,934 downwards.
ATGCGACGCCCGCATTATATTGAAGAGGCCGAGGTTCCACGTGAGAGGATTGTTCGAGTGCCAAGCGTACGGCCACCAACCGCTCGGTACGAGGAACCGCGGGAGATCATCCAGCGAGTAGAGAGTGTCCGACCAGCTGGCAGGGATGTGAGCATATATATGGATGATGACCCCCGACGGCCCAGAGAATACATTGAGCGGCCCGTCTATCTTTCTACACGACCAGTGGCTAGAGAAGAACATTACTACGACAACGGCGAACCCGAAAGGGTTGTGCTTGATGGCGGAGTCCATCGAGTTCCTCAGCGCTACTAAAGGTGAAGCCTTCTCCATAATAAACGCACGATCATTTAAAAGCTTTTATTTTCGCGACATCTGTTTGCAGTAATTGTCCATGTACAGAGTATGATCTCTTTAATATTCAAGCGGAGCATTGACGCTTCTTTCCTTGTACATTCAAGTCGTCTTGGAGGGACAGGGACGACAACCTGGACTCCCATTGAAAATACCACTACATAGAGAACAGCTTAATGACACAAAGCATTCCAGACGTGGATATTCATCTTTCGCAAAAAATCGATAGTTTAATATCTAGAATTACCTGCCTAGGAGCTGTGTAACAATGGAAGTATATACTACTACATAATAGTTATATTGCCGCTCGTCCATAACCATATCCAACCAACGAATCACTTGGAAACTCAATAATAGTCACAAATAGCACACAGTCAGTCCATGTCTACGATAGAATGAAAAGGAAGACCATATCTCCAACTATGGAGTAGTAATAAGCACGCATAAAAGCGGTGGGGACGGCGGTCAACAGCACAAATACAGCAACGAGGGGAGAGTACTACGTACTGATCAAACAGTTCCTCACCTTAACGTTGGTGGAGAATCAAAGTTAAGCTCTTCGGACGGTGCATGTATGTAAACCATTCCTAACTTTCCCCATGACATGCGCCGACCAGAAGCTTTGATATATAACTGACACCTAACTAATCATGTATCTTTACATGTGACAAAAACATCCCCCAAGCCCCCTCACTGTGCGACACGAAGACAAGGCCTTGTCTACTAGTTCCTACTGCCGCTTAGTACGTATCTCTATTCGCGGATTCAATGAAGATCGGCTGCGTCCGGAAACCGGTTCCAGAGTAGATGTACCTTTGTCTCTTGGATATTGTGGGTGTTGTAACTTGTCGATACACGGCATATGGATCTACTGGTGTGTACTACCATAGTGTGTACATTTGACAGGACTGTACTGTACCGCATAAGTATGTGCATATGTGGTGTTCAGGCGGGGAGTGTGAGAATAGTATATATAATCAATCCATTCGTTGAGATCGCGCGTGATACGGGGATAAAACGTACTATATCTCCGGTGCTCGGTCAGGGGTTCTTACCTGTTGGTTGGTCTTATCTCTCTAGCTTGTCCGTTGTCCTACCTGAATGGGTAAAGTAAGGTAAGGTGGTCGGTGGTAAATTTACGTACATTGTTTTCTGTGCTACGACGTTTCTCGAGGGGATGAAGTCACTGACCTTTGACCCACTCCGTGACGTCGTTGAGGATCTTGTCTCAGATTTGGTTTTTCTTGGTCTATGTGATTTTCTGCCGAGTATATTATTGTCTTTGTCTTGCGGTAGAGTGATTGAGAGGTCAATTAATGGTATAGTTAGAGAAAGATTCCAAGCTTACTAGGAGTAAGAATCAAATGATTAGAGTTCATTCCTGCCTGAGGCTGAACGGTGAAGGCCCCAGGATTCAGGACGCTAGATCGGGTAATAGGGAAGCAGCTGGAGGTAGTTCCTTTGACCCTATCACGGCCGTTGATCTTTGAGTTTATTACGAGAACTCAATCATCGGATTTCACGGATGCAATTGGCACGCACCCCAGTCTATTATCTCACGGCCGTTGGCGAGGGCACCTCATTCGGTGTAGTGTAGTATGTATTACTTACTAGTGAGGTACATACATACAATCCTTCTTCTTCAGCTGGGGGAGGTCAGGTGGTGTTGGTGTGTGTACTACTCGAGTATCGACGATTACCGACATACATGCATTTGCCACACTTCCGTGCGAAAAGAAAGTGGCCAGGGAACATACCAATCAATAGCCGGTTCCCAGGTAACGGGACGGAAGTACCTCCACAGTGCATTAGTGGCATTTGGGCAACAGCAATGTGATAATGAAGGGCCCCTCCCCTCCCCTTCGTTAGTGTGCGATGTGGTGTGAGGGGGTTGAGAGATACCTAACTAAACTAATAGTGGTAGAGAGTGACAGTCCCTAAGCGGTACTCCACCCATTGAGATCTCCTTCTAGGATTTCAACGGTGGCGTGGCACTGGACTTGACCTTCTGTAGGGTCCCGAAAGTGAACCATGAGCGCAAGCACCAAGCATGGACCTGGTTTCATCGTGGGACATTCCGGCCTTGCGTCACCTGTGTATCATCACTTCTCCGCTTCGGAAGTGTGGGAAAGGGAGACCGACATGGCTATTGTTTACTCTGATTACTATGGAGTGTTGTCCATTGGGTCTCATGCTGATCCACGGTTTTCCTTTTTTGCCCTTGAAGCCTTTCTGGGAGATATGGCGATCCTTTGTTCAGGGATCAGCAGAATTGATGCCAATGCCGGGCGTTAGGCAGGTATATTTACAGAGTTACGGTTGCTCCCCTCCAACGTCCGCAGGGGTGTGTCACCGAACTAGCCGAAAACCGAAAAAAAAAAAAAAAAAAAAAAAAAAAAAAAAAAAAAAAAAAAGAAAAAGAAAAAGAAAAAGAAAAAAGAAAAACACCAACCTATAAATGTCATGTAGAGTTTCGTTGTGCAGAGTAGAAGGCGGTGCCGGGTTCGACCTTAAAAAGAAAGGGAGGATCCAAGCCATTGGGCTGTCCTTGCAAAGGTACGGATCCTGTCAGTGTCAGTGCAGCGATGGGCTTTCAATGGAGACCATAATACCGGGTTCTGGTTTAGGTCAAAGTCGTGACGGAATCGTCCGGTTGTTGATGCTTGACTTTACCGTACGCGCCGGTATTACCACACCACACGTGAGAGAGGATTCTCGCTTGCGGGTCCTAAAAGGGAAAAACACGAGTGGGCCTTGCCCGTGCAGGGACTGTGATGAACGCAGTGGAAATATCGATTCCTGTCTGTTGTGTGTGTGTGTGTGTGTGTGTGTGTGTGTGTGTGTGTGTGTGTGTGTGTGTGTGTGAGTGACACTGGAAGCCATGGGAGCATCCGAAGGTGGAGAGGGAAGGTGGTTTCAAGTGATATTCATTTCTTTCTTTTCGCGTGAAGAAAATCGGGTTTGACCTCGAGCGGGGAGAAGCTTTTGTTCAAGGGAGGGGGAAAGAGCATAATTGAGTCATGCTGGAGCAAGCTCTGTTTTGAAGAATGTTGTCTGACAATAGGACCTTCATTCAAGGTGTTACCGACATACCATGATTCACATTCGAATGTTTTAATTTGAGTCATATTAAGTTCCGTATTAAAGTCGTCTGGAAAATTCATCGCGACGTGCTAATAAGGCCAATTGGTCTTGGATCTTAACTTCGATACGGTTAGTTTAGGTCAGTACTACCAGTTAGTGAGCGTTCTGTCCTATAGTTAGCCTGGTGGAAGGGTGGAAGTCACTAGTCCGCTGCAAACATTGGGGGCCTAGACGCCGACTTTGGGCTGAGGTTGACCCGCACATCCCTCTTGGAAAAGAGAGAGAAGGACGTCGAACTTGTTATCTTGAGAAGAAGAGGAAATGAGGAGACGAAGGGAGAACGAGGAAGAAGAATAAAATGAAAAATGGAGAAGGAACTTCTATAATTAATGAAAAGAAATAGGGGAAAAAGGAATCAATGATAATCAGATTGTTTGTGTTTCTATTCCCTTAGGAGCTGAACGGTCGAATTTCATTGTGCCTGAGGTTGTGATGATCATTTTCTTTCTTCTCTTTCTTTTTTTTTTTTTTTTTTTGTTAACCACACCAAACAAACCTACCTTGAGTCTCCGAACCAACGAAGATACATACATACACACATACATACCTATTCCCCTCCCAGCTCTTCCCCATCCATACGAGACCTTCATTGATCAATACATACTGTACGAAGATACATCCATACAAACCAGACCATACGGGGTGCTGACTCAAACCCCCACTAAACCCTTTCCTGTACCCAAGCCAATGCCAAACCTTTCGTTCATACCCATCGATCAGAGACTAATTTTATTATTATTTTCCATTATATGATTTTGATTTTATTTTTTATTTTCTTATTTTTTAGTACCATTGATTATTCACTGCCCTTCGCTGGAGAGCTCGACATCTGACCATTGGGATCATCCGGTTTTCTTCTTCTCTTCTACTCATACCTACTTACACATTTTCCTTTCTGATTGATCTATCTCATTTTCGATTCCCTTTTTTTCTTCCCCCTTCTCTTCTGGTTCTTGTTCAATTTCCCTTATTTTCTTAGTTTCCTTTTTTTCTTACCATTTTCTTTGGTTTTATTTGTTCCCCCTCCTTCCCCCCCGAACCCTCGATACCCGTTTGGTCGTTGAATTGAATCGAATCATTTTCCCAACCCATTCCGGTACCAAGACAGAAACGCCCTTGTCCGCCCACACCACCTTCGCGCGCTCCTCATTCCTTTGCCCTCTTCTCCCATCCCTGTCGAGAACGGCGATCCACACCCTTGACGCCTCTCTTCCTCTCCTGATTCACTTGCTCTCTCGTGTCCTCTTCCTCTTGCTTTCTCTTTCCTCTCCCACCTATCCGTCCTTCCGCCATTCTTCTCGGACGCTGTTTCTCTCTTTCCCCTCGACTCGTTCAAGGGGTTAGAGATTCGAACCCGCCGCCCTTGCCATGCACAAGATCTCCAACTTTACGGGTCAAGCCCGTCATGGCTGGGAGCGAATGACGCCCACGTTTGGCATGTCCAGGCCTCACACCGATATGGCATCGCACTCACTACGTCGACCTCATGGCGCACCACCCATGACACCGCCAACCGGTATCGATCCGACCGTCAATCTTTCTTTCAACGTGCCGTTTTCTTCGACTTTGGGCGGTCCCGATGTGGATGATGTGCTACATGCGAGCCCCGGTGCTCTGCAGCGCTGGACTTTTCCCGAAGGCACCCTCGAAGGCACGCCGGTCCACAACTTACCCGTTCATACCAGCAATGTCGAGGCTTTGCGGAGATTGTGTCGCCAAATCACCGAGAGTAGTAATGGGAGAATCGAGGCAGTCGTGTTCGGCTCAGAGCCTAAATCCGTTGCGTCCCTACAACGGCGACCTCAAGGCTTGGTGACGAACGTGTGTATCACCGGTGAAGGCGAGACCGTGCGCAAAATGCGGGCCAGGATCCTGAATGAGACACCTATCCTGTTGGTATGTTCGTCCGTAATTTGGTGGCTATCGCCTGGATGCTCGATCCACTTACTAATGAGATCCAATCAATAGCGCTGTGCGACCGTTGATGTAGATATGCATCTCATCATGGATGGGTCGACGAAAGGAATCCGCCCGAGTGTATTAGAGCACCTCGATACCCTGTCCGCATACACCGGAACAGATATCTTCCTGTTGAGCCCCAAACTTCGAGATAACGATAGCGCAGTGGTGTCTTCTTACGGCTATGCCTCTGACAATGGGCTGGACCAACGTTTCCGTGTTTCGATTTACGGTGACATGGAGAGCGCAGAACATGCCAAGACCAGGGTGTTGATCATGATCGATCAAATCGTAAGTTTTCTATTTTTCTTATTCACGTATTCGACAAGGAAAATCTCCGAACATAAAGATTAATACTGGCCCTATAATACCCCTTTCCCTTCACCGGCATCATGCAATGATGACGACTAACCGGTTCCTAGCTTAAACGTCATGTGGACGCTATGAAGCTAGAGTTGACCATGCACACATTAGTCTGTGGTCGCACTCGCAAAAACATCAAGCTCATCGAGGCCGCCACGGGTACTGCCATCTACTTCCCGCCTCCCTTTCCTCGCATCTTCGGATACACGCCCCCAGGCGCTCACCGTCGCAGTGAAGATGAGGTCTATATCACTGGTGATACTCAAGAGCAGATTGCTCGAGCCAAGCAAAAGTTGAGAGAGCTTGTCATGGGCGTCAAGATCTATGTCAAGGATGTCATTGTCAATTCTAATAAGATTGACAACATTTTGCTGGACCGTTTGGACAAAGTTCGAAAGGTGATGGAGATGAATGGTTCTTACGTTCTCTTCCCTCAACTTGGCAGCCAACGGGGTCTTGTCCGTATCCAAGGCACCGAGGTGCTGCATGTAGAGCGCACTGTTCGGGAGATCATGGCATTGGTACGTTCAACAGGATTCATGCTGCAGGCTTTTGGCTAATTTGACTAGGCTGGTCAATTCTATAGTGCCTCGTGGTGGATTATCATGCCGGATCCTTCTCAGGGGACCTTCCGCGCTCCCTCACCCGCCGATGTTCGCACCATGCTGTCCGATATCTGCACCAACTCAGCGGCAGAAGTGAGCTTCGACAACCTGACCTTCACCATCAACGGGTCCGATGACGCCGTGAAGGCCGCTATGATGGTCGTGAACCAGATCCCATTCGTCCAGCGGAGTCAATACCAGATGCGTGTGAAAATCGAACTAGCAAACGAGCACAAAGAGTTTGTCAGCGGCAAAAAGAACGGCAAGATCAACAAGATTATGGGACAGAGTGAGTACTGCATCGGTTCGCGCTTCGTAGTCTTGGTTTCTAACATTGAACAGGTAATGTGCAAATTATCTTCGATGGCTTCAACGAGTACAACTTCTACATCGATGTGTGCGGAAACCAGTATGAGTCTACGAAGAACGGTCTCGATCTCGTCGAGCAGGAAATGCCGGCTTCGATCTCGTTCCATGTTCCCGATCAATACCACAAGCGGATCATTGGCATCGGTGGCCAGCATATTCAGCGCATCATGAAGAAATACTCGGTCTTCGTCAAGTTTTCCAATGCTATGGATCGCGGTGGTATGGGCAAGGAGGATGACGACATCAAGGTTGACAATGTCATCTGCCGCACGCCAGCCCGTAACGCACAGAGCTTGGATCTTGTCAAACAGGAGATCATGGACATGGTCGAGAAGGTCGACGCAGAATATGTGTCTGAGCGCGTTGTGATCAACCGCCTCTACCACCGTGAACTCCTCGCTCGCATGACGGAGATCGATGAGCTCGAAAAGAAATGGAACTGCAAGATCGAGTTCCCCAGCACCGAACTTGCCAGTGATGTGGTGACCATCTCGGGACCTGAATACCAGGTTCCGCAAGCTGTTGATGCTCTGCTTGGAATGGTCCCGGAGAGCCATGAGCTCCTTTTCCAAAGCTCTCACGAACTTCGCGAGTACTTCAAGTCTGTCGAATTCCGCAGCGACGTTTGCGCCAAACTGAAGGAGCAATATGAAGTCGATACTACGGTTGACCTCAGTGCTGACTTTCCCTCCTCCGAAACTAGTTCAACTGGCTCAGTTTCACCGACTTTACCTCCCGAGGACCGTGTTGTGCTTGGATACACTCGGAACAATGCCGGTGGTCTCAAGGATGCGATCGATTTTCTAATCTCGCGCTTAGTGGCACATGGACTTGATGCTAATACCGTCAAAGGAGCTATTCCACGTCCTAAATCTGACTCGTTTGAAGAATCTCTGCCATTCTTCGACTCTAAGCTGTTGCAACATGCACCTGTCCCTCTTGTTACAGACTCTCCCACCAGACCCAACTTTTCCGATGAGACTAGCGAGCGCGGATCGATCTTCGAAAGACTCCGTAAGCCTGGTAGCATCTCGTCGTTCTCGTCTTTCATCGGCCGCAAGAACCACTCCGCCTCTCCCGGATCGTTCTTCAAACACGCCTCCAGCAACGCCTCCAAGGCTTCACTGGTTTCCATGGAATCTCGGGATAGTGGCTACCGCAACCCATGGAACGATTCGGGCGTGAATCTCCCCGAGGATGATCTGCCCGTCCTGGGGAGCTCCCACAGCCACAGCAGCAGCAATGGCTGGCCAGCGCGCTTTGACACAAAATTTCCATTCGGTACCGCGCCGGGGGACATGACCCCCAAGCATGACCCCCGCGCGTCTTTTGATAGTGGTCGTCCTAGTACTTCCAATTCTACTTCTGGATACCCGGCCCCTATTGGGCCACCGCGTTAAAACAATGTCAATTTGCAGCACTATACCCCAAGACCTCTTTTTTTATTATTTTCTTTTAGGTTTGCAATCAGCGGTTTTTTGTGTTTTTCTTGATACCATTCGGAACACGCAGTTAAAGATGGCGGGAAAATTCGGAAAAAAAGGGCATGACAGATGGCTGGGAAAGCGGATTAAGAGGTCCCACCCCAGCCGTCTTCTTCCCGGGCTTCTGTTCTCTGATTTCTCTGTTTTTCAGCAATGCTTTTCTTTTTAGTTATTACTCTCCTATCTTGCAAACAGTGTGTGGGTCGGGAGCAGGAAGAGCACTGTGGGCTTTGGTAAGGGGAAAACCACGGAGGCGGGAGCAATTTTCATTAAAACATTTATAAGATATGATACCAAGTGAAACGATGGTGTATGATGGTGTTTCTCATTTCTGTTTCAAGTGATCTGTCGATTTCCCCTTCGTCTCGGAGTTTCAGATCGGTTCTGTTCACTTGCTTTGGTTTTGGATCGTTCTATATACCTCGATGAACAAGATATCCCCAAGACTTGAGAGTAGAGGAGAATGCGAGAGAATGCTGCTATCGGATTTTCTATCTATGTTATTCCTTTCTTATGCAGTAGTCTTCGTGGGGTACGGTACTTATTGCATGAAGTTATATATATAGTATAGGATCCTCAAATCATTGCATAGCCATATTTTACGCCTCGAGTTGAACGTGACCTACTTCTCTCTGTCGTATTCGCTTCATATATATGAAGCAATAGTAGATTAAACAAGAAAGTTAAACCGAAGATATGTTCACATTGTATCAAATTGATATAAGCTTAGATAGGGTTATGCGTAGACGGGCTCGAGTACGGACTTAATTTATAATCCGGATTTCATGACGGCCGCAGCCGGTATTCCATCCGCCATAGTAGTAGCCCCTAAGCTGGCGGTGTTGAGATCGAGCCTCGACGAAAGGCTAACACCGCCTACTATGCGGCGTCCTTCGAGGCGCTCTCTGAACCTACATGTGAGGTAGACTGTTCACGAGCTCACTTATGACGGCCAGACAGTGTCTATCTATCGTCTCTCACTCGAGAGCAACATACGTTTACAGCACTGGCCTCCGCTATCTTGCATATGCATGGCGATGGCATGTTCCTGTTCGATGTGCACGAGCCCTCAGCTGGCAGGTACAAGACACCCGCGGCCAGGTCTTACTAGAATACCGGGTAGCACCGGAGAAGCCTTGCCTAACGCTATCCATGGACTGTTACGCGGGTCTGAAGTGGTTGCACGAGCACGCGGACCAGTTCGTGGAGGACAAGAGCCGCATTGCCACGACAGGCGAAAACTTGACCGCTGTGTCGGCGTTAATGGTAAGATCGAGGCCTGTCGCCGGGCCTGCAGAACTTATCTATCTGATGTTGGACAATCGGATGACGGTTTCACAACCGGAGTTAGAGCCTCTGAATTTGTGGAATACGGGTGATAATATCACTGGTTGGACCAAGCCCTTGGGTAAAGATGTTGTCGGCTCGGATAAAGTCGAGGCCTATGCTGCGCCTACCCGTGCCCACTGCCCAGAGAGTTTGCCCCCGCTTATATTGATCTGGGCGAGTTGAATGTCTTTTGGGTTGAGGATATTGTCCTTGCGGCTAGGTTGCGAAAGCGAATATGATTTGGAGCTTCATGGTAATTCTGGCTTGCCATATGCTTTTTAGAGTCATGAGAGTCAGGCTGAGGTGTCACGGGGGCCATTTGCGAAGAGATTTTAGGCTATTGCCCGATTGTAGGATAGGGTTGGTTGTAGGATTAGTTTAGGTGAATGTCTGAACGCTGTGCAAGGCTTGGGGCAATTGATTGCTCTTTGAGCTTGAGGATAAGCAAGGCGTCCTGGGAACTGACGCCTTGTAACACTCATGTTGAAGAAATTCTTGTTTTTAGGCTACATGATATTTTCATGGAGGTTGGATAGGGTGATGTTGGGAATTGGTAAGATGATTTGGTGCGGCACCGGATTCGGGTGGATCACTCGAGATGGATACCATGACAGATTCCGGGGTGGCTATGCATGAACCCTTAAAGCGCAGCTAAATCAATGTTCCGCAGCCAGGCAGATGGATTCTGCAAGACAAATGGTGAAGAATTAACAATGAGAACTTCACGAGAAATAGCATGTACGGGAAGAAAATGGCCGACTGTGCCATTTTTGGACATCGCTGAGCCTTGTTCAGCAGGTGTGACTGTGCAATTGATGGAGAGAAGCCTCTCTGGTATACTCCGCACCCGAAGCAATATCTGGCAACTGAGAGCGAAGGTATTACGAGTCAAGAGATCGAGTAGCTTGAAACTTGGCATGGAGCCAAAGTATGGCTATGGCTCCTGCAAGGTGAGACGGCTGCCCATATCCGAGCAGTACGGTGATCATTCGCGTAGGGGCTTAGAGCGGAGTGCATGGATAGTGCATGCTGTCAGCCAACTTAGATTTCGACTGCCTAGAGTGGGAACCCGCAAGTCCTCACCGTCCATTGCATGGGCTGCATCATCGACACCGCACATGCGTGGACACAACGCGGAGGATGAGGCAATCCGGACCTCCACCGGGGGGCGGAGCTGCGATGGGGACCAAGAATCTGCGGAGTGTCCCCCCTTTTCCGGGACCGATCCACGGAATGACACTGGCACGGGGGACAGAACTTTGTTCCGAGTTCCAAGTGTTGGAAGGATTTGGGGGGCTGTATAGTATGTGTCCAGCAGTGCTATGGTGCCTTGTCATACTTTGGACATACAGTACGAGGTTAACTAGTCCATCAAGCCAACAACTGCTGCTGATGACAGAATCAGGCGGTGGATTCGGAACATGAGCAACTGATCATCCTTCCCACGGCAATCACCGGGAAGGAATTATGATTGTAATTCATCAGAAGCATAAAGCATATTTTAGAATCGATAGTGACGGTCTGAATTCGGCAGTGCTTGTGGCAAAGAGCATCATTAATTTGTCTCTCCAGCCACAGCGGAGCCGTGGCAAGGATTGAAAAACAGGCAGAAAAAATTTAAGCAAAAACGGATGGATCGTCAGGAACCGAGCCAGCGGACAAGTCGTAATCGCTACTGCTTCTGGTCTTGGGGCAGTGTTGGATCCCGACCGTGCGTCCTCGAGGAGGCGCAGCAAACCTGCAGTTGGGAATGCTGCTATTGGACATTTCCGGTATATAAGTTGGGAACAGAATCGTCCTTTAGATTGGATAGAATTTACCAGAACCACACTGCAAACAGCAAAAGACAGAGGTGACTGACTATATATCAAAGAACGTCTCCTTTTGTTTGTTGAAACTCCAAATCTGAAAGCGGTCTTGCCTTATCTCGTGACTTATCAATAATCATTGATTGTCCCTCCCGCCACCCATAAACTCTCACCGTTCCATCTCTTCCTCTCTCCTTCAATTATACCTCGCAAGACATACCCTTCCGTCTCTCAAACCTCACACCAAACGTTGAAGCCAATAATGTCTGGACTCACCACATCTCCTCCGGGGTCAATTCCTGCCTCTCCCTCCAGCGTCAACCGGGCCTCTCGCTCATCCCGACCAGCCCTCACGCTCGATCTCTCTAATCTTCCAACAATGTCTCAACCAACCAAGCCAACAAATACCCTCATCATCACCGAACTTAGCAACATTCTTTTCTTCCAACCCGCCTCCCTCGCCACTCTCCGCGCACAACTTGAATCCATCGCGCCCCTGAACTCATTCTCTCCACTCCCCTCTCTCCGCCGCCTCATCTGCTCTTTCTACACAGAAGAAGACGCCCTTAGTGTCCGGAAACTCCTTGACGGCCAACTCCTCGAGCACAACGTCCGCCCGAGAGTTTACTTCGGCGAACCCACCCCAATCCTGGACGAGGAGGAATCCCGCCGCCCAAAGCTCCTGGAAGCCCCCCATGCCGACAAACTCTTCTTCATCAGCCCGCCACCCAGCCCCCCGCACGGATGGGTCATGCGCAACGAGGAACCCCCGAACAAGGAGGTGCACGCCAGTGATCTCGCCACCGCCTTGGCCAAGTTGAAGACCGAGCAATCCTGTGTCTACGAGGGTATCAGCCAGACCTGTGAACCCGGTACTCCGATGTCTATGACCTCCGATAAGCGCACAGGGAGCTGGCCCGCCTCTATGTCCGGACAGCGTAGCAGAAGCAGCACCCTTATCTACCATCCTGAGGACCATGGCGGAAGCCCTAACCTGCCTGCTGTTATGGTCGAGGATACGAGCATCATGGTGGACGATTTGGAAATGGATATGAGTCCCATTGAGATGCCGATCCGGAAGGCCCCGCCCAAGACCTCTCGGCCTCCTGTTGAATTGATGTGTTGAATGCACAGGATTTGATACGTGATCGTTTTGGCAATTTATGAATACGTTTGAGATGTGCTTTAGCGTGTGCATTTGGCTATTTACCATCTTTGCATACTTGCATGGGTTTCTATGTTTTTACCTGGGATGCATTTATGGCTTGTCTATCCCTTCTGCTTTATTGAATCATTTGGCGGGGCGTTTTGGAGGACGCTGTGATCATGACACATACGGAGTTGGCTTGCTTTTATTGCAATAATTTACATATACGTTTATGCCATATATAGGTTGAATTACATGCTTTCTGACACAGTTTTTCCCCATGAGATTTTCCTATATGGATAGATAAGAGTAATATCTAGAGGCGCTATTAGTCGAATAATACGACGGCACTTTCCTTGACAATTTCCGGACCCAACACCGCGGCAAGTTCAGCAATAATCCCTTTAACCGACTGGGGGTTATCCATAGGCATCGTCTCCCATCCCACGAGGTCCTGCGGCAGTACATGTCAATACAAGGTCAATAGAGAAGGGTAATTCACTGAGAAATGTACTTACAATCATATGCACAAAACTACCATGGACGAGGAGCAGCCAGTGGTCCAAATCCAAAGCCTCCACTTCCTCCAGAGACAGGACACCGGGCATGCGCAGGTCGAAGAGAGATACCTCATCGTCATTGATTTCGGCATCGGCCTCTGTTCTGGCGGACTCTGGTGTGCCTTCAGCGGCAAGACGGCGGTCACGCGAGAGCGATACGTATGGACGTTCGTCTAGCTTCTTTGCCAGTTCGCCGTCAAGCGGATCCCATGTGTAGCTTTCGGGGTCTATATATGTCAATATGTCTGTTTTGTTTGTTTAAACTGGTGGTGGCCTTACCGAGGATGTACTGAGGCTTGAAGGATCCCTTGTAACGCATTTTCTGGCACGAGTGGATATAATAGCCTGTATAAGGGTTGTCAGCGGTGGCCGTTTCATAGGTCGTAGATAGAGGCTGGTAATAACTTACCCATGTAGTAATACTGGTAACTATCTTCAATAGAGAGGGTAATTTCCCTTAGGGCGCTGAGTTTCCCGAATTCCCATTGTTCGTAGTCGGGATCATAGCTTTAGCTGTCAGTCATTGCTCGAATGACCCTGGAGTAAACAAAACTTACAAGATATATACAGAGCTCACGCCACTCGGCATCAAGTCCAGGACCGCAACGGCTATGAGTTTCCCATCCAGGCGGTAGCACTGATGCCATGATCCTAGTTTCTTTTCAGTAGACTTAGGATCAGCCGGGGAACGCTTCAGGCCCGAACAGAGGAACCGTTTGAAGTCCTTCTGCTGCCACGTGGAGACGTCTTCCTTGTGGACCTTGGTCTGGTATTTAAGGAAGAGCTCGTATCTTGGGTTATTAGCAAAAGTGATATGGTCAGGGATTGGGTTACACTTACTTTGCCTGAGATACAGAATCCCCCTCTATGTTGACCTCAAATCGATGAGCAGGTTCCAAGTATCTCTTGGTCTTGGGATCGATGGGTCGTTTCACATTGCTGTATTCAGCTTCGTGAACGGCTGTGAGCAGATCGAAATTGCATTTCCGGTGCCTCTTTTCTCTGCAAATATTTGAGGTTAACCTTGTTCTCACGTTCGGGTCATAGTCGACGGACTCACTCCCGTGTTTTTGGGCACAGATAAGCTGCCCTTCGGATGTATTCCGGTCCCAAGACGAATTTGTTCCAGCGATTGATCGCTTTGCGTTGGTCCTTTCTCGACTTGAAAGCTGTTGCCTCAAGTCTAATCAATAGGTTAGTGGACCACAGCCGACATAGGTTACCCTTGGTTGCCTTGTACATACCTCATCGTATAGTGCGGACAACATGATCTCTGCAGGTTCTGCTTGTAGTAAAGCGTCCCTGATCTGGAGTAGGAATTAGCGACCGGATGCCACGTACTGCCTCTTCAAGCGAGTGATAGATACATACCGTCTCCACCCACGGTTGACGAGTTCCTCATAATGGGCGGGACGTACTGATACAGAGCTAGTATAGTACGACGCGCCTGCAGTGGATACATATTAGAAGGACCTTAGATGCAATGGATGGCTGAAGAACTATCCATTGCGAGAGGGAGGGAAGGGACATGTGCCAGAGAGACTCACTTCCATTGTCGGATTTACAGTAGCCACATGAGTTGCGCTGGTAACCTGTATGTTGAGATCAGCATTGGATTGTGGGGTTCCCATGTCCGTTAGTCATGGCGGACAGTCACCAATCGATCCAACGACGGCGGCGATGAAAGAAAAGGGAGTACAGGCATGCATTAGTTGTAAGGAAGGGCACTAATGAGGGACATGATCAGAGGATCACGATGGGCCGTACGGGCGATGGCCAAGAAAACCATCGCCGCGGAAGAGGGGCAGTGAAATGCGTCGTTGAGGGGCACAGAGTATCGGTTTGGCCCCCGGGTTCAAGAAGGGTGGATGAGGGCCAATAATGATTGCACGGGGAAAGGGAATATCATCTGACTGGCTGCTTACCAAGAGGTCGGAAAAGCGACAATTTCCTGGCTTGTTCGGCGTCGACGATGGATCCCATAGTTTCGATTAGCAGTGGATGTGGTGCGGTTATTATTGTCGGCGCTCAAGGCGGAAACCCAAGGGTAAAAAAATGAGGGGTGGGATAATCAGGAAAGAAAAGCTTTTTGTGTTTCTGAGGGAATACAAGGGAAGTTAAAAACAAATCAGATGAGGTCTTAATCTATCTGCAAATGGGGTCCAGCGTCGAAGAAAAACAGAGGGATGTTTAAGCTTGCGGTTAAAGAAGATTGATTATCAGTTTATCAGTTCGTATGCCTTTGGATACACAAGGAACACACGTATGGTAATACCACTTTAACCAGCCGCAAGGGAAACAAACACACCGTCCCTCTCATGTCATAGATGTTCCTTCTGAGTACAAGGTTTGGGATGGCTCAGAAAAGTGATATATACAAAATAAGCAGAATCATTCTGTGCAAAGATCGCAGGAGATCACCAGGAGCAGCTGCCAAGCGCTGCAAATGACGTTCGTGATGCTTCTAGAAAGAGGATCCGAGCGTGCAGAGCTCAAGTTGCCTCAATCCATTTTGCATAATCCTTGTTCGCTAGAAAACTTTGTGTTGGGTAGTCTTGAAGGGGCCCATTTTATGTGATCATACTGTACCCATGTCAATATCAATGTAATATACATTCATTTCTCTTGATATATCAAAGCCCGCACCGTGGTATATATAGGACTACCTAGGGAGTACTGTACTCCGTACAGTACATACCTGCTAGTAGTAGGATGGGGACCTACCCCGTACAGTAAGTATGTATGTATAGTACCTGAGCCTATAAAACGCGAAAAGATCCTGGAGATCTTAAAACAGCGTGACTACTACTACCTAGGTATATGCGAATCCCCTAGCCTGAGTGGCACCACCAATCTGGCATTGCCATTGTTAGTCATAGACTCGCTGACTTGTTTTGCCATTTTCAACTAGGTACAGAGTGCTATGACCTGATACCTACCTAGGGATGGATAATGTATGTACATTATCCAGGATATATACTAGGTACGAGGCCACAGAGGTTGGTAATGAAAATTGCCGGTACGATACATACAATACGAAAGGACCATGTCATTGGGCGTCCCTGACTCTGAAATGGGAAGTTGGCCAAGTGTCCCAACGGTCAATCCTTATTATTGACGGCCGTTGGAATGTTGCGCTGCGACAATCCATTGAACCTTGTCTCAGCTGATCCAACATTTAGTTTCAAGTGGTTTCATTCAATCCAATATACCATTTCAGAAGTGATCATGACATCACATGTCGATTATCCCCAACGTCAAGTATGGACACGAAAGATCCGCACTAACTAATAGCTAATTGCTGTGTTGTCACTTCACTATTCAATCGCCACCGTCATCTTTCCCAATCTGACCGAGTCAACTCTTGAATACGATAGGCATACCTTCTTTGGTAGTCCGAAATCCTTCGTAGGTTTAGCCCGCACTATCTTAAGTAACCCTCCCCTCCTTACCCCCCGGCTATGATCTACAAATCCCCTATAGGTTAGCATAGGACATAACGGCATACACCTACATCATCGCTATGGAATGAATTGTATGGGGTGAGGCGAGCTCTGATCTGGGTTTAACTTTGACGTCTGAAAGGCAATTTTTTTTTTCCTGTTTCGTGTCTTCAAACATAAAGAAAGTAAAAGGAGAGAGCGGCAAGGACTGAATAATCGTTGTTGGAGCCCCGCATTTAGTGGGATCAGTCATTCTGTGATGTTAGTTTTGAAGACTAATAATGTATGCAGGCATGCTGGATGGTACCCAATAAATCCAAGGCTTGTCTGGATGACAAGGGGAGTGCCCAGTAAGCACCACATAACAAGGAGAAGACATAAAAAAAAAGAAAATAAAGCTGACGGGTACAATCATACTGCTTCCCAAGCATACCGAAAAATCGACACGCTGATGCACCTCTACGAGCACGTATAAAGAAAACAGTATAAATAGGTACGATAAATTGCTCCTCACGTCTACTGCATGCAATGTAGGGATATACTAGCATCCACAAAAAGGCAGGTATTGGTGCTTCAGATGCGCACTCTGCTACCCAAGAAAAAGAGGGTAATCTTGAACCATGGACACAGGTTGCAAAGGACGCGTCCGTGCAACGAGGTCCCGAGGAGATCGTGGGAACTCGGCCTTCTGCTGGTTATTCTATGACCTCGTTCCACAGAAAATCCATTACTTTGACTAGTACAACTATTTGTCCCGATTATCACATAACTGTACCCATTCGCTGTCCAAAGTTGGTTAACCATGTGGATCGATCCTAATTCTGGGAGGACTCACGGTGATTAGTTATTTTTGTTTGCAGTGTGTGACTAGTGGCCAGTTAATTGCTGGAACCAAAATGCGAGGATGAATGTGCTTTTTTTTTTTTTTTTTTCCCTTTCCCTTCTCTTTTTTGGCTAGACGAGAGCAAGCCATAAAAGGTTAATTTAGAGGAACTTATAGTTCCATCCTACCTCAAGTTTCGAACAGTACTTTACTATCTAGGTACTGTACTAACCCAAGTCCATAGTATACTACTTACTCCCGAGAACATTTGAGCAACGAATGCGGCGCGCTTGTGGCGGCCATCGTCGTTTACTTCGTCAGACAAAGGGTTAAGTCCGATGGAGACGGACAGAACTTAATCTAGTCCCTTTCTACATGATGAAGGACCTTTTTTTTATCCACCTGCACCGGATCTGAGAGAGCTCTTATGTGGCGCCTTTTTGTATTGCATGTGCATGCATACATAGAAGCCTGTTTGTAATAACAGGCACTGGAAAGAGCCGAGTTCCTGACAGGGTCTGAGTAGCATACCGGTGTGTGAGGGATCATTTCACCAGCACTGTGGTACTCCCGAGTTCGCTTTCCCATTTGTGTGGTCCCTTGGGTGACCAAGAGGTTACTGTGGAACCGACGAGGTCCGCAATGCATCGGAAGACTCAGGAGTCATTACTATGGAAATGGAAACATGCTTACCTCACCTGTCGGTTTGTCTCTCCAAAGATCCCTGGGTACAATTACTCCGTAGTCGGTCAACTCCACAGATCGCTACATTCCATACAACCATATGATACCTACTAGTTGACTGGGGAAAGGGTTGGGGGTTAGAAAAAGGAGATGGACCTTGTAAGAGAGTAATAAAAAAAGGAGTAAGAGCTAGAAGTCTACTAAATTAAAACAAAAAGAAAAGAACATGCAGTAATAATAATAATAATAATAATTAAAGAGAAGACTGGGGTGGAATTCCCAGAAATAATACTCAAAATAAATTATTATAATACATTCAAGATAACTGGAGACGGGATTAAGGGGAGGCATACCGGAGGCCAGTATTGTCTCGGTAATACCAAACATGCCCACCGCACACACAAATGCGGACCAATCCATTACCCATTGAGGCCGAATCAGGGTACCGTACGTACCCGTAAGTACCGCCCAGCAAAGTCCGCTCCGGGCGAGAGAGAGCGACTCGTCCTGCCGGACCGCGCCGCCCATTATACTCCCAACCTAAGCTGTCTCTGATTCCCCGTTCTCTCGCCTCCCCCTCCGTTCCTCCCATTTCCTGTCCCTCTATCCTTTTCTCTTATTTCTATGCTGCCCTCCTGATTACCATGTCTTCTTGTACCCTCACATCTCCTTCGAGGTTCCCGTCCGCTGCGGGAGTGAACGGGGATACCTAGTTCCTGAAGCTTTTTTACCAATCCTTCCCCTCCAAAAAAATTTCCCTACTTTTTTTTTTTTCTCGACCGCCTCGCTCTCCAAGTTCCGGAGGTAGAAAAAAAAATTAGGGTCGACGGGTCCTGAACCAGCTCTCATTCACCAGTTCTGGTTCTTCTTTGGCTCAGAATATCCGTCGTTTGAAGTTTAAAAAGTTCCTCTCCGGACTTCTAACCCCATATACTTCGCCTCGTCATTGTGTCATTGACAACCTTCTCTTTGACTTTCCGCAAACCCTACACTCTTTTGGTTCCTTGTCGCGTGGACTGCAGCTCGCGCTGCAAATCACCGATTTATCCAATCCCTCTATCTATAGCCTATCTAGCCCAGGTGGCGTAGAGGGTCCTTCCTGTTTGACTTAATCTCTCTGTCTCTTGATCCAAGATGGTGGATCAAACTCGGTCAATGGAGTCCCGGACAGGACGGAAAAACCAACGTGAGTGCTTGTCCCTCGAGGCACGTGGGCCCAATTGTGCCCTTCTGCATACTCTGTTCGAACTACGCACGTTGTTGTGTGATACTTTCCCCTCTCTGCTATCGTTGCCTGTGTCGCGCATACCATTGCTAACATATATCAACGATAGGATATGGGTCGAAAGGCGAACGTCTTGTGGCCGGTGTGGTTCCCTTGTCGACCGATAAATCACAGGTGCTTATGATCCAATCTGCGGGACGAGGTGGCTGGGTGCTTCCCAAAGGTGGATGGGAAACAGATGAAGAAACTGCCCAACAAGCCGCTTGCAGAGAGGCCTGGGAAGAGGGCGGCATAATCTGCACGGTGCTCAGAGATTTGGGGATGATTCCCGACATGCGCCCCTCTACTCTACTGACGTCGCATGCACCCAAGGCATCTTACCAATTCTTTGAGGTCATCGTAGACCGTGAGGAAGCGCAATGGCCAGAAATGCATAAACGAAAGCGTCAATGGGTCTCTTATGCGCAAGCCGCAGCTGCTCTTGCGAGCCGTCCAGAGCTTTTAGAGGCATTGAATCGCAGCTCCATGAAACGGTAGCGAATACCTTACCTTGCGTGATCTTGTATTCTCGGCTCCGAATAGGCGAGGATCCTCTGGAAGATCATCTTCGACCTCTTGGTCTTCCCTTTATGATTTGACGTGATTCTTTCCTTTCTCCCTGACAAAATCTTTCTACCTCGGTTTACCTTCTTGTTCGCCTTCTCTTGTCTAAACATCCTATTTTGTAATGGTTGGCGGTGCTATTCTGGAGTTCGAGTTGCCATTACATGCCTTGCTTGACATACCACTTCGCGATCTGGGAGGGTATGCGCATGGCATCAGATTCACACGCTCACCACTATAGATATCATGACGATCCGTCGAATAGAGAGTTAGAAGCGCAGTGGACAGCGCTGGCGTGGACGGACGAAAAGTTTGCACCTGATGTCGCTTGAACATCATCATTCTATCGAATCCTACTCGTGGAGAGGATATTTGGTTATCTGGATACCAAAATTTGCTTTTGACTCTGACATGGTTTAGCCATCTACTTACAGCTCTTTTTGCGACACCGCTTATGCGGTTAGGGCTACTGGCTACTGGTGACATGGGTTCGCTTGTGCCTTTGTTGATGATCTGGCCTTATACTCATGCAGAAATAGGAGTCAAGAAGAGAAGAAAGCCCCACAAAAAAAGACTATTCTCCAAGTGACTCAGATGGTTGCGAGATTAACCAGCAAAACTATTCTTATTGACCACGTAGACATATGAGTAATCTCATTCGTATCAGCTAGCATATAGATATCCATCCGGCGAAGTAATAGATATAGATATTAGACAATATAATTTTGTTAGAATCATTGGTTATCCGCATTATCTAGTTACTGGTAGTTCTGAGGGTGAATGAGGTCGTCAATACTAGGTAAATGTGATAGATACCCAAACAGGGAAAGCGCGGAACTTCAGTTTGGAGCCGAACTCAACGCTCGCGACTTACGCTCTTCTTCAAACCCAGCTCCCTATCACTTTCCTTTCATCTTTGACCGACTAAGACGTCGTCTGTTATAACCACTTTCTTTTTAAGCCTGAACTGCGTAATAAATAAATCATCTAAGGCCACCGTTTCCGACTCAAATTTGGCAGCCCGCACCGCTGCTTCGTCGCCAACATGGACTATGAAATGGACATCGAGCCTACAGGGCCCCAGGTCACAGTGCGAGAGGTATGGTCAAAAATCTCGAACATCAAGTCAAATTATGGAGAGAAGCGCCAAAACGAGTCCTCAGGGATTAACAGAACTGTAGGCCGAACCCTACCGAGTCGATTTCAAACTCAGCTCCGTCGATCTCGCCTTCGCCAACTCTCTCCGCCGAGCCATGCTTGCTGAAGTTCCCACTATGGCTATCGATCTAGTTGAAGTCGAGAAGAACACCTCTGTGCTTCCGGACGAGTTTCTTGCCCACCGACTGGGTCTCATCCCTCTTATTTCCAAGAACTGTGACCAGGACGTTGAGTACACTCGCGACTGCGAGTGTGAGGATCATTGCGCGCGGTGCAGCGTGACGCTTACTTTACATGCGCGCTGCACCGGCGATGACATTATGCGCGTGTATGCGCGGGATCTGGTGGTCAGTGGTGAGCGGGCCAATGAATGGGTCGGAAACCCGGTTATCACTGATCCAGAAGGCAATGGACCCCTGATCTGTAAATTGCGACGTGGGCAAGAGCTTAAAATGACATGTATCGCCAAGAAGGGTATTGCCAAAGAACACGCCAAGTGGATGCCCACCGCAGCAGTTGGTTTCGAATATGACCCGCACAATAACCTCAAACATGTGGATTATTGGTACGAAGAAGATCCTATTAAAGAATGGTAAGGCGCAACACCCTTTTTTCACCGAAAATCTCTGGGAGAAGGGCTTTCCATACTGACAGAAGCAGGCCCGTCTCTCACAATGCTGCATGGGAACACGCTGCTCCCCCGGACCAACCCTTCGATTACGATGCGCAACCCAACAACTTTTATATCGATGTCGAGAGCGTCGGTGTCCTCGAACCGGATATGATCATCCAGCAAGGGATCACAGTTTTACAACGCAAGCTTGCGTCTGTTATTTCGGCACTTTCTGGCACTGGAGACGGCGACCACAATGGTGTTATGGGTGGGGAGGATGAAGATATGATGGGTGTACGCAGTCCAGATGCATATGAGCCTCCAGAGGGTATTGATGGAGGCTTCACTGCTTACGCTAATGGCGGTGCAAGTGCTTGGGGAGCAAGCGCAGCAACCCCGTACGGTGCAACCCCGTATGGAGGTGGTGGGTATGGTTTTTGATTGATTTATCTTTCCTATGAGATATTCACGTGTACCCCAGCCATTGCTGGTAGGGACACAAAAAGTGAAAACTGGGAAAACAAGAATTAACAGGAAAAGCACGCCTTCATATTCAATAATTGCTATTTCAAGCATCTGGACGGAGTTTTAGGTTAGGGAGCAGCGGCGCGAATGGGATTTCACCTTGCTTATACGAGTCGTCGATAGCAGCTTTCCGTCGACTCGGTCCATGTTATATTGGCTTTGTATCCTCGAGGGCTTATATGAATGTCACACTAAATTACAATATAGAAACTTAAAATGAGTGAAATGGTTCGAATCGCAGCCATGGTGCTTGAGGCTAGAAATGGTCAAGTACCTCCGCAGCTGTGCCTATACGTAACCTTAATCTTCTCTGGATTTGGCCTGACTGGCATATTTGATTGATGTATATTTAGCCTACATTATATTTACAGGTCTAAAGAGACGTGGAAGGAAATTGGCTTCCTTAAATGCCCTCTTACTGAAGCTATGTTTGGCAATAAATACTATGTGTATATGTACGGGGCATCTTATACTTCGATATAGATTCATGTTGGCAGATGGAGAGCCCTCTTTGTTGTTGAAACAGAGCTTAATTTAGACTATTCGAAGTATTCGAGATGCTTCGTCGACTCCACATGGTCTCCAGAACACCACATGGCCTAACTAATCTGCTTCTGGCTGGCAAAGTGATCTAAAATACATCCTTGCAATCGCGATTGACGTGCTACATAGCAGACACCAGACACTACCGTCAGCTAAATGCAGGAAAAGTGATGGCATCCTACATAAAGCCTTGGAATGAAGTTCATCGGCAGTAATTCAAGGACCGACCATGTTGATGTAGACAAAGGTTCCAAGACGCCTTCTTCCGCGAAGAATGAGCCCGCGGATATCCCTGCCTCCTTCCACTGTATTACCGAGGGTTACCGTTTGCCCGACCAAAACCGAGTATATGATTGGCTGGTTGCCTCCAGCACCGGTTATGCTGCCGAAGACCGCTGCGGGCTCGGAGATAGATCAAGTCTCCGACGCATTTTAGAATTTCCCGTGAGGTACGAAACTAGTCTAAGACATTTAGGTACTTGTACAAACTAGTCTCCTACCTTTTGAAATCGCCTACACTCTCCGCTCCCCTTCCCCTCGCTGGATTGTTCACATCTTGTTCTCCAGGATGGCAAGCAGCGCAAAGCTGGAGGTGTCGCAGCCCCCCCGGGCTGCTGTGCCTGTGAAAAAAGTGCATTATCCTTTCTGGTTTGGTGGCTCTGCATCATGTTTTGCGGCCGCCGTGACGCACCCTTTGGATCTTGGTAAGTCCTCAATATAAATCTAATTTCGCTACTGAATTATTCTTCTCTGGATTCCGACTTAGCTAACATTAATCTTATAGTGAAGGTAAATTATTCATAGACCTTATCGGCTGTGTTATGCGTTTTCTGCCCATGTTCTTTTTCTCTCGCGTCACCGTGACGCTAATCGATGGCGTGTGGAAAAAAAATAGGTTCGCTTGCAAACACGTGGGCCCGGAGCGCCCACCACCATGTTAGGCACTTTTGGCCATGTGATTAAGACTGATGGAATTTTGGGTTTATATAGAGGGGTACGTTCAATCTGTGTGGGTCCCAGGGGAAACGGGAGGAAGACCTCTTGCTCACAGTGCAACAACCATGTAGCTTTCGGCCGCGCTCTTGCGACAGATAACCTATTCCACCACTCGCTTCGGTATATATGAAGAGTTGAAATCGCGCTTCACATCGCCCGATGCACCCGCCAGCACTCTCACCCTGGTCGGGATGGCCTGTACATCCGGTTTTCTTGGTGGTATCGCAGGAAATCCGGCCGACGTTATGAACGTGCGCATGCAGTCCGACGCAGCTCTCCCCATAGAGCAACGCCGTAACTACAGACATGCCTTCCACGGACTTGTCCAGATGACCCGCCACGAAGGTCCCGCAAGTCTGTTCCGTGGTGTTTGGCCCAATTCGACTCGTGCCGTGCTGATGACCGCCTCGCAATTGGCTTCCTACGACACCTTCAAGCGTCTCTGCATCGACAGGTTCGGCATGTCCGATAACCTGGGCACTCATTTCACGGCGTCCTTCTTGGCCGGTTTCGTCGCGACAACCGTCTGCAGCCCCGTGGACGTAATCAAGACCCGTGTGATGAGCGCTTCTCCGGCCGAGAGCCGCGGCCACAGCATCGTGGGTCTCTTACGAGACATCACCCGCAAGGAAGGCTTCGCCTGGGCTTTCCGCGGTTGGGTTCCCAGTTTCATTCGCCTGGGCCCCCATACAATCGCTACATTCATCTTCTTGGAAGAGCATAAGAAGCTCTATCGTCTGCTGAAGGGTGTCTCCGAAGAGAAACACACAGCATAGATAGTCTTTCTTTCTTCTTCGGTCTCTTTTCACATATTTCTGATTTACTCGATCTTGCTATAAACTAGTTTGTTCTTTATTATTTTTGTGTATGTTTCTTTGGCGAAAGCATTGGGTGGGCAAAAAAGTTGGTTTTATCTGGTGTACATACTTTTTCTATGTGTGTTTCTTTCGTTTTTCTCTCGCCCCTTCGTGGTTTGGCTGGCCTTTTTGGCCGCTTGATTTCTGCGAGTGCTGTCCGTTGACTGCACCGAGATACCCTTGCATTGGAAGATCCTGGTTGAGATATACCGGGTGTCGGTCCATTGTTTCAGCAATTGTTTATCTATCATAGACTGTCTCAGTGCCGGAAGTGACTTCGCGGTTGCAGCACTGGTTTTTGTTGGTCATATACTGGCTATATTGTGAGTTGGAATAGATAGAATGGTTTGTTAGTTTGGTTATCAGATAGTAGAATAAATCCTCCTGGGTTGACAATCGGGACTATTGACTCAATCGTTTTTGTATATTCCGCTTACAGATATCTCTACTGGTATTGGTTGATATGAGAGGCGCTAATACTAGTAGCAGGCACCAGAAGGCGAATCGTGAACTCTTCTACATGTGCGAAAAACAATAGCTCGACCAAAATAGGAGCACAATGGATTTTCGACTACGGCGAATCTATATATGTCTTTCTCCCGAGCCAATCCTAGGGACGGATTTGTATTCCCGCTTTGATCAGGTAGAGTACATGTTGACACAAAAAATGCTTGAAAAATCAATCAACAATGACTTGTTACTCCTCTAGTGGTCCAGGCGAACGGGGAAGTTGCCAGCCTCTGTTAAATAAGGTTAGTCACTAATGGGGCAGTTTGGGCGAGCTGAGAAAAAAATTTACATACCGCGTTGGGTGTCCCAGCGGTCAGTCCACGCCTTGGGGCACAGGGAGCGGAAAGCGTGGTAGAACTGTATCAATGGTTAGCCCGTCTATCTTTATATACAATTTTGGTTTCTTTGGGTTCCACGTCGGGGATACGGAGAAAAGTGACATACTTGACGGCATGGACGGAAGTCCTCGCCCTTGGCGGTGACACACTTGTGGTAGTCGACATAGTTTTGCCAGCAGTGCTTGGTCCTGTGGTGAGAAGGGGAGTTAGCAATTGCCTGCGAGGAATTGAGACGTAGATCATTGAGGTTAACGTACTGGTTCATCTGGGGGAAGCGGGCATCATAGCCTGTTACATCAGAAGTTGTCAGTACCACATATGGACTCCACCCGATATGAAAACCTCGACTACGGCGGCGTTGCAAGCGATTCAATCGGTAATAGACCTAATTATCACGTACCAGCTGCACTTAAGTTAGCAATTGACTCCAATTTGAGGCTCTAAGCCTCGAGATTGGCTGCGATTAAGCTCACCTGTGACGAACTTGAAGGGCTTGGTCTCCATGGGCTCATCGGGATCGGCCTCAGGAATAGCACCCATTTTGACTATGAGGAGACAGAAAGGTCTCTAGAATAAATTTAAAAGAGGTATATGGGGTGGGTTGGGCGTGGGTGAGAGGGAAGTTGGAGAAGGAAGATGGGGTGAGGTTTGCGCCAGTGGAGTGGTGGAATGATCCCGTGAAGCAGTGAATCCGGGAGTGACCGCGGGCGGTCTAGCGAGCCACTCATGCGGCAAGATTTCCTAAACACCCGAATCCAGCCTAAGGCAGTACTACTCAAACCTCCCCTTCAAACGTCGTGAGCTTCCGTCACCACATCTGATCTTCATCCCACCACCATCTCTGCTCCCACCTCAACGTCCATCCTCACCATGTTCCCCACTCGCGTCTTGCGGATGCAGGCCTCTCGGCCTTTTGCTTTCCCTACTCCTGTAAGTCCCTTTTAGTGTTCTTCGTTCCGGGAAAAAACGGCTTCGAGTCCTGTGTGCTAACGATCGCTATAGAAGGAGCCCAATAGCGGTATGGGAACCCTAACGGCCAGCAATTGATTCTCGATTGCAGGAGGAATTGTTTAGGGATGTAATTGGACTAACTGAAAGCTACAGCTCACACTATCTCCCAGCGTCTGCGCACCCTCAAGAGGGTCCCCCCGGAGTTGATTCCTCTCGGTATGTCATGGATCTGAGGCTATTCCCATGGAGCCACTATGTGTCTAACCGTTCTGCTATTAGGTATCGTCCTTGGGTATGTTTACTGTTTTGAGATTCTTTGAACTCTATATTTTATGACCGATCCCCGCAGTTACTGCCTCCCCAGACTAAGCCTGCGCTCATGCTGACGCAATTTCTTCTAGCGTCGCTGTTGGAGCTGCTATCTACTCCAGCGGCAGGAAGCTCATGACCGACAAGACTCTCCGTCTTAGCCGCAACAGCCCTGAGAGCCGTGAGCACTAAAGTGTATTACCATATTTCAATTGCAATGGCGATCCTTGGTGTGATTTTTGTCGGCGGTCTGTATTATTCACGGGAAAGTTGATGTCGCGGGAGAATTTGAAACTTTTTAAAAAAAAAACTCGGTTGGAGCGCGTGTATATAGTACGGCTTGAACGGAGGGTTCTGATGGAGTAATATTGCAATATTACTGTCGCACGGCGTCCTGTTTCATGACCTTCGAGTCTCTAGAGCTTATTCGGGCTTCGGACCAGCGACGTCCAGCTCTTCCAATCCTTGCATAGGGTCGTGAGGACGATCGTTAGTTGCTGCTTGAGCCTGCTCTGCCGCCAACTTATCCTCCTCGTCGACTGCGTATTTGGCCAAGTAGCCCTCCTGCACATGCGTAATTAGAAATCTGCCTGTAACGAGGTTAAATCACCTTGCGCACCTGTTCCCAAATCGCTGTCTTGCTTCCTAGGCCTTCATTGCTATCCTTCTGTGGCTTTGCGGCAGCAACCTTGATCGTACGCCCGTAGAGCTCGCTTCCATCCATGTTGTCGATCGCTTCTTTTGCATCTTCGGGTACCTCAAATTCCACATAGCCAAACCCGCGATGGAGCTCGTTCGAGTTGGGAACGTCGGGCTTTGGGAGCGTTATATCAACAACTTCGCCGAAGGGAACGAATGCCTCGGCCAGCGTCTGCACAGTAACCGCCTGGTCGAGACCCCCCACATAGACGGTACATTTCAAGCGCGCCGCTTCGCTCATGGTGTGTCTGGTTGGAAGCTCGGTAATATTACAGCCGGAGAGCTTATCGCACCATAGAGTTGTAGCTAACAGTAAGAGGGCTCTGCCCCAGTCGCAAATATCACGCTCTTTCGCAGCTCTCCACGGATGATACCTTGCCCAGACTTTCTGGACCGAGCAACCTGATATCACGTGCCTCCGCGGGTGTTTTGGCGAGCGCCCGAACAGGTTAGGCGCCAATCGCCCCGGTGCCTCCAGGAGGACACTTGGTTGATTGGGAACTGTGCAGTTGACGTCTCGATCGCATCCCGCTGCTACTTGGCAACTTTCATACACCCCTCTGGTCTCGTTAGGGAGGGGAGGTTACGTTTGGAAATATCTCTTTCGTCTTTTAGTTCTAATAATTCGTCGATTTCTTGTTTCATGATAGTTGCTGCCAGACCGTTCCTTAGTCTGGTTATCTCCTAATCTATAGTACCTCTCGTTACTTCCGCTCCTTTCCTTTCAACATGGTTCGTCTGAGGGAGATTCCCCGGACGGCCACATTTGCCTGGTCTCCAGGTGCAGCATCGCCATTGATTGCTACCGGTACTCGGGCTGGCGCAGTCGACGTTGACTTCTCTAATGAAACATGTCTCGAGCTGTGGGACCTGGGCCTGGACCGTCAGAGCATCGGCGAAGAGTTGCAGCCGATCGCGAAGTTTGACACCGACTCCGGGTACTTATCACCTCGTCCTCAATTCACGAAGCAAGACTGATATACTAACGACCGCTTATATAGTTTCAATGACCTAGCGTGGACCCCATCCGAGGACAACACCCGGGGAGTAATAGCTGGTGCTTTGGAAAGCGGGTCGCTGGACTTGTGGGATGCCGATAAGCTGATCAATGGATCGAGGTGGGTTCCCGGGGAAAGCGTCATTCATATTTAGTTCCATTGGCTGATTATCGGAAAGTGACGACGCCGTGATCTCGAGGACCTCCAAACACTCGGGCGCCATCAAGGCCCTCCAATTCAACCCCAGACATTCCAATTTGTTGGCCACCGGTGGCGCAAAAGGAGAGGTATTTGACCAAGTCAGGATTGTGAACCCGCAGGGATGCATTGCTGATGGTTTGAAATAGCTCTACATCTCCGATCTGAACAATGTAGCGAACCCATACCGACTCGGTACCGCTGCCCGTGCGGATGATATTGAGTGCTTGGATTGGAATAAAAAGGTTGCACATATCTTGGTTACCGGTAGCAGTGCAGGGTTTGTCACTGTTTGGGATGTCAAGACGAAGAAGGAGAGTTTGACTCTCAACAATATGGGTCGTAAAGCTGTCAGCGCCGTTGCTTGGGATCCTGAGAAGGTGAGATGCTTATGCCCATCACCCTGGAATCCAGTGTGGTTTCTAACATGATATAGCCTACGAAACTCGTTACGGCGACACCATTGGAGTCGGACCCCATGATCTATGTTTGGGATCTCCGCAATTCCCATGCTCCAGAAAGGGTAAGCTTAGATATCCCTGCCGTTAGCATAGGGATTGGATATCACTGACGTTTCATAGGTCCTCAAAGGCCACGAATCTGGCGTCTTATCGCTTTCATGGTGTAGCCACGATCCCGATCTGCTTCTTTCTTCTGGAAAGGACAATCGCACGCTCTGCTGGAACCCCCAAACAGGTCACGCCTATGGCGAATTCCCGGTCGTCACAAACTGGACTTTCCAGACTCGTTGGAACCCCCACAACCCCAACTTCTTTGCCACAGCTTCGTTCGATGGCAAGATCGCGGTCCAGACTGTTCAGAACACCAGCACTGACACTGCTCAGGCCATCGCAGACCAGAACCAAGCACTTGATGGGGAGGACTTCTTTGCAAAGGCACAGACCCAGCCGCAGGTCTCGAGCTTTTCATTGCCCAAGGCCCCTAAGTGGCTTGAGAGACCATGTGGTGCCACTTTTGGTTTTGGAGGCAGGGTTGTTTCTGTCAACTTGGTGGAGAAGGGCCAACGTGCCTCCAAGATTAAGATCACCCCGTTCGAAGTAGATGAGGCTGTTGGTCAGTCTACCGAGACTTTTGAGAATGCTCTCAAGGAGGGCGATCTTCGAAGCATTTGTGAAACCAGAGCCGCAAACGCTGCCACCGAGGAAGAGAAAGCTGACTGGAAGGTCATCGAGGCTTTGATCTCTGAGAATCCCCGTAAAGGACTTGCCGAATATCTTGGATTCCAGGACCAATCTGCTGATGAGGCTGCTGATAAGCTGGCTAACCTTGGCTTGGGTAAGGAGGAAACTAATGGAGAGTCGCCTAAAGAATCCCGCGGGCCGGGGGCGAAGAAGCACAAACGCCTGCAATCAATGTTCGATGCGAGCCCTGAAGCAGACAACTTCTTGTCGGACCTAGCTGCATCGAAGGGAGCTAAGACTAACAACCCATTCCATATCTTCAATGGCTCCGAGACGGAAGCAGACAAGGGCATCACGAGAGCATTACTCCTCGGTGACTTTGAGAAGGCACTGGATGTCTCTCTCAAGGAAGATCGCTTGTCCGATGCTTTTATGATTGCTATCTGTGGAGGTCAGAAGTGTATCGCAAAGGCGCAGGAGCACTATTTCTCCAAGCAGACAGAGAGTCCCAACTATGTTCGCCTATTGGCATCCATTGTTGGCAAGAATCTCTGGGATGTTGTGTACAACGCAGATTTGTCTAACTGGAAGGAAGTTATGGCTGCGCTGTGCACCTTTGCCGAAGAAAAGGAATTTGCTGATCTTTGTGACGCTCTCGGTGACCGGTTAGAGGAACAGATTCGGGCTTCGGATGACAAGAGCCTTCGCAAAGATGCTTCGTTCTGCTTCTTGGCTGGCTCTAAGCTGGAGAAGGTTGTCGCGATTTGGATCGAGGAGCTGCGCGAGAATGAGCAGAAGGCCCTTGAAACAGCTGCCAATGACACCTCTTTCTCGATCCATGTTCGTGCTTTGCAGGGGCTGATCGAGAAGGTGACAATCTTCCGCCAGGTCACTAAGTTCCAGGACACGGAGCGTACCAAAGAGTCTGACTGGAAGCTCAGCAGCTTGTACGACAAGTATATTGAATATGCTGATGTGGTTGCTACCCATGGAAGACTACAGGTCGCCCAGAAGTATTTGGACCTTGTTCCGGAGAAGCACCCCGAGGCCGAGGTTGCAAGGAATCGTATCAAGCTGGCGACGAGGCAACCAACTGCTCAGAAGACACAGCAAACGACTACTGGTCGTGGAACGCCACTGAACAAGCCTCTCCCAACTACCAACGCTTACCAGCCTCAACGAACATTCTCTCCTGTTGCGACAGCCGCAGCTCCGAGCCCGTACGCTCCCCCGGCTCCTGCTACTAATGCGTACGCCCCTCCAGCTGCTGCTACCAATCCATACGCTCCCCCGGCCGCTGCTACCAATCCGTACGCACCTCCGGCTCCGGCTTCGAACCCTTACGCCCCGCCTGGTGCTGCTGCCCCACCACAGCCAACGAACCCATATGCGCCGGCTTCTGGAGGCAGCTATGCTCCTACAGGATACCAGCCCACGCCAGCACCGTCTTATGGTGCTAAACCCCTAGGTGGCTCGGTGCCTCCTCCACCACGCGCGTCGAATCAATCCCCAGCCACTGTTACTACGTACACTACAGCTACCAACCTCCCTGCTTGGAACGATCTTCCCGAAGGCTTCGCGAAGGCTCCGACACCCCGGAGAGGAACTCCCGCCGGAGCTGCTGCACCTATCAGCTCGCCGTTCCCGAACCAGTCCCCGTCAATCGCTCAGGGGCCTCCACCACCCGGAGCTCCACCTACTCAGCGGACACCCTCAGTTCCCCCTCCGCCAAAGGGCACTGCTCCACCTCCCCGGGTGACTTCTCCACCATCTGCTATCCCCCCGGGACCTACCCCGCCTCCAAACCCTTATGCATCCTTGCCTCAATCTCCTCCTCAGCTAACTCCCGGCACCATGGGGGTTCCGGCGCCGATTCCACGTGGCCCGTCTCCTTACAACGCTCCGCCGTCTATGCCTCCCCCAACTAACCGGTACGCTCCGAGCCCAGCAGCGCAAGCGGCAAACCCACAGCTCCAGGCACGGGGCCCTGTTCCTCCACCTCCGCAGGCAGCTGCCTCACCATATGCCCCCCAGCCTCCGGCGGCGAGCCAGTATGCTCCCAGCACACCACCAATGCAGCAGGGACCGCCTCCAGCCTCAGCCTCTAGGCCCGGGACGGCTTCTTCACAGAAGGTGACTCCAGCTCCTGCGACTCCCAAGTATCGTAAGTGACTCTTCGAACTGCCTCACTTCAGTCATCTAACTTGTCTAGCACCTGGTGATCGTTCCCATATTCCTGAAGACGCAATGCCTATCTATGAGATCCTTTCGGCGGATATGCAGCGCATCAAGGGCCGTGCGCCTACATCGTTCAAGCAACAAGTTGAAGATGCTGACCGGCGGTTGAACCTTCTGTTCGACCACCTGAACAATGGAGATCTGCTCAAGCCAAACACCATTTCTGACATGGCAGACTTAGCCCGTGCAATTCAGGCGCGTGATTACGAGGCAGCACGTGCTATCCACGTGGATATCCTGACAAATAGGACTGATGAGTGTGGTCAGTGGATGGTAAGTTATCAAATAAATTGTCGTGTCTATCGTTTGAGTCCTTCTAACTGGATGAATAGGTTGGTGTAAAACGTCTCATCAGCATGAGCAAGGCTACCCCATAAAGGGCTATAGCGTGTAAACAGTGAAAGGGTGTATGAGGCAAATTTCATGATTTGTACGTATGAGAGAAGGGTCTATGTGCTTCGTGTGGTTGCTGGTGATCTTTCATGGCCAGTAGTATGACGTTCTCAGGTATTGGTCTAGAAATTGTTCTTCTTGTCTAAATGTTATTACTATGTTCATTGTTTATGAAATATCAACAGTAGATCTTAAAACAAATCTGCATTTTCTCAACATTAGATCCAGTTTTTACAGTGTTTAACCATTCGCATACCTGCTGTGAAGAGCGAATAAGCCCCCAAGCCCTCTTCAGAAGCTGGAGTGTCAGTAGCAATGCATAAGGATAAAATAGCACTGAGAATGTAGAACAACTTAGGCTGTGGACAATCTTCAAAATTTGATAACTCAGTAGCACACTAAACCCATCTATTTAAGCGATCAAAAGGCCTTTGGACAAGTTCCTATGAGGCAAAACAAATAAAGACAGCTTCTTTGACATGAGACCTCATGATTCAGATTGTCACAGAAAGCCGTATATAGAAACAATGAGACATAAAGTGGCTTTATTCATACGCTCAGCTTGACGCCTCGGGAACATACAGAAAACTCAACATGAAACCATTCCGGCCATTTCATGATAAACTACTACCTCGCAAGGAAAACTGCCCTCAGCCCGTTTTGGGAATAAGGACAGCAATAAAAAGTGGCCCGAACTCGAACGATAGGTATTCGGAACACCATCCCGGCAACTGAGAGACTTCGATATGGAGACCGTCTGGAAGGGCACCATGCCGGATTACTTTATATTACGCTTACTACGATCGTTCTAACCTGCCTCTGTTATTGGATTATTTCTAGGAAAAGTTATAGGATTTGGCTGAAGGTGATGGTAGTATTGCGCTGGAATGAATCTGCTGCCGTTGTGTTAGAGATAACTTATTTCTCCCTATCTTTACTGTTCTGAATGCTTCATTAATCTTCCTGTGTTTCAGGATCGGTGCTTCGTATGCCGCAATGATACAGTATCATTCTCATGCTTGATAAAAAAGCTTCGGTATAGTTATTAATTATTCGGTATGGCTTTGTAGGATGTGGTTTAATGGTGATATATATACACTGAAGATATATCTACCTCTTTAAATGTAACAGAATGTGAAATTTAGACCATCGTCAAGGCATACATTGCAATCGAAGTATAGCAGACATCTTCGATACCATTGTAAACCAGATAATACCTAACGCCATGCTGGTTATTGCTGGAAACCGATATATTCTTCCGTAACCAAGCCAAAGAAAGAAAAGCAAAAGAAACATATATGTTCACATGATATTGATTCGTCTCCTCAAACCAAAGAAACCTCATAAAGATTATCCCCTCTTCATCTACTGATACCACTGCTGATTCTCGGTCCTCGGCTAGCAGGGAAGTTTCGGGCACTCAACAAAGCACCCTTGACACCTCTAATCTCAGACTTGAAGTTGGATATGGCGTCTTCCTCGCCTTTACCCAAGCCAGCCGCGTTTCCGCTACTGTCAAAGCCGGGCGTACTGTAGACCCCGTAGCCGGTCCCCGGACCATAGCCAGCCTTACTATATAGTAGTCCATCTAGGTAATGATGTAACTCGTTAAGGCTACTGCGAACAGTATCATCGCACGTACTCGACTGCTTGTCAATCTCGGAGAATTCTTGGAGATTCGACCTGATGACTTCAAGTCGCTTTACATGTGTATTCACAGCTGCACTGGGGTCAAACGATTCTGTGTCTGCGGTATTCGCGGCTAAAGAGGATGATTTCTCCAGGTTGAAGTCTTCCGTGGTCTGGACAGCGACATCGCGGTGGAATAGCTCCCCTGGGTCGGATGTGACAGACTCGGTCTCATCATCAGAGCTGGAGCCAGTGGACTGAGCGCGGCGAGCCGTGAGCTGAGGAGGAATGGTTGATACATTCTGCTCTAACTTTTCGTTCAATTTCTTGAGGTTATCATTAGCTGTTTCGGCCAATTCGTGTCGTGCACTTGTCAGGTTGGCGAGCATGGGCTTCACAAGGTACTCGCTTGCGCCGTAGATACTAGCTCCTAGACCTGCAGCGCCATAGACAGTGTAGAGGAGGCTGCGAAGGGACACTAGCGGAGGGGGTTTGGGTTGGTTGACGAGAAATTCCGGGTAGGTAATGATCGGTGGGACGTCCCGAGCGGACGATGATTGCCGATTGTTTATGGTGGTAGCAGGAGAAGAGGATGATTGGGATGTCGAAGTAGAAGGTGATG
This sequence comes from Aspergillus sojae, assembly GCA_008274985.1. Classification (NCBI taxonomy): domain Eukaryota; kingdom Fungi; phylum Ascomycota; class Eurotiomycetes; order Eurotiales; family Aspergillaceae; genus Aspergillus; species Aspergillus sojae. The sequence goes on along the minus strand of CP035528.1, from coordinate 4,424,315 downwards.
AAGAGGCAGAGCCGCTTGGCGTGTCCTCTGTGGTGCTAGACTCTGTGGTCTTGTTATCGCCCTCGGTTGCAGCCGTACTACTGGTTGCCTCGGAGTTTCGCGACACACCCAGCAGACCGTCAATCTCATCTTGTCGGAGACCCTTCGATTCCAAGAATGATATCTTGCGATCTAGCGGTGCGTCGCGCAAGGACTCATCTTCTAAAAACTTGGTCGCTTGCTGTAGAAAATCCGATCGTGAAGTATCATCGGAGCTCGGCGGAGATGCGGAGGCGGAGTTGGTGGCGGATGGCTGTTGCCATTGAGGGATTGAAGGGGTTTTGGGCTTGGAATCAGCCATGGCGTGTTTAAAAGTAATGAAGGACGAGTTAATTACAATGAAGGGATTGTATCATGAAATGAAACAATTGGAAGAGAAAGAGGTGAGAGAGGCAGGAAAAGATAGGTAGTTCATGTGAGGGAGAACTACTGTTACTAGTATGCTTTGACCTCTAGCGACCTCGGCTGTCCTCCGGAGAAGGTTTAATCTCGGTATTGTCATGCGTTGGTATTGCTGGGCCACATGGCCAGTCCGTCCAGGGTAGGCGGTCCGAGATAGAGATACCGCCTGGCGGCAGAATCAACGATGAACATGACGGGTTCCGATTGTCTCCCATCGTTCATTTGCGACAGGAATAGACCAAGAAGATCATCAGGGACTGTGCGAGCTATTGGTTCGACTGGGTAATATATACATTCATCCTTCCGAAACAATTGGAAATATATATAGCAGCGTCAATTTCGATACGATTGGGTGGTACGTACCTCATCAATCCGACGTCCTTTGTGAGTTTTCCCTTTATTCCCTTTCGTATACATACATCCATGTACTCAGGGCAACAACCCACTCCCCATTTACCCGTGGATTTAATCTACTACTGTACCCCTTTTTTATTATTTTTATTATTATTTTCCGCTTCGTTCCCTTCACCTTTCCCCGATCATATTTAAGTTGTATCCACCCCCCTCGTTCGGTCAGGGATCCCTGTCCACGCAGCGCACAGAACGGACAGTAATATCCTGTCGGGGTTGCAGGAGAAAAAACGCACCAACGCTGCGTTCACCGCGTTCCCGCTCTTGACTGGTGTATTCGCTTGAGATCTTACTTCAGAATGTTCCCATTGGTTCTGTCTTTCATGTCGGATGGGAAGTTTCAAGTGGCGTCAAAAGATGTGATAGGGATTGATGGCCTGTGCCTTCCCGAACTGCATCACCACCACTTCTCTGTACTGGCCCACGTAGTCAGTCGGTCATAACTACCGCATGGCTGTTTCCTTGCCCATCAATCATTCCCCTCTTTACCCCTCTGGACCTCCTCCACGACCGAACTTGCCTCACCGTCAGATGACACAACCATCTCAGATAGCCTTATTGTTGACTATCCTCCGACTACTATTGTCCACCTATACGAGACTAAACCCCCGCCTCATTTTGTGTTTTCTCTGATTGTTCCTGTTTGCATTTTTACAACCTCAGTTCGTTTGTAGATTTTTGCGAAGCTCACCTGGTTACCTTAATACCCTTTGCTTTATCATTTTTCCATCCATACTTCATATCAAGTCAATCTTGTCGATTGATTATGTCTCTGCGTCGCTCACTTCGCTCCCGCCCTGTGCGGGATGATCCACCAGACTTGGATTCTAACGCAAGTCCCAGAACCCCGACCAGAGTTACCCGTGCTGTCGCATCTTCATCAGTGACCGTCTTCCGGTCTCCCTCAGACTCTCCGGAAGAGTCAAGGAGATCTATTCGTTTGACTGTCAAGATGCCTTCAAGTAAGCTGCGTGAGGTTACCAGTAGTAACACACGAAATGGTGCCACAAGACGCTCTGTCAACGTTTTCACAGAAAACCCGATAGTTACAGGGCCACGGACTAGCCGGCCCAAGAAGAAGCTCGTCGAGGTTGACACGAGCGACGAGGATTTGGACGATCAAGAAGAAGATGAAGTGGACGACGAAGATGCCCCCGGTGAGGACGACGAGGATGTAGATGCGGATGGCGATTTAGATATGGATGATGCTCCTCCGCAACCTCCAGTGTCAAAAAGACACGCCAAATCTGCTGCATCTACTTCTAAAGCAGTGAAAAGCGTCGAGGCGAAAGAGATGGAACTAGATGCCGAGGACGACGAAGATGATGAGGAGCTCTCTGATCCTGAATCGGATGCCGAAGGTGAGCCTGACGATCAGGAGGAGAGTGGAATTGGAAACGCCAATGGAGGCGAGGAGGACTTAGATGAGGATGAAGAGGACGAGGAAGAACTCGATAGTGATGATGATACTCCTACCGCCGATCCCGCCAGGATGACAAAACGTCAAAGAGGCAACTTGGGCAACGATTTCTTGCAACTCCCAATGGGTAAGTCTTGTACAAATCTTTCGGGTTTGCCCTGAAGATATTGTCTAATGCAGCGCAGAACCACAAGTCAAGAAGCATCTGACCGCAGAAGAGCGCGCCATGCGCCGTGCTGAAATGGCTCGCCGAAGAAAGAATCTTAGCGAAAAGCGAAATGAAGAAGAAAAAGTAGGTACTATGAAGTCTTATTTTCTCCATTTGATGGCTATCAAGGCAAAATCCTCTCTATAATTGTTAAGTAGTGGAAACTGACGCAAGAGGACAGATGGATACAATCAATAGGCTTCTACGGAAGCAAGCCCCGAAGAGGCGTGGTCGGATCCCGGCTGCTGAAGCGGCTGAAACGGCCTCTGCAGAGCAACAGATGCAGGAATTCGAGAGACTGGATCCAACTATGGTCAGATGGATTAGTGGGCGCGAGGGAAGCAAGATGATTGTATCAGAGGAATGGCTCGGTTCCCCAGCAGGACGAGTCTTTGCGGAACCATCCCTGGAAAGCAGTGGGCCTAGAAAGCTGGTGGAAGAAATATGACCGATCAGTTTGAAAGTCAGGTGCAAACGGAGCTGGCGTATCTGGAAAAGTCGAGTTTAAAACCGTGGGTCTATTTACAATATCTTGTTAAACGGGGATCGGCTGTATATTGAAGAAGTCTGGTCTGCCCGTTGGTCGTGTTACTGTGTATCTAGTTATTGGCATACCCGGTTCAGTGGGGAGTTTATATAGGAAATAGGGCCTGTTTTTAGTTATGATCGTTGAAAAGGTTGACACTCGTAGAAACATGCCAAGTCACACCTATTTAGTACCGAATACTGGCTATGAACTGTGTGTAGTTACAGGCTTGCAGAGATATTTACTTGGGATGCTTGCTAGTTGGCAAACTGAGCAAACATAAACTAGATTCCAAGATCTATTGCTCTTGGGATCATTTTCATCACACACATACCCTTGATTATTAACCATGAGGGTTCAAGAGCCAGTGGCCGACTTACTGCCAGAAAAGGGTAGCAGATGTTGTTTGACGTGGACCTCTTTCCACTCACTCTATGATTTCCATGGGAGCCCTTTCAAAACTTGAGAATGGGTTCTGATAGCGCGAGCTCTAGCAGGTCACATGTGTGCCTTGGGGGCATCATAGCATCGCACTGGGCAAGCGCCATTGAGCTGAGTACTTTCCATTGATATCTATTTCGGATTCCCGCTCTGAGCGGATTCTGGAGCGTTCGAGCCATCTTTATTGTTTGCAGTTGGGGTCTGAGCGCCATCAGGGGCTATAGTTCGCTCCCTAAGTTGAAGTCTGAATATATCCAACGGCGTCGTATCAGCTTATGGACGGGGTGAAGGGCGGGCTATCCTTAGCGTAGGTAAAGCGACGTACCGCTGGGAACCTGCTTTCTCCATCTGCAAATCTTTCAATAAAGGTTGGAAGGTATAATAGCCTACAGTGAATGAGCGTATGTTAGTGAAATGTCCTGGCTTTTTGCATTCTGGACAGTACCGACCTGAAAAGACTCCCACTCCAATGGCTACAAGCGCCGGAATCCAGTTTCGACTCATAGTGCTGTCAGAAGAAAATGTAGAGTGAAAAATGTCCAGCACTATTTCTTTGCTTTGGGTAAGGCGGTTTCGAGGGAGACCAGTGAAGCCAAGAAGGATTTCCAGAGTAGGAAGTCATTGACAGATTTACCGCATCAATCGCCAAAGTTCCGCCATGAATAATTTCCGTCGCGTCTCCCCACATTTTCAACGCGTCTTCCCGACATCCACTTTCGAGCGATTCTGAACTGGCCACCACTTGATTGGTAACTGATCGCTTTAAACTTATTTTTTATTAGTGGTGATATCTATCTCTAATTAGTATCTGGGGGTGCGAAGATCCCTTGTTTACAGCCTATGCCTACGAAGTAATGGAGTATTAAGGAGATGGGTCATCAGCGCCAAGGAAACAAATGGAATCATGGCGTGAACGAGGGTTTGTACCGGACTCAGACGAGGATGATGGGTTGGGTAGCCCGGAAAAGGTGAATCAGGATCTTGAGAGTAGTGACGATGAGCTTGGAGCATCTCCGACGCCTGATACGCTCGATACGACTCCCCAGGGACCCCGGGATGAAGACACTGAGGAAGAGGAGCACCATGGCCCCCAAAGCGGCATTGTCGATGATTTCCGACCTGTCACATCCAGTCAAAATCTCGACGATGTGTCTGTCCAGGCAAACGAGGAAGCAAAGTCTACGGCCAAGGAGGTGCCCGACAAGGAAGCTAGGGATATCGCTGAAGGACCGCTATCGGAAGATGTCAATGACGAGGATGTCACGCCTAGGAGAAAGCCGCATCCATCCCCGACGCTATCAGCTACTCCAAGACCAAGACCAAGCCCTAGCCCACCGGCGACCCCGCTAAGAGAACAACCCAAAGACATATGGGACGTACCTAGCTCTTCGCCAGACGAACTACAGCTGGACCATCTTATCTCTCGGAGGTCGGTTGGCCTTACTTCGAAAGTGCCAGACACTGGCGAACAACAGGAGAATAGGGAGAAAGCCGACCCTTCGCCTTTGTCTTCGCCGCTGTCGTCCCTCCACTCTTTGGCATTGGGCGAAAATTATCAAGATGATCAAGAGAATACAGAGAAACCACCGCCAGAGAGTAATGTGGAGGCGTTGCTCCCTCCTCTCGAAATCTCGGAAGATATACTGCGAGAGATGTCTCAGCCGGCACGAAGGTCCTTGCGGCAGCGCAATCCCATCCAGTTACATCCATATCTTTTGGAGGATGCGAAATACCAAACGCTCATGAAGGCAAGAGGGATTAAACCAGTGCGCATCGCTCAATACCAGCAAGCAATACGAGCGGCGGCTGAAGGTCAAAGCCAGAGTTTTGATAGCACCCTGCCACCTTCGAGCAGCCCTACTGTGGAGTTCGAATTTGCCCCATCGTCTCCAGCGGAAAGAAATTCTACCTCTGCGGCAAGAGCAACTCAAGGTCTTCATGGAGGTCAGCCGCTATCGCCCAATCAAAACCTATCTGAGAACGAAATCAGAGGACCTAAGAGGCGTAAAGTATCAAGGCCAGATGATCATCGGAACTCATCACGGCATCAGTCTCGGCCTAAAGTGGTAATAAACAACCGTACATCGCCTATTAACTTAAATAATAACTTGGCTTGGGACATACCGCCTAGTCCGCCACGCTCTGGAAATAATTCCTCCCCGCAGGCCCCATGGAATCCCACTGAGTTTCGGTTCCCTCGTGGGTTCACGCCGCCAACGTTAAACACGCCTAGCACAGCTCCGAGGCGGAGAGGGCAAGATGCCCCCACCACAGCCAACGGGCCCGTTGATCGAGAGCTTGCTGATGCCCGGTCGATAGCCTCTCAGCATTCTCATTCCGCCTCCGAGAATGATGGAGAGGATGAAGAAGATGAAGGGGAGGAGCCTGAAGAGGATGTTCGTGAACTTCAACGAAGAATCAAAGGTGTACTTCCGGCTTCATGGCTGCGGTTAGACCAACAAAGACAGAAGGATACACAATTGAGTTCTACACAGCGGCATCGCGACAAGAATTCCAGAACAGAAAATGCCAAGGGTGTCGCTAAAAAGATAATCAAGAGAACTGGTCCCTCAACTTCGTCAAATCCGGTCGAGCATTTGGCATCATTAAGGCATCTAGCTGACTCTGATGGTAGTGATGCAGATGAAGATGAAGACAATGATGGCCAAAGCAATGCGCGGCAGATACTGGCCAACTTGGTCGGGTTCGATGACTCATTCCTAGCGGAAGATATGGGCGAGGACATTCCAGAAGACAATCGCATTGATTACATGTTTCCATCAGCAACGCGTGAGACTTCAGCTCCTCGGATCCAAAAGGGAGGCCAAAAACGGCAAAGGCCTGAGAGCCATTTTACTCGTTCCGACAGTCATACTAAGCGGCCTCGCCTTCAAAAACAAGCTAAGCTTACTGATCCCATCTATAGGCGGGAAAAGAAGAGACAATCCTCACGCACTCCTCCGCAGCTTGGTATATTGGATGCTCCCGATGTCGCTTCTCGGCCTCGAAACGAGCAGCCACAGTTCCTCAGAGTTGCTGCTCGCAAAGCACGATCTCGTCAGGATAGAGCCAGACGAAGTCCTTCAAACAAAGTCATCAAGATGAGCTCAGCCCTGGACACAGAAGATGCTAACACATCGTTGCGTGAATGGCGCGCCGGGCGTATTCGACAGTCGAAAGTACCCAGGCCTCAAGCAAAGCCCCCTAGGCGACCACCATTGGCGGACCTTCCCTCAAATAAGAAAATTGGACCCAGAAATCATGTACCTGGGGAAATAAACAAAGACCACCCCCTCATTGCTGGACCGGCGACACAACCGGACGATACTAATGTCGTCCAGAGTCAGATGCCAGATCCAGAAGCTCCACAACCTACTACAGTGCCCCCCATTTTAGAGAAGCCTATGCAGCGTATTCAGTATGGCAACAACTGGTTTGTCCGGAGAAATGTTGTTGTTTCCTCCCTCAAAAGAAACGACCCAAGACCTGTTGGGCTTGAAATGACCAGTCTTAACGTTTCCCGAGCTCCATCCTTTCAAAGGTCACTTACCCTACTCAACCAAAATACTTGGCAAAAACGCTTGCCCGAGACTGTAGACCGAAATATAATACTGGATCGATTTCTTGTCGACAGTAGCCAAGCATCTGTTCATGCTAAGGCGCGGGGAAGCACCTTCACTCGCGAGTCGAACGATGCGAGCGTATCGCTCCCAAAGCGTCCAGTTCAAATCAAGCGGAAGTTGAAGAAACGTATTCCTATGAGATTGGATGTTAGCACCGCTGAAGGTACGAACCAACTTATCCTGTCCACAGATTTAGATCCTCCTAGGGCGCAAGGGGAAGATGCACACCTCAGTAAAGGAGTCTCGGACGGACTAAGCGGCTTTCAACGCTCGTACTCTATGGATTTTAGCATCACACCTCTGTGCCTGGGAACCTTTTTCCACGAATCTTCGTTTATTGGAAGTGGAGAATTCAATCGCTCGCTTGAGCTCGGCAAGCGTGATCTCGACCAAAACGCTGGCATTTTTACCGTGAATGTTAGGGGTCGAACTTTTCAGTGGGGACCTTGGAATGACGCTGTGTCCTCTGAACTTGGCATTGCATTTGATGACATGCTTGAGGAAATGGAAAAGAGCGACACGCTGTCCACAGAGGCGGCCACTGAAGACGCACTCAACCGCACCTACACTATATACAGGGCCCTGGTCAAGTACGTTACCGAGGCTCTAACGTTTATCGATCCTATCGATAGAACAGGCTTTATAACGAGGGCCCATGCGCTTATCTCCAAGGTCAATGATAATTTAACCTCCATGGTCTCGCCGACAGATCGAGGGACAGAGTATCATATGAGAATTGCTTCTTACAACGTCGCATTCGCCAACTTAACATACCAGGTAGCCTGTCATACCCTCGTTAATGACAGCGTGACAGAAGGGGTCTTGGAACTTGTGAGGTCAGTTTCTAGGCAAGCCTTTGCAGTTATCTCGAGCGAAGTAGGAAAAATCGATATTCGCAAATTCCTCGAGAATAACAAGGTGTGCGAACAACGCGATAAAGGGGTCCGAGACGAATACCCAGCCGTTGAGGCCTATGTCATTGTTCGGCAGGTATTGTACAGTACGGAAACGCTGAAAGGCTTCTTTGAAGAGCTCATTGCCGACTCTTTGTTGGTAATCGGCGACCAGAAAAATACAAAGAATATCGATCGCTTAGAAAGCAGGTGGCATTGGCTATTCACTACACTACCGTTGGACGAAATTGACGCTCTCGGAATCGCCCGGATTGGATCACGTTTCAGGGAAACTTGCAACAACTGGAAAGTAGTGAAACAATTTCTGTGTCCTGTTTTGGAAAGCTATGAGCCCAATACTTCGGCATCTATTTCCTACAACACTTACTGCCGAGCTTTGTTTCACAGATGCTTTCATCTTATCAACGGCTGGGGGTGGAGGGATTGCAAACTAATCTTAGATACGCTCTACGATTTCTTTGCGAGAAACACCTTGTATAATTTGAAACAGGAAGAGAACTACACATCTCCCTCGTTTTTAGATGAGCTTGACCACAACCCATCCCTTGACGTCACACCGAGTGATCCATGCTTCCACATCTTTTTAAAGATTATTGCAAGTGGCTTACGCTCCTTGTCCAAGAGGTATGATAAAAAGAAAGTACGGAATTTCGCTTGGCGTCTATTACCAAACCACGGCCGAGTATACCCAAAAGAACAGCCTATCCACCAGGCAGATTTGGATGCTCTAAGAAACCACCACGATCTGCTCTGCACGTTATACTTCGCGGTCCCAGATGGGTGTCGACCTCGATTAGAGGCGATAAAGAACCTTGTACATCCTGCCAATTCGCACCGCGAAACTTGCAATATCAGCATTCGATCATGGGCCAGACTTGTGCGCTTCAAGTTGTCGACAGATGAGGATGTATCTGGGTTAGAAGCATTTGCTGATTGGCATAGTTACTTTGTTAGTGAATTCGTTAAACAGCACATGCTTGCTCGAAGAGAGATAGAAGCGCAAAACACAAAGGACAATCAATTTTCTCACCAGCTGATCGAACGGACGATTTCACAGAATCAGAGACAAATCGAGTCTCTACTGAAGATCGCCCTGAATAGCTTACAGAATGCTATTCAATCAGCCCCAACACTGGAGCATGCCCATAGTCTGATTTCTAAGTCACCTATCAGTGTAGTATTGGGGCTGTTCAACCCTAGACTTGCTCGTGTCAATACGACAGTGTCAGAAGCTCTGCAGATGTTAAAGGCCTATGTTCAGAAGTGCAGCTCCGCCTCTGCTACTGGATCAGCAAACCCGCCAGCGCCAGTGGATGAAGATAGCCAAGAGTACGGAGATTGGGCCGATATCGAGGCAATGTACCGGGACGAGTTTTCCCCCGCCACTCGTTCCCAAGGAATTGAATACATGGAGAAGGTCCTTCACCCAGCGGTATCCCAGCTTGTATCTAACAGTTTTGGTGAGGACCACTGCCCGGAAGACGCAATTCTCCTAAGTGTTGTCGATTGTTGGACTTCTATCGCCCAAGTGCTTGTGAAAAATGGTTTGCGGCATTGGGATAATTATCTTAACCTTTACGATGGTGATTCTTGGGCCGTGCTTCGAAAGACGGTGCAAACTAGAAAGTTCACGCCTAAGTTCTTGGCAAGCTGCATTGAAAAAGATGCTCGATTCATGTGTGAATGCAAAATGCAAGTCCTCGGGATGTGGATGTCGAGCTTAGTTGAACGAGTATCGATGTTGAAATTCCAACACTCTTTGACTGAGGCGTTGTTGAATTACGACCCGAACAACACTTTGTTGCAGAATTTACCTTTCTCTGCGGATAGAAAGGATGGTCGATACTCAATCACGCTGGAAGAACTCAGTCAACGTCGGTTGTCTTTAATATCAAGTCTACTGTCAAATATGCGCGCACACCTCCAAGACCTGGAGATTACGGCAAGTAGGGCACTTTCGACTGAGAAGCAAGAGTACCGTGAACTCATCCAGACAATGATGTCCTCAATGAAGGCAAATTATCAGGAGCTGGGCAGCAGCGCAGCAAGTGCACAAGGGGCTTATGTGGACTTTGTCCACCGAATTGTTGGGTTCTTGCAGCAGCATACGAGAGATATCTGTCCCGTTGACCCGTTCTTTACCGATCCAACCTCGTTTCCTTTGCCTTCAACCGATCCGACGTACATTGTTGCACGGTTGAAGGGCTACGAGCCGAAACTCTCATCTGAAAAGGTCGCAAAAACCCTGATCATGTTCATACAGGGCATATCAGAGCGAGCTGCTATAGACGGTCAGCAGGTCTACCTTGTCGACCAGTTACAGACTTCCATGGCACATACTTATGAAGCGGGAGATCCGGCTAAGCCAACCCTGAGGGCTACCCTGTTGCAGTCTGTATTTCCAGCCTATCTTCAGACGGCTTTCAGCAACCCCGGTGCATGGCTGCTGAGTCAACCCATCATACAGACCATATCACACACATTCAAAGAATTGCTCTTCCATATAGATGCCACAGATAAGGACTGTGTTGCATCAGTTGTGGGTATCTTCAGCTCAGTCTTCCAGTCCTCGTATCATGCTCTGCACAGCATCGTCGACAATGCCAACATGCTCAAAGAACCCCCAGTGGTAATCACAGTTGCTTCTTTCATCGAGATGATAACGTCGTCCCTGCGAGTCGTGGACTACATTGATCGATCCACCGACGCAGGCGACAACATCATATCTCAGATACACGCATTCCGGCAGTTCATACTGTTCAGCACATCTTTCCTGCATGACCAGCTACTCTTAACCGACCCCGAAAACATCCCCCACCCATCCAACATCTTCACGACCGAAAACACACCTACCAACGCCCCTGAATTCTTTAACGAGATCCGCATCTCCGCAACGCGCGAACTCCAGATCTACATCAACGAGAGCTGGTCCAGACACCAAGGCAAATACTACTTTACTCGCCGTGGCGGCCACCAACCGCAGGAGGTAAACCTAGAGCCATCCATGGCTGCGAACTTGGAAAATTTCCCCTTGGTGATCTTCGACGATGCTGCTCGAAATTTCTTGGATACGCTACGGGCTCTTGACTCATTTGATACTTTACATTAGAGTGCATTCCACTCCCACCATTATCTATTGGGGCTAATAATGGCATATTTTGTTAATAAGAGGCGTATGTTGGTTTGCTTGGTACGGTCTGCACATGGTGTTTCTGGGTTGGATGGAATTGATGAACTACCGAAATCATATCATAACTCATAGCATGAACCATGTATGTATGTACTTTAGTGTTTGTTGGTTTGTATGGATGATTGAATAGAAGGAAGCGCATTCAATGAATTGACTAATGACCACTTTCATTCGTCAAGCATGACGTCCAAAACATGCATCTTCGGTGTTTATGCAAGGAGATCAATCGCATTATACATACACGTAGAGGAACATTCAAGGGATCATTGCTTCTGACGTCATGTCAATCGTACATATCCCAGATATTATCAATAGTACACTGATAGATGTCGACATTCACAAGAAAAGAAAAAAGTAGATGAGGTTGGGGAGGAAGAGAGAACGCGTAGTTGACCATAACATGACAGCATCCAAAAGAACCAGATAACGGCAATCGTAAAAGACGAAGAAGGAAAAGGAAAGAAAACATCGTAAACCAGGAACGGACAGAGAAGTCAAATCTACTTCCCTGCGTTCTCAGTGTTCACAACACCGCTAACATCCCCTTGAGCGCTATGACTCGAGCGCCGATGGAAAGGATGCGGATGGAACCCCGAGAAATGCAGTACCTTGCGGACTGCGCCGACAACGCCCGATCTCCTCTTCGACTCTGGCGATGACGGTTGTCCGTCCTCGGCGGTCTTGGGCACCGTCGCGGTATCTTGGAGCACGAGATTGGTGGTGGCTGGTTTGGGCGGCCATTGGCCGTCTGCTTTCCAGCCTTGGACCATTGCCTTTGTGACGTCGGCCAGGTTGATCGGGACCGTGGGGGTCAGGCCCTGCACGACGACCTTTGAGTAGATGGAGGGGTACATGGCGGGGGTGATTGAAGCGCGGATGGGATTAGAGGTGGAGATCAGTGAGGGTACGACAGGGACGTAGGGGTCTTCGGAACCCTGGTGGGCTTTTGAAGAGGCAGTCGCGGTAGCTGCAGCGGTAGCGGGTGCAGGAGCGGGCGTCGTAGCATTCGCGATGGTATCCGTAGCATCGTCTGTCGCTGTTTGTTGCAGAGCAATCTCCGGCTCTGTGACCCCCGTCTCAGTAGATTCCTTGTGATCTTCACCCTGCCGGGGCTGAGCAGACACTGATGACGGGCCCGATTCCTCCTTCTCCGCAACAGAAAGTGAGGCCTCGGTCTTCGCCGCAAGATTCTCTTCATCTCGTGAAGAAGACGAAGCCGGCCTTGAAAAAGCAGATCCAGAAGACGCACCCTGGTCGCGTGTCTCCTCGTTAATAGTAGTACCCTCCGCCTGAGCTTGCGCTTGCTTTAGCTGCCTCCTCGCAATAATCTCCTCCCTCGATTTCGCGCACGTCCACGCATCCCGCCGCTCCACCCAAGTCCTCAGCCCCTCATTCCACCGCATCTCCTCCTCCATCTGCCTGCGCCGCTTGCGCCTCCGCTCGGTCCTCTCGTCCCCCACCGGAGACAAAATCGGACTCTCAATCTGCGCAGAGTCATACCCGCTAGGCGGACTGGCAATCGTAGGCGAAGAAAGGGGTTCCAGCTCCGACGCGGAGCTGTCGTATGTGCGCAGTCGCCATGTTGTGACTTCCTGTTCAGGTGGCGTGGGGGTTGCGGAAGCTGGTGCGCCCGCGTCGGTAGAGGGATGGAAAGTCCAGTCGTTGCGAACGATTTCGCGGACGTAAAGTTTTGCTTCACGGATTGCAGAGTCGCGGGCTTCGGTGGCCATTTTAAATGTATTTTTGGGGGTTTATTTTTGTGCGTGTGGAGGTTTGTGTTGGTGGTTTAGCGGAGCGTTTTGTGAGGGGTAAAAGGTCGTGTGGAGTTGTTGCGTGAGGAGAAAATGAGTTGGTTAGTGTAGGGATATTGGGTTGTTGATGGTGATTCTAATGATAATAAGTAGTAGATTGTAAGACTCTTATCTCTCGAGTCCCTCTTCTGGTTTCCCACGAAGTGACTCTCTCGAGAGGGGGTGAGAAGAGAGAGTTGGTCGGGTGATGATTTCGACGACGAAAAAGGCGGAGATTTACTCGTCGATGTCATCGCCGAGATCGTCTGCGGATCTGATAGGGCTGAGGATATAACTAACAGCCACCGTTGGGCTTCATGATGGATTTCTGACGAGGACGGGATATATATATATAGCATATAATTCAGCAAATTATGTGTCACTTTTCGGCCTATGGTATGTATTGATACAGGTTTATCATATCGCTAATAGTATACAAAGTCGTCGCGTGAGATCCCAAATCCTATTGTCGCAAGAATGAACACCAAACCGTCTAAAATGTTCCCATATTGTAGTCATGTCATGTCCGTACGCGCGCAGCATCGGAACTAGCCTCCTCGGTGCTAGCAGGCGTGAATCCCCATCCAGGGCTCTTCTTACGCCGACTCTTGCGGTCGCCATACTGCTCGTCGAACTTACGGATCGCCGAGAGTGACGACATGTCCTCGCTAATTGAGGCGCTGATCTCCTCCATTCCACGCTCGAAATGCTTCCAGGTCAGCGTACGTCTTTCTGGGTATTGGTAGGGCTTGTCGCCCTGGTGCTGAGCGGCCAGGTCATTCTCCTCCCGGACGCAGGCTAGAGCCGCGGCGACGGAAAGGTTCTTCAAATCGGATCCAGAATAGAGTTGAGTGCGGCGAGCTAGCTCAGCGAGGTCAACAGAGCTATCGAGACTCTCTTCCTTCAAGTGAATCTTAAGGATGGCCAGTCGATCTTGTTCAAGGGGCAGGTCCACGAGCAGTCGCCTAGGGAGACGCCGCAGAACAGCATCATCGAGATCAAATGGTCGGTTGGTGGCAACCATAATGAAAGCTGACAGGTCATTCATCCCGTCCCATTCTCGCAAAAATTGGTTAATGAGCTCCCGATGGGATGTGCGACTGCTGGCTCCGGTCCGCGAGCAGAAGATAGCATCTGCTTCGTCAATGAATACAACACACGGGCTCAGCTTCTTGGCCAATGTGAAGATAGCCTTGACGTTTTTCTCACCCTCACCGACATACATGTCATAGACCTCGGAGCCACTAACCTCAAGGACAGTGGCTCCACTCTCACGAGCTACGGCTTTGGCAAGGAGAGTCTTACCGGTGCCGGGAGGCCCATACAGTAGTAAGCCGGGAATCTTATCCGTAGCGAGAACACCATAGGTAAAAGCTTCCGGGCGAATGAGAGAAAGCGATGTGAGCGTCTTCAGGGCATCGATGGTCTCTGGAGGGACGTGAACATCAGAGAACGTAGTACGTATGCTTTTAGCGTCGACAACCCCATTCAGCAACTTTTTCTCGTGTGAATTGCATGTTTTGCGTAAGGAACTCAACAGTCGCTCTCGATCATTACCAGTCTCTGTGTGCTTCGTTTTGGGTGCTTTCTCTTGCATCCAGTCATTCTTAATGCGATCTGTTCTCTGCATCATTTCAATCCCCTTCTGAATATGCTGGAAACCAAAGAGTTCGTCGGAGCCAAGACTTCCAAGTGCGAGTGTTGTGGCCCAATGCACCTGGCTGTAGGGCCAATACCGTTCATCAAGTCCGGACTCTTTCACGACGGACGCATCCAGAGGCCAAGCACGGTTTCGGAATATGTCGTCTTCGAGGGCGGAAGTATTGTCCAGCCGCGTCCGAAGCATATCTTGAATATGGCGGATGTTGATATCCAAGGTTCGTTTTTTCCGGTCATCCGTGAAAATTTTCTCTGCTGCTTCCAATCCCATAGCAGGTGTGATGACAAGCATTTGAGAGAATTGGTCATCAAATGCGTTTTGCATTAGTCTTGATGCATCCGATTCCGAAGCGGCATCTTGTGAGGCAGTTCCAACAAATAGAACACGAGACCCATCCCTTCTACGGTCTTGAATAGCTTTTTGCAATAAGTAAATAAATCTAGCTCCTTCGCGAGTAGCCTGAATTTCTCCATAGTCCTGGATCTGCACAATCACATCGCGGACAGGTGTTTTGTTTTCAGAACCTCTAGATTCTGTAGGCTTGTCCAAAGATACTTCGGCGGTTGACTTCCGTTTCGGCCCGCTAGCGGAGGAAATGAGCTCGTTGATGAGTTGGAGCCGCCGGTCCTCTGCTCGATCCGTGGGGTTTGATGATGCTCCCGAGCCATCTACAGGCCCGTTGAACGCAGAGACTAACGATTTCAGGCCAAGTATACCGGGAAGAGGAATATCGCCTGCCTCTCGGGAACTTTCAATAGTGATAAACCTTGGGCCCTTCAGACCAGATCGCAAACTGCGCGGAGAGATCTCAACCTCAGCTTCATCATCTCCTTCGCCCATGCTGTCGTCTTGCCAGGATTCTGGAGCCGTTGGACGGTATACATCGTAACCAAGAGATCTAATAGGAGAGGTCGTACCGACATCCTCTAGGTCCTGTTCGCTGCATAGTTGCGCAATATCTTGGGCATTGAGCGTCACCACATCCGCACTAAGTTCCTGCGCTAGCCTTTTTACAACCGCATCTAGAAACAAAATGCCATCTGCACCGGGGTACTGAAGAACGAGATGGGACTTTCGTGCCGAAGGTTCTTTCGCATATTTTGCAGGGGGAAGTCGTAAGCCCGCCTTCGCAGATGCGCATAGCTCCTCCCACAACGCCTCGGTCAAAGCGTACCGCTCCCCGGTATCGGGTACACCACTGGATTCCGACGGCTCTCCATCACCACTACCACCATGAGCCATGCCATCAGTTGTCTCCTTGACCGTCTCCGGTTCCGGTTTGCTTATCTTGACTTGTTGTGGAAAATCCAAAGCGGCATGACCTTCGCCTCCGTTGGCCACGGTATTACGCTCATAAAACCAGGAAGGAATAGTTGCAGCCGGCGCAGCCCATTCCTTGAGCGATTTCCTGTTCCTCAACGCTCTTCGCACGGCCGACCCATATGGACTCGACTCCTTTTTCCCGGCGCGCTCTGCGGAGGGCGATGCAATTGACGAGGCATCATGTCCGGGTACGGTGTGTTCGGCATTGATGGTCGGAATATCACTGGTGACACTTGCCGGAGAGGAACCGCGTGCATCTTCAGGGTCTGGGGGCGCTGATGATTGCCATCCTCGTGAAAGATGGAATCGACGCGGAGTCGAGCAGACAACTGCGGGATATCGGCGCCGCGCAATAAATCGGCAGGGTCGTGCAACAGACGAAAGCAGCCTGCCTCGCTGCATTGACGAATACATCCAGGACAGTATTTGCCACTGGATTTAATAAATGCTGGATCTGCTTCGACCGCAGGCAGCAAATGGTTGCATCAGTCGAGTCGTCGGGGAAAGCAACAGTTCAATAACTGCTCCTTTCGGGCGGTCCGCCGGAGTTTGATGTCATGTGATCTGTACGTAGATTCGGCATTTATTAGTCATTGCAGCCCTAATGCCTTCTTATTCTTTGTTTAATTCTACAACTCACATTTACCCAACCCTAATGATTTCCCACTGCTGCCTTTGACTTCAAGTGCCCGGGGCACATGTCTCGGATATAAAGTGTTATCAAGCAACTCTCAGCCTCTAGGTGTTGCACTAATACCGCCATTGTTTGAACTGAGTGCCAGACTGCCATATACAACTTAATCACTGGGTACGAGCGTTGTAAAGACTCTTTCATCGGGATTGGAGGTATAGGAGTGGGGATCTTCTCCGATAGCTGTCTTTGCCATGAAGTACATTTTCCCCGAGATGCAATAAATCGATACCTTGGACGACGCCATGATCTTTGGGAATATATGCTCGAGCTTAAGTGTTACTGGAATGAACGATTTAGAAAGGAACTAGGCGATATTCTGACGGGTATTGCCAGTCGCACAATGACCAGATCAGTTTGTTTTATGACTGTAGTCAATGGGAGAAGAAAAAGTGATTATGCACTAAATATCCTGATATCAGGCATAATGGTAAGTCGGTTGTTCATAGTTTTATATAAACGGATACCATCTTTGATCCAAAGTTCATTGGTATATCTACCTTTCAAATTGTGGTTATACAAGCCTTGGCCCTTCTAGGTCGTGAACTGTACAGAAAGCAGTAATAGTAGCTCTTTGGCTATCTAGCCATAGTGGCCATATTGACCAATTCCCTCCCCTGGAATAAATGGTGTCGTTGTCGCCATTATATCATATTTGCCACTAACTTATAAGTACTATATCTACAGCTATATTATCAAGTAGCTTGGTTATTCACGCGAATTAGCCAAGTATCAAAGGAGTTATCTCTCGAAATATCTTGACACTCTACCATTGGACTTGGTATAAGTTTGCACGCGTAGTACAATTCTTCTGACAAATCTGGTGAAACCCAACAATCTGGTCTTATCAAATTTTCGACTTCTTGATAGCTATAATGCTCCCCTGTCCGAGTATACAAATGAATTTTCCAAAAAGAAACATGGTCTTCAATCAACGTGCATATATATTGCTGTGACATAATGGAATGTTTCTCTGATGGATTTTTGGATAGCATTATCTCCAAACCAATGGCAAGTATGGTTCTATCACATAGTGATAGACGGGCGTCTGAACCAGGCCCCTTGCCAACACCAGAACCTACCGCTTCCCAAGGGCATGTCCGCGGATACCTTGGTAGGGAGGCCTAGATAGGCCTGATATTCATGTATTGTGGTTCCGACTGCTTCCTCGAGAACTTCAGCATATTTGGGTTGATAGGGCGAAAGAGGTTGTTGAGAAATATAGCAAGGAAGTCTATGGCTAGCTACCCGATTATGCCCTCACAAACAAACTAGAGCTTGTTGTTGTTTACTCTTTAGCTCACGATAAGCAGATACTATACCAGGTGGAGAATACTCCCAGTAGAATGACCCCAGCCAGCCCCAGGGCTGAGCAGCCGAAATACCACCCGGGGTGAGAGCCTTTACTGCTTTTTGAGCTTCAGGTATAGAATATAAGTTATGATTTATTTCCGTAGGCTTATTGAAGATGCATATACTCTAACATGCCTTCTGTAACGTTTCGTGTAGTCCATATTCTGCACCTTGTCGACGGTTTCTCCGTCCGTCGAGCTTGTTTGCCCAAGGCTCTGAGGATGAAATTTAGAAAAATAGCCAATACGCAGTACTACTAAATAGTTCATGGATCAAATAACGCAAGTTGAAGGCAGAGGACCGAGATGAATGTCTAGGAATAAGTGTTGAAGATTTTAGAAACTTAGCCACGCGGAAGATTCTATATCATTAATTACGGCTCGGAAAAATGCGATGCGGTGTTTGACCCGGTTAGAGGAGGCCGGACAGGAGCCCGCTGAGAAGAGAAATATGAGACAAGGGCTGAAATGTGTCGAGTTCATGCCTGCCGTAGTAATCATGCTTTAAATTGATCAAAGGGAGCTCTCGATCTCCACTAGTTGTGGATCCGTACAACGAGAAGAGTAAATGTTATAGTCGATCCAGATATACTAGTTGATGCAGGGTCCATGAATGTTGTAGTTAATATACCAACAGTGAGAATTATTAGATACCCTACAGTATTGAGGTGAATGTTTCAAAGAATGGATAATTATATATTTTATCCATCATGATCCAACATGCCTGGCGTGAGAATACTGTTAGTGTAGTATATATGTATGGCATCATGGGCGATGTTCTTATTGAACTGTATATACAGCGTGACGGGCAGCACAGTCGCATTGATTCAATCAACAATTTTCAAGAGCTCGATAAAACGTTAATGGCATGGTATAATTTACTTCAAGGCCACCTGCAACTGTTCTCAACTGTACCCAGAGACAATGTACTAAATCGGCAAGGCTTGATTGCATGACTATTCATGTCTGCATTCACTAGGGCTCCTGCTCGACAATACTGACATCCCTACATGTTCAGAACAGGTCATGCTCTCTATAATGGCAGTGAAGGAGATAACAAAACAATTATGTCATTTTCTGAATTAAATACTATACTACAACGTCGAGGAAGATGTCTCAATTGCTCTCCTATACCCTTGCTGAGTTACTCTTGCCGCTATCCCTCGCCGGAATATACTACAGGGATTTGTTAAAAGATCCTGAACACAGGTCAAATTAGCCCTTACCCCTAAATTCGTATCTACAACTTCTTGACAAGGGACCAGATGTTAAGTATCTCTGGGTATACGAAAACGAACATGTCCAAATAAGGGTTGCGTTGCATACATTAATCTGCGATATGCACCTTAGGGTTGCGAATTCAGCTCAGCGTCAAAGCAAGAATCCGACTGACACCAAAACTCCGGTTCCAGTAATGTCGAGATTGAGGCAAAATTCCCCAATAGGAGATGTATAATAGAAACAGCAAAATTAAAGCAAAAAAGAAATCTCCCCGACTGGGAGTCGAACCCAGGTCTCCCGCGCTTGTTCCTGTAAGGGATGACAAGCGGAAATCATGACCGTTAGACCATCGAGGATTTGTATTAAAACAATATGAATTTTGATTCTATAGAGCAAAACTATATGCATTACGACTAGATTCCAAGTCTTATCTGAATTAGCTGAAACTTCCTAACGCTTGATCCCGTATGCTCAAGACACCGTGTGGCTCTGTTAACGTTTCATATACCCATGTAGAGGATAGGTGAGAGAATTCTCTGGTGGAGTGTACTGGACAATCTCATCAATAATGGTTACCAGGACGAGGTACGCTCAGCGAGGCTCAAGCTAATTTCTTAGGTATGGAGAACACTGTGTCATCTGTGCCCGGCGATTATTGCGCTTATTACAGTTGGGCACCTACCTAATGCCATGATGCAGATATCTTCCTTGCAACGGACACAGCTTTTGTGTTGTGGACCGCTCCGCTGTGTAAATAAATTTGGGCCAAGTTTCCAGCTGCTCCTTGATCTTGCATCAGCAGATACGACGTCATCATTGCTACGATCTGAGCCAAGTTCATTTAATTTGAGAAGCACTGCCTGGAATATACTTGGTCTCAGCATACGTCTCACATTGTCTCTGCCCGGTACTCGAAGTATTGAATGACAGAAGGCGTGCCGACGCTGTTGGAACAAAGCCCTTGGTAGAAAGAGCCGGGGTGATCTACAAGATTTACAAATAACGCCTCCCTAACCCCAGTCTTAATAGTGGTCAAATTATCAGGGATTATTGAAGAGTACAAACAATAAAGTGCCTTTCACTCGTATTTTTCTCCTAATGCCAGTTTCATTTACTCGTTAATCCTTCTCTGTAGTATAGTTTCACCTTATGTTTCCGTCCTCCGTCCTTCATATTTCACAACATGCTATACTAGGGGTTATATGCTGGGAAAAGACTACATTCACCTAATTGATCCTTCCGATCCGTCTTGTTCCTTCTCTGAGGTAGGGTATCGAGCATGAGGCACAACGTTAATAGTAAGCCCTAATAATATGGTACTCGTATTTATCTTCGACGGGCGTTATGTGCTAGAGTTTTTGAACAAACTTAGATTTTATGGATAAGTTTAAAGCAGCATCAGCCAAGTCGGTCGAGCTGTATAATTGGTGACAGCCCTGAGCTTATGTCTGTTCTATTATATCTTTTGCTCCTGTCAAAGTTTGGAAGTCTCGGCGATTCTCTTTGTTTCAGCCTGCAATTCCCAACATCTGTTACACTTATGTGAATTTATTATCAGGTAGATTGGGTATATTCGGGATGAGGTGAAGTTCTAGCCCCAAGAAGAATTCTTCGTGGACTTCCAGCGGTGACAGTGTAAATACCTCGATTGCCAAGGATGAAGGATGAAGGTACTTGAATGCGCCCAACTCTATTACGGTCTATAAAATTTAAGGTCTACTAGGGCTACGGGCCAGGCATCTGGTAACGGTCAATTGATTTCTGAGTAAATCTTGCATTGTTCAAAGTATTCTCAGCTATTCTAGAATATTCCTCTTTATGGACTAGCATGATGAATTAAAGATGGGCCTGTATTCTGCTCAAAAACCGTTAGTGAACAGTTCACATCAAGTCAATCAAGCGATGTATAGTATATGATGAATCTCAGACAAAATATACTGGCAAGTAGCAGACCAACCGGGAAAGGAAGGTCCGAATGTCTCGTCAGGGGCGATTCAGAGATAGTAAAGAAGAAAGGTGTGTTTTGTCATCTTCGAAAATAGGGGAGAAAGAATGGGAGAGGAGAACTGAAAGACTGACCTTCATTATACCGCGCAAGGATCAGCTAATATGACCTGATCTTTGTTCTGTTAGTCGAGTTGTGGTACGATTGACCGCTGTGAAAGGTGAGCAAAATCCGTGCTCATTGGCCACGTCAAGAATGACAGTGCAATCGTTGCATGTGCTCAGACATTATCGAACAAAGCATGCGATTGATCTGTAACCTGGGCGAAACCTTGTCAGAACAAATTCGAGAGATTGAAGAATAGGAGAAGAAGAGAAAAAAATTCGCGCAGAAGAAACCGAACGACAAAGAAATAGGAAAAAAAAAATAAAAAGAGGTAAAAAAGTTTTTCCCGGGCGAATCATCTCACGTGAGACCTACCTGAAGAGGACTAGCGTCTCGCATGATTCGCGCCGGGCGATTGGATTGAGAATCGAAGAAAAGCCTCAGGACCAGCAGATCTGCCCATGAATCTCTGACCCTTTTTTCCTGCTTTTTTGCCTCTCTTTCTTTCTCTTCTGATTTTTTTGTTTTTTCTTGTTCCCCCGTAGCCTAGTTCTTGCCTTGATCCACCCACGGCAGTTGCGCTCCGTCGTTATTCCAGGTTAACTCGTGGCGGTGTTTGCGTGCCCACCGGATTGGAAATTCTTGGGTGAGGGATTGAACTGGCGATCGCGACAGGTGCCGTCTGCTCTTTCGTTGGCCCTTTAGCCCCTCCACACCTCCGGCCTCCCTAAACCCATTTCCACTTATCTATCTTCTTACCCGTGTCTTCCCATTCCACACCCGTTCTCCCAACTTTCCCACCCTCCCCCGACCGCCCCCGACAACTAACATTGAACATTTTTAGGGGCCGACCGATCTGGCGGGCAGAGGTGATTAGGCCGGGTTCGATCCATGCTCCTGCACTCATCTGGCTTTGGATGATACCAGACGCAGGCTCAGTAACCCGTCAGCTGCGTCTTGGCCTCCGCTCCGACGCTAAAAGCGGCCTGTTGTGCCTCCACGTCAAGCGCGCTTTGCTTCGAGTCCGACGCTCGCCTTCATCACCAACTGTCGATATTGTGACAATCTTTAATAATTTTTTTTTCTCTGAATTCCCTCCTTTCGCCTTAATACCTCTCCCTTCTCAACTCTCGCTTGTTTCCTAGAACATTCTTTTTCCCAGCTCCCCTCCCCCTTCGCCATCTCTCGCTCTCCCCTGTCCATCGATTCCTAGGAGTCCCGTTATCGGCGACTTCGTTGTACAGCGATGATGATGGCGCAGCCATTTCCTGCCCATCAAGGGATTCCGCAGCATCCCGGTATCCCCCCGGGTCACCCATTGGCCCCTGGCCAGCACCCAAATGCTCATCCCGGTGCCGGAATGGTACAGCAAGTACATCCCGGAGTATCAGCTCCGGGAGGCCCTCAGGTCACTCAGGGTGGACCAATGATGGGTGGGATGCCACCAGGTGCTGGAACAACCGCGCCTGGCGGTCCTGTACAGGCTCATGCTCTCTCTCATCTGAACCCAGCGCAAGCACATCTATTCCAACAACCACACTTTGCGCAACAATGTAGGTTTTCCCCTCTTCTTTCTTCTTTCCCTCAAACCCCCGATTGTCCCGAACATGGCCTACAAAACGTCACGATGATATGATCAGACGGCTAATGATACGTGTCTTTATCTTGTAGTCGCCAATAACCCTCAACTCATGCATCAACAACAGCAGCAACAACTCTTAAGACAGCGGATGCTCTTTCAGCAACAGCAGCAGCAACAACAGCAACAACATGGAGGGCTCCCGGTGTCAATGCCGAATGGTACGCAGCCATTGAATGCTGCTCAGCTGGCAGCCATGCAGAATCCTGGGATGCGTCCGGTCATCTCCCAAATGCAACTTCAGCAGATGCCTCATGGACAGCCGCAGAATATACAACAACAGCAGCATTTTTTGGCTATGCAAGCCCAGCAGGCCCAACAGGCCCAACAGCAGCAAGCTCAGCAAGCACACCAGGCTCAACAACAAGTGCAACAGCAGACGCCTCAACCTGGCCAGCAGACTCCACAGCAGCGCCCAGCTCCTCAACCTCAAAATGTACATGATGCCCAAAGTGTCACCCCTCAACCGCAGCCGATGCCGCCGCCGCATCAGGGAAGTGCCACCCCGCAGCCCACCCCTCAACACCTACCTACGTCTCAGCCGCCGCAGCAGCCTGCCATTCCGCAGCCGCAGCCAACGCCCAATCCGCCACCACAGCAATTACCGCAATCCCAGCAACCGGGTCAGCAGGGCCAGCAAGGCCAGCAGCAGCAACCACAGCAGCCGCAACAACAAGCCCAGCAACAGCCACAGCAGCCACCGCAACCACAGCAACCCCAGTCTCAACCGCAGCCGCAGCCACAGCAGGGTCAGCAGGGCCAACAACAGGGTCAACAACAACAGCCGCAGGGTCAGCAGCAGCAGGGACCGCCGATGACAGTCCAGGAGGCTCAATTGAAGGCGCAGCAACAGCAAAATGCGATGATGATGCAGCAACGGATGAACATGAAAGGAGCGACGATATTATGCCTCAATACATTTGCGGAACAGCTCAGTAATTTCACGGTGTGTGCTACCTACATGCTTAGATTCCAGTTCTGAAAAAGTAATGCTAACTGTTCACAGAGCCGCGGTGAGGCGCACGACTTGTTATACTGGCAGTCTTTCGTGGATAAATTCTACTCCCCCTCTGGCGTTTTGCGACAAGGAGTATGGAATCCGCAGACCGGTTCTAAACAGTTCGAGATCGCAACTCCTGCACTAGCACGATACTACCTAACCCAGTTCACAAGCGGGATTCGTCACATCCAAATGGTTGTTGAAAATGCGCGGGAGAGGGACTCGCCAAATGGGGGTCATATAGTCGAAAGTCAAAAAACCTCATTCATTTATTGGTTTGTCAACGATACGCAGGTGTGTTCCACGTAAAGACTATCGCACACCGGGTCGCTAATTTGGAAATAGATTTTTACCAACGGGAAATTGAGGGCGCACTTCGATATGAACAACAAAATTGAAATGCTTGATATCGAGGTCACGAGTTATACTGAGTACCTTCCTCGCAGCCAATTGCAAGCATTGGAGGCCGCCGACCAAAAACAAAGCCCGAAAGTCTCTAAGAATATGGGCAAGCGGGCTCAACAGAAGCAGGCCCAACAGCCTGCCTTTACCTTGCCCGAGTCTATGGTGACCGCCAATGGTGTACCTTTCGCTGTAATGAGCTTCTTAGAGGTAAGTCTCCAAAAGTGGTCTCTTTGGTGATATAGCTAATCACAGATGCGCCCTAGGTCGCCGAAACAATATCTCAAATGCAATTGCTATTCCAATACTCCCAGCAGAACCCCCAACTTTCAGCCCCTGAGGCGCTGCGTAACCTCGTTAATAGCCTGCCGACTCAAACGCCAACTCCCGGGTTTATGCCAGCTCCGATGAATCCAGCTATGCAGCCTGGGCAGAACCCACGAGGCCCCAACATGAATGTACCCAACCAGTTTGCTTCTCCAGCAATGGCACACCTTGGTCTGCCGGGCGCCCAAGGGTCGCCTCATCTTGGCGGTTCGGCCCATCCAAGTCCGGCGCAAAGCCACCTTGCTGGCCCTCCAGGTATGGTGCCACAGGGTCAAATGCAACCTAATGTCGGCCAGGGCACGAGCGCTAGTGCTAGCCCAAATGTTAGTCATAAACGACGCCGGGCAAGTACGGTCAAGATGGAAAACGATGACGGCGCTCCGGAGGTCAATGGCACCGCTCCCCCGGGACCAAAGACGGTAAAAGCCAGTCCTCGAGTGGGTGGTAAAAGACAGAAAGGCACTGCTAACTAGAGGAGTTATTGCAATGGGCTTTGTTCGCACATTTTTTTCTTTTTACATTTTCATTTCTCTCAAGAGACGGGGAACTGGCGTACCTTTTTTGGATACCTTTGCGATGCTGATCTTCTCTTTTTTCTGGGGCCCCTATCCATTGAACATATCGGATTATAGTTGTCATTGCAATTATGCGCGGTCTTTTGTCGGTGTAGTGTGATGGATACGGTATGGCTGTTCGTTACGATTTCTGTTAGCGGTGCGAGGCACCGGCCACCTCGAAGTCTATATCGCCTACTACGAATCGTTCCCGCCGTACACGATCCAATTTATTGCTTGTGGTTTGTTTGCTCGGAGTTCATGTCCTGTGACTTTGCTCTGCCTCTGTATCTTATGGAGGTGATGTTGCGGGACGCTGAGCTCGATTCCCAATAGCGTTACTGGTCATTTTCTACCATTCGGACCGCTCTATTGATATCCATGTCTTTCCATTGGCGATTGATGTGTCTGGCGTTGGGCTTCTGTTCTCTGGAAATAATTCTTGCTGCTATTTCGTCTGTGCTGTACGTTTGACACTGCATACCGCGCCGTTTGGGAATGTACCTGAAGAGATAATGTAGTTATGGCTCTATTGATTGATTGACTGATTTCGTTTTGTTTGGTACTTTTATCACTATAACAGTTAGACGAGTTGATTGGACACGAAACATGTTGCATATTGGGTAGCTTGCTGGCCAAGGAGATCTTCGGCGGATCGACATTGGGGGATGGATTGCGGAGCCCTACATTTAATGATCTTATTTGAACCCGCTCGGAGATCCATTCTTATCAAATCCCATGACATATCGGTTCATGTCAGCATGGGTCCAATCGGAATGCTGCCTCGCTTAGAAGAAAACCGTCATGAAGAGAACTGTCATGGAGCCTGGAGGTGGTATCGGCAGTCTCCGCTGGTTCGGCGAACGCATGCCGTCCATGGCCGACAGCAACTCTAAATCAATGATTAAATAACCGGACGCCCCTCCTTTGCTAGTTTAATTACCCCTCCACACCCAATTCACCACTACATCCGACTATATACCCTTCTACTATAACGATACACTTCCCCACACCACCCCCCCAAAATGTCGCATTCTCACTCCCATGATCAAGGCATTAGCCACTCCCACGATGACTTCGGTGGTCACGGTCACTCGCATGAGATCCTCGACGGACCCGGTTCCTATCTGAACCGTGAAATGCCATTGATCGAGGGCCGCGACTGGAGAGATCGCGCCTTCACCATCGGTATCGGCGGGTACGTCTTCTCAACAAACATATACATAAACGAATAAACGAAAAAGACAAAATAAGCATCCCAATCAAAAACACTAACAACACCACAAACAGACCCGTCGGATCCGGAAAAACAGCTCTAATGCTCGCATTATGCCGAGCTCTCCGAGACGAGTATAACATCGCAGCAGTGACCAACGATATTTTCACTCGGTAAACACCTTCAGCCATCCCAGAACAGAAATTATAAAAAATAACCAAAAAAAAAATCAATACATGCCCCGCTAACACAAAACTCTACCCCTCAACAGCGAAGACGCCGAATTCCTCAACCGCCACAAAGCCCTCGCGTCCAAGCGCATCCGCGCCATCGAAACGGGTGGCTGCCCTCATGCCGCCGTGCGTGAGGACATCAGCGCCAACCTCCTTGCGCTGCAATCCCTCCACAAGCAGTTTCAGACGGATCTCCTCCTGATCGAGTCTGGCGGTGATAACCTGGCTGCCAATTACTCGCGCGAGCTGGCTGATTTCATCATCTATGTTATTGATGTTGCCGGTGGTGATAAGGTGCCCCGGAAGGGTGGACCGGGAATCACGGGGTCGGATCTGTTGGTGGTGAATAAGTGTGATTTGGCGGAAATTGTTGGGGCTGATTTGGGGGTTATGGAGAGGGATGCAGCGAAGATGAGGGAGGAGGGTCCAACTGTGTTTGCTGAGGTGAAGAACGGGAAGGGGATGCGGCCTATTATTGATTTGATTATCAGTGCGTGGAAGGGAAGCGGTGCTTATGAGCTGAGCTTGGAGAGGTGGAATGCTGGGGCTACCAGGGGTTCTGGGAGTGTGGATGAGCAGTAGATTAGGATCTATGGTTTTCTCGTATGAGACATGTTTGTAAATGTACAATTGCTGGTGGTCTATTCACTACATAGAAAAGGCGTAAGTTGAAAGAAAACTTTTTTGTTTATGAAATCCCATATTCCACACCCTTGACCAACGCCTCACAAATGCAGAGTTAATTCGTTCGTGAACAAAACCAATAAGAGCTGTAGCTCTTACGAGAGCATCGGGTATATGAAAAGCTCCTGACGGAAAGAAGCAAAAAAGCAATATCCATGAATTCACCGGAAGCAGGGACCAAACTAGATTTCCTTCTTGGCGAATCGAGCCAGCGCAGGGCCCAGGTCCTCCCGCTCGGTACGAAGCTTGTCCCTTGCACGGGCTTGGTGCTCTTTGCGCAGCATCTCGGCCTTGACTATCTTGTCGTCGATGACGTTCCTGCGGCCCTTCTTCCGCAGGTACTTGCGTAGGGCGCTGTTGCGGCCGCGGCCACGGTTCTTGAGCTTCTCCATGACGTCTTCGGGTCTGCGGTCGAGGTCGCGCTCTTCGCGGTTCTTCTTGTCGCTGATGGTGTTTAGCTTTCCAATGAAGGTGGGGTCCAGGGAGATCATGTCGGGCTGCAGCTTGTTGAGCAGACCCTGCACTTCGGCCTCCTGGCGCTGTCTCTTGTTCTCGTACGGGTTGGCCTCCAGAGCGTCGAAGTTGGGTTCGCCGGCGCCGGGGACGATGATACTGGCGAAGCCCTGGTCGTGGGTGACACCGAGCACATCCTCGAAGGGGCACCAGCGCACGTTCTCAATACGTTGGCCATCTCCGCCCCAGGCCATGTATGGACTCTTAACCTTGCCTTGATCAGCGGCGGCTGCGTCGAAGAGACCCCGCCATACGCTAACCTGGGTGCCCCAGCCAACGGCCGTTAAACCGCGGTCACTGATCGCAACGGAGGCGCCGGGTTGATAGCACGAGTATGAATGCACTTCGCGGTACATGCGAATATCCCACACATTCATCTTCATATCCTGGCCGGTTGAAACCATATACCGGCCTGATCTGTCCATCGCCATGGAACGAACCGGGCCTCGGTGAACGAGGGCCTTCACCAGCGCCGTCTGGGAATTGGGAGACCATAAGCTGACGGTTCCGTTCTGGTGGCCGACATGAATGATGGCGTTCCATGGGTTCTGGGCTAATGATGTTGGAGCGCCCATACGGGTGGGTAGTTCGGCGACCATTTGTCCGGTGGAAGTATCGGTGTACTTGAGGTGGCCGCTCATTTGCTATAGTAAACATGATCGTTAGACAAGCTTTATTGACCCGGATAGGGCTGATACTCACGGCACTAGCAAGAAGGAAGTGGTACGGAAGAAATTCGAGGAAGAGCGGTTCAAGGTGCTTGCTGAGACAATGAATTTCCGTTCCAGCTTGATCGTAGATGTAGACATATTTCTTTTGGGCCACGGCAAAGAACTGGTTATTGTGCAACCACCGAGCATCCCGAACTGTCTCTCCTAAATTGAGCTCGCATCCTAGTCGTCCTGAGCGCCAGTCCATCGTCGCAACATGTCCCTTCCGGCCAGCCAACAGTAGGTCACGTCCGTTTCTCGTATAGTCTGCGCGGTAGGGTCCAAAGTCATTCAGTCGCAATTCGAAGCCCTTCTTCGCTGTCTCGATCCCAACGCCCTCTTTGATATCATCCTGTCGGACCTTGTATGTCCGTTCCAGCTCTGTTTCAGGTTCGAGGAATCCGGCTTCGTGCTCCAAGAGAATCTCCGCATCCTTTGCCTTAAGCGCAGCTTGTTTGAACTTGTTTTCTACGGCCCTGAGATTGGCGCGCAGTTTCTTGTCCCTCACGGTTTGCATCGGAATTGCTTTTCCTCGTCCATATTTTTGTCGCGCTTCAATGAGTGCTTTACTCTCTTTGCGTTTTTTGTTGGCCGGCGCGACGGCCTTGGTTGACGGGTTATCCGCCATCTGGAGGGAGATACAGGAGAGTGAAAGTGGAGAAAATAGGTAAATTTAGGGAAACGATCAAGTGAAAAAGCCGAGCAAAACAATCAAAAGCGTAAAGGTAAGAAGAAAAGTGTTGGAGCAACGATCCGGAGGTTTTGCGGGTCTTTCGCAGGAAAATTCATGCCAAGACTTTTTTTTCCCTTTCGCTTGTCCACCACAGCGGATTTTTTTTCTGCAAACTGACCGCCAGGCGATCTCATTGCCCACTGGGGACCTGCTGGGCTGTTTACTGTGTATCGGTTTATAATATTTCAGTTTCGCTTTTTATCTTACATTCCCTGTAAATAATTCACACTGGACTCTCTCCCCTTCCGTTTTAAAGGGTCCAGCGGTGCCAATTCGGCGCCCACCCAAACGATGCAGCACCATCACCGTTCCACCACCAAAGCTTCCCACAAGCCATTCAAGACCAAGCATGCGTCTAAGGGTGCGCTGAAGGAGAAGGCGAAGGGTACGACCGGACCGCATTTTTTACTTTACTTTTTTATGGTCTAGAACCTATTGCTAATGTCTTGCAGGCAAAGTTGAACGAGGAGAGCGGGGCACGCGCAAGACCCCTCATCAGCAACTCATGTCGAAGCTCGACCGGAGGAATCAAGCCCGCCAGAAGCAGCAAGTGAAGCACCAGGAGAAAGCCCAAGCGACCAGCATCTTCTCCGGTCAGGGTGGCGCTCCCCGCCATGTCGCCATTGTGCCGCTGTCGGCTGACATCGATGTTGCCGCTATCATACGGTCCCTGAACGAGAGCGTGGACGTTTCTTGCGAGGTTTCCCACGACACCATCTCCCGCGTACGCATCGACCGTTTCCGACAGAGTGTTCAATATATCCCCGCGAAGTTTGATTTGATGAATGCGCTGGATGTGTGTCGTATGGCGGATTTTGTGGTTGTGGCTCTCTCGTCGGAAGTTGAGGTTCAGGAACAAGGCGAACTTATCCTGCGCTCGATTGAGGGCCAGGGTATCTCCAATGTCCTTGCGGTTGTTCAGGTATGGGATTTCACCTGTTTCTTAGCGTTATGGTGCTAACTAGACTGCTTAGGGACTTGATAAGATCAACCCACCCAAGAAACGCCCACAGGTCGCCTCTTCGCTGAAGTCATTCATCAACCATTTTTTCCCATCAGTGGAGAAGGTTCTGTCTGTGGATTCCAGACAAGAATGCTCAAACGCCATACGTTCTCTCTGTACCGCTACGCCTAAGGGTATCCGCTGGCGCGATGAGCGTAGCTGGATGCTCATCGAAAACGTCGCCTGGCCCGAGACCAACTCAGAAATTGTGGATGATGTTGTCGTGACCGGTGTTGTACGTGGAAGAGGATTGAAGGCGGACCGTTTAGTCCATATCCCCGGCTGGGGTGATTTCCAGATCGACTCAATTACAGCAGCTCCATTGCCGCAAGCACGAGGCAAACGTGACGATGCTATGAATGTTGATGAGAGCGAATCTTCCCAAGTCTTGGATACCCCAACTGCAGACATCGATGATCTTGCTGTTGTGGCACCGGAAGAGATCGAAATGGAGGATGATGACATGGAAATCCCAGAGGAGGAACGAAGGGGTGTCCTACTTGATGAACACCATTACTTCTCTGACGACGATTCTCACATCCCTGCCAAACCCAAGAAGCTACCAAAGGGTACATCAGAGTACCAATCCGCATGGTTCTTGGACGATGTTTCCGTTTCCGGATCAGACCTCAGCGATGGAGAGGATGAGGAGATGGCTATGGACACAGCTGGAGCGCCAGAAGACGGTGTCTTCCCAGACAACCACGACGCGATGACAGAAGCCGGGGCTACCGAGTACCCCCAGTCAGAGATGTTTGTTGACCCGTCACCCGAAGACGAGGAAAGAGAGTTGGAGGAATATCGGGCTAGCCGTAGAAAGGAAGCCAAGGAGGATCTGGAATTCCCCGACGAAATTGAACTTCACCCCAATGTTCTTGCCAGAGAACGGTTGGCACGCTTCAGAGGTCTGAAGAACTTCAAGACCAGTCCTTGGGAGACAAGGGAAGACCGGCCCCACGAACCAGAGGACTGGCGTCGTCTGCTTCAGATCATTGATTACAAGGGTACCAAGAACAGGACTGTCAGGGAGGCCCTTATTGGTGGTGTTAACCCTGGTATCCGCGTGGACGTACACCTCCGTGCCGTGTCAACGTCTCTTCGCAACAAGCCACAGCCGCTGTGCCTCTTCTCCCTCCTCCGTCACGAGCACAAGAATACCGTTGTTAACGTGAACATGACTTTGACCTCTAACATCGAAGAGCCGCTGAAGTCCAAGGAAGAGCTCATTGTTCAGTGCGGACCTCGCCGCCTGGTCGTCAACCCTATCTTCTCCTCGAACGACAACACCCCGAACAACGTACACAAATTCGATCGTTTCCTCCACCCTGGCCGCAGTGCCATCGCAACATGGATTGGACCCCTTACCTGGGGCGCCGTCCCTGTTCTTGTTTTTAAGAACAAGACCGTCCAAGACCCAGAGGTCATGGACGGAGACGAGCAACCAGATGTCGAACAATTGGAACTCATCGCAACTGGCACAGTCGTGGCACCCGATACGTCCCGCGTTGTCGCCAAGCGCGCAATCCTCACCGGTCACCCGTACAAGATCCACAAGAGGGTCGTCACGGTACGCTACATGTTCTTCAACCCAGAGGACATCAGCTGGTTCAAGGCCCTCCAGCTGTGGACCAGGAGAGGCCGCAGCGGTTTCATCAAGGAGAGTCTGGGTACCCACGGTTACTTCAAGGCTACCTTCGATGCCAAGATCAACCCTCAAGATTCGATCGGTATCAGCTTGTACAAGCGGGTCTTCCCTAGGAAGGCTCGCGCTCTGGAAGAGGTTACTGCTTAAGGGTTTCTTGTGTTTTTGCCGCTGGGATTTAGGATTGATATGGGCGGTTTCAAAGGGAAAGATGATATGATACCACAAAGTCGGTTGCATGAATTGACGATTCTCACCACTTGAAAGATAGGGGTGTTCTAAAAGCATCAGGATTTCATATAGATTTCGATAAGTAGATCAGGTCAAGCTTTAATGAGTTACGATCTTTCTTTTTCTGATATTCGGTTTCCTCGTATGGGTAATTGAATGAATTAGTAGCTTAGTAACACCCTATCCGAAATAGCTGAAATATGTATATTTACGAGCAAGTCCAAAAACCAAGATATGTAGTGCACCGTAAAACTGAGGTAATAATCATGATAGAAACGAACATCCAAACAAGTGGCGAGGAGCGCTACTTCTGAGTTTATGTGGGGAGGTATGTGTAAAACAAATAAGCAAAAAGAGATATGGATATAGCTATCTAAGAGAAATCCTCTGCCTGCTCCTCGATATTGTTCTTGATGCGCAGTAGCAGGGTTGTCTTCCACTTGTCCAACTTGCTCAGCTGATCGAACTGGTAGAGCTTGTCGGCGAAGGCCTCCTGGTCACCTTGTTCAATAGTCTGAGCAAGGTCAATAAGCAGCTGGTGTTCTCTTGTTGAGACGAAAGTGTTATCAATATCACGGTAGTTCTCAAGGGCGCGGTTGGTGGCAACCAGATCCTAAACATGGTTAGTATATACTGGGCATCTCAAGGAAATGATTGGGACACGTACATTGGTGGCCAAATGGCAGATACCGGCCTTGAGGAAGTAATCTTTGACGGACCACTTCATCAGGTTATTAGAAATTGACGAACGACCGATTCTCTCGTAGTGTTCGATAGCTTTGTAATAGTCGCCTTCCAGGGCAGCCAAATCAGCAGCTTTGAGATAGTGCTTGTTTGCAAGGCTAATTGACCAGAAAAATCAGTAAATAGCATTGTGGAAGAATGGGGGATTAACGACATACGCTTCAGCGTTATCACTGTCGAACCACTCAGCAGCTTTCTCGTAGGCTTCCAGCGCCTTCTTCTGATCACCCAGTTCCACCTCATACACCTCTGCCAAATACTGCTGCTGAGTGGCAGCACGGCGGAAGTTGCCTTTTAGTACATAGTGTTGGATAGCGCTTGAGAGCACACGGGCAGCATCTTCAGGGTCCGACTTGCGGTAGACCTTGAAGGCCTCCTGTAATGAATTGGCAGCGTCATCAGGTTCGTTCAAGTTCTGTGTTTGGATAGAGGCGGCTTTTTCGAATGCTAGACCGGCCTCCTTGTCTATATTTCCACAAAGGCGCGGGTCAATATTCTGCACGTCATAGCACCGGACATTAAGCGGTGCGGGGAGGGACATACTCTGCTTCTGAACCCGGAATGCATTTCCAGCTTGCGTGTACAAGTCTGCTGCGTTTTCGTATTTCTCTGACCGTCCACCAAAGAAGCTGAAACCACTGGTGGCGCCCTGCAGCGCTTTGTCTGCCTGTGTGTGACCATAGGACATCAGTGATCGTCATTCTGGGGTGGGTAACGGTTTTGAACTTACTTTCTGGAGCAGAACACGAGGGTCTTGAGCCATGTTGGATAAGCTGGGTCGGCCCTAGCAACAAAGTAAGAGGAATTCACTGGAGGTCAGTTTCCGGCACTAGAGGCTAAAATTATCAGGAGGGGTTGTGACGCAAATAGATGAAATTATATAGTTAGGCTGAGGGGAATCGGAAAGTTGGACGAGGAGATGATCTGCCGCCCGCTCACGTAGGCGGTGGGCGGGTTTTGCGTTCAATTTATTGCTTCATTTCAATACATTTTATCTGCACTAACGTTTATTTTTCGTGACCTTTCTACCCTAACCTCGACTGGGTTAGCTCTTTCATCTCTATTCATTGAGAACGTCTACAGCAACCATTTATCATTTTAGCTTCGGGTATCCGATTACACGACAAATCAAGGTACAATGCTTTGTCTACGCTCTACGGCTTCTCAATTGTCCAGACGGATCAGTCCTCGGTCTTCGCGACTTTCCAACCTGGCTGAAGGCCGCAGAATCCGTTTCTATAGCTCCAAGCCCGAGCAAGTAGACGTCGATGCGCTACTTGCGAAGCCATCCTGGTCCGTACGTTCTCTCCTCCCCGACCAGACCACGAAACAATCGTCGCCGACAGTCACGCCGGCGCAACTCCACCACCTACTCCGCCTGTCAGCCCTTCCGCTGCCATCTACCAAAGAGGAGGAATCTAAGATGCTTGAGACCCTTGAGTCTCAGATCCATTTCGTGAAAGAGATACAGCGTGCCGACGTGACGGGTGTCGAGCCGCTGCAGAGCATCCGGGACGAAAGCCCCGAGGCATTGAAGGAGAATACAGTTGGACTGGAACAACTGAAGGACGCTCTAGCTAAAGAACGAGTGGTCGGCCGCAATAAGAGGATCCAACGCGTTGAATCCGAGAGAAATGATCGCCCAGATGGAGATGCTTGGGACGGAAATGCCCTTGGCTATGCTTCCAAGACGAAGGGCAAATTCTTCGTTGTGGAAGCAGGTAACTAAAAGATTCTCCAGTTGACGATAAATCGCGGATTTCTGTGCTCAGCCTTGGGAATGCTGGTGAGCGAGACATCTATCAGTGAAGGTGGATGACAGTGCTACTCTGGGCAGCTGAGTCAGCAGCACAGTGACTTCATCGTCCTGAAGGCGTCAACGTTACATTCTTTGTCAACTCGAACAACCTGTCGCAAAACTGTCTGTGGCTGGTCTGCCCAACATCTTCTAGCCATAGGTACTTTTTGCCGGTCCCATTGTTCTTCTATTATCAATGTGGAAGAATTTGAAAGAGAAACATGCCAGCAAATTCGGGTCGGCCGCCCCTGCGGCTCCGAAGAATGACGGCAACCAAGACCTAACTACTATATTGAACCGGTCCCAACGGGCAGACCTGACAATGATGGTTGCTGCGATTCTAGAACAAATGAGAACCACAATCGAGCAGAATTTTCATGGTTCGCCGTCACACAGTCATCAGCCTTCTCCCGACCACAAAGAAAACGATTCGGCTTCAATATCACATGATCAGCAAGGGAATCCGACCAACCAATCCGACTTTAAACCTACTGCGCAGGACCTGAAAGCCGAGGCCACCTCGCTCACAAACTTTGATGATTGGAGGGACTCGGTTATCCTTCGGATTGGTGAAGTTGTTAACAAAAGTGATGGTGATGACGATGATGACGATGATGAACAGCACGCCAGTACTAGCTCGCAAGCTTCTCAACAACAAGCTCCTGTAGTGCCTGAAGACCAGGGCTCATTGAAAAAGCTGCGTGAGGTTTTTCCTCCCGTGAAAACTCCTCTTCTTCAGCTTCCTGAAGCCAAACGACTCTTGATTCTCCATTCGCTGCTTCTATTGTTGCTCAGCCTAGAGCATTACAATGCTCGCTCGCGAGTATTGATGCTGTACGTCGCATCTAGTCTACACTTGGATGTTAAGATCCTCAATGGTGATGAGGTCAAGGTTGCACGTGTATTACTTGACACTGCCATTGAGTTATCAAAGAATGCGGAAACACAAAATCATGGGAAGAAAAGCGACTCCTCGAGAAAGTGGAAGGTTGGTATAGCTTCAGTCGCCGGTGCAGCGCTCATTGGCATCACTGGTGGACTTGCCGCGCCCCTAGTTGCAGCTGGGCTGGGGACTGTCCTGGGGGGCATTGGACTAGGTGCCACCGCAGCTGCAGGGTACCTGGGTGCTCTTGCAGGAAGTGGTGTCATCGTTGGCGGTTTATTCGGTGCTTATGGAGGCCGAATGACTGGGCGCATGGTGGATAAATATGCCCGTGAAGTGGAGGACTTCGCGTTTCTGCCCGTCCGTGGTTCTCGGCATAGACCCCAGAATGAAAAAGAAGCTGCTAAGCAGGACCACCGACTACGGGTTACCATCGGCATCACGGGTTGGGTTACGGAGGAAGACAATTTTGTCGTTCCATGGCGTGTCATTGGCGCAGATTCCGAGGTCTTTGGCCTCCGCTGGGAAACAGAGCCGTTGATGAACCTCGGAAATGCAATGGATCTCCTGGTAACAAGCGCTGCATGGGCTGCCGGGGAACAAGTCCTGAAGAAGACGTTCTTTGCATCCCTCTTGAGTGCGGTGGTCCTGCCTCTAGGTCTGCTCAAGGTTGCTCGTGTAGCCGACAACCCTTTCAGTGTCGCGAAGGTTCGGGCTGACAAGGCTGGGGAGGTTCTTGCCGATGCCTTGATCAACAAGGTGCAGGGTGAGAGATCAGTCACTCTTATAGGGTACTCCTTAGGCTCGCGGGTGATCTTCTCCTGCCTCCAGAGCTTGGCCAAGCGCGGTGCATACGGTCTCGTGGACTCTGCAATCTTAATGGGCTCAGCGACTCCGTCTAATACCCAACATTGGCGCCGTATGCGAAACGTAGTCAGCGGACGACTGGTCAATGTTTACTCAGAGAACGATGCTGTGCTTGCACTATTGTATCGTACCAGCAGTCTTCAACTGGGTGTTGCGGGACTACAACCCGTCGAAGATGTAGCCGGTGTTGAGAACTTGGACGCCAGCGACATCATCAGTGGTCACTTGCGGTACCAATTCCTGGTCGGGCATATCCTCAGCAGGATCGGGCTGGAGAGTATTGATGTGCGTGAAGTGGAACGCGAGGAGGCTGCGCTGGCCGCCAAGGATCAGAGACAAGAACAGGAACGAATCCGAAATGAGCGCCGAGCAGGTGTTCAGGGCAGTGACTCCGCACATCAGAAGTTGGAGAGCGGCGAGCTGAAAGACGAGGAAAATCGCTTGCAGAAGCAGGTCGAAGAGAGAACTCATGAGCGTCTGCCTTTGCGTCACAATGAGCAGGGGCGCCGGGATCACCAATCAATAAATGATACGGAAAAGGAATATAAGAGCTGAGAATTTTGAACAAATAGTGTTCTCATGCTGGTTGAACAAAGCGATTCTTAAAGTGAGCGTCAAGGAGCAAAGTAGAGATTCCCAGTTGCGTACGTTATAGATCATCAGACATCAATGGATGCTTCATCTTAAGCAAAGTTACTTTATCTTTCCACCATCTACTGTTGTTGCAATATTAGTATTACATTGCATGTTTACATGACGTAGCGCATGCCAACGGAATAAACCCATTGTGTTCAGGGCTAGTGTATACAGGATCATGGCCAACTCTAATTCTAAAGAATTGGCCTTCTGGAAACCGCCTACTCTTCGCCACCTCAAGGTAGAAACAAGGCACACATAGACCTTTTCCAGGTCTTCCAAGTTCCAAGCTATATAAGGTGCATTAGATGAATGCCAATACAAGGCTGGACCAGCCGTCCGTGCCGACATTTTCCATGTAACCGTTGTGGACTTAGTAGTGGACGGCTGCTGGAAAGGGCTGCCGGGGAAATACGCAAAGATCACGGTTTCTGAGAAGGACAAGAACCATAAAGTCAACTACTTCTGTGTGAAATTGGGAGAATATGAGAAGGTTCGGAGCCCAGTGTGGAGGAAGCAAAGGAGAGGCTGATTTCCATTGTTTTCAAATTGGTTAATTCGCGGAACCGTACGGATGAGATCGAGATGTATGAGAAGGATGGTATTCTTTGATTAAACAGCTCAATGTTGTCGCTCTTGCTGGGACTGTCTCGTTTGGATGAGTGTTTCTGGATAGGTTGGGGGTATGGAGGTTGTTTAGGTTAGAAATCGAAATGGATTGATTGATCTCATGCTCGTCAAAAACCACTTAGATAGTTTCTTGATACCAGAAATCCATCTTATTGGGATGTTAGAACATACCGTGTATGTCATGTATGTCAAGTTGCCGTGTTTCGCTGTCGAGATCGAAGCTGACATTCGACGTCCCCTTGGCAAAGGCCAAGGACAATACATCGAAGCACAGTGCCTTCAGCTGCCAACATAGAGATACGCTCAAAGGATTTGTAACTGTATATTGGACACTCATTCTGTCGGGGTCATCTCCCCATAGCATCATTCAACTCACCGGCGGCATGTAGGAATCTCTCATTGACAAGGCCCCTGTATCACCCACCTTCGGACTCTACCATATCTCCGGGGATGATCTCGTGACAAGGCTTCTACTGGTACCTCTTGCATCATCGTCTTACTTTTATGTGTTTTATTCATGGAAAAGAATTTCATCCTATTCTGGTGATATAGAATGGTATCGCCACTTCGTTTCTCCTGATCTTTAACGGATGTCAAGGCTAGAAGTCTTCCATCCTAACTATGGATGAATTGCTTGTGCGTATGGGTAGTTTAGCAGGTTCATTCTTAGTCTTGTATTGAGTATTTATCTGACTGAATAAAAGCTGGGCCCCTGGGGTTTTACAGGGGTGATGCCCTTACCCACAATGAACTTGAATGTCCCACAGACAATCTTTCCGTACCTTATTACAGTACCTGATGACCTGCTGACAGCTTAGTATTTGTTCTGCTCCGGGTCAGCTGTCTTACGAATCCTCTGGCATTCATTTATAGCATATAATGAGCCTGACTAACCTGCGACGCGAAGGGACTGTCCATTCAGACCACATGGTATCTGCCTCCCCAAAGGATAGAGACAAGAAGACAAAAGGATAAGTATAGAATCCATACTCTGCACACTATAGTCAAGCAGCCTGCGTGTTCCTTCTGCCATCAACATTGTTAGGGATATCTAGTGGTATTCTGTACTGTATCTAGCATTCCAAGCAATAGCATCTACGTTCGGAGGCCTCTGTAAGCTCTTAATACAACCGACTGCAGAGTAATTTAAAGATTATAGCATATAGCAATACTGCAGAGCTACTTGCAAGCCATCTTCCGGTAACTAGAGTATCTTAGACGGTGCTTTCCCTGCTGATTCGATCATTTTGCTTGTTGCCTGCATTGTAGCTTTCACCCCAAGGATTACTCCATTATGATTGTTGATATTTGTCCTGCATTTTCATGGAAGTTGCCATTACCTTACGAATTATCAGGAGATCGTCGTCTACATTTGCCAAACAAGATGGATAATAGCGATATCAAGGATATATAAAGCCAACGTACGTCTCAGATTTTGTTCCACAAGCGATTCTCAGGAATCAACTCAGACTAGCGACCACAGACACGTCCTTTCATGTACGCGTCTCTAAGAGAAATATCTCATCTTTGAGTGGACTTGTCTCGAGATATCTCTAGGACTGTTTCGGACAGCCAAAGAGAAAGTAGAAACGATTGTTTTGGGTCTCAAAGGACTATTTCTGATACCTTGGAGGGAGATTCTCTTGCTGAAGCCCGGTCTTACGAGCCAGCTTTTGGAGTATATAACCTCCTTCAGGACTTCGGAGGCCTAGGGTAATAAGCTAACGCCCTGATTTCTAATCCCCAAATACTCGCTCTTGCTAGTTTTACATACATTTATACTTACCTCCCCAATACATTTGAGATCTACCACGAGGAGATCCATTCAAAATATCTCAGACAATGGCCTCTCAAAGAAACCTTAATAGCAAATATTGGTGGGCCGAGATTGATGTCTCAGGAGCCAACAGCAGCATTAAAGCAGGCTATGATCCTATAAAGGATGCCGGAGACCATGATAGAACGACAAAATTCGCTGCCATGACTAAAAAGCTTATTGAGCCTGACATTATGAAAGTGAAAATCGCATCAGTGGATAATACTAAGAAAACAATATCCTATTGCTATCGGAGAGGTCCGTACCCGGAGGGTAGGATGCCTACCGTAGACGAGGGGAGACAGAAGATGCTAAAACATCTGGAAGAAGAGTTCCAGGCACCATGCGCCGCTCAAGAACTACTTGAAGAATACTGGCGCCGTGCCCAAGAATCGTTGGCTCAGGAAGCCAAGTCTTGCGCGGAACGTCCGCCTCGCGAAGCCACTCCTGCATTCCCCCCAACACCTCGAATTCCGCAATTGGAAGACGATGACCTGCCGGAAACGCCGCGTAACTATTGGATAGGAGAAGAAGCAGTCCTCTGGCTGGAATCGTGTATGCTGGCATATTGGTGAGAAATGGGGATGTAGAGAGGTATTGCGTTGTCCTTGTTTCTTTTGTCGATTTGTTGAAGTCATGAGACAATTTCTTTATTCTATATAGTATCAATCACTTCGATCTTCTAGGGTTAATGAATGTTCTTTAAGAAATGATTAATAGTGATTATGACAAATACCAGATAACCCAGACCTCGGATAAACTTCAAGTTCCTCTAAATGTATCAACATAGGCGTATTCCGAAGATCCTCAGCAATTGTTTCGACGTTCAAGTAGGAAGTTGAAATAGCTTTGCATGTTGTACGCCATTAGTACAATGAATGACTATAGTAAATGGAATCCACCACATTGATAGCTATCTTCAAATACTTTATAAAGAATGAGGTTCCCCAGTCTTGTGAACAGTTATTATAACTTTCCCACACTTCCACTAGTTACTTACTACCTGAGAGGGCAACTCTGAGTAAATTTCAGAAAGGGCGTTATACATAACCCAGCCATAATGGATTCCTGGGACTCCAAAGAGAAGCAATACTATGCTGAGGTCAGCCTCCTACGTCATGGAAAGAGAATCATTGATTATGATACAAAGCGCGACAGCAAAGACCTTGATAAGACGCAGAGAACTGCAGCCGATGTCATGAAGTATATCAAGCAAGGGATGCTCAATGTGAGTGTTACAAAAAAGCACGGAGATGGAGAGTACACAGCCCCGGGTTATATATTCTCGACACCCCTGGACGATGGTAAGGAACCGACCCAAGAAGCAGCAAGAGAAAAGATGTTGGAGTACCTTGAAGGTCTGTTCAGCGGAGAATCAACACCAGATACTCAAAAAAAATACCAAAAGGAAGTCACGGGTAGAACCTCGTACTCTTGGTAGGCCTCAAATTGAGGACAGACAGACTTTCCTATCACATCAAACGGTGAGCGATACATCCGACGATTGGTTTGAAAAGGAAATATGCGACTGGGTCAATAGTGGCCGGTAAGCTCTTTTGAATCTGTTTTCTTTTGTTTTATTATTCTGCAGACGGGTCTTTGTTCAGGAGTGGTCTTGTAGAGTATAATGTGTCTTTGTTCTTCTGTGCAACCATTTCTTGGCTTGGGTTCAGTTTCTCGTGTGTACTTCTATAAGATAATAGATTAGTTTGTGAATTGGTTAGCATTGGTAGCAATAGACACTAAGGGCTCCGGTTTGACTCGAGCATCCTGTCATAGTTGCTTAACGAAGCGCCCTTGCAGAGTTCTGGAAGAAGTCAGAGAACAACCACGTTCAGGGTTAGCGCAGACTCTATAAAGCGTGACACAGTCTGACACTCCCTGGTGGTGCACACTACACTAAAAGTTGAAATTTTTGCACTTACCTAGCTACCTCACCTCCTCTTATTGGTGTAAAGAGGAAAGATACGCAACACACTGGACTACACGGTTATTACCCCAGACTATCATATACTATATAGCTTAAAATCTTGGAAATACCGGGATAAGCCCACTCGATTTTCTCCATTCGATAGCGAGCGGACGGCTTTTGTCCCTGAAATTACCATAAAAATCTATATGGGAATGCAAAAAAGCCTGCTAGCAAAGGCAAATGTTCATGAAATGCAGCTCACATGATCAGGAATATTCCATCATCTACGTTACTTGCCTGGAGGCGAAATGGGCTTCTTGACTATAAAGGGCCTCGAATTCTCGGAACTGTGCTGGATCACTTTTCATTCTTCTGAACCCTGATATCAGTTCTTCAGAAAAAGTTCAAAAGGTTACTATCAAAAGCCCCGACAAGACACTTGTACCAATGACCAACGAAGATCCCAACGGGAATGTACACTTCTATATTGAAGTCAGAGACCCAGATCTCAATTGGAACGAGTCAAGTTTTGATGCGGGCAATATACAGGACACTCCTTTTCAGCGTGCCTTGGCTAGATGCATGTCTGCTTTGAGAAATGGAAGTTTGAAACGGAAGTTCACGAGATATAACAATGAAGGTAACTTTGGTGTCTATTCCAAGTGCCTGAAGAAGAAATATCCCCCGAATCAGGGGCCAGACGAGGAAGCGCGGAGGGACGCAGAGAAAGAACTGGCGAAAGAAATGGAAGGTCTTTTTAAAAGGAGTATAAATGATCCAGACGCTTTCTTCGATTTATAAATATGAATTGATGCTGGGTCAATGACTTGATTTTACAATTTTATTTCTATCTCTTGAAGCTATGCACTTGTCTTGTATTGGGTAATTAGCCTGTACTCTGTAGACTGTCTAGAATCCTAGGTCGTATGAGATGAGGTAGGGAAACATCTCTATCTCTTTTTGTGTCTCAGCTGGAAAGTTATATAAATCTTCTAGTATAATATCGGTAGAAAGAACCTTTCAGCCTGAACGGGGGTTTTCATTGTAAGTGATATCCAGGTATTGTGTTCTAGCCCTGCTGATGGAGTACGTGCCTATTGTTTAGGAAGATCCCGCTCATAAGCACAACCATGAAATGCTTTTATGCAAACTCCACAAAATAATTATTTTTCTTTCTTCCTGACCCGGGAATCTCAAGAAAAGCATACAGTTACGGGAATAAGCCAGATAGTAAGGCTAATACCGTCATGCCTTTACAGTTTTACTCCGAAAATTTTACAAAGATGGTTTAATTATCCAAAGAGTAATATAAGACATACAGAATAGGTCGATGGAAAGATCCGAGCCTTAATTAAAAAGGCATACAGTACAGGAGATTCCGTTATTGAAAGCCTACCTTAAGATCTATATTGTAGTATAAAGTCGTCCCCGGGTCTCAAAAACAAAGG
Source organism: Aspergillus sojae (assembly GCA_008274985.1). Taxonomy (NCBI): domain Eukaryota; kingdom Fungi; phylum Ascomycota; class Eurotiomycetes; order Eurotiales; family Aspergillaceae; genus Aspergillus; species Aspergillus sojae. Next base: position 4,381,433 of record CP035528.1, on the reverse strand, counting down.
TATTGTTTATCATATCGACCCATATCTTTATATTCTACACTATTGTCTCCATTAACAATCCTTTATACATGACCCGAGTAACCGATCACAAACGTTACACATACCGTGATGGGCCTTGAACAAGACCTCGAGAATCTGGACAAGATAGAGGTATATATCCAGATCGAAGCCGACATGAATGATAGCTGGAATTGTGATGAAACAAGTCCACAAGACATGGCTCGTCAATTACGTGACAGGAAGGCCTTCCTAAAACGATGCTTGAGAATCCTCGATGAACCTAATACTGTGAAATACGAAGCCAGCACGGTCGCCCACAAGGATAATAGTAACCAGCTTAACATCATATCATATTACCTTGGCGAGTTCCCGGTTGATGAGAGACCTGTATGTGACGTCGTAACCAAGGGCGAACTACGCGGGGATATACAGAGAGAGCTTGATGGGACAGATTACTTAATATGTTAAGTAGACAATAACAAGGTTGAATATTTGAGCAAGTTTGATGTTCTGGTGCATGTAATAAGTCGTTATTACTTGCCATGTGTAGAGTAGGGTAGTCTATTACAGGTTATTCTTCAAGGTTGGTATTGTAGATGTTGCCTGAGGTCCTCGTGATGAAGCTATATGAGGGCCTGAGTTATCGAGAGTCCCTTATATTAGTGCTTTATCATGTTCCATCTCCGTATAACATCAGGCTCAGAGAACATGTGTTCATTACTGGCATCACGAACAGCCGTGCAACCTGTCTTTCATCCTTCATTACGACCTTGAAGACTTGAGACATAAAGTTGTAAAGGAAGGTGTTGCCGCAGCATACTACTTTGCGGGACATCAGCCAGCAACATATCTGTACCGGAAGAGTCTTAATTATCATTCGGTCAATGACGGCACGGGGAAGCATGGATCTTCATTAGTAGCATACCGATATTTTCTGGCACGTCTACTGGGTGTACACCCGCTACAATGTCAAGGGGGAAGTCATATATCGAAACATTGAAGTATGTCTGCAGCTCAGTTGCATATACGTATGGAGAGGTGAGCTGTGTGTAGATAGTTAGATGTCTGCCTCTGTAAATAGAACGAGGACAAGGGTATCATTACATAGATAGCAACCTCGCTCTGTTGTATCTCTGCCGCAACGTCTCGGGGTTTTCTCCGTTGCACATTGTGAATGCAAGTATGAGAACATTGACTGAGTATCTACAGATACATCCTCTTTGCGTAATTCGAGAGCATCAACTGGAACACAGTGCCGTCGTTGATTGGCCCTGGCAGAGTGATCTTTCTGTCGAGTAGCTTATCCCCCTCGTACAGCTCAAAGTGGTCTGGCACCACGAAATCTAAATTAGAAGCCACCTGCTCAAGGATATCCTCAGGTGTAGTGACGCCCGCCTCAACCTAAGTAGTTTCCCACAGAATATGGTTTAGCAAATTATATGGTAATAAGATGAGGTCCACTGACTTTAGCCGAAACATAGTGGCCCTCTCGATAGCACACTAAAATGGATATCATGATGACTAGTCCGGTTATTGAATAGGGAGCTATCCAACACCGACTCTGACCAAATGTGATGCAGTGAGATCAAGTGCCTCTGGGGCTACAACAGTTTGATTGTTGACGGGGTCTAAGAAGATAGAGGGGAAAGAAAGAAAAACAAGAGGAGGAAGGCAGGGGGGACAAATAGAGATAGATCGGCTGCCAGCCTGGAAGAGTGAACAATGCTGTTCTTTGTTTGAGCCCAACAATTCATTGTTATAACGTAATGCCTTGTTCCTTATCCACAATCAACCTCTGCATGGAAACCAAAAGCCCAGAACAAAAATAAAGCCCACACTACACTCAGCACAACATGGGCACACCACTTAAACAAACCCTGTAGCAGCACAATTGAACACTTCGCCTCAGTCCAAGACAGCACCTCCGACGAAATAGATATATACTTGCAAGACACGAACCTCCCAGCACGCCATCTATACCAGCGAAGGTATTCCTGGAATCCTGGAACGATGTTCAGAATTCATAAGCACGGATACTGCCAACTTTACAAACTGTGATGCCGTCACGGTTATACATAAGGATAACAGTGACAATGGTATACTGTCTCTTAGTCTGGGTAAGTGTCCACTAGATGAAAGGCCGAAGTTTGTTAGGGCTGCGTTTCAACTAAACACGGTTGTGTAGCTGCAACTGGATATAGTCAGGGATAAGATTGAGAAGGAATTTAGGCGGTTACAAAGATGTAAGCTTGTATGAGGTCCTTTCATTATACGCAATAAGAAAGCCATTGTGTTGTGGTTCATTGTCAAGGGTGCTTCTTGCTTCTTGTAGACAAGGGCTTAGTTTTTGGATAAAATATATAGCCGACTCAAGTTTCGAAGCTTATGGGTATAGATTATCAATTCTGTTTGTTTACGCATGCTTATAATCTCTATACGAACAACATCCCCTCGAGTATTACGATATAATAGTATGGACACCTACCACCACTTGGAGTATCCTTATACAACATGAATACACCACAGAAGCATGGGACCAACAAGCCTACGCAAGTGATGTGGTACATCAAGCTCAAATCTATAGTCAGATACAAGTGGGTTAGCAAAATACTGGACGATAAAGAAATTTATAACCCGTTTCTGGTGGAATGCCTACGGCGTGCCAAGGAGAGAGAAGGGAAGCGTACAAAGGAACCTACAGACCACAGCCCTGGAATCTATTCCATTCAGACCGGCGAGATATACCCGGATGAGCCACCGAGCAAGGAGGAAGCCGACCAAAAGTTGGTTGATGATATTCAAGCAAGACTTGATGCATTCTACAGGAAGAACCCACACAAAACGAAGACAGTGAAATGGTATGTTGAGGTTACAACAGAGAATGCGCTCTGGATAGAATGGAAGGGGAAGATCAGACTCAACTCGCCCGAGTATTTTCAGTTCCTAGAGAATTGCCTACGGATTACGAAACGTGGGAAAGCTAAGGTAACTACTGATGACAATTCATCGAAAGACGATACGTATAGTTTGCTGCTGGGCAAGTTTTGCGACCATCCGTTCCCAGATCACCAGCAAGCTAGCTTAAGGTTGGAGCGTGAGATATACGATGCTATTGCTAAGCACAACACCAATGGCTGGAGGTATGTCCCTCCTGCCTTAGGGTTCCGGTGAACGGCCACATCCATTGTTGAAGAAGAGGCCGGCTGGAATATATCATGCCAAACGTGACCTCGAGTGGAATTTTCTTGAAGATACAACGGGAATATTATACAGGACTCGGGCGTTGGTTACAAGCTCTAAAAATCACCTAAGAATGAGGTAGAAGATACTTGAATTGCGAGTCCTGTTGACCTGATCAGGTAGACGAGTGCATATTTATTCTTATGAATTCGTGCAATATTTACGTTACTACATACATGTATCAAGGGAGTATCATAGCATAAACATCCATCAAGCATCGTAAAGAAATTCCATCATACCAAACGCATTCCCAAATCGCATTAATCCCATGACCGAAAAAAAATATGTTTTGCGCCTCATCGCGTAAACCAAAGCACTACAGTCCAGCAAAACGTGCCCATCCAGCTGCTCGGATGGTTTGCTTCTCGTCTGTGGCCTTGTTCATGCCACCTCGACCTTCCTCCGCAACCTTTCCACTGACATCACGTCTTCTTCCAACTCCAAGCCCCGCAATGTAGTTACCATATGATAGAGCTGATCCACCACTTACATTAGGACCGAAATCAGCTCCAGAGTTACTGACAACACGGCCCTTACGATCGCTCTCGACTGTCATAGGGCCCTGAGGCGGAACCACAAGCCCGTTTTCATTGACATTGATCGCGTCGTCATGCTGCTTGAGAGCGCCGTAAGTGTTCATCTTCTGACTTCTGCGCTTCATAAGCTTGCTCTTCTTTCGCCCTAAGCCGCGTGTGTCCTCATCGTGGTTACTGACATTCCGGGGAATACTGAGCCCAGTCTTGCTTTCAAGTTCACCGTAAAACCGACCGTTCTTCTCCGGGCTGTCAACAGGAGGTGGCGCAGCTGTTGGGTTAGGGGAGAGATTGGGTATATCCACAAGCGCCATACGGCCATTTTGCGTTGCATCATCAAGCGTTTCATCAAAGGCAGGCTGCGGGGTGGGTGGGTTCAGCGCTAAAGGATTGACGCGTAACGACTCGGAAGATTCCCTAACCTCGTCATGGTCCTCGAAGATATGAATGGGATGGTCTCCGATATCCTCTTCGGCATTATCATAGAATCTTTCCCGCTGTGGAAGATAATGATTCTCATCATCATTTCCATAATATTCCTGTATAGGGACAGATTCATATTCGCCCCGTACATCTTCTCGGATTGTCTCCTCAAGTTCCCATCCAATACGCTGATTGTTGAACCAATCCAAGGGTCCACTATTCCCAGAGGCTGGCGTGTTGGTAGTTCTACTGTACACAGAGGAGGGGTCGCGGTGGAGGAGAGTTTCGTTCTGGCCTTCTTCCACGGGTGAAGCGGATCGAGATGGAAAAGCAATCCAATTTTCCGAAGCTGGGCTCGCACACTGAGATCGGCTAGGGACATCTGGAGATCGCTCTCGTACAGGTGAAGCGTAGGAAATTCTGGTTGTAGGCCTCGTGAGAATGTCTTCGTCCTGGTCCGGAAGCTGGTACATCATATGCTCCGCAGTGTCCGCTTGTTGGCCAAAGGGCATCAGCGGCACAGGAAGTTCGTCGTGGTCATAAGCCATGGTCATCTGGGATAATCTATTTTCCCTCGCGTCTAACGGTGAGGTACTAGAACCTCCTTCGGATGATTTGGCCCGCGTGTGCATGAACGACATAGTGCGGGGTGCGCCGATCAGCGTCTCGCCCGACATGGTGGAATCCAAAGTAGAGCTGCTAGTATGCTTCTTGGTAATCTCGGACTTGTTTCGTTTGTGAGAACGGGCTGTCAGGTTATCTTCCAACGGGTTCAGATCTGGGGGAAGACGGGTAATTTTGCGGAAAATGAGACCCAAAAAGACCGAAATGCCCAAAGAAATTGCATGCAATCCGCCATTTATGACACTCAGCAGGAATGTGGCCTGAGCAATCTTGGTTGAGACTTCAAAGTCGGAACTGAGCAAAGTACTCCAATGGTATGCATTGTCAGTGTATTGGTTGAAGCCTAAATATGCCGCAAACACGTAAAAAGGGACCAAGCCGAGGTCGAAGGTCCCGCAAAATAACATGTAGCTGGCTTGAGTTCCAGCAGGTCTTGTAATTGAGCGACAGAGGTGATAGATACCATAAAGAGTGTGTAAAATTGCCACAGCCGGCTAATAAAATGTTAGGGCAACATTCAACCAGATCCAACTCGGTCTGTACTTACTCCGACACGGACAATCCATATAAGGGCCACAGCAGCATTCTTGATAACAATGGCACAAAAAAGAGACCCAAGAGCTCCAATCAGCTGGAGAATACGCAGCCCAAGCTGTACCTTTCGCCCATAGATCACCCTATTCTTAGTGTTTGGGTGCATTGGGGTCCATTTGGACTTGCCACCGGGAATATTACAATACTTCAGCGTACCATATTGTCAGCATGTATGTACTACACAAGATATCGTAGACACTTACAGAGTCCGGATGCCGATTGAAATTCACCAGTGGCCCTTTTGGTTTGGGCTTGGACGGTGGACGAGTCCAGCTCGCCTGTGTCACAGCCTTTGGGTTGAAAGGGCGGTCCGTCGGTCCATCAAACCTGTACGCTGAGGGGGTGCCATAAAGGAATGGAGGCGACTCTCCCATTGTCGCGATGGAAGAATCTGTTAATTTGTCTTTATCAATACATCCACCCACGCGAGAGAGCGGGGAGATGAGTGGCGGTAGACGCAATAACCTTAACAAAAAGAATGCTGGGGAAGATGAAGTATGTAGGAACAATGGACGGAACCATGGAACGATGGAATGTCAGAGGAAAGTGTCCGAGAAGCTCCAGCGAGCTGACCCGTGCAAAAGCCCTTCACTATCTACTCCGGATCGTCAACATCACGATAGTCGGCGCGGCAACCGTCCCGATAAGAGTCACGTGTACTGCCGTCATGACCATTTATCGATCTCGGGGAAAGTCAATCAGATCGATCAATTAATTGCGAACTCCACCACGTATCCGTCTCAGGCACAATGAACCTCCAGCGTGTGCCTTACATCTGTTCGCAATGCACGGCGCAGATCAGCCGCTCCCCACTCCGCCGCTCGCCGCATCGTCTTCTGCCGCAACCAGTATGGCAACGACGTCATAACAGTCAGTCCGTTCAGACTAATCAACCTTTTCGCGTCGCTGTTGTGGGGTCGGGTCCGGCCGGTTTCTATGCAGCCTATAGACTGTTGGCAAAAGTGGACGATGCTGTGGTAGATATGTACGAAAAATTGCCCGTGCCCTTCGGGCTGGTGCGGTATGGGGTAGCGCCAGACCATCCGGAAGTCAAGGTACGTCGTGGCTAATTGTTCACAATTATTGTGCCCCACCGATCTTGCTATATAGATGGATTAATCTGACCGGCCCATAGAATTGTGAGGAGAAATTTACCGAAGTTGCCGCATCTCCCCGTTTCAATTTCATCGGCAATATTGAACTTGGCGAGGATCTCCCTCTACAAGCGCTTAAGCCACATTATGATGCTATCTTATTCTCATACGGAGCTCCGAAGGATAAAGAGTTGGGTATTCCCGGAGAGAAAGCCTGTCGGAATGTATACTCAGCTCGCGAATTTGTCGGGTGGTACAATGGTCTTCCCGAGCACCGCGACCTAGCACCAGACCTGACAGCCGGTGAAAACGCAGTGATTATCGGCCAGGGCAACGTTGCGCTAGATGTAGCAAGAATCTTACTATCAGATGTGGATTCTCTGCGCAAGACTGACATAACAGATTATGCTGTGGAGGCATTGGCCAAGAGCAAGATCAAGCGAGTTCACGTAGTTGGCCGTCGAGGGCCGATGCAGGTATGTTGGATGAGCTCAGATACATCATTTAGCGAAGCATATTTATACTGACCAAAGTGTAGGCTGCATTCACAATCAAGGAGCTTCGTGAGTTGCTCCAGTTACCGGGTGTATCGTTCGATCCAGTTCGTAAGGAACTATTCCCACCAGACGATGCCATAAACGCCCTCCCTAGAGCCCAGAAACGGCTCATCCAGCTCCTCGCAAAGGGCTCCAGTAACGATCCAGCTACATCCGCCAAGTCCTGGTCTTTAGATTTCCTTCTCTCGCCAGAGTGCCTCAACTGGTCCCCAATTCATCCATACCGCCTGTCACACGTCAAATTCTCCCGCAATGAATTAGACCCGGCGGATCCATATATTACTAGTGCCAAAGTGTCGCCCAAGTATCTTTCCAACGGCCAGCGAGCGCAGGTCAACATTCCCGCTAATACATTCTTCCGAAGTGTTGGATACAAATCACTGCCTTTGCCTGGACTAGAAGACCTTGGGATTCAATTTGACACGAAACGCGGTGTCATCCCCAACGACGGATTCGGTAGAGTCACAAGCCCCACGAAATCGGGGGATAACGAACAGCTCCCCGATGGGTCAGTTATCTCACACCTACCGGGTCTATACTGTGCTGGCTGGGTCAAGCGTGGACCCACCGGCGTTATCGCGACGACCATGACAGACGCATTTACGACGGCAGATGTGGTGGCTGCTGATTTGAGCAGCCACCGAGGCAAGGGCTCTCTTTTGAATGGTCCCGGGCTCAGCACCGGCCTTGGCTGGGAGGGAGTACGCCCCGAGGCCGAGAAGCGTGGTTTGCGGGCAACAACATGGGAGGACTGGCAGCGTATTGATGCTGCCGAACGTGAGCGGGGCCAGCAGATCGGTAAAATCCGTTCTAAATTCGGCAGAGTGGAGGAGATGTTAGAAGTTGTGCAGTAAGGACGCGTGTACACTATGATAGACCCCTTACACTGTTTATATAGAACTACTACAATAGATCACGAAGATCTCATCTCCACTTTCAGAATCAAATGCAACGTTCTTTTATTATATTATCCCGCGTAACGCATTAATGCTATATCACAAGCCGAAGTAGAGACATAAGAAGATAAAATTAGATACTGGGATCATGCAACTCCTGATTCATCGTGACCATCCATCAAGACAACCTCATCCATTAAGGGAAGCCGCAGTTCGAGCGGGGAACTTCAGTGTAGTCCACATCGACTCTGCCCAACTGCTCGGCCAAACCATTCGTCAGGGTGTTCATGGCCTGCAGGCCGATGTTGAAGCCACCGGGTGCCGCATCAATGGCAGTCACGTAAATGGACTTGTCGACGTTGCCGGCCGCGTAGTGGAGCTGGTAGCACTTTCCGCAATTGGGGCTGTTCCAGCCGGCGACGGTAGGAGCACCTCCGATACTAGGGAAGCCCGGGACGGATCCGAAGGTGCTGTAGCCCTGGGAAATGAGGCCGTAGACACCGTCCGAGCAGGAAACAGTAGTCAGAGAGCTGCCGCTGACATCGTACTTTTGGTCGTAGGAGACGGAAATAGTAGCGGCGGTGGAAGCGTCGGTTGACTGCTCAACAGGTGCGGCCAAAGCCGAGGAGAAGAGGGCGAGGAGAGAGATGGCAGTGAAGGACTTCATTGTTATGATGGATGTTCTGAAAGACGGTCGTTTGAAGACGGCTTGAGAGGAAAGGTTGTAGGAAGGCTTTTGGCTTCTGGGTCTTGGAGAGTGTACTCGAGTTGCTTGTGATTGTAAATCCTCTTCGAGGGACTCCGAGGGGGTTTATATACCCATTTTCAGGACATATCGAAGCATTCACAGGCGGTTGCCTCGCCACCGTCTCCGAGATACTACATTGGTATCGTGTATAGTTCGGTTACCATGAATGGAGACATCCTGATAGAACCTTCCTGGACATATTTTTGAAACCGGAGCAATCGCAGATAAGAGGCGGCGGGGAAATACCCACGGTAGAGTGAGACAGTCTCCTCATCTGCTGATGGATTGATGGGATTTGATTCATACGGTGGGCGGAGATCGATGCGGGGGCGCAGTCACTGGGGGATTTTCCGGTTTCCGGGCCAGTCAGATGATGCTGTGTTGGACCCTAATTGAGACATACAGATACTAGGCCATAGCTTTAGGCGTCCGTTTTGGCTCCGCTTGTTCCAATGCGGGATGACACCGATGATCACTCCGTTGGCCACTTCTATTCATAGGTTCCATCGACGGCGTGATACGGTGCAACGCAACAAGCCAAGGAATTGGACATTCCTATCCTGCATCCTCGGATCCATGGGCACGAAGTATACCCGACAACTCCGAGGGTTGCACATGGTGAGATACCAGCCTCCTCCCCTGCCGCCAGTGATGTCATGTTGGACCATGTTAAGTGTGGATTATTGATTAATATCTCCAATCCAGAGAAAAACTCACTACTAGTAGTAAATGAGCTCAAGAAGCTTCGAGCGGTGAGATCTGATTCACGGTTCACCTGAAAGGCAGTTAGTATCTTTGTGCCAAGAAAACTGCCGGAAATAGCACTGCCACCGAACTCATGAAAACGCATGGCACTTCAATATATTGGGTATGGTATCTCTCCATAACTAATTATACCTTCGTTGCCTTAATTGTATCTGTATGTCTCAAATATGCTGACTTGGGACGCCTGAAGACTGCAAAGACAAATCAATCATACCGTTCAATATTCACTGAGGGCCTTGCATAAATTACTCGGAGGTAAGAATAAATCCGGCAATTCATATAAGCTGTCAGTATCAACTATGTGGTACCACGCCATATTTGGTGGAAAAGGATCTCAGCGTGACCTACCATAAGCATCCTTTCACGGATTTATTGAGCATAGTTGCATCAGACATGTTTGTCGAGGGGACTGCCGAACTGCCGGATTCGGCAATTCTCTAGTGGTCACCGATGGATGGTCGGGAAAGGCCGACAGAACCAATGATCGAGAAGTGTATCTATATAATCCCCTAAGCCCGAGATTGATCATTGTTATCCTGTCGCAGGAAGCATCTTCGTTTTCCAACTCCTGCCAAAATGGAAACCCATGTTCGTTTACAAGAACCCGATTAATACTTTCCATAGATTGTCAAGGTGTCGTCAATAAAATAACGAACCGTAGTCTGAACAATCGATAGAATAAGACGGCATTGAATGTATGGTTGGAAAGAATCTCCGTCGTGCGAATATCTCCTGGCTTTGAAACTAGAAGTTTATAAATGGTTGATCCCCTGTCTTTCAGCAACGAGAACAACTCACAACAAACGACAACAAGGTGCCTCCTTTTTAAATTCAGAAGGGAAAAGAAAAAGAAAAGAAAAGAAGAGAAAATCGATCCCCTTACTCTATACTGCGCCTGGGGTGGTACTATACTCTAGATAGTTATAGTAAAAGCGTGATTCTTGCAGCGGCAAGGAAAGAATAACTGCAGGGGAGCTGGTTTACCCCATAGAAAGTAAACCTTAGCATGTACTATCCGTGTCGGGAAAAAAAGCGACACACACATTGGACCTTGGACCTTGAACCTTGAACCTGTTGGAACTTGGCGACAATGAACGGCCTCAGGCTCCCAGGTTGCGGAATTTATCACATCATTTAGCACGATGAAGTTTCTTTAGCACCGTCGTTCGGTCCTATTGTGTAAGCTTCTACATGAACGATACAACCGGTGTCATTTTCTATTATCTTGTACGTTCCCAAAAAAACTTTTTTTTTACTGCCTTACGGATCATATATCTAGTCCCAGTCTTTCGGTAGACGTGCTCAGCTAATCCGTGCTCACGTTTACAAAGTACCGATAGGTACACCGAGGCTTTCCAGGTCTACTGGTAAGGCACTCTCCGCTGACTGTCGATCCCTACTCTCTCATCGGAGGATATATTCATCTACCGGGCCCAATCAGCTTGTATCTATAACTTCAAAGGTAGTAATGATCGCACTCCGTTAGACCGGCTATGAGGGCTGTCATTATGACTGCACTTTCGAAAGCCCTCGAGCTATTCCAAATATCAATTGCTGAAACGTTTTGGGGTATGACTGGTCTCCTGCCAACCTACATTTGACAAGACATAGCTCTGCATAGGGGTGTCGCCATTGACAACAGACCTTGCGATCTGTACCCATGGGGATTAACGCATGCTCACAAGGGCGCCGCTTCTTAGTGCAGGATCTGCCTTATTGCCACCAAGTCGTGCTCTAACGCAGGTGGTTCTGTGCGATATTTGTCCCTTAGAGGCTTTACACTATACCGGAATCTTCCTGATCCAAGCCATTGGGAATGCCGATCATGTACGAAAACGTTTGCTCACTTTCCGGGCACCATAGTTGACTAGGGGAGGGGCCCACTGACCTCAACTGTGGATCAGCATGTGTACTCCGAGTAAAACCATACCCGACTAATACCCACACTATGCTTTTGTGGGTTTTTCATCAGCACTCCAAAGTACGTACCAAAAGATGTTCAACCCTGGAACCATGAGGTGCCCCATATATCTAGCGAGTTGAAGCCCTCTCTGGCTAAAGCTTGGGATCGAAAAGCTTTTAATGAGGAGCTTAGCCGGGACAACAAAATGTTCTAAATTCTGGGTCAGGAACCCGTCCCTAAACCTCAATGATAAGCGGTTATATACCTTCATTCTTTCCCAGGGTCTTCCAGGCGCGGATACTTCTTACCCAGCCATCTCACCTCAAGAGATGAACAATGATCGCCCTCATTCGCATGTTGCACTTGCTTAATGGTGAGGATGATCAGACGCACCTTACGAAACGGCAAAATGCAACACAGCAGCCTCTCACGGGCGGGGATAGAGCGGGGTTTATTGCTATGGGGGTGGTCGCCCTCTGTTCTTTTATTGCATCGTTCTGTTTGTTAAGTTTCCTTACCTACCGTTTCATCTTTTGGAAACGTTACTATAAACGTCCCCTCGCCGCCAACCAATACGTCGTGTTGATTTACAATCTTCTTCTGGTTGATATCCAACAAGCAACTGCCTTCTTGCTATGCCTCCACTGGGTTTCGCGTGGTCATGTCTACTATCCAAGTGCGGCCTGCGTCCTGCAAGGTTGGTGGATTCAGATTGGTGACCCTGGAAGTGGGTTGTTTATCATGGCAATTGCGATGCACACCGGTGCCGTCGTACTCAGAGGACGGCAACTTCCACACCGGACCTTTGTGTGTTGTGTTTTAGGACTATGGGCCTTCATTGTTTTGCTAGGACTAATCCCTGTGGGGTTATTTGGTTCCCAGACTTTCGTAATCTCCGAGGCCGGTTGGGTAAGTTGTAACTCCCAACAAAAGCAGGGACAGAGGGAATACTTACATTCTTAATTTTCCAGTGCTGGCTTGGTCCCGAACATGAGACGGAACGTCTCTGGGTTCATTATCTATGGATCTTTCTTGCCGAATTTGGAACAGTCGTCTTCTACGGCATGCTATTCTTCCACCTACGACGTCGTATGAAGCAGGCAGCGATGCTCCGTCAAGGACACCAAGAAAGTCTGAAACGACTAAACCGCGTCGTCATCTACATGGTTATTTACCCGATTGTATACCTGGTCTTATCCCTTCCACTGGCAGCAGGCCGTATGTCGACAGCCAGACACATCGTTCAGAGCAGAGGATACTTCGCCGTGGCTGGGTCCCTAATGGCGTTGTCAGGCCTGGTAGACGTTGTTGTGTACACGTTGACCCGGCGGCACTTGCTGCTGGATACGGAGATCAGCACATCGGATAAGATGTATGCTTACTCCAACTCGAACGCATACCAGACGCACATCACAACTACCACAAGAGAGAACAAGAAGCCGCGTATGGGGTCTCGGCTACGCCGTGGTCTACAAACAATAAACGACACGATAAATGATGGGGACTCCACTGAAGACCTGCGCAAGGATGGCGACATGGAAATGGCCGATCTGGGCCATGGAGTGTACCAGGAGACAACGATCGAGATCTCGCACGAGCCAGCGGACCCGGACGAATTTCACGGAAATAAACGGAATAGTGGATGATGTGGGCGCTGGGCGAGACTCACATCTCCACCAACAGAATTTTCATCATACGTACTATCATGTCATTCCTTTCCTTTCCTTTTTGTCCCATTTATTTTTCAACCCCGCCCCTCCTTGTGCCCTACATTAAGCACCCTTCTTTTCCCCTGTACATTCATTTCGACTATCATTTTATAATTAATTATAATGGTACTATAAATGATACCCCAGCATGTTTCTTTGGATACTTTTTCTTCCCTAATGATCTTCTCAACCGGAATGTACGTAATGAGTTGTATAAATCTGTCATACAATGTCTAGTACCGGGCCGAAACTTCGGCAAACGTTTCCATCGCATATCCGGCATAGTGATCTGCGCAACTACTCTCCACTTTGGGAAAAGCTTATCCATTGAATTTATTCGTGTTTTGGGTCCACACTGTCGGATCGCACCCGACACACGACGGCCTAAACGCAAAAGGGGCCTTGAAGTTTGAACTCTGGTAGCGCCCACTGCCGACGACCAATGAACGATCCCTTCAAGCCCCCTTCCTATACGGAGTATGTTGCGCACGAATGACAATCCATAGGATTGGTATACATAATCCTCGAAGGCGAAACACGGGATACACACTAGCCCCAGTTCCCCACAGAAGGCCTACCGCTGCACAAGTTCGCATCTGGCCAGGCTGATCAACATGGATGCGCAACCCATCTACTGACCTTCCCAATGGGGCTATTTCTACTCCTGGAAAGACCGGCAGTTCTCTCCGGCTCCATAACGACCTCGGTGACTCGGAGAATCCGTCCATTGTACCCCAGTTATGGACGTGCACGGGGTATAGTAGCCGTTCCTCATCCAACTTAAGAAGTCAATAGTGCGAGTAAAATGTAAACAAAGCTACTTACACTTATGCAAGCCATACATCCGTCTCCAAATAGTGCTCAGTCAGTAAGTGCCTCTTGGCCGTCCATTCATCCGAGTCGACCATAAGCCGAGGAGAAGATAACATGGAAACCTAAAGGAAAAGCCCCAAGCGCCCGAGGACGTCGATCGGATTAGTACAACGCAGGGACTTGCCTAGGGACCTAGGTCTTTGCTCGACACATTTCTCCTTCTCCAAGCCCACGCAGCTCCTCTACATGAACTCACAAGCACAATCTCAATTACTTGGTGATTCACATGGATTCATATCCCTGTGGAGCCAATTGAACCCCGTTTGGAACTTATACGAGATTCTACGTGCGATCCTCTCCCCCTTTAACCCATCTCCAATTTATGGACCCCGTGGCTCTAGTCTAAGTTTCAAGGCCCTAGTCGGAATAACCCCTGGACTTCTAGAACACCTATACCCTTTCTCGGGCTAGTATACCAATTAGTATCTCCCCCTAGGCTCCAGCTAGATAAAGTTAGACTAACGCAATTCAACGCGAACGAGAGAAACAAGAATTTCGACCGTCGACCCACCTAAATATCGATAATACGTAAACTACTCTCCATAAGGACGCATGAAACTGGGAAGTGCCCTAAGCATAAACTAAAGCGGCTGATCCCATCTGATTTTATGATGTGCTGCTTATAGAGTTATAGTTGCGAAGCCATCGCTCGTATTAGATGGGGCTTGGCTGAACGTGATGGGGCTATACGGGAAAGACCAACTTTCGGACAGGTATTATTCGAAATTAATCTTGTAGGTGTTTTATTGGTGGGTTGGACGTTTCTTTGACTAATAGTGATACTGGTCTATTGAATTAACTGTTGGTGAGATGTCAACTGAATAGAATTATGCACGCAGTTTGCTTTTCCCTGAGCTCGCGGAATATGTCCATCTTGCGACTTGATCGACCACAGTCATCTTATCAAGGGCGAGCAGATGATGCATCCACGGTGTGAGTATAGTCTATGACGAGTCTGACTGCTAGTCTTGGTGACATAAGTACGGATTGGACCTCGCATATTCGCATGTGGAAGCAAAAGTGAGCTTCACAGAAAGAAAAGTTGAGTATTTTGAGACCCGAGTTGTTCATAGTTCTATGTAGAGTTTGACCAGTCTGAGTTTTGCCCTTTCATTAACCAATTTCATCTCATTTTGGGTCGGACAACAACTCCACTGTCGGCTAATAAGTACTGTCCGTACTACAGAAGTCCTCCCCATAAATTTCCTATCGGCCGACTGATATTTCCCCGCGGGAATACTCATACACCACGTTGTTACTATATTACCATCCTTAGCAAACCACTTGTATCGCTATTAACCGTGCAGAGTGCTGCTAGTCGCTTGCGTGGGCAACTTTACGATCGCTGTGAAGTTCGCCTCTCCAGCTCGAGTGAGGAACAGAGTCCAAAATATTTTACTGAACCAGGTCCACCATATCAATACCCTTCAAATATGACACACAATGGCTATTACCATGCCTCCTTTGGCTCAAATATATGATTCACCACTTATTCTACTACATTGAGGAAATCCCACTTTGCGGGGATGATATCTCGACCATACGACTTTCTCGTTAAATGAAAGTCCTAGGGTTTGTTTCCACCACGGATAGATTCCTGCCTGGCTCAAATACTGCTCGAAAGAATGCAATTCACACTCAGCTAAAGGCCAGTGCAACAAATCAAATACAATCTCTCGCAGAATTGTCCCCGAAGGATTTCTCAAGCAACTCCCGACTCTTCATTCCACAGTCCTTTATGTCCCAGTTTCTCATCAAGCGCGAGGCAGTGGAGTGTTACGTTGTATCAAATGCCGAAATATTCAATCAATGATTTATGCTTGATATCATACATTGTAGGTATTTCGGCTCGGTTGATTCGGGGATTGAAGCTTTCACAAACAAAGGCCTGATCAAATGAGGCACACGTCATTCCTCAGGGATGGCGCCAATACTGGCTTTTGCAATCAAGATCATGAGGTGTATTAGAGAATAAAAGACATCCCAGATATCTTGGTTCATGACTAGCTCACTACTACGAACAGGTGAGGCGTCGCTGTATCTTCCAGGGTGAATTGCCAGCTAGTAAAGGAGATAACAATGTGCTTGGGTCTCAAACTAGCTGGCGATAAGATCCATTTGTGACTAGGAATAAGGAGCTAGGCCTATCCTCACTAATTTTAGAGAAGATGTAAACACCGAACATTATAAAGGATTATGTTGATGATTATGGAAACACAGTAGCTAACTAGGTGATACTACTACACCGTGATAGATGGAAGCAGAGTAGATCTGGCTCTCTCTGCAACTTCGAAACACCTTAGTGAATGGAATGAACGGGTAATGGCTAGTCGAGAAAGAAATAGCCATGGGAAAAGGGCCCACTTCACAAAACTAATGTATATGTACTCGTAGTGATTTACCAGGAGCTCACTGGTTGCCATCTGCTACAAATCGGGAATAGTTGAAGGGTGATTGAAATTGAAGCACAAAGCTGACAGACATCAAACCGACATTTTTTCTACGGCTACTCTGGTTTATACATGTTCACTTACAAAGCCGTTTTAAGTTTCGATATTAGTGTGTAATGGAGCAATTGTGTGGTGTTATGGCGCAGTAACAACTTGATATCCAGATACTTAGCTAGGTGAGCGCTTCGACAGTTAATTGAGAGTGTTAGCACTTAGTATCAATGTTTGTTTGCACCAAGAACTGATCAGCCTCCGAAGAATATACATGTAAGATCGTGGTCAATATGATATGCATCTTTTAAGTACCTAACTTGGATATCTGCCGGTTGCCTATGGGAAGGTTAGGGTACTGTACACCAAAGAGTGCGGTCGAAGGAAGCCACTTGCAACCTTGGTTTACTGGTAATGTCAAACTATACAATTCTGTTGCACTTAGGGGACTGTCACCCTCACGAAAATTGTATGAATAGCGGAAGCTATTTTATGCAAAAGCAGAACTTCATTTTTTGTATGTTGAAACCTTCATACAGAGTTGAAATCATTTCGCCCATAACCCGAACCAACATAAATAAACCCTTCAAACAGGTGATAAGGAATACCTGACGAACAAATATAGCAATAAATACTAGGTAGCATACAGATGCAGAATGTTAACTTTATCCCTAGTAGCAATGATCCAGTGCAACACGATGCAAAAAGAACCTACAAAGCCTAAAGTGGCCAGATCTATACCATTACTCGTCTGTCACCTCCTCAACTCGAGGGGCTAGATCGCGCTTCACGGCACTCGAAGTATCCGGGGCCGCGGTCGCTGTTGTGGTCGCTGAAGGGGCAGAGTCGGCTGGTTGAGAGACTGGAGACTTGGATGCGTCGCCGGAAGACTTCTTAGACTTCTTCTTTTTCTTACTCTGTCGTACAGACATTAGAGAAAGTCATAAGCACAAAGTCGAGATGGAATACATACCTCTTGCCAACCCCACAAGGGTTTGAAGCTGTCAATGAAGCCAACATCCTCGAACAAGTTCGGGAACAACCAGAGACCAGGAGGAACAACAAAGACCGTGACGCAGAACAGAATAAGACGGAAGATCGACATGGCGAAGAATAATCCCAGTAGACCCATCATACCAACACTCAGGTACCAAACACCCTGTCTCATCACCATGGGCCACAATGGGAAAAGAACAACGGCGAAAATACCAGCCACCACTGCGGCGGCCATAGCCTTCTGTTTCCATTGCGGTCCCTCGTATAGCCATACATAGTGCATCATAGGGTCTGTTTCCTGGTGTTGCTCAATCTTGACGGTCCACAGCCCCTTGACTCGGTTCTTGGGCTTTGCGTGGTTGTGACCCGCATGGGGATCGACTTTCGACACGCGCAAGGCAAGAAGCGATAGGGGGAGGAGCTTGAAAACATTCTCTGCTGATGCACGGTCCGTTATAGGAGGGAGTAAAGAGTTCTTCTTTGCGGCTGCTTTAGCGTACGCGGGCGACTCCAGAGCGCGAATGGCACGTTTCACTGTATGGTCAATCAGCCGTGTTGCGGACAACGGGGTCTAGATTTGATGGGATAAGCACCTTTGAACATGTCCTTCCTCTGTCCATCCATGATACACGTTCTCGGCTTCAGGTTCTGAGATCGCAAGAACTGCGCAACCGCGATGGCTTTAGGGTCTGGGGGATTCGATGGGTTCACAGGGACTTGATGTGTAGTCTGTTGTGGTTGAGGCTGTTGTGGTGTCTGCTGGCCTTGCTCATCTTGCTGGCCTTGCTGGCCTGGTTGTCCTGGTTGTCCTGGTTGTCCTGGTTGTCCTGGCTGTGGCGATCCTTGGCCCTGTCGTTGGGCCTCGACCTGCTTCTGGTGAGCAGCGAGAGCTCGCATTCTCAGTTGTTGGACGTATTGCTCCGTGGACATGCCATGCTTCGCGGCTTCGGCATTCAGCTGTTCGCGCTGTTGTTTAGCGAATTCCTCCGGAGTCATACCACGCCTTGCGGCCTCAGCAGCGAACTGTTGCTGCATGGCGGCAATCTGCTGGGGAGACGGCTGGCCGGGCGCCGCCATGTTGTAGTAATGTGAAAGACGGAGATGAAGTCGGAATCAATTAATGATAGTGCGGGCGGGAACCTCGAGGATTTCCTCGAACTCGATGGGAGAAAATATGTCCAGCGACTGGGAGAACGGAGTAATATGGTCGGACCGTAGTTGAAACTCGAGGATCGACGGGAACTTTAGAAGTGGCCAGATAATAAATGTTCCTGCTCAAAAGGGTAAAGTCGTAAGCCACGCCGCACCGCCTCTGCGGCGGAGAAATCTCCGTCATCGCCCGTGTTATCAGTTCGTTTACTTCATTTCCTTCCCCCCTTGTCTTCTCTTCTCCCTCTTGTCTCTAATGGCTGCCCCTGCGCGACCCTTTTTAGCATTGCTCGTCTGCCATGCGCATAAGATCTCAGCAGCTCCATGTCATTAAATTACAACCCTGACCAGTCATCCCTCATCAATACGAAATGGGAAACGGTCTTTCTGGTAAGTTACCCAGCCCATTTCGGGGAAGTATACAACGAAAGAAGAAAAAAAGAAAAAGTTAGCTAAACACCATAACAGAGCGAGAGAGATGTCGCCGGTCAGATTCCAATCAACTATATCACAAGCTCTGGTGTATCCGTGACAGCGGCATGCTTTGGCAACAATGTATTCGAGACGCAGTCCGCTGAAAAATGTATATCCAATCTGTTATCGGTTGGATACCGACGCTTTCTCGTCGATCTGTATTGGTCGGTGGACTCGCGGGCTTGGACGTTTTGTCCAGTAGCTATCCCAAAGAATATTCCCGTTGTCACTGTTTCTACGACACCGACCATGACCCCAACTGCAACTGCCAGTGCTTCTCAAAGCACTGCTACCGTCGTTTCCAGTTCATCAGGATGGCCAGTTTATGAGCTAGGCCCCTATTTGTGCTCAGAGAACCTCGATCTATCCGGTCTCATCGATGTCTTCCAGGATTACTTCAAAGACACAACGTCTCAGTTGAATGTGTACATCAGATACCTAACGTTCAACCTGCATGTTGCTGCTAGCGCTGCCGCCCCGGAACAGCCTGCATCAAAAGTATCGGGTGGCGGGCTGCCGTCTTTCTCTGAACGACTTGATGTTTTGATGGATAACCGTCTTTTTCACTATATCTACACACCGTCACAGCTAGCCAACGAGCGCAGTAACTTGAACGAGTCTTGGTATGAAGTCGATGATGGGTACAAGCCTATTACCGAATATTTCACGACTTACGAACTCTCGGATGGTACACAAAGTACCCCGGATGGTTGGCCGGGCTCAAAATATGTGCAACTTGCAAAAGAACGCCGTCTCTTTCTTGAATATGGTTCTGTGGACCCGCAACTCGAGGACTATAACTTGACCGCGGGTAAAAGCGAGGTCATCTTTCCTTCAAAATATCTAGCATCCTTAGTACCCGCGCCTTCGACCGATGAAGGAGGTTTGGATTATGGTTGTATCTATGACGCAGATGCTTCCCAGGTATCTCAGGCGAATTCCTCTTGGGCGCTCTCGAGTAGCCTATCTCAGCCTCAAGGCTTGAATGAGACCTATGCCTTGCGTGAGTTGTCAGACAGGGTTGTAAATCTAACCGCATGTGGGTTGACACCAATCCTCAATAACACCCTATTCAACGTGACCGCCGACAAGGCAGTCGCACCATATAAGAATATCTCTCTATCTTCTACATGGGCATGGGCTGAGGGGGAACCCCAGGGCGCAGATGTGGCCGACAATATCGATTCGCCCCAACATGGCCGATGTGCGATTATGGACGTGTCACTAGGCGGCCACTGGCGTGTTGCGAACTGTACGGATGTGCGGCGTGTAGCTTGCCGAGTTGCGAACTTACCGTATAACTGGACGATATCTAGTGCTGCACATAGCTACAGCACAGCCTACTCGGAGGCTTGCCCAGACAACACGACTATGGGAGTTCCTCGCACAAGCCTAGAAAATACTTATCTCTACCGATACCTCCTGACTCAACCGAGCAGCATCATCGATCCCGCCTCTCCAGATCCCGCTAAACGTGAGGTCTGGCTAGATTTCAACTCTCGGGATATTACGTCGTGTTGGGTGACTGGTGGGCCTGGTGCTAAATGTCCATATGCGTCGGATCCTAAGCAGCTGGAGAAAAGAACAGTTCTGGTGTCTGCCATCGCAGCCATCGTTATTTGCATCATCACCGCCCTGACACTATTCGTCAAGTGTAACACCAACAGGCGCTATTCAAGACGAGGCAAGAGAATCATCCATGGGTGGGAATATGAAGGTGTCC
The DNA here is from genome assembly GCA_008274985.1 of Aspergillus sojae. NCBI lineage: Eukaryota > Fungi > Ascomycota > Eurotiomycetes > Eurotiales > Aspergillaceae > Aspergillus > Aspergillus sojae. Next base: position 4,360,691 of record CP035528.1, on the reverse strand, counting down.
CTTCTTAATGCATGAGAATCTGATGCCAGATCTGATACCAATATTCTACCCACATAATCTGACGTTTGAAAGCCGTTCTGTGACACGAAGCTATTTTTATTTGATACCCAATGTACCCTTATATTGAGCAATGTATATCAGTGGATTTCTCTCATCGGGTTGTATATAGTTTTACCGATGAGTGTATATATTGACTATATTCAGATGAAATTTCTTTGGTATTACGTGTCACAAGTTCACTTCATAGCTCCTTGTAACTCACGAAATCCACAGGATCTTATCAATTATACTCGACAAACAAAAGAAACTTCACTTCCAGAGGGTTTGATTGAAAATAATAACATCGACAGCGACCTTCGTCGCGACTAAAAACCTAGTATATAGCGATATATACAGGAACATGGTATACATAGTATAGCATGGCACGTTTAACAAAAAAAGAAGATCAGTCATATATAACCAGCAAGCAATTGACAGCGTGGGATATCCTGATTCGTTCATCGCTGTGAGGAATAAAAGAGAAAAACGTTTCGCGAATAACGGCATTATTATGGAGATAAAGGCAATGTTTCGAGAGCAAGAAAAGAGGGAGAAGGAGAGGGCGGTTTGCAAATTAAGGAGAGGAGAAAAGAAAAGAAAAGAGGCCATGATGCTATATGGAGTTCGAAACTGTAAAGCGCTGATGCAGTATGGTATGGTATAAAGCTTTTTGGTTAGACACTGCTGGCTATCAAAGCCGGCAAAGAAGAAAATGATTCTGGCGTAGTGGTGAATGACGAGAAAGGAGAATAATGGTATATAGTTGAAAAGAGAGGTCGCTCTCTATATGCATATGCGGTGATCAAGGATTGGGATATGGCTGAAGAAAAACAGCAGAGGTTAATAGCTTATATGCCATTGACGGTTCGTGGGTGACGAGAACCAAGACTCTGAGTTGCCGGTGGAAGAGGCATGTGAGCAGGACGAGGTGCGGCACTGGCCAGGCTTTTCCGACGCAGTCGGCTGCCTTTGGATGGTGGCGGTGATATGCACACACGCGGGTCCGGAAATTGCTCAGCTATTTCAGGAAGCGATGGCTCGATTGGAGAAGGAATTTTTGGTAAAGGACAGTCAGGAGGAGGTAATGCTGGCGGTCCAACTGAAAGTCCAGGCATACTCTTGCGACGCAGCATGGGTCCAGTCGAAGGACGATTTGGTGTGACTGTGGGGAAAACAGAAACTCTGTGGCGTTGCTGCTCCCGACGAGATGCTTGATAACCAGCCTCCGGGGGTGATTGTGGGATTTGTGAGCGGGCAGTTTCGTGCTCGATAATGCTAGGTGGTCGCGAGGTTTGCGAAGCAGTTGATGTTGCGCCGGTGATCTTCGAAATGCGCGAAGCATGCTGCAGTTTTGGGTCCGGATTTCTTGAATCTCCGAGCGAATCTTCAGAATTGGATATGCGTAAAGACCTCCTCTGCGGGGAATCACGGAAAGGTACAACTTGTTCATGCGATTCGCTCATTGCGACGCTGCTGATGCTCTTGATCGGAGACTGCGGTGGAGACGGGAAGGCAGAGATAGGATTGGCCTCATCTGTGTCTGTTTCGTCTCTGCGAGTGGAGGGAAACCGAGGAACCTGCTGCATCTGAAATTGCCCCATTCTCGCCGTAAATCTCTTGCTGAAAGAGGGAACACTGAAGTTCGGAGCAGGGGGGGAAGCGCTCCGCAGAATGGGATCAGGCACTGTTTGGTGGGGCTCGGAAAGGTCCGAGGTTTCTGCTATTGTTGGCGCATTCGAAGGGTACACAGACTCTCGCTTCGTAGAGTTGGAGAACGTTGGACTTCTGGGCGGGCCATCTAGCGGAGATAGAACCGTCGAGATAGCGCTGCCATTCGGAGGTGAGCTAGCCCCATTTGCTTCGGGCTTCATTCCCATAGAGTAGAAACGTGTCTGGCCACTGACTGACGAAGTTACCTCCGTTTGGGTCGTGGACATTGATTCGGAGCGCGACTCGGGAGTAGCCTGCGTAACCAGTGACCGTCGATTATATGAGATATATGAGCTTCGGCGAGATTGATCACTGAAGTCTTTATCATCAACACCAATCACTGGTTGAGGATGTAGATACGCTTGCGAGAAACGGTTAGGGTCTTTCTTTACCGACTGTCGGGTGGCGGGTTTAGACTCCAGTTGATGCTCCGTGTCGTCGTCAACCGCTCTCTCCGAGACATACTTCTTCCCTCCACGCGCTTCAATTTGAGCTCTGACAGCTAGAAGCCACGAACTCATTTCTTCCGGGGTGTTAAAAACCAGAAGAAGACTCCGTGTTAAACGCCTAGCATGGGAACGGTGGAAACCAAAGCGGGAGAATAGATGGCGGTGCGTGTCGGTTGAGGTAGCGTTATTTTCATCGTTTATTTGAGAAATCTGCAAAACCCAATGCTTCCCTGGGATCGCATCGCTCGCAAATGCTACAGATTTGGGGCCTAGCTGCAACATCTTCTCCGGGAGCCGATCATACTTTCCGCTACCAGCGTACTGCAAAATATAGCCGGTTGTTACCAACACATAAATCTTCGGCGACCAGTCAGTCTTGCCGATAGTCTCAGACAAGGAGCGCATGTGCTTTTTCTTCTCTTTGGCCTCCTTCTTCCGAGCCGCTGGATTCTCTGCCTGAGATGATTCGTTCTGAGTGCTGTTGGTTTTGGCAGAAGTTGTGGCCTGGATGCGCAAAATGGACTCCGCAGATAGAGAAGGGGCCGGAAGATTATCATGCTTAATTGCCTGTGGGTAGGCCTGGAAAAGCGGTGGAGGTTTCCAGCCTATCTCACCCGCCGCTGGCTTGTCCTCGCTAGTTTTCTGGCGAGACTTTGAGGCCTTGGACCGATGAGGGTCCACTATAGGCGAAGTCATAACTGTCGGAGTGGAAAACGCTGTTTTAGGCGTAGCTAGCGTTGGTGAAAGAGGCACAGCGAGATCTGGGGCAGCCTGTGCCACAGGATCCTGCGTTTCCTCGATTTCAGAGAGCTTGGAGTCGGTGCTCTCTTTGTGGGGTAGTTTCTCACGGCTGAAGATGCTACGCAGGCCGGATTTAGAGGACTGTCGCTTTACCGGGGTCTGCAATGGAACACGCTCGCCTGCCTCGCCATCATTCTGGTACTCCTCCGGTCGTGGACGATTAGGACGAGTTGCGACCACAGTCGGCCGGGCGTTGGGGCGACTGAAGTTGGTTTGTAACGGGGCTAGGGTTTGACCTCTGCGCTCGCTGACCGATGATTTATGAGGCTCGGTGTTCACTGTCATTCTGCTGCCCTTGATTGACAGCTATCTTTTTCGTGGCCCTAAAACTGGTTGGATCTCGTGCGAATCGAGATGGGCGATAGTCCTCTTGTCATGCGCTCCAATGTAGTTGAATCACTATTGAGACGAGGGAGGCGATTAGTAGGGAGTGTACAATTGGCGCAAACAGTGCGTGGTTGGACGAATGACGAAATGAGCACAAAGTGCGGTTCGAAGTAGGTCTTCTTTCTCCACAAAAGACGGTGGGATAATGGGCATTGCAGTATCGGATGGACCCACGGTGTCTACTAGATAGTGCATTGATCACCAATTGGGAGAATCAAAGAGATGTGGTATCAAATGGGATCTGAAAGATCAATTCAAGTGCAATAATGATCGTCTGACGGTCCGAAATCGTGTCGTAATAGATAATAATAGATAAGTGAAGGAAATTGAGTTGAGGGATCGCTACAATGAATCAATGGGAAATTTGACTACTCTATCGACTGGCCCGAAGCCATGGTCCTCCAAAGCGCTCTAATTCTGGTAAGTGAGTGTCAAAAACGCAAGAGGGGGAGGGTAGAGTGTGGGAGGAGAGAGGAGGAAGAGATCTTGTCGAAAAGACCAGGTCTGGATGGGCGATGAGATTCCAGCCGCAACGGGGTCATGACCAGATTTTTTTTTTTTATTTTTTCCTTTGTGTTAAAATTAAACCGGACGTACCAATGCACACTAGTCTGTGGCTAAGGAAGCTGCTGCCTTAGTCGCGGCGGTGATAGTGTAGGCGATGAGCAGACCTGAAACGAATGAGACTCGCAAGCGAAACCAGGAGTGGAGAGAGGATGCGTTCTGAGACAAGAGGATTGAAAACGAAGCACAGATTTCATTGCGATCTGAATTTCTGATCGGGCGCGTAGTTCAGCATCAAGTCCATGCCAAAATGTCTTCGACCAGAATGACGAAAACCCCGGTCCTCTGTACGGAGTAAATATTCTCCCAAGTCCCAACACACTGAAAGATGAGAATACCCCTGAAATTCAGCCCCTCGAAAGTCTCCACCTTGGGTAACGGTTTTCCGCTGATTGGGCCGACGTGAGTGGAAATGGGTATGGAATCATCGCTAGCTGGTTAGTTAGACGATAGTGAGCCTGGACACACAGTTTCACGGTCGATCGCTGTCAGAAAAGAGTCCCGTGTGGCGTACCTGTAGATCTCGACCACAATGTCTTACCCTCACATTGGTAGGAGTTTCAACTCGTATTGCCTCGAAGGAGGAATCGAGAGTTTTCCTATTTTTTTTTTTTTGTTGATAAGCTTGGCTTTTTCTTTTTTTGGGTTTCCAACCTTATTTGTCACGCGGGCACGAGACCCGCGTTTATGCACGTCAAAAAGGTTTGTGCGGCTGACTAATTATTTCCCCCTTAATTAAGTGAACCCTTACCGTTTTTGGTGTTGGAGTCGGTAAACCCCAATCTGACCTAGTCGTATATTTAGAGGTCGTTAAGACTTAAATTGGTCTAATAAAATGAACATCTTATAGTCTCCCGGTCCGCGTTTTTAACTCGGCTCCTCGGTTCCGCTCTGTGGGGGAGTTGGAGAAAGATACACAAGTGGGTGTTATATCCGCAACATCTATTACTATCAACCACTGATGCTCCACGAATCGTGTATTCCCAGCATAAATCAGAAAGGAAAAAAGAAAATATCATTTGTAGTACTACCGCGGTAATTAATCCGAACTTGATTCCTCACATACTTACACCGCACATATCATCATTAGTGACTTGGTACGTGTCATATATATATATCACCATATTAGTAGTAGATTGCCGGTAGAAACGCCTACACATAGCTCTTCTGTGCCTTTGCCCTCTTTAAGAAGTCACTCCAGAAGTTAATTTCTATAAGAACGCCTTGTCTTAGATATGATAGGCCGCAGATTTTCCTCTTTCATTCTGTGGATGTTCGGGTTGACCTTTGTTGATCTAGGATCTTTGTCACCAATGTACTAACAATAGTATTGAGCCCCCTGAGCGGCTACTCAACAGTGCCATCAGACATATCAACTCGGATGCTATTCATGAAAGTTGTGTTTCATCCAAATTCAAAAGTCTATCAGAATCAAAGGAATAGAACCCCGTGTTGTCATGTGGTAGTAGATAACCCTCTGTTTAAAATAATGCTTACTTATGTACAGTTTGCTCATGAGAGGACCAGGCACTGGGTAGCCTGAGGCATTAAGATGTGCTTTTGTACTGTATATCCAATTCAGCTTGTGACCATGTACGGCTTTAGTAAGTCCTACACTAACAACACTCGAAACAACCAAGCTCAAGGGAGTGACATTCTCATACCTCTGGCCATAAAGCTCTTGTTGTCGTGAGATAATGGTGCTCTGTCCATTTCTGCCTTCCATTTTGCACATCAAGATTCGTATGATCGCGCTAGAAACACCCACACTGCAGGGTCTTATTTCGATTGCGGGCTCTTCCTTGACAGTGACCTACGAGGCCATTACATGGGATTATTTACAGACCACTTGCTCACTTATACTCCTTCTTCTTCTTCTTCCTATCAGTTCCTTTGCCTTTCTCTTCTTGATGTTTTGGTCGGATAAATACATCTTTTCGACGCTTGAAATCTGTGTAAATTTTCGAATGGGAATGTACTGAATTCACTAGCTATGCCCTTCACTTGACGGCATGTTCCATTCACGCGAGGGCGAAAGCAAACCAGTACCGCTAAGGCTATGAGTTACGACCAGGATTTTTTCAGTTATATTCTCCTCGTCATTGTTCGGCCTTGGTCTTCTCCATGTTGCACAATAATGCTGGATCTTTGTGATGGATTAGCTCTCGATATATTCTTGGGTTCTTGAGCCAGATGCGATCGAATCGCAAGAGCTATCATGCATATTAAGCTGGTATAGAACAGTTCTTTATTGCATCTGAGAAGCTAACAGAGCAAAGGCTTAGAATGAGTGCCCTCGTGGACCTTGACACCCGGTCAAAAGGTACATGTACATCCCCTGATGTGCCCAAGTCTAGGGTGTGAGTTGACCTACAGTGTCCATAGTCCGGATACCATAGGGACTCTCGATCAAAAAGCCTCACTCGCGAGCTCCTCGCTTAGACTCCAGAGCCGGTCAGCCAGTTTCGGATCCCTAGCGTACTCTCGTGCCTCGCAAACTTCACAATCTTCCATATAAGCACCACTTGCGTCCGTCAATTCTGGGGATAATGCTGCTACGAGTATGGTAGAGATGCCCTGCTCCAGAGACTTCGGCGGGTCTGGACCGAACGGGAATCCAGTATTCTTGCGGGCTACTTCATCCATAGTGCTGGGATCAAGGTCGGGGCCATGCAAGAGAAGGGAGGTCCCCGGAATATCTATACCAGGCTCAGCTTGACCTAATCAATCTACTGCAGGAGGAGATGAGTGACTAACAGCCAGGGTGAGCCGCATATGACAGTATACCATGCTCTTTATAGCGCTGTGCTAAGCCAACCGTGAATAGGATATTCGCTGTCTTGGACTCCCCGTACGCGGCCAACGGGTGATACGTTTGGCCGTTCTGGAGTAGTCAGTTTCCACTTTCTCAGCACGTAGGCGAATTAAGATCGAGGGTCTAGTACTGAGAAATTCCAGTCATCGAAGAAAAATGGCGCCATGCGGTATCCTGCACTGGTGACATTGACGATGCGAGATCCAGGGCCAGCGGCAAGTATAGAAGGCATCAGTAGTTTCGTAAGGAGGAAATGCCCAATATAGTTAATGGCTAGGGTCTTTTCCAAACCACTTTTACTCTTGCTCCAAGGGATAGCCATAACACCAGCATTGTTAATCAGCACATCAATCTTAGAGGTAAGGCTAAGAACATCTGCTGCAGTCCGACGAACGGAGTCAAGGTCGTCAAGTTCGATGTGCACGAAAGCAGGCTGGGTCTCGGGACTAGTCTCTTTGATTGTGGAGATGACAGTGCGCACCTTGTTCTCTGTACGAGCGAGTAAAATTAAATGGGAGGGTCGTGCCGATGCCAGAGCCAGAGCAGTAGCACCTCCGAGTCCGCCCTCACTGGCACCAGTAAGGACAACTAGTCTCCAATTAGCATAAACTGCAGCATACAATATTGTGGCACCTACCGACTTTCCCCTCAATCAAGCTTCCCCATCTCTCAACCACTGACTTGCCTTCAGTATCAAAATCAAATTCAGACATGGCTAAATGCACTGTAGGAGTGGCGCAACAAGAGAAATGATCTCCTTTGTGATTTCTCGACTGGCGACAATGTGCGGAAAGTCCGTCAGCTATGGCATTGTATTTATAGCCATGAAATGAACTATAGCCTTAACTTCAGATGTTGATCATTCAGCTTGAAATGAAATAGGTTCCTCTTCAGAGCTGTATAACATTTAAGCGGCCAATCAGTGGGACAGATTCCTGCAGCCAAGTCCGCACAATGGCGAAGAGAGACTAGATGATTACAGCTCCACAATTAAATCCACAGGATAACCTCGAGTCAGCAACTAACTTGAGTGATCTGATCATCTGACCAATTGTCCATGGTGGCTGAATATCAAAGTGGCCAACCATGTAGCCGTATTGAAGCGGTAGAGCCTACACGCGCAAGTGATTACCGATCATTTCTAACCCCGCAACAAAAGACCCTCTATGGAAACGAATTTAGGAAAAGAGGACGGAGAGGACAAACAGAACAACGATCTACGAATACTTTCGAATAATATCCCATGCGGACAAGGGTAGCGGAAGATGCGGCAGTCCTCAAATCCGATGTCGATTCAAACGACCGCTCATAATGAAATTGCTTCCCTAATCTCTTCGCCCATCGGCCACACAACGTCCTTGTCATCATCATCCATGGTTAGATCCGCTTCCGGATCCTCGAGTTCGAGATAATCTCATCCGTGTATAGGAACGTTACGATGAAAGTGAACTCTGCTCAGATATACTGGGCTTCTGGAACCTAAACGCAACAGACCATATGCTGCCGGTCCGGGGCAAACCATCTGATCCGCGGAATTGCGAAGTGACCGAAAGTTTTACAAAGAAATGGGGATGGGCCATTCATGGCTGCCCCGAGTAATCTTTTGAACTACGAGACATGTTCTCCCTGATGTATATACTTCGGAAAAAAGAGTCACGTGAGATCACTAAAAGCGGCAAGCCTCCATAAACCCGGAGGTGGTCCGTCCACTGGCAGAATAAGGCGAAGCAACAGCTAAGCTAGCTCTATACAATTGTCCGCCAGTTCATCAATCTCCACAACAAACATGAACACCGTGTCCAGGGCGCTACAACGCCCCAGTCGATCACTGACATCGCAACTCCGCCGATCAATCCGTCAACATCACCACCAAGCTTTCCCGTCCCCCTCCGCCTCGATCGCCACTTCTCATTATACTCTCGGCTCCGGATCACCATCTCTTCTCCGCACATCCAGCTATCCTACACCTTCGCAAGCGCACCGTACTTTCTCGCACAGCTCAACAACGATGGCCGCAGCACCGAAATTTGCCCGAGGCATGGATAAAGGCCAATTGCAACCGGAGCTGAACTCGTTACTGGAACAAGGGTGGGCGCTGGATGAGGATGGAATGGGCGTGAAGAAGACATACTACTTCAAGACATATTTCAAGGCAGTGGTATGTTCTTCTTTTCTCTTCTTCCTTTGCCCAAAAAAACCTCTACTTGAATACTTACGCCCGCATTATTACATCTGTCTACAATACGTTCGAAAGCTGATAAACCGAAATAACAGAGCTTCGTCAACGTCGTCGCATCGCAAAGCGCAGCGAAGAAACACCACCCAACCATCACAGTCGTGAGTGCCCCAACTCAAACAAAACCAAAATAATTCTAAAAAGGTACAATTCTATAAAAACAGAGAATCGGCTCCGTCGACATCCACTGGACCACGCACCAACCACGCGGTCTAACCGATAAAGATCTGACAATGGCGCAACACTGCGACGAGGCGGCAGAGTTAATGGGCGCTGTGGAAAAGGATCAGGGCAAGAAATGCGGTCCTTCTTCTCCGACTCCCTCCTCGCCGGGGTTATAGTCGCAAACAGAATATATAAAATAATCAAATGTGTATATGATTATCCTTCCGTGTAGGGTGATGTAATCTTTTCGGAAACATACCTACACTTGAGTCAATACTCTCTGCATATATACATAAACGAAAACAAATCTACCTACTCAACACAGTACAGTGTAACGGCCACCAGCCAGGTTACCTCACCCCTAAACAGAAATCACAGCCATACAAAAGTCTCGACCCGTCCATTCCTGAGTACCTCAAGCCTCACTATCAACACAACAGATCACATGCCTACGCCAAAGAATCCTTCACAACAATCTAGACTTTCAAGAACCCTTCACCATTGCCAAATCCAAAGACCCCCATTCCTAGCCCCCCCTCAAGAATGATGCCCGACCTTATACTTCATACTTAATACCTACCTACCCAGCCATCCAAGTACATATGTTCATACATAGCACATCATAACATAGATACCAAACCAACACCAGTCACCAAATCACCAAATAAACAAACCAGAGTCAATGAGGTCATAAACATGAAGTCATAACCCCACCAGGTACCCCAGATACCCGAAACGGCCAACAACCTTAAGCTTATCTAGGTAGTATCGGGAAGACGAGTCTAGGTCTCATGGGTGGGCTACACGCGAGTCAGGAATAGAGTTCCGGAGGGTTGTACCGGACCCCTGTGGTACCTTGTGCGGTTGGAAAGGGAGCTGTGGAGATATACGAGGTAGAACTCAATTTGATCGGTTCCCTGATCCGTCGACTTCGGTAGGATCATGGAGTCATACCTTGATAGACGCATTGAGTATGAGCGATCAAGGGGTCCCAACCCCACAGATCGGTACCAATATACTCCCCTTCCCTTCACCCCGCAGTACACATGTGGAATGGATCCCTATCATCCCGTATAACATCCCGTAGGTATCTACTTCCCGCGGAGGGTTACATTGACTTGACACGAAACGGTCAATGGCACTCCAGTCATAAAGTTACGAAGAGGAATAAGCAAGGTCTGTAAACGTTTGAGTTTTGTATGATGCTACAGCCTCTTCGACACATCGCCGGAAGCAGCATTTCTTGAAGAAACCGTGGCTGGGAATCAAAAAGCAATACATACACAAGAACAGAGAATGAAAAACAGAGGCTTGGGAAATAAAAAGATTAAACAAGAAATTAAAGCCTATTAACGTGCACGCAGGCGTATGGTCGCTCGAACGCACACGTCAAGCTTGTGCACCCGTTTTCCAACACAGATGCATCCGTTCGTGATACTTCAACGTACATACATCTGCGCCTCCAGTAGAATCACCCATGAATGTGAAACCAAAAAAAGACCTCGTAGAAACAAGAAGTAGAAAAGAAAAAGTAATTTGAGAAGATCCGCTACCCTGCCATTCCATCCTAGACATATCCAAGACAAGGGTCACCGCATGTTGGTCATTGGCGGAAAGTAACCTTCGTCAATCGTTTCCGTAACATCGTCATCATACAACTCAATCAGCCCCAGGCCGATGTCGTAGAGATGTCGAGATGTATTCATCTATTGATTAACACTGTTCCGGCGAGAGTTGACGCGTGAATTCACACGGGAGTTGGCATGTGAAGCAGGGCGGGATCCAATATAGCTGCCTTGACGGCTCCCAAGATTTTGACGGATGCGCAAGTTCTGCTGAGACCGAGCAAAGGAGTTCGCCCGGGACCCGGAGGGGATCTTAGAAAGCCGGCGACCATGGGTTTGCATTTCGACGCGGGCATCGGATAATTGCTGGGCAAAGGGCGAGCGCTTGCGCAGTGCTGGTCCTTTCCAATAGATCACATATACCGCAATTACAAGCACGAATGAGATGCAGAATAGAATCGTAGACGCATACTCCAGATGGTATTTTCCGCCAATATCTGAACACTCTTGGTTAGCGCTTGCTGCATTTCCAGCGAATTTTTATCCATCACTTACTCTGATAAAAGGGAGTAGCAGGGATGGTAAGAACACCAGCGAGGAAGTCTCTCGCCCATCCATTTCCACCCGTCGCTGAGGCCGAGTACGGACCGTATGCGCAGACCATGTAGTCGATAGTAGCCATGTAAATACTATAGTTAGCAATACCGACGATCGCCGAGAAAACCATAGTTCCAATCCAGTGTGTCTGGGGTAGACTGGTCCATGCGAAGCCAATCAAACCAATGGGAAGACAGGGCGCAGTGTACAACAACCACCAGAGTCGGGATTCATATTGGGTATGCTCGTCATCTGGCCTCATCCGCCGTTCGTAGACGTTTCTTCTGATCGCGGGGACAAACGAAGCCCAGGCAATGAAATAACCCACGAGAATTGGAAGGAACGAGAGGCCCAAAGCCACGGTGCTGAAGTTCCATTGCGCATACACGAGACCAAATGATTGAATGAACATGAAGATCAGGGCATCACTGAATCCACTCAAAAGAGAGAGGGTAAGGACGATCGGCTCAGTCAAGAACATCTTGAAGGGACGGACCCAGGTGACCAGAATTTCCCTCATGGAGAATCGCTCCCTGTAGGGGATGAGCTCGTTAGGTCCATAGAGGTTAGGATTTTCGCCGCTCTCTCTCTTTTTCTTGGCAATCCGGTCCATCAGAATAGTAGTTCGGGTCTCGGGGACGAGGAGGAAATGGGCAATCTGAACAAATCCTCCAAAAATGAGCTGGATCCAGATGTTCCAGCGCCATGGCAGGTATGCTTCAACAAAGCCACCCACAACTGGTCCAAGTACCGATCCACCAACAGAAGAGAAGACCACACAGGCTACAGCATATTGCTGGTCATCAGCTTCCCACAGATCTGCAATCATACCGAGAGTGACCGATCCTCCAGCGGAGCTAAGACCACCTAGTGCACGGCCAACCATGATAGAGGCAAAATTCGGGGCGAGGGCAACAGGGAGTTGCCAGACATTGACCAGGAACAAGCTTGCCTGCAGAATCGGTTTGCGACCCAGTTCCTCGCTCCACGGAGCCCATAGCTCGCAACCAAACGCATAGAGCACAAGAAAGATCATCGCTCCACAACGAGCAGCCTGCATGCTGACGCCAAATTCCTCCGAAATGCCCCCCAGCGCATTGGAATACAAACTGGTGTTGAAATTCATAGAAACCTGGACAAGGAAGATAACTGAGATAATCATCCATTTTCTCCAACTTGGGAAAGAGTACCCCAGTTGATCATAGCATTCTTCTTCTGTCAACTCGATCTTCCCCCCGTCCAAGGCGGTGTTTTCCAGCTGATGGAAGGTAGTTCCAGCAGCCGCAGGGTCATTTGCTAAGCCCAGCTGGGGTTTGTGCAGGGGAGGTTCAACCTCTTTTTCAAATCCTCCATCGGCCTGAGATGAGGAAGAAGCCCCCGACTCATGGAGCTTCTCATCCCTGTTTATGGCCTGGTCCGAAAGGGGAGCCATATTTGATCCTATAAATCGCTGGTTAGAAACTCTGGGGAAGAGAGGGCAAAATCTTAGGAGCCTGAAGAAATGGAAGTTGGAACCAAGTGAGAGAGGTCACAAAACATCAGAGTGGCAGTTGAAGATGTATAGAAGAAAGACCTACAGAGGAGGCAATAGTGATCGTCCCAATACAGTAACAAGGTGATGTGTAGGTCGGATTGTTTAGAAGTGGAGGTAAGTGGAGGGTGTACCACGAAAAGAATATAGATGTATGAAAACGGGGAGGAGGATGGTTGAAGTAGGAAAGAGGAGTTGAGGAAGTGGGAGGAGAGGAGAGGATATAGAAATAGAAAAAAAAAAGTAAAAGTAAAAAAAAAGACCGAGAGAGAAAGCAGCGACTGGAAAAGGAAAAGACGCAGCCAAACCGTGCTCTGCAGCTCAATCAGGTAGTCACCCAGAAAGGGAAAGTATGGGGGAACAGGCCTAAGGAACCAAGTGGAAATACTACCTCAACCTAAACTTACCAGATAGAAAGTATTATATGTACCTCGCGCTGGCTGTTGGGGTCATACACCTATCCTTGCCTGTTTTATTTCGTTTTTTTATACCTGCGAACTTAACAAAATGATAGCCTCTCCGAGGGAATTTGTTACATGCAGGCGAGAGAAAGAAAACACAATGAGGGCTTTTTCGTTTACTTAACACACTCTTTTTCTGTTTTATTTATATTTATATTTTATTTTTTGCCCTCTTTATCTTTTGAAAATTCGATCATCCACTGATTTCATGGCCCAATTCGTCTTTCAACGGGAAACTGGACCGCATGGGTCATGCATCAAGGAAGAACCTCCTTGACTCTGGTTGGCCCATGGTTGCAGACCAGGACCGAATCAGGAAGACGGGCTGCATTCCACTTGGACTCCAATGTCATCCACTTGCCACGCCGGCCGAAGTCTGTCGTCCAGCTGCGAGATCTGACTTCCCCCGGACATTGCACTAGTCGGAGGCGGATAGTCCCCCCTACATCATGGGCGCATAGTCTGACTGGCGGCCAACAGCGACCGTCCCCACGGGTATGGTAATAACATCCCGCAACAGGGTAAAAAGTCAGGCTGGTGGTTTTGGTACCTCCACCTTAGTGTGGATGGGGGTATCCAGCAACCATTACTGGAAGCGTTCTGGGCCGGGGCAGTCGAGGAATGCCCGCTTCGGGAAAGAACACAAAAAGTGGCACGGGATTGTGAGAGTCCCACATCAGACACACAGTATTACTTATGCAGGCTATACGAACGGCAATACTCAATCTCATGGTATTTTTATAATTAAGATTCTGCGGGATTTAATTATAGGATACTCTAAAGTAAGCCAAAAGAGATTATTGCTGAATGCTATGGGACAAGGTTGTTATCCATGAGATTAGGGTTGAGTTCGTCGTGACCCGATGCAAGGGAGTCGGCATCAGCGACCACGAGTTGCGTGGCTTCCCGATGGGCGGTCGGTATTAAACCGAAGTTTGTATTTGGGGAATCGGGATCATAAGCAACCATGAAAAAGTATTTGGTAACACCTCGTATTTAATGGGAGAACTTGCCTATTCATTACATTGCAATGAGCAAAATGAATGGAGTCATTCCCTGTAATGAAGGTCCACTCATATTGGGCCCAGTTTTTTTTTTTCTCTCCTCTTGTCCCATGGGGGTTCTCAGACCATTCGGGGTAACCGTGAAATGACGTCAATCGCTTTTCTCCGGTCTTCCGTCCAGTACATTTGCTCTCTGAGGAAGTCTGATCATCGTCCAGGACCAAAAAAAGGCGTAAACATTCGTCCAGAGAACAAAGGAAATAAAAGATGTGTTGCCTGATGTGCGTAATATTGCCCTGCAACTATGATGAAAGTGTTCTTTCTAGAAAACCATATCGAAGCCTGTCAAGGAAAATTTTTCGCACTAGTTTCTTTGTCCCTCTAATTGGCCTGTGAGGTTCATAATCCATCGCATGTCCAGTTTCTTCATTTCACTCGGGCGCTCTTCTCTACCCTTATATCATAAATCGTTCGGATAGTGGGGATTCTCCTCAGTCAAGGTACCAAGTAACGTCTCAAGACAGTCAAAACAAACACCGCACGGATAATCCTGATGATAATCCTGATACCATGTAATTATACCGTATGCAAGCAAATAAAGCACCGAGGATTATAAATACCGACGATCGTCATTGCCACGGAGCGGTTATCTCGTGATACGTTACCATCGTAGTAGACAAGTTACGGCTGGCGGCATCAACCGCCACATACGTCGGTGCAGTGAACAGACACACAGTAGTCAAAGATATTTTTGATCGTCCTAATTATGATATTGTAGCTTATAAAAGTCGCGTAACATACACTTAATATCAGGGATAACCAGAACACCCATTGTGTATACACATCTGCACATCGGTTTTCCATTCACATTAGTCATGGGTACGATTTCGGTGAGAACAAGCATAGCAAGCCAAGGATTTCCGGGTAACCTGGGCGCCTGGACTCAAGCTAAGGCAATTAGGCGGCCTCTATCCGGTCAGCCAAGGCCGGATGCCAAGTGATCCCATGGAAGAGCTACTCCTCCCCTGTCTGGGCAGGGCCGAAGCAAAGTTTGCGGCTTTAATTAGTGAGAACAGAGTTGCGTAGCGGTTTGAACCTCCTATGAAGGAACCCTCTCACTTCGACATGTTCGTATAATCTTCTATTGCATTGTTCCCTCAGCTTCTAGAATTCTCATGGAAGAGTGCCCGACACGGCACGGGCGACGCTGATCAGACTCGTGTGGGTTGCTTATGCATAGGAGGGCAACTCTAGTATCCATCATGGATACTTAATTCTGTATCCTTATTTGTAGAAGGTTCATGTACATTCCAATACATCACGTGGGCTGACTTAGGAATGACAGTCTGGTTATTCAGGCGCTCAATGATCGACGCTTTCATTCGGCTGTTTTCGGATTCAATTGGCAGGCCGCCTATTCCAGTCTCGGCCTAGACTAAAGCCCATGACCCGCTACCGTTCGAACCTGGCTTGACCGCCTGCCGCATCGGAGTACTCCGCTTTTCCAACTGCACCCACTTGGCACTGTCACTGTTTCTGTTGCTTTGATTATTGACATTATCTTGGCTCCTGACAACTCGATCTATTCTCTATTCTCAGGCAAAAGTCCACTGCTGAACCCTTTGTTCCTTCGATCGCCTTCTTCGATCGGCCTGTTGGAGGAGAATGTGCCCCGATATCAACTCACTTCCCCCGTCGCGTTCCTCTTCTGCCTCCCCGCGTCAAGCACGGAATCTCCCCACTTCTTCTGACAGCCAGCAGCATTCTTCATTCGGGTTCTCCCCTGCATCGGCCACCATGAGTAATAACAACAATAATAATCAGAACAACCATCATCAAACCTCGGAGGTCCCTCGTCGGCCTTCCCGCAGCTCTCGTGTGGGCATGCCGGGGCCAGAGCGACGCCGGTCTGCTGCCGGTGCCAACTTTAACCTGAATAATAATGAGCCGACTGGGGACTCCATGGCCCCGTCCGACCACCGCTCCTCACTAGGTCCTCATGGACTTCGGACATCTAGCCCATCGAGTCTCGGAGGCAGCCCGATTATTGCGACCGGGGACCCGCATCACCAACGTGCCCCTTCGTTGGGGGAGCTGCATCAAGAATTGGAGCAGGAGCAAGAAGCCCAAGTGGTATGATCCCGACTACCACCGTCTCATTGCCGTGGCAGTTAAATTGCCACCCCCTTGTCGATACATGTCAACTAATCTGGATCCCGGTTAGAACCGACTCTTGCATATGATCCGAACCCAACAAACTCAACTGCAGCAATTACAGCAGCAGCAGCAACAGGGTTCCCAGGGCACGGCCATCGACGATTCGGACCGCTCTGCGTTTCCTACTATCCCACCCGTCTCGGCTGGCGGCAGTCGAACATCAACTCAATTCCCCTCGTCGCTGTCAAGCCGCCGACCCTCACGGCCGTCGAGCCAAGCGGCGTCGCCTAGTCTCCGACCGCTGTCCGATGCACCCCGCGGGCCGGAGGGACCTGAGTGGATCGCGGGCACCAGTGAGAGCCCGGCACGACGGAGCAGCCGCGACGAAGGTGCGTTCTACCAGGCCGAAGCCGCAATGCTCGCGAGGGAGAATCAAATTTTGCGACAGCGCATCCGGGATTTAGGTGAGTGGTTTTTTTTTTTTTAAAGTTTTAACTAGTCATGTTTCGCATCCACCAGGACCAAGTTAACCAGAGAACAAAAGAACGCCAGGTGAGTGAGTTGAGCACTTCGTCCACTCAGGGTGGTGTGCGGTCGGGCGAGATCGCCGCAACTCCTGCCACAGAAGGCGGCGCAACTGCCGATCCCCATGCGACTGTTGGAGTGAGATCGACCAGTGAACCCGCGGATAAGACCTGATTGGACAAATGCATTACCTGCATCGGGGGACGGAGTATTTCACGGTGTGCTTCTCCAGATTTCAGGACGATCAATACGGAGTACATATCTCTTACAGCGGGCAACCGCAGTTCAAGGTTATATGCATTGTCTCTTTATGAGCTGGCTCTCGCTCTGGTTGTATGCGTGCCATCTAAAGTTGTCTATACGAACCAGCGATCCGAGCGCGAGCCTGCAGCAATCCCGCCGGATATGAACAATCATCACACCTAATCACAATAAGTCTCGGGTACGATTTGTGGCTTTAGGGCAAGGAGACCCCTACCTTGAGGTGTCAGCATTGGTGGCTTAAGCCGAGACACTATTGTATTATGCATATTGGGCGCCCAATATGGCCAGAGCCATTATAAGAGGCGTTTGCTACTTTAGTAATAACAACTTCTTTCTATTCTCGTATCCCTTCTTTTACCACGGAACTACACCGATTATTAAGAGACGCAACAATTTGAGCCGGGCAAAGGTAGAGGACAAAAAAAGAAATTGCCCGCAATCTCCACCCAACGTGGATGCATCCAATTCTCGAAGACACGACACACATCCCGTAATATCCCCAACCCCTAGAAAGGAGTTTTCCATCACTTCTAACTATAGGCTCTCAACATACACCACATCCTTTGCACTACTTAGTCTACCCCTTGCCTACAATAACAACCACCATCCCCTTAGCTCCATCATACAGTCCAGTCCCCGAATGTTTAAACAAGATGCTACGTAGTCAGATACATTCTTACTGCAGCCCCATGCTCACTGGTCCTCTATGAACTTCTGTACATTCTACGGCTAGTCTCACCCAAAATAGTAACTTTTCCTCAGTCAACGGCAAATTTTTATTCAAGTATTACAAGGCATAACCTGTGGTTTTTCAGGCAAACTAACACACACACACTCTCTCATATGACGCTGCAATTAAATGTCTAAGCATGGCCCTCAAGTACAGGTCTCCCTAATTTCCCCCTTCTCACCTTCCAACAACGCATTCGTTTTATTAAATTATCCCTTCGTCTTACCACCCGTAGTTACTGTCCTTTTGGCCACAACAGAATTACTTTCTCATACTACCATTAGATGTACATAGTCCTGCAACATATGAGCTCACACTACCGACCAGACACAGCACATCCTTTCAAAGACAGACATCCAAGAACAGCAGTTACTAGACAGGGTCAGATCAGATCACACCTCAACTTCAGACATGGCAGGCCATGTTTCATGGAGAAGTTGGGAGGTATACACCGGCACTCAGCACATGATCACCGGTACCCTAGACTCCAGTCCTTGAACAAGACTTGAGCGATACAGTGGAAGTAATGTTTCCTCGCCTTTGTCTAGGGGATTAACCCCGGTAGATCATCGCAGGGCTGGTATAGTAAGATGTGTGGACTCGCATTGCGGGCGCTCAGTAGCTAGTGATGGGTCCTCGAACTCGGATACACTTCTCCTGATACAGAGCAACTCTTTGTCTGATATGACAGGTTTAGCCCGGTTCGCTTTAGTGAAGTATAGGCTTGAAGAATTTTCCTCCTTTGGAATCGTTCATTGTCTGTAATTCTGTGTCCCATTTCCCGGATATTGAATGAGTTTCGGCCGCCTATGACAGTTCTTGTCCTAGTGTGGATCCAAAGCACGGAGATATTCGAGCAAAGTAGATATATGTGTTTAAAGAACGTAGAGCTCGGTTTTCACCGTAGAGTTAAGAGAGTGATCTTGGCGTTGTAGAAAGTAAATGCAGACCTTGCGGGTTTGCCTTGTAGAGATCCAGAGCAAGTACGCATCAGCCCGACGTTGGCGGAAGTGGGACAGCACCTAGCACCTGCAACATTTCAAGACTCCTGAAAATACAATGGTTATGCCTGGGCGACATCAGAAGACCTCCCAGCTGCAAAGGCAGCGGTGAGAGGGTTTGTTATGGTTAACGAAGATGAAGATGAAGAAGTACACGGATGTGACACCGAAAATTACAAGAAGCCGGAGTAGCTAGCAATGCATGGAAGTCGCCGCAGGGTCGATAGCTTGGTGATGATTGTGACCCAGTTCAGTGTTTCTGTCTATGATGCCGCTCCAGGAGTCCAGGTCTTCTCGAGGTATTTCTTCTCTAAGGATATGGTTTTGGATGAATCATATATAGATGTTGCTCTGACGCTGTACGTGGATGGATTCGGTATTGTCTAATGGGTAACTGTGGGTTTACTGCACCTCCTTGACATCTTCTTCGTAATGCAAGATCTTCTATTTGGTCTAGAATATATACATTATATGTGCGGCTAATTAAAGCTTGAAAGTACTACTCCGGCAACGTTTGTCATACAAAAAGTCTCTGTGACCTCATGGCGTCGATCCATTTTCTACATATATTCAAGAGAAGTGCTGTCATACCTTAAGATAGCCATGGCAAAGGACATCCACTCAAGAACACGTGGGAGGCTTCCACATAGCCTGCTTCATCATGTCCTTGAGCTTCGCACCATCGATACGGTTGACATAGGTGACGTTGCGCACACCCGGTGGCTTCAACATGGCCTGGTAGACATGGATGTTTCCGTAATTAGGACTTCCATAAGAGATATCGACATCGATATAGGCTACACTCCAGTTAGTAATGCCACTATCTGTTGAGCAATGCGGAACCCAGACACCCCACTTACCAGTAGTGGTATTAGTGGCAAGAGACCGGTCAACCATGAGGGCGGCCGCAGTCTCGTCCCAGAAAGGAAACTCAGTGCCATAGTGATCATGGAAGAGCTTGGTATACTCATTCTTGACCGTGTAGACCTCATCGAGGTACTCTTGTGTCGACTGCACCTGATTGGCCACGTTTCCGGCAATAACGATCTCGGGGAACTCTGCATTGAGAGCAATCTTCGCAGCTTCCGGGTCGACCATCAGGTTGATCTGTAGTTGATGTAAGTTAGTTCATTCTAGGAGAGTGGGTCAGTACACCTACATCGGAGTTGATGTCCGCCTGCAAATAATCACCTGTGACCTGATACATGTTTACATCCACGTATCCTCCCATGATGACCAGTTCCTTAGCCAGGGAAGCGAAATCGGAATCCATTCGCACTGCTAAGGCGACGTTGGTCAATGCTCCGGCGGAGTAGATGGAGACTTGATGCGGATATTTGTGGACCATTTCAACCATGAAGTTTGCGGCAGATGTGGAGTGGTTAATCTTAGTAGTTGGAAATCCCTCAACAAATGCCGGCTTGACGATCCGATTTGGATCCCCTGATGTTGGGTCATTACCGAGTGCTTCTGCTGTTGCATTCTCTAGAGCGAAAGCGCCCTCCCAGGGGAGTTTGCCATGCACGCTTTCCCATGCCTGGAAACGCTCTGGTGTATTGATTAGGGGATAGGTGGCGCCCGCATAGACTGGTATGCAGCTGAGGTTCCCGACCTCTAGGTTGGCTAGCGCATGATATGCGCATTGACGCTGCCACGAATTGGCCGTATCTTGAAGAGTGTTAGAGCAGTGGCTAGTACTACATAAAAAAACATGAGGAGCTGAGCTCACCAGAGACTAACCCCAGAACCTGGACGTCGTTCTTGAGTGCGATCAAAAATGGAAGAAAGCTGACTGCCCCCCAGTCGTTATCCAGGATAGCATATCTTTTTTCGGTTTGGCTGACGGGTGAACCCAGGGCCAGGGAAAGAAAGAACAACGATGAAAGGGAGCGAGTCGGCCACATCTTCACAGAAGGGGCGTTTGAGTCTCAGGTATGGAAGTTGAATAGTTTCTCCGCATGACGGCTCGGGCTGCATTTATATGCTTGGTAATTGTGGTAGTGGGTCAGGCTCAACCCGACTACTCCTCCTTGAATTTCGGCCATGCTCTTGACCGTTACCCTATCGTGCACCATAGCACCTATCGGCTTCTCGTCACCACACAATAGCCTTTGTTGGTTGTGACCCTAACGGAAAGGAAAGGTGGGTATAGATAACGATCAGCGTCCACATTTCCTATGCAGGTAGGTGTTCGCGGGTCAAGTTCTTCTCAAGTAATGAGCAGATGTCTTTTCCCAGAATTTGATAGTCAATTAGAGCCAAGGCAGTGAACATCATGGTGGTAGCTTATTGACCATTTAATTCTATAAAGCATATTCCACCCTTCCGTCTTTGGATTCGGTCGTAGTAAGGCGTAATGTAATGGTATCATAGCATATCTCCCAGAGCGAGATCCGGACGCGTGAGATTGGAGATAAGACTGCCGATAAACAGACTCGGCAATTCCTTATCTTCACTGTAAGAATTACCGACAATAGTGCCACGATAAATGCATTGCCACGCTAAAAAGGTTCAGAGTTATCATGCAGTCACTGGTTCCATTGCCTCTTGTCCCAAGAGCTTAAAAGCTTAGCGAATATGGCAGGCTTGGAAGATAGGAAGCCCAGATGCTCGTGTTCAATACAAGTGAATCAAGAAACTTGTTTACCCGTTCTATAGGGGACGGACAGTACTATAATGTCGAACAGGCTTCATTCAGATCTGAGCAGTGTCTGAAAAACACCGTCAATAAAAATTCAGGGTTTAGGGGGCCTGCGATCAACAAGGCTTCTCCACCGCCCGTAGGAATACTGGGTATCATTTTCAACTCGAGCAAGAGAAGTAAAAGAAGGGCGTCGGTGAAACCAAAAGAGAGGGAATGCAAAAGGAGGGGAAGAGAAAAAAAAAAAAAAGAAACGCAGGGGAAAAGCGATGACAGGAATATCCAAGCTACCAACAGGACAAAGGGCTGTGGTCGCAGTTCAATCAGTCTAGAAAAGCAAGAGAAAAGAAACAAGAATATAATAAAGATAAGAATAAAGAGATTGGAAAAGATAGAGCGCCGTCACTGAAGACTCCATTGGACCTGCTAAAGAACCCATTAGAAGCCAAAGAAGGAAAAGAAAAGAAAAATGGAGATCAGCTAAACACCCGCAATGCTAGTGGAGATCACTCTCCGACATAAATAACCCAAAATAAAGTAACCTTCGCTTTTCCCATGCAGGGTGAGATTGATAGTGCCCGGTCCGATATAGAAGTTTCCACAGCCCACAAGATGCACCGTAGAAAAGGTGAGGGAAAAGTTGGACTCGAAATAATCGCGGACAAAATTGTAAAACACGTTCAATGGCGTAAAAAAGCGACATGAAATACATTTCAACCCTCCGCATCTCCTTCAGTCGAGTGACTCCTGGAAGAAGTCGGGGATTGCTTCTGACTCAAGTTAGGAGGTGAAGGAGGGACATGAATATCGAGATTACGAACCGATGATACTCCTGTGTTCAAGTTCTCATTTTCTTTCCCGCTACTGTCGGTCTCCGTTTCAGTGCCTTCACAGCCTTTTGTTCGAGAATGTAAAGCGCGTAGCGTAAGGCCGAGTTCCCGCTCCAGGTCTGTTTGAGAGGGCAGATTCTCCTTGGTCCCATTAAGTTTCTTTCTGTAAGCTCGCAGTGTACGGCAGACTTGTTCGGTAGACGTATTAAGGCTGCCAAACTCAGTCTTTCCGCCGTACCTAGCACGGGATCGAATGTCTAGTGGTGAGCGGTGATTGTTGTGGCTTAGGTGGCTGGTCTTTTTCGCGGGGGTTGACTTAGGACTGGGAGGTGACGGTGTCCTACGCGACCTCTCTAATCGCGAGCTGGGGCGTGCTGATGCTGGTGTCGGTGTCGCTGGGGTAGCGTCTCCATTCCTAGTCGACGAGGGCGCAAGAGAAAGTTTTGACAGTTTGCGTATGAGCGACGGAGATTGCTCGCGCGTCGGGGTGGAGGGCGCTGTCCCATGCTCATGCCGAAATTCGGCAAGCTCATTCTTAGATAAGATCTTCCGTATAGGAGGTCTGGTAAGGGTCATCTCCTTGGCACCCTCATCGTCTTCTTTTGACGTGGTTCTTGTGCTTTCTTGCGCTTGGAGGGGCTGCACCGATATGTTCCACATCATCACAACACCGTCAATACCTGAGCTTATCAATGTGCGTACAACGGTTCGACTGGACGGATCAGGGTTCTTTTCCAGCAACTGTACATCACTGACACCCTCGGTATGGCCGAATTCGCCAGTGAGCAATACACCTCGGTCCAAGTCATAGACACGTATCGACTTATCGGTGCTGGCCACTCCTATTAGTAGCTTAGGACTGTGTCCCAAGATTTCCCCAGCTACTGTCAATGCACCCATTACCACCGCATCATTTGAATCGGAATCGACAGCTCGGATAGAGTTCAGATGGCGACCGGACGGGATCTCGTATTGGTGTATACATCGGTCTGCAGTGGATATGACAAGGACATCTGCGTCATCTGCAGACAAGGTCATAGACACCGGGGATGATTTCAATGTTATGACTTTGGAAATCATGTAAGCAATAGAAATACCGTCATCGGCCTCCCGGGTCACACGTTCCCTGATCAGTACTGTGCGATCAGCAGAGCATGAGAGAAGGTTCTCGCCATCGTTAGTAAAAAGAACCTTCCCCACAGCGCCTACGTGGTCATCCATCGTTTGGACTAACTTTATGCTGTCTTCTGTTAACTGGAAAAGCTGTACCATGCGGTCACGACCGCAACTGGCGATGAGACAAGAGTCGAAAGCTGCGCTCAACGCAATATCAGTGACTTCGGCTCCATGAGCTCGGACTTGATCAAGGCACTTCCAAGATTGTCTTTCTAGCACTCGTAACACACCGAGTTTATCGCCAGAAACGAACACATCCGTCCCATCGCTGGTCCTCACCACCCTCAATTCATTTGAGGCTTCTTCATCTACACCCGGAACTTCCTCCAGAGGGATGACTCGAGAATCCCGGCACTTGCCATGAGTGTCCCAGAAGTTTACTGTGCCCCTACATGACCACGTGAAGAAGTCGGCCTCCAAGTCATTCGGTACTTTCAATGGGCCGATCCCAAGCACAGCATCTCGATGAGCAGGCATAGTGGTCTCAACATGGCTCTGTTCATCCTCCATAGCATCAAACGGGTAGATATGGATGGCTCTGGTCGTGTCAACTGTAACCATATGGGTCGTCAGAGATCCCATGCATGTGATAGCAGGCCCTTTACATTTCTGTTCCTCGGAGGAAGTTTCAGAAAGCCCGGGCGACAAAGGGGCAGCAGATGATCGTAGAACCTCAAATGGGAATCTCTGCATTCGCCTGCCTCGACCGCCAGCCCATACACAGGAACGATCCGAGTCCACCATCAAGGAGGCGATGCTGAAACCCACGTTCTCCACCAGAGTCATTTTTTGAGAACCCTCTGCGTCACTGAGAAAACACATTGCACCCGTATCCGTGCCTATCACGGCTTCACGGTCAGAAACACTTGCCACGCTTGTAAACGTGCTCTCTGCCAAAGACCCCAGTAAACAGTTTCTTCCAGATAGTGCTCGTGGAGCAAAACTAGGTGAACTAGGGGCGGATTCCATGTTATGACGAGTCTTGGTAGGCGATGCTGGTCTTGCTTCTGGCAGTCTCCAGACTTTGACGTGTCGAACTCCCACCCTAAATATGATTTAGTCTCCTGTCATGTCATCGAATTGTTTCGAAAGACCTACGTGATCAAAGTTTGGCCCATGAAACACATGTCCCGTATCGAAGACGTGCATTTGTTGGTTAAATGGAGCTTTGCGGCGCCGCTTTTCAGACTGACTGACCAAACAAACAGAAAGCCGTCATTGGTGTCACCAAGCGTAGCTAGGTATTGGGAGTCACTGCTAAAAGCAAGCCCGCGGACGCCGAAGGTATGCTCAGTAAGAATTGACAGTGGAACATCTGAAGGGGCGTCTTTTGCGGTTGAGTAGATCAAGACTCTGGGCCCATATCCAGTCTAGAAAGAAGATCAGCAAGCCTTGTACTATGGGTCAAATTGGGACTTTGCGCCACGCACCTCGCCCACAGCAAGGAACCTCCCATTTGGGCTAATTGAAACGCTTGTGACTGCTTTTACTCTTTCTCGTGAGGACCAGGCGCGGCTGCTGTTACTCTCTGCCAATTCATTCGCCGGTAAGCCGTTGGGAATGGCGCTATGCGCCGTGGGCTTAACGCCCGATAACGGCCTAGCGCGAGTATCTGGCGTGCTTGGAGGAGTAGATTGATGGTAGAACGAAGTGACGGGGTGGACACTCGAGGCGGAGGGGCGTGCTCGGAAGAAGCGTTGATTCACATTGCCCGCCTCGTCTAATTCAGCTAGGATGGCTGCTGAACCAGCGCAAATGGCAAACGATTTGCTCTGGTCGTGACTGGAAAACCCATGGGGAGAAGTTGTAGTCGTCCCGATCACGGTCTGTAGGGATAAAGTTGCCTGGTGTTGGGGCGATTTGTTGGGAGTCCGCGGGGGTCTTAAGCCTGGAGAATTGGTAGGAGTGATTCGGAGGGACGAGGCTGCGCCAACTACTTTGCCTTTCACGTTCAACGAGTTGTGCGCCATGACCAGTTCGGGGTGAATCTGGTCACAATCACTCCAAACCTTTTATGAATAGAGACTTGAATATTAAACGTATGTCTCGACTAGGGTTTTGATCGCGCTTTCGGCTGGTAGCTCTAACAAGCTATTTCGGTGCCATTCAGTGATTCGCAACCGGAAGAAACTAGAGAAAACGAATAGATAAGGATATGTTTTCTTGTTTTGCAGCAGCAAGCCTCTAGATTATAGTAATGATAGACTGAACTTGGCAGGAGAGGCGTTTGTGGGCGATAGCACAAATGTGGGAGGGGTGAAGGAATGGCCGAGCTCGGGGAGCCCAGAAAGAAGCTCAGTTGTTGTGGACCGGTTATTAAGGAGCGACCAATAGGTTGGAATGGGAAGGGAGAAAGAGGGAAGAAAAGAAAAAGGCAAAAAGAGAGATTGAAGGTAGAAATAGAGCTAAAAATGAATGGAAGCAAAGAGCACAACTGCGTATGTCCGTCAGGAATCAACGTGTTTTCGGGCATTCCAGCGGGCGGAGAAAATCCCAAGGAAACCAACTCACGAGAAGAATGACGGATAAATGAATAAATGAGTGATTGGCGAACCTCTCTCAGCCCTTAACCCTTGGCGCAGAGAGAGGATCTGACAGAGGGAAAGAAACGAACCTTTTAGCTCTCAAGCTAAGGGTATCTTAAGATCCATCAACTAAAAAGGGAGATCATTTACTTGAATGAGACTTCCTTTTGTTCTTTATTTGGGAAATGACAACCCTAAACTCCTTTGGGCGAGTACCGCCAATTTTAAGTTCATCTGGAAAGAAGCAAATTAAATGAAGGGTCACCTCCATACATACGGGAAATCCTCCGGCAGGGAAGAGGGAAATTGGCCAGATTTGAACCCAGATCCGAAAGCAAAAAACAAAAAAGAAAAATCAGAAAAGGGAAAAGAGAGAGAGAGAAAAAAAAAAAAGGAGCATGTTTGGCTGGCACCAAGCGGTTGAACTCCCCTTGTGGATCAGTCACAGAGCACCAAGTGGTCTAGTCTTCTGGTTAGTCTCATATCGAATGTGGAGATGCTAATCATTCTTCCCAAAATGGTAATCCAGGGAATCCTTAAACAAAGCCCGCTCAAATATTCGAATATAAAAGGGGGGAAAGATTTCTCTCCACCATAGGCATGCGACACTCCAGCGCTTCTCTAATGCAAGGACAGCTGGTGAAGGATGATAGGGGACACAAGATGTAGCTATACGTTCACTATTTAACAGCTGAACAGCACCTGTATAAACACTTGGCGCGTGTTTGATGGCGTTGGGTTTTCGAGCAATACCGGCGAGCTTAAGTTAAGATTATTTCTCTTAGCTCACCTATGGCAAGCAACAATGACGAGAGCGCTGAACTATAGAAATATAGGGTTCACAGTCTCACGGCAGTAAGTACTAAATTGATGTTATAGATTAGGGACTATCGCTTAATTAGGCCTCCACAAAGCTCCATTTGTGAATCATATACATTACCCTTGCGCTTAGCAAAGGGACTAAACTTGGTTTTCCATGACAGAATCATTAATGGATCCTTTTGTATCTACTAATATACTCCGTGTTTTCTTCCCAAAATCCAGCATCATTCTTATCGCTTGCCGATAAGATCACGTGGTTATCACTGTCGCCTGAGGTGGAAACTGTTCTGGATCTTTTTCCAGATTCCTCTGCTATCGAATTTCTTCAGGTCAAAGATCGGCGAAATTCTCTCTTCGCTCCTCTATAATTGTTTGAAGTGACTTAGCTATGGCAGTCTTCTGTGCTAGCTCTGCTAGACTAGCTCTACCTACCCTTCTGCGCAACGTTTATCGCTCCGAGTTTGCCTCTGAGCTTCATTCCTCCCATCCCGTCTCTCTGCGCCAGGTGTCTTACTCCCATCACCGTTTCAACAATGGCCGGAGCTTTGCTTCCCTCTCGAGGCTACTTGCTTCCCAATCAGGATCGCACACGAACCCACAACCATCTTCGCAACCGATCATCACAGAATCAAGTGCAAAACAGCTAGATGCCACTGAGGACGGTTCTGTTGGTGGAGCTCCTGCAAAAGATGCAGCAGTCAATCGTGACCGGCGAGACCCAAATAAACCTGCGAGAAAGACGAAGAAGGCGAAGTTTGCCTCATCACAAGCAAAACCTGATGCAACCTCAGCCAAATCCTCTCGCGATAAGAAACATGTACGCAGTGACCGAGCCTCCCCGGATTCCAAACCCAAGAAGAAAAAGGAGCACTGGCAAATCCAAAAAGATGCCTTGAAGAAGAAATTCCAGGAGGGATGGAATCCATCTAAAAAGCTTTCGCCCGACGCTCTTGAGGGTATCCGCCACTTACATGCCGTAGCTCCGGACAAGTTTACGACTCCTGTCCTTGCCGAGCAATTTCAGGTATCACCGGAAGCTATCAGACGTATTTTAAAAAGTAAATGGCGTCCTTCCGAAGCAGAAATGGAGGACCGGCGCAAGCGATGGGAGAAGCGGCATGATCGAATCTGGAGTCATCTATCGGAGCTAGGTCTCCGACCGAAAACAAAACGCACAGAGGCTTTAGACGATTCAAACATACTGTATGGCAAGGGCGAAGAAGGCAACAAACCGTCGGAGTAATCTGTTACTGGGCTTCAGAGAACCATAAAAGCATTGTGCGTATTGGAGAGACATAGATATTGCTAATAGTACATAATAACACCTAAGATTATATAGTGACTGTTTCTCTTTTATTTTCTTTCCCCCCCTCCCCTTCTTTTTTTGGCTTCTGTTTTTGTTCTTTGCCTTTGCCTTTGTCTTTTTCTTTTCTCCTTACCCCGTGGTCTCTTGGAATTGCTGGTATTGTGTAGAATCCCTGAATTACTTGGCTCCATAATTACTGTTCCTTGTGTGGAGATCGGTTTTACCAAGTGACTCTTCTGTATCACGTAAAACAAGCCCTATTGTTTCTATATTCATTCGTACACCTATAAAACAATAGGGAAAAAATAGAAAATAAAAATAAAATAAAATAGAACAAATAAAAGTCTCCTCATGCAGAGCATTTCTTATATTCTTGCCTTATACACCCCAACCAAGGCGACTAAAAAACATGGAAATGTCCCCGGTGGAATATGAAGGACGCTAACTCTAAAGTGTCTGACGGTTACGGATACTCTCAGTTGATTTGGCCGACAAGGTGCATGCAACGCGACTCTGTCCCGTTCATTCACGCAGTTTTCTTCTCTTTTACTTTTTTTCTTTTCTTTCCCCTCCTTCTCTCACTTACGATGCCTCATCCAATTTGACAGCATGCCATAATCGGCTATTGTCAATTGCTTCCCCCACATATCCTATTCATTCACCACGTCGGCGGCGTTAAACGGAGAAGCGGACACCCTCTGGTGGCGGCTGTTGGTACCCACCGTTTACCCCAAGCTTCTTGCTCCCTGCTGCTTTTCTCCGCCCATATGGTCACCTTCCGACCCTCGCCATGCCGTCGGACATCCAAGTCTTTGTGAAATGGAAAGATCAGACAATATTCGCCGGTGAAGATGTGGAATGTACAATAACCTTCAAGAACGTTGCGGAGGGAAACGTAGAGAGCAACAATGGCAGACAACTCTCACCTCAAAGGAAACCGTCTCGACCGGGCAGTAGCACGCCTCACTCAGACTCATTCTTCTCCCTGAAATCGCCGAGAAATCTATTTTCCAACCCGAATCGCCGATCCTCCACGACCTTCTCGAGGAGAAGCCCATCCCATCGCGTTTCCTCATCGTTAAGTTCACCATTGGTCGGTTCCCATAGCTTTCCGCCTCCTTCGACGCCTCGCAATGGGCCACCCCCCGGTCACAAGCATAAGCGATCCATTTCGATATTATCAATTGATAGCGAAGGAGGTGGGGATAGGACCCCCAAGACGTCTTCGCCCTTCACCCGCTCAAGGCCAGCCAGAGGGCATGGGCGTTCTGCAAGTTTGCAGGTGGTACCAAAGCGATTCGAAGGTTATGATGACATATTTCCTAAGGGTATGTCACTTGTTTTGGCATCGGCGCTCGATATCTCGTAACTTGCACTAACAGTGACTGCAACCTAGGTGGGCGTCATACCACGCGGGGTGTCCCACCTCCTGAATCGCCCATGAACGTCTCTCCGCAAAGTCTACGAGTCGATGTGGACGCGGCAGCCAGGGCTAGCCGCTCTAGATCCGGTACGATGAGCCCGATTAAAGCAGCCGAATCACCGCGGGGGCCTGCGCGTCGACCTCAATTACCTCCAATGGACTTCAAATTCCCACATCCCGCGAGCGACACGAGCAACCCTCGATCCGGCGCATCACCAACAATACCGACTGGGGAGCATGGCAACGCAGTAACGGTAGCAAAGCCGAATAGTAAAGAGTCCTCTGCCTTAGCTGCGCCAGGTCACTTGCCGCAGCTCACCAAGATTATGTCGACGTCGAGTTTGAGTGGAAGCCATAGAAGCAGCGGCGAATTCTACTCTGTCGGGAATAATTCCTCGGAAACTTTGCAGTCGGAATACACGAACTACTCTATGACAGTCCCACGAACCCCTGTCTCTCGACACGGGCGACACATGTCCAGCGTTGACTCTGCGGCCTGGCTGCCCAACGGTCAAACGTTGCTCATGGGTTATGCCCAGATCAGCGCATCATTTACAGTGGATGGCTCACTGATCAACCAATCGGCTTTTGAAGATGTCAAGAGGAAAGGCGTGGTGGGTGACCAAGGCAATGCTGCCGGTATGTCCAATGGACGAAGCGCCGCAAGCAGCGACAAGAACCGTAAAGGAGGTGGTTTCTGGGGCGCGTTTAAATGGAACGCAATAGAGGAGTCCATTAACGGTCTACTTTCCAACAATGAGCTTGATGGTCTACGCGATATGCGAGGTGTCACCTCATCACGATCGATACCGTTACTATCCACATCCCAGTCGCTTCTCTTTGTGGATCTCCGGCTAGCACCCGGAGAAGAGCAATCCTACTCCTTTTCCTTCACTTTACCCCGTGGTCTCCCGGCGAGCCACAAGGGAAAGGCCATAAAGATCTCCTATAACCTGGTCATTGGCACACAACGACCAAGTGCCCGGAATGAACCGCAGCGTGTCAACCGCATTACTATACCGTTCCGGGTATTTAGCGGCGTGGATGGTAAGTATCTCCCTCTTGGCTCATTAGTTCCTCTCTATCTGGCACAACTAATGCATTGTAGGTCAAGGGGATATCCTCGGCCATGACTTGATGAACCCCTATGTGCTTCTCCGAGACGAAGCAAGAGTACAGAAGGTTGGGCCGAGTCCGCCGCCATCTACCAAATCCAAGAGTATCAGCGGTACCACGTGGCACTCAGCACCTGAGTTCTTAGGCTATGTGGATGATATTCTCGAACAACGCTCCCAAGGCGCTCTTCTACAGCCCCCTGAGACTCCTCTTGAAAAGCGCCCAAGCCACGACCTGTCGTTCGGCCCGCTGTCCTGCAAGGATGCTATTGATCTCGCAATTTTGCGAAGCAACCAGGCTCTTCACTCGTCACGCAGCCCCAATCGATTTGAGATTGCACGCAATGGCCGTCGGATTGCCGTTGTGGTGCTCAATCGACCAGCTCATCGATTAGGGGAAACCATCATTGCTACGGTGAACTTTGCCGGTGCCGCGCTTCCCTGCTATGCGGTTCGGGCCACGCTAGAGACATCGGAGAAAGTGACTGGGTCATTAGCAGTGCGGTCTGGCGCAAGCATCCGCCGTGCCACTCGAAAAGTACATGCTTCTTTCTTCGAAAACACCCTGTATTCCACGCGAGTCGTCTTTAGCCCTGCTATCCCCATCTCTGCCACTCCTACGATTTTAACTACTGGAGTCAACCATGAGTGGGAACTACGGTTTGAGTTTGTGACGCCAAACATGCACGCTGACTCTGGAGTCGGCCCGTCTGGCGCTACGTTACTCGAAACCGTACATGAAGACGACCGGGGACGGATTATGAATGCTTTAGAGAACATTGGGTGTGAGTCGTTTGAGATTGCGATCCCTATTACAGTATATGGGGAGACAGTCCGAGAAAGACTCCCCGAGGAGAATGAAGGGTACTCTATATAAATAATGCTGCGGTGGGCATGGGTATGCCCCTGCAGTCTCTATCTGTATGGAAGGAAATACTGTTTCCCTTTCTTAATGTCTCTCATAGATAACCTCCCCATGCGAGGGGTAAATAAATGTATGTACGTTATTGGCAAGACATTGTTAACGAAGCGCAATATTATTTATGTCGTTGTATTTTTCTTCTTTCGTCTATTTTCCCCGTAATATACGGAGTACATATAAATGATTCATTAAATCATTCCTAATAAATGCATCCATACATCCCTTGAATGTGGCTACATGAGAAGGGAGGGGTGGATGTCACCCGGGCAACCCATGGATTGGCCATGACTGGTGCCTTCGGCATCCATGGAACACAGGCGCTTAGAGGTTCCGCTCTGGCGAAATCGTGGAGAAAAAGGAACCTCGATCGATGACGGAATTGAGCTTGTGTTGATCGGAGGAGCTTTCGATTGACCGCTTCTTGATTTTCTTAGCTGGAGAACTCTCAGCCGCACCGTCACCTGATTGATTTAATCGCAATTCCATAGCATTTTCCGTGAAAAGTGAGATTTCTCCCCTCCAACATCACTCACTCGCTTTACCCACGATTAACCCCTGCCTGTCTGGTTCTGGAATGTAGGCGCATTCCCGATCACCCACGCCGCGCACATCAACACTTCAACCCAGCGCAACAAAGTCAAATCAGTACAGATCCGATTGCTTGGAGGTCGGATAGCGGGGCATTTTTGCGCGCGTTATCTGGAGGATTGATAAAAAGAGAAAGGAAGGACCGAGAGGAGAAGGAAGAATGGCTTCATTCATCACCACCATGTCGGTTCCCATTACCCCTGTTGTTGTTTCTTCTACCACCACCACTACTACTCCCATTGCCCCGCCATCGTCTTCAACATCATCTCACCCGTTGCCCCGCCCACTGAGTCCCTCGGTTCATTACAAAAACGTCCCCCTCACAGAACCTCCTTCTTACCTGTCGCCGATTGTGCGCGCGCTCA
Source organism: Aspergillus sojae (assembly GCA_008274985.1). NCBI lineage: Eukaryota > Fungi > Ascomycota > Eurotiomycetes > Eurotiales > Aspergillaceae > Aspergillus > Aspergillus sojae. Next base: position 4,327,977 of record CP035528.1, on the reverse strand, counting down.
AAGACGAAACATGTGTACTAACCCCTCCCAGCAATGCGCGCACACGAGCGCCGTTTAAGCCACGATCGGCGGCCAAAGGCACGAGCAGTTACCAGTTGAGACAGTTCGCAGAGGCGACATTGGGGAGTGGGAGTCTCAGAAAGGCTGTGATGCTTCCTGAGGGGGAGGACTTGAATGAGTGGCTAGCAGTTAATGGTGAGCTCTCGAACTCGTCGCCAGTGCGATCGGGTGGTTGTCGTGCGCCGCTAATACACCACCTTCGACAGTGGTGGATTTCTACAATCAGATCAATCTTCTCTATGGTTCTATTACAGAGTTTTGTTCGCCTCAGTCATGCCCGGAGATGAAAGCCACAGACGAGTACGTAACCTTGCTGGGGATTGTCCGGATTACGGCTGACACGAGAGACAGATTTGAGTACCTTTGGCAAGACTCAGAACACTTTAAGCGGCCGACGAAGATGTCTGCTCCGGAGTACATCGAACACCTGATGAGCTGGGTTCAGAGTAACATTGATAATGAACAAATGTTTCCCAGCCGACTGGGTATGTCCATAGTCATAGTCTCTGAGTGACTTCGCTAATGCAAACCAGGTGTTCCGTTCCCCAAAGCCTTTACCAGCCTCATCCGTCAGATCTTCAAGCGGTTATACCGGGTATACGCACACATCTACTGCCACCATTACCCTGTCATCGTGCATCTGGGACTCGAACCGCATCTGAATACAAGCTTCAAACACTACGTGCTGTTCATCGACGAACATCGGCTGGCGAGCGGCAAAGACTTCTGGGGTCCGCTGGGGGATCTGGTTGAAAGCATGTTGCGGAGTGATTAACGGAGTTGTTCGGTTGACTTGGCAAACTGAGGATTTAGATTGGGCATGGCGGTGATGGTCGGTTTCCAATCAACCAATGCACTGGATGACGGCGTTTGGTGGGGTTTTAGCATTTTGTCATTGTTTTAATTAAAAGATGGTTCCTAGAATCACAATGAGCGGCGTTGTGTTGAGAGTGTTCAGAATGAGGAGGATCTTATCCATAGTCAAAAGTGTTTTGTAGTGTAGCCGAAAAACCCGGCGTGTGCGGATACTCACGTGACCGGCGAGAATTGTTGGACGGAACATCAACTCAACTCCATCTCAGCACGACCACCGGCCATTTGCTCCCCTCTCCGACCGACGTTCGCACCGTCTCGCATCCACTACCCTCCCTCCTCCACTCCCTCGAGGTCTTTTTAGATATCTGTCACAATGATGCCCACTCGGTTCGCCCGCGCCGGCCTGCGTGCCACCCAGCAGTTCTCCGTTCCTCGCACTGCCGCTGTCAACGGCCTGAGGACCTACGCTACCCCGGCCCAGGAGGTCAAGCCTCCTGTGTCTCTGTACGGTGTTGACGGTACCTATGCTACTGCTCTGGTATGTGCCTTACCGATCGAGTTGGATGGGTTGGGTGGGATTGGGTTCTGTTGTGGTTTCCATTGACCCGAGGCGTTGAAAATCCCCTCAAAACCGCGTCCGAGCCATGAAGACTGCACCTGAATCCGAAGCCCCGAACCCCCCAAGCACCACGTTCTAAGCTGGAACACCCGTCACTAACCAAATGACAACAAACAGTTCACTGCCTCCGCCAAGTCCGCCAACCTTGAGCAGACCTCCAAGGCCCTCTCCGCTCTCGGCGAGGTCCTCAAGGCCGACCGCAAGTTGACCGGTCTCATCTCCGCTCCCACCCTGACTGCCTCCGACAAGTCCCAGATCGTCCAGGAGCTCCAGAAGCTCACCGGTGACAAGGGTGACATTGTCAAGAACTTCCTTGAGACCCTCGCTGAGAACAACCGCCTGGGTCTGTTGGAGGGTGTCTGTGAGAAGTTTGCGACTCTGATGGGTGCTCACCGTGGTGAGATCGACCTGAACATCACCAGCGCTCAGGTATATAACCCTCCATAATCTGCATTTTCTGCTTGTGTCTGTGCAGAAGGATATTGGCTTGAGCCCATATTGACGAAAATCCCAGGAGCTTGACAAGAAGACCCTCAACCGTCTTGAGAAGGCCGTCTCCCAGTCCCACTTCAGCCAGGGCAAGAAGCTCAAGGTTGTCACCAAGGTACTTAGCTCTCGTCCTCCACTTATGGAAGGTTGCTTTTAATACTAACGGAACCAGGTCAACCCTGACCTCGTCGGTGGACTTGTTGTCGAGATCGGTGACCGCACCATCGACCTCAGCGTTTCCTCCAAGATCGCCAAGCTCAACAAGGCCCTCACTGATGCCCTGTAAATTAGATATACCTCTGATTCCGACCCATGTACCGTACTACTACCATGACCAGTAGTGATTATTGTTTCCTTTTCTTTTTGGACCTGAGGCATTTCGCATGACTCGATCTGAGTGATAGACAGAATTGAGTTATTCCCTTCATCCGTGGCCAATGTATCGAGAGTAGCAGTTTGCCCATAACATGACATGACGTGCACATATCCTATTGATCGGCTTCCTGTAGCCTATATACACAGTATACAGTAGCGAAATAAGAGGCCTCTGTAATCACATTCCGCATTCCACCCAAAGCGAGTCAATTAACCCTATCAAGTCTATATTATGAACCAACCCCCTACAATCCAAAATAAGCCATCATCTCACAAATCAATACATCCTACCCTAAATATATGCAAAAGAATCATAAACCAACCGTAAACACAATTTGGAACTACACACTACATCCTCCACAGTGATTATATAGATATAATCCAAATGACACTTCACTACAACCACACCTCACTAGAACACGATACCATCTTAGAAAACCACCCATACGGGGATATCATCTGCATATATTGCCGAATTGCCCGGAGATAGAGGCTGATACTGATACTCGTACAAACAATGAGAGAACTTAGGAAGGGACTTATTTGTATTCTTGATCCAGAGATGGTCCTCGGATGGGAGTTTTGGTATCTAGCCTTCTTTTCTCCTTCTCACTCTGCTTGCTGGGGTTTGGTTTGTAGCAGGGAAGCTAGGTGGTGAAGTTTGGGTGTGAGGTATATATAATAGAGGAACATATAATCCATGTACGTGAGGGAGCTGTTTCGTTGAGTTTCTTTTTATAATCTCAATTTTTATTTTCTTTATCATCGGGGTGCTAGGATATATTTCTTCCCTGGTATCATCTTTTACGATGTCGTGGTGTACTTTTCATACAACTTGGTTCAAACACAAAGAGAGAAGGTTTACGATGACGAATAAATATCTGCATATGGCTGTCAATGTACATACTGCTAAACACAACTCAATGCAGGGTTCTATAACTATATGGTTCTACTGCTTATTAACCCATGTATGTAATGACATGTCAACAATCTCTCAGCGTATATCTTCCTCATATCCTGTCTAGATACCAAATCAATGTCCATTCGGCTTCCGATCCGCTTGCGTCTCAAACTCATCCTCATATGCACCCATTGACAACCGGCTTCTCACCCGCTCCAACTGACTCTCTACAAAATGCGACACATGGTCGTCCACACCGTGGTCTTTTTCTTCATCGTCGACTACACTTTCTGCGCCTGTGGTGTCGCCAAAGGCCGATTCAAAGTCGCTTCGGTTCCCGATGGAGCGACTCGTAGACGATCGACGGACGCTAGGTCGACGGCTGCCGCGTGGTCGGGAACGGCTGAAGATATCATCAAAGTAGTGTGATGCCGCCGCGAACGGGGAGCGGGGGGTTTGCGGAATGCGGCAATTGATTCTGTACATATTGTTAGATTATGCTGACAGTGAAGCATGCTAGATTGGTTCACTTACCCGGTGTCATGGATGATCTTGGCAATCAAACCAGTCCAGCCGCATTGGTGAGATGCTCCAAGACCCCGTCCGGTATCACCGTCAAAGAATTCGTGGAACCACATGTAATCTTTCCAGTGCTCGTCGAAGTCGAGGAGGTCGGAGTTGTCGTGTACCGCTCGACGTCCTTCATCGTTACGGGCAAACAAATGCTGTAACCGATGTTGGATTTCCTCGGCAACCTGCCCGAGATGCATATATTCTCCGGACCCTGTAGGACATTCAACCTGGAATTTATCGCCGTAGAACATGTAGAAGCGCAGCAACGACTCGACCAGCAAGAAATTGACGCACAGCCAGACCGGTCCGCGCCAGTTGCTATTTCCCCCGAAGAGAGCACTGTCCGAGTCACCAGGGACATAATTAACACGGAACTCCTGACCATTGACCGTCATAGAATAAGGATGCTCGCCATGGTATTTAGACATGGATCGGATACCATGTTCAGACAAAAACTCGGTTTCGTCGAGCATCCTTTTTAAGATCTTTTCTAGGCGGTCTTTGCTGACCAGTGCCAAAAGGAGACGCTCGCCTTTGCCACGACGTTTCATGCTAGCAATGTTGCGCTCGGCAACATCTTGTTTATTCTCAATGAACCACTCCAGTCGGCGCTTGAAAGAAGGGAATTGGTTGATCAATTCGGGCTCGAGCGTGAGGACTCCATACAACGGAATCAAGCCAACGAGGGACCTCACGGGGAGCTGTTGAGTCCATGGTTCGCCGTAAGAGATGGCATCGTAGTAAAACCTAAGTCACATCAGATTTTATTCCTATTCAATTTCGAATGTAACTCTTACCCGTCCTCCTCGTTCCACAGAGAGGTCTCCTGGCCCCCCGACTTGAAGGTCATAGCATCACTAATTAGGATGAAATGCTCGAAGAACTTGGACGCAACTGTAACCGTTAGTCGACCTTTTCAAGCTCTACGTGCCGAGGTGCAACAACATACTGTCTTCATAGATCCGTCGGTGTTTGGCCAATTCCAAGGCCATGTTGAGCATGCATAAACAATAGAATGCCATCCAGCCAGTACTGTCCGCTTGCTCCAAGACGCCTCCGGTGGGCAAAGGCTCGGAACGATTGAACAACCCAATGTTATCCAAGCCGAGGAAGCCTCCCTCGAAAACATTCTTTCCCTCTGAGTCTTTACGGTTCACCCACCACGTGAAGTTGAGGAGCAGCTTTTGGAACACCCGTTCGAGAAAATCTAAGTCCTGCCGACCATACATCTTCCGCTCAATCTTGAAGACTCGGAACGTGGCCCATGCGTGGACGGGAGGGTTTACATCGCCAAAGTTCCATTCATATGCAGCAAGCTGTCCATTGGGGTGCATATACCATTCTCGAGTGAGAAGATCCAGCTGCTTCTTGGCAAACTCGGGGTCAATCATCGCGAGAGGGATGCAGTGAAAAGCAGTATCCCACGCAGCGAAAAACGGATACTCCCAGGAGTCGGGCATCGAAAGAATGTCGTCCATGTATAAGTGTTTCCACTGCTGGTTTCGAACATGCTTCCTACCAGGGGGAGGCGGGATCATCGCAGGATCGCCGTTTGCCCATTGATCCCAGACAAAATGGTAGTACTGCTTCGTCCACATCATGCCCGCGAATGCCTGTCTCTGAATGTTTCGTAGGTCATCGCTCATAGGTAGGGGGCTGATGTGATAGTAGAAGTCATCGGCCTCCCCTATGCGCTGTTCAATAGTGTCATCCAGCTCCTCTTCGTCAATGAAGGTCTGGTTCTTCCGGGACAGCCTGAAACGGACAACAGCACACTCGCCTGGGGGGATTCCCTCACCCTCATTGAAGGCGTACCAGGCAGCAAACTTGGTACCCTTGTTCTCAGGGTTGATCGCGTCCTTTTCGTTGTCGACGATGTAGCGATGGAATGCATCCTTCACGTACGGCTGATCGTTCTTAGACTTCCAAAGCAGCTCGTTGTTCGTCTCGTTTTCCGTGAACAGCATCTTTGGCAGGACATCCTCCTGGTTGCTTCCCGCTGCTGGGGAGGGGGAGAACCGTACATATCTTTCACCTAACTTTTTGTGGTAGGACTTGGCTGTCAAGGGGGCGATCTTTTCGATGGAAGGCTTATGAGATTGATCTTCGTAGCCCCAGGCCCAGGTGTTCCGGAACCACACATGGGGGATGATGTGCAAGGGAGCCGGCTCAGGGCCTCGGTTGTAGGCAATAACGCGAAACAGGAGCTCCTCTTCGTCATCGTCTTCCTTGGCCGTCTCAATGAAAATATCCCAGTACCGATTATCGTCAAAAGCACCGGTATCTAGGATCTGGTATTCGCGGTCCAATCTCGACCGGCGCGCATTCTCATCTCTGAGATCCTCGTAGGGAAACTTCTTCTGAGGGTACTTGTAGAGGTATTTCATGTAGGAATGCTGGAATGAAGCGGTTAGAAAGGGCAATATGGATATCTTCCCTTTTGGATGTAATTACCGTCGGAGTGTTGTCAAGATGGAAATGAGCTTCTTTAATACTCTCTCCATGGTTTCCTTGAGGGTTTGACAAGCCAAATAAACGCTCCTTCAGGAAATCGCTATTGTATCAATGAGCCAGTGGTCGGAATCTACGATATAGGGGACATACTCCTTTTCGTTCCAGAAAGCAAATGCAACGTTCTGCAGGGTATGAGTATCGGAGACACCGGCGATCCCATCTTCGCCCCAGCGATATGTTCGCGACCGAGCGTGCTCATGAGAGAAGTCTATGGCGTGAATTGGGGTTAACGGGACGTGACAGATAAGATAATGGCGGGCAAAAGAGAACTTACAGCTCCACGCATCGCCATTTTCACTTTCCAACCATGTCAATTAGTTTATTTCGTAGTTTTTAATGGGCATCAAATAAACATGGAGTGTAAGATCAGAGGCATTGGGAAAGAACTTACGAATAATCCTCTCGAACTGCGGGGATTCCGAGAATGAGGTCATTAGTTTCGCGGCCCCTCATCGGAAATCAAAGCGAGAAACACGCAACGAACGCGCGGGAAAACGCCCAGGAAGAACTTACCTGTTGCCCATTGCCGTTCGGCCACGTACGGACCCCATTTTTTCCAGTAACGAATGCGATCGCGATCTTCCTTTAACCGCTCCTCCTCCCTCGAAGTGTAGGTATGCTTGTCGATTAGGACCATTCTGGCCGGGGGATTCACCGGAGGATGATATGGGAGGAGAGAAGTGAGATGGGATGAAGGAAGAAAGGAGGAGAAGGAGCAGATGGAGGGGTTGGGTGGCAAAACAAGAACGAGAAAGAGAAGAGAAAGCTGGAGGGGAGGTGGAGGGAAGAGAAAGAAAAAAGAGGAAGGAAATATAAAGGATAAGGACGGCAGTTCCTGAACCCTGTTCCCAGAGCTGCAAGTACAACTCACCAGCGATCCGATCGCTAGCTTATCAGAAGACCAGAAAGAACCGGAAACATGATTTCTTGACTTGGCCGCAACGGTCTGGACTCGTCGCTCGGACGTTCCAACGTTGAGGGTGGAACGGGGGGGGACACTAAAGGTACTAAACTCCCTCCCGTGAACTGTAAAATTACTTTTATCTGGTGGCACTTGACATCATCGTCATGGGTTTGTCAAATCCTACCCTTGTAGATATCTTCCCAACTGCCAATAAATCATTTGCTTTACAATAGGAAGGTGGTGCCATTGGGCAACGAGTAATTTACTGTCCAGCATATACAAAACATGCCGATCATGGGAAGCAGTCGTTGTGTTTTGCCACCTGAGATTTGATGAATGTAAAATGGAATTAGGGCTTGGGTATTTGGATTGTGAAGGATTTTAGTATTACCAGCGCATGAACAAACATATTAGAATGCGAAAGATAGTGCATAAAATCTAGACTACTACCACATCCTCCAACCATTTAGCAAAATGAACGCTTCAAGGAACTGAATGAAGGCCTAGAGAAACAAATTCGGGGATGCAGGTGGCTTATATTTATTGAGATGAACTCCTTCTGACATACGGGTATTTTGCCAATGCATGTTTGCTGCTTTTTGCCCTGTGGTTCATTTATTTTCGGTGTTATTTTCTATATTTTTCATAGTAGATTTGTGTACAAAGTGGAGAGAATCCATGTCCAGAGAAGTATCAGTATCTACACCCAAACAAATCCTCTCGCGTAATCCCATTCTTATCACAAAGCTGCTAGGAGACGGGATTTTGGCCATATAGAACCGTCGGTTACTCCAGAGTAATGACTTTCCCTGGTCAAGAACATAACTGCGAGAAAAGCTAATGATAGTCTTCAATCGATCTGCTGGAGTGGGTGATAGTAAGGAATGACATAGGCGCCGAGAGAATTTGTTGCACAGCAGTGCTAAGGAGATCACTGCTAGGTTTTAAACTAAATATCGAAGAATGGGTCAGATATGCCTATATGAGGATGCTCTGCCCCACAGAAAGTGTCACATAGCCTACAATATATGCAGCTGAAGTCCATCGAAAGGCATCTTCTACCCGTCATGAGCCAGACCCCTGTCAATTTTTGCAGAAGTCTGGGATAGTAGGGGAAGCGCGATCACGGAGGGCCATTGGACCATGGAATTAGATGTAGGGAAGTATGTGTAGGAAATAGACCACCAGATTCTTATGTGGTTTATATCATCTGTAGCCGAGTCTGGTTGACTCAGTTGGCTTTGCTGGTCAGACTAATTTCCAGTTGTCAAAACCTCTAACCTCGACATAGTGCAATTGAGCTAGATACTTCCTGTAATAATACTAATATAAATCTAGTAGATTGCCTTGACACTTGGAGGAAGCGTGAGGAAGATGGAGCCTCTCTTTCCCGGAAAGAAAAAAGCGCTGCGTCCCCTGTGGGCAGATGGGCGTGACCGAGTTCCTTCCGAATCCGGGAGGAATGGTGAAGCGCGGAGATATAAACACCCCCTTCTTTTCCCTCCATTCTTTTCCATCTTCCTCTTTGTCTTCTTTCCTCAACCTCTCTTCCCTTCAGGCATGGGCGTAAGGAAATAAAGCACCCGAACCCACCATCTATAAAAGCAACCAACGCATGTGACGGACTTTCTCATTATCGAACCTCTGGACCACAATCGCCTCCAAGAGACAGCAACTTTCGTGTGATGCATCGCCATCGACCCTCTGACTCTCAGAGTTTGTATAAGCTCAGCCATGTCTGTAAGGCTCGCATGCATCCTCTGGTGTACTGTGAGACGGAGCCTGATGCATGGGATGCTCATATGACCCCTGCAAGTTGGGCGGCGACGCAAAGACCATGGCGGGTGGATAGGCGGTATGCTGCAGAGCAGTCACACCGTTTAATGGCACGGAGCTATAGCCGTATGACTGCTGGTGATCCGCCGCAATCGGCCGAGGTGTGGTGCGACGCCTGGAACAGCAGCAACAATCCAGTAACCACAGCGCACTAGCCAGGAACGATAGAACCACCGCGAGCCATGTGGCGGCGTATATATGTCGACCCATGTGCCCGGTGATCCCGTGTGGTTTCAACACAGTTTTGACGGTGGCAGCCAGGGTCGCAAAGATGGCAGTGGAAGTGATAGACATGGCCGTGGTGAAGAGGAGTGAGACCCCGGCGAGGAGCCATGCGAAGCAGCTGACCAGGCGATTGCCTCCAACGGCCATGAGGCCGGTCATGATCTCCAAGACGGTGGCTATCACTGCAATTAGATAGATGATGGCCATCCACAGCGACGCCTTGCGATACATGTTTAGCGATTTCTTGAGTTTGCCAGGAAGAAAATCATTGGTGTTGGTGCCGTTTAGGCCCCAGGTGTCGATTGGGTCAAACCAGAATCCGCCTCGCGGTTTGGAGCAGTAGGTAGTTTTGTAAGTCCCATTGTCTGTTATATTGCCGGTGCAGTAGCTCCAGAGCCCGATCGAGTAGAAATCATTCAACCCAGTTGTGTTGTTGACCTCGTCGAGGGCTTGGATGAACTTGTCCAAATGGGGAATATTAAAATGTTCAAGGGTGGTATCGATCACGGAGTGGGAGGTTACGGTCAGATGTTGCAATTCAATCTGTTCAGGATACTATGATGAGGCTGAATCCTAGTTGTGAGGCATAATTGACTTACACGCAAAAAGTAGAGATTCTCTGCCTTGTGAGCTCGAGTGCAACCAAGGCCAGCTATGACAAGGCAGATGAGAGAACCAATTGTCAGAGCGCATGGGAAACCTCTCCACACTCCTTGGCCAAATTGATCCATTGCGATAAATCTGCGGATGATTTGGAGTATAAGATTATGAAGAGCGAGGCGGCCCAGCGAGCTTTAATAGTCTATTTTCTGTCTAGTTGTATCTTCGTTCTCTCTCGCTACTGCTTTTGGCCTGTAATTCTTGTCTCTTTTATTGTTTATTTTTTCTGGTTAGTCCCCCCTCATTTCCTTTTCCTCTCCTTTTCATTTTATGTTCCTTTCGCCACTGACTCACTCGTCCTCAAATACTAGAGAAATATTGCAGCGATACTCCTGAGGTAGACTTCTAGAAGCCTTCAACGGTTGGTAGTGGAGATAGATTGACGGTGCAGATCCACTCATGCCTGAGACCCGAACACGAACTGCCCGAATCGGAAAGGTGTGCGGTCCTCTACTATAAGTAGTTTCAACCATCAGAATAGTCTTGCAAGATCAATTTCACGGTTCATAACTTTTTCTTTACCGTTGCCGAATGTTCCTTCTATACGGCCCGCCGCGAGATTTGGTCCTTCTCCACTCATTTTCCACACCAGGGCCTGTCTGCAAGGAAATTCGCATTCGTATTAAATCAATCCAATGTGAACTTGATGAGATGACATCATACAAGTAGTAGTCTTGAATGTACAAGTCAATTCTATAAAGAGGAGGAGTGCTGCTGTTCATCAGAGGACTCAGCACATCCTCAAATCTTTATGCAAAATCGGTTCTTTATTCAAGATGAACATCACATCCTGCTCGCCTGCAGCGATTCAAACTCCCACCGTCTTCGGGGCAGAGATTCTCTCCCTGTCAGCCTCGTGGGTCACAAACTACACCCTCAACGTCCCGGCTGGTTTCAACTACAACCATGGCGATGTTGAGGTGCGCAATGCGCAATTCTGTAACATCACCGTGACCTACACGCACCCTGGTTACAACGACCAGATCACAGTCGAGACCTGGCTTCCTCCTCGGACCAAATGGAACGGCCGACTGCAAGCCACGGGGGGTGGCGGCTGGCAAGCCGGGCGGTTCGTGCTGTCTCAGTTCTTCATGAGTGGCGCAATCGGCGAGGGATATGCAGCGACCACCACCGATGCTGGCTTGGGGGATGCTGTCGGGCCCAGCTCGTGGGCGCTCCAAAGCCCCGGAAACGTTGACTATGTTGCGTTCAACAACCTGGGCTCCCGGTCCTTGAACGATCAAGCTATAATCGGCAAGAGCCTGGCCAACAGTTTCTACGGTCGAGCGCCAGACTACGCCTACTGGAGTGGTTGTTCCCAGGGCGGTCGACAGGGTTTGATGCTGGCACAGCGGTACCCCACGGCGTACGATGGCATTGTCGCCTCGGCTCCTGCCCAATCATGGACCAAGTTTGTGTCTGCCCTGTATTATCCCCTTTTGATGCGTCAGTGGCATGAAGTCAACCCACTGGCCTGCGAGTTGGACTTTCTGACGACCGAGGCTGTGGCCGCCTGTGACGCGAAGGATGGAATTGTGGACGGGCTCATCTCTAATCTCACGGCGTGCGACTATAGCCCGTACACCTCTGTCAATAAGACCTTCACCTGCAGCGCTCTGAACAAAACAATGGCTCTCAGTCCCGGCGCTGCGCTTATCGCCGATGCCGCCTGGTCAGGACCACAGACCGCGGACGGCGAGCGACTGTGGTATGGGGTGAACCCGGGGGCCGACATCAGCCAGTTCGGCTCGGTACCTGGCGTCAACTCCTCACAGTCAGACATGTGGTTTAATCTGTTCGTGGCCAAGAATGCCAGCTTTGACACTATCCACATGAGCCCCGAGGTCTATGAAGAGTTCTTCCACCTCGGCACCCAAGAATATGCCAGCACCATCAACGCGGCCGATCCAGACTTGACTGCCTTCCGCAAGGCAGGCGGGAAGCTCCTCACTTATCATGGCATGGTTCGTTGCTTTCCTCCCTCTTCTCTTTGTAGCCCTAAGTTACCCCAAGCTTCTAACATCAAGGACCCATATCACAGGCCGACGAGAGTATTCCTACGAAGGGTACCGAATTCTACTACAAGTCTGTCCAAAACCAATTCCCGGATGTCCAGGACTTCTATCGCTACTTCGAATCGCCCGGACTTGGGCATTGCTCAGGCGGGCAAGGCGGCCAGCCGACTACGATTTTCGATGCGCTGAGACGGTGGGTGGAGAACGGCACTGCTCCAGAAACCCTCCCGGTTGAATATGGCAGGCCTGAGGGTGAACCACTGCATCGTATAGTGTGTCCTTATCCCGCCCAGGCCAAATATATGGGCGGAGATATCTCGTCGGCTGAGAGCTTCCGTTGTGTTTAGAGTACATTGCCACCTTCCACTCCTCAAGGGTACAGACTACCATCGTTTATTTTCTTTTCCTTTCATTCCTTCACTGTGGACTTTTTCTTTGTAATTTATTATTTCTTTTCTTTATAGACCGGGCGAGGACTTCAGTCTAAATTAACATTACATGTTGAGTATTGTGCAGGAAGCGAAACGGCTGGAATGGTGTAGCAATTCCAAGTTAGGTTTTGGACAGCAGGGTGGCTCCTGATCTTGCTGTATCACTCTAGCTTCCTACTGGCGTGAAACGTTCGACCCTATGACCTGTAGATTAAATGATTATATTATGGACACATATGAAAAACTGATTTATAATTCACTGTTTCGGGCCCAGATACTTAGCAACCCATTACAAAGGACCGATATGAAACGACTCCAAATGATCGATGCTCAGAGAGACTTGAGCCGGGCCAACCCCAACCTGGCTCATCAGCCACTGAATGTACGGATGAAATCCCGGGTCCAGGCTACAGTAGATGCCATACATGATATGCCGTGGCCAAGGGCGAATAAACCACACCTGGGTAAGCTGGTTCAGCAACAAAGTAAAAAAGGCAAAGAGGATAAGAGCAGGTGGCTCTCTTCGTTGCAGATCATGGACAACCTCATCCGGAAGTCGATACAGCCAAGCAAAGACCAGCGGGAAAAGCGACATCCCACCCCCAGAGGACCCCAGGACGGCGTGGAGGCTGAAATGAAGCTGGTCCAGGGATTGCTGGTAACTGGATGCGCGAGGGTCGGAGGTGGGGATGAGAGTCGAGAGCAGCTCACGAAACGCGGCGAGGTGATCATCGTAGTTGATGGGATTTCCTGGGTTGTGTTGGGTGCTGGTGTCCGGTGGGGGGCCCGGGCTTGGGTGTTGTTGTTGTTCTTCTTCCTCGCCGCCGTGGATGGCGAATACGCTGGGATGGATGTCGCTTTGGCATAGTTCGAAGATCGACCGGACACCGAGAAACAGGCTGAGGTGGCCTGGGTTCCCGTCGTCCCGAAAGGCTAGGTACTCACCTGTTTGGGGGCCTTTGGCTAGTGAGGAGAGGAAGATGAAGATTGTCGACACGTACAGAGAGGCTGAATTATTGGGTTGGATTTGCGTGACGAGTGCGCTGACCTCGCGTACTGCAAGGTTGAGATGGTGTTCTGCCTCGGTGTAGAAGTCTGTCGGTATCCCCATGTAAGGAGTGTTGGATAAGTCTCCGAGTGTTTGTACTATGTGGAAGCCGGCGAAGGCGAGGAGTAGGCGTAGAACGTAGTGATGGGTGAAGCCGAGACGGCAGAGCTCTTGTTGCGCGCGAGGGCTCCAGCCGGTCAGTTCCTTCGAGGTCAATAAATGGTGGAACAAAGCCATGTCGGTGGCGGTGAACTGGAATGGCCTCGGTGTCACTTCCTGAGAGGGTTGGTCCAACCGTGGTGGCTGATGTATGGCGGTTGATGATACGCCATGTGCTCGCTTGGGTGGCTTGAAAGTTGACGAGGTAGATGAGATATAGGTATAGCCGCCATCGACTTCGTCGGATGTCGATAAGTCTGTAGCAGTAGGACTTCCTTCAGTCGAAGATCCAGAAGGACCCCAGGATTGGGAACTGAAGTCACAATCAATTGCGTGGCGAATGCAATTGCTGCATTGTGGCTTTATCTCATCGCACTGGGACAGGCTTTGTCAGTCCCCTTGTATTGGCCACAAGCTAAACAGCAAAAGCAACTAACCTTGACCCTGCGCCGCTTACAGTTCTGGCAACCAAGACGAGACTTGCGGTGGCTTTTGCGCGCCAGCTTGCGAATGTATGGTGTTATTGATGGCCCCATGGTGGAATGCATCTGATTCTATCTGAGATCACTATAGTTTTATCAGGAGGAATGGCTGGGATATGAAAACTCCCACGTGTGCAGGAGAACACAACTGATCAGCCACTATTCTCAGGGGACCCGCAAAGGCATTGAAGGTTAAACACCTATGTGGGGACTTTTGTCTTAGACTCCGAGCCCTAATTTATGGCTCGGGTGCTCTAGTTCATTGGAAATCTTTTCTGGAAATTTTTTCTTTCCCATTTGTAATTAGTAGGCCATATAGTATGGCGACTATTCACCCCCACGATATTGATTATTGCCACGAGATAGAAGAGAAAAATAATGTATGAACCTATAGATCAGATTGCTAAGATTTGATTTCAAACCCGTTGCCACTCAATAGCTCATTCCTTCTTACAGAGCGTGGCTTCAATCCCGCGACATGATTTTCGGCTATGTATGATGGATGTATGACTAGGGGCAGTTCTGTCCGCAAAGGGAGCTTCTTCAAGCTGCATGTCGGTTACAACCGTTGGGAGGTATTGGGGGAAAGTCTGGTTGGCAATTTGATGTATCCTTGTGCATATATAGCCTGTTTCAAACATCTGCAGTAGTAGCATATTTGAGCGTTGATCTTGGCAACCGCATATCGTCAAGGAAGCTATTCATTCTCAGAAATGACCTCAACTTTGAAGCCCCTAACCTATTAGTCCGTCGGTGCCAGGCAAAGAAAATTTTTCTTCTGGGTGGGGCGATGCGCCTTCTGAAGACATGCCTCTGTCTATAACCCTGAACGCTCAAAGATCTCGGGGTTAGTAATTTAGGCTATACTTGGAGGAAATTGGACTTAACCATTATTCTATTACTACCGATCCACCAATCTGCCTTGCGTTTGTTGACTTGTATACGGGGTATTAGTATTGTATAATATAGGAGTAACTACTGGTAGGAGGGCGAATATATTTATAGAATCTAAACTGTACATAGTCACTCTAGAGCTAACCTAGTTTCTTCTGAATGCTATCTCCAGTCAATGGACAGCATCATCGCATAGCAAGCATTTTAAAAGACTCGTGTCCTGGTCCCCGTACTATCACTGGCTTATGACGCCTCCTGACACTCGCTTCAGAGCAACAAGGTCTATGCAGGGGAACGTGGATTTGGAATGTCCAGCTGACATCAATGATCGCAGAGCTTCACATCCGGGTTTTTCTGGATGAAGTTGAAGAAAGCTTCAAATTCATCCAGGAATTTCCCCCAAGAGTATATACCATCCATCGTGCTCTTGCTGAGGTCACCTGAATAGCTAGACGTTCAATAGTTAGGCTCTAACAGGTTAATGAATTTTGATTGATTGATTGCTCTCTATGAGGCGAGGAGAGATGGTCGCAGATTCAGGAGACAAGTAACATTGCATCAGAGCATTCAAAGCACAAATAGGGACCATAATATTGCATGTCCCGCTCTCGAAACATTTCTGGGTATGCAATGGTCAAATCAGGTTGCACAGCAAGCAGGGTACCATGCTTGCATGCTACTGCTTCACATTCGAGACTCAGCTGTCCGATACCTAGGTCATCGATTCCTTCGTGCAACATCAAGGACAGAATATTGCCCTGGTCTCTTTCCAGGTTGCACCTGAGTGTCTCGTTGGGATCCAGTTTGATTCGGTCAGGGAGCTGACATAAGTAGGAGTATTCCCAGATGGAAACGAGGGAATAAAGGAGATTTATAACAATTTCGGGAACATTGCGGGTAGTGGCCATTCACTCGGACAAAGATGATCGACTGTATAGCGAATCACTTCTGCCAGTATCATGTTTGTACGATGTGAAAAAGAAAAGAGATAAAACCCAGGGAAACTATGTTGCCGCCAATAGAACTTATCAGCATAACATTTTCATTCAAAATATGCCCTAAATTACGCTTGGAAAGCTGGCATGCTCTTTCAATCCTAGAGGAGCTCGACCATAGCTCTTGCAGCTAAACTACAGCTCCCAGGGCTGTAACTAGTTCAATATGTCTTGGCCCCTTGGATAATTGATATCATTGACGAGATATCGCGCCAACAAGAGTAGATAGCTCAGAGTGGACATATGGACCACGAATTTGATACTGTCAAAACAACCAAGAGCGTCCCTCCACGTAACCCATCCCTGAATGAGGCAATCAATGTCCTTCAGAATAGGAGGGTTGCACCAGAATTCCGTGACTCGTCAGTCTCTTTAAGCTTATGCAGTACAGTAGACTAGAGAACTGTATGAAACTCGTACCGATGATACTAGAACAGAGTTCCATAGAGGACAAGGTATATGAGACGAGTAAAACGGCAACATATACAACCCGAGTTATTTCACCTTACATGGTTATTTGTAACATTGAAGTTTGTACTATATAACATAGATATGTAGATATCTAGGTCCTAAGGGATTTTAACTGGAGGTCCTGGAACACCAAGTAGAATTCTCTTTACTCTTTCCACTCTGTGAGAAGTGCTAACACTTCCTTCATACACGATAGTCGCACTCAGGGATAAGACATATTGTTTAGCAATCAGCCAGTAGAAACCCGGTCAGTGAAGTCTCTGACAAATAAATGATGCTACAGGCTAAACCCTTAGCCATACGTTATTATCCTGGGGTGTTGGATTGAAAACAAATTCTAATTGGTGCATCAATATGGTAAATCACCAGGCTAGAAAAGTGGCTTGTCTCCGGTCCCTGAATACGAAGCTATACGACATTGCAGATCCCCCAAAATTCGGCCGCACCTCTTTTACAGAACCTGGGATAACTGACTTTTCCAGCTAAGAGTGACATCTCGGCTCTGATGCATGAACTAAATTGAGCTCGTGACTGAGCCTGACACATTGCATGTTTCATAGCCGAGGCATCGGAGTTTCTGTAGCAGGTTGTTGCTTGTTGATTGTTGTAGAAGTTGGATAGACGCTTATGTACATAATACGCATAGTGACAGATGGCCTAATATGCTATCCACGTTCAAAATTGTACCGTTAACTGCGGGGAAGGAAGTAGAGCTAAATTGTTATCCTGGGTCGGTACTTAAAATGATCGGCAGGAGAGGTCCGTTCCATGTTTAGTCTTTGTAGAATCCACATGCAGCAATTACTCCGGTTCAAACTCGCTGCAAAGTTGATCTACCGTCGTCTAAATAGTTTTGGATAATGATCCGCCGTCATAGTAAAATGGCCGACAGCCAGAGCGCTCATTCCCATGTGAATATGCTTTTGAGCGGGGCGAACGATAAATACTTGGCTGTTTCCTGCTAGTTTGTTGGCACCAATCTCGATTCCAAACCGAGCAAGTGCGAAGATGGTACTCAAATATGTACTCATTGCTTTGGCTGCCCTCCCAGGATGCCTGGCTGATGATATCCCGCAACTTAAATCGCGCCAGGATGTTGCTGCTTCGACAGCCTGCAGCAAACTAAAGGACAAATACCCTGATATCACGTACTCTAAACTCGACTTGAGGTATATTAATGCCAATACAGGTGAGGGGGCGCGTTGCTACTTCTAGCAGAAAACGCTAAACTTACCTTTCCCCAGAATACTACACGTCCAGTGCGTGGCTGGGGCCAGCCTGTGTCTTCGAGCCCTCAAATAGCACCCAGATGGGTGATGCTGTAAAGATACTCAGGGACGCTGGCTCCCCCTTCGCAATCAGGGGTGGTGGACATATGCCAATCGCTAACGCAGCGAATATCAATTCGTCCGGCGTTTTGCTTTCCAGCTTCGGTCTGACCCAGCTCAGGCTGTCTGATGACCAGTCTACGGTCAATGTCGGCCCAGGAAACCGATGGTCCAATATCTATGACTATCTTGAGCCGAACGGACTGACAGTCGTTGGGGGCCGACTCGGCCACGTCGGCGTTCCTGGATACATCCTCGGTGGTGGTGTCTCCTATTTCAGCAACGAGTTTGGTTGGGCTTCCGCAAATGTTGCCAGCGTCACGGTACGTTTCGCGGCCTATGGTATCCTTCAATGTTCTCCCGCACTTTCGCTGATCCATAAAACTTAGGTTGTCCTGGCAGATGGAGCAGTTGTCCAAGTAACCCCAGAGAATGAGTACTCGGATTTATTCTGGGCATTAAGGGGAGGTTCCAATTCATTTGCCCTTGTGACAAATTTCGAACTGAAAACAATCAAAGCCCCAAAGGTAATGGTTGGTATGGTATCGTATGCATCCGACGTCGCCGAGAAGTTCATCGACGCTATACATTCCTTCACTGTGGATGGTTCGAAAGACCCTAAGGCAGCTACCATTCCCATGGCGGAATATATCCCGGCCTTAGGTGCAGCTAGCTATAGCGCCATTCTCTTCTATAATGGCGAAAATGAGAGCCCTGCCGCGTTAGAGAGCTTCCTAGGTTCCGATTTGAAAGCCACCACCAGTACCTTTTCCAGCCGCTCTATGAGTGACTGGTCTAAGGAGCTTGATCCAGCCCTATCGCTTCTCAAGGGCAGTAAGCAGCGCTTCTATGTGTTGAATATCCACGCCTCTAACAAGCAGGCAATCTCTATTGTTCACGACACTTTCATGGAAGTGGCACGAGAGGACTTGCCAGTGGGAGTATTGGTTGCAGCTTTAGCATTCCCAGCAGTTACTGAGAAGTTTATCACTGCATCTACTGTGAACGGCGGAGACCCTCAGAGCTTGGATGTCAATGGCGCGCCATACATCTGGGTGGAAGAGAGCATCACTTCTGCAGCGATCGTCAGCGACAACGATGTCGACGCATTCTATGAAAAGGTTAATGGTCAAATTGTCGAGAACCTCCAGGCCGCGGGGATCGAAATGGCCAAATTTATCTACCTGAACGATGCAAATCCCTCTCAGGATGTATTCAGCACATTTCCCCCAGAGAACCTTGACCGACTCAGGAGCATCCGGTCTAAATATGACCCGGACAGAGTATTTACCGATCTGATGCCAGGAGGATTCAAGGTTGCGTGACCTTGAACGTTGGATAGTTAAAAAAAAAAAAAAAAAAAAAAAAAAAAGGTAACAGTAGTGAAGGATCTGTGTAAATGGTGTTATTGGCTTAAAGGGGTCCCTGGAAGGGTTGTGGTTGACGTTTAGATGAATCCCAAGTGAGATTGATCATCAATGAATTGTAATTGGAATTAAATATCAATTCCACACATGTGCAACGTTAGCATGTAGTACGTCGTAGAGAAGTTCCCAGAAAGAGAAAGGAATTGGAGGATCCAAGGGGTCTCATGATCGAAGCAGCTATGCCTCATCTGGACTGCAGTGTGACCATCCCATTGTGGGCCACCAACATGTGCCCGCGACATGCAGGAATTTAAATGAAACATAACCACCTCCCATAAATACTCTTCTTCCTTCTTCCTCCAGTGGGGGAGAATGTGAAATATCAGCACATTCAACACATCGACTATTCAACGGATAAAAGCGATATATTAATCCAGAACAACAAGAAAGAATCCAGTCTCTTGACCCACGCGTTCGAGACATGGCACATGCATACACGGACTCGACCATGTGCATCAACGTGTGCGAGAGACGCCAAAAATGCATTAGAACATCAGGTATATCAAAAGAAGGCCTGTCCCCATTCAACGCACGATTGATACAGCGCTGGAAGATGAAGAGGGGAAGACAAATCAAATAAATCAAAATCTCCAGACATGCCCGCCTTGGAAAAACAATAGAAGAGAAATCAAATCCATAATCCCGTTCCTGACCCAAACGTGTCCATTGCAGCCGACTCTGGCCGGTTGTATCAAGTCATGAATTACGTGTCTGGCCATGCTGCCGCTGTTCATCCCCGCTGGAGTAGTGGCCTGCCGTGTCCGTTGGAGATGTTGCCGATGATGCGGATTCTATAGGTATCAGGAAGATTTAGCGATATTAATTCCGCTAACAGACCTGCCCACAGAATAACGCCTTACCTGTCGACTGGTATCCGCCGTCGCTCTGCGCTCCATTGCTCCTGGGGCCGCTTCCATCCAAGATCACAGACTTTCGTGCTTTCAAGCGTTCTTCGGTCGCGCGGATTTTCGCCTGAAGCTCTTCCAGTTCTCGGTTTTGGATGATCATTTGAAATTTCCTGGTGATAATGTTCCGCGGTTAGCTTCCCAAGGTGTCTTCATCTCGGCGTAGTTCGGGGGTAAAGGGAGGGGTTCGCAATGGTTACACGACATACCTCTCATCCACAGTCTGTTCAAGGTGGTGGACATCCGAGTCCAGCGCAAAGAGACTATCTAGCGTGCTTGAGAAAGCCTGTGCCATGGTCCTGCCGTGTATCAGTAAACGTCAGCGTTCAAATATCTCATGGAGCGCAAATTGGGGGGCACGAACGACTGAGGACGACCATTTGGTTTCCAGCCCTGATCGGCGTCCGACATTTTATCTTTTTACTCGAGTGTGTGAAGGCGAAGAGATACGATGTGGCAGAGCAACCGCTCAAAGGAGAAGGAAGGCAAGGAGTTGCTCGTTCGCTGTGTTGAGGGGAAGAAAAAGGAGTATTCCCAAGAGCGCGCGTGCGTCAATGGACTGGTGGGTATAAGGCAAGGTTGATGTGGAACTTGAGGTACAATCCCAGAAGAATCAGAAGAGTCAAATCGCCGACGATTAAGGTATTAGGGTTAAAGGTATATATGATGGTGAGAAGATCAGAACCAGCTGAGAGCAATCTATGGGAAAATGTAGGGGGTTTTGATCGATCGCAGGACTGAGCAGGCCGAAGATCGAAACTTGTCGCACTAATGAATGGGTAAGGGCCAAGGAGGGACCACTTTTAGTGGGTAGTTATCAAAGCCCGGACGGGGGTGATAGGGGCAATCACGCTCGGGGGAGGGAAGATCAGTCGGCCCAAAGAGAAGTATAAGGAGTATTCGTTTGGGGAGGGGAAAGGGATCCAAGAGTCTATCCACGGGCACCACGACGACGAGTCAGCCGTCCATACGAGAAGCCTCCCTGTCGTTTTGTCACCGTAAGAGAAGTGATATCCGAGAACAGAAGAGACGCAAAACTCGAAGAGAAAAAGGGTTGTGAGAGTGAACTAATAAAATGAGGAGGTTTAGGTAAGGCCAGTTAGCCGGGTCAATAGTCACAGGGCTCTCCACCAGACTCCATCGTAATTGAAAAATCATGAAAATCTAAATAAATCCAGTAATAATACCAGCATTTAAGATCCAATCAATCCTACCCTCAATCACAATCAAAGGGTTGCCCGACTAGCGGAACGTTTGCAATTAAAGTCTTACACCGAGCAAGGAGCCAAAGGTACTAAAAAGTCAATGACGCAGATACTTCGTGAACTCTAACACATCATTCAGATGCCAAGGCACGTTATAGTCCTCATGTCAATATGTAGTAGCTTTGTGGTTGTGCAGAGTTGTATGGAAGTACAAGTATGTAAGGATGTAAGGACTCCGAATGGACGATGACGCTGCTCCAGGGAGGGGAAGACCTCCTGAATCCATGGAGGCTGAAGAATCATGAGTGTCCGCCCACCAGTAAGAAAGAGCCAGAAAGGGGCTAATGTTGATTTTTTTTTTTTTATATTTGGCCTTGCCCCTGACAGCGTGGGGTTCGTAGTCGGTAGTAATGTATTGTATTGAAGTACTGTTTTGTAAGTAGACTCACGACTACTCTTTATACTCAAAGCAGGAGGCCATGCTACATATCATTATCTTTCATAGCTTGGCAGTTAACGGTCCATGGGCAATTTCCGATGTTATTTTGAGTCTACAATTCTCCACGAGGGATTAAATTTGAAGAGTCTTATTTTACATCTCATATTGACTTTGGAATGTACCTACTATTATAGTAGTAACCTGGCGCATGGTTCAAGTCCATGGGTATCGTTACTATGTATTACCACTGTAGTCAAGGCCCCCCAGCAACTGGAAATAGCTGTCGTCATTGTGCATGACTAGCAGGTAATACGGATCCATACAACTGGGCACTGATGCCCCATACGGTACCATAACATCACCTTGGCGGGCGATCCCCTTCTCTCACGTGACCCCTGATGGGCAGGGAGAAGTTGGTCTCTTCGATTTCTCTTCCCGTCGGGGCAGGCAGACGACCAAGTGAACGATTGAGCTCGTCCGAGCACTCACTGACCCTTCTCATCTCCAGTCCCCCTTCATATCGTCTACTTGTCATCTTCCCTCCCCCATCCGGATCTTCATCCTTTCCATCCGACCCGCGCCCTTAATCTTATTGTCTCAAATTTCTACGATTTTCCTGAGAATTTTTGAAGTTCTCGAAATCCTGTGGACGTGACACGGCCGCGTTTTGCTCCCTAGATTTAATTTTCTGTTCCCTGTTCCCGTTTTCGGCCTTTGTCCATTTTTCTGCGCAGATGGTCTGACTGGCTCCACGTAATCCTCCGATCACCTGCTTTTGCCCCGTTCCTCAGGCCTGGATCTGGACCACTGTTGTGTTGTTCTTGGTCCATTGGTTGCCCCAATTCGAGCTCTGACGGGCCAACCATCGTACAACCTTTCTCACCGTGGCCCCCATCCCCAGATCCTCTCCCCCCAGTGGCCGATCAAACGGGCAATGGGGGATGCCTCCTCTGTCGGCCTACACTCCGTTTGAATCGCTCCTCTTCTTTCAATCACTCGCCGCCCTAGATAGCCGCCCCACCAGTTTCGTTTCCATCTCCGATGTACTGCGCAACAACCCGTTTATCCGTCAGAATGGTGCCTTCGATGCGGGGCGGCTTGCCCCGGAGGCTCTCGAGGAATTGTATACGACCTTGATGCGGGATGGTGGAAACTCCGCTGACATCATCTCGTCCCTCGAACCCAACGGCCATCATGTGGAAAGCAATGGTACTAATCCCAAGAAACGCAAGATTACAAGTCCACGGCCGGATGGGTTGGTCGATAAGGGAATGAGCCATGCTGCGATCATACCGGACCTGGTTTCTCACCTGTATGCCCGATATAAAGAGCTTGTTACTAGGGAAATCAGGAATGAGGAGGCGAGGTATAAAGAGATCAAGGATGAGATCGAACGACTACAGAAGGAGGAGCGCGAAACACCCAAAGAGCCTGTGCCTACACCAGTTATCCAAAAACCTACGCCGCAAGCTCCCGAACCCAAACTCGAGCCTGAACCAGAGCCGATGGATGTGGACGCCAAGGAGGAGAGGCCTGCTCAAATACAACCCAAGGATGCAAATAAGCCTTCTATAGAACTAGCGCCCGGAGTTGATACCAAGCAATACCGAGTAGAACTGCAAGGCAAAGAGGACATCGCGAAACAACCCCCGGTGTCAACGCCGCATCCAGCACCAGTGGAGGAGCAACGTGTTCCTGCCCAACCGGTTGTACCACCGCAGGTAAGGCCGGTGTCGACGCAAGTCCAGTCGCAATTACCGCCACCGCCGCGACCATCGCAGCAACAGCCCTCATGTCGCCAGCTCATGCCACAGACAACCCCCAAACCACCTCAACCACAGGTCCTCAATGGAAAGCCAGCCGCAACACCCAAACAACCTCCTCTAGCACCCCGGGATACTCCTGTCACTCAAGCTCCAACAAATATTCCTGCAGTACAGAAACCTATACCCCCGTCCGCTACCCCAGTTCCGGGCATTGGCTCTGTACCCGCTCCGCCAGCAACTCCCTCGCAAGCCCCGCAAAATACAAATGCCCCAGCTATTTCTCCCGCCCCTCAGGAACCAGTCTCCACCGCCAGACCAGCTGGCAAAGAAGGTCCGCCAAAGACTCCAGCTACTACGGCTCCTCGCCCTCCACCTCAACCGAGTTTCCAGCAGTGGTCGTTGAACCCACCTCCTCAGACCCCACGACCCGCTTCTTCACAGCCGATTCCAGAGCCCTCTGGTCAGACCACTACTGGGAGACCTTTCCCCTCGCATCCGCCTCAACCATTACCGAAACCAGAGACAAAAGCGGCGTACCAGACGCCTCAACCAACAACCGTACCATCCACTCCGCAACCTATTTCTACCGTGGCGCAATCGCCAGCGCCTAGCGGTTATGGCACTGGCTATGAGACGCCAGGTGGTGCTGCACAAGCTTTGTTGTACTCGGAGACCAGGAGTGCGCGTCCCCGTCTAACAATCGCCACTCCCGGCAATCTTACCCCTTGGAAGAGGACTCCTCGACTGAGCATACCAGTGTCTCCGCGCTCGCCAGAACGGCCGCGACGGGAGGATGTAAGTCCTATTAGCGAGAAGGCCCCTTCATTAATAGGGTCTCGCGAAGCAACGCCCGAGGAACCTGTGCCTCCATCTCGGAAGCGTGGACGAAATGAAGGAAAGGGCTCTGGGCGAGGCAGGGATTCGGAACTGGCAGGGGCTGAGGTGGATGGCAAGGGAGGGCTGAAGCCGAAGGCAGAGAAGCAGACCGGCAAGGGCCGCGATAGGAGTGCAGCTTCGTCTAGAAGTCGGGGACGTTCTGTTTTGTCCCGCGATGAGGAGTCCGAATCTGTATACCCGGGAAAGATTAAGCATGAGTTGCCCAGCACGCCAGCTGGAATCTCGGAGGCTGCTGAACCCGAACCCCGTCCTTCTAGTGGTCGCAAAGGTACCGCTGCTTCAGATGACCGCCCGGGTCGAGGCAGACCGAAACGTAAGCGCGGTGCCAGTGAAGCGTTGGAATCAGAAGCCCTGCCTCCGGAGATTAACCACATCAGCCGCATTGACCCGAATCAATCGACATCCTATGTTCTCTGCGCTCGTAACTTCCCTAGAACGGGTGCCCCAATCATGAATGATGTGACTACTCATAAACACGCATCAATCTTCACCAAGCCGTTGACTGAACGCGATGCCCCGGGGTATCGAGATCTCATCTACCGGCCACAGGATCTGAAGTCCATCAAATCATCCATTCATCAAGGCAGCAAAGCCGTGGCTGCTGCTACAGAAGCCGCAAACACGCCCGCCGCAGATGGTGAATCCCCGGCCCCGAATGCCGGAACACCATCGAAGAATGCGGTTCTCATGCTGCAGAAGACCGAGGACGTTATTCCTCCGAAAGGAATAGTCAACTCGGCGCAGCTGGAGAAAGAATTGATCCGTATGTTCACCAATGCTGTCATGTTCAATCCCCTCCCTCAGCGCGGATTCGGACCCGCCTTTCCGATGACTAGCGACAGCGGGTCGAGAGAGAGCACCCAGGTTCCAGAGTTAGACGAAGGAGGTATCATCAACGACACGATAGAAATGTTCGAAGATGTCGAACAGGCAGTCACGCGATGGCGCGCGGCCGAACGAACTGCCGATGAACTGGCGAGCAAGAGCATTCTATCGCTTCGCCGGGGAAGCGCAAGTGATCTTAACACGGATAGCGCCGACGAAGTTAAGGGATGATGAAATGTCGCTGTAACGATTCAGGATATTGTATGTAATACTAGTAACTATCCAGGAAGAAACCTACTTTCTGCCCTTATTTATCTGGGCCTCGGGGAGGCCATGTGGTGATGTAAGATATTCTAAACCATTGAACAAGCTTCTATATATGGCGACTTTTATGCGTTATTCATATGGGCATATCATGCAAAATCATAATGCCGTGGGTGGTATCTTATCATGACCTGACCACAATTTCTTTAACTTATTTTCTTTTTCTTTTCGTCTTGCCTTTAGGCAGTGCCGGGTATCGCCTGGCTAGGTTTCGTTCTTCCAAGGCCTTCCTTAGCATAGAAATCCATCGGATAGACGCCCTTATTGGCAGTATCCCAGCTCTCTCTTACTCCCAAAGCAATTAGCGCCTCATACGGCGTCAATAGTGGCCGCGGGAATGCATAGCCCCAGTCGATACTCAATCTCGGACAAGCAATCTGCACCCAGCATTCAACGTCTGACATGGACGCCAACTTTCCCGGGAAGATCTCGCTGAGAAGTAAATTGACGAACGGTATACCGCGCTCGTTAAGGTGGTTCTCGATCATAGCCATGGTATTGGGGTTACCTTGTCGGCCGAGGGATCCGAGAATGAGACCCCATTTTTTGGCAGACTTGGCGGTGTTGATTGCGTCGCGGCGGAGGGTGTGCATTTCATCGTGCACGTAGGTTTCACGGGAGAGAATGCGCGAGTAAGGGTCGTAGCGGTAAGCGGGGATAGAGGGGTTGTGGATCATGGCGGATTCGAGGTGGAAGCGGCCGTCACCGAGGTAGAGGAGGAGATCGATCTCGGAGGAGGAGAGCTGGGGGGATGTGCAGCCTAGGATTTCGCCTTTCGATAAGGGGGTGATTTGTGGGATGATGACTTTGTAGCCTGCGCGCTCGAGGACGGGTTTTAGGCCGTGGAGGGTGGCGTTGAATTGGATGGTCCCGACGGTTGCGATGGTCTTGCCTGGTTGGAAGTTGCGCTCTAGTGTTGCGATCAGGTGCGAGGTGTCGATGCTGATATCGACGAAGATGTAGAGGGTTTTGATCTGTGTGACGTCTACCGGGATGAGACAGCTGTGCGCGTAGTGGACGAGGAGATCGCAGCCCAGGGCGCGCGCGGTATAGTCGTCGATGCAGCAGGCGCCGTATGTGACGTCTCCCATGATGAGGGTTTCTGTTCCTGGGCAGAACTGGGTGATGATATCGGAAATAGTCGTCGCGAAGATTAGCAAACCCTCTGGGAACTGTAGGGCTATTCTTTTTGCGCCGGATGAGCGTATCCGGTGGATTGTCTTGGGGATTTCGAATGAGTAGTTCTTGGGCAGAAGGTCGATTGCGGCTTGGATTTCGGGGTCTTCAAGGATTTCCGGGGGGACTTGATTCAGGGTTCGAGGCGTTCTCCTGGGAGCAGCTTGTGTAAATTGTCAGCGGATATTTCAGGGTAAACATAATCCAGGAGGTTATATAACCAACCTCTCTGGATACTTGTAGACTCGACATCATTTTGGCTTGACGATTGTTCCTTCTGCGCCTGGGCGTCCGCTGTGCGTCTTCCGACAAATCTTTTCTTAGGCTGTCGCAAAGTGCTATTGGCTGGCGATCCGTTTGCCGTTGTTTCCTCCATTTTGTCTTCGCCCAGTTGTGGATGTCACGCACTCGTGTGTATACGTGCGTGGGACGATCTGGAAGTGGGATGAAATTCAATGGATA
This sequence comes from Aspergillus sojae, assembly GCA_008274985.1. Lineage (NCBI taxonomy): Eukaryota > Fungi > Ascomycota > Eurotiomycetes > Eurotiales > Aspergillaceae > Aspergillus > Aspergillus sojae. Next base: position 4,300,756 of record CP035528.1, on the reverse strand, counting down.
ATTAAATTACCCTGCAGAATTTGGTCTAGTCGGCCTGACTAAGGAAAGTGGCGTGGATCAGGTTTAGTGAGGTCAGGTGGGGGTTCCGCCGACTCTAACCCGTGGTCGCTTCTCCGCATTTCGTCGGTTGATCTCCAAAAGCTCTCTGATCAGATGATTTTCTCTACCTTCCAGTTCCTCCCCAGTTCCCTGGTTGTTATTATCCTCTAGACAATATTTCCTTCCCTCTTACCCTGGCAATTTGCTACTTCCACAATGATCAAGTTCCGACCCAGACTCAGCCTCTTCACTGCTCTTCGAGCTGCTCCACCCACTCGACGCTTTGCGACAGAGGCGCGGTTAACTTCGGACCATGTTCGCATTGTTGAAGTAGGGGCACGAGATGGATTGCAAAATGAGAAGAAGTCCATACCACTCGAAACCAAGCTTCAGCTAATTGAGAAGCTATCAAAAACCGGTGTGACAACAATTGAAGCTGGATCTTTTGTCCCTGCCAAATGGGTGCCTCAGGTATATACTCCCGGCTCTAGGACGTATGCTCAGTCTTCTTGACTGGGTACGAAACGGCTGGCATTTTGTTCAAACCATAGCGAGCTAATGTTATCTCTCATCCCCTAGATGGCAAGCACTGCGGAAATATGTGAAAAACTTCTCACATCCCCACCGCAATCGCAAAATGCTATTGCATACAATTACTTGGTCCCTAATATCAAGGGGCTTGAGAATCTCGTCAAGATCATGGATACTGCCGGTGTCCCTGCAGAGAATACTAAGTCATTAACATCAACCGAAATCTCACTCTTTGCAGCGGCTACGGAAGCTTTTTCCAAAGCAAATACCAATTGCACCATTGCGGAGTCGTTGGAACGTATTCGCCCCATTGTAGAGTTGGCCAAAACAAAAAACATTAGGGTCCGAGGATATGTTTCCGTCGCCCTGGGCTGTCCGTACGAAGGTCCTGATGTTCCACCGTCAAAGGTGGCTGACATCACGGCCACACTACTCGAGATGGGTGCCGACGAGGTGTCAGTAGCTGACACCACGGGTATGGGAACAGCCCCACGTACGATGGAGCTCCTACAAGCGCTCAAAGCGGCAGGAATCGCGAACAACGATCTCGCTCTGCATTTTCATGATACATATGGACAAGCCCTGGTTAATACCGTCGTGGGACTGGAGCATGGTATTCGGATTTTCGACAGTAGTGTGGGCGGACTCGGTGGCTGCCCCTACTCCAAGGGCGCCACCGGCAATATCTCGACAGAAGACCTGGTCCACACGCTTCATAGCCTTGGAATGCACACGGGAGTCAATCTTGAGGAGATGGCTAAGATCGGCGGTTGGATCAGCGGTGAACTGGATCGGCTCAACGAAAGTAGAGCCGGGAAAGCCACCCTTGCAAGGATTCAAGAATGAGGACCGGTATTTCGCAGAAAGGACCCGAATATCCTCGTCAGCTAAGCATGTGTCTGGGAAATTGTCATCTTTTGTCCTGCTGTAAAAAAGCAGGCTGCAAATTGCGAGGTTTCAAGCTCTGCTGCTTATACAAAATATCGCGTCTCCGCTATACATACAAGGTTAATATAGCTTCCAAGCTTTTGCATTATAGCGTGAATTGTCTGGTTCGGATAGTTTGAACATAAATTAGGTTGTATGATCTACATTATCTCAGCGCTATTAGGTCGTGTCCGTAGACTTTGTCCAGCATATAGATGATCTATCTTCGTACACGACCTAAAGCTCCCATGGTATTTGAGCTAATATTGTATTCAATAGTTAAATATGGCCGAAGACATTTTATTCCTTGCTTTGTCGACGCTATGGTACATTGGTCTAAGAAGAACCACAAAGTAACAAGAAAACATGAGAGGGGAGGCTGCCGTAGCCTGTCTGGTCCGTTCAAATATATATACATTTGATATCGTAGTACCCAACGCCGACTGATGCAATGACCGAAGTCCACAACTTCTACAAATTCAACGAGTTCTTCGCCAACAACGTGTCGATAAAATACATCGCATCCGCTACTCAGAAATCGGTGACGCGACCTCCATAGCTCCAATCACCCTCAGCACCCCAACGCAAAGGCTCGTTCTTTGGTCCACCGACCTCACCTGTCTTAGGATTCCGTTCGCCCTCAAATTCAGGCTGAAGACCGCCTCGCAGATCTGGGTGAAGTTCCTCGCCGTTTCCTGACGCCTTGAACTCGGGGTTTTCGTTGGCCGGTTCGGAGTGGGGTGACTGGTTAATCTGGGGGGTCGTCCGTGGGGTGCTGAAGGCACCGGTAGATTTCCTCTGAAGTTCCTCGAAGATCTCTTGTTCTTCCTTGGGTAGACGAGGAGGAGCTGGGCCGCCTCCAAATGCGAATGCGGGTTTGTCGTCGGAACTGCGGAGAACCGGATGGCTCGAGAACGCCCGGGTGGAGATGCGCAGTGTCTTGACGGGATTGAAAACCCGGCGAGAAGCGAGTGAGAAAGCCATGCTGGGTGTGGGAGTATTTATCCTTTGCAAGGTGCTGCGACGGTCACGAGTGGGGTGGAATAATTGTAGTCAAAGGTGACTTCAGAAGAGTCGAGTCAGAGTCAAGTTACCTTAGGTAACTGATTTTAATTGCGGAGTGGCGGAGAGCAAATCACAATACAATTTCTGATCAGATAAGCCGATTGCTCATTTATGGGATTCCCGATATCGCGGGATTTGTTTGACCCGTATATTTCGTCCTTTCGTTTTTCTCTCCTTTCAATGACTCACCGAAACCCTCTCTATTCTTCTTAAATACTCCCCTCTCAGTCTCAATTGCTTGTATCTCTTTTCATTTCTATCCATTTACTTCCATCCGAATGGCCTTTGTACGTGTGGCCTCGCGGCGACTGCCGCTCGCAAGGAAGCTGGTCCCTGCAATCGAGTCACCGCTTCAGCGACGATTCGCATCTGCTGCGACAGGCCCAAATGCGAAGACTCAGGCAAAGGTATTCTGAGGCCTGGAGATACCTCCTATATAAACTAACAAATTTTCTTGTCAGACATCTCTGCCCAATCCCGACCCGGCTGCCGATTCCGCAACAATGGCCTTCGTAGAAGAGCGTGCGCCCTTCATGGTCCCCACCTACGTACGCCCTGCGCCGATGATGGTAAAAGGTCAAGGATGCTACTTGTGGGACATGGAGAACAGGCGGTACCTTGATCTCACAGCTGGAATTGCCGTGAACTCCCTTGGTCACTGTGATCCCGAGATCGCACAGATTATTGCTGAGCAGGTGTGTATATGTTACGGCGGAGTATAACATAGGGTTATTTATTGATTTAGGACCAATTTGTCATAGGCCGAGACACTCATCCACGCCTCGAACCTTTACCACAATGCATGGACCGGCGCTCTCAGCAAGTTGTTGATTTCGAAGACACGGGAGTCTGGCGCCATGCGCGATGCATCCCAGGTGTTCATTTCCAACTCGGGAACAGAGGCGAACGAGGCGGCCATCAAGTTCGCTCGTAAGGTTGGCAAGTCTCTTGACCCATCGGGCGCAAAGCATGAATTTGTTTCCTTTTACAACTCTTTCCACGGTCGCACGATGGGCGCTCTCTCCGCTACCCCTAATCCCAAGTACCAGACACCTTTCTCACCCATGATCCCGGGCTTTAAGTACGGAAACTACAACGATGTAGAGCAACTCCAGACCCTTATCACGGACAAGACCTGCGGTGTTATTGTAGAGCCAATCCAGGGCGAGGGTGGTGTCAACGTTGCTACTCCCGAGTTCCTCGCAGCTCTCCGCAAACGCTGCGACGAGGTCGGGGCCGTTTTGATTTTCGATGAGATTCAGTGTGGTCTTTCTCGTACCGGTACCTTCTGGGCCCATGCTCACCCTTCCCTTGCCCCCGCCTCGGGCGAAGCTGCGCACCCAGATATCCTGACCTCGGCTAAGGCGCTGGGCAACGGAGTCCCTATCGGTGCAACCATCGTCTCGGGAAAGACTGTTGCGAAGCATATTAAGGCTGGTGACCACGGAACCACCTTCGGCGGCAACCCATTGGTATGCCGCGTGGCACACCACATTGTCGAGCGCCTCGCAACTTCGGAGCTGCAGAACTCTGTAGAGGTCAAATCGGCGGAACTCATCTCGGGACTTAAGGCTCTCCAGAAGAAGTATCCTAACGTCATCTCGGAGATCCGCGGTCGCGGTCTGATCTTGGGGGCCCAGCTCTCCCAGGACTTCACATCTAAGGCATCGGATTTGATCACTGCTGCGCGGGAACGCGGTTTGTTGATCATCACTGCTGGTGATGGCTGCCTCCGCTTTGTCCCTCCCCTGACCATCACCGAGGATCAGATTAAGACAGCCTTAAAGATCTTGGAGCAGGCTCTAGATGCCGTCATCACCAAGGCATAGATGATGGAGTATTATTTCGTGCAAAAAGTTTCGACATTTAAGTATACAAGCCACGTTCCTTGACTGATGAATGTTGGCTGTTCATATACCATGTGCTCTCCCTGTGTTTTCTTCTTTTCTTTTTGGGTAATGATAGAAAGCAGCTAGCTCGATGCACTTTGAATATAGACTTTGGGATATTTAAAAGTGTTCTGATTTTCCTTGATTGAGGCATGTTTGTAAAAAGATCCTAAGGCAGAGACTCCAGGCAGCAAGGCATCTCTGCTATGATAGGTAATGATAGCGGCCGGTCACGCGCTCACTTGCCATCCTTATCAATGGGCGGCAGACCGCTTCCCGGTCACCTCGACACTTCTTTCCATTCGACATCCTAAGGAGCTGACTACCAGTGTGCAATCCAGCAGTGATGCCGAACCCCTCTCTATGTCAAAGTTGATGGCCTGTATCCTCTTCTACCCCGCTTGGTAGAGTACTGACCAATCTTCAATCCAATTCCCCTCGCGCCTTTTTCTGTTATGCCTAGAATCCCTGCATCAGAGGAAACACCAATGTTGCCTCTCCCTGGAGCCCCTGCTTCCTCCTGGGCTAGATTCCGAGAGCGACTAAGTGCTTTATTCAGCGGCGCTGACCCCAGGGTCTGCATTGCATTCTGGCTGTTTGGTGAGCCATTGGCACTCAAGTAGACCAAGGAGCAGATTATATAGTTACTAACCTACTGTGTCTACCCGTTTGAGAGATTAGGCTTGATCAACAATGTTCTTTATGTCATCATCTTATCAGCTGCTCTTGATTTAGTCGGTCCTGGTGTACCCAAAGGCGTCGTTCTTCTCGCGGATGTCATCCCTTCTTTTGGAACTAAGCTCATTGCGCCGTACTTTATACATGTAGTACCATATTCGGTACGGGTGGTGATATTCGTTCTCCTCTCCGCCATCGGAATGCTTCTTGTTGCGTTGAGCCCTGACTACACGGCTGGTGGCACGATATCTACCAAGATCGCCGGGATTATTCTAGCTAGTGTATCTAGCGGAGGTGGTGAATTAAGTTTCCTCGGGTTGACACACTTCTACGGCCCATTTAGTCTGGCAGCCTGGGGAAGCGGAACTGGAGCTGCGGGGCTGGTTGGTGCTGGTGCTTATGCACTAGCGACTACGTCATTCGGCCTCAGTGTTAAAACGACCCTTTTGGCATCCGCTTGTTTACCAGTAGTTATGGTGGTGAGCTTCTTTACCATCCTGCCGAGATCCCCTATGCATCATCCCCTGTCGGCCGTACAAGCCGGTTATCGCGCCGTCGGAACCCGAGATAGGCTTGCAGAAGAACGTGTATTTGGTGACGAGCGTGATGAAGCCAATAGTGAGGTTGATGCCCTTCTCGCTTCTTCCATACATTCCGTCGAGAACCCAAAAGCAACTCAGACTGCGAGTGGAAGTATCCGATGGCAACACATCAAAGCAAATGTGCAGCGTGCAAGAGGGCTTTTCTTCCCTTTGTAAGCACACCTCGGAACGAAATGATTGAGACGTTTTTTGCTCACAAGTTTTCTAATTAGTATGCTTCCATTACTGCTGGTCTATGTCGCAGAGTATACCATCAATCAAGGAGTGGCCCCTACCCTACTCTTTCCGCTGACCGAGACTCCTTTCGCTCATTTTCGTGCGTTCTACCCTGCGTATAATGCGATTTACCAGGTCGGCGTGTTCATCTCACGTTCGTCGACTCCCTTCTTCCGCATCCATGATCTTTACTTCCCATCATGCTTACAGGTTGTGAATCTGGCTATTTTGACCCTTCATTCTTTGTTCAACTTCATTCCTAGTGTGTACATTGTCTTCGTGATCATCTTCTGGGAGGGGCTCCTCGGTGGCTTGGTTTATGTCAACACGTTCGCTGAGATTGGGGAGCGCGTGCCCCAAGAGGATCGGGAGTTCTCTCTAGGCGCAACAACTGTCAGCGACTCCGGAGGCATCTGTATCGCGGGCTTCGTCAGTATGATATTTGAGGTTTGGTTGTGTGACTGGCAAGACGCGCACGGAAGGGATTTTTGCCGTAAGCTATAGTTCACTTTTGGTTTTTAGTTTATTACTACTCCGTATATGATAATATATGGCCAAGCTTATGCAACTTGAGCCAGGAATAAGCCCGTGTAAGCGATTAATGTAAGATAGGGCTGAAGCCAGGTCACTTGACTGCCCGGTATGATGAGTCTGTGATGGCGTCACGGGGCTAACATGTGACAGGGCGGCAAACGTGACAAGACTCCCTTCCAGACATGGAGAACCCTAACTGATCGTCTTCCAGTGTTCTGGTCGATCAATACTTCTGGCGACTCTGCCCCGGATCACTGGACCACTTATTCCTAAGCCCCCATTCCTCTGCCCCAATCAGCACTGTGGGGAGTAGTGGGGACTTTCACATGCTTGACCCCGTCATCCGCCAGCTTATTATATCCATGGGTTCTTCACGCCAGGGAGTCCTAACCTGATTGTAATCTTTCCCCTTTCTTCACTCTTGCCTGTTTACTTTGCTCGTTGTGTCTAGACTGTGCAATCTTTGACTGACATCCTCTTTCAGTCCTTTCTTGGCGTCTCCCATATCGGCTTTCTGAAATATCTTTGTCCGATCGCATACCATGGCATACGATTGGGTTGAAATTTGAATGCAGATAAACTCGCATTCTCTTCCGGTCTCTGTACACGCTGCTTGCTTATATATATGAGAGATATCAGTCGGTCAACCTTTGCCCCCTGCTACTATCCGTGCTGGTGATCTCGTATCTCTGTATTAGAATATCCTACCAACTTGGATATTGCCGAGGAACCGGCCAAAACGGAAGGATAAGCCCTTTCGCTATCCAGTGAGCTCGTGGAAATGATAGGTAAGCTCTTTCATGGTACCAATGAGCTCAGCAGCCACTGATGGAAACCCCAGACCATGTGCTAGGAAGGCCATCGACCAAATTCCGCAAAATCCAGGTCCTTGCCGTCTTCCTTTTCTGGACAACGTATCTCCTAAGGTATGCTGCTCGAACAAGTGGTCATATCTGGGTAGTCCGTAGCTAAACAGTGTCATGCAGAGGAAACAAACATGGCCCGCCTGTCGTTCGCAACGTCTCATCCCGCCTGTCAGCAAAGCTAAGTGTTTGGCAAACTACCGTGGGTGTTTTCCTGTGGCTGTACCTCTGCCGGAACTTTGCAAAGATTGTAGGCTTAGAATGTCCGGAACCACTAGCCAATTTATATTCGCGCTCCTTCTTCAGAGCAACATGGATCACCACGGCCCTCGACGCTGGCTTCTGGACCGCAATGAAAGTCAAGCCTAAGTGGCTACGAGACATCGCGTCCTTGGCGTTTACAGTTTACTATCTTTTTGCTGCGGAACAGGCAGATGAAAAGGTTCGTCGGGTTCGAGCAACCCTAACCGTAGAACACCTGCGAGTCTCTTGGAACAAAGGTACCACACCGTACCTGTGGGCACTCGCGAGCCTGGTTCGGCCCCGACTTACAAAATATCCGCCTCGTGCGATACGGATTCCTCGCCCCCCGCAGTCAAGCTATACAGAGCCAACCAATGCATGGCTTTACTTTGATGGTCCTCTGAGTGCGTTGCGGGACCAGACCTGTATTATCTTGGATATCCCTGGGGGCGGGTATGTCGCGATGAGCCCCCGAGCTTCAGAAGATCGACTACTTGCCTGGGCTGGGAAAACAAAGGTCCCGATCCTTAGTCTTGATTACAAAAAGGCACCAGAATATCCCTACCCGTACGCCCTCAATGAATGTTATGACGTCTACCATACCATTATCACAACGCGCGGACGTTGCTTGGGATTAAGCGGGAATGTGCGACCGCGTGTTGTGCTTTCAGGAGATAGTGCTGGTGGAAATCTGGCAGTGGGCACTACGCTAATGGCCCTTCAATCCGGAAGCTCAGATGCTCCCCGTTGGCAAGGCGACCACATGCTCCCTCGTCCAGATGGGCTCGTTTTAGCATATCCAGCGTTGAACATGAGAGTAGAAAGCTGGATGACGGAGGAGCAGATGTCACTTATACAAGACAAGAGCGCGCGCCGGACGAACGAGAATGTCCTACGGCAGAAAAACATGGACTACCAGCGTTTAACGCCATTCACGTCTCCCGGACCTTCCACAGAAGACCTTCTCCGCGACTCATCTTCTGACCTGGACCTCGTAGCCGACGATGTAGCTCAGGGTGCTTCCAAGAAACTTGAGGAAAAACTGAAGGCAGACAACCTGGCAACTCAGGCAGCTGCCGTTGCGCAGAGCCACCACCCGAAACAAATCCGTACCCGTCTAGCCGTTTCCTCAATGATCTCATATGTCCATGATCGGATCCTGACCCCCGAGATGATGAGGGCAATGATTATCCTGTATATCGGACCTCATAATCGTCCCGACTTCAGCACTGACTTCCTGCTTTCCCCGGTGCTAGCCCCGGAGGCTCTTCTTGCAAGGTTCCCAAAGACATACATTGTCACAGGGGAGCGTGATCCGCTGGTTGATGATACTGTAATCTTCGCCGGGAGGCTGCGACAAGCCAAGTTACATCAATTCCGCGAAAGACAAGAGTTGGGCCTTGAGAAATCTCACCGAACATTCAACGAAAAGGATCACGTGGAAGTGTCATTACTCCCAGGGATCTCCCATGGATTCCTGCAAATGGCCGGCTTCTTCCCCGACAGCTGGAAACATATCAACAAGTGCGCAACATGGATCCAGGACTTGTTCGAGGCTGCCGAGAGACGGAAGTCATCATCCAGTTTGCTCCAGTCACTCCACGATAGCACACAGTACTACCAGGTTTTAAAAGCGGGCGCCAGTAGCGGTAGCCCACGCAATCACAAGCGAAGCCTGACGGGCGAATCGTCAGGTGACGAGGATAGGCCCTTAGAGATGAGCCTCGGCAGGATGACACCGTTGAACCCAGATAATTCCACAGACAATAGTAGCAGTCAGATGCACGGCAAATCATCCAACGGAACTAGCCATGTTCATCTCCAAGGCTCTACGCCGAATGCCAGCGACATTCAAAGTACAAGCGGAAGCCAGGGTAAAAATGCATCCAGGGGTCGCCGTTCCCAGCCCAAAGGGCTCAGCAGGAGGCGACGCGATGCGCCCACGAAACTCACCATGCCTCCGGCACATCATTATATCTCAGATGCCATGCAGACCCCTCCACCCAAACGGAGGGATAGAAGCATTGGCAGCCTTCCTAGCGAGGAGGATCTTCTGGATCGCAGAATGAATGGATTAGCCGGAGGGTTGATGGGGATAGGAGAGGGAGCTCGGACACCGTGAGAGTGATTGATAGTGATTGAATGATTGATGAATACATGTTGATTATATAGACTGCGTATCTACTGCCAAATGACTTAAAAGAATAGAGTACTCACTAGACACGCTAGAGATGACCGGTGCTTCGATAGTATATATAGCTATAACTCCTAGCGCCTCATATCTTGGCTTGTCACCTGGACCTAATCTCTACCATGTCGGAGGGTTAGGTTTCTAGTCCAATACCTTTCATCAGCTCACCAGGTTTCGACGTATATGGCCATTTCTATGAAGTTGGACGTTCTCTATACTCACAGGAGGACAGTTGTACCATCGAGACATGGGACTTACTCCATAGTCAACACAGTATGACTTAATACAGCCTTGAATGACCCAGTCGATCCTGTAGGGGATACTACTGTAAACTGATTCCAGACGAGCAGAGCATATAACTCGAAAGGCAAGAAGATTGATATTTTCTACACAGTCAAGATGGGTGGTGATAACCACGAGCCTGAGGTGCTGGAATTGGATGGAGAATACAGTGTCCAGGCGCTGCCCACATATTAATAGCATATAGCTACTCGCCTGGATATCAAGAAGGTATAGATATCGACACGTTGTATCTCAATCAGAAAGTTAATCAGTTCGGAGATTGTATGCGAGTACTGTGGCTGTATGGACTTGGCCATGTGGCTTATGAGATATAAAAAGATATTGGCATAACGCGATGAGTGAGATGAGGTTGGGGGGTGGTTTTGGTCTGTTGGTCCAGTCGGCAGAGGTACAGTACCTTAGGGCTGGGTAGGAATTCCTGAAGTCTGGATTTTGTAGGGTGGAACCTAGCATTGTGAGTATTGAACAAGGACTCAAGTACTCGGATATTGAGTGCGCGTGCATACTTTGGCGTCCTTGCAATCATTGATATGTCGGATGCTGTTACACATAAACTGACAGGAACAGGTATCAGTTTGAGCTCTCAAATTCACCGAGTACAGGATAGAGAGGCTGAGTGCGCATTGGAATGCAGCTCAGAGATTCAGGGGTTCTTCACTTTGCAGATACTGTGGGATTAGGGTTGGGAGAGCATATCTCTTCCCTAAGGTCATTAACCACGGAAAGCCTTGAAGGCGCAATCCACAATGCCCCCTTGATGTGGAGAATCTAGCAGATTGATATCCAAGCCAGTAAGGGATGGCTCCGGTTTCCTCTCTGTTATCGGAGGCATCAGCCCGAGTCGAGACCCCTTTTACCTAACGTCTAATAGTGGCCGGAGTGGTCTTGAGTCCGAGCTGCAGGCATCCAGTATTGTACGCATTGCTCATGTACAATGTCAGGTAGCCTTTGTTCAGGAGAGAATTTTCGTAATGCAACGCCGAAGATAACAGCGGGCTGGCGATGTATAGCGTCACGGTTGGAGAAAGGCGCATAGAGAAGAGATCTAGTCTAACACTAGGATCTCTTGCTCCTGCACAGCCTTGGAGGCTCAAATTGAATTGCTTAAACACGCTATTGCCCTCAGATTGGACCCGATAGGATATTCTAATATAGCCCCTAACATACGTGGTTTGCCAACTCATCACTCACGGATCCTTTGTAAGCCAGCAAAGACAGAGATTTCAGAACAAAATCATGTAAATGAAAAAACAAATAAAAGAAAAACAACCAAAAATAACAAACAAGGAACATCTGATATAGCATGTGAAAATCCAAGGTCAAGCATGTGATTGTGGACCTGACGTCAGCGTGTCGGAATCAAACGGTCTGATACCGTTTTTCATTTTGCAAGCCCTAAGACCTACCTTTCTAGTCTTCCTAGGTAGTCTCCAGCATTATCTTGGATGGCGATGGTTGATCTACAGTCGAGATCATGATCTAGATTCAGAACCCCTGCATTGAAGCGTACTACGCCAGGTGGACTAAAGGCATGGACATGAATTTTCCGGACTCGGCTTGCCGTTATCGGGCCGATTACTCGAGTATGTACTTTTAGAGGTTCATTCTAATCACTCCGAGCCGTTTAATCATTCCATCGGGCTGTGGGTCTTTCCTTCTTTCTTTTCTTTTCTTTTTTTTTATCTCTTAATAATAATCTTAATTTCTTTTGGACCCGTGACAGTTCATAATTTCCTTACCTAATGTTCTGTTCATAAAGGATGGATTTCATGTGATTGACACTCAGGGTCCCGCACGAAAGCTTCGTTCTGGAACAATTCTGATAGTACTTTATTTTTAAAAGCGACTAAGGGCTGACTGAATTCGCAGCCCTACTGTGTTATGACATGTATATACCTAAACCAAGCATAAATAGCATGCCTGACTGCTGACAGGGTTCTACTAGTCTAGCCCGGATCATGATATTCGCTTGATTAGAATATCACCAAATTCCATCCAATCCTCTTTCTGATCCCACCCGAGTGACCTTCCTACTAACCCATCTAGCTGTGACCTCCGAAGTCGTGTAGAATAGGAGCTTTGCAGTTGGGCCTCCGTGTTGTCAGACAGCACCCGTATCTTACCCTTGCCAAGTGTCAAGCGCCCGGCATTCCGAACCTCCGCCGAGATAAATGCTTAGATGTTTGGTAGCCTTGTGGATTATCCTTCAGATCCGTCTCGCTGCTGTGTGGTCCAACGATAGGTGCGGTGAAAACCGAATGTATCCACTCGGACGGAAATGGGTTGACCACCGGCCCTATATTTTTCTTCAGTGCTGCCTTGGCTTGGCATAGCCTGTTCTCCTGGCTTGGTTTCCCTGGTGGTGCGAGATGGATGGGTCATGTTTCCGCATGATTGAGTGGGTATGCTGTCATTAGTGAAGAAAAAAAAGGGCGACGGGTCTTTTCGTTAGACGATGGAGAGCTAGAGGTGGCGGTACTTATCTATGCCTTGGTCCTGCCTTTTGTTGGTCTGTATCATAGTTTTTCATTAACAGCCCTGACATAATAATTTGTCCTCAAGAGCCCTTTCATCTTTGTCTCTCCTGATTACTTTCGTTGTCCTGTTCTTTCCATATATCCATCACAGGTCTTACCAGCTAGGATATTGCGCATCCCTTCCTTCTCTAGTATACAGTACCTTGTAAGCCCTACTGATGCACAATGCAAGAGCACAAAGTCGTCAGCTCTGCCAGTTCAGGGGTCACAAAGACAGTCCAACATCATGTGGACTTCGACGGTCCCAATGATCCTCTCAATCCACTCAACTGGCCCATCAAGAAGAAGTATGTGTTCTCTCTATGGAAGCTCCAGCTCTACCAGAAAGGCTAACCTGTGGCGATGTACCTCTAGGGTGTATATCTGCGCCATTCTGGGCCTCAGTACCATGATCGTCGCCTTCGCCAGTAGCATATTCTCCCCAGCCATACCGGTCGTGGTGCTTCTTTATGGTGTTAGTAAGGAAGTAGCCACCTTGGGCGTTTCCCTGTATGTCTTTGGGTTTGCCGCTGGTCCTTTGGTCTTCGGTCCCTTTTCAGAGCTCAAGGGACGATATGTCCCTCTCGTTTTGTCTATGTTCGGTTTCACAATATTCTCATTCGCCACGGCCGTCTCCAAAGATGTTCAGTCTTTGTTCATTCTTCGGTTCTTCACAGGATTCTTTGGGTCCGGCCCCCTTACCCTAGCCGGTCCAGCATTTGCCGATATGTTCTCGCCCCAGCAACGTGGTGTCCCCATCGTGATGTTCTGTCTGATGGTATTCATCGGCCCCCTGGCTGGTCCTTTCACAGGGGGCTTCATCATCATGAACCATTCTCTCGGTTGGCGCTGGACAGCATACATCCCAGGAATCCTAGGAGCTGCCGCTCTCGTCGTCATGACTCTCTTCCTAGAAGAGACGTTCCAGCCCGTCATCCTGACCCGGAAAGCCGAACATCTGCGCCGGGAAACAGGGGACTGGTCTCTTCACTCCGAACAGGAGGAAATTCATCTCGACCTTCGTTCCATCATCCGAGATAACTTGAGCTTGCCCTTAAAAATGCTGGTCAAGGAACCGATTGTCCTCTGTATGTGCATCTTCGGTGCCTTCGTCTACGGTCTACTCTACCTCTTCCTCACTGCCTACCCGTATATCTTCCAGATCACCCGTGGAATGAACCCGGGAGTTGGTGGACTGCCGTACATCGGTGTTATCATTGGAACGCTCTTTGGCGCTGCTGCCACCGCTGCCACCCAGCCTTGGGTGCTGCGGAAGTTGAAGCAGAACAACGGTGAGATGATGCCCGAATGGCGTCTTCCTGTTGCTATTCCCGGTGCGGTTCTGTTCACTGGTGGACTGTTCTGGTTGGGATGGTCTGGGTATAAGGGCAACATCCATTGGATCGTCCCGACGGCGTCCGGGTTGTTCACTGGCTTCGGATTGCTCACGATGTTTTTGCCTTCGTTGGCTTATCTCGTAGAAGCAAGTGGTGACAAGTAAGAACACTTACCCTATTATCTTATTCTCTTGACCAATAAAAGAGAATACTAACGACTCCACCAGGTCAGCATCAGCCATTGCAGCACATACATTCCTGCGATCAGCAGCTGGAGGCGCATTCCCCCTCTTTGCAACCCAAATGGTTAGCACCTTACACTCTACCCACCCCATCAACTCAACTATTCACTAACGATTCTATGAATATAGTTCGACGGACTCGGAGTAGAGTGGGCATGTACCCTTCTTGGTTGTGTCGGCGCACTTCTCATCCCTATTCCCCTCCTCTTGTACATCTTCGGCGCTCGGATCCGGGCGAGAAGCGGTCTTTCAGCATAGTTCGGTTTCAATTTCTGGTCAGCACTGGCGTACAGTTCTGAGATAAAAAAATGTAATAGTCCCCCCCATTTTGCGTGATTTTTGGTTTTAGGGATACCTTTGTCGCTTGGGTCTGTGGCGTGGAAATCTGGCGTGGGCTTGTCTTAGTTTGCCTAATATTTTAATTGAGTCGTCTATGGGCTTTATTTGGCTATAGATGGTAATGATATGACTGATGAACGCTACTTTACTATCGCATCCGATAATTCATTGGCAACCACAGACTTCACTCCAGCAACGATGCGTTCGTCAAAGCCTTATTTTAGCTTAGGAAAGATTCTTTCCCAGCATTAAGAAACTTCAGATACAATGATCAACACGATCGACTTGACCACCCATGATTAATATAACAACATCTGCCCTGTTTTTCATCCTCCAGTATCTGTTTTCCAGTCAGCAGGTCCGCCCCCGTATTATAAAGTTCCTAATGTATTAAAGCAACTTACCTTGCACACAAAGAAAGTTGGATCGCAACCGCCCTCATTGCACGCCGCCATATATCCTCGTATATCTTTAGGGATAGCTAACGCAGTTCCAAAGAGAATCGCTCCCAGCATGGCCATGGTAAAGAAATACATGCTGTATATGTATTCAGCAGGAATCCGGGATATCAGGCTCGAAGTAGAGTGGCTTCTAGAATATGGCCGTTGTTAAATCTCGTTGCGTCATGGGTCGAGGGCCTGCACATTGATTATTCATCTTTTCTGGGTGATGAGGCATTCTTTCCTATCTTTATCTCGGTTTTGGTAGCCCTTTCATTGATCTATTCTGATTGTTTAGTGGACTTTGTTTGTCTTCTAATTGTTTAGTCTGCTCCATTGTATGCTTAGGTGTGGTTCATCAAAGAGCAGATGACTTGTATGTGGAAGTGGGAGGATGTCTGTAGGATTGTTGGATCCCTTGTACTGGACGTTCATCTTTGTCTCTTTTGCCATCTTTGTATTGTTAAGTCGGGACTTCAGCCTCTTTGTGACACTTCTACAACTGAATTCTTCGACTCTTGATCTTTGGCCCTTCTATTAGTGCCAACGCTTGAATAGTTACACCCTTCCACAGACGGATACAATATTCCAAAAATCATCGCGTAAGACGGTGAGAGGGCATTCTGTAGACATATCCAGTGCGTTTGAAACAAGAGATTTGAACAGTCATAGGGTAGATAACAGTCCCACAGGCAAGATATTACAAGGTGCAACCGTTTCTAGGTGCTAATAGGGGAAACGGCACAAGTATAGGTATACCACTAATGAACAAGAAACAGATCACCAAACAAGAGAAAATGGCATTACATGCCGCATCAGATCGCTCCAAGGAAGGCCATGGTTTCTGGGGGGCTTAGACTACAATCACTCTGACAATGTTCGTAGAAAAAGCAAAGCTGAAGATCAATTGAACTACTCCTTCCTCCGTACAATACATCACTCGAGTCCAAAGAAAGACATTCCCCCGTTATCTGACAAGCCTCGCCCTGCCTGAAATACTGGGATCTGGGAAACGATCAGGGTATGCCAGATCCAGGGTATAGGAACAGTGGGCTCTCCCTCATCTCATTATTAGCCATTCCCCTCTTCTTCCTCCTTATTAAAGACATTCCTTGTCATCAACACCTCGTTGTACTCTAGGAATGTCAGTGGCCTTGGTGCAGTTAAGCCATATTGGCCTTTGACGTACCTGGCCAGATCATCTTACAACTCCCTAAGGAAGGCAAATGGATTGTTCAGGGCATTTCCAGCAGCTGCATTCTTGGTTGGCTTAGCAGAAGCCGAACTAGAGCTTTCCTTGGCCGAAGTAGTAGCAGTGCTAGTCGTAGTGGTTGCAGTCGACTTGGCAGCGACGGCAGTGAACAGAACTGCCATGACGGCGAACCAGGAGATCTGCATGTTGAATGAAGGTTGGGTATGAATTGATCAGGATATTTAGAATAGAGAAGGCCTTCGCGTTGATAGTTGAAACGATGGTAGAAAGAGGGAATGAAGATGTAGACGAGTCTGAGGATATGAGGACTGATGATTCTCCTGTGTGACCAGCAGGAGAGGGGAAGACGAGGAGTATTTATGCACTCACTGATGATTTCAAACATTCCCTTTCCCCTGGACCCTGAACTTCACTGCCAGTCTTTGTTGTTTCCCCCCGCCTGGCTGCTATTCCTCTGTTTCCCATTCTTTGTCCGCCCGCCCGGTAGTGCGTAGGCAGCCATGTCAACTTTTCCCTGGAGTAACCTTGCCCCGACGGCCTGTGTCCAATTGCCTCAATTATCTCTTCGACGCAAGCTTTCTGAGTGGCTGTGTTGTATCACAGCGTTACTATCTTTGATCCCCGTGTGATCAGCTTGAGTGGTTGGGTAAGCTCCGAAGGGTTTATCATGGTTGATCTCGACCTCAATTTAGGCTTACGCTTAAAGGGCTTGTCGTACAGGGCCAAATTTCAACCAAGGATATTCTTCTGTGTTACTCGACGTTGAGAAGCTTGCGTAAGCCCCATTCGATTATGGAATATGGGCTGAGACACCTCCAACTATGCCAATCACAAAGAGAGTTGGACGCCATGTGCAAACACCTAGGAACTGAAGTGGAGGATTGACCCTCTGCTAGGATTTGTTCAGCCTGTGATAATGTGCGCTGCAGGTATTTTCCTACCATTTTATCTTTCGCTCCAGGTTCTCTTATGTTTTGGTCGTGGTTATCGCAGGTATACAGTCATACAAGATCGGGTTCTACTTCAACTGCCATGAATCTACAATGACATATAAGAAAGCTTTGTTTCTCCGATATTATATCTCCATTTCTTTCTGCCACCTCTTCTTGTTGTTGGCCCGTCACTGACTGCCTCCAACTACTCATTTCCGAACATCATCTAGCCCTTCAAATTAGGAACTTGAGAGCAACATTGTCTTCGCCAATCGATCGGTAATTATTTCCGCCCCTTACCCACAGACCTAGCGAGCTAAATAAAGCGTTGCCTCTGACAAGGGATTCCCTCAGCTAGAGAGAATTGTTACGACATATCGTTCTAGACCTCGTACCTGTCGATTTGGCAAATAATCAGGATTTGGGTCACATCTGTCTCCGCCAGGCACTTCTCATAGCGATAAGCGGCACCATAAGAGCTAGACACAAGAATAGATAGTCGAGGATACAGCAGCGACACGGTTTATTGCTAGATTTTCAGCCCGTGGGGGCCACGGCGCTTTCGAACGTCTACCTCGAGATTGGCATCGCCGGTGCTTAAAGGCGGACCATGCAATGATATGAGATCGTGGCAAGTGTTGAAGAATCTGTTGCTACCATGGGTTGCTATTGTCCATATATACCAACTTTTATTTACTAGTGGCAAGTACTTTCTGACCCTTCGAATGGGATGTAGCTCAAGACAGAAAGCGACCATGTTATTCTAAGATGATGCTTGCCGCCCTTTCAAGTCGTGTATTGTCGTAGTCTAGATCATATCGTTTGATTTGGAAAGTACGAACAAAATACTTAAAGCCTCTGCATTTGCTATTTGTTTACTGTGATGCTTCCTATCGCCACAACTAGTCTGTAAAGTTCGATACCTCTTAGAAATCCGAATTACAACTTGTACTGTGAGCGACAGGTTAACCATTTGTAGAGCTACATATGTAGTATGTTTCAAGTAGAATAACTGCATCCCCGTGCTAAAGGAGACCTGTTATAATAGGGCTGCCGGTAATCAGGGGATCGCCCGTGACATTGCTTCTCTGGGATAGTCTCGAGTCGGCACGCGTCCTTAATTGCTTCATCCCCACACCTTCCAGCTAAATCGGCCCGAAAGTTGCGAAGGAAGTACGGAGTATTCACCAGCTTAATTGTCCAATAGCCTCAGTATGTGACGACATATATAAGAATCTATGACCACAGCGCAGATTTACGCCGGAGACCTTAGATTCCTGCTTAACGCTTCCAAAAAAAAAGGATTCCCGAGTTGGTCAGCTCTATACGAACTGATCATCCGTGACCGACAATTTACGCCTCTAATGGCGTTTTCACTAAACTGTGAACCATCCCAACCGGCAATTGCGTGCTCTGCAACCATCACCACCATCCCTCACATATCTCCCCTATTTATCCACGCACTGTGGCACGCGACCATGCATGCCCCTCGTCTTTATTTTCTTTTTGTCTGTGTCCCCTTTTCACATTTAGAATCCGTCTGTTGAACCTCATTCCTGGCTGACTCCTGCAGTTAGACTCTGCTATAGGAGCTTCCCCACATTGGGGCGCCGTCGATTCCTTCCGTCGGTCATTCTGAAAATCCGCGTTGCATGCTTATCGACGGCTCGGAAACGGGCGTCGTCAAATAAATGGCAGCGATGAAGGAGTCCGACCTGCCCAATAGTACCCCATCCTTAGGGGACAAGGAATACGATTCATATTCTTGGGAATTACTCGAAGACCATCCGCTTCGGTCCCATCCTACTGAATGTATTCCCGGTTTGTCCTCCTATGTGGCTAAGTATTTGGCTATATTAAAAAGACGATGGACGGAACGCATATTCCCTCTAGTTTGCCTAGTTCTGATGTTCCTGTACGTATTCTGCCTTAGTTGACCAAGCACTGTTGAAAAGCTAATCTACTGCTTCGACAGGATTGTAATCCAGTTTCTGGCGGCGCTGCCCTACGGGCTTACATACATCGTTTTCCGTAGTGGAATCGAGGAGCAAAAGGGCTTTGTTCAATGGCCTACTGAGTTCAGTCGAGAACCAAGTACCTGTATTCTTTACAATCCACGGGCGCATGACGCTATCCAGTATGCTATCGATGCTGGATGCTCGGGGGTTAAGGTAGATCTCCAGGCACAGGAGGGTGAGCTTCTCGTGGACGGTCTACTGTCAGATCGAGAGGCGCCAGGCACTCTGGGCAGTTTGTATCTCAATTCCTTACTGAGGAAACTGGATGCCAGAAACTCTGCTGTAGTTTCTCCAGCATCAACTGACGAGACGAGCCCAATTGGTCTATTTGATGAAGACCCAGCACGGCCTTTTACGTTATTTCTGAAGCTTCACACTCCGGTACAGGCAGCATGGCCGCATCTAGTTTCTCAACTCATGCCGTTGAAACAAAAGGGTTACCTTTCCTATCGGAATGGAACACGGGTCGTCCCCCGACCCGTAACCATCGTCCTCACAGGTCCGGAGGGTCTGGACTTCGGCGACGTGGTTGGAACCAACCATGATAGCATCCTCGATAGCATGATGTTCGATACCTCGCTGGAGCAATTAGTGAAGGAGGATTACGGTCCTACCTTGAGAGTAACCCAATCCTCCCGTGGTGTCGGAGGGAGCAATTCTGCGCAAACTGAGGCGGACACAGAAAGCCTCAAACATCACCATGAGTCCTCATATCAACTCCTCACTGCGACCGCGAATTTCACTCAATTAATCGGCTTCCCTCATCGTGGCGGTCGGTTCTCTCCGCAACAGATCGAGCGCGTGCGCGCCCAAGTGCGCGCCGCTCATCGGCGCGGTCTTCGCGCGCGATATGAGGGGACCTCGGACTATCCACCACCAGTGCGACGGATTATCTGGCGAATTTTGGTCCGCGAGGGTGCGGATATAATTGAGATTGACGGGAGGCGATGTGAAATTCCTTGGTGGAGGCGATTCTTTGTCACCGGAAGCATGGAATGCCGCGGTCGGAAGGGAGATACCGGTAACGAATAACTTTGCAGTATACTTTTGGCAGTAGACTATGATAATGACGTACGCGTGAGTGTATGACATATTCATGTATATCATTTCAAATGAAAGGTTATCATGTTCAAATAAGTGCAACCTAGGATGATATTTCCTCGTCAGAAAGCAAATTATATGCCTCAAGATCGCAACAATCCAGGGTATTGAACCCCTTCCAGATCTCGACAGACCTCTGATAACCCATGGATGAGGAATGTGTCGCATCAAGCCACCTTCGCCACGACGTAAGGGGGATCGGAAATGAGGTATGTATGCGCCGTTGATCATGTATGTAAGTACCATGTACCACGGTACAACAATGAATATCAAAGCGAGGTATACCTTTGTCCTCACGGCGCACAGACTAGTTTCTTTATATCGGGGTTGCACTGAGGACACGTTTCAGAGCGCAAAGTAAATTAAGGTGACATGAAGAAGCACTGAACCGGTCGCCTATAAAAAGAGAATATTACTGTTACCATGGCTACGGATATGATTTCTTTGAAGGGGCTGTATTTTTCTCGTGTTGGTGTTATGATTTTTCTTTTTCTGCTTGGGAGTCACCGGGAGGGAGGCGGTGTCGCGGTGTAACTGTATCGCATTAAATTTACTTTACGGTGCCTGAATGGTGGGGATCCAAGCGTGTTGATGACATCAGGCTAGCTGGGATTCGTGTTGGAAAAGGTACTTTGGGAGGAGAGGGGATTTAGGGGGTTATCTTTCTCTTTCTTTATTTGTTTTGTTGTATTTTATTTTATTTTTCCTATGTCTTACTCTTGACTACTCCTGAATCTGGTCTTGTGGAGTTTGTCTTATTAATGGGGAGTTTTATATAGAATAATAATACCGATGTTATGAATAGTGGAAGGACAGGTTCAGAGTCCAGCGACATGATCCAGGGTCAATTGATATCAGAAACGAGGGAGGGAACCGAGGGAAGAGACTAAGCGTTGGTCGCAGATCAAGTGCTGGTAATGATGAGCATGACACGTCGTGATGCATAAATGCCGACCAACAGGCATGTCCGTGATTCCTTGCGCCCAACGTAGGGTACTTCTTAGTAAGAAATCAGAGGCGCAAAGAAAGAAGAACAAAGATAGAATCGTGAGGATAATTTATAGCAGAAATAAATAGGAGAAATGGCAGTGTATAGAATACAGTTTTGTATACCAAATGTTTAATCAGGATTAAAAATTAAAATTGAAAGAAAATCCATAGTGCTCACATTCCAGTCAAACTAAGGCTCCACCAGCTTCCCCGCTGCCACGACGGCCCCATCGGCCACTACGATTTGCAGCTGGTCGTTAATCGACCCAACTAGCGGTTCTGCATTCAATTGATTGGTTCTGCGCCGCTTTTCTTCCGATGGTTTTGCTCCAACTCGCAGTTGGGCCTGTCGCATGTTCGTCCTGTGGCCCTACTCCATTTCTCACCGATTTTCCTGCTTTTTTTTTTTTCCTTTTCTCTCCACAAACCTTTCATCCACCTTCCTACCCGAGCTATCTGAGAGAGCTGTGCAAGTTTTCACTTTCCTCGCCCGTGGATTCAGTTCCTCACGCTCGTCGAGCTAAATCCGATAATTATTCTTCTTTTCCTAATCCTATTATTTGATGTTCTCCGTCATCCGCGCCGCTTGATATTGTTACATAAAAACAAGCTTTGGCCTCGACTCACACAACTCTCTCTTTCCACCGCTATTTGGCGATCATCAACGGTTTCAATTTTTCTCTTCATCGCCCAAACACGAAAACCTTCCCCAACGTGTATGCTGCAAACCTCGACAACAACTCGAATACCACCCCCTCCACGATGATGGATTTCCAGAAACACCCTCCCCAACCAATATATCATTCGCATCCTTCGGCGATCCTAGGCGCGACCCACGATCCTCGCCTCGTTGCTCCGCCGCCACCTCGTGCCTACGCACCACCACCGCCTCCATCAGCACGAGCGTATTACGATGCGTATAACCGACGCGAGCACGAGATGCCTCGAGCGGTGCCGGTATATCACTATCCAACTACTACTGCCGCACCGATTCCTGCTTCCTCCGCTCCATACGCCCACGAGAGTGTCTCGGCGTCATATCGAACAGAGAGCAACGGGTATCACGTATCACAGGCGAACCCCATTTCGATGAGGAAGCACACGCTGGACGGAGGATTAAAAGAGTCTAATAATCGTCATAATTATAGTTATAATGTTAGTCAGCTCAACAACCATGATCGTCGTATGGTGTATCGTGAAGGTAGGAAACACTTTCGAATTTTCTTAATTTGTCCGTCCGTTTCTGGTGTTTGTCACTTGATGGAATGATTTCTTATTTTATTTGGCATGTTGGGTTATCACAGACTTGAAGGGGCCGGTCCTTGGTTGGATTCAGCTGGTCGCAATTGCGATCGCCCGGTGGTCATTCGGGGACAGTGGATAGAAGGGATTTCCTTTTTTTTTTTTTTTTTTTTTTTTTTTTTTTTTTTTTTTTTTGTTGCCCCTTTTGTTGTCTCCTTTCTTCATTTCTGCCACTTCTACCTCTTCGCTTTTGCCATATCCTGGGGGAGAAGTCACCCTGCAGATTCGTCAATTGTCTCGTGTCTCCATGCAGGCTCATTGTTTACCCCGTCCTACCTTACATCAAGGAAAGGTACCCAAACTTTGAGACCAGAGATCAACGACCAATCACGGGCCTTGCACCAGCCGCGTTTGTGGCGCCTGATCGACTTCCAGCCTAGGCGACCTCGGGAGCGCTATCCCTGTTCCGGATTAGCACCCTATCTCAGGGCGACTTGGTCTGAACGGGTCTAGCGCTGGCCGAGCTTTCGGAGTCCCAGAGTCACGGGTTCTGCCCCAGTCGTGGAACTCTTTTGTTGCGCTTTCTCCATCAGCATCAGATCATCTCTCCCCTTTCTCGCGCGTTTCTTTTCCTTTCTTCGTCTCCCTTTCCCCGCCACTTCTTATCTTGTATTTTATTTCTGTTGTTCTTTATTTCTCGCTCTGAATGCGACATGAACCCTCCCCCGTCGCATGACCAAAGCCGTCGGAGGTCTTTGGGCAGCAGTGGCAGTCCCGTGTTTCCTGGTGAGTGCCGGGCGTTTCGCCAGAAGGCGCCCTTGCTCCCACGCGCCGTGAGAGCCCTATGGGCCCAGATATGCACGATCGCACATATTGCTTAACCTTCTGCTTACTGCTATTGACTTTTTCTGTTTTGCTCTCTCGTTTTCGCTGACAGTCACATTGGCCAACTTGTTCGCTAACCTCGGAATTATGCGTAGGACCCCAAGAACAGCCCTCCGCGCCTCCCTTAGGCACTCGCCGGATGCCTCCTCCGTCTCCACCACAACATTACCCCTCACGGGGCCAATCGGGAAATGCATCTTCTCTTTCCACTGCTTTTTCGTCCCGTGAGCCTCCCAGCAACCCGGCTCATCATCGTCCTGGTAGCAGCATGTCGATATCGGCAATGCTTGGCTCGGACGCTGACCGTCCAGCCCGGGATGTAGGCTCATCATCTATCTTTTCGCGTATTCCAGTGTCATCCGCTCCGTTCAGCAGCGCTCCTCCTCCGTCGGCCCCCAGTGCGATGTCGCCACCCACCGCCCCAGCGAGGCCCTCTCCTCTTGAATACTCGTCCTTTCGACGATCCCACACGCCCGAGAAGTCGTTTTCGAAGGCCCAACCGGGAAGGCCATACCGATCTAGTTCGGGTGGTATGTCCCAGCCGTCCGTGGCGGAACAGACTAAATTCGGAGGCCTGTCGCGCGTCCCGCCCTCATCGCAGTATCCGGACAAGCCCAGTTCCGCGCATCACTCGCCTCAAGTATCATCCGCCGAGCCTCCATACAACGAGACGCGTCGATTCAGCTTCAGCGCACCCGCTCCTCGACCAAACAGTCAGCCCCAGCACCTCGAGGCGCCTCAGCGACCGGCTGGGTATAGTCCGCTTGCACGATCGGCGGCTGCACCGGGCGGTGGAGATGGCTTTGGAGGAGCGCACCAGCGGCAAGCGTCATATATGGGTCAGGAGTCTCAACACAACCGATTTGGAGGAATATACGTGGATCGTCATTTGGAAGAGCAAGCGCACCGAGAACGAGAGAGAGCCATTGCACACGAACAAGAGACCAAGGCGGCCCACCCTCAATCACGGTATGGTCCATACGGGGAACGGGACCCTGCAGCCGCCCGGCAGCAGAGTGCAGCGACGTGGGAGCTTGGTCGCTCGCAGCCACCGTCACCTGAAGCGAAGCGTTTCCCTGCCCCTGAGCCAGGCTCCGGATTTGGGTTCGGCGCGATTCAAAGCTACACTAAATCGTTGGGCTCTCAACTGGGAGGCTCACGACAACCTCCCCTGTCGATCCAGCCCCGACAAGGTCAACCTACACCTCCCCCTCATGAGCAGCAGCCATATCTGAGCAAGCTCCAAACCGAACAGCGTCTATTTAGCTCAACCCCGTCAGCCGGCCCGTCATCTTTGGCTCGTTCCGCTTCGTCAGATGACCGACGGCGGAAGGGAAGCGACGAGTTGCTTCAACACAGAACCCTTCTAGGGGTAGGTCTCGACGCGAAACGTGGTGGGCGGGCGTCACCCTTACCCCAAGCGGTACAAGGGGCCCAAGCCCAGATCCTTGGGCCAGCCGGCGAGGCCGGTATCAAGAGCGAACTTGGTCGGGTCTTCTCAGGTATTGGCAGCGGCGTGGGGGGAGTGACCGCCACCACAGGCAGTGGCCCTTCCACCCCAATGGATGCCAGCCCTTTCAAACGCGACAGCGTCACTGCGAAGTCAGCCAACAGCGAAACAACTACGGATGAAACTAAGATCGGGCGGCCCACGTCGGCGAATGGCAAAAGGCCAAAGAGGTCCCGGGACGAAGATGGTCGAGCGGAGACCGAGGCTGGTACAGATGCGCGGCTTGCCGCCTCGGCGCGTGGTAGTCGTAGGGGTCGTCACGTTCACCATCACCATCATCAGTAAGTCGCTAGTCCTTTTGTTTATCTCTGTTCTTGCACACACACATATATCTCAATTAGCCTATGCTAACAACACCATGCAGCCATCATCACCATCGCCATAAGCCCGAAGAAGAAACAAGCGCGCTGGGTGCCCATCGTGCCGTCTCTTCATTGAATTACTTCCACCGGGCGTCAACGCAGGCCGATGCAGCGGCGACGGCTATGGGCCATCATCATCATCACCATCACCATCACCACCATCATACGCCTCGCCCTGCTGCAGCCAACCCGCCCGCGGTGACGCCGATGCGAGAACCTAGGACCGTGGTCACTATTGAACCCGTTCTGTCGAGCGTGGCTCATCTCCCGCGACATCATCTCGGGTCAACCCTATACGCTCCCCGTCTTGGGGTCCCTACAGAGAAGGCTACCTTGGAGAGTGCCAAGTTTGGCTACACAACGACCCCGCTTCCCCTCCCTCGCTTTGAAGGCAAGGAAAATTGCACCTTTACCATCCGAGTCCCGCGTTTCCGCATTGACTCCAGTCATCGCGAGGAGATCTGCGCTCGGCGTGCGCTCTGGGGTACCGGCATCTACACCGACGATTCGGATCCTGTTGCGGCGGCCATTCATTCGGGATTCATGCGCGGAGCGTGGGGTGAGGATGTCGATGCCGATATGCTTGACTTGGAAATCAAGGATGCCTATCAACATGCGCCTAAGACTGCCCAAGATGTCGGGCTGCCAGACGGCGATCGACCTCGCGTTCCGCCGGTTCCTCCGTCGGACAAGGACCTACATATCATACTTCTCATCCTGCCCCGGCTGGAACGGTATGATTCGAGTGTGTTGTTTGGCCTCAAGTCGCGTCCCTGGGACGGAACGCATGATGGGATGAGCTTTAAAGTACTACGGACTGAGTGGGTCGACGAGGGCGTTGGTCGAGGCGAGGAGCGTGGTGGAGAAGCACGACGAAAACGGCTCCGCAACATGATGCAGACCGGTCGGATCTGCACAGGTCCTGGCGTGTTAAAATTGGAGCATCTCCGCAACGGCATTCAGATCACACGACAGAAGACGAAGGTCATGGAGAGTCAAGAACCCCAGCCGGCTGCACCGGTCCAGACGGTATCATGATATTGTAATGAGTGTTCATGCTTTGTGCATCTTTTCTTGTGTCTACCGATTGATTTTCAGGTTTGGGTGGGCGTTTCCTATTGTTTCCGTTGTGTGTTCATGGCTTTTAGATGTATATGTTGTTCTAGCGAGGCGTGGAGCAAATTGATCATTCCTATGATTTACCGGTCTACGTATCTTGTTTCTCTGGGTTAATGGATTTAATACAATTTAATGTGGCCAAGCTACGATTACGAGTGGATCAATTGCAATATACTGCTTCGTCGGAGAGATGTCCATCCATGCCAGTATAGTAGGTACTCTTATTAAACTTCCCGCCGGTCCTTCCGTCGCCTGCGCCAATCAGACGTTATTCTCCATCAAGGTTCATCTGACCGTTGGCAGGTGACAAGATCGGATCAGCGGGACGGATGAAGGGAGGTTCCATGTAGGTAGCTTAATGAGTTATTCATGGGTATGTGTCCTCAGGGAACATGATTATGGATATCTCGGCAGGTCACCCCACATGTTAACGGGAAGATTTTATGTATACTCCATGGAGAATATATATATCACGGGATACGAATCCGGATGAAGTGGACACTGAAGAGCCATTTCCATGCGAGTGGAATGCTTCTTGGCGTCCCTCGTCGAATCAGGGGTCTATGCTCGTTCGATTAGGGCTCCGGAGGCATATACTCAATATCTCGAGGTTGACCGGTGTGCCGTGCCGTGAGTCGGACATGGATCATGTGCCGAGGCCCAAGGAAAGTCTGGGGGAATTACGTCGACACGCTTTCAATACGCCGCGCTCCGTGCTCCGCCCTCCGGTTTCCGTATTACCCCTCAAATTACGGAGAACTCCGTAGAGCTCGCCTGCCCCTCCCCACTAAAAGGGCCTAGTGGTACCGTATCATACCTCCCCCAAGGTCGACCGAAACATTTCTCCTTCCAACCGAGGTTGTTTTCTTGCTCCTGTTCACCTGTTTCCTTTTCTTTCTCTACTTTAAACTATTCTACCCAGTCTCGGTCGCTTCAACATCCTCAATTCTCTAATCTACTCAGCTTTCCACCTCACACCCTTCCCCTACTAGACACTTGTCACAGTCCAGAGGGATGTTTACGGCTTCTGCTCGAAGCCGTCTCTCCACACTTTCACGGCCCCGTCTCTCCCCTACCAACTCTCTTCTTGCTAGATCTGCTGTGGTATGTCTGGCGCAATTGACCCCATTTCTACACCCCTGAAATGGATTCGAATGGCATGCTAAATGGCATATGTAGGCACCCACTATGGCTCCTCGGCGTAAGGCTTCGTCTGTCCCGGAGGGTGAGTTCAGTCACATGCCCCACGTTCATATTATTGAGAATTTCCACAATGTGGCAGTCTCATGCGTTCGGTTCTAATATCGTTCAGGCTACGTAGAAGACCTCTCCAAGGGCAAGATGCTCAGATTCGAAGATTCCCTTCCCCGCTTGCCCGTCCCCACTCTTGAAGAAACTGCCCGCCGCTACCTGAAATCGGTCCATGCGGTGGTTTCCGAAGCCGAATATGAGAACACCAAGAAGGCCGTAGAGGCCTTCGTTCGCCCTGGTGGCGAGGGTCAGACTCTGCAGGAAAGACTTCTGGCCCGTGCTGCGGACCCCAAAAATAAGAACTGGCTTACTGAATGGTGGAACCACGCCGCATACCTGGGTTATCGCGACCCGGTGGTCCCCTACGTTTCCTACTTCTACTCATACAAGGATGACCGCGCTCGTCGGAACCCCGCCAAGCGTGCCGCGTCCGTCGCGACCGCGGCGCTCGAGTTCAAGCGCCAGGTGGACGATGGCTCCCTGGAGCCAGAATACATGCGCGCCGCGCCCATCGCGATGAGCTCGTTCGAGTACATGTTCAATTGCTGCCGCATTCCCGCCGACGGTGCGGATTATCCTCAGAAGTTCCCCGCTAAGGAGAACCAGCACATTGTGGTTGTGCGCAAGAACCAGTTCTTCAAGGTGCCTCTGGTCGTAGACGGTAAGCCGTTGAACGTGTCGGAGCTGGAGAAGCAGTTCGAGCGCATCTACCAGATTGCCCAGAAGTCGCCCGCCGTCGGTACATTGACCGCGGCGAACCGTGACCTCTGGACGGATGCCCGGAAGAAGCTGCTTGCGGCCCACCCGGCCAACGAGCAGGCCCTGCGTGACATTGAGTCTAGCGGCTTCCTGATCTGTCTTGACGATGCCACCCCCGTCACTCTGGAGGAGCGGGCTCGCCAGTACTGGCACGGCGATGGTGCCAACCGCTGGTACGACAAGCCTTTGCAGTTCATTATCAACGACAACGGTACCGCTGGTTTCATGGGTGAGCACAGCATGATGGATGGCAGCCCCACCAGCCGTCTCAACGACCACCTGAACAATCTCATCTTCAACAACAAGATCGACCTTTCGGAGCAGCCCGTCCGCTCTGGCCTGTCCGATCCCCGTCCCATCAACTTCCACTTGAACGACGAGGTGTTGGAGGCGATTGACGCCGCCACCAAGGAGCACCGCCAGCAGATTAGTGCACACGAGCTGAAGGTGCAGGCCTACCAGGGCTACGGCAAGGGTCTCATCAAGAAGTTCAAGTGCAGCCCGGATGCGTATGTGCAGATGATCATCCAGCTTGCCTACTTCAAGATGTACGGCAAGAACCGCCCTACCTACGAATCTGCTTCGACTCGTAAGTTCCAGGAGGGCCGTACCGAGACTATCCGTAGCGTTTCCGACGACAGTGTGGCCTTCTGCAAGGCCCAGAGCGACCCCTCAGTGCCCCGGGAGGAGGTTGTGCGCCTCTTCCGCACCGCCCTGGCCTCCCACTCCAAGTATACCGCGGAGGCTAGCGACGGTCGCGGTGTCGACCGCCACCTGTTTGGCTTGAAGAAGGTGCTCAAGGAGGGTGAGAAGCTGCCGGCCTTGTACGAGGATCCGGCCTACAGCTACAGCAGCTCGTGGTACCTCTCGACCAGCCAGCTGAGTTCGGAATTCTTCAACGGATATGGATGGAGTCAGGTGATCGACGATGGATTCGGTATTGCGTACATGATCAACGAGAACAGGTGAGTCTTTCGAGCACATTCCCCCATTTGACCACCGCGTGCTAATATAATTGGAACAGCCTCAACTTCAACATCGTCTGCAAGCGCATCGGCGCTGAGCGCATGAGCTACTACTTGAACGAGGCTGCCTCAGACCTGCGGGATCTGCTGATGCCCGACCTGGCCGCCCAGACCGAGAAGGCCAAGCTTTAAGCCGCATGTAGAATATAATAGATATGTAAATGACAGAACCATAGATTGGTCTTCTTTTCTCTTTCATAATGTCATTCCATTGTGTGTTAATGCTTTGGTGATAGTGCCATATGCAGTAGACTTGTACACCTACTAGTCTAGACATCTCAACTGAGTACCTTCATAGCATTGTCAAACGTATACCTATAACTTCCGTATGCATAACCAATTCAAATAGAAGAAAGGTAGCACTACACCACAACCCTATAGAGTCGTATCGCGGTGGGCTCCAGAATACCACGGTCAAGTAGTAGGAGGTTAGGACCATGCAGTCCAGCCGGGGTCACGGTATGTGGGCGCCCCGCGGGATGGAATAGAGGCTTCTGCACCCTGCCCATTGCAATACGCTGTACAGAGTACGCTCTGTCTTAACCTTAGTTTCTCTCTCATTAATTACTGCTTTGCTTTATATAATCTGCATGGAAATCTGTTAACGGCCGGAACATGAAACAAACTAGCCGTCAGGCTCATAGCCCGTTCCATGAATCCAATTCACCACAAGATGAACCATGTTCACTGTGTGCAAGCTTGATGGGGTCTGCCGATGTGTTGGCGCGAGACTTTGGCCGTCACAGATGGGTTCAACAATGGTTCGATAGAAAAGAGACACATTCCAAAAATAAGGCCTGATCCCCGGAAGCACGTTCAATGCTTTTTCATTCGGAGTGTCCCACCTGTCCAAGTACCTGTGCGGAGCCACTCTGTATGGTGTGCAGGCATCTGAGGCTGAGGCATATTGTACGATGCTATCTTGGGCCATTCTTGTCGGAGGATCCATCCCATTCCCGTTGCTTGCAGTTTCAACTTGGTACTGTTGCTGAGCTGCGAAACGGTTGCTGTATTGCGAGATGTGCCATATGTTGGTGCAGCACGTTCACTTGGACAGTAAGATTGAACCGGATTTCACAGTAGACTTGTTTGTATTTCTGGATATTAGATTCTTGGGTCCAAAGTATAGAGTCGTGATTGATTTGGTGATTGATAGGGTAAGTATGCACAGACCGACAACTATCTGAAGGAGTAGTCTACAGCAGAGCTGTTGGGGCGATGTGAGTTCGTGATTAACTGACAAAGGTTATGCTCAGGGGTCATTGGCTCTGGTTATTCCAAGGACTCTTATTGTCATACTTGGACTGGTGTAATTAGGGATCTGGGTGATAGGGAGCTAGAATTGACAACACAACCATCAGACACCAGAAGTATTAGTTGGAGTAACGTGGTCAGATGGCTCCAGCAATGCGACTCTGAACATGAAGCATACTACGAATGAGGCCACCTGCAGCATCAGCCGTCTGGATTCCGGCTCATAGATACTGAAAGGGGATGCGTTGTCAAAGCAACTTCGGCATCCAGGTACGCTACCCTGAGTTATGTATGGGGGAAACCTTCAAAAAAAAGATCGGAGAAAAGAATTGTCTGATGGTGAAGACCTTGTCCTGGGTGAATTCTTGCCACCTCATGAGGATTACCGTGAGCAGGTCGAGGCCTACACAAAAAGAGAACTAACGTTCCAATCAGATATCTTACACGCTTTTTCGGGTATCCTGCATACAATGTTCGGTTCCGAGTACTACTTTGGCCTACTTTTCCGCGGCTTCTACGTGACATTGCTTTGGAGGACTGAGAGTGGCCAATACTTTCCCAGAGAGGGACGGCAACAGGATACATTCCCGTCATGGTCGTGGGCAGCAATGCAAGGCGAGGTGGAATTGCTGTATCCTAAATCTGGAGCCATATCTAGATTGAAAGATCGTTTTCTGGGCCATTGGCCCTGTGGGCGGTTCCAGACGTTGACACTGGGAAGCCCCGGATCATTCGATATCAGTCTGGAGGCAGTGATTTGAGGGGGTAGCTTCGGACAACGGCAGTTTAAACCCCTTTGATCATCAGGATACAGTATATACTGATGTTATCTGCTCATAATCAACCCACATCATGAACGAGGAAGCTAAAACAAAGCTGTCTATTCTATCTAAGAAACAAACTGGACTATATACATACAAGATATGACGCTGATCTATCATTTCTATAGCTGCCCTCTATGTTCTCTGGCGAGAACAGTCTTACTTCTCCGTCTTCGGTGGCCACTTAGCTCTCCTTTCTGCCCGAACATACAGGTTATTCGGCCGAATCAACTGGAACATGGGGTCGTACTCAATGTGGCCATCTCCCTCGCGAGTGAACTTGTACCGATAAATCAGCTTAGGAAGAAAGACCTTAATCTCCTGCAGAGCAAAGTTGAACCCAATACACATCCGCGGCCCCATGGCAAAAGGTATGTATGCAGCCTTGTGTCTATTCTTCACCTCCTCGGTATCCCATCTGTCGGGATTAAACTTTTGAGGGTTATCCCAGAGATCGGGGTTGTTGTGGATGTGGTGCAGTGCGGGAATAATAACCGAGTCCTGGGGAATCTTGTACCCTCCCGGCAAAATGAGATCAACCTTTGCTGTCCGGCCCGGCTGGAAACTTGGGTTGTGGCGACGCTGTGTCTCCTTGATATACTTGTCGAGGAAGGTCAGACGGTCGGTGATGTCGGCTGTAAGTTGGGTATTCTCGTCGATGTCATGGTCGATCAATTCCTGTAGAAGCCTTTCTTGCATATCGGGATACGTGACAAGACCGTAAATAAGCCATGAAAGAAGGGAACTGGTGGTTGTGAAGCCAGCCCCGGTTGCGACGGTAAGGGCCCAGACAAGACTTGTCTTCGGTAGCTTCTCGCCTTTGTTATCGGTGGCACGTACCGCATAATCTATGCATGGTAAGTGGAATGAACAACAACGTGGTTTCTACCGCAAAGAGAGAGATCTACTTACCAACCATGTTAGAAGCCTGCAATGCCGCGTCCTGAAGAGGAAGGTCGACGACACCTCCCCGCTCAGCCGACTGAATAGATTCATCCACCATCTCTATAATCCGCGCTTTGATCTGCTTGAGTTTCTGTGGGTCCCCGAAAGGCAACTTGGCGTACCAGTCACCCTTCGACGTGACCTTCTTGTTGAGCGAGAGCAACTCAGCAATCAGATTAACCATCTCGTGCAGTTTAGCATCGGGAGAAGTAAAATGTTGAAAGTCAAGACCCAGCGTAAGTTTCCCAACAGCCTGGGATCCCAGCTTCAACATATACTGGTAAACATTCCACGCCTCGCCCTGCTCATCAAACGCATCGAATACCTTAAAGGCATCCTCGACTGTCTCCTGCATGGTAGGCGCGTAGTGACGGACGGCCTTGGGGCCAAGAGCCGGAGGCAAGAACTTGTGTGCGACCTTCCATTCTGGCGTGTCGGTGTCGCCTAGGAAAACACCGGCGCTGGGCTGCTTAAGTGCGTAGAGGGGATGTGCCTCGTTGATCTTTTTGGTGAAGAAATCAGACTCAGCAAATACAATGGATGACAAGACCGGATCGTTGGTTTGGTATGTTGTGCGACCGAGACTGGTGGTCTTGATGATTGGGCCGTATTGCTCGAAGAGACGTTGGTGGTTTCCTAGGTGGTCGGGGTATACTTCGAAGAAGTTGCCGACGATGGGTAGACCTTTGGGTCCTGGTGGTTCGCGGACTTCTTTACCGTCGATTGTAATCGCTACTGGGCTGTTGCTTGAAGTAATTTCGGAAATGTCGTTCAACGTGTTGTCGTTGGCGTGGAAACCGATGCCTGTTTGGGGTGTGAGCAAATTGTTACAGAAACGGTGAGAATAGTATGGTTACTAACCACTAGGCTCAACAATCGCAAAGTGAGCAGCGATCAGATGCTGAAGTCCCTCAATATCGAGAGAAGACTCGATCTCGATCTCCCTTGCAGAGGAGACTGGCTCCCCTAGGAGATAGAACTGCTGTATAGGCATTGGAAGTAAAGTAAAGTTGATTATAGATTCAAACTAACTGGAGTGCTATGCAGGATCAAGAGCATTGAAAGCGCGATCATACTATCTATATATAAACATAATCAATTCTACTATGACTGGCTAGCGGAGTATGATACCTTCTAGAATTAATCGGGAAGGCCTAGCTCTACTGACTCGGCATGCCGACCCACATGATTCAAGCGGGTGGTGGGTCCGATATCGCCTTCCTCGGTTAGTGGGGCTTGTTAAGCTTACCTTGATTTCCGATTGGCTGCAAATGTATGCCGTCCAGATGCTCGGTAGTCTTACCTCGGAACCTTAACGGTTTCAAAGATAATATACTATCCGGAGTATAATCGAGAAGATGACGTTGGCACGGAAGGTATTTTCTCGGAGATTAAATGTGGGCTTTCAACGTGTCAATGTACTTTACCTATGAGGCTAGACTAACGGACGGATATCGGAAAGACCCTTATCAATGCCTTCAGAGTTCCGACTTCCGACTTCCACGATACGTAGTTGAGCCATTTCTAAACATTATATTGATTTTACTCGAAAATGGGGGTATCTTCCTACTTGCATACTGATCCCAAGAAGCATCGTTCTTTTCATCAAGGCGATGCAATGACAGAACAACAGGGCTTTTCGACCATCCACCATACTCTTCAAAACTCAGTTCGTATATATTATTCTGTGGTACTTAAGGATGCAAGATGATATAATAGCATTAGGAAGACATGTAAAAATGGATAGGTGTTATTCTATCAGTAGTTGTGCTAGGACTTACCCTTTACCAATAAAAAGTGCAAACTTAGCAGCATAATTTCAGAGATATGCTGAACTCGCCTGCTCTGATCGGCTTTTCTTCTGTACATCTGTAGCAGCATGTCCCAGAATATCACCCGTCTGCTGATACTAAAAGTGATACTACATTCATGAGGTACAAAGCCGGAGGTTTTGGCAAGCAATTGTGAAGATATATACTTGCGTGCGTAATAATAAAAGAGCTTCGGAAGGTGATATAGTTACGGCCATAGTACGCAACTTTTTCGGGCATGCGAGCAAGCGTTGAACATTCAATTTTCATCCGCTTTCAACCCCTGTCAAAAGACTACGAGAGTAGAGTAAGCCGGTGTGTACTGGTAGTATACAGAGGAGCTCTAATGTCTTTACGGTTTGAGGCTGGAAATGTCCCGGGGTTATGCAAAAGACATTAAGACACAGACCTATTCAAATAGGTGCAAAGGTTTTAGCCATTACCAAGGGCTACATGAAGATGAAAGCTACACATCCTTATCAAAGTATACTAGGGACTGATAAGGCCGGTCAAGTAGCTTAATCGGCTGCGGCTAAAACCTTTAGATGTCTAGACAGAAGTCTTAGCCTCTAGAAGTGCCAGAATGATATATATTCCCATGACAAACATGCCCCATGATGAATATACGGTGGAAATAACAATGTACGACTTTTGCTTTTACCCTTTCCTGCTAGAGGGGTAGAACAGTGGGAGGCCATGTGTAGAAAGTAAAGAGGTTTAAGTGAGCCGGGTGAGGACATGAAGATAAATACATAGTGCAGCAAGGAAGTTAACCAACACTCCCACCACCGGTCTAGAAACTTTCAATAAAATTGAAAAAAACATACAACAGGAGGGATTCGCTGGTGGTCACCCACCCAACTACTAACCTCCCGGCGTGTGGCTTAAGTACGGCTGAGCGGACGGGAAGCCCTGTTCTCCACACCCTATGGTCGTATGTACTGGGTTTGTCTCAGATTAGAGTCTATACATTGCTGGAGATGAATAGGCAATCTTCCCCCCATAGTCTGGGGGGTTCCTCTGAAAGGCTGAGTTGATTTAGAGAATAGAATACTACATCGCCGGTAAGTGCTGGGCTGGCTGTATAATTTCTAGGCTCGGCAATGGCGATATATATCTATCGAGTTGGGGATATGCGGCATTACCCCCTAGTAATCTAGGCCTAAGCTTAGCCTATATTAGGCCGTCTGACACGGAGCTAAACACAAATAGGGGAACCAGAGGCTATCAGTTAAATATGGGATATGCAGAAATGACTATCTTATGTATCAATCCTTTCATTATAAGATATTCTTTATAGCAGCTTTTCAAAGCCTTTTACTTAACGATATCTATAAGGTTATTCCTGCAGGGATCTGAAGATACGTGATAACTACTACGTTTAAAGACCTCGAACATTGATATGAACCATTTGCTCTTTTAACACCATTTATAAACCTCACTGATAATATACAATGTCTATACAAGTCTATCTAAATCTATTCAACAAGAACGCAAAAGGAAGATCAAGTAAGATACCCAACAAACAACAACACAGAACAAGAAAGAAAAACTAGAAACAAAATATCTGATCCGTCATCTTCCCCACAGCACCAGGTGCCTGGAATCCAGCAGCAATCAAAGCCTTCTTCGAAGCATTCACCATACCCGGTGGACCACAAAGCATAACCTTTGTATCAGGAGCCGGCCCAGGCAGCTTCGCAGCCATCACCTCCGGCGTAACGTAGCCTTTGCCATATGCCCAGTCCTTCGGAGGATGATCAAGCATATACCAGAGCTTAAAGTTCTTTGGATACTTCCGAGCAAACGCTTCCAGTTCGCTACGCAACAGGATATCTTCCTCGGTTCGATTGGCATAGATCAGGCTAATTTCTGTGGTATCGGTATCATCTTCACAGATCGCCCGAATGAGTTGATACATGGGCGTAATCCCGGTTCCACCGGCAATCATTCCGATCTTTTTGCAAAGACCGCTGTGGTACTTCATTGCGCCTTTAGGACCGCGGAATTGTACCTTGTCACCCACTTTAAGTTTTGCAAGGTATTGGCCCGTGAGGATACCGTCTGGGTAGCATTTGATGACTAGTTCCAAGCGACCCAAATCCAGGTTATTCGATGTTGGTGTGTAGGATCTCGAAACAGCGGCGCCGTTGACATTGGCTTTAATGGCAACATGCTGGCCGATAGGAAGGCCAATGACGTCCTGTGGACTGGGGAGTTCGAAGACGAAACGATATACGTTTGGTGCCAACTGGTCTTTCCGGATAAGAGGGAGGTTCTTGTAATCCTTCGGCTCGAGGAAGCCCTTGGCAAGGTGCGGGTTCTGCTTCTTCAAACCGCGGGATTTTATGCGCGAGGGATACCGCGTAAACCCGGATTCAATCTGGGTGAATTTGGAGAGCTTCGACCCGACTACACCGCCGATCGCTGCGCAAAGTATGGTGGCGGCGACGAAGCCACTCGAGAATCCCCCACGTAGAACACCCCCAGCTGGCACATGGATCTCAGGTAACTTGTTAAGTGACAACTTTGAAATTTTGGACAGCACTTCACGAAGAGCCAGATTGCTGCGCGAGGATATGTAGAGCAAGAGCGCACTTCCCAGAGACCCTGAAGTAAGGGCAACCGTTTTAATGGCGGATGTAGACTTGTTGTTGCTCTTGGTCTCGGTATTGGAGGGAGTTTGCTGAACCAAACGCACTGTCCTAGGTTTCTTGAATTCTTGAGCGTCTTTCAGGGTGCCGAGCAGGTATGTGCCCAAAATCTCATCTGCGTCTTCCGAGTGTCCGACATCTTCGTATGCAGCTGTCGCATCGGTTCCGGCAACATCAATTAGGACATCCGCGCCTCCGGGGTGGTCGCGAACATATTTTGTTATGTCGTAGACTTGTGTGTGTTAAACATATGCTGTTTATGAAGTGTGATTTGATCTCTTACCTTTTCCATGAATGGCTACCCACAGATCATCTTTGCTTTTGTGGGCTGCCACGTCTTGCAGAGTAAATTCCTGCATATTCGCTATTGGCGCAATGCCGGCTTAATAATAAATGAGTAACAAACAAGGTGAAGAGTATATCGTAGGCAATTTCAGGTGTAGTTTTACCCTGAGCGCAAGCAATGTAGATAGTTAAACCTTCGAACAACCTTAGTAAATCTGGACCATGAACAAAGACCTTTATACCAAGTCTCGACTTACCAAAAATAACATTTCCCATTCAATGCTTATCTACGGTCTTACTTTGATTGGAAGGTATGCGCTGCATAGTAGAGCCATTATGCCTCATTCCGCAGCCAACCCTAAGTGGGTCTTTCCGAGGTAACGCAACCTCGGCAACCCGACCCCACTCAACGACACGGCATACCAAGACAGGATATTCGGCATTCCGAATCAATGCCGAAACAAGCCTTGCTTAGTGGGACTTGTCTTAGACCGCTAAAACGATCTGCGCTGCATTAGTAGCGTGGCTCTATTCCGCGGCTCTTGGGGCTTTTCAGGAGGGCTTACTTAGCAGTGATGGCAGTGGCACTGCGACTTTTTCCGTGGCCCGAAGATGGAATTCCACGGCAGGTTAATGCCGCATCAGTCGCTGGTTTGGCTTTTACTCGGGCCGGAGTCCGATACTGCTGTCACTATGTGTATGTTCTGTACTATGGAAGAGTTTCCTTGATTATAGGAAGTTGGTGGGATCGGCCCCTGGATGCCGAATCTTGTACAAATATAGGGATGTTCGCCTGCCTTTGGTTGTGGCTCATTCACTTGAATATTCCCATATCTCTAATTGAATACATTGCTTTTGTTTTACAACAGACTTAAATCTACTCTTTCTATCATACTTCACAATGCAGTTAACTTGGCAACAACCCCAGAATTACCGCAACCGCCCGGTTGTCGTTCTTGGTGCAGGCGTACTTGGGCGTCGGATAGGTGTGTAACTTAACCAAATTGCGAGTACATCCACGCTCTAACATTTCCTCTTCCAAACAGGATGCATCTGGGCCTCAGCCGGCTACGAAGTCCGCCTCCGCGACCCAAGCGAACAACAACGCGCCGACGGCCTCGCATACATCCAAGAGAACGTCGACTCATACGCACAGAAAACAGGCCAAAAACCCGGGAAATACTCCGCACACCAAGATATGAAAGAAGCCGTTGCAAACGCCTGGCTGGTCATCGAAGCTGTTCCCGAGAAGCTTGAGCTGAAGATCGCCACATTCGCCGAATTGGAAGCCCTCGCGCCAGAGGACTGTATTCTCGCATCGAATTCGTCCTCGTACAAATCGTCGGAGATGATTGAGAAAGTGTCGGATGCGACTAAGATCCGCATCCTCAATATGCATTATTATATGCCCCCGGGTTGCATGATTGTTGAACTTATGACGGATGGATATACGGATGAGGGCGTCTTCCCGTTTATGGTTGACAGGTCGAAGGAGGCTGCTACGGTGCCTTATGTGGCGAGGAAACAGTCGACTGGGTTTATCTTTAATAGGCTGTGGGCTGCTGTTAAGCGCGAGGTTCTGACCATCTTGGCCGAGGGGGTTTCTGTCCCTGAGGAGATTGATTCTATGTGGACTGAGATGTTTATTAAGCCGCGGAATTTGCCGTGTAAGACTATGGATCGTGAGTTGGTTCCGGTTTTCTGGGTTTTGGAGCATTACTGATGTTTGTCCTTGCAGAGGTTGGTTTGGATACCGTTGCTTTTATTGAAGGTCATTATGTTCAGGAGCGCGGACTCTCGCCAGAGAAGACCGTTGACTTCTTGAAGCGGAGCTATCTGGATGACGGCAAGCTGGGTAATAAGTCTCCGAAGGGTGGACTTTACCCTCCAGTGGAAGACAAGAAAGCTACCATCAACGGCAAGTCCACAGCGCCGGAATTATTGGTTCTGGACATCGGACTCTCTGCCGCCAACCCTACAACCACATCGGGTGAGGTGCTGAAACTGTCCTCAGATGGAAAGATCCAAAAAGTCCTTGTACCGAATCAGTCTCTACCTGATGGCATTGCCGTGGACACTACAATCGGCCGGATGTTCTGGACTTGCATGGGCGTACCCGGCAAGGATGACGGCGCAGTATATTCCGCCAACGTGGACGGCAGTGGCATCCAGACTGTGGTCTCACAAGGAAGAGTCAATACACCGAAGCAACTAACGATCGATGCCGAGGCGCAAAAGGTCTACTTCTGTGACCGTGAAGGATGCCGTGTCTGGCGCTGTGGTTATGATGGCTCCGATCTCGAGGCTGTGGTCGACAGAAGTGACTCGAAGGATGCGAAAGACAATGCAGTTTCCGACTGGTGCGTTGGTATCACTGTAGCTCCCGGCCTGGGCAAGTTCTACTGGACACAGAAGGGGCCTTCAAAGAGCGGAAAGGGTCGCATCTTCTGTGCTAATATCGCCACCCCTGAGGGACAATCGGGAGCATCAAGAAACGACATTCAGCTGGTGCTCGGTGACCTCCCGGAGCCGATTGATCTCGAGCTGGATGAGAAGTCTAACACACTCTACTGGACGGATCGCGGTGAGGTTCCGCTGGGTAACGCGCTGTTCAAGGCACAGTTGGATGAGTCTGGTCTTCCGGTACCGATCAAATCTGATAAGAAGTACGAGATGTTGACGAAGCATCTGAAGGAAGCGATTGGCCTGAAGCTGGACCTCGGTAACGGCCACATCTATCTTACCGACCTCGGCGGCAACATTTATCGCTGCAACTTGGATGGGAGTCATAAGGAGAAGATCCATTCCGATGACTACCGGGCTTTTACGGGAATTGCCCTTTTGTGATTATGTAGAGTTTGTCCTTGTCTGATATAGAGCTTAGAGATTTGTCTTGTCAATAGATTTGCGCTTTTCTAATTAGGAATTTAGGATGATCATTGTTAAGATTAGAATGGCCATTACAGAGTATGTGATACACGACAACTTCGTCCTGCAACGTAAATCTAATTACATCCAATTGAATGTCTCCCAGAAATTATAGGTAGACACTTCATTCATAAGTGCTCCAATGACATCGTCGCTGATCACCATGGACGCGGCTGGGTCATCAAGTGGAGCATCTTGCGGGATAGGATACTCAGGGGCCACTGTCTCTGGCTTGGATGGTTGAACCATATAGTCAGGGAAGATTTGGCGTATAGCTGCGATAAAGACGCCTCGAAATATGGAGGCAGATGGATATGTGTGCTGCATCTGCTCTAAGATCATCATACACAATTCCAGCTTGTTGAGGCCCAGTCGCCGAATAAAACCATCGGATGACTTGCAGTTGAGGAGATGAACTTGCATAGCTGGTACAAGTAATGGAGGTCTACATGAAAATCAGTGGTAGGATTCATTAGTAGAGACAAGGAACGTACGTCATTGGACCGCCGAAATCTAGCAGCTTTTCACGAGCCAGGTTATCGACAATAGAGTTCGTTTGTAGGGCAGCGGCGTCCATTTTGTTTCGTATTTGACTTCGCCACGCCTGTTGTTGGGCCGCTGGTAGCCCTTCCGGCACCTTAGTGATATAAGGGCGATAGAATGTAATGAGTAAAGCTCTGTCATGATTAGAGTTTCACCCGAATATGTAGGTCAGGCCAATACGAACTGGTAGTGCAACTGCAGATGATACATATAAAAAGTTGCTAGACGACTTCGGTCTGCGCCGGGGTTGTCCGGAAATTGGAATAGTAGGATTTCTGCCTCGGTTGCTTCTACCTGCTGAAGCGATGGATAAGGCCCAAAGGGCCGGTAGCTTAGGCTGAGTACGTCACCTAGGAGTTTGCTCAAATGAATCATCGTCACCCAGCAGTCCGCCAATCGTGACACATCGGTTGGGATGTAAGCACTGGCCACTGCTTCAGGCAATCCGGTCATGTCGCTCAGCATGTCGACAGAAGATGGCATATCTGTGTCGCAGTCACGCATGTCGATCCTGAGGGGTCTTCCCATTGTAAGACTCAGCCAACGATCTCGAAAGAAGCAACTCCACCAAAGACGACGCCACAGACGCTGCTGCCTTTCGGGTATTGAGGAATCTGACCAGGCCGAAGATGGGCAGCGATGTAAGCCCATGATCTGGCAGAGACTAATTGCTGTGCCAGTCCAATACCACGGTTTCATATGCAGATCTACTTCCGAGTGGTAGAATCCCAGAAGAAGAGCCGATTGTAATAGAACAGTGTTGTCTGTTTCGCCACTGTTATGATGCATACACTGGAGGTTTACCAGCCAGTTAGCCAAACCGATAATGATGTACTCAATGTAAGTACAAACAGCAGAATACGTACCGTGGCACGAGAGTACATATCGTATTTCATTGCCTTTCTCGATGAGTAGCCCTCCTGTTTCCACGTATCGGTAGATATATACTACAATCAATATTAGTAGAAGGAATTGTTGAGCAGGGGCTTGGTATACATTTGCTGCAACAAAAAACATGCTCCATAGCAACAGGAGGTTACATTGATTGCTTTCCCCACTAGGATAAGAGCTGAGTACTGAGGTCGCATCAACAACTGGTAAGATAGGATGCACATGATGGAAATATGCGCGGAGAAGCTCGTCGCACGTATCACTCCGAGGTAGGTTAAAGACGCCTTTATACTGAAGGTATTCGCGATCCTCAGCAGATAGCGGAATCGATCTTTTAGGTTGAAGCAATATATGCCGTTGAACAGGTTGTTGTGGTGGCGAGCATAAGTCAAGTACACTTCCGAAGCCCGGAGACTCACCTGATCAAAAGTCAGTTATGTCAACATTCGGGGTATGCTAAGTCCTTAAACACAGACCAGTATAAAATGGCGCCTGGCCCGCTCTCCTGTTTCTCCCTAGGGCCGTAGTTGCAATCTCTGCCCCGGTACGCTCCTCATCGAGGCTTCTATTCTCTTCTGGCGAGGTATTGATATCATTGGCACCCCCTACTGACCTGGGGCGCTCTATCTGTGGGGTAATTGGTGCAATGGTAAACGCATCTGTTGGAGCAGAAGGCCGGGGTGGCATCGATCTGCGAGACTCCTCCGCAATCCGAGGGCTGTTCGCCGGACCATTCTGGCGTATATGAGGTACAACTTGACGGATCCGAGGTCTAATCACGTTCAGCTCATTGCACCTACTTACAAGGTCGTGGGTAATCTAGGCATGGTGTGGCGTTCAGAGCTTACGTTGTTTGCGCTTTTCCTTGCGGGATAATACACTCAGTACCGTCTTGCGTACAACCAATACATGGTACGCCAGTAACCGTAAAGCTGCAGCGCACTTTACGCTGGCGGCAGTGTTGACATGCAACCGCAGATCGATGGCGACGTGCCGACATGAAGGACCGGTTATCTTTGCGATAAAGTAATATGAACGGGGGTTGCCGAGAATCTGGGGAAGAGCGTCTATTTCTTACGGATTACCTCGGAATCGTTCTCATGGAACATTCCGGGTGGTCATATACCTATTTCCGATTGGTGGATGAGGACTCCGCGTCCCACACCTTTGTCCAACCAGCAAGCCCTAAGTTATAATATATGCATCTCAATGCTTTGAAAAGAGCTTTGGGATACCACTTGGTATGCCGTGCTTAGCAATTCACTGAAATTACAGGCATTTTGCATTGTATATATTAAGCAGACATGTAATCTTCCATTTCTATCACAAGGGGCGCAATCTATGAGACTTTGCGGTCTCTAATCATCAAATATGAGCATAACGTACCCGATCCAAAACAAATATCGTCTAATGTATCCGCCTTAGA
Source organism: Aspergillus sojae (assembly GCA_008274985.1). Classification (NCBI taxonomy): domain Eukaryota; kingdom Fungi; phylum Ascomycota; class Eurotiomycetes; order Eurotiales; family Aspergillaceae; genus Aspergillus; species Aspergillus sojae. The sequence goes on along the minus strand of CP035528.1, from coordinate 4,257,836 downwards.
TGATTCTGCAGATTATCATCCTGGTTGAAAGTCTTCCGGCAAGTCACCACAGGGCATTGATACGAGCGTGGCGAAATATGAATTTTAAATATATGCCGCTTCAAGTCTTCCTTCCGTTTGAAGACACCGGTATAGGCACATCCGCCCATTGGCAGCGATATGTCCTTGGGCACTCGCTGTCAGTGATAGAGCATATAATTTCGTATAATTTAGTATAGCTTGAAATCAATGAAAACAGTCAGTTACTTGCGTTCAATCATTTTATGTCCCCTACAGAGACTTCGATCACGTGCAGACCTATCATTCCAATTATGATTGGAAAAAATTGTATTTGTTCATGCAATCCTAGGACTTCCGCCCTATAGCTAGTATGGATGCCCTGGTTGGAAATTGTCTGTGTGTCATTGTACTCCAGAGCGTTGGTAGGGTGACCCGATGTAGTTAAGAGGATTGGGTCAACATAGGTCACAGCGAGCTCCGGACAAGTTTGACTATATGATGCTCCGCCAGGATTGAGGAAATGATTGTTTACGATAAGTCTTGTTGGGGTGGGAGTTTGTTCTGCATTCTCATATCCGACTGTGTCAAATGGTATAGTGACTTGATGATATTCCATATCCTGATTGACTGAGTCATCTTCTAAATGAGAGAGCCTGGGCTCACTCAAGTTGTGCTTCTCAGAGGACCACATCTTCAGAATACTTTAGAAGGCACTCCAATGACAGTAGAGTGGTACATGCAGGGACCGAAGTTTAGAAGACCTCGGAAGTGAACGGATACTGCCATCTCGAAGGTCAGTCAGGCCATACTTATAAAACGACTGCCACTCAAAGTCCCTTGACGTTGAGCCTCGAGCTAGCATAAACCATACTCGAGGATTCTTCATCTCGCGCAGATGAAGCAGTGGGCTATGGTTCTCAAAGCACTTCAAGGCCTGTTATTGGAGAGGCTAATGTAGGCCGTTCAGGACAGCCAATGGTAGTGAAATGCTAGAGGTCTCTAACTCTAGTGTCTGTTATCGAGTAACCTCATCGCTCAACGTCCTTCATGAATTCAAGATCGATACAGTATCATACCAAGCCACACTTAATCACAGCGATAATGCACATGCTAGTATAGATAATTGCATAAGCCATAGATCTCAGGATCGTGATTCGTTGTTAGTGTACTATCACTACTCTGCTCTGAGTTTCTCTAGTTTATATGTTTAAGACTAGATCCACCATGGATCATTCTATTTCGCTCTATATGTATAACGCGAGCGATTTTCTGATCTAGGGCCCTGCATCTGAGACTTCAATCACCTCCACGACACACAAAGCAAATGCGAAACTTGCTGCAGGTCAAGTAGTAATGATACCGAGACCCATGTGCGGTATAAAGACTATCTCTGGAAGCGGGAAATCACTCTCACGTATACGATAGTCTAAATCAGTGTAAGCCCCAATCATAACCACAGATCACACATAATCGCCCTGCAGGTGATATCACAGACTAAAAGGAGGTCTACTCAAAACACAGCCACCCTCTTCCAAAATTTGCTCAGCTAGCTTGCCCAAACTAGAGCAGTGTAACCCGGATGCGCTCTGTCTCTAATGCTCGTCTCATTATTATATGATCTAGGGATTCCGCTTTCTTCAGCCCCGCTGTTCTTCTGACCCCAAAGAGCCCATGTTTTCACCGGCGCATATTTATATTGCTAGTAGCTAATTGTGTTTGCCTTGTTCCCCCTGAACTTTTACCCTTCAGCAAACTTGTAGAGGCCCTTGTCCTTTTATGTCTGTCTCATAAAAAAATTGCTAACCAACCCGAAAAGGCTCGTTTCACTTTAGTGGAATAGAAAGAGGCGTGATATAATCCATTACCGGGATTCCAGCTAAAGTCGATCTCAAGAATGACCCCGCATGCAGTCCAATCCACAGCCCTAGAGCATGCCCATAGTGAACCATAGATCAACTGTTGCGACTGAAGACAATACACTGATCTAGATATTCTTTCAAAGACAAGGAAGCCTTCACCTAGTATGCGTGTCAAGTCACAAAATGAATTGTACAGATGCAGGCACACTCGGGGGAAGCACCTGAGTACCCGGAATTGAGGGCTGTGATTCCAAACGTGGACGAGTAGGAAAGGAAACCGGCAAGCTTGTGGCACTTTCTGCGCTCAAGTCTTGAACGTGTCACAGTAATAGCCTGGTTTATTACGTGCTTGGTGTTACTAACCTTATAAACGTTGAAGTGCCTTAGTCTCACCGCTGAGCAACAGCCTTGTCCAGCCTTTAGAATTTGCTTACCACGGTTCTGGTATGTCTATCTACTCTAAAGTGAGACATGGTGCGGCAGAGTGTAGTACCAAGTGGGAAATGCTTTCCTGTTTCGATCGTCGATTGATGTACAGTATCCCATAGCATGCATTACTAAGGCTAGAGGTCATAGCGTGGGGAGGACTGTGGACAGCATAGTCAGTCACAAAGACTATTCTTCGTGGGTCATTGAAGCCCTACTTCACTTTGTACACAGGCTAAAAGTGTCACATCGGCGGTTAGTTCTTCAGGTGAGATTGTCGTTGCTGAAATGACATCGCTCTAACGTTTCACAGGGCAAAGACGGGATTCCACTCACATTCTTTTAATTGAATTTTCTTTGATTACTTCAGGAAGGTGAATATCCATCTAAGTCATAGGTAGTGTCACATACGAAGTACTATACTATTTTTATTTTTTACCGTGAGGGTAGAATTGGTTAAGTTAAAATGATCGAAGAAGCTATTTGTGGGTATGAAGGGGACATGGTGCGTATATACCTTAGTTTTTAACAGATATAGATTACATGTCATCCTCTTGAATGTCTTGCACACCAGATCCATTGTATGTACATGATTGTTAGATATGTTACAGTCATCTTCTATACACAGTAAACTCAAGGATTAAGAAAGCCACGTACATCACCAGGAACAGAGCGCCTACGGCACGATCTGCGCGGACAAAGACCGCCAGAAAGAGCATTACGGATGAGATCCAGGTAAAAAGGAGTTCGAAGAGCAGGACGTGGTCACTTTTGTCCGCTGAGAGCCCAGCAAGAGCAATAACACCGGCGCACAGAGTCAGAAGGAAAATATTGCTTCCTGCTGTGCTGGCTACCACAATGCCACTGTGTCCACGAGAGCCGCTGATGATGGCAACCATCTTTTCCGGCAACGTAGTAGCGAATGACACCACTGTGAGGCCGACGACAGTCCCAGAGAGATGGAAACAATCTGCAATTACCGATGCACTGCGTGACAACAGATAACCAGAGATGGTGAGCGCTAACAGGCCCATGACGAGTTGGGAGATATGATAGAAAAGTGAGCGTGGAGCGCGCTTCCTAGTAATAAGGGCCTCTTCATTTGTAAGAAGAGGAGATGTTTCTGACTCATCTTGCACTCTATTGCCTTGTGGTCTGGACGGGAGATAAGAATGCCCATCATCGCTGGTATCATTGTCGCTGTCACTGTCACTGTCAGAAGCTTCTGGAGGTTCCATCACTCCTTTATGTATTGCGTAGCAAGTGCATATGATATACATTAGAAAGATGGCCACTAGTACGCCACCAGTGATTTTGTTCAACATGTTGAAGTAAGCTAGGATGGAGAAAGCGGTCGTGATCGATAGAAGCAACGCTGTATATACCTTGGCACTCTGATCGAAAGCTATCGGCCCAGGGTGGAGTAAGAGGCCAAGGGAAAAGGCGCCTAGGATATTCGAAATGGTAGAGCCCATCACATTCCCTAGTGCAAGTGGCGACTGCTTTTGCAGGACTGCCGCAATGACTACGGCAAGCTGTAGTCAATACAGTGTTAGGGTCTTAGAAACAAAAGCATCTCCCACCGTATGGATATATACACATACCTCCTCATATTCAGCACCGGCAGTCAGTACAGCAATAAGGGTCTGGGACACTCCCAGACGCTGGCCGATAATAACGGTGTGGTCAATGAACTTATCAGCGCCGTAATCCAGCATGAATACCCCGGCAACAAATACCGCTGCATTGAATAGTAATTTATCCCAGTCCATGGCGCCTGCAGCCTAATTCCTTCGTCTGTCGTCGCGGTTGAGGGACTACGAGGTGGGTTAGAGATTTGCCTGGTTGGATACCGTAGAAGGAAAGGATCTGAGTCAAATTAATTTAGTAAGGAAAAGGTTCTGACTCAGCATCGCGAGAGTGAAGATGAAGATGAAGGTAGCTTCAGTGAGACATTTCTCCCTATACATTTAAACTAGAAATATCATACTCTATGTTACAGGTTGATTCAATTGAATCACAAGTTTCAATTGTACTGACCGATACACGACGGCAAAGTCCAACTATCCACATAGTGGCTGTCCCTGTTCATCTCAAAGGGTCCGGGCAGCCTATAGAAATCACAGTTACCAATCCGCGTCATCTTCAGCTCCATCCTGCTGAGAAAACCTTCCATCCTTTCAATGCCTTCATCCTCCTTCAACCCTACGCCACGCCCAAAGCCAGACCCGACACGCGTGTGTGCAGGCTGCCAGTAGAACTTCAAGAAGCCGAGGCAAAAAGCAGCTACTGCATGTACCCTTGAGAATACCGTGCTCGTACTCTGCACTAGTGCAGAAGATGGATGCTTGAAAATTCTCTATAAGAGAACACTCGCTGCCTTTCCCTGCCGCCAGGCAGTTGGAGCAAGCTCCGCCATAGACCGTAACCCCTTGGCAGGAGGGAGAAACAACACATTCGGAGTTGAAGCGGCTACCCTTCATACACTTTTTGCAGGGAGAGGAGGCGACGAAACCTCGGCGGAACAGGACGTAGGCGCTCTTGTTGTTTTTATTTGTGAGCTTCACGGTGCTCCCATTGCCGTCCTCAGAACCGCTACGGACGACACTTAGAACACGAATGGCTGTTTTATCCATCTCTGACAGGCCTCTCAACCCTACGACTATTAGCTATATCGGCGAAATGCAGGGTAGGACTCACTCTTCTCAAGATGCGCAACATCTTCGCGGTCGGCCTCAACCGCGACGATCGACTCCTCTAGCGGGTAGTCAACGTCAATCTAAGCTACAGGCGCGGCGGGTTGCTTTCCCTTCATAGCTGCTGCCATTCTCTCAAAATCAAAGAGGTCGGCAAGGTAATCGACAAGTCGCCACTCGAGATGAGCGCGAGGAGGAGAACATACATTGTACCGTGAGCAGAATCCTCTTTGCGCGCACGGCATAAACTCGCATGGGTAGGGCATCTTCGAGCTTATCCTTTCCCCTAAATAATTATATCGCCCCGAGGGGAGGCGGCTTTTAGATCAGTTCTGACAGATTCCGGCAGCAAATTGACCATAACTTCTGTCATTCTAGTCAACCCCACAGTGGCTCGATTCTCATCGACAGTGGAGCCCATATCAGAGAGGACGTCCGCGCTTGATATTACCCAGTCGTATGGTGCGCCTTTCAACTCCTTCCCCTGTATCGAATCGGTCGTTACCACTTTGGGTATATCCGACTTGTTCAGTAGACCATATTGTTCCATTCGGAACAAGGACTGACGGATACGCACAGCCTGTCTGGGCTTGGTAAGGTATCACGATAGTAATGTCGTTGGCGGGATATCCGCTGTGCTTTTCGTTCGCCATGAGTAGGCGAAGAATATGCAGACAATGAGCATTATTGTAGCGTAATTTTGACACATCATCAAAATACAGCTTGAACATACTGAGTTGCTAGACGGGCTGCCCAGGCACCAAATTCGACACTCTCAACAGAAGGAGCGGCAACACTCACAACGATATTACCCAGGTCATATTTTCTTTCCCGTCAAGGCTTTATACCTCTCTCATGGCGTCAAGGAACCGAGAATTGACCATAATGACATTAGTGGATTCGTGGCTCTGTAACATCTGCCTATACGTTCTACAATTTGACCATATAGCAAATACAGGGTGGTAGCGGAACTGTTCGGCGAGTCTAATCACCAGGTGGTTCATCCTCATGAGGCGTGAGGGGTGCGACATAGATATCTGTTCAGCGAGTTCATTGTAATTAACTTGGTTTTGAAATGAGATCACTTTTGGTCTAAGCTGTTTCTCATCATCACAACTGATGACTCCGTAACTCGATCTCCATGGAGTAGCTTCGTCAGTGGTATCCACGCATTGGTTTCGCACTCATTAGTGTCTTCATATCTGATAACAATGATCTCCTGCGTGTTCAGGCCAAAGTTAGAAGCGATCATACAGTCACCGACATTATTATTCGTGGAGACAAGTACTTGTGAGTTTCGAATCGCCATTTGGGAGGCCCTTTTGAAAGCTAGAAGTGCCTTACTTTTGTCCTCAGTCGAAAAATCGCGGGATAACATGGTTCGTAAAAGCTCAATAACGAACCTTGGCCAACATGTTGACTTCTTATCCCTCTGGATCTAATTTCCCCGACTCGAGGGCATCAAGTAATTCTGCCCTTGACCGAGCAAGGTAAACCCCGGGTTGTTGGCAACGCGAATGACACGAGCCTCGAGCGACTTCCCAGGGAGTCCATGTGACTTTGTAAAGCTCGCCACTTTCATGGATCTCATAAGCCCAGTCATCAACAGTTGGGCCTCTCTTGAAAAGCTCTGGGGAAAAAAGCTCCCCTCCTGGCCATAAATTTGCAATTGGCGCATGCTCCGCCGAACGCGCCTCGTGCCTGGCGACATTCAAGAAGTAGATCCTTAGATCACCCGCTGCTGTCATACATACCATACCAAGAAACTTCCTGCCCAGCTTTGGGTCTTTAATGCTTTTTCACTCGACAATCTCAATATCAAGATCTGATGAGGCGCATATCCTCTTCTTAGGGACCTTAGACGCAGTGTAGCAGCAAAAAACGCAGGAGTTGCCCGACGGTGACAGGAAACTTAGAGTATAGTTTGTAATTGGCTCCAGGGACATAGAAAAGTGAGCTCAATGATTATGACTGGAGTTTGAGGATGGAAGAATGGAAATGGGATGAGTAGGAAAGAAGGAAAGGAAGAAAGGGGAAAGAAGAAGGTTTTAAAGGGAAGGGGGGTGAAGAGGAAAGGGGGTGCTGAACAGTGAAATGGACGACTGAGCAACAGAATGTTGATTTAAGGCAGAGACATCTAAGTGACAAAGAGCTTCACAGTAGGCGTGAATGAGAACTGCTGCAAGTCGGAAGATGGCTGGAGATCATTCATCTAGTACATGGATAAAAGCTAAGAAGTCTAGGGCCCGTGTAATAGTGGAAATCATTCTCTGGGATGACACAAGGTTTAGAGCTGATAGATGTGTACTACAGAAACGTCCTTGCCGAGATCCAATTTTTACAGATGTGTGTGCTTCCAGCATGGATAGCGCTGGTCATCTTCCTGGGTAAGCTATTGCAACACCGTATTACCATTATTCTGGTCCACATAGTCCCATATCTCTCAAGACATCCTAGTGAATCAAGTCCATCGTGGGTACTTATAGTAGTCGACATTGGTGAAGGATTAGTTCACGGAACAAACAATGTACTAGAACAATTTCTGAAGCCTTTCTCTCAATAGCTTCCCCAGCATGGCACAGTCCTTTTCGCCGAGATCGGCCAGTTTGATGGCCTTCTCTGCCCATCGCCGGCAATCGTCGCTTTCAGAAAGTATGTAGAGATCCACCGCTCGATTAAATGCCACCGTTGCCATCCACTGAATCTCATCGCTTGGGTAGCGCAAGACCGTACCACATAGGTCACAAGCTAAATCCAAAGCCTGATCAATGGCCGACTCAGCGAGGCAGTATTCTTGTGCATCTAAGGAGAGTTGGAAGAAAGTATGGATGTAGCGTGGAAGAACGGCCCTGGCTGTTGCGGCTTCTAGGTACGGGGATGCGGTAGTGCGGAGGACAAATATAATTTTCTTAAAAGGATATAATCCGTTAGCACATGTATTATAGCTGATCATCAACTTGAATTGATTTCTGATGAATAAATACCTCGACAGTCTTGATGATATATGTTACCGAAGCTGCGCAACGGAGAACACAATCCAAAAATATAGAGCAGAGTTCATCGTCGATTATGCTTTTCGACTCGCCAATTATGGAAAGCACATTGTCCCACTGATTGAAGAATATAGCGCATTCGAGGTCAATTGACAAGATCCTTCGATACTCTTGGAGCCATTCACTGTGTTGTTCCCTTGTATTCTCAATTTGTGGTCGACTCCGAATGTAAGTTCGGCAGTGCTGGGCAACGTTTTGGACATTTTCATAGTGTTGTTGCTACTTTCCATTAACCTCTAAGGAATACTATTTGGTGAATAGGATCAAACAAGCCTTCAAAAAGGGCTCTACCTCCTTACGAGCCTCTGTTATGATGCTACAAATCTTGATATTGTCGCAGTGCAGATAGTGTTGCCAAAGACCGGACTGCTTCTCGCAAGTCATGGTCTTCTTCTGCAAGTCTGTGAACTGGGAACCCAACGTCAGAAATTCACAGATAGCATACGCAAGTGGCACTAACATACATGCATTGACAGGTCCAGTAGCTGTACCACTAGCCGGTAATCGCACGAGCGTGCTTGAACAGCGATGTTGTAGCTCCTCCGCGAAAGCCACTCAAGTTCAACAGCCGAAAAAACAGTATTTTGTTCATTTCTGTGTGCTAATTTCCAAGTTAGATACTAAGCATTAAGTATTGTGGCTCTCTGATTCATGACGTACCTGCTTCGAATACACGTATAACCTGAGCTAAAAGCTCATCATCCTCTTTCACCTTTCCCGTTTTCCCTAATTGTGCTGAGACGAGACAACCTGCAGCTATGAAGAGACTTGCAATGTACTTTACTTCCAGGAAGCCATCATTTAGATTATCTATTACATGCTGGAGACATTCGGCCGCCAGCAAGGTTTGCCCAGATCGAAGGGCTTCTGCTGCACAGGGCAAGAGGTATGTTCTGCCAGTTGCACCCACCTGACAGAGAGAATCGAGATAAAAGTGCCCTTGTCATAGTTAGACACTGTATATACAGAGAATATCAACTCCCTACCCTGACTGAAGTCTCTGTTATTCAACGCCGCCTTATATATCAAGTAGAGCGCTGAAGGGCATTTCCTATACTCATCTGCCATATTGTCAAACAATTCGTACGCCCCACACACATTTGAATTATCCGATACACAAGCTATATATCTTCTACTCCCTGTTAGACTACTGATGAGTCAGGCCAGCCATTACTCACCTGATGAATATCGTTTTATTTTCCGAGGAAAGTTGAAACATCGCTTCTTCGAGTACGAAGGAGCACCAGTATTCTGCAACGTGGAGATTGCCTTCGGATGATACTACATCGATGTATTTCCATATGAGCTGTAACTCGTGTTAGTACCTTGGGCCCCATAGCACATGGATTCATTACAATCAGGCAAGCATTTGTTACATCCTCACTCAAGAGACCTCGACCGCACTTAGCTACCCTTTTCATCGTATCACACAAAATACCGCTACTGTTCTGTATGGGGAGACGACTATTTGTCAGTGTCCAGACCAAGAGGATGAATATCCGCTCAGTCCACTCTTGCTGATCGGAAGCAGCAAGCTTTTCCACTAGAAGCTGCTGCAATCCTTGCACATAGAAACTGGTCCTGCTTTCAATCAGTTTGAAGCGGCATATATTAGCGGTTACTCACTCGTGATCTCGAACTTTCTGGAGATAAAACACTAATCTGTGTCTTTGTTAGATAGTCTTACGCCATAAGGGCACAGGGTGTCACATTCGTTTTCAACTCTGCTTCGTTGGGATTCAGTATTTTGAGCATATCTCGTAGTACTTGAAGCCCATCATAAGCATCAAAGCATATATTATACTTCATGTTTACCCACTTTGAAGATACACACTGCCATTACAGTGTTCTTCTTTGCTTAAAATCTCAAGCTGAAGCGCCTTGACAGCAAACTCATGGGGATATCTCTATAAGCATTGTCAAAACTGACCAATCAGCTAATTCTCAGTTCCTAACCTTTTCAATAAGCTTCAAGGCTTTATGGAGGCGCTCCTTAGCGAGTGAATCCTCGAGTTGACGGTTTGCTCGAACTACGCTACGTTAACTCTCATACGAGGGCTTCAACCTGGCTGGACCTTACTGGATGCGTGTAAAATGCACAGTCCATCATTGCCGATGCCCAAGGCCATATTCCTGTTGTAAAGTTCCCAAGCTGACAAGGCCCTCTCCAACCACTTTGCTGCGTTATCATAGTGGCGGTCATCGAGAGCAAAACTTCCGATCTTGTAGCATAAGTCAAGAACGCGTTTCTGGCCATATGCAGTAGCTATCGCCGGTATCTTCGAAAATAAATGGTCCGCTATATCGGGCCTCCCTTGCAGCCAGGCCTTAACTCAGCATGTCAGCCCTGGATGTAGTCGCCTGGGGCTTGCGTATTTACCAAATGGACTCGAACCATGTAGTACCCTGCCGTAGCTGATACTATCTGTGCCTTATCCGCGCTTTCCATCGATATCTCGAGTTTATCCAAGCGTATAGCTACCATCTCGATGATCTTCTGACTTAGTTCGATAAAACCGTTTTCTGGTCCAAACTAATCAACACCTGGCTGTAAGACAAAAATACGACAGGAGAGTACCTGTGCAACTTTGTACGGTTTTCAATGCTGTTTCTAGCACTCTTTGGCTTCCTAGATCTTTTCGTGAGAATCTGCCTTCCAGAAATCTGTAACACATCATATATTGATATACCTGAGCCGTGACTTGGAGCAGCGCAATCAAGCATGAATAACGCAATGGCGCTCACTGTAAAAAAGAGTCAGGCGATACCGCCAATTGTAGACAAAACTCACATGCCTTTACAATGAGTAATGTTTCCAAGAATCGATATCATCTGGGCAGATATATTCCATAACCTTGCCCCGTGGGCAGCTAATTGGCGACGGATAGCAATCGGAGGAGCCGTAGGCAGAGGAAGGCGGCCAAGATGTTCATCAAGTGAGTGGAATACATCGCTCACTGAGATCGCACGCTCATGAGTATCTTTCTGCAGGTGTTGCAGGAGTTCTTTGGCGAGTTCTGTGTAATGTATAAGAGCTGAGGCATTACCCAATAAATAAAAGAAGCACTCTGAAGGCCGCTCACCTAATATTGTCTCGGCTTCGGCTTCAAAGTTGCTTGATGTCGTTGCCATGCCTCGAAGATGGCAGTCTAGTTCTTGTAGGAGATGATCTTGCGCGTCCGACTGTCAAATAAGATATTTATATTACTAAAAAACGGTTATTGCTAGCCGGAAGCTAAATAGCAAGAAGTGTTCTGTGTCTCTGGTCTGTTGGATTACATTACACTCTACAATTTCAGAAGATCTTCCTTTTCGGAAGGCCATCCACATGATTAGACTAGTTCATATTCCATCACGTTATTCAGGTATCAAATTCAGGCAAGCAAACCCCAACCCATTGTTGCTCCCGTGATGAGCGTTAGGGAGAAAGAGTGAAGTATGGTACAATTTTAACGAAATGCATGAGATGAGCATGACATTTCAGCGCGTTCAGCTGCAAAAGCGCTTAGGTGGACGTATGTGCCGAGTATGTCCATTTGAAATCAACAAATCCCCAAAGCCCGACGCCGATAGCAAATTGAGACAAGGAAAACAAGCGTATATTCATTTACTCTTTCGTTGAGATGGCAGGAAATTTCCAACAATAAGAGACGGACTAAATTGCACGTCAGACAGGGAAACTGTAGCGGCATAATATTCACTTACATATTGTGCGGGTCTCTCCGTATTGTGAATGAAAAGCAGCAAGGGATTCCATCGCCAGGAGCGTTAGAGTCAGGACTTTTCAATGTACAGCTTGTGAGCATTGCCTTTTGTGTATTATCAAAAGCAATTGCTCCAAATTTCTCCCAGTAGCTCACAAGCTGATCTTCCACAATAATTTCATGAATGGCTAGCTTGCCCTAGTACACGAGGACATGTCAGCTTGATCTTCCAAGACCAATGCCACCATCACCAGACTTACATCTCTTAAAGTTTCGATTGGAACTCCGATCAATTCTGCCATCTCCTTATTGCCTCGAAAGATCTCACCCGTACGCCTCCAGCAGCAAGCCGGAATCGCCATACTAGCGAAGACACGATCGTATTCCATCAAGCTCCGTTCAAACCACATCTCCACAAGGATGAGTTCGATATCTGTCAGACTCTGCATTCTCTCCCGGAACTTTGGCCTGAATTTATCGAGTTGTCGGAGAATCTTCTGGCGCGAGGCTTGCTGCAGATTCTTTTCCATATATTGGTTTAACCTAGCGTAGCCCTTTACGTAGTTAAATGGCCTGAGAAGGCCAGCATCGTATTTAGCCTTCAGGAGCTTGTTCATTCGCTCTTCCGGTGGGTCAGACCCGGAGGGATCTGCTGCCGTCATGTAATACGTTTCCCGCGCTTTATCATTGACCACTCCACTAATCGGACCCTGGATTGATTCGCCCTGAGATGGTTGGTTCTGGGTCAAAGGCGGCGGTTGCGATTGCTGAAGTAGGGCCGCGTTAGGTCCCCCACCGAGTGTTGCCATCGAACTGATCAACGTCGGGTCAGAGTAGATCCCCTGCAGATCATCATTCTGGAACATAGATCCGTCATCCAAGAGACTGTTACTTAGGAAGTCACCAAGAAGGTTGTACTCATTTGTGACCTCCGGAGCATTGAACATATACGAAGGATGGAAAGTGTGCATATCCTGAAATTGGCTTTGACCACCAAGCCAATCATTGTAACCGAGAACTTTTTGAAGAGGAAATCAGCAACAACATTAACAAAAGCGTTTACTTACCCCGAAACTTACCTGGCTGGGAAGTTGCGCCGGGGGCTTGACCTGAAGAAGAGGGGAGGTTGCCGTGCTGCACAGACGACGACGGAATCCCATTAGGGAGGATTTGCTGACCGGCAGCATCCTGGACATCGACATTACTAGCCATACCTTGAAGGACGTTCGAAAAGTCATTGTTCTGCACGCTTTCGTCATCTCCTACAGAGTGTTCGTGTTCACTCCGAGCGCGCTTCGAAGGTTCTCTAGGCTCGTCATGGCACAGGTGGCCAATATTGCGCTTTATACATCGTGTACACGGCCGCTCCTTTATTTTCCAAAGGAAAAGAAAAGAAAACAAGTGTCAGCAACTCTCGTGGAAGGCAACCGTAATGGGTTTCACAAGGGTGAGCTATGATGGTAAAGTTCAGGAAAAAGTCGTACCGAATCGCAAGTCATATGCTGTACCACGTGAAGAATTGCCCTTTTCGTCAGCAGATAGATTCCGAGGGGTTTTTCTTTTACTTCTTGCTTTGAAATTTCGAAGGGGAAAGCAACTGGACGTCCGGACAGACGACGAATATTGCTGAAAGGGGTGTCAAGAGAACAGGCTTACCGATCGCCGGCAGTAGACGCATGCTAAAAGAGTGGCAACAGTATTAGCGTCGTAGACTTCATACCCGCGGAACGGCAAGGGAGTGTGAGGATCCGCTGCCATTATCCTTGTACGAATGCATGGCGAGGTTGTTTGCTTACCATGATTAACCTTGCGACGCTTCTTGGGGCTGGCGTGAGTCCCCGCAGCAGCGTTTTCACCTTTGGACGCTGGAGAATTTCGCGAGTTATCTTTGGCGGTTGAGTCCTTTTTGAGTGCATCTCCTTCAGCCATACTGTTCTTCAAATTTCCTAAGGTACCATTGCCGGATTGTTCGGGCCTCGTGCCCGTTTGCGCAGCGTTTTTCTCGGTCATTGATCACTGGGCGCAAAAGCGGTTGCGCAGAGTCCGGCTGTTTCGTTGTCGCTATCGGGGGACACAGATAAGAGTCCGGGGGGAAATTGCAGACATCAACTAACGCTCAAAGACAGAGAAAGCTCAAATGCATTGTAGAAAAGTAATCCTTGAGTCTCTGTCGCGGCGCGAAAGTATGTATGTATGGTATGATGATACAGGCGAACGGCGATTGCGATCGACTCACAAGGTTTCCCCGCTGGTGTGCGGGACTTCCAACCGGCCGGGCTGTATCTTTTCCCGAGCTCCTCCGCATTTCAACTGCGGGAAACGTCCCAAGATGTCCCGATGCATTCTCTTGACACCATAAGTCTGCTCCCCAACTCTTCCTCGGAACCCCAAATCTTGATGTTCAATAACCAGCATTTCTGCATGACCATATGCGAAACAGTTACCTCGGCTTAAATGGCTTATACACTTGAAATTTCCCTCCAGGTTGAATTGAATTATATGCCAATTATGCTTTCTACTATTCCAGAATCCGAGCGTCCTCATCGTTCTAAATTCACTGGAAACGAACAAAGCACTTCTAATGTAAAAAGATGCTCAGGCCCTCCACATTGGGAGTTGCTCCATACAAGTACGATTCTATGCTCCGACGCACAGCCACCTCGTCATAGTGCGCCAGATTGACTCCCATGATCTAGAATAGACCAGTCCCCTGCCTAATCTCCCTATGAGAATAAGGGGCTTTCCAACATCCACCGAACCATGCATTCTGCGTGAATATTAAGGACCCGCACCGTATGATGGCTGGATCTTAAGTGCCCCGTTGGTGGCGTTTTTATAGCACGCTCACATAGCAAGGCTAAAGAGATAGGACGCCCATCACATGTAGTACTCAAACGATTTTTCCAGGAATCAGCCCATTTTTCAAGGGTCTATCCCCTAGGTCAAGCCGTTGCAGCCATGCACCTGCAGTACAAACCGGAAGGTTCGACCGAATGATAGGCTAGCTTTCAGCTATAGCTGAGGTAATACCACATCAAGTTTTATGAAACCCTAATGCAGGTCAACGTTCAAATGGCTCAATCTTCAGGCCGGCAAGTCAAACTCAAGGCTGACTGAGACCGTGTAATCGCCTCACTTAGGCCTGCCAGAGGAGCTGTATTACTCTGCATGGATTTGAGATGTCCATTCAGATGCTTTAACAAGTCCACGACCTCAGGGTCGTTTTCGAGCTAAAGAAAGCACGTTAGTGACAGCTTGGCAATAAGGAAGCCGTGTGATTACCTCATCAAACGTAGTTTGCAAATCGTTTGCGCCAGCGAGTGTGAATTGAGTATGATCCTGACTCTGTTGTCCAGGAACGCTGAGCTGTCGAAGTACGGGGTGTTCCTTAATATCATCAGTAACAAGTTCCGCGGCTTCACAGCAACACAGTCGGCTTACATTTTTCAGCTGCCTTTTCCGTTCTGCTTCCGCCCGCTTAGCATTCTTCTCCATTTCCTGCAGTTGCTTCGTTTCCTTCGCAAGTAATGCCTCTTCTTTTTCGATTTCGGCTTTCAAGAGATCAGTGCTGTCCGTGACAGTAGCTAAGCTCGCCTCCAGGGAACACTGTCGAGTATCAGTATTAGTTTGTGAAGGCATTTTAGGACGCTTCGTACGTGTTCTTTCAGTGCAGCCTCGTACTCGAAAACCGAATCCTTCGTTACGGGTGGGAATGGCATTCTAGGTAGGCGCTTTCCGAGACTTGAGAGGAAGGTTTGAAGGTTAGGCCATTTTTCTACCAAGGACAAAAGGAGTAATATCAGAAAACATAAGAATATTCGCCATACATACTTCTTCACTACGGCCTGAACGGCCGCCTGCGCTTCAATGCGCTTTCGCTCATTCTGCTGGCGCACTATGACCGGGCGCTCGAGAGCTCGAAACATGTCGCGAACTTTTTCTTGCATTGGCTCTGGCAGCGTGGACCATTTAGATTTGATCGTTCGTTCAGCAACCCGACGAACTTGGGGCTTCAGATAAGCAAATCGCTTCCTGTGCGTGTCGTCTTGATCATGCCCATCACCGGAGCTCTTTCGTTTCGGAGGCATTGCGGCTTGATTGATCGAGAAACTAGAGGCCCTTGAGCAAGATCCACATTGAATACAAGGAAAAGGTACGAAGGTATCGTGCGTAGTAATGTGGATGGATCGACGTCAACGCGATTGTTGATCTTGTCGCAGCGTCACATGCCAGAGAAACAGAATGACGCTAAACTCGTTTGGGCGCCCCGTGGGGCACTGACGGCTGCAGGTACGTCTGGAACTATCACGCACCCTACCATCAATGCTCCTCGGCGATTTTACCTTGTATCTTGTATTTCTCTTGTGTCCCTCTTACATATCTGGTTTGGCTTAATGACTTGGAGAGCTTTTACACACAGATACGTATTTGATACCCATGCCCAAATGCAAGGGCATGCATTCTCTATAGCCGAATATATATCAGTTTCCTATTATGCATACAAGACAGAGAACATAACACTCGGCTCCTAGGCCTGAGCAATCAAGGGTATTATAAGACATGAGGCACGTCGTAGCAGCAACGAGACAGGCTTTGAAAGAACAGCAGGGAAAGAGAACACATAGATATCTTAGGGATAGATCATGATCGCCAGAAGATAAACGCCCCGAGAATCAAACGTCCACAATGTACACCACCTAGCTCGCTAATCGATCCATCTCAGAAAACTTGTAAAAGTGCCTGTGCTCGAAAAAGTGTTTCGACAGGGTAGAAAGAAGAAAGGACATGTCATGGTCGCATAACCAACATACGCGTTATCGAGGCATAACTAAGCCATTCACGGCTTTCATGTCGGCAAGCTGCGCCTTTAGAATTTCATTCCCACGTAGTATCTCCTCCAGCCAGTCTGCAGCTTGCGTAAGCATGGCACTTTTGCTGAAGCCTCCACCCTTCAGCCCAGGTACAAGCGTGCATAAATCGTCAAATCCCTGCCTGATCAAGTTTCTGCGTTTTTGCTCAGACAGAATGTGATTACTCCGTTTTTGTTCCTCCGTGAGATTCTCTCTTGCGGGTTTGGCACCTTGCTGAACTTTCGATTTTCGGATGGTCTCAGTTGACATCCGCCGATTCTTGCCATAGCTCGTACTCTTGGATCTTCTTGACCTCGGTTTCGTGTCATCTTCCGAGTTCTCATCCTCTTCTTCCTTGATCAAAGTTCTTTGCCGTTTCTTAGGCTGTGATAGATCCTCCATGCTGTCCCTGTATTCCCTGCGTAAATCACCAAGTGGCCCGGTCGCATTCGGTCCTGTCCAATGAGCACTGTGGTGGCCCGTGATACGTTCCGGACTTGGTGCGCGAGTATTGGCAGCACTGCTTTGGGGCTCGAGAGACTCGAGATGGCGAAGCAATTCCTGCGTTTGTTCTTCTACGTTCGGCTGATCAGGCGGTGCCACATATCCTTGGTCCATAAAGCTGACATCAGACCCCCAATGAAGAGGCCGTACTTTGGCAGTGGCTTGTTGTTCTGCTGATATTGGATCTCGTACATCGAAGAGCATTTCCGACGTGTGATAAGCCAACGGTGCACGTGCACCAGTCAACGTGTTCGACTGCTTGGATGGCACTGTTTGTGGTTGATGGGGTTTTACTCGACCATTCATATGGGTATTATTGTAGTCCATATTTGAGAAAGAGGAGAACGGGTGGTGTGCAAAAGGAGCAACAAGTCCAGCCCCATTCATGCCATTTTGATAGAGCATGGAAGCAGCCGCGAAGATATCAGAATTCGAATGGTTAGGTAAAATATCCATCCCAGATTTATCTAGGCCGCGGTGAGGAAGTGAGGGTTGTGAGAGAGAGGTGGTGGAGCCTTCGAATGTCGGAGGTAGTTCATCTGACCATTCAAAATTTGGCGGCCCAAGTGACTTATTCTGTTGGCCCTGTAGCCAGAAGTCGTTCGTGAAATGGTTGGAATTCATTGTCGTGAAAAAATTATCAAGCATGTTAGACTCATTATCATCAAGAAGAGCTGGCCCGGGAGGAGGCGCAGGTGCAGGTTCGTAAGGAGTATCCATGGGCGAAAGAAAGGAATCTGCAAGGTAAATGCGATTAGACTGAGGTATTTGTGTCAAACTTCGATTATACCTACAGCCAAATGGCCCCGGTTGAGGGCTATCCCGTCCACTGCGAGCCTGAGGAGCGTTCATATTCATTTTAATGAGGAAGGGAGAGAAAGAGAAAGGAGCGACAGTGTAGAGTGTGGAGGGGTAATGGTTTTCGCTTGTCGCTACTCTATTATTGAGAGCGACGTCGAGAGGGCAACGTGAGCATGCCTTGATCGGCCAATGGTCTGGACTTGTACCCTCAAAATCCGGGGTCATATAAGAGTATAGAGAAGTGGAGTCCACGGGGCTCGTCTTGTCCTTGACGTACGAGCAGGACCTTTTTTTGGGGAGAACCGAACCGTAGATAGATGAGTTGACACTTGAGTGTAGGTATTATTCGAACACAAGACAGAGCAACAGCATTAGACGAGGACAAGGTTGGCCTGGTAGAAGAAAGGCCCCCGCATTGATATCATATGGGAAAGAGGGAGAAAAGAGTTAGTTAGTAGTCTGGGGATATGCGATGGTGGAGAGAGCTGCAACATTGGAATGGAATCCGTCGGTCTTTTCGACTCGATCACATGCAAAAAATCTCGCGCTCGAACAGAAAGAAAAGGTCGCGTGACGTAAAAACCATACCAAAAATACCCCACTGGTGTCCATCAGGGTCGTTAGACTTTCCGTAATACCGGGGTATTGTGACGCTCGGTCCTATTTCCCAATCCCGCTAGAAGACGGTCTGGCAAATCCATGTCCTGCATTGAATTGTCTGCTGTCTGCAACTCTGCTCTCTCTCTTTCCCTCCCCTCTCCTCCTAGCCCATAACTCAGGCCAGTATAACACCTTGCAGACCCCTCTTATTCTCACATTCTTACTCGGAAAATAGTTTGTATATACTGCTTCTTTGTTTATTTGAATATTGTTCATCCATCTAACTCCTCTTTTCCTCGTTCCGTTTTTCTTCGGCCCACAACCAAGTGCTCCGTACGGCCCGGAGGCCCACGGGGTTTATCCCGCGGGACGACTCACGTACCACCCAATTTTGCGGCTGACAGATGGAGGATCGGCCACCAAGGGTTTAGTCTTACCCCTGAACCACCAGCCTTAACAGACGTGCTTTGGAGGTCCTCAAGGACCGAGGTTCAAGATTACGTTGCACGGCTCCACGCTAGGTCACACCAACGCTGCCAATAGACCGCTATCAGGTAGGAATTATTCGAACTGCTGCCACAGCAGGTGTTTGTGCTAGTTTTCCCATTTTGTATTCCGTAATCTCGTCCAATTTACATGGTCTCCGTCGATTATTGTTGCCTCAAAGAGAACTGGATTGACCCAGCGATCCATGTTAAGTTCTCCGTAAGGAGTAGGTACACCTCGTCCAAAAGGTGTGTCTCGCGTTATATACAAGGATCGGCTACACATAGCTAGGAAGAATCCCTGACGCCCCTATATAGTTTAGGTCCATATTATATGGCTTGATACCATCTTCTACCGAAAAGTGGCCATGAAAAATTGCCATTGAATGGAGCTTTGAACACCATGGATTCTACAGGCCTCACGGGCAAAGGCCGAAATATAAATCAACTGCTAAAACCGTACGTATTACCTTAACTGTGATGCAGTTTAGGCGTCGCATGCGATCTAGGACGCTGGTACACGTTACATTTTCTGGGGTGCTGCTGAGATTGCTGACTGGACTGCTGCTTGTGTATCCTCACAGCATTTTGCGTGCGTATATCATTGGTTATTTGTCCTCCACCACTCCGAGGGTTATATCGTCTTTACGGCAAATTTGGAGGAATGACTCGAACTATCAACAGAAGCGCGGAGTGGTAGGTCGTTCCATTGGTCGATGTTTATCTTTGTGGAATGTTTCTTGATCATCCAGTGTTTGTCCTTCCTTGGCCCGTCTGTGACTTTTACGCCTTTGTGATTTATTTGCCAACTACACGACTGATAAAAGCTCTAGACTAATACTTGCATTACAGCTAATTCGTGCACTGACGAGTGCAATACGATTAGAGAGCTTCCCCACATTCTGTGCTTCTATTGTTGGGGGTTCAACGGTGTTTCCCCTAGCCATTTTTCGGCTGGCTGAGCTCTTAAGCCAAAGACTTGGCTTCAAATGTAGTCGATCAGGATCGACCAAGATTTTGCGTTTATCTCGACTTGTCTGTGCTTTCCTTTCCGCTTGGCTGAGCTTTGAACTGCTGAATCGAAAGCCCATAAGTCTGCAAGGCGATGAAAGGACGCTCGCTGACAATGGAAACAACGAAGCTACTGGGGAGCAGCAAGGATGCCCGAACACAATACCTAATAGACCTCAGTTTTCGGGTAGGACGATGGATCTGACGCTTTTTAGTTTTACTCGAGCAGTGGATCTCGTAGCCTGCATCATATGGGCCCGATGGCGACGATGGCGGAGCGCTCGGGGTCGCTGGAGTCGGGCAGAATCTTTGGCACCAAAGCTTGCGGATTCAGGCGTATTTGCCGCTAGTGCAGCAGTCGTGATGTGGGCATGGTTTTACCTCCCCGAAAGGTTGCCTAAGTCCTACGGGAAATGGATTGGTGAGGTAGCCAAGGTGGATTCCCGGCTGATTGAAGCACTTCGACGAGCCAGGAGAGGGGTCTTCGTGTATGGGAAAGACACGGGACAAGCGCCTCTACTCGAGTCCATGTGCAAGGACTACGGCTGGCCTATAGAATGGGGAGATCCCTCCAAAACAATTCCTATTCCCTGCGAAATGGTACACATGAGCTGTGGCCCTAACTGTGAGAAACATGCCGTATCTCGGTTCGCTCGAACGTTTGGGTTTGCCTGTGCTACTTATATACCTTTACAAATTGTCTTTCGTCTCCGGAGATTGAAGTCGGTATTGTCACTCCGTCGGGCTGTATCTGATGCCTTGCGCTCATCTGCATTTCTTGCTTCATTTGTGAGTATTTTTTACTATTCCGTCTGCCTCGCCAGAACCAGAATCGGACCAAAGATATTCCCACGAAATGTGATAACCCCTATGATGTGGGACTCCGGGCTTTGCGTTGGAGCTGGATGTTTGATGTGCGGCTGGAGTATCCTTGTAGAAAGCCCATCGAAACGGCAGGAATTAGCATTGTTTGTGGCACCTAGAGCTGCCGCAACCGTGCTTCCAAGGTTCTACGATAAGCAGGTATGGTTCACGTATTCCGTTTGATTGCTTGCCTACATCTTTCCCAATTCCCCAACTCCCGTGTGACACCTCGTCTTGTGTTACAATTTTATAATTGCGATCTGGTTTCCTGTCGTACCTTGTGTAATCGCAGAACTTAATGAATGCTAATTGGTCTTTAGTACCAATATCGAGAGCGCATTGCTTTTGCTGTCAGCGCTGCCCTTCTTCTCACTTGTCTTCAAGAGCGACCTGGCATGGTAAGAGGCGTTTTTGGCAGGATTGCAACGAGCGTCCTGAAGTAATGAACGATAGAGCGACGATGCGTCATACCAAGAATCTTCTTCAACGTCTAGGTCGGCATTGAAGGAGCTTTTGTTTCTCCTGTTGTATTATTAGAGAAATATAGAGCTTTCTTTTACCTTTTCTATTTATCCCATAGTGTGTTACTAAGGTAAAAATTTATATCGTAGTCTATGCGCTGTAGATCGTAATAAACTTGAAGCAGAGTCTAGACGTGATGTTGCCTTTTTAGACAAGAAGAATATATTAATGAGTGTCGGAATAACTCCCGAGGTGCCTGGTACCTAGTACCCCTACTAGTACAATAGTCCCTGACATAGGGTTCAGTTATTCAATGAATTTATGCTAATTGGTTGTTGACATGCATCAAAGTTCAGTCTTATCGATAAGACCGTCTGATCGCCAAGGCGTAATCACGTGCTGCGAGGCCTTCAATATTGCAAGGTGAGTTATCCGCATATATCCGACTACGCATCAATTCTATCGCCATGTATGGTCGCATAATTTCTCCATGGGCCCGGTTTACGCTACCGGGTACTGGTCTCCGGTTACCGACATCCACAAATGCGAGATGTTTCGAGCCGGGGAGAAGATACTTCTCTCGCAATTCCTTTTTAGAACAAAACGCCTCCACACCGTTTAATACTCCTCAGGCACAGAAGCGAAATGCGTCCACATTGTATTATTATCGCACTGTGCTCCTTGCGATTCATTTCTGACGGCATCTAGGTACTTTACGGCCAGTCTTATTCTCGGAACAGTTGCGCTCGCATACGGCTCCGTCCCTCTCTATAAGATGGTGGGTATCAATCGCCAAGCACCCATTTATCCGCAGCAGGAGCTGAACTCTACGGTTATGTAGATCTGCCAACAGACTGGTTGGGGTGGTCAGCCCATCCTTACTCATCGCGGAGGAGATGCCGATACCGCATCTCGTGTGACTCCTGTAACAGACGCTCGTCGACTCCGAATTACGTTCAATGGTTCAGTCTCCGACGTCTTGCCGTGGAAGTTCACCCCTCAACAGCGCGAAGTCCGAGTACTGCCTGGTGAAACGGCCCTTGCCTTCTATACCGCAACGAACAAAGGCCCTTCGGATATCATTGGCGTTGCAACATACAGCGTCACGCCGGGCCAAGTTGCCCCGTACTTCAGTAAGATTCAATGTTTCTGTTTCGAAGAGCAGAAATTGAATGCTGGTGAATCTGTCGACATGCCTGTTTTCTTCTACATTGATCCAGACTTCACGAAAGATCCGCAAATG
This sequence comes from Aspergillus sojae, assembly GCA_008274985.1. Taxonomy (NCBI): domain Eukaryota; kingdom Fungi; phylum Ascomycota; class Eurotiomycetes; order Eurotiales; family Aspergillaceae; genus Aspergillus; species Aspergillus sojae. The sequence goes on along the minus strand of CP035528.1, from coordinate 4,235,278 downwards.
AAGGGCATTGACACTATCACACTCTCATACACCTTCTTCAGTAAGCGAACGGCCGGCCTGCAGATCAAGGTGTAACGGATTGCTGACACACAACAGAAGCGCGATATGATGATAACGGAGTTCTCAAGCCGATACCAACGAACTGATCATGTAGACTTATTACTGTTTCCTATCCCTCGAAACATCAACGCTTGAATTGGCCACATCACAGCTTCAATAGATAAGCCCACGTCGGAACCCTGATAGCCCGAATTGGCGTCGAAGAAGCGAGGTTACCCGAGCAGCACAACAGTCGTGAAGCGCTAGGATAAATTCTGGCGAAATCCCTCCTAATTTCTCTCCATATCGGGAGATATTTGAGCTGGCGGGAAAGTTGTATCTCCTCTCCAAAAAGAATACCCATATATGTATCATAGCAATGGATATCTGTATATTATGTTTTCCCGCTTGATGGCACCAATTGTAGACTCTTACAGTTCAATAAGGTGGAAAATATTCGGGAAAACGACTTACAGCCTCTTCTCAGTGATAGGGTAGCAATTGGCAAAGTTCCGTGGCAGTCTCAATACATTGAGAAGCTGAAGATCTACTATCCACTCCGTACTGGTATCTATGTACGATTGTAAGCACTAGTGCACGGACCACCAATTAAGCTCGCGTGTCACGACCTTCCCGACGCGTCTTGCTCTCTGATCAATCTAAGCTATCTTTACATTTGTGAGAAGCACTCGATAGCCTCACACCGCCGTAACAAATACGAGAGCACTAAAGATGGCTTTGCTAGTTGACAAACTGCGACCACGCTCGCTCGAAGCCCTCTCATATCATCATGAACTGTCCGCACGCTTGAAGTCACTGGTAATCAAACCTGAACCAGATTCTTGTTAAGAAAAACCACCGATTGACATTATTATTGTTTTAGGCACAAAGTGGAGATTTCCCCCATCTACTCATGTACGGACCATCAGGCGCAGGCAAGAAGACCCGGACAATCGCGACATTAAAAGAACTGTACGGTGCCGGTGTAGAAAAGATCAAGATCGATGCCAGAGTCTACCAGACGACGAGTAACCGGAAGCTCGAATTCAACATTGTATCGTCTGTATACCATCTGGAGATTACACCTTCGGATGTCGGAAACTATGACCGTGTCGTCGTGCAGGAACTGCTCAAAGAGATTGCGCAAACACAGCAGGTCGATCTCTCCGCAAAGCAAAGGTTCAAGGTTGTTGTTATCAATGAAGCAGATCATCTGAGTCGTGACGCCCAGGCAGCTCTGAGACGGACTATGGAGAAATACAGTCCCAACCTGAGATTGATTCTGTTGGCCAATAGCACCTCAAATATTATTGCTCCGATTCGTTCCAGAACTCTGCTGGTCAGGGTTGCGGCACCAACGGAAGACCAGATCTGCTCTGTGCTCAGCGCTGCGGGCAAGAGGGAAGGCTGGCCGGAGGCGCCTGGGCTTAACAAGAAGATAGCAAAGGAGAGCGGACGAAATCTCCGACGCGCGTTACTCATGTTTGAAGCTATCTATGCACAAAGGTATGATCGTATTATATATCGTTCTCGGCTCTAGGCTGACCCTATACGACCAATAGTGAGAAGGTGACAGAGAACACTCCGATCCCACCTCCGGATTGGGAGGTGCTCATTTCTATTACGGCTGATGAGATTCTGGCCGAGCGGTCGCCAGCTCGACTGTTGCAAGTCCGGGCGCGCTTGTACGATCTCTTAACTCACTGCATACCGCCGACTACTATTCTCAAGGTCTGACTACGGATCGATGAAGGATTATCTGGTCAACGCTGACTAGTAACTTAGACTCTCACCTTCAAGCTCATCGCTAAGGTAGACGACGCTCTGAAGCCCGACGTTATTAAATGGTCTGCATTCTACGAGCACAGAGTCACACAAGGAAGCGTAAGAACCCCAGACCAGAATACTGTAACCAGCTAAGAATACTGACCCGTATTACAGAAAGTAATCTTCCACCTGGAGGCCTTCGTCGCCAAATTCATGCGCATCTATGAAAGGTTCGACTTCTTAGTAACAATACAGCCAAGCATCCACACTAACAATCAACACAGCTACCTAATGGGCATGGACTTCTAAACCGTAGAAAAAGAAAAAAAAAAAAAAATTAATAATCCACGATTTATGATTGTTCTGTATAATATGTGACAGCAGCCTTAATAGGAAGGTGCTAATTGCATGGTTTCTGCGGCGGGATACAGATTCAGGTCTTGATGAGCTCCATTGGCGTTTTTGTAGGATATCACAAAATAAATCGGCAATTTCTGCAAACAAGAACTTCCGTGCTCGTCTAGGAACCGGTTCGCAACTGCCGTGGTCTAGAATGCTGCCGTAAAACCAAGTTCTTCCCCATGGGGGAAAGGGTTGAAGACGGACATGATAGACTACGTCATACAGTTCCTCTATAAATTGGGAGGATCAGCCACTGCCGAACTACTTCGGTTTTCAAAGTTTGGACTAATTTTGAACGTACATTTGCAAAAGGATTTCAAGCTCTTTTATTGTATATTATACTAGGCCTTGGATATTATGTCGGACACTAGGCTGATGGACACTGAACCGGGTGGTGAGAGTACTCAGTGAGTCTTTTTTTCTCCCTAACTATTATTTTGTTTTATGTGGATTTTGTTTAACCGAAGATGAAGGTATGAATCCATTCGAGAGTTTACGCAAACTCCGGCGAAGCAAACTGGGCAATTAGGTGGTATGTTGGTTCTGCTTGGCGGGAAAATCATATCTTATTCGGAGTAATACTGGAATTGACCAGCTCAAGGAAATATGCCACATACGAGGAGTGAAATGATGCAGCTTTTGGACCCGGATACTAGTTCAAAAGCGGAAGATGAGGATGACGAATGGGCAAGGAGATTCTCAGGACAAAGTGGTGCCATGGGAGAAGTGGATAAAGGTATAGTTGATCTTTGGTTTCCTTCAATCTAACTCCGTGTATAAGACATAGACACATGCGGGAATAAAACATTCAAGAAAGAACCAAAAGCTGATGATAATATACACAAGACCTCAAGCCCGAAACCCAAGATGGCGATGCAGAAGCAGCGAGGAGTAGGAGACAGCAGGGATATGGACCTGGTTCCGGCGTCGGAGCTTAAAATTTGTCGCGCGCAGATAATGTAGTAATACGGCCAAATGGAATATATGCGATTTGTTTATTGAGAAGCAGAGGGGCTAGACGAGGTCGAACTTGGCGGCGTAGACATGTTTGCCGTGCCCAGGGCTGGGCTCCGGCGGGGGCGCTTCAAACTTTCCAGAGTCACGCCGTTGCCGAGCTTCGTCAAGCCGACAACAGGGGGGTCGCCCTTCTTACAGAACTCCCAGAGTCCTAGACCGGGTTGCGTTGTTAGCATGGAACCGTCACCGGCCCGTTTGTAGAGCGAGAGCTATGCTTACCGGGCAACTTGTGGCCAGCCAATCTGAAAGCCTCCCTTGCGACTTTCTCGTGAACATCGCCCTTCAGTTCAAACACGATTCTGCTGACACCGACCTTCGCCGTCCAGTAGTCGAACTTTCCCTTACCCTTACCCATACGCTGTTCGTTACCCTTGGTGTACACACCGATGTTGGCGCTCACACGCTTGTAAAGCGTATAGTTCATTCCTCTTAAACGTCTCTTAATGGTTTCTTCTGCGATCTTGAGCGACGAAGCCGGCAGTCGGCGGTCATGGTCCTTCATGCGCAAGCCGTAGTCGCCCCAGACGACAGTTGTACCGCGGGAAGAGCCGCCAGTCGCAACATGTGGGCGACCCTTGGGAGACTTCGACGTTTCCATGAACTTCGGAGTAAGCCAGTCAAGAGCTGGGGAGGTCGTGGAGAAGCATCGTGATAGCGGAGAGCCCGTAAAAGTTGTGGATAAACCTATGTTGAGACGGTCAGCTTTCCGGCCCTGTGGAGAAAATTCTTATGGAAAGAAATCCAACATACAGGTAGGCCGGAAAAGGGCCAATTGAGGCCCCGAGAACATCTTCATCGTGGAGGCCATGGTGAGATCTGATGCCAGGGCCTTTTCGTAGCGAATTAGCGATGTTGGATGAAGAACTTCCAGACTATCGGCGTATCTGCAAGTCCGATTTTCCCCCAGTCCGAAATAGGTAAAACGAGTCGGGCACGGACCATGCGCGTGCTCCTTATGTAAGCCAATTAAATCACGTCGGCGACGAGAGCTCAAGGCAGCGCGTCGTGTTTTCCGATCTAGTTGCCTATACTCCGTAATGGTCATTTAATTTCAGAGCGCTTTGTGCATTGGTGCTTCAAATTTGCAGTTACTCTCACCAATTCGCCATTTGCCTGTTCATGGCATGCTCTGATAATTTTTAAAATCATCATGCCTGCTGATATCAGGAGCTTTTTTGGTGGCAAGCCGAGTAGCAGTCAGGGCTCTAGTGCCTCTCCTGCGAAGCCGCCCGCAAAGAAAGAGGTACGGAAGGTTCCGCTGCCAAATTCACCTTTCCAGCTTCTGAAATTCGCGCTGTATTTTCATTGAATCAAGCTAATATGAAACTCTTAGGAACCTGCTGGCAGGAAAAGACGTAAGACGTCAACCGTTTTACTCGCTTGCGCCTTCATTAACCGGTCATGTAGGCGGGAGGAAAGTTGTGGATGACAGTGATGATGAGGACGATGTCAAAGCGACCAAAGCGCCACCTCCCAAAGCTAAGGAGCTGACAAAGCCGTATGCATTGCAATGTACCTGCTCAAATCTGCTGGCTCACCCACTGACCATCTTTGTGAAGGAAGCCCGAGGAACCGCAAGGGGAGGTAACGACCACATCGGACTACTTCGCCTCCAGCAAGAAGAGAGGAAGACCGGCCAAAACCAGTACTCCGACGCCCATTGAGGAATCCCAGCCCCCCAATGACACCATTCCAGAGGAGGGCAAAGCCAGTAAATCACCGCGAGCGAATAAACAGACCGAGAAAAAGGAGGCCCCCAAGCGACCAACGCGCGAATCTAAGAGGAAGGCTACGACTGTCCTAGACGATGAAAAACTCGGCGGTGATGACATATTTGCAACGGAGTTTGGGAAGCCAGGTAAAGGGGATGATGATTATGTTGAGGATGAGCACAGTGAAAAGGATAGCGATCTCGAGGAACTTGCAGTGAAGCCGGCCACCGCAGCTTCGAGTAGGCCTGGACGTAAGAAGCCAGCCTCGAAGTTAGCCTCAGATGACGATGACGTAGTTATGGAGGATGCCCCGAAACAACCGAAAAGAGCAACGAAATCGGCAGCTTCACAGCCTGGAAGGAAACGGAAATCTGAAGCCCTGGGCAAAGAGGAGGAGGACCTACCCCAGGAAAGCCCTAAAAAGGGTACTTCACATTCGAAAGCGTCGTCAACAGCTCGTGCGCCCAAGAAACCAAAGGGGTCTCCGTCTAAGAAAGACCAGCCCGAAAGCAAGGAAATACAGAGCATCTTTGACAGTATCCCAACTGTCCGACCACCCTCACCCCCACCAGAATCTGGCGACAAGAAGAAGTTTAACCCGTTCGCCGCACGAGCGCGCTCCCCCGCAGCAGCCGGAACCGCTGAAATACCGGTCGGGGCTGAAAATTGCCTTGCAGGGTTGTCTTTCGTTTTCACCGGTGTCCTTGACACTTTAGGTCGTGAGGAAGGACAAAACCTCGTCAAAAAATATGGCGGCAAAGTTACTGGAGCTCCGAGTTCAAAGACAAGTTACGTTGTCCTCGGAGGTGATGCTGGTCCTAAAAAGCTTAAGACAATCAGGGATCATAACCTGAAAACAATCAATGAGGAAGGTCTCTTCGAGCTCATTCGAAGATTGCCAGCCAACGGCGGTGATGGAAAAGCCGCTGAAAAGTATGAAGAAAAGAGGAAGGCAGAAGACAAGAAAATTCGAGCCATGGCTGCTGAAATTGAACAGGAAGAGAAGCGCAAGGCGAAGGCTACGAGTACAGCAGCAGCTAGGGCGTCCGCGGGATCCCAGGCGCCCTCAAACTCGCAAGGCCCTAGACCTGAGGATGAACTCTGGACCACAAAGTACGCACCAACGTCGATGAACATGATCTGTGGCAATAAAACCGCGGTCGAGAAGCTTCAAAGTTGGCTTCGAGATTGGCACAAGAATGCTAAGGGGAACTTCTCGAAACCCGGTAAGGATGGCACTGGAATTTACCGCGCGGTCATGATCCACGGCCCTCCAGGAATCGGTAAGACAACCGCAGCACATTTGGTGGCGAAGCTCGAAGGCTACGATATCGTCGAAACTAATGCCAGTGATACGAGGAGCAAAAAACTTGTTGAAACCGGTCTTTTGGGTGTCTTGGATACAACGTCCCTGCAAGGTTATTTTGCCGCTGACGGGCAAAAGGTGCACAGAGAGAAAAAGAATATGGTATTGATCATGGATGAGGTAGACGGAATGTCAGCTGGAGACCGAGGTGGTGTTGGGGCGTTGGCTGCTATTGCAAAGAAAACTCACATCCCACTCATCCTTATATGTAACGAACGTAGGCTTCCGAAAATGAAGCCCTTCGATCACGTTACGTATGAGCTACCCTTTAGACGCCCGACTGCTGAACAAATCAGAGCCAGACTTTCAACGATCTGTTTCCGAGAGGGTTTGAAGATTCCACCCCCTGTTCTTGACAGTCTCATCGAAGGGACGCATGCCGACATTCGTCAAATTATCAATATGCTGTCGACTGTGAAGCTGGATCAACAAAATCTGAATTTTGAGAAGGGACGGGAGATGTCCAAGGCCTGGGAAAAGCATGTTATCCTGAAGCCCTGGGATATTGTATCCAAAATCCTCAGCGCTCAGATGTTCTCTCCAAGTTCCAAAGCGACGTTGAACGACAAGATCGAACTTTACTTCAATGATCACGAGTTCAGCTACTTGATGCTTCAAGAGAACTATCTGAGAACAAGGCCAGCCTTGTCCGGTAATTATCAAGGCAAGGAGCAAAAGTTGAAGTTGCTCGAGTTGGCGGATAACGCAGCGTCAAGCATCAGTGACGGTGATCTGGTCGACAAAATGATCCATGGAACACAACAGCAATGGAGTCTGATGCCAACCCATGCTGTCTTCAGCTTTGTTCGGCCCGCCAGTTTCGCTTACGGCAATATGACCGAGCGAGCTGGCTTCACCAGTTGGCTAGGTCAGAACAGCAAACAGGGTATGTATCCTTCAACCACTCATATATCTATTTTCCTAACGGAATAACTACAGGAAAGCTTTGGCGTTGTACCAAGGAGATTCAGGGCCACATGCGTCTTCGTGCCTCCGGGGACCGTGACGAAATCAGACAACAATATCTACCCCTCATCTGGGACAAGCTTGTTCGCAGGTTGATGAAGGAAGGAAAAGAAGGCGTTGAGGACGTCATTGATTTCATGGACAGTTATTTCCTCACCCGGGACGACTGGGATGCCCTGGTCGAGCTTGGCCTTGGCCCTATGGATCAATCAATGGTGAAACTAGATACACAGACGAAAGCGACATTCACAAGACTCTATAACCAGCGCTCGCATCCACTTCCCTTCATGAAGGCCAGCAGCGTCACTGCTCCAAAGAAGATGCCAAAGGAGAAGCCCGATATTGAAGATGCCATCGACGAGTCGGATGATGAAGTGCTCGAGGATGATACCAAAGAGGATGATGAAAGTGAAGAACTGGACCTGAAGAAGGACAAATATGTCCGGGTACCGAAGAAACCGGCGGCGAAATCCGCGGCGAAGGGCGGCTCAGGCAAAGGGAAGAAGGCTAAGAAGGCCGCCGATGATGATTTTATTGATGACGACGAGAAACCGAAGAAAGGAAGAGGTCGAAAGGCTAAGGCTTAGTGCGTTTCACTCTTTCATGGTGGACGTTTAGTGAAAAAACCTCTCTTTTCTTCTGGAAACCGCAACGGGGGTTGGGTAATGGCAATTTCTGTAAAGGTTATTACTTAGGTACTTGTATTATATTAGAACGATGACCATGTTAAACCAAAAATCATCATTCTGTGCCAATAATTTAGCTGTTGATTTAAATAATTTAAACTAATCTACGAGGGATCGGCGGCGCATTATCTACTACATCCATGTTTCTTGGCTGATCTGCGGAGATTGTCTTGGGAGAACCCGCAATTTGCTGCTCTTCCTCCTCCGCTACTCAGCACTAAAACTTTCACCTACTCCCTTCAGGACCTTATTGTCTCTTTCTTATTTATCTCCCCTTTACTCTACATCGGGCTGGCCCTGGTTGAGAACGAGCCTTCATTTGATCACTCTGTTGCTGACCACGTTCAGCGCATCTATCCACTCTCAACGTAGTACTTAAGAATCATGCCCAGACGAGCACCACCAGCGACTATACAGTGTCTGCCTTAAATCCACAATTTACCTGATCGCTGCCAAATCTCGATATCTATATCCTCTCAACATCTACTCACAACTGTGGGAAGATGTCTCTCCTTCACAATGAAGAGTACGTCTAGTGATGCGCACCTCGCACCTCACATCTGCTCCCGCCACTTTCCCCGCGATCGCCCTTCATACCAAGAATCCAGTACTAAAAGAATGGCAGTTTTACGATATGGCAACTGCGCACCTCTTATCTATCCACGATCAAAGACGGAATAGGCGACCGACTCATCAACGTGAACAACTCGGTTCTCAACACTCCTGGATTTCGCGCGGCGGGCTGGTCGTCGGCTTCCACAAATCCCAGCGCACAGAGCGTAGCAGCCCATATCCGCCGGACATACTCCCCTCCGATTCCCACCACCGCTGCAGTTACCTCGGAGTATTATCAACTTGGTGTTTCCAGGGATGCAAACGAAGCCCAGAGACTTGGTTTAGGGGAGGATGGCGAGGAAGATGAAGGGGGCATGGTGACGGGCAAAAGCTCTACGGAGGTGATAGGGCGCCGGCCCCACGGACGCGCTGGGAAAAGGACCCATCGAAAGGAACGACAGCAAAACGATTCTTATAAACAAAGAGAGGCGGAGGAGGATGACAGCAGTGATCTGAGTGATGAGAGCGACGACGATGTAGATAGTCAAAGGTTTGTCGATACTAGTGATTTAAGGTTCTTATATTCCCAGACTACATCCCGGTGCTAATCTGGTGCAGGGCTTCCCAACAGATCAAATTTCCTAAACTGCCAATACGAACACGGGCCGGATCCTCTCCAATACGTTCAACGGACCGTCAAGAAGGCCCACAACTTATGGTCACATCTCCTTCTCACCCCACGATGGGCATGCATTACCGCACGGGATCGCTAGGAACTGCTGTTAGTGTGAATGAGCGGCCACGGCGAGATACAACTACTACCGCTAGCAGCGACATGTCTTCGGATAATGAAATGGGCTCCTTGGCGTCACGGAAGCAGATTCAGTTCTCTGGTCAGGATCAGGTTATAGAGCTGGCTAGTAACAGGCGCAGGGGAGCTGGTAACAGGAATCTTGGAGGACTAGATGAACACCCAGAAGATTCAGGAGCTGAGTCTGAGGACTCGGCACTTTCATCTGATTTCGATGCCACGGCCGGTTCTGCATCACTCTTAGTAGGTGTCGGTATCACTGGAAGCTTGGATTCATCATCACCTATGATGATGCATAAGTTGCCGAATGGAACAGGATCTCAAACGGCATCTCCTAGGAAGGCCAAAACACCGGCTCCCGAATTGCAAGATTTGCCTCCGCCGCGGCCTATTAGCACAGTGCAACCTGTTAGTTTGCTGTCAAAGGCACTCAACGCGCGCAAACGTGCACCGACTAATCCGGTCGAGAAATTTGCGGTGCTCTCGGGCAAAGGTCTTACTGATGCATTGAATATCAAGTTATACTTGCCGTTTTCTTCTGACCCGGAAGAGCCGATTGACCTTCCTATTGCCCGGGAATCTAAACTCGCGGAACAACCAGCTCCCGTCACTGTTGTCGAGGCGATCGGTTTGGCACTCTGGCGATACTCGGAAGAAGGTCGTCAACCTGCTATTGAACGTAATAAGTTGACTGTTAACCGATGGGCGCTTCGAATGGTAGAAGACGGCGAAGTGGAATACGACTTTCCCGCTTTGGGACGAACGTCACAGATTACGGATTTTACGTCGAATAACAATCGAGCAACTGGAGCACGAGGTCGAGGCAGAGGGAAACAGTACGACGAATTTGCCCTGGTGGAGGCCTCCGATAGTGAATTTGAAGAGAACGAACGCCAGTTTCCCATGGAGAGCCAAGCCGTTCTTCCTGAGGACACCAATGATGCAGCATCAGCTCTCAATGTTCCCTCCGCCCAACCGACTTCTCAAAACAAAGCGCCTCGACCCAATCCGATCTTAGGGCAACCGTTTTCGTCGGCACTCAACGACAATACGCTCACGCCTGCCGATCGGCCTGCGGTGCCAACGTCGCATGCTACGCCGCGACTGGGGGTCTCGAAGACCCTGAAGATCCGCTTCATCAATATTGAGGGCTCTACGCAAGTCACGACTCTCAACACGTCCACTGACAGCTACATCGCGGAGATCTTGGATTCGGTATGCAAACGCTGGGGCTTAGATAAGGGGAATTACCTCCTAAAGGTGATGGGATCCAATACGATCGCGCCTCTAGACCGCACCGTGGAAGCCCTGGGGAACCTTACCGAGCTGGATCTCGTGCGCCGGCGCTTCGGGCCCCAGTCGTTGACTGGCTCTCCGGGGAGCTCTTCCCCCAATGCACCTCTTCAAATTGACAGCGGCACTGTGCCATCGAGCAAGAAAGCGAAGAAGGGCGGACCGCGCATGTTGCATCCGCTGGCGCAACAGCAGGACCTCATTGGGGGCTACTACCGTCGCTACCACGTGTTTCGCAAGCAATCCATGTCTTTCACCGCCTCGAACCACAAGATTCTCACGTTTGACAATGACTACATGCACATCATGCCGGGGGATACTGCGAAGACTGGATCGGAAACTAAGACCCGGTCGATTAGTTTCAACGACGTTGTTGGATGCAAGGTGAGCCGTCGCCATCCCAAGAACTTCCGCGTGGTTGTGCTTCGTGGCAACGATGCGAACGAGCAGAAGCGATATGACTTTGAGGCGCGGAACGCACTGGAAGCGGTGGAGATTGTGGATGAAATCAAGAAGAACATGGCGCATTATCGGATTTAGCCTCTTTCCCATTCGTTTGGAGACAATCTCAGGACGACGTCGAGACGACGATCGATATTGTGGAACGATATATCATTTACTGCATAGAGACAGGCAATCCCCCAGACATGATCAAGTTCTAGATGTGCCGGCGTAACCTTTCGTAACTCCTTCAACATAAGAACCACGTTGGTTCAGCAGCGACATTCAATAATGAGTATTTCCTCCATATCTGACATGTTTCATTTGGAGGTACTACCAAGTACTTAGTGGACATTGGACACTACTGAAGCTCCGGCGAACCCACTACTAATCGAGTAAACGGCTGAGAAGGGAAATCTCCGAAGAGCGGGGCGTTCCGCCGATCCACTTGCCTTCGAATGATGAGGTCACGATGCAGGACTAGTCCCGTCTGGTTAGTACTTCCTGAACGGTGCCCAATTTGTGGTATCTGATGGACTGATGGGGAGAGAGATACTAGGTTAGATAGAGGAGGATATGGTCTGACCATGAATTAGGTATCGAAAAGACGGGCAGTTCCAGACCGTTTCACGGTTTTAATACGACACGAGGACTACTAAGGGGAGATATACTCTGTCGATTTACTTCGTCGGGGTATGATAAAGTGGTGATCTCATAGAGCCGGGGAGCGGAAAGCTTGAGGGACTCTCTTATCCACAGTGATCTTGATGATTCATGATCTCTGGTATCGATGATTCTATGTCTATTATTTGACTTCGACTTCGGTTCGTGAGGTGAGGATGGATATGAATGACCCCGGGCAGAGGGAACGCTGCGTTCAGTGGATCTCTTCCGAGTGGTCATTCATGCCGGGTGTCGTGATCTTCGACAGCTAATACACGCATTTTTTGGATTGTTGATGAAACATCCGTCTACTGTGAGGGGTTTCTTTTCCCTTCTTTTCCTGTAATTTCTTTTTTTTTTAAAAAAAAAAAAAGATTCCTCTATTCTTAATAGAAATAAAAGAAGCGGGGCTGACTGAGATTTGCTTTTCTCTAGTCAAGAGGTGATATTTTGTCATGGGTGTTTTACAATGCATAAATCGTGATAGTAAAACGCCGCTGATGTTGGGGTCTGTATGTAAGTAGCTACGGATTAGGCATAGAGAGAGAGAAAGAGAAGTAGAGTGAGAGAGAGAAGAGGAGACAGACAAACACTGCCGATAAATTAAAATCTCCCCTCCCCCCCGCGCTTTGCTCTTCTGGGTCAATTTTCCTCTCCGCCCAAACAACCAAACTAAATTAACTGCATCTCGAATCGGTCACTCTTCCTCTTTTCCCCTACGGAACGTTGACGTTTCAATTCCCCCTCCCTCGATTATCGTTGTCTTGGCCGAAAGTTTCACCGGGTTTGAACGATAAACAGCAAATCAACTAACGGAGGAAAACGACGAAACTCAACCACTAGAGCCGTTTGACACGAGTTCATCTTTAAATTTCGTTTGAATTCCAATTGCAAGCTTGGGGTTGACCGCTTCTCGGTGGCTACGGCGAAGTTCCCTGCCCGTTGTATCCGCTGCTCGGAACCGTACAAAAGAAAGAGGCGTAACGTTTCGTGCTGGCGGTTTTTCCCCTCCTTCGTAGGGAAGCAAAAAAAAAGGAAGATCGAAAGAGGGGTTGAGCTTTAATTTTTGAACCCTCTTTCTTTACCATTTCGCGTGAATCTTACAAAAACCCAATTTACATTTTGGAGGGTTTATTTTGTTTCTTTCTTTTCTTTTTTTTCCTCTTGAACCCTTTACCCCATTTTTATTTTTCCTGATCTCACAGTCAGGTAATATTTTCAATTTTAGTTCTCCATGCCGAGCTTAGGAGGCTTATTGAAGAAACGGCGGACCAAGGATTCACAGACCCTCAGCAAAGAGCTTGAAGCCGGTTCGTCACCCACAGCGGCCCAGACGCAGACGTCACCAAACCAGCATCACCACAGCCACCAATCCCATCCCACTCCTACTGCCACCTCCCCCGACGTTGCTTATACCTCTGCGCAACCTCACCAATCGTCCCACGATCATCACAATCGCTCTTCAGGCACTAATCAAAGCCACCCCGAGGGTCAATCATCCTCCATGCAATCCGCCGTGACGCAATCTCCCTCGGCCCACCATCACCATGGTCACCACCACACCAACTCCCATAATGTCGCCAGTATACAGAACATAATTCATTCATCCCATCAGAGCGGCCAGTCGGTCGGCGGAGGTTCTCAACAATCGCAGACCCGAACCACCAAGGGCAAGTACTCTCTCGAGGATTTCAGCCTCCAGCGCACATTGGGCACCGGTAGCTTTGGTCGAGTCCATCTCGTGCAGTCCAAGCACAACCACCGCTTCTATGCCGTGAAAGTTCTGAAGAAGGCCCAGGTGGTCAAGATGAAGCAGATTGAGCATACTAATGACGAGCGACGAATGCTCAATCGCGTCAGGCATCCGTTCTTGATCACCCTATGGGGCACATGGCAGGATTCGCGAAATCTCTACATGGTCATGGATTTTGTTGAGGGAGGTGAACTCTTCAGTCTGCTGCGCAAGTCTCAGGTGGGTGATCCTCCCCGTCTTCGTTGCTACGAACATGTACGCTGACCCGGGGGGTCCCCGTCTAGCGATTCCCTAACCCCGTGGCCAAGTTCTACGCCGCGGAAGTCACTCTTGCGCTGGAGTATCTGCACTCTCATCAGATTATCTATCGAGATCTGAAGCCGGAGAACTTACTACTCGACCGGCATGGCCACCTGAAGATCACCGACTTTGGCTTTGCGAAGGAGGTGCCCGATATCACCTGGACCCTGTGTGGCACGCCCGATTATTTGGCTCCCGAGGTTGTTTCATCCAAGGGTTACAACAAGTCGGTGGACTGGTAAGCCTTGTTTTCCGATCATATCCTGGTTGCGCTCCTAAAGGGAATTCCACTGACATGGTGAAGGTGGTCCCTCGGAATCCTGATCTTCGAAATGCTGTGTGGCTTCACACCTTTCTGGGACAGCGGATCGCCGGTCAAGATCTATGAGAACATCCTCCGGGGTCGCGTAAAATACCCACCTTACCTGCACCCAGATGCTGTGGATCTACTTTCCCAATTGATCACAGCAGACCTAACCAAGCGCCTGGGCAACTTGCATGGTGGTCCGGAAGACGTCAAGAATCATCCGTGGTTCGCCGAAGTCACCTGGGACCGGCTGGCCAGGAAAGACATCGATGCTCCCTATGTACCACCGATTCGGGGAGGACAAGGTGATGCAAGCCAGTATGACCGCTATCCGGAAGAACAGGAAGCCTACGGTCAAAGTGGCGAGGACATGTATGTGCAACCTGCTCGGTGTATTTCTTTCCGCATTACTGACGATCCCAACTTACTTTAGTCACGGTCATTTGTTCCCCGACTTCTAACATTTTCTATGAGTCATGATGAAATGATCATTTCACCATAGCTGTCTAGAGTAAAGGCAATGGACTACCTCTATGCAAAGACATGGAAGTGATGCCTTATCTTATAGCCCGGTTGACTGGGCCACAGAAATAGCAGCAGTGAAAAACAACCATGCTATTACTTTTACACATTGTCTTCTCGATCGGTTCGATTGTCTGGATAATCGCTGGCCGAATTGACCTTTGGATTTCTCTGTTTTATTTTTTTTGGAGCATTTAACTTTTGTATATCTGGCGCGGGCTTTCCCGCGCTTCCGCATTCCACGAACCTCGGCCTCCATTGATATGGATCGCTTTTACGAGCATCGAGGCAACTGAATCTCCAGTACTTGTGTGTTTGGTTTTGAGTAAGGATCAGGTGCTTTCGGGGTTGGTTCCACCCCGGGGTCTTCCACCAAGTCGATCGTTTGCATCGATTGGACTGTTTTGGTTCTCGCGTCGTGGTTTTATAATAGTTGCAAGTATTGGGATGCTACTTGGTTGCTTCGTTCATTTCTTTTTTTTTTTTTTGGAGACCTGTATAATGTACATATCTTTGAATGCAATAAAAGTAGGCTATGGACCTGTGCATACCGCATCTCCCAGTATACTTCAGACAGGCTGCCCGTGGACGCCTGTCTGCCATCACAGATCCGTTGCCGTTGCCTTTCAACTCGTCCAATAGGAGACACCCAATCTACCGCAAAGCGTGCGCCGTTATCGTACACCATTCCAATAATACATTCTCCAATTAATGAAAGGAGAGAAAAGGTGATATAAAATTTTGCGGGAGACCCAAGCTGACGCCCATAAGAAATTTGAGAAACCGATCGCGCTTCCGATTACCATCTATAGAATGCTTCCAATTGTCTATAAACTCCGACGCTAATTTACAGACTGGTGTCGGTAGGGGTGGCCATCATGGCGAGGTTCTCAGCACCACCGAGACGCTTGCTTTCGCGGGAGACACGAGAGACGTAGGTACGGCTGGCGGTGTTCCAAAAGGAGATGTACTTCTCCATGCACTGAGAGAGGCAAGCCTCTTCCTTGGAGGTGATGGACGAGCCGGGGGCGGGAATGCAGGCGTCGAAGCAGTGCTCATTCACTTTCTATACTGTTGTCAGAAACGAGAAGCTGACCGCAAGGAGAAATTTGGACATACTCCGATCAGATTCCGAGCATTGGCCATGGCAGCCTCTTGCTGAAGCTGCTTGATGATGGCAGTCTTGACCTCCTGCGGGTTGGAAGCAGCATTGGTAGAGCCGGAACCGAACAGAGCCATTGTGCTGATGTGTAGAGATGTGAGATGAAGGGAATGGAGGCGGAGTTATGTGTTTTGCAAGGAAGGCAAATCAACGATACCGTAATTGTTGAAGTCACGGGCCGGTCACAGGATCTGAACCTCAAGTCCGCGGGCGATGGCCGACCTGTGGCTGGTGCACATCCGTCCGCCGGGGCTGACTGCGCCACAGTTGCGATGTGGACACTTGTTTGCATGTTTACTGACGTCGATCTCTGACAAGTCTACATAGTATTCCCTTCTGACAGTTTGCTTCGGCATCGCCCTTCTTCCATTCCGTTCTTCACTCCTTCGTTCTCTTTTGACATTCCTCTCTATTATTCTCCGGTCGTCGACCTACCGTTTGATTGACCTTGTCCTCCGTCTCTTGCAATTGAGTTCGGAGCTTGTGTATGTCCCGGTGACATTGAACTACGCCTTGCTGGTGGAGAGGAACCCAATTCCGTTAGCTGCAGTCTGTCGTTCATAACTATCAGAACCTACCTGCTTTCACGGTAGCTTATATCTGCAACTTGTTAAAGCTCATTACCGATACTTGCCTCACAATGCTGCTCCCGCGGCTCTCTTCTTTGCTGTGTCTTGCCGGCCTGGCGACTATGCCAATGGCCAATGCTTACGACGGTGACGAGAACATCAAGAGCATCCCAGTACGCCCGCACACCCACTCGACCGTATGACGATCGCGCACTAACTAACCGGGTCAATAGCTTCGCACTCACAGTCTCGCTCCGGTGGGTCCCATCCTATAACTCATTCACAGCAATTTCGGCTGGCTCGATTTCCGCGCTCTAGACACAGCCCTGTTAACGCGATGACAGCCATACCTGGATTCAGACTTCCAAAGCCGCTGGTTCGATTTTGGTGGTGACACGATAATCCGCGCAGACAAGTACTTCACCCCACCCACAATGCGGTCTCAGAGGAGCAAGGGCTAAACAATGGCAGATACATCCGTCTTACGGCCGATCGACCCTCGCAGCAGGGCTGGATCTTCTCCCGTGTTCCCCTTACTGCGACAAACTGGGAGGTTAGTTCTTCCCGTCAGCTATAGTGGAGGAGAATCGGTTCTAAAATGTGTGTAGATCGAGGTCGAATTCAAGATTCATGGAAATGGTAATCTGCACGGCGATGGCTTTGCCATGTGGCTCACCAAGCAGCGCGCCACGCAGGGTCCCGTCTTTGGATCAACGGATAACTTCGAGGGTCTCGGTATCTTTTTCGACACGTACAAGAACAACCGCCCCGGCACCTCGTTCCCTTATGTCATGGCTATGATGGGCGACGGACAGACCAGCTACGACCAGGCGCACGACGGCAAGGCCAATGAATTGGCTGGTTGTTCCGTAAGTAATCAAGACCAGGGTAACGCAGATATGTGCTAACAAAATTAGGCCCGTGGTCTGCGTGGCGCTTCGATCCCCACCAAGGCACGTTTGACGTACTTCCAGGACAAGTCGTTGACTCTAGACTTGCAGTACAAGTCTGAGGACAGCTGGACCAACTGCTTCACCCTGACCGCACCCGAGACCAACATTGCTATCCCGTCCGTCGCGTACCTGGGCTTCTCTGGCGAAACCGGTGAACTGAGCGATAACCATGACATTGTCTCGGTGAAATCGCAGAACCTTTACAGTGTTGGACCTTCCAGTCGATCTAGCCGTGGACCAAGCGCCGACAGTGGCCGCGTCAAGAAGACCAAGAAGAGAAAGGGAAGCTGGAGCGGGTTCCTATTCAAGACTGTTCTGTTCTTTGTTGCTGTTGCAGGCTGCTACGTCGGGTTTACCATGTACCGGAACAAGCAGAGATACTCGAGGTTCTAAGCGATGGTGAGGGAAGATATTCAGGAAAAGAAAGAAAACCCACAAAAACCAGTATGGTGTTCTGTTTCTACGTGATTGCATAGCCGTGTTGTTACTTGGAGATTCCAATATATTGTGACGAATTTTAAAAGTTTCACGAGTCCTACAGTTGATGATGTATGCGAAGATGGAGCTTTATATCAGTCCAATTCAAATTATGCGCTTGTCACGAATGTCATGAACAGGCCCAACATGGATAGTAATCTTGTTTCATTTCTATACATTCACTTGAAGATCTTTATCTTCTTCCGCGTCTATCTTCCTCTTCTTCTTCACCTTCCTTACTTTCCTGAATAGTGTGATCTTTTCAACATAGGCATCAAGTAAGGAAATTCTGTTTTTCTCTTAACTCTATGACATGTAGCCCAGCTTATACGCGCGAGCCCAGCTCTATTTGTTTTAGGACAACGGCCTAGCATGGGTAATCAACCAGGAGGCATCAAGTATCAAGGGGGGCATAATAGGAGATTGGTGTGACCTAGGCAAAACCCTCCTAGCTCTTTCTTTGGTATATATGGCTAGAGAACAAAATAACAACCCTACATTGATCCTATTCCCTGCACGGGTCCTACAGAACTGGATCAATACGGCACGGATGGTGTCAGGCCCTTTGTTGCGCCTGAAAGTCTTTTATGGCTCTTCAGTCCATAAGACCATTAACAGTGTCGACATATTGGTTGCATTTTAGAAGAATGCGATCTTGAAGATCCCTCCACGGGCACAACGGTGGTGATTTCAACATATCCTACTTTTGCGAAAAGATCCCTTGTGCCCCTAAAAGCGAATGAAGATGATGACTCCGATATTAAGATTCTTGAAGATGCCCAGACTGATCTTATCAATGAAGGTCGGGAGACCGGTGACAATAAACGTGACCCAAAAATCATACAAGCGTCCAATTCTCAATCAGGGTATCATATATAAACATTGAACGCCATCACAATGCAGATCTTAACACCAAGCCAATAGGGTATACCAGCTCACGACTGCTTCCCCTTCATCTCACTCCACAAACGATCGATAATTTGAAAAACCTCCGTAACACTGCGCATAACCACCTCATCAATTCCCAAAGCCCCGTACCGATGTTGAATCTTGTCCGGATGCCACCTCACTCGCTCGGCCTTCAAAACCGCCATCAAATCCTCCCCAGGCGCATGACGCATGAACTCCTCCACCGTCTCCCTGCTCACATCACCTCTCTTCCCGGACTCAACCGGCCAAAAGATCAAATTCCTCAACCTAGTCCCCTCCCCGCGACCACCACCATCACCAGTATCCCTAACTTGGTCAACAGCCCGATCAACCTCCCCCCAAGACCGCACATACTCCTCCCAAACCCGCCCCCAAGCCTTAACCTTCCTCCTCTCCTTCCCCCGTCTCAAACTCTCCTCCATAGCCCTCTCAAACCGCATCTTCTCCCTCATATCCTCCTCCCTCCTCTCCTCCCGTCTCTTCTGCCTCGCTTTCTCAGCCCTCAACCGCTCCTGCTCAGCAAGCATCCCCTCCCGAGTACGCTCCCACATCTTCGTCCGCACGTAACTAGCATACTCTTCCTCGTCCATCTGCTCCAACTCCCCATTAGGTCCCTTGGGTACATTCGGCACAGCATAATTGTGAATCGGCTGTCCATACACGGACTCCCAGTACGAAACGCCTTCATCGTCACCTAAAGCATCGAAGAGTGATTCGCGGAAGGCTGCATCGGCGTTGAGGCCTGGTTGTTGTTGGTCTGAGTGGATTGGGGTTGGTGAGGCTGAGCGCCGGCGATGATGCCGTTTGGATCTGTGGCGGTGGGAGGTGTGTCTGTGGCTACTGTGATGATGGGTGGAGGAGGTGTTGTCTCCTTGAGAACTGGATTTGGATTTTGAGGTTTTGAAGCGGAATTTGCCCGGTTTGGGTTGCTTGTCGGGGTCTTGGGTTGGGTTTGGTTCTGGGGGATCCATTGTTGTGGTTGTTATGGTATAGGCGTGAGGATTAAATTATGGCATTATTTGCTTCTTACTAGTAGGATAGATTAAAGAAGAGAATGAAATAAAAGAGAGATGCGAAAGTGGGAGTTGCGACGAAGAATGTAATAAACATCAAGCGCTGAAATGTGAGGGTAGAAAGAGATGAGTAAGCGATCTTTTCTTATCTTATCTGATCATCGGTTCTTGGATTGGGCTGGCCTGGATGATGTCATTCTTGTCTGGGTTTGTTTTATGTTCCTTGTGCTCTTCTTTGTAATTAGTCTGTCTAGGTACCGGGGACTGAGATTGGCCTAGGTTGAATTGGATTATGGAGACTTCGTGAATGGATCTTGTGTAGCTAGTCTATTTATGTCAGGAGATTGGAGTGGTTACATTCGTTACAGTTGTTCTCCTTCTTCTATTCCTCTTCATTTCTTTTATGTCTTCAATTTATTCGCCTGTCATTTTTGTAATGCTAAGGTAAACATATAAATCTACATTGTGACCATAAGCTATGGAGCTAACAAGTGGATGCAGTCATCAAGTATACAAGTGCAACCAAGATACCACTAACAAGCCCTAGCTAGACAGTGGACACACTTTCCAAAGCAGATGAAAAATAACTTCGAAATCAAATTCGAAAACATAACTAAAATTTGAACCTCATTCCTAAACAAAACCCCCCTTCCAAAGCTAAGCCTCGCAGTCAACAATATAAACTAGGGTTCCGGACCTCAGCTCCATGATTAAATACAATGGCCCGTGCAGTACATTCAATACGGTAATAGAACCCAGATCGTCCTTCCGCCTTCATCGCCATCAATTAAATACTTACTTACATCCCATTAACCTCCAACCGTCACCCCATACCACCAACCCAACATAAAACAGAAAATAAGAAGATGGCCCTAGTATCCTACAGCGACTCCGAAGCCTCCGACTCCGAACCCGAAACCACCACAAAACCAACCCCCCAAACCACAACCACAAAACCTACCACCACCGCCGCCCCAAAACCCAAACTCGTCGACAGCAGCAACCCGCGCAAGATCCGCGTCGCGCTGGACCTCAAACCCGAAGAAAACAATGACAGCGGTGACGGGCCCGCGCGGAAGAAAGCAAAGATAGGCGGTGGGGGAGCGTTCGCGGGGTTCAATTCGTTTTTGCCTGCGCCGAAGAGGGCTGCTGCTCCCGCTGCGGCGGAGAAGAAGGGTGCTGTTGGGGTCGGGCGGAAGGTGTTTAGTTTGAAGACTGGCGCTACGCCGGGGTTTGATCGAGGGTTGGATGAGGAGAGTAGAAATGAGTGGGCTATGGAACAGGCGGGCTCAAGTACTCCTGGTGGTGGGGGAGATGATGATGATGGGACGATTCCTAAGGCTGGAAGTTTGAGGGAAGATGGTGGCGAGGGTGGGTTGCAGATGAAGAAGCCGGAGGAGGTTAAGTTGAAGGGGAATCCGATGATGTTTAAGCCGTTGTCTGTTGCGCGGGGGGCGCAGAAGAAGAGGAAGGTTGTTTCGTCGAAGCCGGTCGAGACTGCTGCAGAGGTTTCGCAAGGTGTGAAGGAGTCAGTTTCCGAACAGAGTAAGCCTGCTGCTTCTGCTTCTGCTCCTGTGCAGCCACCTGCGCCGAAGCCGAAAGTGAGTCTTTTCTCGCTTGGGTCGGGTGAATCTGCGGCGAGTGTTGTTCCGGGACCTCAGGCGCAGAGCGCAACGTATGAGCCGTTGGTATATACTGCAGACACGGATGCGCCTGAGGCCGGTCCAGAGGTAGAGCGCGAGCCTCAGGTTCCGGCTGTGGCGCCGGAACCGGCAACGACGCAGACGTTGGATAATATCGCGGATGATCTGAATCTGTCGCGGTCTCAACGACGACACCTTTTTGGTCGCAATACGGACGCCTCGAAATCGCGGATCCTTCATTTCAACACAGACAAGGAGTACATTGCCAACCAGGAGATGGCGCATCAGACCGATATGGCGGCGCTTCAGCACAACCCGGTGCGTGCCATTGCTCCTGGAAAACACACGCTGCAACAGTTGGTCAATGCGGCTAGTTCTCAACGGGAAGCTTTGGAGGAGAGTTTTGCATCTGGACGAAGGAACAAGAAGGAGGCTGGGTCAAGGTATGGCTGGTAAAATATGCTTTTTTTGTCTCTCAAATCGGATACCATCTTTGTATATGTACAAATCAATTTGCATGGAAAATAGGAGTTCTGGATTTATGGGTACCATTCGGTTTTTTGGAAGTAGTATGAAAGTAAATGAGATCTTTAATTTTTATCAAATATTCACATATAAGATGACTATATACATGGAAGAAAAGGAAAGCTCTTTAATATAACCATACCCAAAACATCAATATGCAACTTTTTAGGAAGAAACATCAACAACCTCCGCAAACCATTGCTTCAACGCCGTGGCCAAAACAGCGGGTAACTCCCGAACGTCACGCACAACCAAATAGTAAGGGAACGGGAAACCTTCCAGATATCTCTTCATCTTCAACTTCATCTCCCCAGTACCACTCTCCGTATCAGGCTCGAAGCTTGCCTGAGTGAGATCCAAGATAGAGCTGCCCTTGACAGCATCAACAATAATAAACACAATCATGATACGTTCTTCCTGGGCCTGTCGCACAAGACGCTGGATAGTTTCATGGTCTTCACAAATACCATCGGAGATAATGAGCTCCAGTTGCCAAAGATCAGCATTGCCCGAACCAGGCGATTGCTTCCAGCGAGCTTCGCGGAACAGAGCGATTGAATCGGCGATCAACTTGCGAACGTTCGTACCTGTCTGCTGGTAGCTGAAGTGCTGGAACACCTGTGTGCCGGCCTCCGCAGAGAACGGCTTGCCGAATTCGTGTGCGACTCTGACGTGATCCTCGTTTCCGAACCCGAGGACACACAGGTCTCCAGCTTCAAGCATACTTAGACTCTTGGCGACGAGTGCAAGCGTTTCGAATGCCAATTGGCCACTTCCACTCTCTAACATAGACTTGCTGTCGTCGACGGCAAGCATGATCTGGTAGTTGCGTTTCGAGGGGATTGACCGTCTCATCCAAATCTTGTCTCGCTTGTACTGCGAGGCAATATATGGAATGATGCGCTTGATATTCAGTCGCTTGCCTGTCCGGAAATCGCCACGCAGCTTGGTTGCCATGGTCGGGGCTAAGATCAGACGCAATTGTTCAGTTAGAGAGAGTGACAGATCGTTGGTCGCAGATTCGTAATAGGACCAGAGCCGTTGAGCCTCATCGCGAGGTGTAAGAGGAGGGAGTGAAGAAGACAGATGGATTGCCGCCAATTGTGCGTCTACCTCATCGAGTTCTTCAATGGCCTCCTGCTGGTCAGCGGCGTCAACTGTTCGCTCCTGGGTATGCGAGCTGCCAGGGATCAATGCACCGGCAGTTTGGTCTTTAGACTCGCTAGCGGCATCCAGCTGCATCTCATCCTGCATCTTGTTCTCTAGGGTGTCCTGGGGCTCGTCAGAAGCGTCCGGCAAAGGTTCGTTGTCACCATGCTTGGCATCCGACTCGACACCCTTGTTTTGATCAAGAGCCTGTGTTTGCTCTTCATTAGCTTGACCAAGGGCTTGGGTATCGGCAACATCATCTTGGTCTGCAAGATGCTCGAAATCGGCATCAGCCATGTCGGTATCCTGAGGCAACGGCTGATCTGACGCGCCCTCTTCCTGTTGAGAGGCCTCCATAATCTCCTTTTGCCGGCGATGCCACTGTTCGAGGATGTCGCCCATTTTCTTGAACGCCTGCAACTGCGGATCGTTGCGGTTGCCATCATCCCCGCCGGCTGCATCTCTATGCCGCTCGTTGTCGTCTCCTTCGTTGGCAGCACCAGTCTTTTGTTGTTTATCATCAGACTGATCAGCTGAACCACTTTCCTGCTCCGCATTTCCAGATGTACCTTTGTCCATATTTTGATCTTGGTCCGCGCCGAGTCCACCATTAACAGCCTCACTTGGTGCCACTTCTTCGCCAGCCTCTTCGTTTTCATCACGTTGAGTTAAGAAATCATCCTGTTGAGCCTCTTCCGGCTCTTCTTTCCCGGGCTCATTCATCTCATCGGCTTCGGCCTCTTTCATTTCTTCATCTTCAGGCGCCGCTTCTTCATCACCCTGGTCTCCCTCTTGCTCATCTGCCGGTTGGTCCAGATCAGGGTTTTCAACATTCTCTTCCTCTTTCCCGTCGAATGGCTGCTCATCATCAGCAGGAGGAAGATCGTCGTCCAGGCCATCATCGAGACCATCGTCACTCTCGTTTCCTTCATCTTTATCCATTTCATCGCCGTCAAGTTGCATCTCTTCTGGAAGGTCGAGAGCATCTTGTTCCTTGGCATGAGGATCCGTGACATCCATCTCCTCGCGCCCAACAGCCTCGCCTTCATCGTCTGGAGCTTCTTCTTCCTCTTCTTCCTCCTCCTGATCTTCTTCGTTCTTGCCCTCTCCCTTTTCTCCTTCCTTCTCCTTGCGCTCTTGCGCAGCGGTTTGTTCATCGGACTCAGACTGTCCCTTGCCTTCTTGATTCTCGGTCTCCTTCTGTTCTTCATCGTGGGCACCATCCCACATCTTTTCATCAACTGCAGTTTCCTCAAGATCGTCAACACTGCCTACTTCCTCATCAATATTGTCATCCTCTTCGTCGCCGCTTGCGTCCTCTTCATCATCCTCTTTCTTGTGTTCGCCTGTCTCTCCAAGTAATTCTTCTTGATCCATGTTCACTGCATCTCCCGATTCATCCATATCCTCGTTAGGCTCCTCAGTCTGTTCCTGTTGAGCTAGCTCTGATAGGTCTTCATCATCACCAATATCGTTACTGATATCTTCGGCTCCTTGTCCTTCGCCGAGACCTGTTCCACTCTCCAGCTTGCCAGATTTGCTTTCTTCCGCCGACGCCTCTGCGGGAGTACAGAAACCCTCAGATGCGATCTGAGTGAATGACTTGGCTAGCAAATAGGACATTTTGCATGTCTCGCGGTGAACGGCCAGGTAGCGATCGACGAGATCCTTACAAATGTTGCGATACTTGTTCATGATAGGCAACAAGCTTGCGACCAATGCGACAGCAGGAGCGAGACCGGAGTTCGAGCGTGTCTTGAGGCTTTGTAACCTATCCAGGACAGACTCCAAGGAGCTTGTGATATCGGGTAAATGAACAGCCTTCAAAGCTCTGGAGAAAAACTCGTCGCTCCGTGACAATGAGCCCGGGGATACGATCAGTGATGGCACCTCCTTCAGCTTCTGGAGGCTGATGAGGATCTTGTCAATTGCTGTGAGCAGGCTGCCATCGAACTCCTCAATAGCGAGAGTATTCTTAGACTGCAACGCCTCAGCTTGCTCAACATTAATGTGGGCCCAGGGAGTTATCTGCATCAGGACGAATGACAGGTCAGGTCGGCTTTCGGCCCAGCCCGTAAGGTCAGTGTTCAGCTTATCGAAGGAGGAAGATGCTTCCTTCAGTGTGTCTACATGCAGCTGTGAAGTTACGCCATGGGGTAACTCTGGAAGACTGTCCAGTGACTTTTGCAGCATGGTGAAGATTTCTCTCCAGGAGCGAAGGCCATCTACAATATTTGACGAGTTGACGCCGGAGAACTTGGAGTGGAGTTCCACAACTGTCATGGCGAGGCCAAGTATAGGGGTCAACCAGGCTACAGCTCTTGCCGTAACCCGAACCTCATTCGAGAATTGGGGGCGTGACTTAAGGACCGAGGTAGGGTTAAACTTCCAAAGGTTCGAAATCTTGACGAGTGTTGACTGAAGCGATTCCACGCCAGACATCGCTGGAGATATCGCTGCTCGTTGTTTCCTAACCAGATGCAACAAATGCTCAACGGATCCTGAGCTTCTTGAAACTTCGACATTGCTGAGGTCTTCCGAGTAATCGTGCGCCGCTTGGCGAACACGAGGAAGGATATCCAAGAATCTGTGGAAATAGAGGTCGGAACTTCTGACGACAGTGGTTGTTACAGAACCAACCTCAAGAGCAGGGCTGCTAGCAAGAACTTGTGCAACAGATGCTTGTGTTTCAATCAAGCTAGTGCTAGCGTTACGCTTGACACCCATCTCTAGCAGCCGCCGCAGGGTATCGGCATAGAAGCGCCGCTTTTGAACCTTGAGATGTTGAACATCATCTTTGTTTTCCTCGGTCAATGTCTTTGGTGTTTGTGATCGGAACTCCTTGATGCTTTCCAAGAAGTACTTCATGAAGCCGTCGAGATCTTCCGAAACGTCAAACTCCGTCGAGATCGACACATACATGTGAGTCATGTTGCTAACGGTGCCATCAGGATCCCTGAACCGAGGCGGCCTGCTTTGCCAGATCTTGTTTTCCTTTTGGCACAAGGCAAGCGCTTCTGGGACACTTGCTGAAGGCAGAATCAATGCTTGGTCAGTGGAGCCAGACTCCTCACTGTCATCTGGCATATCTTGTTCCAAGATATGCTGGACAGGCTGAGCCAAGATCTCTCGGTATTTCCGGACAAGTTTGAACAGTTTATGGTGCGATCTTTTCGCACTTTCTCGGAGCGCCACAATATTAGTATCCTTCCAACTGGCCAGCTGGATTTGTTCCTTGATGTCTTTTTCGAGCGTAGATCTCCGCTCCTTGAGTAGCTTGTGCACCGGTGGCTCGAACTGTGTGTAATGCTGCATAAAGTTGTCTAGTGCGGACACTAGTTGCTTCAGGCAAGGGAAGTCCTGAACGTAAAGCGACAGCAGAGACCGGAAGTTCTTGACGAGCTGCAGGCGTTCGCTGTACTGACCCAAGGTGGTCGAGCGGAAGAAGTTCTCTAGTGTGGCGATCACTTCTTGAGTATGT
Source organism: Aspergillus sojae (assembly GCA_008274985.1). Taxonomy (NCBI): domain Eukaryota; kingdom Fungi; phylum Ascomycota; class Eurotiomycetes; order Eurotiales; family Aspergillaceae; genus Aspergillus; species Aspergillus sojae. The sequence continues at coordinate 4,208,776 of CP035528.1, read as the reverse complement.
TCACTCAGGTCCGTTTGACCGGATTCTGCCAACTGGACAGGAGCTCCAATGATGGCTTCGTAAGCCACAAACCACCATTGGCTCACATCCTGGACACATTTTTCTTTCTCGAGATCCAGAAGCCTTGCCCAGGTCGACAATTCGAGACGTCGCCAGCTAATGATCAAGTTCGTGATCTCGTCATAAACACCAGCAGCTGAGTACTCTTTGCTTGCAACAAGCTGCCACTCATGAACAAGGCTATGAAGTTTTTCGACCTTGGTGAGGAATTTTGCAACAGGCTCAGCATGCTTGAATTGGAGAATTTCCTTGCAGCAAAGGATGACATCTGCAAGGACTGCATGTTCCGGCCAAGCGCTCTGGATCTGCAAGAAACGTGATTCCGTTGCCACTGTTAAGGATACAAGCTTTCTGCCTTCATCAGGATTTGTGTCCACATAGAAGTTGTACGTGTTCCTGGAATCATTTTCCTTGTTTACAGCATCCTCCAGCAACAAAAGAACACCGGAGAGATGATCCCTAGGATGCACCTGTGGTACAGAAGAACCGCCCTCAGACCACAGCGAGGCCAGCAGCTGAGCAGACTGCTTCACATAGGTTGTCAGGACTCGCCCAGGGTCTTCTGGTTGGAAAAGCTTTGCGTGAAGTGAGGCAAGTCGAATCGAAATATTCTTGGGATCAAGACGGGTTGGCTTTCTACCATCATCAACGGTCTCCTCCTCATAAGTAGGGAAGAGCTCACGCAGCTCATTCTCATCAATCTCCTCGCTGTCTTCCCAGGATCCTCGGTATTGGTAAAGACTAGCTTTCTTTGCCTCTTCTTCCTGATCTTCCCGTAGCTTCGCTTTCCATAACCCGTGGAACTGTTGGAACAGGCGGCTAAGAGCATTGCGCCCAACCTGGGTGTGAATAATTCCCGGGTCTGCATTTTCGGCCACTCTCAACGAGGAAAGTTCGTGGAACCACATATCAATTGCATGCCTTGAGTCTATATTCGAGTTCTGATGGTACAGATCCGAGAGAGGGTGATGAACGCCTCCAAGGAATGGGGTGCTTCCACTGATTGCATCCACGGCCTGCACATAGCTAGACTGCTGTGATCTTCCTGACGTTATGAAAAGTCCCAGGTCCAGGAGCTGAAGAAAGCGAACAACAGAAACAACTATGTCATCATATGATCTATAGTGGGTGCTGAGACGTCGACTTAATTGGCGAATATTATCACGGAGTAGATTCACCAGACTCTGAGATTCTGAAGAATCCTGGCTCGTTGCGCCAATGTCTTTAGGCAGCCTTTCAAGGACCGATTTTATCACGCTGGTAAATTCGCCGTGGAGGATGCTCAGCTCAGAAACTTGAGGTCGGGTAACAGATGAAGGGGGAGGAGCAGAGCCAAGGTCACGCAATTCACCTTGAATAAGATCATGCCGGATGTTCGAGGTTTGGCCAGTAAATACACGTTCGAATGAAGTGATGGCGTTAGCCTTATCGGCAAGTTCCAAAGAACGTTGGCTATGTCTTTGCCTTTGGACAACTAGCCCCAACGATGGATCAAATGGCTTGTCTGGGACATAAAGTCGCAGGAGAATGGCAGCCAATTGAACTACAGCTGCTCCAGTGTCCTGAATCGACTTGTCGTTCTTTTGTGCTGGATTAGTTGCTAACGACGCAACGAGGTTTGGAAGTGATTGTTCTGCAAAAGTTTTGAAGTAATGATCGCTTGGGAGACTCTTTTCTAAGCAGATATCCAGCAACCCAGGATTGGCGCAGTAGCCTTGCTCTTCAACAGTGCGGAGAATAGTAACCAAATTCTCCATAGATTGAGGTTCAAAAAATTCCTTATGGGCGAGAACTAGCTCCATAGCTAGTGTCGACGATACCTGTCTCAGCACCTTGTGCTGATCCATAGCAATCTCCCAAGAAGATAGAGCCAAGGCCTTAGAAAGAGTTTGCTTTTCCGCCTCCAAAGAGTCCATCTGGCCCAGGATTGTAACGCCAACATTTGTCAGTTTCTCGAAAAGTGAGAGAGAAAAGGTGCCACTAATGGCTAAGCCGAATGTCGCTGAACGTTCAGACCCGGAATATAAAGCAAGTCTGTGGAGGACCTCAGGAACTTGTGTCTGGAAGGCCGACACATTCAATGGTCGTGCGTCACGGCCAGCCAGTAACGGTAAGATGGACTTTATCACATCGTCACCTGCTTTGTTGTTATGCTTGAGCGTGAAAATGTCATGGTATTGGCACAATGTTTCGAATTCGTTGGAGAAGTATGGGGCTGCGGTTATATCAGAGCGTTGTACAACGCTTGCCAGCTCGCTGACTGTCTGTCTGAGATTCTGTACTAGTTGCCCTTCATCGGCACCATGCAAGACAATGGATTGTTGAGCGTTGACCAGAGAGTTGCGCATTTGACTTAACTGAGATAAATCAAGATGAGTCTTGGTCGCTATATTTGTGAATTCAGAAGCCACACTTTCCAAGTCTAGGATCGACTTCAGTTGACCTCCAGTTGCAGGGGTTGCGGGTCTCCACAACTCCCAGAGTCTTTGCATACTGAGGCCAGTTTTCAAAGCCCAGCTCTCTTGGAATCGACTCAGCGCTTGAGACAGAGCAACAGCTAACTTTTTCAGGGGTTCGAAAGAGCTTGATAACGCAGCGCACAGCTCTCTACCAATCTGGAGATAGACCTGAAACTCTCCCTCGTCGATGTCCCTCGCCGCAGTCAGTCTAAAAATGTCCATGCAGAAGTTGAGGACAGTTCGAAGAGCGTTAGCTAAGTGAGGGTTCTGAAGAGTATCCTGATCGAGATTCTGAATTATATCGTACATCGCCTGGCCACAGTCAGATAGGAAAGAACCAATTGGTTGTGTTGCATCCTTCATCAATGAAGGTATCCGTGTCGATGCTAAAGAACGCTCTAAGCGACTCATCTGGCTGGGTTTAAGAAGCTTCCCGGACTCATCCGCCTGCAATAAACCCTGCTTTAGAAGTTGTAGGTCAAGCTTAGACTCCTGTAGATGTGCCAGGGTCACCAGCGAAGTATAGGGCACCTCGCTGCCCAATAATGAAACCAGCGGCTCGTTCACGAGGGGATGAAGGGGTTGCGAAGGGCCTTGAATAGCGAAGGAAGCGCGGCTCAACTCAATGGTCTTCTTAGTACATTCGATGGGTTTCCAGTGCGAGTTTCCATGAATGACCGATACATATCGATGCATTGCCGATGAAAGAATATCTCCCACTGATTTACCGTGATAAGGTAAGAAGTACTTCAATGATTGTTGTAAGTAGGCAAGGTCCATGACTGAGAGATGATCTAAGCAAATTTCACAGAGGAGCCTTGAGACATCATTGGCACTCGCCGAAGGGTCGAGATTCCAAAGAGGCCGGAGACGGTATAAGAAGGATTCGCAGGTGTAGGCAGGCGCAGACGTGGCAACTGTAGTCTCGTCTTCCAGTGGCAAGAAGCATATTTCAACACAACGATTCCGCATTGCGCGGGACAATTCCCCATGGCGAGAGTCCATCGTAAGGAAAAGCCTGAAGTTCGGGTGTGGTGTGATAATACGGGCCGATCCATCTTCAGTGCGCTGTTCATTCAGTATAAGAGCTCCATTTGGTTCTGTGAGAGAGTTCAATCTGTCGAGAACAGATGGGTTGCACAGGTTTGCATTGTCTAGGATAACCCAGTAGCCATGCTGTACAGCTTGAGTCAGGACTCCTTCCGTCCACTCGAAGCCAACTTTCATTCTATCCGACTGCTTTGTTGTTTCGAGCAAATTCTGGGCTCGGAGAAGCATATCATCAAAAGTAGTCTGTGGGTACGTCTGGCTTAACATGGTAAGGAATGTACAGATATTTTCAAGAGAGGCATCCGGGCTCTGCAGTTTTTCGAATATCTCCAATACAATCGGGGTCTCATGCAGAGCTGTTCCTGCTGAATTCATGGAAAGTATCTGTTGTTGAAGGAACAGCGAAACATCATGAACGAGAGACGAAACCTCCCTTCGATAGTCGATTTGTTCAAAGCCACCAATTAGATCCATTGTATCGGTATCAGCACTGAGAGCTAACTCGACTAAGCTTGCACCGTTCACAGCTGCGAGTTTTCTGATCAGGGTGGTCTTTCCACAGCCAGACGGTCCCACCAAAATACTGGGCCACGACTGCTCTATGCACAGCATAAGGGACTCGAGGATACTGAGGTCTCTTGGGAGTATTCTTATCTGTGATTCTTGGGTTCGTTGGAGGTATAGATCTCTCTGCATAATACCAAGCCCAACTTGCATGTATTCTGGCGTAAGGTTATGGTAATAGCTCTTGTTGGGCGTGGGGACTTCGCAGAAGACTTGCTTATACAGGCGAGTGACCAAATCTCGATCATCCTGAGAGCGGAATCTCTGAGATATAATCACATCAAGGAAGCTATTGGCTGACACCTGTAGGGTCCCACGGTCTGCCAACTGAAGCCATCTTTGAATGTCTCGCAAGTTAACTTCCCATGGACCACCTACAGCCCCTAATCGGCGTTCATCGGTAATAGCTTTGTTCAACAACGACACGAAATCAACTAGCCTGTCTGTCTGCCAAGATGGACTTCCAGGGAAGAGCTTTGCACATATCCTTTTCAGATCAGTGTCGGTAAAGCTGTCAGCATAAACGACTGTAAATCTGTTGACGAATGAGGCAGGAAGACCTTTTCTGCCACCACCTTGGTGATGTGGGTTTTGTGCAGCGAAGAGGACAAAGTCCGGGTGTCTCTTGAATGATTGATCTAGTTCAGCAACATAAACCGTTTGACGATGATCCAAACACGCATTCAAACCCTCAAGAACGGACTGGGATGCCAAGTTCATCTCATCTAACAGAACCCAATCACCGCGTTGCATTGCTTGCAAGAAAGGAGCATCTCGCCAAGTGAATTGACCGACATCACCTCCTTCAACAGGAACGTCGGAGCCAAAGAGGTCTGTGAGGTCCGTCTGTTCCGAAAGGTTGATACGTGTCAGAGGCTTTCCGAGTGCCTTGGCAAGGGCAGTCACAAGTGTAGTTTTGCCGACACCGGGGCTTCCTTCAAGCAGGATAGGTTTCGAGAGTTGTAAGCCACGAGCAATTCTGACTGAGTTAGCGATCGTGGTGGGTGCATCCAGGATGAATTGAGGATCTGGCTCTGTGCTGCCGTTAATTTCAAGGGCAAATGGTCCTACGCGTAGAGCACCGTTTTCAATCTCAATTGTCGACTTCTGCAGGTAAATTGATGAAGCATCGACATCAAAAAGTTCACGGAGCTTATCAAGACACAGTCGACGATTTCCCTGGAGATCATAGAGCGCCGTCGCAAGCATTGCTGCTGGATTCGCACCCAATGTGTCTATAAACACCATAGCAGCACCCTGTACTACTGCGAATAGAGGATCCGCAGTTCGGCACTTATTGACAAAATCAACCCAGGCGAGAAGATCACGAAGGGAGAGGGATGTAGTGGAGGAGTTTTGGAAGGTACACTTGAACCACTTGGCAAACTCTAGCATTGCTTTGGTAATATGCTCCGAATTCAGCTCAAGCTTTCTCTGGAGGATAGGAAGAATATCCTCATCTTCGGAGAGTTGAGGGGCCCATATTTCAGTCATTCGATTACGAAGAGCAGCTGAGAGTTCGCGTTTCCCATAATCACCACCAGGATTCATTGTAGACAGAAATTGGAATCCAGCGTCAGCAACTACCATGGAGTTGATTGGACCCTTCTCGGCAAGCAGAATTGACCTATGAGGCTCTAGAACACTGTTAAGTCTTTCCAATACTGAGTCATCGGCAAGGGAGATTTCGTCCAGAAGGAAGTATTGCCCAGTCTTCATGGCGGTTATCAGGCTCCCATCTGACCATTCGAAGAGAGCATTCAAACGAGCAATGTTCGTTTGGATCCTCTGGACAAGTTTTGAATCGCAGGCTTGTAATTGGTCCGCAGTAAGTGTACCAAACACCTGCCTCATTTCTTCCAATGGTCGCGAAGGTTCAGTTTCATTAAGAACTGCTTGAAGATCACTCAATAACTGATGTTCAATAGCTCCCCTGTTTCTCACAGGCCGTTGAGCACCAATGAGATCACCTGTTTCAAGATTCACATGGGCGTTTACAATGAGTAGCTGTCTTTTATAGGCTTCTGCGACTGCTTGACAAAGCTGTGTCTTTCCACAGCCGGTTTCTCCCACCAGTAGAACTGGTTCATTGTTCTCGAGTGCAACGGACACCAAGATGAACAACCTCCTCATTGCTTTTGTCCAGACTACCCCGGCGGGGAGGTGAGGCGCGCGCTTCTCCAACTCAGAAGCACTGTACACCACATCTTCATCTATACGGACTCTCATGACCTCTTCGATTACACCCTTCACAGCAGCCCTTTCCTGCGGGTTCCTGACTCGCTCTGCAAGCAACATAAAACCGTTTATCGCTAACTGCTCGCGATCATCTGCTCGTCGGAGAGCCCATCTGAAGAGATCACGTAGAGTAGCAAAACTGTTTTTCTGCTCAAAGAGTCTGTTGGCTTGACGCAGTAGAGAGAGCTTCCGGTAGACAGACACTATCCTAGCACAGAATGAAGGTGCAATCTGGGAGCGTTCCTTGAGGATGAATTCCAACTCACTCTCTGGAATATCATCAAAGTGCAGCTCAAGAAAACGATTCCGGAAAGCCCGGGACAGAACTTTACGACCACCATAAAGACCAGCTGGATTTTGTGTCGCAAACAGCATGAAATTCGGATGTGGGTGGACGACTTCCTGGGTCTCTGGTATGAAAAGTTCGCGATTATCATCTAGAAGTCGATTCAATGCTTCAAGGACGTCCGACGGTGCCAAGTTGAGTTCATCGAGTACAATCCAATATCCATTTCTGAGTGCCTCCACGAGAACACCTTCCTGATAGCGAAGAGTGCCGTCATCGCTGGACACATAGGAGCCTAGGTATTCTTGAAGGTCCGTGTGCTCGTGATTGTTGATACGAACAAATTTGTTTCCAGAAACCTTGGCTAGGTATTCAATCATGCTCGTCTTTCCAGCAGAAGTTGGGCCCTGCAGTAATATAGGGAAACGACGCGTTGAACTTGCTCTGACGAGGTTCTTAAGGTTTTTCTCTATGAAAGGCGTTATGATGTAATGTGGTTGCTCCTCTGGAACCAAGTGCCCACGTCGCATCCAGTAATGCTTGAACTGGACATAGTCATAGCCATCGGTGGGAGGTTTAGGAGTCTGGCCGAGAAGTGCTCTAGCGTTCTTTGCATTGCTGAAGAGGTGTCTCTCAAGGAGCGGCAACAGCAGTCTCTCCGACTCTTGGCTCAAAACAGTCAGGAAGCTCATGGAGAATCCTTCGAAAACTGCTCGGCGTAGGCCATAGACATGCGCATGGTCAATGACATAGATAAGGGCGCGAACAAGAGTTCTTATACTGAAGTGTGGACGTTGTCCAGCCCCATCCGTAAGCTTGTTTTCGTTGCTGAGTTTCTTTGTTTCTAGATAGAGTTGCGCAAGATCTGGCGCGATTCTCATGTCACCCAAGGTCAAATCACCAAGATATTTCTGGATCAGAGCAAGTAGATCGTCCCGGTCACTATCTGGGGAGTGTACATAGAGTTCAGTAAACCGAGAGCGAAGGCCGGGAGGGAGATCCTTTTTTCCTGCATCTGTAGCAGGGTTCATAGCGCCAAATATGCGAAAGTCCGGATGCCCAAATACCCTTTCAACATCGCCAGCCTCGGAAAGCAGGACGGATGGTGAGCCTTCAGTACCGTGGTGCAGAAGGCTAGCAATGTTCTCAAGAGTGTCCGGTGAGGCCAGGTTAATCTCATCAAGGAGAACCCATTCGCCATTTCGTAACGCCCTAACAATCTTTCCCTGTACAAAAGCGAAGGCAAATTTGGCATCGCCCTGAGCCACCTGAGCCTCGAAGTCATTCAATTGCCCTGCGAACCTTTCCCATCTCTGCCGCAAATGTTGGTACTTGGGCGAGTCCAGCTTCCTTTTCTTCGTGGGTTGCTCCTCGCCTTCTTGGGGGGGTCCATTACTGGATTTAAAGACGCCATCGGCTAGCCGAACAGCTTCATGCCAAAGATGTACCAGCCGTGCCCAGTTTCCTGCAGCGACGCTTTTTGCAACGGACGACAGAAATTTCTGGTTCTTCTTTGCTGAGAACGTCAACTCAAACACAGCATTGAATTCGTCAAGCATAGGGACTGCCATTGTACGGATATTAACAGGCTTGAAACCACCTAGTAAATCACTACTTTCACTCTGTTGCGACAAATTCACCACTGTGAGCTTCTGCCGCATTAGGGTAGCAAGCTGCTGAATCACTGTTGTCTTTCCAATACCCGTCTCTCCGACAAGGAGCATAGGCTCCGCCATTTGTATGGCAGCTGCAGCCTGTTCCATAAGCTTCAACGCAGCTCTAGTTGAAGCAAAACGCGTTGATGACCTAAAAACTGACCCGCTGGGTACCTTAATCTTTCGGCAGACTTCTCTGCCGAGCACTATGTTATTACCCTGATCGGAATATGCGGGAACTCGTTCGCTGAGGCAGAACTGTGCTCGCTGTGGTGATATCTGAAGCGCTTCTGCGGCAACTAGAGCAAGCGACTCTGCCAATGATCTTTCTGGGATGTAGCTGAGAAATATGTCCACAACATCCAAGAAAATTTCATCCTCAGCTCCTTCCGGCATAGCTTCATAACCAGTCTTAGCTCCTAGACGCTGCAGTCGCCTATGCATCCGGCTACAGAGTTTGATAAGGTCACGAAGACCTGGGGTCCGGCCTTGAGAGCTCTTGATCGCGAGGCTTCCATGGAAGGAAGAGCAAAGCCTTTGATAAACATTCATGATAGTCGGAACCCGCGACTCGAGGATTGGGAACTTTTGCGTAATGACTTCTTGGATTTCGTCGATTGAGAGGGGTTCGATGTGTACCCTCTGCCACAATCTACTTCCCAGAATTGCTGTGCTTGGAGCGACTTCTTCACCTGCGATATTATATGATGACTTCATGGTTGCAATGATCTTGAACCCCTCGGCGCACTTTATCCGCTCTTTTCTACTTGCTATAGTCAATTCTCCTTTCTCGATGATGGGCAAGATAAGACCAATAACTTCAGAAGGTGCACGGTCCAAATCCTCAATTAAAATCCATCGGCCTTCCCTTGCTGCTTTAGTTAACACACCTGGTTGCCATGCAAATGAGCCAGTGGCAGGGGACGTTGAGTACATTCCAAGAAGACTCTTAGCATCCGTCTGCTCATTTAGATGTAAGGTGACCATAGATTCAGACTGGCCCATGGTTGCGGCAACGTCATTGACCAAAGAAGTCTTGCCAGAATTCGGCAAACCTACTAACAGCAGAGGATTCGAGGTAGTCAAAGCCGTCGCGATCCTACGAAGATTTCTCACAGCGGTGGGCGCTTTCACAATTGAAGATGCCGGGGTTGACATCTCATTCAGTCGGGGAATAAGAACACCGCAGACTTCAGCGGTCCGGGGGGTGAAGTATTCCCGGAGCTTCTCGACTTGTGATAGACTGTCCTCAATCAACCGACCTGACCGTGCAATCCGTGCCTGTTTCTCCAGAGTACCCCACCGACGCTCTTCCCACAAACCAAGGCAGCGATAGTCGATCACGATCCCCTCCCATTCACCTTCAACAACGTCGGTTCCAATATACGTCTGAACCATTTTCTCGGTGGCAGCATCCGCTGCGTGCATATACAAGGCAAAGCATCGAATCGCAAGATACCGTATAGAGGGGTCTGAATGTTGAAAGAGGGATTGAAGGCGTGACGGCGATATGGTACTCGAGAAAGTCTCTAAGTCATATGAGAGAAGTCTGAAGACCGACAATAATAGGGTGCGAAGAGTAGTATCGTCTAATTGCAGAAGCGTTGCCTCGTCAGTTGCAGCCAAAGCGGATAGAGGTCCAGCCCGAGAACTAGCATATTGGCTTGCGAAAGAAGCAAGAAATGGCGCAAACGGTAGGATTCGTGAAAAAGCGGAGATAATGTCGACTTGGTTGTTATGAAAGTCTGAAGCAAGCCATCTTGCTGCCAGATCCACAAAAATCGGCTCATATAGGCAGAAAAAGCCTTCTGTACATTTTGATCGCAATGCACCAACCGCGAGCGCATTGAGGTACTGAGTCCCGGAAGATGTGCGAATGAGTTCCGCTACCTCATTCGGAAGTTGCTCAAAGAGCTGGGACTCTTCAAGAGTCCTCTCATAGGCAGGTCTGGTCTCCATGCTCAACCCTACCTCCAGAGGAACTCTTATAATGAGTTAGAGAGAGAAGGAAATTATCGATGCCGATAACAGTAACTTTTTTTTTCCAAGCCGTTTTCTGCCGCTAAATGTGGCGCAGCCCCACACTTAGCGTTCTCACCGCCTTCAACTAGGACGCGGAGCGGAGCTTAAGCCACACCTCCGAGGTTAGGGCCAGTTGTCGTAAGTCGAGACCGGTATAGAACTGCGGGATCGTCAACAAAGGACATGGCTCTCTTCAAAGTGGACATTGACACTTGCATATAGCTTTGTGTGTCCACTATGCAGTCGGAAGGAGAAGCTGGAGCCTCCTCGTTCTTCACGGAGTCGCGGAGCCAGCAACATTCTCCGATACCGCGCCATGAGAGCGAGCTATCTTCACCGGATCCCCACGAATTGAGTGATTCACTCAGCGGGGGTCTACATGAACCGTAAGGTCCCAGTCTTTGGGCAATCCATGCGATTCTAATAGGAGACATATACAGTATATCCTTTAAGCGCAAACAAAAGCAGCGATCCGGTTTCAGCTTATCGAACCTATTTTCCAATAATACGACAGAATTCGTTGCTGGAGACACAGGGTTCACATCTTCGAACACCCGAAATGGACAACTCCATGAAAGTGTATCATCTTCAAGGGATCGACCGATGAGTAGCAGTGGAAATGCTACTGCGCAAAAAGAGGGCGGCCTCCTTGATTGGTATGTGGAAGGTCCAGGACGACGAGTAGGCTATGATGACCTCACCGCAATCGACTGGATATTTGAGTACACAAAAGAACGCCAGAGGAAGAGACATCTGTATTCTCATGGCCAAGGGGCTGTAGGATATGTACTTAAATTCCTCGACGCCAGTAATGTCTGGATAGTATTGATCGCTACCGGGATTTTGGTTGGGATCATTGCAGCTTTCATTGATGTTGCAAGCGACTGGTTAGGAGATTTGAAAACTGGATATTGCAAGAATGGAGCTGGTGGAGGCAAGTTCTACCTAAATAAAAGCTTCTGTTGCTGGGGTCATGATGGTAAGCTATTCTATGCTCCAGGGTTGTACCCTGAGGTATCTTTACTAAATTATGGATTAGATATATCTAACTGTCTAGACTGGACACCCTGGGGGAAAGCACTAGGTGTTGCCTCTTCCGGCGGCGTCTTCACGGTAGAATATTTATTCTACGTCCTTTATTCTGTAATTGGGTCTTTTCCGATATAATTGTAGTATACTAACAAGACTCGCAGGTTCTATTTGCTGTATGCGCTACAGTCTTGGTTAGGACATATGCGCTGTATGCGAGACACAGCGGTATCCCTGAAATCAAGACGATTCTCGGTGGCTTCGTGATAAGGCATTTTATGGGACCTTGGACGCTTGCAATAAAATCTTTGGGATTAGTAGGCCTCCCTCGAGGTACACACTATGCATACATGAGCTAACAATTGCAAAGTGTTTATCCGTCGCATCTGGTTTGTGGCTGGGTAAAGAAGGCCCTCTTGTTCATGTCGCATGCTGTTGTGCCAGCGTGATAATGAAACCTTTCGAAAGCTTAAATCATAATGAAGGTAAACGCTCTCCATAGCCATGCCAATCACGTAAGCTAATTATGCAGCGAGAAAACGCGAAGTTCTGTCCGCAGCCGCTGCTGCGGGCATCTCTGTTGCGTTCGGGGCCCCAATCGGGGGCGTCCTATTTAGTTTGGAGGTATGATCTTTCAGGAATCCCTTCGCTCATAGGCGAATACTTACTAATATTGGCCAGCAATTATCTTATTACTTCCCCGACAAGACAATGTGGCAAAGCTTTGTCTGTGCCATGGTTGCTGCAGTGACGTTACAAGCCTTAAACCCTTTTCGTACGGGCAATATTGTCCTTTACGAAGTCACGTACACACGAGGATGGCATCGCTTTGAGATGATCCCGTTTGTTATACTTGGCATATTAGGCGGCCTATATGGAGCGTTTCTTATCCGCTTGAATATGAAAATTGCTCAATGGCGACGATCTCGGAGCTGGTCCCGACCAATTGCAGAGGTGGTGTTAGTAGCTCTTTTAAGTGCGTTGATCAATTATCCGAACTTGTTTATGAGATCTCAAAACTCCGAACTTGTTCATTCTCTCTTTGCTGAGTGTGGAAATGGGGGCGAGGATCCTTTTGGTCTATGCAAAACCGGCGCTGCGTCCGTTACTACAATAGTTCTTTTGCTTATGGCTGCGATCCTCGGTTTTTTCCTTGCATCAATGACTTTCGGTTTGGATCTACCCGCCGGTATTATCCTACCTTCCGTTGCTATTGGTGCTTTATATGGACGTGCTCTAGGGACGACTTTCAGGATGTGGCAAGAAGCTTATCCCAAAGTTTTCCTCTTCCGCAATTGCGAGCCGGACATCCCCTGCGTCACTCCAGGCCTATATGCAATCGTTGGTGCGGCTTCGGCCCTTGGCGGAGCCACTAGGATGACTGTGTCAATAGTGGTCATCATGTTTGAACTCACAGGTGCTTTGACCTACGTTATCCCAATCATGATTGCAGTCATGCTATCAAAATGGTGCGGCGACATATTTGGAAAACGTGGCATTTACGAGTCGTGGATTGAGTTAAATGAATATCCTTTCCTCGACCAACGTGACGATACTACTCCACCCGATGTGCCTGCTCATAAGGTCATGACAACTGTGGATGACTTAACAGTCATTACCGCCGTGGGTCATACAATCGACAGTCTTCGGCACCTTCTCCTGACAACTTCATACCGTGGATATCCCGTAGTAACCGATACATCAAACCCTATCCTTCTGGGTTATATCTCTCGAAACGAACTTTCGTTTGCTTTGAAGTATTCGAAGTCGCCTACGGACCGAGAGTTGTCTAGTGAAACACAGGTCTTTTTTGCTCATCAACCTTTTGCAGACCCAGTGGAGACTCTCGATCTTCGTCCCTGGATGGACCAGACTCCTATCACCCTGAACAGCGGTACGACATTTTCGCTAGTACTTCAGATGTTCCAAAGGCTTGGACTACGTTACATCTTACTTTCGGACAAGGGAGTTCTCCAAGGGTTGCTCACTAAAAAGGATGTTTGGTCTGTCCTCAACGGACCAGAGTTCCGTAAAGGCGGATTCTCTAGAGAGAATGTAGTCCGCCCAGTGAATACAGCGGAAGAGGTTGGACTTCTGGAGAGCGATGACGTGACCAGTATGGCCAGTTCTTTAGAAAGGCGCCAGTCTCTCTGATTTCTTGTACAGAAAATAGCACTATACCGAAACATCCTTGAGTCCGGTATAGCATGCCCTACGATTGGCACGTCCCGCGGTGCCTATGTTTAGACCCATGACGCGAATCACGTTGACTCGGTTTGGTATCAAATAGAATTTGGTAAGGGGTAGGGCTGGTTTCCTTGGTAGGTACTCAATGGCGTTATGTTGGCTTTGATCTTTTTTTCCCGGTTTTTAGTCGCCTGACTGGCAGTCAGCGGCCCTTCCTGTTATATATATATAGCCTCCATGTACTATGTGAATACTATACATTTACCATCTGTCTTTCCTGATGAGATAGGACCTTGTGTTTCCACCTCACCTAACCCCAGCTAGTTACATGAAATAGTAACCTCCTTATCAAGTAAGCAAAGCTACCCCTAACAGCATGAGTACTAGCAAATAGACAAGCTTTCATAAGTAGCTGGCTAACCCCACATATTCTGCCAGCACAATTCATCTGACCGCCCCTTCACCAACCAATCGGCACACCCCACCCATGATAATTCCCCGACCTGTTTGCGACAGCCTGACCAAGTACACAACCCTCAATTCAAATCAAGTTTTATAATTCTGTAGGCCCTTAGCTGAGCTGTGAATCCGCAACCATGATGGCAGATCCGTTTGAAGTTCGCATGCGCTTTACCGCGCAGCTACAACACCTGAATGCATCAATTACATCTTCTCAGAAAGCTGCCCATTATGCGCTCAAATACCGCGATATGGACGAGGATCTTCACTCATGCATACTGGAACAGCTGGAAAGGGTGCGTATATTGAACCCGCCATCTATCAGGCTTCCTTTGCTGACTTCCATGGTGTCTCTAGAATAATATGAACAATCGAGCCAATATCATGTATTTCATCGAACAATTCTGCGAAATGGCTACGAAGGAAGATCATGCACCATACGTCCGCATGATTCAAAGGGATATCTTACGCGTAGTGGATGCCGTTGCACCACCGGATGGCACTGGAGCAGCGAATGTGAAGCATGTCCGTCGGGTTCTGAGCGGATTACAGAATAAGGAAATCCTTTCGGCGGAAACGGTAGCGGAGATCAATGCCGGTCTGAAAGACCGTGAAACACATCCAGCACATCTTGATCTGGAGGCTGATGAAGGGGTGGAAGCAAAGGCCGGCACTCCACGGGGCTCTAGGGGGAATGTCCGCGTGGACAAGAGACAGATTGAACAGAGAATCGAAGAAGACCGTGAGCGGAACAAGCGTTTACGAGAGAGTATGTGGACAGTCAGCGGCGACGATGGTGATGAGCACGGGAAATTCTGGGATGAGACTAGCGATATTGGCGAAGATGACTTTCTGGCCGCGAATGAGGAGTTTATAGAACGCAGGCAGATGGTTGGTGCTAAGTGAAGATGCTTGCATTAGCTGTTCTTTCTGGTTTTATCAAGCCTGGCGGTTTTGAAAAGTATATACAGCAGGTGTTCGGTTCGGCGTTACGTTCCTTTACAACTTGGGCCATGGGTATGGATGATACCATTTACGTGAATTGCATATGAGATACCATACTTTATTTGACGTTTCTCCTGTATACCATCTTGAAGCTGGCAGCTACTAGTACTCAGTACAAATGAATGGCTAGGTACTTCAGTAGCTCCACATGGCACTTTCCGCCTTCGGAGAAAAGTGGCCCCGTGAAGATCATGAAAATGAATTCCTGAAAAAAAGCGCCGAGTTTGGGCGCAATAACATTTCTCCATATATGCTTGATAGCTAATTTTTGATTCGGATCATTCTGGATCCTCTATGTTTTCCCACATTGTCACTGCGGCAAAGGGTCTATTTACTCGACAGGATACCGACAAGGCACAATTGAAGAACTTTACCACTCCCTCATCCGACAACGCAATCGTTAGCAAATCAAAGATGGTCACAACACGGCGCCGGAAGATTTCTGATATTGTTCCCGAAGAGGGACCTGAGATCAATGGACAGCAGGAAGTGAATGGAAAGCGCAAATCCGGGCCAGCCGGCTCGGGGAAGACGGAAACTCAGCGCAATAAACGGAGAAAGCGAGCCAGTCTTGAAGCCGCAGAAAGTGAGAGCGGGACTCCAGAAGAGCCTTCAGAAGATACCCAGGAAACGGATTCCAAGCAAGAGGAGGATAAATCGGCACCTGCTCCGAAGAAGCACTTCAGATTCGACAGCGAAGAACCTGAAGTACCGTTGGATATGCAGATAGAGGAAACAGCAGAGACGCAACAGGCAAAGGAGGACAGCGGCGATGACAGTAGTGATGATGATGAAGCTCCGGAAGCGGTTGATAACTCGGCGCAGTTATCTAAGGTCAAAGCGCAGGCCAAGAAAATGGAACAGGCCAAACAATTGTCAGTAATCGACCTTACTATTTCCCCGATATAGCTCGTCTTACTAACTGTCCTACAGGGAAGAAGAGTTGAAGCGCGAGAAGAGAAGGCAGTTAGATGAGCTGCGTAAATCACAAGCGAAAGTTTCGAAAAAGAAAGACAAGCCCGTTGATGATCTGCTATCCGAAAGCACGGTGACACTCCAGGGCTCTAATACACAAGATGCACGGCGATCAGCTCTGCCAGCACTTCTTCCAGACGATATTTTAAATGCAGCTCCTGTTACACGACCACCTACTCCACCAGCAGAAGGAATAAACATCGCCCACAAGAAGCCGACTAAGTTGAGGTTCCTCGAAAAGTCCGAGAAGCGCCCTAAGGATGTGAAAATGGGCGACGTGACGATTCGAGTATTGGGTGACATTCCACAGAAGAAAGCCAAATCGGCTCTACCCCCCAAGGCCTCGAAATCCGGCCGGATTAGCAAACAGACTTGGCTCGATCGGAGTCGCAGTACTGGACATGTCAATGGTCTGAGAAGGACAGCCGGCGGTTCCTCTGGATTTGTACGCAAGTAAAAGGTCTTATCTTTACATCGAGCGTCCCAACGGTGGCTAGCAGTTTTTCCAACCAAAATCAAGAGCGAGTTGAACCGGTCGTCCCTACGAGCACTCTCGAGAACCATCTCAGGAATGGCAACCATTGCCTCTCATTTCTCTCTATATATCACAATACACCGGTGTCGAGGGATTAGTTTTGTATCCTCCGCAGTGTGTAGGGTCCAGGCAGGCCTTGCCCCCAGAGCAGATTACAGGCTGAAGGATGCACAGCAAGCAGACTACGATCTATGCAGCTGTACTTGACTTCAAAAAATTCCGAATATCATGTATAGAATGTAATGTTCCACGGTAGATTGTTATTAAATGTCGTTGTCTAGGCGTTTGAGTGTTGGGTATAAGGCGCTTGCAAAAAGTGGATTCTATCTATTCTTTGTTTTTCTATTATTTATTTTTTCTTTTAAGTAAATGTTTTTATACTCAATCCAGCTTGCTTACGTCTCACTTGAAAGGGAAAATAACACAAAAAAGAAAAGGAAGAAAGTTAATCAAAGGAAATGTATACAATGATATTAGTGCCCAACATCTAAGTAGCCTAGACCGTTGGCAAAAGTCGAAGTGGATGTAGCTTGTTCTATAGCAGGTTAGCCTCTGGTGCGCGCACGTGCGAAAGCTTGGAGCTTGGTCAATCCATTCTTCACCTCCATTTCGACGGAAAGATCTTCCGGAGTGATTTCTATCATTATTAAACGTCCACCTGCCCATAAGTGGCAGGCTTCTAATAATTATCTTCACCTACTACGTCCAACATGGCTTCTTCCGCAGAAACAACTCCCCTGCTCCCCCAGCACCAACAACAACCCGCAACATCTAATACGTCACCGCGAGCAAACCGGCGGACAGTCACCTTCAACCCTCTCACCACAGTCAGCACATATCACGATACCACTTCTACAAACGCCCCGGTGAAAACCCTATATTCCGGTCCTTCCTCATTCCCGAGTTCCCAGGAAACCCCGCAACGATCGACTGGCCTGTCCGCATTGAACAGCAAGCTTCGTCGCCGGAATAGCCATGGAGCGCCCTATAGTGCAGCCCCCTCAATGCCTGTGGCACCCAAAGTCGGCCCACAAAGAACGACAAAGAAAGCTCAGAAATTGAAACTTCTCCCTGATCCGATAACCGAGGAGGCTGTTGAAGGCGAATTCCCATCGGACGTCTACTCGCAAATCGCACGGATTAAGGAACCGACTGCTCGAAGCCATGCTGCAAGACTGGGCAAGTCGGACAGAGAACGACTACCCCGTGTGACAGCATACTGTACGGCCAATTCATATCGACTAGATGGAGCGGTCAGGTTTCTCAAATCAAGGTCCAAAACCCGTGGAGCAAATCCGAAACTCTACGATGAGTGTGTCTACTCGCCTTTCGACTACCAATACGAAGAAAAGCAAAGAAGTACTTCAGAAAACAATGTTGGCATGAATAATGTGGGCATGAGGGAAACGTTCCAGAGGCCATCCACCGAGCGCAGATTCTCCGACAGCGTGGTCGAAATCGAAGATAATACTAAATCCCGGAGAGAGGACCTCATCGACCTTCGAGACTCTCAAGCTCACCAATCAGAGAATGCTATAGCGGAAACCCAATCTGAAACTCCAGACTTCGACACCACAATCCACACCCCGGAGGTGTTCCTCTTTGACTATGGCACGGTCGTTATATGGGGCATGTCGCCCGCACAAGAATCCCGGTTCCTGTCCGATGTCTCTAAATTTGCAACGTCCATCTTAAGTCCCGAAGATACACAGGTCGAAAACTTCAATTTCTACTATGCGCGCGAGTACCAGGCGCGGATATACAACGACTTCATCTCTCTGCGCGAACCCCGAAACCACATGATCAAACTGGCCATCTCACATGCTCTTGCTCAATCAGTGAAGACCTCTCTTTTCGAGGATCTCGTCTCAGAAACGATCTCGAATACTGCACCATTGCCTGCCCAGATCGCACAGACAGGAAGTGTCAATCTCACGCGGCGACAAATCAACATGCAGGTCGGAGAATTATTCATTCTACGAATCAATATCCATCTCCAGGGTTCGGTTCTAGACAGCCCAGAACTAATGTGGGCAGAACCACAGTTAGAGCCTGTCTACCAAGCCGTGCGGAGCTACCTCGAAATGGACCAACGAGTCAGCCTCCTGAATGAACGACTAGACGTAATTGCAGATCTTCTGGCCGTTCTCAAAGACCAGTTAACTCACCGACACGGTGAGTATCTAGAATGGATTGGTAAGTTATCACCCTCCACAACCCTGCGATCCTTCCAACTACATTTACTAATATAAATGTACAGTCATCGTCCTCATCGCTGCAGAGATCCTCGTCGCAGCCATCAATATCGTGGTCGACTTATACGCTGGCGTTGACTAAAGCCCTAGTCACCGGACTATCTTCCGCCCCATCTTGCTCACAGACCTATCTATCTACATTCCGATTTCATTAATTTTCCCTCCCCATTGCATTGTACTGGTACTGGCGTCAGGGCGAACGGGCAAGATCGCATTTCTATGATAGCTACGCATAACCATCCCATGTACAATACAATATGACATCAGCTACACAGGCAGGTGCAAAGACCGAACTTGAATAGCTTTTCAGCGCCTCTACAACAACACACGCTGTTCCTTTATCAAAAAATACACCTTCGTAACCGTAGCTGTCATCTACCACGTAATCGACACCATCCCCATCCCACGAACAGAATGTACATTTCGCACCTCATCCATCACCAAAGAACAAAATGGGATATGAAAAAAGCAAACTCCCTAATCTTAATTTTAGTAAAGATGAACCAACAAGAACCCCGAGAAACCCCCCTATAGATATAGAAAAAAGAAAAAGAAAAAGACACAAAAGACTAAGAGTATAAGAAGATAAAGATACAAAGCCCCAGATCATCATCCACTGAGTCCAGAGAGAAAGACCCCAACTAACTGTCCTCCTTCGAGTCCTTAGTATCCATATCCATAGGCGTCGTCGGCTCCACAGAAACCTCTCCTTGACCAGGTTCTCTTGACCCGGACTCCGGGTTCTGGCTACCACCACGGTCACTTCCAGAGCCGGTGGTGTTCTCTTTATCTTGTGCTGAGCCGTTGCCAGCCTGGATGCGGAACGAAGAAGTCATGTCCTCCTGCGACGGTGCAGGCGCTAACCGCGGAAGCGAGGCTGATCCAGCAGCGGACGAAGACTCAGGCGCATTGTTAGCAGAAGGGGCGGCATCATCATCTGCACCATCACCGACGTTTGATTTCCGGGATCGTTTCACACGCAGGGGTCGTTCTTGGGGCTGTGATAACATTAGTCCAATCCACCCATTCAGGGGAAAGGGAAGAAGGAGAGAAAGGGGGAAAGAAAAACTAACAGTAGGCGGCTGCTCATCCGAGCTCCCCTCCGTGTCATCTGCATAATAAGCACTACCACCACCCTCCTTCTCACCAGGATCCAGAACCGCCGCATTAGACAACATAGCCGCGGCGCGGGCCCGTAACTCCGGGTTGACACCTGCCTGGGCCTCCTCTGCCATGCCGGTGACCTTGGCTAGGCGCTCGAGCAGAATGCATGACTCGAGACGCATCTTGTGGATGTATTGCCAGCCGCGGCGGTTGCGGACACGCATCAGATCGTTCTCATTTTCGATCTCATTTAAGCGCTTCTTTAAGGCGACGCATTTGCGTTTGTAGGCGAGTTCGACGCTCGGGGGGTTCGAGGACTCGATTGATGTTGACTGGTTTGTAGAGGGCTCCATTGTGTTAAGTGTTATATGGCGGTTTTCGTTGTGGTTTGGATTGAGTTGGTGTTGTCGAGCGTCTAGGGTAAAGGTCGAGATTTGAGGTAAGAGGTGATATGAATCGTAGATGGGGAGTCGGATGGGTGAAGTGAGGTCTCGCTGCGGATTGATGGGGGTTGCGCTGAGTAACAATTGGTCTCGGACTTCCAGTCAACAGGGTGTTCAGGGACAAAGGACCGGAGAGTGAGATGTGCTGAGTATGTCTCGAGGATGCGAAAGTACTCGGGGATCCCTTTCCACGGAACCGGTAAGGTTCTTCGGCGAGGCACGAGACGGCAGGGATCTTTGAGTTTACTGAAACCACAAACAATTTCCGAGTTAAAACTAGTCTCGCAATGAGTGGCGCCGAGTTCAAATGACAGAATTCTGCCGCAATCGCTGGATGTCTGATTGCTGGGCCGGCGATGGTTTGGAATCGCGGCTGCCATTCTGCCGGATCGTGATCGGAGGCGGTCAGTGGCGCCTTGTGTCTAGACAATTACTATTGCCCTACGGCGAACTACCGAATTCGTGCATCATGAACATTCATCATTCTGGACTATCTACTAAGCACATAGCGATGATATCTATATTGGTCGGTATGTAAGAGTCTAATGCCCACCAGTGGTCGGAAGACCAAGGAACACCTTGAACGAGTCATAACTATATAAAATCCGTCAATCACTGTTGTTTCCTACTAGAGAAGATGATGGACAACTTACATCAACCATTGGAATCCAGTCAGTGTACCCAACATGACGATACGGACGGGAAGACCGTTCCATAGGCCCGAAAATCCGATATTTCCATAAATGCGCGACACGGCCTTCATGGCTGACTCACCAGCTAAGATACTGTCAGCACCAAATCATAATGACAACCCCATCAAGATTCATCAGACTCAACTCACCCTGACGATCAGCATTAAGCTTGCTAACCATAACATCAGCCGGATGACTGACAATCGCACACAAAATGCCAGCAATGTAACCGCCCAGGAAACTGATTCCAGTCTGCTGCAGCCCGCTGCAGCTTTCCTTGGGTTTGCCCAAAGTCTTATAGATCGCATTGACCGTCTCCTCAAAGGTAGCGAACTTGGTCATAGTGTAAGGGATCTGTCGCGCCCAGAGTGGGTACAGCCCCTTATACAAACCGCCGAATCCTTCTTGAGCAACGATCTTGCTCCAGCCTTCGCGCATCGTTTGCGCATAGGGTGGCAGAGTCGTCTGCATGCGCACCTTGATCGCCTCGAAGGGGCAGAGGGCCATGTCTGCGAGGAACTCGGCCGATGCACTGGCACCTAGATATACCACCGTGCGGTTCATGTTGGGGAACATTTGGTCGCCGTATAGATACTTGAAGTACTCGTAGAATCCATATTTACCTGCGCCCTGGAAGGAGTACCCGATGAATGTGGGGGACCAGCCAAAGAATACTCCGCGCAGTCCTTCCTTGGCGAAGATAGAGCGCCATGCTGAGATATTTGATGTGTAGATCTTGGGATCAACCTGACGGCGACACTTGACTAGATCGAGTGGTGTGACTGATGTATGGGTAGGTCCTACGAGATAATTCCAAGGTCAAATGGAGCCCGCGGAGAGTAATAGGTTTCTAGTATTGAAAACATACCACATGCTGTACACCACGGCCAAGAAGGGATACGTTAGCATTGAGTTTCGCAAGTATATCGCCGTCATTTCGAAGAAGCCTACCAATAATGCCTCCTAGGGCACAATTAACGAAATATTTGCCTGTATTAGGCTCGATCTTCCCCATGGGGAGTTTGCGTTCCTGCGTAGCCATAGTGGCGGCTGTATGGTGAAGTCTTGAGAGGTTACGGCAACTGGTGTGACTGAGAAGTGCAATTACTTGAATGGAGCAACAAGGCAAGGCTCAAAAATGCTAGATGTAGTGTAATGCAGCTGAAAGAAGTATTCTAAGCTGATAAAAGAAACAATTGACTATGGTGAAGGGAGGAATCGTCCCAAATTCCCCAAGAATGTGTAGACATAAAAGCAAGGGTCGGCCGAGGGGTACTCGGTTAGGCTATATAGAACCTTAACCAGGACAATGTCGTCAGCAATCACAGCTTATCTCTGGGTCTGGACCAGTAACTGGTTGCCAAAGAACATTGACTTTGGTAGTTCAAGGGCCCGTGAACGGCTAAGCCGGCATGCAGCCCTGAGCTGGACTGGTAGTAGTGCACACTACCACCTCGGATGTGGAGTGCCGATGTGCAAAGAGGCTTGGTATTTGGCCCAGATTTATGCAGCAGGAGTAGTCAACAACGAATTAATTCCCTGTTCGTTTATGTCACAGACGGACATTCTCACACTGCCCGGAAGTGGAGCCAACATCAATGACGTCATTATATCCGCCAACAACCGGAGCTTGACCATAACACTGTCTATTATAGATATCGGCTATAACCAGGATATATAAACATAATTCAAATATACAAGAGTAGAGACAAAGCCCGTCACCTACGCCAATAGTACAGGAATTCATTAGCATTATACAGGGCTGTCGTAAACCACATTGACAGGTGCCCACCCAGCAGGCTTCATGTACAGAGGAGTTAGCTCGTCGATGGTACAAAATGGTAGGGGTTTGGGGTCAATGCAGTTGCATGTTGGGACATGCTTCCCTGTTGCGCTAGCATTAGCGCCAGCTTGATGCCCAGCACGGAACCGACCCTGCCCAAGGCGCTTCTAATTTGCTCCATCTGTGCTGCTGTGCCCATGCCGAACGTCAGAACATACCATAGCGGCCACAGCATCATATATCCGTAAAGAGCGCGAACAGGTGGTCGTCCCTCAGCAGAGGCTGGGATTGTCTGCCCAAGTGCATCGATATCCCCTAATGAAAAGGGAATACTCCGACAGGTATCGGTGGTCATCTCCTGAATCTCCTCCAGCGCGGCATCACGGTGGATGTCGCAGGCCTGGTTGTCACCGACGAGCGAGGCAAGGGTCTGGCGTAGATCAAGTAGATGTCTTTGGAGGCTAATGCGGGCCGCGCGGTAATATGTCCAAATTGCTGCAATAGATGCATTCTGATAAGTCATGAGCGGTCCACCCGTAGCTGTATAGACGACGAGAGGAAGCCAGTGGTCCGGTAAATGCTGACTCCAGCTGGCCATCTCTAGAGCTAAGATATTGCCGGTCTCTATCCATGTGGTGAGTTGTGAAATGGTACCTGTGTCTAATGACCCCTGGTGGGAAGAACTTTCGGCAAAGAGCTGGCCAATCTTGGATGCCGTTAGCATTAATCTAGGCACCGGCTCAGATCCGTCAAGTTGCCCGACAATCAGTTCTGTACTAGCATGTCGGGGCCGAGTTCGTAGGACTATGCTCTCAATAAGCTACGCCGCTCGTCAGTTTTTCCGCACATAATCAGGTAAATTGGAACTTACAGTATGCGCATAAGCACAAATGAACAAATCGCGACCTTGTGCATGGCTTAGTTGGCTTTCACCTCGCATCCCCATCAGAAGCCCGAATCCTTTCGTGTGTGAGCTGTGGAGCCCGTTTCGTTCTCCAGCGATGTCTTCAAAGATAGAGAGAATGACCATCGTCGCAAAAGTTTCGTCTCTGACGGCCTGAGACCGTGTGCCCAGCAAGCGTCGAAGCCCATGGAGCGCCAATCCATAGTACCCTCTTGCTTTGAGAAGAAGGGGAGGCGCCTTCATATGGTTGCTTAGTGTAATTAGAGCAGTTGCTTCGGTTGCCAGTTTTAGGCAGGACGACACCGAATCGTCCTGCCCACTGTCCCTACACGTAGCATATAGGGAAGGCAAGAACCCCAGATGGTTCAAACACTCATCACTAGCAATTGTGAATTGATCAAAGAAGTGGCAGACTGCTCGTTCCTCCCATGTGGAGTCGGCGACTTGGGGAAGTATTAACGGCAGTTCCGGACTGCTATGACTAACGGAGGTACTCCGACTGCTGCGCTGGCTATCAGTAGTGGGTGTGGTGCTTCTTTTCCTCATCAGCCGTTCCACTTTTTGGTTCTCATTTCGGAAAATTGTATCTGGTCGATATCCTGGACATGGTCGCCCGTATACGGAGCAGTTTCGACAGCCCGGTAGCGCTTCATCACACTTTAAGTTGCGCTTAGCTTCGTGCTCCGAATCAAGATGAATGAACCCTTGGATTCCATGGAGTCCAGCCGGGCAAGGAAGGTGAAAATGAGGCTAAGACAACAAGGTTCCTGTTACAGTCCTACCTTGATCTTCCGTTTGCGGCACAAGTAGCATCCCGTGCTCGGCTTTCCCCCATATACCATTTTGGCTTATTGTGCCTTGAGTAGATCCGTTCCGCTGCGTGATTTAGGTATAGTAGAATGTAGTAGCATATGATCCAATATTTTCCAAAGGCACATAAATCGAAAGAAGACAAGCGAAGGAAATAGTTGGATCTTGTTCAAAGTCGGAAAGCCTTTGTCAAGAACCTTATACCTGCCAGGCCATTGAGCATAATGAGTACAGCTTAACCTAAGATACGAGTATCTGGTCGGTCAGGTGTCTACCTTGGCAAACTCTGTTGTGATGTATTTCGAGAGACAACGAACAGATTAAAACCCACTATAGTGATTGCCTCTATGCCTCTAGCGGGGATGCGGAGAAACCAATGCTACATGGGGGTTTAGTCATCACGAAGGTATTGAATTACAGTACCGTACCGAATACTACAGTACAGAAAAGTGTACTAATGGCAATCGAATGTACAGTATGTACAGCCTCGAATAGAACAACCTCCTCACTCATGAAGATACAGTCTGTATATGTCACTGGGATTGGACCCATATATTCTATTCGCTTTTATGTAGTTAGAATGGCCACAGATCACTTTAGATCCCGAATACATCACCTCCTGAGGCGGATATCATCTAACATATTATAAAGAATAAAAAGAAGTCTTAATAGAACAAATCACGCTGGTACGCCGGCAGGTATAAGGTATTTGGTTGCACAAAGGCAGACAATTTCCCACCTGGAACTCCATCTGCGTTGTGGTTCGTGGGGACGGACAACGGTACGGTTTGGAAAGCAAACAAAAAACCAACACCCATAATGCAAATCCTGGTCCGTGATGGCTGGTCAAAACTGATGATTGTATGCTTCGGGTCCTAGAGGTCGTCGGAAACAAAGTGAATACTATGATTATTACGCTCAGTCATAATAAGGCGGGGAAAGATTTAATGATCGTCATATGCGAACGTTGAATCATAGGAGAAGGGTGTGCTAGGAAGGGGCGTCCGGCATTATTTGGTCATCATCGTTGTCCAGGGGTATCGTGGGAGGATCTGAATGGTATGCTCTCTGCCGACTATCATCTTGGGCAGGAAGCATCCCAGGAGTACTCGATGAGCTCTGTGGCACGATTTCATCTGTATCTTCTTCGGGGGGAGGCGAGAAAGTCCAAACCTGCAAATGTATGGTCAATCAATTGATCATGGGTCAACATTCTGGAACTCTTACCTCCATGACTGTCCGACCCGATCTACTCGCCATGATCACAGCCTTCTCCTCTTCGAAGGCCACCCTCCAAACAGCCTCTGCGGGTGAGGACAATTCCCTGAGTAATTGTCCAGTTTGTAGACTCCACACCTTAACACGGCCGTCACTACCACCACTGACAATCCGCGAGCTGTCAAACTGAAGGCTTGTCACGCTATTGTCATGTGCCGCTAGCCTGTGGATTGGAGTCATTTTGGTCAGAGACCAAACACGGACAGACCCGTCCGAGCCGCCAGTGACGAGTGTGTCACCCCGCATCTGCAGCTGCCCCACTAAAGATGTATGGCCTTGGAGGATAGCATGGCACTGGCCACTTTGCGGGTCCCATATCCGCACACTGGTGTCCAAACTACCGGTGGCGATTCGCCTGCCATCGAAGGCGATTGCATAAATTTGACTAAAATGGCCCGAAAGAGTGCGGAGGCATCGCCCTTCAGAGATGCTCCAAATGCGTGCAGTAGTATCATAGCTTCCGGAAACAACTAAATCCCCATGAATCGCTAGGCACCGGACACTAGCCTGATGTCCAACCAGGACATTTCTACAAGTTCCTGAAGCTAGATCCCATATCCGCAGCGTGGTATCTCTAGACCCCGAGATAGCTGTATTCCTATCAGACATTTTTAAACAGCGCACAGTTGACGTGTGACCACGCAAAAGGTAGATACCGGCTCTGTTTCACATACAAAGTCAGTATCTCTGCCCTTGAATGCCGGTGTGAAGGACTCGGCTTACCCAGTAGCCATGTTCCAGACACGGACCTCGCGGTCACAGCCACCGCTCACCAGTATGTCATCCCAGGGGACCATAGCCCATACACCCATCACATGGCCTTGCAACGTCTTCTGATTATCTCCATTGGTGTCATAGATATGAATCTTAGCGTTGTCTAAAGCAACCACAATATACTTTGGCGTGAGGTGCAGGCTTGTAACGACTCCCTGATCGGGTGTGATATGCCGTTGGGTGCATCGCCCGCCTTTATTCCAGGCGGATTCCACCATATATTTCTGTTTGAAATGGGTCCTGTATGACAAAGGCCGGACTCTCCGTTTTCGTGAAGACAAGCTTGCTGACGCAAGCCAGTCCCCTGACAGGGAGCGAGTCAGACCGGGGTGGCCATCCCGGGACTGATGGCTGGAAGTGAGCGAACTCCTCGATCCAGCCAGGGAGTTTGTGCCGGAGATAGTATGCAGGTGTTGAGTGTGGAAAGGGTCGACGAAATCCCGGTCATCCTCCGAAGACTTACGAGACGCATACGCATGCTTCTCGCAGAGGTTTTTCCATGTGATGTCATCGTTCAATAGTTCCCGCCAACGCCTCGATACCTGAGATGCTCTTGCTAATGTCTTTGGGTCATCGATGAAAGAAAGTACCTAGGCGAAGCGACGGAGGAGAGGACGCCAAAAGTCAGCGGAGTTCGCGAGTTGGCATATGCCAATAGCCGCACGGCCGGAAGTCCATATTACATACCCGCAAGCATAGTTCAGTCGGAAAGACCAAAAATGGGTCCTTCCTCAACCTAGGACTGACGTAACTAGAGACAAAGCTGAGATGTTGGCTATCACATAGACTAAGAATACCCTCCAAGAATTTCTGCCTCTTGAAGCTGGACAGGGAACTGAAATGAATCCTGGCATTCAGAAGGAAAGCATCATCGTCTTCATCGGCCGACTGCCATGTCGGAGGTCTCTGATGAGGGGTGGGACTAGGAGCCGGGGTAGGCGGCGATGCGGGTGCTGAAGGAAGGAGATTTGGAGGGATCGAAGTGATAGTTTTGTTCGATAACGACCTCGAATGAGCACTCGAAAGCGAAGCGACCGAATCCGTGGCCGAACACGTTCGGGTATGGGCTGTCGCCAGCTGTTCAGGGACACTCCGCGGACTCATCCCGTTGGCCAACCGAGTCGAAGAAGAACGTCCGAGGGGTGAGGAAGTGGCGCGCTATAGGGCGGTTATATCATCCACCAGACACTACCCAACCTTCACGAATATCGATCTCTCCTCACACAAATGCTTCGGGACTCTGTGTCGTTCATAGATTGAGGAAGGAGAAACGAGTGTCTTAGGAGATATAGAGAATGTACGGGAACGAGGGAGGGGAATATAGAGAGAGAGAAATAATAATATAGGAAGAAATACGATGTTACGCCGGTTAGGTGAAGGAGCAGGAAAATAGCGATATGATAAGCGGACGATTTCCGACGGTCGGATTGGGAAACTGACTGGCGATAGCCCGGAAATAGGGGGAAAGAGGAAAAGAACAAGGGAAGAGAAGACGTAAGAAAGAGGGAAAATCAAACGGATTAACTGGAGATGAGAAGTGGTTGTGAAAATTAGTACTCACGACCTTGAAGGTCTCTCCAGGCCATCCAGATGCCAGCAGTCGGGTCCTCACCAGGCAAGCAAGCGGAGAAAGAACAAGACTGACGAGTACCTAAGTAATTTAATCTCGAATAATCATGCAATGTCGTGACTCGTTGATGGGGTTCGTCAGGTGCGGTCATTGGAAAGCAGACCCGCCAAGCAGTCGACGCATTTGATTAGTGCCTTGTTGATCCACTTTCCGTACATGTACTTGATGAATGTATGGGGGAGGGTAAAAAAGAACGACCTCGTGGGAATGATGATAGGTAGGTATATGTCAAGGAGTAGTATCTTCAACCGTTTAAACAGTCAGACGGATTTTGTGTCGGTGTCGGTGTGTTTTTCTCTTCCTCCTTTTTGTTTTTATATTTGGTCCCACTGGGATTCTTTCTTTTCGTTTAGATCCTTATTCTCAGCTATCGTTTCACCCGTAGAGATTGGGAGAATGTAATCTTATAGCTGTGAAGAATCTCTGGAATGGCACCTTCTGGGTAGTTTTAGAGGACACTAAGCAGTAGGTACTACCCAGTCCTGCATGGCAAGGATCGACTGAGGACGGTGTCGGTCGGACAAGGCGAAAAGAGGAAAGAGACAATGTATGATGAGGTAAAGAAGAAGAAAATGAAAAGACGACGGAAAAAAACTTGAACAGCTAGCAAATTTGCATTCAACAAGTCCTCTTTGTTTGAGTACAAATATGGCCAGTTGCCAGAGTTCTCTTGCCCACTCAATCCCACTCGTAGTACATCCAACAACTTGCCAACACACAACGAAACAATAACTTAACTTTTTCGGATCCAAAATTAGTGTATCCCAGATCCTACTTGTCCCAAGTCCTTGGGTAAGCGAACGGCATGCAGCATCCGACCATGGAACTGTGCAGATTCCGGGGTATGTCAGACTTGACAAATTGTTGCATCACCAGTCAATTACCGGTCTGAGCGAAGCCGGGGTAATTAGGATTGTCTGCATGCTTGGCTCCCCTCCCAGCTTTATATAACTGCTTTAACTCCAGGTCTACGTCAATCTGATCCCGGTCAGAGCATGCAATGATGACCGAGATGGTCACAAGCAAATCAATAATACAATAGGCAGAAACTTCTAAAAAGGGATCCAGTCGCGTGGTCTAGGCCGCAGTTATACGGTACCAAGCGGCACAGAACTTTGAAGCAGCAAGAGTAAAATGGCCTTCCCATACATATAACAAGAGAATACATGAATCGCGGCATATACGAGAGCCATCAAGCAGTAGAGAGACGGACATGCTCCGTCACCAGAAGACTTCCAAGTCTATGTTCCCAATCTGAACGCTAAGTCTCCATGCAAATGCAAACAAACATTTAACCGGGGGTATGAAGCTGAATGTGTTATCGCTATAATCTGTGGAAAGGTCCAGTCTAGCAGTAAGGATAGTAGATGACCGTGAAAAAGATGTCAGTGGGCATGGCCGAGCTGCAGAAACAGCGGCAAAATCATGCCGACAACAGAAGCAATCAGATCCCTCATGGATTTGTTGGACTTGGACGGAATGTCTCTTGAGTCGCCATATCCGTTTCCTTGTGTCTCACGCGAGACAGCACTTGGATTGTTCTCCTGCATTGTGTGCATGGCGACGTACCTGCGAAAAGACCATTAGCCATCGTAAATTCTTAAGTAATATTTGGGTTCTGGAAGGCTCACAAGAATGTGCCAGCCGAAAACAACAAAAGGACCCCAGTTCTCCACTGGGTAGCAGTCAAATCACTGCTGGAACCTGAACCCATGACTTGCACAAATAAGAAAGTCGCCAACGCGCCCAAAGGCGCTGCCAGGCTAAAGACTAGTAAATGCGCTCTCGCAGCGCGGCTGGAGAGACCCTGTTTCAGCAAGACTGACGTAAGACCAAAAGATGCTGGAGCCTTATGGACCATGATGGCGAGGAAAATAATAAAGCTTAGGCCAGTATCGGAACTCGACGCTCCCAGAGCGATTCCGTCAGCAGTCGCATGGATGACAAGCCCGGTGGTTGTGGCGAAGCTGTGGCTGCTCCTTGGGCTATTTCCAGCATCCAGAAGTCCCCCTTCTCGCGAGGGAGATGAATTGCGACGCAATCCGGAGCCTAGGTTATCGAGAGAAATATGATATGGCGTCCGTTGCTGTTTGGCCGGAGCTGCGAATTCCGGAAGCTTGTCAATAAGGTACATGAGGATAAAGCCGCTAACGAGTGCAATTCCAATCCAGGCATGTGGCGAACTTCCTTCATCATCGTGTACTTTCTTGTCTTCGCCTGATGCCTCCTCTTTTCCTTTCTGCTCACGGCGTGTGACATATGGTGTGGAGTCGGAAACGGGCAACAAAGTAGATGTATCCGAGGAAGAGGATACAGGGACATTAATGGAGTTAATTTCTTCAGGGGTGTTGATCATAGCAGTAGCAACTGTCGGAATATTCTGGTGTTGCCAAGTCATCGCCCCCGTCGAACGACTGCTGAGTGCTTTCCGGTCATTGGGTAAGTTTGCGCTGTATAAAGTTTCTACCCCCTCCGGGATAATCACAATCAAGGATGTCCCGACCAAAACCCCCATGCCAAGGGATGATATAAGTCGCAGCTGGGAGGAAGAAAGCGTGAATGCAAGTGGTAACGAGCCCACAACAAAGGATCTATGCGAGATGGGCCTGTTAGTTCGCAAGCACTCATAGTGGGGTAATGGATGGAAGCAAACTCACGTAATTGCCATCACAATGCTCAATGCGAGCAAAGTGAAGAGTCCCTCCATGGTCGGCCTCTTTATTCCAGAGCTGTGTCTCCGATTCTCTAGAGGACTTCAATCATGATGCTAATTGCGGAATAACTAAAGACTGTTGTTTCCCGCACACACCCTTTCTAACACCCTTGCTCGGCCAATGTGCGGTATGGCGGTACGGGCAACACGATGCGGCGAAAGAGTTAAAAAATAAGAAGAATCGGCGCAACAAACAATCCTTCGGAGATGGCGTCAAGGTTGAACTGAAGACGTGGCGTGTGGTTGGAGAGATTGCGATCCGCCGCAGTTGGAACAGGAACCGCTCCAGCAACGGGAAGACCCACAGCACCAGGGGACTGATCACTGACCGGAATCAAGTGAAATAAATAGATTGAATGTAAAACAACAAGTGGATAATATACCGAAACTTGAGAGGTAACACCTCCTGAACTTGTTTCTCCAGAGCTCATGCGTTTTTGATTCGGATGCACGCTTCTCATTTATTTTCTTCATTTTTTTTTTATAACCTTAAGGCCTCAAGGCAAATCTTCGCCTGCCGCATTCATTGTTTCGTTTGCGGAAATATTTTTGATAGTTTCTAGCAGGTACATGTTCTTGTCACAAGAGTCATCAATATTCTCAACTATGACAGTCTCTTTTACTTCTATTTCTTGTAAATTTTAATGCTTGTTAGAGAAATTTTGAAGCAAAAGGAAGGCCCGTTTTAAGATAGTTGACATTGACACCATATGCTAAGCTAAGTGTACTAGACTTTGTAGATTATATAGGCTAGAAGGCAATTCATTCCACCGCCTGATTGAAAGCTCGTTATTGATCGATTAGACTTGGCACTGCTGTGCTATGGCTGTAGATTTCTAAGGGTATCATAAACATTGTATGTTTCAGGACGAAGCTAATTTCTGGAGAGCGTGTGCGCCCACACGTGCCCTTCCTCGTCTTCGGGGTTATCCAAACACAACAACTAGCACTAGGGCTACAGTAGATATCTTCAAAAGCTTCTCAGTATAAACCACAAAAGGGCAAAGTCTATACAAAACACTTACCACAAAGAATAATAACGCAACCCTGATACTCTCTGGGTTCCATATATAGCACTTTCTCCGCCGAAGCGACCTTTGCTGTTGGAAATACCGCATAGCACCCATCAGCTGGATGTATATAGCAAATGCAAGCGATAAGCAAGCCAGCACCTTCCCAGCCACGACAGAATCATGATGGAGAATGAACAGCTGGGCTGCAACGATCGCAAACGAAGCAAGTGCATTTGCCGTGCGAACATACGCTAGAAAAGTTCTCTCAAGGGCTGTACTTGTACGTAAGTAAATGGAAATTAAGCTGCAGTATCTTTTTAGAACGACATACCAAGGAAGTCTCTCGGGTCTCCATCTTCAGCGGCTACTTCTGGGCGGATATTGGTCAACCACCACTTGCGCAAGCGATTTCTATCCTGCATCATATGCGTTCCATTGCTACGATCTAGCACCCTTGAACCTTCTTGTGAGACGTCATTGACAACTTCCCTGCGCGGTGACGTGTTCTCCAACTCAATGCTATCCATTCAGCAGCGGAAGGGTAGTCTTTTTAAATCATAGGTTATTGGGTCAGACCCACAGGTAGTAGCCATGTCGTCCTTGAGACCTGCAGGTGTAAATTTGTGGAGGTTGATGCTTATTTAAACTGCCGGGGAGAAACAAAGCAGAACGTGGAAGGTCGCCTACGCGCAAGCCGTTCCCCACCTACTATCCGCCCAATAGTAGGGAAAGACAACAATCGCATTGTATGGAGATGAAGAACACATCCAAGGTAGGCTTAGGTCAATCGACTGGAAAATCCTTTGGTGCTGTAAACGTATAATAACAGAGTACTCCGTAAGGGCGGGTACAATATGGCTACTACGCTATTCCTTGAATGCTATATTTAGCAATTGTCCAATTTCAATGCAAGTTGCGCTCGACATATAGCTGCATAAACTTGTATTTCACCTCATCTGCATGAAGCCAATGACTCCGCACCTCGTTCAGCAACCTCATACTTCAAAGTGATTTGGTAGAATGTAGCGAATGACGTCATGTTCACCTTGGGCTATGATACTTCTTGTGCTACATTATACTACCTGAGTCTTTTATAGCTATGCTTCAGGTACATCGTGCCCGTACTTCTTAGTCTGTATCGCCACGAAGTCCTTCAGTCTTTCTTCTTTTTCGCGGACTTGACCTGGTGTTAGGGTTCCGTAAGCTTCGTTGACCTGCGAGACCACCTTCTCCTTCCAACGGGTCTCTTCATTTCCTAGCACATTTACTTTGCCCAAATTGTCCCACACTGCCTGCATAGTGCCGCCTAGTTTGTCCAGAAAAGCCTGGATCCCACCTTCACCACCTCCTTGCTGATAGCTTTCGAACACACCATTGCCCGCCCACCTTGGCCCAAGACTAGCCTTCATGATTGTGTCGAGATCTTTTGCGCTCACCACGTCTTCCTGCACTAGATAGCATGCCTCTCGTAGTAGCGCAAATGTCAGTCGATTTCCAACAAACCCTGGGATCTCTTTTTGGAGTACAACAGGTCGATGCTTCGAACCAGGAACGGAGAAATACTCGCGAGCAAACTCTAACCGCTCTGGCGACGTATCAGGCGAGGGTACAATCTCTAGTAGTGGCATGATATGCGGTGGATTGAAAGGATGCACAACAAGCAAGCGGGATTTGTCGTTAATCTTTTGTTGCTGGGCGGATGCGGCAATGCCAGACGTGCTGGTCCAGAGGTGCGCAGACGGTGGAGCAAATGATTCCACCTGAGCCCAGAGGGTCTGCTTAAATTCGAGATTTTCGGGTCCTTGCTCTTGAACTATCGTGGCTGAGGCACAGGCAGTTTCTAGTGACGTGTGGACATTTAAACGACCGGAGGCAATCAATGAAGCCACAGCTGATGTTGACGGTTGGGACTTGAAGTTGGCCGATGATGGACCTTGATCCAGGAAATTTGGCAATGTGTTGAAAAGATACTGGTCGAAATCCGGTCTTGTGTCGAATACGTCTACTGTCACATTCTCACGAGACAGGTGTAATGCGGCCATGGACATACCAATGGTTCCCAAGCCGATCAAGGTGATCCTCTGCGGGTCAGTGACCGACATTGTTCTGGGGGTATACCGAAGCTCTTGATCCTGTGCTGGTTTAGTTCGATTTGGTTCGCAAACTATACCCGTCAATGGTATAAAGTGAGCCTGATGTAGTTAGAACTGGGCAGACCCTCCGGATCTTATAACGTTTACGGAGTATAGTCGAATCCCTGCGGAGTAGTTTCCCCCGCTATTGACGGCGGCCCGTAACCGCCTTGTATGGGGTACCACTACTCACGCAGCCGAGGTCAACCGCTGCACAACCAAGTATATGGTTGACCATTGGATCATACTAGCCCAGTAAATGATAGGTCCATGAGGGTCTTTGACTTGATTTCTCAATAAGAATAAGCGTAAAAGTACTTAGCGTATCCTCAGGAGCATACAACATCACGACGACCTATACTTATTTGCCTTCATCCTAGCCGGCCGGTTTTGGGCAATTGCAAACTCAAAAATATCATTATATTAGTATGGCTGTGTTAGCATTGATTCTTTGAATCATGTTGCGAGTGAGACGCTGACTTCAAAGAAAGGGGGAATTGTGTCGAAGTCATACATACCTCTCTCGTGAGTCTCCCAAGGAACTAAACCCAAAGCGGTTATACCTGAGTTTCGCGCAACGCGATTCAACCACGCGCCATCATCAGAAAGAGACTGACTTCATTCAGCTACCACCCTCAAACCAAGGATTTATTACTTCCTCCTATCCTAGGCAATATGGCGAGCGAAGGCGACTGTAATTATCCCTCTCATGCCTCACCCTTCGCGATAATTTAAGCTTCAGTACAGCTGACAAGAATCGTGTCGTTTAGGGACCTGCGACGCTAATGACGCCGTCCAGATCACTCTTGTCCAGCCTGGTGAACAAAAACCGAAGACGCTCTCTAGCTTCCATCCACAGTTTACTTACCCAATTTTTGGTGATGACGAAACAATTTTCGGCTACAAGGGATTGATCATCCGCTTGCGATTCGCTGCTCATGACCTTCGTCCGCATATCCATATTTCCTACGATGAAAAGTTTAAGACCGTGGGCGACACCTCAGCAGTTGACTTGATCAAAACATTAAACCCATTCATTCCGGAAGGTGAGTATTAGGTCTGGAATCGGGCTAAAGCACTGTATCATAGCTGACCAATATGTAAACTTTCAGAGGCTTTCTCCACCCTTCCAGATTATGAAAACGCCGTCCAAGAAGACAAAGATGCGAAGGACTTTGTACCGCCAGGAAAGCTCGTCCATAACTATGTCACTCGAGGACGAACATACGAGATCTGGGCGGCATCTCTCGCTGATCCTCAGGTGCGACGGCTGTTGGACCGAGCTCAGGTCTTCGTGTCACTATTCATCGAGGCTGGAACACCATTAGAAACGGAGGATCCCGAATGGACACTTGAGCGCTGGACGGTCTACTTCGTGTATGAGAATTTTTTCGTGTCTGGGGAGATATGTCTGAGTATGGCTGACAAGAACCGATGATCGTAGGTACGAGAAAGTGAAGCCTCCAACTCCCACTGCTTCACAATATTCCATAGTCGGATATGCGACAACCTATCGCTGGTGGTTTTACCAAAGGGATTCCCCAGAGAAAGGCACGGTTACGAATGACCCATTCCCAGGTCCCGAAATTCGGCCTGCACAGCTACCAGCCCGACTGCGGATTGCCCAGTTCCTGATTCTTCCTCCTCACCAAGGCTCGGGACATGGTACCCATCTGTATACGACTATTCATACCGCTTGCTTCAATGATTCGACAATTGTCGAGTTGACAGTCGAAGACCCTAATGAAGCGTTTGACGCGCTCCGCGACACCGCAGATTTCCACATCTTGCGCCCGGAATTCCTTAAACACAATGTGAATATCAATCCCGACCCCTACGCAGAACTTTCTAAGAAACAGCGACCCCGTCGCGTCCCAACATCTGCCCTCATCCCCACAAAGCTTCTCCACGATATCCGTTCCACCTATAAGATCGCCTCAACACAGTTTGCTCATGTATTGGAGATGTTTCTCCTAGGCGAGATTCCCACCAAGAATCGTCATGCTGGCGGCGCAAATATGTCACGTCTATTGATAAAGAAATATAATGCTGCGGACCCAAACGAGCGGCGGTACTACTGGTGGCGCATGCTAGTTAAACAACGTCTCTTCAAGCGGTCTCGTGATATTCTCATTCAGCTAGAGATGAGCGACCGTATCGAGAAACTTGAGGAGACAGTGACCAACGTGGAGGAAGGATACGAAGCATTAATCAAAGTCTTCACTGCCAGAGAGGAGGCTCTAATGGCTAAGCAAGAAGAATCTGGTGAATCACCCGAAACTGCAGTCCTAGAAGACTCAGTCGCAAGTTCCAGTGATTCATCGACCAGAGATCAGCGCGCTAAAAGAAAGTTTACAGTAGAGGATGAGGATGAGGAGGAAGAGAGTGAATCGGAAGTTTCTAAGCGTCTGAAGGTGTAAATTACGAACTTCTTTCCCTATTCGGGTTTCCAGAGTTGACACATCTGGCTTAAATTGTCCAAAGGAAAATTGGATAAATGTAATATCAGCGCTCATGAGTTGTCAAATCCATGCTATCATTTGCATATCGTTTCCACTAATGAATCATATCATTCATGGTAGCTGGGTCGGCCAGTGACTATAGTCCCCAGTGTATCTACAGTCATAGACGAAGTAGTATCCAGGCTCATCAGATTTCTCGTTCTTAACGATATAAATGTCGAGAGACCAGCCGTCGATGACGCTATCGTATTCGGCGTTTTGCTTCTTACGTCGAGATGTCCTGCAACCTTGGGATTCATTTCTTTTCTGCAAGGGTGCGTTTCGTCTGGGTTACGGCTTGGTTGTCCAACAAGCTCGCCGACGTATTCAAGTGCTCACCTAGAATATTGTAGCTCAGCCTGCATAGGCCCAGATTCAGGACATGGACTAGAGTCAGTTTCAAATAGCAGGGTTGGCTCCGGTTGTCAGATGACCGGTAGGTTATGGTCAAGTGAAGGGGTCAGGTCGGGTTCCTGAGTTCTTTTCCACCATTGTTGCCATCTGAACCTCCGTGCTGCGGATCTATAAGCTAGTCGGGCACGTCTTTCTTCGCGCCGTGCGGCTCGATCTACTTGGCGTCGACGGCAATACATGTATTGTGACAGATTCTGAATATCAGCGCAATTATAACCCCCACAATTATGACTACCAAACAAATTCTAGTGAGATCCTTGGC
Organism: Aspergillus sojae; assembly: GCA_008274985.1. Taxonomy (NCBI): domain Eukaryota; kingdom Fungi; phylum Ascomycota; class Eurotiomycetes; order Eurotiales; family Aspergillaceae; genus Aspergillus; species Aspergillus sojae. The sequence goes on along the minus strand of CP035528.1, from coordinate 4,171,544 downwards.
AGTACATGGAGGTGAGATATTTGGCTCTCAAATAGGCGCAACCTACTCGGGATAGACAAAATAGAATGATCTAACTGCAGAGGACTGTGTAAATCTTCATGGGATGTATCGTTCCGTTCTATATATTGTTCTGCCTCCGGCGGTAGGGTAGACTCTTCAGTATATTGACTACACCCAGAGTACCAGGAAGTGGTGGAGGAAACGGGCCAAACCTGTATATTACTCTGCGAATTGCAGCTTGGACATACATGTAGGAGGCCTTGATCTTACACCTAAGACTTCTGCAATCTCTCCAGGTTGCCTGGAAACCAGTGCAATCATGGGGTAACGTCTTGCGAATATCTTTCCCTTCCTGTTTTGTTTCTTGCTGTGAACGCTGAGCCTTCGCTTTGAGATGCTGCAAAAGGCCCCAACACCATCTGAGATCTTCTTTTGATTGATCCTCATCGGCATGGCTAGTGTCCGGCTGGGCTTCTAGGCATTTGTATGCCTCGAAGTCCATCCACTGGTCTATAAGAGTGACATCAACTAACGGAGTCCATGGTTCGGCACGCAGGCAAAGGATTTCTGGGCGTTCAGCTAGCGTAAATAAGACAGTAAAAGCCGAGCATCAAAGCCAGCGACACAGTCAATCTGGACCGTCAAAAATTGACGGATTGGCTCATCTGACGAGCTTCCAGAAGAGGTACAAGCGCTTTGCCAAGTAGCAGCTAGTATTCCATCGCCATTTTCAATATGTGACGGGTTCAATCCGGATCCGTAGCCATGGCTATCATTCCAGGCCTGAGTCAGCTTGCGTCCATTGAGCACTAAAACCGTTCTATCGCAAGCTTGATCCGCTACATATATTCCCAGCTCAAGCGGCTAGAGCTTTATCAGCCGGGAAGAACGCGGTGCATCTGTAGTAGAAAACCGTATCTCACCCTGCCAGTTCTTTGTTCAAAGCCACACTCCGCACATGATATATGAAATTTCACAGCAGTCGCCCCCTTTTCTATATAAGCTTTTAAGCAAGTCGAACACCATACAAAAGCAGAGGCCAATAGCTTGAACTGACTTTGATGCAATTGCGTATACGAAGCCATGCTCTCATCGAGGTTTGATGGGCTAACAAAGTCTGAATTAGAAGATGCAATCAAAAGAAACTGTAACGCTAGATTCGTTGCCCACCGCATGTAGTGGATAAACTACATGTATGCGACTCAGCCTGTATAGTATATAGTATATCAACAGAATGGTTCTTCTGGAGCCCCCATGGAGATGATCTCCTCAACGAGGGTAAAGCAGATATATGAGTAAGCTGTTCCCAAACGAGAGCATCAGAAAATGAGCTGATTACTACGGAGTACTGCAGTGTCCAGGGTTATTCCCCAGTAACGGAATAGTGATTATTTAGTAGTTTGCGGATCACGGTTTTACTTTCCTCCGGATCTCCAGGTTGCGATCACCGCCGCCGCTGGAAGCTCGTGCGGAGCTTCTTGGTTATCGAATTCAACGCACCAAGGGCCCGCTCTTCCCCTCAAAACCACTGTGCTTCATACTCTGTCGCTATTATTCGGTGTCGCTTTATCAGCAGATACCTGATTTTGCTAAGAACGACTGTATCTTGACCTTCGCCCGCTTCACTTTCGTATATCAACCAACCTCTTATTCCTCACACTGATCAATCCGCGAAATGGTATTTACCTGCCATGCCAAAGCTGACCAGCTAGGTCTTCGGATTTGCGGTTACTGACGGTGCACTGCCCATAGTTACCCCTAGGACTGCTCACGGCCGCCCAGGGCCATCCAATGCTCGTGGAACTTAAGAACGGCGAAACGCTGAATGGACATCTTGCCAATTGCGATAACTGGATGAACTTAATACTTAAAGAGGTTGTTCAAACCAGTCCAGAGGGTGATCGGTTCTTTAGGCTGCCGGAAGTCTATATCAGAGGAAACAATGTAGGTTGTTTCAGGCGCGAGTGGTCTTGGGGAGTACTAATGTGTGTTAGATCAAATATCTACGGATCCCTGAAGAGATTATAGAGATGGTTAAGGAACAACAGCAAAACCAGCCTTCGAACCGCAATCGTGGTGGACACTCTCACCGGGGCGACAGAGGTGATCGGGGTGGTCGTGGTGGGCGTGGTCGTGGCCGCGGCCGCGGCCGGGGTGGCAATTGAAAGATATGTCTAGAACGTTAAAAGCGATGTGAGAAAGATAGATACCCCGAGGAGATGATGTAGGTAATTCATGAGGTCCGTTGGGCGGGTTAGTCGAGCATGATCCTGGCGTATCTGGCTCTTGTTTTTTTTTTCAATGGGAAATGTGCCATATGAACTACCTTTTTTTAATATCCTTACTGGATAACTTCTCTATATAGAACCCAACCAAAAACATTACTTGTATAGCCACCGTGCTTTTCTAGGTTGCGCAGTATGCTCGCTTCATCCACTCTCGTATCCAGTCATAGTACTTTTACATCACGTGATGATATGGTCCCTTTTGACAAGGGAATTTAGATGGGAAGGCTGACGTTTCTGGTTACCCAGAGGGTCGACATGCCACGGCAGACACTTATTGTAGATGGACTTTGGTATTGCCTTTGTCCATCATTCAGCCTCAACACCTTTAAGCGCCCTGGTATCCCTCTCATAAAGGGGAAACGAGCTCCTAAACCCGGTCTATATTCGGCTTTCTTAGCGGGCCCTATATCAACATCGCGAAAATGCTTGAGCAGTGCTTCTGTTCGAAAGGTTGAAGGGATTTCTCCTTCAAAGGGAGATGGGTCTTTGGGAGATGGATATAGCGAATCAATGGACCAGCATAAAACCTCTGCTCAATTGGACGAAAACTACAAGCTTGGGCTAGATGCCGCCACATCGCTGAAAGAGGAGAACCCTGGCACAGAGTATACTCGCAAGCGTCCACCCGGAGTTCCCAAAACTCTTGAACATAAATCAACGTCATTCTTGGAGCAAAAGCTCCAAGAGCTCACAACCTCAGCCCCAAGGGTCCTAAGCACGAGTCAGATACTGCGCATTCTGATCAGAGATCGCCATGTACGCCCCGAGGTACGACACTATAGGGCACTATTACGCGCCAATTCGGATGCAGAACGTGGATCGCCAGAAGTAGTTCGACAGCTACTAGGAGAGATGGAGGCGAATGGATTTACATTGGATTCTGGAACGCTGCACACTGCATTACAGGTACGGCCGCCGCCTACAGTGATTTTCTTCCCTACACTTGGCAGAACCTTTTTGGCTGATTATTTTCCTCATAAAAAGGCTATTGCAGTTCATCCGGACTATTTACTACGCCAGGAACTTGTGCGCACCCTTCGAGATCGATGGCTTCCATTGAGCCCAGATGGTTGGCATTATGTGGTGGCTGGCCTTGTGAGGGAGCATCAGTTCGAGTTGGCCCTGGATCATATCGCGCACATGGAAAGAAAGGACATGCCGGTCGAGGGTTGGTTACACAGCATGCTCATCTACTACCTCTGCGAATTTGAAGAGTTTGACGAGGTGGTGCGGTTGATGCGCTCACGGGCCGACCAGGGGTATGACATGACGACAGACCTGTGGCTTTACGTATTAGATGTAGCAAGTGCCGCAGTTCACCATGAGACCACACGCTTCGTGTGGGATCAGATGGTTGAACTGAGATATGTTTACCCGTCATACGGAGTCTGCAGTAATGTATTGACGGTGGCGTCTCGCACAGGGGATATTGAGCTCGCCGCGTCGGTCGCCCGCTTTCTGATCGAAACCGACGTACCTCTAAGTTTGGAGGACTATGAAAAGATTACTGAGGCCCACGTGATGTCTGGGAACCTTTACGCTGGTTTTGAGGTGCTTTGCGAGATGCACAAAGCAAAGATTGCGTTGGAGTCAAGTTCAACTGCCGCCATTCTAACCTACATGATACAATCAAGAACCAGTCCACGGGAGGCATGGTCTATGCTCAAGCAACTCAAAGCTTTGAAATACGAAATCCCCCTTCGATGCGCTCTAGTAGTGCTCGAAATGTGCGAGCACGAAGCCATTAACGATCCCTTTGTGGTAGACGATGGGCTTACGCTTTACAAGCAACTCTATGCTTTATGCTCGGAGAAAGCGGATGTCTCAGTTTACAACTCCCTTATTGGCATGTGCCGCCGGGCTAAAAATACCGATGCCGGCATGTTTGTTGTGAAGGAAATGGCCACACTGGGTGTGGTACCGAACGCCACGACATTCGAACATCTCATCATCATGTGCTTAGATGCTGGTAACTTTGAATCGGCATACATGTACTTCCAGGATCTGCTGGCACGGGACGCATCCCCCAGCGAAGATGCGCGGGCTGAGATCCGGGATCTCTGTACCGGTTCGAGCGACCAATATGCTGTCCAGTTGAGGTATCACCCGCAGATTAGGGATGCACTAGTGCGCAGACAAGCGGATGACTTTGAACCCACACAAGTCCGCGCAGGTCTCATCAAGAAGGTGCCGTCTGATTCACCCCCCGAATACGCCAATCGTTTCAGACCAGGGCCGCGGAAGACCATAACCAAAGAGGAGCGACGGGCTGAAAGCAAAGAGAAACGGAAACAGAAGAGAAGACGGCTAGCTATTGCAAGGGCCCGAGAGGAAGAAGGATGGGAAGATTATGAGCCCGGCGGACTAATTCCTGAGGATCAGGTCAAGGCCGATGCAAATTCGCCATCCAGTTGAAACTGGGTGTCGTTACATTGTACAGTATATTATCGCGCATTGTAGTTTAGTGTATATATATAGGTTTAAAAATCATTCATGATGAAAGCGACAGATACGAGAATTGAGTCAATTACTACCTAACGTTGAGAGCATTGACAACATGATGCAGGAAAAATCAAACGCTGCAAAGTAACAGTACCACATCTCCATGCATGTATCCTCGAGAACTACATCAAAATGTCTCTCCTTTCATCCAACGGAAAGAGTTCACAATGAGACCCCGAATGCAACACCAAGCCGACCCTCAAACCACCGTCGGGTTTATTTTATCTCGGAGCCAAGAGCTGATGTTTGGGGTCCAAGTTAGTCGGGCCCACTAAGAAGTCTAGGGTTGAACTATGGTTCGAACGGTTCCAGTTCCGTTCCATGCGCTCCGTGATTTGCTACGTCTCTCCTTACAGTACAGATACAATGGAGTTCATCTTTTGGTTCTATAAATAATCGACAATTGCTACAGCACGGAGGTATCGAGATTGCGATCGTCCACCGAAAGATGGCTGACACACTGCATCAAATCTTGCATCACGGAGAATACTCATATACAGATTTACTGTAGGGATGTGGGTACAATATCGATATATTACTACAGTCATATTTGGTATTTAATAATAGCTAACCACTCGGATCGCAACTGGTACCTGCCATCTCACCCCTGGATTGAACGGGGTTACACCCATGACGAAGGGATGATGCCGACGCCGCTGCTATATCCTCGGCTTCGCCTCTCATGAGATGGAGGTTTCAGAATTCTCCGTACGGGGTGGTCCGGCGAAATTTTGCACTGATATTAGTGATCGACAGGATGCTGGTTTGGTGGTTCTTTGGTCGAAGTGCTCCACAGCCAGTCGGGTATTCGCCTTCTCGGGGTCGAATGGCTCCTGCGCCCGACCTCCATTCACTGATACTACTATAAAGCACGGTGACCCTCAGATATAGTTGTTGGTTTTGACCCTTGATTCACTACCACCCCTACAATCACTTCTGCAAAACCTATATAGGCACGTCTCTCGCCCTTCTTAACTCTACCTTCAAAACTCTATTTGCAACCCCACAAACTATATACCGTCTTCACAGTCAACCAACTTACCTACTTTCCATCCACCATGCAACTCTCTTCGGTCTTCACGGTCGCCCTCTCAGCCCTCAACTTTGCCTCCGCTCTACCTCTTCATCGCCTCAACACCAGTCCGGCCTTGACCTGGCAGGTCGCCGACTTCAACACTGGCTGCTCGCCAGGCGGCTGCGTGTATAACTTCAATATCACCGGCGTCGCAAGCCAGAACACTCCAGGGTTCCACACTCATTGCTCAGGTACCAATGTCCAAGATGATTTTGCCTTCTGTGATGACAAGCACGTGAAGGCGAAGGTGGTGTCTCAACTATACCCCGTGTGGACGGTCCATGTACAACACGCTTGGTTCCAAGGCGAGGCCGAGTTCTATGCCGTTGGCCATGCCAACGTCACATCCACTCAGAAGAACTTCACTGTCCCTGTGACTGAGGTCTATGGAGTCGCATGAATCCGGAATTCATGGGGAGATCAGCACTGATTGGGCCGTGCGAGGACTCGAAAAAGGGGTGACGATCATCATTTCAACCCGCTACGGTTTGACAGGATTCGCGACCAAAAGAATGACAGTATTGAATACGTCAACAGAAAAAAATGCTACACCAACAACACCAAAAAAAAAAAAAGGAACAAAGGAAAAGAGCTCCTGGGGAGAAAGCGACATGAAACTTCTTTGTATCATATGTATGACTCGGAGGACATATGAGAGGATCTTATTATAATGTTAATGTCTGGTCTTTAATGGCGGTCACTCATTTATGACATGTTTTATGATGATAGTTAACTGACACTCGTTTTGCAAGCAAAAGCATATCAAAGTCAATGGATACGTAGTCCGCTATATGTTTATCTGATTAAGATAAAGATTAAGTCTTGTTTACTTCCCTGGAATTTTGTGGCTTCCCGTAGCTGTGACATCATATCCCGCCTACAAGTAAATCGCCTCTTCTTCTTTCTGAGGGACTGAAGCGGCCATCTTCACCAACTGTCCTTGAAATTCCAACGTTCTGCAAGGGCAGGAAAGTCGAAATAGTTTCTAATCATCTGTACCCATAGCGTCCAGTGCTTTTCCCGAGAACCCATCGAAGCTTATCGGTATTAGTTTGGAGTCTTGGCACATTCCATCGCGGCGGGTCATCGCAAATGGTCACGAACTTGTCGGTCAACATTTACATCCACACTTTTTTATCCGGATCCTGTAGCCTAGCGCGAGGAGCTACATTCACAGACGCAGGCCTATAGACCTTGCAGACACGCCTGCATACTTGACACCAATGGTATGACCACCTTATCTGGATTAATCTCCGCGGTCCCTCTGCCGAGACTGACCTTTGGCGCTTGGCTTCTTGTCCAACGCAGGCGTCGATCCTACGGCAAATAGTCGCTGGTCCTAGATTACAGCACCCGGAGGCAGGTCTAGATCTATGCTATGTCACCGATAACCGTCAGTATTCTACAGTCTTTACGATAGCACTCTATTCGCCGGTTTCCGAATCGTCGCTAACGCTTTTCTTTTCTTCGTTACTATGCAGTTATTGCAACGTCTGGCCCGTCTCCTACCTACCCGAAACGTGCCTACAGAAACCCGCTCGACGATCTAGTAAAGTACCTTGACTCCAAACATGGTGAGGACTGGTGTATCTTCGAGTTCCGGGCTGAGGGGACAGGGTACCCCGATAAGGCTGTCTACGGGAGAATACATCACTACCCATTCCCGGATCACCATCCCCCGCCATTTGCGCTTATCCCCGCGATTATGGGGTCCATGCACAGCTGGCTCCATGGTTTAGATGGTAAGGATTCTCAGGGGGAGGCACAGGAGAAACGGAAGAGAGTTGCCGTGGTCCACTGCAAGGCTGGTAAGGGGCGGAGTGGAACGGTTGCGTGCAGCTACTTGATGACACATGCAGGATGGAAGATGGAGGATGCTTTGCAGCGGTTTACCGAACGGAGAATGCGGTCTGGATTTGGCCCTGGGGTGAGTATCCCAAGCCAGCTGCGCTGGGTCGGGTATGTCGATCGCTGGGCGAACCAAATGGGCAAGAAGTATATCGAACGGCCGGTGGAGATCCTCGAGCTGCATGTGTGGGGTCTGCGAGATGGTGTCAAGGTTGCAGTGGAAGGCTTCGCCGATGAAGGCAAGAAGATTCAAAACTTTCACCTATTCAAACGCAGTGAACGCATCGTTGTGGACGATGGAAGGGTCAAGACGAATTCATCACAGACGACGGACAAAAAGAAAACGAACGGCCAAAAATACGGTATTAAAAAGGCCTTCTCATCTGTTGTAGATTCGTCGAGCTCGTCCAGCTCGAGTTCATCCGATGAGGACTCAACTACCCAAAAGGGCACGTCAGCCGTCCTCTTCCGGCCTAACAAGCCCCTCATCCTCCCGACCTCCGATATAAACATTGATTTTGAACGAAGAAGCAAAGCTTACAAAGATTGGGCAATGGTGACATCCATCGCGCATGTCTGGTTCAACGCCTACTTCGAGGGAGGCGACAAGGAAGATTCAGGCGTCTTCGAAGCAGAGTGGGACACGTTAGATGGGATTAAAGGCACCTCCAGAAAAGGGGTACGAGCTCTCGACCGGCTCAAAGTAGTCTGGAGATTTCCACCTTCGGAACCCAAAACAAAGGAATCAGAAACGGCCCCCACGCCGGGTCAAATCATCACCGAACCCAGACCCGGCGAACCCACGTTCGAGAGCCATGCAGCTGACTGGCGAGGCCAAGACCCGAGCGAACAGAAAGCTGTACGAGACCAGGAGAACATCCCAACTCGGGCTCCCGACGTCCCAGAGCACCAAAAAGAAAGCAAGGAGGATGCTAACCCGATCCTCACAGGCCTCAGCACTGCCACCAGTAGCGCAGCCGCCGTCGCTACAACATCGGCGCAGATGCTGAGCAAGGAGCTAGGGCTGAGAAGGCAGACGGACGAGAGTAAAGACGTCAGTCTCGCTGAAAGTGACGACAACGAGTCGGTGCTAGGTCACCGAAAGCAGGAAGGCGATGAAAAGAAAAGACAGGCTCTGAACAGAGCAGAAAGTGAAGACTTCCAAGGTGTTCAATCTTACTTTGGAAATGGCGATAAAGACGATTCTACAAGCTCCCCGAAGACTACTAAAGCTTCGTGATTTTCACGTCCTCAGACATGTAGATAGCGTGTGATCTGGATGATATACGAATCCCCTTCCACTATTTTGTTATTTTCCATCCTTTCTTTCATGGAAGCTGTTTATAACTCGTTTCATGGCAATTACCTTGGAAAATATGTATTTCGAGCCATTATATATTATATATATGTCCGTGTACATACAACACAAAATCTATATTATAATTAATGCTAGAAGGCACAAAGTTGCGACAATTTCCACAGGAACTCGACATATACATATTCACTAATCTAAGGCTACTTTAATTGAAAAGTAAAAAACCTATTAGGGGAAGGATTAACAAGCAAGGATTTCAAAGAGGCACAAACCCCTCCATCCGTCGTCGGGCTTCTTCTTCCTCCCGGCGTAGTCGGTCAGACTTCTTGCGCTCATAAACGGCCCGGACGACGCGTTTCACTTGTTCCTCACCTTGAGCGAAATTGGCTTTGGCAAGTCCGACGACCGAGTCGATTTGTTCAGGGCTGTATACGAAATTCCAGGTGGAGAGGAAATCATCGACGTCTGGATTAATGGAGCCGGGATGCGGTGTTAGGGGTTTGGCTGGATCGGAAACGTTCACCGAGGACTTTGTCTCCTTTTGCTGCGCGGGAGCTGGGGACTTCTTCAGCGACGAGCTGGGAGGCAGTTCTGGGGCGTCTGGGTTCGGGATAAGAGGGAAATACACGACCGCAATACCTGCGTCAGGGCGCATCAGGTGGAAATCGGACTCCTTGTGGTCCTTGTTCCTAGGTTGGAAGAGACGCTTTGATGGCGGTGGTTCTTCATCGGAGACTCTCTCTTGTGTGGTGCCGACCCAGACATTGCAGTAGTCTAGATCGGTGTCTCCGTTGCTGGGGTTCTGTCCGGGGTCTGTGGATGGGGTTTGTCCATTGCCTGCAGTGTTTTTATCGTTTTCTTGGGCTTCCCTGATCTTTGAGTTGAGTTCCGCTTCAGAGATGTTTTGTGCTTCCCGGAGCTTTTCCTCTGTTTCCTTCAACTTCATATCCTCTTTTGGCCAGCCGGCTCCTAATGGCCAGCCTTTGACACCTCGTTGTCGTGCGTACCCGTCGACAACTGAAAGCCAGTTCTCTTGTTTTATGTCGGCTGAAGCGTCAAATGCAACGATGATATCTACATCTCTGCCGGGACGTAGGAGTGGATATATTGGTAGGTTGTTGCTCATTCCCGCATCCATTAGCCGCAGATGCGAGCTTCGGAAAATTGACTCAGGACAGGAAGGTGGCAAGACATCCTTCATGCCTAGCACATAGTTCGGTATAGTGGCAGGGTCGATGGGATGAACTCGAACCAGGTCTTTATTTTTGCCTTGGATTAAAGAGTCTATGCCTGCAAACCCAGTAATACCTCGTACCAGTGGTCGTATCTCTTTGTAGTAATGAGATAAGGTCGCGCAGAAAGCGCTCCCCCAAACTCCCATGAGGCCTGGAACACGAAGTTCAGGGATTGGATAGTGTCCCTCGGGAATTGAATTGAATCCTCCATTGAAATGCCTTCCTAATGCCCATGTGGGTATGCCGGCCCCGAGCTCCTCACAGAAGAATTCATAAGGGGTGAACTCGAACCATTGGAACCATGATTCATCTTGTGCCTCCTTCATCAATGTCTCAGGCGTCGGCTGTTTCTTGTTATGGCCTTCTTCAAGGCTCTCAAGGACCGGGATCTCGTGTCGAACGGCAGTATATATAGGAAGTGGGTGAGCCCCATCAGTGAGGTTGTATCTCTGATTGGATAATTTCAAGTCTCGATCTGAGACTCCAAGCTCTCCTTTGGGTACCAGCAGTCTCGCGGCTAACAACATCCCGTATATGTCTACCAGTCCAAAATCCGCTCCAGGGTCGCCCTTTAACTTCTCGACCAACCCACTGAGAAGATATTTATTGGTAGGGGCAGTCGTCAATGCATTGAGAGCCTTCGGCGGGAAAGCTATATGCACGCTCAACCTATGCTTTAGATGGTCCACCAATTTCTGAAAATTGCGGCCCGTAATGGATGAATGATACAGTGTCTGTAGCCAGCAACTGCCACTGACGCCAGCAGTATACGTCACACAGTCCCACAAGCCAGCTTCTTGCACAGCTAGGTATGACCCAGTCCCAGCGACAAGCGCCCGCAGCCCACCTCCTGAACCGCACATAGCAATGACAGGGACATCGTCTGGGTGGATATCCCCTTCAGGAATTTCCAAGTACGATGCAAGTGCTTTCACCCCATGCTCCCGCCTCTTCCGCCTGAACTCCAGTTCTTCCCGGCATAGATCGCTTCCCACACGGACCCTTGCATCTTGTAATATCTCTGGATTGATATCTGGATCGTGAGCCTCCTTCCAGATATCATCCGCAAGGGAACCAGGGGCCATTGAGAGCTCGCGCTGGAGTTTTTGCACTGTCGCTGGAAGCAATCGGGTCCAGTCCGGAATGATATAATTTTTAAGGCTGTCAATTTCGATCCAATCTGTTGAACCTACGGTCTGCTTTACTCCGTCGAACTTATGTAGGATATTAGCCCATATTGAGTTCGGGTCGCCATGGTCAGAGCTGTGTTCGGAGCTTAAGTCCCAAGTGCTTTTTTGCGAGCTAGCAGATGACGGCTTTGCGGACCGGTCGTCGACACGATAGGTCTTAGAAGTGGAAAACCGAGCTGTTTGATCGGTCTGAAGTACTGAGTGTTTGTAGTAGAGGGTCTGACCACTAGTGGTGTATAGCGCCCCACTGCCCAAAGCTATCAGGATAGCTGGGGGAACAGCCCAGCGAAGACGCAATGCCTTCGCAGCACCCATGTTGTGACAGGCACCGCGCAGGAGAGGGGAGGTACAGGACAGCATGCGACCTTTAAAGCCATGGCGAGTGGGCCAGACCACGGCGATCCCTTTCGTAGCATTTTCGACTTTACCCGACTTGAGGCAGGGTGACATCATATCACGTGCAATCTTCGGCGCAATAGACGGACCGGTTGTATGCCTCTTTGGGGCTAGCGGTGGTTGCGGAGTGGGAAAAGCAACCTATGAATTGCCGCTGTTGGTCTGGGGAGGAACAAAGCTCCAACAACTTAATTTATTATGCACGCTCCATGAGGCCAGGTGCCTCATCGGCCAGCTGTTCAGTTCCTTGGAATCGCTCTTACTTTGGATTACCACTTTGGCCCCGACCAGAAAGACATGACGTCTTTTGGATAGAAGCGCGCGAGTGAAATTGTCATATTTTCGATTGTCTCATGATTGTGGGACCTGCCGCTCAAGCACTCCCTGACCATGGTAGCCCCAAGGAATACTGCTTACGCAGAGGAGAGCGCGGAGGTGGAGGTGTTGTATGCTAATCTTGAGAAGCTTAAAGTCCTTACCAAGAAAATCCAAGGTTCCCTAGTCCGTCTTGAAACTGGAGGGAACGTCGTGAAACATGCCATTGGGCCCATCTACAGTAATACCCAATCGCTTCAAATCACCAACAATAACATTGATAAGGTCAACGACGCTATTGACCGTCTGCGCCAACCTCTCGACGCAAAGAGTCGGGAGGAAGGCATCATCCGTTCTGGGTAAGCGAATTTCTTGTTACGTCCTTAAAGTGAACAACCTAGCTGACTCAGTGTCAGGCCGCAAAATGTTGAGCTGTCGCAATATCTTGCAGCAATAAAACGTGTAGAAAAGGCTCTCGTCGACCTAAACTCCACAAATTTGAGATCAAACCAGAAAGCTATCTCTGACTTCAATGCTTTATTGAGTACTGGGACTGCTCGACTTCAAGACTTGCTACGAAGCAAGTTAAGCGACGACGTCAATCCTATCGAGCCTTTGCATTATCTAACAAAAGGTGGGTTTTAATATCATGTGTACCGTTCCTTCGATCAGGAATACTAATATCTCTATGTAGAACTGCCGTTTCCTTCGATTCCGGAAGAAACCGTTACAGAGTTGGGACCTATATGTGCCGCAATCAATTCCGCAACAATCCACGGCCCACAACATGGCGACGGCGGAAATCCCGCCCTCAAAATATATGCTGCAGTTCGGGCCCCGTATATCACCTCAAGCTTGCAAAATCTTGCCATTGCATCGTTGAATACCGTTAAAAGACGAGCGGATGATGGCCCTTACAGACAAGGTACTAATGGAATTGGCATTTATTCGAACGCCTTGGAGAACTTCATATACGCCGAGCACGATATCATCTCAAGAATCTTCACTGGGGATCAGCGGGGTTTAGCTCTACAAGCAACGTGTCAATCAGCTATGGCCGAATACTCGAAGACCCTACGTGAGCTCAATCAATATATCAAGGCCAATCTCATGACGGACTGCTTCTTAGCTTTCGAAATCATTGAGATTGTTACAGCAATGTCTTATCGTGTTGATTCAAAGACAGGGGAACTCAAGAGCATGTTCATTGAAGCTCTTAGGCCTATTCGCGAAACTGCAAAGTCATCCCTCTCAGAATTGCTTGAGGAGACGAAACGAAAAGCTGCATCCATCCAGGTTCTTCCACCGGATGGCGGGTCCGTGCCTCTTGTCAACGAGGTCATGAGTTCTTTGGTCACGCTGACCGCTTATTCTGGACCGCTGGCATCTATTTTAACTTCCTTGGGAGATGGAAACTGGCGCTCCACTTCTAATGCGTCGGGTGCTGCTCCTTTAGATGTCAGCCCAGATAGTTCAACGCTTCTGTCGCACTTCATTCTTGACATGATTGAAGCCCTTATGATTGCCCTGGAGTCTCGGGGCCGGGCATTCCATCGCACCAAAGCTGTCCAGGGCGTCTTCCTATCGAATGTGTTTTGCAATGTTGACCGCGCTATTCGGTCGAATGTCGAACTAGCACGATACCTCGGCTCTCCCGACAGTATCGCACGGATAGACACCTTCCGCAAGCGCGCCACGTCGACTTATCTGGATTCTTGGAAGGAGACTTCGCAGTACCTGCTTGATGTGCAATACACATCTCGGGGTGCCGGTGCGTCAACTAGGCCAACGTCTGGAGGCATTGTTGATTCTAGCGCCATAGTCAAATCTCTTTCATCAAAAGATAAAGACGCAATTAAGGATAAGTTCAAGGCATTCAATACAAGCTTCGATGACCTTGTTTCTCGTCACAAGGCTCTGTATATGGAGCGAGAAGTGCGAGGTGTCCTGTCTCGTGAGGTGCAGACTGTGCTGGAGCCATTGTATGCACGTTTCTGGGACCGCTACCATGAAATCGACAAGGGAAGAGGCAAGTACGTCAAGTATGACAAGGGGAGCCTTTCTGCGCAGCTAGCAGCATTGGGATAGGTATAGCTGGGTTTAACCCACATCCTGATACTTAGCGTTTTGTTGGAGGACGATGTGATGGTTTCGAATGCGCTACGCTGCGTTTCAAAGCGTCGTTAATATGCCTATACGTGATTATATCTAGGACTCCGAGAGAGTTCTATTATTTTTTAATGCTATAATTCTTGAACCACAGAAGTCTCCCGCTTATCTCTTTATCCATAATCATTATCCAACATCATGTGATGATAGCCCCTCCAGATTTAACTCATAACGTGACTGATAAGCGGAGCCCCGCTAAGTCTGGCCACCGCAAGCAAAATTTCCGTCGATCACGCACACACTTTACCCCCAAACCTCCTTCTACTTCTCTTCCTGCCTTTCAATTCCTTGTGGAAGTGCTTCAATTTCATTTCTGGCAGGATGTCCGCAAACGATGTTTACCAGACCCCTCTCAACTCGCGTTATGCGAGTAAGTGCCCCGCAATATGCTCCCCACCAGCGGCTTGTACTAATACCGCGGATTTTGTAGGCGATGAGATGAAATACCTTTTCTCCCCGAGAAACCGTTTCTCCACCTGGAGAAAGCTCTGGCTGTGGCTTGCTGAGTCCGAGAAAGGTATAATCTTGCATAGTCCATATGTCAGATAATGCTTTCCCCCTAACACGTCATAGAGCTCGGCTTGTCTATCTCCGATGATGCCATTGAGCAGATGAAGGCCCACCTTACCATTCAGGACGAAGAGTTCAAGGTTGCTGCTGAGGAGGAAAAGCGCCGCAGGCACGATGTCATGGCCCACGTCCATGCTTACGGTCAGGTCGCGCCCGCCGCCGCCGGCATCATTCACTGGGGTGCCACTTCGTGCTACTGCACGGACAATGCGGATCTGATCTTCCTCCGTGACGGCCTCGATATCCTCATTCCCAAGCTTGCTGTTGTCATCGACAAGCTGTCCGCGTTCGCTCAGCAGTATAAGGACTTGCCTTGCCTTGGTTTCACTCACGGCCAGCCCGCTCAGCTTGTCACTGTCGGAAAGAGAGCCTGTCTCTGGATTCAGGACTTGCTCATGGATTTGAGGAACTTGGAGAGGGCCCGTGATGACTTGCGCTTCCGTGGTGTCAAGGGTACCACCGGTACTCAGGCTTCTTTCCTCCAGATCTTCGACGGAGACCACTCCAAGGTTGAACAGCTGGACGAGCTTGTCACCCAGAAGGCTGGCTTCGATTCCGCATTCATCATCTCCAGTCAGACCTACTCTCGAAAGATCGACGTTGACGTTGGCAACGCCCTGGGCTCTTTTGGATCCACCTGCGAGCGCATCGGCATTGACATCCGCCATTTGGCTATGCTTAAGGAGGTTGAGGAGCCTTTCGAGAAGGATCAGATCGGCAGCAGTGCCATGGTTAGTGGCTTATATGATCACACGAAGCCCTATTCTATCTAACCGATTCATAGGCTTACAAGCGTAACCCCATGCGTTCTGAGCGTCTGTGCTCCCTCGGAAGACACCTCCAGAACCTCCCCAAGGATGCGTTAGACACCTACTCCGCGCAATGGTTCGAGCGTTCTCTGGTAAGACAAAACTCCTTCTCCGAAGAACCCTTTACTAACAATCACCAGGACGACAGCGCCATCCGTCGTATCAGCATTCCCGAGCTTTACCTCTCTGCCGATGCTTGTCTCATTCTCCTGAGTATGTAAAAGCCAAAGACACCTCGAGACGATAACTAACTCCCTGAAGACAACGTCACCTCCGGCTTCGTTGTCTACCCCGAAGTCATCAAGCGTCGTGTCAATGACGAACTCCCGTTCATGGCCACGTAAGTTCCCAATGTTCCCTGAATACAAGATGCCTTGTACTAATAATCTCACCAGTGAGAACGTAAGCTATCCACGATACCATATGCTAAACACACCAACATACTAATAAACAAATCTAGATCATCATGGCCTGCGTCAAGAAGGGTCTCTCCCGCCAGGATGCTCACGAGGAGATCCGTAAGTGACTCTCATAAACAAGAACATCTTGGCCCCTTATTCCCTCTGACAAATCCCATCACAGGTGTCCTCTCCCACCAGGCAGCAGACAACGTCAAGAAGCACGGCAAGGACAATGACCTGCTCGAGCGCATCCGCCGCACCGAATTCTTCAACCCCATCTTAGGCGAACTTGACACCCTCCTCGAGCCTAGCACCTTTGTCGGCCGTGCCCCCCAGCAAGTCGAAAAGTTCACCTCCACTGAGGTCAAGAAGGCCCTCGAGCCATATGCCGCTGCCGTTGCCAAGGCTGAGACCTCTACGCTCAGCGTTTAAGGTTGCAGACATGCATGCATGCATATATACAAAACATACATACATGGCTTTCCCTCAAAGTGCGGGCCAGACTCCAGGGGGAAAGAGGATACCTACTAAACTGTGAACCCCTTTACTGTGAAGTATGAAGACAATGTGACAAGCACGAGAGGAGGTTTATTCGTCTCATACAAACACATGCGAAAAGAAACATAGAGTCAAACTACGTTGCGCAAAAGTTTTCATTTCCAAAGGGAACACCAAATTATGTATATAGTAATCGATGACTGAGACGTTTATTGCACTCTTCCTCTGTTTGATGGTGTATTATCTTCTATCTAGGTATCTATAGTACTTGTATTATAGAATACGCCGGGCCGAGCCCCGAGTTCACTTGTAGTTGCACTAAGTGGAATCATGGACGTGTGTTAGATTAGGGCTACAAATGGCCATCGCCGCTGCACAAAAGTACCTGACGAACTACTCGGTCCACCAACTGATAGTAAGCATGAGATCCACTAGATGTCTTACCTCCGAGGTAAACCATATCAGTCTGTTCACACTATGACCCCGCCGTCCCACTTTCAGAAATGAGGGGTACTCGTAAGACCAAGCAAGGAAAAGTTAAGTAAAAGACACACGCAAGGAAATGTGAGTGGGCTGTATTACAAATACAAGATATGATGTGTAAGATACAAATTGGTAATATACATGAGAGAAGGAAAATCAGAAAGGGAAATCGCACTTCAAACAACCATTGGTGTCTTAATATAACATGTGAGGGCTCAAATATGAAAGTGTGGGTCTGGGTCCTTCTTTTCTAACAATTTTTCTGTTCGAACTTATCAAGAACACATGTTGGGAATCAAAAGAAACAGGAGAAGTAGCGCTGTGATGCAACAGGCGTGCAGAAATGAAGAAGTTGTCGTTAAATGCGTCAATCTCGTTTATGATGAAAAATTTATGTAAACTGTGAAGATGGTTTAGCAATATGGCCAACAGGAAGAGAAGGATGCTGAAGCAGGACTTCAAGGAAGTTGCACCCGTAGAGGGAATGGTATTGCATACCTCACCACGCCATATACAAACAGAATGGAAACCAGAAGTCATGTGTCCTTGACATGTCATCTAGCATGCCGCATCACGCCTATAACGCTATGATCCAGTCCCACCATTTAGAGCATCGCCAACCAGTTAATGACCTGAGAAGCACAACTATGTTAGGAAAAGCACCTACTCCAGTGAAAGGTAGAGAAACTTACCATCATTGCCTGAATCAATGCCTCCTTCTCACCATAGTGCATACCATCCCAGCTATCTGCTTGTAGCGTTGCATTGTACATTCCCAACGTTTCCATACCTCTGGTTCGTGCCGCCTCAGAAGTATCCAGCGTGTATTGCCAACTACTTGCGTGGATGTTGCTTTCAGAATGCTTTTGGTGACCCGGGGCAGTTGGGCCTATCCAGAGGAAGGGCATATCACGTTCACTAGACTGGGCCAATGCTAGCCATTCATCCATGCTATTGGCAGCAATCTCTAGTGAATAGGAAGTGGAAAGAGAAAGACTCTGGAGCACCGGAACGGGCTTCCCCTGACTGCCTGCTCGGTTAATGAGCTGTCGGAATCTCTCTTGGGCGCTCTTCGAAGCAGGTGAGCTCGTTGCCGTCACGAAAGTGTGGGGGATAGCTGCATAGTGAACCTGGTCAGCATTTGAGACAGAACAAAGCCTGTAATGGTAAATTATAACTATAATTAAGGGGGGTTATGCTCACAAGATGAACAAGCATTTGAGCCTGGTGATATTTTGTTGTCATTTTGCTTCTCCACCTGCTCGCTAGAGGTAATTCTCAGCGGTAGGCAGGAGGCGCTAGTGAACTGTGAGCCACATCTGCATTTCTCAATCTGCTCCTTGGTCATCTCCGACTCTCTCAAGGCACCAGTTGCTAGGTCCCCTTGAAGAAGGATATTGAACCCGGCATAGATATCAGCGAGAGACTCATCGCCAACGAAAACAAGACCGCCAAACTTTTGCAGAATTTGACAGACTTCAGCGTTGCTATACCAGCGATAGAAGCAGCCTGAGCGACCAGAATTAGTCAGTTTCCTAGCATTAGGGAAGGAAAAGGGAGATAAGGACAGAGCTATTGTGGCTGACCGCTGCTTCGTGGCATCAGTAGACCACAATCAGCATCTCGCTCACCTTTAGAAATGTATGCCTCGTCAAAGCCATGTCGGCCACCATCACTCATTGCGCTGAGCAACGAATCTCGGGTCTGGCAGTACGAATGGCTCAGAGCCCCCTGGCCCTCCGTTTTCGGGGGTTCGTAGAGAGCAAGAGATGAGATGCCACACTCCTGGTGTCCTACATACCGCTCCAGGAGACTACCAGCAAGGTCTGTCAGTTCAATTCTTTATCGGAGCTCTAACATGTTCAGGATCTCACGGGTATCAAACTCACTCTTGGGAGCTACCCTTGACGATCATGCTGGGCTGGGTAGAGGTGAAGGGAAGAAAGAAAATATCACGAATGAGCCAGACAATGTAGAAGACCCCGAGGACCCAGAGGGATGCCATCAGTTTGTAAGTAGAGGATCGCCAGGTGACTCTCCGGACCAACCTGCGTCCATTGGGGCCTTCGATTGGACCACGCCGCTGTGGCTGATTACCCTGCTGCATACTTGTAAATGGATATGCAAAAGCCTCGTTCGCCGACGAGGAGGCCATTGGTTCACTATGGGATGTACGACGACGAGACATAGCCGGCATGTTGATATGCACGTGCAGTTCTAGAAGGGGGAAGAAGGGCCGTGCAGAAGTATGAGTGAGAAGGGCGATGCAATCTTAGAAATGATGCATCTGTTCAGGAGTAGGGCTTCTTTAGTGGCAAAAAATTTAGAAATACAAAAGGGAAGTCAAAAGGGAAAGGAACCGAGGCGAAAGAGGGAAGTTGGGGCCAAAGTAGAGGAGGGGTGTAATCGTAGTCGTGAATCGTTAGTCGTGAGAGGAAGACGCTGGGGGAGGGGCACTTGGTGGAAAGTATTCAATAAGGTAGTCGTGCGGTTCAGTGTCCTCTGCTATTTCCCAATTGGGAACTTTCGTCGTCTTCAAATCGTCCTTTTTTTCACTTCTCCTTTGATCTCTCTCCTTTCCACTTCCTTTTCCTAGATCTGCGGCTCTTGAATAGAAATTTTTGGTTCTTGTTCTTGATCGTGAGCAGTTCCCCCTTTTTAATCCTCGCGTTTTCCAAACGACCCTAGGAGATTAACGAAGCAGAGCCGTTGATTATGATCCCCCAGCCACGCCACGATAATACGGAACGATACACAAATCCACACAGTTAGAATGAACGGAGAAAAAAAAAAGACTAAAAGAAAAACAAAATAGAAAAAGAAAAAATAACGGCGAGAGGGATAGCGAGAGGGGCCGTGGTTCAAAAAAAGAGCCAGTAACGGGTAGAAAAATGGCATACAGCCAGCATGAGGGCGAAAAAGGTAATCTCATGGAGTGTTGCGGATCCCTTATTTTTTTTTTTTTTTTCCCTTGCCTCATCTCGCTGTCAAATATTGTTTTTTTTAGTAGTATTATTTTTCCAAACTATCGGCTGGCCCTTAAATTATTACAGTACTGGCTACACTACAACCGAGAAAATTAAACGCAACCCAATTTAAAATCTCAATTTAGAGAACAAAAATGAATAAATAAAAAAAGAAATGGAAAAATTTTCCTCGGGCTAAAAGTGGTGGATAAGAAAAATACCCAGGAAGAAAAATAACACGAATACAAAAACCCCATAAAAAAAATGGGGTTGTCAGCAACGTTTGCATCATCATTGATTCATTTTCATTCACCGTTTTTCAATGACAACCCACAAGGCGAGACACATCGATACTAATACAAAGAAAGGAAAAAGAAAACATCTATTCGAAAGTACAAGTCGACTTTGATCCACCAATTATTTTTCCTTCTAGTGGGCCATTGACATAACAACAAGAGGTATGGTGATCTATATCTCAATGGATTCGTAAACCGTTTGTTGGTTTTGGGTTTATCCGGTACAATCCAGACAACTCATATATTTCCGAACAACATGTAAGAAAAAAAAATAATAATAACAACAAGAGTAAACCTCCCTAAGTACCTCGTTCCGGTTCTGGCAAATGGGCAGTGCTGCCCTAAGCGGGTGCCGGCGGTGATCGTCGTGGTGCGACAAACTCCACTAGAGAATCGTGCCCTCGAGCGTGTTCTTGACAGGCGCCCACTAAGGCCAACTAGGGCTTAGCAGCTTGCGTTTCCAGCTATTCTCCACAACTTCAAATTACAGTTACTGTGTGCTTGACTGCGGATTCTTCCTATTGGCCACTCGGCCTGCATGTCTCCCTTTAAGACTCCATTCCGGGAAGAACACTACAACTGTTCTGACAGGCCGGAATTACAGACTCTGACGCTCCTTTTGCGCAATCTCCCTTGTCGCGTGGAAAATCGCTCGCTAAACCCCTGGTTCAAAGTTGCCGCATCGAAGGAAGAATAGAAGCCATCTAGATCGTGGAAGCGGTGTGGAATATGATCTGCTCACCATGATGTTATCGTCGGTTGATATCTCACAAAAAGGGGGAACAGGGCTACGAATAAGGGAGCTCCAAGTCTTCGTTCAATTTCTTCGATGATGACATTGCGATCTATGCAATATGGCAATCGCCATGGAGGGCCCTTCTCTCGGAGCTGCTACTCTTATTACTACACCCAAACTATACCTGTAGTTCTTAGTACTAGCTCTCTTCAAATGAAGGATGTCAACGTAATTCCATGTAACGTAGGCTAGTCTCCTGCAGAGCAAAGTCTCCAATATACTACTGACACACTACCCTTCCTTCAACTGAGCCATGTCGCTTCCAAATATAGTAATACCTTTCTTTTTAGAGGTTGATCTACTTCATGCTCCTCAGCATGAAGCTCCCTGATGGATAAAGTGTCGTGGAAGGTGCGAGAAATTCTAGGTCATAAAGCGAAAGATAATCTAGTCTAAGTTCTCTCCACTATTCTGTTGGAGTAGGAATATTATCTAGATGAATTAAGGTTCTAATTCTATTATAGCGTGCAAAGCACCAGGCATACGGTACTAAGACAGATAATTATAGAGATGCCAGAAATCGGTATCTTCCGAGAAGGGTTTATTGAGAAATTAAAAATCAAAATCAAAATCAATGAAAAGCGTCCCAGCGTTACTTGTAATAGAAAGCTATATGCTGGTAGGTCATTTTTCAGTAGACCAGGTACTTGGGCGGCGTTGGGCTTCTAGAACCAAGTTAGGCTACCTATACAAAAAAGGGAAACGAGCCATTTTGTACCTGTCAAGAATCCAAAAGGACGGGAAACAGGGCACACGATGACGATCGGTCAGGTTTTATTTATGTCACTTCTTCTCCTCACCCCCCATTAAGATTAGGTTTAATCTCACAGCTGTTGTGTCACGGGACATGCAGGTGACAAAGGGTCAGCACTCCGTCGCTGACAATAGTACGATCTACTTGGTCTCACTACGGACTCTCCCGCGAAAGACCGATCCATCAATGCTATTCATTCGCTCTTTGAATACAACGGGGGTCAAGGTTCGGCTTTTCTTGGCTTGTCATACCCTTAACAACGAATATAAGCTGAAAGGACAATGTGTTTCACGCTGAGAGAAAGGACAATCCGATCTGAGGAACTACCGTCGCCCCTGCCCGGGGCTTGAAAGTAAATCCCAAAGGACAACACATTGACCACTGGAGCACACAATGCAACTAAATGACATGGGAGACTCAATCAAGGCATTTGTCGTTCGGTTTAGGCATAATCCAAGAGCTTGATATGGTCTGGTTTTGGGTCCTGGGGAACCGCGGATGGATGAACCATTCCGCGGGTAGGAGAAACCTAAAAGTCTTCGTCCTTCAGCCTGACGAAAACTTGTCAAAACTGGACAGGATTCAATTATATGGTTCTTTTTCGTGTCTCCGTTGGGAGATCCAGACCCATCGGAGCATCCGTGAGGAGAAGTCGAATGATTTTCGGGCGAAGGGGAAAAACCCGGACCAATTTTCACATTCTCATCGGCAATTCCAGTTGGACGATAAGCATCAAGAAGGCCGATCTGGGGTTGATCCCGCTTCAAAACAGCATTGTGCCGCCATTTTGTTTCCTGCCTACCTGTTGCAGTACTCAAAATAAAGGATATGATTCATTGTTTTTGGTAGCAGAAAGGCCCATTATTAAAAGTATTAATCGGGTGGTGACTGACGGTTAGTTGATTGCCTGAGGATCGGACGATATTTCGTTGTTCCTCGGCCAAGCACGGAATCCCCCCACACGTGACTCCCCGGGAAAGAGAGTCTCCGCAACGGCCACAAGAGTCATTCACCAAGCTCCTCCACTTTTTCTTCACTTGCGGCCCTTTGCATCGTTCTTCATAGCATATATCTGGGGAAATTGAAGCTCATCCCACATGGATTGCTGAATTTGTTCACTCTACATGTCAAGTTCTGCACCTTTCGCCCTACTCATCTTGTTATCGACCCCCTCATCTCCTACTCCACTGGGCCCGAGTCACCTGCACTCCGCCATCCGTTAGCGGAGGAAGTCTACCTCGGTAGTAGTCATCCCGACTTTAAACGCCTCCTATCTTCCCAGCTACAAGCGCCCAGCATTGTCAGCTTTACGCTATACCACGCAGTGATCTGCTCTCTGCTACATTATTCGGGGATTATAGAAGTGACTCTCTCGGGCCGTCTGGCCTGATTATCTACAGACACCATGTGGAAGCCGTCGGAGAGGCTGATGGAGACCATCAGACATTATGCCAGCTTCCCCGCCACTGGTGTCTCCCTTCGGCAGATGGTCCAATTTGGAGACAGACCTTCGACCGGTGTGTCCATCTTTTGCCCTTTGAAACCTGTTGGTGTCATAACAATGACTCGTGGACTTTTTGTACTGATCGCGTGACCTCATTTCTGAAGTAGGGACTCTTTTTCGCGCCTCTCAATTCCTCTCCGAGGAACTCCCAATTCGACTCGCTCACCGTGTCCAGGACCTGGGGGAACTCCCTGATGGACTCAGTGAAATGCCCTCTATCAAGAAGGTCCAAGACTGGTATGCGCAATCGTTCGAGGTATGACTCACCGCCCGCTCCATTCTGTAGCCCACAATGCCATGAGCCCAAGCAAACCCCTCCCGGTATTTTATATATCTAATATGAAATAAAGGAAATCATCACCCTGCCTCGACCGACTCTTACCCAGGAAGTGAAATCCCGGCTGTTACGGCCAGGAAGAATCAACGGTGGTGCTTCGAAAATCCTCTCGGAAACCACTCAGAACCCTAGTATCAAGGAAGGGCAATATCGGTCCTCTCCAACCTCGGCATCGAATCATAATGGAAATGGAAAGGCTGCTGCCGCCGCGGCTCGAAGATATTTTGTACCTTCCGATGACCAGGGCAATTGGCCTCCGGAGCTGAATGATTATAACGAACGCTTCGCGAAGACTCTCCAGCATATTAAACGGCGACATGACAGCGTTGTAACCACTGTTGCTCAGGGTATTCTGGAATGGAAGCGCAAACGCCAAAGATTACAGATTGACTCGACCGTTCAGTCCTTCCTCGATCGGTTTTATATGTCTCGGATAGGTATACGTATGCTAATCGGCCAACATATCGCTTTGACAGAACAAACGCACGTCCGCCATCCAAACTACGTTGGTATTATCTGTACGAAGACAAATGTTCGTGAAGTCGCCCTCGAAGCTATTGATAATGCCCGATTCGTGTGTGAAGATTACTATGGTCTATTTGAAGCTCCGAAGGTCCAGCTTGTCTGCAAAGATGATCTGAACTTCATGTACGTCCCGGGCCACTTGTCTCATATGCTCTTTGAAACCCTGAAGAACTCCCTCCGTGCAGTGGTAGAGACCCATGGTGCAGACAAGGAGGCTTTCCCAGTCACCAAAGTCATCATTGCCGAAGGAAAAGAAGACATCACTATCAAGGTGTCCGACGAGGGTGGTGGAATTCCCCGTTCTGCTATCCCCTTGGTCTGGACGTACATGTACACTACGGTCGAGCAAACACCCAATTTGGATCCCGATTTTGACAAAAGCGACTTCAAAGCCCCTATGGCCGGCTTCGGGTATGGATTACCTATCAGTCGTTTGTATGCTCGGTACTTCGGTGGGGACTTGAAATTAATCAGCATGGAAGGGTAAGTATTTTCCCGTTCCGTTATCAACCTATTATTATCTAGCTAGATCTGACTTAGTTTAGATATGGTACGGATGTTTATCTTCATTTGAACCGACTTTCCTCGAGCTCGGAGCCCCTGCAATGACAATTACCAGTCATGAGGGATGGTCGTGTCCGGTTTTCTACTTCCCATAGACTTCATCCTTTCTATTCAGAACCGGACCCACCACCATCTCAAGGATTGACGCTGATGAACATTCGAGCCGTGCGTGAACGCATGCAAAACAGGGAAGTTTCTACGCGTAAGCAAGTTGGCGATGCTGAGAGCCGGCTTAACGCTGAGAGGCCAGGAAACTAAGCCGACCGCTTGCTTACGAAGGCTACATAGAAGTGCTAATGCTCCCGCTGAGGGCCCACTTGTGGGCCGATCGCTGTTGGCAGCGAGCTTCACTGATTGGGAGTTTGTGTGAATCGACCACTTCTAAGGTTGATCTCATCACCACCACTACTCATTGCTTTGTCACACATGTGTGGATAGACAAAAGCGGATGTTCTCTGCTTTAAGTAAATTTTGGTCAATCTTGCCTGAATGTGGGTACATTTGACGACCTTTACCGACCTTCTGAGAACGATGGAAACAGAAACGGTTCGGTCTATTGATACCCTTGGGTACCCATTCAGGAGGCAAGTCTGGAAAGGTGGCTCTGGTGATCTACACTTAAATAGAGGGTAGAGCCTGTACTGCTCCTTTTGCCTTTTTTTTCTCCTTTTTCTTTTTTTGCTTAGCTATGCTTTTGTCTGTCTTTTTTGTATAGTAGATTATGGGACGATCAGGATATTTTACGGATGGCACGGTCTTAGGGATGTATACATGAGTCCATTGTGAATATTCATTTCATTCATATCAACCATCCAATCAAATCATCCCCCGCAGTAGATCTATAAATCCATATTCAGCATCTCATAACCTTCCAAGACAACAGTACCGAACGCCAAAGAACCAAGTCATGAAAGAACTCAAGGCGATGAAACCCCATAATCCTCCCTCTCGGCACCACTCCATCTCCTCCTCCTCTCCCTCTCTCGCAATTGCTGCCCGCGACCCGCCGATCCAGAAACTGAACTAGACGCAGTCGACGCCTTCCCCTTCTCTCTCGTCCTGTCGGGCGTCGACAACCGCCCCTTATTCTTCGACGACGAAGCAGGAGACGAGAACGCTGACGACGACCCACCGGCATCGGCGGGCCGTCGCCACCCCGCATCGTCAGTTTCGTGGACATCGACAACACTCCGGTGCACGAGTAGAGGTTGATTACTTGGAGCCGGAGAAGAAGGATTCTGGACGATGAAGAGGTCAGAACGGATAGAGGCTGCTACCTCGGGGTCCTCAGGAGCGATGAGTTTAGAAAGGAAGCGACGGCGCGCTTGTGGGAGGGTCTGTTTATAGTTAGAATTGAGACAAGTCATGGCATTTAACTACCTAGGCAAAATGGATCGAATTTAGGTCTCCGCGTGGGGTGAACCCCCAAATGATAATGGGACTTTCATTGAAGAAGTAAACAAATGAGTTGAGACAAAATACAACGACTCACCTCTTGAGCAGCCAACGCCTGCATAGTGAGAAGTTCCCGGTCCATCAGGACACAAAGCGCAGCATGTCTTTCCTCGCGGAGACGACTACGCACTTTCTTTTCCTGTTCGATGGTCGTGTGGTAGCTTGTTAGTGGGCCGCGCATGCGATCGGGTTCGTATCCTGGGGTTATTAGCCTATGTACTTTTGTGGAAATTCAAGAGTGGTTGGTAAGTCGTGGCAGGCTTCAGATGGTGAGTTTGGATGCTATGTAAGGGTCAATGTAAGGGGATGGAGGGCTTACTGGGATCAATCCCACGTGGATGATTTTGGCGTCCGGGGTAATCGACGTTCATGTCTTCGTCTTCGCTTTCGTCGTCGATCACGATTGGATCGCGGCTGCGAGGGCCTGGAGCTGGGACGTTGCGATTGAACATTTTGGTTGTTGGGGTAGAGATAGTTTTGGGCACGGATTATATAGTGCAAGGCAAGATTGAGAGGTGTGAGGTTGGTAAGTTGATCGCCAATAAATGGTCAGATCAATGGGAGTAGCCTTTTCGCTGATATAGTTTCCACAGGATAAGATGGGCAACTCTGCAATATGGTGGTAGCACTAGGGATGTGCTTGATGGTTATAAGAGAGATATGAACAAAGTCGTATGGTCCAGAGATTTTCAGTCACGCAATGTAGATTTTATGCCTTCATGATTAGTTTAAGCCAAGACAGCCAATCTACCAATGTTCATCTCACGGTATACACTTAGAAGGGCAGTAGATCGGATTCTCCACTTGGAACCTGAAACGGTAGGAAAGGAGAAAGTGGGTTGGACAAGAACCTGGGAGAATGTGTTAAAAAAAAAAAACACCGCCCCTGTCCAGCAGGGCAGTTAGAATATGCTGATTGAGGCGATTGTTGCTTTCAAGTCAGTTGTGCTGAATAAAGCAAACACTGAGAACTGGAGGTGGTGCCCATGTGACGCCAAAGCGGCTTAGTCATGGCCAATCACATTGCGATAAAGTAGTTTGTTTACATGGGTCTATACTATGAAATCAGATGAATTGTACAGCTTGGATTCAATATTATGCCTCTATTTTCGTTACCAATGCGAAAATGAGGAAAGACCTCAACATGACTATCTTTCTCAAGTGTGAAGCGCTTTTCTGCGCCTAAGATTTCGTACATACCACAGCCTCGTTTTCATCGGTAAGAAGACGGTCCATAAATCGTCGGACAACGTGTTCTATCGTAAAATCAGAAGAGCGCATTGGCTCGAGCCCCCACAAATTCTGTTAACAAAAAAAGAAAAGTAAAGAAAAGAAAAGTTGAAAAGGAGGGAAATATCGAAAGGTATACAAACAGAAGATGACAATGATGATACACATGTAAATGCCAGCATGCAGAGTGAAGAAGACAAAACGAAAAAGCCCGACATGCGTCCGTAAAATCGAGTTGGACGTGCACACGAATGCGACCAATTCCAGGTCGGGCAGCTCTTTGCAGAATGGAAATCATAATGCCCACCGAACGCCAAAGCACAATGCCGCTAAAACGACTCGTGAGGTTCCAGAGACGCCGTTTAGCAAAAGGGGATATAAGTGAACGTAGTATTCACCGTTGAGACAGTGGTGATACAAAGTTGGCCCTAAGGGATGAGCTGTGTACCCAAAGGTTCTGAAGAGGTTTCGGGCAGATGTCTCGGGAGTTTAAGGGATACAATAGCTGGTAGGGGAAATGACCGAACTCAACATTCATGCATGAATGAGTTTTTGGGCCATTCATATCCAGCATCAGTCCTTGCAGTCGTCAGTAAAATTATTACCAATACATGCTAGACGGTGGTAGGCTTACCATGTAGTTTTGTTGACGTTTTGGTACGCCTTGGGGTGTTTCGCGATATACTCCGTTGTTTCATAGCCCGGTGGGTCACAGGTAAGGCTAATGTTATCTGGATCCTGATAGATCCGGAGGTAATCGAAACGCATGTACCCAGGCAAAAATTTCTTGATGTTGTCATCAACTGGAGCGAAACTGTATGCCATACCCAGGTTCATGATAATAGACATCGGTTCCAGAGGAATCATCCGCTGGCCGATGTTGCCGTTGGGTCCCAGGGCTCTACCGTCGAGAGTCCATGTCTTATCCTGGCCGACATACCAAGTGATATTACCACGGGCTCCCGGTGTGTAGTCGAAGGCATAAACCTGGTATTGTGTTCCGTTATACCAGTCGTTATTGAGATTGCTGAGCCCAGACATTGCCTGTTGATAAGGCCCGCCACGATAGGAGTTGATCTCTGTGATCTTGGGGTCGTATACAGCTGCGTATTCTGTCATACTGTTAGCAAGGCCTAACTTCCGCAGCCCATACATTATGAGCACGTACCGTAATCAGGCATATACCAAATATCGAATGGGGCCATCTGCAGACTTTGAGAAACAGACCCTACCATCGTCGCTGCGTCACCGTTCAAAGCAGCAACGCTAGCTTCAATAACATCGATTTCCGGTGCGCTCCTTGATTTGCCAGGGGTAGGGTGTTCTGCACTGTCACAGGAGCATGCAGGCAGACGCATTCCAGGTAACCAGCTCAGACCATCTGTAGAGCTTTGATTCGGCGTGATTCCCGCATCACAACCATCATAGTAGCTGTACGGCCACATTCCTTCCGTGGTGGCGGCATAGCCCGGGCGCCCTAAGTTACCCATTGCCCAGAAACCAGGCCAGAAACCGGACACTTCACCATTTCCTGGCAGGGATATACTTGCTTCCAAGCGACCGCCAGTGAAACACAATTTGTTCCAACTCTGGACCATGCCGGACCTATACTTCATTTCATGATTCGGGAATGCATCGAACCGAAGCTCCAATACACCATCTTTCGTAGTAACTGCATCAGGATCGTACCACTGCAGGGTGTCAGCTGCGGACAAACCGTAGGACACTATCAATAAAACAAACCTCGAGATCCTGCGTCACACCGTACCAGATATCAACCGCCTGGAGAAAAGCATCATCACCGTCATAAAACGTCCGCCCCGGTGTGTTGAACTCATCCGAAAACTATGATAATCAGTGACAGATCCAGACAGCTCGGCAAAGTATCTAAGCTCACCACCAGCTTCCATTCCTTGCCATCAGCCGACTTCTTTGTCATTGCGGAGGCCGGAGTGTCCGGGTCTATCAATCCGGTCCGCAAATTCTTTAGTGCCGATCTCTCTCCCACATCAAGACATAACGTGTCCCCAGCTTTACAGACAGAGGCTGAGCCTTTCTCCATTCCTTGAACAGCAGTACTACAAAAGATTAGTTTCCACGCCAGTAGTTGTCCAGGTAGGGGTATAGATCATACAGAACAGGGTATCCAATGAACAGCATCAGGAGACCCAGCGTCAACAAGACTAAACCTCCACCGTTGACTATTCCTCGTCGGTTCCAAATGTCACAGTCTCGTTCTTTGTCGTTTGGATCCGGGTTGTGCAAATAATCATCCTTCTCCACATCCTCTGGGAATAGAAGCAGACCTTCTGACGGCATGATGTTGAACTTCTCCGTGACTGTTTGTGTATTCA
This sequence comes from Aspergillus sojae, assembly GCA_008274985.1. NCBI lineage: Eukaryota > Fungi > Ascomycota > Eurotiomycetes > Eurotiales > Aspergillaceae > Aspergillus > Aspergillus sojae. The sequence goes on along the minus strand of CP035528.1, from coordinate 4,141,669 downwards.
CATCATCCCCATCACCCTCTCCGTGCGAAGGAGATCTCATGTCCTCATAGCGGGGGTAGAAATAGCCTCTGCTCTCACTCCCACCTTCCGAGCTCCAACTTGTTCGTCTTGACGATTGCGCAGACAAATCCGGAGATTGAAACCCATCATACTGTTCCCGGTGCCTCTGTGGCCGCGGTGGTAACAAGAAATCGGTTGAGTCCTGAGGGGTCGGTGAACCCATCCCAGTTTGCATGGTCAAGAATGTCCCTGTTGAGGTTGAATTCGACATGCCAGGTGTCAAGGCGCGTCCAACGCCCCCGTGGCTAGGGACCGGTGGGCCATTTTCGTCTGGATCACTGAATGGATCATGCTGGCCGGAATTGAGTCGAATGTGAGGGGTTTCTCGTGCCGATTGGCTCATGGGGTTGTCTGACATCTTTAAATGCGTTTCTATCGATTGCGCTGCGGGTGATCTGTAACCGCTGTTGTTTCCCACACGAATTTGTGGAGGGATGATGGCAGAGCGAGCCCCAATTCACCTCCAATAGCCGTGACAGTGCTTCTTTCTGAATCCTAGTCGCGTCGCAAATAGTATCGATAATGCGCGCTGGTCGACAAGTATATCTCGAAGCCCTTGGTATACAACCGATCAAAAAGCTACCATCCAGGATTCCATCCAGATGTGTACCAGCAGACTGTAGCTGTGTCGATGCTATTGATTAGATATTAATCCAACTCTCGGTAGTGACTGGCTCCAAGACAAAAACAAAAAAGAGCGACGAATAATGCGCTATGGGTATCAAGAGGTAAATAAGACTACGAACGAGTGGACGGGACTCTAGATCCCGATGCGCATTTGTCCCTGGAAGGTTGACGCACGACACGAGCACAGACGGTATTAGTGTATCAGGACCAAAACAAGCAGAAAGGATTAGAGAGCGTGCATATGTTGAGGTGAATGGACGGTGAGGGCGGCGAAGGGATAGATTGACGTTTGGATTAAGAGGAGGGGAAGAGGAAGAAGAAGAAAAGAAGAAAGAAACAAAGAAAAAGGCACCAGCGGGCGCAATGGAATGAAGGTCAGGATGCCACAGAAGACCTAAACTACCCAGAAGAACAGTAAGGAAAGGGAGTGGAGAGCGTTCAGTTTGTCAATGCCAATCCCTGTTTGGCTTATTCCTACATAGCATGGCAAAGCTTTTTTTTTTTTTATTTTTATTTATTTATTTTTTTTTTTTTTTCAGAAAAAAGAGAGAGAGAGAGAGAGAAATTGGCTTTCCTTCTCCAAGTTTACACCTAAACAGTTTACTAGTAATAATAACAATAATCTAGAATAATAATACAGGCAGTGGTGTAGACTGAAAAGGACAAATAAGAATCTCAAGAATAATACTGGACCATCATGAAACCATCCAAAGATAGCAAAAATCGGCACGAAAGGCACCACCAGCGGTCCTGTTGTTATCAAAAAGATACAAGACCACAAGAATGCTTTAAAATAGGTCCCCTCTGGGTATCATTGGCCACTAGGACCCCTGCAGGTGGGGATCATCGCCCATTTTTTTTGGGCGATTCATAGCCTAGGGAAATGAGTAAAGAAGGTGGCCCGGTGGCGTCTGCAGGTCCTTTGGCTACCTTTGGTTCGAAGGTGACGAGAGAAAGGTAGAGTATGTTTGTTTCCTCGGCGGTCTAGACTTTGCCCTTCAGGGGAAATTTTCCATTTCCTCTTGTTTTTCCTTCCCGTTGTCGAACCCCTTGGGTGGTTCACTGGGATATTTCATAGCTGCCTCAAACCGAAGCATCCACCCCACCCAGCGGGTTTCAGGAATGCTCAGGAAGAATTTCGTTGCTACAGTCCGTGAGAATTGGTAGCCTGTTCCATGGAATCTCGAGATCGTTGTCAAGTGGACCGGCAAACCCTAAGGCTCGGCAACTAAGCGTTATTTGACTGTCTAGCGCCATATTGAAGTTCTTTAGTGCAGGGTTCATCAACCCAGTGGATTCGGTATTGTATGGTAATCATCCCGGCGAAAGACGGCCTTCCAACTGACTACTACAGAGTACTACTACGGTGATATGGTAGACGTTCGATGGCACATACTCCCACTATTTACTAATCATGAAGTGTGCCCTATATTAACAGACTATCAACCCCGTTCTGAAGACATCTCCTCTGCATTGAACCCTCGGGTTCAATGATTGATACGCCGAGACCCCTTCCAGAAGAACCTAACCCTAGACCTATTTCCTTTTTCGCTCTTAGACGACCGCTGATCTTTTGAAGAAAAAGAAAGAGAGAGGGAAAAAAAAGAAAAAAAACAAGGCGAACAATATTATCTCCGATCAGTGCCTCACATGGATACTCCTATATGTATACCATTCCTGAACACGCGTCCTGGCTGTTAACCTTAAGGCTTTGGATAGATCAGATCTACTCCAGTGACAAAGCACAGCCCTGTCGTCATCGCAACAGACAGTTTACCAGGCAAGAAAGAAGAAGGAAATGAGGCTGAATGGCCGCGAAGTGCGAAGGAAATGTAGAGCATACTTCATGGCCAATTGTCTTAGTTCCGGATTCTTGAAGCCCATTGTTTACTCTTCCCCTCATTCCATCAGATGAAGCTCATAGCAACCATCCGCCATTCCTCGGGACCTTCTATCACCCCGCTGAAACTCTCAAAACAAGGCGGACAGTATGAAGACCAAAAGATTCCCATTGGTACATTTATTGCTTTCCTTGAAACATTGCCCTTGACTGACACCGTGGTCACTATGTACTTGTAAAGTACGGTAGTGGTCTTTCATCCTGTCAGTTGAAACTAAGATCATCAGCAGATCACCCGAGATGCGTTTGATGTCAGCCACATCTTCTACTTTGTACATAATGACAGTGATGCATCTATCGAATCACCTGTGCGCTGCAAATAAGCTACAACACTTGTAGCAGCCTCCTCAAAGTGATGTCTCAGTTCCTAACGCTTCGGACCGGAACACTGCAACGTCAGCGACGGCATGGAATGCATCCATCGAGGGAACAAGACTCATCCACATCCGACCCAATCACCGTCCACACCATTCGGGCAGTTGAAATCCTTTCCAGCAATGATCAGAGATCAACAATGCTTGGCTTCTTGGTCCGGAGTATATATAAGTTCAAGAACTCCTGTTCTCCCTTCATCATCGCCGTCCTTGAATATACCGTCGCGGTACCAAAGCAATACCTTAGCGGGGCTCGCCGTTTACCCTGGTAATTTATCAGGGCAACCCTAATATACTTAGTCTGGCAGGGACGCGTGTTAAACCCATCCATCCCGAGACATGCCCCAGTTCGATGGTCCCATGCGCCATGATAACAATCGCCCGAACAAAAATAACACCTGCAGTCGGTTTCCCTCCAAGTGGGGCGCTGACTTGGGTTTTGTACTGGTTTTCCTTTCTCACCTGAGACAGTTTGCGTTGATTGTACGGAGTACAGGACTATGGGATTGTACTCCCTGTGAGATTAAAAAAAAAAAAAAAAAAAAATTAAATAAATTGAAATCAAAATGACGATGATTGTATTCGTTTTACCCTCTCCAGTTTATCCTGCCCTCCACCTACACCAACAACAGGGACGACGAACCGCCCCTTGCTCATATCTTCTTATCTTATTTTTTTTTCCCTTTTTCTTTCCTTTTTCTTTACAAATTACTTTTTACCTTTCTGCCTGTCACCTCTCACTCTTCGTGCGACCCTAAAAAACCACACAAACAAAAACAGAATATTGATGCCTAAAATAAAATCAGTACATCAGTAGAAACCACCCCTACAGATAGATCTCTACCCTAACTCCACACTGGAGTACATACATACGTAACGTACATCCACAACCCACCAGGACCCCTTTCACGGGGTTTCTTCAAGACCCTCCTCCAAACCCCAGTTCCCATTAAAATCAATGGGTTACATGCATGTCACCCAACCTACATCGACCCCAAACAAATAGAACCACGCAGTACCACATCCAACAGTCAGATGATGTCAACAAGTTAACCACCTACATAGATTATTTATATCTCCAGAGAATTGAGCTATTAATGCATGTCCATACATGCATATAATCATATATACATAAGATCTTACTGTAATTTGTTTCCCGTAGGTGGGGAAAAAAATCCTTTTTGCTTTTTCCTTCGAGTGCTAAGTTTATTACACCGAGACAATGGGGACTGTTGCTGTTCGGACCACGAGGCTATCTTGACTGTTAAGCTGGGATGGTTCTTTTGGTCCTGGGAGTTTGCATGCCTGAATTTCAATATGATGATTGTACTGTGTGTTACGTGGTGGGTTTGAGTTATGGGTTCCTGGTTGTATGAATGAGTGTAGCTCGGGCCCTTGGTGGTTCGGGTGGACTGCTTAGCTGGGTCTATATATCTTGGGAGACCTTGTATATGGGACGTCCCGTGTACTTGTCAGCTGGGTGTGTGGTTTTGTTTAGAATTTTGATTTGGACTTGTTCGTAATGCATACATGGGCAGGATGCGTAGTATGTGTTCATGGTTGTAAAGAATATCTACTAAGTGTTGTAATAACCAACAGACTCGTTTTGTTCTTTGTGTTGGTGTTGGTGTTAGGTATATTAGTAGTATGTAGTACTGGTGTGTGTGTGTGTGAAAGTAGGACGACGTCCATTGGGCTATAGGGTATCTACGTTTAATGCTATATTTCCACTACGATGTTTCTGGGCTGTTAAGGGGCTGAATTATATGCTTCTTTCTCTGCTTGGATTCACCCACCCTACACAGTCCATCAGAAGGAGGAAAAAGAGGGTAACATGACTTCCATGCCCAAGTATACAATTAGATTCCCACGGACAATTAATTCCCAACCATTACAACCCTCACTCTTCCATATATACACCCGCGAAAGCATATTCAAGTAAAGAGCGGAAGAAAGAAAGTACCACCCACAAAGCATCACTAAGTCTCAACAGCCTTCGCCCTCAACCCCACAACCAACGACTTCTTAGCATCCACCGCAAGAATATAATACTCAATCCGCGACGACCCAACCTCAACCCGATAAACATTCACATCCACCGCCGACTCATCACCCCCAGAGGACTCCGCTGCGGCGGCGCGAACCGCGCGCAACGCAGACGAGTACTGATTCCTCGGATCAAAAGAAGATGGCGTTAGCGTAGTAATCGATGATGAGAGATCCGCATTCGGCGAGATCAGATTCGATAGATGCGCTTTGGTAGAAGTCGTTAGCATGGAATCACTTGGATTTAACTGTTTTTGGTAAACTGCTCTTGGAGGGGGTGAAACGCAGGGTCTACAAGAAGTCACGTACAGGGATCGGGGAAGATTCCTCTAGATGCGCCATCCCATCGCAGTGCGACGGGCTCGAAAGGTTCATCGGTTTCAGAGGTGTAGTAGGCGTCGACTGAAGTCAGTGGTGCTGGGACGCTGACGCCCGTTTCGACTGTTTCGGTGCGGACGGTGGGGGAGTCCTGGGCTTGTTGAGCTCGCGCGGTGTCCAGGTCCGCGTTGGCTTTGTTCAGGAAGTTCATATAGGCGTCGTCGGACATTGTGCGCGAGATGGTGGGTTGGAGAGGGGTAGGTTGTGGAACAGTGATGTTGTCGCGTGTACGGTGAGGGCTCACGAAGAGCGGTTTATGAAGATGGTGACTTTGGCGGGAGGACGGGGGATAGTTCTTGAGTGGAAGTTGGATGATTGAAGGGCAGAGGGGAAGTTTGTGGACTTCTGGCGATGGGATTGAAGCCCAACACCAGATGCGATCAATGACGCAATGCCCTCGGCGGCTGAGCGGCATCGCGATTGGGTGCTGCAGTTGTACTGGAGTTTTTGCCACGGAAGAAAAGAGTAAAACTATAAGGCCGAGCACGGCCACCAGAGTTCGATGGAGCTGAGCGCTACCCTAGAACAGAGTAAAGAAAGGGGCGTAAAGAGTCATGTTCTTCCGAAGTTAAAGACATTTCTGGACTGCGTTAGACAGCGCCAAGGTTTTCCACCGCACAAATCGTAAATCGATACTACAATACAGTACAAATCGCCAGACATTGACATTCCTACAGGAGAATTTTTCGGTTCTTCGAATCCAGGTCTTTTGAATGTCATGAGATTTGCCTTGCAGTTACGTAAAACCTAATAGAAAGAAAATGACGATCTCCAGTCGCACCCTAGACTTGGAAGGTATTCGCTTTTTTATTGAAAAAATAAATAATTTGCACTACACCGTATCATATCCATAAACACCTTAAGCGGAAGTAACAAGGTCCTTCTTGAGGGTACCCAAGAAAGCGCGCTTCTCCTCGGGGGTCTGGAAGGCACCGTGGCCGAACTCGGAAGAGGTATCGACCCACTTGAGCTCGATCTTCTCGGTGGCCTTGCGGCTGGTCTGGGGGTAGAGGGTCTTGCGGAGGGTCATGACACGCTTCTTGACACCAGGGACGGAACCCTTGACCATGACGAAGTCGTTCTTAACCTCACCATAGCGGACGAAGCCACCCATACTGCGGAATAGTTAGTCACTGCATGTCAATCGACACAGAGGTCGTGCCACGGGAGTACTTACGGAGTGATCTGCTTCTTGGAGATGTCGAACTCGGTGGAGGCGTTACCCTCGTCGGAGCCCTTACCGATACGGTAGACCTTGTGGTTGCAGGAGGTACGGTGGTGGTAACCCATCTGACCAGCACGGGCAACAGTCCACTGGACGTGGCTAGGGTGCCAGGCACCGATACAAGCAACCTTACGCAGACCCTTGTGAGTCTTACGGGGAAGCTTCTTGGTGCCCCAACGGCTGGTGACACCCTGGAAACCGTGACCCTTGGTGACAGCAATAACGTCGATCACCTCGTCCTTCTCGAAGATGGAGTCGATCTCAATGGTCTTCTCGAAGAGGTTGCGGGCGAAGTCGACCTTGTCGGCAACGGAGCCACCGTTGACCTGGATCTCCATAAGGTGGGCCTTCTTCTGCTTAAGAGGGGTCTTGCGGATCTGGGTGTGAGCGAGCACACGGACGACAGTGCAGTACTTCTTGATGCGCTCAAGCTCGCGGGTGATGGAGGCACCGCTCTCCTCAGCGTGCTGCTTGGCGTACTTGGTGAAGGCCTTCTTCTTGCTCTTGTACCAGTTCTTGTAGAAGCGGCGCTTGACCTCGTCGCTCAAGTGCTCAGCCCAGACGGTGGTGAGAGAGCGGAGACCACGGGGAGTCTCAATGTAACCGACGACACCGATGGCGACAAGCTAGATAAGACTTGTGAGTATGTTGCACTTCCGCACCCATTCGGGTCAAATAATTGATAGGTGAAACATACGGGAGGGGTCTCGATGACGGTGACAGCCTCGACAACCTCCTTCTTGTGCATCTTGGCACCGGGTCTGTCAAGGTCACGGACAACAGTGGTCATACCGGCCTTGTAACCCATGGAGGCCGTCAGGTGGACGGGCTTCTTGGGGTCATCCTTGGGGAAGCTGTCGTGGGTCTTAGTATCCTGCCTTCCAATATCCCAATTGAACATGAGAATTTTCATCCAAAACTAACCTCTTGACCTTTCCACGGTGTCTGGCAGCGCGCTTGCGGGGCAGGTAGGCAAGGGAGCCTGTGAAGAGCCGTGTCAGTAGGACGCACACAAAATACACCCACGACCTCAAAATTCGAAGTCGTCCGAAAGAAATTGAGTAAAGGTTGACGAACCGTGCCGAGGCGCTTCGTACTTCCGGTGACTCCTGTTACAGAGAATAAAAATCAGCGATTTGATTCTTTTGAGGTCATGATGGCATTGCGCCAGCGTGGGAACTCACATCTTGACCCTGTTGTCGTTAGTCGTCGAAGTGGTGAGTGACAGTGTCTATCTCTGAATCGGCCGCAAAGTCATATTTTGCAACGCTTAACGAGTGTGGGCTGACCTAAGCGATGCCGCCGCCGCTATTCCTGTTACGGTTAGGTACCGCCGCGAGGGTAAGCGACTCCTGTTTATGCCTGAGGCAACATAGATGTTCGGCCACTATGCCATTTAGAGTAACTTCGGCGGTTCCTCTCCAACGAAAACCCTATCAATACGACAGTACGACTACGGTTGCTCTAGTACTTAGTACATCTCCCGTCGCACATGGAGAATCGGCTCCGAGAGCTTTAGACACGGGCCAAAGGTAGTACAGAAGGTTCGGTAGCGTCCACCACTAAATCTTACCGCCTTACGACGCGTTAACAGGAAAACTACTATTTCATCCAAGTATCTTACTTAACTTAGTTTGCCATTTTCTGTTGTTGCTACCTTCAATCATCAAGAGTTAAAAGACTAAGACAGGAGATGAGAACGGATGGGTTGTCGCAGGGCATACAAATGTAAGAAAACAAGAACGGTTAGAAAATGAAATAGATACAAAAGCACAAAGTGGGAAACGTGCATCGCCTTCCTAATGTGCCATTCGGAGTCATACAATACATACCAAGTGGCTAAGATAGCAGATAAGGGTGAACGCCACCAGGAAATGGTAGGCCTAAATGTAGAGGGAAATAAAGGAAATGGGAAGAAAGAGATGAAATATATAGATAGTAAAAAAGAAGAAAAAGAAATCAGAGTAGAAGCGAAGGCAACAGGAAGTCTCATAATGATAACTTCATGTGAGCTTTTTAATTTCAGGCTCAGTCCATAGGCAACATGGTACATTCATCAATGGAGACAGCAGGAAACTCATTTTTAGATGCGGCGTCCTAGGCTGTAGACTCCGGCTTCGACTGTGAAGTCTGGCTGCCATTGGTGGCATTGTTGGCATTGCCCGATCCGCTGGCAGATGGGCTGCCCTTTACAGCAGCGCTGGCTCTTTTATCATCATCACCATCGTCATCATAGTTCTCATCCACGTCCATCTTCCGTGCAGCTGGTTCATGAGCGGGGGGTTGCTCGCCGCGGGCCGGTTCTTCCTTAACCTGCACAGGAGCAGAAGGTCCGGGCTGTGGACCGTTGGCTGCCGGAGCAGACCCTTCAGCCATTGGAGGAAGACCAGAGCCAGAGGCGTGTGGTGGCATGTGCTGAATGGATGGCAGCGTCGGAGGGTGATGAGCCGCCTCGGAAGGATGATAACTTTCATTGATACGACGTTGGTCTTCGCGCCGAACTTCAGACGAGCTACGACGCTGCATCTCGCCGGGGGAAGGCATGCGGTTTGGGGGAGTGACACGACGAGGAAGCTGTTCATCGAGACGAGCACGGCTTTCCTCATTGGCAATCTTCTTAACGGGCGCGGACTCGGCTTCCCACTCGCGGCCACGCTTCATTGCAGATGCGGGACGATCTTCACGTTCGCGAGCAGCGGCCTCGGCGGCAGTGATGGCAGATGGAGGAGCAGGGGCACCGCCCGCAATTCCAGTGCTGCCAGCACCCTGTACAGGAGGCACACTAGGACCATGATGAAACTGCTGGTGTGGGTAAGTGGAACCAGGAGACGAGGGTCGCTCATCACGGATAGGCCTGATCTCAGCCGGAGGGGTGAATGGGCGATGATAAGGGGGTAGAGGGCCGCCAGGAGTAGGAGCACCATTAGGCGCGCCAGGAGCAGGAGGGGGCCCTGCGGGAGCGGGGGGTAACGGTCCTCTAGTTGCTGAAGGAAAACCGCTAGCACCACTAGGGACACGCTCGTGAGACGGCGCAGGCGGCGGGTTGGCAATCTGAGGAAGTGCATGTGCAGGCGCGTACACGCCCGGGCCAGCCAATGCAGTCTTCGGGGAACGACCTGCGGTAGGCGGAGGACGAACAGCGTCGGGGAAGCCCCTTCCTGGCTCCTGGCGTGGGCTGGGTTGCTGAATAGCTGCAGGAGCTCGAACCGCATCCCTGTGGTCAAATCCATTAGCCGCCTGGGCTTGAGCCTGGGCCTGAGATTGAAGTTCGTTGATGCCACGGTTCCAATCAGCGATCTGCCTTGGTGGTGCAGGGGGCTGGGGGGGAGGACCACCAGTCGGTGCCGGTGCACCCCACTGAGGAGCGGGAGGTCCTCCAACACCAGTCTGGTAGGCCTGGGGGTGAACATCCTGAGGTTGAGGAGCCGGGGCATTGGTCTGGTTGCTGCCTGACAACTGGCTCTGGAGGAGCTGCAGGCGTGCCTTGATGTGAACGTTGGTCGGATCCAGATCGGCAGCACGACCGTACGCGTCGAGGGCATCAGAAATTTGGTTGTTGCATGACTCGTACTGGATAGCAAGTCAGTTTCTTCTGTTGGTGTAATCTGAGGTACCCGTAAGCTTACCAGAGTTCCCAAGTCATACCAAACTTCCGAGATGTAAGGATTTAGGCGAATAGCACGCGAGTAGGCATCCAACGCATCCCGGTACTGATTGATTTGGTAATAAAGCACACCAATGGAACACCAGAAAGTTGGGTTCCGACCGTCCCGGTAGACGGCTTGTTGGTAGGCCTCGTACGCCTTGGGGTACTTGGCTTGGGACATGTAGCATCGGCCAAGTAGGTACCAACTTTGCGCATCGGTATTATCTATCATGAGCACAAACCGTTACTCGTCACATTCTCCTTTCAAAGGCTGCTTGAAAACCTACCTGCGCTAACCGATTTTTCAAGGTACTCGATTGCCTTTTCCTGGCTGGCATAGCTGTTGCTCTGTTGGTGATACAGCCACCCAAGCTGTTGCAAGACCTTCGCATGATTGGGATCACGATCAAGAACCCGTCTATAGGCTTGTTGCGCCGAATCAAACTGCCAGGGTTAGCTCAAGCCTATCTTTGACCATGCTGGGTTAGGAAGCTCACGTCTTTTTGTTGCTCGTGGACATGGCCAATTTGAAACCAGATGTCTTCCTCCGTAAGAGGACGCGGGGGATCGGTGACAATGTATTTGAAGCACTGGATTGAAGAATTAGGAAAATGACTCAATTTCGGCTTTGACGCATAGATACTGACCTCCAGACTCTGATTGAACTTCTGCTGCTGCTTGTAGATTATTCCCAATCTAAAGTAAATCTCATTGGCTTTCTCGAAATCAGGCGCCATTCTCATGACCTGGGAGAAGGCTTCTTCGGCGTGATCGAGGGAGCCATAGCGATCGTAAAGGATACCGATACCGTACCACAATTTGGGTTCCTACAAAAACAAACACGAATTAAACTTATGTCACTTCATATAGCGAATTGGCCTAACATACCTTAGGATCACGCAGGTGGTAGAGCGCTTGCTGGTAGGAGGTATACGCCTCTTGCAAGTTATCCATCATGAGATGGCAATGACCTGAGCTGCTAGTCAGTCAACTGCTCATTGCAGGCACGTTGTTAGTAAACACATACCTAAACTGCCCCATGTTTCGCCGCTCGTTGGGTCCAGCTTCAGAATATTCTGCAAATACTCAATCGCCTTTGGAAACTGTTCCTTGGTCCGCAGAATACAGGATATCGCGTTCATTGCAGGAATAGACCATTGATTATGCCGCAAAGCCTGTTCGTATGCATTCATGGCACCGTCAAGGTCTCCCATCAGTTCAGTTAAGCCACCTAAGAGAAGCGGTCAGCGTCCGTGTCGCGTGAGGACTTAAGAGCTATTGAAAAGCATGCGCAATGTGCAAACGTACCAATTTGAAGCCACACCTGCTCGTTGAGCGCAGCAATCTTCTGAGCAGTGCTCATGGGAGGACCCTTCTGGCCTTGCGACTGCAAAGGCATGTGACCATTAACCTGCGGGTGAGCAGCAAGATGACCATGGTGAGGTGTGACGCCGCCCGTGGGCGATGGCTGGGTGTGAGCCATAGTTAAGGTGAGACACTAGACGAATCGCAACGTATCCGAGTTCCGTGATATTATAGCTTCGGATCCCATAAAACCTGCGACACAATGATGCAATCCGAGTCCGTGCCACTCAAAGAACCACGTTGTAGGTCTTCGCGCGTACCAAGGCCCAACGGTTCCCGCAAGCGCGACCTTTTCTTTTCGAGGCCACTCCCAATGACAATCGTGATTCGGTGGATATTGTCAACTGAAAAAGTCCTGGCGTCTTGACCGGAATAGTAGAAAGTTCCGTTCACGCGCTTCGCCGGAGTGAAGCTGATGTACGGAAGACGGAAGCGCCAAGGATCGCGCACAGTCAATCGCCCTGACGTAAAGCTGGAATGCCAGCACCGTAGGACCAGTATGCGAAGGTGAAATGAAAAAGGGGAAGGGCCTCGGCCGGCGAGAGTTGGCGCTATGAGTAAGGCACAACCCAATAGTCGAGAAAAGGAGGGTGGGTAACGGAAGGGGAGAGGGGAGGAATTGAGATGCTAATAGAGGCAACAAAATGTATAGGGAACAAGAGAAAATCACCAACAGGAAAAAGCGAAGAAAAAGGAAAAGGAAAGGAAAGAAGCAGAGGAAAGCGAGAGAGGAGGAAGAAGAGGAAGAGGAGAGAAAGGTCGAGGGGTTGGTGGTAGAGGGTGAAATTTGCCAAGCGACGCTAGTGGTTGTGCAGCTCTCGAGCAGTCAGCGAAAGCAAAGGAAAGCACGGAAAAAGGTGAGATGGCGGTCGTCCGGCGCCAAGCCGAAGACAGACAGCTTACGACCAGGAACGGTCTAGTGGGTGGGGACAATCTGGAGTCGTGTCCGCGGGTATTTACAGTTAATATTTTCCGGGCACCGGAATCTCAGGTGTGCGCATTTGAATGCAGGAGCAAAGTACAACAGGGTACAGGGAAGATCGTCTCCCTCATTGACTTGTCTTACCCAAGGTCTTGATAGATCCCAGTCGAGTCAGTGCACAAATTCTATTTGACACGAATGGGGTTTTTCTTTTATATTATTCACACATTTTTATTTTTCCCTACAAAGTATGTGTTCTATTGGCAGTCTCTCTATATCTACGTTCATTATGATCTCAGTGACTCTGTAAATTTGCTTGTAAATTATTATTTTTTTTTTGCTCGGTAACTCTAATATTCTGGATTTTGTTGTGGCTTTTTCAACAGGAGGTATGAGAGGGATGGAAAGAGGAGGCTCACGTTGGCGAGCGGGGCACAAAGTGTGATAAATAGTAGCATGGACCTTAGTGCAGAGAATAGTAGCAAATTAGAATTAATTAAAATTAGTAGACGACGTGGACTAAAATATTGACTGTGGGAAAACGGAGTAGGTAAGTATGATTTAAGGAAAAGAAAACAGAAAAATTCTTTATTTTTTATTTTTATTTTGAATTGATTTTTTTTTTTTTTTTTTTTAGTTCCAATGGAGTCGAACCGTCCCGAAACAGGGCAGTGTCTGACGAGGATGCAAGCGCCAGAGCCAGAAAAGCAACTCCAGGGATTGCAGGACGTAAGTCGAGTAGCACGAACCCCCGGTTGTGACTCGCCGAGAGGTTGCGGGTGGACCATGGAACATGGACCCACCGACCCTCTCTTCCCCGTGCCATTATTTATTATTTAATAAAATATTGCATTATTTACGAAAGTGCCACCAATAATTCCTGACTGCCCAGGTGGGTCTTCAACCGACATACATGACTGGCGTATGGCCATAAGCTCAACTACCTAAGCTCCCGGCAGCCTAGTTAGGCATGAGGCAGTCTCCACTTGGGCCACCTGCAAATGTTGCAGTGGCCCCCAATAATCCCAGAAACTGACTTCCCTCCTCCGTACTAACCGTCTGCATCTTAGACTGTGCCAAACAATACGCACATATGGAGTAGGACCCTCTGCGGCCCATTCTCCAATCCCCATGCTCCCAAACTCAGGAGCAGTAACGACTGACGGATCTCAATACCAATATCCGGGCCAACCCCTCTCTTCCTCCACCCTCCTTCAACGTCTCTTTTCCCCCCTCCACCATCTGACACTGGCATACAGGAGTACGTCAACCTGGCTTGCATAACCCCGGCGACGGGGGCAGTTGAGGTGAACGGTCAATGCTCGTTTACAGGGGACTTGCTGCATATGTTGATATGGCTTTTTTTCTGTTTGCCATCTAAACTCTCCTTCCCCCTTTTTCTCTGGGCCTTTGGGGAGTTTTAGGAAGAAGTCGCTAGGTCAATAATCTGGGATAGTGGTAGTTGTGCTCTATGTTTGGCTCTAGATCCACACCAAGACGTAGTAACCCCTTCGATAACACGACGCAGGCGGCTACGGGTGTGATATTACCCAAAGCATTTTTCTTTACCCTTTTCCTCAACTTGTTTCTTACTTTGCCTCTTCCGTCATTGATCGCAGAGAGACTCCTGCGGCAACCGTGCTTACTTAAGAACTTAGTCACCTGACGGTACAACGCACAGGAAATGCCACCAGCCACCCTGGCGTCAGCCACAGATTCCATCAAGTGGGGCCTTTCCGATGCTGATCCGTCGGCTTTTCAGTTGATCTTGATAAGTTGATACATCACCTGAGTGGGCCGATCTTTTCTTTTTTTTTCTATTTTTCTTTTTTCTTTTCTTCTGTTATTGACCCCCTTCCACAACAATGAATAATGGGCCGTTCTAAAGATGCCAGACTTCTCACTAGCACATCCACACACCCACACTATCTCCCATTCCTTCGCTTAGGTAGTGCTTTTGTTCCCACCGAAGGGTCCCTAACTTGAAGTTTCTAACGCCGGGAATCCTAACTAACTTTAGGGGCCACCCGACATCCTTAACCCTTTCCCTTGTTAGGGGGAAAGTGGTCTCCTAGCGTGAGTCTGCTCCGTCGTTCACGCTCCCCTATACTGAACCTCTCGGCACTCTGTTTTCTCGGGGCCGAGTCTCAGCCTTGAATTTCCGAACAACGATGAGCACCGTCCATGTCAACTCTGGGGGTTCAGATTTTTGACTATGATCGAATGATCGACTCCACTAGTATTTAAGCTACCTAGTGCTCTATGTGATGCACATACTATGAAGATAAGAATAAGAACACGTAGTCGCTTAGAAGCCTCACATTCCGAGAACATTCTGCTCGTGGGCGATGCCTTCATTCTCTGGCTGCGTGTACGGAAGTCACGTGATGATGATCCTTCAGGTGACAGCTACACCGGCTCCATACAAACACGAACCAGCACTGTTCGTCAGAGCCGTAGAGCAATATCATACATACTATTCATTTATTGGATTCCCCATATTCAACACCGTTTTTCAAATTAAACAAATTCTCATGACAGCAATTTGCCAAAGCCCGGGGTGTGTCGATCTCTATTTTAATCAGGACTAGTGGTCTCTCTCTAAAACTATCATAGCGCCGTTAAGTCCAAAGGTTGTTTATTCTTTATTTTCACCTATATCAAAGGATCGCGCTAGTCTCATATCTTCACTTGGGAGGGTGTGGACGATCTCGATTGAGAACGGAGCTCGAACGGGTGTACTTGAAAAATACAGCTGCCCCTATCACGCTACAGATGCTGGTAACATGAACGATAGAATAAGGAGTGTATCCTCTCCCAACATCATATATATATATTGATAAACAGCCTTCCTCATATTACCAAAATATTCTGATCTTCTTCTTTGCCCACCCCGGGGCAATGTAACATCCACTATCCCGAGGACATACCTAGCCAAGTCCAGCATAGCCGCGCACCTGAAACAGATGGACCTAAAAAAAGGTTCGAAATCGGAGTCCAGCACATCAGAACAAAAAAAAAAAATCGAACAGGCCGAAGACAAGAATGACGATCAATGAATGCCAAGGACCTCGTAGTCACTTCCTCCCCCATCAGACCCAATCTACCTAGAACAAAATAGAGAGGGTGCATAAACGGCACACACGTCCCCCTACCCCAACAAATCTTTTTAAGCTTTGCTAACTGCAGCATGAGAATATCCCCATCGGCAAGGATGTAACGCCCACCCCTGCTGTTCTGGACTACCTGTTGCTGCAATGCAATGCATGTCTGCGGACTGGGATTGGAAGGTCCTACTCGTAGCACTAAGTACTACTAGTAGTAAGCAGGACGGTCCAGTCGCCCATCACCGTGTCACTCGGACACAGTTGACAGAATGGATCTGATTGCTGATTCTGCATATATGCGAGCGCACGGGCGAGAAATCAAATGGGCGCGCTATTATTAATGCCACCAGTAACTAATTTGTGTGAAGCAAAATTCATGAAAAGAAAATAAGGATGGAAAATCGCAGATGTCACTTCTCTTCTATTTTCTCTTCCTTCTCCTATTCTTCCTGCTTCTTCTTCACCCATTTATCGACTAGTCATGTATATAAGTTGCACAGCAAAATCTTCAGTTCACCCACCAGGATCCCATTAACATTTACATTTACATTTACATTTACATTACAGACGCCACAGGAATCTCCACCGTTACACATATTCCTCTCATCTCATCATCGGGATCTACGTCTATTCTAGACTATTTGACTGTTGCTACGGCAGGACCCTTTTTCTTTTTCCCTTCCTTCCTTTCTTCTTTCTAATCGAAAAATACCTTTTTTGACTTTCCCTTTCTTGAGCTCTAGTCTCTCGGTAAATACCGGTCGGGTCGGTCCTTGCTTCTGCTGCACTTGTTTCGGGTACTCCACATTTGAAGTTAACTCGGGATTTGTATTCCGTAATGCGGCATTCAATTAATGGCAAAAGGAAAAAAAAAAAAAAAAAAAAAAAAAAAAAAAAAAAAAAAAATCCCAAGAAAAGGCCTCGATAATCTCGATCAGTTGATTCAGACTCCTGGGTGAATATCCATGTCTTATTGTGGTTTTACGTAAGGGTAACTTCTTATGTTTCCAGGTGTGTGGTAGGTGAGTTGATAAAATATATACATAGCACTACTAGTAGAGGTTAAATGTCACTAGGAAGTACGTACATATGCCGTGCAATGTGCAACAAAAATCGCGAGGATAAAGTAAATACAGTAAAACCTGTATATGAGCACCTCCGATATAGAGAATATACCCGACACAAGCAATCTACCAGGCTGTCTCCTATCGTTTCCCATACAAAATTGCAGAGAACCTCAATACAGGGAACTTTCAGTAAACTGCTCACCCTCCTATACAAAATCCCTTATAACGAGACATTATGGGTCTAAGGAACCAATCAAAAAATTACTAGAATAATATAAAGTCACATGTAGACCTCTCGGGCTACATAGAACTATTACCACCACCACCTAACAATAACAAAAATATATATAATCACAAACATTCTTTTACTCTACCTTCCCCTAAGCCTTAGTACCAAGGGAATCTACCAGGAATACTATATAATACTATATTACTATACTCTATATATATTTTAGGAGGATTTTTATAGTGATTTTGATATAAGCAATTTAGGCAGTCAGCTCAAACCCTTACTTATATACAGGTTTTACTGTATAGGCTAGGTTTCTGGGATGCCGGTTGAAGGGACAGGAATGTCCGGGAACGTACGAATCAGAGCGACGTGGAATGTTAGATACGAGGAATCTGGGAACTACTTGCCAGCATTCCAGCCCTATGGCCGTTTTGAAAGAGTGATGAATTAGTTAAATAGGGGGTCTTAGAGGGAGGTCTTTGGTATTCAAGTTTTCGGATGATGCGTTTGCATAAGAGGTGTTGCTTGAGGAGTAATGAACTTTATATCGGACTTATGTTATCTGTCATTGGGGTGTGGGCTCTGGTCTTAGTGTCTTGAGGGGGCTGTTGGCTTGCTTTGTAAATCAGATTTGATCTATCTGAGGTTGGGAGTCTTTTTGTATAGTATGCTAGCGGTAGATTGTAGAATCTGGAGGAGTATCTGTAGTCTGACAGATACTTGGTATCAATCATGGACGATGATGCATACCGATGACGTGACCAGGGAAACTCTGCTAGATGCATTCGGCGAATCTCTAACTGCAGCCAAGTTTTGTCGTCCGAATATTCAGCTACAGGACGTATGTGACTCTAAGTCTGAGATTCTGCGTTTGTACACGTCTCATTTGGCGTCAATAAACCAACCATACCACTCGAGCCATGATTCATTCAACATGCCCCGTGACAGAATTACAATGTTTCGGCACAATATATACGAGCATATAGAAAGGGAAACTGCCGAGATCAACAAGATCAGGACAATACTAGACCCATAACATATCCCCTTCCGTCGTGACGGGTAATATCAGACCCACAGGAATGTTCCATGACTCGGCAACCCATCAGACACATACCAATCCTACGAAGATCAACAAGCAAATTCGACCAGGATGCATCAGAAATGCACGCTCCGATCAACCTCAAGCTAGCCCAATGAAGCAAAATAAAGTTCATAGAGCCAATAGTTCCCTAAGCCGCCCCCAAGGAATGAAGAAAAAAGATCATGACATCTGCCGTATCACATCCTGTCACAACGAGAGCCCTATGATGGGGGGTATCTCCTCTGTGAAGCGGAACCTGCTTTTTTGCTTGGGTTGGTGGGTCCATATTCATTCTCAGATGCAGGGGACCGCATACATATGTGGGTTTGATGTGTTATCGGCTCCACCGCCTCCTTGCATATGGACTGAGCATTCATGGTATGTAGGTGGATAAACATAGTAAACAGTTGCTGGATGACAACATTCCACATGTCTTGAATCAGCGTCAGTGAGTGTATTAAGCTGGGGGGTGGCGATTGATCTTGTGGTGTGGAGGGACTTGAAGGATGCTTCATTCTCGCGGTAGGTACCTCTTGTTCGTTTTGCCTGCGTTGTATGTATGGCGTCAGGTGCATATATATATGCGTACTTCTGCGAGTAAGTGATGAGATTTTTAATAGGATCTTGCTTCAATGTAGGGGTAGATACATATGGTTTCCATTTGATGTCGATGTCGGCGGTAGAACCTCGGGTTATTTGTTCTGATGGTCCCTCCACACGCGGGATAACCGCAATTGGCTCCCAGATGCAGATCTGGAAGACAATCCGTGCTCATACTATCGGCCGAGATCTGCGTAACTGGGTATAGTCACTGAGATGAAAATCGCTCATTTATTATCTGATATATGAGCCTTATGTAATAGATCTGGGGAGATATGATTATCATCTGCTGTTGACTGGAACAAACGGTCGACTCTGTGGAGTGAATCCGGGTGTCAACCATTGCATTAAGGCTGAGACAGCGATCCAACACTTGGTTTTCCCTGAGTGGGGAACGTTTGATGGCCAGCCCGGTAAGGCCACGAGATTTCATGTGTCCACTCGGCTAACCGGCACCGTCGAACAATTCTAACAATCTAAGTATGTCGCTAATGTGTATCGAAGCCGTTTGAATATAATTAAAGTTGGACAGTTGGACGTGCAGCGATAATTCATAATGCACATGACTGACGATCCGACCGACGGTGATTCAAGCGAATAAAGTATTCACGCAGATTCCATAATCATCTATGGTCCAATAACAGGCGTCGGAAATCAGACGGCCATCTCTATCACGGGTTTTCCGACACCGCTACAGCCATGCCAACTGTTACGCAAGACTGGTGATTACTCTAGTGGATTGGGCACTCATCTCACTCAGCCTTTATCGGCGCCAAGGCTGACGGAAATATGTATTTGACCCGACTTTAATATAACGTGGGCTGATGGCGTGTTACAGCAGCATATGATGAACTGTGCATATCGACTGTCACCGAGATATATTGATATAGTTAGTATACTTACGTATGAGCAGGTTACTCTTGTCTCTTTTTCGGTTTTACCCTAGTAAGAATGAACCTCATCGCGCGCCACTTTTACAGAGGTCCTACTGCCAAGCTATGAGTACGTATGCTTCGTGGTACACACCTTATAGGTAACAACATTAGGGGTCGTGAGCGGTCATACCCGCTTCCCCAGACGCTACTCCGCTCTTGCCATAGGAGGCACGGTTATGACAAATGCCATGTTGTCCCTGGCCAAGAGCACGAGGTTGCGCTTCATAACTGGGGCTCTCTCGGCAGCGTGGCCAAGGCGCCTGGAACTGTTGCGAGATATAGCGAGCCAACGGTAATTGCTGCCCAGAGAATGCTAGTAATAATGAAAGGACAAGACTTTTATTGTGAGCGCCAGAGATTAGAATTCTATGCCGTGCAGCGCCACATGTCATTTATGCTCGAGCCGGTGGGAGATCCGAGGAGAAGCTGGACGGGTACTGCCAGGGATCGACATCTTCTCGGGGCAAGCTGGCAAGCAGTCCACTCCGATAAAGAGCTTGTAGGAGAGCCCCATCGGGGGTACACTACCGCCGGAACTCCCTATTAAGTATCTTCTTCTCGTCGATCGACTGCAGTAGTTGTGACGATCGTGGGCAGGCCACGTCTGACAATCCGAGACACAGAAATAGTCGTACAGTTGCTGTTTACCTAATATATTGATCGTTTACTGCGCCACCTTAGACACAACGCCCACTGTAAAGAAGCGATGAGGTAGGGGGGACGACTGCCAATCTCTCGGCGACTCTGGGCAATTGGCTCGGCGTGGTTGTGGGAAGAGCGAGTCGTTCTTCGGGGTTTCAGCCATCGATCGACTTTCGTAAGTCTCATTCATTCCTCCGAGATTTGGCTTATCATGAAAGGGGTTCCACCACACAATGGGGGCATCTTAGTAGGGATCCATGTCTATATGCGCAAGATAACCAACAATGTGGAATCAATTTCAAAGGAGAGGATGAAACAAGTTCAACAAATGAAAGACACAAATTAAACGAAACATGAAAAGAAAAAAACCACCAAAGTATTAGGGTATGTAATGGTGCATACGCTGTAAACAAACTAACCCCCCCAAAGATCTGGTGTATTACTGCCAAGCCGCCCATCCACCTCCGAACGCGGATCATAGACACTTTCCTTTGTCCAGGCAGCCAATCACGGCGGCTGCAGGTGTAGTTGAAATCCCCGCAGGGCTCTTGGCATCTTGGCGGAGAGGCCGAAAAAGGGAAAGTGCAAATACTGCAGTGACCACTGGGGCCCGTATGACTCCGTGAGTTTTACGGTATTGACCCCCATCCATTCTTTACTCGACGGGACACGAACACAGCATCTTCAACATTTGTTGTATCGCCCAAATGGCGCGGGTCTTCTCTCAGCCCCGAGGATCCTTCCTCCGTCGTTTCTCTCTGGCCATGGACTTCGATCCACCTCCGTGAGATTATACATGTCTTATCTTGTTTCCTTTTCTTTGATATCCTCACACTTTTTAAGGGGAGGGAGAAAAGTAGAAAAGAAAAAAAGACAGTGACCATCCATTGACGTCGTCCAGGGTGCCAAGGGCTCGGCATCTGGGCGTCTTGGCAGCGAAGAAAAAGCAGAAGAAGGAGAGCCTTTCCGCTGCATTTGAGCTCTGCCTTTTTCTTGTCCTTGTCTTGGACTTCCGCTCTGTCCTACTATTGCTTGTCCATGGCATTCTTATAAGTCTCCCCTTCTTCCGCTCCTCTGTCCGTCTCCTCCATACCTCCTCCGATCAGCCCTCCTCACCTTATCTGGTCCTCTCTTGCCCCCTTCTACCACTACCTTTCCCCCACCTTGCTGTGGGATCGTCATTTGCCTTTATTAGCGGGTATGCCCCTTGCGCTGCGAGCCATGCGGTGAGCATAATTTTGTCGCCCTGTGTACGATTCTGTACCACTCTGTGTCGCATTTCTGAAGGGGGGCGACGAAACGCTACCACGCCCTTGATTGACTTCTCCACCGACTCTTTCGTCTCCTTACTATCATCCGCTCCAAGATGAGGCAGCCGGAGATGTCCCATTCTCCCGCCTATTACCAGGACCAGGACCATCGCGTGACGGCATATCTCCACGATTCGACTTCTGCTCCTGCGGCCGCACATCTTCCCCCGGAGCCCCCATCATTGCCTAATCACGGGCATGATTTCCGTCATCCGGAACTCAATTCGGTCGAGAATACAATACCCAACGCTTATCCCTCCGATTCATGGGATAATACCTCCTCTCGGCATCCCTATCGACATTCTCGACAGCCCCATAAGCCTCCCCACCGTCAGCCTCCGGTGGAGTCCATCTATCCGGATTCTGAGGCGCCGGTCGTGGCCCCGATGACGTTCGTATCCTCGCCCTATCTGGACAACGGTTCCATATTGACACAAACTTCGTATAGTGGTGGAGCGGCTCGTAAAGAAGAGCGTGGCCGGAGGAGCTGGACGGATCATTCGTCGTACATGTCGAGCGACAATCATCATCTCGGCGTAACCCGCCTTCAGAAACGAGCGATTCATACGGAAGAACCTTTGGCGGATGATAGTCAGGACGCACTGCTGATGCTAGTAAGGATTAGCCTTTCATGTCCTCTTCGTTTCTCTTGTTTCTGGCTAACCACTCGGCATCTATAGTTTCGATTATCCGTCCCGGTCCCCATCTTTTCGCTTTGCGCATCCTTATATACCGTCTTCGGGTTACTCTTCGTTCTTCTTGTCTCACCTTTCCGCATTTGTCCCTGCATCCCATACTTTCGATCAACATCATTTCGCGAACAGCTGTGCCATCTTCTGGTACCTCAATTGCATATTCATGAGCGATTAGTTCGTTTGCGGGGTCCTGCGACTCAATCGGTATATAATGACGCTGATGGGTCATCCACCTCGGATCCAAGCGAACACTATTCCATTTTTGGCTTGATTGCGGTCCTCTTGCTCTCATCGCTTCTTTCCATCGCATTTCTCCTCCTCGTGTGGACCGCAGCCTTCTTCTGGGTTTTCGCCATGGTACTTGGCAATCCCGATGGCACCGAACGCAAAGACGATGGTCGCGCTGCCGTAATCGGTGTTTGTCGATGGTGGCAGATATGGCTACGCAAGGCCCGAAAACTGCCTCGCGAATAGCCTGTCTGTAGATTATCCTTGTTGCCTTTTCCCACTTTTATTCCGTTCTTTGTTATTAAGCGTGATCCCGTCTTGGCTGTTGGACTCTTTTTCCATGTTGACATGATACCAATATGTGGGATATGTGGAATGACTTTTGAAGAGCTTTTTTCTGTTTCTTATATCTTTTTGTTTCACCTCATCGATTTGATGAGATACTTCATGTGTACAGGAGTTGGGTTGGTCACATAGGCGCCAGGAGCAGTATTCATTTTTTTGGTACTTTTTTTCTTCTCTTTTTTTCTCTTTTCCAATATCCAATGTGCGCTGTGAAAGAACGGAAGACGGCTCCTGACGGAAGGGCTCACGGTGCCTCAGCTAATATGCAGGCCAACAGGGATTATCATCGAACCACGAATCAGGAACTTTTGTGTACTGTACTACTACCTCACACGAATTGATACCCGGGCTGGTCTCTCATACCCTTTGATTTGCTTCTTTATGTGATCCATCCATCTATTGCTCTGGAATACGTATCTTAAAATTTACATAATCCATGGTTACCCGTAATTTAAGGTCTTGGCTTCCCGTGCAGAATATGATCTCTAACCAGAAAAGTGACTGGCTAGACTGATGTAATAGAGTTTTGTAGTCTCGCCGTCGGGTAGGCAGTGTGCATTGGCCCATCTGACATGTCTAAGGAAGGCGTTTTCCCTCGCATAGTTCACATCCCTCCACCCAATCACCCACACTGCATCCATCACACTACAGACCTCCAAGATACGAACAACCCAATTCTAAGAACCAATAATATTGAAACAACTTCAGGGTATAAAGATACCTATGTACGTAATCACAATAAGAGAAGAAAAAAAGGCAATAAGTTTTCAACTACAGAGAAACTTCCAATGCAACCAGAGAATTTTTGCGCAGTGTACCACAAACGAACAAGAACGAAAAAAGGATTCAATTTTGTCCAGCCATGCTTTCAAATACAGAAAAACTGTTTAACTTAGTTAGGGACTTCATCAGTTTCCTGTTTTCATCAACATCAATTCATACAGGTTAGATAGTTTTTTGATTGTGAATTGGAAGAAGAACGGATGTGGGAGGGTTCGATTTGAATTGAATTGAATTTGAGATTGGGAGGGGTTTTTTTTGTATTTTGGGTTTGGATTTATCTCCTCTTTCCGAAGCGGCCGCCGCGCATGGGCTTTCGCTTTTGGACTCGTCCTCCGCTGGGTCCGTGGCTCTTGGGCATTCCGAGACCGCGACGGCCGGTTTGCTGTCTGTTGTCGCCTCGCGATGGGGTGGGTTCATCGTCCACGTCCATGTCGTCTCCGCGGTTGGATTTGCCCTTCTGGGCTTGTGCCATCTTGAACTTGCCACGCTGGCCACGACGCACGGCGTCGGGTCCGCTGACGGCGGCGACGTAGGCGTTGATTGCGCTGTCGCCTGCTTCGGCGTTGCCGTCGAGGCCACCGGACATCTCAACGTCGTTGTTGTCATCATCACCCAGGAGGAGACGGCCCTCTGCGTCGACCTTGGCAGAGTGCTTGCGGCGGGATCCGGGGCCGGTGTTGAGGAAGCGGACGCTAGGCTTGGTGGTCGAGATACTGGCCAGGGCGTCAGGGGCGAGAAGATCCAGCGGGCTGTCTTCGTTCTCGCGGATGTACTGCTCGCTCTGCTTGTTGGCCTTCTTGCCCTTGCGGCCACCCTTGTTGATGGCGTGGGTGTCGCCATGTTCGTCGACATCGAGTTCGCTAGCGTCATCATCAGAGTCGGAGAAGTCGGAGTCGTAGACGGCTCTGTCGAAGGCGTTGTTGCCGTAAGACTGGGTCTTGGCGTTCTTGTTGTCGGCGGTCTCTTCTTCTTCCTCGTCCTCATCACCCTTCTCAGCCTGCTTCTTCTTCTTGCTACGCTCACGCTGCTTCCGGATATTCACGACGAGCTTCCGATCGGCCTCGCCAACCAGTTCTTCAATCGGGGCTGCACCGAAGCGGCGGATCAGACGGTCCAAGATACCCTTGACCTTGCTGCGGAGACGACCCTTGTGCTCCTTGCTCCATACCATGAGGTTTGGTACCAGAGAGTTGATGCGTGCACGGAGAACATCATCGGGAAGCACGACAACGGCAACCTTGACGAAGCCGAGCACAGATCGGACAATTTCGCGGTTGTTGCTGGTAAGGAACAGCTCGACGGTCTGCACCAGGTCGGAGCGCACCGCGGGTTGAAGTTCGGTGTGGAAGTCGAAGAACAGGCGAGACAAGGCGGTTACGGAGGCAGCAACCATGTGTGGTGAGCTACCCGCCAGACCCGCGGACACCATAGTGAAGAATTCCTCCATGGTTGCAGGAGCGTCGGGAGCATTGTCGGGCATGTGCGGTACCAACGAGTTGCGAATCTTGGTTCCAGCTGGGTTCAGCTCAGAGTCGGTAGTTCTCTTCGCAAGGTGGATGAGTAGATCGAAGGAAGCAGTTCTGGCCTTCTCGTTGCTCTCTTTGCAACCCAAGACAACCTCAGAAAGGATAGAGGGGATGAAATGGAGGTCAGAGGTTGGGAGGTAGGTGATGAGCTCGTCGATGGCAAGCATGCGGTCACGGCGAGCAGAGGCCGGTGTCTTATCTGCAGTCTCAAGGATGAGGGTTTGAAGTTCGGAACTCCGCTCGCGGAGTGCAGCAGCACCTGTCTCAGTGGTGGCCAAACGGGGAATCAACTTGTACGCCTTCTTAATCAGCTGCTGATCCTTAGTATGTCCATTTAGGACAGCCGCAGCCATGGCGAACAAGCTTGCAAAGCTGGAGCGAGGTAAATAGATCGACATGGCGATAACCAAGTCGATCAAAGTGTGAGAAGTTGGAGGCATCTTGTCACCAGCACCACCCTGTTGATGACCCTGCTTTTCTGCAGCTTCCTTCTCTGAAGCCATCGACGACTCTAGCATAGAAGTAACACGTGTAAATGTATCATTAAGCTCCTGGAACAAACTAATTAGTATATAGCTCAGTATTAGTGAAATAAGCGAACTCGACTAACCTTCTCGGGAGTGATACTCAAGTAAGCATTAATACACTGCAGAATGTAGCCCCTGTAGTGTGGAAGTGTCTGGCTGTACACGTTGAAAAGCACAGCCAACAAATTACTGGCAAAACCGGCTAGATGGGCGATGTTCTTCTCCGCATCCTTCTTGGTTATCCTCCGCTGGAGAATTAAGTCATCACCCTCCGTCTCGAGGGACAAGATAGCCTGGTTTGACTCAACCAGATTCTGCAAAGCCTTGCAAATGTCCACACGCAAATCAGCTTGCTTGTAGAGCACGTTGGAGAGAAGCTCGGCGAAGCTCTGATCGAAAGCCTCAACCAAATCCAAAGGCAGCTCGCAGTATCCAGGAAGAACAGACCAAGTTTGCTGAACAAGTGTTTCGAAGATCTTTGTCTCCACAGGCTTCTCTGCGGCGATGAAGGCCATAACCTTCTGGTACAGAGCTTCACTCAGAGGAACGAGCTCGGAACGGAAATGAGCGAGGTTTGTATTGGTGACATGGTCTCGAAGCACAGGGAGGAACCAAACGCGACCCGGCTGGCCGGCCTTCTGCTCAATAATGTTAAGAGGCAGAATCTCAAGGACCGCTGCAGGGCCCATGGCTTCAACGGCACTGCCGAGGACCTGATCGGCCTGCTTCTTGCCATGGAAGGATTCATTACTACGGAGCTCTCCCACAGTCTTCACAATGTCATCCAAAAACGGACTGGACCGCCATTTGAAACTATCGAACATTGCCGAGCACACATTGAACACTTCCGCCCAAGCCGCTTGGTACTTCACGGAAAGCAGATTCGTCGCTTTCTTGGCCAACTTCTCGAGCGTTTTCTCGTCGTAGACCGATGGCTCAATGATCACACTGTTGGGAATACAGTTGGCCATGAACGAAACCAGACATTCTGATGCTGAAATCCTAATATTCTTTGATGGCGACGCCAAATAACTGGAGATCATGTCGAATAAGGAGGGTAGCTTCTCGAAGGTATCCTCGGGACTGATCTGGGAAGACACATCGTAACCGCGGGACAAAACGGCAATCCATGGAGGGAGCAACTGCGAATCGTTCTGTGCGGGCTTCAATTCGGAAATCGCCTCAAGAAGACGGGGCAGCTTTGAGGACGAGAAATCGTCGGCCATACTGGAGAAAATAACCTCGAACACCTCAAACGCACCCATAGTGATAAACTCGTTGCTCGACCGGGAAGCATTCATCAACAACTCGCACAACGGCTCAATCTTCTTGCTTGGCCAGCCTCCGGAGGCGGTCGCGACCGTCTTCACCAGTTGAAGGGAGTGGATGACCAACGGATCATGGTTATGTGTGTGAGGATCGTTACGGCCCCGCTTCTGTTTGGCTGCTGCGGCGATACTGTCACCCAATGTGCGCAGTGCGGACTCTGCACACATATCTGCAGCCGGGTGGTCAAGCGACGGGCTGGGAGGGGGACTCTTCAGGACCTTGATCAAAGCGTCCTGGGCCCTCTTGCGTACCTTAGGGCGGTGATCCACGGACAGACTCAGCAAGCCCGCAGTGGCCCGGCGTGGGCTGATCTGGGTGTGAGGGAGATTCCATGCTGCGGCATCCTGAGCGATGAGTAGTGACTCGAGACAACCGATCGAGGGTCTAAGCAACGGAGCTTCGGATTCAGGCAAAGAGAGCGCGGGGGCAAGGCTGGTGAGGATCTGGGAGAACTTGGAACGGAGAATTGGAGCGGGGGCGTAGGCGGTAGTAATGTCGAGGAGGTAGACCACTGAGGTCGCCAGATCCTTGTTGACAATGCCCTGTTCGGCAGAGATCGACTGAGACAGCAAAGCAAGTAGCGCTGCGAAGTAAGCTGTAGGTGAGAAGTCTGCGTTCTGATCCCGGAGTGTGTCTTCCACTGCAGAAAGTACCACAGCCGTCTCGTACAAAGTTAGCAATGGTTTGCGGCAACAACAGCGCGGGACTTACATGGTGCTGATTCTGCAATTTGGGAGACTTGATCTTCTCGAGCTTCTCCGCCAGGGTCGCCATGGTGGGCGGATCAACCGACAGGAAGTAGAGAAGTCGCTTCAAAAAGATGCGACTGGTATGGGGAGGGAGGTAAAAGAAGAGGTGAGGTGAAAGCGGAGGTTTTTTTTTTTTGTCTGGAGTGGTGAATGGTTTTTTTGGGTACAGTAAAAAAATTGGTAAAAAAAAGGTACGGAGATAAACTCTTGGCGGGCCCTATCGATAGCTATCGATAACTATCAGCTCCCCATGTTCAATAGAACATAATCCTATGAAGTGAACCAGATTATTCTCGTTCCATTCGGAAAATTTCTCTAGGGATTTCACAAGACTCGTATTTCATGGTATCCTGAAAGCCCTGGGAACAAGGCCGACTGCATCGTGCCTCATCCAGCAGAGAGTTCTTTGTTCATATATTTGAATAAAACAATGAAAAGAAAAAGAAAAGAAAAGCGTAATGAGACATCAGAATCGTCAAACATGGCCGCTATCATCCAATCATTTGACCAGGATTGAGCCTGTATCTTGTTCTCAACCACCCATCATGCCAGCCATATTTAGTCCAATGGTTCCAGTGACTCCGTCAATTCAATGACGGATCATTTCCTAAGCTTTGGGAAAATCAAGAAAGCCGCTACATCCACCGTATTCTTCAACGTATCGCCGTATGGCGATGAGCCAAGAACAATAGCTTGGCTTCCGTGACGATCTTGCAAGGCCCTTTTGTTCTTAGCCTCGACATATCAAATCAATCCACTTCGAGACATTTGCCCTATTCCCCTTCATGTGCAAACGGTGTCTCGTTCTGTCTTTGCCCCAGTACGAGGCATTGTAGACCAGTATCAACCGACAGAAAGCCCTTGCCCTAGCTTAGAACAGGATCTCCCCACTATGCTCGGCCTCAAAGCCGAGACCCTGTAGTTTGCCTTGACGTTTCTTGTCCCCAGTCTTTCGCGCACTTTCTTCTTGCTTTTTCAGTTTGAAGACTTCCTCGAATGGGGCCTTTTGCACATGTGGCGGGATATCGTCTTCCTTGTCGAGGTCCTATTACGGCGCAAACCATCATGTAAGCATAATCCGACAGAGGAAGAAGCCAAGAAAAGGCGGAACCAAGGGAAAGAGATCTCGGGGACACCATACAATTTCACCAAGAAGCAGCACATTCTCTCCTCGAACCAAGAAAATACCCCGCGAGATCTCAGCATAGAGATTACCTGCATACAACCGCTCAATAGTATCCTGGAGGACAAGGTTGGCTGCAGAAATCGAGAGTTGGAGCGCATTAGATCACCGATCGCATTTGAAGCTGACTTAATTAACCCATACCGAATTGATCCCAACTTCTCAAGACTCCAATCAATTTTCTTCCGTCTCGTAGCACTAGGACGAGTTTCTCTGATCATGGTTAACCCGTATTCCCAGCGGGATATAGTCGCCATACAATCGAAGGCGAAGCGATAGAGGTAGAGCAGACATACTATCCGTCAAATCCAGTAATTGAGCAGCGGTCGTGAACATCTGCGGCGGTAACTGTGGCGGACCTTGCGACATCGGACCCAGTAGATTGTTCTGCGGTGGGAACCCTGGCGGAGCATTTCCTTGCTGGTGACCAGCAGATTGGTCGTTAATCGAGAGTCGTTCCATGTCTGTTAGGGCACGAGCTGTATCGAGTATGATGATGAAAGGGTGGGGGAGGAGGAGGAGGTGACAATTCCGCTGTCAATTGCGGTGGGACGAGGCTCGGAAGCTTGATTCTGATCGATTACTCTCAAATGAAATAGACAAATGGTGATAATCGCATACTGCGATAGCAATTATCAGGAGAAATAAGAGTGTGGGTTATCTGTAAGCAACCCCGTGCTGAGTTAGTTCGATGTGGTGGGAATGAATGATTGAACATGGACACTGCTTGGACCGCATGTTTGTTCTGTTTGTCAAGCGCCGCCAGTTCATGACACAATGGGTCCGTGTTTACTCCGTAGCCCTAGTCTAGATCTAAGACAATATATGTGAACGTTGCTCCTAACATGATCCATGCAAGACATTTTGTAGAGCAGGTTTCACAGCTGTAGTATGGCATTCCTAAGCACAGGCTCACTAAACCGAAATTCCTTGCCAAACGGTCCTTCAATTATCTGAGTCCTATTGCCCGCGATCTCAAGATCTCCAAGTAGGATACCCTAAGAAACAGGGAATATCTGGCTAATATTGCCAGAACTGTCCTCTGTATTGAAAATGTACTTACAGCATCGCAGTATGGCCTGGAAAAGTAGCCTATGGTCCTCTCTCTAGCCGGTTTCATCGCCACTATGGCCCCATTCTTCATGGCTTACTCTCAAGGGTGATCACCCCTCCCACCTACTTAGATAGGGTATTCTGAGTGACGACTAACATAGTCACTCAGACGTTGTTCTATCGGTACTTATATCAAGTAGTAGAGTTACAATCATTGTAGAATTCCCTGGCGTTGACTGTAGCAGTCTGGTCATCAATTGTCCGTTACACTTCGATAGACATGGTTTCGCTTGCAACCGTAATGCTGTAGTGGTCAAACCTGGATCATGCTCTCTCTCTTCTCTCTCTTGCTTTCTTTTTTCTTTTTTTTCTTTGTTTCTCAACTCCTATAACTGTAGGTTCCCAATGTGAAAGTACGGCCTCAAGATGAGAATCACGATGCTAGAAGAACAGATAGTTCAGTCACCGCTGCTCACAATACACAAAACATAGTACAGAGGTTGCCCGCAATATGTCTCGTCCCCATGAATTGTATCTGAACAAACTCTCATCCATTATATGCAACAAAAGGTCCATACTTCAGGTGGTACTTTTGTCCATGCAGTATCTACCCTGCCACAGTTTATGAGTCACGCAGAGAAATGCGATGTATCGAAAACAGACACACCGAGTACGCCATGACCTCATGAAACATAGAAACAGCATGTGCCAAGAGTATGTACTACTGTAGGTTATAAGATTTCCAAAGGTACCTTACTTGAGTTTTTCGTAAATGCAGGTTCCCTTGCGTCGCGGCGTATTTGAGTGCATCTAGACCTGATTCATGGAACAAAAGAAGAAAATATATTGTTAGGATTCGCTTTTGACTTTTCGCTAGATAAAATCATTCATAGCACCCTGCATAAGAAGAGATAATACACAATCTGTCGTGAGACATTATGTCTGTTCGTTAACATGCCCTGCGGCCATCAGTATCGGGAGTTGTTACAGGAGCACAGAAAGGTTCCGGAAGAAGCAAGAGAGAAAGCTGACAGAAAGAGAGACGAGGGAGGGGACATCCTGGGTCAGTTTTATCATAAAAGAAGGGGAGCAAGGTGCCACTGGTTCCCCGTGAGACAGACCATCATTGCATGAAGTCATACCACACAGTCTGTGGACTGATAAAAAGCACACGACATCATCCGACGCTGACCCCTCGACGCTGTCCTCGCATCCTTTGTTCTCGCCGTCGACTATACGGAGCACAGTATGGTTCATCTGACGACCCTATATTTGCCCGGACAGGTTCTTGCGATCGGTGATAAGCAGGGCTAGACGGCGGCGGTGGTAGCTGCATCACCTTGAACTGGTCAACGCTGATAATCCGCAAGCGGTAGAGATACTGCATCAATTCAAAATCCGGTCGGCTTCCGGCTAGGGTCTGGCCCCGTTGATAATGTGCTACGTCGACATGGTCGAGCATGCGATCCCATCCTCTCTGATCGGGGGTGTCGCTGAACCGCTCACCCGGACATAGAGGGCATCGGGCTGTTCGCGGGGGTTCGTGGGTTCGGAAGTGGCTTAGAACGTGAGTCTTCCATTGCTCGACATCGTCGAAGGTATGGTGACAATCTAAGATATAGAACAGACAGATATAGGTGTGATGATGATATTGCCGAGCAGGGCGGGGCGGCGGGACGACGAGCGCGCCCGTTCCATCGTCTTCTAATATCTCATGGCCGGCGAGACCTTCCGCCCATCTTGTCTCCAGGGATACACCCGCTGATGAGGATGAAGCGGAGGCAGCGTCGCTCGATAGCGACGGGACGGCCGTGGAGGACGGCATGGTTTCGGCAACGGCTTCACTCCCACCACTACACACACTCTTCGTGCTTACGTCCGCGGCTAGACGTAAGCCGCCTGGTTCGAATGAGAACAATGATCTTGGATGGCCGGCGTTCGTGCCAGCAGCACCGGGCGAACACCTTGATACGACACGATCTGAAAAAGTGACAGGGCGATCCTGTTCCCACATGCTTAGTCCGTGAGCGGCGAGTGAAAAAGCAGCAGCAGTAGCAGCATCGGTCATTAAATTAGTAGTTTTGCGACCGCACTACCCAAGTCCATGCACCAAAGCGGGGCAACTCAGCTTGAAAGGAGAATGGTTAAGGGTTGGTGGGGGGAAGATGCCATCTTATTGAAAAGATTTTTGCGACCTTTACCTTCTTGTCTCTTAGGGTATCAGCTGCTTCTAGCAAACGTATCCTCCGTGTGACCGTCGCGTTTGGGTTGGTTTGTCTCCAGCATCACGCGTCAACTGGTTGATGTGGTGCGAAAAAGTTGTTCGTTCGATCCGAGAGCCTCAAGCGTCAGAATCTGGCGGGGAGAAGATTTGATTCCATTAAGATCAACTTGTCAAAGTCAATAATACCCTTATCATAATTCATAACTTGACTGGAGCCACGTCCACAGCTTAGTGAGCAGCCTACGAACAACAATAACATCGCTCAGAGATGGAAAGAGAGCGCCAGCCAGTTTTAACTTTTCCTTTCTCTTTGCTTTTTCTTAGACCCTTCCAATCTTACGCATCTCCGTATCTGAATACCCGAGACCAGGATGTGATGAACTGGTCTGTGACTACTAGCAGTAGTATGTACGTACGTACGTATGTATCATGCACGTCGCTGGACAACAAATTGTCATTCGTCAATCCTTCTATCTCGTTGAATTGGGTTTCGGGTAAATAAGACAATGATTCGCAGCAGATAGTAGGAAGTTAGGGCAAGTGATAGTAGACATCCAGATTATGCCTACCTGAACTAATGACTGTATTATGCCAAAGTAAACGCAGATTATTATAATTTTTGTATTTTCTTTCGGAACCCTCTTGTCCTGCTCGGGGTCTAAATCGAAGCGGAAACTGACATAGTCGAAATGAAATGTATATGGTAGAGCCCGGAATTATCAGGGGACTGGGCCTCAGGAGAGGAGTAGACAAAATGAATAAGAGCTGTAGAGCCAATTCCCATTGGGGTAATGAAACAAATGGTTATAGGATAAGGTATTTTTCAAGAAGGATAGCGAAAGGGGAGAATCGAACAAGTACGGAAAAAGCCACAAGAATATCCCACCCGTCTATCACTATGGACGCCTCGCAAAAGTATACTCGAACAAAGTAAGCAAAGAAAGCCAATCAGCCGACACCAAGGATGCCCATGAACCACACACTGTAAATGCACAAAGTCTATTCGTTTCGTAGCGCGTATGACAGTCAATATTTTTTTGAGCCCAAAATTTTATACATTGAAAGGGTTTCGCAGCCGCAGCAGGCTAGAAACGTTCTGCCAAATCATTTCCTGCGACAGAGTTATTCGTCGATGAGGAAACCGACGAAAACCCAGCGCTGGGGTTCAGCATATCTTGCACCGCGACCTTGGGAACCTGTGGAACGGGCAGTTTACGCTGTGTTCCGTCGGGTCTGGACATGATATCGCTGATGGTGGGACCATGGGACTGGCTGGGACTGTAATAGCTGGGGCCTTCGGGCTGGGGCTCCATTGGAGCAAGGGCAGGGGTGTGATGGAGGGACAGGTGGCGAATCGAAGGAAGGTGGAGTTCACTGGATCCCAATGGCCTCAGGCGTGGCGAATGAGCAGGGGTTGCCAACGGAGTGTGGTCTGGCGTTGGTGAAAGGGAGTCGTGAGAGAAAGTCGGTGAGGACGGAGCGGTTGAGTTTGGTGAGTTAGGCCTTGAGCGCTTGACGCGATGAGTGTAACCATCCTCGTCCTCGTGAGAGTGAGAACGGCTCATGCTGTGCGAGATGGCGTACGCTGAAAGGGAAGGCAGGCCACGACCGGTGTGGTGACGCGAGGCGAACAAATGGTGGTTACGTGGACCAGCGTGGAACCCAAAATGTTGTTCATCACGCTCAACCTGAGATGCAGCGGTGGCAAGTAGATTGATATCCATTCCCGAGGACGCCCGCTCCGTGTTGCGAGCATATGGTCCCAGATTGGAACGCATGTGACCAGCATAGTTCGAGAAGGAGTGCGGAGGGGAGACATCCGGAGATCCAACCTGAGAGACAGGCGCAGAGCGAGTCATAGGCTTGGTGGGCGGGGGCATCAACGAGCCTGCGTTGGTCACATTTACCATTGCATTCTCTTGTCCGGCAGCGGCAGCGGCAGCGGCAGCGGCCAGATGTGCCTTGTTACTCCGCCTAGAGTTGGGGTTGTTGTGAATTCTTGAGTGGCGTGTCAGCTCGTCAGAGCGACTAAAGCGTTTTGTGCAGCCCGGGAACTGGCAAGCGTGTGGCTTTTCACCCGTATGTGTGCGAATATGTCTGGTCTGGTGCTCCAAACGATGGAAGGCGCGATCACAGAGGGGACACTTGTATGGACGGGGAAGATCCTGGCGCGCTTCTTCCGTTGCGGGACGAGCACCCTTCATGAGGGGCGGTAGTAAGCTAACAGACGAGGCCATGGTAGAATTTGACTGAGTACTGGACGGGGTAGAGGGAGCCTTAGAGCTATCCACTGGCGTGGAAGGTGCAGAACCAGTCTCGTTATTCTGAGGGTTCAGCAGATTGGTGAAATCCACTGAAGAAGCCGGTGGTGGCATGTGAATCGTCCTAACCTAGCACCGAGGAGTGCAGCTAAAGAGGGGACGAAGCCTGTACTTAAGGGAGCTCGGGAGGGCTGACGAGCCGAGGCGAATCAGGATTCGTCGCAACAGGGGTAGGTAAATCGGGGAGAGTCGATCACCACCCGACAAGACGGAGACTTGCTCTTGGCAAAGAACTAGTTGATGAACGAGCACCGCAAGAAGTATCACAAGCCTTGCGATCAAAGGTGCGATGGTGCGCGATGTAACCAATTTCAAGGAAGAGTGACTTTCCCAATGAAAGGGCGCTGTTATGGAATGTGGTGATGGGTGGGATAGAGTATATCCGGAATTGGTACTGTAAGTAGGTAACCCGAGATGGATGTAGTCAAGCAACAAATTGTCGAAAGGGAGAGAGGGGAAAGAGGGAGAAATCTGGAGAAGTGGTCTGGGGATAGGAGCATATAAAGGAAATACGGAAGAGGAAGAATGAGGAATGGAGGGGAAGAAGAGAGAAATGGAGCTTCGGGGGAGGGGAGAGAAAAAGGCAGGGCGAAGCTGGTAGAGGGGGTTATCGGAATCGGAGACCTTGAAGGGAGTGGAAGAAAAAAAAAAAAGTATGTACTATGTGTGGGGAGAATTATCGGGGGGGCAAAAAAAAAAAAAAAAAAAAAAAAAAAAAAGGCAAGACCTAAAATAAATAAAATAAAAAATTAAGAAAAAAGAAAAAGAAAAAAAAGAACGTGCTCAAACCAGATCGCCTGCTTTGCTTTGGAGATACACCCAGGATTACAGCGGGTGGGGAATACCCTAAATTTTTTTAATTGTTATTTTGTTTAATTATTATTGTTATTTGCTAATCAAAATTTCCCCTTGTTCTGTTTGATGAGTCAGCTTTCGTATCTCAATTCTCTATTTCTACCGTATCGAGTACCATAAGAGTACAATCATTTGTTGCCTAGAGAAGGCGTCTTCCGGGGCTTCTTCCGTGTCGTTCTTCGACCACGCACGGTGTGTAATAAATCCCACTATCACTCTGACCGGGAGCGAAAAAAAGAAAAAGAAAAAAAAAAAAAGAATGTGGGGCGGACTAGAGTTGATAGGGATTTACGGAGTAGAAACTGGAACTGCAGAAGTGGCTTGTGTGGTCTGGAGAAGTGCGTGCCCCGTATTATTGAATTGTAAGGTAACGGTGTAAAATGAGCAATCCGTAACGGGACTTCCGAGCCGGCTATCGCGGAAGATCGCAGAGAATACTCCGTTGACCAAGCGCGGGTGGATTGGATTGCGGAATGGAATTGAATAATAAGAATATATCAACTTCATCTTCGTAGGGATCCCCATGTGACGAACTCACTTCTGTCATATGAGGGTACCACACAGTACCCTCAAGGCTGACCTGGTCAAACGGACCTCTCCTCCAACGGGATTTACGTACACTACGGAAGGATTGAAAAAAGGTATAGTAATATATAAAAATGGCAATGAAAGTTTAAAAAAAAAAACAATAACCAAGAAAAGTCCAAGACAAGAACGGGGCACAATGATAACATTTGGGGGAGTGATGATGATAATGGAATGAGGTGATGACGCCTTCCGAGGAATGCTGAGACTGGGTTTTGCATTTTTTGGTCTCTTCCCCAGCATGTCTGGGGCATACCCGGGGAAAGGCTGTTCGACAGAACATCAAGACTGTCGGTCCAGACCAGTTGATCGACCGTCTCCCGTGAATGGTTGGACGCTGAAATAAGTCAATATTTGTAGGGAGGTACAACACTGTCGAATGAAAGGAATTCCACCGTTGCGGGTGTGATGGATTCAGCCGATCATAGGCGCTGATGATATCAAAAAGCGCTGACGAGATGCGCTGTGTCCAGAGTCATACGATGGGCGAGATCCAATACTTCATCATTCATCATCGGTCCAGACGGCCTCATGAGGCTGTTGGCGCAACCACTGGCTGAGCTGGAGTCCACGAAAATTAACCGGGATGACGCCCCAGGCGGGTAATGACAACAACACACAGGCAGCTGTCGGTGTGTCATGAGTCACAGACAAAAAGAAAATTAAAAAAAGAAAAATAAATAAAAAAGAACTTCCGCCCTACTTTCGAGGAAACTCATGAACCAAGGTTAGGGCAAAAATCAGTTCTTGCCCCAGACCCCAGACAAGCAAAGAAGCGAGGTTAAATCCGCCCGAAAAGGGGATTTGTCCGGTGTTCTCATTTAGGAAATATGATGTGATCGCCGAAAGTAAGCCTCAAAGTCAGCCATAAGGCGGCAACAAGACCCTAATTGACGCCTCCAAAAGGTCCCTCGACGCTTCCAGTTGCAAGGTTCTTGTTCCTCTAATTACCCGACAGGGTGACGTCCCCTTCCATTAAGTCCAGCCAGACTATCCGTTACCTAACATCGATGGTAATTCTGTCAACCCTTCGACTAATCTTGGTGTTTCTATCACCTAAACCCTGTCTACCACTTTCCATCGAAGCAAAAGGAACAGTTTAGGTGACAAAGAAAATGAGAAAGAAGAATAGTAGGAATGGTAATCATAATAATAATCAAGTAATCGAAGTAGAAAAGGAAGAATTTTGGGAAATGAACTCCGCAATCCCCAGGTCCACTTGCTCTACCACTATTCGGAATGACTTGGGGTGTATGATTCCTATCTTCTCTTCATGATGACCAGCATACCCATTATTGATAAGGAGGTACCACAGTGGAGGGGTGTGGATTTCCATGACTGGTTAATTCTGGTCACTAAGCCCACTATAATCTCCATCGAAGATAATACTAGTAGTTAAGTAGATTACATGGTTCTTCTCCCCAAGAACCTGGGGAACATGGAGAGAGCCAAGACCCCTCCAGCAAAGCCCCCTCGGGATAAAGAAAGATACGGTGTCGGCAAGCCAACTCCAGCCAGCCTGGCTGCAGGTTAATCTGTCGAGCGCAGCCACCACAAACTCCATCCTTTCAGGCAACTCTGATACCATTATTAATGTTGAAAGTATATTCTTTGGGGGATTACGTATGAGGGCGTTTGGTGTTTCTGGGGAAGCACAGCCAGGGTTTCTTTGTCTCTCGACACAGATGTGATTTAACTTTCAAGAACAATGAACGTCAACCTGCAAGGAGGCCTTCTTCTTTGGCTGTAACTATTTATTTATTATTACGACAAAGTGAGGGTCTAGACGGCTGACGAAAAAGAAAAGATCGTCCAGCAAATAGGTAATGGGAAGGAGACCGAGGAAATGGACAGCCATGCATGAAGCCGTCTCAGCTGTTTCCTAGTAGTCGATCACAAGTTTCACCCCGCGGTGGCAAAGGACAGGTTTGAGTATTCTAGAGTTATAGGTTGTAGCGGGAAGGGACAACCTGATTATCATTAGCATTATATACATACGTATATAACTATAAATATTCTCCAAGTAATATGTATACGTAACGACACCTCTGATTTGACCGGTTTCTCCTCGAACGTACCTAATACTGCGTACAGACAGGATATAGATTGTAACATCAATATCAAATGCAGCAGGTATATGCGTAATCATTTCCAATATCCTGGCCCATTATGCGCCCAGATCCACACTTGTGTACTACTACTGATGTTATCAGAGAAACGTTCCTAAGCGGGGAAAGGAACGGGCGTCTCCACCTATCGACCGAGAGATATCATGGGATGTCCTGAACCCTTCCGATAGGATAAACTCGGCTGTTTAATTTCTGCAATCAGCAGATATTGCATTGTGACTCTGATAGGAGTTCGCGCCCTCTATGGCCCAGAGGTTCCTGGAGCTAGGGAGGTAAGTGTCGCGACGAGATCCTCATAGATTAAAGAGGAGTGGGGTAAATAGCTAATTAGAACGCCCAGATAAGGGTGCCAAAAGTACCCTTGACTTTGGGATACGAATGCACATACAAGCTGAGGGTGTAGGGAAATGTATGCACATACCAACAGCATTCACCTGGTGGCTGCACATGACATGCCACATAAACTTAGCTAAAATTTTCGACCAAAGACCATGCATAACATAATCTGATCGGTGGTCGGCCTTTTTTTGCCCCTTATCTCTGGAAGGTACATCTTCTGTGTACATACTATGTTCAGGAGTCATCTGGGGGGAATTATATTCTCGCACCTGATGCCGGACCGGATGCCGAGAAGTTCCCAGCGTTCTACAGTCTCTACTCTCTAGTCTCAGCATCACCCCACCACCCAATACTGGAGAAAAGGTGGGACAAATGGGGTGTACAATGGAGTTGGCACGCAGGTACCAGTACCCGGTACGTAATAGTGCTTCCACTTACCTTAGTAGCGTCGACACGTAAGTAACTTGGGGTTTCATGTTAACACATAAAGTATTTTTGTAAGTCTCACAAGTGTCAGAGAAGCATTTGCAGGCTGACATATTTCCCCTTTTCCCGCGTTTTGCCGAGCAATTGGTTTTGCATAGCCACAGTCTCGCTACTGTTGCTATTGATAATTTCATTACGAATGAATTTATGAGACCAAGAGAGACGGAATTAACAATGACGGGTTGCCTACTCCGTACACTGCCTGTAATCGACCCCGTACGAGCGTTGGGGCAGCAGCTGTCACGAGCTTCAATCACGGCTACTGACTGGCCAATTCGGGAGAATGCAAGCCGACGGGTCTTGCATCTCAATATCTTGTGAGATTCTGCGTAAAGTCCAGCACGATCTTAAATGACGAGGGACCCATGGCGTAAGTCTTAGGCAAGAGATTGCCTTTGGAAAGGAAAGAAAAAGCCCCATCACCCTTGGGAGCCATACAATGGACGCCTCCTCACGTCGACTTTAATATGCACCATACCGTAAGATGCTATCAAAAGAAGAAAGATTGGAGGGTAATCACAGAAGAAGATAGAAATGATGATGATTATTTTATTTTATTTTTGCATCATCAGTCTCCATTCTATACTTTTGAAAGGACCTTCCTCTTTCACCTTCCTCGTATCTGCTAGAAACCGGACGGGAAGTTCTTGAACTGACGAAAATCTTCCCCGCGGTGATCACAGGCGGCGATCTACACACAGATTTTTGGTCATCCCATTATCAACAGATCGCCCGCTCTTAGGGTTGTGGAATTGTGCTCGTTTCGGGGTTCTTTTCGCTCAAAATGGGTATTTACTCCCGCTTTCAACCCAACCCTTATCCCACTTGGGTAAATTGCGGATGGCCCCATATTTTGGGAGTGTGGGATGAGAAGATTGTCACTGGTATATCTGCAAGTTGCTTGCCGTTACCGTGGAAGTTGAAGAGCTAAAGTGGAACAGAAAAAAAAAATATCTTTTGACTCCAGATGATTGATGATCACTTAGCCGCCAAGTTCTCTCTGGAAGCCGATTATCCGTAGGTCGTTACCACCCTCCCCAGTTTTTCCCTCGTCCTCCATCAGGCGATTTTTCACCCCACTTTGAGATAAGAAAATCCTTCCTCGGTACCGCCGTTTACGCACAGTCGCTATCAGACCAAGGAAGACACTACCCCATATCGGGGGGCCAGTCTGAGCAGCATATGTCCAACACATCACTCCGGGGAGGAGCCTTCCGATCAGCCTTGATGCATTGAGTTTACTTCCAAGGCGTCCGATGAGAATATTAATAATCCCCTGTTAAGAGACCGACATCGCTGGTGTATTTTTCCTCTTTCTTTCAGACTTCCGGTCTCGCATCTGAACCAAGTAGGGCTGTATCGATCTGAAGGATGTACAGTACATCCCGTGGTGACTAAAACACGTTGATCCAGTCCAGACCAGGTGTCATTCGAATCACCCCATGTCAATGAACAAGCGCCTAGGATATAGCGTATGCAGTACT
This sequence comes from Aspergillus sojae, assembly GCA_008274985.1. NCBI lineage: Eukaryota > Fungi > Ascomycota > Eurotiomycetes > Eurotiales > Aspergillaceae > Aspergillus > Aspergillus sojae. Next base: position 4,101,311 of record CP035528.1, on the reverse strand, counting down.
ATGCACAGCTGAGGAGAACCGACGATCATTTCGTTGACCAACCGCTGTGTCGGTGTGTGGGGTAAAATGAGACAAGGAAAAGAAAAAGAAAAGAAAAGAAAAGAAAAGAACAGGTAACCTGACATTGTACGCGTCGGTGACCCTCTCTCTCTTTTTCTGGCCCAACTACTCTACGCTGCAAGGTCCAATTACGAGATCGAATCTAGCACTCAAGTTTAGGTGACGACCATTTACTACACTCCATGCACAGGTTCCGGATAAAAGCCCGCTTAAAAAGGCGGCCACCGAACTGTGGAGTGCGGTGATCTAACTCTAGTGACGATCTTCGACATTGCTACAGATGCGCAAACCGGAAGGAGCAATTTGAGCCAGCTTTGGCATGAGAGTATATATGCTTTGAAGTCAACATGACCCCAGAAATATTCAGAACAGATCTACTTCGGTTCTGGGGTTATTGTTTTTTTTTTTTTCCCTTTTTTCTTCGTTGATTTAATTTTAATTTTTTTTATTTCAGATTTTAGCGCCTTAACCTCTGTTTAACCCCACATCGCAGTTGCATGATGGGTTAGTATAAGGATGATGTTACACACGCGTTCGACAGCAACCCCATGGCGAACCTCCCGCCCTGGTCATGATGGTTGTGCGACATACATATTGTTGAACTGAACTATCGGTGCCACGATAACCTTTGCCAAAAATAAATCTGAGGAGGATCATGACGTGCTCGAGGGGGAATCGATGGCAATGTTACCTCATATACTATAGTAATGCCCTGATTTCGCTTACCGCACGCGCCAGATCCGTCGACAATTGCGTTTTCGCTCTGCATGACTGGCGTATATCAAGGGTCTCCAGGACCCTCAAAGGGGCAACCTGTCACGCAACGCACCATTACTACCTCAGTCTTGTATTCACTCCTCAGATTGCCGTTTCCAAGCGCTAATGACGACGGTAACATGCTGGATGCTTGGCAAATATGTGCGGGGATAAAATCCGGGGAAGTCACCATAGCATATCACAAGGTCACTCAGGGACCTGTTATAGCCTTTTATCAGGGATTAGAAGGAACATGATATGCAGGGAATGCTTATCAGCAGAACATTGTTGGTTCGGTGATAGTACAGGCTACTGAACTCTGATTAGAATCTCCCAGATAGATTGATACAGGGTAGTATATTACCTTGGTATTATTGACGCATACAACATTCTGTAACGGATTGCGACAGCGCAAAGAGCCACGACCGGGCCGGTCTTACGTACACGCACTGGGAGGCCCCCACAAGGCGCCAAGGCTATCGATCTGGGGGCCCACAAGCTTCTGGAACAGGACTTTTCAGCCAGTCAGATTGCGACAGCCATATCACGCTGATATCACCGATTCACAGGCTCACAGCCGCCGCCCCCAGGTTATGCGGGGCCGCGCTTCCGGAATCCGGTGTTATTCAATTACGCCTTAGCCCGAGTTCCCTACTACTACTACTACTAGTACTAGTACTATTGCTGGAACACCCAATTCAGCCAGTTGACATTGTCATTGGTGGAATTTGGCATTATCATGTTCCATATCAGCGACGGACTTTTCCCTTGATTAGAAGAGCTTCAAGTTCAGGCTAAGCTGGAGAGATATCTTATCCATTATCTGGGGATGAGTGATACGGAGTAAGATGAGCCGAAGCGGGTAAGTAACCCCAAAGGTCCTTGATTTACCTCCGTACCTTACCTAAGTATCTAAGGAGGTCCAAAAATACCACCTCGACAGGGCCACGACGGAAAAGGGAAGAAATCACCGAAGTTTTCCCATTTGTTGGTGCTTGCCACGACATGAAATCTTTGACATTTTTTCATTTACTACCTTCACTGATTACTCAGAAAATTATTAATATTATTTTTTTTCCTTCCTGCTTACCTACCCCTGATTAAACGGTTACTCCGAATTACGGCAATTGCGGTGATGTCTGGGGAGTGAGGCTTGGCGACGCGGTCGGTACCCTTTTTGTTGGCCGATGACACGTCGCCTGAAGAACAATCCGGGAAGGTAAAGCGATCTTACTGATCTTGCCGCCTTCTGCAATCACCATGTGTATTCTCCTCGCGTTCTTACAGGGAGGCACATGATTTCCTGACAAGTCCTTATTTAACCACATGCTCCGTGAAATAAATTAGCAAGGTACTAGCGTCACTAGAGTCAAAGCTTGGAGGGAATAGAATATGGAGATAGGCAAAAAGCATGGGAGCTTTCCCCTGAATCCTGGTCCAATTTTCTCCATATTCTAACGACTTAGAGGGGGGGTTTAAATTAACCACTAAGTCTGTGTCTCGCCTTTGATTGTACGATACTACGATACTCTCTAGTTCGAGAGCTGCTCCGGCGTCAATCAGGTACTAGCGTGCGATAGCTTGTGATAGTCAATGCCAATCACATGTTCACATCACAACATCTGGAGTGATCTTGAGGAGGAGGGAAGGAGGGGAAGTCCGGAGAATGGTCCTTTTTTTCCTCTTGAGAGGGATGATCCGCGCTAGATTACCCAATTGCAGCTCTACATTCCGGGCTTATCTTCAACCTTCATTTGTAACCTGATTTCTTGGAAAATGATGGGGTTCGTCGTGAAGTTTAGGTATCTTCAACGTTACACGCCCCGAATTAGGTACCACTTTATTTTACCTATAGTACTTAACTTACCTACCGAACAGTTGTACCCCATTGTGGCACAGTATGGGTGTTACGCCCTGACCGCTATAGCGGGGCAACGACCAAGGGGGGTAACAATTGGAGACAGCACAAAAAAATTAAATCAGGAAAAAATAAATAAAATAAAATAACATAAAAAGGGACCACATTTCCCACGGAAGATGCCCGGATTGCGTCATGAAAAATGATTTGCAGCTAATTCAGGAGTCGAGACATGGGGCCTGCTTTAGTGGCGCGCACTGCCGTCTTTCTAGATGACAATCTCCCGTCCGGAGGGATGGTTGACTGAGCTGATTGGATCTCTGCCTGGTAGGCTTCGGTACTAGCAGATATTCAGATCACGAAAACGCGAGGTGTCATCAAGCAATAGATTTGTGTTGTTGACTCTCATGTACAATTGTCATACAGCGTATGCCACGTAGTGAAGTTTAAGTTGTCCATTGGCAGGGGCTGACTGAAACTTGAAGAATCAGACAAAGAAGGGGAAGGAAAAAAAGGATTGACAGTCCAGAACCCTCTCGCACGAACAAAAGCCGGAGGCAAAATACCTGCAAGAGTGATACGGTCCATCGGATGATTTCGGGGGAATGCCGGACTTTCTTCCCTCTGGGGACCGCTCTTGCGAAGGGGGAGTTTTACCAGCGGATTGCGGAGAAATTTCCTTACCTAAGGACCCTAATAGACCGCCGGCGACTGTCACTAACGAAAATTTCCCCTCCTCTCCAGACCCCAAAGGGTTCCTCGGTGAAAGTTCTTTTCCCCCTCATCCACACTAGTCCAGTACTGAGTAGGTGCTCCGTGTCAGGGAAATTTTTTTTTTTCAACTACCCGTTCCCCCCCAATCACTCCATACTGGACGTACATCCGCTGAGGCAATTTCCTCCCTCGGCATCTCCGACCCGATTCAATTCCTCGTTAGCCCTCTGCCGAGTCCGTCCCGAGTCCCGTGGTGGTCTGAGGCCGAATGACTGGACACGGCGCCCTTCCTTTTCCAGCCTTGATCTGGGATCTGTCCAGTGGTTGGGTTTGCTCTTTTGGGTAATTTTGTAACTTTTTTCCTTTCCCTTTTCTATTCATTACCATATAGATTATCAATTACGGAGTAGTGAGGCTTCCCATTACTATGCCATTGTTCCTCGGCATTTCACCATGGACACTGTCCGATTTTTAATGGGTCCTAAAGTTTTTCTTCTGCGGACCTTTTTTTTTTCTTACTTCTTTACCGTCTCGACGTTCGTCTTGGGGACCCGTTGCGGTTGGATAGCGGTGAGGATGGGGTAGAAAAATTTTCCTTCTCCATTGACGCTAGAAAAAGTTGATTTATGGTTATCTGCGTTTAGCGTTACATTTCCAGTTATCTATCTTTTTAGAATATTTTTCTTTTTTTCTTTTTTTTTTTTTTTTTCCTCAGACCCATCGTATCTGATTCTTGGGGTAAACCCATAGAACCATTTCAGAGACCTAAACTAATCCCTGTCTATTAGGGCACAAGAAGACCACCACTTCAATCACATGTCTCGGTCAAGACACGTGAAACTGAATGCCCTCAACAGCTCCGGTCTCGATATTCCGTAGTGAAGTATCATCTCTTGCTACCCCTCGGCATTGAGAAGAACTTGTGATAGGATTCTAGTGTATCGGCTATCCATAGCTTTTGGTCCGATGTCGACGTACAGCTACGCTTAACTACTGCCAATTCGGCTTGCTGTATGCGCTATGGTACCTAGTCCTATACATGCTGGATCTGGATGAACAATGTGCATCGATTATGCGATTGTCTGGATATACAGTCTGATGGGGGATGGGGTAGCCATCAGTGAGTAAGGGTCATAAGCCTACCGTCATGATACCATCTTGGCCTTCGAAGATATAAATATATGTCGAAGCAGCTCTTGTGTACATCAAGTAACTGTACGTCCAATCCGATTGAACTAGGGTGTTCATTCAAGTTGAACTACATCGCGCAGTTTTAGCGCTCATTGATACCATAAAAACCACGAGAAGGTCCATTCCTATACACTATTCCACCTAGACACGATGGCGGGCCATCGAGGAACGAGATAGCTGTATGGTTGGTTATGGTATGACCCGCTAATTGAGTAGAATTGTTTCTTTCTCCAGGTCCTATATAGCTGTTGTCGTCGAGACAACAGAGTCAATGGCCAGATGGCGGGTTATACTCAATACTAAGCCACCATCAGTTCATTATGCTTATCTTCTAACTTGGGTTAGCTACCTAGTGTTACTGGGCGTGAGTTGCTTCCCAGTCAACTCGCAGCTTCTGTGAGTGCTTTTGGAGGAGTTGAACCAAACCGATACACAGGACCGGCTGTATATAGCAAAGTATCACAACCCCCGGAGCTGTTTTAACAATGAACAGCTCAGTTCTTCGCAACTGCCGCTGTACGGCTATACATTCGGCAATATTACCAGAAGCAGAAATGATGTCGTCGCGCCTCGATGATTCTGCCGCGTCTTCCCGCTTTCCCAATAGTGTCCAAAGTTCTTCTTTTTCATGCTTCAATAGTAGCGTACAATGAACGTTTTTTGGATACTGCTCAGCTTTATCGATAATTGTGGCTAGGACCCTCTAATAGAACCTGCCCTTCTTTCACGGGCCTTCGAACGGCTCGGCTCTCTTTTCCCTTCCCCTGTTCGTCCGCTCTTGTGTTCTTTCTGCTGTCATCATGGCTCCCCCGCGGCAGCGTGCGACAGCCGTTCACGATGACTCTCGATCCGAAGGCTCTAGTACTACAAGAGAGCACAAGACTGGCACTGGAAAAGGTCGCAAGGCAGTTAACAGCTCTGCGGTGGTGAACTCTGTCTCCCATGCCAAGATTTCCGCCAGTGTCGCCAATGTCACCAGCGCCCCCATGGGAGATGGCGATCAGTCAGACAATCAGCCCAAAGTAAGTTATTTCCCTGCCAAACACATGAACTAACTGCCGTCTATCTTTCCTATATACTATATAGTAATCTTGTGCTGTTTTTCAATTTGCTAACTTCAATTCCCCGTGCCCCAGATCCACTGGTCCGAGATGCCTCTCGAATTCCTCCATTCCTACCGACACGCCTACAAAATATCCTCACCTAGTGCCTATCCCACCGAATACTCTCAGCTCCTCCTCTCCAAAGGAATCGGCCTCCTATCCCCTACCTCCATCGCCGCTCAACGAGCCCAACTCCGCCAAACCCAGAATACAAACGGCTCTCAGACCAACACCAAAAAACCCCATCACCCCCACATCGCAAACAGGGCCAATGGCACCAAAGGCCCCTCAGGACACAACTCCAAGAACAAAAGCGCAATTGAAGGAAAGAATGCCCTAAACCACATTATCGGCCAGGACCGCGTGAGCAAGAATCACCTCGCATTCACCGTTCGCAAACATTTCAATAGCGCCGGCCTCGCGGAGCAAGAAGCCATTGCGCGGTTTTTGTACAAAGTTCGCGAAGAAGGTAGAGGAAGACAGTTTCGCCTGAGGTTTCAACCTTAGTCGCTCTCTTTCTTCGCGTATACTCATTTTGTTCTTTTTCTTCTATATCTTGGTTGATACATCGGTGTTTTGTTGGGATTTTCTCATACACCTCTCCAGGGACCGGCTCTTGGCTTTGCCGTACCACTTTTTTTTTGGTCCTCCCGCGATCGCTGCCTACGTCACTCTGTACAGGATATACTACGATTTCGGAGTCTTCTGCCACATTCGCACCGATCCCCTCTTCTCATGATACCCATTGGCGCGGATTGTTTACTTTTCTGGTCTTACATTTTATCTTTATGTTTATTCTTTTTTGATACAGGATTACTATTCCCCGGACCTACCAAAGAGAGTACAGCCCTAAGACTTGTCTGATAGTGTTAATACCTTGGATGTGGGTGTTGGGATACTCCGTCTGTTTGAGTCTAGGTCTCTAATTTCCTATGCTATGTATAATATAATGTACTATAATGGAGTTCTGGGTTCCACTGTACTTTTTATTCATGGTGTGCTGAGTTTGGCCTCTTGTGCCGAAAGATAATAGAGAATATTCGTTGCTCTTGATAATATCATTTCAATCAAGTACATGTCTGCATTTTCCTCATCATGATTTATGTATATAAATACATACATTGGGCTTCAAGACTCAGCTATATCTCGCAGGGCAGAAAGAGCCCCGCGAAGACACAATAAGCACAAAAGTGAAACAAACAGCATTAGCGCATATAATCAGCGAAAAAGAGTAGACGTAACGCCTGAATGCAAATTTCCAGTCCATAAGTCTATCATACTTCATAATCCAACCGTCGCAAGGGCAACCTATTATTTCCATGCGTTGAGACCAGCCCAAGGATCAGCTGATGAGGGTGCGGGGTGGCTTTGCGACTGTGAGGATTGTGACTGCGCCTTGTGGTGCTGACTCGAGCCGTACGGTCTGGTTTGAGCGTACCCGCCAGGGCCAGAGGGGAAGGGTCCGGTGGACGTGGGATACGTGGTTTGCTGGGGACGCGGTGGCGGAGGAGGCGGGACATACCCCTGGGGCATAAATTGCGAGGGTGCAGTGGGCGGAGTTGGATTGGAGTAGCCGCTGTATGGGGTGGGTGTTGACGAAAAGTATTGTTGGGTTGGAGGAGGCGAGGCGGAGGCCGGGAATGGATAGGCCATAGGGTTATAGCTCTCAGTTAGCGGTGCTGCCGCCCCTTGTTGGAAGGGCTGGCCCGGCACGTATGAGACGCCGGCCGCAGTGTTTGCGTATTGACTATAAGGTGCCGGAGAGTGAGAGAGAGGGGGTGCATGAGATTGTCCTGCGACAGGCGGATAACGCGGCGACATCTTCGGGGAAGATATGCCAGGACCCGGATAGCTGGGTGTATGAACAGGAGGTGGAGGTGACTTCACCTTTGCCGGAACTCCTGAAGGCGAGGAGGAAGAAGACGGCTTAGGCTCCGTAGAAAGGCGCTCCATCAATTGCCTGAGCTTTTCCCGTTCACGATCCTCCTGATCTGTCGCACTACTCGCCTTCTCGCGTTCGATTTGTCCTAAAAGCTGAGCGCCTTCCGACCTCCGATTGTTGATAAAAGTTTCCACATTCTTCCTCAGACTCTCTACTGTGTCGCCCATTTCAGTGTAAAAGGTCTGCGCTTGCCTAACGCCCGATAGCAGGCCATTGAACGCATCGTATACCTTTTTATACCGTGCCATGACTGCATTTCTTTGACGGGTTATGGTTTCATATTTCGACTGTTCGGCTCGCACTCGCTTGTCCTGAAGCAAGTCGCCATAGATTTTGGTGAGCTCTTTCATTAGTGAGGCTTGCTTATGGTTGGCTGAGAGCAACCGGTTTTGGTGAGGGCGGAATTTTTCCAACTCAGCTTCGAAAAGCTGCGCCTCCTGCCCAGCAATGGACTTCTTGTTCAGTATGAGTACATTCGATATGTCATCAGTGTGAACCTATAAGTAAAATATTAGCCTTGGAGAGAATTGTATCTTCAAAAAAATATGCATACCTTCTCTTTCAGGTCTTTCAGGACCTGGGACCGTTCTCGCTTGAGCAAGTTCAACTTCTTCAGAATGGACTCAACCATGGAAATCTGTTCCGCTACTGAAAGCCCTCCCTCATCGTAAACATCGTCTATCAGGCTTCCTTCCGATGTTGGTGCGTACGGGCTACTATGGCCATTCTTTCCTTTGCCCAACTTAGACCCGGCCTTGATCATGGCCCGCTGGAACAGTACATCGGCCTCGTCTGTTTCTCCCGCAGATCGCATCTCATCAAAGTCCGACTCATACTGTCGAAACGTAGAGAGGAGTTGAGAATCGCTGGCGCTGGCCTCATTGACGGTGTCCCGATACGTGCGAATATCGCCGCGTAGTGTAGTATTCAGCCTTGCACTAGGCTGCTGACTCCAATCAGGTCCGTACTTGGAGCGCATCTTTTCGCAAACACTTTCCTCCAGGTCAAGTTGCTTAGAGCACTGGTCCAGCTGAGCCAGCACTTCCGATTTGCGCTCCTGCAGACCGTCAAAAGCTTTGGTGAAAGATTGATGTCCAGCAAGATCTTGACACCATCGTCGGAACTCATCATCAACTGTCATCTCCTGGTCCATTCCGCCTTTGAGGATGTTCAGACTCCCAGGTAACTTCAGATAGTCCAAACTCGCTGCCATTTCCCCATTTGCGGTTTCAACTTTCTCCGTTTCCGCCCGAATCAACTTAGCCTTTTCCTCGTCATAGAGACTGGCTGTCTCCGTGACGGACATAGGTACGAGTTTCTGAAAAATATCCGGCCCGATGATCCGCTGGATATCCTGGCCCTGATAAAGCTCGCTGACTGGGATGGCCTTTGCCGCAGGAAGCTTTGCAACAGCCGACAGGCCCGCTTCATTCGGAACTGGTTGGTGGTAGATAAAATCGTTGTCCTTGGTGAATGTTACGAGCTTAGCCTGTACAGTCGCAAGGTGATATTTGACGATGTCCAACAGCTGAGATCCCGATTCGGCGCTCAGGTTTGAATTGGGAGGTACGGATGATGGGAAGGACTTGGCCCAACTCAATGCAGCAGCTGAGTTCTTCTCGGCTAGCTGAAGCCTAGCAATGGCTACCCCATGCGATCCGCTTTCACTGTCAGCCAGGGCTTGGTAATAAGAAGCCACCGAGGCCATATGCGCCGCTTTAGCTTGAACCACAACCACCCAGACCTTCTCAAAGACACCCTTCGCATACTCCTGCATCCCCTCAACCGCCTGTGAGTATAGATAAGCCGCTTGACTGGCGAGTTTTGCAAGGAAGCCGACCTTCTTCTGATCAGCCACTTGTTTCTCGAGGAAGACCTCTTGACCTTGAGCTAGGGTGACGTTGATTAGGGTCTTAACAGTCTCTCGATTCAGGTCGGTCGACGGTGCATGTAGGAAGTTCTCATTGATATAGGTAAACATTCCCGCGGCCGCCTGAAATGAGTGATAAGCGGTTTTCAGGCCTGAATCCTCCGCCCGGTTCTGATTCGCAGCATGACAGGACAGGACGGCGGATATGTTAAAAATAATTGAGGCCTTCTCGAAAGCTAGAGAGTATTGAGAGGTCGGCTTGTGTGTGAAAGCATCGTACCTATGACGAGATACCTTATGTTAGGAGGTTGAGTAGCAAGAAGAAGAAGACGGTCAGGAAATCCAAATACATACCATGTGAATGATATTTTTATGTGATTTTCATCCACGGGAAACCTTAGATCAAGGAGCTCCAGCTGCCCATAATACCGGTACAATAGGTCGCGCCCTGTCGCACTATCTTTCCCTGCGCCTCTCATATCCTGGCGCAATCGGTTGAGGGTTGCGCATTCTTGGCCGTATCTTTCGGGGTCTTCACCATAGCTCTGGCGTATATAGTCCTTGAGTGGTTGGATCCAATCAATTTCGTTGGTCTGCTTCAGCGGACATGAGATCATTGGCGACTGAACCATCTTGTAGGTCGGAAGGAGCGGGGAGCTCCCATCCACAGACGGAGAAAAAGCAACGGAGCCGAACCGGAAGTGTGAGGGCGAAAGAATAGCTGGGTGGGCTTGCGCGGTGGAAGAGGGGAGGGGAGGATTATCGGCAATGGAGAGCTGTGGGGTAAGGAAGGCAGGAGGTCAACAAGGTTAGCGGAACGTAGCTGAGGGTCGTTAGCCAAGATTAGTGGGGACATCGGGGAAATGGGGGAATATATCCGAACCGGGTGATAATATACGTAGAAATGAAATGAAATTGGACGAGACGACAGATCAAATTGTGTTGGAGAAGGATGGTGGTTGGAACTTGAACTAAGAAGTAAAGGTTGGAAGGCAACGACTTTGGTTTAGTTTACAATTTAATGACGCTGTGGCCCATCGACTCCTCAGGCGCCAATATGGCTGAATAACCGCCCGAGTAATTTCCTTGCCTGATTTCCATGGCACTTCCGTCATATAATGTAGAAGTAGAGAATGTCTTTCGTGCGTAAGGTCTAATTATACATACATACATACATACAGTCCCGGTCTCTCTATTGACACACAACCGTTTCTCCCAAAACGGTCAGAATGAACGCAGACACAAAAATTCCCAACTCTCGTAAATGGTAAACCCCTTATCTCGCCGGCGCTATGATATTGCGACAAAAAAAAACATCAAATACGTGGTGTTAACATGACCCTGAAGGAAGTATATTGAAGCCTTGATTAAGTATGTCACTTAGATTCCTTTCAGTTCGACTTCTTTTCGCCGTCGTTCTTGCTGCTGTTGCCTGATTCCTTCTTATTCGATTCTTCGGGCGAGTTCTCACACTTGTTCACGAGTTTGTGCCAAGCGGATTTGAGAAATCCTTCATTATTGGAACCTCCTGTTGAAGCGTCTCCTCCGGATGGTGGGCTGTGTGTTCGTTAGTACTAATAGTAGGAAATGTTGTCCAAGCCCGCGCAACTCACCTATCCTTTCCGACATTCATGACTCGCTTGGCGGTCTTGTCACCCATCTCATCCGCAAGAACTTCCAGGATAGTCCGCTGGTTACCTGTCAGGTATTTGGGCATGGCAACCTTGAACTCAACCTTGAGATCACCAGTGGGGCTGAAGCGACTCGTACGACTACCAAGCCGCTTCATACCCATTCCAGACAGTGTGACCTTATCGCCGGTACCAGTACCCGTGCCAACCTTAATCTTAACTTCACCATCGAGGGTCGGCACGGTAACTTCACCACCTAAAAGAGCAGTTGTGAGGGGAATCTGAGCCGTATAGAGGATATCGGAACCGGAACGGCTGAATCGATGGTCAGGAGAGACCCGGATGGACACGTACAGGTCGCCTCGTTGTGTGCGGGCTCCGGGTGCGGCAGATGTTCCGGTGGGTGGTGCATCTCCTTCGTTGCTCACTCGCAAGCGCATGCCATCCTCTACACCACCTGGAATGTCAACCTGTACAGTCTTCTTGCCCCTGACCACACCGTTGCCATTGCAGGAGCCACACTCCGAGCCCCTTGGGACAGACATGCCTGCACCTCCACAGGCATCACAAGTGGCTGCCACCTGGAAGCCTCCCTGCATAAAGTGCACACGAGTTCCAGAGCCGTTGCATTGACGGCACTGGGTGCGTTTGGCGCCTTTCTTAAGTCCGTCACCGCTACATGTACCGCATGGAGTCAAAGGCGTGATAACGATATCTTTTGTTGTACCCTTCGCGGCTTCCATAAAGGAGATGTTGGTCTGGACTTCAATATCTTCGCCTACCAGAATCTCCTGGAACGGGCCCCGTCGGCCTCGACCGGCACGACGTGCGCCGCCTGCGAAAGCACCGAAGAGATCCTCGAAATTGATATCTGCTCCCCCAAAACCACCAGGGAAACCACCTCCAAAGCCACCGCCAAATCCGTGGAACCCACCGGCACCTGCGAACGGGTTACCGCCGGCTGCGCTGGGATCGAAGCCACCGTTTTGGTCGAATGCTGCGGAGCCAAATCGATCGTAGTTCTCACGCTTCTTGGGGTCGGAAAGTAACTCATAAGCAGACTGGGCCTCCGCGAACTTTTCCTTGGCATTCGCTTCCTTGTTGGTATCCGGGTGGTATTTTTTGGCCATTCCATAGTAGGCCTTCTTGATATCGCCTGCGGATGCATTTTTTTCCACTCCTAATACTTTATATGGGTCGGGAATCGCGGCAAGGGGAGCAGTAGTATGGAAGATCTATATAGGCCAGAAGTGAAATCAGCCATGACTCGATGATGAACATGTTTTATAGACAGCTTACCCTTGAAGAGAACACAGATTGCTTCTTATTAGTTGCATCACATCGCACACGCTTGTCAGTTGATGAAGTCGGTGAGGCATGGTAAGCCCGAACACTGGTTGCCGGGCTCTTCGAATATTGTCGCGATGTACTCCGGAGTAAACGGGCGGGAATAGCCGCGGCCTTGGGCATTGCGGCGGAAGTAGCGCTCATGTTGTGAAATGAACGGGCATTAACCCAACGGACAGACTGGACCAGGAGGAGAAGGTAATAATTTGAAATCAATGGTGTTGATTTGGAACACGCGAGCACGCCAATGACTGTTTTAAGCCGAGTTTTGCCGCCTCCTGATATGGAGAAACTTAGAAGCTTCGAGTCGTTCCGCTCGAAAAAGTTTCCCGATCGGAGAAACAATGTACCGAGACGACGATGATGAAAGGCTTCTTGCTTCGGTAATCAAGCACTCTACCTCAGCTAAGCTGCTGTCCGACCATTGCTCCCGAAGCCTCACATTTCCCTCCGTATCCCTCCTTCTTTTTTTTAATTTACCTGTGAGGGTTTTTACATTCTTGTATTATTTTCTGTACTATACCTCCCATATACCCCTAATTCGTCTTCTCCCAAATTCGCAGGTACAACTATAGCATGCTCCGCGGCCAGTCCCTCCCCTGGAGAGCTGCGCTCCACCAGACACCGCGTCCATTGATTATTCGGCCTTTACTCGCCTCGCCGAGATACAATGCCAGTGCCCGGTCAATCCTGATTTCGTCGCGCCTCTCCCGCTCTCTCCCTCCCTCCCGCACCTTCTCGTCAAGCTCTATTCGCCGAAGAGAGAAAACCCCACCCGGAGACGGCAAGGAAGATCCGGACCATAAAGAACAGAAGGAAAAGAACGAGGATAAGGATGTTGAACGCACTTCTGAATCTCGACGCAGAGTAGCCGATCAGTCAGGGAAACATGGCTCATCAACAGAATCCGGAGCTCCGACATCGGGATCTACAAAACGGAGAGAGAAGCAGACGGTGGATAAGGAGCAACGAGGGCTGGAGGATGATGGAAAGAAGCCTAATAATATAGCTGAAGGCAAGGGAAATTCCAATGAACCGCCGTCCCCTATCCCTGTCAGTAGCGGCTCAGATTCCAAGCCTAGTGGCACAAACAACGGAGGTAACGAAGATGGTGGAAAGAAAGGCAAGAAGGGCTCCAGTGACAAGGCTTTACAGAAGCCTTCTGTTCCTGAAGTCTATCCTCAGGTTATGGCCATTCCCATCGCAAAACGCCCGTTATTCCCGGGCTTCTACAAAGCTATCACTATCAAAGATCCGAATGTGGCAATGGCTATCCAGGACATGATGAAGCGTGGACAGCCTTATGTGGGAGCTTTCCTGTTCAAGGATGAGAACGCTGACGGGGATGTGATCGAAAATCTTGATGACGTATACGATGTTGGAGTGTTCGCTCAGATTACTGCTGCTTATCCTCTTCGCGGAGAAGCTAGTGGCGTAACAGCTGTGCTTTATCCTCACCGACGCATCAAGGTCTCGTCCTTGTTGCCACCTAGTGATTCAACGAAGGCTCCCGCCACAGATGATAAGTCATCTGAGAAACAGGGTGACGTTGTAGCCAGCTTTGAGGAGGGAACTCAGGAACTCGCACCCAAGGATCACTACGAGCCTACATCATTTTTGCGGAAGTATCCAGTCAGCTTGGTTAACGTCGAGAATCTAGCGGAGGAGCCTTATGACAAGAAGAGTGCCATTATTCGTGCAGTGACCAGTGAGATTGTCAATGTCTGCAAGGAAATTGCCAGCCTGAATCCCCTGTTCCGCGACCAGATCTCCGCCTTCTACACCGACCAGTTCCCTGGAAACTTGAGTGACGAGCCATCTAAGTTGGCTGACTTTGCAGCTGCTGTTTCTGCCGGAGAACTGCACGAGATGCAAGAGGTCCTTGAGATAATGAACATTGAGGAGAGACTTCCTAAAGCTTTAGTGGTACTGAAGAAGGAGTTAATGAACGCGCAACTGCAGTCGAAGATCTCAAAGGATGTGGAGGCTAAGATTCAAAAGCGTCAACGTGAGTACTGGCTAATGGAGCAGATGAAGGGCATCAAGAGAGAGTTGGGTATTGAATCCGATGGTAAGGATAAACTTGTTGAAAAGTTCAAGGAGAAGGCGGAGAAGCTTGCTATGCCAGAGGCTGTTAAGAAGGTCTTTGATGAGGAACTCAATAAACTGGCTCATTTGGAACCGGCTGCTTCAGAGTTCAATGTCACCCGCAACTATCTCGACTGGTTGACACAGATACCCTGGGGCCAGAAGAGTGTTGAGAATTTTGGTATCCAACACGCAACAACCGTTTTGGATGAAGATCACTATGGCTTGAAGGATGTTAAGGACCGTATTCTTGAGTTCATCGCTGTCGGAAAACTCCGCGGAACCGTGGAAGGCAAGATTCTTTGCCTTGTGGGACCGCCTGGTGTTGGAAAAACTAGTATTGGAAAGTCAATTGCTCGGGCCTTGAACAGGCAGTATTACCGCTTTTCCGTTGGTGGCTTGACGGATGTTGCGGAAATCAAGGGGCACCGTAGGACTTATGTTGGTGCCCTTCCGGGACGCATCATCCAAGCCCTCAAGAAATGTCAGACGGAGAATCCTTTAATTCTGATTGACGAAATAGACAAGATCGGGCGCGGTCACCAAGGGGATCCGTCTTCTGCACTCCTCGAGCTGCTTGACCCGGAGCAGAACTCCTCCTTTTTAGACCACTACATGGATGTCCCAGTGGATCTGTCTAAGGTTCTCTTCGTTTGCACGGCTAATGTAACTGATACGATTCCCCGCCCTCTACTCGATCGAATGGAGCTCATTGAGCTTTCAGGATATGTTGCGGATGAGAAGATGGCTATTGCTCAGCGCTACCTTGCTCCTGCTGCTAGGGAATTGACGGGCTTGAAGGACGTCGATGTTAATCTGAAGGAGGAAGCTATTGAGGAGCTCATCAAATCTTACTGCCGTGAAAGTGGTGTTCGGAATCTCAAGAAGCAAATTGAGAAAGTTTACCGCAAAGCTGCTTTCAAGATCGTGCGTGACCTTGGAGAGGACGTACTCGCCGAGGACAAGGCTCTTACCGATGAGGGCAAGGCTGCACAGGAGGAGTCGAAGAAGGAGAGCGAGGCTGTCGACTCTGCTAACGCCACCACCGAATCAGAGAAAGCAACGACTGAAACACCTCGTGTTGCCCTGAAGGTTCCAGAGGGAGTGCAACTCAGCATCGGCAAGGACAGCTTGACTGATTACGTTGGGCCCCCGGTTTTCACGTCCGACAGGTTGTATGAAACCTTCCCACCCGGTGTCACAATGGGCCTTGCTTGGACCAGCATGGGAGGCGCTGCGCTGTATGTTGAGTCTATTTTGGAGAACGCCCTGACTTCTGAATCCCGACCGGGTATCGAAATCACCGGCAATCTCCAAAATGTGATGAAAGAGTCTTCCCATATCGCGTACTCCTTCGCCAAGTCAGTGTTGGCTAAGCAGTTCCCGGAGAATAAGTTCTTCGAAAAGGCAAGGCTTCACATGCATTGCCCGGAGGGTGCCGTGCCAAAGGATGGTAAGTCACATTTTTGCGTTATTCCCCATACATCAGGCTAACAGTATCAGGCCCATCTGCTGGTATTACAATGGCATCATCCCTTTTATCCTTGGCGCTGAACCACTCTCTCGACCCGACCATTGCTATGACTGGCGAATTGACGGTGACTGGCAAAGTTTTGCGTATTGGAGGTTTGCGCGAGAAGACTGTTGCTGCTCGTCGTGCCGGTGCCACAAAGATCATTTTCCCCGCCGACAACACGTCGGATTGGCTGGAGCTGCCTGAGGTGAGTAATTGGTTTCCTGTTTCGACTCTTGATTCCTGATCTAACGGTTGTTCAGAACATCAAAGAAGGCATTGAAGGCCATGCAGTGAGCTGGTACTCGGAGGTATTCGACTTGCTCTTTACCGGTCTGGACAAGGACGCAGCCAACCATATCTGGCAGAAGGAGCTCGCGGAAAAGTCCAAGAACAAGTCGGCTAAGGACAATGAGGACGATGACTGAATTAGTTCACTGATACTCGTGATCTGATTTGGTATATACTACGCTTCCCATGGTACCTTGGTGTTTTTCTTTCTGGTCACGTACAGGCGTTGTATCGCGGAATGCATGGTCGGAGTTTTCCTGTCTGTTTGCTTTTGCTTTTGCTTTTGCTTCATTGATGTGTCACTGAAAGATTTGTATTTGAGCTGAGTTGGAAGACTCAGCCATGGATGCGATAGAAGTGATTTCCTCGGATTCAATACCCGGTGAAACGGCTATGATAGAAGAGAACTCCCCACAACGACCACTCCACTCTGATTGAGGAGGTGAATTGGATGCCATCATCTCTTGTATGTATGTTTATGTATATATATATATCTCTCTTCTACGATATTATAGTATGAAGCAGTCACGTCAAAAGGAGCGTCTATCACAGAAACCAACGAAATGGGGAAACGATTGCTCAGTATTGTAGTCGAGTCTTGTTTCTAAGATACTAAAACCACCACACATCACTCTCATACATCTCCGGCTCCATACACACCCAACAAAACGCTAGCTACGGTAAGAACACCATACCCTCTCACAAAGGCCAAACTAAGTGAAGCTTGGGCTCAGGTGTCGCCAACGTGTACAACCATAGTATATACCCTGTTACTCTGGAATAACCGAACACCATCATCGAGTCCATGTCGTATTTTCGCCCTGACATTTCTTGGAATTGGGTCTATTGGGTTCCACATGTCATTCAAACGCGCCGGACAGTCAGATCTGCAATCTCCATCTATAGGCTAACAATCCTGACAACCGCATGCGTTATCTGGAACTAAATTCATGTCGTGCCCGTCGGCTAAATGCTCAATGTTTCTCAGGGCTGGGCCCTGGGTGTTCAATCTGTTACTCTGCAGCTTGGTGGGGGATCAATTGTAACTGAGTTAGTCTTCGGGCCGGTGTCTATTGGGTGGGCTTTTCGTGGTTGTGCTGGTTGTCATCTAGTGCTGGGCTGCGTACCTGATGGTTTGCCAACCCGACGAGTGTAGCGGAAATACGGGAAGTGGAGAGTTGGGGTTACTGTGTGTGTTACGATGGGTTACTTTGTGCTATATTTATACGTTCAGGGCTGGTGTGGATCTTTGGATTTCATGGATGTTTTCAACTTTCTGCTCTTTGGTACTTTCTCTAGGCTATATAGGTTGTGGCCTCTAGAGGTAAGGCTCAATTGCGGGGCTTTACTTTGTTGAATATTGCTGTAGTGCATATTGTCGAAGTTGAGAGTCATATGAACAACCTGCGGGGGGTCGTTAGCTGTTATAGATATTGCTTTGCTCGCATGCATCAAGGATGTATGGTACATCTGAGCAAGTCTGAATAGTAATCTAATCCCATAGGCAGGTTTTATTTGAAAGTAGTCTGAGCCGGAGCCTAGGGGCTTACTCAGGCTGCCACTCATTACATTTGTAGCTCTGCTGCCTCATGTGCTCAGAAACTTTTCTGATGGAGTCAAGACAGCTTGCGTTTGCGTCTAATGCAGATCTCGGATATTTTTTCAGCAGACCAGGGTCTGCGCCTCTTGGCTTGATACGTATCAGACTGGCTTGCTGGTGTCTATTGTAAAGTCCCCTGGTACATTAGAATATGAACTAAGGGGCACCGCGGTGGATCAGGGCCCTCCTATCAAGATGAACGATGGTGAATATGACAGCGTCTGTAAAGAAACCCTTTCCCAGTATATGACGCACCAGTAAGGTGGCGACCCATGCATAGGGTAACATCTGGCCCAATGAAGTTGACAGAATCAAGAGTTCAGGTGTGACTGACTTTGCTTCCACAGCTAGCTCTTCAGTGTTCCAACACTGACATCTGGCAGCGTAACAATGGTATAGCGTACATAGAATGACCCATTGCTCTGACATCATCGCTGAATCGCATGGCGTAATGTACTATCTGAGAGACCTTGAGATGGGCAACTACCTCAGGTGGGCGAAGGTGAGTCGGAGGGGTCATAGACAGCAGTGGGAGTATCCTGTAAACCCACTTCTTTTCAGGGTGGGATGAAAAGCAGCAAATCTTACTCAGGCCTCGCATCATCGCATTCCAACCCACCATAAGCTATATGGTGTTGAGGCTGAGTTGCGGCTAGTGTCGGTTGTCTGACGTCCAGTTCAAAAGATATACTGACATGTCAGGTGACGATGTCTAGCGACTAGAACGGGAAAGGAAGTCGTGCCCATTGACCTCAACGGGACGGTTGGACAGTATTTAGTAGACAACCGTCGGGAGCTGGGGAACGAATCAACATTTGGGGCTTATCTTTTGTACAACCTTCCGAGGACACGTTCCCAGCGTGCCGACAACTGGATGAAGGACAATGATGCCATCCCAATGCAGGAGTCCCAAAGAAGAACGTGGGCTGGGGGACCCTGTATTCTCCGCAGGATATCTTGACTACCTGTTCTCCACGATCAGCATCCGGTCCGCGTTGGAATAGTCTATCCTGTGAATTTATCCCTGGGGGTCTTATGAAGAAAGTGAGTGTCGATGATGAGAGTGCATCGCATTGCAGCTCTGCTGCTGATAGGCGTCCATTGCAGGTGCGCAAAGTGTCCCGAGGCTTGTTTAATTAACATCAATCCTCACAAGGGAGCATGAGACATAAACTGGGAAAAAGAAGACAACTAGAGAGGTGTCATCGCTGATGCAACAGTTGTCCTGTATCTGTAGGAAAGAACGTGACCTCCGCCGGGAGCGTTCTGTCTGGAGACTGGTTGTCGTGGGAGGTAGAAGGAAGATGATTGGATGCACTGCGAGGGGTTGAGTTGTTCTACGGGAGCATCACTTTGAAAAGTTTATGCCGAATGAAATCAACCACTATTTGCTACTCGTCACTAGTCAGTAGTCTATGTACAGTAAGACTCTTAGCATGTTCAATCTTTATGTCGAGGGCGATATCTGGTGAGATAGAACTGTTTATGGGGTGGAATTCTTAGTACTCCTATTCTGACAGCGTGGCCGTTGACCCTCCTCTATCTCTATATTGGCGGTTAGAGCGACAGGCTCGGCTAGTGGGAAGGGATGTATGGAGAATGTTTGTCGAGAAGAGCACACGACAACAATTAAATAAAGGCGAAGCCCATCTCATCGACAAAGGTCATTGGGGCCACCTCATAGAGGGAAGCTATGGGGTGGATCGGATCTTTTGTGAGCAGGAACCGGACTTCGAGAAGAACCTGGGCTATGCATCTGCAGTAGTGGATTGTGTTGATTGATATTTCCATATTTACTCCTATCGATTATCGTGCTAATTCCGTACTAGATCTTTTATGGTAAATTAATACTCACTAATGTGACCATATGCATCATGATCTATACTCCAAACGTCCGGGTGTGGAACTGAAACGACACTCTTTGATAGGGCTGATATTACCGAAGAAAAAGGTTAGTACGTAGTTGTCGTGTATGGATGGAGCCCTAACCTCAAGGGATGCTATGATAGACATGTCGACTTGATGAGCCGCCATGCTGGGTTAATGAGAGGAGTCTCTTCTTATATGATGACGTATGGTAAAACTGAAACAGTAATCAACATGGCATACCTTGAGGATAGCGGTCAATAATATGGTCTCATCATTGCCAGAGGAAGACTGGGATGGTTCAGGCACTTGTCAGGCCGCAGTGCATCTCCACTTTTTGGTTTGTCTAATTGACGCTTTGAGGATCCGATCGGACGTAAGGGCATTTGATTTGTGCACTGGATTTCTTCCACGAATTTTCCATTGGGTTTTCCATAAGTAATTCACTCCTCCCCACCCCTTTTTTGGCTTTTGTTTTTCATACTGAATTTAAATTCTATATTTTAATTTCCAATAACAAAAATTATTTTTTATTTATTTATTTATCTTTTCTTGTTGTTAAGGTGGTGGTGGTCTTGTGGGCGGTGTAGTAGTCTAGTCACTATTAGTTGCTCTCACTCCTCCCGTTAGGTACCGACAGCCTTGAATATTAACCTAATGCACTTATCGTAGTGACCACGACCCTTAAAACCAGTCAGAGGGCTTTGCGAATGCACCGTTAAAACCTCCAACAAACTTCAAAACAACCCAAACCCAACCACCACTGACTATAACCGCCAACCAGCCCGTGCAGCTGGGCAACAGTCAACACTTGCCGATCAATTGATCGCATTGTTACCATATTCTCATCTTCTTCCATCATCCTTTTTCCCTGTCTGTACCTATCCGATCTGTCTATTCTATCTATCAATCTATCAATCAATTACTATCTTTTCCTCCCAACATTGATCACTTTGCCGCTCACTGTCCTCATCAGTGATATCCGACATTGTGCGACCTAGTGGGACTGAGGCCAAAATCCTGGACGAACAACAACAGCAACTCTAAGTCACTCACCGACTTCTTGTTGACGATTTACATTTCCTTTTTCGACTTTAATTACTCTATTTTTATAATCCTTTTTCTTCGTTCCATAGTCTCTTTTCCTGATTTTCACAACCAGGCCGTGCCAATTCGAGCCGCCCCTTTAATAAGATTTTTTATTTTTTTATTTTTTATTTTTACCTTTCCCCTAGGTCCAAGCGAAATAATCCCACACTACTGACTCAAGGGCGAATCCGTCTCAATTCTTATGGACATCGCCATTCCAGCCACTGGGGTGTCTTACTCATTCCTTGCACGACCTCGGACTAGCAATTGTGCCGTGCCGTATGGCCATCTCGATCGCAGACAGTTCTTGTAGTCCGACTAGGTCTCTGGGTCTTTTGCTGGATCCAGAAAAGGCCGACCTCCCTCGTCCCAAACAGAGCATGTGGCATCGCTTTGGTTTGCGCAGATGGCTGGGTCGTGATGATCGAGACTCTTCCCAGTCCACTGCGGGGGGCGCTTCCTTCCCCAGTCATCACAACAAACATAACAGCAGCAATGATCCAAACAATACCAATGCCGGCAACAACAAACCTCATGACAACCTCACTCGCAAACTCTCAAGGAAAGTTGGCGTTGGTCTACCCAGGTCTACCACATTCAAAAGACAGAATTCCGAGCGACGTGACAATCTAGCCCCCCTGGAACCAGAGCTCCGTCGTGCCGCTTCCGCCGACCGACCTCGCACACTGAGCGCCCAGCGGACTCGGAGCCGGTCTCCACCGCCCACCGTCGACCCCAGATTGTCCGCTCCCGAGGTTCCCTGGCACGATCCGGACGAGACCACGGTTGAAGAGCTTTCAGAAGCGAATGAGGAGAGCGATCTCCGCTCAGAATGGGACCCCTATCCGGCCATGACGGAAGCACCCGAAGAGCCGCCCGAAGATGTTATCGAGATGGAGTTGGAGAAACGGTGGATCTTGAATTTGAGCATGCATTTCCGGGACCGATCCGAGCGTGAAAAATTTTTCGTGACATATGCAGAGACGCCCAATCGATGGCGAAGGGTTACTATCTCCTGCGATTATCGCGGCGCCCCTCCCGATTCGCTTGAGCAAGACCTGAAGGAATTACGATACCAACGAGACAAATGCGCTCGGATCTATGAATCAATCCGCGAGTCGTTAACTGAAATCCAATTCTACGACACGGTCACGAACCTGAAGTTGGAAACTCGCGATGGCCGATTGCACGTACACGTAACGGAAGACGTTAACGAGATCATCCCATATCCACCTATCTCCTGCATTGGCCACTTGCCCGACTCGCGACTCGTCCGAGAGGATCAGCTGCATTTTGAGGCGCACTTGTCGGGATTTGTGTATAATGTACGGTTGAATGGGAAGTCATACATCAAAAAGGAGATCCCCGGCCCTGACACAGTGGATGAGTTTTTATACGAGATCAACGCGCTCCATGCATTGCATGACATTCCGAACGTTGTCCAGGTGGAAGGGGTGGTCGTCGACGAACACGAAGAAGTAGTCAAGGGCCTGCTCATCAGCTTCGCAGAGAAGGGAGCGTTGGTTGACATTCTGTACGAGCACCGAGGTACAATCTCATGGGAACAACGGGAGCGCTGGGCGAAACAGATTGTTCGGGGCCTTTGTGAGATCCACGAGGCTGGCTATGTGCAAGGGGACTTCACTCTGTCGAATATTGTGGTGGATGCCAACGATGATGCCCAGATCATAGATATCAACCGACGAGGTTGCCCTGTAGGATGGGAACCTCCTGAAATTGCTGCGAAGATTGAAAGCAACCAGCGAATTTCCATGTATATCGGAGTCAAGACAGATCTTTACCAGCTAGGAATGACGCTATGGGCGCTGGCGATGGAAGAGGATGAACCCGAACGGCAACCACGCCCGTTAATACTGGGCCCAGACGTGGACGTACCAGATTACTATCGAAGGCTGGTGGCCGTCTGCTTGAGTTCAAGGCCTCGAGACCGGCTATCAGCCAAGGAGCTTTTAAACTTTTTCCCGCGCGAATATATGTTAACAGAGCAGCCTCCTCCCTTGACTTATCAGCGACATATGAGCCATGGGATAGGGCTGAACAACGGCGCTCTGCCATTATATAACCACCGAGTCATTGCGGCTCCGGGAACTTTCTTAAATCATCATGCTGGACCTGTAGATAGCACGGGGTGGGATCTCAATGTTTCATTATCACTCGACGATGGATACGATTCGCAATGTCTTGACCCAAATCCTCTTGCAGGATTCGAAGAAGAAGGGCAACGAGGCAGGACTAGAGAAAGGCGAGACAGCAAGCCTCTAGAATCTAACATCAGGCCGGAACCTCGCAGCTTGGGAAATCATATAGATTCAACAGCATCTGCCGCCCCAATAACGTTCCCGATAAGCCTGGGGAGTGACCAGGCATGTACACACCTTCCTACTCAAGGGGATAGAGAAAACGAAATTGATCTAGACGCTGATCTCGATCCTCGCTATCGGGATATTTCTCTGGAGAGAGCAGCAAACTTACTGCCCTTGGAGACTGACACTTTGTCTGGGTCCCTTGCAGGCGTTGGCAGTCATCCGGCCTGCTCGTTTGGGCCAAGTTCCACAAAGAAACTATCCCCAGACTCTGCGAATTGTGGAGAATCGCCTTTATCTGCGGCAACCCAATCTACCGATCCATACGCAGCAACTGTGCCAGATTTAGGTCACGCACTGATCCGTGATCAGGACTGGTCCAGCCAGATGCCTTCACGTTCGGTATCCTCCCTATTGCATTCCATTTTACCTATTAATCCTGCCCTCAGCTTGCCGGAATCAAAATTGATGGAGAGAAATGCAGAGCGCTTTTCTCCCTTGACCGTTCGGTCAGCATTAGGGTATCCTCGGCAGATTCTCCAGAACACGCCTTATCTGAGCGATTCGCATTTACCCATAAACCCGGCATTTCCAGACAAAGCCCTGACCTCCGTATGACGGAAACTGAGTGTCACTGCAAGGTGACATTTGTGATCAGCAAAAGAGCATCCGCTTCTTGACCCAGAATCAGGTTGTTATTGTGATTTGCAGTCCCAGAATGGGGCAGAGCAGTGCGCGATACCCATTTCCCACGCTTTTGCGCTGTATAGATACTTATTTGGCGTGGCTTTTTGATTCATCGTTTATTACTGCAAAGCAGCGAGCATGTCGGCGAAACTGGAGTTTGTTGTTTGTTGTTTTTCCATCTTTTTTCGCTCTCGGGTTTCTCGATTTTCTTTTCCTCTGCTATAAAATTGCCGGGTCGAACCCACCTCGTCTTCTTTCGTTAAAAGCAGCAACAATCTCTTTTTCTTTTTCTTTTTCTTTTTTTCTCACGAATGATATGATGACATCCAAATGGCCGGGCTACTTGTTATTGAAAGAAGTTTATGTATATTGATTGGCACCGATGAAAGTCCCTCATGGCCATGGCTGTATTAATTCAATAAAGATTTGGTACGTTCAACCTCGGTTTAGGAGTCACGGTTCCAGGCCGGACAGTCTTGACTGTTGTAATTCATTCTAATTAACATGAGACAGCCTTAGCCTAGACGGCAGTGCTACACGAGTCTATTTGACTCTATCAACTCACCATAGCTCTACTTTG
Organism: Aspergillus sojae; assembly: GCA_008274985.1. NCBI lineage: Eukaryota > Fungi > Ascomycota > Eurotiomycetes > Eurotiales > Aspergillaceae > Aspergillus > Aspergillus sojae. The sequence continues at coordinate 4,076,801 of CP035528.1, read as the reverse complement.
TTCACATGGATTTTCATCGTCATAACCTGGAATCCCGACACTCTATACCATATAGCACACCTCATCCGCTCTATAATCCCGCAATTGACTTGCACTACTCATCCCTCTCTAAGAAGGCCTCAAAGCTCCTTTGCCACGGCTGTGCATCCGGCCCAAGTCCTCGGCCAATGAGAACAATCTTACATTGCTTCTGGCCTTCATCAGATGACGTTGGCTCGGCATCCCTGATCTCAAACACGTCTCGGACAGCCTGAATAACCCTGCTGGAATCATCATTTGTGATCAATATGCCCTTGAGGCGGTGAATATCGAAATCAGCTGGATGAGACTGAGGTTCAGATTGAGATTCCACAGGTGGAAGAGAAGAGTCCCAAAGGACGGAGCGGAGCCAGGCATCTACGAGCGGAATCTTTTCAGATAGGATGGGAGGAGTTGTTATTGCGATCGTAGAGATAGCCTGGTAAAACTGGTTAGATCCTCGAGTTAAGGGGAAAAGAACCTTATCGAGAAGAACGACTTACCGGATCAATATGGCTATGTCCCTTTTCGCCAAAATCCAGACTAGCCAAATGATCGTAGGCATGCAGATCCAACACAACGCCTTCAATCTGGGGTGTCTTGCTGTGATCCGTTACATGGATCTTAGCGACACTGTTGATGGCTTGCACTCGTTCTCGGACTTTTTCGAGCTCCTTCGGAGTGACGAGATCAGCCTTATTCAGGATGATCACGTCCGCATGCGAAATCTGCATGTGGGCCATGGATAGTACGGGTCCCGAATGGGTATGGTCATGGTCCTCTTTTTCATGACTGGACACTGTCTCCTCAGGAGTGGGCTCATCTAGAAGATGTAGGATATTCTTCGCGTCGACAAGAGTGACGATTCCGTCTAAGTAGATGGAACTGCCGAGGTTATCGTCGACCCAGAATACAGGAGCGATATTGCCTGGGTCGGCAAGGCCGGTTGTTTCCAGCAGGATGTAGTCGAAGGTTCCTCGGCGCTCCATAAGGGACTCAATGGCCATTACGCCAGAGTCTCTATTTGTCTTTGGTCAGTCGTGATGTTACCGGTGTGTGAAGAACTTACTTGACTGAGCAGCAGATGCAACCATTTCCGACTTCCATCCACTCGGTGACTTCTTGGCCATCCTGGTTAACTGTCAATGGCTTCTCGATGTCCGTGGCTTTATTACGTATTAGCGTAAGCACTGGTTCCCCAGCGGTTTACATATTCTTGCCCGCTATGTGTATCCATTCTATATGACTTACAGTCACCGAACTCTACAGTATTTTAGTGATGATCGCATGACAGATCTAGGAAACCAACCATTCATTATCACGGCAATCTTCTTGCCATGTTTTTCATTGAGAATGTAATTTAACAGTGTAGTTTTTCCTGCACCAAGATACCCTTGACAAGCTGTCAGCTGGCAGTCCTTAGAAGTATATACATCAAAGTCATACCGGTTACAAGCGTAATGGGCACCCGACTCTCCGACGGCGCATTCACGGATGAGGTGTTCGCCGCCTCTTGCTGTTCCGCATCTGGGAGCTGCGAGATATCTACCAGCGCTGGAGGGGCTTCGTCATCTTCTATATCTGCCATGATGGATCAGGTTATCCGGTCGCGCCACGAGAAATCCCAAAGTATGGGGAAATACAGTAGATGATCTGATTGACGGAATGACGTTACCCAGAGAGGATTAGCTAGGGCTTAGGGCACAGACTAGTCATGAGCTCCGCTGGTGGTATCTCCGTCTCCGTCCCGTCATTCCTTCCAGAAGCTCCGCTTGGCCTAAGCGCCGCCTCCGTCTCTCCTTAACAGCTTGTTTTTCTTTCCTTCATTTTAAACTTTCGTTTCGGTCTTTTTGTCTTAATTCATTCTTTTATTTCATCTTAAGCTCTGTAATTGTCTAGACATGGCTGCTGCGGGAGCTTCTCAGGCTAGCTCCCCGCGCCTACCCAGTCCTCCTCCGTTTACAGAGGTTCAGATTGGCCCCAAATCGCCGTCGGTCGGCGAGTCGTTTGGCCAGGATGCAGAGCAGCTGCTAGGTGCTTCCCATGGAGCTGATGATGGCTCAACTCGAAGAATCCGACCAGGGACCAAGTCTGTCGACATGGCAGTTGGTCCGCCTCTGATCCCTCTCTCTCAGGTATGTAAATAAAATAGATCGCGCCGTACTTCCGCTGACTAGAGCCTCCCCCAAAGCTCGATTCTTCCTTTCAGCTTCAAGAGCACCTTAAGGCCCTCTACAACCACTACACCCGACCAGAAGGATCTGAGACTGTCGTCCCGATCAACCGGGAGGTTGCTATTCAGCTTGCAGAGCCCCCGGAGGGCGTTGACCGGTCGCTTTGGCTCTATGAACTTTGCCGCTTCCTAACAATGAAAGTAAACAATCTTATCATTGCCTTCTTCGCCGAAAACCCCCCTTGCTCCGCACAGACATGCCCAGAAATGCGAGCGTCGGAATGGCAGTATCTCTGTGCCGTTCACGATCCGCCTAAATCATGCTGTGCTATCGACTATTCTTGCCACACCCTAGATTGGGCAACCAACATCCTCACCTCACCGAAGTATTTCCCTAGTCGTCTTACACTAGGCTCAGAGGCAGGTGGTGGTCCGCAGGCGAGCATGAGACATTTGACCAATATCTTCCGCCGCCTCTACCGTATCTTTGCGCATGCCTGGTTTCAACATCGGGAGGTGTTTTGGCAGGTCGAGGGCCACGATGGACTATATATCTTTTTCAAGACGGTTTGCGATCTCTACAGCCTGATACCAGAAGATAATTACACCGTTCCGGCTGAGGCGGAGGGTGCCGATCCCGTTCAACCGGCAGAGGAGGAGACGGACGGGCGTCGCATGACGATACTGCGGAAAGAGGGTGAAGGTTCGCTGCCTGCTACACTGCAAGAGCCACCGTCAGCGACCACTCGACGTCACAAGAATACCCCGTCAACAAGTTCTCGGGTCACGACTATCCGCGATGTCACAACCATCAGCGAAAGCGCCGAGGATGACGAGCAACAGCCAAAGCAGCAAGAAAACGAGAAGCCCGCAGAACCGGCGCAGAAGGAACCAGAGCCTCAGCCACCTGTGGAAGCTGTCAGTGAAGAGCCCGAGGCCTCTAACGAACAGGTGCTGATTGATAGCACCGAGTCACAAATTACCGTTGCAGAAGTGCAAGCTGATGAAGAGACGGAGGTAGCTCCACAGGCAGTCGACGCAGATACCAAGATAACCGAACAGGAGGAATCGAAGCCTAGCACTGAAGGAAGCGATGCGCAGAAGGATAAGCCTGAAACAGCCTCAACCGAGGAGGCCACGAAACCAGAATCAGAGGCAGAGACGAAACAGACTACCGAGCAAGAAGCCGAACCAGTGTCTGAGCCCGCGAAAGAGACGTAAATTTTTGCATTCAACAGAACCCTATATTCATTTCCTTCTGATGCTATGCCATGTGTTTCTACTACGATTGTAATATGCCTTGCATCACTATCATGCCTGCATTGATGACGTTATCTTTCTTCTTTTTACTGACAAACTGGGTGAGGACGGTTACTGATGTGTAATATATGAATTCGCGTATCCGAGTGATTAATGATACCCATTGCCTATATTGAATCGGTAGCTATTCGTAAACAAATGAGGTGTTGTTCCGTTAAATGCAGCTTGATAGACTTGTCCGAGATCCACTCGACCGGCCATAAACAATGACGCCGCCTCCTCCAACTCCGAATCCCTCAACACCCTCGGCTCTCTCAAAAACCACATCATAGTCAAATTGTCACCTTTCTTGCCATATGCAACCGTCATAAACCCATCAACCAAAAAACCTACCTTTACATGCCCACCGAAGACTCTCCATCCACAATGGCCCTCGCCGTGAAAGGACCGATCCACTTCGGTCCCTTCGTCGTCACATCTCAAGTAAGTAAAAAGCCTCTCGCCCAGGAACACACAACCCCCCGATCCCCTCAAAACCACTAACCAATCCTCCGAAAACTAGGTCTTCCACATTACCCCCCTCTCCTTCGCCCTCGTCAACCTCAAACCCATCCTCCCAGGCCACGTCCTCGTCTCCCCGCGCCGCGTCGTCCCCCGCGTCTCCGACCTCACCCCCTCCGAAACAACAGACCTCTTCCTAACCGTCCGCCGCGTGGGCCGCATGGTCGAGCGCGTCTACGGCGCAATTAGTCTCAACATTGCCGTGCAGGATGGTGTAGAGGCGGGACAGAGCGTGCCTCATGTGCATGCGCATATTATCCCGAGGAAGAAGGCGGATTTGGATGCCCGGGGAGGGACGGATGCGGTTTATGATATGTTAGATGGGGAGGAGGGTGATTTGGGGAAGCAGTATCGGCAGCGGAGGACGAGGTTTCCGGCGGTTGATAATGAGGAGAGGAGGCCGAGGAGTATGGAGGATATGGAGGCTGAGGCGAGGATGTTGGCGAAGGAGATGGAGGGGGAGGAGGTGGATTGAACTGCGGTGTTGTGGATGTATAGTATTTTATAGATTGATAGACTTTCCTTTACTGTTATTTGCGTGGGATACCTTGTTTCTTTGCGGATTCTATGTTTATGTTGGTTTGTGAGTGAGCTTTACACTGTGTACTTTCAATGTGTATGTGACAAGACTCATCGATCATCGATGGTATCTGATCTAATCGTGGGCCATCCAAACGCCTCCACCTATCTAGTGGTATGCATGTTGATAATAATAATAATAGAGAAGCAAAAAAGGAAACCGAAAGAAAGGTAACTCGTAAGGCATCGACCCATTAAACATAACCCGAAAGGAATATCAACCGAAAGAATATCGTCCGTGTCAATCATTCGTACTCTTATGCCTGAACTCCATTGGCGGCCTTCTTCTTCCAAAAAGTCTCCCGCTCCTGGAGCACTGTCGCCGCCCATTCCTTGATCTCCGGTAGCTGGACACGGTTCGCGACGTGGCAAAACTCAGACAGATCGAGGTCGTGGGTACGCTCATATTCGACCATCTGTAGGAGAAGCTCCATCTTGTCGATATCGTGTACGTACTTGGCTTCCAGCGTCTCGTTATCTTCATACTCCTGGAACACCTTCATAACCTCATCTCCGGTCAACATTCCACCAGGAACACCTCCCAGCAGGTTCTTGGTGATGTAGTTCATCACGTCGGCCTCGCGGCGTGCCTTCTCTTGCTTGTCCACGTTGTCCACTGGGGTGATGTCGCCGACCAGCGATTCAGCCATGTCGTGGATGAGAGCCATCTTCATGCAATGGGGCAGATTGAGTCGCGGAGCGAGCGAGGGCGGGGCGAGCATTGTCATCACCGACATACGGTACATATGGTCCGAGATTGATTCGCCTGCTGTGATACCGAAGCGGCGCCAGCCTTCCCGCTTGGTGGTCTTCAGGCGCTCGAGAAGGTGGAAGAACGGAATCGGGGAAGCGGAGTTCTCCTCAGGGGGGTGAGGAAGGGTGGCCAACACTGGTTCGAAATGTTAGCCTTTGTTTACGGTTTCTGGGCATCGTTGCAGAATTCCTCTCACCAGACTGCGTGGTCCAGAGGGCATTAGATGGTGTTTCAGAGCCCATTTTGACGATACTTCGAACGATATAAAGACAGAAATGCGAAAATTAAACTCGATGTACAGAAACGGAGGGGAGAAGGGCCTTATATGCTTAAACGAAAGACTGACTGAGAGAGAGGGGAAAGAAAGACCAAAAAATTGAGGGGAGATTCTGCGGGGGGAAAGAGAAAAAGAAGAAGGCGGTGAGGGTGACTGATAACCAGCATGATAAACAATATAAACAAGCACATGATTGGCACTCGATCTGTCGTCCCCGCAAACAACTGACTTTCATTTAATCTTCTCGCGCTCTCCCCACCCACTGCTATTCCAGATCAGTTCTAGCATCTATGATCCGGTCCTTTTAAACGTCATTGTCTATGGCACTACCGCCAGTGCGGACTGAGGATCGCTGGTATACAGCCCCTTTCTCCAGCTCTTTGTCTTCAGAAGACGTTACTGACCGCTTCAGTATCTCGCAACTATGCAGTCGCCCCGACCTCCCTCTCGGTCCAAAAGGCCAGATTGGACACCACAACCACCCGTTGCTGTCTTTGTCCGGAACCTCCAGCTGCTGCAACTAGACTCCCGTGATGACTGGCCGGGCATTACAGTTCGCTCTTTATCCCCCTCATCGCAGAACCAGCGCCAGCGTGTCAAGGCCATCGAATGGGCACTCTACCAATTAGTGGCACTCTGGGACCCGGAAACCGCTCGGGATGTATGTGCACTTTCAACCTCGCGTGTGTGGTATTTGACTGACAGAATACGCTAGAAACTCCGGCCCTTCTTTCCTCCACTGGAGCCATTGCAGTCGGTCAATCTGCGCGCCGCCCTGTTTCGTGTGTTGTCCGAGTTGAAGAAGAATGGAGACTTAGGAAAAGAAACGATTTTGCGGAAGTCAATGCTCGATGACTGCAAGGGGGAGAAATTTGACGAGCTTCTTGCGGTATTTTCTACTGCAGTTCTCCGCAAAGCTCTGGCCGCCTCGGCGGATGAAGGACTTGGGACCCCCGCTATGAAGTTGTCAATGGCTTCGGGATTGACTCAACAAGAATATCAACGCATGCTGCCCCTCATTCTTGCGCATCGTGTCTCCTTGAGAGAGGTGGGAGAGCGTCGCAGCCGGGTACGGGATACGCATGAACGATTCTCGCAATTGCTGGATTACAAAAAGAGTCAACTAGAACTCCAGTCTCAGGAAGAACGTCCCCAGATTGCGGGCGAGGCTAACTTTGATGAATTGGCACAAAACGTCAAGGCCAATTGTCTGAGAAATGCGGATTGGGCCGACACTCTGCTCTATGGAGGTGCCCGAAGTAGCAGCGATGCGTTTCTGGAACTGCCTTTCTCAACAGCATGGTCCAAGGCAAAGGCGTCGACGGTAGAGGATCTTAGAACAAACTCTGCTCCGGATCTGTTGATCGATTTGGAAACACGTATCACGAGACAGCGCGCCCGTTTACAGAGATGGCATCAATATCACAGTTCGATGCTGAGACATGAGCGGGGAGAAAAGATGAACACAATAAGGAGTCCTCCCTTGGCGTTCCGGGACCACCAGGCACTCACTGTCGCCAGCATCGCCAGGGCTGTTCGAGAGCCGGTGGAACGCATATCTCCTAAAGCAGACGATCGCGCACTCCTGTTCTCCATGACGGAAGCACTTGCTCGAATCGAAGGCACGCACCGCTCATCTTCACGAGCCACTCCATTACATGCCCCCGTAGTTGATGCAGACCGTCGTATGGCTGGGCATGAATCATTGTCCTCAAGCAATACGTCATCCCCTCAATTGGTTCAGCAAGATGCTACCGCCAAGAGCACACCCTCGGGCAGTGTTACATCTGAAGCGGATGATTCTATAGGCCGATCCAGCTCTCCCTCGCTGCAACTCTCTTCTGATCTGGAGTTCAAACCGCCCCAGCGCAAGGAACGCAACACATATAACCTGATTGAACGGACCCGGAAATCCATGTCATTAGTTCCTCCTCCGCAAAGTACCCCACGGCCTAGAGAGAGTCTTCGACCTCGCCGCCCGCGGCCCTCCTTTCCCGTGAATCAATTCGAACTGCCCGAGAGGCAGACTCCCGAAATCAGCAGAGCATCCACTCCGCGCGATGAACTTTTCGAAGAAGAGGCAGACTACAACAGTGTCTTCAAGTCCCGGCCACGAGTCGCCCATAGCCCCATCTCTTCGCCGGCAGTACATGTAAGTCCGGTGGAAGATTTCGAGCTTGGCATGGACATGGATTCTAGACTGGATATGAGCGAGGCCTACAGCTTGGATTCACCCCTGCCTAGACGGCGCAGGTAACTGCCCCGTTGCTGGTCACCTTGTACAGTTCTCTTGAATCTTATACAGCATAGCCATATAGACAGTATACCCCTATAGTCTATCTGATTTAGTCAAATAATCCAAAGATACATATACACGGATATAACCAAGACAGCATGCCAGTAAGGCGTCGTTAATTCCAACATCTCATGCTTTTTTTTTTTTTAACTCCTACCCTGAATCCGTGTCCGTTCCTGACAATACCCTAACTCCGTTATTACATAGCTACAATCATTCCGGAAATTAAAAATACTAAAACACATGGTGTAAAGAAACCTGGGATATAGGAGGGCATTAGCCCTTCCGCGTGGCATTCCGAGTACGTCTCCGCGTAGCGGGAGGCACATACTCAGGCTCCGGATCAGGAAGTTCATCTTCAGAATCTGCTATTTCCGGTGAAGAAGAGAGTTCCTGGACGGAACTAGTATCCGGGATTTCCCTTTCCATAACTACTGCATCATCCGATTCAGCAGCAGCAGCAACCTCATTTTCACATTCCGGTTGCGGAGGCTGGTGTCTCTCGACTATGAGATCTCCATCATCGCCGTCATCTTCACCAGGAAGAAGGAACCCTCCGCCGTAATCAACTGGATCTCCCTCCTCTGATGGTTCGCGGACGTGATGTTCTGGTGCAGGGGCCTGTTGACCTGACTTACGGCTTGTGAATGGGTTATATGCGTCTCTTTCGTGGTCACGGGAAGATTCACCGTATTCTTCGCGGACACGCTCGGCGATACGCAGACCGAAGAGAAATTTCCGCCAAGTTTGAAGGATGCGCGCTTCGGCTTTGCGGCGCTCCTTCTCGCGCTTTTCTGCGGCGTCAGCGCGCCAGGCGTCTTTGACTAGGTCTTCGTTTTCTGATGCTATGACGACGCCTTCGATGACGGGGACGGCCATCTTGGAACCGAATTCGAAACCCGTGACGGCTTCGGCGTAATCGATACCGAGTTTCTTGCAGATGCGCACGGTACCGGGCCAGGGGATGTGCGTGGCACCGCGGGGCACCATGCTGGGGACGAAGCAGTCGATGTTACCGTAGTCGTTTTTGGGGATGATGCCGTTGCGGATGGGTGGCGGGATGATGTATTCGGTTTGGTATTTGGCGTAGAGGCCTTGCTTTGGCTTTTCACCGGTTTCGCGCTCGAGCTCGTCGACTTCGCGTTTGCGGAGGAGCGTTACGGCGCGGATGGGTACTCGCTTTAATGGCGCTTCGCCCTTCTTGATCTGTCGGCCTTCTTTGTGCCAGCTCTCGGCGGAGAGGCATTTTAGGACGTCTGCTCGTCGGTAGATCTTCTCTTCCTTGGTTTTGGTGCCTTTTCCGCTCACGAAAGTGCGGACGTGCTGGGATCCTGGTTTTAGGGCTTCTTCGCGACGGAGAAAGCGTTCTAGGACGAACTCGGTTGAGGCTTTGAGGCTTTGAAGTGTGTCGCCTTCCTTGGCTGTCTTTTTCTCGGGTTGATTCGGTACCAGGTCGTTCGCATCCTCAAGGTCGTCGACCGCTGTCCGGCTTTTTGTTGAACGCTCGTAGATTCGTAGGATAACACGGAACCAGTTGTACTCGTGAAACTTTCCTCTCCGGCCAGGCACGGGGATCTTTTCTACTGGCATTCGATAGCCCTTCGTCTTGCCAGGCCATGTGCGCCGTCGGAGATACCGCGTGGTGACATCCTTTGCGGTCTTGTCGGATGAGTATGCTATCACATAACAAATCACTTGCTTGGCTTTTTCAGCTTTAGCCCCTCGAGGCTCGAATGCGGCCTGAAGCTCTGGCGTTGTCGCTACAGCATTCGGTAGCACCAGCGGGTCGACGGGAATGATCTGGTGGGTAACCGGAGACGCAACTTCTGTCCAGTAGATTGGAACTGGAAGATCCTTATCATACCCCTTGGGATTAGTTCTACTGCTCACGGGTTTCTGGACTACATCGCTGTCATCGGAATCCAGATCCATGGCATCCTCGGTATCCCCAATCTCAGTTTGGGCTTCTGCCTCAACCTTGAATTTCGGCGTGTATGTCTCCGCCTTGGTCCAACCGAACCCTAAGGGCTGAAGACTGGCGACGAGTCGAGCTTCAATCGAAAGCGCGCGCAGTAGCGCAGTAAAAAGCTGAGCACCCAGGTCACGAGACCCTTCCATACGCTCTGCAGCCTGTCGAAACTCCTCGATGCCGCAGACCTTCTCTCCAAATCTCTCAGGATCGTGTTCTTCCTTGTTAAATGCGGATATATTAGCCTCAAGGTGGGACATAGGCCGATAGCCACGCTTTCGTAGCCCCGGGGCGGTGATCTTGAATTGTTTCTTCCAATAGGCGGCCAAGACCTTGAGTAGCGTGATAACGGGATCTCCACGGCTCATATCCGGCTGACCAGGTTCCATCCGCGATGAGCCCTCGCCCCAGTCTCTCTCCGATTTGCGACGCTGCTTCCCTTTTTTCTTCTTGGTAGTTTCTTCCGGGGCCTTTTCAGGGAACTCCAGACCAGAAGACACTTTCCACTTTTTAACCTCTTTATGAAGGGCTTCAGGTAGCTTGCGACGTAGAATATCGTGGACTTGGGAATCGTTTGCCCAGGCATTTCGGATAGCGTTGTGATGGAGCAAGAACTGAACATGCAGGCAGTGGGTAAGAACCCGGATTTGGCGTTCGATTTTGGATGGAGCTTTCTTCCCGTCGATGATATCGGACAGATGAACCTCGTTTTTGTCGAGAGTCAGCTCCAGATCCTGGACGTGGGCGGGTGTCATCGAAGGAGTGGTCGCTGTGGCGGTGGTAGCCTTCGAGTCCATTGCATCTTCCCAATCCACTTCGTCATCGTCCGATTCTGATTCGTCACTGGCCTCATCTTTGAGATCCTGGTCCTGAAGAGCAGCTTCACTGGGAACGTCGCTTAATGGGGAGTCTGATTCGTCATCGAGGGCGGCGATGTCGACACTGGGAGCAGCTGTCGCATTGTGGCGTTTGGCACTGGGCGGATCCGCGGAGGAGAGTCGCTTGCGGGGGACGAAGGGGGGCATACGAAGAATTGAAGGAGTGTTATTCAGTAAAGAGAGTAAAAGACGAGGACGAAACGAGCGAGTTGGGCGCAACCAGGAAGATGAAAGATTGGATGTAGTTTCACAGGCGTTGCGGAGTTGTCAGTGATAACGATAAGTCGGACAGCCGAGGATTAACGATCAAATGAATCTAGATTCCCCGGAACAATTTCCCCACCTTTTACCCTCGTCATTCCTCTTCTTTACTTTGTACTCATCTGTGGTTTCTTCTCTTAGATCTATCCAGTTATTGCCTTACTATTCTCATCTCTTTCTTACAGCAACAGCCAATATGGACGCCGTCAAGCGTTTCTTCTCTTCCCCGCGCTTTGCCGTTGCGGGCGCAAGCAACGACAGTAACAAATTTGGTTACAAGAGTATGAACATGAACCCCCAAGCTTTAATCGATCACTAAATAACGATATACCGATGGATTAGTCCTCGCATGGTATCACCAGCATTCCCTACCTGTCACTCCTCTCAATCCTCGCGCACCGCAGATTGTACTGCCCTCTCGTGCCTACGATACGGTCGCATCGCCCGGCGCCTTGCCTGCACCTTCGCAGATATCCTTGTCGGTTGTGACCCCGCCAGCAGTCACTCTGCCATTGCTTAAGGAGGCTCATTCAGTGGGAATTCCGGCCGTGTGGTTGCAGCCCGGAACATTTGATGACGCGGTCCTGGACTTCGCTCACAAGCACTTCTCGGCCGTGATTGCAGGTGATGGGGGAGCAGGAAGTGAAGGTTGGTGCGTCTTAGTGGACGGCGAAGAAGGCTTGGAGGCTGCAGGAGTGCAGTGGACGAGCCAAAAGCTGTAAGGCCGTTAAAGAGTATCTATCCAGAGGGAGCGGTGTGCTGTATCCGACAGAGTACTGGCGTCTAGATACCCTTGACAGCATGTATATAGTATAGGTCTTTGTCAGCTCTACTACCACTGAGATCTAATCAGCCACCAGTGAATATCATAGTCTCTCAACATGAAACTAAAAATGAATTCGTAGTTCTAGAGGCCTTCTTAGAAGTAGCGGTGGACCAATAAGGCTTAAGTCACTGCAAGAGCTCACATGTCCTACTGAATGGATAGAAATCATTGGCCATGGCGCATGAACCCAGCCATGTTCGACTAGTAGAATTAAGAGGCTTGAAAAAAAAAGGTTAATTAGTGAATTTAGTAGTGAGTGGTTGTTGCTGCGGTGAGACAAGTTAATGGATGGGGAAATCGAACTAATTAATCCCGCCCCCCCGTATTTTCATCATTTATTCATGGACTAAATTCTTTGCTCTTTTTTTCACTCAACCTACGCTTACCTTGCTTGCTCTTGTATACTCTCTTCAACCACTCTATTTCTACATTTAGACCTCGACTGAAAATAATAAAAAGAAAAAAAGTACAATACGTTTATTATAAGGGGAAAGAGATGCCCACCAGTTCCTTCGTTCTCGACTCGCCCATCCCTCCCCAACTTGATCTTGCTGGTGCTCCCTCGCAGCTCTTCCTGCCGCCGAATCCCTCCGCCTCATCGGCCCTTTTTCGCTCCATCTCCATCCCCAGCCGCAAGAGAGCGCGGGGAGTGGAGTCCGGGCATCGTTCATGGCTTGATTCTCCATCCAGTCCCACCTCCTTCGCTGTCCCCGATGATCGTCTCGCCGGCGTAGACGACGTCTCCGCCGAGCATGACTACCGACCCAGTCGCTATCGAGACCCACCGCTGAGGCTCCCTCTGGATTCCAGCGTCGAGTCACTCAGCGATGCGTCGGGGGCCCGTCGCAAACGCAGCCGTCGAGATCCGTCATCGGTGGTGGCACCATCCCCGTCAGGACCGGAGGATGAGAAAATCACTCAGAATAACAGCTGCGATCCGCAAACTGCCCCCGTGCGCTGGAGCCGCGCGGTTTTGGATGTGGTAGGCAAGGTCTGGGACTTTTGCTGGTCGGGAGCCTTCCGCGGATTCTATGCCGGTGGTGGTCGCGGGTATTCGATGACGGCTGGTGATCCGTCGGTATCGATGGGCCCTGACGATCACTCGTGGCAGCCGACGACAGAAAAACACGATTTGTCCTCCGCTTCTGCCGGTGTTCATGGTTGGAGTGAGTCGACTCCCCTTTCGGGCGATCACCATGATGACGACCTGCATCACAACTGGGTTGTGGTGGGCCGCGATGAGTTCGGCTATGAGGTGAGTCCATCGGCCCGAAGACGAGTTCATCGTCGGACGCCCTCGTATGGCCATTTGCGCCGACGACAGCCGGTCAAGCGGACCTTTGTGTCGCAACCAGCGTCGATAACGACCAAATCGCACTTCTCCGCGCCAGCCAAGCCGCGTGAGACCCCCGTCTCGGTGGAGACGCAACGCTACATGGCCCAGAAGCGTCGCATGGAGCGCGAGGAAGATGCGAGCCTGGCCCGTTTGAACCGACAGTTGCAGGCCATGATCAAAGAAGGGCAGCAGGCATTGGGAACCAGAGTGGAGGTGGACGACTTCATGGAAGATTAGGATCGGTGTTGCTACTTTAATTTTCTCACCCAGGGATACCCCACACAATCGTTTAATGTTTGATTTTCAGAGGACCGAATCACGGCATTTCTCGTTACTGATGGCACGTTGTTATGGAACTTTATTCGACGAAGACTCGACCTGTTACGATACGATGCAATGTTTTTATTATAGTGATATTAGCCATAACCATGAATTACGAAGCATGAAGAATGACAGTCTTTGATCACGTCTAAAGAGAAATGTACATCTTGTACCGGTGTATAAAAGAACGAGAACAATAAAATATGAAGATCCATCTCCTTATTTACCCGCCGTCGTGGGACCTTCCGGCGTGGCCGGCTTGTTATCAGCAATATGGACACTGTCCTTCAGTGTCTTCATCAAGCCCTTCGAATTAGCCAATAAACCAAGAGCATTGTCAGCTTGGATTCCTTGGCGGATCTGGATCGCCTGCGTGTATACTCCGTCAGCACCTCAACATTCAACCACACCCCTAGTCTGAAGCCCAAGATCCAACCAGCCAACTCAAAGGGAGAAGAAAAAGAAAACATACAGGAGCCGGCATAGCCATCGAAGCCGTGAGGAAGAGAGAAAGGACCGCAACGGAGAGCTTCATTCTGAACGAATCTGATTAAGGCATAACACACTTATTAGTAACTCCTCAGACAGACGGCGAATATTAGGGAAATGACACACGTTTTGGTATCCAGATATTGCAGTCAAGATGGGAAACAAGAGTTTCAGGACTGGAGAGACCGGGTTCCGGGGGTTTTGGTGTGGTCTCGTTCATTTAATTACCTGGGCGAGGGTTGTCTCATCCCTTCATTCCTTGTTTATGTCTCACGTCGGTTGTTGATCTTCATTTTGGTATGCGGGATTCCCCAGGGTACTTTGCGGTGACGTGTTGACGTGTTTTGGGGCTTTTTTTCTTGCTGTGGATCTGTGGTTATCTTGTTCTATTATTTGGAGGTTTGGCATTGTTTTTTAGGTGAGTTGAGGGTTATCTATATACTGATCACTTGAGGTCGATATGTAGATACACAACGGTAAGTTGTGGTGAGCTACAGAAGATAGATAGGGGACCCACATACTAGAGCAGATACCCTGTATATTCTTAGTCGTCTATACCCCGTCTCGTGCCTCATGGAAATACCTCGTGACACTACTACGTAGTAAGTATTTGAAGGTGGTATGGACTCCGTAGAAATACTTGGCTATCGTTGGCCAATCATAGCGCCGTCCGGTAACGTCGGCAAAAAGCTTGGCCTGGAGATCCACAGCGCTAGCGTTGAGTTTTCACTGTGGATAACCAACCCAAGGCGTTAGAGAACAAAAAGATATGGATCTCTGATGACAAACACCAAAAAATTCTGACCGACGCAGGGGTCGAACCTGCAATCTCTTGATTCGTAGTCAAGCGCCTTGCCATTGGGCCAGCCGGCCAATTGTTGAGGTATGCTTCACTAAGTAGCTATATAAGGCAAGACTGAATTCAGTGTTAAGGCTTGTCACCAGTGTGGTCTACAAAGGGTCACCTTGTCGGTGATAGAAGGTGGTTGCTGAGAGGTTTTTACCTGGTTCGAGTATATATTATACGGGAAGTGGCTCTGCTATATTGGACGTGAAGGCAGACAGGTAAAGTCGAATCTAGACAACACTGGCGGCAACTATGGGTTTCCTCAAATCAAGAGGTTGGGATTGTATTCATGGCCGCAATAGATGCGGTTTCAGGGCCATTATTGGTAGTCGTTAAATTGACGAAGAAGAAGTCTGGCTTTGAATGGTAGAATTGTGGTATGGCCAACCTTTAGTGCGAAAATCCGTATCTGGGTTGTAGATGGCCTAAAATAGCCAATACGGACATCCCCAGACCCAGCAAGGGATGGTTGGGAATATTGCCATCACCCCCAAATGCAGCAGTGGTAAGGCTAGTGAGAAAGGTCACGAGCAAGGCAGATTCTACTAGTAGAGACGTAGTTGGAGAAGTTTTTTGTGGCATGTTACAAATGAGGGAGCTTCCATAGCCAGCCAACAAGGCGGTTGGTATCTATAAGATGGAACTACTAGTACTGGTAGTATTAAATCTATCGCCCTGGTGAGAGTGTCACAAAGACAAAGGCAAAGTAACTTTGGCAAATTCAAATATTTCCTGACAATCTATTCACTTCTTAGGAAAGATGTACCGGGTTTTGGTTACGATCGTCGCCCTGTACCTATCGGTAGTGGCGGGAGGATTGATCTCATCAATAGGTAACACCCAGGGATACAAGGATAAAGGCATGCAAACTGGTGACGATCTTAAATTGAGGCCTATACCTACAGTCTTGGAACGATGTCTTTTTCAGTCGGTCACTGAATAGGACGCGGGGGTTGTCAATCATGGCTAACTGCAAACGTGCGGACGGCACATACGAACGGCCTATGCTGAGGCTGGACCATTGTCTTGCATGGTATCCTGCAGAGAAGAAGTTGGGGAGTGAACACTTTCGGGGCAACGTTCCGGAGGAAACAACGGAATCTCCAACGGAAAATGCCAGGACTGTAGCCTAAACGAGTGGATTTTGACCTGCAATTGCGAGGGCACAAATGATGTTCCGCGTCTTCTCATGGATCGTAAATTCGTAATATGGTGACGATCAACTTGGGTGAGCATATTCCATGTCAGTAGTGCTGGATTGTTAGCTAACCAAAAGGACTACAACCTTCCAGTTAAAGGCCGATGAGAAGGGTAACCTGGATTGCACATTCGGGGGGCAGTCTTGATTTCCTATGGCTTGTTTGGATATCGAAGTGGTCCGGTTCTGAGGGCTCATAAGGGTCTTTCCCGCTGCTTGTCTTGTACTTTAGATCCTCTCATGGCTGCATTGTTCTATGTTTGGCAATGACTCGGTATTGATGAGAGTACCTTGATTGGCACTGTTCCTCTATGATCGTGGTTGCAGATCAACTGATAAACCCAATTGAGGCACTGGCCAACAAGACAGAAGAATAGAATGGAAAGGGTAATCCTAACAATACTGAAAGTTTTTCTCTTCCATGTTTCTACCAAGGAATGGGCTGTAACTCTGAGATAATGGGTCCATTGTCTGCGCGACTAAACATCAGTATATCATCCCGCCACGATGCACTTACACTCCATTATCTACCACTGTAATTAGTTACATCCAATGGACACAGCCTCTCCCCACCTCGTCAGGAATGCTCTTGTTCTTCCCACAGTTCGATCAAATCAGTGCGTGGCAGTGGATACTTTGGAGGAGCCGTGCACCAAGCTGCTATAGAAGGATACCTCCATTCACTACCTATTTCTTAGACCCCAGCTTCTTACCACCAAGTAAACTACATTATAGATGGATACACTGGCAGCGCACTTTGGACTCCGACCCCGTTCAGGCCACAGAAAATACCGTGTAGGTCACGATCAACAAAGCCGAAAAGGCCGATCTCGATATGATAGCCCAATCATCAATGCTGGAAAACTTCGCCCTAGCACACTAGTCTAAGAGATCGGGCCTTGGAGACCCGCAGCGCTGAACACCGTCTGGCAGTAGTTCGACTATATGACTCAGTGACCTAGCACCTTGAAGTACGATGTTGCGAAAGACAACCCACAGCGTCGTTGTGATTGACGGACTGTTCAGCAATACCTCTCTTCGCCCCACCACCATAACTGCACGAGTCGAGCTGAAAAGGCTCGGACCCAATAGGAGACCCACTGGATGGACAACTCAATAGAGTGGCGAGCTGAACACAGGACTATTGATCGCTGTCTGTCCTGGAAGAATAGTACAATAGTATAGCGGTGCGCGGCATCGATTCGGCAATTATCGGTTGAAAGCATATGGAAATGATGATATAAATATCATCATCTCCCCCTCCATGGTCAACTCAATACCTCAGTCTCTCAAGCATATAATCTATCAAGGCATATCCTCCCACACTCAAACGCATCTCATCTCTATTTCACTGAATCTTTTGCCAATATGAGTCTTACGAATGGTGGAGGCCTTGCACTTGGCGAGAGCCTCTTTAGTCAAGATGGCCAGACCGAGCTCAAGATGGGGAACGATGGTAAGCTGGAGGTTTACGTGGACGGTGAATTAAAATGGCAGAGCGATAATGACGAGAACGACAATGTCCGAGGTGTCTATCTGCAAGATGATGGGAATTTTGTTATGTCGTAAGTTTACCTTTTTCCTGTTGTGCTCTAATTTCATCCGCCTTCGTTAGGATATCATGAGTTTAAGACTTGATTATGAAGCTCTTCTTGATTAACTTATATACTACTATATAGCGAGCACGACGACACGCCCATCTGGGCCAGCATGACCCACGGGAGAAGGAACGTCATCTGTGTTGTGCAGGATGATGGCAACGTCGTTTTATATGAGGCAAACCCCGTCTGGTCCACCGATACCTACAGGCGGTAACTACTTTGACATTAGATTGTTCAGGTTGATGGCTCGAGCGTAAGGGCCGATATGATATGACAACGAGAAGACATGGCTGAAAGAAACGGATTCTTGGTTGGGAGGTCGTACCCACCCATTGCTTTGTGTACATAAGAATGCAAGTGAACCCTTGCACTCTGTTGAGTCTCTTCATATTCATAGGTCCACATTGTGCTTCAGTGTCTGCGTAAGCTCTTTATGTAAACAGAATGGAGTAAAACCCATTATGATAAATACATCTACGGCGGATGGGCCTAGAAGCAGATACTGGACACGAATGTGGAATTGGTTCCTTGTAGCCTATGCTGAGTTTGACCCGGCCAGTCGGCTTGCCCTAGCCCTGATGAGCCTGCACAACTGAACATGGCTCCGATGCAGCCTTCCCTAGAAGCCAGATATTACAATCTTTGGGTCAAGTTTTTTCCCAGATCGTTGCCACGTAGTTAAATGGATGAGAGAGGCTAAACTCGGGTATGAAATCGACATAGTGCCGGGTCTGATATTTTGTGGCTGGCTGGTGGTTTATCTTAGCCAAAGGTGTACGGAGTAGATCCGAATTTTTCCTGTTCGGACCCGAGAGGATCAACATAACGGCGTGGTCAATCTTGACTTTCATAACCTGTTGTTGCGTCTCATTGCGATTTTAAACCGTGGGGAGGGTGTGAAAAGATCGTGTTGATCCCTATGGAGCGGGTTCGCTTAAAGATCGTGAGTGGAACCATCAGAACCACTGTAGTCCTATTATATTTTGTATACAGCTGGCAGAGTCTGTACTATAGGAAACGGATCTCTTCGCTACCATAGATCGTGCGGCGATCTTCTCTCCTTCTTTCGATCTTCGTGCTAGTGCGGGGCACTGTGTACACTAGTAGCTGCAGTACCAACCAGGGTGATATCCTGAATTGCCTGCCGTTTGCGATATGTTTGGAGGAATATTCTCCTGCTCGAGCCCGGGAGTGCTCCGAAGAAGATTGTCTGACTTGGCCTCGCATATAAGTTGGACAAATTTGTACCCATTGAGCTTCAGCCAAAAGGCGCATGGTGCCTGGAAGATCAGAGTCATGGACTGTGTCTCGTAGACGGCATCTAGGGTTAGCCCAATCTCTCTGGGCAGCTTCCAGATCCAATCACGGAAGGCCGCTAGTTGATTGATGGAGAGACTTTTTGCCAGCCTAAATGAGAACACAGCGTGTGTTGCTGGCCTGGGGGGGTGGTATACTGGCCCCCCTTCTGTATTTCCAAGGATGGAAAGACGTAAAGAATTGACTCCAACAAGAATACAATGTGCGGGCTTCATTACAGGAGATTCTTCTCGAAGATACGCTATCAGCTCAGCGAGCTCATAAGTGGATGTGGGTAATACTATAGTATAACCCAGGAGTTTAGAGTTAGGAGGGTCGCTGAATATAGTATTATAGTAGGGGCAGCCAGCTCAAGGATCTGGGATATCTGGCAGAAGGAGGGATCACATAATCTTCAATTCCCCAAACCGATTACATTACCTAGATGATCTAAATTGCTTGAATTGATTGTATTACCTAGATTACCTGCCTAGATTACCTACTATTATTAAAATTCAATCTATATATTCAATACTGGCAGATTACTATATCGAGAGTAGAGGGAAGAAGAAAGATAAAGATTTAAAAAATAATTAGAAAGAAAACAGCTTTAGAAATAGAGAAGAAGCAAAAATAAAATCTTTAGGGATAGCTATATAGAGTGTGATTATATACTGATATCCAAACTTCCGGCTTAGTTTTTCATGGCATCCATGGCATCCTCGGTTGCAGTTGATTTTATTTGCTCAGGGAGCCTCTGTATCTTCCACGTACTACTAGTAGTATGCTGCCCCTTTACATCGACTACTACCTGTAGGCATCGACATTCTTGGTCTCCATATCCAAGTAGCCCTACCGAGTTTTACACTTTCACACCGGCCTCTGTCTATGCACAATGTCTGTCTTCCAAGTCAGCGACAAACGACGGATTAATTATGCAATATGTCTGATTCGTGTACTGCTCTGTACGGAGTACATCACATACTAGTATTTCACCTGGCTCTGGTTCATCCATTACCTCGGCTGGGAATTAGTTAATATCGACCCTGTCTCGCACTAAGGGGACGGCGCTACCCTAACGACTTCCCAGGGTCTCAGTCCGGAAATTATGGCGTGGTTATTTTATTTATTTAATTTTTTTTTTTTTGGCCCCCATATTCTTCCACGTTGCTGGTCATGACTCGAACGGTGCTTTGTTAGTTAGGCTTAAGAATTTAGTTAGTAAACGGTCCCCTCATCTGCATGACCCTGAGCCTTCTCCTGTTTGTAGCCTCATTGAAAACATGAGGTTTAGCAGCATGCTCATTACCATTATCCTCAACTTTCTATCAACTCTCTGCCAACAAACCCTTGGCCGCTCACCTCCCATTGATATAAACCGTTTCTCTATTTTTCATCAACGAACAGTAATGGATGACTCACAGAACGCCTCATGTCCTATGGACCCTTCTCTATCAACGACTGAACGGACCGTCTTCACTACACGAGGATGCGTTGTCTACGACTATCCCTCAACTGGCGGAGTTCTCAGAAAAGAGGCTGATCTTCTTGATATGCTTTTTCTATCGCTCTCCCGCTCTGATGTATCGCAGCGCTCATCCAATATAGACGAAGAAGACAGATTCTGTAATCTCATGCGACGGATTGGTGCGACGTGGTGGTCAAGTAAGGAGGATTGGATCGAGGTGTAAATGGAAATGAGAGAGACGACAAAGGAAGAAGAAAAGATCCTAGTATTTGGTTGGCCGACAGATGGGGTGGGTGTATGGGTGTTGAGATTTGAAAATATTGAGCAACTACCAGAAGACTTTGGAAGAATAAGTTTAGCGATGAATATGGAGGAGAAGATACAGATAATGAGAGAGTATGGCGCTACGTTTGTTGAAGATATCACGCAGGTGGAGGAACTTCATGATATATTTTGAGGTCTACTAGCCTTGGGGTGGATACTTATAAAGAGGAATTTGAATATGCCACATACGGTGCCATGTAGCCTTAGTAGCTATTATTTGCGGCGTTGATTTCACAGGCCCTCATATTCTAGGTGTATCTATTAATCTTATACTACTATAGAATAGTATATTCTAAGGCCCCGGGCCCCGGCCCCTACTACTGTAGTATATAGGTTAATAGGAATCGAAGACTAAAAGTCGACCCAACGCATGCACTACCATCTTTTTCAGCTCTGTACCCGTGTTGGTCTCGCTCGCCTGTTCACCGAAGTAACGGGCCCCGGTGCTCTGAGTAAAACCGAACATAAGCTTGACATCCTTCAATTCCGGCATTCCGGCATTCCGGCATTCCATTGGACACTTCCACCTTTCCCTATCCGGGATCGATCACTGAGCACTGCACTGCAAAAAGCGGTCCTGAGCTAGTCGTAAAGCGGAAATTGACAATAGGACCTCGGAGCTGAGTGAATTCTCAGAAACCAGATCCTTTTGCGCAGCCCTGTATAATGTTTGAATGGATGGCTATCCGGGCAGCTCAGCGGCCGGAAGAAGCTACAACTCTAGGGCCACCAGACGGAATTCCCTGCCCACATTATTGCGCAGCGGGGCGCAAGTGAAGCAAGCATTCTAGGGGACTGCGTGAAAGTGTCTGGGTTCTGATAGGTTGAGAATTAACCATTTACCTCCATTCCCTACATCCGCCTATATAATCTATTTAAGCTATTTAAGTAATCTAGGTAGTGCAATCGACTTAGGCAATCTTAGTACTAATACAGAGGAAAGAGCCCAAGAATCGGCCCATAATTGCACAGCGGAGTGAAGCCTAGCAAGCATTATAAACTGTACCAAATACCAGTATCAACAACGACAGCCAATAGCCTCAGTCTTTACCCACAGGGCTTCCAATAAGAGATGATCTTAGCCGCAGGACGGAACCCGGGAGGGCCTCCGAGAAATCTACTGTGTTCTGACCCATGAAATGACGCGGACTGCATAAATTGTGCAAGACATGCACTATATGCGAAAATATATTCTTGGCGGTAGTAATCAAGTAGCAGGGCACTATTTCTCAAGTGTACAAAGTACGTACATATGTACGTGTCCCGCGGAATGCATAAAAGACAGGCATAAAAACAGGGAAGGGGATAAGGACACCAACTAGTAGGGGCGCATCCAGCCGGACCCTGTTTGAAAAGTCCAGTATGATATGATATTCATTAAGTCTGCACGTTGCTCCACAGTAAACTCATACATCCCTTCGATAGGGACCTGGTTGCTCACTCCTATCCAGCCACGGCCGAGTATAGAACCCAGCCACGCACGTCATGATTTACCATTTTGTACATATTACATGTCATAGCTGGGTTCGCCAAGCATGTCATCAGAGCTTAACTTATCGGGAAGTATAAGCTTACTTTGTACCGTGGAAGCATCGATGATCAGGGGATTGTATTGACGAATTAGTAGTAGATGTTCTATATTTTAAGTGAATGGCTTAACACGTCACTACGTCTGTGGTGGTCGGATTGGGAAGTTGCCCACATTCCAGAGACGCTTGTGAACTATTGGGATCTGCATTTATTGGACCCACCAAGCATACAAGAGTATCTATTGTCTATGGATGAGGTAATATTGTTTCATGCAGTTTTCTTACAGACTTGCCATGTAATGATACCAAGCAATGGAGATAGTATGTACTGTGGATGGTTCTTGGGAGAAAGCTAGAAAAAAAAAAATCTTAATTCGCTTCAGTCGCTCTATGTTGTATCGATGTATGGGGATCAACTCATAACCAATAGCAAATAACAATAAACAGTAGGATCAAGCACATCGCTAAACACAGTTCGGTCTAAACCCGAATCCAAATGCTCTGTCATATCACATCAAGATGAACGCCAATTATATGCAAGAAATGCCCATAGTAACAACCAAAAAGGCCAGTAGCCACATGTGGCAGAGAGAACGAAATTATGTCATCTTTGGCATGAATTTGGGGTTGGTCCGGATGCTTTCCCCATATTTCAGTAAGAAGAATGATGTCGGTGCAAAGGCAAGCGCAATAAAACCAAGGAGGGTGTTTCCCCAGCCTAGACCAAGTGTATCGTACAAGGGCGTTCCGGCTAATGGGATAGTGGCTCCAAAAACACACCGCAAGGCTAGCTCAGCGGATACAGCACTGGCGGCGTAGAGGGTATATGAATCAACAAGATACACCTGAGTAACGAGGTGTACATAGAAGATCCCCGCACCAATGAAGAAGGTCCCAATAATGGGGACAATCCAATGAAGTCTATACTGCGCGGACCAGCCGTACCAGAATAGGCCGATCGGTACCAGAAAACATCCAAGGACAAGAGGTGGAAGGCGGTGCTCTGGCTTCATCTTGCCGTGGATCTTTTCCTGCTTTTTGACATGTCGATCGGAGTAGTAGCCAACTGTGATCTGTCCGACGCAGAAACCCATGCCAAGGCCCAGATATCCAAGACCTGCCTGACCCGGGCTGAAACCGTAGACATTCTCAAAGACGTCGGTGAAGGTGGTAAAAAGGATGTACATATAGCTGTAGGTGACGGAGCTGTAGAGGGATACTATCAGAACAATAGGCGACAGAAAGAGGAATTTGATTGGTCGCGTCAACGATGTCAAGAGCATCTGGCCAGCTGTGCGTTCAGAGTCAAACTTGGTGCGATAGTGCTGCCCAGTAGCCTTTTGGAGCTTCATTGCTTCGCGTCGTAGTATCGTTGGCGCATACGTCTCACGGAGGAATATCAGTGATGCAATCACAATGAATCCTCCCTATCATAGTGTCAGTTTTGTTTTGTTTGAGCACGAGCATAGGGATAGTAGCTTACCTGAATTGCCTCAAGCCACACAGTCCATCGCCATCCCACATTCTCTACCATGTAGCCTCCGAAAATAGGACCAATCACAAACCCCTATAAATAGAGTTAGCAATCTCGGACAGAGGTCAGAGCAGGTAATTAGATATACGTACAAGCAATGGTCCCACGGTCCATATTGTCATTGCAGTTCCCCGCCTTTCCATAGGCATCATATCAGCAACAAACCCTCCTCCAACTGTTACCGGCACTGAGCTGGCAATTCCCATGATTAGTCGGGAAACAATGAGCATGGAGATGTTGATGCTGGATGCGCAGACTATGGCTGCGATCATGAAGAGGATATTCGCCCCATGTGTCACTGGCAACCTTCCACTCATTTCCGTAATTGGTGTAAGTACAAGAGGCCCCACTGCAGATCCCATCACGTAGATAGAGACCATGAGAGATGCAAGTGAAGAGTTGTCAGTATGGAACTCCTTCAGAACTTCCGGGACGCCGGGAGCAAAAATGGTGGAGACCAGAGATCTAATAGCTGTTAGCATACCTTCCATAGGTGTTTAAAAACAAATGAAGGAGGCAAACATACGTATTGAAACTGCTCAATGATATCAAGCCAATAATGAGCCACTTCCGAGCATCGGACCAGTTCATGGGGTTCCGAGGGTCGTCGGGGCCATCCCAGTGGACAAGATTGTCAAGCTCATCTTGGGATTGTTCACCGGCCTCAATGTCGCGGCTCTCGACCTTCACACGAGCGTTTTCCTTTTCGACAAAGGACCCCAGACACTCCAGGCTAGATTCAGGGCTGGGTTCGACAGAGCTGTCAGGACTACCGGAGGGCTTCGTCGCCATGACGATCACGAAGAGAATAGGAATAGTAAGACCCTTGGGGATGGAGTGAATAGAATCGACAATGACAAGCGGGCCATCATCGTCTTCTAAATAGCCAAAGTGGATACATGCAAATACGATATTGGAGTCACTACATCAGAGATGACCACCATGATGTTACCCTGATTTTGGAGCGAACGCGCGTCCATACAGTCGGACAATTCTTGGTATGCTGGGCCCTTGCTGTCTAGCCCACCGGGTCTCCGATACTCTGTACAGCTTGAAACGCCTGGACCACGATACATGGTGGGTACGTACAATTAAAAATATCAGGCGCACAGCACGGGTAGGGAACAAGCAAAAAGGGTGGCGTTTCCACAGGAATCCCTTGCATGGATCGGCTCTATCCCAGCTCTGCCTCAGACAATGCCAAATTAGCTGGACTTATCAACGCATGATCTACATAGGTTATCCTTTGAACACATAATAATCCCCACATGATGTTTTGCGGCGTCTGGGTACTTAGGTATCCCTTTCGAGATACCCCACAGCTCTTTCACTGCCCAGGCATGTGGCTCTATAGTGTTACCCACTTGGGGTTTGCTCACAATGAATGTTGACGTGTCTTAAGTGGAGGATGAAGGATTGAAGCCAGCCATGGAGGAGCTTGGTATAGCTAGAATATCATGATGGCAGGGAAGATGAGCCCTGTTTGGAATTGGAATCCGTACCCGGGGAACCTACCCGATGAATCAGTCTGTAGATCAGAAATTTTTTCGGGACCCCTTGAGGCATTCATGGTAGGAGTCACCGCCATAGAGTTGGGGGGTGACCCATCATGTGGAGATAGGAGACGGGGCTAGAAGGGTCTGTCTGCTATGTATTGTCTGTAAGAACCGACTCAGAATTAATTCTAAGTTAGAATCGGAAAATTCATTAAAAGTTTCCATGTCAAGGACGTATGGCGTGATGGGGCATGTATTGGGGAAATCATGGTTGCTATGATGTGATATTGAGACGAAGATAACATGAAGTATGCAGATCCGTGTTCCAAGAAATGCCTGACGACCTCGACTAAAGCGGCAATGATCCGCCGGTACCTTACCTTCCTGCGGGAGATCCTCAGGCTCCCTTCTGTCGATGCCCTACCCGTTGTCAATCCCGGTCGCACCGTTTTCTTCTTTCTCTCTTCCTTTCCTCTTCTTCGTCCTTTCATTGATGGAATCGCTGGCTTTCTTCCGACTAGCATCGCACCATCGAATCATACTACATATCAAATTGCCTATCCTAGATTCTAGATTTGACACATGAAGAGGATCTTCAGAACTATTACTAACAGTTAAGCCAATAAATGAGTTGGATCTGCAGGAGAAGCTACCTCAAAATCAAGGCCACCCGAGAAGCTTAGCCAACCGTTAAGCTTTGGTGGATAACCGAATCTTCGAGCCCGCTTGGCCGTTCCTTGGGAGTCCGTGTGAGCTCTTAAAAGTTGCCCTTTGAAGTCTGGTTCTCGGAGATGTACCCACTTACAATGGAAATCCGCCACGGTCGATCTATCGGGCCTAGGGAGCTTGTTCCCCCGGGCCACAATTAGAAACAAAACCTCCACATGTTGAAACTGACCGCTGAGTACGGCCAACGCGCGTTCGGCATTGCGCACATGTTGCGAGTTTTCGGCTAACTAGATGGATGTCCGAACAATCTCGACAGCTCATCGGGAATTTTTTACCCAGAATAGAAAACGGCCCATAATATACATCACGGTGTTCTACCCATTTTCTTTTGTTGATTCATCTTAGCACTCCACTTACCTAGCCGCCTGAATCCTAACCTAGGTGTGAGGGAACCCATCTTCACAATCTCCAAGGCCTCATTCCCGATGTCGGCGTAGAAATCTCCTCCACATGTGCTGGCGCGCATAGGAGCAGCCACAGCTGGGGAACGCGAACGCGCCTCAAATAACTCTAAGAGCAGCAGATATACACAGCTCACGTGAACTAGACAGACCCTACCGAACTTCGATTGCCTTTAACACAGGATTTTGATTTTCAGGAAATTACAGTCCAGATCTCCATCTTTGAGTACTTCTCTATCATAGGCATCTGGGTCCTAGCCCTTGGGGTCAATTTTCAAACCGGTAGTTGAGAACACCGAGCCACAAAGCGCGCAGTAGAAGTTGTCCATTTTGGGCATTGGGCGTTTGATTCGAGGGAGAGACAAAACATGTCCCAGATTTCTGGGGACTCGTAAAGATATTGGGAACGCTTTTGGCGCTTTTCTTTATTCACTGGATCTAGTGGGTGGGGCTGCTTGTTTACTTGTGTGATAATGAGCAGGGGTACGGATAGTTTTGGTTTTTACTAAATGGAGAGTATAAAGTAATGGTCTGGGTCTATGTCTGTTGTTGGACTTGTGGGTTTGCTGGGCTACTTGTAGTCCATAGGTATGGCTTATGTATGCATGTATGTATATATACTCTTACCGCTGATTGGGGAATTGAGTTATTGTAGCTTTTCTGTGAGAGCAATAAATCCGTATTTTGTCCATGTTTACTGCAACTCTTTTCTAAAGTAGTATATGCATGGCGTGATACTCCAGACCCTGAACCTGATCTTCTATCAGAATATCGTAAATCAATTATTTCTATAAACATGTAATCCACTAATTATCGTACTCCAACCCAGACTCCTTCCGAATCGCCCCATATACACCCGCAACATCCCCCTTCACGCCCTTCTCCTTCTTCACCTCCTGCAAATACGCATCAGTAACCTCCACACTCCTCAATCTCATCCCCGCATCCTGCGCGATGCTAGTCGCATGCCCCAGATCCTTCCTAGCCAAGTCGACCGCAAACAGCGGCTCCTCGCGCTTATGATAATCACCCTCGACCATCCGATCCGCATACTTCGCAAACGGTCCACCCAGCCACGTATGGATCCATTTCTGATACATGTCTGCCCCGAGACCGGATTTCTCCGCCAGCACAAGACCCTCTGCAACAGTCTCAACAGTATTAAGAATGAAAGTGTTACCCAGGATCTTAAGCTGGGAGGCACGGCCGACGTCATCGCCAGGCAAGGGGAGGGTGGCTTTTGCCGTGACGCCCTCGAAGAAAGGCTGGAGTCTGTCAATCGCCTCTTGCTTTCCGGCGGGGACGACGATCATCTGGCCTGCGTCGGCCATGTTGGGGGCGCCGAAGACCGGGCAGGCGATGAAGGTTGCACCGCGCTCTGTGAGGGTGGCGTGGATGCGGCGGGAGGTGTTGGGGTGGACGGTGGAGCAGTCGACGATGAGTTTGGAGGTGAGGTCTAGGGAGGAGTCGGAGATGATGGCGGTGATGATTTGGTCGAGGGCTTGGTCATCGCCGACGCAGATGAAGGTGATTGTAGCCTGTGCCACGGCTTCGGGGATGGTGGTTGCGACGGTGGCTTTGTTGGAGCCGATTGAGTCGGCGAAGGCGGTGGCTCGGGATGTTGTGCGGTTGTAGAGGACTATGGGCGTGGTTTGGGGGCCTTTTAGGGCGATGTTGCGGCTCATTCCCTGGTGGGGATGTTAGTGTTTCTCAAAAAATTTTGATATTGATTGATATGTGTAGGTATAGGTGGGGAGGTGTTTATGTTTACTTACCCGGCCGATGTTGCCCAGGCCCAGCCATGCTACTCTTTCTGAAGCCATTGTGTCAAATTGTGATCTGCTCTGCGTGATCAATTCGAAGGGAAGGGTCGTAGAGCATCAATGGAAGGGCTGTGGGCAGTAATTTATAGATTGCGGGGATCATCGAGGAGACTGCGTCATGCGGGGCATTTCGGGGGTTCGGCGTCACGTTTCCTTCTAAAAGCTTAGCCGGCGTGGGGACTCGGAGCTAAATTTACATTTCTGAGTCTGGAACATCTGATGTCTTTCCTGTTACAATGGACTTAATTGGATACAGAAGTGCGATATGTCCGTTCTCGAGGGCGCAGTGGAAGAGTACATGAACAGATTACCAATACCCTGGCCCCAACTAACGGGCCGATTCCGCTGTCTAATTGAGTCGGTCCGAGTCACTCGGAGCAACTTAATAAATAGATCTCCACCCATAGAGCCAACAACAAAAATGATTCAATTGTCACGCATTCATTATACGCTTGTGCCGTTTCCTTCACCGGCGCATGTTCGTGTTGCATGGCTCTGTCAGCAAGGAAATGATCTTCTCACACGCGATGACTCGTCCATCTTTTGGCCCCAATTTAGTTGCAATACTTTTCGCCCGGTGTCGCATCGACTCGCTCCGGGCGCTTGCTAGCACTCGAATAAGTGCTTGTCCTAATTCCGGTGCATTGACGCCTGGCGCAGTCTTGCGACTTGCCCATATCCCAATGCCTAGCCATTCTGCGCGCAAGGCGAAATCGTAGGTGTCGAACCAGACGGGAAGGATAACTTGTGGCACGCCAGCCCTAAAACAAACAAGCTGTCAGAGATTGGGAGCACCCGCATTCATGAGTTTACAGTCGTATATACTGACCGTATCGCTTCGTGATAAGAATTAGACCCTCCATGGTGAACCATGCATTCTACATGGCCACTCGTGAGAATGCAAATAGGCTCCACTGCCAGCCACGGTTCAACACGGACTTGTCCCTCTGCGACGGCAGTACAAAGATTGTCGGGTAGAGCCGTATCCTCCAGAGTTGTACCGGAACTCGGCTTGATTTTCCATAAGATTTGGATATCTGGTCTCTTATCTAGAAGCATGCGGAACCCCTCCATGAGCTCTTTTAAAACATCGATCGTATAAGTCACATGTGATCCCAAGTTCACCAAGACTGTTGGCCGTCGTTCGAGCCAAGAAGCCAGTTCTGGGTCCTCTTCGGCAATGGGGACACAAGGGCGCAGTATGGGACCACACAGTATAAAGTTGTCGGGAAAGTAGCACGGAATCTCGGTCTCCTGTCTGGCCGGGAGAAGAACTACAGTCTTGTCCTTGTTGAGCTGTTGGGAGATTTGTGCGGAAGTCGCACTCGGCAACCCTTGAGCCGTACGATATGCCGTCAGCTCTCGAGCTCTTGGGTTGCCCATAAGAATTAATAGCATCCGAAGAACAAGATAAACATTCGGAAGAATCAGGTACCATGGTAAAGGATAAGGGTAACCGGAACCCATGCTGACTGATTAGTCAAGATACACAGAGCAAGAGGCGGAGTACAGATTGACTAGGTCTCTCACATTGGATATTTCCACAAGCTCGCCAACCTCGGCTGTATCGTCAGTTCCTTGAACGTGTTAGGAGACAGGGCCACATAACGCTGTTCTAGCATGCGGCAAGCATCAACTGCCTGTAAGAATATTGGATCAAGTACGACAATGGCTGGTTGGAGCGTGCGGATGAGGGTAGCACAGTCTTGATATATTGCCATATACTGCGGGCCATCCCACGGGGTTGCCACTACAGGTAGGATGTGCTTCTGTGTGTTCAGAGCTGCTCGGAATCCGACGTTATGGACGTGAAATGAATCGGTACATATATTGAACCAAGGATTGGCCTCTATCATAGGAGGGCCAGTTAATGGATGGAAAGTCGCACGATTTGTCACTGATGACAGGGATGCGGCACGGCCATTGAGCTTGGAGATAACGGGCTCTAAAGGAGCAAACGAGCCAATATGGACATCGTAAGAGCGAATGAGAAATTCATGGGCCACGGCTAAACTGACAGTTGCCTGGCCCAGCTCACTGAGGGTCAGAAGGAGAATAGTTGATGGCGCCATTACGCTAGCATGGATGTGATGGAGTCAAGAAGATCAGTAATGAAGGACTGGCCAGAAGATGAAGAGAAGTGAAGCGGTCAGGATCGGGACGGGGCTAGCAGTGAAGGAACAATATGGAAAACAGGCCTATCCGTTGGATATGGTTTCCTTCTACGAATGCTATGTTGGAACTTCTTTTAGAACAGACACCCTGGGGGTATAAGAACCGACATCATCTACAGAATATGTATGAATAGTCAGCTAACATTCTTCCGTGTAATCCAGTTCAGTTGTCATGCAATCAGCCATGGATGAGCGGATGTCTTTCTGAATCGAATGAATTTATTAATATTATAGGTCTTTCTAATAGGCTTATGAACAATGATGTGTGGTACCAGTGGAGAGTCAGACCAATGTATGTGCATCCATGCTCCCGTCCGCTGTCCTCCGTTTAATCTATATACATAAATAGTATGGCTGTGGATACGAAGGGACTACCCCCTCCTCTTCACCGCTCGTAATCTGCAACTGTGTATGCGTTCCACAAGGAGCACGTATCACTTCCTGCATGATAACTTGACCCACGAACGAAGCGGCACTGTTTTTCAGTGTTGAGTAACCGAGCGCTTGTCTCGGGTCTATATAACTCGCCATTTCATGACACTCAAGCTTAGCAACCAATATCTTCCAGGGATTACCCAAGGAAGCATCTCGTAAGCGATTGCTCGTATGACGCCTGTTATAACCAGGCGGTCGACCAAGCCAATTGCGGGGCATCAGAACCCTCCGAGAAAAGACTAATGCATGCAGCTATTCCATTTAGTCCTTTCGTCCGCGACCACTAATGGCGGAGTTGCGGGTATTGACACGGTCAATGTCGTAGGGATTTTCCTCATACTGTGTCGCTGTGCGACCTAAAGAGTGTCCTGACTTCCTAGAGGCCCGAGAAGCTCGTCGATCAAGTGCAACCTGGGATGGAATGGTGGAAAGGCTATCGGAGTCATCACTGTCACTGCTCATATAGACAGACTCGGCTTTCTCAGCCACAGCCGTCTTCTCTTGAGCTGGCTCTTGCTCTTGAGGCGGGGGTGGATTCTGCTTGGCTGCGAGACGCTGCATGAATGCCTCGGCTTCAGCAGCGTAAACACAACGCTTACGAATCTGGGCCCCGTAAATATAGAATAGAATAGGGAATGGCACACACGCAACGGCCAAGAAAGCTGGAATGGAAGAGGCCCAGTGAATGCCTAGGTTGCGATACATGTAGGTGGTGAATAGAGGAAAGGCGAAGCCGAATAAAGACCGGAGAGCTGAGTTAGCTGCAAGGACCGATGCTGAATAAATCGTGTAGGCATCGATCAGATAGTTGAAGACACTGAGGAAGACCAAGACTAATCCAAACCCAAATGGTACGCCCGCAGCAACCGGTGCCATCCAGTGGATGGTAGGGGAGTTAGTCCACGCGAACCAGAAAAGGCCGATAGGCAGGGCGATTCCTCCAACAATACTGGGAGGAAGACGGACCTCGGGTGCAAGACGACCCGTGGTTTGCTCACACAGCTTAGCATAGCGGAAATTGTCTGGAAAGGTGCAAGCCACTGCGATGATCATCCCTACTAGAATCCCCATGAAAGCCAAGCCCCCAATACCTTCACTCCAGCCACGGACTTCCTGGAAGACGATCGGATAGGCTGCAAACAACATGTACAATGTCCCATATATGATAGCCATATATATACAGAACAGAAGCACAATTGGCTCTTTGAAGAGCAGAAGCCATGGGCGGGAGAGAGCCGTAGTCAGTGTCTTTGTCAACGTCGCTCTACCTCGTTCGATATCCAGTTTGCTACGGTAGACTTGACCATTCAGCTCAGAAAGTTTTTCAGCTCGACGACGCAGGAGGACTGGAGCATATGTCTCTGGTAGTAATATGCCCATAGCCAGCCACACCACGCCTGCTAACGCCGCTAGAAAGCCTTCCACCCAACGCCAGCCCGCGGCAGAGCCGAGGAACCCCCCAATCACCGGCCCAAACGTCGGACCACAGAGCGGTGCTGCAGCGAAGAGACTGATCGCAATACCACGCTTTGCAGCCGGAAACATATCTGCAATCGTACCTCCTGCATTTCCGAAAGGTGATGATCCGAAAAATCCTGCGAGGAATCGTAGAATAATAAGGGTTTGGATGTTCTGAGCTCCCGCAGCTCCCGCATTAAAAGCAGTGAGGAGGAAGAATGTGCTAGTAAAGATATGTCGACGACCGAAGGTCTCACTCATTGGTGCCCAGATCAATGGCCCAAAGGCAAATCCCAGGACAAAGAGGGAAATTCCGAGGATAGCGACTTCCTGTTCACAGTCGAAATCCTTCACAATCTGACCCATGCCGCCTGAGTATGCAGAGGAAACCAATGCAACGGTGAGGGTGACAAAAGAGACTAGGACAGTATAGGACCATTTTTGGACCTCGCTGAACTCCATTGGGTTGCGCGGGTCATTGGGGATCCAACTGACAACGTAAGGGTCATCTTCGGTTCCTGATCCAGCATAAGGATAATTAACCACTTCGGGTGTAACAACCTTTTGGTCGAGGACTAAACGCCAGTAGGGTATCTTGGAGGATAGAGGCACCTCGCCGGCCCCGGCTATACCGGTCATGCCCGTTGCGGTACTAGATATCCTTGTCAGTTCTTGGTACTTATTCCCCATTCCAACCACAATTTGTTCTTTTAAAGACATGCATATGTCATGGGATCGACATGTTAGTGATGGACCCACCTAGTGTATATTTTATAGAAGAACGTTTGCGACACAGTACCGCGCTATCAGCTGTGTTATGCTTCGTGTGTTCCGAAAAACTGGATTGAGAAGTGTAGATCATAAAAACTCAATGTCATGGGGGCACCCATATAGTTAAGAAACAAGACTAAGATTAATGCAATATGGCTAATACGAGAATAAACAGGCACAACATGGAGAGAAAGTCAGAAGAAAAACGTAAGCAAAAAAAAAAAAAAATTCTTAAACTTCTTAGGACAGCAACCGAGAGATGCCTCGGTTATATCTAAAGAAAGATAAAAGGTAATCTAATCTACTTTGCATAGAACCACGTACTACTAAATCAACAGCGTGTCAAAAGTCGGTCAAGGGGTGCATTAAGTACTAACGCCACTTAATATTCATTATCCATTACCATTTCGCAGTGTACATACGCAGACGCCCTAAAACCTTGAATAGGATGGCACAGATACCCGTTTAAACCTATCTTCTGTCCCTTAAAATTTTCAGAATAGAACCACTAACGAGAAGGCGATTGGAAACCGCCACAGTCGAACAAGACTTTCGGCCCGACGGTTCCTGCCACTACTGGCGACAAGCTCGCTGGTTCAAGTGGGGGCGTCGTCTGGAAATTGACAAGCGACAGGATATGTTGACCAGTCTACTTTAATTTCTTGATACTATCCATATTACATATAGACTCGTAGTATTAAATTCTGCTCATCTTGAACCTTAACCTGACAATGCCCTCGTTTGATCAGTGATCACTAAGTTGCAAACCAACTGTGGAGAGTAATTCGACCACGATGAATGGACGAGTCGGCAAGTCGGCATTCCGTGCCGACAAAAAGCGGATCCACGCAGGGGAGAAAATAAGCGAGATGAAACAGCAACGCCTCCGGAAGCAGATGCCGAACGACTACCAGGCAACGGTGCCGATATTGCGTAGCATTGGATATGTTACTTCAAGGACTGAGTGTCATCGCCTCGGTTTTGTTATTCGTGTTATCGCATAGTTATTTTATTTATTATTCCCCGTCATCATTCATGAGCATCACTGCAACCGCTTGTCAGGCAACTGATTTGCAGTGGTCACCATAGTATGTACTTAGGTGTGATAGTGGTTACGAGAGAATCTACACTGCATAGATCACTCCTAAGGCTTATAGTCACATTCATGTATCATTGATCATTGGTAAACAGCTCAGGGAAAAGTGAACTTGATTGAGGTAATTGCGAGAGGCATACAAAACTATCCAGGCGTGCATATACATACATGGGTTGAGTATATACACGGGGTAGAGATTATCAAGGTAGGCCAGAAGCTCAAGAGATATGATAAAGAAAACTCTTTAAAACAACACTTTTTTGAGATACCGACAGTGACATTATACGCGAAATTAAATGTTATATGTATTCCGCGGTGTTTATAGCAATGCTATATATAAAGACCTAGAATGATGTACAATCAATCTATCCGCGGCTCCGTGTCAAGTTCACCACTTTGGGAAAACTGTGCTCTAAGGACTTCTCTAGTGTCATAAAGAGACGAGTAGTCCGGACATATAATTCTAGATTTATAAAAGATTAAAATGAAGGATAGATTAACGGTCCTGATACACAGATAGACGTACCTTCTATAGTCAATTCATAGCAAGCGGATTGCCCCTCATCGTGATAAGGAAGAACTGGACCACCCCATGCCCTGTTCACATTTTCGAACATAAAATCCTTCTCCTTGACCCGCACCTTAAGTCCAACATTCCTTTTTTGACCCACCCAAACTATTTGATAAGGGGCCTCGCTGGTCAGCGAACAGGCAATATTATCGGATTCTTCTGACTCTGGCGAGGACCCATGAGATTGACCGGAATGCTTCGCATGGGTTTTTAACCAGTCTCCGAACAACCTAATAACCCCGTTGTCAACAGTCACTGCACCCAGAGGAAAGTTACTTCCCCACATCACTTCCACTATATTCACGGCTACACATATTTGGATGAAATTTTCGAACGCTTCTAGTTCGATAGGAAGTGCCACGACTGAGCTTTCCGGTTGCTCCGGGTGGACTGTCGACACAATCAGCATTGTCCTGCACACCACAGTTCCCTGCAGATGCCCTACCCGCTGATGCAAAACGCCTTGCTCCACCGATTCTCCCCATTGCTACTACCCTGGGTCGAAATCTAGAATATAGGGAACCGAGTCTCCCTAGCTGCTGTGCTGTATCAACATTCTCGTACAGTGAGCCCTTCCCTTCATACTGGCTACTCAAACCATCCGTACCGAGGTATTTGCAAAAGACGTGGGGTTCAGTAGTATATGAGCTCGGATTTAGACAGTCGAGCATAAGGTTGTATTTGTTCAGTGATACAGAGACAAGAATGCGGTAGTGCAGGATCCGCAATATTAATGCATAGAACCGGTGGGAAACCGTCGTTAAGGGGAGAAGGGAGTGAGTTGGCAATAGGCATAAGATCTGAACGAACACCTGAGCGTCGTTAGATAAAGCTTAGCTCAGAGGTAATTTGATGTCAATCCAATCATACCTCATTTGGAAGGGAGTAGAGGTGGAGCCTCGAGGGATTAGTGGCCATGCTTCGCGATGAAACGTGGGGAGCAGCAATAGGGGCTGCACGATTACTACGCAATTACTGGTATCTGTTCCATTAAAGAGGTGGGGGAGTCACTCCTGAATGATATAATTGGATAAGTAACCTTGAAGGCTTAATGTAAACGGTCAACATATGGAGAAGTGAGTACCCTTGGAACTTCCCCAGATATTGCTGATAAGCCCATGTCGATAAGAGTCCACCAGTTGCCCCTCGTTTCGTGGGACCAACCAATCGGGTCTTGACGTCAGTCTGGAGGCGATGCTATGAATTTATTACTAACTAAAATACCTCAATCTTTAGTCGGCCCGGTTCATTTCACGCAGGACACTCGGGCAGCCGGTGAGAAGCTCGGGCTAGCCAAGACAAAACGGCTAATATCAACACCGTCTGCTACGGAATACGGACGGGAAAGAGCGCTAGAAAAGAGCAACCCTACCCACTCTACATAGTTAAACCACCAATCTGATGCAATGCGGGTAATTGACATGTGTTGGTCACTAGAGCAAATATTCCGTAGTTGGCGTTGTTCCTGCATAGATGGAGGACAGCCACGCGAATTGAACAATCTGCACCTGTAAACAAATCGACAGTAGAAAAAACAGAGTGTAGTCAATTCAATGCCTTTTCAGATAGTGATACCAACTGTGCTGTAAATAGGGCTGAGGTCATTGTCAGGAACGTGATTGTTATTTACCCGAACAGACGTCATGCCGAGTTTTTATATTAATTCGGTGCGTTTGGTACCGAAAGGGTCTCAATTAATTTTCCGGAGACCCCGCGAAACAGACCATGTGCCCCGCCGCCGTCGCTTCATCTTCGCTGACTTTCTCTCCTACCTTTTTCTTCCCCTCTTTTCTTCTCTTCTTCTTGTAGCTTGCCTTTCATTCATCGCACAGCACGCGCGCGCCTCGTGATAAATCGACAACCATGGTCGAAAACGTTCTTGATGATATCTCCCATCGGAGGTACAACCCACTCCGCGGTTCTTACATCTTAGTCTCCCCCCATAGAACTAAGCGTCCTTGGCAGTAAGTCTTAAGATAAAATTTCCTTGAATTTTGGGTGTCATGATTGCGCTCGCCAATATGAGGAATGAGCAAACCTGAAGTTCTAGAGAGCTAAACTTCCGCCGCAAACAGAGGAGCACAAGAAAGCCCTTCCAAGACAACTCTGCCCACCTATGACCCTGCTTGCTATCTGTGCCCCGGCAACAAGCGTGCGCAAGGAGATGCGAACCCTAAGTACGAAAAGACTTTCGTTTTCGTCAACGATTACAGCGCTGTCAAGGAGGAGCAAGCGCCATACAGCCCAGACAATGTCGATGGTGCGTTCCTACTTTAGCCAGAGCAGAAGATGTAGTGCTATGTCACAGCGCTAATGTGTACACGATCAACTTTAGATCTGGAATCTTTCTTCCTGAAGGCAGAGCCTGTCACTGGCAAATGCTATGTGCTCACCTTCTCAGCAGCCCATAACCTCACCTTGGCAGATCTGTCTCCGGCCGAAATTGCTCCCGTCATTGACGCTTGGACCGAGATTTACAGTGCACATCTGTCACCTAAGTCACCGTTGGCTGCTCTTGCTCCTGCGACCACCCTTCCTCCCAACTCCCCAACCGCTGATCTGGCCAAGCCCAAGGAGCAATATCGGTATATGCAGATCTTTGAGAACAAGGGCGCGGCTATGGGGTGCTCAAACCCTCACCCCCATGGACAAGTCTGGACCACCAGCTCGCTACCCGAAGAGCCAGCTATGGAGCTGGAACAACTTAAGAAATACCGCAAAGAGCACGGAGGCAAGCACATGTTGGAAGACTATGCGGCCCTAGAAAGCCAGAAGAAGGAGCGTGTGGTGTTTGAGAACGGAGCGTTCCTGGTTGTCTGCCCCTGGTGGGGAGTTTGGCCATTCGAGACGATGATTGTTAGCAAACAACACAAGCGTGCGCTCGTTGATCTTAACGCCAACGAGAAGGCACAGTTGGCCGAGGCCATCGCGGAGGTCACCAGACGTTACGATAATTTGTTCGAGACGCACTTCCCTTACAGCATGGGTATCCATCAGGCACCCCTCGATGGGACTGACGAGGAGATCGAGTCTTCGTATCTGCACTTGCACTTCTACCCTCCTTTATTGCGTAGCGCGACTGTGCGAAAGTTTTTAGTCGGGTAAGTTCTAGCTCCTACGTACTCTTTGTAATCAGGTGACTGATTGATCTCTAGTTATGAAATGATGGGAGAGCCTCAGCGAGACATCACCCCCGAGCAAGCGGCGGCAAGATTAAGGAACTGCGGAGGAGAGCTGTATAGGAAGAAGTTGGACGGATAAGATATCACAGAGTACGGTAGAATAATTTCGTATCTTGAATGAGTCACGGTGCACAGAAACAACTTTTGTTAGCCATGGGTATCTGATAGTCTTTTAATTTCCTCCTAACACCGGGACTGTAGGTAGGGTTCGTGCGAATGACCAGGAGCTCGAGTAGAGAGAAAGAACGACGGAAGTAATACACCGAGGGATAGGTTAACGTCTCGCATGTAAAAAATTAGGCAGAGAGATAGCTTTCCCTCTGTGTCAACATCCAAGCCAGAGTTGATGACGCAACAATAAGAGGGCTGACGAAACGCCCCTTGAGTTGGGCACTACCGAAACCCAGCCACTCGCCAACAAAGTGTACCAAGGCGATTCCGAAAGTCCATATAGCAAGGTCATATGCCACAGGGGTCGTGATGTTGTAAGCTGCGTACATTCGGATCACAGCGGAGAGGAAAGTCCAGGTACCAAAGGTGCGAGAAGATAAGGGGTTGGTTACCGGACGACCATCAGCGGATCGTCCATTGTAGAGCTCCGCGGCGTAGGAATCGGATCGGTACGCTTGAATGCTGTTTGCCGAAGAGACCACCGAGACCTAGAAGGAATTAAAACTTAACATGATGCCTGGGGGTGGATGAAGCGAATAGGGGAATCGTTGAATAGAAGACGTACAAGGAAAAGCCACTTCGGCAGAAAGCCCTCGAAAGGAGGCAAGTAAGAGAGAATAGCAGCCATTGCTGATTGGATGGTGTGCTGTGACGGGGTAATCAACTGACTGACGGAGCTTGCTTTTAGTTAAAGTGATTGGTGATGCAAGTAGAGCTATTGCTAGCAATACCTAAGAGAAGAAGCACAAGCAATGGTTGGGGGCCGAGGCTCATTTCTTGGCACAACAACTCTCATCCCGCGAACTTTACTCCGATCTCCGTGAAATCTCCCTCAAAAACCAACCCTTCCTTCCATTGTTGGACCTCAATTTGTCTGGTTCAAGGGGAAAAGGCGCCAATCATGGATTTCCTATCGAAGCATACAACCTGTCTGTCTAACCTGGAGCTTAATCTTGCTCCTGGATGGCAGACTGTCAGCGCGTATTTCCTTCTTGCAGCAGGAAGCTTGTTTGTCGCCTCTAGAGCTTTGACTTTTGTCAGAGTTCTTCTCAGCCTGTTTGTTCTTCCCGGAAAGTCGGTAAGTTGAGGCTAAACTTTGGATAGAAAGGCCTCGAAACATTAACTTTCGATGCCTAGCTTCGCTCTTTCGGCCCCAAGGGTAGCTGGGCCGTGGTTACAGGTGCATCCGATGGTTTGGGCAAAGAATTCTCGCTCCAACTTGCTCGTGCTGGCTTCAACATCGTCCTTGTCTCCCGTACTGCCTCGAAGCTGACTACGTTGTCCGATGAAATCACCTCCAAGTACGCCTCCGTCCAGACCAAAACCCTGGCTATGGACTTTGCTCGCAACGAAGATAGCGACTATGAGAAGCTGAAGGCCCTAGTGGATGAGCTGGACGTAGCCATTCTAATCAACAATGTTGGAAAGAGCCACGACATCCCCACTCCTTTCGCATTGACTTCTCAGGAGGAGATGACGGACATCATAACCATCAATTGCATGGGGACCCTGCGTGCTACTCAGTTGATCGTGCCGGGAATGATGCAGCGCAAGCGTGGTTTGATCCTGACAATGGGATCCTTTGGTGGCCTTCTCCCAACACCTCTGCTTGCCACCTACTCCGGTAGCAAGGCCTTCCTGCAGCAGTGGTCGACGGCTCTCGGCTCGGAACTTGAGCAGCACGGTATCACCGTTGAGCTCGTACAGGCATACCTCATCACTTCTGCTATGTCAAAGATTCGCCGGGCCAGCGCTACGATCCCGGATCCCCGGTCGTTCGTCAAGTCGGTCTTGTCTAAGATTGGCCGCAATGGTGGATCTCCATCCTACGCTTACAGCTCGTCGCCCTACTGGAGCCATGGCTTGATGGCCTACTTCTTGACCTGTATCGCCGGAACCATGGGGAAGTTCGTTACTTCCAAGAATCGGGGAATGCACGAGTCAATTCGGAAGCGAGCTCTGCGCAAGGCCGAGCGCGAAAAGGCGAAGAAGAGCACTTAAGTAGATGTGTTTGTCATCGTCGAATATTGTTGCTGTAGAGGCTCGCACTATATCGAGTGATTGATTCTGCAGGGAGGGCAGCATGATGACATGAATTTCAATGTCTACTGGATTAATTCGTTGTTGAACGAGATTAAGTGCTGAAAGATCTTGGGTGAAGAGACTGCAAAAAAAAAAGCCATCTTTTTATTACACTACTAGAAGTTTAATCTACGTCAGAACACAAATTATTTCATTAGAAAACATTGCTTTCGTCAGTGTTCATGACTAGATCACTAGGTGTTGGCATGTTAGACTTCTGTCAACGGCTAGTTCTTCGATACACGTGAAATAATTCGGCATGAAGCTTTCTAGCTTCCTTGTTCTGTACTCAGCCAGCAGTGCACCCTATAAGTTCTGTGTCATACAAGTACTTCTCTATCAGCATTGCGATATGAGATGCCCAGGTGGTGAGTAGACAGAGGAACAGCTATATATGCCCTGCAGGGAGCAGGGCATTTCAAGATGCGACGTGATTGCTCACCACACGATAACTGTCCCACTGTGACTAGCACAAAATATGTATCATTCTAATACTATGGCGGTTTTCCATGTCAACTTAAATAGCTTCGACTATCGATCGCTAGGCTCCATAATCTGACAAGAACATGCTCTGCTACCGCATTTAGAGAAAAGAATACGAGCATGCGTCGAGCCGGATGTTTTCTCTGAAAATAGTCATGAGCACCCCACAGGATACCTCATTCAATTTCCCGGAAATAGGTAGTATTCCGATAGGGTCACATTGGTCAAACGTAGTGATGAATGCCTGGGGTGGCCTGAGGTAACAGGGGTCTGGTCACGTTGCCTATCATACACAGAACGCCTCAGATGCCTGAGTCTACTGTGAGATAGGCTAGATCCTCTAGGTCCTATGTTCGAAGGCCTGATAATCGCAATCAAGGTAATAGCCGGCTATAACGACCTCCGTGAAAGCTTTTTTGATTGCTTCGGAACCTTAGCGCAAATGTAAGTTGATTGTATCAGAATCAACATCCAGGTAATCACTCCTGTTAACCCGAGACGCGAGTATATTCCGCAAATCACAAATCCACCATCCTTAAGTGTCATCCTGGGGGGGGGGCGGCGAGAAGAGCCTAGAACCAAAGCATTAATCGGAAGTGGATATGATTACCATGCCATGGACGGCAGTTATGCACAGTATTAGATTAGCCTAATACCTTTCGAACCCAAGGCATTGGCATTGACATTGGCATGCTAGAACTGCGGGAGAAAGTCGTACGACGTTTCTAGACAAACCTGAATGTCTTGTCCTGGGGGCAAGCCAGTAATATAGTGCAAGCTAAGCTACTTTGATACGGCTACTGATAGGTAAATCCACCAACTCACCAATCAAATGTCAGCGATAGGCCCCGAAATGCAGCTAGTGTGGAGCTGGTGACCGGTCTACTATATAGGGCTATAGTCTCACCTCCGGTGAATGTCTTTGTACTTCGTCGCCATGACTTTTCCCAAGGACCGATTCTGGAGAAACCACGTGTTGCAGAAACCGGAGGTTTGGGGATTTGACTCGAGATACTGGAGTGCTGGGGTCTGGAGAAACACGCCATGTTTTTAATGATATGGAGTAGAGATGCTGGGGAAGCCTGTAGCCCAAGAATTGGCGTATAGCTTAATCCGTCATGTTCTGGCATCACAAACATACAGGCTATTGCTTACTATTTCTTCCATCTATAATACAATGCATTATTGACAGCCAGAAAACAAGGCTGTTTGTCTCTCAGCAGTTCCAATTTTGCCTATAATAGTGCTATAGTGCTGTCTGATATCATCCTGGTAGCATCATGGATGTCATATACCTGGTGTACTATGCAGCCACTACAACCTGGCTACGACAATCTTTTGTGATACTCTACCACGGAAAATAGCATGCAATGTATCTTATGACGCAGGCCGAGATATCTGAGAAACACATTTGCCATCCCGTAGAACCCGCCAATAGTAAAATTTGCGGTGCCATAACCCGTCCAGGAACGTCGGTTGGTTTCCATGGGATTGCCGCCGAGCAACAATGCACGTCCCGTATTGTGATATACTGATTATAG
Organism: Aspergillus sojae; assembly: GCA_008274985.1. Classification (NCBI taxonomy): domain Eukaryota; kingdom Fungi; phylum Ascomycota; class Eurotiomycetes; order Eurotiales; family Aspergillaceae; genus Aspergillus; species Aspergillus sojae. The sequence continues at coordinate 4,034,593 of CP035528.1, read as the reverse complement.
GATCGTCATCATAGACAGGGAGGGAAAAGAAGCAACAGACAAGCAAAGACTATCAAGAGACATGAAGGCAAAAAAAAGCTATACAAACACATGATTTAGGTTGCATGATGACTTCCGTGACTATCATACCACCGTGAGTTGACCACGAAGAGAGTCGCCTCGATGCCCGACTTACTAAACGGGTTAACCGCTTCTGTTGATCTGCATGCAGACTTTTCCCGACTAGACTCAATCCAATAAGGCCTGCGTCCGTACGGCATGCCGATATATTCCGTGTAGGGTAACGCCGTGGTTTCACCGGAGGCCGAAATGGTCGAGTCTGAGAGATTTTTCTCGGCAAGTCTCCGAGTGGGACCACGGCCAACGCAGGAGAATAGGGAATCTCAGCCGTTGTTTGTTGAGACTAAAAGTTGCACCATTCAACATCGGCTCTACTAAAGTCTGCACCTCTCAACAGTGGTTGGATGAAAACCCGACAGTGGGTCGGACGCCAAGTGCCTTGATGCGACGATCCACCAGTCGAACGCACCAGCAGAAATTTTTCTTCTGAGTTAGGGCGAAGCTATTCCGTATGTGACGTCGAGTTGACCGAATCGGCACACCGAGTCACAAACGGATCACGATGCCGACTTCTCGGTCGACCGATAGCTTCGGAATGATTCCAATGACATACATACACAGCAGAAGTCATGCATTGGACATTCTTGTAGGTATTGCTGTCAGATGATGTTACCTTCCACCAAATATTGAATTTATAACCTTCGTAAAGATTATTTTTTTTGAGCCAAGACTACGGAATATTGGCACAGAGTTCGGATGCTGCATGAGTTCACTTTATCGGCATCAATATTACCTTCCACTACCCGACTCGGGATCGCCCAGAAATTTTTTTCTTAGGGTGGATCCATTTAGATCTGCCATGACTCTTGGTACCAGCTCGGAACCAGAAAACTTTACTCATAGTACGTACTGTGTCTTCAGGGGAGCTATAATTAAATTTAGGGCAAGAAAAAAAAAATGAGTGAGGCAGATTTGCATGGGCCTCGTTAACATCGTTAAAACAACTCTGTTGAGAAAGGAGTCAAGGGATGTAGTGGATCGTTAAATGTAAACAATTGTCCGTAAATTCTCCCGTACACACACCAACAGAGTAATTGTGCGTGTGAATCCTGAGAAGTATGTGGCAAAGGAATTAAGCGTGTAAACAGAGTCAGTGAACTATTACTACCACCGTGAGACAACACGGGAAAACAAACTACGTAGTATCTAGAGTGGAATGGAATAATCGAGATACTACCATAGGTGCTACAAACTTGAATTTAGAGAATTGGGTAATGAAAAATAGAAAATAATAAAAAAATAAACACAAACTGGACCATCATGAGACGCACATGACGTCCCCGTGACTACTTTGGTAGAATTCCAGACTCTCTCAAGTTCGCTTTTCACGATTTCACGATAGCAAGACGGCGAGCCCGGCAACGAACCTCAACCCATCCATGCCAACGATAACTTTACTCTTTTGGTCGTCTCCAGGCACATCCCCACTATCTCCCCACTCCAAGAGACTCTGTCGAAGCATCCAAGAACACACTCCGCCCCCCTAGCATGCGACTATCCTTCCTGGTTCGGCCCTTGAGATCTGGGCCCCCGTTTTTCTTGCCATGGTCCCTACCCCGAGAATGGGGTGTCCTCCAATCCCTGGGATGGAGGCGACGTTTTGTCTTGCCGACGTATGGACCGTTCATGTAAACCCTTTCATTTAATTTTCAATTAAGCGCACTAAATAATTCCACGATGCGGTTATTAAGTTCCGACTCTGGGTTATATATCTCCGCGCTTCCCACGTTGCCTCCCCGGTTTCCTTCTCTTTCTCATCCCATCTTTCATCCCTTCATCAACCTCTCTAAGGATTCGTTCGACAATTGAGGAATCCATCCGTCATTATGGGTGTCTCTAATCTGATGGCCCGGCTCAAGCCTCAGGCCGACCATGAACACCAGGAGCATTCCGATGCTCCTACCCCTGTCAGAGCCGACTCAAACTTGGAGAAGGATAATGTCATGCTTGACGACAGCCCCGTCAAGTATCTGACATGGCGGTCCTTCATTCTGGGGTTGTGTGTCTCGATGGGTGGTTTTATCTTCGGTTACTCCACCGGTATGTCAACTTCCCTGTGGGGTACCTACCATGCTTCGTGCTGACTTTCACCTCAGGTCAAATTGCTGGCTTTACGACTATGAATGATTTCAAGATGCGCTTTGCGGAACAACATGCGGATGGAACATACGCTTTCAGCAACGTGCGCAATGGTTTGATTGTCGGTCTGGTAAGTCCATGGATTCCACACTTGACCGGGCGAATGAGGATCAAACTAACATGATTGCAGTTGTCCATTGGTACTATGATTGGCGCCCTCGTCGCCGCTCCTATCGCCGATCGCATTGGTCGCAAATACTCTATCTCCTTCTGGTCTGTGATTCACATGGTTGGTATCATCATTCAGATCGCCACCGACGACAACTGGGTCCAAGTTGCTATGGGTCGTTGGGTGGCCGGTCTGGGTGTCGGCGCTCTGTCCAGCATCGTCCCTATGTACCAGAGTGAATCTGCTCCTCGTCAGGTCCGTGGTGCCATGGTCAGCGCCTTCCAGCTGTTCGTTGCCTTCGGTATTTTCATCTCTTATCTCGTCAACTTCGGTACCGAATCCATCAACGGTACCGCTTCCTGGCGTATCACTATGGGCATTGGCTTCGCCTGGCCCTTGATCTTGGGTGTTGGCACTCTGTTCCTTCCCGAGTCTCCCCGTTATGCCTACCGTAACGGTCGTGTCGAAGAAGCCCGTGAGGTTATGTGCAAGCTTTACGGCGTTGGCCCCAACCACCGGTGCATCGCCCAGGAGATGAAGGACATGAAGGACAAGCTCGATGAGGAGAAAGCTGCCGGACAGGCTGGCATTTTCGAAGTCTTCACTGGTCCTCGTATGTTCTACCGTGTCATGCTGGGAATTGCTTTACAGTCACTGCAGCAGCTCACTGGCGCCAACTTCCTCTTCTACTATGGTAACACCATCTTCACTTCTACCGGTCTGAACAACAGCTACGTCACCCAGATTATTCTGGGTGCCGTTAACTTCGGCATGACCCTTCCTGGTCTCTATGTTGTTGAGCACTTCGGTCGTCGTAATAGTCTGATGGTCGGTGCCTCCTGGATGTTTATCTGCTTCATGATCTGGGCCTCCATCGGTCACTTCGCCTTGGACTTGGAGAACCCTCCCAACACCCCTCAGGCCGGTACTGCCATGATTGTCTTCACTTGCTTCTTCATCGTCGGCTTCGCCACCACCTGGGGACCTATTGTGTGGGCTATCTGTGGTGAGATGTACCCTGCTCGCTACCGTGCTGTCTGCATTGGTCTTGCCACTGCCGCCAACTGGACCTGGAACTTCCTGATCTCTTTCTTCACCCCATTCATCTCCAGCGCTATCGACTTTGCCTACGGTTACGTCTTTGCAGGCTGCTGCTTCGCCGCCGTGCTTGTGGTCTTCTTCTTCGTCAACGAGACCCAGGGTCGCACCCTTGAGGAAGTCGACACCATGTACGTCCTCCACGTCAAGCCTTGGAAGAGTGCCAGCTGGACGCCCCCGGAGGGTATCGTCCGTGATCTCCACGGACCCCCCGCTTCCCCCAAGCAGGAGGGTCGGGCTGAGCACAGCGAGCCCGCCACCGAGATCCGCGAGTAAATGGTATCATGTCTGATGAACCAGCTACGGCCGTCGCTTACGCATTGATACAACGTTTTTATGTGTTTTTCGTCGTCCTCTGTAACCTTTTTTAATGTTGTGGCGCAACTCTTCTCCTTTTGTTTGCTCTGAATATACCGATGTGAATGCATGCATGCATGAGTACATATGTTGAGGGGCCATGAATATGGCATGACTTTTGGATCCAAGGAACCTACTGGCGTTATGGGTGGATAAACCAGCAAAGCAAAACTACGAGCTTATGCAGTTTAAAGAGAAATAAAAATAATATAATCTATGAAAATAACTCCTTCTCATGTAAATCATTGTTATCAATTCTCAGCGAGTGCCATTCTATGACTTAAGGTATAATACTTAGAATATGTTCTTTACGAATGTATGGCAGCATAGCGCTCGGTAAGAAGACGAGTTATCTATGGTAAAACATTTGCACATGGCGAATTGGATTATCTCTGGGAGTGCTAATTCGGATAAGAAATGTCTTAAGTCTCTATTAAGTGATACGCGGCGAAGAAGGGATAAGGTGAGAGAATATCAAGGCAAAATGATCAATTTTTATTTCTATCTTCGTCTTCGCGTTCATCAAAATATTCAAATCAATCAAGCCGATAAATGCTGATTCGGTCGGGTTGGAACAACCCCAGGTATTTACGCAGCAGTATAATTCATCCAGAGACCGTTGACTGTAATAGACACTCAAAACATGAAGAAACATAACCCCCGACGCCCTGTTTTTTGGCACCCAGTTCATGACATGTGGAAGATGAGATATATTAAGGGGTGGTGACATTGTCTCATCGTGCACTCGGCACTTGAAGACAAAGCCTTTACCGACGTTGAGTCTTGCCGATGGTACGCTTGCCGGTGAACTAGAGGCAAAGTTAGTAAATGAGCGATAGGGGTAAAAAGGGTGGCTGTGGTGACATACCAAGTGCTTGGGGAGAGATGCGGTAGTGTGACGATCGGCTTCTCCGGCTCTTGCCATGCGGTTCATCTTCTTCTGGCCCAGCTTCTTGAGACGATCGGCCTTGCTGCGAGCCGTGGTATCGGTAACACCGTCCAGGAGACGGTTGGTTGCTGCCTGGCTGCGGGCACGGCCCTTGGCCTTGGCAATGGCCTGGCGAGGATCGGACATGTCGATATCCATAGCATCGTCGCCATCGGCATCGCGAGTAGTGGTACGTCCACGGGTCTGGCTCTTGGAGCGGGCACGGGCGGAAGCAGCATCGACATCGTAGCCGGCCTCTTCGAGAGCATTCTCCATTTGGGACAGCGACTTGGCCTTGGCGCTACGAGGGATTTGTGCGCGGTTCTTGAGAGACTTGCGCATCTTGGCATCGTTGCGCATCAAAGCCCGCTTCTCGCGAATCAGGTCTGCCTTCATGCGGGTGTCTGCATCCTCAACATCTTCCACGCTCTCATCAGAATCGTAGTAACCGTCGGCTTCCAGCTTCTCTTCTTCCTCCTCCAAGGCGGCCAATTTCTGCTCAATATCGGGATCCACGAAATCGTAGATGTTCTTGCCGTTCCACACTTCGGGAATCTTATCATGCTTCCATTCATCGTCGGCCAAGTCGTAGGTCTTCTTGAGGTCAATGTTGTAGACACCAGCACCACCGTTCTCCTCCTCAATGTCCCTCTCCAACTTCTTCCGGTTTGGATCATTCTTGTCGTATTTCTGGAGGTTCTTGACGGCCTCAGGAATGAAGGTTTCACGCTGGACACCACCCATGGGCTGTGCAACATGAATACGGGCCAGGACATCACCCAGACGTCCACCAGGGGTACCAGAGCTGTTGGTTCCAGACTTGAGTTTCTGCGCCACTCTCTCGGCCAGTAGCTTGTCGCAAGCGGCGTTCTTCACGTTAGTTACACCCTCGGTAGTGGTGCAAGATAACTGCAACATCTCCACATCTCCAGACTTGAGGATCGACTCGATCTCTTGCTGGTATTCGGGTTCCAAATCTTCGGGGCGCCTGACATCAATCTTGTTGACGACAAGGAAGACAATCTTGTTGGCGAATAGCGGGCGGATACTGTGGAACAGCTTGATTTGGTCGGCAACGGAGTAGCCACACTGTTCGGAGAAATCCATAAAGTACATGACCGCGGAGCGAAGATGGGCAATAGCGGTAATGGATTGCATTTCAATCGTGTTCATCTCCTCCAGAGGGTGGTCCAGAATTCCGGGGGTATCGATGGCTTGGAATCGCAAGTACTTGTAGTCGAAATGACCAACGAACAAACTCTTGGTTGTGAATGCATATGGCTGAACGTCAACATCGGCCTTGGTGATGCTGCGCAAAAAGCTAGACTTTCCGACGTTGGGGTAACCGCAAATCAGGAGAGTTCGGGTGTTGGGATCGATGGAAGGCAAACGGCCCAAATGTTGACGGACTTGCTCGAGGTAGACCAGAGGGTCTTTGAGACGTCTGCAAATGGTGGCCATACGACCGAGGGCCGCGCGCTTCAGCTGCTTGCACTGGAACAGAGACTGGGCATATTTGATGAGACGGACATAATCGCGGGAAACAGTCTCGATAAGATGTTTAGCGGTAGAAACTTGACCCAGAGCGATTCTGAAATGGTCGGCATCGTAAAGTGTGTTCATCAAGTCCTTGTCTAGTAACTGTTAGACAGTCACACCAGGAGAATATTTAAAGCGCAAAAACCTACGGAAAGGATGAATATCCTGGAGCCGGGGGAATCCATCCAGAATGGCCTGGAATTTTTCGCAGAATGTCTCTTGGGTATATTTGACCTTTCGGGTATAAAAGCCTAACCAGCGGGGGCAAAATTTGAATCAGCAAAAACCCGAGTTTTATGTTGTTATTTCGAATCACAATCACTTTGTTCCGAAATAACGATCGAGGGTTGCTAAATACCTCTGATACGGCTGATCTTAAAACCAGCACGAATCTGAGTTGGCAGCTGTCTCTGTGTACGGCTGAGAACGACGTCCAAAAATTCCTGGCTCGTGGGCACAGGAGCGATCTGGGAAAAAAAAAGTACTCTATCAGTTTGACGGTTCTGGAGCATGACGGTAGCATGCGTTTCAGGCGCAACCAAAATCACTCACATCCTTCCAAGTGGTCTTCATGATGGGCAACCTGAGAAGTACCAAATATGACTCTCAAGAATATCCCAGAGGTGATGATAAGATTTTGAAGTCCCCGAGTCGAAGCACTGCCTGAACAAAAAAGAAAAAAAAATATTCCGGGCGGTCGGCGCAAAGTTTTGGCGGGCGGTGAGAGTCGCAATGTGGGGAACTTTTTTCTTTCTGGTAGCCGAGAGACAAGAGACCCCCGTCCGGACAACTACGATAGTTGCCAGTATTACTGCTGCTTCTGTTATACATACACTCTATATGTATTGTTTTCCCTCTGAAATTGCTCTCTATCATGATCATGTACATTGAACTACCGCGGGACTATGATACACAAATATTCCTGCCCTGACCTGAAACTAGCCGCCTATTCATGGTCGTCATCAGCATGGGGTATCTGTCCCAGAACCATCGTAGCCCAGACAAACTCCGTTGCTTTTCTCTTAAACCCATCATGTAAAAAGACCAAACCCAGTGTTTCAACATAACATGCGTCAAATGTCGCGTGGGAATTGTGAAAAAAAAACAACAAAGGGGAAACTAAAGAAAGGTGGAAAAAGATGATATAATAGAAGGCGAAAAAAGAGAAAAGAGAAAAGAGAAAAAAAAAGGACCAGGTAAGAGGAAGACATGTCAACGAGGTGCAGCATCATTCGCAGCCATCCTAGCCGTCTATGAAATTTACTCTCCGATGAAATCCAACACCTAGAGTTGGTCAATTACAGGCTACTTGTAAGGGTACTTTTCAGCAAGGCTTCACTCACCAGATTTGTCCAACCGCCGCCGCCAAACTGACACTTGCTGGGACCACGGTTGTCGAATCCAAAAGATTCGTAGAATGGCACGAGGTGATCATGGGCTATGATAGAAATGCGCTCGGCGATCTGTGCTTCTCTGATCCTGTGGATGTAGGACTTCAACAACGTGCTGGCAACCTGCTTGCCTTGGTGCTCTGGCAAAACAGCCAAGGAATGGATTGCAATCGTGCCACCATATTCGTCATGGCCGACGGTCTCTCCGTTCTCCACAGTCATGCGCTCGGTTTGCCAGTTTGCGGGAAGCTCCATAGCCTTGTCGGTAACAAACGGAGTCGAAATGCGAGTCGCAACGATGTGTCCAACCAAGGTCGGGCGAGGCTTCGGCTCGTCCTCTCCTAAGATAGGGAGTGTAAAGAGGCCCAAACAAAGTTCGGGGCATCGGTTCAGGCGATATACAAACTTTTTAACGCCGAGTCAGCCAGGCGACACAGTTAAATTGGGGTGGAAAATACGTCCATACCTTGTCTCGGGAACAGCGCTCTTGTTCAGGAAACGCGCTCTCCACGTTGACACAGTCATCCACGTTCGACACAGTCAAGACCTGTACAAAAGGATGCAACTCATCCAGCTTCGTGCGTTGATGCACAGGCGGGCGACGGAACCAATAAGGAAATTCGTTAATATCGTCATGGTCAACTGCAACGTAGTCTTCCTCGACCTCTTCTTCGTCGTCGTCATCATCGATCTCCTCCATGGGGATCCCGTTGGCCATTGAAAAATCTCCACGGGCGCTCAGACGTGAGAGGTCATCCCCGGTGGTAGGCAAGGAATACCCGTCCGCGTTTGATAACGGCTTGAACCCATTGATGGGCTGGTCCGCAGCAGACTTATCAGCGGTATAGTCGGACATGATCTGTTGATCTCAGGATTCGATTTTCAACAGGTCGCAAGCCGACGTGCCTTAAATTTGCAGGGTAGATAGAGAGAAAATGTGCAAAAGACAAAAGCAGAAAGATGTACTCAAAGAGAGGGGAGAAAAAGTCCAAGCGGACAGGGATTGCTGAAGGCGCAGGATTGTGGAAAGGATTGGCTGAAGGGGACCCTAGGAGGGATGAAAAAGAGTCGAATCGAGGGGCGTGAATCCTCGGAAAATGGTGGGGATCAAAATTTAGCTCTGATGCGGACGGGCGATAAGACTTGAGTCGGGTTGCAGTTCCAGAAGCTTAGGGCCGGATCGTAAGCCAAAAGACGCAAGCCACCAGTCAAGCCTGAATGAAGGAGGTTGTGAAGTTAGGAACTGGAAAGTGCAGATTACCAACCAGATCTTCTGAAATGCAGGTAAGGGAATGTGAGTGGATTGTCGTGTGCCAAAAGATGGATACAATGAGGCGTTTGATTGCCACTCACACAGAGGCAAATGAAGGATATTGTGGAAGTGTGACCCGGGCACAGTATGATTGGCTGTCTTGTTTTTTCTTTTTACCCACGGGACAAAAGGAATACAAAAAAAAAGAAGACAGGGAAAAGCAAAATCCGTAAATGATCGAGGAATCTGGGTGTTCCTGAAGGATCTAATCCACTATCCACTGATTCTTAGGTACTAAAAATGTCGGTCGATCAATTCCCCTGCAGATAATCAGAAACTTCAGGACTAAAGTCTTACTACTGAGATTAATTTACTTGGTTACCAGGGCTTTGATTGATTGCTTTCCATCCGGTAAAAGTAAGATTGCCGAACCCAAGCGCGGGGTATTATTGACTGATACTGATAATGCAAGTCATGTTCGTATGTAATTTATCTAGGTGGTCTACGCGTAAATTTGACGGGTGGGTAGGCTGGGGACGGGGGAGATATGGAGAAATTTGACGGTTTCTGCCCCGTAACCGGATGGGTCCCGTACGGAGCACATAGACTATGACGAATCTCCGATATAGCAGTTCATTCTCTATCATGAGCTGTATCATTAATATATCACCAATTGGTGGTAAGCATTTACGCATCTCGTGTAAGTGTAAGTTGATTCCTGAGAAGAAGAAGGCAGTAGGTAATCTTGTCATAGAAGCACCCTTACAGGATCCTTGCTGGACTGAGACGTACGGCACGTGTTCCATGACCCAGTTTAAAGTAGGAGTAATACCAGTACTAAGTAGTGTGTCCAGAGTCCATGCTTTAACTGGCAGCTGGCAGCATATCTCATTCTCGTACCTTACCGTTCGCTAAAGAGTATTTACCAGTCATAGTACCGACTAGTAAAGCCCGTGAGGCATCCTTTACCCCAGACACAGTGCTCGTTGATTGGTTTCTCCGCACCTGAATACATGCAGTAGTGGGTTTGTGCCCGAGCCTTACTTTTACTACAGAACATGTAAGGAGTCCCTGAGAACGTAACAAACCAGGAAAGCAAAGCATACAACACTGTCGATCCTACCTTAACCCATTTCCTTGCTACCATGGCCGAAGCGTTTCCTGTCAACAATGGCATGACTTCATTCTGGCGCACCGAGCCTCATTTTCTCGATAGCTATCGCTCAACTGAGGTGCTGCCTGATACAAGTGATATTGTCATCATTGGGGCAGGATATGCAGGCGTAACAACTGCCTACCACTGTATGCGTCTTAGCCCATCCTCGTCAGCTGATAAACCTTCTATAGTAATACTGGAAGCCCGTCAGGCCTGCTCGGGGGCCACGGGTCGCAATGGCAAGTCACAGCTAGGTCTAGGCAACTATTGAAGTGCTGATTCTGATATCTGATCCCCTTAGGTGGCCATCTGAAACCTGATGTATATTACCAAATCAGTGCCCTGGCAGATAAATATGGAATGGACGTAGCAGAAGAAGTGGCCGCTTTTGAGTTGGCGCATATGGCAGCGGTTAAGGCTTGTGTAGAAGAGGAGAAGATTGATTGTGACCTAGACTTTGGCAAGGTCATTGATGTGCAGCTTGACGATAATCATTGTGCCAAACTCAAGGCGGGATACGAATCTCTTCTTTCCCAAGGAGCCCTTACAGCAACGGAGGCCGATTTCATTCCGAAAGAGACTGCGGAATCCGTGAGTACCATTCCAGCCACTGCAGATTTCTCTGTATATTCATCCCCTGCGTAGGTGTCTGGCGTGAAAGGCGCCCGAGGCTGCTTCCGCTGTCGCACAGGGCGACTTTGGCCATATAAATTTATCACTCAACTCTTGGAGCGCACTGTCTCGGCCGGTGTCAACCTCCAAACTCAAACACCCGTGCTCCGCATATCCGAAACCCCTGATATTGATGGACGCTGGACTGTCGTGACAACCCGAGGTTCGATTCGAGCAAAATGGGTTGTTTTCTCCACTAATGCATATACGTCTGCTATCGCACCCGAGTACAAAGACAAGATTGTCCCTGTACGAGGGGTCTGTAGTCGAATCGTGGTGCCTAATCCACCGAAAAACCTGCTGAGTTGCTCTTACACATTGCGCTTCAATGCCTGGGATTATGACTATCTAATTCCGCGACCGGATGGCAGTATTGTGGTAGGCGGGGGCAAGTCTACGTTTTTTCATAACTCCAGCGAATGGTACAACAATACAGATGACAGCAGATTGATAGAGTCTGCTGCGCGGTACTTTGACAATTACATGCAACGGCACTTCCACGGCTGGGAGGACACAGGGGCATATACCGACCGAGTTTGGACGGGAGGTGCGTCTCTTCTTATAGCTCTTTCGTGACTTGCTTGAGTAGCGGGTGCTGACTTTTTGCAATAGTAATGGGTTATAGCACCGACTCCTTGCCGCATGTTGGGCATATCCCCAATAAGCCTTGCCAGTTGGTGATTGCCGGCTTTAACGGCCATGGGATGCCGCAAGTCTTCCTCTCAGCGCAGGCGATTGCGCAGATGATAATCCGTGGAGCTACGTATGAGGAGACGACGTTACCACGATTGTTCAAGACCACCCCGGAACGGCTGAGTAGCCAAGAGAACCACATCCTGACACATTTGAAGGCTATTTGAATAAGAAGCAATCGATTACGTACACGAATGGGTCCTAGTTTGAGTCAATATAGTACTCCAGGCATATGACCTGTCTACTCTGTATTTGGTCATGTTGAGTCTACACTTATCTCTGCCACAGTCTCTAGCAGCGTTACACTCTCCTAATCAAGCCGAGGGGTTGTAATCAACAATGGAAATTCAAGTATAGACACTACTCCCGAATACAGTGAAAGGATTCATGTGCTGCAAGGTGATCATTGCCATGAACCTTAACTGTGGAGCTTTCCCTCTTTTTTTTTTATCAATCTCCGAGCAGCGGGCGTTATCGGCGCCAATCAGAAGCCGAGAACGGAATGCGTCATTATCCGCATCGACTCATTTTTGTTTTCTCCGAATGTCCAGCGCCCGCTCACTCCGAGTCCTCTCTGCTGCTCTCCTTCTGTACCATCTCTCTTCTTAGGCTTCTTCCCTCACCAACTCCTATGTATTCATTCCTGGAATCAGTTTCTTTCACCCTCGACGGCAATGAAACATGAGTTCTAGGGCGCTGACATGGCCGCGGACTGCGAAGTCCTCTCTACTAAAGGCAAGCATCAAACCCTCTCTCTTTGCTATTGCTTTCTAATTGACCTTGCCTCCTGTAGCAGCAACAAACCTCCTCCTTTGTCGGTCAACCAACATTGGGAACTCCCAATTGCCGGTCTTTCTCTTCCACCGCCGATCGGCCGATCAACCAAAGTGCCGAGTTTTCGTCCAGCAGCAGAAGCTATGACCGACTAGGTCGTCGGGCCAAGGAAAAATTATTGGATCGTGTACGATGGTCGCCCAGTACCAATAGTTTCAGGACATATCCGCTGACTACTTCAATGGCTTTTCCGACTATAGGAATTTTTCCTTAGTCTGCTGAACTCTGCGTCTACGAAACGAGAGGCTAAATCGTATCTGGCTCGCCTGAAAGCACAGCATCCTCCGAAAGTGCAGACAAAACCGACCACCGGACACTCGAAAGAAACAGTAACACAATCGTTACCATCGGGTGTTAACCTGGGTTCATTCTATGGAGCCTCGCGATCTGTGTATGATAGTCCGGTCTTCAGGCATGACTCAACGCCTCTCCCGCCACTGTCGGAATTGCCAGAGGAACGACTACATCTAGCCCTGATTAAACTCAGGACACCGCAGCTACTTGACGACACTATTATCAATGGAGTAGCCAAGACCCTTTCCCAGCTGAGTCGTCTAGGGATGGCTTGCTGTGTTGTGGTTGACCCTGGAACTGCGGGCAATGCCAACACCCTACGCAGGGTTGCTGCAGAACAAGCCGAACGTATTTCAATTGCAGTAGATGCACAACCAGACTCAAAGTCTGCCCATCTCGACTCGGTCTTGTCTCTGTCCCCGATGTTTCCCGAACTCCCCACCGTTCTATCCAGAAAGGCGCTCCTTAATCCGCTCCGCGACGGCCAAATCGTGGTTGTTGCTCCCATTGCCTACACGGAAGATGTTCCTAAGGCAGTTACTATATCTGCGAATGATGCCATTCTGGCCCTCACGAAAGAGCTTGCCGGCCTGGCGATGCGTCCCGACCCTGATGAAGACCCTTGGCTCACAGCGCAGAAAATTGCTAACCTGCAAAAAGAGGTCTCTTTGGATCGAGTGATTCTCCTGGATCCTCTTGGAGGGATTCCTTCATTCCGAGGCCCGCAGACATCGCACGTTTTCATCAATATGGAGCAGGAATTCGATGATATCAAGAATGAGTTGCTTCACGTACAGTCCAGTGAAGCTTGTACAGCAACCACACCAAAAGGGGAAAATATACTCGTCCAGGATCCTTTGGAGAGACACCTGGACAACCTGCAGCTGTCGCAAAATGTGCTTGCTATGCTCCCATCGGCGTCCTCGGGGATTATTACCTCTCCGCTGGAAGTTTCGAATTCAGCTAGGACACCCCAGGCTAACCCTTCGGATGTATCTGCTGTGGGCACCCGACGACAACGAAACCCACTCATTCACAACCTACTCACAGACAAACCACTGCTTTCCTCTTCACTACCCATGAGCCGACGAGAGGCGATGAACCGTAGACGCGGCTCCATCAATACCCCAAGTTCTCACACTACTTTTGTCAAGCGAGGCATGCCTCTCACGATGATTCCCAATCCACGAGTTGAGGTGTGGACAGCACAGAATCGGCCACGGCTAACGCTGGATGATCCAAGCATCGACCTCCCGCGATTAGTTCAGCTGATCGAAGACTCCTTCAACCGTAAACTGGACGTCCAAGATTATCTCAACCGGGTTAACGACCGCTTGGCCGGACTGATTATTGCAGGAGAGTACGAAGGTGGTGCCATTCTCACGTGGGAGCTGCCGCCGGGTGTGGAGGATGATGGCAGCCCGGCCAGCGAAGCTCGGATGGTCCCATACCTGGACAAATTTGCCGTCTTGAAACGCAGCCAAGGCGCCGGCGGTGTGGCCGATATTGTGTTCAATGCTATGGTTCGGTCATGTTTTCCAAACGGGGTGTGCTGGCGCAGTCGCAAGGACAATCCGGTAAATAAGTGGTACTTTGAACGCTCTACGGGGACATGGAAGCTATCCGACACCAATTGGACTATGTTCTGGACGACTCCAGGATTGACGGAGAATTCGCAGAGGTTTTCCGATTACGAGCAAGTGTGTCGGAGCATTCAGCCGAGCTGGGCTGACGATACGGGTGTTGTTGATTGATGAACATATAGACCTTTTGACCTTTCTTTTTATCTGGAACTAGTACATAATATGCACCAAGTGCAGCAAAGGTTCAGGCATGAATGTATATAGATTTACCTCCGAAAATATCCCCAATAGAACATTTGCGTGGACCCTCACCGCCTTCGGTCTGGAGACCGAACTGCCGCCGCGATTCCCTCACGATGGAGATCCCTTGACCTCTCCTGAAGTAGACATCGACTATGGATCTCAGGATGACTAGAAGTCAATGACAGGATGCCCATCTGCATCGAGTGCTCGTACCCCGTGTCGCATTTGTACAGCACTTACAGTCGTGCCGACGATCGCTCGTTAGGTAAAGGCGTGCGCTTGACACAATGTCCACGCTGCCAGCGATTTGCGGATAAGTATGTTGAATATGACTTTGTCGTGATCTTCATTGATCTTGTTTTGATCAAGCCGCAGGTATGCACATTAAAGTGATGTCTTATCCGGAATACTAGTATACTGACCGCGGAAGGTCTATCGCCATCTCCTTTTTAATAGGCTTGGAGGCGACAACGACCAATTCGATGTATGTCCATTTATCCCTCATTCGCTCTCTTGTCTTGTCTATTTTCTCCTTAGAATTGAAATTCTCCAACTGACCAAATTGTTTGTTCGCTAGCGCTCTATAATTCGTCTAGGAGTCCTTCTACTTTTGTTTGACGTCTACCTGACATGGGCACGCATTGAGAAGTCTCCCTCATTGGCCACTACTTTCCTCTCTCGCGCACCGATCGTTGTCCAGTACTTTTTCTTTTTGGGTCTAAATGCGCTTGCGACTCTTGCCCATCATCTCACTATCCGTGTCCTAGCTTCAGTCCTTGCCCCGACGCCTCGGGGCTTGAAGCAAAATGGCAGCAACCCGAATGCCACCACGACCGAAAGCCCTCTATCCACCCCCTCGACACCAGTACATACCTCTCCCCTATCTCAAAACACAAATGCGCAATCCCAGCTCTCTCCCACATCAGCGTCCATGTTGAGCCCACGTAGGCTCAGTCGGCAAGGCTCTTACGATATTCCATCAGTGGGCGGAGGATTCTCAACCGCAAACACTTTAGGAGGTGATAATCACGCCGTCCTTTCAGCAACTCAGGGCTCATTCCTGCCACCTCCTTTGCGCCGGGCCTCTACAGCTCCAATCCAGAGCATCCAACCGCTGCCTCCTCCATCCCCCGCCAGCCCTACCGCCATCAGCATCGCACTTCTCGTTAGCAGTTGTGCCAAACTTTTCCCGATACTGCTCGTCATATGGGGCCCCGACGGCAGCGGCATTGCATCTCAGACACCGGCCAGCAGCAGTGCAGCAACAAGTCGAGTGACTCCGGGCAATATCTCACAGCACGCGGCGACCGGTATGACTCCCGTGGCAACTAGCACAACAGGCTCGTCGGGAATAGTGGGATCTTCATCAGCAGCTTCATCAACACTTCTAGAAAGCTTGATTCAGATGCTACCTCAGTCGGTGCTGACAAGTTACTTAGCAAACTTTGTTGAGCTGACAGGCTCGCTTTTCTCATTGGGAGCAGCAGATACGCATCTGGTTCTATTGAGTAACATCGAAGCCCTATATGTCCTCTTAGGATGCGGGTACCTCCGCGCTGTAACACTAGCAGTCGCCGGACTAATGGCTCGATGGACAGTACAGAGAGTCATCCTAGGAGCGATAGGAGTTGGCTAACATACGACCGAAATACGTATTTGATCTCAAAAATGAAAAATGAGACTCATCCTGTTCATGAGAATCTATGAATCACCGCTGAGAAAACATCAATGCAGCAACATAGCAAAAAGAAACGTAGTACCAAGCATACACAAGATAACTATACAAACACTTAGGATCCACCTCAAATTATCCACCTTCCAAACCAGACCTAACATACTCTAGCCCCCCAACCAAGAACCGAAAAAAGAAATCACTGCGGTACCCGATCAGGTCTAATATCCGCCCTCTTCGGCGAGATAAGCGGATGCCACTGCGCCATAAACGTAATCGCTGAACATATCATAAATCAGCACACTCATTCTCATTCTTCCCAACCCATACCCACAATACTCAAACCTAGTATAGAGCCAATAGAAAAGGAAAGGGAAAACATACCCCACATCAAATAACAAGACACAAACGCAAGAATCAACGTACTCCGCCAAAGCCTAATATACCCGTTAAACACAGACACAGCGCAAACAAGAGCATTAAAAGGGGAGGGAAAACATACGTCTGGTTCTCGCCCTTAGGACTGAATACCCAGGCGACGACGGACGCGACAGCGATGACGATCAGGCCAATGATTAGACTCCACCTTTCCAATTTGTTAATATTTGCCTTCTTCTCGGTGTTTTAGAAAATGAGTGAGGATATGGCAAGACATACCCGTTCGCCATTTTGTATCTTGGTTATTCTATTTCGAACAGCTAATGGTTCCGTGAATTGTGAATTGTATGTAGAGTATAAAGTGACGGTCAATGCA
Source organism: Aspergillus sojae (assembly GCA_008274985.1). Classification (NCBI taxonomy): domain Eukaryota; kingdom Fungi; phylum Ascomycota; class Eurotiomycetes; order Eurotiales; family Aspergillaceae; genus Aspergillus; species Aspergillus sojae. Next base: position 4,017,759 of record CP035528.1, on the reverse strand, counting down.
CTCGGACACAGGGACCAGCCGGTGTCTTCTTGTCCTTCTTCTTTTCTTTATGTGAGGTTAATCGGTGATTGGGTTGGTAGTCCCGATATTGTGGAAGCGGGTATGTTGGCTTCGGTTCAGTGAATTGTATCTGTTCGCGATTTGAGGTATCTCTGGTGTTCTTCTCCACCGGGGCGGGAATGGGTGTAGCCTGCGAGGAGAGAGAATAGCCCGCTTAGCTCGTAAGGGACGGGGGATTTGGCGCGGACCGAGACGAGCAAGAGCGATGGATATTGACTCGGTGGTGGGAGGATTGGTGTCGTTAAGGTGAACTCTCCGCGGGATAAAGGTATGGGATGTCGGAGCTCTAGGTTGGGGAGCTTGGTGGTGTTCACGCCTGAGGCAGGGATGCTGGGTGGTAGGCGGTGATGAGTTGCAGAATGGGATTGTCTTGGAACAGCACGGGGAAACTTTACAGGTCTAGGTCGAGTAGAGAAAATGTTCACAGTATGACATAATCAAGGCACTATGGCGGAGTGGTTAACGCGATGCCCTGCTATACCCATTACGTGGCTTAGCCTAGGCATTTCCCTCGGGAGCGTGAGTTCGAATCTCACTGGTGTCGCTTTTTTGTCTCTCCATCATACATAAGGTATGGTAGGGCTTGTTTGGATGAGAGATTGCATGGGGTAGGTAGACAGGTAGGTTATGGGGATTTCATGTCAGAGTTGATGCTGTCTCTTGGTTTTTTATTTGGGGTTATGTCATGATGTTCGAGTGGACAGATTATCCTTATTCGCCTACAAGACAGTTCCTAGACTTAAAAAAGCTTGCTTTACAGTCTACTAAACAACTTTACGCATCAGTACAGCCACAAATGACCCTACATATCCATAGATTGGGGGATATAAAACAACTTCACAGTGCATAAAGGGGTAGTTCACAACGTAATCCGACGGTTCCATAACAGCTGGCCAAAAGAAGAACGTAACGAAAGAGTGAAAGAAGGAATAGATTGAAAAGGGTATTCTAAGCTCCCTCACGGCTCTTACGGTAGCTAGCCTGCAAGACACATCAGTTACGAACATCTCGATAACGACGCAAAAAATCATACCTCTTGTTCAACCTGCAAACCATCAACCACAGGAGCCAGCTCGCTGAGGATTTCATAAGCCCGCTTATGGAACTCAAGCTGGGCGGCGATCAAGTCCGCCAGGTTTCTCAAAGGCTCAGGAGTGTCCAGAACCTAGTAGTCAGTTAGCAACACCTTACCGCAACACCTACAGAATCTGCAACTTACATTCTTCATGACGCTCACTGCCTCCTCGGTCTGGCTAACGAACTCATCCTCGGCCTGTTCGATCTCCTGGCGGGCCTCCTCGCTCAGGTTGTCTAGGTCACCTCTAGCAGCCGCCTTCTTGCTGGCCTTGACCGAGTCCAACATAAGACGGGCGTTCTCAACGTTTCTGCGCGCCTTGGCCGCAAACATCAGGTTGGTGTTGAGGGTCGTGTTCCACCCAGCGAGGAAACGCGACTGGATCTGTCCATCCTGAGACAGACGGGCTTCACCCACTTTCTCTGAGGCCAGCGCATACTTCTCCAGGGCAGTGGCCAGAGGGTCGTCGCCGGTGGAGCTCTGCGCCAGAGTCTGGGATCCGGACAGAGAGGCGCGGGCAATGGCATGGTTGAACGTCTTCGGCTGGGGCTTGGCCGAAGGAGGGGCAGTCAGGGCAGCCTGGGCCTCCGCAGGGGAAGAAGCTTGAGACAGAAGCTGAACCTTTTCACCGATGGTCCGGCCTAGGTCGTTGAATGACTCGCGGATGTTGGGTGGGTAGTCGTAAGCCTCGTTAGAGTACTGCGAACTATATGGATTGGTCAGCGATATTAGTATGTGAAAGTAGCAGACCCTTTCCAGGGGCTATTAAGGCTTTCGTAACTTACGTCACCTGAAGGAGCTTCTGGTGAACCAACTTAAGAGCGTCCACGCGCTTCTCAAGCTCAAGGTATTCATCGGGAAGCTGAGTCTTGTCTTCGGCTTGACCCAACTGCTCTTTGATCATCTGCTGCGTGCGCGCAGCAAAAGGCGAAAAGCTCGCACTACCCGCAAAAGCAATATAAGATTAGAAACATGTCAGCAGAGGGCTTTGGATGCTGAGGACTATTACTGGTAAAAGCGACAATGGAGGGGTGTGGGATAATATAGCCTCGGAAGTCATTTCATCTCACCTAAGGTTCTTTCCGAACGCCTGCACCTTGTCCATTTTGTAAGTCAAGACAATCCGACTGAAAAATGATATTCGGGAAGAAAGATGACTTCAAGACGGCAAACTTGTCCTTAGGCAGACAACGAGGATTTGTTTGGTTTATGAGTGCTGGCAGATCACGGAGTCGAGGCCCCATGCACGCTCACCGCCTTTGATGAAGTTCAAGTGCACCGCCACGTTTCACAATAAATTACATTGAAGTAACTATAGTAACTAATGTATGTATGTAGTATGTAGTCTGCCATTCTGGTTAATCGCCATGACCGATCCGTGCATCCTTCATAGTCCGAAATCCAAAAAAGACACCGAAAAACACAATGACAACAGCACAAAGGAAAACGGAAGAAAGATAAGAAAACAAGAACAAGCATAAATAAAAAGAAAAACAAAACAAAACAAAAACACATGCAAATATTGGTCATTATTATCATCAAGTAATGTGAAAAGCCAAAACCCCCAGAACCCCAGTCGAACACCCTTAAGTCACAGCCAACTTGATAGTGTATCATACAGAGGAATCATTGCTGAACGTCTGATCAATGAATCGTAACGCATGATAGAAATCGGTAAGTCGTAAGGAACAATCGTGTAGCAAAGTTTCGAAGCGACCACGCTTAGGTCAGGGTTGCCATCATCGCACGGAGAATCCGAGGATTGGGGCCTAGGATTTGACGACTCAGAATTCAATTCATCGCTTTCTTCAAACACGACACAACTTACCTTTACGATCTCTCTTCGTCTCAATCACCTCTTCATAGTCGCCATCCGTCAGTAACTCCGTTCTCCGGGTCACCTCACCGCTTCGTCGCGCCAATGGCATAAATTCACGGATTTCTTCGTCACTGTCTCGGGGACGCACTACGATGAGTGGGCCTGCATGAGAGCTGCTGGACTCATCATAGGGCTCGACCATGCGCACAGGAGATGACCGACCACGGCGGCGACCATGGACCGAAATAGACCGCGCACGGGAGACAGCCCTAGTCACTTTCCGCTCCGAGATATCGTATTGACGCGTTCGCGATCGGTGCCGTGAGGGTGACGGCTCAACAATCAGGGTGTTGTAGCTTGTCCGGGGCGAATAGGCCTCCATAGCGACTCGTTCCACTGTCCTATCTTTTGTCTTTTCCCGTACGGGGGACGGCGACGTGTGGATGATCCGAGCTGTGAGATTGTTAGTTTATATACTTTCTAGATCTTGGGCACGTGGTCACTTGCTTTCGGTCCGGCGCTTGATCGTGCGACTTCGACTGATCACTTCGTCGATTTGTTCCTTGGAAAGTGCAAGTTGGATAATGACCATGTCACCCTGTCGCGAGTCAGTCAACGTCGAAGTGGATGCAATCCACATCTGCTCCACCTAAGGACACGTACCTCTTCCTCATAAGGGTATCCAAGCTCACGAATTGCATGTGTATGAATTAACTTTCGGGGCACCCTGGTCTTGCCTTTACGAGGATATGGTTTGTCGATTTCAACCTTCTCTTCAACTACCCGCTCGCGAAAATGACTGCCCGAGCGACGCGGGTGCGCTGAAGCGCGACTTCGTTCCCGGAAACCGCGATATTCCTCGTCACCGAAATAATCCGGTTCTGCGATGCGGATCTCCTCGTAGAAGTCTGGCTCGCGGGAGCGTCGAAAGGACCGTCTCCGCGCCGGTGGGGGACTGGGAGCGGCCCTGGAAGCGGCCGGGCGATAGTAGTACTCATCTAGCTTGCGCGAGGGGATTCGGTCGAAGGTATCTAAGGAAGATTGCCGTCGTAGGAGACGGGGACGGGGAGGAGGGCTGTCTGCGCGTGAATGGTCATAGGCCACCAGCGGTCCCGACGAGTGAATGAGATGGTCGTCCTCATACTGCCTGCCGGCGCGGCGTGCAGGAGGGCCGTACCGGTCATGCTCCTGTAGGCGATATTCAAATCGTTCATCCTCTACCCGGCGGGGTCGATCGAGAACTGGCGGGCCACGGGAATGATGGCGTTCCCGTCGCTCACGAGCAAAACGATCTGGATCCCAGCGGTCAGGCTCTGTCTCGAGCACTCCAGTGGAGCGGCGATATTCGTCGTATCGAGGCATGTGCTTAATAATTACGAGGTCCTATGATCAGGGATTTGTAGAAGAAGCGGTGTCAATAATGATCTGGTGGATGCGAACCGTGGGTGACGACAGCGGCTGACACTGCGGGCCGCGGACGGCTGATGGCGGGGGGGTTTTGCAGTAGAACCGTGGATAACGATCAGGAGAAGAGAGAAATGAGAACAGTGGAGAAGATGATTGTGGACTGGAACAAGATGGATAACAGAGGGTTGACGAGGCAGGTATAAATGTTAATTGAGAATGGATAGAGAAGAGAGAGCATCATCGAACAAACATAATCAAAAAAGTAAAAATGTTGATAGATGGTAAAAAGAAAATAATAAAAAAACGCCGCTGCCTGAGTTTCGAAACGGGCCACTAACGATGACGTCCGAGGCGCCCAGTCGCAAAGAGAGTATAGTGTAGTACCTCCATTACCGTATTATTCCCTCCACTCTATGTTGCTAGAAGCGATTACTCGCGATACAGAGTATGCGCCCGTCACAGTTATTCTTAGCCATTCGCCACTAGGCTTCGCCTTCTCTTCTCATCGAGACGCTGATGGTCTCCTCCTGCCCAACCGTTGATGCTGAATGGCAAGATAGTCGTCGATCTCTGACACTAGCCAAGCGCAGGACAGGGGTCCAGAATCAGATACTGACTAGCCCGACTACTCCCCGGAACTAATCTAGGGTCCGTACCTCCTACAGACCGTCGATGTGGCTACCCAATCCAGTGCAAGTTCTAGCCTGTCAGTCTCAGCTCTACACCTGCCTGCATCTTTTGGGCATTACATTATCCGCCTATGCGCCGTAGGCGAAAAAGCATTAGTCTACTCAATCCGTACATCCCGACTGGGCGTCGCTGTCTGCTAGAAAATTGATATTGCTGATGCATATCAGCATGTGGATTCAACTAAGTGGTCCCAAATAGCCATGTCTAGAACGCAAGGTTCTCCACACGGTTGATACAAATTCAACTGCAACGGAAAGGCTCCGGCTCCAAGACATCCTCCACTATCCTGCAAGGGCATTGCCGATCTGCAGTCTTAGGTGTCCCTGCGGGTAGCTCTTTATATATGGTACCATCCCTACAGTTGACAGCTGTCCGCTCTTCCGGACTGGGAAAGCAGCAGACGGGAAGCAGAGTTACGAGTGCAAAGCCGCGAATCATATCCACTCGTAATCGCACACTTGTCCTGGAACTTCGGCAGAATAAGGACAGCCACGGTGGAGCCTCAAAGAGCCGTTTAGGGACACCTGCTTCTTCCTCAGTAGAATGTTTCCCATGAGTCTCGTCAGGGAAACCTAAACCATGAGGTTTGCCTCGTTTCCTGATGCCTCCCCCCGAAAGTCGCACTTGAAAAACGAAGATGTCTCACCTCATCCTTTACCGCTTCGGTCATCCTGATGTGGATCGGGACAACATCAAACTTTTTGCTAGTTGACAATATGCAGGATACTGCGCTACACCCGCTCGTCTATCCCCAAGTTGTCCATGTCGTCCTCCAAGCTCAAAACCCCCATGGCATAGCGCACATATGGAGGTTTTACTTTTACAAAGCGTCTTTCGGAGTTTTCATTAGTCTGACTTTCTGTAGCCGACATCCAAGCGGGCGGCTGGTGCGCAACGGCCTCGTCTTGCGGATAATATGGAGGACCACGTCCTTGCTTTGCAGCAGCTCTCCATGCGCTCTCACATCCATGGAGTATGGCATCCGATGCTTTCCAGCCCGTCAGGCGGGAGACGGTGCGCAATTTAGTGACTGTCCATTCACGCTGAGGAGGGTCTGTGAATTGCACGGCGGCGAAGAAGATAGGCACGGTGATTTCGATCAGACAAGACCCCAGGGTGGGGCTCAAACTTCCTGCTTCTAGATTAAACAGCTGTGGGTAGTAAATGCCTGCCGCGATCTTCCCAATGATTTGAGAGAATTCCGCCGTGGTAGGTGCAGCTACGCCCGCAGCAACCATCATTGCAGGTGGCATGCACGGATGCATTCTGTGCAAAAGGATGCGGCCTATGTAGTAATAGCCCCATATTACTGCAATCGTATGCGTGCGGTACTGAAGGGCGGGTCCAAACACAGTTGAGATGGGAGGTGCACTATCAGAAGGTAGAGGCCTGAAGTAGGGCCCGAGAGCATGAGCAAATGTCTCAAAGGCTGCCAAAATGCTCTCCCATTCTTGTTCAGCTTCACTATACGATAGAGTTTCAGAATCGTCATCTTGTCCAACAGAGCCAGCCTGAGTCGTTGCTTCAACAAACGCTAAAGGCAGTCGCTTGGGTCCACTCACTGGGACCATACCATACATGGGAGGAGCTCCTGGTTGTGGCCCATGACTACTGTTGTGTGACTGGCGTGGCTCTGGTGATTTTCCCGATACCGACTTTTCCGACCCACCTCCAGACCACGGACTAGACCCGGCGCTGTTGGCACCGTGCGCCTGTGCTCCAACTGGGACACCAGAAAAGGCAGGAGATGTGCTGGACGATGAGTTTGAAGCAGGTCTGGCCCGTGCATCCGGGGGGCCCTTAACGAAACGGGCCATGAATTTGGAGAGTTCAGGGCCGGGCTTCCAATTTCCTCCCGTCGCTGCCATGGCAGCTAATTTTCTTTTCCTATCCCGAATTCCAAAATTGGTTACTCGGGCGAGGAGGAGCCACAGATGGTCTGCTGAGCCGTAGATAGCGTCCAATCTGCCTAAACCTGCTCGTGGAGGGCACTGGCCCCATTGGGAACTAGGCATGCTATTTTGCAGTGAGCTCATGAAATGTCAATCAGTGGCATGGGGTTCTACTAACAACGTCCCATTACCGGTAAGCATGCTCTGAAAGATATCTTGCTTAAAGTACCACCAATATAGGTCGCATTGGACCCGGAAATTCTCGATGTCTTTTCGGGTGAAGTACCTTCTGGAAGATCGCACATCATAGCCATCATCGACTTCGCCAAAATCATCATAATTAACCGCTCGACCGACGATGGTACCTATAATATTCTCGTCGATGCTATTTTCCTTTTCAGCAAAAGGATCATCTTCTGAAAATGTATTATTAAAAGAATGACTCCCAACAAGCGGAAATCCGAAGCCGCCCACTTCATATCGTTGAGCACAGATTCTGCGTCGATGGGCACGAAGGTCCCGCGTTATGCCGGCGTAATCGATCTCGCGCACCAGCTGAGCTGCCCCTGCAATGTGATTGTTCCATTTTGAAGGATCGGCGGCCATCACTTCGTAATAACCTAATAACTGAGCCGCAGCTAAAGTGCCAACTTGTTTACGTCTCGTAGGGAGGCCTACTGCCGCCCCAATCCTTTTGAGAGCGTAGTGATAATGTTTCATAGAGACCGTGGCGGGCGCTTGTTGCAGGAACGAGATGTGTAAGCTACTAAGCGCAAGAATAGCTTGAAGCAATGCCGGATGTTCTAACGCCTTGAAAGGCAACGTGTACGTCCACAATCCTTGCTGTGCAGCTGGGACTGGGGCACCGAACATAGTCGAAGGGTCGATGGGGTGACGCTCGAAGATTGATAGAGAAGGGCCTGTGGAATGGATGAAATGTAGAAATACTCGAGCGGTTTTGGGATTGTTCAAAGGAGATGAACCGAGGGTAGGGTGATATGAAGCTAGGATGTTAGGCTCGTTCAGGTATGTTGTAAATGAACGGAGTTGCCGTTCATCCCTGTTGACAGAGGTCATTATGAGACTCAGTTGATTGAAATTCTGCGTTGACGCCTGCTCTTCTGGTTCTTCGTCAGTCTCAACATCGTAGTAGTCGTCATCATCCCCATCCATATATGTCATCTGGGAGGGAGATATTGATGGATGTGCTGGTGTAATTTGGTGCATTTGCTGTTCTTCGTGAGGAGCAGCTGAATACGACGCCCGGTGTGACTTTGGTAACTCGCAGAGTGTTAGTACTAACCAACAGTGTCATAGAACGCATGATTTAGAATTTTACCTGTAGTATACCAGAAGAAAGTTGGGAATGCATTGTATTGTTTGATAAAGTTTGAGGTACGGCAGACGAGTGTGAGGGATGATTGCTCCCTTGGATATCTGGGTAATAGCCTTGAATAGAAAGGTCACGCGTGCCATAATATATATAGCTTTCCCTTATCTTTAATTCCGTTTTCCACGACTGTGGTGGAACCCAGGAAGGAGGCTCAGAAGCCATGTAGTGTTTAGATGCCGGATGTGCCAGATTCTGCCCTTCGCCCAGCCCATAAGGAGTGGGCATGGCATTAGTTTGCTGGCTTCCCTGTGGCTGCGAAACCACGGTGGTCGGCATAGGGTCATGCCCCGTGGTTGGAAGTGAAACCGGCTTAGGGGCGAGGGCCGGTTGGCGAGAACCACCTGGCCTCTCTTGCAACGATACAGGAGCATTGTATCCGCTAGAAAGTGGTACTGTTCCTGCATTGAACGTCTGCTGGAGGTTCGAAAACCCCGGAATACCCAGCGGGTTCTTGAAGACTAGGCGCTGGGCATATCCTTTGCACTCTCGTTTCGATTTGATGCAGTTCTTGCATACAGGTTTCTCTTCCCCGCATTTGATACGACGTTGCCGGCAAGCTTTAACAATTAGTCAAAGATATTATCATCTAAGGGGTCCCAATTAGGAGTCAATCGTACTCAAACATCCTGTTTTGGTGCGTCTCTTGGGGACTTTTTGAGCCGGTGCATCATCCAGCACTGTCTGCTCTACGTCTTGTTGTATGACACCTAAGCAGTCACGACCCGGCTCTGTAGCTGTGGTACTGGCGAAAGCTTCCTGCTTGAGTGGCTTGATAGAGTTCGCATTCTCCATGGTCGTTGACAAGACTCGAATGGAGGCTTACTTCCATACTCAAGAAGGTGTTGATTGTTCAGACACTCAGGGCCCACAGCAATGATATAGTGAAAACCGAGATAGCTTTCGGCCGGGGCAGTGGAGCGATGAAGAAGTCAGCGTTGAAGTAACTCATGGAACAGAGAGCAAAGCACTAGACTAGTCCCAGCAGGAGGAAGGCTTTCGGCAAATATGATTGGCCTGAGGTGCCGCATAAAGTTTCCCGATCGACTCACAGATCCTGGGGGCTTGTGAAGGTGGCAGACTATCTTCTGTTCATTTACGGCCATCCTCCCCTATTCCGTTACTTTTATCGTTTGGTGTAGGTTTATCTATGATACTAGGTGGTATATTAATATCACAGGAATATTACATGTGCCTGTCCGTCTCTATGAATATTTCAGTGCCGGTGCGGCCAAGACAAAGAAATTGCCAGATAGGGACCGGCGGTCTCAAAACTAGCAAATGCTGTACACAGAAAAGAGGTAGTCCGTCCTAAACGTTGCTAAGGTTTAAACTATAAATAAAGATGTCCGTGGGAGAGAATACGATCTACACCGGTAAGATCCACCGTAGTATACTTACTCCGAACCTGCGGGCAGGGGTGACGCCCTCATCAGAGTCAGGCATCATATCACCATGATTTATAGGGACGCCGTGTCGAATTGTTGGGGTATATTGAGAGAGAAAAATGAATGGAAAAGGAAACCAAGGAAAAAAAGAAAAGAGAGAAAGAAATAAAAGACACATTGTGTTTTAATCTGTACGAGGCCAGGTAAGCCACCAAATCATTGCCATTCCAAAGAAAAAGCAAGCACAACAAAGGCGAAGAAAAGACCTTGTTCTGGGCCTTGTCCCAACCTTAAGCTCGTCCATGACCATGACCGTGCATCGTCGCAGCATTGACCGCCTTGCCGTGGGTCGGCAGAAAATAAGAAACTAACGGCGAAATTTTGTTCGAGTCCCGCCTTTTACTGCCAGAAATTTTTGGAGCGGTTACTTCACATGGCATTTGTTCCCAGTGTACCTTACAGTGGGATCATTGCAGAATTAATACCAATCAATTGAAGTCATTTGAGTTAGCGTACCGTGACAAATAGCTTGATACCTCACATCTCCACTGCAGTCATGTTCGCCGTTCCAGGCTGGTCAGTTTCGAGCTCTGCTCTGCAGGCGCAGACCGAGCCAAGATCACAGTCTCAAGCCCAGCCCCAACAGGCCAACGGAACTCCCAAACCAAAGGACAGGAATAACAAGCGCAAGCGCGATGATCATGTTACTAAGGCAAATGTTGATGAAATGTACCGTCGGCATATTGAGGGTCAGACGGGCACCCAAAAAGCCTCCAAACAGGGATCGAACAACTCTATGAAGGCTGAGAAGAAACAAAAGAAGGAACAGGATGTGCAAGGCAAGGCCGGGCAAAGTCCATCAGTGCCTCAAGGAAAAGATGAATCCAAGCTGGACAAGCAAACCAAGCCTGGTGTTAGTGAAAGCAAGAAGGCGGATAAGAAACAGAAGAAGCAGAAGAACAAGAACAAGCAGCAACAGCAGGCAACCCAGAATCAGACTGAAGTTGCTTCTAAAGAAGCTCTAGCAGCCACCGGGTCTATTGCTCCCGCCCCGCCCAAGACCGAGGCAATCCTTACGCCCCTTCAGCAAGCTATGCGTCAGAAGTTGATCTCCTCTCGTTTCCGTCACTTGAACGAAACTCTTTACACAACGCCGTCTAGCAAGGCACTCGAGCTGTTCACTGCCAGTCCGGAACTGTTCGATGAATACCACGCTGGCTTCTCTCGCCAGGTGAAAGAATCCTGGCCTTCGAATCCTGTTGATGGTTATATTCAGTCCATCCGGTCCAGAGCAAAGGTGCCGGCTGCTCCCAGGAAAGGAGACAAATCTGGCAGCAAAGGTCGTGACCCGTTACCTCGGCGACCTAACGGAACATGCACCATCGCTGATCTTGGCTGTGGTGACGCTCAGCTTGCTCGTGCACTTATCCCTTCGGCGCAAAAGCTGAAGTTGAATTTTCACAGCTATGACTTGCATGCCCCTGAAGGTTCTCCAATTACCAAAGCGGACATCTCGAACCTTCCAATTAATGATGGTAGCGTTGATGTGGCCATCTTCTGTCTCAGTCTGATGGGCACCAACTGGGTATCATTTGTGGAAGAAGCATGGCGTGTACTGCGTAGTGATGGCAAGGGAGAATGCTGGGTGAGCGAGGTCAAGAGCCGTTTCGGCAAAGTGATGCGCAAGAAAGCACAGATTGGAGCTAGGAAACCTCTCAGCAAGTCGGAGAAGAAAAAGCTCAAGAAGCGCGGAGAAGACGATGCTGACTCTGACGCCGATGATGCAGAGGTCTACGCTGAAGATGCCCGTCCTACCGATAATGACGAGACAGATATATCATCATTCATTGAAGTGTTTCGTACGAGAGGCTTCATTCTCAAGCCTGAGTCGGTGGACAAGTCCAACAAGATGTTCGTGAAGATGGTGTTTGTCAAACAAGGCCCCGCGCCGTCAAAGGGCAAGCATGCATCCGCAACTGGTACAAAAGCTGGACCAGGCAAGAAGAGGTTCATTGAGAAACCAGCCGATGCCGGTAACAATATGTCCCCTGAGCAAGAAGCCGCTGTTCTTAAGCCCTGTGTCTATAAGATTAGGTAGAGAGGGAAGAGTCTAGATGTGCAGCGACCTGTATATAAAAACCATACCTTTGTTGTATTATCAGCGAAGCCCTATCGGGTCGGAACAAGACTTGAGGGATAAATCATTAGACAGATCTTTTCTATTCGACTTCCAGAACAGATACCAGCCCATGTATGACATGTATTCTCAATATAACGCATAGGCTCGTCACAATCATTGTGCATTATTTCGCTTATTGATTACCACCCAAGGTCGCAACAGCCCGTCCCATCTCCTCATCATTGTAAATATGGAAACCCTTCTCCTTGGTAACACTAGCAAGCTGAACGTTCTTTGCGTCCAACTTCTCCTCCATGACCTGCTTCAGCGTCTTGAGGACCAGTGTCTCCGCTTCTTCTAGAGTGAGGGAGCGGTGATATTCGTTTTGCAGTTCCGCTTGCGCACCCTCGCTTCCGGATCCGATGGCCTTCGCGTCGTATCGGTAGAATGTACCGGATGGCTCGGCATGATATCTAGCTAAATTAGCACATATTTTCTGAGAAGGTCGATCCGACATCAAGAGAAACATACAGTTGAGGGCCATCCTCATCGAAACCCGCAATTAACAAAGCAACACCAAAAGGCCTACTCATCACGCTTTCCTCGTCATCTCCGGTCTCTCCGAATCTCAAGGCCAAATCGCAAATGGCCTGGGTGCAGCTCTCAACTCGCAGTGGTTCGGCATAGTGGAAGGCATGGTTTTGGCACTCAACGCGGGCATGCTCGACGAGGTTCCGGGCATCTGCCTGCAGACCGGACATAGCACAGCCGATGTGCTGATCAATCTCGACAATCTTTTCGACGGAAGAGGCTTCAAGAAGAGTAGATGTGACACGCTTCTCAACGCCCAGGATGACACCTTCGTTGGTTGCGACCTGATATGAAGTCAGAATGGTGCGTTCGGCTCCGGTTGTGTAGTGTACGACTGCCAGATAGTCTATGTGGCAAGCCTAGGATTTCTGGACTGGATTATTTGGAAGATGCGGGAAACATACACCGATCGCTGTCGAACCTAGTTTGATAGCTTCAAGAGAGTATTCGACCTGGAATAAACGTCCTTCGGGGGAGAAGGTGCTGTAATAATTCCATCGTTAGAACACAAAAAGACATCTTCGACTAGGTGAGTAGCATAGGATGATCTCATACTTAATTCCACGGTCTGGAGACAAAGCTGTTAGATAGCCCGCATTGGAGGGGAGATGTGTGACGGAGCTTACCATATTCCGATCGCGCGATGAACATGTTGGACTATTTCGGCAGTATAATGAAAAAGGTGGTTGATATATGTGTACTAATGAAGTATTTTGGGGCGAAGACAGGGAAGTAGCTTTGTAAGGGAAGGGAGGAAGGTGGTGTTGGGAGCTGTTCTTGGAAGCTCGGGCGAAGCTCCTGGTCTACGCAAGTCCGCTGAGTGCCTGGCGGAGAGTCCGTGCTCGCCTCAGGCCAGAATTAGGCATCATTGCACTAGTCTCCATTTGCTTACTGTAAACTGCGGAACGTGACAGAGCAACAATATAGTTCTGCATTCGATTCCGTGTTTCTTCTTTCCCTATTTAATTGCTATCCCTTACATTCCTTTCCGGTCTATGCATGGTCGACCCTACTCTGTTTATCTCGCGGGACAATGTCCGTCAATGACCGTCGCGCCAGCTATATGAGCGCACCACGACCCCGCGTTTCCTCGAATCGCGTCGGCGATGCTCGCAGCGGTGCGTCCCCATTGCAATCGGAACAGATAAACCACCGCGGAAGCACGTCGAGTCAGAAGGGCAAAGTCTCTCGAGAGCAACGTGATATGATGAGCGACAAGCGTACCGAACGAATGGCGCCACATTCGAAAGACAAGGCTCAAGTTCGAGCGAGAAATCCGGCTAAGGAGTCTTCTAGCGCAGGAAACAGAGGGGAATGGGAAAGGTCACGCTCAAGGAGGGCTACTTTGACGGACGGTGCGAGTCCCAACATGCGAAAGAAGGATAAGGAGCCAGCGGAGTGTTAGTGACAACCATCTCATCGCAGGCGCTTGTTTACTTAGGATGCTGACTATGATACTATCCCAGCGCCATGGAATCCGCATGCCTCGTTGATACCCCATTCAACAGCGCCACTAGCTACTCGAGTATCAGCTCCTTCTCTCGCTTCAGCCTTGCCCAAATCGCTTCACCCAACACCTCTTCGCGAGCTTTCTGCCGACGCACAAGAGACAGCTCTCTTGGAAGACCTACTATTCGTTTTTATGGGCTTTGAAGGCCAGTACATTCATTACCACAGTGGGTATGATTCGTCCATGGAGAAGGACCGTTTGACTGGTCCGGTATTTCAACTGCCATCAGGTGTGGATCCAACCTTAAGGGACCTTACTCTGTCCATGTTAAAGATGGCAACTCATTACAATGCTCTGGAGGCATTTGTGGAGGTTCAGAGCCGTGCAGAATATGGAGCAGTCAGTCATGCCCTATGCGCGGCAATCCGAAAGCTCCTGAAAGACTACCTGATCCTTGTTGCTCAGCTTGAAACCCAACTTGTGAACAACCCAAGCTTCACGCTACATCTTCTACACTTACACACAATGCCGACAAGTCAATGCTTAGCCCAATTATACTCACTGGGTCAGGAACTACTTCGGCGCAATGGCTTATTGGACCAGGACCTTGACGAATCGATCGACGATTTTGATGACGTGGATAATATTCTCGAACAGCTTAAAGAGGGTGGCGACCTTGTTCCTGGCGCCATGTCCAGCAAGAAGATTTGTAAAGGAGGCAACGTTCTTCGACTGCTGACTGAGCGGCTAGCAACATTTTCTGGCGACCCGACTACGAAGACTCTCCTGGAAAAGTTACTTCGAGAAGCTAGTCGACCATATATGACTATGCTCAATGAGTGGCTTCATCATGGGGGTATCAAGGACCCTCATGCAGAATTCCTCGTCAAAGAGCAGAAATGGATCAAACGCGAGAAGCTCGAGGAAGACTACACCGATGAATACTGGGAGAAACGGTACACAATTCGTGAAAATGAGGTTCCCCCACAGCTAGATAGCGTGCGAGACAAAGTTCTACTGGCCGGAAAATATTTGAATGTGGTGCGGGAATGTGGTGGTGTCGATATCAGCAAAGCAGTTAAGGATGTGCCGAAGACTTTGGACGATCCGCGTTTCCTGGAGAACGTCAACGCCGCGTACACCTATGCTAATGCCTCTTTATTGAATCTTCTTTTAACGAAGAACTCTCTCACTACTCGCTTCCGCTCCCTCAAACATTACTTCTTCTTGGACCGTTCCGATTTTTTCTCTTATTTCCTCGAGCTTGGCGCCTCGGAATTGCGCAAGCCAGCCAAAAGCGTCAACGAAAATAAACTACAGTCGTTACTTGATCTTGTTCTACGCCAGCCGGGTAGCATAGCTGCGCAGGATCCTTTCAAGGAAGATGTGAAGGTTCGAATGAACAAAATTGGCCTCACAAAATGGCTGATGCAGGTCGTAAGCGTCTCTGGAATTGACCAGGACAACCCTGAGGCAGCGATCGAGAAATACCAGGCTCCTCAAACCCAAGGTGGAGATGATGAGAAAGATATTGCTGGATTCGATGCGCTCGAACTGGATTACTCCGTTCCCTTCCCTCTGTCTCTAGTCATTAGTCGCAAGACTGTTTTGCGATATCAACTCATTTTCCGCCACCTCCTGTCACTCCGTCACCTGGAGCATCTTCTTGTTACAGCCTGGCTTGACCAGACCAAGGTTCTAGGCTGGCGCCACAAATCCACAGACCGGAGGCTAGAGATGTGGAAGCGACGGGCGTGGAACTTGCGCGCCAAGATGCTTGTTTTCGTCCAGCAGCTTCTTTATTTCTGTACGGCCGAAGTCATCGAGCCAAACTGGCAAAATCTCATGGATCGTGTGAACGGGACGGATGCGGACGGGTCCGAAGTGACTGTGAACGGCACCAAGCAGGTCAACCGAACTGTTGATGAATTAATGCAGGACCATGTGGATTTCTTGGATACATGCCTCAAGGAATGCATGCTAACGCAAGCTAAATTACTAAAGGTTTGTCATGGCGTTTCGACGTTCTTTTGGCGTAGCAATACTAACGGCAATTCAGATTCATTCCAAGTTGATGACCTGCTGTACCATGTTCGCATCTTGGACTGCCTCGTCGCTTGCACGGGCTTTGGCGACGGCTGACCCAGAGCTTGCGAGGAACAAGGCCTCGAATCCAGATGGAAGGGGTTATGACCCCACGCGGATCAGCAAGCTTGAGGACACACTAAAACGCTATGAAGATCATTTCAATCGGCATTTACGCATCTTGATGGACAGGTAAGTTGTCCTGAAACTCTCCTAGGTTGCTTCCCATACTGATTTGTCCATTGTGTAGTCTGAATTATTTCGCTGCCACGGAAAGTGTTGTCCTCCTGAAACTTGCGCATGCCCTAAGCTCGATTAGCAAGGATGACTGAGACCGTTTCACACACGCTTGGCTATCGAAGCCGATCTAATGATACAACTGGATTCCTGGGAAATGGTCTGGCACCAAACCGGTGAATCAATAAGTTCGTTCAGTTGGCGCACACGTTATGATGGTCTCGACCGGCCTATTCTATAAGCCTCCTTATTAATAGCCCAACTTTAATCCACCAGTTGTCAGCCCATGGAAAGTATCTCTAAAAGGTACAACGGGGCTACTCGACACAACCGCTGCCTGATTAGGTCGGAATCGACCCGGTATTTCAAGGAAGGGGCGTATTGGCATCTTTGGGACTAAATGGTTCTTTTGTCTTTTTCTAGCATGGAAGGAGAATCGGAGGTGATTGTTTTAGATTCCCAAATACCCCGGTGAGGATACTTGATTTTATGATTATATGCTGTTGGACATAATTGAATTAAATGGATGTAGATTCTACAAGAATCATTGAGGCAGTAAAGAGAACCGGGGTTCGGAGTTATCGGTATTCGATATTCTCGACTCTTGTCTTATCAGTTGCAGCTGAATAAGAAAGCTGAAAGAGACATGCGGATAACCCCATTTATTATCAGTCTTGTTACATCGTATAGTCCATTCCGAACCCCGATCATTGCAGGTATAAAATGGTTTGCCTCTATTCATACGGCGAGGTTTCGGCAAATTCATACGCTGCCAACAACCCAGTGTCTTCACCATGGTGGTGCCCGAAGACGACACTCGCACTCCAACGTTAATGCTAGAGGAACAAGATGCCCCGTGCGAAGAAGAGAACATAGAGTATCCCACCGGCTTTCAATTCCTCGTCGTTCTCCTTGCCATGTGCATGTCGTTGATCCTCATTGGCTTAGTTTGTTTTCTTGTCCCCGAAGGCTACCTAGGTTGATGGGAACCATTTCATGCTAAGAGAGACGTTTAGGATTTTAACATGATCGCAACAGCGTTGCCAACTATCACCACGCATTTCGGTTCCATTGAGGATGTTGGTTGGTATTACTCGGCATAGTGAGTATCTCTCATTTTCACGGCATCAGTTCGCCTAACAGTTCATAGTCGCTTGACCTCCTGCTCGTTCCAATTCATGTTTGGCAAGCTATACCTTCTATTCTCAGTCAAATACGTGTTTCTCGCCTCAATCGTCATTTTTGAGATTGGGTCGTTGATCGCCGGTGTAGCACCTACTACCGCCACGTTGGTTCTGGGACGTTCTATCTCTGGGATGGGCTGCGCGGGTATCATATCTGGAGTCTTCACGTTCGTCTGCACTACTTTTATATTGGTAAACTATCCGTTCAAGCTGACATGCGGAAATACAGCATGGTAGTGCAGAGCTTTCCGCTTCGTCGACGTCCGTTTTTTACTGGTATCGCGGCTGGGTTGGAGGGTGCATCGGCGACTGTCGCCCCGCTACTTGGGGGAGCATTGACCGATTCCATCTCATGGAGGTGGTGTTTCTATACCAACTTGCCCATTGGGGGCTTGTCCTTCCTATTGATCTTACTTTTCTTCCAAGACCCTCAGAAGAACGCCCGGGTAAGCCTTCCATGGAGAGAAAAGTTTCACCAACTTGATCTCCTCGGAACGAGCATCTTTGTGCCCTCTATCACGTCCATGTTGCTAGCCCTACAATGGGGTGGCTCCAAGTACGGATGGGGCAATGCACGGATCATTGTTCTCTTCATATTGACGGCAGTCCTTCTGGGTGCATTCATGTGGCAGGAGAGGAGAAGAGGCGATAACGCCCTTCTTCCGGGACGAATCATGCGGCGTCGCAGTTTGCTCGCAGGAATGTGGTTTTCCTTTTGCAACAACTCCACACTCTCCGTTTTCGAGTATTATGTAAGTCCAGAATCAACTCCCTTCACGCTCGGTTACATTGGTTGATATTCTCTCTCTCTCTTAGATGCCAATCTATTTTCAAGTCGTTCGCGGTGCATCCGCCACAGTATCCGGTGTACTGAGCCTTCCCATCGCGATCGGCGTGCCTGTTTCTGTCATGTGTGGAAGCTCCGCCACCAGCCTTCTGGGATACTATACCCCGTTCATGATTATTACTGGGATATTGACGCCCATTGCGGCAGGCTTGCTGACAACGGTATCAGTGGAGCAGTCCCTGACCTCTCTTCTCTGCTACCAAGCGCTCCTGGGCGTTGGAGCGGGCGTAGGCTTTCAAGGCCCTCAGGTCGCAGCCCAGACTATTTTACCAGTCAACGATTCTCCCATGGGCATTGCCCTCATCATTTTTGCTCAGAATTTCGGGCCCGCTCTCTTCGTCTCCATCGCGCAGACCATTTTCACGGGACAGCTGCTCACGCATTTAGAGTCGTTGTTGCCCAACCTAGACACGTACTCGTTGTCAGCCATGGGAATGTCTGATTTGGAGAAATATGTCCCTTCCTCTGATATTCCTCGGGTGATCGAGGGATATGACAAGGCCTTGACGACGGCTTTCTTCCTCCCCGTCGGTCTGGCTTGCGCCAGTATGATTGGGGCGCTGGGGATGGAATGGAGAAGTGTGAAGCGCAAGGATGCTTGACTTCTTTTGTTTGTCGATGTTTACCAAGTAGGGACCTGTTTCTTCGACCAGAGAAATTATAATACACTCACACATGCCAACACTCAAGATGACAGCATGTCCGCTTTTGCACATCCCCCAATATGACCGGCACATAATGATGACCACTATCCATAGTTTGTAGAAAATACATCGTATTAACAACCCTTCCATATGCCACACATCCCACACAAACCTCGAATAGAAGCACCGTCATTACCATATCCCAAACCTAGTAGACCAATCTCACAGTGCCTGAGCCGCCCAACCCAACCAGCCCCAAACACCACGCAACCCATCCACCAGTTGGGGGCCAAGCCAAGAACGCAGACATCGACCCATCCATTAACAGTCCCAAACCAGACCAAACAATAACTTCCAACATGATTGGTCCGCTCGTACATTCACACCCAAATCCATGGTGCCACCAATCAAGGAACCCGATCGGAAGGCCCCGGTAGATCGTTGTCACGGGATTCTATGCTTATGTAGGGAGTAAAAATAGTTATAAATCAAGACTGTGGACAATCCTACCTGAATCCATATTTCCTATCATTGAAGTAAAAGAAACTTTACAATCTCACCCTCAGCTACACATACACATACACATACACAGATACCTAATCATTCAAAATGACATCTCTACTAGAAAAAGCCTCGACATTCTTCTCCTCTCATACCTCTCAGTTCCGACTCCTCATACAATCGGGTAATAATACCCGAGTTGTTATTATTTCTGCGTTGTCGGCTACAGTGGTAGCAGTTACGCTACCTCGTATATATCGCAATTACCGGACTTTTATTTCCTACGGGCCCGGGGGTGTGCCGTATAACATTATTGGGTGGTTTGCGGCTAGTGTGATTATTCCGCTGGTGGGGAGGGAGATGTTTTCAACGGGGGTATATGAGGAGAAGATTGCGGCGGGGGAGACGACGAGTTATCTTGGTGATGAATGGGACCATTTGAGGAAAAGGGATCATCGACCTCAGATTGGACCGCATATTGTGCCGCAGAGACAGATCACGGAGTTTCCTTCGGAGGAGATTAAGGAGGTATGTATTGTTTTGTGCATATGTTCATTTGTTTTCATATCATGTGTTTGTGTCTGTCACGGATATACGAAAGTGTATTGTACAAGGATCCGATACATACTTACCGGGAATAAAGAAACTGAATCGGGATTTCTACGCCTTCGCCAACCGCAACCAACATCTCGTCGGACTTGCCCAGTCGAAGCTCGAACTTCACGCCGATGCCCTCTTTCTCGCTGATGGCCTTGCCCCCACTCCCGCTGCGCAGCAGTTGAAGGGCGAGATTGCGCATATCCATCGGTTTAAGGATTTCTCGCTGCATGTGACCTTGGCTCCTGCTGACTGTATGATTCCTCTATCTAAATTTTGTTCCCTGTTGATACTGGTCACATGGAGAAGAGAAGACAAGCATGTTTTGTTTGAAGATGAAACTGACCCAGGAATAATTAACAGGCAAGAAAGTGATTGAAGCAGGTTGGGGCCAACGACATAGATTATCTGGGGTTCAGGCTCCGAAGGCACTTTTTGGAGGAAAGGTCATCTCGCTTCCGTCGGAGTATGTTTTAATTTATGCCCCGCGCACCGAACAAGAGGCTGCGTTTGTGGTGGAGATCATTGCTGCTAGTGTGAAGTATATGACTGGGTCTGTCGAGGTCAGGTAGCGATGATATAGGGTACTTGGGTACGGAGGTGTAGATGTGTACTGTATGATGCTATATGAGCCGAATACGATAATCTCCCCTCTTTCTGTCTGTTAGCTAATTTGCCACCAAGCCACTCTAGGTATTGTTATCGCCATTCCGACAGAAGTAGATCTGTACGCACAGACAGATCTAGAGTTAATGTGGAGGGACTGCGACAGATGGTCAAAGCACCCGAAAAGAAAAAGAGAAAACAGAGACGGGGAAAGATAAGGTGAAAAAAAGGATGATTAATTAAAATGACGACAGACGTGCAACGTAATGGTAAAGCGATTGCAACTCCATCGAGCGTGCTACTTGCTGTAGTACGATGTGGGTGGGTTTTTAGTACGCCCACACTAGCGGGCCTAACCGCTGTAGTCTCCGGCGCTGCGCACTGCTTTCCCGAAGCTGAACCGTGGTTCTGGGATCGCTGCCAATATGCCTTACCGACCCTGGGTTTAAATCCTGTTGTCGAGAGACCCGACAGCTTGGGTGCTCATTTGGCATTGGCCCTGCATGGATTCCCGGTCTGCATGCTTAGCGATGGTCATGGGTGTGCGGCCACAAATCAGAATCCGTGGTTATGACCAACACAACATCCTCGTGAAAATCCACTAAAACAGTCGAAGGAAGAGTAACGCTCGACCGAGGCGATGCTGATTTGCCCGTTGGGCTCCCATCTCACTTTCCTCTCGGTTAGTGGAATTTTCCTGAAAGTAACCATTGAACTCAATCCCAAGAGCGGGAATCGGCGTCATAGAACATTGGGGATGCCGCAAAGCAGTCTATAGCCTCGTATTCCTTGTCAGGTCAATCAAAAACAATCTGTACCCATACTCCACAATTGTTCAGGCCTCTGACGCTCCGACCCATCGCTTGCATATCTTGACTCTTAGGAGAGTCCTCCGTGCGACCTAAAGATCGCTGGCCCACCCGCCAAGCGCCGTCGCTTGTCAGATATACTCTGCTATCCTCAATCGGGACCGTGACCCATCGTGTGGGCGCCTTAGTGTCATTTGTCTCAAGCTCTAGCACGACAGGCGACGCACAAAAGGAGCGGTGAGAAAGAGGCGCAGGCTGTCATTGAGGGAAAATAAGGGGTGATGAAAAATCCAAAGAGAATATAGTTCATGGAATTGGGCTAGATTGTCAGCCAAAGTCGATATATTGCCCATTGCCCTGCTGATCGCTGCGCTCACAAGCCACTCCTCAAGATTCCCCCACCTGATTCAAACATCGATGCCGTCATTTTTTTTATTACCTACCTTTTAATGGCTCTGGTATCGGGATAGTCAGGCTTAGAATGGGTGGCTGTTCGGGCACAGCCAGCATCAAGGCTAGACCATAGGCCATCCCTACGGCCAGCATTGAACGCGGTCTGACGGCGCGAAAGAGCGTCCTTTACCTTCAGCTAAATCGTTAGTGTATCCGCAATAGCTGCTTGCATCTGCAGGGCGGTCGTCGGATATTTATTTCGCTGTAAATGATTCACTGTCGTAGAGCCCCAGTCCCCCTCCTGCGATTAATTCTGCTGGCGTGGGCATCCTAGTGATATTACATCATGACGTGCCACCCCCACCATGCAGGCCTGTCCTTCAATCCATAATTTAATTTTTTTTTTTTTCCCGCAGATCTAGTGTTGTGTGGCCATGCAAAGACTAGGGCTGCACAGTAATGATTTCGAGTTACTGATGCTGCCTGGCCTGGCCTGCAGTCGCACGTAAAAATCGTATAGGAGACAACACGTGAGCCCTGTACTAACAGCGAAAATGCCAAAAGTCTCGGTCCCCACTAGGAACAAGACGATCCCCAAGCGTTCCTACCAAATAAGGGAGCTGAATAGAAACCGAAACCTTGTGCGACGAGTCTAAACCCCCTCTCAAATATACTGACTAGGCGGGTGAAGGGTGAAGCCCAAGGGTTAGTGAATTAGCCCTCCTAGGCGTCGAAAGCCGTCGGCATCGGTGGCCCCTCCGGAAGTAAATCGCCGACCCCTCCCTTCATTGCAAATTGGTGGGATGTAATCCTGGAAAAATCCCCCCGAGGTAGGCGTATTTCTTTTAAGACAAGGGTAGACGATGTTTAACCTGTTGTCACGGAGGGAAATGTAGTAGTTCGAAAGGGTGGCCTGCCATTGACTGAATTTTGGCTCTGCGAAGGGGGGTTTAAGGATCATGATTTGCTGGGTTCTTCCAAAAGGCAAGACAGACGCCTGGGACTGGCCTGGACGGATTTTCCTTTACCGGCCGTACATTTTAGTACGAAGACTCAGTCCCGCATAGTACGGACTGCTTCACCAATAGCCCATGGAGTGCAGTATAGTCATTTTTGGTTCGTGTCCAGCGGTACTTTTCTCGTCGAATATTCTTCGTGCCCGGTCGATCGCTTCAACAAAGAGATCCCTTAACCACAACATAGCCTGCCATCCATTTCCCACGATAGGAGAGGTGCCGAGAGATGGGATTTCATTGCTGTCCTTGATTCAATCCGTTAAGCTTCATTAAACCCACACCCTCGTGAGCCGCCCAGGAACGGGACTACAATGACGTACTTGAACCCGTCCCTAGATTGTGGACAGATCATGAGCACTGACTTTCTGGGTCACTAAGGAGCCCTGACTCGGAAACGGAAGCGCTGGACGACGTGTACCTCGAGACCGTAGCCATCCAAAGTCGCGTATTTCAGAGGTTCTCGATCGACCACCAGATATTTTTTGAGCCAGTGGATGGAGTAAGATTAGAAAAAAGTCTGGGACTCGGGACAAAGCTGACCGCTGGTCCACCGCCAGGAAGAGGCAGAACGACTCGAACTCCAGCACCAGATTTTCAACAAGGTTTTTGACAACAGGCTAATTTTCCCGCCGATCCCGCGGCCTCAAAAGATCCTCGACTGTGGCTATGGCACTGGATCGTGGGCCATCGAGGCCGCGGAGCAGCATCCCAAATGCAAGGTACGCAGTCCAGGTGGGTTCGTCTTCCCAGGTACCAACCAGCTAATTGCCTCGACTGAAGGTGATCGGCCTCGATATATACCCCTATATGAACCCAGACGATATACCAGATAATTTATGCCTACAAGTGAGTTCATCATCTCTCAACTGCGGGAAGCCTCGCTATGCACCAGTTGTTATAACCATGCCCCTTTTCCACATTCCCACTGCTCGACGAAATGTCCCCTGCGACCCCATTGTGCCGGATCTAGCAGAGGCAATTTCTGAACAGGAGCCTGTGAATTCTGAGAAATGTGGCACTAATGTATCTATGTCGCGATATAGGTCGATGATCTGAACCGTCCATTCACATTCCCCCCGAACCACTTCGACCTTGTCCATTCAAGGCTGCTCGCAACCGGCATCAACCGAGACCGCTGGCCCTCCTATATCCGAGACATTAAAAGGTCTGCTTCCTGAGACCGGCTCTCTGATCCAACACGAGGTATCTCCGACGCCTTAGACTAACTTTTGGTTGTCACAGAGTTTTGAAGCCAGGGGGCTGGGTGCAACTAGTCGAGATATACTTCAATGTCCAGTCAGATAACGGATCAATCACTGAGCACCATGCATTGAGGCAATGGAGTACGCAATTAATGGGCTCTTTGGAGGAAGTGAAAGACCTTCGCGTGGGGACAAAGTTGAGAAATCTTCTGACAGCAGCGGGCCTGACGGAGGTCGATGCTCGAATGATCCCGCTTCCTCTATCCGCATGGTCAAATGGTAAAGTGCATATATGCCATATGAGCGAAAGGTTTCTTTAACACTGAATAGACCCAAGGATGCGAGACATAGGCGCCGCAAACCGTGATAATGTTAAAAAACTGCTTCCTGCGTTAGGACTTTACCCATTTACCCAACGACTGCGAATGCCCCCACAGCAGTTTGCGGAGCTGATAGCGCGAGCACAGCAGGAAGCCGATACCCACAATTTGAAGGCCTACTTTCCCTTGTGAGTCCGCTCTTCAAGCAATCCGTGACGGTATTCTAACAACACCAGGTATGTTTGCATTGGAAGAAAACCCTAGTAAAAATTGCCGGAGGGATGGGTGTGATATTCAGTCCGCGATCCTCTTCCCACGATTGGTAGAGAGCTATTGTATCTCTATCGAAGACGTTCCTGGCTTGACTGCTCGAGGGAACCATAGTGTTCCATCATCAGATTAGATATTTTGACATTGGACAGATAGAGCTTGAAAGCAGCTAAATATTGGTCAGTTTCCACCGGAATATGTGTCTCAGTATCTCCCTTCGCCTCTAGGAGTCATGTCCCTGGCGGTTCTAAGTACTATCACCACCTCGCATGACTAAACCGTCCACAAGAAACAGTGTAGTTATCAGAACTAGCAGGTAACTTCATGCGTCAAACGTCCAACGGGAAACTGTCTCTCGCGCATAACGGCACTCTACAAAGAATAAAGATAGCAGTGGGCTCGAGTTCGGAGATGGGTCACTTGAATTAGACATGAAGCAGGGACCTCGCTGACACGCCGAGGATTGGGCCTTCAAGAGACCTGTATAAAAAGACCAGGCAGGGTCCTGGGCTTATGCCGGATATGCCGCTTCGTTTTAGCCCAGGAAAGGATGGTACGTTGATGGAATGAACCCTTCTTTCCTCAGCCAGCTGGCTCTGCGTGAGCGGTCATCTTTCGTTCCCAGGAAGCATCGGAACCGTCGTCGTTGTCCTGATCTCTTATCGGTCCGAGAGGCGCCACTGTGGATCTGCGACTATCTAGAATGGAAAGTGAGTGCTAGATGGGGACTGTTGGCCCAAGTGCTAGGAAGACCACTCAGACGAATGGGAAGAGCGAATCAAAGAAAGCCCGTTCACCTAGAATCGTCATCTCAAGGGCTAGCGAGCATATCGCGAATATGATGGCTTGTGGGGAGATATCTCATTGTTCAATAAGAACAAGGTTCAGTGGAAACTCCAACGGAGTGGTCCACCAATTCGAACCTGAAGTCATTGCCAACGAAGAAGGGAGAGTGTGTGAGAGAGAGAAAGGGAAAGGGAAGACGGTGTAGGGGACAAGCAGGACTGGGAAACGGGCCCCGTCTCGGGTAGGGTACCAAACTGACGGGTCGTCTCTGAACCTTAAGCAGCAACAAAAAAATTACCTGCCAAAATCGTCCCTGATGGAAGCTCCCTCCCCTCCCTCCTCCGCCATAATCATGTCTATGCAGTGTCGAATTACTACTGCCTTGATTGCTAGTGAAATACTATAGCGAGAATTGGCATGATTCGATCCAGAACCCTCTAGCGGATCGCTCAGTAGGATTGGCGTTGCCAATCTCTGCCTTCCAGATTGACGTTACGACTATCAATAGTGGACACCACTTGAAACTTTAATTACACCAACAAGGAGGCAAATTATTAAACAAATGGGTAAGAGAGAGAATTTAGGACTATGCTACGAGCAAACTTCCAGTTTCCAAACAGTCCTTTGTGGACTCTGGTTGGTGCTATCGTCCTGATGGAAAAGTTTCCTACGATAGACTGTGTGGGGCAAAGGGAGCTGCGGGCCTCTGTAATTTCCCAGTCAACCTTGCCTTCTTTTTCTCCGTGATTAGTTGGCAAAGGACCAATGCTGTTGAGTAATCAAGTACCAGGAATCAACAGTGGGTTCAATTTGTGTCAGAAAAAACACTGGATTATGTCGCTCTTCCAAGGCCAAACGGACGTAGTGTAGTAGGTGTCTCTTGTCCCGCGTCCCAGAAATCCACCAAGGAGACCCAACGCCACGGACATGGAATGCTAAAAAGGGGCTTAGTTGGGCCTGCCATTCTCACAGCTGCATCTGATCTATCAAATCCATGACTCGTAACGTAGCTGGGTCAACCACATTAGGACTCGAGGCCACTCAACATTGCCATGTGGCAATCTGTAGCTTCGCTTCTTCTGCGTGACTTTACATCACAAATTGTGGAATGGGACCCGCCGATAAACCGAGGATTGACCAACCAGACGCCCAATTGCTGAAGGAGCACCTGTGAGGCTCATCCGCCTAGACGCCTGAACCATTCAATCGGGCGCTTGTGCGCCTACAGCGCATATTCACCTAACTCGGTTCCGCCCTAATCGCCCAGCGCGCTAAATGCCCAACATGGTAAGTCTCCGCGCGGATCAGAAAAAAGTTGGCCGCCAATTCAGATCCGTCGAAGAATAATCCTGTACCACCTGCCAAAAAGGTTGCGCAACCCATTCTTCCAAAATGCCGTCAACATACAAGAGGGATAAGCCGTGGGATACGGATGACATCGATAAGTGGAAGGTTTGTTCTTCATGTATCTCCCTAGGTGATATTCGCTCGTCTTCTAACCTACCATCTGCGACTAGATCGAGCCATTCAAATCCGAAGATAATGTCGCTGGTAGTTTCGCCGAGGAATCCTCTTTCGCTACACTCTTCCCCAAATACCGTGAAGTTTACCTGAAGGAAGCATGGCCGGTTGTAACAAGGGCTCTGGAAAAGCAGGGAATCGCTTGTACTCTGGATTTGGTAGAGGGTAGCATGACTGTGAAGACCACCCGGAAGACTTATGACCCAGCCGCAATTCTCAAGGCCCGTGATCTTATCAAGCTGCTTGCCAGAAGTGTGCCTGTGCAACAGGTAGGTTGATTATCTACCGTTTTGCAATATTGTCGGGACCCATCCGCTGACCATTTCGATCGATGATAGGCTTTGAAAATCCTCGAGGATGGCGTCGCATGTGATATCATCAAAATCCGAAGCCAAGTCCGCAACAAAGAACGTTTCGTTAAGCGTCGCCAACGTATCCTAGGACCGAACGGTTCGACTCTCAAAGCTCTCGAGCTCTTAACCGAGACTTATATCCTGGTGCAAGGAAACACTGTCTCCGCAATGGGTCCCTATAAGGGTCTGAAAGAAGTGCGCAAGGTGGTGAACGACTGCATGGCCAACATTCATCCCATCTACCACATCAAGGAGCTCATGATCAAGCGTGAACTGGCCAAGGACCCCACATTGGCCAACGAATCCTGGGACCGATTCCTGCCAAATTTCAAGAAGCGCACCCTCTCGAAGCGTCGCATGCCATTCAAGGTTACCGACAAGTCCAAGAAGGTGTATACTCCTTTCCCACCGGCCCCGGAGAAGAGCAAGGTGGACTTGCAGATCGAGTCGGGCGAGTATTTCTTGTCCAAGGAAGCCAAGGACCGCGCACAGAAGGAAGAGCTTATGGAGAAGCAGCGCGTGAAGCGCGAGGAAAAGATGAAGGAGCGGGCCAAGGCCTTCGTGCCGCCCGAGGAGCTGGAGAGTGCCAAAAAGGAAAAGAAAGAGAAGAAAGAGAAAAAGAAGCGGAAGCGCGAGGCGGAAGCAGAGGCAGACGTCGATGGCTCCGAAAAGAAGGAGAAGAAAAAGAAGAAGAAGAGCAAGTCGAAGGAGAGCGCCGCGTCGGACGGAGAATCTTAGATATATTGCTGATATTTATATTCCCCTTATGCTACTCTTTTTCCTTTCATGTTCTCCGTCAGATATTGATCCTTCACGTTTACATTCCCAAGATACGGCGCTTAGGCATAGCATGGGCTGGAGTTTCTTTCACTCTTCCAAAAGTTCGGACCAAAAAAATCATATATCCTTTTGCTTCTTTCTAGTGAATTTGCTTTCAACGTGTATAACCTGATTGGTGTGAGAGTAGCTCCAGACACGACGAGAGATTTACTTTAGTATAATCTCATTATCATGCCCTACAACGTAAGCTAACAGTGGCTTGACCAACCTTCGCCATTGTCATAGCCTATTCCATGTACTCCTTACTGGCGGTAAGTAATGAACCCTATCAACCCAAGCACATATAGACAACACATTAACCAAGAAAACATACAGTTACACTTCAACAAAGAAGAAAGCTTCCACAACGAATCCATACAAACACACAGCCTCACAGATCGGCCCTTACACTATACACAAACCCCAAGCAACCCCAAAGACACTCAACAGCAGCTACCTCCTCAGCATCTCCTTCAAAGCAGCAACCTCCGCCTCTCTCTTCGCCAGCTGGAGCCTGAGCTCGTTTCGCTCGTGCTCCATGTCTCTCAAGGCGCACTCCAGCTCAGCAATGCGATCGCGTCCCTTCTGACGGTACCTCCGCGCAGCCATGGTGTTACGCTGTCGTTTGATGGCTGTCATAGCTTCCCCGTCGCTGGGATCCTGTTTGAGGGTGCCTGCTTTGCGCTTAGAACGACTGGTGCCGCATACTTCCGGGGATAATGTCTCGGCTGGGTACTCTCGACTGGCTAATAAGTCTGCCGCGTCAGTGTTCGAAGGTGGAGTTTCGTTATTGATTAAGCCGGGGTTCTGTTGCTGAGATACACTATCCTGGTGGGAGTCTAGGGAGAGGTGGTTATCATCATGGATACTTGTAACATGATAATCTGGTACCGGTAAGTCATAGTCTCAATCACATCGATAAAACCAAACAATAAATAACATACCATTAAACCTAGTTCCCGTATACGATGCATTCAAAGGACTAAACAGCCTCGATAAGGCAGCATCTTCAATTCGCCCGAACGGCGCCGTAAGAGAAGTAGAAACTGGCGGGTTTGCTGATGGCGACAACAGGTCCGAGGGAAGCAGGGGATCTGGTCGAGCTTGAGCGGCAACAGGACGCTGCTCAGACTGGGTTTCTAGCATGTTATCGTTCCAGTTGAGTCCTGGTGCTGGGATGTCGGGTACCGACTCCCAAGGGAATTCACCAAGGAGGGATTGGTTCCTTCTGTTGCTGTGGTCGGAAGAAAACCACGGTGTACGAGATGGCCATGATGGACTTGGATGGTTGTTGTGTGGCCACGAACTCAAGGTTTAAGGCCTCTCTCCTCTATAGGGGAGAGGCTAATGCTTGCGGCTCAATTTGGGGACTCTGTGCAAGTTTCTGGGTTTAGCAGCTCATCTGTTGAGATTATCGGTACAAAGAATAAAAGTAGGAAGTTGCAACGAAGACGCGCGTTGTTTTTATATACTTGCGGGTACCCACTGGGAGACCCCCGTGGCCTGGGATGCTGTGGGCTACTTCTCCCGTTATTGGAGGGTGTTAATTACTGTCTAGGGGGAGATTAAAACTATAAACAAGCAAGAGGGGTATGCTCTACGATCGCTCTTGTGTCTGGATGTGCGGTTTGACTCACGTCTGAGCCGGTGAGCGGGATGTTCTGATTCTGTAGCTCAATTATTCTTTATTGTTGACCAATAGCTACTATATACGTACTTACGACGAGAATTAAAAGATAGAAATACCATGCTACAAGAAGTTGCTGTGCATAAAGTGATAGCTAACAGCCTAGCAACGCGCGGGCGGATACACGGAGGTCACTATAGATTAAACACTTGGGAAGAACGATGAATGTCAACAAATAACAAAACTAAATAATCTCAGTTTCCTTCGAAGCTTCATCCGAGGGCTTCGTCCGAAAGCCTTAACCAATCTACATCGAATATAGATCCCCACTTACTCGTTTGATGTACATGCGGGCATCCATCGGAGAAGTCATAATGAGTCATTCTGATTAATACGACACTTAACCGAAGTATGCATGAAGAAACAGGGATAAAGGTCATCCTATACTACTAAAGGTATACAATATGCTAACTGTGGATCATGTGTGATACCGTACATATTAATAAAACATCTCGTATGAATGAATCTATGCCGTGACTCCAAGCCTCACAATTTCCCAGCTGCCGACAGCGAACTCTCAGCTGAGAATAATGGCTTACATATCCCCTGACCCATTCCCATCCTTACCCTGAAGAAACATCTCCTGCTCTCGTCGACTCTTCTTCAAATCCAGCCAAATCGCCAAAACAGCAAAACTGGCCACACTCAGCCCAAAGAGAAAGTAGAAAGGCATCGAGGCATTTCCAGACGGCGTTGCATCAATGATCGCACTCGAGACAAGAGGTCCAATGAAAGACGAGGTCTTGCCAACGATACTGAACAAACTGAAGAAAAGGAAGTCGTGGCCTCGGGGTGCGACTTCGGAGATCATGATTTGCGAGTAACTATACCACGGGCAGACGAAAAGGCCATAGTATACTTGGTAGAGCTATTTTTCGCCCAGTTAGTGTCTGGCAATACTGCCAAAACAAAGAGGAAGGGTCTGACGTACCCAGAATTCCCAGCCATTATGGAAACCAAATTTCTGTGTCCAGATGCCGATCATGCCCCAACCATCGAGCAATATAATTGCGACGGCAATGGTGTTGAACATGGTTTTGGTGCCGAGTTTGAAGCGTTGCTGGATAAACCAGAAGCCGTAGATCCCCACTGCCTGTTGTTGATGGGTTAAACACATACAAAGATAGGAGATATGATGGCGCACGAACCTGAGCTGCAATTCCAGCAATCAGAAGGTACGTCAATTCTAGGGTGTTATAAGAGACCACACTGTTCTGCAAGGTTGATATCACAGTCACAGTTGTATTCAACGAATCGCCCAAGAGGAAATATCCTATAATTCCGATTAGCAACTCCATAGGCTACCCGATGCATTTGGAGAAGACCAAGATCAAATCTTACCAACAAGATAAAGCAAGCTCTGCTTCAATCTCCATACCTGCTTCATAGCATAATAAAGCTGCCACAGACCCGCAACGAAGATATTCCTCCCCTGCGGATCTTGCCCTGGCCGACGCTTCTCAAGAAAGAACCAAGGTAATGAAACGAGCAGCCAGACACCACTCGCAAAGGCAATCAGAACACTCAAGCCCCAGTTGTTATTTTCCTCACTTGCATTGACATGCACTCCAAACATGATACCCACGATAATAGCAAGGATGACCACCTCCGCACAAGATTGGACATAGAAAGCGATGTTCGCCAACTTACTCCGCTCTATCGTATCGGCTTGATCGTATTCATCGCGCGATATGGTTCCCGCGGTATAGGCATCGGCTTTTGCTTTCATTTCCGGTGTATTGCGCGCCAAACCCGGGAATGCTGCCGTCCAGAAAGTCAGCGTCGTTTGATAGGCGATTAAGCCGACGATGTACAGTCCTACGCCGACGTGCCATTTGTCTGCCGTGTGGACGCCGAGCCAGCCGAACCCGATTGCATATGCGATTATCGAAAGGGTGATGAGGATATTGGGTCGCCATGTACCGAAGTCGGCGAAACTGCCGATGACTAGAAAGATGACCACTTGGATGGCGAATGAAATTCCATTGCTGAGAAGTACGATACTATTGATAGAGCGTTCTCGTCCTGCGAAATAGAGAGTTCCGCTATCGCCTGCGGCTTGGCTGAGTAGGTTTTGGAAGGCAGTTGGGCCGAAGTCTGTAGATAGTCCATTGTTAGATAAAGTCTGCTTTATTCTTTTTTTATCTGAATGGATGGGATTCTTACTGAATAGAGATAATCCATTGTTTCCAATGTAATAACTGATTTGATATTCCTCGTTTAGTAATTCTTTCCTCTCCACGATATGTTATCAACGCACGCATAATATGCCCATATTTCCCATTTTGTGGTACAGTATCTCACGTCAAACTGATCCGGTGCGATTGGCTGTTCCAAATCCTTATCCGGAGTGGATTCCTGAAAAACCTGCTCTGAGGATTTCCCATCGTCTACGCGAGACTGTTGGATATGAGATTCCTGTGGAGGTACACCGGAGTTTGTCATGGTGCAGCTGCGATTAATGTTAAAATTTTGCTTCGCATCTGTTTCTAAAACGGACTAGGGCAGCCTTTATATACTAAACGCAAGAGATTTTAACCCCGCGCCTTACGATTCGATAGACAATGATACAAGATATCCGAGCATATACGACTAGGAGGTATCGAACGAATAGCAGAGAGAGCAAGGAAAGCCGTGTTCATGCATTGGTCCACCAGTGGCTTAGTTCCATGCCGATCTTTTGGCCCTAGCTTCATTCGGGAGATTAGCTTGGAGACGGCGGGTTGATTGCGGCATGCCGTTTTTGTCAAGAGAGAAAAAATTAAGTTAAAATAGAGAAAATTAGGAAGTAAATTGAAAGTGAAGAATTATATGTGCCAAGAGGATTAAATTATGCGATTGAGTAATCCTGGATAGTTATTATGGTTATGTGAAGAATCTTTGAATATTCAAGACAACTGCCGAACAAAGAATCTTGACTTTATGTGCTAGCGTCTTGGCATTATATGTACACCATCCATGGATCGAGAGGTCTATCCAAGAACCCCGTTCGCTCCTGAGAACAAATATTGATACATGCCCCCCGTCACAGCTTCGCCTGTCCACTTTCGATCGAAGACCAGCTTCGCTCGTCAAGCTTCTCGTATGTCTTCCCGTTCAGCCAATACAACTTATCGCCTTTCCAGTCCCCTCGTGGATCCCATCCCTTCTTGGCCAAATCACCCTTAGCTTGCTTGAAAGTGACGCCAGTAGCAACCCTACGAGACAAAAGCACGTTAGCCCATGAACTATCATGAATAACAGGTTGTTTGGGTCTTACTTTTCAGTGAGCCGGACAAGCCGCGGCAGAGCGTACGATGGCACACCCTTCTTCTTCAGCTCACGGTACAAGTTCTTCATGAATTCAGACTCCACGGCTGCGGAAGATTCCTCAAGAGTGACTCCCGCAGCTCCGGCTTGTCCATCATACCTAAGAGAAGGATGTTAGTATACGGCTTGAAAGGACTAGCAACACGTATCGGACATACCCCTGGAGCTTTACGCCGTAAACGACGGCATCATGAACGGAAGGGATTCGGCAGATGTGGTCTCGGATTTCTCCTGCACTGACGTTCTCGCCTTTCCAGCGGAATGTGTCTCCTACTCGGTCCTGGAACTTGACCCAACCGTCTCTGTCCTGGACCACAAGGTCACCGGTACGTTGGAAGAGATCGCCTTTCTCGAACACATCCCGAAGAAGCTTCTTCTCGGTGGCATCTTCGTTGTGTAGATACTCAGTGAGTAGCCCGCGACTTCTAACTCGCCCAATCGCCTCTCCTTCCTCACCAAGCTTCGCTCGGACGCAGAAGCCTGTCTTTGGGTCCCGGTAGGGCATTTCTGTCTCAGTATCATATTTCACGATGAACACATCGTCTTCGAAAAACCGCCTGATAGGACCAGAAAATCCAATTTTTCCTGCACCCCACGCTCCGACCCCATGATTATCGAATTTGGCCACCCCCTCAGTTGACCGGTAGAACTCGCGGATCTCGGGGACCGCAAATCTTTGGCGGAAGCGCTCCCAGATTTCCCCACGGAGTCCGTTACCAGTAGCCACAATGCAAGAATGATCTTGGTCATAGGGTGAAGGAGGTGTCGACAGAAGGTACCTGCACAGCTCGCCAATGTACAAAATACGCGTGGCTCTTGAATCATGCACATCCTTCCAGAACTGTGAAGCCGAGAACTTGCGGCGCAAACACAAGGTGCTCGCGTTCCCAAGAGAGTAACACAAACCCGTGAAGAAAGCGGTGCCGTGGAACAGAGGAAGGGGAGAATATGTGCGCAGTGGGAAGTACTTCGATTGATTGTTCACGTCAGTCGAGAGTGGATTGGATGTCACGAGCGTCATCATGTTTCGGATTGCACATGCTTTGGGTTTCCCCGTAGTCCCAGAGGTGTAGATTAGAGCGCAAAAATCGCTGGGTGACCTCTTAGCAGGAATCAAGCCAAGGGGGATGAGTTGTTGCAATTGCGCGGCTGTGATGAGTTCTGTTGTTCCCGCAGATTCGCTGTCGAAGGATGATATATTCAGCGCAATATGAGGCAAATCAGAACAGACAAACTCTGATAGATCAGGTGTTGAGATGATAAACTTGGAGCCAGAGACATTGAGGCAGTGAATGAATGTGTCATCTATGCTCGTCTGGATTAGTTCCCGTTTGCGATGTATAGGTAGATCTTTGGACAATACCTCTCAGGTTTGTATTTATAAGTGCAGCGACACAGCCCAGCTTCGAAAGTGCATAAATCGTCACGACCATTTCTACAGAATTAGTAGTGAAAACACCAACGAAATCTCCTGAATTAATGTTTCGTCCATGAAGAACCGTGGCGAATCGATCCACAACTATGCGAGTGTCAGTTTTACTGCAAAAGCTATGTCCGCGAATCGCTAATAAGGCAACGGGTGTACGTACGGTCCTTCAATTGACTATATGTCCATGTCTTATTTTCAAACCAGAGCGCTTCCCTCGAGCCATGACCATCGACTTCGATGACTCTTTCAAGCATCTTGTAGATCGTGGTTGTGTCACCTAGCTGCGCAATCCGCTGGCCGAGGCGCGCCGTAAAAGCCCGATCATTGTATATCGTTGATATGTCGGTAGAAATGGCAAGTTTGGCATTGAGGTAGGCCGCCGCACCAACTGAGAGGGCTGAAGCCATTGCCATTGTCGGCGCGCTAATCTCTGAAAAGAGATCCATTAGGCGGCGAGAATCTGGTAAAACGTAAACTGTAGGTGTATGTCTGGTGTCTCTTGTTGGATTTGTACCGATTGCGTTGGCTAGTTCAAAGCAGCCACAAAAGTACTAAACAAAGAAAAAGAACTTCGCATTGATCACCGCTCCATGGAAATTATCAAGTTAGTTATGGCGACTGGGGCTGGAGAGAACGAATATAGTGCATAATAGCTGCGTAGCTTGGACCGATCGGAATCTAGAGACGGGACCTGAAAGTGCCGGCCATGGTGCAGATCGAATGTCTGGGGTCTGGGGGGCTCCAAACGGCAATCAAGGAGATGCTGCCATCCGATAGATCGATTGTTCAAGCTAAGGGTTCAAAACGTCGGTACCGCCACTAGGTAAGGCGGTTCTGTCCCACGGCCTCCACAGATAGTATTCACAGTTCCACACTTGTTCTCCTTGAAAGTTTCTTTTTTGACACTCAGCCTGTGGAGACTCGGAAGTGACAGCCATACTGTCAAAAAACGAAAGCAGGAGTGAAAAAGAAGCATGCCTCAGGCCTCAACATCATAACGCCGTGCAGATATTGCCTGCATCATACTACTAGTACAAGGCATCAGTATCACAAGTACTACCCGATCCAACCAAACTTTGAACGACACAGAATACAATCATCTAGTACTCCGTAATCTCAATTGATTTCCCCATATGGCTGCTCCACCAAAAGACTCACTAGAGTTACTTAGCAACTTCCCCACAAAATTGTAGAAGCCCAATCATGGCCTTGATGGATCTGACCGACAGCCGAGGCCACCCAACCGTACCGTATCTTACGCTCTCGATACAGCTTGACGGCAAGTCCGCTCGGCAGGTCTGGACAACTTTCAGCACCGAGCAACGGCTTCTATGAGCCTAATCTTTGAACCAAACTTATCCATTGGCTGTGTCCCAACTTTCGGCTCGGTATTTTGATCCATTCTCCGACGGCGATTTTGTTCCCGTAGACCTATGAACCGCGGCTGATTATGCTTCTGATTTTTGCCCCAGGTTATTATAATATTGCGACGTGTGCATCATTGTGGGGGAGCTAGTGACTTCTGTCTTCTCCAAAAACAAGAATCTTGGAAAAGACACCTGTAGAAGTACTGCCGTGATCAATAAGCTTCCAACATGTCTTCGCCTCAACAACGACTATCTTCTATCGCAAACCAGCTTACGAGCCCTGGTGCTGTGTCCGCAAAGTCAAAGCTCTTGGCGAAGAACCCTGACGATGTGGTATGTCTCCCATGCTCCAATATACGACTACTTGCTTAGGGAGGATCGAAGACTGACTAGGCGTGGAATAGGTGATTACTCTCGCCCTGCGGACTCCTCTTACAAAAGCCAGGAAGGGTGGCTTGAAGGATACTACTTTGGATGAGCTTCTCATCTCACTGCTGACGGTAGAGTGCTTGGTTGTCCATGTCCAGCTCTTCCATGTCTAACATAAGAAATAGGATGTGCGCGAGCGGTCGAAGCTCGATCCTAACCTCGTCGAAGATGTCTGTGTCGGAAATGTCCTTGCCCCTGGTCAAGCTTACATCGCCCGTTCCGCTGTTTTGGCAGCTGGTTTTCCCGTCACCGCCGCAGCATCAGTTGCCAACCGATTCTGTTCTTCTGGATTGCTGGCGATCCAGAACATTGCCAACCAGATCATTGCCGGTTCAATTGATGTTGGTATCGCAGTTGGAGCAGAGAGCATGAGCACCAACCCCGACAACGGTGCTCCAGAGCTATCCGACAAAATCACATCACACCCAATCGCCTCGCAGAACAAGCAACCCATGGGTCAGACCTCCGAAAATGTCGCGTCTCAATTCGGAATCACTCGCGAAATGCACGACC
Source organism: Aspergillus sojae (assembly GCA_008274985.1). NCBI lineage: Eukaryota > Fungi > Ascomycota > Eurotiomycetes > Eurotiales > Aspergillaceae > Aspergillus > Aspergillus sojae. The sequence goes on along the minus strand of CP035528.1, from coordinate 3,980,954 downwards.
AGTTCGCTGCCAAGAGCTACCAGAAAGCAGAGCATGCCCAGAAGGCTGGCTGGTTCAATGACGAGATTGTTCCCGTTCACACCAAGGTTAAGGATCCTAAGACTGGAGAAGTAAAGGATGTTGTGGTCGATCGTGATGATGGTATTCGTTATGGCACGACTGCCGAATCGCTCGGCAAGATTCGCTCCGCCTTCCCTCAGTGGAAGCCCAGTGCTACAACGGGTGGCAATGCTAGCCAAATTACCGACGGTGCCGCAGCGCTCGTCCTCATGAAACGATCCCGCGCACAAGAGCTGGGCCAGCCAATTCTGGCCAAGTTCGGCGGGGCCACTATTGCCGGCTTAGAGCCCCGAATCATGGGAATTGGTCCCTCTATCGCCATTCCTAAGCTCCTCTCCAAGGTCGGCTTGACCAAGGATGACATTGATATCTTTGAGATCAACGAGGCATTTGCATCCATGGTGAGTAACACTAACCTCTCTATCTTCATAATTTTTCCAAATCCAATAAGAGAAGCCATTAACGTATGTCTAGGGTACTTACTGTGTTCAAAAACTCGGTCTTGACGAATCCAAGGTGAACCCTCGGGGTGGTGCAATGTAAGTTAAGAGCCTCCTACAATCTATTTGAACGTTATCTCTAACTGATATAGTGCTTTCGGCCACCCGTTGGGATGCACAGGAGCACGACAGGTTGTTACTGCCCTCTCCGAATTGCGGCGACAGAACAAGAAAGTGGCAGTCACCTCCATGTGTGTTGGAACTGTGAGTAACTCCTCTCTGAACGATGCTTGATTAGAACGTTCGCAGCTAGCCTCATACTAACCTCCTTTCTTCTAGGGTATGGGCATGGCTGGTATTTTCGTCTCCGAGGCTTGAAGTTAGATATTATTATTGTTTTGACTTTGAAAGTTGTACAGTCATGATATGTAAATAGTTATACCTAGACAATTCCGAGCATAATATGGAGTTCATTTTGCTATCTCGCGTTAAAGAGTAGACACGTCGATGTGTCCCGTTACTGAAACCCGGTTCATGTTTCTGGGTAGAACCAGCCCTTGAATCGGCGTATGGAAGGGCGGCTCTGTTCGCGGTGCTATAGGTCCTAGCAGCAAGCGGATGTAATATCTGACTAAGATATAGTCTTTTACGATAGACGAAATAAGTCCATATTAGTTTTGGGAAGATTAGTGAAGATGTGGCAGACAGGATACTCTATATCGGCTTCGTGCACGGTAGTTAAGAATGTTTGATTCGAATAAACCATGCGTATGGACATTAGAGCTCTACCTGGGCTGATGATACAGATGAAGCTAAGCGATGCGAAACGACATATTTAAATAGACCCGCACTTGATAAAGAAAGCGGTAGTATCGAGCGGATGCTCCGAAACGCCGTACAAGACATAGCGAATGAAGTCGAAAAAAATCATGAATCATGCGATTGGAAAGAAAGGAGGGTACAGAGCTGACTTGGGTACATGTCGATGTTCGTGTTTAGGGATACGGCATGTTCAACCTAGGTTGAGCATATCGATATCTAAGTGCAGGGCGTGTATATTGCCAGCCTCTCAGAAGGGACCCTTAAATTCAATGTTAAGGGCCTTCAGGCAAGTGATATGCTCATCATCACTATTGAAGACATCGGCCTGAACAGTGTATTTGCCCTATCCAACAAGCCATCTATTAGCACTATATCCTGGCCAGGGTCGAGTGTACTCGCCGGCACACCAGACCCTATCGAAGCATGGGACAATAAGACTTACCGGAGGAATCTGCTTTGGCAAATCGACCTGCTTGGTCAAGGTCATTTCACCTGGTCCCAGAGGACATTTAAGATCCACATTGACGAGCTGTTCACAGAGATCGGCTGTCTGCCTGAGAAGAGTGATCAAGCCATATTTGACCTCCAAAAGCACATAAGCACCATCCTCGATCTTTTCATGCAAGGTGCCCGAGGCCGTGATAACAAGAGTTTTGCCACTACTAATAATTAGCCCTAATGTTCAATATAATACCAAAGGACGCCTGTGTATGTTTATTTGCTGTTCGTTGACATACGGAAGAGGTGGGTTAGGTGACAAGTCCACCTGTTTGATATCTAGAATATCGCCCGACGGGTCGTTACAATACTCCAGAGGGTTGTTTCCTGGGACGGAGTTGGCTTGTGCTTGGATAGGGGACTGGGATGACTTGAAGAAGTCGAGGCTTCGAGCTGTGGTGGAAACGGGGGCGAGGCAGACGAGAAGCGCAGCGGCAGTTGATAAGAACTTCATAATTGCGAGGGTTTATCAAACTGCTCGGGATCGGATCACGATGAAAAGGGATATCGATTTCAAATTATATGAGTACTACTAAGACTTGTGATGACGATGGTAGAAGTTTAGTATATAGCAAGTGGTAAGTTGTACCTTCAGTAGAGGTTGAAGGGGAGAAGCGGTGTCATGGGATCCATAACGAATGGCTGGGCGCACGTGATACCAGCAGAGGCACAGCAGCCTGATTGGTGGGAATGCAATGCATGGCGTTCATTATTCACGTTAAAAGCATTGAGCTAAACTTTCGAACCAGATATGAGATATCATGATCTCTGAAATGTGTCTTGTTGCCCACTATGACGAGAACCGAAACCTCATGGATCTGAAGAATGATATCCGTCCGTAACTAAACTTATGGAGCCCAAATGCCTACCGTGGAGATTGACCCACCTTCACAAGCTTCTCTGGAATTGGGATTGGATGAGATGGTTACATAGTATTCTGCCGATGATCTTAGCATTTCTCAACAATAGCGTAATGCTGGCCCATGCATGCTCGTATCATTTCTTCAACATCATCTCATCACCCTTAGCCAAGAGGGGCTAAACTTCGTGTGACGGTCAATTTTTCAAAAGTACCGGACCCATTTGCGCCATGGGAAGTTTACCAAGTAAAACGCTTCCTTTACGTACCATACCATGCTGGGTCGATTTTCGTTCTTTACGTTCTCATTCAGGGCACGCCGCATATATCTATAGGTAGTCGGCAGAGATTCATCAGAAGATATGGATCGGTTCACTACACTGTCAATTGAGTACCTCCCACATTTATTTTTGCTGGATGAATGTCGAAGTGATTAGTCTTTCGTTGAAGGCAAGATATGCCGAGCGAGTCTGGTGAACTGTCAATTGCTGTTTCTACCAGCTCACTGTTTACCAGGCACAATTATTCTCACACATTCTATTTACGAGATGTCAAAGACGATTTCTTTTGTAGGATAGTCGTCCTGACATAAATATCAGATGGGTGCCATTCTCTGACTTATCAATGGTAGGCATATACGAGTCTATATGAACAACTCTTCAATAAATTGGGTATCATCCCTTTGCGCACAACGGTTCCATTATCCCACAACCACATATGACATTTATAACACGATGAGGACAAACAAAGGTGGAACAGGGTACTCCCTGGATCTATTCTCCAAACAGACGCCGCACCCGTTTAAGCACGCTATCCTTCTCGGGGTCGTACGGGTGATCCTTGCTTGGAATTTCTAGAACGGCGGGAAATGGATCGGCGAAGGAATCGACACTGTGGCGGATGCGCTCTGCAACCTGTTCTCTCGTAAGCACGGCGACGAACTATAAAGAGCTCGGAGTTTTATCTTCTGGGGCCGCAGAGGGAAGCACATAGCTTGAATAACGTACGTGTTGATTGATGAGAACGATAGCAATATCTTTTCTTTCTTGGGTAAAGTTTTGGAACGTTTTCTCAATCGTAGAGGTTTCGGTCTTGGAGTCTACCACGAGGAAATTCCGTTGGGAGTCGGGGGGGTCTGTGACATGCTTTGAGAAGCCGATTAGCTCACCATCGGACACGTCGGCTGCTATAGCGCTCTTGAATCCACTTACGCCAACACCTGCGAGAAGAAGTCCAGTCACCGAGCTGATATAGGGAATTAGCAAAACTTTGGTTCAGGACAACCCCATAGGCTGTAGATTACTCTTCATCTCCGATGACAGCAAGGAACTGCCGGTCCTGTGGTGTGTCAGCTGTCGGACTTGTGCAGATAAGAAGGGAAGTGGAGTGTGTACCTTGGCTTGGGCCGCCATTGTGATAGATATGAGCGGTCGGCGAAGGGAATAGCTCAAAGGCAAGTGGGATAAGACAAGGGTGACACTGTCCCCGTGGAGTCTCGACTTCCCGCAACTTGATCGGACAGTCGTCATAAGTGGCCCCGACGCTGCTTATGTAATCACCATTGTATGCTCTTTTTCTCAGTGTTGTTGGATGTTTACACAAGTGGGACGCAAAGCTTGCCCTCAGCTTGTTATCTTTGTCTCGCCATAGGTAAGTCCAGCGCTGACTCCTATGTACGTTTTGAGACCACTCAAAAGGCTAATTCCTTTATTGAATTGTAGTTGCTCGCGCTACTATCGTGGCTTTTTTGACGTCACGATGCCCCGGCTCATACGCCGCCAACCATTGACAGAGCGTATCAAATCCTATCTAAACCCCTTGGACTTTCTCCTATGGCTGTCGGAAGAGATAGATGCAAATGATTGGGATCAGTTTGAGAAGGACTGGGCACTGCCTTTGGGTGTGGCCTTGAATGTGGTCTTTCTAATCGCAAGAGCCAACACTCAACCCAGTGGCGGGAGAGCCCTAGACGATGTTTTCGGCGAAGATGGAGGTACTCCCTGGCTCAGCTGGTTTGTAAGTTGTTTCCCGATAGCCATATATTGTCACCGCCTATACCTCTAGGGTCCAGGCTCCTTGTGTGACTTAAGAATTTTAGCGCTGATGAACACCTTCATCACAGGCTTCGTTCGTCGTTCATCTACTCGCGTGTTTTACCGGGCTTAATAGCTTTTATACATTTTACCGCAAACGACACTATCGCATGTTTGAAGCATCAATTGATCGCGCACCTGCGACACCATCGGCTCACCGTGTACGTGTTGACTCAACTCCAGCCTCACCTCTGCGATACTTTGCAAATGCGATTTCCGGGTCGGCACGTTCAAGAGCGCACCCCGATGCGCAGCGCGACGTGTGGGAACTTGCCGTCTGGGACCCTCTACCGATTTGCCTGCGGTTGTTCTGCCTTTTTAGCCCTGGGCACGTTTTAGTTTACTGGCTTTTCCTGCCTACACAACTATCAGATCCGCGACCAAGTGTTACCATTGTGACGACAATATTTTTGACAACGCTTTTGTCAGTACAGATGACATTCCTATCATCCTCTTTTAAGCAACAGGCAAAGGATTCTACCCTGGTACATAAAGAAGTGTTGAAAGAGTATGACACAAAATATGTGCATCCTCGAACTCAGCCTTTAATGAGAGATGTCGGCACTCAGTTTTCTGACGCAGATGTCACCCAATCCGGCTCCAAATCCAAATCTAACAAAGTGGACACTTATACTCCAACATTCATTGTCCATCGGGGGTTCAAGACCAGCCCGAACCCCAACTACCTTAAACATGTTGACCCGGATGGAATTTCTTCTGGGCGTCAATCACTAGCTGGAACCCCTTCTGGCCCGTCTCAATACCAAGGCTCACTGCAAACACCAAGTCATTTGCGGGACACTTCTCCTATTGTTCGAGGTCCGATCTCGTCGATTCGGCAGCCGCAGTTTCGTCAAACCCCTACCGCCACGGGAGATGGCGGCAGTCTGGGTATCTACTCGCATGCTAATTCCCCGTTGAGGAAATCAAGTTCCACGAATTTCGACCGCCGTCTCCAAAGTACTGGAGATTTCTTTTATAGGGAGCGAGGTGCAAGTCCGATGAAGAAGCCGTCTAGTCCGCTGAAGAGGAGCAATGTTCCTGGTGACGCGAGCCCCATTGCGTCAGGTTCAAGACGAAGTCATCTCGACTTACGTCGCCAGACAGGAAGGTTCTAAACAACTCAGAGTTATGAGTTGTTCCTAGTGGGAAAGTGGACAACTCATGATAGGCCGATGCATCACGCATTCCTCAGAATTATTATACCGTTCACCCGCATATAGTCTTGTGGACAACATTCAACTAGGCATATGGGAGGGGAGTTTGGGAGTCCTTAGTCTTTTCTTCAGCTCAAAGATATATTCCTATTGCGTTCAAGGGGCACAGTGTCGACCCATATCAACTCAGGAATGTAGACTGATAACAGACACGGCCAACCACTGTATTATATGTTCCATGTCGCATTATTGCGATGTTCGGAAATTAAACTTGAGCCAAACCGCAAATGAGGAAGCCAAATATGTCCAGTCTTTTCGTTATTTCCTAAAATTCCTACTTGGTTACTTAGGATCCCGTCTGGGGCATGCCAGATGGGCAAGCGCGTCGCTGCTTCCCCAGATGTGACCCAAATAGAAAGGAACCAACCAAGCGCGTGTGCTATTGCCATACCAAATAGCGTCAGAGCGGGGGCACACATTCCATGCTAAGCGACTCCTGTTCCTTGTTGCATTCCTTGAAGTGGTGAGCTGGATTCCTTAACATTCCAATCGTATCATTACGCACGTCATCCCTTTGCAACTCGGAATCAGCCTGCAGAACAAATGTTCTCTCGAACTCTCTTCACAAATGCTCTGTCGTGTTTCAATGAGCCATCAGCTTCATTGTCGCACGGCAAACGCCTCAGAAGGCGTAGTAATCACATCCCACCTTCACACACACGAGAAAAACCACGGTCTTCTAAGAAGGAATGGGTAAGTCGAAGGGCTGAACCTGACCTAAGAGTCGAATCTGTTAGCCTACCTCATCGATCCAAAATGGAGGGACATATTCCTTTGCCGAAAGGACATTTGCTCAACCTCCAGCCTCGAGCTCGAAACGGCAGACATACCAAATTCAGTGACCAAGGAGCGGAAAACGAGCAAAATGGAGCACATCCGACGGGGACCGACCAAAAGTCGGCCGGATCGAAGATTGGATCCCCCGAAACACCCCAGACTCTTTTGCGAAGGGGCAAGGCCACCAAGCTTCCCATGCCTAGAGCGTTTGCAGATAATGGTACGGAGCAAAAGAGGGAAGCATCCGTCACGCCTCAGAAAAAGGAGCAGAATATCAGGGTGCATGGTCAGATGAAACGGTCCCCTGGTGCATCGGATCGCGAATCACCAAACTCGACAGACAAAGAACGCGAGCAATATTGGCGGAAAGTTCGAGGGAAGTTCGACAGGGAGTCGCCTACAGCATCACGGAACAAAGACAAACAGAAGGATTATTGTCAAGAAGCCTATAGAAAGATTATTTCATTGGCTAGCTCACCCAAACATGAAATCGCCAAACATAAGCAAAAAACAGCAAGTCCAGCTACTCGTGGTCAAAGAGGTTCTGAGCAAGGGGCTAAGCCCAGAACCAAAATAGCGGGTCCTATCATCCGCAGTCAAGATAGCCCTATGTCACACACCAAGGGGCATTCCGGGAATCAGGATGGATCTCAGGTGAGCAAGGACAAACTGACAGGCCATGAGACCCATGACACGCCGCCTCAAAGGTCCCCTGTCAAGACAGATAACACTACCGACTCATCCATTCATTCACACCCTTCTATATCACCAGTTTCAGGCCCTAGCAGCTCGATGACCGAGTGGGAAGATAGATTTGTTGTCAATATGCCTTCAGCCAAAGATCCAAATCCACCAACAATGAGCGTGGAGCAGATTGTGGAGTATCAAAAGAGCATCGAGAGTGTGCACAAAGATGGAGAGACGATGCTTGACCCTGATGCTCTTCCAAGTCCACGTACCACGTCACCTGAGGATAATCCGAATCTGCCAGATCACGAACGAAAGCAGCTTAGTACCCTCGACGGCCAGGATTCACGTTCAAGTCGTTCTGCAGAGACAGGTGAACAACCGGCAACGTGTCCATCTGGTCATAATCGATATTACTCACCTGACGAGGTTGGGAAACAGCGCTTCAGCACTATCTGGGAAGAGTCATCATCGAGAAGAAAGCAGAAGGTCTCTGATGCTAATCCAGACGGGTCTTTTTTAGGGTGCCGGGAAATCAAGGGCCCATACGACAAGAATCCCGACGAGATTTTGTTTTTCTCATCAACCAACGAGCGCCCCAGAGTGGTGGATGTGTCGACACCGATGGCCAAACCAAGGGATTGGAAAAAGATAATTACGCCAACCCACACAATGACAGCAGCGTCAGAGGAAAAGACTGTCGCTCAAGAAGAACGGAAGCCAACTTTTCAGAGTTCGAAGCATGCCCAATGCTCCAAGCCGTCACCGAAGACGATGTGTCACGAGAGTATATGTCAACGACAGGACAAGGCAGAGACGCCTGCGCATGTCTCGGGCAAAGAGAACACAAACCATGCTACCCATGCGGCAAGAACTCAGGACCAGAGAAAGAGCCATGGGGACGATGTGTTCATTATCACACCCACTATCACACGCACTATGGTGACCACGGGGGAAGCGAGAGGCGCTACGCCGAAACGTTCAGGCATACCGCCTCGGATAGCAGGCGAAACCATCAAGGATGTAAGGGCGAAGCCTCAAATGCACTCTTCACCGTCGGGATTACGACGAGCGACCCAAAATTCGTGGGAGAGATCCAACGCAACTTGGCCAGCGCCTTCATCTTCAAGAGACACTCCCGTAAAAAATGCTCCAGTGACACAACAAGGTCGAGCAGAACTGGGACACATGAGCGCGGAAAGGCGCCGCGCCATACGTGGGTACATCCGTATGCCCGTCATGGTAAAGTCACGGACAGAAAATCTCGGTCAACGCATACATAATACCACCCCACCAAAAGCGCCTGCTACTCCACCGAAAAATGATTACCAAGCCCCTGCAAGGAGCATGTCGGACTCGTCTCAGTCCATACCCTCCTCGGGCCATGATATCTCTCCTGCCAGTTCGCTCACGAGGGATCAGCGATATCCAAAAGCGCCAGCGCAGACCGCAAGAATTGTTGAGGTAGCCGAATTGGATGGCCTACAGGTCGACGATCCTAAAGATGAGCGTAAGGCAGATCACAAGGAAAACGACAAATCGGGTGGCAAGTACACACACGAAGAGCATCTTCACTCTAAGGTCGCTGATTTACGTGTTGATCTACAGACAAGTGCGGTACAAGCAGACTACCGGGGTTTATTGAATTCAATTACTATAAGTCTGATCATGGACATCTTCATCCTCTCGGCTGCGCAGGCACAAAGCCTCTTCACACAGATAATAGACAATCGGCATTCGAGGACCGTCTTGTTCAAAATTGCTTTGAACTGTATTCTGAACATGGTTGAACACTGCCTGCATGTTTTCAGGAACCTGTTGCATGCTTGCTCCATTTACACCACAACAGGAGTTTGGCCTAGACCAAGTGAGAAAGATCTTGCTCGTTTTTTGACTGATCTTTGTCAAGGGGTGATTTATCTTGGTGTTCTTGGTTCTATCATGATGCTTCTAGGGCGAGCAGTTGAATATGTCATTCTTATCGGAAGCTGGATCGTATGGTTTGTAAGACCTCTCGGGTGGTTTCTGGGTGCGCTAGGAAGAGTTCTACAGGGTATGACAAACTGATACCTTTGGAGCCTTATATTGTTCTTATACTTTTGTATACTTGAGTGGCGGGTCCTCATTTCATGTATTATTATTCTTACACTTGAACGTCTTTCCCAGCGACGTCAGTTATCGTTATGAACGGCTGTGCAATACAAAGTATCCTTTTCGGGCATAAAACGTGCTATATAAATAGTCCACGCCCTCGTAACATTTAATAGTAGAAAGAGTGTAAAGGCCCGAAGGCAAGTAACTATCATCATCACATTGATTTTGTTTTGGTTTTTTAAGTCTATATGTCTATTCAAGACTTGAATAAATAAAATTCCGTGAAATATATCAAATGCTTCATGAAGAAACTCCGTATCCCGTGTTGAAAAGGATAACTTTTTTTCGTTTCTCATGAACCCAACTCCGTTGTCATCCATAGTGTTGAATTATCGTAAGGTATCGCATCACCCTGTTGTATGTAGCCCTGCTCTGTTTTGAATAAAAGAAAAGAAAAATAAAAAGGAAAAAGCGAGATAGAAAGTGGAGATAAGGATGTATAGACGAAAGTGAAAGAGGAGGCGGGGTCATGGTTGACGACCCCTGAGCTTCGGGCTCCTAGGGAGATTTGATTATGATGTTGAATTTGAGATTCTTCTCGCGCACGATGAGAAATGAAAATAATCGGGTGGGGGGTATAAGGTTGAAGTTAAAAGTCATGTTGAAATTAAATAACGCTCAAAGAAGAAATCGTTGAGAGGTCTTCAATTCGTGTCGCCATAAGCCATTTCGCGCCGTGGGGTGGTTCAACCCCAGGCAGGTATCGTTGAGATATAGATGTTGAATTAAGAAGTCATAGTAAATTGTTGAAGAGATGCTAGAGAAGTTAAAGAGCAGGCATAGCCTGCTGGGGTTGTTCGTGATTAGGTAGATTAGTTTGCGGCGGTCTCGGCCGTTTCGTTCTCCTGAGATTTCAAGTCGGCATTGTCTGCGGCGACTTCGACGTCGAAATCTCTTACGTTCAAGTCCTTGAATAATTCAAAGAGATCGTATGTGTTGTGGAAGTCGTTGTTGACTGGATAGAAAGAATCAGCAAGTGAAATGAAGATGTAATAGCTTTAGGATTAACTCACCGATGTTAACAAGGTACCAGCTGTCCACCAGACCTTGTATCAACTTCCTGCTGGGGCTTGTAGCAGCATGACACTTAGCCCAGTCTTCACCTAGACGGTATGCCTCGTCCTTCCAGGCTAAGAAACTGATTGTTTCAACAATGGTAGGTTGGACAACCTCTCTACCCGCGAAGATACCCCAAGTCAAGGCGTTGGGGCTATCGTGGGTGTTGGTCCGCAATTCACCATTCTTTGAAACTGCGTGGTAGGTGAGATCTTCGTTACCCTCAATGCGTGCAATCAGTTCGTCAAGCAAGTATGGGGGGATCAAGAGTTCGAGGTATGCCTTCTGGTAGACGAAGCCATTCTTCGGACCCCACCCATACACAGGGTGGGACGACCTAGCTCCATTGACAGCCGGTTGTGAGTTGATAGTGAGTATGCCCCGGTGATTGAGTTCGATAAGGTTGGGCTTGATAGCTTTCGCTTCGGAGCTGATAGGTGTGTCGCTCCAGGGCAACCGACTCAGCTTACCCTCCAGGTATCTAACGAAAAGACGCGAAAGGTCCTTAATGGACTTTGGCTCACCCCACAGTTGAATGTTTTGTTCGTTTGTGCCCTTGAGTCCTATGCCGTAAGAATCAAGTTCACCGAAAGCGGGAGATCGGGAGTCGGTCCAGCGGCCGTTCGGGAATTCGTCCCAGGTCTGCGTACGAGCGATGTAAGAAGAGTTTCTGTTCCGCCAGAAAATTGGGCGAACATCCTCTGCCCTACGGTTAAGACCAAGCGATGGCCGCCAGGGCAAGGGTCGCTGGATTGGTGTCTCTTCGGAGGGCATAAGTTTCAGCTCATCGAGAACTAGCTGTGTGGCCTGGGCGAGGTTCATCGTATAACTAGTAACAGTTATGAGCTGTCGGTTTTGGTGGAAGAGAGAAATCCAACTTACAAGTGCAAATGGTTAATGCCAGCTGCCAGAAGCCTCCTGCACATGTCTGCGATCAAGACCTTTCCAATCTCCTTGACAGCTGCATCATCATTCTTCACTGGCTCCAAAGCCTCGAGCCAATCTTCGGGAATATGAATCTTTGTCCAGTTTGCTCGTCTGATAAACGCAGCATAGGTTTGAATCGGCATGATACCAGGGATAATAGGCACGTTGATTCCCTTAGCGCGGCATTTCTTTACCCAGCTGATGAAAAGATCCGTATCGTAGAACATCTGTGTGATAACGAATGAGGCTCCTGCATCGACCTTCTCCTTCAGGTGATCGATCAAAAGGTCCACATCTGGGTTATCGTCGGCGCCTTCCGGGTAACCACCCACTCCAATGTCAAAATGGTTTCCGTATTTGTCCCGAATGTACTTGACCAGGTCTTTCGCATAACGAAGTCCGCCCTCGGCAGCTTCCCACTTCTCTTTCTCACGAGGCGGGTCACCGCGAAGGGCCAAGATATTAGTGCAGCCAGACTTGTAGGCGGCCTGGAGGGCAGCATCTACCTTTTCCGTCGGCATGTCTGTACATGTTAAATGCATGCAAGTCTCCAGTCCGTATACCGATTGGGCCACATTAACCATCTCACAAGTCAAGTCTGACAACCGCCCTCCGGCACCCCATGTGATATCAATGAAGGATGGGCCCAATGCGTGCATCCGGTCCATTCTGTCGTAAAGATTCTGCACACCTTGCGCTGTTTTGGGGGGGAAGAACTCAAACGAGATGCCGACTCTTTCAGCGGCCTCATTTTGGGCAAGCTTTTCCTTAATATGCATTGTGTGTAGTTAGGCTAGATGACAGTACTAAAATTAGCGGATCTGTTGGGAATGGTAATTGTAGTGCAACTTCAACTTCGCTAAAAGGTCCAAAGGAATAAACTTACAGGAACAATGATGAGCTTTTTCACAAGAACTGGGGCAAATTGTCTAGCTTAAACAGCTCTCTTGGTTGCTGTTTAACCGTTCCTGGTATTGTCGGTCACCGGGCCTGCCAGCGAACACAGTGTTAATATACCGAATGAGAATCTTCCAACAAACAAACGTAGAAGAATTGGAAAGAATGAAAGACTGCTGCAAAGCCAGGTCTCAGAAGAAGGAAGAAAAGCCCAAGGGAAGGGGGGGAAAAACCGACCTTACGTTAAAGCAAGGGGAAGATGAGATAACCTATCGTAAAAGAGGGCCGGACTTCGGAGGTTGCCCTGTAGCACGTGTCCCACTCCCAATCGGTCAGTTACAGACCCTCAACAGAGCCTAAGGGTTATTTAGTGCCCAGAATATGAGATGCAGGGCTATATAGGGACACCAAGTTCACTCTGAGATGTTTGAACCAGGCAGATCGGGCGGTAAGCAGAGAAAGAGGAACTTGGGGGAGGAGGAGAGAAAGAGAGCTAGCACGATACGTCGGTCCGATCCACGGGCCTCCTCCCAGACCCCTCATTCCTGCTATTGGCCTAAGGCCTCCGCCCGCCTTGCCCCTCCTTGGGAAATTGCCTAAAAGAAAATCATAAAAAAAAAAGCCCCATCGATCGTTGCTGATAACCGTCTCTTCCCCCAAAACAAGTCTCACCACCGAATCTCACTACTCCGGACTATTTTTGTGTTTAACCAATTGAGGCTCCCAAATTATTAGCCTTGTTCCACTGAACCCTGAAATCTTCTATCAACACAAAAGTCGTCGCAAGGAAGATCTACAAGACTACAACAATGTCCGCCGGTACCATCCCTGCTCCTGCCGCCGAGCAAGACTACAAGGAGACATTGCTTCCCTTGTTGATGAAGAATAACGTCCTGTCCTTTGGCTCCTTTATCCTTAAGTCCGGCCGTGAATCTCCGTACTTCTTCACCTCTTCTCTCCTCCACACTGCGCCTTTGCTCCGTGCCACCTCGGCGGCCTATGCCAGTGTCTTGTCTGCCCCGCCATTCGTAACTGTTGCGGCGGACGGTACCACCACACCCAACTTCGACATTATCTTTGGCCCGGCTTATAAGGGCATTCCGGTGTGCGCTTCCGTTCTGAATGAATTAGCGGTGCGAGACTCTCTCTCCGCGTCTGCTAAGGGAACCTGGGACAATGTCAGCTACTCCTTCAACCGTAAGGAGGCCAAGGACCACGGCGAAGGAGGAAACATTGTCGGTGCTCCTCTGAAGGGAAAGCGTGTTGTCATTGTCGACGACGTTATCACAGCTGGAACCGCCATCCGCGAGGCCGTGAGCATCATTCAGAAGGAAGGCGGTATTGTTACCGGCATTGTTGTCCTACTCGATCGCGAGGAAAGAGTCAGCGACGCTGAGCCTAAGAGCGCTATCGGCGTTGCACAGAGGGACCTTGGTGAAAACATCCCCATCCGCGCAGTGATTGGTCTTCACGACTTGATCGAGAAGCTGGGTGATAAGATCGGGGAGTCCGAGATCCAGCGCTTGAAGGATTACAGGGCTCGCTACGGAGCCGAATAGATCCGGTGCATTAGCATTATAGCGAAAAAATAGACGACGAAATGATCACATTTTTCTTGTAAATACGCTTACATTCCTTCCCCATTGTCGGTGTATCGAAAATCGGGTGAAGAGGCATTTCTTGCGTTCTTTCTTGTATTATCTTGCTATTTATAGATTCAATAGTGTCAATTTTAATTTGACATGGCTTATGTAGCATGTCCATGTATGTACGACGGTTTTTACGATAAATGACTCAATATAGAATTTGTTATGTGCATCGTTATATATATCTTGGCGAACGTTTTGCCATTCCGAGAAACAATTTGACTGGCCGGGCATATGGGGCAGCTACACTAACATGCGTAGATTTATGAAGACTAGATCTGTTACTAGTAGAAATCTACAAAAATATATTGAGAACGTACTTAAATAGCACATGTTCCGGTTTCAGCTCAATGCCTACACAAGCATATACAGTTGCTCTACGACAACTGCACTATATCAGAATAGATAGACATAGTATGTATATATGTCCCTTCAAGAATGTTTCATATGAGATTCCTGCAGAATATACGTTAAAAGATTGATTGGAATGCATCTGTTAGATTCGCCACAGGCCTCGCAAATTGTATCATCTACCGGTTGGTGTAGTCGCCGTCCTTTTACTTCCACTTACGAGGCTAGATATAGGATCCGACTCCCTGAGATGCTAACCTGGTGCTCAAATATCTGTCGGTGGACACAATCATCTGTTATGGTCTTTAGTTACCCGATGTTCTTGCTACTAAACCCGCCCAAGCAGGATGCAAGAGATTGATTATACACCAATAAGCACATTATCCCAAGTTAACTAGACACTCTACCGCTTAATATCTCCTTCGGCGAGTCTAGTGTTAATATGTACGGCCAGGGCTATCTGAAACGATATCGAATAGATACCTCCGCGGTCTTCTCTATTCAGAGATGACCCGCTTCTGTAGGCTATTATAGCATTTACCACTTCCAAGGAGCCACGATCACTCGGACACCGACGAAGCCCGAAGACTTTTGTATAAGATAGTCATCTTAAAGAAAGGTCCGTGTAATCCATGCGGAAGGTAAACATAGGCAACAAAGGCTTCACCGAGACTTACTTTTCACTTGGGAGCAGAGCTTCGACTCAACAACGAGCCACGGATAAGGAAAAGGCAAGGCACTCTTGTTAGGTTAAATTGCATCTCCTATACCGAGTCTATGGCCCAACACTACAGGGTCTGGACTTGCACTTCCAAAGAACCCATCTCGCAGAAACAAGTTTTGATACTTAGCTTTGGTGTGAGTTGACGGACTTTCATTTTGACAAAGCTGCGCGCGAGTCGATGACATGCAGACACGGATAGACCTCCGTGTAGCGGACAGTTGTAGCATATAAACAGCTCAACGATCCCTGATCCATACAAGCAAGGAAGTAAAGCGATAATAGGTGTCACGACAGTCACCACATGTGTGGTGCCATCCTGAATGTCTGCTTAGAAAGGCACGTCTGTGGCGAGCTGAAGGTCAACGAGGGCTTGCAGTCCCGTCCTGCATGGAAAGTTGAGAAGGGCAGCAAGGCAAGTGGCAGAGAGTCGGTGAACGATAAGAGAGAGAAGCTGTCACTAGTTTCTCGGCTCATGGATGCAGGAGGTGGGTCCGATGGCGAACGTTCGGGCTCGGCCAGCGCGCTAATATCTGGTATCACAAAAGTTTCACGGGTAAGCTGCAGCATCAGGGAGCTAAGCGCCTCTCATAAGGGATTGCAAGAATTGACATGTATTGCTCACGGCCACGCTGGGAAGAACGAGTCAATTTCGCCATGACCTGCAATATATCGATGTATATGATATGTAGTCTGACTCCACTGTCGCTTACCATGTGCCTATAGGACTTACTGGCACCTGCACGATGGATAAGCTAGTCATTTTTGAAAGATTAAAAAGTGGGACCGGGGGAACAAAACATGCAGTTCAAACGCAGTATTTGCAATGGTTTGGAGAAAGGTTCGGTCTACGACGCACCGGTAACGCACAGGAGGCTCGGTGGATCTTGCCTCCCTGTTTAGTTGCATGCATATATGTCAGCTTAAGGCAGAAGTTTTGTCTTTGAGGCCAGAAGACAACCGAGGTGGTCACACCGCATTGGTCAAAATCGTTCCTTGTTGATCATACTTCTGATATCATACTGAAACTCGCTTGCGACAAGCAACAGAGTGTTGGAAGAACAAGGAATGACTCAAAGTTGGGTTTTACCGCTTCTTCCTCGCCATCACTTCTACCTCAACGGTTGTGTTATGTGTTGATTGCTACGTGCCTCAATACGAGGCGAAGCAAGCTTCAGAACTCGGGCTGCGTCATGTTGGTAGGCTTAGATAAGACTTAATCAATTTCGCCATTGATAGACAATGCATGGACGGCCGGTATCTGCTGGAAAGTTCCGGCGAGCGTACTAAGTTTGAGCTACTTGAAATAATTGTAACACATCAGATCACGAAGGTCTGTTCGCCTATCTAGGGAGTAGTATTCTGTTGATAAAGCTGTAGAATATCATCGGTATCTCCGTAGATCGTCAAGCCTGATGATGATGAGCGAGCTGTTATCAGCTGCCTTCCATAATCAGCAAGATTGGACATATGTCCCGATTGGGGCCATAGTAAGGACATTTTCCAAATGATTGTGATTTGTATGCGTCTATACTCACAGCTAGAAGGGTTTGAAGGCCGAGCACGGACTATATAGGGTGGACCGAGCTGATGTGTTGTTAATCATGTTCATGCTGGAGCTCTTTGGGACAGGTTACCAAGATCCTGGACAGCGATCATCCGAGTAATCCAGGTACTACTTACTCTCCAAGGTTACCCTAGTTACTAGTTACTACTAATTCCTTAGTAATGATTCAGGGACCGACAGGCGGTCTGTGATTGACCCACAAAGTCTCAACTGTGTGAGATCCGGTGCGACGGTGAGTGGCTCAACCTCTCCACCCCCACGGGAGTCGGGGAGGCTATCGGATCCACACAAACACGAGTACACAGTAAGGATCTCGTAAGAAGTATATTAGTATGTGTGTTTGGTGTTAGTTCAATAATCGAGGATAAGGATTTGCCTCAGATAGTATAACGAGCCGGACTCCGGTACAGAATATGATCGCAACTACCATGGCGCACGGGGTTCTGCTCTGCAAGCTTATCCGGATGGTACAGCTAGTTTATGCATCTTATATGTCATCCTATGTGACAGTTGTCCCAACACTTAGTATGTTCGTCTGTTAGTACGATACACGCGGACAAACTTACAGGATAGTTCCTTCGTCCGCCTCGACTCCTCCAGCAAGGGATAAAACCCACACCCAACAGACTGGGTAATAGTTTCAAACCGCACTGCCGTTTCCATTCGGAAATAATGTCAGATTTTTGTGTTCATCGCAATCGGAGCTTTGCTACGATAATTGACCTATTGGAAGTTAGTAGTCGATTTTATTGCGACTAGATGCTCATGAAATACTACTATGATATAACAACATTCTGACAATTACCAGGTATTTTGATTTCAAAGAAACTTGAATTGTAATTATAGGTCAGAAATCAATTCCAATGAAGAATGGAAGAAATGTCAACAAAAAACTTGAATCGAAACACTACGACTAGATGCTTCTTCTGATTCATGATTCTTTTTTGTGTCGAAACGACTTATCAGCCAATCCGTGAATCGTTCCTGGGATGTAAACCTAGTTCGTTGCCTCGTAAGTTAGGCGGTTCGTCTCCTTGCATCCGATCGAGCTCTGTAGAGTGAACCGAGATGTTCGGCCTCAGTATCTTGTCGAGCAGCAATCGATTGCATCATATTAAATCATACTAATCCCGGATATAAAGTTGTGCTATCTTGAAGCTACCAAAGCAAGGAGACGCACAAAGAAAGATTAATCGATTTTTGTTCTTTTAATGCTCTACAACCATCGTATGAATGCGTATGCATGCACGTAATCCATCATTTTGCTATGGCCTGTAGGTCTGTTGGGGTTTTTTACAATACCGTCATTTGGTGTTCGGCAGCCGGCGGCGGCGGACAAAGGTTTAGTTCGCCTCAACAACCTCAACCTAAGAATATCAGTATTCAGCTCAAAAATCTGGAATTGACTTCGCTATAATTCATGAAGAAATAAGTCTAGAGTGATTTCATCCTTCAGCTTCGTATACAAACCCTACTAGGGATGATAGAATGGCTAAACAAATTACAAGCGAGCTACACATTATTGAGCCGAAAATTACACGATATGAGAGATCACAATGTAATTGCCATAATGGGATCACAAAGATAAGTACGCTCTCATAAATCCGATTATTCCGGAGGGAAAAAAGCAAAATTACGACATCGTGTCCCGTCCTCGGATCCACATGGCTTTATCAATGCTAGTAGTATGAGTTCAGATATTCGTTGTTCTCAGACCTAGTTGTTGTTATTTTGAAAAAGATCCAATCGCAATTGCTTGCACCAGAATAATCACTCTGTTTCAATGCTCAGAACATGTTGAGTGTGCTGCAGAATCATCTTTAACTTAATGTAGTCACTGTTATGAATCTAAATAATATCTATTATAATCGAGAAAACAAGGGTTTCCTTACTAGTAAACCGTTGCGCCAACAAGTTTCGAATACTAAAGATATCAACGTTCAATGCGATAAGGGCGTTACGGCATTTATTTTTATTTATTTTTATTCTTCAACCTCTCCGTTTTGTATCCAAGTACTTTATCTTTTCGTTTGTTTTCTTCTTTCGGAGTACCTCGTGGACCATCTTTGCTATATCGCCGCATAGAACTTGGATTCCAATTCAACGTTCAGAGATAGAATCACCATTTTGCCGCAATCTTCATGTAAGAATTACACCACCAAAAGATAAGAATTCATTAGAAGCCAGATCGATTGCTATTCCTGGCCTTGTACATTGTATTCTGAATATGGTAGTCAGCTAAGAAGTGGGTTGTGCATACAACCTCACGTCCGAATCTATGTATTACCAAGAGCTAGACTGCGTGATGAGCGGCATATGCTGTCAATTGCACTATTTAAACTATGCATATAATCTTGCATGATCCATTGTATTTGGGCAAAGGCAGAGTGTCGGTAAGTATTATATCTCAGGTAATTTAGTATTCCAGAAAGAGGACACTGGCTGATACCATCAAACGTGAACCTTTTGATATATCAGATAGATGGGAAAAGACTTGGTTAGGATCGACCCAGACCCCATGCCACTAGTGGTAACCGACCAAAATGACAAGGAGATAACCTGGACCCACTGGATCCACTCATACTGTAAATAGTATTGCGTTAGAGGTACAGTAGGACGTACATCATGCGCAGTTGTACAGTAGTTGCATAGTATGGCCTTCCTCGGTACAGCCGTTCGCCTCTCCCAAACTTCCATTGAGGGTAATGGCTTTACTAAGTTACTACTCTCGGTCAGCGAATGATTGAGGCCTGAGCGAACACGGATACTAAGTGTGGCTGATCTTGAAGGGAGGCCTCAATCTCCACTGTATACGCACAGGTGTCTCCATATGCCTGTCTGTCTATCTATCTCGCGGGCCGGCGAACTACATGCCTGGCTTTTATTTTATTTTATTTAAAATTTTTTTTTATCTTTTTTAGCTTTGTCTGAGCTGGAGCATCGTGAGCTGGTTATGAGAGATCATCGGTTGATTTTCTTGTTCGAGCTGATATCAGTCTTCATTGACCCATCTGCCTATCTGTATAACAGAGTTAATGTTGCTCGGTCCCAATCTTTCACTCTGCCTCCATCCTGCAAGGCTTCGGACAAAAGTCTTCGCATATATTCGTTTCTTCTTCCTTTCATTTTCTGTTTTCCCTTCTGTCTCTTTTTCTTTGCTATTTCACTGCCGCCACTGATATTTCTCCGGCCTCTTCCTTTCCATCCCCAGTAATCTAATACCCATCAGAATCCTCTCGAGGGATCTGCCTTCCGATTGTCAAGACACATAAAGAAGGAAGAGAGGGTCGACATTTCATTTGGAAGAAGTTTGTCAGTCAACACCCCCCTTCAAAACCCCTTTATTAATCACCTTTCTAGCCATCGTCAGTCTTCTTTAAGCACATGCCGGCTGTTTGAAGAAGTGGTTGGTGAGCGGTTCAACTTAGTGGCCATTGGCAATGAAGTGGGGATTCACTGGCTCGTTGCTTGCGTTGCTCGCAGCAACAGCAGCAGGCTGGCCCTATGATGAGTCCCTAGTCGATTATAACTTGAATGTGAATAAGGATACTACCAATCCGGCTGAATATACTCACGCAGAATGGAAGGGCCATACGTATCATCCCTCTCCAGAAAGCTGGCGTTTCCCCTTCTATACCCTGTTCATTGACCGGTTTGTCAATGGTGATCCCACTAACGATAACATCAACGGGTCACTCTTTGAACATGATCTTAATTCAAATCAAATGCGTCACGGTGGTGATGCAGCTGGCTTGGTCGATACACTAGACTACCTACAAGGAATGGGCATAAAGGTTCGTGGCAATGATTTGCGTGTTGTTTCTTGCTATTGGTGTTTACAGCATATGGCTGACTGACCTCTACAGGGGATCTATTTGGCTGGTACTATCTTAATGAATCAACCATGGGGCTCAGACGGTTACTCGATTTTGGATACTACCCTGCTTGATCAGCATTATGGTACAATTCAAACCTGGAGAGACGCAATCACCGAGATTCATAAGCGGGGCATGTATGTCCTCTTTGACAATACTATCGCAACGTAAGATGCTGCCCCTCGCCTAAGTCGTTACATTCCAGCGCTGACATGAAACCAGCATGGGCGATTTGATTGGATTTGAAGGTTATTTGAATACTACCACGCCTTTCTCAGTCAAGGAGCACAAAGCATTGTGGAAATCTGACCGTCAGTATATCGACTTCCGTTTTGACAATGAGTACAACAACACTTGCGAATACCCTCGATTCTGGAACGAGACTGGCTATCCAGTCGATAAGGATGTCACAGATGAGCTAGTCGGATGCTATAACAGTGATTTCGACCAGTACGGTGACAGAGAAGCTTTCGGTGTCTACCCAGACTGGGAGCGTCAGTTGGCCAAATTCGCTTCAGTTCAAGATCGTCTACGTGAATGGCACCCTAGCGTTAAAGAGAGACTTATTCGGCACTCGTGTATGATTATAAAGGCCCTGGATATTGATGGCTTCCGCTACGATAAAGCGACGCAGGCCACAGTGGATGCTCTTGGTGACATGTCCCATGCTTATAGAGAGTGTGCTCGCAGTGTTGGCAAGGATAACTTCTTCATTCCTGGGGAAATCACTGGTGGGAATAACTTTGGTTCTATTTACCTCGGACGTGGAAGACAGCCCAACCAATACCCAGACTCCTCCTTGGCTTCGATGAACCTGACGAACACCTCTGATCATCAGTATTTCTTACGTGATCACGGTCTACAAGCGCTAGATTCAGCAGCTTTCCATTATTCGGTGTACCGTACCCTCACACGATTCCTAGGTATGGATGGCAACCTGGCTGCGGGCTATGACACACCGTTGGACTGGACGGACTCCTGGAATATTATGGTATTGAGCAACGATATGATCAATGCTAACACTGGCAAATTCGACCCCCGGCATATGTATGGTACTACAAACCAGGATGTTTTCCGTTGGCCTGCCATCGAGCTCGGAGTCGAGAGACAGCTCTTGGGTCACTTCATCACAACCTTACATCTCCCCGGCATCCCGATTTTGCTGTGGGGAGAAGAACAAGCCTTCTACATTCTAGACTCTACTGCGGATAACTATATCTATGGCCGTCAAGCAATGTCTCCCTCCACTGCGTGGAAAACACACGGATGTTATTCCCTTGGTTCGTCCCAATACTACAACTGGCCTATCAGCGCAGGTAGGGAAGGATGTCACGATGAAGCTGTCGCTTATGATCATCGAGATCCCTCTCATCCACTCCACAATATCATCAAACACATGTTCCAGATGCGACAGGACTTCCCTGTACTGAATGATGGATACTCAGTTGTCAAGTTGTCCAAACAGACTCATGAGATTCAGTATCCTGGTTCGAATGGCACGGCAACGGAAGTCGGCGTCTGGTCAGTTATGCGTGATATTGTCTCCAACATTCAGGACTTTGGTGACAGCGGCAACAACGAACCCGTCTGGCTGGTCTATCAAAACGACAACAAGACCGTGGAATATAGCTTTGATTGTGGGAGTAACGATTCGGCCTTGATTTCTCCATTTACTACGGGAACTACTGTTGTTAATCTCTTCTACCCACACGATGAACACGAGCTGAAAGATGGCCCCAAATCACTTCATCTGAACGGCACCAATGCAACAAATGGTTGTCTGGATAGTTTGAAGATGAAGCCCTTCGAGTTCAGAGCTTACGTTCCAAAGGCTAACTTTGTTAAGCCTCGTCCCATGATCACCCAGTTCGAGCCTGGTCACGATGTGCCGCAGCTGTCTAAAGTCGGGCCTGACGAATCAGAAGATATTGACGTTAGCATTTACTTTTCCACTAAGATGGATTGTGATCAGGTTACGAAATCCATTTCATTCGAATCCAGTACTGAAGCTGGCAAGACTCCCTCTATCAGTAATAACAGTGTCAGCTGCAAAGATGCCAAGGGTGATGATCCGAAGTGGACTGGTCAAATCCCCAACGCCTGGGTCTGGACAGCGAAGTTGACTGGCGTTTACAACGGTATCCATCGCTTGACCGTCAAAAATGCAACTAGTTCGGATGGGCATAGTTCTACCCAAGCAACTGATCACTTCTTGATCCGAGTGGGCCAAAGGGATAATCCGTTGGTGTTCACATCTGCGAACTACTCGACCTCCTTGTTAAACCAATATGACAATGGCACGCTCTACATCCAACATCGTGCAGCAGGCGCAAACAAATACCGCTATTCAACAAATTTTGGTTCCTCATTCTCTGACTGGAAAGACTACCACGGAGGAAACGATACTATTGAAGAACTGCCCTGGAGTGGAACGGACAAGCAAAAGTGGCAAGGGAAGCACGTGCGAGTCGAATACTGGAATAAGTTAACCGGCAGCAGTGACTACGCTCAGGAAGGCGACTCTGGATATGACCATCCACGACGCTTTCCCCATCTTTTCTTCAACGGGCCATTTAACCAATATGGATATGATGCGGGCTTAGACAACGTTGTGAGGCAAGACAGTGATGGTCTTTGGAAGTTCAGATTCATGGCTGAGTTTCCAGCACAAGGACAGTTCAATGTTTGGGGAATGAATCCAGATGGTCAACCAGACCAGAGCTACGTGTTCGGTGATATAGATGATGACGGAGTTTTGGACCGTATGCCTCCTTCTTCGCTTAGTTCCACGATAATAAACATCACGGATATCCCTCCATCTCCATACTTGGCGTGGAATCTTGGTGTTGACGACGGAACTCTGCGTGTTCATCTTCTGCCAACGGGTTCAAGGACCATCCAGATGGTTGTGTACTTCCTCCTCTGGTTTGTTCCCCTTGTCACAGCCATCGCTTGTGTCTATGCCTTCGTGAAATCCTTCTACCAAGTCAAGTTCAACCAAGTGGGGGTCAGCGAAAAGAAATCAATTCTTCCATTGGCATTCCGCAGGAAAATGAACCCCGATGGAAGCGGGGGATCAATCAATCCTTTCATGCGCCTTGCCAATAAGTCCGGATTCTTGCAAAGCACACCTGCTTTTGGAGCAGTAGCTTCACGAAGACGGACGACCTTGATTGCCACCATGGAATATGATATTGAGGACTGGGCCATCAAGATTAAAATCGGTGGTCTGGGTGTTATGGCTCAGCTTATGGGCAAACACCTTGGGCAGCAGGATCTAATTTGGGTTGTTCCATGCGTGGGAGGAGTTGACTACCCGGTAGATCAGCCAGCTGAGCCTATGTTTGTGACAGTGCTCGGAAATTCCTACGAAGTCCAGGTGCAATATCACGTCCTGAATAACATTAAATATGTCCTTTTAGATGCTCCTGTTTTTCGTCAACAGACCAAATCTGAGCCTTATCCCGCCCGAATGGACGATTTGGACAGCGCAATCTACTATTCCGCTTGGAACCAGTGCATTGCACAAGCAATCAGACGTTTCCCAATTGATCTTTATCATATCAACGACTACCATGGATCCATTGCCCCTCTTTATCTTCTGCCTCAAACCATCCCTGTTTGTCTGTCGCTCCACAATGCCGAGTTCCAAGGACTGTGGCCCATGCGTACCCAGAAGGAGAGGGATGAAGTCTGTTCTGTTTTCAACCTTGATCTTGACACTGCAAAGCGTTACGTCCAGTTTGGCGAAGTTTTTAACATGCTTCATGCTGGAGCAAGCTACCTACGCGTGCATCAACAAGGGTTTGGTGCAGTGGGCGTTTCTCGGAAGTATGGTAAACGTACTTATGCCCGGTACCCTATCTTTTGGGGTCTGAAGAAAGTTGGAAATCTACCGAACCCGGACCCTTCAGACACTGGCGAATGGAACAAGGAGTTACCAAAGGACAGCGAGATTCAGGTTGACGCGAACTACGAGGCCAGCAGAGGGGAGCTTAAGCGGCAAGCGCAGGAATGGGCGGGCTTGGATCAGAACCCTGATGCTGACCTGTTGGTGTTTGTTGGAAGATGGTCTATGCAGAAGGGCGTGGACCTTATTGCTGATGTGATGCCTGCCGTTCTGGAAGCACGTCCCAATGTTCAACTCATCTGTGTTGGTCCAGTCATTGATCTTTATGGTAAATTTGCTGCGCTTAAGCTCGACCATATGATGAGGTTGTATCCTGGGCGTGTCTTCTCAAAGCCTGAGTTTACTGCACTTCCAGCATATATCTTCTCTGGCGCTGAATTCGCCCTGATTCCATCTCGTGATGAACCTTTTGGTCTTGTTGCTGTTGAATTTGGTCGAAAGGGCGCTCTTGGTATTGGCGCTCGTGTCGGTGGTCTCGGCCAGATGCCTGGTTGGTGGTATAATATTGAGTCTACAACAACTTCCCATCTCTTGCATCAATTCAAGCTTGCGATTGGAAGCGCGCTTAACTCGAAGCCCCAAGTTCGTGCAAAGATGCGTGCACGCTCTGCAAAGCAACGCTTTCCTGTTGCTCAGTGGGTGGAAGATTTAGAAATTCTGCAGACCACTGCTATGCGGATTCACAGCAAGGGACAGGCAAAATCGAACGGTGGGCCTCTCTCGCCTTCTGGTTACAATACACCAAGTGAAGTAATAACACCAAGTGGAATGATGACACCTACGATTGCATCGACTGGTACCACGACCCCAACAGGGATGCAGACACCTCCAATCGCACACTCACGGGAAGGCAGTTACACGAATCTCAGCGTCAACCGCGACAGTGCATACGGGCCCCAACAGCGCAACACAATTGTGTACAGCCGTGACCCAAGTCCTGGAGGTAACGACGAACCTAGGTTAAGCCTTGGTCGGCAACTGTCACTTGGATTCCGGGCTGGACCAGGACATATTAATCTCCGTGGTCGTCGGCTTAAAAGAAGAAGCCAGATGGGCAACGAGGAGAGTGGTACAGCGACCGAAGAAAGCAGTGATGACGATTATTTCCGCGGAGAGGAAGAAGTTACGATTACGAGGGAGCAAGCAGATGAAGGACGGCATCAACGCAATCCTCTGAGGTCGCTTGCATCTCCTACCAACTCTTACTTTGAAGAAGGCATAACATCCGGAAGGCCACCTTGGGCTCAACCTGGGAATCGACTCAGTAGTGCATCCGTTCTTTCTGTTGATTCTGTCGTCGGCGAAAAGAAAGACTATAAGCTGCAGAAAGTTGATCCATTCTTCACAGACGGTACTGGCGAATACTATCGAGTGTTTGATCAGAGACTCGAGAAGCTCAACGGATCTAACTCTGAATCTCAGCTTTGTATAGAGGAGTATCTGATGAAGAGCGAAAAGAAGTGGTTTGACAAGTTTAGAGACGCAAGATTGGGGCGCAACCAATCTCCCGCTTCTTCGATTTTCCAAACCAAGGGCGAAAACAACACACCTATGAGCTCAATCTCCCACGAGGATCTGGGTTCAAACGAAAGTGGCAGCGATCCACGCGCAGAAAAGGACGAGTTCCTTCTGGGACGAGACTATGTTCCCCCCTCGGGCTTAAGGAAATGGATGCAAATTCGAATCTTTGGCTGGCCTGTGTATTCGTTTTTCCTAGGTCTCGGTCAGATCATTGCGGCCAACTCGTACCAGATTACCTTGCTTGCCGGTGAAAACGGCCAGACAGCTGGGAAGCTCTATGGTATTGCGACAGTATACCTTGTCACTTCAATCATCTGGTGGTTTTTCTTCCGCTTCTTCAAATCGGTGTTTGTCCTTTCCATACCTTGGTTCTTATACGGCGCATCGTTTGTCATCATTGGATTAGCACACTTTGAGTCAAATGGCTTCGCTCGTGGATGGATCCAGAATGTGGGAAGCGGTGTTTATGCTGCTGCTTCTTCAAGTGGATCACTGTTCTTCGCTCTCAATTTTGGCGATGAAAGCGGTGTTCAGGTTAAAGACTGGGTTTTCCGCGCATGCCTCATCCAAGGAACTCAGCAAGCATATGTTATTGGGCTGTGGTACTGGGGAACGACAATCTCTAGCGCTGTCGCCAATGGAGTTACCAACGTCAACGGTGGCATTGTCAACTCCTGGAAAATGACGTACGTTTCACCGTTATCATTATGATTACAATTGCTAACAGGCTCTTGTAGCGCAATCTGCATGCCAATCGCTGCATTCCTCTGGGCCATTGGTCTGATAATCTTCTTCGGCCTGCCCAATTACTACCGCCAGTCACCTGGAAAAGTTCCATCATTCTATAAGTCTGTCTTCCGGCGCAAGATCGTTTTGTGGAACTTCGTGGTAGTCATTTTGCAAAACTTCTTCCTCAGCGCACCTTATGGACGGAACTGGGCCTGTAAGTACATCAGACCTATACTCTCCAAGAAGCCACTAACTTATCGTGCCCCATACAGTCCTTTGGAGCTCAAACCATGCCGAAGCCTGGCAAGTCGGCATCCTCGTCGTCGTCTTCTTCGGTGTCATCTGGGTAGCAGTGTTAACCCTGTTTGGATATCTCTCCAAGCGCCATAGCTGGATTCTACCTGTATTCGCATGTGGTTTGGGAGCTCCACGTTGGGCCCAGATATGGTGGGGTGTCTCCGGAATGGGTCTCTTCCTTCCCTGGGCTGGCAGTTCTGTTAGCGGAGCACTCGCATCACGAAGTCTATGGCTCTGGCTCGGTATCCTTGATGCCTTACAGGGTCTCGGCTTCGGCATGATTCTTCTCCAGACCCTCACACGAGTACATATAGCCTTCACCCTGCTTGCATCTCAAGTGCTGGGTTCCATCGCGACAATCGTCGCCAGAGCATGTGCTCCAAACAACATCGGCCCTGGACCAATCTCCCCAGATGTGACTGCCGGTGGCAGTTCCGTCGCAAACGCTTGGTTCTGGATCGCCTTATTCTTCCAGCTCTTGATCTGGTAAGTCATCGATCCCCCTACAATCCATTTCACAGGAAGCAAAATACTAACAAAGCCCCAGCGCTGGATTCCTTCTGTTCTTCCGGAAAGAACAACTCACCAAGCCCTAAGCCACCACTGATAAGTTCTGTCCCCGACACTCAACCGTCCCCAACTCTCCGTATACAACAATATAATATGCACCCGACATCTACACGCATAAAGCCACGGCACGGCACGGGCTCCAAACCAATCAATAGACTCAAAAAAACAAAAATATCTCACAGCGCCAGAAAGCGGGGGACCCGATAGAAGCAAGAGGAGGAACACAGAAAAAGCAGCCAGGATTCTTCTTGTACATTAACATTTTATGTCTGACGTCCGATGTGGAGGTATTTATGATTCTTTTCCTTTTATCACTCTCACTTTACATACCTCCCTCCCGCATCGTCGGTGGAGGGGGGAGAAACGATCTCACTGCATATATGATGCTTTAATGGGTTATTTATTGATGATGAATCGGATGTCGTTACGTTCCTTATACAAATGCATGGATGGTCTGAAAGTTTTTGTTCTTTTGCTTTGATTATGCGCTTGTTCATTGAGTTTTGTTCTGTCGCTCTTTATATCCATGATGCTGTTGTTGGGTTGTTAGTTTTGTGTTCTTGTTATGTGGACGTTTTTATGAGTTTTTCTGATCGACCCTTGGGGGTTTTGACTGCGTGTTTGTTGGTAGAGTGAGATGGATTGTTAATCATAATTCTGAACAAGGGACTGCATATGCACTTATTAAATAGTTATTGTATTCGTTGTGAAAGCTAGGCTTCTTTTAGTTATCTAGCTGATCAGGTATAAATAATCATTCTTAGCCCGAGACCTTTCCCAATGTGGTTGTAATAATTCCTTCGCCAGTATAACCTATTACCAAGAATCAAGAGAGTATAGCTGCATAAACGTCGTATCGTACCCGAAATGTAAAGAGAAAGGAGAAAAATCTAATGACACTGGAACTTTTTATTTACCATTCCAAAGGCTCGGTCTTGACATCTCCCCGGTTAGTCTTAGGGACAGGGGCAGCCTGAACCATTGTAGCGCCACGGCTGCCACGCTTCAGGTAGCCACTTCCATCGAGCCAGGGGGTTTCGAGAGTACGCTTGGTCTCGAATGTGCGGATCTTGTCTTCCATCTGCAGAGTGAGGCCGATGTCGTCCAGGCCATTGACCAGGCAGTGCTTGCGGAAAGCGTCAACATCGAATCCGGAAAGCTTGTTGCCCTGGGCATCCTTGATTTCCTGGTTGACAAGGTCGATTTCGATCTCGCGACCTGCGCTGGCCTCCGCGGCGATCTTCTGCAGAGCGGCTTCGTCGGAGATCGGGATGGGGAGCATGCCGTTCTTGAAGGTGTTGTTGAAGAAGATGTCAGCGAAGGAGGGAGCGATGACACACTTAATGCCGAAGTCGAGGAGGGCCCAGGGTGCGTGTTCACGAGAGCTACCGCAGCCGAAGTTAGGGCCGGTGACAACTAGGATCTTGGAGTTGCGGTAGACACCCTGGTTCAGAATGAATTCGGGGTCTTCCTGGCCATCCTTGTAGCGCAGTTCGTAGAAGAGCGCGCTGCCGAGACCAGTACGCTTGATGGTCTTCAGGAACTGCTTGGGAATGATGGCGTCAGTGTCGACGTTGGAGCGGTTCATGGGGGCGGCAATGCCCTTAAGGGTGGTGAACTTGGGCAAGCCAGCGCTGGAGCCGCCAGAGGTGTTGGTGTGGGGTTCGTTGTCTGCGGGCTGGTCCAAGATGCGGTCGAGTTCTTCCTCAGTGTCGACATCTTCCGCCTCTGGCTGGACATCAACCCTGGGTTGCACCTTACCCAGAACGGGGCTAGTGACAACATGCTCACGAACATCCGCAAGCTTTCCGACGATACCAGCTGCCGCAGCCATGGCAGGGGACATCAGGTGGGTACGACCCTGAGCACCCTGACGACCTTCGAAGTTACGGTTCGAAGTACTAGCGCAGCGCTCCTTGGGCGAGAGAATATCGGGGTTCATACCCAGGCACATGGAGCAACCAGCTTCTCTCCACTCAAAGCCAGCATCAGTGAAGATCTTGTCGAGACCTTCGGCTTCAGCCTGTTCCTTCACGAGACCAGAGCCAGGGACGACCATCGCGCGCTTGACATTAGGGGCGATCTTCTTACCCCTAACAACCTTGGCAGCTGCCCGCAGATCCTCAATACGAGCGTTCGTGCAAGAGCCGATGAAGACCTTGTCAATCTGGACCTCCTTCATAGGAGTACCAGCCACGAGGCCCATGTACTCAAGTGCGCGCTTGCAGGCAAGTTTGCGGTTCTCATCCTCAAAATCATCGGGTCCTGGAACAACACCATTGATAGGAATAACATCCTGAGGAGAAGTACCCCAGGAGACGGTTGGGATGATGTCCTTGCCATCAAGCACGATTGTCTTGTCATAGACGGCGTCTTCATCAGAGGCCAGGCTGGACCAGTAGTTGACAGCCTTCTTCCACTCAGCACTGTCGTACTTCGGGGCGAGAGGACGACCCTTGAGGTAGTCGAACGTGATCTGGTCGGGTGCGATCATGCCAGCACGAGCACCAGCCTCAATAGACATGTTGCACATCGACATACGAGCCTCCATGCTCAAGCCGCGAATAACAGAGCCGCAGAATTCGATAACGGCACCAGTACCTCCAGCAGTTCCGATAACACCAATGATGTGGAGGACAACATCCTTACTGGTGACACCTGCGGGGAGCTCCCCATCGACTTGGATACGCATGTTCTTGCTTCTGCGAGAGATAAGGGTCTGGGTGGCGAGGACGTGCTCGACTTCACTTGTACCGATACCGAAAGCGAGGGAACCAAAGGCACCGTGTGTCGAGGTATGGCTGTCACCACAAACGACCGTCGTTCCAGGAAGAGTAAAGCCCTGCTCTGGACCAATGATA
This sequence comes from Aspergillus sojae, assembly GCA_008274985.1. Taxonomy (NCBI): domain Eukaryota; kingdom Fungi; phylum Ascomycota; class Eurotiomycetes; order Eurotiales; family Aspergillaceae; genus Aspergillus; species Aspergillus sojae. Next base: position 3,950,419 of record CP035528.1, on the reverse strand, counting down.
TGAACAATACCCTGACGCTTATCTCCCATGCCGAAATATGTGAGCCCGAAGTCCTTTACATTCTCCTCCAGTGTAGTACATTGCAAGCGGGAGTCGGTCTCTTCGATGAATTCTTCGACATTCTTGAAGTTCTTGCGAGTAGATGTTGGGATGTTCTGCCCATGAGTTAGCTTCAATGTCATGGGGACAGTGAAAGATCATGTTAGAAAAGAAAATATTGTCGACGTACGTGATCAACTGTGACAAGAGTACAGTCAGGCCGACGGACTTTCCGACCAGCATTCTTGAGGCCCTCAAAGGCTTGCTATGGAGTGTTAGACCTTTGCAAAAGTATCACCCGGAACAAGTCGATGGATAGGATGACTCGAATCGTGTGGCGCGGCGCTACTTACTGGTGAAGTCACTTCGTGAACAAGATGTCTATCTGCAGAACAATGTTAGTTGACTTGAATTGGAGATAAAATCAGAACGAAGGGCTATAGAATACCGATATACAGCAAGAGGGTGCCATCTTCTTGCTCATTGACAATGTGCGCATCCAAGACCTTGTCGTACAAGGTCCTGGGTTTCTTATCGGCAGCAGGCATGAGGGGCAGAGGAGACGGTTATGGAAGAGGGAAAGGAGGGAGGTATGGAAACAAGCAAACTGGCTAGACACAGACTCAACTGTTTGCGTCTTCGCCAACGGTTATAAAGAAATTATATCTGGGGAATCTGAACAAGTACAGAGATACCTTGGGGAACATTTTAACCCTCTTTATGACCGCGATGTCGCAGCGCGACCATCGAGGGGCATCCCCGATCTCGGCTGGTCAGCGGCCAATATCCGGGTGGCAATTGGACGATTTTGACGCCCCACAGTTCCCGGGGGCCCGACACCGGTGGCTGCGCGCTTAGCCACGGCGGAGATCACGGGTCCTGACTAACGTTGGGGATGTGATTGCTTGATTTTGAGACAAGAAACCCGCTAGATTAACCATGCTGTTACACTGCGTCACTAGTGTGAGAAAGCTCTCTATGGTCCGATGCATACGGAGTACTATAGTACTTATCACTAGTTGGGTCACATGGCCAGACCCGAGTACAGAGTCGACGAGTAGATCGCTCCATTTATTTTCATAATGAAGATCAGGGCATACGTGTCTTCATAAAACAAGCAATACTTACTCTAGAGATACTCCTTATGGAAGCAATAATTTAAACTTGGAACGTGCTATGACGTAATAAATTCTCTTTTTTGTACAGTTTAGTATATACACATTCAAATCTCATAAGGCCCCCGGCGCCGTACAAATCACGAAACTCCTCAAGGCGGAGTGATAGGCTTGGATGCCGGCACAAAAGCTAGCTGTGCGTTCGCTGCTAGCAATCCAGACGCTCGGCCCGTCACCTTCGGGTCGGGTCCAATGAAGTTGTTGGGAAATCCGACGTCCAGTGGCCGGACACTCTCGAGGTATTCGATTTGCTCCGGTGTCAACTTAATCTTCAAAGCCTGGATATTGTCGTGTAAGTGTTCCACCTTTCTGCCGCCAACCAGTGGGAAGACATTAGGTGTCTTGTGCATGACATAGGCCAAAGCAACAGCCGTTACAGACTCAATGCCATGCTCTGAGGCAACCTTGGCCAGTGCTTCACTCATTCTAACTTCCTCTTCGGTCTGCTCGCCTGCGCCAGTCAAACTTCGCAATCCTTCATTCTTCTTCTTCCGCTCCTCTAATGCTTTCTTGGTCTGGAATTTGCCGCCGCCGAGGACATCCCAAGGTGCCAAGGCCATCCCAAAATGGCGCGCCATAGGGATAATCTCACGTTCGAAATCACGAAGCATCACATTCCACCGGCCCTGGTAGATACTGAAGGGCGTCTTGCCATGAGCCCGAGCATAGGTGTTGGCGGCACTCACAACCCACGCAGGGGAATCCGAGATTCCTAGGTAGAGCACTTTGCCCTGTTCCACCAAAATGTGAAGGCTGTCCATGATTTCCTCGATAGAGGTGGTATGATCCCACCAGTGAAGGTACAGAATATCGATCCAATCAGTTTGGAGCTTACGTAGAGAGTCGCGCACGCTCATGTGTAGACTGCGGCGGTGATTACCGCAGTGGTTCGGTGCGTTTCCCTTTCCAAGTGCATAAGACTTGTAGTCCGTAGTAAACTTGGTCGCAATGACAAGTTGATCACGATTCTTCCGGGAAGTCATCCATTCGCCTATCCAGGCTTCTGATTGCTCGTTTTGGTAGTTGTTGGCAGTGTCGATAAAATTGCCTCCGGCTTCGACAAAGGCATCCAGCAGTTTGAAAGAAGATTCCTTGTCCATGGATCCCATAAAGTGAGACCATGAATCCCCAATAGACATAGCACCCAGTTGCAGTGGCGACACGCGGATGCCCGCGGTCGAAGAGAGGACGCGGTAGCGACCCAGCTCAGTGGAGGGCTCCGGGGCAGGCGCGAAGATCTCGGACATGTTGAAATATAGACTCTTAAGATTGTATAGAATAAAGGTTTGGATGAGAAATTGATACTAAGTAATGTAACCAAGAACCATACACCTCAGTGCCGGTTGTGTGCAGTATTTATAACTCCCATGTTGGACCCACTCTTTAATGCTGCAGAATGAGCCGACGGAGTTATGAATAAAGCTACATCATAACCGCAATTAATTAGGTGTTTGAGTTGACCTTTCCATGGGGTGAAGAAACGCTAATGCAGATGGATGACAGGTTGAATAAGCGGGATCGGCGACAGGGGTCAGTTAGTATGTACCTTAACTCCGGGGTCCGGTGGGGCTGAATAGCTCGTACTAATAGCCCGTTTATCTCCGGGCGGCAATAAGATGACCGTTATGCATCATGTCCCCAACATTGGCAACTCGGAGTTACGTAAACTTTGTCGCAATACCGAACTGTTTGTTCCAAAATTGGTCATCATGAAAGCTGGATCCTTCGGAAAGGGTTGAATACACAATCTTGGATCTCAGTTGGAAATCAGGCGGTACAGTATACCCACGGGACAGCAGGGGACCAGTTACATGATATTGTATCGGGAAACTTTCCCACCTAGAATCTTAACTGGATGCGGAGAATGGTGAAATCAATACCCTAAAAACACTGCACTTACCTATCTCAAGTGGTTAAGAGCTGAGGCGTTGAATCAGCGCCGTTCTGAGGTATATAGACCGGTCTCCTCCCTAGAAGGGGACCTTCTAGCCATTTACGGGGAATTAGCAATACCTACTCTTTTGAGTGCATGTATCAGAAACCAACTACATACCTAGGTGAAAGAAATAATGGTTGTTACTCCCCCAATACATGAAGAAGCAAGATGGCTAGTTTGTCCATCAAACATACAAGAGACTATAGGATTACTGGAAACACCCGCTTCTGAAAAGAAAGCGAAGGGGAGCTCGGTAAAGCCACCTTCTACCTTATTAAGAATACTACAAGATTGACAAGACTCTCAGTGCTGCCTAAAATCACACCTATTTTTGTTCGAGTTGACATAGCAGAATAAACCCTTTGACTACAGTATATTACTATACCTTGGGCCTTGGCTCCGATTTGAGTCCCACGCTTCCTAAGCATCGAGCTTATAGTATAGATAGTATCTTTTATTCTATTTAAAATTAGTATTTCTTGATATAATATTAACCAATTCTGAGAATCTTTATACATATGTGATCTCACTCCGAACTACCGGTTCTTTAACCTACCAAAATCAAAGGTAGTAAAATTAAGATATGAGGCAGAGAATATAAAGCTCTTGTAGACGGTCCCTCCTCACCTATAGTCAATAGATGGGCATGCCAAGTCAGCTCTGAGGAGGGGAGGAACAACACTGTCACTATGAGGCTGACCAGCATGAGGTCGTGAGGTGTGGAGTTCTGATGAAGAAAAGTGGAGATATCGTTAAGGGCCTTGCCTATAGATTCACTGACGATTGGTAATAGGTCCATTATCGGCTCTATTCTGTATTGATGGCTCGGGCTTTACTCTGTTCTAAAGAAGAAGTCTTGTTTCGCCTACTCAACATTGATTCCTGAAAGCCCGCATAGGCCAATCCTAATTGATCTACGTGCAGGTTTTTCTGACGGAATACAAAGTATATCAATCAAAATTGTTTCTAGTTGATTTATATCGATTTTTAAATCTATAATTGGGGCCAAAATGCCCGGTTATCTTCCCGGAATACTAGCAATGCTAGCCGATGCCGCACAAATAAACCAAAAAGTCCACAAACGACTTGAACTGCGACCATATTCCATGCCAGCCGATTCTCTTTCATTGGGCCCATCCACACCAGCCACAGATTGAGTATCGTCAAGTTAGTCGACTCCAAAATTTGACCATGATCATTCTTTGTAACACGCACCAATCGCAGCTGATGAAGGAGCTCCAGGCCAGCGGCGATTAGTGGCGAAGGTGGTACTGTCCACTCCGTTACGGAAGCGTCAAGCTGTCCAGTCAAAGCATTGAACTTGGGTAATCTGTGCCGAGGACAAGGAATCAACTTGAAAAGTTGCGGGGTCGAATACAGGAAATTGAATATCTGCGGTATGAAAAGCAGAAGTAACGTCTTACTAAAATGGCCCAGTATACCAACGACGGCAAATACCATCCCCGCGAAATAGCAGTAGGTATCCCCGACAAACACTTTGGAGGGGTACCAGTTATGCAACAACAGGGCCAGCGACACTCCAACAAATGGAAGCAAGAAATAAAGGGAGAAGAGATGCGAATCAGTGGCGGGGTGGGGATACGGCGTGATCGGCGCAAGATACAGCGCATCATTTGCTATGAGCAAGATTGCGATCACCAGAGATTGAGCGACCTCAACTCCGTTAATCCCTGCCAACATGTTGATGGAATTGGGGCAGAAGATAGCCACCGCAGCCATGTATACGTAATACAGCCATCCGAGGTCGACAAATGAGCCCAAGTAGGGCTGCAAGGGCACTGGAACGACAACCTGTGTGACACCAAAGTCCACAAAGTAAACTATTAGCATTGGAATTGCTCCGAAAGCTGGTATGAGAACTTTGTGTCTCCATCGAATGTCAAGAAGGTCATCACCCAATCCCAAGATGACAATACATTGCAGGGAAAGGAGTCCAGAGAGGTAAGATGCAAGCTACAGGCTTTGTCAATATACTGATTAAAACCGAAAGCAGTTGGAGGATCACAGACCCTTCCGTGAGGAAATCGGTGGAGCATCCGACCAGTTTCAACGTGATGAACTTCAAGAACGACATCTCGGTTACCTCCACCTGAAGTGGCTGCCACGATATCTTTGTAAAAAGCAAAGGGAATAAAGAAGATAAGCGCCAGAAGATACACGACTGCACAAACTGCGCCCATTGTCTCTGGGCTAGCACAGGGGACAGTTAGTTTCAAAATCATATAGTATTTGCGCTTTGCAGTCAATTATAGCAACAATTGTCAAGTTAATACATACATTTCAGGTCTCTTTGGTTTTGCCATATCTCTTCCCTTTAACCCTGCCTTCATGAAAACCGGCCCCAGCCATTTAATTAGGCTGTATGCAACTGCAAACACAATCCCACTAAAGGCAATGGATGCTACCAAAGGCGCGCCTTCATCCTGCAAAGTGTTGAGAAGGATGCCGGCGCAGATGCCCACTAGCATCAAGAGACGCCAGGTCTCCTGGCGAGAAAGAGAGCTCGAATTCATCATAAATGACAGAATTGCAGCATACCTCCCCTAGTGGTATAGGCCTTCCTCTCTACTGAGACAGAGTCTAAGGATCTATAGAGAGAACCACTTGTAGAAGCAATCTGGCTTCAAGGCGATAATGAGCATCATTCTGCCAGATAAATTTGACCGCTTATCTCTGGCGGTAGGTCAAAGTCAAAGATCATCCGCAACATTGCCTGAACTGGATAGAGAGTCGTGTGGCTTACGTAATTCAACATTATTGACCCGCTTGCTGCTTCACATGCACGGCTCGTTTGGTCCCATACATGGGTGAAAGCGTCGTCATTCTTTTGGCACATACGCAACTATCGGCCCTTAATTACGCGCGTATATTGCCCTCAGTGTGGTGGCTGGCGCTGAAATTCTGATTGGTGATCTTGAACCTGGCCGGAGATGTCTGGATTCGCCGATTTCGACGCCGGTCATCGTGACTTGATAACTGTCACTAAATTCAATTTTTATGGCAATCGCATTGTTACGGCCTCTTCTGATCATCGTATGAAAGTGTGGGATCAGAAAGATGGTGAATGGCAATTAACAGACACCTGGCGTGCACATGATGCTGAGATCCGCGATGTAAGTAAGATCGCATTTCCTCGTATTCAGTTCACTTTGTAGTCCGTATTGTGTCAAATGCATATTAACTGGTTTCCTAGGCAAGCTGGAATGGCCCCTTTACGGGCCAACATATCGGTAGTGTTGGTGAGGACATGAAGTGCAAGATATGGCAAGAAGATGTCACCCAACCTCCTAACTCTGGCCGACGCTTCCGGTCTATCTTTCGCATGACGGCACCACACCGGCATCCGTTCGTCTCAATTGACTTCCGCAACATTGACCTTGAGTCATGGCTTGCTGTCATCACACGAGATGGATTCCTGATGGTCATGGAACCCGTAAGCCCAGATACACTCGTGGATTGGCAGCCTCTCGATCAATTTCGTGTTTGCACTGCACCACAAAGAGGAGAGGAAACAAGTTTCAAGGTGCAATTTCACCACGACCCCACAGATATCACCCATTCAGTTTTACCATCTTCGGATCGTAAAAGTCTCTCACTCGTAGTCGCAGCTATGGACAGTGTGAAAGTATATCGTACCGATGCTAGTCGGCGTTTCTATCACGCAATTGAGCTGTCGAGCCATGGGGGTCTTGTGAGAGATATCTCTTGGGCCAATGGCTCCGTCCGCGGCTATGATCTTATTGCTAGTGGTTGTAAGGACGGCTTCATCCGAATTTTCGAGATTTACACATCCGCCGCGGACAACGAGTCTCACGGTTCGAACGGCGAGCAATCCCGGCCATCCACGCAATCTTCGACCCGTGCAACAACGCAATCGGGTATAGGTTCCGCCCTTGCGAGTCGCGCTCCGATGTCTATGGCCAGTCGCTCGGCAACAGGAGATGCCCAATTTAAACATACTTATAAGGAAGTGGCGTGTATCGACAGCAAACATCTAGACGTGTGGCAGGTCGGCTTCTCGTACGCTGGTCAGTATTACCCTGCTGGGTTGCCCTCCTCTATCCAGACATATACTAAACGCGCACAGGTGATTGTCTCATTTCCTCCGGCGATGATGGGACTGTACGATTCTGGAAGAAATCTCTATCAGACGAATGGCTGGAATACGCCGAAGCTGATATGACTTATTGATGGACATGCTTTCGTCACGACAATGCTTTCCGTCCTTGCATGATGCAATGCCATGATGCAATGCCTTGTTATCTTCTTTTTCGCGATATCTGTGAAGACTATGGTTGCTTCAAGACGGACATGGTTACTCCTTGATTTTATACGATCTAGCATCTTATTATTGTGTTTACTAGACAATGATACCCATACATCCCTGGCTTATATTATTGGGTAGGCAGGCTCGGTTGTTTGTCTCGCATAATTAATTATAAGTTTAATCGAGTTGCCCTTTATCTATTTGTCCTTTCTCTTGTGGGATTTCCCCTTGATTGCCACGGCGCTGGCCACGGTTCCTTCCTTGGGCGAAACGACATGCGCCCCCACCCCATGATGCTATCGATGGACTCGACGGAGGAAGTAGCAACCTTCAATTCGATTTGCACCGCGCACATTCCATTAGCGTCATTCGAGTGTGTTCGAAGAATTCTGTACTGTGTCAATGCTTTGAGACCCAATGCACCGTTCAGTGACAGAACCCCATCATCTACCCTTTTATTTCTGATTGCACAATGGCTATAGGACCTACACTTGGAACTGGGTTGTTTATCGGTTCTGGTCAAGCTTTAGCTGCCGGCGGTCCAGCCTCATTGCTCGGCTCCTACATATTCATATCCGTATTGGTATACTGTGTATCTACGGCTGTCGCAGAGATCGCGGCTCACCTACCCTCCCAAACTGGCACGATGGTCAATCACACTTATCGTTATGCTTCGTCCCATTTAGGATTCTCCCTCGGGTATCTACGCTGGTTTTCCATAGCTGCGTTAGTCCCTTTTGAAATCACCAATGCAATGGTCAATCTTGGACTTTGGAATCCCGGAGCTAGGCTTGCAGTACGGATCAGCATTGTCACTGCCGTGGTGTTTTTCTTCAACATGTTGCCAGAAAAAGCGTTTAAACGATCAGAGGCCGCGTTCACAGCTTTGAAACTTGTCACAACCATTGGCCTAATCATCATTTCTGGTTATCTCGCTGTTCGGGGGGTCCCCGAATCTGCTGCGCGGGGCTTTCGATACTGGCACGAACCCGGTGCTATGAACGAATATCTCACTGACGGTCATTTGGGCCGGCTTCTAGGGCTAGTGCAGTGTATCTTATGCAGCACTATATCCTTTATCTTCAGCCCCGAGTTGATCGTTCAGCGAGCGGAGCATGTAGATTCAGAGTCGGTCCGAAATGCTTTGGACATGACTCGTATTGATTGCATCCATCTTTTCGCACTCTATATCTTGAGTTCTCTAGCCATCACTGTGGCTAGCCCATCGGACGAGCCTCTTTTGACGAATCATGGCATCGGTGCTGGATTGTCACCCTACATTGTGGGTATCAGAAGATCTGGAATTCCTATTCTACCAACCGTTGCAACAGCTCTCATATTCCTCTCGTCTGTGGCTTCTGGACGATCATTTCTCTATATCTCGTCTCGTACCTTATGCTCCCTGGCTGAGACTGGACACGGCCCCGAGTTATTCAAGGTACGCAATGACTACGGTGTGCCTTATATCTCTGTCATTATATCAGCACTGTTTTCTGGATTTGCTTATCTATCCTTGGCGATGTCTGCATCAGTCGTCTTTAATCTGCTCATGTATTTCATCACCACGTCCGGTTATATCTCATGGTTGTTCTCGTGTGTTATCTATTTCCAGTTCCGACGGACAATCGCACTACAAGGATTCACACCAGTCAACCAGACACGTATCCAACCATACGGTGCATATTTCGGTATCGCAGCCTGTACATTTCTGCCCCTAGCCAACGCCCTACTTCTAGCAGCCCCGTCATGGGCAGTTGCGAGAAACTCCATTCCTGCGTATATTGCCGTGTCTATTTTTCTTCTACTCTACTTTGGGCACCTGATGAAGTCCATCATTACACAGCGACGTCTCCAATCCGAGGAGCCCCAAGAACGTGGATGTGGTGATGTGCTTCAGAAGTGTACCACAAGACTCCGAGATTGATGGAGTTAGTGGTAAGGGAATCCGGATTTGTCTTGTTCGTTCCCGCGCTTAAAACTAGAAGCCCGAACACCTAGACCTGGTGAAAAAAAAAAGGGTAAGGGTCTATTTTGGGCGAGCTTGGCACTATAATTATTCAATTATTCAATTATTGTTATTATTGTCATTATTAATGCTAGGGTGATTCCTATGGCCTAAGCCCTGATCAGGTTGAAATGGTTAACGGAGTACTACTAATGTATCAGTTGGCTCCGCATGATTTTCCTCTGGGTAAAAAACGAATCTGTATTGGCAATAACAACTATACTAATATTGTGGGCCGGGACGGGATTACCGTAATAGCAAGGAAGTTTCCTTGGTTTTGCAAGAAGGCGTGCTCCTTGAACGATCTAGTACTCTGTAGTCTCTCCATAATGCCTGAGGATTGGGGACCACTGACTCCCCAGGCACCGAGGCACCCCACGGGCCTTGTCTTTGCCACCGACAGAGTTGGCAGCCCTCCTAACATGATTAACTTAGGGCGCTAAAAAGGCCACTTACTCCTCCTCCCGTCCTCTAGAGGAAGGCCATTCCTATTTTTTTTTTCCTTTTTTCCTCTCGAGCATTGTTCGGGTTATGATCGATGTTTCCCCTTTGCATCCTCATCCGCTTCGGGTTGACCATTTTTTCCTGACAAAATTCCGTAGTTAGTTCTACCTAATTATAAGGGCTCCGTCTACCCCTCTGTTTCTCTTCTTTCCTCTGTGAACCCCCTGGGCTTGACATTCTGTCACAGTGTCCTGATCAGATCATGTTATCCTTTACGCGATCCCGACACATGGTCCAGATGACTCGCCTTTCGGCCATTCTCTCCAGTACCCCCCCCCCCCCCCCCCCCCTCTCTTTCTCACATCATCCTATAATCGCTACTAAACTCATGGTGATCCACCATCGACCCTACGAGAATGACTATCGCCCTCTCATTTGGTCTTACTTATCACAACCACAGATTACCTGCTATTTTCACTTGTTTTCAACTACTTATAAATCCGAATGTTTTTCTTGGATGGCCCAGTCCTTGGGTTTTTCTACTCATCCCATGATAAAATGAGGACCCTGGCCACACCTCAATCATCCAGTTCCGTCCTCCCTCACTTTTCACACCAGTGTGGCTAAACTAGCCCGGATGAACCTTTCCCTGAATGTTGCCCGGTTGATTTAATATTTTTCTCCCTTTTCCACTTGTCTTCTTTCGCTTTCCCCCCTTTCTTATTTCTATCGCTCTTCAACTTACAAAATTAGATCTGCCGCAACCCCCTGTGTGCGTGTGGCTCTACTATAAGAAGCATTGGGGCTGCCTACTAAATTGCCGCAAGTGTTGGTCTGGCCTACTACAACATTGAACTGGCGAGATCCTCTTAGATTTTGCTCATACTTGACTTTGCTCTGGTGCTAACCGTGTCTGTCACTAACCCTTCATTCCCTACATCCAAAGTTGTTCCTTTTCGTTTTCATATTTGCCGCTTCTGGCAAGCTGATCCATGATGTTCGTTGTAAGGCATATATGATATGTGCTGGCAGTACTGACCTCAGACGGGGAAATGTCTTTGCCCAACCTTTCCCTACAGGGGTTAAGTATTACTTTTTAATTTCTTTTTCCTATTCTGTGCTCTATGACTTCTACATTTATTCCTTGCCATTATTTTTGCTCTTCCTATCCCCGAATTTGGGATCAACACACCACAGTTATGATCACTACGTTCTCAGCCTGTCAGTCGCCCTTGCTGCCTTGATGATCTTCATACTTGTCGCTCTCTTGCGTTTTCCCCACTATGCCTGAATTGGGTCTTGGCACCTACCTTTCCCTTCTGGGACCGGGACAACCCTCCCTGCCAAAAATGGATAGGCGGGGATGCTGACTGTCAATTCCCCAGGCAGCACAGTTGGCCGGAGAGGCCTGACTTCTCAGGCCGTGCCCCAGTCTGGGTCCTACGCCTCGACCCAAAGGTCGGCGTGGGTTCGTTTCCGGCCGACCTCGAAAGCCACCTTTCCTTTTGTTCTCCTGGTCCTTTCGCACTTCCCCCCCTCCCTTACGATCTGGCTCGCAATTCGTTCTTCGGACGGGCAGGCTCTCTCGCGCTCGTCCGATCGCTTTCCCTACATCCCACACCCCCCTCTCGTTGTCCTTATTAATTATGTTCTTCTTCTATCTACGGATTCCGCCCAAGGCGAGAAAATAAAGAAAATTAATCCCCAAGGATCAGCAACTGCTTTCCCGCCGAGCGAGAGCGGGAGGGAAAAATTATTCCACGCTTTTCCTCTTTTACTCTGGGTCTTGGGACGCGCCGCTTGAATGGCCCATCCGTGGCTTTAGCCTCTCTCTCACAACTCTCCCTCCCTCTCTTCCTTCTTCTCCCTCTCCTTCTTGTTCTCAACCTTTACTCTCCTTCCTTCGTCTTTCACTCGTCTATCCTCCCATTTCCATATTCCTTTGCTTCTTTCATTACTCCTACGTTCTCTTGCCACGTTTACCTAATCATTTCCCTTCTTGTCTCCCTTGACTTCATCCTTCTCATAGGTGCAATCTCCTCACCATTTTCTGGCCTCATCTCACCTACCTGTCGCCATCATCCCTCTCCATGCGATTCGTGGCCCGACCGCCTCTTTACATCCTTCGGTTTCCGATTCTCGATACAACTCTACTCTCACACGGTCGCACGCGCCAACGAGATCGACGACTCCATTAAGACCTCGATAACCGTTCACCCCTTTTGCACCTCTCGACCAGTCTTGTCTTATCCAGCGACGTATCTTGGCAACTACCGAGCGACTGTACCAGCCTGGATTCCCACGGTATACTTGGACTCGCCTGACTTGTTCCTGTCAAACAATATCGAACCTTTCTTGCTCTTTCTCTGCTGGATTGACGGTTTTCTCGGCGGATTTTCAGCTTCTTGACTGTATCAGGGCTGATCATAACGAGCTATATAAGGAGGCAATTGTCGGTTTGGCAACAAGTGACATGCGTGCTGGGCTTTGACGGGTTATCCGTGAGCCTCTCTTCCAATTGAAACCCATTGCGCGTGCACTGTTTAGCCTGAGAGGAGGTATCCTGTCAGATTATGACAGATACCTCCCCTGTCGTCATCACGCATCCAGCCACGGAGCCTTATCCGGTCACCGTCCCTCTGAATTCGCCTGCCGTCAACGGCGCCGTTTCCGACTCCGCTGCCCCCGAAGAAGAGGAACCGTATACCATCAAATGCATCTGTGCATTCGAAGATGACGATGGGAACACGGTCTTCTGCGAAGGGTGCGAGACGTGGCAACATATTGAGTGCTACTATCATGGTCGGGACGTACCAGAGGTCCACAATTGCGTCGATTGTGAGCCCCGCCCCTTGGATGGCAGGCGTGCAACTGAGCGGCAGAGACGCCTCAGGGAACAGAGCGATGGCGGTGACCGGAAAGCTAAACGCTCAGGGACAAAGAGTCAGAAGAAAAAGACTAAAGATGGAGAACAAGTAAACGGCACCCACAATCGATCCGAGTCCAGCGCTCGCGACCAGCCTCCGGCGAAGAAGGCTAAAACCAATCATCGTGCCTCTGGGTCTGTCAGCTCCTTGGCGGGCGTGCCCTCTCTTCCTCCCGATTCGCGTAAACGTACCACGACATCAATGAGTCCCACAAAATCATCAGGCCCTTCTATTCCCCTATATTCGAATGAATTTCTCCATCTCTATGACCAAGACAACCATCATGTCGACACAGATAGTAATCTGTTTGTTAATCTTGAACTTGCCACGCATTTGGCGACATGGGTGAACGAGCCGGGCGCACTTGCTCGCGCTTCTAATGGGCGCTCTGCGCAAGATGTTTTCACCTGGTCGGGCGGGGCGCTGGACAGGTCTCATTGGCCATCTCTTGCAACAGAGACCATCAGAGATGCGAACGTTGACATTGACGGGATTCACCCAACCTGGAAGATCCTCAAGACACGGGATCCCGTCAGGAAGGACGAAATTGTAGGAGAGATCACTGGCAAAATTGGACCGCTCTGGAAATACTGCGTTGAAGCCAGTAACCGCTGGCAAGAGCTTCGTCATCCAGAGCCTTTCGTTTTCTTCCACCCTCAACTACCTCTGTATATCGATAGTCGCCATGAGGGAAACATACTCCGCTATGCGCGACGGTCTTGTCGTCCCAATGTCACCATCAGAACCTTTATCACCAATGAAGTGGAGTATCACTTTTGCTTTGTTGCTAAAGAAGACATAGCGGCCGATTCAGAGATCACCGCCATGTGGTATCTAGACCCACAACTGTTCGAATCGACCAATGGTGTTGTCAAGCAGGAGTTCAGTGACAACGCACAGGATGTGGCGGCTATGTGCATCAGCAATGTGCTATCTCACTTTGGCGGCTGTGCCTGCGTCGCTCCACCCAATTGCCTGTTAGCTAATGTAGATCGTCGTCGACATCCGAAAGCATTGGATACTAACCCGAAGCAAACGAGTCTAAAGCGGAAGAAAACTAAAAGCAAATCGAACATCTCTCCCCCGGCGTCCAATAGCCGTGCTGGCAGTGAGGCAACTAAAAACCTGGAGGAGGACGATCAAACGGATACACGTTCCACGTCAGGCTCTGCACGAGGCCAGACCCGTAGTCGCGATCTCACGCCTACTTTGCAAACCTCTACTGAAGGGGTCGTATTCGGCGAAGCCGAGCTCTCAGCTCGAGATAAACGGAAAATTGCTGCAGTGGAGAAGAAATTCCAGCAATTGGAACAGGACCAACAAGCTTCGCACCGAAGAAAGAAGCGAGCCAGCGGCCAGTCCACGCAGACGACACCGGTCATCGGGAGTGCGTCGGCTCAGGCAGGCTACTTCACACATCTAAGCGGTCGTGATCGTCAGTCTCACTCGCCTACATCAGCCATCTCCCCGGGATCTTTACCTGGAGGACGCAATGACTCTCCGCGAAAGGCATCGAATCATGGGACCCCTTCGCTGCGGTCTCGGCTTGGGCGTCCTCAGTACGTTGACTCAGCGACGCAGACGGAACTCGATGTTTATGATAGCCCCTCACCGTCCCATACTCCATCTCGTCGACCCAATTTCGTCCCATTCACCCAGCGGCTGCTGAAGCGATGCTATGCGGACCGTATACGACTGGAACAAACCAGTCAACAATTCTTCATGTCGCCCTCTTCGCAGTCCAAGCATGCCACACATCTGATGTCCCCTGTGTCAAGTCCACGCGCAGGGCCACTCACAGTTACCACACCGAGCGTGACGGGTGACCGGGATGACATGGAAATGAAGGATGCCGTGTCCCCAATGGGTACTCCAGGATGGCAACAAGAAACCTCGCCATTATCAGGACGAAGTTCTATTAAACCTCCACTACCACCACCGTGGCCATCCACTGCTGCTCATAACTCGCGAATACCGGGAGGCAAAGGAAACAATCATCGTGTTGATCTTCGCGTTCCACTTCCTCCTGCTACCATTGCTTCACTACCTCCTGCCAATAGTCCAGGGTCCGGTGCACCAGCTGTGATATCGTCACTATCTACCTCAGACACAGCAACCCCCGGGTCTAGCGTGACTGCACCTAGCCCGGTTAAGAAGAAGCTTAGCTTGGGGGACTATCTTATCCGGAGAGGCACTCTGACTACTCCCACCTCCGAAAAGCCCCAAACTCAGGCCACTCCGATGCCTCCGCCCAAATCACCTACAGCGCAACCCCAC
Organism: Aspergillus sojae; assembly: GCA_008274985.1. Lineage (NCBI taxonomy): Eukaryota > Fungi > Ascomycota > Eurotiomycetes > Eurotiales > Aspergillaceae > Aspergillus > Aspergillus sojae. The sequence continues at coordinate 3,935,328 of CP035528.1, read as the reverse complement.
ATGAACCGCGGGTTATCCACAGTTGGTAACAACGACCATGCACAAGCCCGGGCCATCGGAGAAGGCGGAAGTACAAAGTCCTCGGATGTTCCGATGAAGGATGTCCCTGGGCCGACACAGGCTTCCCAGCTATCGTCGCTTTCCTGAGATGCCAGCCCAATCCCTCATCCAGGCTGCCTCATGCCGGCGATGATGGTAGTGACAGTGGGCAATGTGTTATCTTTATTTATTACTTGAATCTGTACACGATGGGAATTGGCGTTCAGCCGTGGATATGTGATGTCTTTTTGGGCTTATCTCGTTTTTCTTTTTTTTTTTTTTTTTCCCGTTTTGTGACGGCGTATCAGGCGTGTGGGTGGGAAGGTTGGGAAATATACTCTGGGATATGAATCGGCAAAGGGTATGTACGGTGTTTAGGTCGACAGTCACTCGTCACTTGTGTGCAGCATCTGCTTCACGGTTATCTGTATTAGCTGTGTCTATTTGTTTTCTATACCTATTTTTTTTATTATCCATTTTATTAGGCTTCTTTTATGACGACATGGCCCTGTTTTTTCTGTCAGGGATACGGCCTTAATGGAACCGAGTCGATCGAATGATGCGAAGAAAAAAACAAGATACTTTTCAACCTTCACGTCTGTCCCATGAATGTCTGTAGAACGGAAGCCATGCTGGCAATGAGTGTACTTGGAAGAGGGAAGGGGCGGTCATGTGCGCGGGGTAAGTTACATCTCATATCAGTCATCAGAGTATCTCTATTGTCCATCAGCTGTCACTTCAGACAAGGCATCCATTTTCCATGCAAGAAGATGCAGTCTCAGCAGCCCATTCCTCAACTGCAACCATCTCCACGGGGAGGCATCCACAATGCCTCCCAATTTGAACTCGAACAGCCGTCTCTACCCGCAACAGATCGAGGAAAAGACGCTTGGTTGATGTTAGCCTCGTGCTGCTTAATCCAGTTACCGGTCTGGGGTACAGCCACAGCTCTTGACATGGTTTTGGATAGGATGTTGACACCCACTCGCTAGGCTTTTCTCTCGTCTATGGGATATTTCAAGAGTACTATTCCTCGCACAATGACCTTCAAGGGAGCAAAGGGGATCTGGCAGTAGTGGGAACAACTTCAACTGTATTATCCCCAAGTCCAGCATAGAAATTTGTGGACTGATAACAGTTGAACGGAGTGTATACTAACGAATATTGTGGGGTGTCCAGGGGATTCTCTATCTTCTTTCCCCCATATCTTTCACCCTTCTCACCCGTTATCCCCAGCTACAGAAGTATTGTGCCCCTGTCGGCCTGTTGCTCAGTGTTTCTGGCTCTCTCCTTTCCTCTTTCTCGATAACAGTGTGGCACCTGATTGTCACTCAGGGTGTTCTATGTGCTGTCGGGAATGGTCTGGTCTTTAGCCCGACAACCCTATATCTTGATCAATGGTTTGTCCGTCGTAAAGGCCTCGCGTATGGGATTATGTGGGCTGCCAAAAGCATTTGCGGTGTAGTCCTCCCTTTCCTAGCCAGCGCCTGTCTTGAACGTTTTGGAGCGAGAACCACCTTGAGAGCCTGGACAGTCACTACGGTCAGTACCCTCCTCTTCACGCACAATTTATTTAATCGCAAGCCAATTGCCGAAACACGCATATCCTCGCAATGCCTCTATTCCAGTTGCCTGCACCCCTAAGTCCTTTCCTTTACGTGGTATTCCTAGTGCTGGCTTATTTTCGCCCATGATTATCCCGTAATGGAGATAGCTGCCATAGCTGTCTTATCATGGTTACTCGTAATAAGCCTAATACACCAGCAATAAAGCAACGCCATATATATCACAATCCAGGACACCAAGAAAGCCCTAATGCCGTTGTCTCGCTGGATAGCATAGCCCGCATTCCATCAGTGCTAGTGGCGAACTGACTCTTCCCAGCTACTCTCTACGTTGGCAGCTCTGCCATTCGTTAAGCCGCGAATCCCACCCTCGCTATCGACCTCCGCTCGACGTCTGGACTTAACATTCCTGAAGCTGGTCACTTTCTGGATGCTACAACTGGGGAATATTATCCAGGGCTTTGGGTATTTCCTGCCTACGACTTATTTGCCATCTTACTCGACCAGTGTAGCTGGTCTATCTAAGACCACGGGCACGCTTTTATTGGCCCTTTTCAATGCGACCTCCGTGGTTGGTGGAATAGTGATCGGCTCACTTTGTGACCGCTTCGCCGTTACGAACATGATGCTTTTCTCATCAGTAGGTTCAGCGCTCTCTGTCTTCCTCTTTTGGGGCCTCTCAACATCTACCTCATCATCTTATCCAAGGGCTGCAATTGGGCTTCTCACGCTTTTCTCCATAACATACGGTTTCTTTGCCGGTGGCTTCAGCTCCACTTGGTCTGGCGTATTAACGCAGATCAAGCGGGAGAGGCCATCGTTGGAGACTGGGTTGGTATTTGGATTGCTAGCTGGAGGGAGAGGGATTGGGAATGTAATTAGTGGGCCCCTGAGTACCGCTCTGATCGAGAAAGGATCAGTTGGTGGAAGTGACACCGGATATGGCACGGAATACGGGGCATTGATCTTGTTTACTGGCATAACCGCCTTCCTTGGGGCTTGGAGCTGGATGTGGCGTTACCTGAGTGTCTGTTATCATTCATAAAGGGGTCGAGATACAGAGGTCTAGTAAGAGTTCCAGTGCTGTTGCTGGGAGTGAGTGATCAAATGAATACATACAACTCGAGAAGCGCAGGTCACGTGTAGCCTCCATTTCTTGCGGACTGGTGGACCATCAACATTCACCACTTCCCCAAGCTCAATAAACACCCTCATTCTCACACAAGCCTTACTCTTCTCTAAAGGATCGTTCGGCGTGGTGGTAGTAGTATACTTGCGAATTAGCCACCATAATGGAAAGCGATCCCTCCCTCCAAGATCCTCTTCTTGCCCTTCGCCGCGCTATTGCGGCCGGCAGTCTTCCCACGCCGACGACCTCCTCCGACCCCTCAGATCAGAATGCTACCGACAACTTAGCTAAAGCCACACACCTTTTCTTTGGGAATCCATCGCCGCAGACTATCCCATTGGATGCACCAACGCGTTTCTTCTCCACCGCCTCCGACTCCGCTGTCGACCTCCGGAGTATCTTCTTCGCTTGGCAGAAGAAAGATGTCGCGATTCCAGATTACATTGCCTCAGCACAGGAATTGAATGAGTCGCTAAGGCAGAAGGAACGCAAGGAAGGAGAGCAGGAAGAACAAGTGCAAAACTTGGTTTTCGTCGAGCGCTTAGACCTCATCACCTGGCTCGAAGGCGCCTCCGATGAGAGTGAATATATCAAACCCCTAGAGGGTGCAGCCGCTGCTGCTGCCTCCGCGGTGGATCAAGCTCAAGCCTCAGCTAATATTGCCTCTGGTGCTGCTGGAGGTGTTTCTGCAGTCCCAAGCGGCGCCCCTGGCACCACCGCGGCCTCCGGGGGTGCTCAGCAAGGAAAGACCGCAAAGGTTGTTGATCCTAGGTTACAGGAAATCTACAACGGTGAACGGAAGATGGGTGATCGGAATAGTGTTCTGCGGGGAATTAAACCAACTGTAAGTTGAGTCTGGAGGCGCAAGAGTGCCTCCGTAGCACGAGTCACCAAGCAGCGACTGATGACTCTCTCATTTAGGACTTCTCTCATGTTCGCAAAACGGCCGAGACATTCCTCGGTCGTAACCGCTCACGAACAGGCCAATACCCCCCGGGCGCAAAGCCTGGAAGCAAGCCGCAGTCCATCATACCAGCGCCGTCTGCCGGCCTTCCTCAACCCCGGAAAGGCAGCTCCAAAACACAGGATCCGATCATACTACTTTCCCCATCGGCTTCGTCTCTTATCCGCATGTCAAATGTACGGTCGTTCCTCCAGGATGGTGTCTTTGTACCTCCCGACCACCCCACTCTCTCTATGCCCAGTTCCAACATTCTCTATATATCTCGCCCGCTGCGCATTCTTTCCGACACATCCAACGCAACATCCCGTGCTGTCGGCTCCCAAACCGCAACCAGAAAACCAACCAGGTTCATCCTTGTCGACAGCACAGCCAATTTCAGACCAGACTACTGGAACCGACTTGTCGCCGTCTTCACAACCGGTCAAACCTGGCAATTCAAGTCCTACAAGTGGTCCTCCCCACCAGAACTCTTCAAACACGTGACTGGTATCCACGTCGGTTGGCGCGGCGAGGGTGTCCCGCGCGAAGTCCGCGGCTGGGGCCGTGGAGTCCAAAGCTTCTCCGTCGAGCGATGGGACGAAAAGGGCGGCGTTAACGGTGCAGGACGGTGGCGAGATCGTGAAGTAGTCGAGGGCATCTGGACTGCGATCGAAGAGGGCATGAAACAAAGAGGTTGGGGCAACAAATGATCTCCGATTCTCTTCTTCCTAAAACCCCACGTCAACTCAGCCCTTGAATAAATTCCCGCCCGCATCAAACACATCCATCCGGTCACTCCACCCCATTCCGACTTTAGGACAGATGGCCCGGCCCCTATTCGCCCGGGGCTGGGTTGAACTAACTATAACTCCGTTCCGTAAACACTGGATATATGAATCATCGAATGCTCTTCGGGCAGTAATCGCAGATGCAGTTTCAGAACAGCGTCACGGTCTTTGTCGTTTCTCCTCGCCCTTCAATGGTTCATATCCGCTGTCTTATGCGTGAAATCCATCAATTGGTCCGTCATGTTTCCATAGAATCTATTCTGGTCTTCTTGTGTTCATCTTGTTACTGGACCCGTTTTCCTCTTTTTTTTTCTTCTCATAAAACGATGGATGAGCTAGTTGTGTTGTTTTTCATTTTTTCTACTTTTTTTAACCGTCGACGTCGAATTCGTGGATGCAGGGAGGGCGTGCAGGAGTTTTCTAAGCTTTGTTATTAACCATCGTGATGATTTTAAATACCATACGCGGATGGTCTTGTCCCGCTAATTACATCTAAACTTGATACGTTCATCGGGGATGCGCACTTTTCTACATTCATCGATGGCTTTGTTTTGACACGTGGTTGCCATGTGGTCTTGAGGTCGCCCTTTTTACTAAAACTGCACTGCACGTGATAGAAGAATCAAATCATCAAGGTATCGGGATCGTATATATATTTTTTTTTTCTTTCTTTTCTCTGCTTATCTCGAAGGACGATCCATGTAGTAGTGACATAAAGTAGGGGAATGACAAATGAAAAGCCATAATCGCTGAATCCTTGAAAATGCAATCAATACGCAGAACAATGCTGAATGCCGAAGGTATGACAGCATATACATCAACTCTTGAACAAGGATAATGCAGGTCGAAGGAAGAAGAGAAAGATACTAGACAATATAGTAAAGAGGTAAGGGGAAACTGACAAATCTCTAAAAGGCCACACGTGTATGCCAAAAAGCCAAATCAAAGGTTGAAAGTAAAAAAGAAACGCCTCTCTAATGCTGGAAAACTTTCGTGTCTCAGCTTTCCTCACCGATTTCTCCACACGGGTCAGAAATCACAAATGAAAAGAAAAGCAGAAAACATGGAAAACCGGGTGAATATAAATATGGGAAGACCATCAAAATGGGTCATCTCTATCACATGATCCATCGAGATCGTAACATCTTTCATGGGTCGTGATAACTTTGATTACAAAGGAAAATCATGCCACCGAAGTGGAACGGCTCAAAGGTGTATAGGGTACCGGTAAAGAGAAGATAGTGGTAGAACCGGAGAAGTGTTCGTGTCAACGTATAGTGGACAAGCGAAGGAACCGCTGCGGCGTTCGAAGTTCTGACATTGTCGGAGTGTCGTCAACCGGAGTCATATACGTATGATCAAACTCTTCGGCTGTGGAACGCCAAGTTTAGGCCCTTCCTTGCGTACTGTACCACCGCAGGGTAGGGTAGTTCGGTTCAAAGTCGTAATTCCAAATTGACCGCGAAGTACACGGTATAGTCTATTGTCATGACCGAGCCGAGCGACTCATCGAGCGTTCCGGAACGTTGGCTGGGGTTGGTGAATAAGACCTTGTGGCGCCGATCAATTCGACATCATGCTCCTGGAGGATATGGGCGTACTTAGGGTCGCGCAAAAACTTCGGGATCGAATCCTGTAAGAGGTTAGCGACCAAAACGCAGAACTCTCCAAGCGACGGGTAGATACTCACACTTGACATCAACTTGAAAACAGAAGTCTGCGCCATCTCAAACAAGTGCACAACTTCCTGGAGACTCTTGAACATTGATTCGTCATCCCCTACAGCCTTGGTCATGCGACTGGCCAAGCTGTTGCGTAGTGCGTGGTCAATATTGAGCTCACAAGGAGAACCGGGAGCCAGGAAGGCGTTATAAAGACCTTTTTAACAGTCAGTATGGGTTGCACTTGAAGTGAGACGAGAACCGAGAGCTTACCATATGCTGCAGCCAGGGTCTCACGAACAGAGTCAGACTTCTTGAATGTGCCAACCTTCTCCGCCTTGTGATAAGTTGCAGTAAACTCGGAAACATCCAAGTAGAAGGACAAGTTCTCCTCACACAAAGAATAGCGGAGGAATTCACGGAAGAGAAGTCTCAGAGCAGGATCATGAAGAATGTGGTTCAACCGAGCGTTGTTCGAGTCCTTTGGAATACCGCGGCTGTCGTATGCCGTAGTCTCACGAGACTTGTCCCGTGCTATCCACCCACAAACTCGCTGGCCTCGTTCCGTAATGCCATAAATTGCGTTTTTGGAGGGCTGGAATCCAACTATCGAGTTGTCCGGCAGAGGCATCAACTTATCCTCCTGCAACATTGTGATCAGTCCATATTTGACGAATAGCTCAGCAATGAGAACAGTTTCCCGGCGTTCGATAGTAGTCGAACAATCCATTAGCCAATCCACTGCGGCTTTTCCAGTAAAGGTGTTGATAAGAATTTTGTCGTTTATTTTACGCTCCTTGGCCATCTTCACTCCAACCAGACCATTCGAATAATCGCTCAGTGAATCCGAGTCGGAGGTGGATATGCTGCTCTTGACGTTGGGTCCATCTTGGCCAGCAAACCGGCGAAAGATGACCTCAATAGTGGCACGATCATGAGATATCTTATCGGTCTCAGAATCGCGCTCCAGGTTGACAAGCTGCATCGTATTACGAGGTGATTCCAGCACATCGATCACATGGCGTGCGGTGATACCGTTCCTCTGGCAAAATCTTTGCAAAATATTGATTCCTTTGGGTGTAAGTTGATACAAAGCACCCTTCAATGGGAAAAATTGAGAGGCCTTGCCATCAACAGATTCAATGAACCTCGCATCGACAAACCGTTGGCACACTGAGCGGGCCATTTCCTTGGCCATAGAGAACGTGGTTGTCGTAGTGGTCGTAACAATACGAGAAGGATCCTTGGGGTCTGGCATGCGGTTGGACTGGGAAAATTTGAGGGATCCAAGATTGTTGATTGCCTCTTCAGACGTGAAAGAGTGGTCGTATCTCGTAAATCGTACGCGATGCGAATCCAATTTCAAGCTGACCATCAATGTCGAAAACAGATCCATAAAATCCTGTAAAAGTCAGTCCGTTAACAATGGTCTTCACTCGAGCGCTGTGCCTTTTTTAAGATTATTTTTTTCTTCCTCAGATTGGAACAGTGGGATGAAGGGGCAAAAAAAAAAAAAAAAAGGAAAAGAGAAAAAACCGAATTCCGAGAAATCCTACCTTCGTAAAAGGACGATCATCTTCAGTCATACGCAATAGCCTTGAAGATGTTTGATGCATTTTTGATGGAGTTACGGCTTGCGCCTGTTGCCCTACCAGAGATGGGACGTGTTGAAGGGTCTGACGGCGCCTTTCGACTTGTTCGGCCACAGCCGGAGTAATCGGGTTGGCGGGAGACTCAATAGGTGTGTTACTCAATTGCTCACTGCTCGTGCTGCTGTCCGATAATGGTGGAGTCAGCGGCGAGGCTCCTACAGCTTCACTGACGCTGACTTGGGAGAGCTTGCGCGAATGTTTCGACAAGCTTCCGGACGAGGCTGAAGAACGTAGAGTAGCGTTGGTGGTACCTCCAATGGCCGAGAGATTGGCAAAAGCGTTCGAAGTCTTTTCACGGGCCAAAGCAGCGAAAGATCGGCGATTACGTCGCGAGATCGATCCAATTACAGATCCAGTGAAACTGGTAGTGCTGGTGAACGTGGAAGTTCTGGTCGTGGGGGCAGCGACAGCGGGGGTTGCGGAGGTGAGAGTACAAGAGGCTGATGGGGGAGTAGAAGAAGGGAAGTCGTCCAGGGAGGAAGAGACCGGGACAGGTATGTTAGAGAGAGAAGATTGGGTAGGAAGACGGTGGTGAGAATGACGAAGATGTGAAGAGGGAGGAGATCCTTGGTCGAGGGGAATGGAAGATATGGTTGGCATTGAATAGTGCGAACCAGATAAGTGGGAGTAAGAGGGGGGAGGGTTTGTATGTATGTAAGTGTGTATGTATGTAAGAAAAAAAAACTGGTGAAGAAAGGGAGGAACCGTAAAAAAAAAAAAGAAAAAAGAAAAAAAGAAAAGATTAAAAATTAAGAAAAATATACAAAATAAAAAATAAAATAATAAAATAAAATAAAATCAGAAGAGGAAAGGGTGTGGAGGGGTGGGTGTTATGGATAAGGCAAAATAAAATAAAAAGAAAAATAAAAAAAATAAAAAAAAAGAATATTTAAAAAGGAAACAGAAATGGCAAAAAAAAAAAAAAAAAAAAAAAAAATTGGGCGGGGATTTTTCTTCCCTCTTCTTTTTTAAATTCTTTCCTGGTCGGGTCGGGGAGAAGCAAGTCGTTTTAGTCAGTATACTAGATCCGGGATCAGCAACGACTTCCTGCTTTTAGCTGTTATTCCGCCTGTCCGTGTGTATCTTGGAGTTCAGTTCCAGAAAAGAAGGGGAGAAAAGGAAAGAGAAAGGAAAGTTTGAGGTGAGTAAGAAGCGATAACGGAGTCCCGAAGATGAGCACAGCAGAGGGTCTCCAGGGGTGTGAAGAATTCGGCCTGTCATTCTTGACCCACTGTGCACGCGGACGGTTTCATGCACCAGACAACGTGGGCCAAGGACAAAGGTGTGGATGGATCGTCCTTTGGGGCGATCAGAGAGGCCTCCCTTCCCTGCAGAGTCCGTCATGGTAGGTACTGTAGTAGTAAGGAATTCTTGCTTTGGGCGCAGCGTTCCGTACCATACCTGATGACGGTTACCGGGTCTCGTTACCTATTGTGACCGCCTCCAGGGTTACTTCGTGTCACAATGTATACAGTAATCTAATCTTAGTTACAGATGCCATCATGCTGAGCTTCTTTCTGCTTCTTTATTTTAGTTTTCTTACAAAGTCCACGAAGAATCTAATTTGATCTGACTTCTTTGTCATGGGACACGGGATTGCTTCCCCTATAAATGAACTAGTAACTCGCAATGCAAGAATATCCTGTATCGCCCAGGATAAAAGTATACAGTATGTGTGTATCTACCTTGCTCATGGACTCTTGGTGATGGTAACATCAGTTGCACCACTGTATTGATGTTACCATGATACCATGCCGTTACCTGATAATACCGACCGAAAATGAACTGGACTTCAGCTTAGAAGTGGGACTTCTTCTCCTATACACTGCAAGCGTCGGATGATCAGCGGAATCTACACCTGGGGGAGAGTTTCGGCCAGATCACCTAATATTTCCCCCTTCTTCTTCTTCTTCTTCTTCTTCTTCTTCTTCTTCTTCTTCTTAACATTTTATTATTAACAAAGTATTAAAGTATGAGCTATCTTCTCACAAAAGAGGAGCAACAACCTTGAAGAAGGTAAGGGAGTGGGAGTTTAGATGGGAAAACAAGTATTGGGCGTCATGAGATGCATGCACTAACAAGAGTAAGGAAGGTATGTACTACTAGGTGCTACTACTAGTACTGCAGCGGGCACTCCTATGGGAACAACTTATTTATCTAGCCCCAGGTACCCAGGTATTGGTTTCTTTCTACCGCTTTCGCTTAAGTTACACTGCTTCTCCCGATTGTTTGTTTTCCTCTCTCCGTACTTAACCCTCCCTTTTGTTTTGTTATGCTTGGGTCAGCCAGCCTCATCAAAGTATAACGTGATCGGGCCCAAACCCCTGGACCAGTCCTGAAGGATCTCAGGACACAAGCCCAAGAGAAACGTGGCTCGTGGCGGGCATACCCTTAGAACTTTTCCTTTGTACGACCACCCGGCAACACCGAAACATGGACAAACGCTGAACCAAGCCAGCCGTCACGTTTTCAAACGAGAAGACAAATGGAAAATCAGGGAAAATCAAAAATACACCTTCCTACCTTGGAAGGCTCTGAATTCTGAACCCCACCAGATCCAGTAATGATCACCAGTCTTTGACTCATTGCCGGGAAATCCCCAACTGTAGCGAGCCAGTCAGAGTGCCGGGTTGCAAACACTCGCATGAAGGCTCTTACTTATCCTAGATTAGTTCAGACACTAGTACCTTAATCAGCCACGCTTTTGTGTTGTCACACTTGTGAAAAGCGACCACCCGGCCTATCGACGTTCTCTTTCGGTCTCTCCACTAGGAAGGCCCATCATTTTCTCAATATTGCAAAAGGTGGGCCCGGGAAATACCTCCAGGCTCCAGCCCTTTCCTCCAGAAGTAAGGCTACTGAGGAGGAACCTTGGGAGGTCGCTGGAATCATCATTTTCCCAACGGCTATGGAGAATCAGGATCCTTGTCGTTCCTTAAACCCTCTCCTTTCATCCCGTCCACGTGGGAAGAGCCTTTCCTGTCGAACAACACCGCGCGTTTCCATTTTGACCACCAACCAAAGGGAATGGAAATCAAGCAATGGTTGGATGCAGATCAAGCGCCCGTCCTAAAGGATAGATCTATACTATTTAAATTGCTAGCCAACATCCCTCTCTCATGATGAAGGGATCTGAGGGAAAGGCATTTGATGATATGTCAACTCACCCACATGGCATTAAGTTTCTACTAGCTGCTTGTAGTATTGAGACTATTTACTCTCTCGCATATGGATTGTTCTCCAATCTGATCGATCCAACCAGTAATCGGTCGTCGTTATTACGTTGTATTGCCTCATTATATTTCAAATCGTGGGCCGACCGACATTACCCGCGTCTAAACATAACTACTGTTGAGAAAGAGAGAGAGGGGAACAGAAACAACAAAAAACAGAAAAGGGAAAAGAAAAAGGAAAACAAGGTAGAAAAAAGTGGAACAAGTTTCCTTCCCGTGTGGCTGAGTAGCGATGGATCTTTCTTGAAGCAATTGTGACCAGTCTTTCGTTTCCATGACTCTTCCAGATGTATTCTTTTTTCTCCTAACCGAGATCCATGCGGTCCACGTGGACGCACGTGGAGAAGGAATGGCGGGATGATTTTGGTTTACTTGGTCGGCTTGGCTACCTTGTCAGCCGCCGCTCATTCAGTCAATCTCGCAATCGATGGATACTCTCAGGGTTCATGCTACGAAGTAGAGTTCAACAGTTTTCTGACAGGTAAACGACGACCGCTTAACCTTTACCGTTCTTCGATCTTGAAGGTTGATTGGCCACTGGAGAGCTCGAATAACTCTAGTCAAGAAGGAGCTCCTAGCTCCTACATCATTAGCAGCATACGTACCGGAATGACGTACATAACGGTTACAAGGAAACAGGACTCTATTCATACATCCTGGGAACTAAGCAAGATCATTCTTAGCTTACTTAGTGAGGTCCCATATTCATAGGTAATCATATTGGTGACCGAAATGGATTAGCCCCCGAATCAGTTTGCCGCGTTGTGCGCGACAATCGACTAGCTTCGCATCATCTTTCCAGTTGGACATATCACCAACTAACAACTGTTTCATTATCACCGCCCAATGCATACCTACTGGTCGGCTCGTCTAATAAATGTCCGAATACTGAAAGCAAAAAGACTCGGAAACAGACCAATCAAGTCAGCCACAAAGTCAAAATGTTGCCGTCTAGAGGGGATCACACCCAGGATCTGAAACTCAAAGCGCCCTCCTGATCCTGTTTCCTTCCGACTTTCATTTCCCCTCCTCTTGAGGCTCCTTTAGCCCAAAGTCTGATCGCCAAATCTGACATGAGCTCTAATTCGGATATAACGTTGCTTATTATCACCGAGACCCGCGTAATAAGGTTTCCAACCATGCCCAATATCAGGTTTTTTTGGTTATCACGAAGGTTGCCTCCCCATTGAACTCACTCCCACAGAGATGCCGCTACATGGACGGTATAGCGCGGGATTAGATAGGGGTCAAAGAATCAGGAGCGGTGCTCATTCTAGCATACGCTCCGGACCCCTCGTTACGAGTCGATGGATATATCCCGAATATTGACCGTGAATTCCACTTCTTGGGTCGACCCAGCGTCCTGAGGGCCGTCCCCACTCTTCTAGAAAAAGAATACGAAGCGGTGAGAGGGCCCTGGACCACAATGGCGCAATTCATCTGGGGCACATCTTTCGATTGGATTCCTCCAGGTATCAATCGGTATTCTTGGCATCCTTTGCAAAGTTGCGGTAAGACTGCAGAATTCATGGTGTCTCTCAATCAAGCAAGACCAACCCCAATCCTGAAATGATCACGCGGACGTCCCGTGAGCATGTCTATACCTCAACAAGACAACATCAAACAAGGTCCGGGACCTGTCAGCCAACGTCCTTTTTTTTTTCTTCTCGTGTTTCTATTTGTAAACACATGGCGTGGGGTTGATAATGTTTTACGATCTCACTTCCTCATATCCGCCTCTCTTAACCAAAACAGAACAAGGTGAGCCTCCCATGAAGCAGTAGAACTCACGTATACATAGAGTTGGAACTTGATATATATCATGCATCATCAATGCACCTACTACAGTACTACGGCGACCGGCCTCAATCCTTCCCACTAACCACGACCAATGCCCTGTAGCCCCTGCATAAGAGATCCTCTCCCTCCGTGTCATGAAACGAAGATCCCTGGCCGCCACGCGAGACAAAAATAACAGGGATAATCCCCAGCTGGTTGACAAGCTTGAGTCTAGATTGATGACAGATCAAATCGAGGCTGATACCATTTCGACGATCCTGTTGGACGGATGCAAGTTCCTCCGTGTGCCGGACATCCATGCGGTTTGCCTGTGGGAACCAGAATAAGAGTCAGTAGCGTTGGGGATGTGGCTTGCGCCCGAGTCAGGTATGATAAAGGGCCTAGATGTTGCCAAGCAACAGCCACATTGGGTCTCTTTCTTTTGACAAGTATTTTAAAAATTTTTGCCTCTTCATCTAGCAAGTTTTTTCACCAAGGCATAGGAGATAAGCAATGAGGGTAGAGATCCGTTTTACTTTTTTTGTTTGTCTTCTTCATCGCCATCCCTCGGCTACCGGCTTTACTAACTTCAAGAGACCAAATCACAAAAAGGCCAATCCCAAACTCCCAAGCCCTAGAAAACCTTCTTAATATAGAACAGAACATACATTAAAAACGCGGCTATCCGCATAACTAGGCACAGATAGAACTACCTAGCACAGGATCAGAATCCTTCTAGATGTCCATCAACTCGTATCCAGAACCCCCTTCATTAGACACATCAAACCATATACAAAGAACATCCACAACTCCCCCAACCAGAAACACAGAACCCAAAACCACAGTCCTCCAGGATGGAGGATCAAACACAAAATCCTCCATGACGTAAGACATACATCTTTCCTCGGAACCTGGTCAGCCCATTGATTCATTCCCGCGGGTTCGAGGATCCTCATGAATCATTTCGGTTGTTTTTTTCCTATCTGTGGATCGCTATACATCTACTTCTTTACTCCGTTGTGTGTACTCCATATCTCTCTCTACCTACTCCAATACCCATGTCGATACTATGGAGCTAGGTAATTGGGGTAGGTTAGTTAAGTAAGTACGTGACTAAGTAGGTATCCAGGAAATTAGCACGTAGCTTAGCGTCCACAGTGTTCTATCCACATTCCAGAGTGCACAGTGGACACCAATGAAGAAACTTATTACTAAGGATTTAGAAAGCAGGTCTCTTCTACCTATTATCATCCAACGGAAAATCCGAGATTCCACAAAAAAAGAAGCCAGACCGCAAAGACAAAACCAAACCCCCAAGAAACAAAAATAAATTACAAAACAGACGGTCCTCTATCCTGAAACATCTCTAGTCACAATTAGACTACTACTAGGGACAGGGACCCATTTTCTTGTAGCGGTCAAAGAGGTCAACTAACTGTGTGGGGGGGCTGGGGACTGGACCAGTGTCGGAAGAGAAAAGAAGGGAAGAGAAGCCAGGTCGAACTAGTAATTTAATTTCCAGTTCGAATTGACTGACTTACAGATGGCAAAAAAAAAAAAAAAGAAAAAAAGAAAAAATTGGGGTGTTTAAACTCAATCAGGGAAGAGTAACTGGGAAGAGTTGAGCAGAAAATAGTGCTGGGTTTGTGGGCGCCACGTGGTTTTTTGTTACTAGGTGGTTTTCTTTTTTTTTTTTTTTAACTGGTTCACTGACTGTCTCGGCGGAAAGGAGGTAATTTACCGGAATAGGTTGGGCTGGTGTTTTTTTCCTATGTGGTTTGTTATCTATTTTTTATTTTTTTAGTCAAGTCTGGGGGCGACAGGGATTCTTTTATGAAAGGACGATTTAATACATCGACGTAGTTAACTAAGTTAATGATTGTGTGTATCGACGCTAGGATTTCACTCTATTCTGATTTCATATCTATCTCCAGCGCATAGACCAGTTCGCTACGCAGTCGCTACGGAGTACTTACTACCGTGCTAGAATATGGTTTCTGCGAAAATGAAAAAAAAGGGGGGATTTTAGATGAAATCTCTAGTTTCTCATCCTTTGTCCCTTTCTTGCCTCCATTTTCCCGGTTGGAAGATTTGCCTGTGTCAGTGGTTCCAGACGCCGTACAGTCGAGGAAAACGCGGAAAGATAAGGATATAATTTCCGCAGTCGACTAAGTCATCGTCATCATCCCAAACTAAGCAAACTATCAAAAATTGGGATGCCTTGAAACAATTGAAAAAGAGGCGATATCTAGACTTCGGGACCTGGGCCATCCCCTTTCCCATCCAGACCGTCAGGGACTACGACGGCAAGTTCCGAAATTTCCTATCCCATCCATTGCTCAATTAAACTTCATGTGACAAATTGAGGTTAAGGGGCGGCAAAAAAAGCAAAAATTGAACAAAGAGAGTTTGGACTAGCGAGATCTACCGAGAAAGTAGCGAACTCCATCTGTATCAGATCGGATCCCGTTCTGAATATGATATCATCCCCGTTATGGGTTCAGAGATTTAAGAACTGAAATGAAGAAACGACCGACAAGGCCCGCCGCCGCCGCCGCCCCATCTCAATGGGATGATTAATAACCGTTTAATCTTACTGTCGTGGTCCCACGTCCGGAGACGGTGTTGTTCTCCGAAGAGAATCCGAGGCTTTCAGGGGGCGGCGGCGCTAGAAGTTTTCCAGAAGGGTTCTAGAACGCCGCTAGAAGACGGCTTGGATTCACTAGTGCCGTATTGAGGAGATTAATTATTCCATGATTCACGATCCATGATCGTGTTTGTGAGGTAGTATCAGTAAAATACTACTATAAAAAAAAAACCGGGTACTTCGTTTGCGGGATCCACGGTTAGGTAAGGAGATCGGTACTGATATTCTCATCATGATGTAATTGATTGCATTGGGTTTACGTGTCGCTATGGGGATACTTTAATGAGGCTGGGATGGATGTATAGTTGGACGGGAGGATGGATCGTATGCTTCATTCTTTAGACTTGAGCCTGGGGAAGTAGGGGAATTGGATCATAATATAGCTAATCTCCCTCCAAACTCTATTGATTTGAGATCTGTAGAAATGTCAATCGGAGAACTCCGTCCAGCCACCACTGAAATAGGAATTTTCTTTTGAGCCACAAACTCAATATCAAGAGCAAACAGAAAAAAAAAAAAAAAGTTTCCGAGCCACGCATCGGGTCACTTTTGCTGGAGACTGCACGTGGAGGATCTTCCGGGAAGGCGGTAAAAGTTGAACCTTGTCCGTTACACAACATTACACCGGCCGTCCGGTTTCGTCGTATAATTCAGGGTATCAATACTCGTATTGGTACGGAACTGGGCTGGTATTGTGACGTTCGCTAGAAGCCAGCAGCAGCAGCAGTTGCCGAACAGGGAATGGAATTTGCTACGGTACACTGCAGATACCCATGTGGCCCCCGGGTGTCTATCAAACGTCAGGTCAAGACTGTTGCCTTGCCTGTTGGCACAAGTTCTGTACAAAGCATGTCTGATACCTTGCAGCCTGATGTCCATCACCTGGAATTACCAACCTCAACGACTGGGTACAGGATGGGGACGCAAGAGCAAGGGGACGGCCCAAAAAACCAGGCCGATACCTAACTTCGGCGGTTGAAGCTTCTCATTTGGCAGGTGCAGATCCTTGCTTCCACGCGAAGGAGGTTAAGCGGTTGTTTGATGGAGTCTGGAGGGTCCACCAGAGAACTAAAAGTACTTAGTCGTCAGTACTAACTTCAGGGGCGGATGCCTGAGGATGGTAATTTACTATCTATAATCAGACTCGTCCACTGCCGATATGAACAGGGTTGATTTGGAATCGGTCGAGTGAGCTACGACTTAAAACGGTATATGCTCGCGCATATCATGCAACGTTTCTTAGCAGATCTCAATTGGCATAAGCTGATCGGAATGAAGCTGCTTTACCCTATTGGACACGGCCCAGGCCACCAACCTGCCTTAGCGACGTCGCTAAACGACTAACCCTGGTTCGGAGGTAGCAGGGATGTTATGTTGGCGGTTGATTGCGATTCTTCCACTGTGTCAATGTCCTCCTCGCGTCAGAATGTCACTCCTCCCCGGACCCCTTGACTTTCTTGGGGAGGTTTCAGGATCACACCATGCCAATGGATTGGATCACTATCCATATAAGTGCATTGATGTTCTAATCCGATATCATTCATCGTGTCAAATCAGTTCTAATGAACGCAACTGAATACCCCTCTTTATGCAGTCAGATGCATAATCGAAAGAGAACAAATGCATAAGCCGGACAAACGTTGGCTGGTCGACACTATCACCTCCCCGATCCGTCTCCTACAATAACCCCCGCCGAGACCAGTGAGCAACTCCTCTTAGGTAGGTAGCAGAAGGACATTTCATGCATTAGTGTGGAGAAAGCGCCACTAATTCGCGGGCTATTCGATATACGGTTGAGATGGGACCAGGATGACAAGAGAATAGTCAGGAGGATTAAAACTTAGGGCTAACCGGAATAGAGCGTCTCCATCAGCCTCTAGATACTAGTACTAACCTCCGTACAGGACTAACTTCGGACAGTGATAACTCAAACCGTGTTAGTCTCGTCGCTGGCCTGCACCAAAGGATGTAAGAGTACCTCTACTATTCGATTCTGATACTTCAGGCATGGAGCTAGACCAGGCACCCATGCATCCAGAGGGGGGTTGCACCGGATTCGCTTCTCGACCCGTCATTCGAACGGTTGAGTAACTTGACTAGAGAGAGTTAAAAGGGGGGAAACGAAAACGAGAAATTAAATCAACAAGAAAAAACCTGAAAAGAGGCATGTCTATAATTATCATAACTGTTCGTATTATAGCCTCGTTGACATTTCAAGCTAAAATAACACACTATCCCCCAACATCTCCATCTTTCTCCACATGGCTCTTTCTTCACACCCCTGGTAGGCTTGTTAGCTAATCTGACCACTCTGCAGAATCATGTGTTCCATTCCTCTTCATGAACCTCCCTCAATCCACCCCCAACCGGACTCAGTTTAGTCTCTCCTGTTGATTGCCCAATTTAGTTCCATCGTTACATCCAGTTCCATGCCATCATGCATGTTTAGACCGGACGAAGACTCGCGGGCTCTAGTGATCGCCCAACCGTTATTAATACAGATCTTATAGGTCCAGGGAGGACCCCATTTTCTTTGACCATCATGCAATATCTGGAGTTTACTTAGTCTATAGGGGGTGAAGTGTTCCCTTAACTTTCGGACACTGGCCGAACTAAGCCGATACCTAATATTGCGTATTTGTTTAATACTATATCCTATCTATGGTCCCGAGTGATAAGAGCATCAGGGAGAAACAGAAGACGTTTCACTTTACTCGGCTGTTAGCCTTTTAGGGCATCGGCCGAGAGGTGATCCTGCATTGACCGCTTGTCAGCGAGGTTCCCTCCTCCAAGTTCCGCGCGCCATGTAAGCCCTGGGAGAGACAGAGAAGTCACTAATGTATGCACCTAAACTAACCCCAAAATAAAAATTAACCGTCGCGCCACCATTTCCCCAGGGAACCACCTGATCCAGCCATGTCAACCACTTCTTCAAAGCTAATTTCCACCCGGAACATCCGACCATCTGCTGTGCCACTGCCTCCGCCAACCGGACTGATCAGCCCCCAACTGATCAGCTTCTCCCACGCTTCACGGGCGACGTCCCGACCCCAGACTCGTCCAGGGGTTGCGGTGGCGCCGGACACGGAAGCCGATGTCTTAGCGAACGTCAGAAGCCGGACGTACTCGGCATATGCTGCGGGGAATGATAGCGCCAGGGGAGCCAGACTCTGAGGCTGTGTGGCTTCTAGACCCGGATCATACAACGCAGCCAGCCGGGTGGCCGCCAACAACAAAGATAGGGGCAGCGATGAGGGACTGGCAGAGGTCGTCGTCGAGGTGGAGAACGGCAGAGGTCCGGGATCTGGACAAGATAGGCTTTGGCTGCTAAAGGTGGTTGGCGTTGGGATCAAGAGCGTGGCAGCTCCGCCTGTGGGGTCGTAGGTGCTGTAATGCAGCTCCGTCATGCCAATCAAAGCGCTAGTAAAGAATTCCTTTGCCGATCTAGTTTGAAAGAATATCCTCCGTAAATGCGCCTGAAACGCCTCATCACTCCACAGGCCCTATTCTGAGTAAGCTTCGCTATTTCAACGTTTGAAACTGCAAACAGGAGGTGGAGATACCTGCAAATACGCTCTCCACCCTTCCAATAGCCTTCCGAACTTTTCGGATGTGATAAGTGAGCGCGTCTCGGGATTGGCCTCTTCCAAGTAGTCCGAAACCTCCTTATCTTCCAGGTCCAGACCAGCTAGACAAATTTCGGAAAAGCCTTCTAATGATCTTGGAAGTGGAACATAGACGTAGCGATGGCTGAACCGACTCTTCACTCGCTTTTCCAGCATCTCAGTCACATCCACTTTCGTAGTCAGGCCCAAGACCGCGATTGGGGCCTTCCGCGCTTGCGCAATATCGAACAGATTGTACAGGAGGGTCTGACGTGGGTGAGTGACAAAGAGGTCGAACTCATCCAGTATGATAACAATGGACTTGGCTGCGGTTACGGTATCTGTATTATTAGAAGCACCAAACAGCTCCTCTGGGTGCGACAAGAGAGCGAGAAGAGTGGCCATCGTGTCCGCGTAGCTACTCACTTTCCCCGCCTCTTCTTCAGTATTGGTTTCACGACCAAGCTGGCGCCACATCTCACGAAGCGCCAACCGGTCATCTGTATGCAAGAACCCGCTGAGACGAACGACGTGGAAGTCATTGTGGTGTTCTCTTTTTAGCGACGAGATGATGGTCTCGACTATAGCGGTTTTCCCGGAACCTCGTGATCCGAGAAGTAGCAACGAGTTGCCCTCTCCAACGCTGACTGTCTGCTCCACAAGCTGATGAACCTTGTCATACTCACTCTCCAGGCCTTTCAAAGGAATACATCTCTTGCCAGTAAGTTTGTCAAGGATGATCGTAGTCAGCGCCCCCAATTCAGCGGTCAAGCCGTTGTAAGACAGTGTCTGCAATGATTCAGCGTAAGCCGGAAGTGTTTCGCCTCCAACTACAGTCTCATCCTTCCCAGCGAAATCATTCTGGGCAAGATCTTGTTGTAATTGCATTGAGACAAGATCGTCCAATCCATCCTGGTATTCATCCGGAGAAGGGGACTGCCGCGCCCCGAATTCCTCACCACCATTTGTATTTGTCTCAGTTCCAGTAAACCGCACAGGGGGTCTCCTGGACCTCGTCCTCGTCAGCCTCTCGGTCTGAGGCTCCGATTGCGGCGACTCTGTCTCGTTGTCGTCGTCTTCAGATACATGTCTTGCCTTCCGTGTACTCCTTGGAGTGGTACCACTGCGTCCTGACGCCGGGGGAGCCCTCCTAGTCGACGCAGGTGTACCAGTTACCTCGCCTTCATATCTCTGAGGCGCTTTGCGCTGCCGCCCACTCGATCGTAGACCAGGCCTAGAAGGCGTCTCTGCCCCATTCTCATTCTCTTTATCCGGTTCTTCTTCCGCAGCTTTTGAGCCTCCCTTTGACGCCCGGCGTCGCGCTGATCGTGAGGCGGTCGGTGACCCTGTGTGTTCGTCGTCCCGAGCGTTTTTCTGCGGTGTCGGAGATGCGGCGACCCCATCACTCATTGCAACATCCCCATCTCCATCTACGCTAGGCGCATCAGACACCCTTCTCCGTTTGCTAGCCCGCGATTCCTTCATCTTCCAACTAGCCGTGATATATCCAGACCGACTGTCGCGACACGACGGTACCCCGATGCCCAGGACGCAGTGAGTCCTGCTTCAAATGAATTATCGTCTTGCACTCTGCACCGTACAGAAACCAATTCGTTGAATCAAATTGAGTAAATTGAAGCGTCAATGGCACGTCAAACCGGATTTGAGCATCGAAGGAAGCGGGAGGAAATGGTAAGGAAGATGCGGAGATAGAAATTATTTTCAGAGGTTTGCGACAGCGAGCGCAATCTGGAGATATTATTTCCTGTTAGTGTCTTATCGAAAGAAATGCAATCCTATCCTTATATATGAAAGATAACTTACATTAAGACGCGCTTATACAGTAGGGGTGTCTTGGTGTTATGCACATACATCTTGCGGGCGCTGGCTGAGATTAGACATGGCGATCTTGTCGCCTGAGGCAGAACGCGTGACGCGAAGTCAGGTGAGATGGGAGTGGTTGTGGTAGTACCCTTACAGTTTGTGTTTTCCCGAATTATTTAAGGGATGGTAGGGTATCATGAGCTGTACTTGTTTATGTATGTTGAAGGGGGTTTTCTTGGTGTTGGGATAAAGAGAAGGCCTTGGGAACTGGTTGAGTAAATAGGGCTGGCCGGTTTCTTGTGGTAAAGACTGCCGTAGTATACGATGCTACAGATTTTGGGGTAGCGTTGCTGTAGTGCTCTGAATCGATGTATAGATTTGAATATATACTCTTGAAGCTAGATAGATAGACTACCGTGTATAAGCTATTAATGACTTCCGAACATCCAAGAACTTCTGGTTTACTAACCATGGCTGATACCTCGGTCCGTTTAATCTGTAGAAGAGTATATAGGCGTATTCGAGGAGGCCGACAAAACCAACGAGACACAAGAAACCGATTTGCCTCAGATATAGGCCAGGAAATGCATCCATTAAGCTTCCATTTCGAACCACTAATAATTTATATTGTGCAATCTGTGGAGACCAGCAAGTATGCCCAAAATAGTGGTTAAAGCTTTAGACTCATAAGCCAACCCCAGCCGTCCAACCTCGGTTATATTTAAATTTCAAGTCTACTTCTGGTATCAATACTCCGCATATAGCTGCCGGATTGCCAAATCCTTCTGTACATACAAATAGTCACTCCCCGCTCCAAAAGCCCCATAATAATATAGACCTCTAAACATACCTCTCACCATATTTCCGCTCCCCCGAAATCTATTAATACGTTCAGAATGCCGGTCCGCGCCCCGGCCAGGAAACTAGATGAATTCGAAGACCTCGTTTTTCATTACTCTAATGGCATGAATATGAAAGATGACGAAGAGGTCTCACTCCACCCAGAAATTTAATCTATGCGTCAGTCGCTGATCTAGACTAGCGCTGGGATATTGATTCGACTGCTGCCGATCTTCGCTTTGAATCCGCAACTCAGGGCCCCCCAGCCCGAGTCTCATTCCTGTTGAATGTAACCCCCAAGATGTGTAATTACGTGGGAACACTCCACGGGGGCTGCGCTGCTACGTTGATTGATATTCTATCTACCACGCTCCTCCTGGGTCTCTCCAAACCGGGATACTTCTCCTTTGGTGGAGTGAGTCGGAACCTCCGAGTGACGTACCTGCGCCCGCTCCCTAAAGGCCTGGAGATCCGACTAGTATGCGAGGTGATCCACACGGGGAAGCGGTTGGCGCTGCTGCGCGCGGAGATCCAACGAGCTGATGATGGCTCTGTCTGTGTGGTGGGTGAACATGAGAAAGCCAATACGGATCCTGAGGGGGGTGGGAGAATCTGATTCTACCGTCATACATGTGTTTGATTTCTTCTTGTACGCGGTGGTTAGACTATACTGTGTAGATTGAGCGCGATGACTTGAATATGCAGCATTACATCTTGGTTTTGACGGTCTGAGTAAGACAACCGAGAGAACATAACACCGGACCCTCAGGATCTTCAAAGGCACCCGGTGTCTACTTATCTTATGGGTACATCATATATACCAAAAGTGGAGGGAATGTACTGTCTCCAAGATTGTCATGTCTGGAGGATGCAAAAGAGGCTAAGCAAAGGTAAAGAAAGTCCAAAAGGAATTATGGCTCAAGTTAAAACATCCAAAGCAATGATATATTACCTAATTCTCAAATGCGATGACAGCGTATTTACTCCTGGGCAAGCCGCTGATCCTCCCGGAGGCCTTCAACGACTAGTTCTTCACCTGTCGCACGGCGATAAATGTCACGAACATCGGCTAATATCATGTTAGTCTCACCGAACCTAGCTTTCTTCATCCGGCCCCCTTGGGTTTATGAAGGCGTGGCTTACCTGTTGTGGTTTCAAAATGAGATGTAGCATCGTAGCTCTTGGAGATGAAGATGTTGTCGTTCTCACCGCTCTCCAGAGGCTCGTAAAGCGGAATGGGGGGGCCGAAGAACTTCTCCTCAATCTCACCCAAGCGCTCAAAGCCAGGCTCCAGCTCAATGTGGTGGTTAGCATCAGACTCAGCAATGGTCGAGACAATAGCGATATAGTAGCCCTTGGGGCAAACGTTGTGTGCCGATGAAACCATAGCGATGTAGATATCTAGACAGTATCAGCAAAATTGTTTTTTCGTCCTTCATATACTGTTAAAACACTTACCGTGCTTTCTTCCAACCTGCGACTGGGGAATGATCAGCTGCAGAGAGTCGCTACCGTCCGTCTTGTCGATGGGGTGCTTCAGGATGCAGATCGCCTTCAGCAAGTATCCGGTAACCTTGGCCTTGCTAGGGAAATAAGATGGGTCGGCCAGAATCTTCTTGGTCTTGGTGGTGAAGCTCATGGTTTCGCCGTTGTCATCCCGATCCTTCATGGTAGCCTTGATTCCAGAAACCTTGCCATTCTCATAGAGGACCTCATCGATGTTGGTGTTAAGCATGTAGGTACCTCCATAGATAGCAGACAAACGAGCGAAGCCCTGAGGGAGCTCACCCAGACCGTAGAGCGGGTAGATGTAGGGCGACTTGCCGTAGCGGGCCATAGAGTTCACGTACAAGCGGATGCGGTTAATGGCATCGGCGGCCATTCCACTCTTTCCAATATAGTCGTCGGACTGATACAGGGCCATGGAGTGGCCAATGAAGTCACGGGTGTTTTCTTCCAAGCTGAATTTGTCATAGACTTCCTTCATGGTGCATTGAGCAATGTTCAAGCCTATACTATGTTAGCAGTCATGACGATGCAAACACTCTGTCCCAGATCACGAACCCTGGTGAGTACTAGGGTCGTCTTCCTTGAATTCACCAACCCATTCGAGGAATTTCTTGGCCCTCCGCTTCTCGAACATGCCCATGAGAGACGAGCGAAGTGCTTCGTTGGCATCTGAAGGAACCTTCGCCACAGTGGCCTTGGGGCTCTTTCCTTGTTGGACGTAGCTGCCGGCAATCTGCTTGAACTCGAGGTAACGTGTGACATCGGTGGAAACCAGGATATTTGTCAACTCGCCGTTGGCCATCAGCAGCTTGGGGACCAGGTCAATGTTCCAGTCATTGACCCGTCCATACTTCTTCCATGGCTCTTCGCCGGGGCGGACATTGCCGTATTTCTTGAAAAGCTACGCAGTGCAAAAAGACAGAATTAGCACATCGAGCACATAGCGCATTTATCAGAACTTACTGTTTCGATGTTCACAGAAGCAGCCTCTCTGTTTCGAAATGTTAGCGGGGGTGACGTGTGGCGGGCGGAATAGCTTCCCAGCACAGCTGTCAGAAGAATACTTACCCTCCGTAGTGATCATTGCGATCGATGTGAAGAACCTTATTTCCCTTGACACTCAGAACACTATATATTGATCAATAAGTGACCTAAAAATGTCATTAGGAAATAGAAGAGAGTGCATACCCAGAAAGCACACACTCGGTCAGGCCTGAGAGGGGTGTTAGTCCAGCTTGTTGAGCGGCGGGGTAGCAGCTTTAGTAGCACGTACCAGTGCCGAGAACAACAACATCATATTCGGGGGCGATCTCATCCATGGTGGAATATGATGTAGGATATCACGAGAAGCGGGAAACGAGAAAAGTTTCAATGTAAATGAGACTAAACAGAAATTCGGTGGAAAATGTAAAGTGAAATGGTGAAGGTGGGAGGATGCGGAGACGGAGAATGAATGAATGGGAGCGGTGAGTTTGTGTTTTGAAAGGAGGTCCTTCAACCTTCTGGGTCAGGCCGTCAGGTAGTCTACTAGTTAGTCTATTACTTACTGTTAACTACTTTGAACCATCCCCCGCGGATCACTCGTGAGCAATGATTTATTATTATTATTATTCGGTACTCCGTACCTTCCCCCTCAACTAATTAAAGGATCCACCGATCCAAATAATCTCCCATCTCAGGGTGATGGTTAAGGAGTCGACTTTTCCAGAATAGTCATGGAAGATAATAATTGTCTTACTATTACTGGGAGAAGTTAGTAAAAGAAAGGAAAACGAAAAAGGAAAAAAAAAAAAACACTAAAGTAGGACCAAATAGGATAAAATCATGAATCTAGATACGTAAACCTCCTGAATCGTTTTTACCCCTTTTTCCCATCTGATGAACCAAATAACCTGTGGAGCTCGTGGATTCAAAGGAGTATATAGATGCCAATCAATATATATAATAAGTACCTGTACCTTAACCCCTAATCAGGCAACCCCAGCACTATAAGTTGAATTATTTGAGTGGGAAAGTATACGATCTGGACCCGGAAAGACTATAGACTGGTCGACAAATCCACTCCCCTTTTCAGTGCTCATCTCCATGAAGCATCTGGACTAGATCACAAGTCATATGAAATCAATTGGACTAATACAGAGTGATAATACTACATACACAGAACTAATCTGAGACAGGAGCCCTTACAATCCATTTCAGGAAACTGTAACGCTCTATCCAGATTATGCCGTGCTCGATGCCTCTTCAGCACCCTCTTCCTGTGGCCGGTAACCACTGTTGTACAATTTCTGGGCGTCTTCCCAGGCATACCATCTTTCCCGGAGAACGTGCTTGATGCTCTTTTGTGTAACACGGATCTGTCAAGAGCAAACGTTAGTGTCCCGATCTCCATGGACTAGCTTAAACCCCAAAAAGTGGGGTGAAGCCTCGCAATTTCCGTGACATGAGCATGCTAGATCAATATCCAGTACAGCGTTGCCAATGTATGGAGGCATATGAAATCCCGAAGCTTTCTGAGTAGGAAAAGAACTCACCGTCCGGTCCCGATTATCAAGCTCCCATTCTCCGTAACCTGCCTTCAGTCGCTGTCTTTCCAGCTGGGAAGTGGCTATGCGATTGCGTTCCTTGACACAGACCCACCAAAGAGCATGGAGATCCTCCCAGGACTTCTCACGGAGTTCCTGAATCGACCAGGAGCGGCCTAAACAACCGATGGTGAGCATCACCCCGTGCATAGTAGATACTTTTTTTCGGTCCCCCCTCAAAAAGGCCAAAGGAGAGTGGACTAACCATGCGCATGATCGTATTTTGGCGTGCTAAGTGCCTGATGATCCGGAGGGAAGAATCCCCAAAGGCCATGGTCCGGAGTAGGATGACGCTTATCGAGTGATTCCGGCGAGACAGGCTTGGGCAAGGGATATTTTGAGACGCCCAACTTAAACTTGGGCCCGGTACGGTGAATAGCGGACACACCGCGTGACTTGCTCAGGTCACGTCCATGGCCAGCGGCGACAGCGGTCGACGAAAAGTTCGAGCACTGAATCCGGGAGAAATGAAGGGACGGCGCAAGGTAAGGAGGAGGCAATTCGGCCAGCGGAAGGCCCCCGCACTGGCGAGCAAGTCGCGCAACCGATTGGCGATGCATTGTGGTTTGGAGGTAGCCTTCAACAGGAAGACTCGTAGAACGCCTGCGGTCTCCGACTCGAGAAGCTAACGGAACGAGTGGACTTTTCGGCGGGTAAACCACGTGACTAAACAGCCGCTTTGCCGTGTGTGACGCTCCGTCGCGGCAACCTACTGCGGCTCTGTTCCTGATCCTATGGGTTGTTAGTAATTGTCAAGTGAGCTTAATAGTATCGACACGAATCCGGTTGTTCTTCGTCCCCATATAAACCTATTGCCAGGTGCGGGACGGGATTCCGAAGCTACTAGAACAGTGTAACGAGATTGCTCTCCAATTGGATAATCAAGAAGAGATAATGAAATGGGGTTAAGCCTTTGGTCTTATTGCCATCTTGATTATCCCTATGGATCAATTTCAAACTAAGCAAATGAGTGAGGGTTGGCCCTTGAAGAGACCTTAACATCTAGAAACCTTACCAGTTACGGAACCAAGCAGCGCCAAATGGCGGCTAAGATGGCCCGTGCATATCAGGAAGCGCGCGTTTGCAGCCACTCCACCTTCCAGTATCCGTCGCATGAGAGTGGGCAGAGATCCTTCGAAGCACTGGTGATTTCAATACCTCCCCAGACTCTTTGTGTTAACTTTCTCTTGGATTTCCGAATTACAATATCTACCTTCAATAGAAAGTCTTTGGAAGCTTGTATCACATCATGAATCGGCCAGGTTTGTCAATTTCCTTTCTTCTCTTTGTACTGTTCATGGCCCGGTGTTGGTATAGACAGCCACAGAAGTGATTTCCTTTGATCAATCCCTGTATGCCGATATACTGTTTTCAGGGTGCTTGCAGTTACTCCAGAAGTTCTCTTGTGAACAGGAAGCACCCTGCCTTCAACTCAGTATTGCACCAATTGCATGGATTCACAACATGGCATCTTGTCTGCGACCGGGCGCCTTGCAAGGCCTTATCAAGCCTCGACAGCTTGAACGAAAAGATCACAAACCTTTTTGTTTTGGAACCTGTAAATTCACCTACCATATGTTGACTCTTGTTACTCTTGACTAGGACCAGGCCCACAACCTCTCCGGGGTATGTCTGGATTCCCCGCACAGCAACAAGCACAAGCTCGAAATGCGACTCTGGCATCGGCGCGCTTGCCAAACGGAAAACTAGGTGCGATTAATTCGGACGTTATACTTCGGAAACCCCAGAGCGTTGGAAGCTAATGGAGAAGGCCAAATAGGGAGCGGTGCTGCTTGGAATTTCAACTTGCCTGTCAGCGGAACCCCAGGAATCCAGAACAATCAGCAACGCAATATGGGGAATATTGGGTCTTTTGCACAAAGCCTCAGTGGGTCGCAGCCTGCTACACCTCTTGATTTATCGTGAGTGTGATCTCGCTTGTGTCCCGCCTCGAGGCTTCTCTGTACGCAAGAGGCATGGAAACCTTTCATGACTGCTAATTCTGGGAGTTTGTCTGCCAGTGATTTCCCTTCTCTATCCGGAGCACCCCCACAGTCTCAGGCTCAAAATCCGGGGCACTTAGTATGGGCAAATGCCAGCCAACGGGCCATGCAACAAACCCCTGTCCAAAGACAGCAACACCCTACGTCTCAAGCACCTTCACGACCTATCCAACCGCAATCCCTCCCTCAACAACAATCTCAACCCTCACATGATGATGTATTCCCATCTGGAGCTCAGTTCGCCAATCGCCTCGATGACTATAGAAACGGCGGACAGGGCATCAGTGGTCAGTTAGGCGCAGGCGCACAGCCGCAGACGGGCAATATTGATGAATTTCCTCCTCTGGGGCGCAACGTTGCCGCAGAGCTTGGCCAAGACCGTAGGGGATCCTTAATGCAAAGTGCAGGGTTCGGTAGTTATAATGCTGGCCTACCGCTTTCCGGCGCAAGCCAAGCCCAGTCCACGCAGAATCGCAACGCAATTTCAGCATCTATAAACGGGCAGGAGAGAATAATGTCGCCTGCCAATGCAGGATCAGGAAGTACGTTTGTTGAGATCTTTATCGCTTGATGAAAGATTAATCATTACCAGGTATCGGAACTTCACGATCGCCCGTCAACCAAGCCTCCAATGGGGTGTCAGGTCAAGAAAAAGAGGTTCGGCTCTCACTATGAAGATTTTATGTATCCCGGCTTATAATCCTTTGCACAGGACATGAATAGCGCTGTGCTATCAAACCAGCGCAACTACACGGAACAACAGTCTGTCTCTGGGGAGACACAAGAGGCTTCTGGAGCTGCCCAAAGTGCCGAGCAACCGCCGCTAGGTGAGATGAGCGAGCTCGATAAATTCGGGCTAGCAGGTCTTCTGCGCATGATCCACAGCGATAGCCCCGATGTCGCCGCTCTTGCAGTAGGTCAGGACCTGATGACATTGGGCTTGGACCTGAACCAACCGGAGTATGTCCATGTCTACTAACCCGAGGATGTTTTGTTTGCTCAAACTAAAGTACATTAGACCTTTACACACATCTTTCGCTTCCCCCTTTGTTGCATCCATGACAGGTGTGCCCTTGGAACAGGATTTTGCGCTTCCTTCTTGTTACAACGTTGCCAACATCCAACCACTCCAGTCACGTATTGCCAGCTTTAGTGACGAGACATTATTCTACATCTTTTACAGCATGCCGCGGGACATCATGCAGGAAGTCGTGGCAGAAGAGTTAATGGGCCGCAAGTGGAGATATCATAAGATCGAGAGGTGTTGGCTTACCCGTGATGAAACGTATCCTGGACCCGTCGATGTTGAGCGTGGCGTCAGTGAACGAGGCATATATTTAATCTGGGATCCTGCCACCTGGAAAAAGATCAGAGTACGATAGGACCCATTCGCAACCAAGCTTCCCTTCCCCGTGCTAACGAAAACCTTGCCGGCAGCGCGAGTTTATTCTCCGGTATGAAGATCTTGACAACAGAATGGATCCCAACAGGGGTCTCGCACGCGTTGGATTCCCGCACCATGGTTCATGAACGTCTTAGAGCAGCATGATAAGGGAGTCGGCAACGGCGTTAGGTTCTCATCCAGTGAAAGGTTGAGCCAATGCTGCCAGTGATTTCAAGCCACCAATTGTTCCTCAGAACATGAGTGGAGATATGTTAAAGCAAATGACTTTTATGATATTGTCACTCTTCGCACCCAAGCAGATAAGCTAATACTGGCACTGAATACTACGACTCGAACAGAATACAGTCATGCATAATCTACCAAATATTGAGCTCTAAGAAAAATTACTACTAGGGCTTTGGCCCGTAGCTATAATAAACTCCTTCTTTAGCCGTGTCGATGGCTTCATGTGTACCTTCACCGTGAAGCAAAATGGCTAATGGTTATGAAGGTATAATGTTTACAAAAGCATAGTACATCTCGTCTGACACAATAGTGTTTACCACACCGCCCACATTACATCAGTCCATCATTCTGCCAGATATTATCTGACCGCCCTCCGCATCCGTTGACGCAAGAAACAAAAGTGAACTTGAAGAATTGCTCCAGCACCATCCTCGAGTGTTGTCTCGTGGAGGATTGGCTTGTCTGCTTGGCTTGGGAAAGCTTATATTGCTTTTCACTTATCTACCCGACTTAGTAGTTTACAATTGACCAGTTCAAGTGGTGAGTCGTGTTGATTCTCCCCTTTCAATTGATCGCTCTTCAAAGCTCGGTATCGTCATCGGTGGGGGTTCGTCGGTTCATGTGGTACGATGCTCTAGGTTATGGAGGACCTGGATATAGAAACAGATTCAAGTCCTATGTTATGTTGAATTGGTGTTATCTGTTTTTTCCTGTCAATGCTTCAAATCTATGTCGTTGGGCGCATTCCTAATATGGAGCCGCTAACCATTCGTAGGTCAAATAAAAACGAAAGATCTTGTCAATAATTGGATTGCCCTTGGTTCATCAAACAGTAAATATGGCATCTAACTCAATTAATATTGCCTTCAGGTCTGCAGGGCCTAGAGCTCGCGCAATCCCTTCTCTCCGCTGTTCTCAGCGACCGTCAATCCTCCACAGACAGCCTGTGTTTCGGCAAACAGGCTTGAGGTATGCCTCGGATACTACCGCAGAGGCAACGGAGGCCGTGAAGGAGGCGCCCAAGAAGGCAGGCCGGGGACTCCGGAAGACCGTGATTGGTACTTCCTTGGCTCTTAC
Organism: Aspergillus sojae; assembly: GCA_008274985.1. Classification (NCBI taxonomy): domain Eukaryota; kingdom Fungi; phylum Ascomycota; class Eurotiomycetes; order Eurotiales; family Aspergillaceae; genus Aspergillus; species Aspergillus sojae. The sequence continues at coordinate 3,904,819 of CP035528.1, read as the reverse complement.
CCTTCTAGTTGGCTTCGTGTATGGAACAGATACTAGGGCTAGTCTTCATCGGTATGGCGTGGTCCCTCTGATCCGGCTGTTGTACCCTGATGCGGAGGATGCGCACCATATTGGGGTGGATGCTTTGAAGAATCTTTACAAGCTTGGACTTCACCCCAGAGAACGGGGTAACCAGGACGGTGATGGTGTCCTCGCTACCGAGGTAATGGATGTTTCTTGGTGGCAGTTTAAAATATCAAAACTGAACAATTGATTCTTTTAGGTCTTCGGATACACCCTTACCAACCCGATTGGTATTTCCGCTGGACTAGACAAGCACGCCGAAATCCCGGACCCTCTCTTTGAGATCGGACCTGGAATTGTCGAAGTGGGTGGTACCACTCCGCTACCACAAGAAGGTAACCCCCGGCCTCGTGTCTTCCGGGTCGTGTCCCAGAAAGCTATGATCAACCGATACGGTCTCAACTCCAAGGGCGCCGACCATATGGCAGCTGTTCTGCAACAGAGAGTCCGCGACTACGCTTACGCCCATGGATTCGGATCGCACGACCTGGCTGAGGAGCGTGTCCTGAACGGCGAAGCTGGTGTTCCCCCAGGCAGTCTCCGGCCAGGACGACTCCTCGCTGTTCAGGTCGCAAAGAACAAGCTCACCCCAGATGCCGACATCGAAGCCATCAAGCGTGATTATGTGTACTGCGTTGATCGGGTGGCCAAGTACGCCGATATCCTCGTGGTGAATGTTTCGAGCCCCAACACTCCCGGTTTGCGTGATCTCCAGGCGACTGCCCCTCTTACCGCCATCCTGAAGGCCGTCGTCGGCGCAGCAAAGAGCGTCGACCGCAAAACCAAGCCCTATGTCATGGTCAAGGTCAGCCCCGATGAGGACGCAGACGAACAAGTCTCCGGCATTTGTGCCGCAGTGCAGGGCTCTGGCGTCGACGGTGTAATTGTGGGAAACACAACTAACCGCCGCCCTGAGCCCCTGCCGAAGGGCGTACCCCTCTCCCCGAAAGAACAGACCACCCTGAAAGAGACCGGTGGTTACTCTGGCCCTCAACTCTTCGACCGCACAGTGGCTCTGGTAGCTCGGTACAGAGCTCTCCTCGACCAAGCGCCCGTTACCCCGGAACTCGCCGAAGCTGCCCAGGAGGCTACTACGAAACTGGTACAAGCGGAACCGGACTCAGAAAACGTTCCTCCAGTGGAAGCGCCTAGTCCCGCTAACCAGTTCCCCCGTAAAGTTATCTTCGCCTCGGGGGGTATCACCAACGGCAAGCAGGCTCAGGCTGTCCTTGATGCTGGAGCCTCCGTCGCTATGATGTATACGGGTATTGTGTATGGTGGTATCGGCACGGTGACTCGTGTAAAGCAGGAGATGCGCGAGGAGAGAAAAGCTTAGAAAAATTTAGATGGGAGTGACTGTTTTTAAAGTATATGTAAATAGTATTCGGCGATCGTTCACATTCGTTCTATAAAAGCTAGAAATATTTGTTTTCAATTGACCTTTCCACGTTCCAGTATATACCTGATAAAGGAGCATCCGAATTTATCTATTTAATATCCCAATATACCTTAATCCAGGGACAGTATAAAATTAATAGAGGAGAAAAGGGGAGATAAAAAAGGATCATAACAATCTAAGCTCGTATACTTCGTCACCCGACCGCAGAACCATGATTTTTGTCCCTCTATGATATGCATATGCAGTTCATAGCAAAAATGCAATACTATGAAGCAAAGGGAAAAAAAAATTATCAAGCAACGTCCAACGTCTCCTCGACTTCCCTGACCACCTTCCGCACACCCTCGATCTCATGGGCGAATCTCCCCAGGAACATGCCGTCAACGGCTTTCCCCAGACCGCCCGCGCCCCACAGGCCCGGCCCGGCACTTCCCCCATACAAAATACGGACGTCACCAGGACGCTCCCCGATCACCGCCTTGATGCCGTCCACCACGGCAGAAATGTGATCGACTCCAGCGGGCTTGGGTTTCCCGATCGCCCACACGGGCTCATAGGCGAAAATCACAGGGGCATGGGCGGGGATGGCTTTTAGGACTGCGCGGACTTGCACCTCGCACTCACGCACGGCGAGACCGACAGCCTGGGACGCAACGGGGCCAGGCGCTGTGCCCTCGCCAATGCATACGAGCGGCACCATACCGTGCGCGGAGGCTGCGGCGGCCTTGCGACCTGTCTGGTCGTCTGTTTCGCCGAAGATGGAGCGGCGCTCGGCGTGGCCCAGTTCGACGATGGACACGCCCATGGAGCGGAGGGCGAGTGGGGATACTTCCCCGGTGTATGCGCCCAGCGGCTCCCAGAAGCAGTCCTGGGCGCCGAGGAGGAACGGGGGCGGCAGGGCCTTGGCTTCCTGAGGGGCTAGGCTGGATTCATAGTTTTTGATGATTTCGTTGCTGGGGTAGATGGTCAGGAAGTCGGGGATCAGGGCCAACAGGAGCTTGGAGCGGTTCTCTGGCCGCACAATGTCATTTTTGGGGTCGAGGAGGGCGCGGAGATAATCTAGTGTTCGGGTGGGTGTGAAGTACATCTTCAGGGAGATGATGAGTAAGGTGCTGGGTAGCACCGGGTATGTCTGCTCCGTGGAGGCCATTTTGTTCTGAATCTGTTTTTGCTCTTCTTTCCTTCTGTGGTTCACTAGAGATCCCGGTCGATTGTAAGCCGCTAGTTTGGCTTTCGCACGCAACGCTTGGTGGGAAACTCGTAATTCTTTGATGGATGGGATATAGAGGACCACTCTGGTGTGATTCCTGAGATAACCGCCGCGACGCTAGAACTCCACTTTAGGCGACACGGAAAGAGTCGTTCCTGTAGACGGGAACCAGAAGTACGAGTATATGTCGGGGAAAGTGGAAAAAATCTCCGAAACACGAAAATAGCTGGGAGACGGTGTTGAACTGAGGGGACTTCTGCCAATCAAGTCGGTCAGTCCGAGATGCAGGAGTCTTTTGGGTTGGTCGTCGTCCTAATTAAAGGGCGCCTGAGGCCAAATGCGGTTGTGAGCGGACGAAAGTCTGGGACTAAAACATGAGTTTCGGTAACCAAGTGGGCTTCCCCAGCGACAGAAAGAGGAGACAGTCGATCGTCCCACGCGAATGCATCCCCCGGCGTTATTGTCACTGGCTGAAAGGGAGAGATTTTGTGGACCAACTATGGGGATGTACCCTGTCAGATCATGGAATCGCACGATGTCATATGTAGGTGTATCTTTATATTATGGAGGCCTGGAGGGTGTGGTATACAAGCATATACCCAAGTGCCATTTGGCGCGAGGATTCCAAGGAGGGACTTTGGCGACCATAATAACTGTTGGCGGGGTGAGGTATGTCCAGGAGGGGTCACTGGAACTAGTTATGAAACTCTCGTAGCGACCGATCGTTCCGATATGAGGCCAAGCCGTGAGTTAATAGTTGAAGCGGAAATTGAGGCATTCAAGCCGCGTGTATGGAACGATACCAAACGCCATGGATGGAATGTACTGTTGCGTGCATTCCGAGTGCCGCAAGGACCTCCCGGTTCGATAAGTGACGGTAATTTTACACGAGGGAACCAGTCCTCATGCGGTAAGTTTGTGAGAGAGCCTGTTTTGCTGACTTTGCTGTGATTCCCTGTTTTGGCACCCTTGATGCCTGGCGGCCTAAGGACGTTATGGTCGATCGGATGGCTGTGGGCCACCAATGGTTGAATTGGGTTTGGTTCGAAGGGTGGAGATCCCCCAGTGCAGTGGAAACGGTACAAGTGCAACCTTCGAGAGAGCCGAGCCGGGCCTATTCTGCTCCAGTCCTTTCGGGAGCTCCTCTTTAGGACATGCGAGATCTCCTGCGTCCTGGATGCGCTCAATAGTTTGACTGAGATTTTTATGGAGACGAGAGGTACACATGACCTCTATATATCTACTCCTGGGAAATCGCCAGGCAATCTGAGGGTCTGGAATCCAAATTTCGATTATCATGTGCTGAGTTTCATTTTTCGACGTCCACTAGTGCCAAGCAGATACACGCAGGTATCCTGCACTAGCCCAAGCGAGGTGGTGAATCGTTACCGTGAAGGTGTCCACCATCATTGGTGCCGCGCTGAATTCAATTCTATCTCTGGTCACATTAGTCTATGCACGTTGATACGAAAATGGTCTCCATTTTATTAACCAATCCGAAAGTACGGTCCTTTTGTCGGCTCTCCTGGACTTTACCCGTTTGGGAGCGTCCGCAGCAGTCCTTACAATCCGTGGGTACCGAGTTGTCGCAGCCACCTGTGGGTATGGCCCAACAATTAGAGATACCCCGGAGTAGAGCCCCTGTGGGGAACCTACTACTACTCATAGTACGAGCGAACAGGAATCCAAAGGATTCTTCGAGCGCATTGACATTGTGCAGTGCCATATCGTCAGCGGGCTGTGTTGGGATGGTTGGAGGGCTTCTTGCAAAGGATACTGTTGAACACCCCGGCAGAACTCTAACATGCAGACGGGAGGTTTGTCGACACCCTCGAAAAGGCCAGATAATCCCGCTCAATACACACCGGGTTGGTGGTTTGATTTGATTCCGTTCCATGAAAGTTTTTGATAGGAAACTACGGCCTTAGGCTCCCCACTAGCCGGATCGGGGGTAGTGGATGGTATACTATTGGCTACACGGGCTGCATCCATCTAAAACCTCGTTCAATTGACAGGGGCATCTCATAATGTAAGGACTCTCTCTCTCTCTCTTTTTGACTTCGTACGAGAGAACGGAGGTCGCGGCGCCATGGCCGGGAAGATATTAACTTCGGCGAGAGCTTATGCAATAAGTCAATTTAAGTAGTAGTCAGTACATACCTACATTGTTGTGATTTAGGAAGCTTTGGCGACCAAATAAAAAGTGATTGTCCCCTAAAAGATCCGAATCGCTGCCTGCTAAGTATAACTTCGATCGGGCAATGATTGGAGCATTCAACCTCTGGTATTCACCTCATAAGCCACGCAGGGTTTTCTAGTTCCAGGAGTTCCGTTTCCGAACCCTCCATCATACCCATGTAAAGCTATGACGCCACCCGTGGGGCAGTTGGAACCAGACATCGTCCGTTATGCCCGTCGTCATTCGGATCCTGTTGCGGTGGGGAGGTCTGTCGGAAAGATTTATGCGTAGCGAAAGAGAAAGCACGGGCAACCAATTCCTTATGCTTTAGCCCAATCAATACACTTTGGTCCGTCGCCGAGGTTTGGTTCGAGGGTGAGGCACAGAGCAACCTCCCCCAGATTAGAAGGAAGAGCTGGAAAGTTTAACCCCGGGACATTATGGAGGGGGACTGACTGACTGACTTTCCAAACTATATAAGGATCCATGATTCCTGTCTTCGGACTCCCATCATTTCCATTCACCAAGACAATTTCCTCAGATTACATTTCCGAATTCAATTTCTCATTCTCTCAACTCTGAGCTAGACGTCAAGTAGTCAATTGACTCTTATCTCCCAACTATCAAGATGTCTGCCGATCTGAAGCCCCTTCGCATTGTCATGGCCTGTGACGAGGCTGGCCAACCCTACAAGGAGACTCTCAAGGCTGCTCTCGAGAAGAACCCTCTAGTCGAGTCCGTCGATGATGTTGGTGTCAACTCGACCTCCGACAAGACCGCCTACCCTCACCCCGCCGTCGCCGGTGCTAAGCTCATCAAGGAGGGTAAGGCAGACCGTGGTCTCTTCATCTGCGGTACAGGTCTGGGTGTTGCCATCGCCGCCAACAAGGTTCCCGGTATCCGTGCCGTCACGGCCCACGACTCCTTCTCCGTCGAGCGTGCTATCCTGAGCAACGACGCCCACGTCCTCTGCTTCGGTCAGCGTGTCATTGGTATTGAGCTCGCGAAGAAGCTTGCCAACGAGTGGGTTACCTACCGCTTCGACCCCAAGAGCGCATCTGCCGCCAAGGTCCAGGCTATCTCCGACTACGAGGCCGAATTCGCCAAGGCTCAGTAGATCCTCTAATAATGGTGCTTTAAACCATGCGCGAGCGAACGGATCGCCTGTGTACGACGCCATCTTGACGACGGCGCTCATGGCGCATCGTAAGATCATCGACCACTTCTCCCTTACGCCGTGTTCTTATACCTCTTCCGAGCGACTGGACAGCATCCTGATCAGGGTGGACTGCTCCGCGAGCCTTTGTTTATAATACTGCATTCACAAAATAAGTCAATGATACCACGAAGCGATTGGAATGAATTTGGCTGGCCGAATTTCCTTGTTTGTTTTACTCCGTCCTGGTTGCTAGTTACTAGATCGCAGGGTTAGGATAGAATGAATACTATCTTTTCGAACAGTACCACTATCCCATCTCTAAATAAGAACCTGAATTATATAAATTGATATAGTAATTCCGAAACATTGCAATACCAATACATAGTTCCATAAAGAGTTAGTCCTCCAGAGAAACGCTGCTGACTGATCCGACGTTTCCGCCATCTTTCTCCGTGCATCGATCACCTTCGATCTCAAGACACAGCGACGAACAAATTAAATATCACTCATTGATCATGGATACAAACCCCCTCGTTCCTGTTCTTCACCCGGTCACACAGACTGAACACAGTCAGCCTTACCGCTCGGCCACACATCCCCGTCAAGTATTGGGCTGACACCATCCGGGACCTACAACACCAAATAGTTTCAGAATCAGGTTAACTGACATCCCGCTCGGTCTATAACACAAATACCCCGACAATACCAGGTAGATTCTAAGTATCAGCGACAGCCTCCGCGCCCAACGCGTTGCCATCGTCGTCGCCGTCGGATCACTCCTTTCAAGCGGTTCTATATAATTCTGTGCTTTTCTATCTTTAGTTCGGTCCCAGGAGATCACTTAGTTGCGGACACTGTGTGGAGCGCCCCACTCCAATTTGGCCGATAGTCGCTTTGTAATTCAACTTCACAGAAAAAAAGTATCAGGAAAGGCGCATCGCAAATTGGATATCGAAGAAAGTTCGTGCTTTCCCATTCTTGGTTATACTTTGAATCCAGTTATACGAGCTAGACAATGGCGTTTGAGTTGAAGGAGAAGGGTAACCAGCTCTTCAAGGAGGGCGATTACAATGGTGCCGAGGAGCTGTATTCGCAAGCGTAAGTTTCGTTGATTCTATTTGATTTATGTGCAATATTTCCCCACAAAAGGACAAAAAGGAAAGAAAAAAAAAAGTCCTATGTCTATATATTTGAAAGCAAGACCACAATCCCCAGGCTAATCGCCAACGTGGCATAGAATCCACAAGAATCCGCGCGAACCGACGTTCTTCACGAACCGCGCTCTGACTCGGATACGGCTCGAGAAATGGGCAGGCGTGGAACAAGATGCGCGCGCCGCGATTAGTCTTTACGGATCCAAGAGCGCCTCCAGCCTGAAGAGCTGCTGGTACCTGGCGCAGGCGCTGTTGGGACTGCAGCGTCCGCAGGAGGCGTATGAGGTGGCGATCGATGCGTACCGGGCGAGTCTGGCGGCGAAGAACGTGCAGACGGAGAATCTGTCCAAGGCGGTTCTGCGCGCGAAGCAGCAGATCTGGGCGCACAAGGAGACAGCGCGGCTGCGGGAGATGAACTCGACGTTGGCGAGTGTAGAGTTGTTGATTGAGTCGGATTTGAACCGGGCGTTGGCGGAATTGCAGGGGAAATTGGATCGGGAGGAGATTGGGCAAATTGGGTTCGTCGAGGATGAGAAGGCGCTCCGTGAAGATGCAGAGAAGCATACCCAGAATGTGAGAGATGCTTTCCGCATTGCATCCAAGGGGGACATCCAGGAGAGGGTAAGCTTATGTATTCCCGTTCGGAATGGCTACGGTGGTACTGCCGTGATACTGTGCTAACGTTGTGTGGCAGGTTGTACCCGATTATCTGGTGGACGGTATCACCTTCGAGATCATGCACGACCCCGTTATCACCCCGTCTGGGACCAGCTTTGACCGCATCGGCATCCAAAAGTACGTTGAGCAGGCCGGTGTCGACCCGATTACTCGGACGTCTATGACGGTCAACGACCTGCGGCCAAACTATGCGCTCAAAGCGGCGTGCGAGGAGTTCCTCAACAAGAACGGCTGGGCTGTAGATTGGTAGTGGAATATTGCCTTCTATCCTATTTCTCTCTTCTTTTGGTCTGTACTTGTTGTTTTAGCTATATGTATGTGTGTGTTGTAGCGACGAGTACCCTGTTTGCTTGCATAGTGGCGTTTGGGAATATTGACGATATGAATACCTGAGATTAATGCACCACCTCCAACCACACATGATCGGAAGAATTACTACCTACAAGAAGTAAACTCTTCCTATATGACGAACAGCTAGGAAGAAAGAAAAATAAAACGTAATAAATCAGGTGTGTCAACCATGTGAGTCCCAACAAACAAGTCACCAATAAATTACCCCACCAAAACAAATTCCCCCCACTTTCCACTCCCCTCACTCAAAAGCAACAAAAGCCTCACCTTCTCTCCGTCCCAAACACCTCCATCATCACCACAGATTCCACCTTTCTAAACCTACCCAAAATGTCCGTCGACGCCTTCTTCGAAAACCTGAGCTTCGCCCAGTCTGGCGCCAAGTTCTCCGACCTCCAGTCCGACGCCTCCAAAATCAACGTCGATCTTCTCAAGGAGGCCGTTAAGGCCGTTCTCGCCGGCGGTGACGACGCTAAGGTCGATGGTCCTCTGGCTGATGCCCTGAAGGCCGGTTTCGAGTTCGCGACTAAGCTGGTCAAGAAGCTGACGTCAGAGCCTGGTCAGAACGAGATGCTCACTGTATGTCCCTTAACCCCCTCTCTAGTGTTGAAGACGATGCTGATGATGAATGATTAGTTCTACAAGTACTTCAAGCAGGCCAGAAACGAGACTGTTGCTGAGGCCGGCATGTTCGACTTCGTTGTGAGTTTTCTTTTGCTTTCTTTTTTCTTCTTATGATGGACAGAGGAAGACGTGACTGACGGGTGTCTTTTAATCGTTTCTAGGGTAAGGCCAAGTACAACGCCTGGAAGGAGATCAAGGACATCAGCGCCCAGAAGGCCCAGGCTTTGTACATCAAGGAGGTTAACGCTGCCATCGAGAAGTACGGCACCCGCGAATAAATGTTGGGCTTGATTGTGTTGAACTAGGGAGGAATATGAACTTGGAAATTATGGGCTTGGTGACGAGTTACGAATGATGTTAGATTACTGCCTTTTGCTGTTATCTACATGCTTCTAGTGCATATACAGATTTTAGTTCGTTTGACTTGCAGTGTCTGAGTGGTTTGTGAGTGTGTGTGCTTTTGGTAGCATGTGGGCTAGTCGAGGGTCCATGTTTGGCCGAGCCAGTCTGGTTCGAGGTGTTGCGCTGTTGCGCACCAGGGCGTATCGTGGGCTGTGTAGGGTGTTAGGGGGAGGTCGTAGGGCATGCGCAGGCCGATTACTGAGTCTGGTGTTGTTTCGCTGTCTTTGTTTTCGAGAGGTTCGGGAGTGTCTCGTTTGAAAGTGGGGATCATTGTGGCTGACTCGGTGTCCTTGACGTATAGTTGGGGCCATACGACGACTCCTATCTCCCAGCTGCAGATCCTCACCTCCCCTGAAGCGTTGACGGCTGCCCCCCACGCCTGGGTGGAGAGGTTCGCTGATGTGACCATTGCCCAGTCGATGGTGTCCATTCTCTCTGCATCCGAGAAACGGATATAGGTCTTGATATGTGGTGCAGCCCGACGACGACCTGCGTCTTGCTTGGATGTATGACTTGGCTCTGCCGTGTCATGGTCGCCCGCCCAATGTCGAAGGTATGGTCGCATGTACTGTAGCTGTTTTTGCTGTGCTGCGCTTTGGAGTTTCATGTGGATTGATCCGCCAGAGCCGTAACCGTTCAGGGAACGGCGGATTTCATCGGCTGTAGGGAAGATGATAGAGTACTTGGGTTGTCGAGTAGATGCTGATGCTGGCGAAAGGGATGCAAACAGGACATCTTTCAGCCACTTATCTGTCTGGCCAAGCGTAGCAACCGACGATATCTACGCGTGTGAGCATGCACTGTATGCGGTATGTTGGCACGGTTGGACAAACCTGAGTAACAATATGCGGTGTAGTAGCTTTACTGCTTTTCTGAGCTGGAGGGATCTGGCGCATGATATCCTTCAACGCCGGCCAACCCCATAGTGTCTTCTTCTGCGAGTCGAGATCATCGATCTTCTGCTTCGAAGGCACACTAGCTACCAGGGCGGCCCGAATAGCTCCAAAATCATACTTCCTAAGCTGCTCGACCAGCGTGCCTGTCTTTTTAGGCCCATACTCATTCAGATATGTCAGTAGGTCTCTCTTAAACCGTGCACCACTGCCTAAGGTTAAGTCTTCTACCCGATCATCTGTCTTTAGCAAAGGCAGAAGAGGCGACCTCCAAACAGCCTGACACATATTAGCCCAATCACCAGGAATCATATTCGCCGTATGAATGACGACCCTAACACCGTTAATGACCATAACAACCCCACAGCCCAGAAGAGTAAGATTTACATACTGCACAAGATCATCATGTCTCAGGAGAACCATCATCTTAGAATGATGCGTCCCAAACGCCTCCGGCATATAAGCAACAATAGCTTCCGCATTCGGGTATCTCGAACACGCTTCCTGCAAACCATTAGTATACCATACCCCATCCCCAAAACCAATGCAATGAAATATATACAATACATACATCAATCCGTATCCGATTCGGTGCATCCCTCTTCCAAGACCCATGCACGATCTTCACCTTCACCAAACGTCTTACATCCTCATCAAACTGCCCCATGATGAAATCCACATCATGCAGATAATTGAACTGCCAGCACTCGCGGATCATCGGATCACCCAGGATCTCGCGCAATCGGACCGTGTCCACATTGTTGTCTGAGGAGGCGGCTAGATCGCGGATGTGGGTGAGTTGGAAGGGGGAGGGAAGTACCTGTGGTTTTTCATTGATTTCTTCTTCTGTAGATTTGACAGGTTGAGGTGGGGCAGATTGGGATTGGGATTGAGATTGGGATCTTCTTTGGGATCGAGGTGGTGGGGATGGGGGTGTGATGGATCGGTGGAGGGATGTTAGGCCTTGGATGGGGGGACTTTCCTTTGGGGATTTGTTGTTGGTGTTTGCTGGGGTGTCGGAGGCTAGTTTTATGCGCTTTGGAGGGTTATCGTCAGCCATTGTTGTACTTTTAGGCCTTGAGTAAGGCTGGATATATGGCCAGGTGGTTGTCGATAGTTGTTGATACGGCGGGTGGTTGAATGTAAGGAGCCTCAGGCCACACGTCATGCCAAGTCTTGGGATAGGGTTGGAAGTACTATATAGTGGCATGGGGGATGTTTGGTGGAAGATGAGATTGTGGTCTTCGAGTTTAGAATAGTGTAGGATGATGGCCTGTTCAAGTTCTTTTTGGTTTGGTTTGTACATGGTCTATCGCCACCCACTATCATGGTTTCTGGACTTGGGTACTTCAAGATATATATAGATAGAGAGCATTATACCCGACTATGGCTCCTATTATGGGCTCTTCTCGGATCACCAACAGCCATTTAGTATATATACTAAGCAGCTCTCATTGATAATTACATCATAAATATACTTTATATACATTAAGGATACTAAGGGATCCAAAATAAGGGTAATTATAGGAGACTGCTTCCCCCTTTCGCACACCTTATACTACCGCTTATAAGATTAACGGTTAACCTAATAATCTAGATTAAATAGACTCCTCGGCAGAAAAGATACAGCCTACTGGAAATACCAATCAATATTGTATACAAACGTGGAATGCAGCAGAGGACCCGGCGTGGGGGCATGGGCAATCGATCCCTTCAAGATATATACCATCCGTCCAAGGCCTCTCCATGTTTTGAGGAATATTATTCAGAACTGACTACTGACTATCAGTATATATAATGCTTGAGCTGAGATGATCAAGACTGAGATGCTTAGGAATCTACATGTTGTGCATTGTTTCCTACCTTGGAGTTGAACGACGGACTCATTTTCTAGCCATACACTTAGATCATTATCTGTCATATCAGAATACATACTTTTTAGGGATTATTTCTAGTCAGAGAGCCCACATATGTAGACTGTAGCCAATGCCTACCTTACAATCCGTTTTTAGTACTCAACTTCCATTCCAAGGTATACACCAGGCCCTACCTGTCGTATACTCTCATCGCCGACACGAGTCCTTCCTTCCATTTTCATGCCATGAGACTTCAGAAGTTTCCAAAAGACGAGCACCTTCCTTCACTAAAGCCAACAAACAAGCACCTCCCCCATAGAGACAAGTAGACACATATAGACATAAAAACTGCCCACGACCCATCCTCCCTCCCCTCGACACCATCACACAGTAACTCACCGTCAAACAATCATTAATCTCAGACAATCCCTTATAATCCTGTACCAGTGCATCACCACCAGTACATTCAGTTCCGGGATGGGTAGCATAATCGCCAACATCATCATTGATCACCCCCAGTCCCCACTCAGGAGACGCCCAGAAACAGACTGAAAAGCCTCAAGAAGAAACAAATCAGGTGAGGGACATGATCAAAACCAGTTTGCTGAGCACATCGCCGGGATGATCTTTGATTTGCCAGTTACCTTTGATCCCTTACCACTTAGCATTAGCGTGCGCGAAGCCGTGAAGCTAATTAAAAAGACGTTCTGTGCAGGGGTTTTATTCTCTTTGGCAGGTGACCACCACATGACGCGCTTTGGTCTGTAGTTGGGTGTCATCGTGACATGTTGAGCGTTGATGATGGTTTTGGTGGTAATGGGGTCATGTGCTTGGGTTGTTTTAGAAGCTGGGTACGAGATATGAGTTGGGATGAAACGAGGCTTTTCATATTGGAGGCTTTATGGGCGAGAAAAATAGGCAAAGGATGGAGTAGATTCAGGTTAAGAATGCTGGCTTCAATGGTTGTAATTGAGAATAGTACGCAAATAGATATTGCATTGTATTCAATTGAACGTGATCTTTTTCTCGAAGATCAAGCAGTTTACATGAACTTTTGACTGGATGTTTACGATGTCCCAAAAGAAGTACAATAATTGTATGACGATTTCTGACGCCGTGTTTGTCAATGCTTCGAGCTATTGTATGTACTTACTTTCAAGTATGTACGTACACAAACCATTGTTTACCGGCGAAATTGTATTCGATCAGGCGGGGTCAACTGGTTGTAATAGCCAGGAAAATCCATTACAGATCAATAGCAGTCACAAAAGATACTGGCTTAACTTGGTTATCATAGAAAAATATTATTGTAAGAGCGCCGTCAGCTTCTCTCAATATACTATTTTGCAGATACTATTTGTAGATACTATGGAGTATTTTTCGGCAGAACCCAAAGTTTGATCATAAAGTAAGTAACAGCTTACTAAGTATATATTCGCCTCTATAGCTCAGTGGTAGAGCGCTTGACTTGTACCTAATACGGATATCAAGAGGTCCGTGGTTCAATCCCGCGTGGAGGCTCATATTTTTTCTTTTTTGCGGGGCTCCGCTTATTCTTACAGACGGGTCTCTAAAACACCTAATTGGGTTGCTTATTTACTACCAGTACACAGGCAGTTCTGTAGTAATAAGCCTAAGGTGTCAGTCATGGTCAATTAGGCACCCTGATCCTTAAGTTCAGCACCTGTACCACCCAAGTCTTATTAGTAGGTTGATCCCTAAATATCACCTCGTACATACAACCCAGTGAATTCTAGTAAAAAGTAATAAACTCCTAATATACAGCTCCGTACAATTACAAAGACTTTCTCTATTCTATATACACAGCGCGCGAAACTGCCGCAATTAATAATAAAACAATCAATGAAGGTAGAGAGATCGAAGCGATTACCACATGAACCGCTGGATCTTTCCAGGCTCCTGAGGCCACTCAAAACCCTTGTAGAGAAAGACATACCCGGTCACCGCGTTGATGACCAGGAACCAGAAGGTTTCCAAGAATAGTGGGAAGTTGGTTGCGATCTTCGCATGGAGCGCTTCTTTCGCATCCCGAGGACGCTGCTCCCGGTAAACAAGTGGCGTGGGTTGCCTTGGCAGATGCAGTCGCCACATTACCCAGGGGATGATGAAGTATCGTGGCTCAACCAGTGGCGCAGTGATGAGTGAGAGAGCCGTAGCGGCAAGCCAGACAAGGACAAAGCTGACTCGCGGCGCATCCGGTTGCTGCATTTGACGTTGCTTGATCGCTTCTTGGATCTTCGCGAAGGCTTCCGGTGTTAGCTGTTGTGTTTTTGGAGGCCCAGTGGCTTTCTTAGCAGGCTGCGTTTTGCTGTCGGCCTGTTTTTGAGCTTTTTGAGCTTTCTGAACGGATGGCTTGGAGGCTGGTGCTGACTGTGGAGCTTGGATGAATCGAGGCGGCGGTGTAGAAGTCGAGAAGCCAAAAGCAGAAATAACCGCCCAACCGCAGAGGAAGTAGACAATGGTCGCGGCATATTTGACAGCTGGATGAGTCCGGAGAAGAATGCGAAAGACGTAGAAGATATAGTGACGGTTGTCGGCGAGCGTGAAGGGGTGGACGATAGTGTTATAGTGAACAGTGGCTAGCATGACAGGGACGATCGCAAGGATTGTCAAGATCTTTGGGATACCCATCTGCTTCTCCGAAAAGCCATAGTGCATAAACTTAGGCAGAGAAGCCTTGGGCAGGATCATGTTGACAACAGGCGAAATCAAGATAGGCCACGAGAAGAAGAAGATATAAGGCCAGATATACAGCATCTGAGGCAGATGCAAGCCCGCAGTATGGAATTCTTTGTGTCCTGTTTGACTTATAAGACACCGAACACAAGCAGATCAGCACTAAACTTACCCAAGACAACTCCATTATTCCACAATACAAAGCCCCCGAAGGCTGCAAGAATGGCAACATATGGGATCGAGGAAATAACAACCTGTCCCAAGTTACCAAGCGCAGCAGCACCTAGGGAAATGGCGGTTTTAAAATAATCTAGAGTTTCATTAGCAACGTTTACATTATGGGACAATGAAGGTAACCCACCTGCCAACGAAGCCTCTGACACCGGAGGATCATACAATTCATTCTTGAAGCCTCCTTTGGCAATATCTGCAACATTGGGCGATTGACATGTCTTGGAAGATTTCCGCAATGTCCGGATGACCTGCAATCCACCGAAGAAAACCGCGACCCAGAAGATGTTGGTCTGTCTAAAGGCCAGCGCAGCCACTCCCAGGAGGATGAACACAAAAGTCGGACCAACGGAGTCATTTGAAGCCGACCGCTTAAGATCCCAGTTGTACGCTTCAATCACAACCAACAGGGCAAGAATATCGGTATAGTAGAGGCCCGAGAAGAAGAACAACGGCGGAAAGAGACAGATATTCAGCACAGTATGGCTTAGCCATGCGCCGGATGGACGGGTATTGCGCTCTTTCCGTAAGCTATCTAGCAAGGTCTGCAGTCTCAAGGGCAGGAAGATGGCGGCGGCTGCAACATTGGTTGAACGAAGTGCTTCCGCATTGAGCTCCGTTGGAGAGCCTCGAAGCAAGAGCGCACAAGCGCAGAGAAGATACGACCAGAGATAGAGACCAGGGGGTGTAGTAATTTTCGGGTCCCAGTGCGTCCACTTGTGATGCCAATATGCTTGAGCTTGAGGAATATGGAAAGCTTCATCCAAATACGGCTCCGGAACCACGGCATTGACCCGATTCATCCATATAGGTATCGACAACAAAACAAAAGGAACCGCATAGCGGGCGGCAAGAGCCAGGCCCGACTGAGGTTGAGCGGCACTCATAGTAATGATTTGGGCCAATTGACCATGAGGCTGGAATTGAAGTAAAGAGTGGAATCATGAAGCCAGTGACAACTACGTAAATTAAAATGACCGCGGAGAAACATTAAATCTGCAAACAAAACAAACATCCACCGCATTGGGCGATTCTATATCCCCAGCTTTATGCATGGTCTAGACGCTGCGACGACCATCGTTGCCTCCTTTACTGAACATTTTCAATGATATGAACGACTATCGCTAGGTTTTGCGCATCACGATAAGCTGTTTTCCCCCTGTTCCCTGAAATCTTGACGGCCAATGGCCTTTCCCCTCCCGCGGGGCATTACGCCCCCGGAGATATCCTTTCTCGCTGAAATGGAGACGGTCACCATCCTTCCTCGTCAACGCTTGGAGGGATTGGAGCTTCTCGGTGTAAGTTTATGACTCTGTACTCATGTTGTCTTGACGAATAAGTGTCATACCGTCTGAATCATGTATACCAAGAAAAAAAGCCAAATGGATGAGCAAAGGCGGCGGGGCAGTATTGATAGAAAGGATATACTAAATTAACATTCAGTCTACCTGGAGGTTTTCATAAATCTAACATAATGGATTAGGGCCCCGTTGAGCCTCTCCTGCCGCCTCGACGCGCTTCTCTTCCCCTCTGGTTTGCTCTCCTTCTCAAACGCCAACGCCGCGCAAATATCCTTCCTCCGCCCTGGCTCCATCCAGAATCTCTTTCCCTCATCCTCGAAATTGAAACCCAACACCATGAGTACCAGCATGCATTCTCCCCACCACCTCCACTCCCGGGCCAACCAAGCCTTCGGGATCGCGGACAACGACCCGTCGCTATGCCTCGCTATACCCCAGATGGCGGACGGTACTACCCAGCACCGCCATTCCTGCCTCAGAATGTCGCGCAGGACCATGTTCCATCTGGCGAGCCTCCGTCATTGCCATTCCACTGGTTAGAGGTTGGAACGATGCTTCTTGACGCCGCCAGCGATGACTTAGTGGACCCGGACCAGACCCGGAGGCTCTTGAAAGAGCTGCGCGAGGTGCGAACAGCTAAGATAAGATCAGGCGTGGATGTGCTAGATGCTGCTTCCACTGGTGGCGGCGGGGTAGCCTTAACCGGTGTCGGGGCGATGGAGGTTGGAGAGGGAAGAGGGTTCATTGCTGGTGTTGTCGATGGACTAAGGTAGGCCGACTATCCACCTCACTGGAACAGAACATAGTTCATTGCTAACCTCAAAACCTTTACCGAATAGAAAAATTGGCGCTTCAAAAGAGCAGGCGCGGAGAGAACAGATGGCAGAAGATATGGCCAATGGTGGATATGACGCTACGCAAGACGACGATGACGATATGGAGTTCTAAAGGACGCATCTTTCGTAGTCTGCTCATATAGCTCTACGGCTGAGGTTCCGTCATCTCAGCATTTGATTCTCCTGCAGCCTGGTTAGCAATGGGCCAGGATACGCCTTGCTACGAGGATTGCAGCTTCGCTGTCTATACGGTGAAGTTCTCTCTTGAGAGCTTATGAGGAATAGAAGATACCTCCCCGGTATATCCTCAAAATCAAAACAGCAATTTCAATGGAAAGAGGTCTGACGCCGCGACTATCCATGATAGATGATCTCATGTTGGATAACCCAAAGATCAAATATGGCCAGCTAATGTATTTAACTCTTGTTCATATATACCCACATAGAAATACGACATATAGCCCGCCTGAAGGCGATTTCTACGGCTTCTATACCTACGGATTACCACTGCATTTCACGAATGAGCATGTTAGATAGTCTATTAACTGCTGTCTGTATATTATAGATACGTGAGGACATGTCGACTTTCTTTGAGTTGTGTGCTATACAACTCGAACAGTCAAATTTAGTGCACACGACATATTGCCTATCCAGGTCATTGCGCTAAAACGGCGGGGACTCGCACTTCCAGGCATCACCGGAACATCAATTAGGATATTATGCTAAGTCTTCAAAAGTTTAGGTTTAAAAAAGATAAGAGAGGTATACAGTATAAAGACATAAGCCCTGTCTCCCCAACAGAGTGCTGAAAAATGGGAAAGAAAAAGAAGAAGGGCGAGCCTTTCAGACGCGGTGAACACATGTCTAAGAAGCCCGCATGTACGGTCGAGGAGATATACCAAAATCAAGATCTATTGCATGACACATTGACGCCAGCGCTTATGCGTTTTCTGATTGAAGAGTTTGCTGTACATGGCATAAATTAGTTCGACTGGGACAAAAGGCTTTGAACCTGATAGGGAACAGTGTGTACTCACCACCAACCAATCCATGCCTTCGTTAAGACCCTTACCATCAATAGCCGAGCATGCCACGATACTCCAATTTCTATCTCGCAGTTCGCCAAGCTTCAGAGCCTCCGAGATCTCTCCGGCTCCCTTGGCGCCCGGCTGGTCCTGCTTGTTGGCGAATACCAGCAAAGCGGCATCGCGAAGTTCCTCCTCATTTAACATGGCTGCGAGCTCGTCTGCAGCCGTACCCAGTCGTTCAATATCTGTGGAGTCGATGACGAAGATAACAGCAGCGGTGTTAGAGTAGTAGCATCGCCAGTATGGCCGAATAGACGTTTGACCTCCAAGATCCTAAAATAGAAGCAAACAGGTATCAGCGATTATTTTCTTCGCTTTGTCGTCTAGAAATCCGAGATAGCCATCGCGGTATACTTACCCAGACATTAAAGTTCAAATTTCTATATGTGACCGATTCAACATTGAAACCGATAGTAGGTATCGTCGTGACAACCTCGCCGATCTATGAGATCAACCGACCGTCAGCATGTTGTTCATGTAATATATTCCAAGTAGACAAGTCTTATTGAAACATACCTTCATCCTGTAAAGTAGTGTGGTCTTTCCAGCATTATCCTACACCACAAAGTGGATTAGCCTCATTTCCCTGATGCCTGGTGTAGACTACAGTCACGTACGAGACCTAAGATGAGAATACGGATTTCCTTCTTCGTCCAGAGGAAGGACCATAGACGCGAAAATGAACCACCCATATTGGCCTTTTTGTTTAATAAAGTAACGCGACTCTTGTTCGGAGGTCGGAGGGCTCAAGGGAGAAGTTGCGGAGAAGTTAGTGGTTGGTGTTGGTCGGATTGACGGCGTAGATGTTGACCGATCCGGGATGAATGGACAATAGGATCAATCCGGGGATTTCACGAGTTATTTTCAACAGTTTGGTGGTGAGTTATTGAGGAAGGGAAAAAGGGAATGGGTATAGCAATAATGACGAACAACACAGAAGCAATAGCTGACTAAATGGTGTATGAATGGGAGGGATTTCTGGATTGTGGCAACGATTGGCCTGCGGATGTGCTGCGGCGCCGATCGGTGTTGGCCCAAGCTCAGGCTTTCTCTCTCTTCGGTCATGGGGATGGAGAGACCCTGCGCCATTGCGAGTGGCAGAATTACCATGAATTGATTGCCGCGCAGGTTCCATTCCATCCTCACCTGCCATTATTGTTACAACCCTTTCTTTTATATATTTTTCTATCCCCCCCTCTTTCTCTTCTCCCCAACAGCATCACCAATCACCACTACCCCCGATGGTGTCCGCTCCGATTGTCTATCTCTAGATCCCCCAATTTCAAGAACTTGCGATCGGCTTGCGACCAGCGCCGCATTACGTCCTGAACCAATTTAACATCGTTCCTAATCAGCCTTCTATCTCTGACATCGCCAAATAATACACCATGGTTGGAAAGAAGTCTGGAAAGGCCCTCCTTCGGGATGAAGGTATGCTCACCAAATATCGTTGTGCATGGATGGCTACAAGTGCCCGGTGGAAGTCAGATGCATTTCATTGGGAGCAATGCGCTAACGGTTTGATGCTCCCCAGGTCTTGAAAGAACAGACAACAACATGGAATTATCGAGCTGGCCTCAGATCCCTCCCATCAACCAAAAGAACTATTACACGTACGTGGTCCGCCTTCACCAAGGCGCTTTCGGTGGTGCCCTATTCGGACAACGTACTAAATACGTGTCAGTGACTACCTTAAGAGAGATGACCAGTATCTAGCGTTTCGACTACAAAATGAAGAAGCGCGAAATCGCATGACCAAAACAGCCAAAGACCGGGATCGTGCTCTAGCTATGGCAAAAGCCAACGACCTCGGTATTCCAGAAGCTGATGCAGACGATGGCGATACTAATATGGAGGATGCAGAGGAGGCCACAGCAGAAACCGTCGGGTCGAAGGTCATCGTTATACATGTTGGTAGCCAGAATCTGCGAATCGGACTTGCCAGTGATGCGTTACCAAAAACCGTTCCGATGGTCATTGCGCGAAAGTCGACAACTAGTGAGTCTGAGGACCGCGAAGAGCCTTGCCCTAAGCGATTGAAAACAGATGATGGCTCCGAGTTGGAACCAGAGAAAATGTTTGGTTCTGAGGTTGGTTCTCATGTGCTCTTCGTTTCAGCCTTAGCCTAATCTTGTGTTTTCTGGTCACAGTTCTCTTCACAGTACACTACGATGTCCGCAGAACTCAAAACACACATGCGACAAAATAAACGCAGGACTCTCCCGAACTCCAAAGAAATGGTCATCAATTACAACCGAAGAACCGTGCCGGAGACGATCTCGGAACACAATGACCCAATGCGGGTTGAATGGACGGAGATCCCGGACGTTGCGCCGGAGTATATAGTAGGTCAGGCAGCTTTGAGGATCCCAGATGAGTCGACACCTCGTTACAAGCTCTACTGGCCAATGAAGTATGGGTGGTGTAACGAGCGAGACTACAAGAGCAAAAGGCTCTTATTCCTGGATATCTCGTTGATTATTGAAGATGCAATCAAGAACCAGCTGGGCCTTACAAGTAAAAAGGACTGGCTACAGTACTCATGCGTTTTTGTCATTCCAGATCTCTACGAGAAATCCTACGTCACGCAAGTTCTTGAAATGCTCATGAGGGAGTTTTCATTTGCCCGCGTCTGCTTCATCCAGGAGAGCTTGGCTGCTACATTTGGGGCGGGATTTACATCGGCTTGTGTGGTCGACATCGGTGCACAGAAGACTTCGATCTGCTGTGTGGAAGAAGGGATGTGCATAGAGAACTCGCGCGTGAATCTCAAATACGGCGGGTCGGATGTGACAGAGGCATTCGTCAAGATGATGTTGTACGATCATTTTCCTTATGCGGACATCAACCTATGGCGTCGGTACGACTTCCTACTCGCCGAGGAGCTAAAGAAGAACATCTGTACCATGAATGAAGCCAGTGTTTCGGTACAAGTGTTCGACTTTCACCTTCGTATCGCCGGCCAGGATACCAGAAAGTACAACTTCAAAGCTTATGATGAGGTGCATTTGGCGCCCATGGGATACTTCCAGCCATCCATTTTCGACCATTCACTAAAACTCAACGGACGAAGGAAATTAATATCCCGCTCAGTCGACATCTATGACGGCCAACCAAACGACCCAACATCTGCAGCGCAATCAGAACTCTTGACAGCCATTGCTCCTCCTATTACTGGCCAGGTGAATGGAGACACTCTGTCCAGTACTCTGGATGTGCAGTCGACTCCGAGCCGGTCCCAGCAAGTAAATGCCCTTAGTCGCCTACAGGAGGCAGAAGCTACTCCACGATCTTCAGTTGCCGGATCTCCTGCACCAGATGTGACCAGTACTCCTCAAGCTGGTGGTGCTGGTACACCTGCGGTCGGTGGGCAAAGTCAGAGCACATCGCAGCCTCGTGCACCGACCGTTGAAGAGCGCGACGATATATTGCCGACGTTCCCTCTTGATAGTGCAATCCTTATGTCTATTGCTCATGCTGCTCGCTCTGATGAACGTAAAATGCGAGACTTTCTTGGTGGTATCATGGTTGTTGGAGGCGGGAGCTTGATCAACGGGTTTCACTCGTTCCTTGAGGAGCGACTGCAGGCACTCCGGCCTGGATTTGCCAAAGAGATTATGATTGGCACGCCTCCTCGGGATCTCGATCCTCAGGTGGTTGTATGGAAGGGCGCAAGCGTGTTCGGAAAGTTGAGCGGAACCAATGACAGCTGGATTGGACAGTTGGAGTACGACCGGCTAGGTCATAGACTGATGGCCTACAAATGCATGTGGGCTTACTGATTCAATGTCTTTCTTTCCTTTGATTCTTTGCTATCCTTATCTCTTTATATTCTGAATGACGGTATTGACATTATGGGATGCCTTTGTTAGAAGGATCTGTACTTTAGATGATTGGTTATGCATGGAACAATTCACTTTGGATGAACTTCATGCGCTCGTATATACGAGAAGTGAATGCCATAGTAGCACATGGTCTTATAAAAGCAGTTCACTTGTTCTTAGGACTATACTCACAGACTATCTACTCTCGGACCAATATTGATCCGCATATATTTCAACCACACTAAACCTTAACCACAAGGCGGTGAAACAGTGCAGAATGGATCCTCGAACCCGCTGTTTTTGATAGAGCTGGATCCTGGGTCATTCTTAACCTGTACAATTGGCTCAGAGCTTAGTCCGATCAAAACTAAAGACTGCGACTCGGCTAATCGCGCAGTGTCAGATAAGGAGATCTCAATCTTATCCTTTCTCCTCCATGTGAGTGCAAAAGAATGTCGCAAATGGATTCGGAGCTGCTACTAATCAGCCTACTATACAGTGATCTCCCTACTTTGTATCGAGACACAAGCCTTAGAAACGGCCGATAGTGGTAGCTCGAATATGTCGAAGACCAAAGATGGCAGCTCCTCCGGGGGTTTTCATCAGGAGTATATCGCGTCTTTGCGTTATCGGAATGACCTTCCTCCTCCTGACATGCCGCCGAAGTTCCTTGATATTCCACACGACGGATTAGAGCGTTTTCTTACGCCAGGGTTTGCCTCGAACTTGGCACGTCGTGAAGAACCAAACATTGATGTCGATGCTGAGGGCGGTATGCCCATTGACCTGGTTGGCATCCCAGGCTTGCACTTAGGCGATGAGAGTGGTACGCAACCTATTCGTAGCGCGCTCCACGATATGTCATGGCTAACGGAATGTATCTAAACAGCGATTATGGCACCCGAAAATCCGGACCCAATTGACCCCGCCGACCTGCCGCTTTTGATGACTTTAGACCAGCTGAAGAACCCAGCACCCCGGAATACGAACGTCAGCTTTCTCCGTCGCACACAGTACATTTCGGCCGGTCTTCGAGCACCGGAAGGTCCTAAAGTCACGCCTATGCGATCGAAATCTCGTCAGGCTGAAAAGGCGAAGTCCCAGGACGACCCGGCTTACATCAAGAAATACATACAAAAGGGATTTGATATTGCGTACCCTGATAGCAAGCACGCCGGGGAAGACACACCCAGTCAAATCAAAGGGCACATGCCAAGTAAACTTGAAGTTGATGCATGGGCCAATCCTGTGCATCCGGACAACCCTAAGTTGAAACCCGTCGGTTTTTACCCTCTCATGCCCGATCTCCAAGGATTCCCAGACCCTGGTGGTTTCGTCCAATTCAAGTTTGACAAAGCACCTATTCAAGATGTCTCTGGCAAGCGCGATAGGCGCATCGATACCGGTATCCTGCTCCCCTCCGCGCCAGAGGAGCGCGTATGTGAGGAACATGCGACGAAAGTGGCTCTGCACAAGACGAATCCCAAGTTGTACCCTGATCCTGGCCCAATTCCCTGGGATTATGATCTCTTCCTCCCTGAAAAGAAGGACTCTATCAAGAAAGTCCTCGCAAGCATGCAGATATATAACCCCGACCGCGACAATGAGGAGCTTTACACCCACGAAGGTTCCGATAACTCCAAATTCCACCGTTTTGATCGCATGCGTACCTTTGCTACCAGCGCTCAGACGCTTGGCGGTGATAACAAGCAGAAAGATATTGCGGTGACTCTTTTCGATCCGTCCGAGGCGAAGGAAGATTACCTGTCCTCGAAGCAGAAGGCTGCATACTATTACCCCATTCTTGGGAAGACCCGCCTGAAGCCCGAGAGAGCCCGTACTATTGCACAGGCAGGCCTTGCTCCTACCCGCCCTAAGACGAAGGAAGACCAGGTGGACCAAATACAAGTTGTCGTTCGCGATCCAGATGAAATGGAAGTGTACAAGCGCTCCTTGCATAGGGCAGCCATTGACCCGAAGTTCGCAAAGACCATGCCCCCTCCACCGGAGGCTGCGAACGATGAGCACGAGTCACCGGAAGAGGGTGACAAGGATGCCGTCTCCGGAGACCGTGAGCAGAGTGTTGAAGAGGCGGATAGGATGAGTGACGAGTAATCGAGCCTTTCGTGCTCTCTCCACCCTATCTTTATATCCTACCACATTCGAATTACGACCATGGCTGTATATGTTTCTTTTGTCCTCTGCATATTTTCATACCCTATTCGTATCATGGTGCTGAGATACCTTTGGACCTCGTTGCCTTTGCATCTCTCCCTTAAGTAGAATGTCCTGGCTCATGCCGGGACGTGGTTGGTGCGGTTGGCTTGTCACTGGTGTCAAGGCTGCAAAACACGGCGTTGACTGGCATGAATAAACATGGATTTCAATTAGCGGATCTTGCTCTGTTTGGTTATTGGATATCTTCTTCTTATTGTTATTTTTATGTACTTGCCGTCTATAAATTCTTGGATAAGGGACAAATTAGCACATAACCTGTTTCATACAATTGCTTGAGAATCATTTGTCCTGCTGCTGTGTGTACTATATTATACTCCGCAGTAGATACCATCTATTCTGATTGGTCCCCGTTCCAGCAAGCTTGACCCCTCATGCTTACATCATCCCAGCGGCCACCAAGCCTAAAATAGCAAATAATAAACATGATGCCGCCCGCAAAAACACGGCGCCCGCCAAAACAATCCACCGCCCAACTCAATTGTGCGCTATCAGTCCCCAGCGCCCTTCTATGCACTTAGTTATCCAGTTGATGGGGCTGATTCCGGAGTTGCAATCATGAGGATTACTGAGGTCGTTATCGACGTAAGCTTTCCTGATACACAGCGACGGCGACCGGGGCTTAGAATGCTAACCTGAGGTGGTAGGGTTTCAAATCGTACGCCGTGCGTACGGTGATATCGGGATGGTATGCGCTGACCCAGTCCGAACGCGCGACTTCGATAGAGGCGATATGGCCTGATATGCTTGTCAAGAGCGTTCGGAAAGTGCAACAAGAGCGCTAACCAAATTGTATTAGGGATGAATCCTTCAACTCCATCACGGGCCTTAACGGCAGTGGTAAATCCAATATCCTTGACGCCATTTGCTTCGTCCTCGGTATCACGAACATGTCGACCGTCCGCGCGCAAAACCTGCAAGATCTGATCTACAAGCGTGGCCAGGCCGGTGTAACCAAAGCTAGCGTAACCATCGTCTTCGATAACAGAGACACCGCCAAATCCCCGATCGGTTTCGAAGAATATGCGAATATCTCCGTGACTCGACAGATTGTTCTCGGCGGTACGAGTAAATATCTGATTAACGGCCACCGTGCGCAGCAGCAGACCGTGCAGAATCTTTTCCAGAGCGTGCAGCTGAATATCAACAATCCCAATTTCTTGATTATGCAGGGAAGGATTACGAAGGTGCTGAATATGAAGGCGGTCGAGATTCTGTCTATGATTGAGGAGGCGGCCGGTACGCGAATGTTCGAGGATCGGAGAGAAAAAGCGGCAAAGACCATGGGTAAGAAGGAGTTGAAGTTGCGCGAAATTGAAGGCCTCCTTAAGGAAGAAATCGAACCTAAACTCGAGAAGCTCCGGTCCGAGAAGCGAGCTTTCCTGGATTTCCAACAGACTCAGAATGACCTAGAACGTCTCACTCGCTTGGTTGTTGCCCACGACTATCTTCGGAGTAACGAGCGGTTACGGGTTGCGGGCGATGAATTCGAGAGCAAAAGGCGCAAGGTGCAGGCTATCGAAGATAATGCGGCCAAGCTTAAGAGTGAGATAGCTCACTTGGAAGAGGACGTGAAGCGGGTGAGAGCGGCTCGTGATAAGGAACTACGAAAAGGCGGAAAGTTCCAGGCACTTGAGGATGAGGTTAAATCTCATTCTCACGAACTTGTCCGGTTGACCACGGTGTTCGATTTGAAGAATGCTAGCATCGAAGAAGAAAAAGGGAAATACAATGAAGCGCAACAAACTGTCAAAGATCTGGAGAAGCTCCTTAAGGAGAAGAAGAAGATCTACGATAAGTTACAAGCACAATATGATGCTGCAAAAGCCGAACTGGACGCGCAAACAGCCGAAGTCGAACAGAAGGAGGAACTGCTCCAAACATTGCAGACGGGTGTGGCATCGAAAGATGGCCAAGAAAGTGGTTATCAAGGTCAACTACAGGATGCTCGTAATCGCGCCAGTGCCGCAGCCACTGAACAAGAGCAAGCAAAGCTCAAGATTGCACACTTGGAAAAGCGAATCAAGGAAGAGGAACCCAGAGCCAAGAAAGCAAAGGAGCAGAACTCCGGTCTCTTGAAGGAACTTGAGGGTCTTAAGTCTCAAGCTAAGAGATTAGATGCGGAGCTGGCAAGGCTTGGTTTTGAACCAGGAAGAGAAGAGCAGCTCTATCAGGAGCAAACGGCGTTACAGAAGGAAATCCGTGAGTTGCGTCAGAGAGCCGATGGTCTTCAAAGGAAGGTTGCAAATATCGATTTCCAATATGCCGACCCTCATCCGAACTTTGATAGATCCAAGGTTAAGGGCTTGGTCGCTCAGCTCTTTACGCTCGACAAAGAGAAGCTCCAAGCTTCTACAGCCCTTGAGATCTGTGCTGGTGGCCGCTTGTACAACGTTGTAGTCGACAGCGCCGAGACCGGAACGCAGCTGCTTCAAAAGGGAAAGCTGCGCAAGCGTGTAACAATCATTCCTTTGAACAAGATATCAGCATTCAAAGCTTCCGTCGAGAAGATCGGGGCGGCGCAAAACATTGCTCCCGGCAAGGTGGACCTTGCCTTGTCGCTTATTGGATACGATGAGGAAGTTACATCGGCTATGAACTACGTCTTTGGCAACACCTTGATCTGTAACGACGCAGAAACTGCGAAGAAGGTGACTTTCGACCCCTCAGTTCGTATCAAGAGTGTCACACTGGATGGCGATGTTTACGACCCTTCCGGTACCCTATCTGGTGGTAGTTCGCCGAACTCGAGCGGTGTCCTCATTACCTTGCAGAAACTAAACGAGGTTACAAGGGAAATCCGGAGCAAGGAGCGGCAACTTGCTACTCTGGAAGAAACGATGAGAAAGGAAAAGAAGAAGCTTGATGCAGTCCGTACGATCAAGCAGGAGTTGGACCTCAAGACTCATGAGATTAAACTTACAGAGGAACAGATCAGCAACAACTCTTCCTCATCGGTAAGTTTTCATATTTCCTTGTTTGAATCTGGACACTAGACTGACTATCTCAGATTATTCATGCTGTCGAGGAAATGAAAGCAAATATTGAGCAGCTCAAGAAAGACATTTCCGACGCAAAAGCTCGTCAGGCGGAAGCATCCAAGGATATCAAGCGAATCGAAAAAGACATGAGCGAATTTAATGACAACAAAGACAGCAAACTCGCGGAACTACAGGAATCCTTAGATTCCCTGAAGAAGAGTCTCGCTAAAAATTCGAATTCGGTCAAGACGTTACAGAAAGAACTACAAGCATCTCGACTGGAGTCGGAGCAAGTAGGAAGCGATCTCTCAGCTGCCGAAGAACAGAGCGCCGAGGCCGAGAATGCCCTCAATGCCCAAAAGGAAGAAGTCAAATCGCTCAAAAGAGAACAGGCACGGATCAAGGTACGATGAAAATTGAAGCTATAGTTGAGAAACGGCTGCTGACCCGTCATAGGATGCCCACGATATTGCCCAGGCTCACCTCGACGACGAAAGAGCTAAGCTTACTGGTTTCGATGAGGAACTACGAGAACTTGAGCAGACAATGCAGGCAAAGAACTCACAGATCACTGAAGAGGGCCTTGACCTGCAGAAGCTCGGCCATCAGCTTGAGAAACTACAGAAAGACCAACAGGCTGCAGCTCAGACAGTTGCCCATATGGAGGAAGAACACGAGTGGATTGAGGACGAGAAAGATAATTTCGGCCGTCCAAACACTCCTTATGACTTCAAGAACCAGAACATTGCGGAATGCAAGGCCACCCTACGGAATCTCACGGAACGGTCTCAGGGCATGAAGAAGAAGATCAATCCCAAGGTCATGAACATGATCGATAGCGTGGAGAAGAAGGAGGCTGCCTTGAAGAACATGATGAAAACTGTGGTCCGTGATAAGCGTAAGATTGAAGAGACCATTCTCAATCTGGACGAGTACAAGAAGGAGGCCCTTCACAATACTTGGACCAAAGTCAACGGCGACTTCGGTCAGATCTTCGCAATGCTTCTTCCCGGCAGTTTCGCTAAGCTGGATCCTCCAGAGGGCAAGGAAATCACGGATGGTCTGGAAGTTAAGGTGCAACTTGGCAAGGTTTGGAAACAGAGCTTAACAGAACTGAGTGGTGGACAACGGTAAGCCGAACATCTTACTTGTTGATGCGGACTTCTGGCTAATCAATGTACAGATCTCTCATTGCTCTTTCCCTCATTATGGCACTTCTGCAATTCAAGCCGGCGCCCATGTACATTCTGGACGAAGTCGATGCTGCCCTGGATCTGTCTCACACACAGAACATTGGTCGCTTAATCAAGACGCGCTTCAAGGGATCTCAATTCATCGTTGTGTCTCTAAAGGACGGCATGTTCCAAAACGCCAACCGTATCTTCAAGACGAGATTCAGCGAAGGAACCAGTGTTGTTCAGGCTTTGACCCCAGCCGACTTGAAGTAATCTGTTATGGTACTCCTTGACGTTAGAATTTGGTGTGGGATGCATATATCACAGTCTTCTTTTTGGTTGGGCATTGTGGGATAGGAGCGCATTATGTGGCACGTTCTTGGCCGAGTTTTGGAGACGGTGTTTTTTCCGGGATGATGTATATGGATCTGGATGAACTTCTTTTCCTTTTTCTATTTATTTCTTTGGTGACCGTTACATTCTTGTCTCTACAATTTTTCTAATGATGCACATGACATGAGTATTCTCTGTGAGGTTGATGGTATAAGGGGGTGAAGTGAAACGATAGAGTCCATGGTTGAGATTTCGCAATAGCCGCGGAAGTGCAGGCTTCCGACTGGTATGAATTGTCCCGAGAATTTAATCACTCGGAGGTTCAACTCACCAGTTCCGTACTCGGTACCTCGCAGCCTGCATTTTCAGACCCTTTTTGCTCTTCCATTTCACGTGCTTTAAAACTTTCGAAAGCGTGTCATTCATTTCTCCTCTGTACTTGCCTGTCTCCCTGTTCGTCGTCTATCAGTACGAACCTCTGGTGGGTCATCTATTTTCCTAGTCCCGAGTGTGGCGCCCGGCTGAACGACTTCCACCGCCACATTTTAGTACTGTCTAAGTCTAAATTAAATACTCCGACCGCCTCCCTCCTGGACGTCATTCCCCGGAAAGCGTCCTCGTCGATCCCCGATCCATAGCCAGTCACTTTCACACGGCCTTTCTGCGTTTTTACTGGCAGTGTTTTTGAATCCTTCGCTCAGTTGCGATTCTCGGGTCTCACGCACACTTTGACCCCTCTCCCGACACCATGCCCGAGGAGGAGCCGTCCCTGAACATCTCCTCACTGCTGACGCTCGCCGTCGTGTCGTTTTTCGTCATCCGATGGTTCCTCAAGCGTGACGGCGATGGAAGTGATGGAAGCGGTCGCAGCCGTGCGCGCGGAGTCGTCGACCCAGCACAAGTGGAACAAATATCGCAGATGTTCCCTCAGCTAAGCACACGCGACATCATGTGGGACTTGCAGCGCAATGGTGGTAACGTCGCAGCAACCACGGAACGCATCCTGACAGGTCGTGGACTGGAAACTGTAAGTATAGGTTTATTCCGGAGTGCGAGTGTCGCGTAGCGAAAGCTGTATGCTGACTAGGAACGTCTTTGTAGCCGCCACCTTCGTTCCAACCTCAGGTCGCCATCCCTCAGGCCAGCGCGCCAGCACAAACTGCCGCCGCCTCCGCGGCGTCGAAATCGGAAGGTCAGGATCTGATCTCGCGGTACAACCTTAGCGGTAAAGTCGCCACCGACGGCGCTGATACCACTCAGTCGTCTCCTTCGTCTGGCTGGTCACAGAACAAGGAGGAACGTCAGCGTATACTCCAGAAGCGGAGGGATGATATGATTCTGGCGGCGAGGAAGCGAATGGAGCAGAAGGTTCGCGAGAGTGCGTGATCGAGATACAGAATGACTTTGGATACTTCATCTCGGTCTGTATCTGTTGCCTTTCTTTGTTTATTTCTCTCTTTCTTGAAGCCCTATTCCTGCCGAGGGTTTTATATTTCTTTTGGGGCTGGGATGTGTAGATTGCAACATGGGTCTTTGCTCAACTGATTCTCCCTTTCATCTTGCTATACCCGGTCTTGGTTTCCCACACCTCTCCGACATTCTTTTTTTCTCTTCTCTCTTTTTCTTCCAGCGTGTGTTTCCCGCAGAGCGTTGCATGCTTATGGTGTTAGGTTGAATCAGAATACCCGAGGCTTAGGTACTAGGGAATATAGGGTATATATACATGTATAGAATGGGTTGGTCTAGTAATAGGTTGCAATGTAATTCTCGCAAATGTTTTCCATTAGTCAATTATTAAGTCGTACGTGTCGTATCGTGTACAGAGTATAAACCCATCCGACTTTATGCTGTTCTGTGATTCACTGGTCCTACAGTGCCGCATGTCCTTCAACACATCGTTTCCAGCGAAAAAGGGACAACCTTAGTTTATTGTAATTCGACAATTATATACTTTACTACTCACATAAATATCATTTCCCGCCAGCTAGATACAGGATCGAACTACCCGATCAAGAAAGTAGATCTTATCAGCTATCACCCACCTATCATGTGCCCAGATACGGAGGACAAATGTATAAACCCCGCCTGCCAATCCATTGCAATCATGCATTAACGCATTGACTAGCACCATCTACACCACTTTCAATCCAATGTAACCCTTTCCCTTCATCACAGAAAATTATATAAATAGACACTAAGATCTCCCAAGTAGCCACCTAGTCCCTACTTACCCCAGCTCCTATCCCCTCCCAAATTACCCACTGGCACGAACAATACACCACAGTAACCCCGCATATCCAACCCCAACCATGACAACCATCCCCGAAATCCAAACCGCAGCAGTCCTCCCCCCATCCGGCGCAACCGCCGATGCCCTCCTCCAGATCAAAACAGATCACCCCGTGCCCTCCCCAGGCGAGGGAGAAATCCTCGTCAAGATCGAGTATTCGGGGGTCTGTCATTCGGATGTGCATAGTATTCGCGGGGAAACACCGATGCTGACCGATGTGGCGGGCCATGAGGGGGTGGGGAGGGTTGTTATGGGTATGTACTTTGTACTGTCATATTGGTAATACTTGATTTATTGACCTGGGGAGGTGGTTGGATTGCGGTGTTGGTAATTGTATAATGATTATGCTAATTGGTCTTTTTTAGTGGGTGATGGGGTTGATGAGCAGGAGTGGATTGGGAGGAGGGTTGGGATTCGGTTAGTATTTCTTTTTTCTTTTCTCTTTGCATATATTGCTGTTTCATTGTTGAGTTGATATTAATTTGATATGGCAGATGGCTATATAGTTCTTGTTTGAACTGTGAGATTTGCGCGGTGAATAATACGGCTTGTCCTTATCAGAAGAATGCGGGTGCGGTATGTTATTTCACCTGTTGATGCTTTTTGGTCTGTCGAAATAGATCATGCTGATATGGATTGCGGTGTAGAATGTTCCTGGGACTTTTCAACGTGAGTGAACCTGCTATAGAGTAGTGCTGTGGGTGGAATAGCTGATGAACTGGGCTTCAAGAGTATATTGTCAGTCCTGCTATTCATGTCACCAAAATTCCCTCAGAGATTGCGCCCGATGTAGCTGCGCCATTGCTGTGTGGTATGTTGTCCTCTTCGAGTGCACTAAGTTTATTCTATTCGTGCTGAGTCTTCTCTAGCGGGAATTGCGATGTACTCGTCGATCATGAAGACGAAGACACGACCGGGAGATTGGATCGTTCTCCCTGGAGCTGGCGGTGGTCTGGGACATATGTTTGTGGTCCTCGCTGAGATGTGTGAGGTTTATTATGCTGATAATCTTCCAGGGGGGTTCAAATTGCAGTCAAGAAAGGACTGAAAGTCATTGCAATTGATAGGTACTGTTTCCTCTCACCGTTTGTCCTGTAGCGATTATTATTATTCCGCGCTAATACTCCCGATAGTGGCGAGAAGAAAAAGGAGTTGTGCCTTGCTCTTGGAGCCACCGCTTTCTTCGATTACAAGGTTGACGATATCGAAAAGGAAGTGAAGAAACTAACGGGTGGGCTCGGAGCCCATGCGGTAATCTGCACCGCCAATAGTGAGCCGGCGTATATGCAGAGTATGCGATTGCTTCGCAGTCTTGGGGTTCTGGTTTGTGTGGGCATACCCAGTGTCCCGTTTAGGTTACCGGCGACTCCGTTTGATATGATCGTTAAAGGGTTAACTATTGTTGGGAATTCTGCGGGCACGGCAAAGGAGATGGACGAGTTGATGGAGATGGCTGTCGCGGGCGACGTGCGGGCACATATTGAGTGCTTTGAGCTGGATCAGATCAATGATGTGGTGATGCGACTTGGACGCTCTGAGATTGATGGGAGAGCTGTGGTGAAGATTCCGGAATAGACGATTGCCTCGTTTATTAGTGCGAATTGGTTGCTCTCTTAGAACATCCTGTTTCTAAGAGTCAAAACTTCAAGTGATAGTTTTTTGACCTCAGCTTGCACTATGATTCTGGACATGGCGAAGAATATACTCAGGTACCTGTCCGACGTTTGAGATAGTGGAGCATGAAGCCCACCAAGTTCGCCCCGCCATGAGCGGTATACTGTATGGGTATTGCACTCTAATTGAGTGCCCCACTGTAGTAGAGACAGGCCTGTCGGAATGGGTCGAGAACAGAGTGGTACAGAGAATGCGATATTTTGCTAGCACCTTTATTCGTGGTAAAACATTGGATGTCCATCCCGATCGATAGTCCCAATGCGCTCGCCACTAGACTCAGCAGGTCTGAACCCACGAAAGAGGATTTCGCTCGGGTGAAAGCATTGAGTTAATACAAAGTAAAAGAGTGGTCAATTGCGTGGTAGAAGTATAAACACTATACTCCTTAGTAAGTCCATCCTAGTACTGGTCCGTAGTATAGTATGGTATCGTAACCCAGCCCACTCCATTCTAATTTTGAAACCACGGGATTCAGTTTTCGTCGTCGGTGTCGACCATCGTGCAGCTTTAAGAGGAAAGGCATATTGAGAAAACCGTTCTCATACCGGGATTTTCCCTTGCATCAACGGGGGTGGTCGAATGGATCCGCCAGAGGGGGAAGTGTGCCGGCAGCCCGCCCGCTGATTGGCGCAACCGAAGTATGCAACGCAGGAACCTCGAACATCATCCGTAATTTGGCTCTCGTTTCTTCCCCACGACTTTCCTCTTGCTTGACTCCCTGATGGCCAGTGCATGTCCACACATGCAGACATACTGCTCTCTCACTTGTCGGTTTCTGCTGGTAGATCGGATTCCTTTGCGTCGGTGCTCCAGCTCCACGAGCAGATCCCCCGTCGCCATAGTGGGAGCGTCGTTGCTAAACTTCGACCTGAGAAGATAATGACCCGTTCATTTTCGGAGTTTAAGGAGTTTAATGTCCTTAGTCGGACTCAATTGCTTCGAAAATGATTCGCCTCAGGCCTCGTGGAGCCAATGGAGCCTCGTGAGAGGATCTGCTTTCATCCTCGTCTTGCCGCAGTTATCGATCATATTCCCCTTTGAGCCGGTGCAGCTTATCACTTGCCACGCCCATGTGTGTCTCTGATAGGACATCGCATCGCTATCCCTTCGTTTGGATCCGGCCTTTGTAATGGAGAGAGGGGCATGGTGGGGCACTAGAACGATGCATTCAACGCAGTTCTCCTGCTGGTGGCCTGGTGGAGGCGTTTGATTCAAGAAGGGCCTCCTTCCTCGCCCTTGGGTCTCTTTCAGTGTCAGATTCAGATCTGTCTCTCTCCTTTAACAGGAGGAATCAACTTCTCTCCAACCACATCTCAACGCCATGAGTTCCCTAAGTAGTAGCTTAGGCGGTGTCGCGAACCGCATGGACTGGCTCTATGCCTACATCGCCGGCACTGCCTTCCTTGTCTGCGGCTTGGTTGCCGTTGTTCACCTGTTATCTTCTCAAAAGCAGAAGGCCGACTTCAACAAAAATGGCGGTCTCTTCACCTATGTGAAATTCATCTATGCCACATTCCTCAAGCCCCATGACAAAAGTGGGAATGGCCAACAGGACGCCTTGGAGAGCTTCTACAAGACACAGGTGCGTGTTGATGAATCTCCTGCGGCTCTAAGGTCAATTGCTAAAAGACCATCAGGCTGGTGCGTATGATGCCACGCGCAAGCGCCTTCTACGTGGCCGAGAGGACATGCTTGGCCTCGTTGCGGCCCAGCTGAAATTCAAAACGGAAAACAAAGAATTGAAAGCTAGAAAGGCAGTTTGGGTTGATGTAAGATCCTTCTCTTTTCTCACAGTTATCTGGGACGTTACTGACAATGTAGATTGGTGGCGGGACTGGGTGAGCACAATCGGAAGCTAGTGTTGGTCTGCTCTAACTAGGTACAGATACAACATCGAGGCCATGTCAGCTTTCTTACCCGTAAACGAGTTCTTCTCCCATGTCTACCTCGTCGACCTTTCTCCTTCCCTCTGCCAAGTAGCTCGTGAACGATTTGAGCGATTGGGGTGGAAAAACGTCAGCGTTGTCTGTCAAGATGCGCGGTCTTTCCGCTTGCCGGACGCAGACAGCGTTGACCCACGGACGAAGAGCACGCCGGGCGCAGATCTCATCACTATGAGCTACAGTTTGTCTATGATACCCGATTATTATAGCGTCGTTGACTCCCTGCCGGCGCTGTTGAAGCCATCTGGAGTACTGGGAGTTTGTGACTTCTATGGTTGGTACCCCCGATGTTGACTTTCCGCAATGCATCCTCCCAATTTGGATCAATTTTTAAATTGCTATGTCACGGGCAGCTTGTAGAAGACTAACCCCTTATAGTCCAAAGCATTGTGGATGTCTCGTCCCGCAATTACACCGGCGGTGCCTTCAACCGTCATGTCAACTGGCTTGGCCGGGTGTTCTGGCGTGCTTGGTTTGATGTGGATCGTGTTAGTCTCGAGGCTGCCCGCAGAGATTACTTAGAATATCGATTCGGAACTGTTGTCTCGGCTAGTGAAAGAAACTACCTTCTTGGAGGAATCCCATACTACATCTTTGTCGGATGCCAGAAGGATATCACCTCAAGCCAATCGGGTAGGGAGGCCATTGAGAAACTTGATGCTTCCTTCACCGAATCGCCATACCTTGCCCCTGCCAACCATCGCCAGGAGATGGATAAAGCTATTGAATTGAGTGCACAGGAAGTACGCTCCAAAGCTTACGAATCTGCCGTCATCAACCTGGGCTCCAACCTCCCCCTGCCATCATCTTTCTACCAAAACCACCACTACCGGATATTCTACAACGACCTGCTCCCCAAGCACACGCAGTTCAAGAATGAATATATCTACGCCTTTAACTGGGAGGATCCTCGTGTAGACCACCGTCTACTTAACATCCAACGAGACGACGTGATCCTGGCAATCACAAGCGCAGGAGACAACATCTTGGATTATCTCCAGAAGAGCCCACGACGCGTGCATGCTGTTGACCTGAACCCTAACCAAAATCATCTTCTTGAACTTAAGGTTGCAAGCTTCATTGCCCTTGGTCACCGTGATGTCTGGAAGATCTTCGGCGAAGGAAAGCACTCTGACTTTCGCCAACTTCTCATCTCGCGATTGAGCCCACACCTGTCAAGCCAAGCTTTCCAATATTGGCTTGAGCATGCCCATATTTTCACATCCTCTTACAGCCGAGGACTCTATGAGACTGGAGGCTCACGCCACGCAATTAAGATGGTCCGTTACCTCTTCAAGGTGTTCGGATTAGAGGGCCAAGTCCGGAAATTGTGTGAGGCTCAGACTCTAGCTGAACAGCGTGAAATCTGGCCGCGTATCCGCTCAGTCTTGATGAGCAAGCCTCTTCACTGGGCTGTCGTCGGAACCGAATGGTTTGCTTGGAAGGCCGCAGGCGTGCCCCGAAATCAGCGAAACATGATTATTGACGATTTCTTCAAGCGAAACGGTCTCAACAAAGACATGAAGCAGGCGAAGGACATCAGCGGTCAATCAATTTGGGAATACGTTGTGGATACTCTAGACCCCGTCGTGAAGGACACTTTGATCAGCAACGATAATTACTTCTACTTCCTGTGTCTTCAGGGGCAATTCTCCAGAAGGTGAGCTTTCTCGGCGCGCCGAATGGCGACTTGACTAACCGTGACAGATGCCATCCCACCTACTTGTCTCCCAAAGCGCACGTGAAGCTGTCCTCTCCGGGGGCCTTTGACGGTCTTCGTATCCACACCGATGAGATTAACGAAGTGATCAAGCGGATAACACCGGGCAGCCTAACCATTGCCGTGGTAAGTGCAGCCCCATCAACTACAGTACGCTCGACTGGACTGACATCCGTCTTAGGTCATGGACTCGATGGATTGGTTCGACCCTGAGGGTAGTGATGCCTCGGTGCAAGCACAGAAGCTTAACCACGCTTTGAAAATGGGCGGTCGTATACTACTCCGTTCCGCTAGTATCGACCCCTGGTACGTGCGACACTTTGAGGAGAACGGCTTTTCTGCGCGACGTGTCGGCGCCCGATTCCCGGGAACATGTATTGACCGGTAAGTTTGAGTTTCACCGAAGATTTGAGAGTCGTACTGACTGAAGTAGGGTGAACATGTATGCCTCGACGTGGATCTGCACCAAGACCAAGGAACTAGAAACGGTGCGACCAACTACCGAGCGGTCGATCTCTTTACTGTCGCTGAACGGGACGGAGAAGCGATCGAGTGTTGAGCACCTTGACCTATAATTACCATTCGCCGATCTACGCTGGTAGTATGAGAAACTATTTTTACACTTATGATTATTACCTCAAATAAAGTTCAGCTCATTGGGCGGGATGCTGTCTGACTAAGAGATGAAGCAGCAGCAGCAGCAGAAGAAAATTCATACCCTGTTGATTACTGGTGATCTACCACCAACACCATGTTTGTATGTATCTTTGTAAATCATGAATGAATGCCTGTTGGTTACCTCGACAAGATGGAGAGTCTCACAGACAGGGGGCTGTCAAACAGGGAGTCTAGGGTTTGAAGAATGAAATGAAAGTGAAACAGTCCGGAAACAATCAAGGTCACAGTAGACGCCAAACTTGTGTGAGGAGTTACCAAATTTTGGACCAGAGGTATGTGCATTTCAATTTTTCCCAAGTGGTGTTACCTGTCGTACTCAATTTCTCGTCCTGTTTGCCACGAAAAGAACCGGGATGACATAGCCGATGAGGCCGTGATTCCCCTCCTCCCGTAGCCCTAATTGCTAAGAGTCATGGATCAGTTCGGTTTAATTAAACGACGGGATTAGAATTTTCTGGTGCCTGACCAACGCCTCAGGAACCGAAGCTAATTTCTTTGGCTGCAGAGTGAGCGCCCTACCGCCCGTCATCAGCGAATCAGTCCATTCTCAGCCTTGTTCTAGCCCCAACAATCGACCGCAGCATCGCCAACACACTCCCGAACCGGATCTCCCACGTCATTCGCCGCTGCGCTGGTCCCTTGAAGACTGAGTTTTGTAATCTATCTATTCTTGGGTGGCTCTTTGACTCCGGCGGTCATGGAAGGAAACACGATGATTTGTTTACCTCCTGTGGATTCCGAAGGGTAATGCTGGCGGCTATCCACCTTTCATGGCGACGTGAGACACCGGTCAAGAGCGCATGCCTGACAGCGCCGAATGGCCAGTAGACTCATCTAGCCGAGTCCCTTGTACGGTCATCATTGGATGAGAGTCGTTCCCGAATTCTTTTCGCTGAAGGGAAGCGACTGCAGGGAATACGGGCCTATTATCCCGAAGCCACTGCAGAACTCGTGTTTGTCAAACTTAGTTGTTCGTTAGTATTTAGGGCTTCTCTCCCCTCGTCTTCCTTGCTGCAAATTCTGCACATCGTTTTTGTCCTTCGTACCTATTACGGTCTTTAGCCCTAGAGCAGTGCTCTCCCACACTCATTGCAATCGTATCAGCTATACTTTCCTTGCAAACGCCACTCTTTTAGCCCGTTTGCATACGCGACATTTCAAGTTTGCGCTAGATCCAATCTCACGGCAAACACTTTCGATTCTCTGCAGATATATCATTCACTGCATTGCGATATCTATCAGCTCCAATCCTTCTTTCGAGTTTCTAAAGGCCTTTCGCCATTCTATTGTCGCGTACTAGACTTTCTATAGTCACTTAGCTTGAGCGCCAAAACAATGAAGGTCACCACTATCGCATCCGTTCTCTGCCTTGCTGCGACCCAGCTTGTCGCTGCGGACATTGTCGTCACCTCAACGGCGACAAACACGATCACTAAAACGGTTTACCGTGTTACCGCCGAAACCGCCGCTGAGAGCCTCTCTGCCACTCCTCTTGGTTCTTCTCCAAGCTCTACGGGTTCTATAGCCTCCAGCCATGCGCACCACGCTAGCGCTGCGTCGACTAGCTCAACCAGCACGGCCAGTCCGTCAGCTACTTTGAACTCCGCTGCTGGAACCTTTGATGCCAGCATGCCCGTTGCGCTCGCTGCTGGTTCTTTGGCTTTGCTGTTGGGCTACCTGTGATCAAGCTCAACAGTTGCACCATCGGACAACGGTACCTCACTTTGGTGCTGTGAGACTCTGTTAACGATCAGCCACGACGTCTTCAGATATCAGGATTGGCTGCAGCGATTAATGAGGCCCATCACTGGCAGATGGATTCTTTCTTTTTCTTCCTCTACCCTTTCTTATTACTTCTGTGATACCTCTTTTTGAATTACTCTCTTTCCTTCTCTTCTTCCAAGGGCTTGTTTTGAAGATCATGACGACCTGGAAGAAGCTGGGTGTTAAGGATACATGGACGTGCTGATATACCCCTTATGATTGCGATTGGTTATGAGTTGATGGTGTTTGATGCCCTTTTGATATGTTATGGCCGGTGTGTTCTTGCAATCAGGTTGCTAGTTGCGAAATAGTCGATCCAAATCCTGCAGGCTTCGTACTATGGGACTGCAACGTTGCTGTTAGCGAGGTATCTAGGTCGATTGATATTCAAACAACATACTAGTCAACTCTACATATTTTCTTTTTCTTTTCATTAATGCTTACTCAGAGTAGAGTCTAGACTTGATGAATGTAACATGATGATTAGGGCGCAGACGATCCATCAGATAAAAAAGCCGAGCCGAGTGGGCTGTTATCAGTGGGGCGTCTGATTGGCGGATCGCGTGGGGGACGCGTGCCAGGCATTGCAAGTAAACAGTCGAACACCAACCCATTGAACCCACTGGAATCACTTTCCGTCTGACGATCTGCATTCTTTCGGACACAATGGATCCGGTGCGCAGCCGGTGATGTGATCCGATCTGCGAAAAAACGGTGTCGTCTGCGCATATACTTCTCTTGTCCATCGAGCCTCCATACTCGTTCCCACAAGACACGCGCCACCTGCATTTCAAACAGTCCCACCATCGCACGTTCTTGGCTGTCACCCCCGTCTTGTTTTTCCGGCACAGAAACGTGCCAGCCAGTGACAGCTTTCGTCTGACATCATGGATAACGAGGTCCCTCTGCCCCCGCCGCGGCGCATCCGGCATCGCTCCCCGACCAAAACCCCCGTCGCGTCTGGCTCGTCGCTTCGCAAGACGTATCAGCTCTCGCGCTTTGATGACCGTTCCAGCCAGCCGTCGAGTGACCCCGCGCTCTTTTCGAGTGATGATATCCCCGCCTCTGGTCTCGAGAACTATCATGCGCCTGTCCCCTCTGGAAGCAGGAAACGACGATACCGTGGCACTTGGTGGGGCGAGATGGTGAAGGATCCGAAGCGGAAGAGGGCGGATTTCAAGGAGAAGCGACATGTGGATAGTGGTGTGTGGATGGGGAGCGATGAGTCCGGGGCGGATTCCCTGTTGCCATCGGAAGATCCATCAATGTGGGGAGAGGAGTTGCTGAAGGATACCGGCAATTCTGCTGTAACAGAGATTGGGACTGATGTCGCTATGCGTGATAGCGAGCGGTGGACGGCACAGGGTCAGCCTTGGACGCAGCGGAGTGGCCTAAAAAAGGTCGAGGAACCGAAAGAGCATCAGGCCGCACGGAATATTGTCAACGAATGCCTGGAGAGTGGACAGGATAGCATTGACTTAAGGTGAGCTTGTGTATCCGTAGTAACTGTTCGACAAGGCTAATATCTTGCAGTAATTGCTTTCTGAGGGTTGTACCTCCTGGCTTGCTGCGGCCTTTGCAGCATCTCACTAAACTCCCTGCCATCATCGAACCTCCCATCACCGAAGATGTCTACAGCTCCTTACAACCCTTCCTACGTCTATTCCTCACTGGCAATTCTCTGCAATCGGTGCCTGGAGAATTATTTGAGCTTGGCTCCTTAAAAGTCCTTAGTCTTCGCTACAACAAACTCACAGAGATCCCGCCGGCGATAAGAAAGTTGACCTTGCTGCAAGAAGTTAATCTTGCCGTCAATCGCTTGCAGTACCTTCCGTGGGAGCTGCTGTGGCTGATTAAAAAGGGTGACCTGAAACATATGATCGTCCGGCCCAACCCGCTCATGCAGATCCACGAGGCAGAGATCGCCCAGTGGCATTCGCCGGAGGGCACAGAATTGGACTCGCCTGAGGGAACATTGAAGCTTCGTGACTACGAGGGCCCAGCGCCCGAGGAAGCATGGGCTCCCATCCACGTCGCCACGGGCCCTGTCCGCCGATTTAACATGGAGGGCATGCCGGTCGATGCTCCAGCTAGCGGCATGAGTGCTAGTCAACCGAATCAACAAGAATCCCGGGTTCCGTCCCTACGTGAAATATCTCTTCTGGCGTGCACCCGGTCGGTCTTCTTCGACCAGGTCTCAGATGAAGAGATGGCTGACTATCCTGGCTTGATACTCCGCATGCTCCGACAGGCGAAAGAAGTTTGGAATGGTGGTGGCCGGTCATGCTCCGTGTGCCACCGGAGCTTTGTACTGGCTCGTACTGAATGGATCGAGTGGTGGGACTGCAGTACATATGAAAGTGGACTCAAAGGGCCACGTTGTTCGGGCGAGAAACTTCGTCCCCTTCCTTTCCGCCGACTAGGTTGCAGCTGGGCCTGCGTGCCGAACGCTGATGCGGATCAACATTCTCAGGAAGAATTACAGCTGTGAGATGATTAGGTGTTGATAATTGGGGCTTGTTTCTGTTGTATACATATATGCCTTGGGCGGGCAGTATTTATAAATGCCTAGTATAGTATTCGGGTGATATATTACATAGGGTGTATAACTACCTCATTTTCTGACACCTACTTCCTGGATAGGGTGAACATAATCAACTAAGGACCGTAAGATAAGCCATTAAGCCGACACATTTAAACCAGCATCATGTATCCTCCAGAATGCCTACCCCACAGATCCATCAGATTCGCATCTATACCTCAACCCAGCTCCTCTGATTTGCCCATCCCACAGACCAAGATGAGGGGAACCCTGCCCAGACAATCTAGGCAAAAGAGACAAGACCAACAACCGGAGAATCTCATCCCTGGAGGTTATAATTAGCTCTATTTCTCCGCAAAGATCCCCGCATCTCCTTCAGCCACAAGACGGGGTAAACCCCATATATGAACAAAGCCATTCCTATAGTAAAACAAGAAGAGACCAATTCACAACTCCCAACCATCTCAATCAATTCCCACGGAGAAACAACTACCACCATGACCAGAAATTCAGACCTCCCAACAGCCGCCCAAATCCCCCTCCAAACCTTCCACCTCCCCGCCTTCCCCCCCGAAGCAGCCAACCTCAAACACCTAACCCTAACCTCGGACATCAAACCAACCGACTACGCAGATCTGCTTTCTACCCCCTTATCCACAGACGCAATACCATATCTACCAAGGGGACTCGAGTCCCTAACCCTAGAACTCTTTTCCCTGGGCTACCCGGCTCCCTTCCTGACGAGACTCGGGAAAGCCCTCCCCAATCTCAAAGACCTAACTCTATATTCCCACCTCATCGACGGCGTAAGTGATTCCTCTCGTCGAGATGCGGCGGATTTTATCCACGGTCTCTTGACAGGGTCAAACGATGGAGGCCTACGGGAACTCCATCTCCTGGACGTATTCTGCAGGAAAGGGTTTATTTCAGGGATTGGTGATATTTTACAGGATCTGGATGGTGGTGGAGAGGATGATAAGAAATTACGGTTTCTGGAGGTTTCGTATACGTACCGGGGCCATTCGGATGGGGAGTTCTTGTCGAGGATTCCGGTGGATGAGTTACCGGGTTTGATTGTTGGGGGGTTAGTGGGCGTTTCGTTGAGGTTGGAGGCTACCTCTA
This sequence comes from Aspergillus sojae, assembly GCA_008274985.1. Classification (NCBI taxonomy): domain Eukaryota; kingdom Fungi; phylum Ascomycota; class Eurotiomycetes; order Eurotiales; family Aspergillaceae; genus Aspergillus; species Aspergillus sojae. Next base: position 3,862,417 of record CP035528.1, on the reverse strand, counting down.
CTTCTACTGCTGGTGGTGCTGGTGCTGGTTTGGAGGGTGTACCGGATGATCCGGCTGATGTGGATGAGGATGGGGCTAGGGTTGGGAGGAAGCCGGAGGGGATTGTACCGGTTGGGTGTGGGCATGAGGGGACGAAGTTGTTGGTGGAAAAGTTGGGTGGGAGTGGGACTGGGACTGAAGATGAGTCTATGTCTGGGTTGAAGATGCTGGATTGTACGCTCTATGCCTTGTCTCTTGAGCAGATGGGACGTGTGCTGAAGCGGCAGAGACGGTTGGCTGTTCTTAGTGTTAGTGTTCTTGTTCCAGAGGGGGATACTGCGAAGAGGGGGTTATTGGAGATTTTGAGATTGGGGGGCGAGGAACTGGAGGTTGTGGAAGTTGTGGGGGTTCCTGGACAGGAGTGGAAGGGTGTAAGTTTGTCCTTAGTTGTGTGATGTTTGGTTTTATATTGACTGGTTTCGATCTAGGTTGCGGACTCTGTGAAGTCTGAGGAGCTTTTCCGGGACGTGTTTCCTTCGTCGTCTGATATGGTGGAGCTAACTGCTGCTTTGCCGCGTTTGGAGAGCTTTTCGATGACTATTTTGAGGGCGCCGGCGTTTGGGTCTGTTTCTTGGAGGAAGAAGGAGGGGAAATGGGTGGATGGCACTGACCGGTCGTAGGAGGGTGATGTTGACTTGGGTGTCGAGGTAGTTCTAGTTTGTTTTTATTTTTGTCTCTTCTTTCAACGTGCCCATTATATAGTTCTCAAGGTCGAGTCTCTGGCTGGTGAACTTTCCATACGATATCAGAGGAATGGCTACATCATGAAGCAGGAACATTCCCAAGACTCAGTTGAAGGCTATAGACAAACAGATTACATTCGACCAGTCTCCGACCTCATCTTCTAGTATTATTGGGAACTATGTTCCTGTGCTACTATGGAAACAGCGAAAGAAAAACCTCTATTGTGGCAATGGACAGGTAAAACTCTCACGCGTGTAATCTCGTCACAACTTGCGAAGGCGACTTTCTTGCTTCCGTACCTGGTGGCTGCCTGCCAAGGAGCTCAGAAAGCCCTGGCTAACTTCACTGTTCGAATCCAGAAGACTCGACTTTGCAAGCAAAGCCCACTGCTCGACTTCAACCTTGAGCCAATCGACAATCTTCTCGGCCAAAGCCCTAGGATCCTCCATCGGCCCAAAATGCCCAGTATCTCGCACGACGACGTGTTTGACCTGACCTGTTGTTAAGCCCCCACTTCCACCAATGCCAACTCCAGTTCTATGTACAAGAGAATCCCGCAGTTGATGGCTTATAAGCTGCGAGAGCTCGCCGAAGACGTATAATGTCGATGGTCGCAAATGTGGAAGGTTGTGGAATGTAATCACCGGTTCCGGACGGTAAAAGAGGGTATCAGAAGGCGCTTCTAAGGCTAGATCTGAGAAAGCTAGACGTCGGTCTGCCGGGAACTTTGAAAGAAAAGTTGGTCGAACAAAGGTAAATAGTTCTTGGCTCTTCGTCGTCGTTAATACGACTCTCCCTGTGCGATCCCCAGGAGCACGACGGAGCCCGTGTTTAATCCACATGTCAAATGCTCGTGGGTCCCATTTTTGAAACATAGTGCTCTTTCGAAACTGCGATATTGCCATGTCTAGGCTATCGAAGCTCTCTCTGCGCCGCATAGATGCTTGCGCTGGAGGGTATCTGCCTTGGTTTTCCGCAGAGTAGGGGAACACAATTGGTTCTACCAAGCAAAGGCCCTGGAAGATCCGGGGGTGCATGAGGGATACATTCATCAACTGTGTTGCACCCATGCTGTGTCCTATGCCGAATATCGGCTGCGGGAGCTTGTCTCGCAGTTGGTTGATCATCAGAATAAGATCGCGACCGTGGTCGAATGCGGAAGCTTCCCATGCAAACCTGATTAGGCAAAGTCTTGAAGAAATAAACAAGAATAACGTACGGTCGTTCCCTAGTTTTTCTTCGTTGAGGATACCGCTTGTACCCTGATGGGCCGCATCCGCTATCCATATACCCCGTAACTGCAATCCTGCTTTCTTGGCTGCGTGGTAGATCTCCACCCATAACGGTTCGTAGACTTCCTGAAACATCTGTCAGGTATATGATTTTCGTTCTGGGGCTCCAATGATACCTTTGGTATTCCATTGGCATGAGCTGAAATGATACTGATATCCCCGGGGGATGGGTCTAGATTGTCCCAGGGCATGTATTGCTTTGCTATGATCGAAAGCGGGTCCTCTTGGCTAGTAGTCGTGGCTCTTGGATACTCACGGATATGCTGACCAAGGAATTTATGTTCTATTACTTGAAAAGTTGCGGATATATCCATACTGGTCGGGGCAGAATACATTGTGAGAAGGGGTTTGTATTGTATCTCTTTCTGATGAAAACGTCTCCCGTAGATCATCCAGCCCTTGATCGTGATGTGTCAGTGCCTGATAAATGCAATAGACTGTAACCCTAGTGCCTTACTCGTCTCGTAGAGGTCGTCAACCGCTGTAGTTCTTGGCAATCTGAAACGGCGTTGACGACAGTATGCTACGAGCTCAGATGATATAGAAAGTTGAAAGAACTGTACAGAAGTGAATGATCATAAATCTATGGTTACCTTACTCTTATAGACGCAAACAAGGAAATTATAGATCACACGTGTGACCAGACATAACCCTAGTGCTTATCGGTACTGGGGCTGGCTCTATGTTTCCAAACGATATCATGCACATCTTGATACCCAATTCATGATTTCTAATGATATAGGCAGGGTTTGGAGTTATATTTATAGTGGGCTGCTAAAAGTTTAGAGTTATCCATATATTCAGTCAGTTGTTGCCTGAATCATGACGAATGCTACATCTCAACCCCCTGTTTACTCGCATTTCCTTTGTAAGTAGGGCCTTAACGCCCACCTTGTTAGTGAGAAATCAAAATCTCATTACCATCTGAATCAGACACCTCGTCATTATCGTTGCAAACCGAGACCCATCCAGCGTCGATGATCAGACAGTGGCAAATCAATGTCAACCGCGGAACCAACGAATGACCACCCTGTTTAGAACCAGTTATCGCTAAAGATGTCAAGAGCTAAGTTTCACGAAGAGCCATAGAAATAGCCTCAAGCCCACCCTTCAGCTCCTCCACACTCGGCCACCCATACCCAATACGCATGAAAGTATCCGGCTGCTCAAACCAATGCCCAGGCCCAACATAGGTCCCATATTTATGTAACAACCGATGATAAAAAGCATCCATACCACCCGCAGGCTCTTTCTTCAGACGAGGAAAACAAACAACACCCCCCTCCGGCCTCACCCATTCAATCAACTCTCCCTCCTTCTTGATCCAATCCGCCACAATCTCGCGACGCTGGTCCATTTCCTTCGTGGTAGTACTCAGGATCTCGTCCTTGCGGGAGAGAACCTGTTCAGCAATCCACTCATCGATGACACTGCCGCTGATGCTGATCTGTTCCTTGGCGGCTAAGAACGTTTCCTGCAGCTTGGGGTTCTTGTTAATAATCCACCCCAGCCGGATACCAGGAATCCCGTAGGATTTGGATAGGGAAGAAACGCTGATGACATGGTCACCCAGGGAGGCAGCAATAGGGAGACGGGCTTGGTACGAGATATCGGCGTAGGTTTCGTCGACTAGTAGGATGATTCCTCTCTCCTTGGTCAAGGAGATGAGTCTGTCCAGTGTATCACGGTCCACAATAGTACCGGTGGGATTATGTGGTGTAGTGATACTAATCACCTTGGTGTTTGGTTGGATAGCAGCCTCAACTGCGGTAATGTCGATCTGAAATCCCGATTCAAAGGACAAATCGATAAACGTAATCTCACAACCGATCGCACGCGGCGTCTCAAGATTCGTAGCGTAGTTCGGACGAACAACGACGAGGTGATCGGTCGGTGCAAGCTGGGAGCTCGAGATGATAAAGAGAGCGCCCGCCGCGCCGGATGTAATGAGCACATCGTCGTGGGAGAGATTATCGTGGTCTTTGACGATGAGGGTGCGGAGCGCTGTGCTGCCCTTGTGTTCGTTGTACAGGAGCTTCAGATCGGGGATTTGGAGACCTAAGGATCCTAGGGTCTGGTCTGCGATGGAACTCTCAGAGAGATTGTATTTGATCTTTTCGTAGCCGTATTCCTCGGGGGATTCGACCTCGATGGGCATGCGGGTGTACTTCATTGTGGTGGGTAGTTGGGTGTTTGTGGAAATGGTGGATGTCTGTTTCTTTACTGTCGAGGTGGACAAGGTACGGTGATATTGCACAGAGGCATTCTGCTTTATATAAATCTGCCTATTATCCGTTCGTTGTATACTCGGCATATACTTGTCGCGAGTCTACTTTTCCCTTTCTGGTGAAGAGTGCGATATACCCAATCATGAGGGACACTTGGCATACACAACATCCGGTATTTACCGTCTATCAATGATAATACTCAGCTGTGTATCGATCATTTCAGTTAGAAATACTAACCCACAGCTATCCTGTTAGACATGCTTCTCCAAAGGTTCATTGATACCTCTCCATCTGTATTTACAATACAGAACAGCTGCGTGGGGTAGAAACTGCCTTAGTGTGATTGGTCACGTGCATGGCGTTTCCTCTCTTCCGAAGAACCATGCCGATTGCCAATTGATTAACACCAGTCTTGCATTTCGCTGCAACTTCCAATTGAAGTCTGGACATGGTAGTATTCAAAGCGGGTCAGCGATCGCTCGCCCGCGAAGACCAAGACCCCAAACCTCCACAACGAAGGCGTGATGGCTGTTCGGAATGTCGAAGGAAAAAGGTCAAGGTAATGCTTCCGATACTCCATTTAGAACAACTCTCTAAGCCCTTATCTAGTGCGATTTACGTAGACCTGTTTGTTCGCGATGCACCCGTTTTCCGAATGAGTGTAGATATAGTCTGAACGTTGTCAGTGAGAGACAACGCCTAAGACGTCAAGATTCTGCAGAACGTCTTCGCAGTCCCATAAGGCCCGCTGTCAGGTTATGTATTGATGAACCATTCACGATTCTTCCACGCCAGCTTCATCTCAACCCGTCTCCCTTTTTGTCAACAAAGGAGTCCCTTTTCTTCCTCCGCATGTTTGCTACTGAGACCGCGCCGCGGCTCTTTCCAGCTGCTCCCGGCATTTTCGTGCATCAGTTAGTGAATCGCGCTCTTGAAACACCTCACCTACTTCATGCTCTCCTGGCATCAGCGAGTAGCCATCACGGCCGCTTGGTGGGAGATACCGCCGCGACAGCAAGGACGACTACTTTGAAATTTACCACCTTTGCTGTGTCCGGTCTACGTACTGCCCTCAGCAGGACAGAGGAGATGCCAAAAGCAGAGACAACCATGACAGCTCTTACTCTTTGTACAAACGATATATGTAATGGAAACAGGGACATATGGCGGGCCCACCTGTCCGGAGCGACCCGTTTACTGGCTGCCTTCTTAGATCGCCAGGCCGAAGCTTCAAGTGTTGCTGATCCGTTTGATCTGTGCCTGGTCAAGTGGTTTGCCACGTTAGATATTATGGCGAATCTGACAGGAATAAGTGCAAGCCCAGCCGATAGGGAGCCGTGTTGGTACCTAGACAAGATTCCGGGTACGCAGGTTGGTTATGTGGACGATATATCTGGCTACTCCCTGGAGCTTATACCGATGATGGCTCAGTTGGGACGGTTGGCAGGCCGACAAGAGTTATGGACAGCAGCAAAATATGGCGTACAGTCCACCTTACCAGGGCAGCTATTGGAAGAGGCTCAGGAGCTAGAATATATGATCAGGTCTATCACGGACAGGACTGTTTCGGATTTCACGTTGAAGAACCATAATAGTCCGCTTACAGTTGACTTACAACACACTCATCGTGCCTTTGTCCATGCTTCACTGCTTCATCTCCACCGCCGGGTTCAACTGCTTCCAAGGGACCATAGTCAAGTCAAGGAAGATATCACCAGTATCGTCAACGCTGTTATGAGTATCGATCCGTTTTCTCCTGCCAACATACTTATCCTCTGGCCAATGTTTAGTGCTGGCTGTGAGACCAGCTTCGTAAGCGAACGCGACCTGATCCAAAACCGCATGGCCAATATGCAAAGTCTTGGGCTGGGCAATTACACCAGGGCCAGAGATATGTTGAGAATATTCTGGTCGTCTGGTAGTTCTAAACCATGGGATATATACTTTGCGGAGCAGGGGATACAGCTGGTTTTATTTTGAGTATACGTTGAGATTGAGCGGCACTCTCCTCTAATACTACTCGTCGAAGACCCGATTATAGCATGACAAACTCTAAGGGACAAGAGGAATATTGCCAGGACTCTATGATACCGCGTGCGTTGGTATTCGGTCTATGGGGTTCCAAGTCTCATGCAGTGGCAACAGGCAACTGCTCATATCCATTGCGCATGAATTCTATTAGGGCTTGGAGGCCATCTACCATAACCTGGTGCTCTGGAACATAGCCCATCCGAACGTAGCCTTTGAAGTCAACTCCACCCCCGAAACACTGGCTGCCAGGAACAAGCATCACACCAGTTTGCTTCTGCAGTCGCTGGCAGAGTACAACATCATCGATTGGCTTTCCTTCTCGATTGACAAATTTGATGAACGCGGTGGTTCCCGCTTGTGGCCGCGTCCATTGAATAGCCCACTCAAACTCTTCTATGAAAGTATCCAGTGCGGCAAGGTTCTGCCTAGCTAACTGAATGTTGCGCTCAAGTAAGTTATGCACGGTTGGCGTGCTGAGAGCAAGAGTCGCGACGCTGTCGTCGAGTTGTCCGACCGAAATAATGGTGTAATCGCGAGTGGAGGCGCATGCTTCAACGATCTCAGGGCTCCTCGAGACAATCCATCCGAGACGAATACCCGCCAAGCTGAATGCCTTTGACATTGAGCCTGTGGCAACCACTTTGTCATACCCCAGCGAGAGAATAGAAGGCGGGTGCTCCTGCTGGCTGGTGTTCACTGAATGGAAAAGAGGCCGATACACCTCATCACTGTGGATCATGATATTGTGCTCTCGTGCTATATCAACGAGCCCTTGCAGAGTCTCACGGTTGAGCACAGCGCCAGTTGGGTTCTGTGGATTGCTATATCACCCGTTAGAACATTCTCGAGTAACATAGACTAACAACCACTTACTTGATGATGATGAGTTTAGTGTTCGGCTTGATCAATGATTTCAATTCTTCCAGATCTGGCTGCCAGCCGGCGTCTTCCTTTGATCTCCAAAGATCAACCTCGGCACCAAACCCTTCAGGGACAGAGTACAGTTGTTGATAAGTCGGGTAGTGGCAAATGACATGATCTCCAGGCCCCACATTTGTGTAGAGGGCTAAAAAGTTGGCCTGGATGGCACCATTTGTGACGAGGACGTTTTCCGGAGATAGGTTATCTGAAGACTCCGTGGTGTACAGTTTGGCAATGTTGGACCTCAAAGCCTTCGACCCACGGATTGCGCCGTAGACTTGCTTCTGAGCGTAGTCTATGATGCTGGTCTGCTGACCAGAAAAGGACATGAGATCGTTGAGTGAGATTGATGCACAGCAAGTCTCTGCGAGGTTGTACTTGGCATCATTCTCGTATTCGTCCATCCACTGTTTCTGGGTCAGTATATGCATGCCTTCTACTAACGCTAGGGTTACTCACCCGCTCCACAGCGAATTCCTCAATCTTAACCATTTTGTTTGTATTGGGTTGATATGGTCCTCTCACGAACGCTGGGTGAAGGTCGGTTACAAAAGGATGAAAGACGCAAGTTTAAGCTGCGAGCAATGGTGCCTTATATATCTTTCATGAGGATATTGGCCCTTATGGAGCGCGATTACAAACTAGGACCTGATTGGACGGAACGCATACATTTCCAAATCCAGTAACGGCTCCACTCTACCCCAAGCGATATATTACACGCCCATCTCCAACGACAACTTAACCTGGGACAAATTCGCTCGGTAGGTAATTTTCCAATAATCCAAAATGTCATCAGCGTCTCCCCTTAATCTATCTCGGGGCTGGCCTGCGTCGGATTTGTTCCCTACTCAGGTCATACAAAATGCGGCAGTGTCTGTTTTGTCAAATCCCATCATAACAGAGCAAGGGCTAGGATATGGCCCAGATGAAGGGCACTTTGAACTCAGAAAGAACATTGCGGACTGGCTGAGCAGAAATTATAGCCTCTCGAGAGCACTCAGCGCAGAGCGTATCTGTATCTCTGGAGGTGCCAGCCAAAATCTGGCATGTGTCCTACAGGTTTTCACTGATCCCATGCATACGAGATACGTGTGGATGGTTGAACCAATCTACCATTTAGTATTTGGTATCTTCGAGGATGCCGGCTTCTACAATCGACTAAGAGCCGTGCCCGAGGATGAGTGTGGCATAGACATGGACTTTCTCGAGGAAGCTCTCAAGAAGAGCGCTATAGATCATCAACCTGTATAAATCCTGCTTCTGGTACTGTCATATTGTACAAATAGCTGACAGGCAGATAGGTGACGCTCCCGGAACGTCCTTACCGGAAGACATACACACATATCATCTACTGCGTCCCCACATTTTCTAACCCATCCGGAATCACAATGCCGCTGTCACGGCGCGAAGCCCTTGTACGCCTCGCGCGCAAGTATGATGCTCTCATCGTCAGCGATGATGTTTATGATTTCTTAAACTGGGAGCCAACAGATGCCGCAGATGGTGAGAGTACCCGTTTGCCGCGAATCATTGACGTGGACACATATCTAGATGGAGGACCACCTGATCTGTTCGGAAACTGCATGAGTAACGGCAGTTTTAGTAAGATTGTTGCGCCAGGATGTCGGGTTGGATGGGCGGAGGGAACGCCAGAGTTCATCCGTGACCTCTCTGCAGCGTATGTTCTCTCTTTCAAATTTCTTTCCATGCATGAATCTTAACAAAAGATTGCAGGGGCTCGTCACACTCTGGTGGTGCACCTTCACAGCTCATGTCGACCTTCATCAACGATATGTTTGAGAATGGCTCTCTTGACAGACACGTACACGAGACGCTTCTGCCAGCGTATTCTCGGCGTGCTCGTGCTCTCACTGCGGCTATCAAGCAGCACCTTCTTCCACTTGGTGTAAATTTCGTCTCTGACTCAGAAACTTTTACCGTACTTGGAGGTTACTTCATATGGCTTAAGCTCCCAGTTTCTCTAAACGCTAAGGAGATAACTGAAATAGCACTCAGGGAGGAAAACCTAGTGGTTGCGGAGGGAGAGCTATTCGCTGTGCCTGGGAATAACCTACCAGGAAATGAGCTGAAACATAGACTTAGACTATGTTTCGCCTGGGAGAAGGAGGAGAAGCTCAATGAGGGGGTGGAGAGACTGAGCCGGGTTATACGGACCGCACTTGGCTGTACATAGCTATACTTCCGTGGATATATAGTAACTTCTTGGAGTCATAACGTTCTTGCTACTTGGACATACACACAGCCATGAGGACCACGACTCCAATACATATTCACTCAACCCTAATACGTGAAGAAAGCTATTTTACAATTACCGTTAGATATCCGAGCAAAGCCCCGCCTCGAAGTGACGACCCTTTTCCGATGGTGGTGGGTCTGGCAAAGAGTCAAAGTAGTATAATTAGCGATCCAACCAATAGGGATTATCGTAGCGGGCGGAATTGCCACGGACGCTGATATTAGCTTAGTGGGTCGATCTGGAATGACGGTATGTATGTTAACACAATTCCGTATTACGTACGGTAACCTGGCCTCCCTTCTGCTATGGCTATTCCATGGAATATTCGCGGATCAGCGTCCCCATTATTCTTTCAAGATAAACAATCATCCCAATACAAAGCCTTGCTTGCAAATGCGGATGTGCCTCATCCAGATCGGTCGATCCTTGGAGCCTTCATCAACGAAGCTCTTGACCCCAAAGAGGCAGCTCGCTATTTTCTTCGTATGACCTGTACTGGAGAAAACTCGCATCCAAAGAAAACAGTCTCGCAGTTTCTATCGGAATGGAAAATCGTCGTCGACAAGTGTGAGTACACACTCACTGACAATAGCAGCGATAAACACGACGACAGTGTCTGTCATTAACTTATGGGTATGGACCTTCTAATCTGAGGCTTAGCTCGGCCGACACGAGCAACCTCGCTGTCAAATAAGACACGGATGCTCATTTACGAAAGGGATGGAGGACGCTGTTGCCTTATGCGTACCATTTGCAAATCATACACGGATCACAATCTAGAATACGTTCATATAATCTCGCCTCTTGTGTTTTCTGATCCAGATTTATCTGAAGGGGTGCGTATATAATGCTATGGTGTTGAAACCGCTAACGGATAGTGAGGCTGCTTTTTTTGAAATGCTAGAAGCGTTCTTGTCACGAACAGTGCTGGAAAATTGGCGCTCTGTTCTCTCTAGCCGGCAGCAGCAGGAGTCAGAGAAGCTGGATGATCTTTGGTTGTTGTCCAAGGAGGCATCTGGTGTTATAGGAAAAGGGGAAGTGTACTTTACAGTCCAAAGTTAGGCAGAGCATCCCGATACAACTATTAATCAGAGCGTTAGTTGGCATTTCTCCTCAACTTTTACAAGTCTAGATTGATGCTGACCAATTGGAGTATAATGTGTATACCAACATGTTTTCACCAAGAAGTAGCATGGACCGCTCCTTTCTGGAAGACACAATGACCCTGGAGAACCATACTTCTCAACTCACTCCTATGCTTAATGAAGAACTACTTGGCCTTCGTGCACGTTTTTCAAAATCATTGGCCTGGATGGAGACAGAAAAGCAGATGAACGTGACTCTTGGTGGTGGTATTGGCAAGGCTCATGACTATCTTCAACGAATTATATCTCATTGGTGCATAGGGTCACGACAATTGTGTCCCTTTTCGTCAGCACACCCATTTCTCCCAAGCTTTAGACGGTTATGGAAACTGTTGCCGCCTTTTGTTCGAGCTTCCGTTTACAATGGATTACTCTGGGTAGGCTCTCGCATATATGGTCCGTCTCTCTCAATGACAGTCTATAGATTGCCATTTGGTTTATACTTGCGCAGGGGACCTCCACTTCTGGCGCCGAAATACCATGTTGAAGCTCATACATTGCACCTGGTAGAGCAGTCTACCAGTATTCCTGCACCACGAGGGATCGATGTACTGGATACTCCTCGCTTTTCGTACTTGCTCATGACTCGTGTTCCTGGCCGTCCAATTGGCCAAATCCTGGATACAATGACCGATGAAGAGGTGAAGTAAGCCGTACCTGACCTGAAAGGGTATGTCTCAGAGCTTCGAGAGATACCGAAGAAAGTAACAGAATTCCAAATTTGCGATTCTGAGGGAGGTGGTACCCTAAATTGGCGGATTCCTGGTAGTCAGCGTGACGAACTACGGTTCAAAACTGAAACTGGGTTTAAAAAGTATCTAACGGATCCTTTTTGGGAAGAAATTCGAAGACGCGCGGCTATATCACACGATATCCGCCACAAAATTGCTTTTACCCATGGCGACCTAAACCCAAGGAATATCCTCGCAGAAAATGGGAAAATAACGGGTATCGTTGATTGGGAAAACGCAGGCTGGTTCCCTGAATACTGGGAGTATACCAAGGCTCATTCCAGTGTCTGAAGCGTGGCGCGCTGGCTTGCAGATGTAGTCGACCGGGTATTTGAAGGGTATCGGGATGAGTTGGTGGTAGAGAATATGCTTTCTGATCCTTTAGGTCCTTTCTAGTTGCTTCAGCTCTATTGTTCATAGATTAGAAAGACAGCACTAATACGGGCGACGCAAGGTGGTTTGCCATGCCCTTGTACCACGTATATATGACTTGATGTTTCTATTAGGCACGAGGTTTCCGTTCCAGAACACACGCTCTCTATAGCAGTTTCCTAGGAGTTATCTCCCGTCTCATGGACCTCAGGTGGCTTATTTCTTCACACGGAGACCCTTATAAGACCAACCTCTTACAACAGGCTTCTTTCCTTCTAGGTTAGAAGCCCAAATCTCTACCTGGCTATTCATCTGATGAATGGCGTGATCGGATCTTCCGGGGGAAAGGTGATGAGGGCAGGACCCTTGGGTACATTCCAGTTACTCCTGGGTAAGACAAGTTGAGTGGATAGCAGACATAGACACTGTGGTTCTATATATTGTTCCAAGAGCTAACTGAGTCGGTCTAGAATTGGTGTGAGACTTGGATGATAATCTTCCCAAAATGTGATCCAGCCTCCATATACTTGAAAGCCTCCTTGGCCTCGTCAAATTTGAATTTTTTGCACACAACTGGGTGAATCTGGTGCTTTTCTGTAAATTTGACCATTTCCTCAAATCTGTCCGTGGGCCCATTCACAAATCCCTTAAGAGTAAGGCATCGGCTAATGGCGAGGACGTTCACATTGGGCTGCTCACCAGCAGCCTGGGTCTTTCCGGACGTATATCCAATGCAGTTAATCAAGCCACCGTAAGCGGCGCAAGCAAAGCTCTTTGCTAAGGTCTGTGATCCCCCCGTCTCAAGGATGATGTCCGCACCATGACCATTAGTAACTTCCATCACATAGTTTTCCCAGTCGGGTCTTTCCTTGTAATTGACACCGAAGTCGGCCCCGAGATCCTTAGCTCTGGCCAGCTTCTCATCAGATGAAGAAGTAATGATGACTATTCTTTCGTCAGCAATGATATAACTCGAGAATGTGGCTACTACAAGACGATACCTTTTGCCCCTGATGCTTTCGCCAACAGCAACCCTGCAATACTAACCCCTCCCGTGCCCTGCAACAGTATATATTCGTCCTTCCCGCCTTTCTGGCCTAGAGGCCGCGTGCCGTTGATGGCCATCCACGCAGTCACGCTGGCAATTGGGAGTGTACATGCTTCTTCATCACTCATTCCGTCCGGTGTCTTGACCAAGGCATCTTCCTTGAAGATGCGATGTGTGGCCAGGACCCCTGGCTGAGGCAGTCCAAGACTACTGGTCAGCGTCTTCTCTGTCAGTTGACCGGTTTTGTGGTCAGGGACAAAGGTCGATAGCACACGATCCCCGAGTTTCCACTTCGATACATTACTTCCTACTCCGATGATGACACCGGCCATATCAGAGCAAGGAATGATCTCGGATCCCTGATTGACTGATTTGTGGTGATTGTACTCGCCGCGAATCACTGAGAATGCGTGTTAACTCTAGTACTCCTATAGCGTGATAAGGGCCGCGTGTTCTATTCGTACCTTCTATATCCCGGTAGTTGAGAGAGACAGCGTTTATTTGGACGAGAACCTCACCGGGTCCGGGCGATGGCATCGAAACTTGTATCTTTTTGAGGCCATCAGGGCCGTTAAAATGAGAGACGTACTGTTCGACGGAGGTAGCCATTTTGTGAACTCGATATCGGCAGGGTTAATTGAATAATGTTGACCCTGATGGATAAATATGTTCGATTTCTACTCTGTCGACAGGGGGACGATTTTGTAAGCGTTCAGATGTATGGAACTTGATGGTATAGTATATAGTCCCACTCTCTCCGGGTCTTCCCATTGGCTGTCTTGGTCTTCTCCCTTACGAACCCTGGATAAAGGATAATTCTCCTCTTTGGCCTAGATTTATGGTACATTTGTCAGCACTACGGACGGTTGGAGAAGAATTTACTATAGTTCATGTCGTGAGAATTAACTCAACCGTAGTATCGGTTACCTCAAGCTTCTCTCAAGCTTCATGGGCGATGTGTGCTCAGCGTTGTTCGGACCTTTGGGTGAGAGGTTAGTGCTTGCCTAACGGAGAGTATCTCCATCTCTTTTAAAACATAATTATGATATATTGATAATGGAAGAGGCTAGATTAAACTCTCTTTATAGGAATAAAATCTTTTCGTTATCATAATTATGATAGATATGAGACTCAAAAAGAGCAGGGTAGAGCTCTTCGTCTGAGTGTACATTCAACGCTACGTATAGCAAGACAAACCATACTATATCGTGTTAACCAGATCGACACGCTTGATAGATTACTCAAGTACAATACAAATCCTCCCAATATGCTTCCCAGAAGCAGAAGCATTATAGGCGGCCACAATATCCTCCCGACTAAACCTAAATACCTTGTCAATCTGAAACCTCAATTTCTTCCTCGACACAAAAGCCACCAAGTCTTCCAGCATACATCCAGGCCCAACCAGGTTACCGCGCAAAACAGCCTCCTTCTTCAGAGCCAGAAGAAGGACATCGGGTGCTTGGGTATGATTGAGTTGCGCCAAATACCCGATAATAGCAATGATACCTCCACGCGTGATTGCAGAAAGACTTTGTTCAATGGTTCCAGAACCTCCAATCTCAAGAATATAGTCCACGCCCTTTCCCCCTGTGAATTTGACGGCCTCGGAGGCCCAGTCAGGGGTCTTGGTGTAGTTAATACAGAAGTCGGGATTAAGCTTCTCCTTTACCACATGCAGCTTTTCGTCGCTAGAAGAGGTGACAATGGTTATGGCTCCGGCTGCTTTGGCTAAGACAAGGGCCGTCATGGACACGCCTCCAGTGTCTAGTGGTAAAGGTATAACTGATTAGCTTCACATATGTAGACCATCGTGATGCTAATCACGTACCTTGGACTAGAACGGTTTGACCAGGGGACCAATTGATTATTTCCATAAAGGGCATTTCAGGCCGTTACTCCAGTACAGACCAGTGAAGCCAACACGCTGAAAGACTGAGGAGAACCGGCTGGAACCTTGACAACAGCGGATGCTGGGCGGACAATATACTGGGCCATCACGCCATCAACTCCACCACCGGCTTGACCAGCAACTTCGTGCTTGGCGGGTCCGTACAGTCTGGTGAGGTCAAGGCAGGTAACGACCCGATGTCCTTTAGAGAATTCATGCACTGCATCGCCCACATCGACGATCTCACCAGCTGCATCGGAGGCTGGAATAACATGGTCTTTGATGGCGAAGGGATATTGTGAGGTTGCAATTTGGCAATCCGTCGAGTTAAGCGAGACTGCTCGGACTTTGATCAGGACCTCGTGGCTAGATGGTTTTGGGATGTCTTCTTGGCAAGAAGCAAGGTCTTCAAAGGCGGTTCTGGTAGGAAATCGGAAGACGGTATGTTGTGGCATGGTGGGGTCTGAGTAAACAAGGAGCTGTGAATCCTTTTTGTTAGTCAGGAATCTGCTTGATATAACTTGTAGATACTCATTATGATCTCAACTCGAGGTGCGTGGAATTATGATTATCAGGGCTCGCGGCGACCCGGTGATTCCGATTGGTCGGACAAAGCTTTTGCAACATCCATCTACACCGGGGCAGTGATCTCCAGTCCACTCTGTTCCTTCTCCGGTGCTTTTGATTTGTTAAAAACATCCAGAATGAGCGAGAATACCTCGTCTACGTTCCCACGGATAACCCTCGCTGCACGCCGTCGCAAGATCGCCAAGGCCTGCGACTTTTGTCGCGAGCATCGGGTGCGCTGTGAAGCCGCCACCCCGTGCCCCCCATGTGTGGCCAACAATATTGCCTGCCGTCGATCTCGCCCATTGCATACACCTCGAAAGTCTTCCAAGAAGAGAAGTCAGCTGCAGAATGGCCATGAAGCGGATAAGCAACTCCCACACGAACACGCGGGAGACAGTACTCCAGCGAGTAACATCTCAGCCGTAGATGCTCCAGTCCCTTCACCATCGCCGTCGGCAAACCTTGCATGGACTTCACATAAAACAGATTCGATCCTAGGATTCATTGCCCGCCTCAATTCCTTTTGCTCAGGGGTATCGAAATTGTTCCCCGACGCCAATCCGCCGGGCAATGATCCATCTCTAGATCAGATATCGCCTTTCCCTTCCGGTGTCCAAGAGGAAACTCATGACGTAAAGTGTGACTTATCCCCGGCTCAGATCAAGCATCTCATGAGAATATTTTGGTCTCGCCTTCGACCACTCATGCCGATTGTGGACTGGAAGGACGTCGATCCCTCTAGCGAACACACCCCATTACAGGATGCCATCACAGCATTCTCTCTGTATTATATCTATTGCTCCGGACTCCACACCAAGCTTATCAGTCTCAACTGGCCACAGTTCCAGAGCAGGCAGTCACCAGTTGGCATGCCCTACTTTCAGCGCTGCCTCTCAGCCGTTACCCGGCTCACTACATTTGCTGAGCCCTCCTTATCCGCCATACAATGCTACTGCTACCTGACTTTATATCTCCTCGATTTGGGACATCACCAAGCGGCTTATAACATGGTTGGACTCGCTCTGCGCATTGCCCAGTCGCTCAATTACTTAGACGCACGACATCGTGGGCAACAGGTATGTCAACTCTTTCGGCGTCTTTGGTGGACTTTGATCCATCTTGACTTTCGCTGCTCAAGATACGTGGGCAAGCCCGTTACCATTAATATAGATGATTTGGTCTACCTGAGGCCTACCAGAGAACCAGAAGATGTACACATCTCGAATGGCTTGCTCTATCACACCGAGTCCATTCGCCTGACATCTGCAGCCCTGGTGGTGAATGCGGCCATGGGTCACCATTCCTTTCTTGATGGGGCAGCTGCTCCCACACATCTGGAGGCACGGGCAGAGGCCTTGTCAAATCATCTATATCACATCCAGCAATGGCGCGACCAATTACCTCAAGAGCAGTCTTTTGCGAATTTACACTTTGAGGTACCTGATATACCGCCTGATACCGAGTTGCTCGAGTTTGATGATCAACACATGGAACAATCATCAATCGTCACCTTACTGAACACCCTGTTACTGCTGCAATATCACAATGTCATCATTAGCCTCCACCGCGTGTTCATCCAGTTTCCCACTTACCCCCTTGTTCCAAAATCCCACCTAAAAGCCGACGCTCATGCCGCAACGGCACTCAATCATGCTTTGACAATGATTAGAACTGCGCATCACCGAATGGGAATTCACGATATTCTTCACGGCCTCTCTGAGCTATACCAATACCAATGGAACGCAGTAATAACCATTGTCGGATTTATGCTTGCATATCCGTACTGTCATCGGTGCTCACGAGCCAGAGAATACCTGACCCTCGCTCTTGAAATCTTCGACTCAGCCGGTAGTGAGAATTCCACCGCGACTAGGGCTGCTGCTCTGACTCGACACTTATGCAGGAAGGTTGATACGCTGGTCCAAATACTGAGTCTTAGTCAATCTACATCTTCCCCAACAACAGACAGCCAACCAATCCAGAACCAGATGTCCGACTCCAGGTTGCCTGCGGTTCAGAGTGAAGGAACGCCCCTTCCAGATACGGACGGGGACGCTCTTTGGCCTTGGACAGATTTAATCAATTGGGATACTTGGCCTACGTATTGTGATGAAGTTAGTGAGGCGTTTATGGATCCGGCTGGTTTTATGGCGCCGCATGACCTGTGAAGATACTAGTTAGTCCACTTCACTGAACCGCGAACCACCCCTCAAGGTTGCCGCGTAAAGTATGCAGGTCTATAACATGACAAATATTAAGAATTTCGTGATATGCATATTGTATGCAGATTCCAGAATGGGGCTGTACTTTTTAGTATTGCGCTTTTAGTCTCATGGCAATCATGTAAAAATTCCTGTGAAGGTCTTGACTGTTGCATTCTTCATCAAGTGTTGATTCCCTGGATTAGTAAATGAACGTTTATCAGATTCACTACTTATTATATACGTACATAACCATCATCCTGCCTTGGGCGCCTATCATGCGTCAGATACACGCCGCTCAATACTATTGTTTATCTGTAATAGTAGCGTCCGCAGGAGCCAGCTGGACTAAGACTTGGACCTTTGCATGTAAGACGTTAGGGGAACACCTACTGACCAAGGGTTTAGGGTACATCAAACACCACTATTCTATCTATGAGTATAGCGTGGCCATCCGAATTGCCGGACCAGTAAGAAGGGATGGAAGTAAACTAGAGCCCCACATATATTCTTCCCGCATTTCTTATTGGATGGAGATCAAGCTCACTGAAGAAGGCAAGACAGCAATCGGTCAAGAGGATTTACAATCGATACGACTTCGCACAGTAGGATCAGGAGCGCGAGGAAGTGATAGACCTGCTGCCAGAACTATCTGTTTGAAAGGGTGGATGAGGTCCATGGTGAGCTTATTGTCGCCGGGTGTTGCAACAATCTTTTACGGCAGTATCTAAGTGTAGTTGGATACTGTGCTTGATGAAAAGTAGAACCCAATCTATAGAAGGGACGTAATGTGATACCAATTCCATGAATTAGGCCTGTCACTTGATTTAGTACCTGTGAAGAAGTACAATGAGGTTTATTCACTTTCCTCTGTCACTCACCCTCAACCGATTTCCCCTCCTAACACTTAATCAATCTTTTACCTCTTATTCTTTACTACCCCAGCGCCTCCCCTCTTCCCAGATAGCAGCCACCACATTCAGTATTCAGAGACAAGACTATCCGCTTTTTATTCTGTGGGATTATAATACTGATTCTATAGCTATAGTTGGCTTCGCAGCATACCAGAGCTTAGAACCTTTACAGTCACCGCGCTCTAGATGACTGTCGCTGGGGAAGTATTCATATCTCCACGGACCTGAATGCTGCCTTGGGAAAATGGAGCTTGGAACTAGACGAACCAACATACAAGAATCGCTCAAAGAGGATGTAGCCAATGTATTATGGGCTATCGAGTGGGTCACGAATATCGGGTAACAGGTCCTACTTGGCCTATATCAAATTGATAGGCGCACTATACTATGGCCGGGCTTGGTAAGTTTAAGCGGGTCAATGAGTACCGGAATATCTGGGGAAAGGTAGACCGAGCGAAAAAAATATCGCAAAGAACTACAAGGCAGTGACAAAAGCAAAGCAAAAAGTGATAAACAAATTGGGGGACAATAGCCGCGCTTTTATACTTATACATAATGCGCAGGACTGGACAAAGGCAGTGAGGAGACTTGGAAGGACTGTCCCCGGTTATAAAGGTGCTATGAATCTACTCCATGTGCGCCCTTGTGGAACGACTCCATGCGATGCAGTCAGGCAAGACAAGATTATAAGAATCTGATGGGACTGATCTCAGAAGCAAAGAGCAAATCTTAGCCAGTGAGCTTTAGCCTCGGTCGAGCGTGCGGAAGTATAATCGCGCGAGTTATATCTCATTTGCGAGCTCTATATACGATTCGTATAAAAGACTCGATGGTTTCGCTGACGAACACAGAATCTATGTCTGTGTAAGATGATCAGTGGGCGCTTCACTTCAAACGTCGCAGTGGTATACCGCTATCACAATTGAAGTTTCGCTGGGAGTCACTGCGCTCCGTGTCAACAGGAAATTTTTATACTAAAGGTTCGGACGGGCATGGTAGGGGCACTAGTCTTTTCGGAACGACCAGAAAACGCGGCAAAGTGAAATATGCCGCCCTATACTATTTTCACTATGCGAACCCTGGTCTGGACAATGGAGTGCCAAATGTTGCACTACCTGGCGTTTACTAGTTGAAAAAGAGCTAGTAGATAGACCGATCGAGGATCATTTTTGGCCCAAGCCCGTAAAGTTTCTCTCCGCTTGTTTGGCCATGTCTAGGCTAGACTATGATAAAATTTAGCAAAGAATCGAAATCGCAGAGAGCTATAAACGCACACAATCGGAAGCTATCTTAGAATTATATGGTAGCCGTATTATGAGGGACGAGGAGGTAATCCGTGGCCGCGAGATGTTGAACAAAATGATGAGTCTTGGACGCAAAGTTCGGGCAGTCTTTCGCCATTGAGATAGCTGAATTCATTTGCTTACGGTGGCCTTAAGCTATATGTGTTAACTGACATCGATCCTGCAACCCAATTATGCAACGCTCACCTGGCCAACCAAGGAGAAGTCTACTATTTTGCGGAATACAGGAGTAACGATACAAACGTGAACGCTCGGAGAAAAGAGTGTAATCGTGCTATCCTAAGAAGCTCGGTGAGAGGCTCCTCAGCTATCAAGATTGTGCTGTCGTTTTTCGATGGTAAGGCCGGTCCTGAACTAGACAGGTCTCAGGCAGAAGAGCTGAACTGGTCTATTCTCGACATTTGGCCTGATATCAATCATATTAATCCTAAGTCATTGATTCTTGTTCGTCGTGGTCTTCTGATAGCCAACACTGCTATCCCCTATCACCAAGGGTACGCTTTCGAGGACGGAGAAGCGAATCAATATATTTCTTATTCTAGATATTTATAAAGCTTCAGTAACAGTATATATAATAGATTATGTATTTAATATAATGTGACGAACCTACCTAACTAGTAGGTACAGACAACCAACTACGTCCATGATGCTTCTCTGGACGAGTCACCTCCTCCCTCGTACGACATCACTCTTCCAACGGTTATAGGCAGATAGATCTAGTAATTTGTATTCCGTGTTTAACCAATTAACCAAGTCTACTTGATTCTCCTCCTGCTCCCTAAATATATATACATTCGTGGTGACCTGTTACCACATCCGGCCAGGTAACCAAGAGCAAGCCCTAATAAGCTCTAAGCCTGGCATAAAGCCCTGAAGGACAACCCCAAGGACAGCAACATCACGACCGGCAAAAGCGCCTATGAAGAAGGGCGACTTGGACGCTGAGGGGAAGTAAGAGCAAACCGATGGGAAATCGCAAGGATTCGCTGTGAGGAGGATCACAGAACAACATTGCCATCTACAGTCCGACTCCGGAGCCCAAGAGCCAAAATTCAATAAAGGAGACATGCCTTTAGAAAGTGGTAGGGCAATGTTGGTCACGATGCTCTTCATTTATGATTACCAATCAGTATTAGTTAAGTTACGGTCTGGCAAGTCGGTGTTTGCCCGGTAACCTAGAGTATTGCTATATTTACTAAATTATGATGTAATTCAGTACCTCCAAACCCCTGATGGTCTAGTTGGATATGACGTCTGACTGTAATGGGAATATACCGCTATAATCAGAAGGTCGCTGGCTCGATTCCGGCTCGGGGGAGAAGGTACTTTTTTTTTTACGGTCACTCCTTGGCGGCCTGATGATGGCGTAGTGAGTGGTACAGCTCCATCTCGCAGGGCCTTCATAGAATAATTTCGTCTTTTGTTCTTTTTTTTTATACCAAGGGCCAGAGGGTAACTTGCCAATCACCTCCAACTTAACTATCAATTGCGTCCCACTCAGGGTGCAGCCAGCAAAAGGAATTTCATTCGTCACAGGAAAGGAGGATTTGATTTTTGGAAGACCACGGTCGTGGTCCAGCGTCGAATTTGGCCTTCCCACAGGGCCAGAGCAATATTGGATAGCTATTGCTCTGGTGACGAAACCCCCAGCTATGTTTTATGGTAATCAAAGAAGCATGGAGTATCATGTCGAAATAGATTATTACCTTGGGAGGAAGAGAAGTATGACTTTGGACAGATACATTGGTAACAAATATATAGAAGGAGTTTTGTTGCTTAGACAGCATGGGATACTTAGTATAGAAGAACTGAAAATATTATTTATACTCTAGTATATCTAACATCATAAAAATACCCTTTCTCCTACCCACCTGGAGATGGAAAGAAATATCAAAGGGGATTAAACCGAATTGTTGAGATTGTCCAGGGAAAAGCGTGCGGGATCCCCTTGTGGGCTCATTCTTCTCCTGTCTTTATAATAACTATCATTTGCTGTTATGGTTGGTTGATGTGAATGGTTCCTTTGTGTATATTTATCACATCTAACCCGAGTCTCCCATTACGAGACTAAAATCAGTTGAGACTGGTTACAAGCCTGTCCTGAATCCACCGATGAGTAGTGATCAAGTCATCCCGAGTCTGACCCCCGAAGACCACCGAGGCCATAGAGTCTGCGTCGGAGATCTCCATTGCAAGGGTAACAATGATTTGTCCTGACTCGATCTTTGCGGATAGAATGTCGTAGATCCGAGAGGCAGGGCCAGCAAATGACACGGTGTCAACCTGAGCTAGAGGAAGACCAAGTGACAGAAAGTGCTTTGAAAAAAGACTCAAGGCTATCCCTCCAGCCATGCGAGCGTTCAAATCCACCACCAGTGGTCGGTCATGATGATCAAAGATGACATCGATGCCAACCCAGCCTATGTACGTAGACTGTCGAAGGGTATGTGCTACAGCGGAAATCGTGTCTCTTAATGCCCGTTCTAGATCACCTTGCTCATTATAATCAATGATTCCTCCTACCCAAACACCATCCTGGGTGCTGACCTGCTCTGTGGCGCCCAAGAACTCTGGCTCGGTGGTTTCGTTGTCATCAACGAAGAAATTCACCCCGTAGTGAGGTCTCTTGGAGCGGACCAACTCCGAAAGTTGAACCTCTTCTCCTCCTCGTGTGACATATCGGCTCAGGGCATCAAGCATCTGATGCCGGGCTTCCTCTGTGGTCACAATGAATGTTCCTTGTCCAGAACTACAGCGGCAGAATTTGACCACAAACGGCAGGGGACGGCGGGCCAGGTACTCCTGCTGCTTTGGCTGCGCCAGTTGAATGATCTCCATGGTTGGTGTTGGAATTCCTGGATGGCTCAGAAATCGCTTGTCATTCAATTCGTATGAGACTTCAGGTGCCACCAAGCAGGATTCCTTCGACATCCAAGATTTAGGCCGCCAGTATACCAGCTTCCTACCTTCTAAAGCAGATTGACGATCTACTTCAAAGTTCGAGGTGTCTAAGTCGATGTACTGAACGATAGGGCGCTGACGTTCTGGAAATTGACTCAATGCCCGCTCTATATTGTTCCTGAAATTCTGAGGCACATGGAGAAGGACGAGGCCTGGCCCGACCATTGGAAGAAAGCGGATGGTTTTGAAACATAGAGCCCATTGTCTGAACCGCTCGAAGTTCGCGTCGCCTTTGTAATAGACCTCGGGGTCCTCGTCTTCGACAAACCGCGTTTCGCGCCTAAAGTGGTCATGGAGGTCGAGATGTGTATAGGTGTGGTAAAGATCGACGGCCAGCGGCCATTCAACACCGTGGGTGGTGTGAAGTTCTGCCAACGTTGTATCTATTTCGACGACCTTCATAATGTCCAGGTGGATGATGAAAAGAATAAGGTAGATGTCCCGAATAATTATTGTCTGTTTAGCACAATGAGTTCATGTTTTGCTGCGTCATCGTTAGGAAGGATATGGCTATATAAACACAGAGAGACCGCCATTTACGTAGTCTGGATCTGCGATGGAAGCTTGTCGTCGTCATCTTTGGGCAACCCACGCATTTCACCGCCTCGTTCAAGTTGGTACAGCTTGAACACTTGCATTCAGGGTGGTCTGCTGAAAAATGCGCCTGAGTTGCCGTGATATGGCTCTCTTCCTCGATTTTCCACCGCCTAATTTTACTAGACACGCGTAGAGTCTATCACAGGATCGACCATCTGGCTCAGCTCTGATGTGGCTTGCTTGTATGCAATGCAGATCATGACTTCCTTGCATCTAGCAGCTATGTGCAGCAGGGATTATCTCCTTGACCGTGACGTGGCTTGATCCAAATGAACTGTATAATATAGTTTGATATACATCATAGCACGTCTCTTATACTACATTCCTGTTAGTTGGTTGCAAGGTTGAAAGGCTCTGTAGCTTATTGCAGGGTGTCTATAACAACTCATAATATGCGCATGGAAGCACGTAATCCAACTACCTTGCGTTGTTGGACCATCTCATGTTCTTTTCCTTTAATATGGCTACGTAAGCCCTAATCCCAGGCATTCCGGTGTTTGCTTTGAATTGCACACATGATGATCTTGCCTAAATCGTGCACCACGTACACCTTAGTAGTAATCTTGATATTCCCTTTAGAAGTGTTCTCATTTTCAAGCGCTGTCCAGCAACTCAGACGAAAGACAACCAGTGCATGCACACCATGTCGCCCCGTATTCACATCATAGGGCTCGGAAGTGTTGGTGTGATAGTTGCCAATGCTCTTGCTAGTCTGCGACAGCGACCCGACCTCACTCTGATGTTCCACCGACGGCTTAGTTGTGAAGGTCAGCTCAGCCTGACAGTGAACGGGATATACAAGAATGTCCGCAGTGGGTTTGATGTGGAAGAATTCCAGGATGGTCACTGGAGAAGGCGACCGTCGTCATACGATGACCCTCACGTATCTCCAATTGACACCCTCATTGTTGCAGTCAAGGCAAATTACACCCGATCTGTTTTGAACACCGTCAAGCATCGACTATCGAGAAACAGCACTATTTTGTTCCTGCAGAACGGTATGGGCATTCTAGAGGAGGTTGACGAAAGCGTCTTTCCCGATCCAGCGCAACGGCCACATTATATGATTGGCATCAACACAAACGGAACTTCCCGTACGGGCCAGTTGTCTGCACACCATACGAGCTTGGGTGAAATGCCCTTCGGCATGGCTCCCAGGCTCTCTTCTCCCGAACTGAGCCATGGCCAATGGCACCAAGACCCCCGGCTCATTCGTTCTGCCCGACCCATGATTGATGCTCTGTCCAACAGCCCGAATCTGAATGCCCGGCTTGTGAGTACTGAGGACATTCTCCATCTGCAGTTGAAGAAATTGGCCATAAATGCGGTGATGAATCCACTCACTGCTTTGTTGGAATGCAAAATCGGCATGTTATATTCTTCACAACAGCCATGGATTCGAAGGCTGATTGAGCTTATGCTGGAGGAGATATCAGCGGTACTAAGGGCACTTCCGCTATCGTTCCAGACGAGCCATGACTTGGAAGCTGAGTTCGCAGCGAAACAGTTAACCTCGATGGTTGAAGCCTTTGCTCGACGTCTCCCGCAACACAGCTCATCCATGATGCAGGATATAGGCAAGGGATCTGAAACTGAGATTGCATACCTAAATGGGTTTCTGATCAGATTGGGGATGCAACTTGGGATAAATTGTCCCGTCAACAATTACATCATGCAGGCAGTGCTGGAGAAACAAGAATCGCAACGCTACGGTGGTGACAAACAACGAGCCAACACCCAACAGCTAAGGAAAGCTCAACCACTCTGAATCGGAATAGGAAGTATCGTTCTTGATAATTCTAGCTGAACTGGACTCTTCGTAGGTTAGTTCTATCTCGTAGCGCCTTTAATACATCATATTAGTGTGAGCCTCCCAACACATATGTTCCATCACTCACCGATTCATCAAGCCCCCTTTCTTTCTTGTTTGTTCTTGCAGTAGAGGATATCTTGTAGAAGGTGACGACACCTGCGAGGCAGTTCAGCTCATTCCCTGCTAGGGTCCTCTAAGCATGCAACGCTGTTGCCCATGGGGAGTCAAAACATTCCTCCTGCATCTTCGCGGGATCAGCCCTATGCAGATGGCGGCATCTGCGACTGAGATGCCTAGCGCAATCTTCCTACTGGCATACTGGCCAATTTCTTGTGCGGCATTTCTCGGGGGTAACAAAGCCAGTGCATCTACAGGTGGCGGCAGACATACGAATTTGGGTTTAGAGTTCTGTATTCAGCAGTTGTGTTTATATCGAGGGTTGAAACATTAAGTTCCTGATCACAGGGCCTTGTGATGGTGGTTTCACGAGGAGAGTCCAAGAATTTGGTGCCCGAGATGTAAATGATATTTTACACCTGCGACTTTGGAGGAGCACGCACTAGACAGCATGATGCACTTGGAGAAAGGAGCTGAATGTGCTGTCATTCCTGCACCATACCTGTGTTCTTTGAAAATCGTCCCTTCTCCTATCAATTTATAATGCGACATTGTCTGAAGAAATGGTGAGCCGCAAAGAGATGAAAAGGTTAATTGAACTGAATACAAACCCTTGTTAGATACCCGCGGGGAATGATTACATGCAAAAATGGTCCTCAAAATCGATGCTTTTATTGTACACTTCCAGAGGTATATTGAATGCCGGTTTCAGCCAGAATATACACAACGATATTACCTGCGTGCTGTCTCCAAATCTGCCGCCCACAGCGCCGCGCCCACGGTGTTCGTGAACGAAAACGCGATGGAAGCGAAAGGAATCATTTCCAGAAAGAACGAGGCCATTCCGAGCCTAGTCAAGCAAGTCAGTAACAATCCAGACAAAGCATCTATCTCCAATGGAATGATTAAAAAGAAATGAGCAAACGTACCCTGTATACGCCCCCCGATTCTTCTCCACCCATGCATCCTTCTGCTTCTCACCCCACCCCTTCAGCTGGAAATACCTCGTATGAGCCACCGGCCCTAACTTCTTCCCCTGCGCATATGCGTACAACGCAGTCCCCACCACCGGAATAAAATTCAACGGTAGAAGGATCAGCGAATGCAGCAACGCCTGCGGCTTCATCCGAGCCAGGGGGCGCTTCACCAATTTGCCCAGTCGGGCAATGGCATCTCTGCCCGCCTGGGGCTTGAGCTGTCGACCCTCCGCCACGAGCGATTCATGACCGCAGGCAATGAGCGTGCCGTCGAAGGTATCCGTCAATGCCTCTTCCAGGAGGAAAGAGCGGGCAAGAAAGTTCGTGATCGTAGAACTTTCGGTGAGAATGAGCAGGGCGGCGGAAATGGGCGCCAAGGGGCCGCTGGTGAATGACATGACAGCTACCTGTGGTACGTAGGTGAAGAAGAACATGGCGCCTGTCACGCTGAAACCGAGACTACTGATTTGTCCGACTTGCGAGAGGAGCGGACGCCAGAGATCCTTGTGGTACGCGAAGTACACTATGCCCTGCATTGATTACGGTTAGAATCTCTGTGTATTATCGTAATATGGAAACTGTGCAGTTGGGGAGCTGTCGAAAGGATCTCTCACCTTGAAAGGATAGATGTAGGCGCCCGATAGGGCGACCTCTTGAGCGACCTCTTGGGCATGCTTGGCCTCTTCAATAAGGGCCTTCTTGGCCTTGTCATCCATGGTGTAGTTGATTGATGTCTCCAGGTTGCGAGGTGGAAAGATTGAATGTTTTTTTATTTTCTTCTCAGGAGGCTTAGCGGCGGACACATGACGTCACGGGATTCAATAGCACATCTATTTATATTACCCGATCCGATAGATCGAGTGTCTCGACCCACTTAGTTTAATATACATACATCAATAGAGTTCATAGACAAGGGGAGTGCCATCGCAATACAATCAGAAGACGCTATTCACCATGTTTAGAAAGTAGAAAAACACTAGTAATTGTCCAGAAAAGATGAATCAAATGAAATCATTGGCTGTGGGCAGTTTTCATCCGCCTCGCATAGCTAATGATCTGCCTCGTCCTGCACTGCGCCTGCACACCGTATCCGTAATAACGCCAACCAAGTCCGATGTGGACAGCCTAAAAGATCGCCAATGGGAAACATTTTCCGATCGCAAAGCGGTGGGTCCCTGAAGGAACCGAGGTCCATGCTTTGCTGTCACTATATGCTAGGGGTATTCGAGAAGGAAAAGTGAAAAGATTATCGCTCGCGATCAGTCCGGCCTTGATGCCAAATAGTATCGCCGCTGAGGGCTGAGAAGCTAAGTGCGGCGAAATTTCTCCAGTTGGGCGGGGGCGCCGAAGATGAGTGCCGCTCAAGCAGACCAACATCTGAGCCACCGCGGCGTTCGAGATCAGACACTTCATCTTCACCGTTGTTCGTAATCGGGACTGGAGCAGACGACGCGTTGGGATGTGAGTCTAGTTCATGAGGATAGGTGTGGTCGATCGACTCCGCAGATTCGCGTGTTTCAGCGGCCTTATTCTGGGACATGGACCGAACAACATCCCCTTTGCAGATGGGACAGGTTCGCCGACGAGTTGTCAGCCACGGGGTACTATTACTGTTAGCGATACAGACCAGAAGAAAATGAGTTTAACAGCCACTTACATGCACTCCGCATGGAACTCATGCCCACAGGGCAAGCTCATCACCCTGCTCTGTCCGTCCACGTATTCTTCGAGGCAGACAACGCACTCCACCTGCCGGCCAGTATATTTGCGCCTCCAAAGTGCGGATGATGAGCCAGCCTTCTCTTTCTTGGATGACTTCATTTTGGGGCTCTTCAGGTCTACCGTGGCCTCTGGTGTTTCCTGCGCGCGACGGTATCCCGAGCGGTTTCGAGAGCCCAGCAGAGGCGAAGTTGGTGAGACCGGACCAGGGCTAGAGGACCGGGACGAGCTTGATGTTGAGGACGAAGATGTGTTGATTGTGTGGTAAGTTCTTACGGGGAGACGGTCAACAAGAGATTTGGGGGCTCGCCAACGCCGTCGACGGATGCGAGAGCGCAACAGCAAAAGAGCATAAACAGCCGTCAGTGTAAGCAGGGGGCTCACGACCAGTATCAGAAGTGTATCGAAGAACGGACTAGTGGACATGCTTGTCGGTGTCAACGTAACCCATAACCCCTCGTGCTCGAGCTGTCCAGTGTTTTGAAGGCCCTGGAATGTAGATGCACCATGCAACTTTCGGTCTTCGACATGATCTCGCCTGACAGGTCGACTCGAGTCCTTCTCGCCACGCTTCGTCCAAGAAAAATGTCTTGCAAACCATCCCTTGCTCTGCTTAGGGTATCCTTGAGTGTCACTAGCCACGCTCTTGTGATTGGAACTGTGCAACTCTGCTTTGCTAGTCTTTGACTTATCTAGTGTACGATACTCGCCGCTTCCTGGAGTTATGCTACCACCCTTGAGCGACGCACCTGTGGGGCGTGAGCCTTTCCCGGTAGTCTGGGTTTTGCGAGCGTCCGACTCCGGGACACTGCTCGGCACTGGGATGGAACTGCTGATCGGGACTAAAAGGTCTGGGTCGCGCCAATCCTGAACGCCAATCACAAACCCATCACCGTCGGCCTCTTGTGAAGAAACATCAGGTTTCTTGCGGTCACCAGCACCGCTATCGGCTTTTGCCCGGTTGTGGACACGGTCGGTGCCATCCTCGGACACCTCCATGTCATCCCAGGGATCCTTTAGAACCCAATCAATGTTTCCACTACTGGGAGGTCGTTGGCTATCCTCTGGCAAGCGTCCGCTGTTCCTCTCTATTCCTAACAGAGACACGAGACTCTGAATGAAGCCTGCTTTGCGGGTCGCCGTGGTCGATTTCCCGCCAGGTGATGCGGCATATCGTGTGGAAGTTGGCGACACAGCCGCGGCGGATGTCGTCGAAGGCACTATCTCCTGGTTTCCAGTCGTGCTCTGGCCGGAAAGCTTTGTGTGGCGTGGCCCGGAAGCATCATCCACGCCCGAATCTCCCCCGGCCTGCGGAGGAACAAGCGATGAGAGCAAATGCGCCGTGGTATACGAGGTGAATAGAGCTGGAATTGTCACGTTGGATGTGTCGCCTCGCGCGTACATGGTGATAAGGCTGCCTCCTCGAGTATCATCTCCAACAATCAACGCGATTCCTCCCCGCCTTTGGACCCATTTGACCTTCTCCAAGAAGCCGCAGCCACCCCGACTCAATAGAACAACCTTACCACTGATCTCAGCGGTCTCTTGTAAAGATTGTATATCGGCATGCTCAGTTTGCCTGTTCTGGTGGTTATCCCCGCGCTGCTCCGAGACACCCGACTCCGCTACTTTAGATTCGGGGAGTGGGTGGTGCAGGTGATCATCCGTGCCATCGTTCGTCGACGGTGTCACCACACCGTCATTTGGGCTGGCTTGTGAGTCGATGTCTGGCTTAGAATCCGTACGATGGATATTCGAAGTCGCCGGGTCAGCTCCACCAGGCACAGGCTTCCCGAGCAGGGCATCCGACGCCGCGGGTATATCCTGCCTGTGGCTGTCACCCTCACCCCACCCTGGTATATCCGAACACCCTAATTCGCCTTCCGCTCCGGCAGTGGTTCTATCTCCGAATCCGCTGCCGATCCATAGCTGACCGCTGAGCCCCTTGTCAGGAAGGAGTGGGCCAAACGCTGCGGGCCGGGCCAGGAAGAATGTCGAGTTATCATCGGTCAGGCTGATGATAGCAGACGGTGGGAACAGCGACGAGGGTATGTTGAAGGAAAGGAGCGCATGAAGACCCGTCGCTCGACCAGCGAACGAACTGGGGGTGGTCACACGAGACGATGATGTAAGAACAGAAAAGAGAGTGAGGAAGATCGGAAAGAAGATGAAACAGAAAACAAGAAAGATCAGACGTGGCGGTCGCATAGTTGAGCTCTTGTCAGATATAAACAACCAGAAGACTACCTGTGTCTGACTGGAGGGGGAAATCCACGAGAAATCCAGGAGAGTTTCAGAGTTCGGTGCGAGGGCTCTTTTTGTTGTTGACTGAGAGCTATGACCAATCGGACGGTCGTCGAAGGAGAATAAAGCGGGCACTCATCGAGAGGGGAGGGAAAACAACAAAAGGAAAGCGAATCAAGTCAGCGATGTTCAGTCAGCACCGGGGGGACAAAATATGAGGGAGGGGAAAAGGAGCTGCAGAAGAGTCATGAACGATGCAATGGGGGGGGTGGAGAAGGGGGAAAAGAACGAGAGTTTAGTTTGTGAGGGTGACTCCGTTCGAGCGCCTGGAGAGCGTCTCCGTAACACGCAACAACCGCAGCACAGCCTCGGAGTCACGGGATGGTCGTCTGGTGCCTCAGGCAGGAAGGTCAGGCAACTATAATTCTTGGGTATTATTCTCCAGGGTTGTTTGCCGACCTGGTGACGGCAGTGGAGTCCGCATTCCTTGTTTGTTTTTAGTGTTTTCTCCCATGTCTTACGATGAATATAAACATCGTACAATGTTCAACTACCTGCAATATCTGGTGATACCTGATTTTCAAGAACTTCGGTTCCTCTCTGAATAAGGTAAGAAATCGTCCCCCGCAGATCATGCTGTCATCGGCCCCCACCCCACACCAACGGATTGCATTTCGATCGTCGCCCTACGCGCATTCACGGGACCACTCTTCAATCATTTGCAGTAATGAAAAAGAACATCCATGGATGTCCATTCACCCCCCAGATGCAAGATCACTTTTCTATTGTCCACGAGGAATAAGGTTCAAGATGGAACCAAAAGAACTCTTTTTCCCTTCTACTTAAACCATCGACTTCACAAATTCCAAAGAAAACATGTCGTATTCTTAGATATCCATTATATCCCTAGTTATTAGAATATAGTAAGTAATAGTTTTCCCCCTGAGCCCAACTTTCTACAACCATCGAACATACTAACCGTACGACAATAATTTTTCCGTTCGAAGAGTACTACTCAGTACACAGTAACAGGACTAGAAAACCACTTCATAGTTTTTATGGGTCTGTTTCCCCTTGCGATAGGCAAAGGTGGAACCCTACACGAAGGTGGGGGGGATTGAGAAATTGTGGCGGCCACGGCGAGTCGTGGCTAGTGCTGGTGCGATAGCTTATTTGGTCCCGTTTGGAGCTAGTGACGTGGTTGGTACCACAAACGATCCTCTTCTTTAACTTCAAAATACACAGAACAAAGGCTTGATGAAGACATCCAACGTCATTGTCCCAAATTGAACCATTTTTTGACCCCTCCATCACTTTTCTTTGCAAATCTGACTATATGGCGTCAGTGTACTATAAGGTGTACAATCGCCCATTGTTAAAGTATATATATCAATCACCACAGCTAGGTGTCTACGCTCTCAAAGATATCTGTTCATGAACTGCAAACACTACATTACAAAGCTTATTTTACATCCCACTCAAGAATTGACCTTCTACACCACAGCACTCCACAATGTCGCATCTCCTTCACAAGGTTAAAGATGCTGTGACTGGCCATCACCACGATTCAAAGGGTATAAGATCCACCTTCTGTGAGAATCCATATCTACCGTTACTGACAAAGGATTTCTTGTTTAGAGCATCGTAACCAGGCTGGAAGTTCTAATGCTGGAAAATACGAATCAGATACTGGCTATGGATCTAGACCCAGCAATAAATATGGGTCCAATACCGGCGACTACGGATCTCACGAATATGGATCGAAGACGGGCGCGGGCAGCTATGGCTCTAGCACCAACACATACGGATCTCAAACTGGCCAGGGCACCTACGGATTTGAAACTACTAATTACGGCAAACCTAACACAGGCAATTATCAGTCTGATGCTGGTGAGTATGGCTCTCGTCCTACTGCCGGCGAGTATGGTTCCCATCCAACTGCGGGTAACTATAAGCCTGGTGCTGGAGAGTATAGCTCCCGCCCTAATGCTAGCAATTATGAAACAGGCGCTGGGGAGTATGGCTCTCATCATGGTACGGGTCATTATGGAGCAGGGACCGGTGATCTTGGTTCTCAGGCAGAAACTGGCGGCTATGGTAGCTATGGATCTGGCCCTGGCCGTTATAGTTCAGGCACGAACTCTTATGGTTCCCCTGGTGGTGCACGAGGAGGCAGCAGCTACAACACGCCTGGATCCGGCATTGGCCGGCACAGTGAAGGTGCTTATGGTCATGATCCGAGTAAACTGGGCTCTCGTACCCTTGAGTCAGAGAACCGATCCCCTGCAGGCGGTACGCAGCGTAGCCAATGGTAAATAACGTTCAATAATAGGTGTGTATCTGCGCTTCTGAAGTTGTTTCTTGTATCGAATTTGCCAAAGTGATTTTCCTGCTGTCTTAACATAATCAGAAAGATATAATAAATTGCCGTGCTCACGCCATCACCAATTAAATGGGTTTGTTTCAATACTTCCAGAGTTGGATATATGTCTAGCATTTGTTGCTTCTCGAAACAGTAGAATCTAACTCCTTCCTACTACTAGCCCACATGAGTACTCGGAGATCTTTACCAGTATCGCCGATCTGTACCTTCCTTATCTTTTCTCTAATGCGAGAGATGCACATCTGTCTAATTCGTTGTACATGAACCACAACACATTACAATATAAATTGCCTCGCAGACACACGTACACTTGCTAAAATATCGTTTGATGCGTATCCAACAAATAAACTGTTGACCTCATGGAATACATTGGAATGGCTCAGTGTTGAGATGTCGGGTGAAGTGAGGACCAGAAAAAACCGTCGTCGTAAGGCATTTTCCCCCGCAGAGACTGATCTAGTGCCTCTGTTTTGTTGCTGATCCCAACTTCTACACCAGGACAAAAGTCTCGCAGGAAGAAGGCCGTAGTGACCATTGAGAACATCGCGCCAGGAAGAGCTCCTCTGGGCGCTTGTCGCCCAATCCCCAGTGCCACTAGTCCATTTCATCATGTCGACAACAGAGCCGTCACGCCATCTTCAAGTGAATGGCCAAGGCCTGCGTCAAAGTGCGACTCGCTACATGTTAGTCAGTACCTAGCAATTCTTCGCGATCTTTGCGCGCATTCTAATTCCTAATCATCGTCTAGTCTTCTGGGTCGCGTCTCTCTCCACTAACACTAGCACCCCAGCTCACACCCATCAGAACAGACAGCGCCTTTCCCGTTGAACCAGTCGCCAAATACATCAAGATTCGGCGCTTCTCATCTTTCCTTCCACAAACTCCGCTTTCGAATAGTCTCTCACAATCCTCACCACACTCGATCACGCTGCCTGACTCTCTCCCAGAAAAAGCACGTTCTCTCCCAAAGAGCCTTGTCCCTCCTCTATTTTCCGAAGACAATCACGTCGCATCGGGAATGGCCTTTAGAAGACCTCTCGGGAGGCCTCACAGCCAGACCTTTCGGTCCAGAAATATACAGGCCCCTATGTACCAGGATGACGTTTATGAATTGCGTAATATTGATGATCTGCCGTCGTCACAGGCCATCTGCTTGACAAAATTTGCCAAGGCACCCCCCCGAAATAAAGGCAATAAGTCCTGGAAGCCTTTGCAACTAGAAAGCACCGAAGACAGCGGTAGCAAGGACAGTCAAACCCCCATGACCCTCTTCGGACCGGGCCAAAGCAAGCCTCGCTCTCGATTATCTGCCCTTCATCGTGCGCACAGTGGTGAGTGTAATTTGAAGAAGCACAGTGAAGGGTCCTCGGCATCCTCCCAGTTTCATTCGCAATCGTACAATCATAGTTCAGAAGTACAGTGTGGGGAAGAGGCATGGCCGACGAACGCAGACATTATTCACTACCAAGAGAATCCTCTTAATTATTCCCAGACCTACGGCTACTTTTATCCCTACTCGCATTCACAGCAACATAGCTACATATCGGAGAGCCCATTCTTGAGAGATGATGACTATCACAGCTCGGAGCACCTTCCCTGGTCGACAAATCTACATTCGATCTCCAGTGGGCTTTCTTTCATGGGTGTACCGCAACCCAACCTTTACAACCAGAACTTCATAGCTGAGGGTAATATCATGACGGACTCCCTGAATATCTACAGCGCCAGTTTCGACACGCCGGACAACCGGTCTCCTTACGAATCGGTACCTGTTCGCTATGATCATACTGTTGCTCATGAGAGCTTTTTAAATCTACATCCATCGCCCTCAGAGCCACATGAAGATCGTTCGAGAGATTTTTCATCTATCTCATGGGATCCCTCTCTGGGTGCTGGGTATGAGCATGTATCGAGCTCTAAGCCAAGTACACCAGTGATGGAGTGTCAGTCACAGACGTCGGCATTGTCCTGCTCTCCGCTTCCGAATGATATAGATGCTCCACAGATTCTTCGTGCTGATACCCCATACCCTGAGCTTTATAGCCCTTTTGAAGATGACAAAGGCTATACTGACGAAGAAAAGTTTATATTCCTTAAAAGTGCTGTGTATGAGCAAATTACTGCGGATCAGGACAAAGTCTCGGCTGCACAAATGGAAGCATACGATGCACAAATCCAGGGAACTACGACTATGGACAGCTCGCATGCACGTGTTTCTAATCTAAGCGGCGAGTCAGCAGCCACAGATTCAATTAATTCGGGAAAAGTAGATTTCAGCGCAACCTGTCAGTTAGAAGTGACTGAGCAACCGTTGGGGTTGGGTCCTATCTGGTTTGATTTTACTGAAAGATGGAAGGCAATTCCCGCGACGGGCGTTCCAGGATATTTAAACTTAATGACCAGCAAACGCATAAGACCTCCACCTGGGCTCTCCGAACCAATGGTGCATAAACCAACCGCATGGTCTTTGCCTTACAGAAATGATCCCCTGGTGACTGAGAAACGACTCGATGAAGCAAATGAATGGTTCCGTAAAGATGCCCGAGGCCAGGAGCAACTTCGGGGGCAAGTCACAGACATCGCGCAGAACTACGCCGAAATGATTGAAGGGCTTAGTGAAGCAACTCGCGCGTTGCAGGAAAGTACAACTGCCAAGCAAATGATTTTACTAATAGGCAACATCATCGTTAATCTACATTTCTACGTCTCTGAGGGCTCTGAGAGAGATGCAACTGATTTTGCAAACTTTGAAGATGTGGACAGTTGTTATTGCGAACCCAGTCTTGGTGGACGACGCAGTTATTTCGATCGAGACCCCCCTGCTGACCACTGGAAGCTTCGTTTGGGTCGGGCTCCTTCGCCTATGAGCTACCTGTCAGAATCCAACCTTTCATCCTCTCACACCAGAGCTCCTTGATCTCCCGACAGCCGACAATATTATAGGCAGATATCTACACAATGAGTGGCCAAGAACCTGACCATCTAATGCAATGGACAACGTGACTTCCTGGACGGACTCGTTGAACGGGGTGACAGAAAAATACGAAGCGTGCGAACAATAGCTAGGATCAGGGATTGATGAGAACAGATATCACCAGCAGACGGTGTGAGGTTACTGGTAACTCAAGTAGACTTGGGGCCTTGATCTGAGGTCAGGTAGGCATGGAATCAATGATATTGTTTATTGGTTACTGATCTTAAAATTCGGCAGATTTCTTATGTCTCGAAGAGGCTCCTTGGGGCAATGGACAGAAGTAGGAAGCATGACGGCTGGTACAGGGCATGTCAGTATCTATCTCGAAATGTGTATTGTTACTACTAATTCATTATTTAGCTCCAACGTCGCGGGAATTGGGCGTATTCTGCATTCAGCGACTTGCTTGAGGAATCGCAGTCTAGACGGCTCATTAGGGTATTGAGATGCTTAGAAACACGAAGTTTTAATTGATCATAGGATTTTCTATCCATTTCCCTCCTATATTAGTAGTAGAAGAAGGGTACCACTTGTGAGGAAACTAAGTTCCATCTACGACCCACACACATATGAACGGGCCCACCGATACAATTGAGGCCTATGTAGGAGTTATCCTATCAAGATAAATCGTCTCTGCTTTGTCAACGGCTCGCTGGAATATAAATTCCCCGCAGAGGATTACTAATTTTGTTCACTTAATTACTCTAGATAGTGACGTAGCATATAAGGAACGGGTTCCTCCAGTTACCACCATCAGAAAGATCTCACTACTAGCATGAAGGTGTTGTCCTCAAAGTTGCCGGTTTGTGTTAGGTCGATCGGCCTTTTCGCCGATGGCGGCTGGGCACCAGTCTCTCACCTCCCATATCTCCAGAGCTCCTCAAAATATACCATCACGGCTGTGTGCAACTCCTCCCTTGAAAGCGGTAACAAGGCTATCAGCAAATACAACCTCATGTCTGCTAAAGCCTACGACTTAGTGGAGTCAATGTGCGACTCCGATACTGTCGATCTAGTCGTGTGCGTCGTCGTCGTTTTCTTGCACTACAAGCTCGTCAAGCCTGCCACTGAGCGAGGCAAGGACGTCTATGTCGAGTGGGCTCGGTGCACGACCACCAAAGAGTCGAAGAACTGGCCCAATTGGCCAAGGAAAAGGGTGTCAAAGCCATCATTGGCTTCTAATCCCGCGTTGGCCATGTTCACTCCACATTGCAAGAGTTGCTCGACATGGTCGGATTGGTCGTGTTCTAGCTTCACAGATTGTTGGCAGCTCGACTACCCTCGAGACGGGTAATCCTCTGGACAAGCGCTCTCTGTACTTTGAAGAACGACATACCGAGGGTACGAAGGCCCAGGTTACCTTGACTGTCTATATGGGTTATACGATGGATTTTGTTGCAGCACTGCTCCGTCAGCCGGATACTGCATCTGCGCTGTTGCAGACAACATGGCTATATATCGATATTCTGGATGGGAATTAGGTCATTGAAGGACAAGTCAAGAAGACAGCCGACGATTACGCATCCCTTCATGGTGTATTGAACAAAGATGTCAAATACACCTATGTTCTCCGCGGTGGAGACGCAGTTCAAGAAGATGATGGCCTTGTACACTATGATTGTATTACGGCCTCAATCGTCTACCTTGTTTAGATTATGAAGAGGACTCGATCCATTCCCTGCTTATGTGCTAATCAATTGCTGTGCAGCCCCGGAGTCTTCACTTAACACTGATCATATTCACATATACTCGCGGAACAGCACATCTCTCATAATTCAACGAGTGCTCAGGGTTTCCTACAGTGCTGGGGAACGGAAAGCTATAAGATATGTGACTATAGTGGGTGCCTGAGTATTCACCGTTGAACGATTATGGGAGATATTTGACATGCAGCTGTTGTATACTCACGGGCGGGCACGGGACTTGCAGTGAGGGTCACAACCCTATCTTATTTGGAACATCTATTATAGTGCATTGCTCATCAAACCAAAAGCCAGTATAGACCGATAATTCGAAAGAACCCAGCCCAGCCCCAGATTTTGTGGGTTACATCGCGCTCTTCTCAAATGCAACAGGATAGGTTCGAGGTAAAAGGAACAATCTAGCAGCCAACCAGCTGTCGTAACTCCATACAGGTTGCCAACGAATCAGTAAGATGCAACCCTACCATTCCAACAGCCTGAGCAGCAATCAAATTCTCCAGCTTATCGTCGACAAAGATGGTTTCAGCCGCCGGGGTATCAATCCGCTTCAACACATGTTCATAAAACTCAAGGTCCGCTTTTCGCATCCCCTCCAGGGCGGACGCAAAGATGCCATCGAACAAGTCCCAATCGTAGTGCATCGCCTGCAGCTGGTGGAAATCTGGGGCTGGGATATTGGTCATCATTTAGACCGCCACTACCTGATCCTTGAGCTCCCGAAGCGAGGAGGTCATTCTTGCATCTGGCCGCAGGCAACCCGTTGTCTGCCGAAATGTCGCAGCGATCTCTGATCCAGGTAGCCCTATCTGAGATTCCAGTTGATGATAACAATCGTCCGGCTCGATCTTTCCACGTTCAAACTGCTCCCCTAATCGATTCCGAAACGTCTTGATAATCAAACAACGTTCCGACGCTACTGGGGACAGTGGTTCCCCTAGGAAGCCCTCCTCTGGGCAACGTTGGTGAAGGCGAACCCGCAGATGCCTTTCGAGCAGACATGTTCATTGCCATAGAATGTGACATCGGTATGACTGGTATTGATGTGCGTTGCTCATTTGATGCAACCTTTTGGACCAGCGAGAACATCCGCATGATATTGTTAGATCTATCTCGGAACTTCAGAGAAGTCATGCGATGTGGTCGTGACGACACTCCTTTAACTTGTCTGGAGGGAATTAAGCCCAAGGGCCTAGGTCGCGTGCTAAGGGGGAACATCATTCCACCTCCACCCAAAATGGAAGCCTGTGTGCACCACAGATTCCAGGCTCGATGCCGGCAGAATCCATCAGCGTTGGCCATCGATGTGTGGGACGGTCAACTGACGTATGCTGAGCTCGATTCTCTTTCCTCCCAACTGGCATCCCGGCTCGTGTCCTTCATAACCTTTTGCCCCCGTGGATTCA
Source organism: Aspergillus sojae (assembly GCA_008274985.1). Lineage (NCBI taxonomy): Eukaryota > Fungi > Ascomycota > Eurotiomycetes > Eurotiales > Aspergillaceae > Aspergillus > Aspergillus sojae. Next base: position 3,823,898 of record CP035528.1, on the reverse strand, counting down.
TGGGTGTGCTGATAGAGAAGTCGGTCTGGGTCCCCGTAGCCATCCTAGCCATTCTGAAGGTGGGAGGCGCGTTTGTTCTCTTGGATGGTTCACAGCCTCTCCAGCGCCTCAAGATTGTTTGTGCCAAAACAAAATCGCAGCTCGTTCTATCATCAGCCCATTACAGAGAGAAAGCGAACACGTTGGGGCCACCTGTACTACAAGTGGAGAAGAACCAGTCAAGTCTAGGTCAAGCTAAAGAGAACGATGGTCGTCCATCATTCCTAGAAGACCATCTGCAGCCGCAGTCGCGACCGCAAGACATGCTGTATGCTATTTTCACCTCTGGCTTAACCGGGGAGCCCAAGGGAGCAATGGTGGACCATGGGGCATTCTGCACTATGTGTGGTCCGCAGATGGCTGCCCGTTCCAAGACCAATGTGTCACCCCGGGTATTCCAATTTGCCCCTCATGTATTCACGATTAGCATATTGGACTATCTAGGAACCTTGCTTCAAGGAAGCTGCGTATGCGTACCCTCTGAAGAGGAATTACGGAACAACATGGCCGGCGCTATTGAAGGCCTCAGTGCCAATATAGTGACAATGACTCCGTCGATGGCACGGGTGTTGGATCCTCGACAGACACCTTCTCTGAAACTGGTGCTATTGGCAGGAGAAATGATGGCCCAGTGTGACCTGGATAAGTGGAGCCAGTCTGTCCGGCTCATGTCCTTCTATGGGCAGTCTGAGAATGCTGCTGGCTCGATGATTTCGGAAAAGTCCATCATTCCACGTGCTCCAAATATATTCGAGACAGTAACCCCCGGCTACCAATGCTGGATTGTGTCTCAAGATAATCCTCACTGGCTGATGCCTCTGGGTGAAGTCGGGGAATTGTTGCTCGAAGGGCCGGCCCTGGGGCAAGGCTACATGAACGACCTGTTAAAGACGGAAAACAAATTCATCTGTCGCTCATTCTGTCTCGAATATGCTCACTCAGGAAGCCCTCAAAGCTACCGGCTTTTCAAGATCGGTGATCTTTTGCGCTACACGCCGGCGGGTGAGATAGAGTGCCTGGGGCGCAAAGGGGCCGAGGTCAAGCTCAGAGGCCAACGCATTGACCTCACTGAAATAGAGCACCATCTGCGGTGCCTCATCCCAACTGCGACCCGGGTGGTGGCCGACGTCATTGTACCCTCGGACGATGTCGACGGCCTTCACCCGGTGTTGGCTGTATTCGTCCAGGTTGACTCAGTGAGCCGTACGGGTCAGTCTGAGGAAGCGACTTTTGCTTCTCCCAGGCCCGAGTTTCGTGCGGAAGCAAAGGCCGTACTTTCGGGTCTTTGCCAGACCTTTCCTAGTTACATGGTTCCCATGACAATCATTCCAACAGAGGTATTTCCGTTCACGGCAACGGGCAAGCTGGACCGGCGGGCTCTTCGCCAGTGTGCCTCTGCCATGTCCCGTAATGACCTATTCAAATATGCCACCGATGGTAGAGGGCCTGTGGTGACTGCTGTGACTCCAGTAGAGATCATTATTCACAATGCGTGTGTGGAGGCGTTGGGTGTCTCTTCGGACAAAGTTGGCATGCTGGATAGTTTCCCAGACCTTGGTGGGGATTCTCTAGCTGCTCGCCGCATGGTATCAATATGCCGTACAAAGGGGTTGGAGCTAGCAGTGGCGGATGTCCTCGCTCATTCTTCTTTGACCTCACTGGCAGAGAAGTGCTCTGCGGGAGGTGGCAGGGCAAAACAGATCTCTCAAGGAGTCGAGACGTTAGATCCTTTCTCCACAGCCAAGGGAGAATTTTTGTCTCATCTTCCCAGCTTCCTGCCGGACGCGGGCATGATCGCAGACGTCTTTCCTGTGCAGGGGACACAACGCCGGGCAGCCAGGGCAATTGACACGTTTATCTTTCGTCTGTCTGGTCCAGTAGATCCTGACCGGCTACGAGATGCGTGCCAGGTCCTCCAAAAGGCACATCTGGCCCTTCGATCCATCTTTGTGCCGTTCTGTGGGAAGTTCATGCAAGTCGTGTTGCGAGCACCACCCCTCGACTTCACTCGCCGACTTCTGCCGGACGGAACTGATCTTGTCAAATGGGCTGAGTCGGTCGGTCAAGCGGACAAGACTCAGCGACCTGCGCCAGAAGAGTTTGTCGTGAGGTTTACTCTAGCGGAGACCAGCGGAACTCCAGATTATAGCATCTTTATGATGCGGCTATCGCATGCCCAGTACGACGCAGGGTGTCTATCCCGCATCTTTTCTGACCTCTGGGCCGTATACGAGCAAAAGAAACTCGTCGTCAAGTCTGACTTCGCCCAATACGCCCATAGGGCAGTACAGCAAACTCATCTTCCGAGCATGGAGGCATTCTGGCGCGACCTGCTTGCTGGTACCACTGGTTTAACACCGCTGCCGATTACAGGAATCTCGGCGGAGGAAGAGAGAACCATCATTATTCAACAACGTGTGGAATTAAAAGAACAACTTCCCACTGGCATCTCGATGGCTACAGTCGTCAGGAGGGCTTGGTCATGGGTGCTACACCAGCAGACCGGGAACACGGTCGTAGTGTTCAACGAGATGCTCAACGGTCGCGATGTAGTGCTACTGGAGGACACCGAGCCTGTCGTCGGGGCCTGTCACTCCATTGTCCCTGTTTGTGCTCATTTTCCCCTTTCCCAATCGAGTCGGACTCCCAGGGAACTTCTGTCGGCTCTGCAGGCACAGCACTTGGCGTCGCTCACCTTCACCACTCTGGACAGAGACTACCTCATCCGAAACTGTACGGAATGGACTAGTCACCAGTCAGGGTTTATCCTGGCCTATCAGAACTTCCCTGAGATTTGCGACCTAGTGATCGGGGAAGATCTGTCTTGTCAATGGGCGTCTTAGGTGCTTGATCTTGCTGAGCCCGGTGAGGCTTGGGTGACAGCAACTCCTCTGCCAGGAGCTTTGCAGATCACTCTACGCGTTTCCACTGCAGCAATGGACGAGCAAGAGGCCAGTGGATGGATTTCAGTGCTGGGTCAAACTATCATTCGGTTTCTTGATTCCCCCGATTGTCTTTTATAACCGTCTCGGACTCCTATCAATCGTAACTCTGAAGTAGGGTTCTTCCTATAGAATGTATCTTGGTGAACAGAGAGTCTACTGCATTCCCCTTGCGAGAAAATTCTCTGAAGGATAAAGCTGATATTGTGTTATGAATTCTAAAAACAAATTATCTATCTAAACGGCTCTGAATGTCATCAAATATTAGAAAGCTGAGTTGACGGTTTCACCTAGTACACCATCCCGCAGGGCTTGATAGATGACTGAAATCCAACCTCCAATGGTCTTTTTATCCCTGCCGTCAATATTGTTAACGGATGGCTCGCCTTCTACCGGATGCTCGATGAAGCCCCGATGGAATGGAACGTGCAGTTGATGGCGAATAGCGGCATAAATTATCCTGGTTCCAGATCCCAGATACTCTGCAGTATTCTGAGTTTTACAGAAGTCATGTAGCACAAGTATGCCTCCTTAATACTTGGAATGACGCCCTCCTTCCATCCATTCAGGACTCGGATGAGGCACACGTCACTGCGCTCTTGCCGATCAACTCGTGTCAGGTAGCGGAGAATTGTGGGTAGAAGGATATCGATCACCTTCTCACATCGATCGTGAAGGTCTAATCGTGCAGTCGACTCGGGCTCTCTTCGGATACACGTTGACACGCTTCCTGCAATTCTTCCTCCCTTATGAAGTTGCAAAATGCGCCGGTTAAACTCTGAACTAGCAAGGGCTGTAGGATCTTGAAGAAGCTTAGCTGTAGGACACGGAGGTCAAGGGCCTGACATGCGACGTAAAGGGAGCATGCTGTCATCATTGGGACAAGATCCACGGCCTGCATGGTATACCGGGCGGACACGAAGGCCAGGGAGTTAAGAGCCTGGTTATGCATCTCGGCAGTCTGCACAAGGGTACTGAATGGATTGGCCAGGTATGCCAACTCAGCCATGTAGGCTGCCATGTTGATATCCACCCCTTTCATCGTAAATGATAGACTGAGGTCGTCTGCCACCAGATTTGTGGGCAGCCCGTTGTGGAGATTCGGATCGACCATTTCCGTGCATTGAGTGAACAGCAGCTTTCCAATCATCTGCAAGGCCAGCCGCGTCTTCTCCATGGCCGACGTCACGGAGGTAGCTTGGAAGTTCCCTCCCGAGTATGTTGTTCTTGCCGCACTGTCGACCAGAGGATTATCGGTGGTCGAATTGAGCTCGATGCCAATTTGATGGTCGGCCAAGAGGAGGTCCTCAAGCTGGGGACCAAGCCACTGACTGGCAGTCCGTAGTGAGTATCGGTCCTGGACCAGCCCGGTCCTCACCGTTGTCGCTTGCTCGCCCCGTGCAAGCTGAGAAGTCTGCAGGAGGGAGAGAACATTGGTTGCCACTTCCGCCTGGCCGTCATGATGATGTACTTCGGCGATAAAAGAATGAAAGCTTTCCGTACTACCTCGTAGGGCTTCGACGGACAGAGCAGTGGCAATCTGTACTAGCAGTGCGAGTTGGTGTGTTTCATACAAAGCCAAGCTTGCCACAGCGGCCGATGCTGCTGTCCCGTTGACTAAACCCAGGCCTTCCTTCGGTCCCAGGGTCACTGCTTTCACTCCAATCTTTTTTAACGCCTCCTGCGCTGTGACCACGTCACCACCCACTCGGACAAAGATTCCCGGATTTCCTTCCATCGCCCCAGTCACATATGCGAGCGGCATCAGATCCCCAGACGCGGAGATCGTTCCTCGCAGGGGAACCACAGGAGTGGCTTTCTTCTGGAGCAGCTGTAACAATCCATTGATCGCAGGCAATGACACCGCTGAATGCCCCTTGACCACGGAGTTACAGCGAACAAGCATTGTCGCCCTTACCCATTCTGACGGCATCGACTGGCTTCCGTGCACAGTATTGCTTCCGTCATTGCCGGACGCAGTATCCTTACTGGTAAGAATTCCGCTCTGAAGTAGTTGAAGCAGAGATTTCTGTAAAGTGATGACATGGTCGGTCCGTGAGTCGGCACTGCCCCCGAAGCCCGTATTGACGCCTTGCCTTGGTCACAAAAGATAGACACTCAATGGGATATTTCTAAACTTGCCATAAATGGGGTGTCCGTTAGCAAGACATTCCCTCAGTGCCAATACACTGTTGTTGATCCCGTTCAGTGTATCGCTCTTCTGTGTCAGAAACGGCTGGCAAGCGAATCTGCCTGTTATTGATATCGTTAGCAAAAGCTATCTGCAAAGCTCAGATTGGTAGCAAACATACTTGGACACAGCCACTACAGTGGCCAGAGTAAGACTACTTCCATCGACTTCCAGTTCAACATCCTGAATGGCCGCTTTGAGGTCGTTGAAATAAGCCCTCGCCACCTCCTGATGACTGTGATATAAATATTTACTCGGCATTGCGCTGGGTTTGGGTCGTTGGGCTAGTGCTTGTATACTTTACGATCCGTATCAGTTCCGACCATGCAAACGTTTGCCTCTTCTAAGTAAATATAAGGAGAAAGTAGAAAGGAAAATAAAAGAGTGTTGTGGCGAGGAGCATCATAAGACATGCCTGTCGCTTTAATATGTTGTTGGCGAGACCCGTCAGCCAACTTGAATAGTCAAGAAGGTGCAGAATAACATGCATTCACCCCCTTGCACATTCCATATGATTGCATGAGATCTGGCTCACTGATCGATGATCATCTGAGCGGGTACATATCACTTTTTCTAGCTCCTGCATCTGTATGCATGGTACATTATCCTTGACATCCTGTCTTTCGCTTCCAGTTGACTTATTCCTGATATTGTAGAGAGTTCCATGAACTACACCGCTCATTCCAGGTCATATCCCAATAAATGAAGTAGGAAACACTCTTTCAAACTCTGTTATCGACACAAGAGGCAAGGGGAACTGACTAACAGCTTCCGTTCGTTTGCTTTAATCATGCCGACGCCTTGCTTGAGGGATTGCAATCTAGACGGCCGATTCAGGTACGTATTTAGAATACTAAGACAAAAGAAGCCACCTTAATGATTCTAGGTTAAAATAATTAATGATAGTGTTGTTTTATTTCTTTCTTTTCTATCTACAGTAATAGTAGAAGAAGGGCACCAAAGACCTACTACTGATAAAATATAAATTCTATCTCGATAATTAATTAGTATAGATAGGTCCACGGCAATCCTTTAGGCTTATATAAAAGTCATTCGCTCAAGATTTATTCCTCTCTACTTCATAACATCTTTACTAGAGACGTAGCATAAGCCGCATCAGATTAGGAGAGCAAGAAGAGCTTTGACCTGTATAAAGCCATACTCTGCGTCACCCTCTTGGGTTTCACCTGAAATTCGATTCCCACTTCCTGACAATCCATTCCAGGGCCTGTGGATACCTAGACTTGACAGATGTGCAGCTCTGTAATCAGTATCACTTGCTCGAGAATTAGTTTCTTTTCAATCTAAGCGAGCTGCACGTGGGAACCATAGAACTAGCTTAGCTGGTTAATACTCGATAGTGAATTATGCATAAACCATTGCGAGATGCTTGATAGTATAAGACTTCTATTCCACAGATATTCCTGTGAGAAGAAAAAAAACCCCAGGCCATACCTGTTACTCTACCAACATCTTCCCTTTCACTAGGGAGGATCGTCCACCTGATCTCCATAGGTCTTTTGCCAGTCACCTGATATACTACTTACTACACCCACGCCTAAGCATACTCACCTGCACTCAACCCCGAGAGGCAGATATTGATGATGCATAAGCTACAGGCTGTGTGGACAGTAGTAGTTGGATGAGTGATATTTTCTTTCTTTTCTTGCGATCTCTCGTCATATTATTTGATGTTAATGAGATACACCATGTTGCACCACTGCAAGAAAGCTTTTATAATCCACGGCTGAGCACTTTCTCTCAAGATCATCAAATTTGAACTCATCCTCATCTATTGATACACTTTTAATCCATGGAAATTTACATCTTTGCACCATCGAACAGCACAACCCCCAAAGACCGGGCAGGGCAGTACTCGATCTCCATACACTCGCCATCAACCAAAGCACAGTGCTCTCCGTTAAACTCCTGGCCAGGTGGACACTGCGGTGGCTTGTCGCCAATACACTCCTTGGAAGCAGCATCCCACTTGGTGTTGGTCGGGCACGAGGGATCGGTCTCGGCAACACACTTCTTGCCGTTGAACTTGAGGCCGGTAGGACAGCCGGGGATCTCCTCCGAGGCACACTCGGTACCGTCGAAGACCGTGTCGGGAGGACACTCAGGAGCATCACCCACACAGGCGGTGCCGTTGAAGCTGGTACCGGGCTCACATTCGGGTCGCACATCGGAGACACATTTGCCGTTACGCAGAGTGTAGCCTGGCTCACATCCCTTGACCTCGGTGTTCACACATTCCTCATTGACCCACTTATACGAGGGAGGGCAGGTGGGGTGGTCGATGGTGACACACTGAGTACCGTCGAAGATGAGACCCTTGTCACATTGTGGAGGTCCAGTGACACAGTCGTCACCCACGAGGACAGATCCGGATTTGCAGCTAGGGCGGGAGTTGGTGATGCAGGTTCCGTGGCTGGGCAAGCTGCCAACGGGGCACTCGGGACGGTTGGAGGAGACACAGCGGTGTCCGTCAAAGATCGTACCGGAGGTACAAGAAGGCTGGTTAATGGTAACACAGTCCTTGCCGTTGAAATATTTGCCGGTTTCACATTCGGGGGTGGTAACAACGCAGTTGGTGCCGTCAAAGCGTGCGTCTCCCTCGCAAGTCGGGGCGTCGATGCTCACACAATGCTCCCCTTCAAGCTTTGTGTCTTCGGGACAGGCGAGTGTCTCGGTTGAGACACAGTCAGAGCCCTTGAGCTGGTAGCCCTCGGGGCATTGAGGACTCTCCAACGAAGAGCACACGGTGCCGTCGCGAGTATAGTCGGGGGGACACTCGGGGGGCTCGACCGAGACACAGCGGCTACCCTGGGGCTTGAACGTGGGCGGGCAGATGGGGATAGTGACAGTTTGTTTCTCGCAGCGATCCCCGATCTTGATGAGACCAGGTGGGCAGTTCCCGTCCACATCCACTGAGATGAGGCATACTTCTCCGTTCCAAGTCAGGCCTACAGGGCAGCAGCGAGCAGTGTTGGAGAGACGGTCAACAGACAATTGGGTACCGGAGTCACATTCGGCCTGGATCGTTGAGTAGCATTGACCATTTTCAAACTCCTGCTCGGGTGGGCAGGTGGGGTCCTGTGTAAGGGTGCAGGTCTGGGTCTTAGGGTTGAAGGTGGTGTCTTCAGGACAGGCTGGACCTTGAACAGAGACACAGTTCTGGCCTTTACGCACGGTTCCCTCAGGGCAGACGGGCTTCTGTTCAGACACACAACGCTTGACTGTCGAGTCGAATTGGCTCCCCGTGGGACAGGACGGCTGCTTCTTGCTAACACATACACCGTTGGAGAGCTCGGTGGTATCCTGGGGGCAGGTGGGACCCTGGGAACTCACACAGTCCTGGCCATTGAAGCGGTCGTCATTCGGACACGTAGGATGCAGTTTCGACACACAGACCTGGCCATGGAGCTCGAAACCCGTGGGGCATGTGGGGGGCTCCTTGGAGACACAAGCCTTATCCTGGAAGATAGTCGGGGGAGGGCAGTAAGGAGAAGCCTCGGTGACACACACCCGGCCGTTGAATTCTTCCCCTGGAGGACATGCCGGCTTGGAGACGGAGACACACTTACCATCCTGGAAGATGGTGTTCTCCGGGCACTTGGGCACACCCAGTACACAGGACTGTCCGTCGAACAGGGTTCCCTCGGGACAACATTTCACCTCACCTGATCCAGCATGGGTCAAAGGCTTGATGTCATCAAGCGTGTACTTGCGTCGGGGGGAAGAGAGAACATTCTGCTGGCCCGATGCTAGGATTGCATGACACAAAGGCGCCAGCAGGATCGCGACCGAAGCCGACCGTATGTTGATCATGACAAACAAAACGCAATGGCTGAATTGATGCTTAGAAAGAAAAGAAAATGCTTGTCATATCGGAGGGAAGGAAGAGCCTTAATATAGCTGCTTCTCGTTCGCGCTTGAGACCTTTCTGTTGCAACTCATAGCAAATGCTACGCCCAAAGAGCGATGCTCGAACATGTCGTACGGAGGATCTCGGACAAATGCGCACGGATTGCGGCATTTGAAAAGAGTCAGGTCAGATCTTTGAGAAATTTGTAACTGGTGGAGCATAAGGTTCGATATGATCGTCTTCAGCTCAGCCGAATCTGGGGAGCTCGCCAAGCGATATAGGTGTAAAAGGCTTCCGATTCGTTTGGACGCATCGTCAGCTCAGCTCAGCTTTCGGTCCGCCCCGCTTTCCAGTCTCCACATGAACTGCCGGACTCAAGCCTTGAAGATAGCAAGGAAAGTCTTGCCGATGGTCATCCACCCTCGCACCTGCTTCTCGCATGCTCTCTACTCTCTACAGAGCAAGGATTAACGCGTCATCTCCTATGCGGATACGGTTGATCCTTTCTGATCCATGATAGGAGCATTGACACTGTATGGATGTCTGAAATGTGTGAAACAGTGGACACCTATACACTGTAAATGGCGGAGATGTGCATGCACGATCTGCTTTTCAGCTCGGGAGGCTTCCAAAAGAGGCAGCATCCATCGAACACTAAAATGAACTACCGATTCTAGATGTCCTGTGGCTGGCTGATCGGTTCCTCACAAGGTGGCGACGTGTGGGACTGAAGCAGACTCGGCTCTGACATCCTTGATTGCAGCAGGAGTCGTCTCGAGATATGTATATCATGTCAACAGAGACCCAAACCCATTTTTTTCTCCCCTGCAATCCAAGTTTCATTCCGCCAAATTTTCCGCTGGCTTGACCCTTCCCTTTTTATTTGTTGTGGCCTTTGCGAGCAACAATGATCCTCAATCTTCCTCTGCTTGCTGTCCTGTCAGGCGCTGGGGTCACCTGGGCCGCCTCGTCGCCCAATTGCTTGTCAGGTTCCAGCTTCGACACGTGCTGCTCTAATCGAGATGCTGTGGGCAAGGGCACTGTTGATGGCGTCGTCATGAATTATGCCTGCGGAACCTATGCTAAAGATGAGACGGTGGGCTTTGGAACGGTGCACAAGGGCGCCGCCAATGCCAAAGAATGTGCCGGGCTTTGTGCTAGTGACGCTTCTTGCCAGGCCGGTTTCTGGTCCAAAGTGGGCTCGAAGTGCTATTTATTGAATGGTAGCGGCTACAAGACGTATCACAACAAAGGCACATTCTTGCTGTTTGAGAAAACCACCGAGGAACCAGGGTCTGTCGATGAATGCAAGGATCGGGTTGATTCCGCCACCTCCCAGTGTAATGCTGAGAAAGATAAGATCAAACAACAGGGATCGCAGTTGCTGCAGAAGTGCCAGGATGAGAAGGACCAAGCTATCGCAGGGGCCGGGTCCAAATGCGAAGCTGAAAAAGATGCCATCCGCAAGGAAAATGCTCAATTGGCGGAGCAGGCCAGCAAGCAGTGCGAGGCTGACAAGAACCAAGCTCTCACACAGGCCAGCAAGCAATGCGAGGCTAACAAGAACCAAGCTATCGCAGAGGCTGGGTCCAAGTGCGAAGCTGAAAAAGATGTCATCCGCAAGGAGAGTGCCCAACTCGCGGAGGAGGCCAGCAAGCAGTGTGAAGTTGACAAAAACCAAGCTCTCACACAGGCCGGGTCCAAGTGCGAAGTTGAAAAGGATGCCATCCGCAAGGAGAACGCCCAATTGGCGGAGCAGGCCAGCAAGCAATGCGAGGCTGACAAAGATCAGCTTCGCCAGCAAGCAGCGACTGCAGCAAGTGAATACGAGAAGAAGATAGCAGATCTCCAGGCACAATTGACCCAATGTCAGGCAAACGTGCCCACAGCGAAACCCGTCCCGGCTATAGATCCGAACTGCGAATCGAATAGCTGGGTGAACATGTGTTCTAGTTGCTCCCAGGACACATTCGTTATCGATGGAAAGGAATTCAAGAAAAAGTGCGGTGTCCGCACCGTTGGCGCCCGTGAAGAGCAATGGCTGTACCGCGCTTCCCTCATTGCGTGTATGAAGGAGTGTGCAACTCGGGGTGATTGTCTAGGAGTCGGATGGAGACCTACGGAAGGAATAAACGGAGTAAGTTATCACCAGAGCCCTCATATCCCAGCATTGGTACAGTTGACTAATACAACGAAGCATTGCCATGCCCACATAAGCATAGGAGGTCCGCTCAGAAACGTGCCTGTCTGGAATGAGCATCTTCTCTACATGCCAGAGAGAGGGACTCCTTACTGATAGTGTTATTGTGAGTAAGTAGCATGTATTATACTCAAGAGTATATGAAAAGTGGGCGACGGAAAGGCGTTGCAACTGCTAGAGTATCTACTGAATTTTAGAGAAAGTAATGAGCAAAATAACTTCTAGTCTGATCTATATAGCAGATAGTTGTTTGGTATTTCGCCTAAGTAAACATCTAGAGCTCAATATCTATTTTATACTCCGTAGGCTTCATTCCGACCATCCCCCCAGATGGGGGGAGAAAAAAATATCTCCCCGACTGGGAATCGAACCCAGGTCTCCCGCGCTTGTTCTCTTGTGAGATGACAAGCGGAAATCATGACCACTAGACCATCGAGGACTTGCTTGATTGGTTGTGTATCAAAAATGTAAATATAAAAGGATCTACTTGGCCAAGACCAGCTCGTTCCCTACAATTATTAGCTTGAATCACAGCTTCATACGCAACGTTCGACACACCACTCACTCAAGAAATGAAGAAGAGATACAGAGGATTTCATTAGAATGAACACGTCAAAATAAGATGCGATTATGAGAGATCTTAGATCGGGTTAGGTTAGGCCAACTCGGCATAAGATTGTGATACCTGCTTAGGGTTACTATATAATACTAAGAACTATAAGGCTATGTGTTTAACACCATTCTTATTCTGATGTCTATTGATTTTCTTTTCCTTAGTCAATTACTGTGCTGTTAGATTCGCAGATACCCTCTGGTTTTTATTGTGTCCACCTGAAGTCCGACTTCTCGCGATTCTTCCAACAACAACAACAACCGAACAAGCTCAATTTACGGCCATCATCAGACTGCCTCACTTGATGTATCACCTGATTTTAAGGCCCTTTTGTACATTGGGTTACCTCCTTTTAAAGACCAATATACTTGTATCGATGCCAAATATTCTTCGTGATATCCAACCTGATACAAACCCTTTATCGCCTACTTCTGCCTGGTCAGCCTCGAATACTCTAGATTGATGCAATTTGCATCGGCCAAGGCAATATTCAAGAAAAGAACATTCAAGTTCCTCAGATAGGCAAAGTATATTCAACAGCGAGCCGGGTTATTGCCTAACTAGGAGAATCAATTCCTAATATCACAACCACTCTGAGTCTTGCGGCTCTCACATCAGATTAGAGGGAGGACCCAGGAAGTCAGCGTTAGAGTAGATTGCAGTTTCTACCGATTTGCTCTGCAAAGTGTTTATAAGCGAGTGACTTAGCGCTTGTACGAGCTTATATAGACATACATGAGATTCTAAAGAGGACATACTGGACACGGATATAGATATTCCAGGAATGGCACTTGCCTGGTTACAACAAGAAATCTTCAGCTCTGCAGGAGAAGCTCAATCAGCAAGAGACAGATCTTCATGTATGGGGGATGACTGTTGAACCAACTTTCACAGATACACGATTTTGGACAGCCCTGACGGCGACGATTGATGAGTTACGAGACTGTTTTAACAATGAGAAAAGATTTGCTGGTCAAGAATTGGACGCAGCTGAGCATATTCGTGCCTTAAGAAAACTCCTTGGAACAGAAACAGTCTCAACAATGCCGATACCCAAGCCATGGACCCTAGGTATAAGAGTTTTGTTTGAAAGACAAAGCGACATGCTCTCTCTCATTCAATAGACATGGGATCGATAATGCCCAAATTCTTTGGGTCGTGTAGATGGCCTACTGCTTTTTCTTCACCTGAGGCTGAGGGCTTAAACTGGCACCCACGTGATCACCTCACACTCAAGATCAGACAAATGTAGTATACATAAAACAATAGTAACATAATAATCAACAACCTTTCTGACCCGGAGCAGAACGACTGATTGCTGCTGCAATTTCTACGTCACTGCGAAATCGGATCAAGGGCGGGTATGAGCTGAAGAATCTCCAAGGGCTGGTGCCAGCACATCTTAAAACGTGCAGATGGAGATGGATCCACGATGGGCGAGGAATCCAATGATGGAATCCTCTCGACGCACTACCAGGCGCACAGATCCCCGTCATATGCACTGTTTACGATGACCCGCAGGATCTGGAGGGAAACCTCGAATCCTACGCGGGAAATATCCCCGACATTGAGTCCATGCGCCTCTCCTTCATTCTGTTATGGTGGACTCGATGGATGGACCGAGCTTGTTGAGTGAACCCTCAGCCAACCAGTGCAGAATAGGATTTGACGAATAAAATAGACTGTAGAAGAAATAGCGCTGCCCATCCCCTCTTGATTTGATACTGATTCCAGGCCTCGAGCCCTCAGGTTGCAGCATGGGTACCTTATCCTCATCAGAGATTCGTATGACGGCCCTCGTCATTGCATCAAATGCCAAGATCAACACCGCACTCGCGAAAGTAAGGCGATCTCGACGTGCGATTGCGGTATTTCCTACTGGTAGGTAGGCAGCAATTACGATATGATTTGATACCTTATGCATAAAACCCTCCACCTCGTTCGCTGATCAGACTATTCTCATTCGTTCGTGTCAAGTGACGTGTGTAGTACTTGGATTTTGCGACATAGCAATCATTGAATGCACCATCAGACGAGGCCAGTTCTCGTCATGCCCCTCTTGTACCCTTCTGTGAGCTGCAGGGCTGAGGTATAAATACGTGGACAGTTTCCCACGTTTCTCTTGAAATCTAACGACCGGAAAAGACAAGTGAACAAACTCTGAACAATCCATCCCACTCTTCTCCCTCGCATATTCCAGCAAACGCCAATCTCCAGCACCAAAGTAAGAAATCCCTAAACACTAACCATTCTCCTCCATCCTTAGCCTTATTCTGATTCTCTGGCTAGATGCCCACCGCGCAGGGTGTAATTAATGGTAACTTCAATAACTTCGACGGCCATTGGATTGTCGACGGCTTCAGTGTCCAGTTCCGTGGCAATTTCAGTCAAAGCGTTGAACAATTCCAGTCGTTCACTGCTACACTTGAATACGACACCGTCGAAGACCTTGTTGGCATCTACGTGATTGACACCGCGCAAACACCTTCATATGTCGGCAACACTGATGTAGTCCTCTCGTTCACAAACCAGGCCGGCAAGAAAGTCAAGATCACCGGTAGTCTCTCAATTCCTATTTCTCAGAGGTCTACCCTCACCGGTCAAGGAGCCTGGATCATCCAACGCGATTAAGAAGAATGGGGGAAACTTAGTTCTGAGCCTAGATGACTCTTGCTGGTCGGATTGTATCGTCTCACTTGGAACATCGTGTTGTCTATAGTCTATGTTGTCAGCGAGTAGCTAGCTATTCTTCTTCTCCTAGCTGGAAATAATTCTCCAGAAATTGAGGATTCCAGGCCTGATTATTCCCTATTGACCTACTTATTCTCATCAAAATAAAAGAGAATACTTTTCTTTCTTAACTTCAATTTAGAGCCTTGGGTGGTCGAAAGGCAAGTCTGCCTCAATCCTCGTATAAATATGAATACCCCTCCTTCCCCACTCTCGCTACCCCCACTAGCACGCACTCCTTGTGTCAAGTCGACAATGTCTATAGAGAATATGGGCAGAATTTATATACTTATTATCTTATATTTCCAAAGAGAATACCATAAGTACTGACCACTACTTGTCCATTCTAAAATATATCGTAGGAACGGTATCAGCTCTTTTTTTTTGCTTTTATCTAACTATATCTATCTCAGGTGAACTGGATGATACTCACTATTAAATGTCCAATCTCTCTAGGTAATGGTATTTTACGTGTCGCCAATAACCATCCAGTCAAGTGGGCTCGTTTATTATGGAGGAAAAGATCTATCACATTATCCACAGTATCTGCATGTACCCAACAGCCTATACGTCTCCTCTTCAGGGCCTGATCATATATGGTAGGGTGCAAAATCATCGCGGTTGAATTGCTAGAAACACTGTGGGAATGAATGTATTCACTGTTTTCCTTTTCGTTCGATTCAGATTTATAATAAAGGGACATGGCCATTCTAGAGACTCCATCAGTACTAAGTACCAATGAGAGATACTCTTTCTGGTCAGGTAGATTCGCCATCATCTAGGGAATTATTGGGAACATGGAGTACTACGCGCATCTCGTGATTCAATGAACCCTAGCCATCCTTATCAGGTCCAACTTCCACCATCAATTCTAACCACGGTCTGGTGCCACCGCTGTAGAAGAAAGACGGGATAGCGGCCTAATTGAATTAAAAATGCATTCTGCATGTTCGCTATTGTTTAGGTTCCATCCATATACATGCGATCATGGCAGATCGAATTAGAGACAAGAAGGCAAACGAGGTGACAAAAGGATTGAAACATGAAAACGGAAAATATGGACCATAGCGCCAGGTTGCTAAGTTGCTGTAAACTTCCGTCTTACGCCATAAATCAAAAGGGTCATCAGACAACCATGTCGAAAGGAAGAAGAGAAAAATCCGGGAGTGAATCCATCGTGACCGAAAGCGCCGCCTCTGCTGTATAGTATGTCTGTTGAGATATAGCAGATTAAGAAAGGGCTAAGATATAGACCAACAGGAAATGAAACATGATTAGTTGTAAGAATAAGTCAGGTCAGACCTAGCAGGAAACCAGATTGATATGATTATCATTAAGAGCAGCACAGGCGAGAACGGTGCGGTGAGGATGGAATGCGGTGCTTGCGATCGGAGAAGAGCGGTTGTGATGGAGGAAACTCGAGTAAGGCTCGAACGTCGACAGATAGGTGCCGTCCACGTTGAATGTCTTGACCTCATGGCGGTTGGTGCCGCTGTAAATGTTCCAAGTTAGCCAAGCCCACCAACTCAAATGGTAAGTTAGTATATCACATACACCATGAATACTGGAGCGTGTTCATGAACGCTCAACGTTCGTAAGGTATCTTTAGTGGCGTACAGTGTCGAGATTGGATTATCCATCCGAAGATCCCAAAGTCGAATCTCACCGTTCCGACTACCAGACACCAGCTCTCTTAGTCCACCCCGTTGCATGTGGACATTGGTAATCCACTGTTTGTGCTCGCGCCATACTTTGACCATGGAAGTCGTGGGCTTGATACGTTGATCGAATACCCTGACTGCCCCATCACCGAATCCAGCTACGAAGATGTTACCCGCAACTTGATCGGAAGTTAGGGAAGTGATGCACGATCCTGAGCGAGCAGGGATGTCCTAGAACATGTAAGGTCAGCATTTCCTCCACGGCCAGTGTCTAAATTGAAGACGTACATTGGTGCAAACTTCAGTTGCAGCATTCCATACTCGTATGACTTTCACATCTCCTGCGACTAGCGCCTTACCCTGGCCCTGTTGCCAGTCGAGAACAAGCCCGGCGTTTCGGTTACTAGGAATAAGCTCTGGCAGAGCTCTAAAAGCCGTCACGATCTCAACATCCCGTGCGGACTCGTAATTCCGGAAAACCTTCAAAACTCCATCAGAAGAACCTGTCATTAAAAGTGCCTGATCATCTTCGTTAATGTACCGGACTTCGTTGATCTTTGACCCTGGTGGATTTCCGTTAGAAAATCGGTTGAGACGTTTGTGGCTTTGCCAGTCCCAGATTCTGAATGGGGAAAGAAGAGAATGTCAGCAGAGTCACAACATGAAGCCCACCGGACTTACGCAATAGTATCTTTGTCATCCGCAACGGCGATATGATCCTCGAACTGGTGAAAGCACATCTTCAGGGGCTGGCTGCTGTTAGAGAGTAGGGCTATTGAAGTATCCCATCGGCTGCTGCCAGCTTTACTCTTGAGGGGTTGCGTCTCTGTGATGATCTTTTCGTTACGGCTTCGTCTCCAAAGGCGTTCGTTGTAGTCCGCGCTACCGGGTTCATCGGGCTCGTTGGGTTTCATCTGGGGCTCCCGGAAATACTGAATATGGGTGAGAAACTGTTTATAATCTTTGTTGTATTGCTTGCATATCAAAGCGAGAGATTCTGGGATTACCTCTGTGGACCAGTCTAGGAACCTGCTCATCAAGGGGACGGTCGGGGGGGTAGATGAGGCCTTGGGTTCGAAGCCGCGGGATGTTGGGGTTGGAGCTTGGTGGTAGGCTGTTGCAGGGGCAACTTGGTCGTTCACTTCGGGGGGCCGGGTCCATTCCGGAGGGGCTCGTCCCCGTGGCGTCATGGGCATGCGACTCTTATCTGAGGCTGAAAGTTGCGAAGATTGCGGCTCTGCTGATAAACCTCCAAAGGCAAGGTTTTTTAGGGACGCCGCGACACTAGCAGTCCGCTTTAAACTCAGAGAAAGATAGCCTTCCTGTTTTGGTGGAGCAACCGACGGAGGAGCCGGCGGTGGTGCAGTCTTCTTCGACTCTAGTCTTTCCCGGATCTGCGTCTTTTGTGACACTCTGTTTGAGAGGTCCATTATTTCTTGCCGAATTTTTTCAGTTAGCGATGCCATGGGGGATTGCACAAGGGACAAATGAATGTAATCAACAATTGTAGCTGCATCCTGTGCGATGTCAGGATGTGGGTCAACAGACAGGATAAGGAGCTGTTTCCAAATAGTGCCAAAAGTAGAATTACGAGAGAGCTTCTGTGTCTTATAGCTCGAAAGCGAGCCATTTACGGAGCCATTCGGTGCATCCTCAAAGGAATGACCTCTAGGTGTCGCTTGCTCAACTTTGGAGAGAAGGCTCTGCTTCTCATCCTGAAGCTCGTCATATGCGGCAACTAGGAACTTGTTTTGATAGCGTCTCACGAAAGTCGAGAAGAATACCAGAAGTTCTTTTCGAACAAGTACACTACCATCGGATGCCATTGGTAACACGGCCATGGCTAAGGACTCTTCAATCTGTGCCACTTGATCTGTCAAATCGGGAATACCCAAGAATGTCGTCACGGCATGTAACATTGCGGCTCGGACCTCCGGGACAGGATCAAAATTGAGCTCGCAGAGTCTTGCAGGTGCCGCGCATCGAATCCCCATCCACTTTGCCTCAGGGAAATCAGACCAAAGCATGCTAATGCAAAGACATGACCATTGGCGCAGTAAAGGATTCTCAACATCCATTAGGTGCCTCAAGCAAGAGTCAAAGAGTTCTGCTGAAAGACACACATTCTGGCCTTGGGGATAATTTTTGCAAAATATCGACACAATGAATGCACACATAGCCCGATGTTCGCTAGCGTTTCCGACGGGTATGGGTGATGACGGGTTGAGAATAGAAATAAAGTAGTGGATTCCGTTGTCCTTCAGCAGATCGTTCTGGACTGTATGGTCGACCGCCATGATTCTTGCCCATATGAAAACCATAACAGGCTTCAGCTCCTGAGCTGCCGACTGTAGGAGCTTGACGACGTAAGGGAAGATACCTATGCTCAAAGCCAGATGGACGGCCCAGGGTCCCAAGTCCAGGAACTTACTGAGTAAAATCAAGGCCCTCAATCGGTGAGCCTGACTCAAAAGAACTTGCAGGACAATAGGTAGCTGATCCGGCGGAGTTCTCTCTGTGGGTCCAGATGACAAGTACACCTCAAAAGCAGTAAGCTGCTCAGCGAAAAAGGTAGAGTGTTGGTATTCATATTGTCTACGACCTTCTTCATGATCAATGAGCGCAGGAAGCTGAGCCAAAACCATTTCAACGGCTAGATCCCAGCTTTTCCACAGAGGATGATGGTGTGTCTCTGGCAGTTCAGGTGACGATATCGGGTGGCACTTGTATGTGCGCATAATCCGTTCGCTAAGGAGGAAATTTCTGAAAAGGGCCGCTACCATTAAATCTTGACGGAAGAGCTTCTTGAAGAGAGCTCGGGGCAAGGTATTCCACGCGATGGTGTCCGTAATAGCAGTGAAAATCCAGTTTAGTTCTCCAAGGGGGCTCCTGCGGTCCTGCAAACGACCCGGGACTCGGAAATCATCAATAGAGATGTTACTCTGCAGAGGATTCTGGAGGATGAAGTATCTCAGAGCGATCTCGATGGGCGTCGTCAAACAACAAGTGAAAAGATCTGCGGGGAGGTCAGGGTTAGTTGGAAGCGACTCGCTCTTCTGGCACGCGGCGAGGATTATGCAATCCCCATAGTTTTGGGTGATCACATTAGGGTCCCGCTTCTTTGCTTCGATATTCTCTTTTTCATGTTTCTCGACAAAGGTGTGAAAATTCTGGACAATATTCCCGGCATGTGATACGTCAAAAACGAAAAGGCTGGGGCCTGCAAGCCAGGACTGCAAATCATACAAGGACACCGGGATGTACTGAGTATAATTTTTGTTGAAGACCCATATTTCACCAGACTGGGTGGGTAAAGGGACACCATGGCCGTTATAATGGAAAAGAACTCTCTCGTCTTTGGCGTTACGACGTAGAGATATGCAAAACTTTTTCGTCTCGTCAACAGATGGGTCGAGATACTGCTTGTACCTAGTTCTTAGGCTAAGTGTTTCATATTGTTCCTGTAGCTTTTTTCCAATCTGCTCCATTATCTTGGTCTGCCCGCCCCCAGTAGTCGATGTTGGGTCAACCCAACATTCGAGCTTAGCCGTAGGGTTCGTCTTGACCACATCCGGGGGATCAACACCGATGTTCAAGCATATAGCCAAGGCCGCAGAAACGGTTTTCAAACGGTCCTTCATACGCCAGTCCTGGCTGGGCCAGCTTCCCACGGGATCTCTCGGCATGCCGTTTGTCTCATGGCGTTTTTCCGTGAAATACATGTAAAAATTCTAGGATCATCAGAGGATACTCTGTTAAGGCAGCGTCTCGCCGTTCTGCTTACCGAGTGTAAGATTTTAAGGTATTCGCTCGATGTGTACTCTTCCTGCCATCCATGGCGCATGGCAAAGTCCTCTTCATCCTCTCCAGTAGGAGACTTGTCAAACCCCAGTCTTGGTCCATAGTCACTTTTAGCCCGCTTCAATGTTGACGGCCGTGCTGAATCCGATGCCCGATCAGATGTTAACCGAGGGTTATCATCTATGACGGCTGGGCCTTCACCTGCCGAGGAACTCGTCGGTCTGTCAGGGGTTGTTACAGGGGGATGTCTCCGCTCCACGGTAGTAAACGATCTGTGGTGTCCTGGCCCAGGCGCGGGTGATTTATCGCGAGGAGGGATATGCGTTTCCAGGTCCGGACCGAAGGCCACGCGGACAGATTTGGTGGTGTTCTTTCGGGGTTCAGCGTGACCGCTGGTTTCTTGGGGCTCCATAGTGGCTTTCTGTTCCATAATCAAATTGGGATCCTTCATTATGCAGGTATCATCGTGTGCAAGCAGGGACGTGAAGGCGTGCAAGCTCCTCGGATGGTCAAAGTCTGGAAAGAGCGGAGATTTAGAAGTGGTTCGTTGACAACTAAGTTTTGAATGTGATATATTATAGCTATTCGATGTATCTGATTGTGGGGCAGATGCACATGTATGCTCTCACCTTATCAATTATCATGCCACGGTGCGTGCACAAAGAGCAGCGGAATATCGTCCCTAATCTGTAGCCTTCCGCGGTCAGTAACCCGACGCTTAATGCTGCGAGAGATTTGGGACTGCCTCCTCAGCGAAAGGAACAGAGAAAAAAAGGTGTCTCTTCTGCTCCTTGATGCCAAAGATGACAAACTCTCTCTCCCAAACCCACAGCTTCAGAATTTATGGGTTGTCGTTATCTTTTTTGGTAACAGTGAGGTTCATGAGCTTTAGCCGCAATGTCTTGGCACAGAACGATCGGAATATCTATCGCTCCGAAGGCCGCTTTCCTCATAGAGTTACATCAGAGTATCTTTATTACATACAAGTCATTGATCTCTCAGATGTTGGTACATGTGCGTACGTCTTTTAATTTCACCTTACTTCTCTGTACGAAGACAGAGTCTTCAACATATATTTTTGTCGCTGCCTCTATAAACATTTCATATTGAGTTGCTAGGTGGGATGATGTACAGTATAATCAATGGCAGCCTAACTATACTTAGTAAACAATTGAGACCCTGCAGCACAGTTTCATAGTACAGTACGTACGAGAGGAGTAGATACCACGTGCGCGTAATATCTAATTCCAAGCAGGTACAACAGTTAGATTGTCTTGGCATTGTTGACAATCCTGATATGCTACTGAGTTAAACTTCATACAATACGGAGTACTTGGTCTACAAATACCATGGATGTTTACAGGGTCTCCCATCTTGGTTCTAGTTCGTTGAGTCCAAGAAAAATAAAAATAAAAATAAAAAAGAAGAAAGAAGAAAGAAAGAAAGAAAAAGAAGAAAAAAAAAGATAGGACGATGTGCGAGGTATCATCATGTAGGAGAACTCACTAGCTACCGATACTTTGGCCATCACAAACCAGGAGTAGATCAGTATCCAGAAATCCCTATATATGTACACTAAGTACGGAATACATACAAACAAACAAACATATCCCTACCAGATTAAGCTCGGAATGCTCATGCTATTCAAACCCTACAGATATTAAGGTACGGGTAAATGCGTTGCCAGGGTCATGAGAGATTAAGGTATAGGCAGGTAGTATACTTTTGTAGTGAATATGCTGTCAAGTTCTCAACATGAGGAGGGTATTCTTCCGTCGAATCGTCGATGCATGATCACATTCCCAGGAATCCCCGTTACTCGTCAAAGTGACCAGCCAACCCGTAATATGTGGCAGATATTCACTAATACGACGAGTCCATTTTAATGAGGCCATAGATAAAGAATAGAACCTGACACAAAAAAATGTTCATTCCAGTCAGCTGCACTGTATGTGGAACCATACCTGAAATGGAGCTTCAGGATAACCAGTTAAAAAAAAAAGGGATGGAGTTCCATTGGGATTAGCGATGAGGCGGGTTAGAATTGGACCAAGCCACGAGCCAGTGACTTGCGCTTCTCCATCCCTACCTCACCAGCTAAGCGAATTTCCAAGGTTCTGATAGGTCGATGATTTAAACGTTTCCCCTCCACCCAGTTTTAGTTCACTTTGAGCTTGACCAAAAGAACTTCTGGATCGAACCTGACCAGCCCCCCTTTTGAGAAGGTTTGTCGGCTCTTTTAGCCCCTGGCTCCGCCCTTTTCTGGCACCGTCCCTGACTTAGTCATGTATAGTTTCTCTAAGTTTAGGGGCAAGCAGGATCCATTGGTCGGTACCCAACCGGCCATCACCAGTCCTTTTGGCACCGTTCATCATCGCATCATTCAGCCAAAAAAAAGAAAGACAAAGAAAGGAAAAAAAGAAAAATTTTTTTTTTTTTTTTTTTTTTTTTTTTTTTTTTCAAAATCATAAGCATAAGAGGTAATAAGAGGGGCTGAGAGGCGATCAGCCTCATGTGTCGACACCTCAATCAATAGAGAATGACAAGAGAGCCAGCAATTATTCTAAGCATACTAGTAGTCCATGATGGCTGGAAAATCTGTCCGCATAACGAAGACGTTGATGACGATGTACAGATGTTTCGGTCCTGCATAGATCATACATACTGTTACCTGTAAGGTACATGAAGCGCACAACCAATGGGAACTCTACATGAATCAAATTGGAAATAAACAGAGATCATCGTAATTATACGACCTCAATCTTGAAACCACGGGACTTCTATACTGGCTACCTCGGAAGGATGCATTTACCGATTACTAGTGCTATCAACGGAGTGGGATATAACCACTACGGATCATGACCATCACGACCTGGATAAGAGGAAAAGACGATTATAAAAGAAGGAAGAAAAATAAAAAGGTAGAGTACGGGGACCACTTTGATAGTGCCAAGGTTATTCTTATTAGTCTGCACATGCTCATTAGGATTTTGTATTGTGGGTTTGACACCTGAATTAAAATCAGATCAAAACCCCATACTCCGGCAGTTACCTAGATAGAATACACCCGAGTACGTAGTGACCCATATATGGATAGTACCTAGCAATCGCCTGACTTGGAGATTTGAACTCCAGAAACTCTTGAAAACTAATCAGTGATGCATCCAAATTCCTCCCCACTGGTTAGAAAATTATGCATGAGAATGTGACTGACCTATGTATGTGCCATTGAACTAGTGGTTAGTCTAATTATGTATCAGATTCTCTGCTGACCATCTTTAACTGTAACAAACAGTATTACCTTACTCCAAAGGCGGTGACCCCTAACTAGGAACTCGAACGACTGTACCGTTTGGATCAACAACATTTCTTAAAAAGAAATTCAAAATAATTATCTAATTAATGCTGGTTAGGGAACTTTGAAACGCCGGGGCCTCGCATTATTCCTCTCTCTCTCTCCCTCTTTCTTCTTCTCCAATATCCATGTCCCAGGGCCCGTTTCCCTTCCATACTCGCGTCTTTATTTTCCCCTTGTCTTTCTCCTTTTCTTTTCCTTCTTGAGGGCTTTTCGTTTTCTTCCACTTGTCCCGCCCTTGTTTACCTGTCCCCTGTATAAGTCACTCATGCTCCCCCGGAGTCGCAATCGAGGATTCGCTTTGGGAATAGAAGGATAATTGTCGCCCTCTGCTTCAAGACGCTGAGCGACTTCGAAGGGTTTTCCGTGGCTTGGATGGGACTGTTCCATTGTTCCTCTTAACACTCGGACCACCGCTCGTCAACATTGGGAAGGCACGTATCCAGACCTGATCGAATCCCGGCTGGGTTCCGTTGTTCGCTCTCTTGAGACCTTCTACAGCCTGGTGCCTTCGTTGTTTTCCTTGCCTTTCTTTTCTTTCTTTTCCCCCTTCTGCTGATTGCTTTTGGCCGGTTCAATTTGATTCTGCCATTGTATTACTGAGAATTGTTCGACTCCTTGTGACGAAGCGGCCTTATTTTGGCTTGCAGCGCGAATTGGATTCTGCCTTTCCCGGTTCCGTTAATCTACAACCCTGTACTCTGAACGACCGTTTACGATTCAATTGTCACGATGGCATTCTTGTTTAAATCAAAAAAGAATCAACAAAATACTACCCTTCCTCCAGCGAACAGAAACCTCCACACCTCCGAGGGAGCGTCAACAAATGCACCGGCGGCGCCCAATGGAGTAAAAGAGCGGGAGGGAAGCAATTCGCAGACGCCGACGCCTAGCAGCAGCTACAATAATTCTCTGAATTCGGTGAGCAGTATCAACAGCCCGGAACAGCAGCGGGTGCGACAAAGAGCCGAATCTGAGTCGCAGGTTGGTACTCCACGCTCCCTTTACCTCTTGTTAAATACCTTTTGCTAGTCGCAAGACAATCCCTCTCGACCCCATACAGCACGGCTAATCATATACAGATTCAACGGCCACCGCAACAGGCGATAAACAGCAATGCTCCCAATACGAGCCCCGGTACCTCACTGTACCCATGGTCACAGCGTCGGTTAAATTTCTCCACGCCACAGACGAATCCCTTTCCCCGTTATGGCGCAGCTATAAATTCCGTTGCTTCGAAGGAAGGAGCTATATATTTGATGGGTGGATTGATAGACGGATCAACTGTCAAAGGAGATCTCTGGATGATTGACAGCAGCGGCGGAAATCTCCCATGCTTTCCAATTGCCACTGTGTCGGAGGGGCCCGGTCCCAGAGTCGGTCATGCGAGTTTACTGGTTGGCAATGCCTTCATTGTTTTTGGCGGCGATACAAAGGTGGACGAGGCCGACACTCTGGACGATACCCTTTATTTACTGAATACGTGTACGTGCTGACGCTATAACCCGTGCTGGATAAAATGTGCCCTAACATCTTATGTCTCTCAGCCTCCCGGCAATGGTCGCGCGCCATACCTCCTGGGCCCCGGCCCGCTGGGCGTTATGGACACACCTTGAATATCCTTGGCTCCAAGATTTACGTCTTTGGTGGACAGGTTGAAGGTTACTTCTTCAACGACCTTGTCGCATTTGACCTTAATCAATTGCAGAACCCGGCGAATAAGTGGGAGTTTCTAATCCGAAGCAGTCACGACGGTGGTCCACCTCCGGGCCAGATTCCCCCGGCCAGAACGAACCATACAATTGTAAGCTTCAATGACCGGTTGTATTTGTAAGTCTTGCATATAAAACTTTCGCTTGCCTAATAACGTATAGTTTACTCACCCTCGCCTAGGTTCGGAGGAACGAACGGCTTACAGTGGTTCAACGACGTTTGGACCTATGATCCTCGCGCTAACCAATGGACTCAACTCGATTGCGTTGGGTTTATCCCTACGCCTCGAGAAGGGCATGCAGCAGCCCTTGTGAACGATGTCATGTACATATTTGGCGGCCGCACAGATGAGGGAATCGACCTTGGGGATCTGGCAGCATTTCGTATCACAACCCGAAGGTGGTATTCTTTCCAAAACATGGGACCCGCCCCATCACCGAGATCTGGGCACAGTATGACGGCTTTCGGAAAGCAAATCATCGTGATGGCGGGTGAACCAAGCTCTGCACCAAGGGACCCCGTGGAACTCAGTATGGTATACGTCCTCGACACATCGAAGATTCGCTATCCAACCGAGGCGCCAAATGGAGATAGAGTGCCCCCTCCCGGTATGAGAAAAGGCAGTGCAGACAGACAAAGCCCTCAGGCGGGCCGCACATCTCGCGAAGCGCATAACCAACCACCAGATCCACGACGACCAGGGGCCTCGCGGGAAAGTATGATGAGTCCGACCGGCAGACCGGCAGACGTTGGTCCTAACTCAGGGCCCGGGTCTCGACTCCCGAGGGCCTCTATAGCCCAGGCGCCTTCAGGACCTCCTCCACCAGGTCAAGCTCCCACCCCTGGCCCTCGAGGGAGCACCCCCCAAAACGTTATGAACCCACGAAGCAAAACCCCCACAAAAATGGACCGGTCGTATGGCGGTCCACCGGTGGATACCGTTCGAGCGATAGCAGCTGATGGGGATAGGGAGTCTCCAATTGCCAAGGAATCCCCGAAAGAGGCTATACCTGTTCATGATTCTGGGTCTGGATTGGGAGACCGTCGCACACCTACTCAGCAATCACGAATGTCTGCTCGGGCTATGGAGGCTGGCGAGGCAGCCCCCCTTATTAGTGCACCGGCCAGGCAACGGTCGCTTCGCCAACACCGACAGCGCAGCTCTATGGATAGTGCCGATGAATCTGTTTTGGGTCGAAATGCCAGTATTGATGGCTCGATAGACTCTCGAGGTTATCGGAATTCGAAGACTCTAGGTGATGAACCCCGGTCACCAAGGTTGACTGCTCATCAAGAAGCTCTAATTAAGGAGCTGGAGGCCGTAAAAAGCCGTAATGCATGGTATGCTTCCGAGCTTGCATTGGCCAAGAAGGCTGGTTACACGCCGAATCCTTCAAGTAGCCCAACTTTAGACGAGCGTGCGGGTGATGCGTTCGCTGACGAAGACCGCCCCTTGATTGAGGCATTCCTCGCAATGAGGGCGGAACTCGCAAAGATGCAAGCAACTGTAGATCGACAAGCTGCTATAGCTTCTAAGCGGGTCGCTGAGGTTGAGCACCAAAGAGATGTGGCCGTCAACGAAGCGGCTTATGCTCGTGCTAAGCTTGCCGCTCATGGTGGTAGTCAAAGAGGAACTCCACAACCAGACGGGCGTTCTCAGGATCCTGAGGAAGTGATGACGGAGAGAGGCACTGATATCAGCAGAAGATTGGCTCTAGCCCTTGCATCTCAGAATGAGCTCAAGTCAAAACTTGATACGGTTACAAGTGAGCTTGAACAGGAAAAGCGGGGTAGAGAGCTCGCTGAAGAGACATGTGAAGCTACCAGGAGACGTCTAGCTGAACTCGAGATGCAAAACAATGCTTTAGAGGCCGAAAGTCTACGTGCAGAATTACATCAGCTGGAAGCCTCCATGAGGGAGGAGGCTTTGCTACGAGCTGAAGCAGAATCCGCAACAAAACAGTTGACCTTGGACAAGGAGGAGCTAATGAAAAAGGTTGAGGACTCCTCAACTCATCTCAAAGACTTTGGTACTAATCTGGGCGTGCTCCGAGAGGCCGTATCTGCGTCTTCTGGCAAAGCAGCCCTTCTCGAGAAACAATTGGAAGAGGAGCGCGAACGTCGGGAGGGGTTGGAGAAAAAGTTGCTGCAGCTCAGATCCGAGCACGAGGAACAGAATGCAGAGCTTGAGAATATTGTCCGCCGTCTTCACGACGCCGAAGAACTTGCCGAAAGCAATGCCAGGGAAGCCGAGACACATAAGAATGCATTCTTGACAGGACTTGACCGCGCATCATCATTTGATTCTGATTCATCCATACGGTCGCTCGCAGACCAGCGGGTAGCTGCCCTAGAGGCACAGGTGGAAAGGGCAAATAAGTTGGCAAAAGCTAGCCAAACGGCTGCAGATGAGGCAGCAGACAAGCTCCGCCGTGCAGAAGAGAGGATTGCAGGTTTAGAAGCATACCAGGAGCAGGCCAGTAGAGAAGGTTTACAGCTACGAAGGCAGCTCCAAGCAGCTATGAAAGAAGGCCAGTCTCATGCCACTGAGAACAGGGAGCTGAAGGCCCAGCTTGAAAATCATCAACGCGAATCTGGCGCCTTGGCTATTCAACACGCAGCTCTCAAGGACCTTCTTGGCGAGCGCGGGGTCAACTATTCTGATAGCAGGCGTTCTCCCCGACTGGATTCCCCTGGGTCTCGGTTTGGAACACCTGAGCAGAGTCGACTTCGTGAGCTAGAGCAGCAACTCTCGACCAGTCTAAAGGCCCATGAAGAATTGAAGGCGTCGTTCGAGACTCGCGAGCAAGAAGCTGACCGTGCATATAAGGAGAAACTAGAACAACTTGAAAACGATTACCAGTCGGCTGTTCATTATGTTAAGGGAACTGAAAAGATGTTGAAGCGGATGAAGGATGAGCTTACTCGTTATAAATCCCAGAATGCAAAGATGCAATCAGAACTGGAAGCAGCCCAGAGTGACAAAGCGCAAACTTCTGACCGATCGCCGATGCAGACCGAGTGGGAGACTGAACGTGCACAACTTCAAAGGTCTCTTGCCGATCTACAGCAAGACACTTCGTCCTCTATCGCAAAACTCGAAAGCGAGATCGCCAAACTGAAGGAGGATCTCGCTGCCGCCGAAGCTGATAACGAAAAGTCCCGATCGGAATATGAAAGTTCTCAGCAAGAACTGATGGCTTCTGCGGAAAAGAGCCGCGCCGAACTGGATCAGCTTAAACGCGAAAATGCTCTTCTCGAAGGTCGCGCCTCAGACGCTGAACAGAAGGTCAATATGCTTTTGGATCAAGTGGAAGCGTCGGTTGGACATTACCGTCGTCAGTCCCAACACGGCCAAAACATGAACGGCATCTCGCGTACCTATAGCAACGCCTCAAGCAATACCATAAGCAGATCGAGAGCCAACAGTGCTGTGTCACAGGAGGATCCATTCCCTGACAATCGCGGTTCCATGGCTTTGGACTCCCTAGCCAATGAGCTGGAGACCTTGCGTAGCCACTGGGAGAGCACTAACCGCAATTATCGGTTAAGCACTCAGTCTGATTTTGACCGGACTCCCACCAAAGAGACAGGGCTCAGTGACAGCCTTGCGGAATGGAGGCGGCGCTTGGATGAGGATGACACCAGGGCAAGCTCTCCTGAGAAAAGTAAGCCCCGGAACACAGAAGGAGGGCCTACGACAACAAACATGATTTAAGAAGCTCAGCAGTATACGGATGATTTGTCTATAGTCTATTGGAAAACCTGCTGCGAGGCACGAGGCTTGCCAGGGCCACATTTGTCCTGTGTCCTCAAAACGCCCTGTCGCTGTGTATGTTTTGATGAATTGTTGACTTGTCATCTAGACGATGTAAAGGCATACGTCATGTCTGTTTTATATTGTTTTGTTACTCTGACTACCAGCTGGCTATTTTAGTCAGTATGTGATGAAGTCAGGAATTATGATTCGTTTCCCATATTGTTCATGTTCCTTCTTTCGCTCTCCTATGTTTGTTCTTCTTTTCTTTTTCCTTGTGTTATTTTAGTCTTCTTCGACTTCTTTTTTTATACCCCTTCACATTTTGACCCAGCCTTGGAATGTACTATTACTTACCTTTTCACTTCACGAAGTCTCTGTCTGAACCAAATCAATTATTTGCCTTTCACAAACCACCGTGACTTGTCGTATTCACTGACTCAGTCTCAACCTCACGGCTGGATGAGATTGTATGAGTCGATTTAGTTGAGATAAGTATGTCAAGTCGGATCACCCCAGAGATTCTCATCTGGTTAATACAAGTATTACTCCAATTCCTGGGAGGTCCAAATTGTACACGGAACTTGATGAGACACCATGATTCGATTATCGTCGCAGTTGGCCCGATAGTGAACTGACTCGCCCATGTGGGCCGATTTTGTTGTGGCTTTTGATTCCTTTCCTGGGTGCGGAGTATGAGATAAATCCAGACTAAGTTCTGGATATCGATGCTCTAGAGTACACAGTAGGCTACTATATATGTATGGAGGAATGATTGAATGATCTGGCGAGGTCATCGGTGCAGTAGTTGTCAGTCAGAATTGGGATGAGGCACATCATACCACTGCGGACAGAAACAATTCTGATCGTCCGTCACCCGATGTATATAATTACCGATCCCTGTGGCATCGGCGTCAGAGATCTTGAGCTAGGGGCGGTTTCTGCCCAAAATCGGGCCCCCGTAATCGCCCGTAATTACCTGACAGTGTCCGGAGTACGTCGGCGGATCCATTACTGGTTTGCCCAGACTCAGATGACCCCAGATCAGTCAATGGACAATTGGATGGATCCATTCAGGTAATTGCCTCAGGCCCCATGTGAGGCAGTCAATCAGGGTCGAATCTGGTAAACGTAAGATAGAATAGAACGATCCAATTAATCAAAAGCAGGGTACCTCAGTCAATGGTTCGGCTGCTACATGGTACTAGGATAACTGTTAAATTATGGTAATCGGCGGCGACTGGAAATTCAATCCACATACAAACGTCCATGTGGCCATGGGAATGTGCACCGACTTTTTGCCACGAGATATTGTACAGTTTTCTTTTTCTTTCTTTTTTTTTTTTTTAAGTAACTTTCTTTTCCTTTGGCTACTTCTTTGCCAGGTGTTACACCGTTAAAAAGGCACCCACCTACGTAGTATATAAGCATTGGTAGGCTATGTTTGATAAAATGTCTCGTACTGTATTTACCTGACCTATATGTACAGGGATTAGTGAGATGGTCCTGAGCACCGTCTTTTATCAGCAAGGTAAGCGTCTGACGTGATGGATGTTTACCCTAAAGTGGAATAGCTTCTGTCGCTCCAATGAAAGTGATCAAATACGCTAAGCAGGCAAAAAAAAGATAAGAAATGAGAGTGGAAACTAGGGGGGTACCTACTGAGGTACATAGTAGTAGTAGTTACCTTAGTAGTAGGAAACATGGTGTTGTACAAAAAGAATTACAGGCGAGGAGTTTAAGATATGAGACGATTTTTCCCTTTTCTTTTTTGCCTTCTCAAGAAAACAAATGTTAAAAGACAAGTTTCTTCACCGACTTACTGAGCGTCTGTTCCAAGGATATAATAAAAATTTTCACATTTTTGTTTAAAAATAGAAAATATAGAATTTTTCTATTTATTTTTCTAATTGTAATAATTCTTTCTACGCTATGGTTTTCTTTGCCCGACCAGACTTGGTCACTGCCTAATACTTTGAAAACAAGATTACCAAAATTACCCAGTCTCAAAGGTAAGGTAATGGCCCCCCAGGTCGTAATTGAAATGTAACACCTACGGCAGACCGCTGTGACAAGCTGCGACCGCCAACCACAGCCAAACTGATCACCGGCCTTTACCCGCCCCCTCTTACTCTCACTCTCAATCTTACTCTCTTTCCCTTCTTCTCCTTCTCTCTCTTCCTCCCCTTCTTTTCCTTCCATCCCACCTTCCGATATCAAGGCGTTTGTCCTTGATTTATTGCCATTTGTTTCCACTCTTCTATTTTCCTCCCCTTTTCCTCTTTTTGTTGGTTTTTCACCAGCCCGTATTTCCTTGTCAGCCTCTTTCAAAAGGCCTGTCAAGTCACCTCCTCTCCTTTTTCCCTCTCCGCCTTTTTGCCTTTCCGGTCGGTCGGAGCCCCAACGGTCGACATCACCGCTATCTCACCTCTTTTCACCCGCCTCTTTCTACAAGGTTTGTCAGACTCTCGTTATTTTTGGTCCGGACTGGTCGTTACACACCTGTTTTGTTTCGTGTGTTCCTCGGTGTTTCACTGCTAGGCATTCCCTGCTACCAGCTACTCGTAGCCTCAGTGGGCTAAATTCACTGTGCCAAGTAACTACGCGCCGAAGGCAGCCTGCTTCATTGTGACCTTTCTCTTCCCCTCTTATTCCAGCCTCCTTCTGTCTTCATCCTGCAGCTTTTCTATCTAAATACACCCTTGGTCACTTGCTAATTCGGTCCACCCAACAACCTTTCAAATCGGTGACTGACAACCTCCCTACAGTCTTTGTGATCTTACAGCCACAGCCGTCAGCTGTGTGTGCTTTTACTCAAGATGACGACCATGGTACGTAGTCTCCTGCAATTGCCTTTCTGTCGAGCGGTCATAGTTAAATAAAAGCTCTAAGGATTTGCGTGTCGGTAACAAATACCGCATTGGCCGCAAGATCGGAAGCGGTAGCTTCGGTGATATCTATCTTGGTGCGTATTATATCTCCTTGGAATGGTAACAATCGGGCTGGTCAATATTGACTGACAGAATTCTAGGAACCAATATCATCTCCGGTGAGGAGATTGCCATCAAGCTCGAGAGTGTCAAGGCTAAGCACCCCCAACTTGAGTACGAGGCTCGTGTTTACAAGTCTCTTGCTGGTGGTGTGGGCATTCCCTTCGTCCGTTGGTTCGGTACTGAGTGCGACTATAATGCTATGGTTATCGACCTTTTGGGTCCTAGTCTGGAGGATCTTTTCAACTTCTGCAACCGCAAGTTCTCGCTCAAAACCGTGCTTCTCCTGGCTGATCAACTCATTTCCCGCATCGAATACATCCATGCCAAGTCTTTCATTCACCGTGATATCAAGCCCGACAACTTCCTGATGGGCATTGGCAAGCGCGGAAACCAGGTCAACGTGATCGATTTCGGTTTGGCCAAGAAATATCGTGACCCTAAGACGCACTTCCACATTCCTTACCGCGAGAACAAGAACCTTACCGGAACTGCCCGTTACGCCAGTATCAACACTCACTTGGGTGTTGAACAGTCTCGCCGTGATGATATGGAGTCTTTGGGATACGTCATGCTCTACTTTTGCCGTGGCACTCTCCCTTGGCAGGGACTGAAGGCTGCCACGAAGAAGCAGAAATATGACCGCATCATGGAGAAGAAGATGACCACGCCCACTGAGGTCCTTTGCCGTGGATTCCCCAACGAATTCTCGATCTACTTGAACTACACCCGTTCCCTGCGTTTCGATGACAAGCCCGATTACTCGTACCTTCGCAAGATCTTCCGTGACCTTTTCGTCCGCGAGTCTTTCCAGTATGACTACGTTTTCGACTGGACCGTCTACAAGTACCAGAAGAATGCCGCGATGATTGTAGATGCCAGCAACAAGAAGGACAAGGAAGCGGAGGAACAGCAGCGCCGTCAAGGCGTGGCAGCTGCCGCACCGATGGGCACCCCCGGTGCTGCTGCTAAGCCTGGTGCTATCTCAAGCCAGCGCCGCAAGGTCATCGAACGTGGAACTCTCGACACCCCCGACACCAACCGTGCTGTGGGAGGGAGTGACAGGATGTGAGTATCTGAAACCTAGGTTCCGTGTAGGGAACCCCTTTCCTCTGTGCTTGGTGATTTGCCTTGACCCCGCACGTAGAGGTCGCCTTGAATCCTAGAATCTGACTAATCTCATAGTCTTCGGCGTTAGGCTGCGTTCTGCTTCCAAGGTTGCTGCTTCAGGTGCTTATGGACCTACCGGTAGCCGCTCGAAGCGGGACGATGGATACGGTGCTCAGTGGTACTAATTATGCAACATGGCAGGGTAGCTCAGCTGTTCTCCCTTGATAGTTTTGGCTTCCTGCATGTTGACATCCCATTATTTGAAGAACCCAAGAGCATCGTGATGCTGGTAACCTGCCACCTGCAGCAAATCTTCCGACTTCTTTCGCCTTGGGTCTCCATTCTTTCTTTTTCTTATTTTACTTCATTGCATTCTCTGTTAGCCCGTCATCCCGTTTTCGATCGTCTTCCGGTTTCCGCCGTCTCGATCTGCCGCGTTTTGCCCCGATCTGCCTATTGGTTTATCTGGTCTTCCCTATCGTGCCTGAGTTTCCGCAATCGAACACTTGACTGCGTACTCGGAAACATTACAATCGATCTGCACCTGGGAAGTCCTAGGTAGAAAGAAACAAAACGCTATTACTGTGGCTATTTTACGTCATCCCTCCTCGGTTGTCATATTTGTGCAGGATCTCTAAGCCATCTTTCGAAACCGACCGGGAGGGTTAGACCGAAGGAGGTGCAAAATGAAAATCTTCTGTCTGTCGGCAGAACGAGGGGTATCTTTCAGTTGATGCTTGCCACTGAAGACCTTCGGACATATCATTCGTTGTTTTGTTTCATTTTCCCTGCCCTTACTCTGCAATTGTCTTTTGATCTCCTGTTTTGCACATTCCAGCACTCCAGACTGTTATTATTTTATTATTGACGCAACATTGGGGACGATGAGTATGAAGGTATGACACGTGAAGATGTGTGGGGGTGGTTATTTTTTGATGTCCAAGAGTCAAGGTTCAATACTTGAACATGCCGTACGAGAACTGGATGGCACGGGTGGTGGTACTGCATACGATGATTTGGACATTAAGAAAGCACGTCTCTACGATCGGTAACTGGCGACGGAAAATAGCTAGGGTCGCTTCCGGGGAGGTATTGCGTCATGCGAGATTGTTTCCTTTGTGGTATTTTATGTTTTCTGTTGCTCTCGCTCTCTTGTTATGTGAAGAAGACTGGACAACATTCGAAGGTCACCGGGCTGCAAGGGGACGCTGGACAACTGAAACCCAATGGCGCCGGTTGTCGTGAAGGAGGAGCGGTTGGGGTTTCTTCGAATGAGCCTGTCTTGTATTCGACATATAATTCAAGTTATTTGATGGTCCTGAATGATCCTACTCCGTAGCCAGCTTTCTCTCGTGAGAGGTTCTTTTCCCCTGTAGCTTCCAGATCCTGGCTTGGTTTCGAGCCGACCCAAGCGGGTACGAACCTAGGTACTCTTACTGTACTTAATATATACTCTGAGTAGGGGTCTATCGCAGGTAAGCACCTACCTTTGGGCCCTTACAGCAGTAGGTAAGATATGGGGGTGTCAACTGGATTGCTATTTTTATCTGGGCATCATCGGAGATTGGCGGCTAGACTGGACCTAACAAAACACAGCTTTGACTCTTGAGCATGTAAGTGGAAGATCTGTACGGGGTCGGATGGAGATCAACACAACCTGTAGGGAATACTGAAGTAAAGTTGTATGTATATCAATACCTAGTAAAGTACTTGTAACAAAGGAAATGGAAGTCATGTAATACGAGGGGTAAAAAATACACGGATAAATTGAAGGCCAATGCCCACCCCCGGCTTTTTTAGGCCCGAACTTATTTTGCGATCGCGGCGTATGCTCCTTCTCAAATCCACCTACTGTATGTTCAAGAAATCGTTCAACAACCTAAGAGATGGAGTACCCATACTATCCCAATCCCCAATCCCAACCGTTCTCTCTATACAACCTGCAGGGGGCGCCGACCCTCGGTCAGAACGACGATGACAACCAACATCGAAACCCACAGACCGATGACATCCAGGATACTCTCGCCTCGTTGGTCCGCACTCCTCTTATTGATCGACTAAAGCTGAGTCCTGTTTCACTGACCGTGGTAAGGGGATACAGAGTTATCAGTCCTTCGACCCCTCCTTTCGCTTCCAGAACCCCGCCGCATCGTTCGGACATCCGCCACACTCTCCCCCCGAGTCCTTCTCGAAGCATTCCGCCTCTGGAAGTGACATTTTCGGCCAGCCGACCGAGCCGACGTCGTTAGATGGAGAACCAGGCTTTGGTCGGAGTAGTAGCGAGGAAAAGGATTCTATGACTCCAGCGCAGTCGAAGCGCAAGGCACAAAACAGAGCAGCGTAGGTTCAACACCTTTGGAGTGTTTGTCGCAAGAAAGCGACCAATTTCCCGGTGAGGGGTAACCAGCCCGACTAATGTTATTCTCTCGGTGCGGCAGTCAACGCGCGTTTCGTGAACGAAAGGAGCGACATGTGCGAGAGTTAGAGGAAAAGGTTAACAACCTGGAGCAAGCATCATCCAACTTAGTGGCAGATAACGAACGCTTAAAGCAGGAGTTAGCCCGGTTTACAACAGAGAATGAGATCCTGCGGGCAACATCGGGCTCCGGTGACCGGACACACAACCACTCAGACGAGCCGACCACGACAGGGCCGTTGAAATATACACCCACAGATTTTTACTCCGAGCTGGTACCAAAGGGCGAACCATCCCGTCTCCATCGAGTGTCGACCTGCGCGAAGACAGGGGAGAAATTGCTCGGTGCCGGCGCTACGTGGGACCTAATCCAAGGGCATGAGCTATTCAAGCGCGGTTTAGTAGACATCAAAGACGTCTCGGAACGACTGAAGAACATCACTCAGTGTGATGGACAAGGCCCTGCTTTCCCCGAGGCTGAGGTGCTCAAGGCAATCGAAGAAAGCGCGGCTGCTAATGATGATGACCTTCTCTGAGTTTTGAATTCTACGATGTGATGCTTGCTCTTTCGGATTTGGGTACGGTATGTTTATGGCGCTAGTTGATTGGCGTATTCGGTTCACGGTCATAATGCTTGTTATATCACATCCTGCTGGAATTTGGGAGATTCTTATAAATAGAATACGAGGAACTGTGTAACTGATGCTAAAAATGACCGCTACCGAGGCCGTTTACGGCTGCATTTCCCACGTGTAGGCGGCCCTTGAGGACCAGACATCTCCCAGATCCTCATCTTCTCTACCCACCTGCGCCGCGGACTCACCCCTTTTCTCTTGCACGACAAAATCGGAGAGCAAAAGGACTCTGGGTAAAGCATCTGTCCCTCACCAACACATACAACGGTTGAGTGCGAGTGAGAGGCAACTAACTGAATGCTAAATGCCTGATAGGAAACGCACCGCCGTGACCTCTGCGCCCAAGTCCTTACCAACTGAAAACCAGTCCTTCCTACTATTGAGCCTCGAATATCTATCATGTCCCACAGCCCGATCCACCTGTCTGTGAATGATGTGGTATCACAGGGGGCCACCATTCAGATCAGTTCATTTCATCCGGTTGTGGTCAGGCCCTTACATGTGTGGGAATTGGCATCGTTTCACCTTTTGTTTCAGGGATGGATTCTATGAATAAAGGAAGCATGCCAGCATTCCACCAGGCAAATAGAAAGCTCCTCCGGACCCGAGATTCGGTTGTGGTCGATCTATAGGTCAAAGGAGAGGGCTAAGGCAGAGAAGGCGAAGAAAGCGAAGAGTTCCCCTGTGAAAGCACAGGCGGATGAAGTTCTCGAGCTGAGTACGCCAGCTGAAAACATCCATGCTTCCGAATGAGTTTGGGAAGGAGAGCAGCAGAATATACCAATGGAATGGTTTCTTTTGCTAAGAGAGGTGTCCTACGTACAAAATCTAAGCACGACAAGATACCTACATAGTTACTTAACACTATGAGACAGCTAAGCTCGGTTCCTCCAAAAAGAAGAAAAGAACAAACACATGAACCCTTTTCCTCCCCAAATTGTACGTTGGAACGTTGTTCGAAGTTATTGTTATTTTTACTCATAGCAAAGCTCAACCAAAACCCCTATCTTCTAGGCAAGGTGGTCGAGTGGTTAAGACGTAAGACTTGAATCCATCATGGATGTTATCTTATCCCTTCGGGGTCGCGCGTTCAAATCGCGTCCTTGTCGATATCTTTTTACTTACCCTCACAGGGATGTGCTCCAAAAGTCATCCAACATGTCTATTCTTACGTCGCTAATCGCAGGTTGTAAACCCTTATTGGTCATTGAAAGGACCCACTTCATTTTCATCACTATAAATCTCATGACGGCTACCTTTCGCTGGGCAAAGATATTTTGGTGTTATTTTTTCAATGACTGTATCCTTTGTCCGCAAGTAGGTCCGCAAGTAGGTATGCCTTTCATTTTACGAGAATCTCGCAAAATTCTTCATCTTTGGCAAGGTGGTCGAGTGGTTAAGACGTAAGACTTGAATCCGCAATGGATGTTATCTTATCCCTTCGGGGTCGCGCGTTCAAATCGCGTCCTTGTCGATATCTTTTTCTTTTCTTTTCTTCTTTTTGCCTTCACTTCTTCTACCTTTTCTTTCCTGAAATACTGCATACCTCTCGGTGGTGTGTCTCTAGCTCAGTGCCATCTCCAATTGGAATGCAGATAGAACCGTATTTTTGAAACGCGGATGACTATTGATAATGCAAATGATACCACCTTTGACCTAGCGTATATACATTCATACATATATAACCAGTGTCTCTCGTCTCTCCAATCATCCCGGTGTTCTTGAGATGCCAATGGCCGAACTAGAATACCAATGGCCGAGGAGACCTAGGATACTATCTAGAGACCGATATGTTACTTTAATTTAGATTCCGAGTTAAAAGGAAAACTATCCCGTTAAGCCCTTTCATTTTGTGTATGAGAATAAAATCGATGTCATCCAGCATATACATGTCGAGGACTTTGTACATCTGTCGACGCTTTTCCTGGATCTCGAAATGTCCATATAAATGCATGGACAATGGAAATGGTTCTCTGGAATGGATGTTTTGTACAAGCAGTAGGTCTCCAGGACCAGTTGGCTGCTTAGTAACCATTAACAATACAAATAACAGTACATGCCAGATGTGGGTTGATTGAGAAGCTTGGAAGACAATGCACAGAGGTAGTGCACATTAAGAACTGTTACTCATGAGCGATAGGGGATCATGTCATCTATTGTTGCAGTACCATTATAGTAGCCTTCAGTCCCAGTCGTCATCGTCATCGTCATCGTCTACCCGGGACTGTTTTATCTTCGATGGACGAACGCCATCTGAGTCGTCGGACCGCTTCTTCAAACGCACATCACTCTCCTTAAGGGCGCCTAAGTCTAGGAGCATCCTTTCGAGATCTATCGAGGTTGAAATTAATACCGACACTTGACACCATATAGAGCAAAGCTCTCCACTGATGAATAAGGGGTTGACTTTACCTTCAATCGTCGTTCTAGGACCCTTCAGTTCCCTGAGTGTTACGAGCTGTCTTCTTATCTCGCCATCCTTATACACTAGGATTGTTGGAGTGTTTCTCTCCGGATACCCTTCAATGCACATATTGCCGCGAATCTCGCAGAACTTGATGTCGCCAAATTTAGTAGCCAACTGCCGCCATAGCTCCGTCAAGCGCTGCGACTCAACATTGCCACTCGAGGACGAGGACAGATGCACTAGTACAAAGGCGTTATTGGATGCCTCCGTCACCTCTCTTCCATAGTCGACCTTCTGAAGAGGGTAAACTTGGTTGTATAGACTGGTTTTCTGGAGCGTAGAGAGCTCTGCAAGACGCTGCTTTCTACATTTATTATTAGCGATCGGTTTTCGCCCATATGAAGCCCGCAAACGTCGGCGGCGCCATACCGATATTGTTCAAGAAACTCTTCATCCTCTTCGTCCTCGAGCTCGTCTAGTTCGTCCAAATCTTTATCTTCTAGTCGGTTCTCATAGGCTTTGCGCTCCGCCTCAACAAGGGCCTCTTGAATGAGAGGTTCAGGGTCCTGAGGCTTCTCCGGAATAACTCCGTGTTTGCGGAGAATATCGTTCCTGCGGCGGGGTGAGTATTAAGATTGTACGGGGTGGGAATATGGTGGGGACGTAGAGGCGGACCATTCTGTATCTTCGTTGGGGTTGACTTCAACTTGCATGGTGGAACAATGTATAGCAGAGCACAATGATTGAAATAGAGAATATCTAGTCAGAAAAAAGAGGCAAACCAAGTGAGTAGAAAGAAGTATCAGTCAACCATATATTTACGATCTCAAAACGGTGATGATGCATGCCGCATGTTT
The DNA here is from genome assembly GCA_008274985.1 of Aspergillus sojae. Lineage (NCBI taxonomy): Eukaryota > Fungi > Ascomycota > Eurotiomycetes > Eurotiales > Aspergillaceae > Aspergillus > Aspergillus sojae. The sequence continues at coordinate 3,784,610 of CP035528.1, read as the reverse complement.
GCATAGTTTGCAGTGTCAGCCACGGTGGCTTTAAGCCCACAGACGCGGAAGGACTAAGTAGACTAAGGCCACCTGGAGATTGTTGGATGCCATCTGGACCTCCTCGTCCGACGCTTTGGCAGAACATCCATTCATTCTTCCCTGGGACGGGTTTCGCATATCCTCCACCCAACCTCGTCCCCATTACCGCTCCCTCCCCGTTCCCCTGTTTCTCCTGGAAGATAATGAGGGTGCGCTAATCGCTGTTTCACCGCCTGCACTACAACTAAACATTGGGACCTGACCCGCCCTTACTCGATCATTTACTCCGACGTCACTTCAACGGGGTCTAGTTCCCATATACAGAGTGTGAGATAGAGTCTCAGCTGCTGCAATTACCGCAGCCCGCCATCATGAGCTACATGAAGAAAGATGAGGACGCCGACCAGACCATGATCAAGCTGGATCGGACCTCCGTCTTCCAAGATGGTAAGGGACTATCATAAACAATCCCCCCGAAGTCGCATTGAGTGTACAGGGTCCTTGTGGGCTAATTTTCCTTATTTACCTGCTTCTAGCCCGATTGTTCAACACCTCACCGATCTCTCCGCGACAATGTCGTACCCTTCTGACCAAGATTGCGGTCCTCCTTTTCACCGGGGAGCAATTCCCCACGAACGAGGCGACTACCCTGTTTTTCGGTATTTCGAAGTTGTTCCAGAACAAAGACCCATCGCTGCGGCAAATGGTTTATCTCGTCCTGAAAGAGCTTGCCAACACTGCGGAGGATGTTATCATGTCGACTAGCATTATCATGAAAGACACCGCCGTCGGTAGCGATGTGCTCTACCGGGCAAACGCTATCCGTGCTCTGTGCCGCATCATTGATGTAAGCGCATTGCCAACTCTCCCATCGCTGAGTGTGAGCTAATTGTTGTTGGAAAAGGCCACGACTGTGCAAGGCATTGAACGCTTGATTAAGACCGCAATTGTTGACAAGACCCCCTCGGTCTCCTCCGCCGCCCTGGTCTCTTCGTACCACCTCCTCCCGATCGCCCGTGATGTTGTCCGCAGATGGCAGAGTGAAACACAGGAAGCAGCATCGTCCGGAAAGCAATCGACTGGATTCCTTGGATTTGGCGGCAGCTCTACCCATGCCATCTCGCAGTCGAACTTCATGACACAATACCACGCAATTGGCCTTCTCTATCAGATGCGCTCGCACGATCGTATGGCTCTTGTGAAGATGGTTCAGCAGTATGGTGCTGCTGGAGTGATCAAGAGCCCGGCTGCCCTGGTCCTACTGGTGCGGTTAGCAGCGAAGTTGGCAGAAGAAGACCAGAGCTTGAGAAAGCCTATGATGCAGATGCTTGATGGCTGGCTCCGACACAAGCACGAAATGGTCAACTTCGAGGCGGCAAAGGCTATTTGCGATATGAGAGATGTTACCGATGCCGAGGCCTCTCAGGCTGTCCATGTCCTGCAATTGTTCCTGTCCTCTCCCCGGGCGATTACCAAGTTCGCAGCTATCCGCATCCTCCATAACTTCGCAACATTCAAGCCCCATGTGGTGAACGTCTGCAACCCTGACATCGAATCGTTGATCTCGAACTCCAACCGCTCCATTGCTACCTTCGCTATTACCACGCTGCTCAAGACTGGCAACGAGGCCAGTGTCGACCGTCTGATGAAGCAGATCTCTGGCTTCATGGCTGATATTACCGACGAGTTCAAGATTACTATTGTTGAGGCTATTCGCACGCTGTGTCTGAAGTTCCCCAGCAAGCAGGCCGGCATGCTTGCATTCCTGAGCGGCATTCTGCGGGATGAGGGTGGATATGAGTTTAAGCGGAGCGTTGTCGAGAGCATGTTTGATTTGATCAAATTCGTTCCCGAGAGTAAGGAAGATGGTAGGCTTTCCCGTACTATTTGAGAATTTCGTAATGTTAACCTAAATCAGCTCTCGCCCACCTCTGTGAGTTCATTGAAGACTGTGAATTCACCAAACTGTCCGTTCGGGTTCTGCACCTTCTTGGTGTAGAAGGCCCAAAGACTTCCCATCCTACCAAGTACATTCGCTATATTTACAACCGAGTCGTCTTGGAGAATGCAATTGTACGAGCTGCTGCTGTGACGGCCTTGGCCAAGTTTGGCGTTGGACAGAAGGACCCAGAAGTGAAGTCAAGCGTTTCTGTACTTCTCACGCGCTGTCTTGATGATACTGATGATGAAGTGCGTGATCGTGCTGCTCTCAACCTCCGTCTCATGGCCGAGGAGGATGAGACAGCGTCGCTTTTCCTTAAGAACGGTAAGCTTAGCAGATGAAACCTATCTGACCTGTAGTGTTTGCTGACGGATCTAGACTCGATGTACTCTCTTTCCACATTTGAGCACCAGCTCGTGATGTATGTGACATCGACAGAGAAAGAAACCTTTGCCGCGGCTTTCGACGTCTCTACGGTCCCGGTTGTCACTCAGGAGCAAGCCTTGGCCGAAGAACGGACCAAGAAACTCACTACTGCAACCCCTACACTCAAGGCTCCATCCACTGGTCCTCCGAAGAGCAAGGCCAATGGTGTTGCCGAGGCTGCGACCGTTGCTGCCACCCAGAAGTACGCCGAGGAGCTTATGCGGATTCCAGAGCTCAAGGAGTACGGCACCTTGCTCAAATCTTCCGTTCCTGTCGAGCTCACCGAGAGCGAAACGGAGTACGTCGTCACAGCGGTCAAGCATGTCTTCAAGGAACATATTGTCCTGCAGTACGATATCAAGAACACTCTGCCGGATACTGTTCTAGAAGATGTCACTGTTGTAGCGACGCCCTCCGAGGAAGATGTCTTGGAAGAGGAGTTCATTGTGCCCGCCCCCAAGCTTGCTACGAATGAACCCGGCATTGTATATGTTACGTTCAAGAAACTTGCTGGCGAGAACAGCGTACCGGTCACATCATTTACGAATATTCTGAAGTTCACCAGCAAGGAGATCGATCCTACGAGTGGTGAGCCTGAGGACAGTGGATATGAGGACGAGTACCAGGTTGAAGATCTGGAGCTCACAGGCAGCGATTACGTTATTCCCACTTTTGCAGGCAGCTTCGACCATGTTTGGGAGCAGACCGGTGCAAACGGAGAGGAAGAGAGCGAAACCCTGCAACTTAGCAACATGAAGGGCATATCAGGTAAGCCATTTCCTAACTAGCTTTGTCAAGTGCCAAGTACTAAGCATATTACAGATGCCACCGAACAATTAATCTCCGCGCTATCTTTGCAACCTCTCGAGGCAACTGATGTGGCCCTCAGCAATAGCACTCACACGCTCAAGCTCTTTGGCAAGACGGTATCAGGTGGCCGGGTTGCAGCCCTGATCAAGATGGCATTCTCCAGCAAGACCGGTGTCACAACGAAGATTACCGTGCGGGCGGAGGAAGAAGGCGTCGCACCGGCTGTGATTGCATCCCTTTCCTAAGGTTGTAAATTGTAAATGGTAATGGAGGAGGTTGTCATGTCAGGAGGCGTACCCTGCAACGAGTCCTGCATTATGAGATCGGACTTGTTTTGTTTGTTCTTTCCCCAATTTTTGATAATCCAGATGTCAAGCTAGATATGATGGCTTTTTTTTTCTTCCATCCCCTTTACCCCCTTTTTTTGTAGGTTTTTAAACTGGTCTTCTATTTCGTACTTCTGATCATGTTTCTTTGCTGTTCTTCGTGACGATTCCATCTCATAGCCTTTACTGTAGTTGTCAAAAGCGGTGTGATCCATGTTGATTTGTTAGATAACGCTACTTGAATCGTTGGTTTTGGGATCATGACAATAAGTTAACCTGGACCTCCTAGAGCCCTTATAACTCATATAGAACAAGAAACTGGTAGTACTTCCGGCAACTGTCTTTCAAAACGCCAAATTTGGAACTTTTGTCTTGGTCTAGTCATAAATCGTAGCTGGACATATATGCATATAGTGCAATGTGCGAATAAATTCAAATATAATAAACACCCGCCTCCTCATCATCCCGGCTCTCTGCCCCAGACTGAGAACCACGATGCTTATCCCGTTCCTGGAGAGCTTTATCGATTTCCTCATCCTCTTCCAAGCGCTCGTCCGTGACCAGATCCTCCACAAACCCGACAGAGCGAAGACTTGCCAGCCCCGTATCGAGGGCACTTATCAGCGTCTTCGTCTCGAAGCTTAACTTAAGGTCATTGCACGGAAACCCGAATTCTAGTACTTCTAGCGCCAATGGCGGGGACACGTGGCACAGGATGATGAAGAATGAGTCTTCCACCATGTCGCCGGGTACACTTAGGAAGTTCAAATTGGGTAGGAAGGCGGGTATAGCGTTGATGGATTCCGGGGTTAGACCGCGGTTTGAGCCGGAGATGGTGAGGCGTTGAAGGCTTTCTCCTAGTTGCGGACTACTCATGAGGCTGCTCAGGTTTGAGACGGAGAGCTCGGAGCAATTTTTCAGTGTTAGACTGGTGAGCGCTGGGGGCCAGGAGAAAGTGGGAATTAGGAGCGGGTTGAAGCGTCCGCTTATTTGGAGACGGTGGAGGGCGGGGGGCCATGGTACTTTAGTAGATTCGGAGTCGGTCAGGATGGTTGATTGTGGAAGGCGAAGGGTGACAAGTTTGTGGAGGCGGCTTATGGCCTGTTTGAGGTTGGGGAAGGGGATTGCTTCTTGGACGAGTCCGAGGTCGAGACTTCGAAGGTTGGTGCATTTTGAGAGCGCTGGGAGGCTGCTTATGCTGGAGTGGAGTGTTAGTTATCTTCTAGTTTATATCCACAGGTATACGTACGAGAAGGTAAGGGTTGGAGCGACGAATACTTCTAGGTTCTCCTTGATTCGGCCCAGTAGTCTCGATGTGAGGCTGTTGGAGCTATGGTGGACGAGGTGACTTAGGTTTAATCGATGCACGAAACTACCGAGATTCAGTTTGTTCTTCCGTGCATTGATTGGCGGACTGATGGTTTCCGTGAACCTCTGGAAGGAGACTCCGGAGTCTACTCGAGGCCTTTCATAGAGGGGTGCGATGGCGGCGGAGTACCACTGGTGTGATACTAAACAGCAGGCATGGAGAGTCCGTTGGCGATCGAGTTCATTCCCGTCGATGTAGGAAACGATCTGCACAACGACTTCCGTGGGAAGATGAATATGGCGAGAAGGGTGCATCGGGAGCGTTCAGATCACTGATTTCCATGGTAAGGTTGTCTGCAGCCGATCTTTGTGGTGGAAGTGGAGACGGTGTGGAAGAGACTAAATAAATAGTATGCTTTCTTTTTTCTTTTGGTTTGCGGGAGAGATGATATCATGGGGTCGGTGGCCGATAAGGAGAAAAGATAAATTGCCGACAGTCACCAGTTCTCGAAGCTCCGAGTAAACAATACCCTGGACTCCGCATCTGCCATCGAGTTAGATTACACTCCTCCAAATTATATTTCCCTCTTTCCACCGCTCTATTCCATTGATTATTGTCCAGAATGCGGCCTCAAGGGCTCTATCGGTCCTTCGGCCTGCTTCACCGCGCGGCCACTCGTTCGTTTTTGGAGACCGGTGCAGGTCGCCGATTCGTTCAAACGACAACCACCTCCCCGCCTCGGGTCCCAGACTTTGCCTTTGCCTTCGAGTAGGTATACTATGCCTCTGAGCTCCGCTTCAGCTTTATTGTCTAATTACGTGGTCAGCATCGACGGTGTCCTTCTCAGATCTTCCAAGCCCATCCCCGGCGCCGCGGAGTCATTAGCTCTCCTCAAGGAACAGGGAATTCCCTTCATTCTCTTGACAAATGGCGGTGGGAAACATGAGACGGAGAGGGTGGCCGAAATCAGTGAGAAACTTCAGTTGCCATTGGATCCCTCGGTGATCGTCCAGAGCCATTCTCCTTTCGCGGAGCTCGTACGCGGACCGGACGAGCAGAGCTCTCTCGAGAACAAGTGCGTGCTAGTAGTCGGAGGTGAAGGCGATCGCTGTCGACAAGTTGCAGAGAGGTACGGTACTTGTATGCACCACAATAACACCGACAAGGCGCAATTTTGACACAACCCCCAGGTACGGCTTCAAAAACGTGATCACCCCCGGTGATATCATCATGGCCAACCCGACCATTTGGCCTTTCTCGAATGTGTTCAAGGACTACTATAAATCATTTGCCAGACCCCTGCTGAACCCCCAGGATCCTAAAGATCCGACCAAGGGCCTCAAGGTTGACGCCATCTTTGTTTACAATGACCCGCGTGACTGGGCTCTGGATGCGCAAATAATTATGGATTTCCTACTTTCGTCTCAGGGTGTCCTTGGTACTCTCTCAGAGAAGAATGGACGGTCTGACTTGCCGAACCGGGGTTACCAGCAAGATGGTCAGCCACCTCTCTACTTCTCGAATCCCGATCTGTGGTGGGCTGCAGCCTACCATCTCCCGCGTCTCGGCCAGGGTGGATTCCGGGAAGCGCTGGAAGGTACTTGGGCTGCGACGACTGGTGGCCCGAGCAAAGGCGTTGAGCTGAAGAAAATAGTTATCGGAAAACCGTACCAGGGAACTTATGAATTTGCAGAGAATCAGCTTCTACGGAACCGTTCCCGCGTTTTTGGCGCAGAGGCTAACATACCTCTACGAAACGTATACATGATCGGAGACAACCCAGAATCCGATATCCAGGGCGCCAATACATATAGGAGCCCTTATGGCAGCAATTGGCATTCGCTTCTCGTGCGGACTGGAGTCTACAGCGGAGGGGAACCTACATGGACACCGGAGTCCATCCACGACAATGTGAAGAAGGCTGTTGAATATGGCTTGAAGTCCTCTAAGTGGTAGTAAAGACATCATACAGAGGCGGCCCTTTTTTCGCGAATCACCATCTACAGGCTAATGCTGCAGCAGTAGATGCCTTAGCATATAGACAAGATCGTCAGCTACTCCTCAAACTTACCTTGAAACTTTACATACTGTTGAATACATATAGATACCATATCAATCATCTTTTTCTCATGAGATCGAGACTATTGCAGCTCTTATCCTCAGCTTTGGTGGGGCCGTTTAATTAGCTAGACACATACGCGCGGTTGCTTTCCTATATAGAACTTCGAATTTAGATACAACAAGCATTAGGGCTAAATCTCTCAGCGATGTCCACTGTTAGCTTTACTCCGCATACTTTAGTGCCTGAGGCGCAAACATAGCGGCCCAAATCATGTGATATAGCCCCTCATAGGGCTTAGGGTTGCCTCCATGCGGTGGGGTGAGTCAAGTATTGATTGAGGTGCAAAGCTCACGCCGTCATCGGTTGATTGTTGACTTCCCCTTATCGCCTTCTTTCTCAAGGAACAATTCGCGCAACTAACCATGGCGGACTCCGAATTGCCCACTCGCCCTAAGCCCGAGGAGACCCCCGCCGCGGCCCCCGCGGAGGGTGCGGAGCAGAGCAAGAGCGCCAGCAAGAACGCTGCGAAGAAGGCCGCAAAGGAGAAGGCCAAGGCCGAGAAAGCTGCTGCGCGCGCCGCCCAGGAGAAGGCTCAGGCCGCTGCTGCTGAGGCCAACGACACTGCAAAGGATCTCTACGGCAAGATCCCCGAATCCGAGGACGTCCTCCCCACCACGAAGTTCGATGATATTACCGATGACCACTACGAGAAGGAGATCACCGTGGTCGCTCGTGTGGACAATGCCCGTGTTCAGAGTGCTAAGCTGGCCTTCCTGATGCTGAGACAGCAGGGCAAGAAGGTGCAGGCTGTTATTGCCGCTGCGGAGCCTATTTCGAGACAGATGGTCAAGTACACCGGTGGATTGAACGTCAACTCCATTGTCCAGGTTACTGGTGTTGTGAAGAAGCCCCAGGTTCCCATTGCCTCGGCTACTCTTAATAACCATGAACTGCACATCCGCAAGGTCTACACGATTGCCGAGGCCGCTCAACAGCTTCCTATGCAGGTCAAGGATGCCGAGAGACCGCCTCCGGAGACCACCGAGGAGGGCAACGAGGTTGACGCTGATGGCGTCCCCATCGTCACCCTTAAGACCCGTCTCGACAACCGTGTCCTCGATCTGCAGACCGAGACTAGCCAGGCTATTACTTGGATCTCCAGCGGCGTTGCAGAGCTGTTCGCAGAGTACATGATCAAGAGCGGCTCGCGGTGGATCTTCACTCCTAAGCTGGTTTCTTCCGCTACGGAAGGTGGCAGCAACGTTTTCGAGGTCAAGTACTTCAAGAGGAACGGATACTTGGCCCAGAGCCCACAGCTGTACAAGCAGATGTGTATCGCCGGTGACATGGAAAGCGTGTTCGAGATTGCTCCCGTTTTCCGTGCGGAGGACAGCAACACCCACAGACATTTGACTGAGGTACGGCAGCAACAACACCTGATATGGCTCTTCTTAACATAGCTAACCCAGTCTATTCTAGTTCTCCGGTCTCGATTTCGAGAAGACCTTCCACGGCCACTACCATGAGGTCTTGGATTTCGCCGAAGACCTCCTCGTCTTCATCCTTACCCAGCTTAAGGAGCGCTACAAGGATCAGATCGCTGTTATCCAGAAGTCCTACCCCAAGGCTGGCGACTTCAAGCTTCCCAAGGACGGCAAGGCCCTGCGCTTGAACTACATGGACGGTGTCGCTCTGTTGAAGGAAGCCGGTGTCGACGTCTCCGAGCAGGAACGATTCGAGAACGACTTCAGCACTGCTATGGAGAAGCAGCTTGGCCAGATCATTCGCGATAAGTACGACACTGATTTCTACGTCCTGGACAAGTTCCCCATGGCCGTGCGCCCCTTCTACACCAAGGCCGACCCCAAGGATGCCCGTTTCTCCAACTCGTATGATTTCTTCATGCGTGGTGAGGAAATCATGTCCGGTGCCCAGCGTATTAACGACGTCAACGAGCTGATGGAGTCGATGCGCGCCAAGGGCATCAACCCCGACCAGGAGGGCTTTGAGGACTACCTGAATGCTTTCCGCCAAGGCTGCCCTCCCCACGCCGGTGGTGGTCTTGGTCTGAACCGTATTGTCATGTTCTTCCTGGGTCTGCCCAACGTTCGTTTGGCGACGTTGTTCCCCCGTGACCCTCAGCGTCTGCGCCCATAAGCGTCTAGTTCGGATCGAAAGAAGATTGGTATAGACGACCAAGAGTATTTTATACCTGCATGAGATAAAAACAAAAGATAATGGGATCATGAGACCGACATGTTATATTAGCACGTTCAACGCTGCCAGATTCGTTTGCGTAGGCGGTAGAATCAGTAAATTAAATCCATTGAAATCCATTAAATATATAATAATGTTATTTAGAGGTGGCCCAAGCTCCCGGTGGGACCTCCCAAACTTCTTTTTTAGTCCGCCGAGCCCAGTCCAGGAACAGCTTGAATCTTACCTTTTCCTTCTTCTCACCAAAGGCCATGTCCAGCATACCCGATAAGCGCAAACAACCCAGTTCTCATACTGGCGGGACCCCCTACACAAAGCGATCCCGTCCTTCTTACGCAGAAGACGAAGATGAAGACGAGATGGCACCAACCGTAACTCCGTACGAACGTCCTCGGAACCACCCGATCTACGGACAGAAGAGCGCTTTTCCCGGTCTCGACACAGCCGGCGACGATGAATTATTCTACGGTCCAGCAGAGGACGGCTTGGAGTATCTTCGCATGGTCCGGTAAGCCCACGCTACTCCTTCTTTGCTTGATTATCATGGTCTCTTTTGTTACTTTTCCGCTTGCTAAACGCCTGCGTGTATCTTGCTTATTGCAGCCCGCGATGAATGCGATTCTATTCTATCTCGATTCTGGAGCTAATACTGGCCTTACTGTGGAATAATAGGTCAGAAGCTAATTCGCTACCCTTTCTGTTCACCGCGCCTCAACCTACAGATCCGCCCGTCGAGGAGACCAAACAAAATGAAGCTGAACAGGACTTAAGCGAACCTCAACCCGAAGAAGAGAAGAAGGAGAAGAAGAAGACAGATATCGCCCAGGAAGGCTTCTACGCGGATGGGGTATACGTCGCGGCTCCCTTAACTATTTTGAAGACACAGCCGGATACCACAGAACCAGCACAATCGGATGCGCAGTCGAGCTATTACAACCTTCTACACCACCGGTTCTTGCTCCTCCGGTCTATATTAAAATGCACGCCGCCGTCGACCGCTATAGCGGCGCTGGACGAGTCGCATCCGATAAGTCTGCCGCGACGCTCGAGAGACGCGCGCAAGGAGTGGCGACGTCTCCTGTTGGCGGCGGACCCGCAGACAGTGCAGTTGGCGTGTATGGATATGGATAGTGTGCTGGGGGTGCTGGAAGTTATGGCGAAGCTGATGTCGGAGAATATACGGAGTGGGGATGCGGAGCGTGTTCGACGGATCGGTGCTTGGGCTTGGGGTCTACTGGGCAAGTGTCGTGATGTCGGGCAGTTGGCGTCTGAGGAGGTGGGTGAGATTCGGGACTTAGGGAAACGTGCTGCGAAGATCTTGCGGAAAATGCGGGAGGAGGATGAGAAGAAGCGCTCGGCTGGGGCGGATGGGGATGTGTCGAGTGGAGAGTCGGATGATGAGAATCCAGCGGATGACCAGCCTCGTGTGGAGGAGGAAACGAAAGAGAATGCGGAGGCACCCAGTGATCCTGCTGGAGAATCTCTCGACCACGACATGCCGGACGCGGAACAAGAGCCTCCAGCTGAAGAGCTAGAAATTGCCAAAGCACGGCTACAGGCTAAGATTGAGCAAGGCGATGGATCTAAATCGCCCGAACCCGAGGCTCAGAAGGATGAGTCCAAGACTGAGGATAATACCGTCGAAGTCGCCATGCAAACTCGGGCCATGCTGGATATGATCATCACGGTTGTCGGAGAGTACTATGGCCAGCGCGATTTACTTGCGGACCGAGAACCGTGGAACGAGTCGACGACTTTGTTTTAAAGTTGGTTATCCTTGTCCATAATTCTCAGCTAACGGTGTTTCCTGGCCGACGATCATAATCAGCGCTTATCAGTGGAGGGCGAAACAAACTACATAAGATACCCCAATCAATCGCCCTTCACAGTTGGAAATGGGAATAAATCCATAATATAAACCATTGTACTCAATAGCAGTAAATCAGGCACAATGTCCGACTGAGTCAGTAGAACGGAGAGCCTTGCGTCATTGCGGTAAGGCACGAATAAGTTAGACTAAAGTCCGGTGACTGACAAGCTAAGCTTATCTATCAGTCATTTCACCCTCGTCATTCTCCTCCCAAACCACATCATCCACCCCCAAATCCATGGCGACAACTTCCTCACCATCCACTCCTTAGTCAAAACAACAAAGAACCCCAGAAACTCAGAAAACCCATGGCCCCCTAACCACCAAAGAACAAAACAACAAAAAAACAATGTCCCCAAACCTCGAAATCACAATCCCAACAACCAGTCTCTCCCCAACCTCCCCCCCCTACACCGTCTATAACCTAACCCTCCGGCTCCCCCTCCGCTCCTTCACAATCTCAAAACGTTACTCGGACTTCCTCAACTTCCACAAAACCCTCCTCACCCAAACCAACGTCCCACCACCCGCCCCCTTACCCCAAAAAACCTGGTTCAAAAACACCGTCTCAAACGCCTCCCTCCGCGAAGACCGCCGCCAAGCATTAGAAGCCTACCTACAGGCCATAAACGACGCCGATGATCCCCGATGGCGCAATTCGCCCGCCTGGCGCGCGTTCCTGAATCTCCCGTCTGCCGCGAACGCTTCGCATACCTCGACGAGACTCCATGCGGCGATCACGGACCCCGGGAGTAGTGCGGATAATCCGATCTCGGATCCGACGCTGTGGTTGGATGTGTATCGGGATATGAAGTCGCATTTGCATGATGCGAGGTTGCATTTGACGAGGCGGGATCAGGAGACCACGCCGCAGAAGCAGCATGAGAGTTCGGCGCGCGCGAAGAGTAGTCTTGTACGGGCGGGGAGCCTGGTTGCCGCATTGGAGGAGGGGTTGAAGGTTATGGGGGAGACGGCGAGTCGGGCGCAGAGTCCTAGTGGCAGGGGGAGGGGTGGTTCGTTGGGGGATGGGGAGTTGCGGCGGAGGAAGGATTTACTCATCAATGCGCGGAAGGAGAAGGATGGGTTGGAGGATTTGTTGAATGCTATGGCGGCTAAGAGTCGAGTGGATCATGCCGTGGCTTCGGTGCAGGATAAGGAGGCGTTGGTTGGGAGCGCCAGTAGGAAGCCCGCCAGGTCGGGGAGGGTTCTGGGGAAGGAGACGGAGAGGACGCGGGAATTGGATAATCAGGGAGTGTTGCAGTTGCAGAGGCAGACGATGGAAGATCAGGACCAGAGTGTGGAGGAGTTGTTGAAGATTATACGAAGGCAGAAGGAATTGGGCATTGCTATCAATGAGGAGGTGGAAATTCAGAATGCCCTTCTGTCGATGGCTAATGAGGATGCTGAACGGTATGTCCTTGCTTTAGTTTCCCTTATGCGGTTGGGTTTTCCATTCTTTGACTAATGATTTAAACAGGGTACATCGTAAAATCGATATTGGAAAGAAGAGGATAGGGAAGATTTCCTAGTTGGAGCTGTGCCCCTGTATCATTTTGTACCATTTGGAGCGTTCTACAGGCCTCCTACGCTTTGGCCCGGTTGGTCTACTCTAGCGAGCATACGATTTGGAATGGGAGTTATGGCATTATTATAATGATATCGTTCACTTGTCATATCGGTTGTCGTCCAGCTCGATCTGGAACCACCTGCTCAGCACTCATTTGGCGGACATGAACTGTAAACTGCGGTTAGTCTAGGTCACTCCTTCATCTTAATGAGACTTACTTCTTTGGCTTCCGTATCGGTAACCCTAGATTGATCCGACTCGCGCTGAGTGACAAGTCCCAGCTTGTTTCGTCGAATAAGCCACCACAGCTCTTGTCGATCTCCTCCAAGCTTCTCCTGTAACAACTTATCCTTGAGCTGGCCTAGGAAGTTATTGTAGGAGGTAGGCTCTTCGTATGATACCAACTCGTCACGCATCGTGCCCAGCGCTTCAATGACCCGGTCGTAGTTAGCATCACCGAGACTGTGTTTGATTTGATCTTCAACGATAACCATCATCTGCTTTGTAGCGTCTTTGATGGCCTCGATATTCTCGGCCTGTGCGAGAGTCTGCTTGAACTCGGGAATGGCATTGTTGGGAGATATCTTGGCGCGCTTTTCATGATGAAGCAGGGCATCGACGTCGAGTCCGGAAAGCGGCTTCTCAGTTTCGCGAGTGCGCTTACGACCCTTCGCTTTGGGAGGAACTGGTAACAGAATTAGCAGCCTGATAGACTTGATTGTGGGATGATGTCCAACCCTTCTTAACATCGGCTATCTCGATCAACTTCTCTAGGTATTTCTGTGATCTCTCGATGAGATCCTCTCGTGGGTGTGAGAATTTTGTCAGTCTCTCTGATGGAGGAGGTATGGGCTGGTCAGGGTGTATAGCCCGAGCACGGATGGCGGCGTCAATCCGGTGCAAAACAGGCGAATACGAGTCGTCGATAGGGAAAGTCTCAACTGGATCCCTGGTTTTGTCAATGAGAAGAGATTCGGAATCTTTTAGGCATAAACCTACCCATCCTCATCTGCGTCGACAAGCTCCATACTATTCACGTACTTGCCCATCACATCGAGTAAATCATCATTGGGAAGATTCCGGTGTTGCGTCACAACCTTTCCAGAAACAGTAATCACTTTATCCAGAGGAGGGAACCGATAGGTTCGGACATCTTCCGCGAATGGTAACTGGACTTCGAGAAGGCATTCATAATCAGGCTCGATCGAGGGCGCGAGCAAGACTATAACAGGTGGCTTGTTCTCTTTCACGACTAGGCGAGCAACAGCATAGCATTCTAGCTCAAAAAGCGCGTGTATAAAGGATGAAAGGGCAAGGGCTGCTTTGTCGTTGGCACGTTGTGCAATTATGATGTTTGTGTTGGACATGTGCATATAACGTTGATACTATAATTAATCGTGTCAGAGCATGCACCGAGGCGACTTCAGCAAGACATACCCGGTCAGTCTGGATGAAGCCCATCAACTCCAGCCCTGCGAATGTATCGAGAATCGTGATGTTCTCGTCGGTTTCACTAATGTGAACTGCTGTCCGTCCATACTCATATCCTTTGGCGAGGTCATCTCGTTCGATGTCGATTTTCCCACCCGGTGCACTTTTGTCCTCAACTTGATATGTTCTCATGGTTCTCACAGTAGTGAGTCCGATATCTCCAGACTGGCTCCCTTTTTGTGTAGCAGCAGCAGCCTCAGATGACTCTGCCTCTTCTTGTCCAGCTTCAGGCTCTGAGCGCAGGACGAAAGAACTTGCGGTTGGGGGTTTGGCCGGGTAAGTCCGGTAGTACCTTTCAACAGGAATGCGGAGAGCAGAGTCATAATCCTCTGGGTTGCCTAGTTGGAGATATCCTTTAAAGCTTGCCACTGACCTGACAGACTTGACACGGGGAATGTCTAGTTCAGCCACAGCCTGCTCGAATGTTCCATAAACTCCATCACAATCTTCCACGAGGGTACGCAAGAGAGTTTCGTTTTCGGCCTGTTTTAGTTATTAGATACGAATAAAGCTGCGCAAGAGATATCGCTACCTTGCGAGGGTCTTTGTCTTCTTCTTTGTAACCGTACTCAGGGTCATCGAAATCAATTCCCCTGCTTGACGTTAGCTTTTTGTTTCGTTGCTATCTTGTAGCAAATCACTGACATAACAACAAGCTCGATGTTATCTTCCTTGACCTTTTTCACAATCTCGCCCAGGTCCTCATCACTCATGCGCCCCTGTCCGTTAGTGACTAGGACGATCTTGCGCCTGTACTTCAACTTCTTGCAATGCGTGATAATCATCTGAATAGCCAAGATAATAGCGGAAATAGCTAGAGAATGAAGTTTAGTAAGTGGACAGTAGGTCCTAGTGGCTTACAAAAAACTTACCGTCTCCCTTGTCCGTTTTGCTCGGTTTCAATTCATCTTCCAGTTTCCGAATGTCCGGCATAAGAAACCTTGACGTCCTCGTCAGTTTGGCGCACGAACCAAATTATCATAGAGTGGAAAGCATACTGTTTGATGTTCGACAGAACTGCAATGTGAGAGAAATGTACGTCATCTTCAAGTTCGTTGGACGTTTCTAATTTTTTTGGTTCAGTGTATGAACCGCATACAGTATTCAGAAGTATACATACCATCTGTCCTGAGTCCGATCACACCCATCATGGCAGTTTTACGGCCAGTGGCCACCTGGTCTGAAATTGAGCAAGATATTTAACGAATGCAGCCCAATTGTGACGACTGCCACTCACTGTTCCTGTAATGCGATCCCAGACATACTGCATGGCCCATTCAAGATCAGTCACTGATCGGCCATTGCGACATTCTCCCATGGACCTCCCAACGTCCACAATATACACAGTTGCTTCCTTGTCCGCCATTGTGAATGTGGTGCGGTCCAAATCCTGAAACTACCCAAGAAAAGTCGACATTTAAACTAGATGTATAAGGCACAAGGCACCTTCCGCTAGGCGACACGATGGCCAGGCAGACGCGTGATATTTCCCGTTTTGGTGAAGGCGGAACGCGAAGGCACATGACATCATGGCAGGGCGAAGGTGCGTGGAAACAGTAAGTTCAGCACACAACAGCGCGTGGCATTACAGTAAAGAAAAGAGTCTTATTTCATAATGTTATTTCATTGTACTATGTCTATAATATGGTATGATATCTCCTTTTTCTTTATCCTATCATATAACCCCAAGAGCAAAAACACCGATCCTAAACCATAGGCAATTTGGAACTGAGATCGTGACGGTCCTTATAAGCCTCGGTGATCTCTTCGAGGCATCCGGCTGCAGCGGCGAAGAAGCCCAAGAAGGTCTTGCTGGGCGCAAGGACTCGGCTCAGGTACTCAGGGTGGAACTGCACTCCGACGTACCACTTATGATCCTTCAATTCAATGACTTCCATACGCTCGCCGGCCTCGTCCTTTCCAATAAAGGACAGTCCACCCTGCTCCAGCTGGCCGATAAGCTCAGGGTTCACCTCATAACGGTGGCGATGTCTTTCCCAGATCTCCTGCTTCTCCCCGTACAGCTTGCGCAGGCGAGACCATTCGGTTCCAGGCTGGAACACAGTCGCCCGCTTTCCAAGGCGCATTGTACCACCCATCTTAGTCTTATCGATCTCAGGCATGTAGATGATAACAGGCTGCTCGCAGGTCTCATCGAACTCGGCGCTGCTTGCCTTATCCATACCGCAGACATGCCGAGCATACTCGACCACAGCCAATTGCATACCAAGGCAAATACCAAGGTAGGGAACGTCGTTGGTACGGGCCCATTGGGCGGCCAAAACCATACCGGTCGTACCTCTCGAACCAAAGCCACCGGGGACAAGAACCTATGAATGTCAGGATTGAGTAGACTTTGCCAAAGAAAATGAAAACGTACTCCGTTGGCGGTGGTCAAGTTGTGCCACGCGGAATAGTATTCCGCAGGGTTGTTTGTCTTGTGCTCATCTTCAAGATGAGTCGATTCGATCCAGATCAGATTCAGCTTCTTGCGGCAATGCATGGACGCCTATTACTGATGGTTAGCAACGACACAAGGTCTACATGATAGGTCAGACTCACATGTTCCAGCGCCTTGCTCACACTCATATATGAGTCATGCAAGCTTGTGTATTTACCAATCAAGGCAATCGTCACAGTCTCAAGGGAATGCACTTGGTTCATAGCCAAGCCCTGCCATTCCTGCCAGATGAGCTTACCACTGTCAATAAGCTTCTGATCCTTAGGAATAGAGTCGGTTTTAAGGAGTTCACTAAGAGTACTGAGGAATCCCTGTTGCGCCAGAAGGATAGGAACCTGATATGTGGTAGAGACGTTATGTACGCCAACAACCTGGTTCCGTTCCACTTGGCAAGAATTGGCGATCTTTTGAATCGTTGCCTCCTCCAGGGGTGTCTCGCAGCGGCATGCAATGATGTCAGGTCTGAGACCAGCACTACGGACATCACTGATAGCCCTCTGGGTAGGCTTGGTCTTCTGCTCCGAGCCAATCAGAGGAACATAGCTGACTTGGATCTGAAGGAAGTTGTCCTTGCCAACTCGTCTTTGGAGCTGAGCCATGGCCTCAACGAATGGTGCGCTCTCGATGTCTCCAACAGTACCGCCCAACTTAAAAATGCTATATTAGTCTATGATGCGATCGACCGGTGTTTCCCTGTACTCACTTCGACTGATACAGGCGTTAGCAAGCCCTAACACATGATTTGCTCGGGTGAACTTACTGATACAGACATCAGGCTCCCTTCCAGACTCATCCACAGAAACCTTGGCGACCTTCTCAACCCACTGCATGTCACATTAATACACTTCCTAACCAAGTTGAGCTAAACTCTGGGACGCACATTCTGGATTTCATTCGTCAGATGGGGGACGATCTGCACAGTCTTTCCGAGGTAATCTCCACGACGCTCCTTAGTGATGACATGGTGGTAGATCTTGCCAGTGGTGATATTGTTGTCACCGCCAAGAGTAACGCCAAGA
Organism: Aspergillus sojae; assembly: GCA_008274985.1. Lineage (NCBI taxonomy): Eukaryota > Fungi > Ascomycota > Eurotiomycetes > Eurotiales > Aspergillaceae > Aspergillus > Aspergillus sojae. The sequence goes on along the minus strand of CP035528.1, from coordinate 3,767,089 downwards.
TAGCGTTCATAGTTTCCAAGATCCAGATCTGTTTCTGCACCGTCGTCGCAAACGAACACTTCACCGTGTCTTTTTATTGTGTCAATGAATGCAGGTATACGGGGATTCAAGTGGGACCAACTCTAGAGGCTGTATCGAAACATATTAGCTTGTACGGCAATTAAGATGTTAAAGTGTGTAGATACTCACGTTCATAAGACCAGCATCGATATTCAGGTAGGGGTCGATCTTGATAGAAGAGACAGTCAAACCCGCCGTCTTGAAGAGCAACCCACAGCTGGAGGCGATAATGCCCTTGCCAACGCCGGAGATGACACCTGCAGAGGGTCGTTAAAAAAATGACAGAAAAACATAGATCGGAAAGCAATTACCTCCAGAAACCAGAACGTACTTCATTTTGCAGAATCTGAAAGTTAGCCCCCCTAGTAGAATACTAGGGAGGGGGGAAGAACAAAAAAAAAGTGGGCGCGAATATCCGCTTTTGGTGACTCTATAGAAAAAAAAATTCATAACTTACCTAATCAATCATGTGGGCGGTGAGATCAGACAGACAGGGACGGCGGGTACGGAATACTAAAAAAGCGGAGTGCTTCCCTGTTACATCACTAACTGCCTCGGACCATCCATTGTTGACCCGAATACATACTCACTGTTCCATTTTCCACCATGATTGACCCTCGCCCGTATCACATTTTAAGGTTAGTATTTACAGGCACGCAATCTACCCAGAAACCTCTTGCTCATCGATCTTTCCAGCTATGGCACTCTACTCGGTGTTCAAGTGTATCAGGTACCGTGATCATGCAACATCCAGCGCCAATGCCAGTCTAATTCTCCACCGAATAGACCTTCGTCTCCGGGATTGTAGCTTTTAGGGCCCTTCCCCGACCTCAGTTTGCTTCGTTGCAGACTGCCACATTTCCCATTTATTTCTCTCTTCAGACGGCACTTCCAGTGCTAGTTGCTTTGACAGCTAGCAACAATGGGCAGCCGCTCGGCATCTCCGGACTCCTGGAGAACCCCAAGACTTTGCTCCCCATGGCCGCGGCTGCTGTGACTGGGCTTGTCAACATGGTCGTGCTTCGTCCTCTGACTGTTAACACCATGCGTGAAAGAAAGCACCAGGGTAAGATCATCAGCCTCATTCTAATGGGAAAGCGCGCTGATTTAGTTGCCCAGAAACCCGTGATGGCAAGAAGAGCTACGACCCCCCTCCTCACTCCAAGGAGATGGTGGCTCTTAACAAGAAGTTCGGCCGACTCCACGGCTTCTCGAGCTTGATCAACCTGGTCTGTCTCGGTGCTACCATTTATTATGGTGCTGTACTTGGCAAGCGACTGGCTTAGAGAGGATAAGTCCGTAGACGATCTGAGCTGGCAGTATATGCTTCAGTGGGCCATGACAGGTCGTCCTGGCCTCGGTTTGTTATTGTAAATAGAGATTTGGTCTCATAAGATGTAAGGCGATGCAAATATGTCCAATTGACGCTTTATTAGTCCCGTATCAACACGTACCCTATCAGCATTTTTGCAACTATAGAGCCTCTCTAGCAGCCAAAATGTTCTCTCTCTCCTCTCTCCCCCAGAGTTCCTCAGTCTCGTCTTACCAACAGTTTGATGGGATCAACAGTTAAAGTACTGTAGACTGGAGTATAAGACGGGGCAGATAACCTTGAACCTGAAACGAGCCCTAAATACCCAATTGGGCTAGCGCAGTATCATCTAATCATAGTACTATAGCCATTCTAGAAAGCTAATAAGATTAGGTACACGAAGTAGGTTAAACCCACCTAACATCGACATGGCCAATTCACGGCCATGATAACGAGCGCGGAGCCAAAGTGACCAGTTCCAGCCTCATACCAAACGGGTCTGGCCCCCAATCCATCTCGGGTTTTGGCCCCTTCAAATCTTAACTCCTGAAGTACAATTAGCATAGCCAAGACGTCGAAATCATTCCGGGTGCCCAATAATGTTTGCTGGTACCTGCGTAGCTTGGACTAGCGTAAAAGCCCGGAGGAACTCTTGTTAGCCTCCTGTTACTACTCCTACTTGGGGTTCTTAACGCTCGAGCTATCGTTTCTACTAGCCTGTGCTCTGATTGGCCCGCTCGCAAATGACATCATAGAAAAAGTGACTAACGATTTGAGGTTTAGCCTGCCGTATTAAGCCGTCCAATGAGGGTCGATATCGAGATTTGATACTGTAGATGGCAGATGGTCCAAACATTATGGATCTTTTAGTGAGAATGTCAGGCTATGAATAGATTTTCTTTTGGTCCTTTGTCGATGGGAAGAGGGGTATAAATAAGCGTAGAGGGAGGGAGGCAATGGTGTTCAAGCAGATTCTTTCGTTTTTGTCACTCTTTCCATCTTCAATTCGATTCATATATACTCCGTACATACTATTTCATTTGTGGAGCTCTTGAAACTCATCTATCGAACTTTATCTTTCTTATCCAACAGTCCCTCTTTATAATCGTGAGTTATGCTTTTCCTGGTCTTCGGTGTGTACGGATTGAAGCTGATGAAATATCAATCATAGAACATGGGTCTTTCGTACGAAGCGATCGTCGTCATCGTCCTCATTGGCTGCATCGCTGCTGTCCTTATCGGTTATTCCATACACTCTCTCTCAACCAACGGGTTCCAGGATGATGAACAAAAGGCTGAAATACCATTTGAGCAAAGGAAATATATGCGGGAATACCGGCTACGCAACATACACTGGCTCGCTCGGGAAGCCCGTGGTGGAAGAGTTGATCGAGATGTTGAAGCGGTCTTTCCTATTGGCGAGGAGCATCATAGTTGAGTTGGCAGTGGTTTAGGAAATGGATTCTCTCTTTTCACGAGGCAGTTTGCCTTATGCGGAGCCCGAGAGAGAGCATCACTGCATTCGCACTGTGGGGGATGCTGTGGCTTGGTTAACCAAGCACTATTGCACTCCGGGTTGCCCCAGAAGTCATGAAGTTACGACGTCAAAGGCTCTTGTCGATCGAATCAAGGGCATGTCCTGGTGACTTGCATACACGAGACCATGGTCTTGCCTGCCCTTTAGTTGGATAACGACCACGTTAATATTCTGGGCGCTTGCTATTGTACATTACTAGCACAAATATATAAACCCACCTGCAACTATTTTATCATGATTAGCGGTATTTCATTTCTGTTTTGGAGCAAAATAAGTATATGGGTTGATGTATATGTGGGCAGAAGTACAGGAATCTGAACATATGCAGTCGAATACCAATAAAACTGAAATCTACATGTATATAGTGCCTGTGTACCAATAAAACACGTGATCAGCGACGATTCCTCTCTGATCTAATCACACCCATGAATTTCTGACCCAGTCGCAGCTGGTTTCCCATAGTTAATGAATTTCCTCTATCTCATTCAATGCACGGCCTTCGTTCGAGTAACCAGACTTGGGGTTATACACAAACGCTTAGATTCGAACGGTTAGGAATGAGCAACTTGGAGGAAACCTCGCAAGTGGATAGAAGCCAATTCAAGAAAACCTATGAGAATACCATTATTCACGCTGCTTCCTATCACCGACACGATTACGACCTCGCGATTATTAAAGCGAACCCCTTTGACCATGGACAAGTCGTAGCTCTATAATACGAACAACTAGGGGTCCTTCAGTCTATCCCGGACAGCCTGAATGCTTACCCCTTGAGCTTTCCCTCGAAATATGTCTCTTATTGGACATCGAGTCCCTATTTAGACACAACAAATGGTGATATTCAATACGGGATTGTTGCAGCAATTACCAAATTGCCCTCGAAGAAGCTCTAAGGACATCCAAAGTTGAGGCAAACGCTGCCGCTCTACGAGATAAGGTCTACTCAATTGACGGTTTTGGGGAACATTTTCGCGACTGTCAGAAAGCTCAAGATCTACTGTACTTAAGTAGGACAGGCGTAGACACTGCTAGAATCTCTAAATCCGTTAGGCGTGGCGGCTATTTCAACGAAAGCGAAGTGTTTAGTATATAATCATTGAGATAACAAGCCACGAAAGTGCCTTCCTTGATATAGCATAGTAGCCGGCCGCGATGGCCACAAGATTGCACCTACAACACCATTTCTGCAATCAACAGGGCGTTTAAGAATTTGGGCTCTGGTGCTTACAATTGTCATGCATCATCAAAAGAGATATATCAATTCTATCTTTCCGTTCATCTTGACAATATCAATGATAATTGCATCACAGCCGACCCCCGGCTGCACCATGCATCTTCTCTCTTTGAACCCTTTTCTCGGAATTGTGATTCATCCACTGGCTCAATCTCTGTGCTCTTCAATGGATCAGACGACACAAGGTAGATACCGAGTTGTTCCCATTCTCAACCGTTATGCTTGCATGGGATCGGGTACCTTTTCCAGATGAACAGTCGTTTTTATTGACAAAGCTTCAATGAGAGGTCTACTACTTGTTAAGCACGCAGGATTTCAGTGTTATTGCAGACATGTATGTAGCAGAGAGATGCGAAGGTAAAAGAACTTCTTCGACATAATCGCAGTTCTTCTAAAGCTGATCTGCAGGGGACTGACTGGATACATAAATGGTGTGCCAAGGGCTTATAGGAGCAAGAGGTGTGGGACAAGTACAATATCCTCTAAGAAAGTTACTAAGTAATAAAGTCAAAGTAATTCCAGCTGTTCTACGCTTAATACATTGCCTACAGTTGAACCATCTACTCCTATAAATAACACTCTCCCCCCACCTTGTTGTCTGCAGTTCTTCATATTAGTCTTCTTCTTATTTATATATCCCCCATTTCTTTTATATATTTGTCGAAATCCTTTTCTACGAGCTCCCATCTCTTTACAAACATCACCCCTTGACAATGAAGTCTCTAACCCTTATTGTCATGTTTCTTGTCGGCCTTGTTGCTCCTGTTGCCATCCCCCTCCCATTCAAAAACAAAAATCTACCATCTAGAACTGGCCAAAGTGAGCCACATCTCTATGCCCGTCAATGTATACTCCAAATATACTAACAGCATCCACACCACAGGTTCACCCCAAATCCCTCATCGAGGCTTCATAAAGACCCGAAAGATCACCAAATGCCGCGCCAACGTCGACTGCTCCCCAGGAGTCTGTTACGACGGCATCTGCCTCGATTCAGATCAGTATGGACCCGGAGTGGTCATACCACCCGAATCAGACCCACGATGCCGCAACAACACCGACTGTAACCCGGGCACATGTTCCCAAGGCATCTGTATCGCGCCCGTTTAGCATGCGTCTCGAGATACCGGGGGATGCTCTAAAACCCCGTGCTGATGCTGCGCTGGACGTTGCTGACATGGCATATACACTGCCTACACGTGGAGACCTCAATTGCCCGGGTTGTGCTGGGCTTCTCCTGGTAGGTTCTCATAGTTCCATTCAAGCTTTTGGATATTCCCGCTAATAGCATATATGCAGGGTGAGCATGTTGACCCGGTTTTTTATTCTTGGCGCTGGCGTTATGGTGGTCATTGGGCTTAGTCTTAAGTCTAGGGTTTTGGGGGCCGAGGACTTTTGGATTTTGGCCTGCGGATGTTTGTATCATACTTGGGGTGGCGTTTGTGATTTTACTGTTTTGGGGTTTTCTTTCTAATCTTTGGAGATAGGAATATTCAGTTTGACAGTTAATATATCCTGCTTGAGGGGTAAGTAATATATCATTATAAAGCAGGTAGCGAGAGAGACAAACAAGACCGGGAATTTTTAAGAAACTTGGCTGGGTTCGAAGGGGATAAGTAGGTTAGAGATTTATTTTAAAGTAGTACATAACTGGTTTGAACTCTTGGGCTCTAATTATAGGTGCCTCGTTGTTTTCTCTTGGTTGTGAATTATATAGATCAAGGGATACCTTCCTGTATATATTGCTAGCATTTATGCCTCAGGCACAAATATAAATGACGGGTCGCATTCAACACTTATACCTAATCATTGTCCTAAAAACAGGCTTAACAGTCAATTATCAACTGACACTTATGGTTGCTATATTCGGTCTCTCTATTACCATACAGCTTGCAATTGCTCAAATGCAAGCCCAATCCCGAGCATAGGGTATCATATTTACAAACTCACAGTTCCACCCAAAATCTTTAACTCCGCACCGTGACTGTAGGATATAGATCAAGACGCTGCCTCTTCGACGAGATACTTTCGAACCGCACCCTTCAACAGACTGATTCGTCTCTGAGTGTGTATGAAGACCTCCCGGTACATTTCTAAACTCTGTTGCACAACCTCCGTTCGCGACTTAGACCCGGCGCAGATCTCTCGCATCCGAAGTTCCATCTCCTTGCGAAGGAAGGGCTTACTGAGAGAAGGACTATCTGGGAGTCCGGTGACAACATTGTCGTAACCCTCAACCAACGCGACGCCAAGGCGAGTCGGGATGAGTTCCTTAACCGCGTTGCGCCCACTTCCACGCGAATGAACAGCAACGTACTCTCGCTCCTTGATCTTGGCGATGTGTTCTGCCATAGTGGCATCGGTACCGATTCCGTTGGCATCCATGAGTCCGATAAGTTCAGGCTCGGTCAGGTAGTTCGGTGGTGTTGTCTTGCCGTCAAAGATCTTGGCTTCGGTAGGCTCAAAGAGCTCTCCCATTTGGAAATTAGGTAGCTGCTGGCTGCTCTCCCATTTGTCATAGACATATACATCAAGATAATTCCTCTCTAGGACGATGAGTCCTTTGGCATGGAACATCTCGTCACCATACTGGATCTCGACTTCTGATGTTTGGCCCTTTGCGTCTTCGGAACAGCACGCTAAGAATCGTCGGACAACAAACTCGTAGACTTTCTTTTCGTCAGCGCTTAATGCGGTTGGCGAAACCCAGCAGATAGGATGAATAGGCGGATGTGCCTGATCATTGTGACGGCCCGCTCTGGGGGTCCTATATCCACCATCAAGAAGACTGGACCATCGAGTTAACCAATGTAGGGCAAAGTTACGATCGTAGAACATACCCTCGGGCGTATTGGCCCCAGTTTGTGTCTGGGAATTGTTTTTCAATCAATTTCTTCAAATCGATGCCTTTATCAAACTGGTCCGTTTCTGTACGTGGGTAACTTATGAACCCTTTAGTATAAAGAGCTTCTGCGACCTGGAATCGGTAAGTACGTATACAGTCGAGCTCGGAACTATCCTCACCTTCATAATTTTCTGACTGTCCATGCGAAGATACCTACTACCCATCATTTGCAGGTCTACTGTTGTCAACGGCAAGGGCCTCCACTTGCTGGTGGGCTTCTGATTAACTTTGGTAACTTTGGCTTTTTTAGCCATGAGACAACGCTCTAGCATCACTGTCACCGCAGCCCTATCAAATAAGTGTACCCTTCTCCAGAGAAAATTCACTTTGATACCGTCGCGGGTATGCATCACCTTAATGCCCCAGAAATTTTCAGGTTTGAAGTTTTTCACTCGCAGATAGCGGTCCACAACGAACCCCAGTGTAGGAAACTGACAAGATCCTGCTGAAATCAGAGATTGACAAAGAAAGCTCTGGTGGACATACATACCGTAGCTAATGATCTTCTCGCTCAGAGCCTCTGATATATGTTTCAGTTGAAGAGTTTGCAAGCGAGTGAATGCGGCACCGATCCGAAGATCTAGCTCTATTCTGGCAGCTACCGCGTTCGCTTGAAGATCGTCCAGCTCGATAAGTGATCGAGCTGCGTTGAGAACGTGACTTTAAGCATATCGTTAGAAATCTGGTAAAGAGACACCGTGAATGATTCTACTCACGCCTTCTCGGTATTGCTGAACTTGGCCCGTTTAACGACAATCCGGGAATTCCCTTCTTTTGCTTGTTTTCGAACCTCTGTCCCGATATGTTCCCCTTCTCGGTCACAGTCAGTCCAGATAAACAGAGCTTTACAGTATTTAGCCTGCTCTTGTATATTCTTTGCAATGGCTGCTTTGTCCTGTTTTCGAGCTTAGTGCACGTTCCTGATAGACTTGTCATGCCAAATAAGAACGACTACATACGGAATCCACAGTTATGTGCACTGGAGCCTCAAATAGTGCACCAGGCGGGCATGACAGCCAACCCTTATACTGCCGTTCGAATTCCAGGGTCGTCAAGTGCCCAATAACACTGGTCATAGTGACCGAGCAGGTGCCCCAAGGGCCGCCAAAATTGAAATCGAACACATAATTCTTCACATATTGGTTTCCACGCACGGGGATCTACGTCTACCTTAGTACATGTACCGTCACATCTAGGCAAATACCCATTCCTGAAAACTTACGGTTTGGAAGGAACCTCCAGAGAGATGTTGGCTTACAGCCTTGGCAATGGCAGGCTTCTCAGCCACACACAAGACTCTGGGAACGGTCATGACCGTGGACTCAGGTTAAAGGCACAATGAGATAAATTCCATTATCTAAACAAGCCCTGTGTTGGTTGAGTACCATTGCTGGTAGGAAAGAAGCAATCAACCTACAAAAAAGACGCGATTTCCCGCCGTTTGATACATACACTTATGCCTGAGGCATCAATAACCGATTGGTCCAAGCTCCATGTCCCGATGCGGTAAGCGTGAGCTCAACACTGTTGTTGTCTGTTTTGATTTCATCCGCCCACCTTCACTTCAATCACTTCCCCTTGGTTTGGTGCAATAATACTTCACCAAAATTAAATTAAGCTTGTGAAAATGGCGTTGCCACTCCCCGAGGTCCAGTCCGCCGTGGACTGCACCTCATTCGATCACACTGTGCTACCATTTCTTTCGCAACTAATCACTCTCCCCGAAAGGCTTCAGGTTGCTGCGGTAGCGAAGGATGTGGACGGTTTGAAAGAAATCTATCTCTCTACCAATCCTTTTGTTACAGCGCTTGGCTTCAGTCTAGCTCTGTCTGTTTTCTTCCTACTCTTCTCGGAGATCAACCGAAACTACTCCCAAGTTGATCGTTTCTGGCCTTTTCTACCAGCTATATACAATGTGCATTTCGCCGTTTGGGCACGCTTGTCTGATCTTCGCACTCAACACCTGGACACGATCGCCGTTATCTCTATTCTCTGGAGTGTAAGACAATCATTGCGCTAATCTCTGAATCCCGAAAACTAATTGCGCGCAGGTCCGCTTGGCATACAACTACTGGCGCAAAGGAGGCTACCAGATCGGCTCCGAAGACTACCGATGGGCAATTGTGCGCTCAAAGGTCAACAACCGATTCGTTTTCTTCATTTTCAACATCGTTTTCATCTCCCTGATCCAGTCCCTGGTGCTGTTGCTCCTCGCGGCGCCCACCTACAACTTCCTCCTTCTGTCGCGCCTCCCTGGCGGAAAGACATTTGAGGTCCCCGATCTAGTATTCTCTCGCGTCGCCTTCTTCTTCCTTATCATCGAATACTTCGCCGATCAGCAGCAGTGGCACTTCCACTGCGCCAAGCATGAATACCAAAAGACGGCGCGCATCCCTGATCAGTACAAGAGCCAATTTACCCCCGAGGACCTGGAACGCGGCTTCACTGTCAGCGGCCTGTGGTCTCTGTCTCGCCACCCTAACTTCCTCGCCGAGCAGGCTATCTGGCTGACACTGTATCTGTGGAACTGCTACCGCACCGAGTCGTATGCCCAGTGGACTGGAGTCGGTGTCCTGGTTCTCCTGATGATCTTCCAGGGAAGCACTCGTCTCACCGAGTCCATCAGCTCTAGCAAGTACCCTGAATACAGCGAGTACCAGGCTCGTGTTGGACGGTTCATTCCCCGCTTTTCTGCGAAGCCCAAGTACAAGGGCAAGGCTAAGAAGAAGGCCAAGAAGACTGAAAAGGTTGAGCAATCCGAGGAAGAGGAGGATAAGAAGCACCAGTGAGGAAGTGCAAAGGTCAAAGGAGTGGGTTGTGTTGTGTCGATTCTATATACCGGTCATATGATACCAATGTTTTGTTCGGTCTGGGGTTTCTAGTTACACGTTGTATATTAAAAAACCTGCTGTGTTGGCGTTATCTGTCGAGGTTTTGGAAAGTAGGCTAAGGCCAACTATATTCTAAACATATTATACCAATTTATATACTATACGAGTTAAAGCCTTAGCCAGTACATGCATGCGACTACCAATCATCTACAAGACTCGCGGTATTACTCAAATCTACCAGCAACGAGCGTGAGATAAATGTTAGAAAGATGAGTCAAATGAGCTACCTACTATACAGTACAGTACACCGATGCTTCTTATAAAAGGGAGAACGTGGAAGCGACAGAGGTAGGGTAAGAGGAGAAGGAGAAGAGGAAAATGGAGCGAGATATGAAGAGATCCTAGTATTTATGGCGATGATGTCGAAGGAGAAAGGTAAGAAAAAGGAGGAGAACGATCAGAGGGATCAAAAGGAGGAAAAAGAACAAAGAAAGGAGATGCTTCCGTAACAAGATAAATACAAAACCTAGATTGATATATGTCCCCTCGTCAACCGTAAATTTTCCTGTCTAGATAAGGAATTCAACAACGCATTTGTCTATGGTGGGGATGGCGTTTGGTCTCTTCCGTCTTTGCCTTCGGTTGCTTCGCTTGACTGGGTGGGTTCGGGAGGTGCGATAGTGGCTCCTTTGGCACCGTCAAAGTACTTGGCAAATTCGCCGGACTCGGGCCAGGGCCTGGGTCCGAGGAGTCGGATGAGGTCGTCACGGCTGAGGACTTCCTTGGCCAGAAGCTCCTCGGCGACGATGCCGACTTCCTTCTTCCTTTCGGTCAAAAGGGTGCGGCATTGTTGGTATGCCTCGGCGACAATCCGACGGACTTCCGTGTCGATATCCTTGGCTGTTTCTTCGGAGAAAGGCTTGTGGAACTGGTTGGGGTCCTCCTCGTAGTAGATGTATTTGAGCTTAGGAGACATGCCGAACTTCGTAACCATGGCGGTTGCCATGCGAGTGACCTTGTTGAAATCGTCGCTAGCTCCGCTGGTAACGGTATCGAAGTGCAGCTCCTCACTGACACGGCCTCCCAGAGTCATAGCCATACGGTCCATGAGCTGGTTGACATTCATCAGGTAGGTGTCACCTCCAGCTGGGAGATACTGGGCGTAACCCAGAGCGCCTTGTCCACGAGGAATGATAGAAACCTTCAGTAGCGGGTCGGCCCAGCGGAAATACCAGCCACAAATAGCGTGTCCAGCTTCGTGATACGCCACCGTGCGCTTCTCTTCCGGCGAGAGCACAAGGGACTTCTTTTCCAGACCACCAATGACACGTTCGATCGCCTGCTCGAAGTGCTTCATCGTGACGTGATCTGCGTTTACACGAGCCGCTGTAGAGGTGTGTTAGTAAATGAATTGAAGACATAACAATTACGAGGCAGCTACTTACCGACTAGTGCAGCCTCGTTCACGCAGTTAGCGATGTCGGCACCAGCGAAGCCGGGAGTCAAAGCAGCGAGTCTGCCGGTGAGGTACTCCATATCCTCGCTGGTAACAATCTTCTTCAGGTGGACACGGAAGATCTGCTTACGGCCATCCATAGTAGGACGGTCGATAGCGATATGCCGATCGAAACGTCCAGGCCGCATCAGAGCCTTGTCCAGAACATCGGGTCTGTTTGTACCAGCCAAGACAACCACTTGCTCGGAGGTGTTGAAACCATCCATTTCAGTAAGTATCTGGTTCAGCGTGCTCTCGCGCTCATCATTTCCACCACCAAAGCTTTGCTTCGCTCTCGATTTGCCTATGGCATCGATCTCATCAATGAAGATGATGCAAGGCGTGTTCTTACGAGCATTGGCAAAGAGATCACGGACACGGGAAGGTCCAACACCAACGAACATCTCAACGAACTCTGAACCACTGACGCTAAAGAACGGAACACCAGATTCACCGGCTGTTGCCTTGGCAAGCAATGTCTTACCAGTACCGGGAGGACCAGAAAGAATGGCACCGCGAGGAATCTTAGCACCAAGTTTCTGGAACTTTTCGGGATGTTGAAGGAAGCTGACAAACTCCATGATTTCAACCTTAGCCTCGTCCATTCCAGCCACATCAGAGAACTTGATCTTAATATCTGTCTCGTGGTTGAAACGCTTGGCACGGCTCTTTCCAATACCAAAGATGCCACTTTGGCCACCGGCACCGCCAGCAGCGCGTCTTGACAACCAGAAAACCGAACCAATGAGGAGGAAGGTAGGAGCAAAGGACAAGAGAGTGGCACCCCATGATACTTCTTCGGTATACGAAACGGGAATACGTTCCGAGCCAGGGATACCCAGTTCGTTCTGTGCTTCATCTAATCTCCGCTCGAAGCTCTCAACCGATCCGATGCTGAAGTAGTAATGAAATAGGGGCTGGGTAGCTGGAGAATCAGGATAGACTCGAGAGACCGCGTCACGGTTCAGTTCAACCCGAACCCGGTTGCCGTTGATGACGGTCAGCTTGTCGACTAGACCTTTATCGAAGAAGTTGGCTCTGAACTCTTGCCATGTGATATCCTTGCTATTTTCGCCAGGGAAGAAGCTCCGGTAGACATAGTAGGATAGAAGAGAGGTGATCAGGAACGAGGCGGGATCGAAACGAAACTCGAAAACTCTCGCATTCGGTGGCGGTTTCCATTCATTCTTGCCCTTCCCTTGTTGTCCTTGTTGTTTCTGGCTCTGTCCATCTTCTGATTTCTCCTGGTCCCGCGTTCTCTTCTCCTCCAACTCGTTCAGTTTGGAGGCGTAGTTTTCCAAGTACTTCGCCATGTAACGCGTCAAGTTCACGTAGTCCATCAGAGACGTGGGTTTACCGGATTTTAGGTGCTTCTGGATGAAGTCGCGGACCTCCGGCGGTAATCCTTCACTCATCATAATCGACCGCATGTCATCCAACATTTGGTGTTGTGACTGTGGCACCTTCGACTTCAGGTGCTGTATAAACTGATCAACTGACTCCTGCTCTTGTTTGGTGAGCTTCGATTGAGGCTCCTCCGGCTTCTTTCCTTCCCCATCCTTACCGCCGCCATTCCCGGGTTGGTTCGGTGGTTGGTGTTGACCGTCATTCTCGTTCGGGGGTTTCGGACTCTGCGTAGCATATGTTCTAAGGCGTGGTGTGGTGATAAGGGAGGATAGTCTCGATTGTGAGATATGCGCCGACCGTGGTCCTGCGCGATAGATATAGTCTGCGGCTCTCCTCGAATATCGAGCAAGATTGCCTGGCCGTCGGAGTAGGGTGGCCATGGTCGAGGAAAGTGAGCCCGAAGGCAAAGGTTAGGGGGCGTTTCAATCGAGATTCAGGAACAATGGCAGACTGCCGAATCCATATAAGTCCTCGTGAAGCACTAAATTGGAGGTGGAAGAGAGAATGGAAAGCTCTTTTGGGGAAGAGCTGTCTGTCGCCGTTGAGTTACTAAGTTGAGTTCCCGCCGCCATTTGTCGGACTTTGGGTTTTTTCCTAGTTCCGCCCCGGTAGCTGAGTCATCGGGTTACGGCCTTACCAAAGCAGCCCGGCGGCCAGAATCCTAACGAAGGTAATGGACCTTCCAGACCTCTTTCGTCATACTTGCTGTTCTTGAATTTACAAGTACGAGTAGATTGGGAGGTATGCAGAGCAAAAGTCGATGCATTTACGGAGAATTTGGGGAATAATGTGCCTATGAGTCACTCAAACCTTACAGTATATCAGCAAAAATAACCCTCTCTAGAGTTAAACCACGTAAAGATATATATGTACCCTTCAATCATACTTTATTATGTATACGAAATTTTCACCTAAAGAGAAGATATACAAGGTTGACGACCGTAACTGTGGAGTATATCTTTATGGTGTCTTATCATAAATGAACTATTATGTGAATGCTACCTATACTACAAAAGGGGTAACGTAGATCCGCGGCTTCTGGTAGTTCACGTTGCCCTGGGCCTTAAGCGCTGGCGGATCTTGCGGTTGAAAGAGTGGAGTAACGAAAGCCCCCATTTTTAAAACGCCGTTAACCCCACCCAGAAATATATGACTAGATACAATGACATGAAAACAGAATAATCAATCCCCAACTCCATTGGTTCCATGCAATGTTAGGGTTCGAGTGCATCTCGTTGTAAAATTCGTCAATTTATTCATCTCATCATAATCACGGTCCAGTGTTGGGTGTCCCCTCAAAGACCGGGAAGTTGCTCGACATGTCGGCCCAGTCCCATTCGATCGTCATCGGCATTTGCCATAGGTCTTGTGGAACAAAGGGCTGTTGGAAAGATGTCATAGGGGGTTCAGTAGGAGTACCAAATGGTTGTTGATCACCAAAGCCCACACCGTCCATGTTGTTGGGGCTAAGCATCTCTGGGAAATCGTGTCCCATACCAGGCATGGTATGCATGCTTTCGTGCATAGATGTGGAGACACCATTAGTGCCTAGGACAGTTTGAGCTGGAGCGAAAGCCCTTGTAGAATTTGACATATCAGGTCCAGTGTTGCCCAGATTTATGGGGTACGAAGATGATGGGAATGGTGTAGCTGATGGTGGTGCACCTGTTGGCCTTTTAGTGGAAGGGGAAGGAGCCGAGTTCTCATCAGGTGTCTTTTGCTGCAAATCCTGTGGCTCATCAGGGGCTGCCTTGCGTTTCTTCTTGGAATGTGATTCCTTTTCCGCCTTGTCAAGAACGACTTGGGCTATTCTCTCAAACTCGCCACAGAGGCCAAGCATACGCTTAATGCTTCCATTGGATTCATCAGAGACGAGTGTCGAGAGAAAGTTGACAACCACATTCATGAGTTTGACATCAGAACGTGCTCGAGCATCGTTGGGGTTTTGAAGAATATTAGCAAATAAAGTGACCAATGCTGAAACGGGATAATACAGAATTAACCTAGATCCTGTTAGCGTGCGATTGTGGCCATCCAATTTAATACGCCCGACTCACCAGACACAAGCGAAATCACCGTGCGGTATGTATTTGATAAGATTGATAGACGCTCTGGCAGCCGTGACGCAAAGAACAGCAGATAAAAAGACTCTAGGGTTTAACGGTCTGGCATTGAGGCCTTGAATTGCATAATTGGATAGCCGGCTTGTCCAATACCCGTGGTGAACAGACATTCGGTGAATCGTTGTCAAGCAGTTATAGTAGGAAAAATGAAGGACGACGACGTGGAGTATCAGGGGCGTGTGGGAAGCTTTGATTTCGTGCTCAGGTCGGAAATCAATAGGAATGCTGTCTTTCCATTCTTCGAGTTCTCTGTCCAACTCTCCAATAGTATTCAGCAATTCACCATCGGATTGCTTAGACGCTTTAGCAGAGTATAGCCGCTTATACACTTTGCTCTCAATGGTAGCGAATCGGCACAATGTTCTGAACAAGTTGAACTTCCCCTTTCCGTCAGATATAGGAACATTGCCTATGTTATCTGGCGGATCTTCACTGGGTAATTCCACATTCATATCGTCGTCATCCTGCACCGGGGGGCGACCAGAACGAAGGCAGATACTGTGCGCATGTTAGTCGTGCAAAAACTAGCGGCTAAGAACGGGTATGGAAGTCCATGATTACAACATACTCTTTATCAAGAAGATAAGCGATCCAGAACACCCTCTTTCGCTGCTCAACTTCAACTGGGTTTAGTCCAAATCCGGATCCCCGTTTATGGAGGCCTATGCTATGCGACAGTCTGATAGCCGCCGCAACCAAAAAGAAGGAGGGCTGAGGATTCGGAGTTCCTTGCAGGAAGAGTGACTAGACAACTGTTAAACCCAAACGAGTCATCGGTAAAGTCTGTGATACGTACCATGCCTAGCAATGCTTGGACACTCAAAAGATCTGTATTCCGCATGGTCAATTCAGTTAAGACGCCCATGGCATTTTTCAAGTAAAGCCAAGCTTTCTTATCCTCTTCTTGGGGTACCAAATTACTCATGACTCGTAGTCTGTGCGCGATAGCCAGGACGACATTGATACTGGCCCACCAGCCAGAACCTTCGTACGGATCCCGAGAGTATTGGCGCTCCACCAAGTGCATGAATGTCGGTTCGTGAAACAACGGGAACATGCAGTTGAAATTCTCGAAGAAATCTCGGAACAGTGACAGCGCCTCCTCCTTTGGGGGTAACGGTTTGAATACACGACGAGCAAATATGTCGCTAAAAATCTCTGGTTTCCAGTACATCCATTTGTTGTCATCCACGTACGCCGACGAGATCATTTCTTGAAAAGAGGTATCGCCGGTTTTTTCATTGACCCATTGGATGCCCTTGGGAGAGAATATAGAAAATCCTGAAGATGACCCTATCATACAATGTTAACTTGCTTGCGTTATAAGTTTGCAGAACTGGACATGTGCATACCGATGTACCGCGTTTCTCCACAATTGTTCGTCACAAGAGAGCACATCATATCTGACAGTCCCTCGACTTCTGTCTCGGATTCTTTCGGTGAATCGGGAGAGGTGGCAGCTGTGTGCGGACTGGAGTGAGAATCCATCCGTGGTGTCGAATGTCGAGACGCAGTAGTATGCTGGGATTGCGACGTCGCGCTTGAGCCATTGAATTTGTTCATTGGACTTTTCAAGGAGTTCAGCGCAGTGTTGCCTAGGGATCGGTCGGCGAGACGCTTCTCCAGGGTCCCAAGGTCCGTCTTCCCATCATCTTCTGACAAGAGACCAGACAGGCGTAAGAGCGACTCCATTCTCCCTAGCCGATTCTCGAGACCCTCGATATATTTGGCACTAGAAGCATAGACGGTCAGCGCCCGCAACTAAGAGGTAATACGGTAGATACACAAGCATACCCTTTGGGAGGATTTCGCTTCTTCTCCACCTGAGTGAAAACACAATCTGTCTTATAGTTAATACAATGGGAGCATTTAGGCATCTTGCCGTCGCATTTGATCTTCTTCTTCCGGCACATGTCGCAAGCCTACACGGGGGACAATCAGCTTTGCTGACATTCAACCACTAATGTCATAGTCGACCACTACTCACCCTCGCAATCCTTCTCCTCTTAGCGTCATTGTTATCTTCACCCGCCATTCCAGGTTCCTCGTTATAGGTAGTATTTGAGAGAACATTATTCAGTGGTGAACCGCGCGAACTATCGTGGTTATAGCCGCCGAAGAGATGGGGCTGCTGGTTCATAAGCATCGGCATATCGAAGCCCATGCCATCTGGACCTTCCCCCATGCCATCCATCGTGGCAGACCAAACGGAATATGACGCTGCGGCGTCTTATAAGCTTGCGAATGTATAGTGTGGAGTTCCAAGGTAGGCGGGTATCGTTTCAGGTGTGATAATGATAGGAAAGATGCGGGGTCTTTCCGCGAAAACGTCAATGGCGTAAAAGAGCTGTTTTCTGTCTCGCCTTCCTTCCCTTGTTTACTTGTTCAGCACGAAGGTTAGGTGATACACGAAAGAAAGACTAGAGGTCATCGGACGCTAGCCTTTCTTCAGTGGGCCTTCAAAAGGGCGAAAATAGCTTAAGGTACTCGGTGCGTTGCGCAAAGTTGAATGGAAAAAGAATAGCTGACTCAACCTTTCCCCAAACTCTGGCACGTGGCGAATCTTTTCAGTGGACGGCGAAAAAAGAAGGGAAAAAAAATAAAGGAACGACGTCAACAATTTTCTGTGTAGGGTAAACGTTTATGATCAGGCAATTCTTGAGTGTGCAAATTCAAGGGACCATTCGTCAAACCCCCCTAAGGATTGACATCAAGGAAGAGAGTCATCGCATTCGTACTCGTAAACTACGTTGCTGCCTTCAAGCAGGGCGAGCTAATTAACCTTACTAATTCAATAGTAGGGCACCTAAACTCCAAACTTCACAGACTTTCAGGTACTAAGATGGCTTTTGCTTCTTGCCAAGTGCATCCTTAGTGCGTTGCTCTCCCGTGGCTCGAATATACGATGTTAAGACTTCGGGAGCTGTTAAGTCCGATCTCCGTTGGACTCTGAAACTCAAGCTGATTTTCCCGGCTGTCTTGTCTCCGGAAACGCCGACATCCGAGCTGGCCTTGGCGTTTTCTTCCTTCTTCTGAAGGTGTCCAAGTCACAGGACTTCCGACCTCCGGAACTCTTTTGCTTGTTTCGAGTCATAAGAATGTCTCTGGGACCACGTGGAACGGCCCACGGAGGTTATTACAACTTCCAGTGATGATCTATGCATCTCACGCAAATCATGCTGTGAATAAACCGATAAAGAGATCAAAGCACCGCCGGTCTTCTTTCTATATTCCCCGGTAACTACAACATTCATGCTAGATCTAGCCAGGCTTTGACAGTATAGACCTGGTTCGATGGCCATAGTCATAATGAGTTATCCTAGCTGCAACATCACAATGCGAAATGGATGACCTCAACGATAGACTTCTTTAATATTTATACAGTAGTACATGTAAAGTAATCAGGAGTGGCGATCTCGTCAGGATATATGCAAACACAAGTCTCCGGGAGGAGCATGAAGAAATGTACCTCGTCCTCGAATATTCCACCAACGCCATGCTATGCACCCAAAAAAAGACATTCTCTTTCCTTATACAATGAACAGAAGGGTCACCCTTCTGTTCTTAGAGGATCCGCCAACACCCCCAACGGTGACTAGGGGCCACGGCCCCTTCCGATTCCACCATTAAGTATGCTTATCGAGGAATTCCTTCGCTTCGTTGATCTTGGTTGCCAGGTACGGGCTGCCACCGCGATCGGGGTGGTTAAGAAGCATCAGCTGACGGTGCTTCTTGCGGACCTTGTCCTTGTTCAAAGTACGTTCCCTATTCATTCTGTTAAACTCTATCCAAAGTCGGCACAAGACAACGCAATCGAGACATACGGAAGTTCTAGGATCAATGCGGCTTCGCGACGGTTCATCCGGGGCTCAAATCCACTATACGCCAGTCAGCTATCCACTCTCCAGTTCCACTTATACACCGAAGTCGCCTACCCCTTGTAGAATGCCTTGCCCGCGGCGTTCACACCTCCCCTGGCACGACGCAAAGCGACATAACCTGCGCGACCCTATACATAGGTGAAAATGCCGGCGTTAGTTTGCCACGCTTTATGACCGAAGAATCCATGTTCCCTGGCTTACCAAAAATGCCGCGGTCGCAACACCGAGTCCCATAGCAAGAGTTGAAGCCATCTTCGTTTATAGTCGGTTTTCAAGAATACCGGGTCCGGTCAAGGGGTAGGCGATACCTGAGTCGAGGTTGAAATAACACGGGGAAGAGGTGTTCGATGTGACGTTCGTTGGGGAGACACGGAAGACCGTCGAGATAAAAATTCGGAGCGCCGCCGCCGATGCCCGTTTAGGATTAGCGTCTTCTCCGCCACGGTTTTGGAGATCTGCGAAAAGTTTCTGGCGGTACCTGAGGTTGTTATCATCGCTGATACCTTCAACCTCCCTCAGATAGTTTTTTATTGCAAGTTTGAAGGAAGTGGGCAGAGACATTATTCAAGATGAGGTAAGTTTGCAACTTCTACGCTTTACGCTGTTTCCATCAGTGTTACTTTGATAATACGAAAAAAAAAAAAAAAGTCACTAATCATCTGCGCAGAGTTGAGACCTGCCACTTCTGCAGTCGGTATGCTATAACCCCGCCATCAACCTAAGTACAATGTTTTTTAACAGCGAAACAGCCCTGTATACCCTAGCAAGGGTATCAGTTTTGTGCGACTCGATTCGAAAATGTTCCGGTTCTGCAGAAGGTGGGTGGTTCCTATGAACAATACGGTTGAAGAACGCTCTGACTCCTTCCAGTAAATGTCACAAGAACTTTAAGATGAAGCGCCAACCCCGCAAGTTGAAGTGGACCAAGACCAGCAGAGCTGCAAATGGAAAGGAAATGATTGTCGACTCGTCTCTCGTTCTGTCTCAGTTCGCCAAGAAGAGGAACGCCCCCGTCAAGTACGACCGCAACCTCGTGGCCGCTACCGTCAAGGCTATGGAGAGAGTGGAGGAGATCCGTCAACGCAGAGAGCGCGCTTTCACCAAGCGCAGATTGGCAGGCAAGGTCGCTCGGGACCGCAAGCGCGAGGCAGACCGGAGGGTTGTGGCCGAGGGCGAACACCTTATCCGCAAGGAACTGCGCGACAGAGAAGAAGGCATGCCCTTGGTGCAGGAGGGCAAGCAGAACAAGATCCACAGCGAGGAGCGGCCCAGACAGAAGAAGAGGACCAGAGTTCTCGTGGATGGCACAACTCAGGAGGAAATGGACGTCGATTAAAGGTTATGCGCTTTCTTTGTTTCTTTCAGATACGATGCCCTGGGTTTTACAATGGAGTTAGGTTGTTGTGATATCTGATTTGTTTGCTACTAAAAAGAACTGATTCATACCTAGCTAGTCAATATTTTTCTACATGATTTACGGCTTATGCCGGGTTGTATAGACCTTCTTGTTCCTGTCTATAGTTCTTTGTCTAAAAGCAATCTGCCGGGATGGTGCCATATCCACCGCTCACTGGAGAGCGAAGCCTTTATACGCTTTGCTTGCTAGGCTCCTTGCTCCACTTTACATGTTCTTACCGTTTGTTGCTGGTCTAATGGCCGTAGCTCTGACTGAATGCATGTTGCGTTTCTCTTCTGTGTTAAGAGCAAATAAAGGACCTTATCCCCAAAAGAAGTATATATTCTTCTATTCCACTGTTCTTTCCCATCTTCTAACCTTTTCCCCATTACTACCAATATCTTACACTTGGTTTCCATAAAGCTTGTTTATGCGTTAACCACACCAGACCAATACTAAGGACCGACAGACTAACATGCCGTGAGACCGCCCCATCCGCGCCTGACAGTTATCATTAACAAACTGCAGATAATGTTCGTCCCATTCATCGGTCTCTTCGTCACCTTGACGTTCCTCGGTGCCCGTCTCAAAGTCCCAGGAATGAAAGAACTCACTGACCGCCGCGAGCCACTCTTCATGCGCATATCGAGCGCCGTATGCATAGCATCAGAGGCAAATACAATCCTAGACATTGCGCAAGTCGCCACATGGGCATACAAGACCGCAACTCATAACAAGAATCATTTGCCCTACGACTGGGACAATCTCTGGTGCCCCGCCAGCCAAGAAGACTTGTTCACGGAGAAGGGTCTCATAGTGATCAACAACACGGAGACCTCGCTCATCGCTCTTCACCCCGTATGCTATGAGGAAGACAAACCCACCTGGTGGAACGATGTCCACGGCGACGAGAATGCTGACGAAAATGCTTCAACCACATTACCTTCTTTTAAAGAGTTCTTAGATATTTTCATCGTCATTTCCAGTATAGCATTGCACAGCTGGACTCGCATGTCCTTGTGGGGACGCTCTGTAAAAGATTCCCGGCCCGGGACACCTTCAAAGACATCTGATGGCAGTGACGAGGATACATCGATCTCTATTCAGATCCATCCCAGAGTGGACAATGCGATCTCCCGCAGTCAACACGGCCGCGTACTCGGTATACAATCCTTAGACCACTCTACCGCTACTGAAGAAGGCCCAGAAGTTGATGCTGTCCTCACGGACAACACCCTCACACAACTTGCTCCAGAAACCTGCTACTTACCGGAGCGACAATGGGCTCTAGATCTGTACCGACCTCAAAACCGTGCCCTGGGTCTGATAATCCGTGGTTTGGTCGCCAGCTCAGCTACACATACCGTTCAACCCGCGACTAGTCAACCAGAACTACCCGAACTGGCACAACCAGGGCCTAGTAGCCAAACCGGATATAACCTACCAGAACAAGTCCAACTAGAAAGACCCAACAAGAAACGGAAGAAAAACCGCCCCAGTCTAGAAAGGAGAGATCGCTGGACTCGGAAACGTCCAAGGAGACGGGAATCAAGCGAAAGTGACATAGGTGACATAGAAGAGAGGGGGAGATAAGTGATGGAAGAAGGGGATTCAGCATCGGTGGACACAGAAGAACAGCCCGAAGCCCCGACCTCTGATTGACATGTACAGGTAGTCATTTATACATCTTCCTATTCACCCTGTTCGCCCGGTGGGTAATCAACAGAGATTTATGCCGCCCAATCTATGATCTGATTATCTTCTTTGGCCTTGTGCTTAGTGTGCGGCTGGTTGGGATGCCTGTCGATCGGATCAGTAGCTTTATTGAACGTTTGGTGATATGTAGGGATAGCTGGGGAGTAGCTTGGTGCTTGTTGGACACTCTTGGGATTTCTCATGTCTTGCGCGATGTGTTTGGACAGGCGCTGTGCGCTCTGGTGAGGGTGGAATACATAAATTTCAATGTGCTCGGAGCATAAGCTTTGGCGTTTGGGGCCATGTAAGAAAATATAGAATGGTTAGTAGCTCTTTTCTATGAATATAACTGATCGATGTAGACCATCCATATGATTCTTGATCCATCTACCAGAAATTATCTGCACTGTGAACCAGCTTCCTTTCGTTGCTCAGAAGTGACAAGTATAACCCAGTATGATGTATTTAATAGTATCCCATTGGGAGTTTGTGTACACAAATAGAAAGGAAACAGTCGACGGACTCATGTGAAGGACTCTGGTCCGGTATATGAGGGCGATGCAAATGCTGTGATACAAATAAAATGATACATGGGTAGTCAAAATGGAGTAATTGAGTGGCAATAGTGGGAATATGAAGAGAGAGAGAGAGAGAGAGAGAGAAAAAGAAACCAATGAAAAGAGGGAAGGCACAGAATAAAATAATAAGACCTAGACGATCCATTCAAATCCATCATGCATACCAGGGCCCCAAGGTCACACGAAGTGCCGACGGGTGATACATTCCCCAGTAACCTGTCATACACGCAAAAAGGGGGTGTTCAAACAGCACAGGTAACCACAGAAAAGCCAATGTTCGCAAAATACGCGCGAGCTCGTACATGTCATGAAAAGTCACTGCTGCAGCGCAGCAGTCCAATCGGCTGAAATCCATGGCCGAAGAGAAGTTCGTGAGAATCACACAGAAAGATGATCCAAGAAGGTATAAGAAGAGTGGTTGTTTACTCCTCCATCCGACCAAAAACGCCATCATCGTCCTCATCAGCCGCAGTGGGCCGGTGCCCAAAATCAACGTCTGCATTGCGACTCTGCCGTGTGGTGCGAGCCGCATCGCCCATCTTCACTTCTCGCTCGTCTGACACCTTGTACGACAGGGAAGGGTTATACGAGAGCGAGAGGAAAAGGTTTGGAGTAGAGTTCGGGAAAAGCGCATCTGCCTCCTTGGTTGCCGACTGATCCAGGCTCTGGCTCTCGTTACCACTCGCACCGGCCTGGTCAAGGAAGCGACTTGGCAAAGGAGGGACGGGGGGTACACTAGGGGACATCGGCACGGGCCTCGTGCGAGGGGTGTTGAAGGTACAGAGACCGATGGCTGCAGCGAGATCAGCCTCGTCGTCTTCGTGCAATTTGGCTTCCGCGGTTGAAGGCCGCGTATCAATACTCGAGTGGCGGTAGTGTGAGAACGCCGGAGAATGCCATGGAGCACTGCCGGTGAAGGAGCTCGAGGGGATGGACTGATAAGAGTGAGAGAAGAGGCCCGATGCAGTACTGATACTGAACCGCTTCTCCATAGTTGGCTCGGGGGACATGTCTTCATCGTCCTCGTCATCCTCGTCCATCGGGGGCGGAGTGGTCTCTGCGGAGCTGAGCCCATCTCGAAGTTCTGACGAGGCACCAGGGGATGCGGATGATGCTTCCGACTCGGCCTCCGCGCCTTCTGGCGGACCGTCCTGGTTCATATTTACCAAAACGGAGGCTGCCTCGAGCAGCTGGACTTGTTGATGCTTAGAGATCAGGAGTTTCGAGGTAATCGCCCATGCAGGGTCATGTTCCCACCTAAGTACCATAAAACGTCAATCGAGTGTGGCCTAGGACGACAGGGGAGAGAAAAGGATCTGGAGAATGAGGGGAACTGAATGACCACGAAGGCGACCTTGCACAGAGCCGACATGGCGCATTTACCCCGGATCGAGCCAGACGGTAGGATGGCATGTTAGGGGAGGATACACACATATGCTTAGACAAGCAACTGCCATGCTTATACCCTTTCCCGCAACGATCGCAGCGAAGGTCGGACATGGGGCGCTTCCCTTCGCTTTTGATAAGGTGCGATCCCTCGCTGGCCCGACGGTTTCGGTTCTTATTATTGTTGGTGGACTTGCTGGCGGAATTGTTACCATCTACAGTGGCGAGGTTTGTCGAGGATGCGTCGTTTGAGTTGGTTGGCGAGGCCTTGCGAGCGACCGGCGGCTCATGGCTGGGGCTATTCATGCTCCGTGAGAAATAAGAGCCGAAGCCGGAGGGGGCCCCGACCGAACTAGATTCCAAGCCTTTTCGGCTCCCTCGACGATGCGAAGGCATAGAAACTCCTACTGACTCTCCAGCAGAATCCTTCAGCGACGCAGCGACTGCCGCGGCGGCAGCGTTGGCGGCAGCAGCAGTGGTGACACTTTTCCGGCGAGTTACCCGATGATTAGTGTTGACCGCACCGAGGGAGATCGAATGGGCATGGTGGCGTGGGTTGGACTGCGGTAGAGGGCGAGAAAGAGACAATTCCTGTTCAATGGATGAAACCATTTGAATTAGCGATTTATTCAAGAGTACTACTTAGTTACAGGGAATTTAACGTAGAATAGGGCGACAAACGCCGTACCTTGAATGAGGCCATGGTGAGTGCGTGGACTCTCGGGCGATCAATCCCCTGAAGCCCGCTTGAAGATAGTATGATCAAAACCGTGAGGTATATTAATTTGGCGGTGGTCCGAAGGGATGAAGAGCGAAGTGGGCGTGAAAGGGAAGAGTAAAAAAAAAAAAAAGGCAGCAGAAGAGTTTCGTCTGGCTCGGGGGCGAATTCTAAAATAGTGTGTCGGTACCTAGTAGTGAGGCTGAAGTAAAAAGGGCAAGGGGGGCAATGGTTGGGCAATTGAGGAGGATTGGTTTAAATGGAAGCGGAGGTTGAAAGAGTGGACAAGAAGAGGTGGAAGAGAGAGGTATAGCGACAGAGGAGAAGAAGGGGAAGAAATTGAAGAGGAGAGAACAAAAAAAAAAAAAAAGAGGAGAAAGAAACAAGAGAGCAAGAAGCACGATGGAGGAGAAGTTGAATGAATGGATGCACGAGGAATCCGGTACTGTAATGGTGGTACACAACAGACTTCAAGACACAGTCCAAAAGTGTGTTAAGGTAGTAAAGTAAATTAAAATAAAAATGGTAAAAAATAAAATATTTAAAAAATTCCCAAAAAAACACAGCTTCTGCGGGGCCTTTGGGTTCACTAGTTGACAGAATGGATTCCAAGCAATGCGGGGGTTTGGGCGATCTCCGGTTGGTTTGGTTATGATTCCGGAGATTTTTAAAAATAAATCTCTAGAAAAAGGAAAATATTGAGAAAAATACAACAAATGATTCCATTATTAGACAATCCCCTCCAAGAGAAAATTGTTTCTCTGTAAAGAGAGTCAAAACAGACGGAAAATCATCCAGGCTGCCAATCATTGCTGTCAGACCGTCAGGGCAGAAACAGTTGTTCCTGACTAACCAGCAGGCAAAGAGGGTGATGTTATTTGCTCCACTCACATCTGGGATCCGATGTCCAGGCAAGGAAATGGCTCTGGTGATGTTGTCATTTAGTTCCAGGCCCCCATAATGGGGACTCTGTAGACTTGGAAAATGAAACCTGCCAGAGTTGAAACGGTAATATTTTATTCCCAGCTGGGAAATCTTTCCTTTTCTTTTTTTTCCCTTTCCTTTTTCTTGTTTTACTTTTTCTCTCTAGTAAGTTATGAAAAACTGAATTAGTCAGTAACTTGTGTCTGCATGGTCACCTGGTCAGCACGAGGCCATGCCGTATGGTAACTGTTCTGGGTAGCAAAATCGAGGGAACCAAATAGTAGATCATCAACTTTTCAGACAACATCTCAGTTTGCAGTACTAGTTCCTAGAAGGAGGGTTTAATAAAATCCAATGGACATATAATTGGCCACAGCTGGTGTGATCTTCTGACAAGTGCAGATTACCCCCCTTCGAAAAGGAAATTTAATTAAGAAACATCTTCATACCAAAACAATCTCGTTCATCGTAGCGAGAGAGAGGAGTACAAATGATTGGCATCTACCTAAGTACTAAGTAGGTCCGTCCCGTACAGTTCATCCTCCTCGATTCATTACCGCCGGCAATACATTACAGCGCCCACGGCCCCAAAAAAAATCACTCAATGGGTGATCTGTGCTGTACTCCGTCCCGGTGACCATACCGTAATACGTAGGAATCGACGCATGGACCGGTCTAGGGCCTGGCGGGTGGGTACATGATGTCATCCCCCATGGCCGTACCGTACCGTATGATTGGATGACGCCTCCGTCTCTCATTGCCAATCACCCTACGAATGGGGGATAAACTGGGAAAGGGCTGGCTGGTGTCAATTCGATACGGTACCTACCGATGTTGGTTCCCAAGACCTTATCTTACCGCCAGAGTACCTGCGGTTAGGGACCTTTTATAGTTATGTATAGTAGTCCTACTAGTAAGGTACGCTCAGGTACGGAGGGAAGGTAAAATTGCCTATCATTCGAACTGACCCTAAACTTTCCCAGAGGTAAGGCACGTCCAATGGTTGAGGTACCTATGTCCTACCGTAGTCAATTTGCGATTCAGCCAAGATGAAGATCCGCCAGCTGCACTGACAGGTCATTGGACACATGGCCAATACCTACTGACTGGGTAATACCCTAAACTGCAAGTCAAGTGCATTCTTTCGGGCCTGGTTCCATGGCTGAGCCATTCTTTATGATTATCAATTAATATTTTTTGGTCTTTCCTTTTTTTTTTTTTTTTTAACCCCCTTCTTTTTTCTCTTTTTTTTTTGGATTTCTTTAAATTAGCGGTTCAATTGTTTCTTTATCTATAAAAGATGGATCATAGATTGATGTAGCACAGGTTACCCTGTAGACAAATAATCGGTCTTCTAGTCAATGATCGCACCACAAAGGGCTAGTTACAATTGCGGCACGCCACAGCTTTAGGGTGATTCTCGAAGGAATGTCTCAGGCACTCGCTTTGGTCCGCCATCGGTGTTGCTTACGTTGCTTTGCGTACGAAGTATCCTACCACATTGATTTGGCGACAATGCCAGACTGTCTTTCTGAATGAGAAGCAGTCACGTAAGCCTTCCATTTGAACGTATTAACCTACTGGACCAGCGCAATGGCGTACCCTTACCATTGTCTATGAGGAAGACCTCTGTGTTTCATCGCCTTATCGTAACGCATCAGAGTGATCCTCGTCTACAGCCAAGAGCCAGATATTCTCATCTGAAACTATTCCTTCAAACATCCAAAGTCCACAGCAGATCACGGTCTTCAGTGTTAGATTCCAGGCATCCTTCTCAGTCAGGGCCAGAAACCGTGGTTCTAAGTGAACTAGTCCGGACATATATGAAAAGCCGAAGCACTCCGAGGTGGTCTTAGTATTCGCGCATGTTGATATGACCAATGTCTCGTGGACAAAAGTGCTGGGATGATCCCCAGAACAAGCAGGCGTTCGAGATCCAAACTGATCATGTGAAACATGTGACCCATGACTTGCAGGCGGAGTATTCTGCCGACACAAATGACGACCGCCTATCCCCAAACCAATCAGGAGATTTGAACCATACAACTTTTTGCAAGTCACCGTCAAGTATCAACAGGAAGATATCGCTTGGTTTGAGTATTAACGGTAGGATATCGGGAGAACCATACTTCTGCTAGAACGTCAATTCTGGGGATCTATTGCCCCATAAAGTCAATTCACAATGCTCCACTCCCGCCTCCGACCCCTCCCCCGCCGCCGTACGCCCTTATCTTCCTCCCCGGCAGCCCCTCCACCCGATTTCCACGACGAGGACTCCGTCGAGGATGAATCTGCCGAGGACATCTTTGGAGCGTTTCTCCCTCACCTGTTCCCAGATGATGCTCCCTCTTTCCATGGTGACCCTGGGCAGCATCTCCTGTACAGCTCCCCGCGCTATGGCACTCTCGAAATCATGGTCCCCTCCTACCCCGACCAGAGCGAAAATCGCTCGGAAGAGATCGCAGCTGGGCAAAGAAGCGATGCTGACCAAGGGCGAAAGCTGTTTGCGCACTTTCTATGGAGTGCCGCCATGGTGGTCGCAGAGGGGGTTGAAAAAGCAGAGCATCTCGCGTCGCTGGGACAATTGGATCCCGACACCGCGATGTGGAAAGTTACAGGGGAGAGCGTGCTTGAATTGGGCGCTGGTTTGTCTTTCCCTGGTTTCACTTCCTCGCAACCATGGATGTATTGGACTGATCTTATCCTGCAGGTGCCGCATTACCATCCGTAGTCTGTGCCCTGGCGCAAGCATCTACTGTTACTATTACCGACCACCCCTCTTCTCCCGCCTTTGCTGGCGCCATCGCCTTCAATGTCGACCACAATGTCCGCAAGTCTTCCTCAACTACTGATGTCATCATCAAACCCCATGAATGGGGAACGCTGAACAGCGACCCCTGGGCCGTCGAGAAGAAAGGAACCTTCACACGGATCATCGGCGCGGATTGCTACTGGATGTCTTCGCAGCACGAGAACCTCGTGAATACGATGAAATGGTTCCTTGCACCCGGCGGCAAGGTCTGGGTTGTTGCCGGATTTCACACCGGGCGAACCATCGTGGCCGGGTTTTTCGAAACTGCAGTGAATAACGGACTGGAGATTGAGCGGATCTATGAGCGGGATCTCAATTCCGGGGCGGAAGACGGGAATGAAGTCCGTCGGGACTGGGTATCTGAGCGGGAGGGTGAAGGCCCCGAGAATCGCAGGAGGTGGTGTGTAGTTGCTCTCCTCAAGAGAAAGGGAGAGTAGATGAGCCCAGGGATTCGCTCCCAAACCAGCATCCATAAAGCGGCATATGCCAAATGGATCCATACATCATGACTGATGAAACGTGACGACTATACAGCGTGATAGAAGATGAAAAAGAAATAAACAAACCCATCTATCTACAAACCCACTATATAGGTTCATGATCAAACCCTCTGAAAACACACCGTACAAACCCCCTGACCCTCCTTCCCCCCAAACCTAAACCGGGGATACTCAACACGTCCCCAAACCTCCAACCGATCGCCCTCCCCCTTCTCCCTGGTAAACCACATCACCAACTCCTCCTCAGTCCAATTACAACTTGTAACCACCAAAAACCCACCCTTCTTCACCAACCGCCTCGCAACCCCAGGGTACATCTCACAAACCCGCCTCTGCACCTTCTTCCCAGCCACCGAAGTATCGGCATCCCCCTCAACAACCTCCTCCGAAAGCGAAACAGCATCAAACGTCCCCTTATCAAGCACAATATCAAATCCACCCTCCCCATACGGAAACCAATCCAACTTCCCCTGCTCGCCAACCTCCTCCGCAGAATGCAAAATATCCCACTCCTCAAACCGAATCTCCCCTTCACCACCACCAGTACCAACACCATCCCCATCCCCAGCACACTCCTCATCCTCCTCATCCGTCAAATAAGCCGAATGAATCTTCAACCTCTGCAACTCCCTCGCCAACTCCACACTCCTTGCCGAATAATCAACCCCAACCATCACACCCCGGAACCCGCCCCGCTTGCGCAACAAAGCCAACATACTCCCGTTCCCAGTCCCCAAGTCCAAGATACTGGGATGTTTTATCCCCACGGGGACAGTGTTGCACGGCGCGAGTGGGAAGTCCTCGGAGGTTAGGAATTGGAGGACTTTATCCGGGGCGTTGTGTTCGGAGAACCATGATGTGCCGGGGTCGTCGTCGTCGTCGACGGATTCGGCGTCTGAATCGGCGTTCGTGGTTTCTTCATTGGGGTTGTTGGGGGCGTGTTTTGTGGAGATGTGTGTGAGGGTTCGGGCGTAGAAGGTTTCCCAGCTTTTTTTTTTTGTTGTTAGTTTGTTTCTTTGGGGGTTGGGGAGGGTTATTTCGGTTGTGATTCTCTTTTCTTTCTTGCTTTCAATTTTTTTTTTTTTTTTTTTTTTTTTTTTTACTGCTCGGGGGTATGATTGCAGATTGTGATGGATGGATGGAGGGGTAGCGGGGTACTGGCTTCTCAATTGTAGTGCAATGGATTGGCACTTACTAGTCTTTGGTTCCCAATTCGCTGGGTGAGAGGTGACTTGGATGACTTTCTTCTGCCATCTTTTTGATCTTTTCTGTTTAGAAAAACACGCTGTGGTGGTATGCGTGAAACTCGTGCTGAAGGGTTCGACGTGAAGTTTGGAGAGCCGCGCGGGAGTCAAAATTAGGCCCCGCGGAAGTCTAGAACCGCGGCTAAGTTGCAATTGAACGCTACCACTCTACAAAGGTTTTCTTATTTTACTGCTTCATATATCATATTAACTTGTTTAACTCCTTGTATTCAAGAATAAAGTAGCCCCTTGGGTATTTCGCCGTAAACCGCGATGCAATGATCACAGTGTAAATAGAGAGTGATAAGACAGTATGAAAAACGAATGGAAACGATGATGTAGAAGCCTCTAAACATCGAAGCGGAAAGTTAGATCCCAACGAATAGTATTACATGGCCAGGCACGAATTCTCGCCACCTTGATCTCTTTTGATAGCACCCAGGACGCCGGTAATAAGCATGCAATGTCACCCTTTAAGACGCAACATGGAGCCACCGGTTGACAAATTGAAAATGCCAATTAGCGAAGGTATTGTGGTAGAGTGAAAAAAAAATAAATAAATAAATAAAATAACGACCGCAAAGCCCGCTTTGGTCATCAGATCATCAGAATAGAAGCCCAAAGGCCAATGGAAAAAAGGGGAAAAGGGGAAAAGGGGAAAAGGGAAACGGAGAGAAGCCAGCAGTAAGGAAACTCTTTTTGGTGAGGGAACAAAAAAGAAAAGAAAAAACGACAGTAAGCCTCAACTGGGCATGTCAAATAGTCATGCAATCATTTCAAGGACGTGTCCTCAGAGGTGACCCTGAGCGAACTCCGTCTTAAAAAACATCAAACCAGAGGAATTATAAAAATTCGTCAATATTTCTCATGATCAGGCGCTCGTTTCCTGGGGGAGGAGACCTAGGATCCGCTATCCGCGACCCGAACCGGAGACCGTGTAGCCCATTATTCTCTAGTTGACTAGAGATCGACTGTGACATCGGTGGCGCCAGAAAACCCGTGGTTCTTGGTGAGAAGAGAGCAGATGGTTCTGCTGGACCATCCCGCACGAAGATGTCGGTCTTTGCTAAGAAGTAAGGTCCGCTCTCCGTACGCCATGAATTTAATACGGACTCTGGACGGATCGATCGTACGGCCGAGTCGCCGACTTGGAAGCTTGACTTCCGCAGGGTTAATGGCCGCGGAGATAGGCTTCGCTTATGTGAAGGGGTTTTAGGAAAGCTTAGACTTTCAGCAGAAGTAGGCGTGGTCTGGTTTGTCGAAGGCACCGAGAGTGAGCTCGTCGAGGCCTGCGACAAACCAGCGCATGAAGCCGGTTCAGCTGGAGTCACAATTTCAGGCTGATTAAGTGCCTCCGTTCGAGAGGGTTGCGGTTCAGAGCCCCTCCGAAGTCCTTCCGCAAACCACTCCTCAGGCGCCGGTTTTGAAGGGCCACCCTGGAGCAACCGGGAACGGAAATCGGTCAATTGGTAGATAAGGCTCATATTAGGGCCCACCCAGCGACTCCGCCCCTTGACAATCTCGTACATGGAGTTGAAATCCAGATGCCGGTTTTTGTATAAACCATATGCGATGACCAGCGACGCGGATCGACTGGCACCCAACTGACAGTGAACAAGGACCTTTTTGCCTTGTGAAATGCGAGAATCAATGAGCTCGCAGAGGGGGTAGAGGTCATCGAGTATTTCTGAATTATGGTCCCAGCCCACATGGATGTATTCCGGCTTGGATGCGTCATGGCGAGGTGTGCCAGGCGACGACTCATTCGGGGGGTATTCAAAGGCGGATTTGAAGGAAATATCTGACATGGCTGTTCCTGGAACTTCGATCGGCAACGCCTTGGGGTTTGTGGACGTATTCCGAAGGACACTGATGACAGATCCATTCTTGGCCGTTGTGTTAGTGAATGGATTTACTACTTCCTTGGCCACGTTGATGACAACATCAAACTGGGACGCTTCTTGTACTGTCGGTTCCAAGTACAGGTAGACTCCGGAGTCGTAGATCTGGATAGGCCCATTCGGGTAGCCCCGCTCACTGCGTCTAGTAGACTCTCTCGAGTCTAGGTGATCATCCTCCTCCTCCAGTTCATGGAGCACACCGCCAGAAATTGAGTTTTCGTCGGGGACTGGCTGCAAAGGTGATGGGTTATCCTCCGAAGCCGATGGTCGTCGACTGCCATGATGGGTCATGGGCCTGGGTAATTGCATGCCACCTTTGGGACCAAATGACGGGGAGAAGATCGAATTTAGAGATGGTGAAGATTCGGTATGTCGCAAAGGTTGCCGGCTGAGTGGGGTAGGAGGAACTTCAGAGATATTGCTAGAAAACGATCTATCAAAGCCGGGAGTCCGAATAGTGAGATTTGCCGGTTTCCGGCGTGAGCTTTTGGGGGGGATGTGTACTGGCGACGGTGGCGCAGACAAATGGTGCTTCGAGGTTGTTTCAACGATAGATGCTGTAGCAATTGGAGGGCGCGAAGACTGTGAGGGGGGAGGCATCCTCAAGGATAAATTCTTCAAGTTTCGTGCTCGCCTGCCGGGAGAGTCCGGGCGCACAGGATTCGGTGTATCGGACGATAATTTAGAAAGGTTGTTATGGGCTGTCGAGAGCGAGTGGCTCTCGACATTGCGCGGTGGCGGCATGAATTTGGTATACGACAGTGGCATGGACGTCGGAGATTCCGGAGAAGAGCTGGGGGATGTCTCTGCGCCGGAAGGTGAATCGAAGGTAGAGATGGTGGTGGTCGGCGAAGAATCAGTAGACGCTGATGTCATCGATGAGATGCTCTCACGGTGCTTAAAAGGAAGGGGGCGTCGCGACGTATTAACGGTGACATTAGTGGGTACTTCGAGAGGTTTTACTGCAGTCGCCTGCTCCTCCTTGTCGGCAATGCTGGGTAGTCTCCCACCAAACACTGACATAAAGGATGGGAATGAATCCGGTACTGACGGTGGACTGGTCTGAACGGGCATGATGAATCCAGACTTCAGTACAGACCTGCGCTTGAAAGGCGACACCCTTTCAGGTATACAGCTCTCACAGAACGCCGGCGCAAAAACCGCAGGACAGCAGTCGCATCCAGACGAAGGGAAAGAAGAAAGTGTCGCACTTGCTACCAGAGCAAATGACCTTTTTGAAAGAGCACAATCAGTTTCCATGTTCAAGCTTTGTGGCTTCACAAAGTACAGATGTCCAGGCTGTAATAAACCAAGCAAGTAGAGCTGCAAGGAGGGTGAAACAAGGCCGACAAGCTGAACCTTAAAAGAAAGGAAGCAACAATGGGATCAGAGCAAAATTCAGTTGTTGTCCCGGGCGTAGAGCATTGAACGTTGGAGGTATGGAAGCGCGCAGAAAGAATGGATGTCTAGCAATGAATGTAAGAAAGACGTGAACATACCAAATGTTGCCACAAGAGGTCTGGTACCTCTTGAAGATGTGTCAGTGATGTAAAGGAAAAGACAGTGGGTGTGCAACAGGAAAATAATAAAATGAGAAAAACAAATCAATCAAAAAATGCAGCAGAAAAATAAACAAAAAGCGGAGTCAAGGAGAGCTAGAAATTATAAAAAAGGAAAGAAAAAAAAAGTTAAAAGGAAAAACAGATGCAGTGTCAGAAATTACTGCATGGAAAGAAGATCCAATGAATTAATGGTTGAGATGGAGGTGTAAAAAGTTGAAGAGGAATTGCCGCCCGGTATTCGCGTGGGCAGTCGTTCCTCCGGGGAATGACGAAAGGAACCAGTGCGGGAATCTAGTAGGGTAAAGGAGGGTAAGAAGGGAAGTAAAAGAACGACTGCCCACAAGCCGAAGGAAAGCAATGGGTCACGTCGATTAATTAGCGAAGTACCCTACGAAGAGGGGAAGAGGAGGGAAGAAGGAAACAAGAGTAAGAGGAAGAAAGAGAGAGAGACAAGAGAGAAGGGAGAGGGGAAACACACGACTGGTGGTTGTGTGTGTGAGAAAAGAGAGGTTCCTCTAGGATAGGATAGAGACCAGGCCAGTTCCAGCAGCAGCATGTAATACTGGTAAACGATCACTAAGAATAAACCACCTGCTCCAGCAGTAGTTCGTTTGAGAGGACGGGAAGGGAGTGGATGGAGGCCGTGATTGGGACCGTCTGCCCGCGTTTCTTGACGGCAGGCCAATCAGTCAACCGTTGCTGGTGGGGCGCGAGGAAGACAGACTCCGGTCAACCAGATGTGGGAAGCCAATCAAACCCGACCGAAGCAAAACATTCATCGCCTGCAGCTCTAAATTTAGCCGCCCGGGTTGGTCTGGGAGGCTGGAATGTGCATCACGGGCGCCAAAAGCACGCAAATCAAATGTCTGTCTTCTTCCCAATGTTGGCATGTCTCCCCAGTCGCGGAGATGCTGGTATGTACCGCTCCTCTTCCCCGTCACCCACAACAACGACCGAGTGATGATCCTCGCGGTCAAGGCAAAGGGAATAGGATAGGAAGTGATGGGCAAGGGTAGGTGGGTATGATTCTGATACAACACAGGGGGTGGAGGAACGAAATCATGCGTGTATCAGAAATCACAGATCGTAATCAATGACCAGGCAAGTGGAAGCACTGGATTTTTTTTTTTTTTTTGGAGGGGGATCATAGCTCTTTTTTTCTCCTTCTCACTCCCTCTTTTTGTTTTCTTTGTGCTCTTGTTATGGATATGGGTATTCCCCTCTCTCTCTCTCTTCTTTCGGATCTCTTGTCAAGGGTTGGGTGCAAAC
The DNA here is from genome assembly GCA_008274985.1 of Aspergillus sojae. Taxonomy (NCBI): domain Eukaryota; kingdom Fungi; phylum Ascomycota; class Eurotiomycetes; order Eurotiales; family Aspergillaceae; genus Aspergillus; species Aspergillus sojae. The sequence continues at coordinate 3,732,319 of CP035528.1, read as the reverse complement.
AAGGTCTCAAAAAAAAAAAAAAAAAAAAAAAAAAAGATAAAAATAAAAATTAATAAAAAAAAACAAGGACGAAAAACAGGTCCACAACTGGTACCACTTGAAGGGGTGGGAATTGAACGAACAAAGACAGAAATAACCAACTAGAGCAAAACGTAATACGTATAAACAGGAATCAGGAGATCATAAACAAATGAACAATAGTGAACTGGACTATAATAGTAAAAATGCAGATATGACAATTTCAAACATACCTTATTTTGCTATTACCAAAGACTCCCTCTTTCTCCTATCCCTTTCACAATGGTTTGGGGTTCAACAGGATCACACTGTTATACCTAGTCTCAAGAAGTGAACCTATACCAGAGTGGTACTAGATCCAAACGGGATTTTTCATTCGTATGCGGCAGTGGTCACGGCGCTTAGAATCACACAACCCCGTTTCCCTAAAGAGCTCGTCACACGAAGAGAGGGGGAAAAGGTAGGACAGTATCCAAGAAAAATGAAGAAAGAAAGAAAGAAAATAACAATAACAAGAAAGTTCTTCCAGAAGAGGTACCGAAAAGATAAAAATAAGAAATCTGCTCAATCCCACGAGGAGGTCAAAACCAGTTTGAGCGGGCAGAGAGTATACGTCCAACAGCTAAACTGTAGTGACAATTTCAAATTAGCGTAAGGTTGACCCGCTTGGGTGTGCACGGTGCGCTGATGCTGCAGGGCGTTGGAGGGGGCTTACAGTGAGGACTTACTCAGATGATGATGAATAGTAGCAAAGAGCGTCACTGACGAAAGGAAAGGCTTAGCGTGAGTCGTTCCAGCGATGAAGGAATCAGAAAAGATCAGAAAAGAAGAGACAATTGATGAGAGGCAAGGACACTATTTTACTAGATACAGATGGCGACTTTTTCAGCAGGGACCTCTATTTGGCGTGGAGCCAACCTACTAGTGTAGACTCTGTAGAGGCTCTGGGGATAAGGGAAAATGTGAAACGGGAAGGCTGATTGACTGGGGCCAAACCAATCCGATTCATCATCATCGCCCTAGGCGCAACGCCCCCTGGGAGTTGTGGACTTTTCATCATTGGCGGGTGGGACGAGGAGAAGCTGCGCGGGCATCGTCCGGGCTGAGTCCTAGTCACGAACCCTGAAATGGCTTAGGTATCCCTGTACATTGTTTCGGACTCAACAAGACGACCGATCTCAACATGCTGATTCGTTCCCTCCTGTCCGGCATTTCAGAAGCAACGTACTCAGGTTCCAGCAGTGTCTTGTTTGCCGACTCACACACACACACACTAGGGAATCCCCCGAAATCGCAAAACCCGAATCCGGGCTAGTGTTATTAATAAACTTGAACCATCAGTGCAGCTGAAACACACAGTGTTCGCGCGCGCTAACTCAAACCAATGGGTGGAGGATTTCAGGTGTTTTTGAAACACGCCAGACCAAATGCTAAGCCACTAGTCGTAACCCCCAGGAGGAGGGTCACGTGTGCGACACCACCTGTCACAGCCCAAGTTCCATCTCTTCAGATCTCCCTGATTCAATCCTTGGAACAGTGAGTAGACAATCATCCTCTGTGGTTTGATTGGTTACAGATGAATCGGATGCTTCAAAAATTGTACTTCAAACTCTTCCATATCTTGTGAACGACACAGCAACGCGTGTTCCCATGGTTTCAACTGGTTGTTGATGTTGAGGTCATCACTACCCACATTTGCCACAAGAATCAATAGTATGCTTCTAGCACACCCACTTAGGAGCCCACTGTAAATCATTCAAATTTCGCCGCGGTCCACCACTGACCAAATATTATTGTTCGATATCGGTGCCTCTGCAGCGCTGTGTTTATTTGAAACTTGACTCTGTCATTTCCACGTGGCTGCAATGTCCAACCAAGGACTTACCCTCCGTACAGCTCCATCCCAACGTCGGGAACCATTGAACTTGGGCCGCCGGTTCGGTGACACCTTTGAATGTTGTGGGGTCGTTTCATCGAATCGTTTTATTAGCATTTAGCGATTATCTCAGACGAGCGCATCGGTTCGAGCCGTGGTCATCAATGGAATTAAGGGCTTTATATGCGAAGGGGCCAAGGCCAGAAAAGGAAAAGAAAGACATGGGTATGACAACCGTGCAGGCAGCTTCCCATGACAGTACTTCCTTAGTGGCGTATTATCTCGTGATTCATATATTTGAGCAATATAAATTATTGTGGTGCCTTGTTCACATAGTGCTTATGGTCATAGGCCACCGAATTACCCGATCTGAGACAATTCCTCAGGCTGATTATCGCCTAGAGGCAAATCCAGATAATCGCCCGCTTACCATGGTCCATATCTACAGCCTTTGTGCAAGAATATGCCTCATGTACACCCCTAGAATGTTTTCTTTTTTCTTTATTAGGCGGAGACACAGAGACTTGGATATCCCACATACTTCAGCCGGTTTGTACCACGGTGCGGACAGTGTCAAGTTTTGCCTAGCTTTGCCCTAATCCACGGATCGCTCGACCACGGGCAGTAACGCGTCCCAATCAAATGCAATTGTCCATTCTTGTCTCTCGACTTGTCGTGTAAATATGCATAATTCATGTATTGATGGGAGAATTCAATATCAAATTCTTCAAGTGCTGGACGCTTGTTTCAGACCACCGCGAAGACTAAAAACTTTTCTACCCGGGATCCTTAGCCCTATACCCACTTCTGCCTCTGACTATTTTACCTGAGCTACTCCGGAGTATATACCCGTAATTGCAACGGCCAAGCATTTGGTCACCGTCTGGTCGTTGCGCAAGCGAACCCTGCTTGTTTTGCATCGGAGATCAGGTCAAGAACGGTTGGTATTCATGCATACAACGCCATAGACACGTTTCAGGAGGCTAGTCGCGAGTTTTCTTTGACGCGAGGTCATTGATTATGTATCCATTGGTGCGAGCGTTTCGATATCTATGACAATGTCTGATGACTTGATTTATTGTGATAAGGCTTCGGAGCACTACTTTAGCATGTTCTTCGCCCTTCGCCCTCTTCCTTTTGTCTTTTCCATACTGTTCACATCCTCAATATGGCCAGTCGTCTTATAAACTATAGGCTATAGCAAGAGCTGGCTATATCTGGAGCTGTTGTTCCTAGACACTTTCCGCATTGACAGGTCAAAATTATAACAATAGCAAGGCACTGCTATCTCCCTACAGTCGCAAAAGTTTCAATCTCGGAAACCATGCTCTAACGTTGCTTTCATTTATAGCCGAACTTCGCGCCTGGTGCATCGTATCCAAGCGGAAGGATGACACACGTTGGGTACCAAACAAAACATGCTGACAACTTGTTTCATCTTCATTGGAGTAGCTATTAATATCAACTTCGCTTTCTCAGGATTCCCAGGTATCGGCAAAGACGCGGATCGGGGGCATTGCGGGCTCCCCTCTGTCCACTCGACAAGGGTAAAGGCGAGGTAAATTTTGTACACAGGCGTGTCAGTGTTGTTTAGCTGTGTCTTTGTCTTCGGATTGTATGTTTAGCACGTTTTCCCACGTTTTCAAGAGAGAAAGACACGAACAGGAAAGCTGAATAGACATTTCCCTAGAGCTACAGAGTCATACAGAGTATCTTGTCATGATCCCAGTGACCACTTGAATACCTCCCTGGACCTGGGGATAGAAAAATGACCGATACCTGCTCAATGAATTGCGAGCGTACAATATGGAGTCAATGTAATCAAAATATATATAAATCGTGGTGTCATGGAAGTAACCTTGTATTCCTGAAAGAGCGACCGTCAACGGAATAGAATGCAGCAAATCCGTTTCGTGATTCACTAGTCTCTGTTGCTTTTTTTTTGTTGCTCTGCTATTTTTTTCCTTGTCCTTTTATTCTCTTCTTTGAAAGTCTACTGCCATCACAGTAAATTTATTGAAGCTGTCTGGGTTGACTTTCGAGGCAAGCGCTGAAGTTCACCTAGCTTTAAGATAAGTTAATGTTCGGGAACATTGAGGTTATTCCCACGAACCATTTGGTATTCTAGCGTTATTTCAATTGAATTTATTGAGCTATTTATTTTATTTTTATTTGTTATTATTTTCCACTGGAATTAAGCAGATGTGGAAAGGTGGTTTGACATGCAGAGATATCAGAATATTGGTCGTCGCAACATGCTCCCCAAATGGACGGAAAGCTATACAGTCAGTGTTTGGACCAGGGGGTTTGAGCTATGATGGGAGATTATGAGTGGTTGTTGCTAGAGGAACTTGGAGCCGTTTGACCATAGTGCTGTCAAGTATAGGCTAGTGCCGGTAGTCCCTTTCTTTCTGTAGACTGTTATTTTACTCCGTATTTATATTTTTATCTTTTGTGTCCGTGCCCTATTTTGCGCGTCTTTTCAATGTCTCCATCGGGGGTTGTTGCATGGGATGTATCCGACGCAAGTACGGAGCTGAAGAACATCAACGACCTCGGGGATAAAAAATTCAACTAAGGTTGGAACCTTAGTTGCATTCAATCCTATCATATCATATCGTAAATCCTATCTGGAATGATATCACGTCAAGGCAATCGACTATTTCTCCGGGTTCTGGAGCCGAACTAGAGTGTTAGTAGCAGCTCCACCCTGTCTCCAGTAGAAGAATCCAGCCACCCTTATCACCGGAGTCCTTCATTTCCTGTTCCTGGTACCTTTTTTTTTTTTTTTTTTTTTCTGGCTGGGTCTTTTCCTGCCCTCCCCGTCCACACAACGAGGGTTATGGTTAGGTTTATTAATAGGAATTCGTAGTGATTTATATAGATTAGGGACAAGATCGGTGCCTTAGGCGATTGTGATAGACCACTCCTGAAGGTTGAGAGTTTAGTAGTAGGAAGAGGAGAAGAGCGTACTCTTTATCCCTGATCCCCACAACCAATAGAATGAAATTTTCTCACTTTCTCGACCAATCCTTTGCCGATATTTTGCCTTTTTGTTTTTTCCACCCTGAATAATTTTCTTTTTTTTTGGTCATAATTTTCTGATTGATTGATTCCTGGGAAGGTGCATGAAATCCTTGGATGCCTGACCAAGAAGTGTAGGAAGTAGCATGCAGATGTCCCACGACCTAGTGGATGGGATGACGCCAGCGTCTGCTCTCCCACCTTCTGCCGAAAACCATCATTCCAACTCTCGACCCCAACGACGACAAACCGTGTCTGCGGTGTATCCGACCATCCATGCAACACAGAGAGACGCGCCTCTCAATTCGGCTCGAATTTCCAGAGCGTCAGTATACGGCTCCGGGGTGAACCATTCGTCGGCGTTGGCTAGTCCAACTTTGACCGAGTCTCCCGCACGACGTCCACGGAGCAATACTCTGGGGGTTCAGACAAGGTTTCTACCAGCCCAGCAGCAGTCTCATCTCGCCCGTCTCGATCAACACCGTCCCGGCGCCATGTTTGTGGACGATCCCCGTGACGCGGGCACCGCAACCGCGCTAACATCCGCCAGTACCAGCGATTCACCAACAATAACAACCCCGACGGCTCAAGACATGATCTCCTCACCATCCAAAACCCCTGGCGCCTCTGCATCGCAACCCCACACGTCGGTCGCCTCGGCTCCTAAATTACCACAGAGTCGCTTCAACTTTGAGTATCAGTTGCCCCTTCGCAGACGAACCCTAGCATCGCACAGCTCCGTTATCGACACGCCCTCGAGTCTAAACCCGACGCCGACCCCCCAGCGCACTTTTCTGTACGACAGACCGCGGCGCTCAATCCAGGGCTTCAATCTGTCGCACGGTCGCGCTCCAAAGGAACCGTCTTCTTTACCCCCGTCGCCCCGGTTCGCTATAGACGACGATAGCGATTCTGCGCTGGCCCCTGATCCTGATTCGACCATCAAAGCCCTGAGTCCCAATGCGACAAAGCGCCGGAAAGATTCCTTCTATGCCCAGCAGACGCTTCCAAGTGTAAAGAGGAGAATGCCATCGTATACAGCAACTTACACCGAAGGGAACGATCGCAGGCGCACCGTGAACGGTGTCAACAAATACGCGACAGAGGATGGCAATCGGACTCCCGTCGCGGATGACGCTCGATCCGACATCTTCCTGAATATCGCTAGGTCCGACTCAAGCCGTCGCGAATCCCTTGGACGGTCAGAACTTAGACGGGTGAGTAACGTGTTTGCTTTGAAAGACGAACATACCAACAACAAGAGCATGGCCCTGCAAATGGATCTCCGATGGGCCCTCCCCTTTCCAGTGTCTCGCCATTTTTTGAATAACTTTTCGACCGTGAACTGATGAGAAGATTGAAAACGTTACAGTCGCGAATGAGGATGTCCGGTAGTGGTTTTCGCTCTTCAACTTCCCGCGCCAACGAGCAAACATCTTCCCCCGATCAACTTCGGTTGAATACCTACGAAAGCCCCTTGCATTCCAATAACGGATCTCCGTCCCAGCCACGCAGTTCTCTAGCATATTCCTACTCAGCTTCCGCTCATCCACTAGACGATCACTCTCGTTCTCTTCATTCCGGCTTTATCTCCAGCTCCAAGTCCACTATTGGCGTACCGAGAAGTAGACTCAGCCAGATCAGCCCAGATGATTCGCCCGAGAAAACGTCCATCGAGAGACGAGGTTCATTACCAGATCCTAGAACGTATCGTCATTCAACGCTATCGACGATCCGAAGCAGTCGGCAGCCGTCCAGTTCTGAGGTCACAGAACGTCCCCGAGCCGAGCCCGATCGACCCCGACAAGACGGGACCGAGTCGACGCTGTCTACCACTGCACCTTCTACTGTTTGGGATGAACTTGAGGATCTTAAATCCCGGATCCGCAAACTTGAACTTACCGGGAAGCTGCCCCCGTCTTCGCAGGAGGCTATCTCATCCGCTTCTGCCGAACGGCCGCGCACTGCGACAACTACGGTGACAACCGTCTCCTCTTCCCCAAAGCGCGGCCGCAAAACTAGCACCTCATCTCCCGGCTCCGATTCCATTCCTCCCACAAACCCAGTCCACCCTCTTTTACAATCTGCTTTGTCCAAAGCAAAGACTGTTTTGAACAAAGACGTATTCACGGCCTTAGAAGCTACTGCGACAGATGCGATATCATTGTCTACGACTTTGAGTACTAATAAAGCGCCGTCTGGAGGTATTTCCGTCGTGAATGGGTACGGTCCGTCCGACAGACTATCGAGACGAAAGGCGGATAGTGTTTGTCGCGGGTTGACCGAGCTTTGTCTCGCATTGTCGGATGAACAACTCCGTAGACAGCAGGCCTCAAGCAAACCTAATGAAGACACGATAACGCAGCAGCCTATTAGCGCTGATGATGAAACTTTGACACCAACAACACCATATCGACGGAGTACGGCTCAGGAACCCGAAGGTCTAAGCCGTCGGCAGAGTACACGTGCCGCAAGCCGTCGATCTAGTTTTGCAAACCCGAGCAGCAATACCCCCAGCGAAAATAATAAAGAGGTTAACTGGGGTAATGATACAACATTCGATGCCAAACAGACGCAATCTCCTGGTTCTTCACTTCCCACAAGCCGGCTAAGCCGACTCGCGTCTTTACGGGCCCAAAGACTGCAAACCGAGGATGAACCTGCCGAGCACCGAAGCCCTCACGGCCGGTCAATATCAAGAAGCATGACGGATATCAGTAACCAAAGTTCCGCATATCGTGCACCCCCGCGCCAGCGATTTTCCCAGGGATTCTCTGCATCTCAAGCACCACAGCCTCAGCAAGACCAGACTCCCAGGTACTCAGCACAATCTCAGCAGTCGCAGTTGCCGCAACCCCGTACGCCAACTGCTTCGCAATCCGGCATCCCACTCCGCAGAACCTTGATGACTCCGGCTACATCTCGTTCAAACATCCAAGCCGGGTCTCGTCGGTATGGGTTGCCTTCCGGGATTTCTACCCCCGGCAAAGCCAACGACGATGCACCTATTTCCCCTCGACAGGATCCATCTCAAACAAGGATCATCGCCCCATCGGCCAAACTAGCAGCCAGTTATACCCCTATATCGCGCCCGAGAACGAACAGTTTTGGAACCACACGGAGGTTTGGCATCCGGCAACGGCCCATGGCCATCTCCGACGGTGCAGTAAATTCCTTCGACGACAACATTGATTGACCGTTACGCCCTTTATCGTTTACACGTGGTGTTTTCTGCTCTGGAGTACAACAACAACAAACGTAGCTTACGCCCTTCATCTAACGCAGCGACTCATGCCTGGAATTTGGATACGGATCAGCCGGAGTTTATTTGTTAATCGGTTTTTTGTCTTCCTGCGTCCCTTTGATTTTGGCCCTCAGCCTCACCCATGCATCATACGAAGCAACTATGTGTACATCCATCCTAACGAGCGCAATTCTGTCTTCTATCTGATTCAAAGCATGCATGCCACGGGCACACACAAACGCATTTTATGAGAAGGAAAAAAAAAAAAAAGAAAGAGAGAAAAAAGATCTAGCTAAGTTGCTATTCTTACATGAGCGACTGACTTACACGGACGAACTACTTGCTCATTTGCCTGCCCATCCTTATTTCAACCTCATGACATCCTGTTTGTTTATTTTGTACATGTACAAAGGTCTCACCTGGACACGTTTGTTCGTTTTGGCGTGTGTTTTCCCTTTTTCTCCCGATTTCAATGTACAAAATACTTTTTTTTTTTCCCCCCTTTCATGTCATGTTCCATTTACATTACTTCTTTCTTGGGATAGAGTTGGGGTATGTATATACAGTACATGCCGAGTTAAGGGGTGGTGTATTTTCTTACATTCGTTCCTTATGCATATACGTATCTCATATTACTATTTTTTCTCCCTTTCTCCTTTTCTTATTTCCTTTATTTTTTTTTAGTTTTCTCATATGCCCGGGGTTGATTGTCGTGTGCTTCTGTGAGCTGTGATTGGAGGTAGTGTTAGGTCATGGTATGGATCTACAGAATTATAGGGTTCCATAATTATGCTTTTCCCGAATGGGTGTAGAGATGTCGCCTTTATGTATGCAAGATCTGATCTGCAGGAATCTACGTCATTGGGTTTATATAGATCATAGTGCTTGTGATTTATTTATTTATTTTTCTCCACTGTATTTATTTGGATTCCGTGACGATCGGAGATCGTTAGAAGATGCTCTCGCATCTAGATCATACTAGCTATAGGAACAGGTCGTTATCTTTGCTCTACTATCAGCCATCTGTCATGATCTCAGACAAGATTTGCCTCAGATTGTTTTCTTCAGCCTCGGAATCCACTGTGGATGAGGTACTCAGGTTCTGGATATACATGTCGGGTGAGTCTGTCGAAATTGAGGAATCAAGGAGATATAGGAAATAACAGGATAGGTCACAAGATAGATGCGTCAGGTAAACGGTGTTGAGAAGCTGCTCGAGAGAACAATTTCAATTAGACGGGAAGAAGACAGTGCGATTCAGGTGGGAAGGATCGAGGAGCAATGCGGTGAATACTAGATTGCCGAGAGAATAGGAGGTAAGGAAAGCGTGGAGAAGCACTTTTTTCGGGAGGGAAGACGGAGCGGCAGGACAAGGCGGGACTAAAGGAAACGAGTCGGAAGACATTTCAAAAACAATGCCTTTTCAGTCCTTCGAACTCGGATCCTTTGAGACAAGGCGATCACCAAGGTCGTAAAGGGTTGGTATCAAACAGGCATGTGCAGTCCGTCCTAGCGAACCCTTGCTTCTTGTAAACCAAGAAAGCTGCACGATACGAAAAACACGAAAAAAGTAGAAAAAGACAACATCAAGAAGCAAAATTATTAAAGGAGAATGGGCGAACACAATAGTGGCTGTGAAACTCCCAAGAGAGAGGCTAGGAGCGTCTTCGGGATAATAAGATGGAGTTTCTCAGATAGGCCAATGGATGTAAGGCATTTATTCCTGTGGGAGCTGGCTGCGGCGGGTCTTCTCGGCTTCGAGGTTTTCGTACAGAAGATACAAGGCTTTCTCATTCGCCTGGGCACTGCCCATGATGGTGAACATGCGCTCGCCGGTATCATCGTGAGGAGCCTTGGCGATCGAGATCCTCGCTCCAGAGCTCCGACGGATCTCAGTAATTTTGCTTCCAGCTCTACCGATGATGCATCCCACCATGTCAGCAGGAATACTGATGTTTTGCGTCTGGATTTCCTCGCCGTCCTCGGTAACCAGGGGATAACCACGGTTTGATGTGTCGGGGTTGGAGCGTCTGCCGTAGCCACCGGACTGGTCGCTAAAGTCGGCACCATTGCCGGTACGGTTGTAGGGGCGGCTGCTGTAGCCATTGCCCACGTTTTGGTTCACTGGGGCAGTGCCAACAGATGCACGCACAGCGGGGTTGTACAGGATGGTACCGGTACCCCGCTGCCAGTCATCAATAAGGCATTTTCCAATTTCCCAGACAGCCTTCTCAATGCCTTCCGGAGTACCCTGCACTTCAACAATCCGCTCGGTAGACTGGGGAAGCATTTCCTTCTGAGCGACCATTCGTACACCGGATGCATCCTGAATATGCTTGATTTTCAGGCCGGACCGTCCGATGATAGTGCCCATTTGGTTGTGGGAAATGAGAAGGCGAACCGCTGCCATATGTTAGTTGGTCTTTCCGGGGAAAGTTGACGGATCAGATACACATACGGTGAGTTCCGTTGTTCGATACGACGCCACCCATACCCATTTGCGGGGCACCTTCTAGCAAGCCCTTGGCAACCAAAGCGTAGGCCCTAGCGGTACCTTGCAGAGGACCGGTCACCGTCAGGACTCGGTCGTGGACGCCCGGAACAACCTTGCTCACACCAGCCTTGACACCGGTTTCGTCGCGTAGGTCAGCAACATTTTTACCGGCCTTGCCGATGATCACGCCGGCTTCCTTGGACGAAACGATCGCACGGAGGGTCAGCATCGACTGGGCGTATTCTTCTTCGGTCTTCGGAGTAATGTCCATATCACCCTCGTCGACCATGTTGACAGCATCAGTCATAGTCTCATCAACAACTTGGGTATCGTGAAGCTCGGAGGAATCCATTATGTCGAAGGTGCGAAGAGATCAGTTAGACGAAGAAAGTTTCGATAATTAGGAGATCAGGATATCTTAAAACGGAGATTCTTCTCGCCAGTCAGCTGACAACGTTAAATAATGGATAAGAAGAGAAGTCGCGCGATCAAGATCCATGCTTTTAGTGCTGGGGTTGAATCAAAGAGCGAAAGGGTGGGTTGTGAAAGAGGCATGTACGTAATAGGTTGTTGGCGCGATGAGATAGACAAGCACAGATGTACCGGCTACTTACCCAAGGATGAGAGAGGTGGCGCACGAGAAGAATGGAGGTTGCGTGGAAATAGAGTATTTGATGGTCAAAGGAACCGAGAAGGAGGGGGGATAAAGGATCAGTCAGTGATCGGAGAGGGGGAAAATGAACCACTGTGAGTTCAGAGGGGTTTCGGCGGGCGGGGGAAGAGGTGGAGGATTTACGGACAAGGGACGATGGTAGGCGGGAGGGGAAAGGAAACGGAAGACAGAGGAGGAGGAGAAGAAGAAGAAGAGGGAGGGGGTGAAAGAAGGGAGACGCAGCGGAAGAGAGGTGAAGGTTGAAGAGGAGAGTGAAGATCGGAAAGGGAAGAGAAGAGTAAAGGAAGAAGAGAAGGAAAGGGAAAAAGAGAGCGTGAGAGAAAGAGACAAGCGGAAGCAATGAGAAGTTTAGGCTTAGTTTACTTTCTGGTTGGTTGGGTCTCTCTTTTTCTTCTCACGGCGAGGCGAGTACAAGCACTTTTCATGACTTTTCCCACTTACTCTTAGTCGATTGTTTTGATTTAATGCCCTTTTACTTCTATGTTTTACTGAATCTTCCTCCTTTAGTGGTGTTTTCTTTGGTTGAGATTCAATTTGTTACGTATCGTCAACCTTTTCTCTCCCAAGTTCATTCATTTACTACCCATTCACTGCTAAACAGCTTGGTTCACCACTGAAATATACCACCAATAATTGAATTCTATTTTAAACCAACCAACTAACCATGCCATCAAGAGTGCCTTGATGACTATAGAACTTCCTTACACCAAGTAAACTTATCTCATGTTTATTTACAACAGCAGGTAGCTCGCCCCACTATTTACACCACTGCCTACCTATACATGAAATCACCCAAATAATCTTCAAAACATCAAGGCTATCAACCATTCATTCCTTCATTGGGTCCGCACTTATTCTCCGGCTTTGAAGATCACCTTCTGAACTTTCATTGCATTGAAAAGCTCATAGCCTTCTACAGCTTGAGACAGCGGCATGATCTTGTCCGCCATGAATCTAATTCCACTCAGTTAGATATGCATACTTCACCAACAACGAGGGGTGGGGAAAGGGAAGAAAAAATAAAAAGAGAAAGACTCACCCTAATTTATGTTGGTTCTTTTTCAAGACATCCAACGCTTGAGGTGATACCGACCTCACGGGGCATCGACCCATTTGGATTCTCAGATTCTTGTCATATGCATCGTTTCCAGCCCATGGAATCTACGAAAAGTTAGCATAGTACGACACCAAAGAGTAAGGCTGTACTGCCCGGGAGTCCTTACTTCTCCATTGTGAACTCCGACGCTACTGATCGTCCCCCAAGGACGCAGCAGATCAAAGCCTGTCCTCAGTGCTGGGCTCAACCCAACTACTTCAATCACAGCGTCTGCACCCCTTCCATTCGTCAGCTCTTTCACCCGCTTGTCCAACCCTTCCCGGTCTTGCTGGAAGTTCCAAGGCTCAGCCCCAAGGGATCTTGCGAGCTCAAGTCTTGACGGAATGGAGTCCACAGCGAGGAGATGCTTGGGCTTGAACTCCAGGGCATTGATCAGTGCGCAGAGTCCGACCGGTCCGCAGCCGATTAGTACGACTGTCTGCTCGGAGATTTGCTCCGGGGTGTATCCCTTGAAGGCATTGCTGGCCGCAAAGTAGCCCGTCGGGAAAATGTCTGCCATGAGCACGAGGTATTTTTCCTCGACACCTTCGGGGGCTTTCATCACCGTTCCGTCTGCATTTGGGATGCGCACCTAACAGGGACCGTCGCCGTCAGACCTTCCGTAGATTGTAAGCCTATGACGAAGTTACTCACGTATTCGGCCTGTGCTCCATCCAAATGATCACACCCGAAAAGCACGCTCTTCTCACAGCGAGAGGAGAACCCTTGCTTGCAGTAAAAACATTCGCCACTATGAGTATAGTTAGCATACACCTAAGAGACACTTTCCGACACCTAAAACAGCTTTCTAGCATTTAACATCCCTAACGCAGACCTCTGTCACTCCCCCAAAAATCATGTAGCGATTACTTACCAAGAAGTCGTAAAAGCACTCACGACCATATCGCCCTTCTGGATGGATTTAACGCCACTTCCGACTTCAACAGCCTCACCAGTAACTTCATGGCCCATAACAAACCCCGTACCGGCGGGTTCTATTCCACGAAATGTATGGAGATCACTGCAATAGTTAGCAGCCGTTTGTCTAAAGCGTAACACGGAGGAATCTGGATGCCGTCGTTGCCTTACCTTCCACAAAGCGCAGTATATGTTACTTTAACGACAATATCTCCCGGATCTTGGATCTTGGGGATTGGTCGTTCTTCAACGGCCACTTTATAAGGGCTGTGAAACACTACCGCGCGCATCTTGTTTTCCGTGCTCATGTTGTAGACTGATCTAGGTTGTGGAGGAAGGTGTATACAAGGAATGTCTTCTTCGCAGAGTCGGGTCATTGAATTGAAGTACGTAAAATGTGCCGTTTTGGAGAAACCAAGACCCCCACATCCGATAAACGGCCACAGCATTTTCTTTGCCCCTCGATTTATGATAACTGTGGGGCTGTTACCCCCAACACTCTCATTAGCTAAATTTTCAAGCATCTGAAAACTATTGCTCTTGGCCAAAAAGAGGAACTACATGTCTAATAGCTAAGAGAGACATGAGACCCTTCTGGAAGGGGGAAAGCTGAGTTATTCTGTTACATATCATTCTAGCCTCATGACTCAGGAGAATGAGGTGACGATTGCAGATTTCACAGGCTCTTGAATTGAAACACGAAGGATACAGAATGTCGAGTACGGATTGAAGCCGAATAACCTCGAATATGCCAAAACTGGTGTGCTGCGAAACCCGGTTCTCAAAGTCGGTCAAAGCAAAACATAGTGCACCATTCAACGCCTTTGCCTTACGCCACGATTGGAAACGCTCACTGTATAAATCAGTCTTTGTAAGTGTCGCTGCAAGTCCTTCTCTGGAGGCCTCACAGTAACTGGACCCGTCATATTACCGTACGCCTCTTAAAGGACGCATGCCCGCGTTCATGAAGATGAGGCACCTTAGCACACCACGCATAGAAGCTCTTCTTCCAGGATGAATTTGCCCTCCTTGTACTTCTCGCTGGTCTCATATGCCTTGTCGTACTTCCACCCTACCGTTTCCCTGCATTGTCTGCAAGCGATGTCTCGAACGATATGCCTCCCAGTGGTCATGCTACGCTCCACCGCTTCGGATTGTGTGATGTTGACGACGTTGTTGAATAGATACGCTTTGCCGTGCTGGCCACGGAAGTTCTGCGGGACGGTCTTCCAGTCAGTACATGTCTTTTGTGTTGTTGGACAGGGAGGAAGGGCACCCACTCTGCTGATGATATCGTCATAATCCGCAAGGTGCGTCTTGCACTGCTTGCATCCAAAGATCTTATTGGAAGTGAGGTAGACGTTATATGCGAGACCCATTATGATCTGCTCTAGGTCCTCTTTCCCACTTCCGGCAGCTAGGTATCCGTCCTGGAATGTGAGCGTGACAAGACAAAGGTGGGTAATCGGATTTGGTCTATTATGAAGATAAGATGTGGCAGAAGGGAGTAGAGCAAGATCAATGAATGATGTTTTCTTCTCAAGTTCCCCGCCTTGCCTGGGATTGGTCTTCTTTTGCAAGGGGAACCCGACCTGACCGTAACTTCAACGACGGCGTGATTTAGGAAAGACTCAAGTTTAAAACTTCGAAACAGTGTCGGGGGCCGATGGATCAACAAGATTTGCTGGACTCTTCTGTCCTTCTAAGTTTAGTGGTAGTTGAGATAAGCTCGATAGGAAAGTACGCAAGAAGTCTTCAAGGTAGCAGTGGGATCGTCTGGCTGAGAAGAAGTGGGGAACTTGTAACCCACGGCAAAGGACGTAAGATTGAATGATGACGCTAGCTCACAGCAGTGAATCTAATTTTCCCCTCAGACGGTGAATGACAAGACACTAAGGTATGGAGGCAAGATAAGGAGCGGTCGGGTGATAGTTAAAGGGGGGCAAGAGACCAGCAGTTGGAATGTATCACCAGTCAGGTAGACAATGAAATCGGTGGTTGTCCGGAGCCGTAGGCTGACCATCGGGCAGCTGCCTCAGGTCCCTCAGTGTAAAATTACAGGAATGAACCAATTAAGGTATAGGTACTCCGTAGGTAGTAGATGGCGGAGCTAAATCACTGCAACCCCCCGCATCGGACCAATTGAAATGCATTAATTCCATGGCACTTCCAAGTGAAACCCGATAGAAGATTTTAATTAGTTAACTGCTCAACTGGCTAGTGTCGGGGCTTGGGTATTATGAGTTGTCCAAATGACTTGTTTTGTCTTATCATTTGTTATCGGAGGACCCGCAGGCAGGTGTCTTAACCTTAGTACTAGGTATGTACTATGTACTAGGTAGTATCTAGTACTCAGGATACCATGCTGTATTGGTTTAACCGCAACGGGTCTAGTCTACGGGGCAATTACAATCATCGTCATCACTGGCATCATCACGGATCGAAGCTGCAGGCACTTGATCCTGCGTGAATATCACTGATTCTCTGGGCTACGGCCATTGGCTGAGTCAATATTAGTGCTAGGCGTAAGCTGGTGTACCTGGCAGCTCTCAGAGCTTCTAGCAACATTCTGTCGCCAGGGTTGTAAGTGATTCACTGTACTGGAGTGGGGCGGTAGAGCAGGTCAGGCCCTTCTATAGCTCTATAATCCGATAGCTTAAAACTCGTAGATATAGCCAAGGATCAGTTTGCTGCAGAAGAGGTTCATCGTTGACCGAGTAAGGCAACGTTGGTTTCCCAGAATTGTCTACACTCAGTATGACCCCAATGGTCGGTCCACCACTCTCCGAAGCTATCCTCTACCTGATCATCGATCTTGGGTAGCCGTTCCTCTCTTTTTAGTCCGCAAAGGGCACAAGCATGGGAAGCTTTCAAAGCTCCTTGTTCAGGAGTGGCAGTCATCGCGCGGATATTGGTAGGAATAACACTGATCGGACGTCTGCCAGATGCCTGGACCACAGAATTGAAAAGGGCAGCTCGGTCACGCCAGATGGAGATCACGTCAACAGCTTCCTGTTGTTCCTTAATGTCTTCATTTTTATTGACCGTATTAAGTTTCATCCCTCCTGGCTTCCCTGCGCGTGCTGGGCCGATCCTCATGCTCTGGCTCAGGATGCTATCCCTCTTCCATCGCAATGTGCGGCCCGCAACAACTCGAGCTGCTGCTTTCAGAGTGGAAAGAATCATCAGGGCGACATTCTCAATATTTTGCTTTTCTTGGATGTTTTTTCTAGCTTCAGTAGCCTCCTTTCGGAGTTGATCAAAAAGTCGAGGAAATAATTCCAACAGAACAGATGGTGGAGGTATATTCGTAGGACGGATCTGAGCTGGAGAGACAGCGGAGCTTGATATGTTAAACGTTGGAGAGGTCTTCTTCTCTAGATTGGCAGCGGTCTTCGCTTTCTGTGTTGGTACCTTTGCAGAAGCAAGTCTGTGCCCCCCGACACTCTTGGGAGGTTCCGTAGGCGGGCCGTCTACGAAGTCACCCCAATCATCAAAAGCATCTTCATCTTCAGCTACGCCGGAAGCTGTAGATGCAACTTTGCTGTTTTTATGACTCGAGCTCTTATTGACAAGTGTTCTTTGGGCTTGAGAACGCCTTTGCGATGGTTTATCTTCTATTGATAACGAGTCTAGCAAGTCAAGATCACTGGGCGAGACTGCAAGATTTTTCGGCTCGTTTGGACCCTTCATCGGCCGATGTGAAGCATTTCCTTCAGTGTCACTAAGGATTGCTGGTGCAGCTTGACAAGACGGAGTGTCCGCTGTTTCGAATTCCCCCCAGTCTTCACTATTGTCGTCGGGAGGGTCCTCCAAGGTGGCATCAAATAGAACATTACTGCCGTTGCCATAGTGCATCGAATGTGATACATTAGACTTTTCCGATGTATTTCGATGGGTCGATAACGCCTGTGGCTGAATAGTGTGTGACGTAGATACATCTGTGGGCGGAGCATTGTCGAATATTTCAAGTTCGGGGATTAGAGAAGATGTCGTACCGGCAGGTCGGGCCCCCTGCTGGGTTGTAGCCCCTGAGGACTGATTAGCTGGGGCCCCGAATCCAAATTCCGCGAACAAGTCCGCTGACATTGATGTTGAGAGTGAAACGATTTCTTTCGCGAAGGTGGTGGGCAGGTTTGTTTCTGGCGGGTCAAACTCCGCGGCGGACGGATGATCATCCGTCATTAATACCGACCGGTTACCGATCATGAATCTACAACCGTTCACTAATCACTATATCAATTCAACATTCTCTTGGATTCACCCTCTGCCCGCCTTCACAGGATGCTAAAGCAGGGTTGAAGTACTGTCAATCTTTCTCTGTGCAAGGTTATAGTCTATCTTCATTTCACTAAATAGCAGAACTTACACGCTTCGGTAAACAAAGAATATAATCTCTTATTCAATATTCTAAATATTCCATGACTGTGATAATCGACTTTCGAACAAGCAGGAAAGGCTTGGAATCTTTTGGTGTCCTTCACTAGTCTCTCGAGATAGTAAGGCCGAGAGAAGGCAGTTCCAAATTGTCACAATTGGCTAGAAAATCAAGAGTATCGTGGTCAAGCAAAGTTTCAAGCAAATGTCCATAAGTGAGATGGAGTATCTTTAAAGGGTATAAGAGATATCTCTGGCTTAAGACGATGTTTCGACTAATCTGATTTGATAATCAGATGTTTCATCCTGGGGAATGGTAAATGGCTGAATCCTTCAAGCTGCTGTTTTCCATCAGTTCATAGTGCTGATGCTGATGCGTTGTAGTTGACCTGGTTATTGACACGATAAAGAGGGCACAGAACACTCAGACGGGTGGCCTGATCACCTGATTCTCGCTGCTCACTCTGATGTGGGAATGTCCCGGTGATGCGAGCTATTCGTGGCGTACTGCGCATTGTTTTTTGCTTGAGCTAGCTCGAAGGAAAGCTGCTGAATGTCGTGAAGGTGATGAGAAGGGTGCTCGGTGGTTCGGGGATGCCAAGACATGTACCCAGTCTTCGCATCTTTCCCGCCATTAACCCAACCCCACGATTAAATGACGCCTACTGTCAAATCAACGCATGGGGAAATGAGGAGTATTGAGGAAATAAGGTAAAACATCATGCTACCGGTACCTACCATTTATAGTATTTCTGACAACTTCGCCCCCCCTTAGACAGCGATGGAGTGTCCTCTTCCGCGACAACAACAACACCTCCGACCTCCGAGCGACACTTAGATCAGAGCAAGGAGAGAATCTGTGCAACGACGGGCTAAGATCAATCTGTTGGAAGGTATGCGATTTTCGCCATTCGGATGTGTCTCTTGAATGTGCTTACCCGGACGTAGGCCTTTCTACACTTCGACAACCTCGATCGCACACGATGGCCGCAAAAGATATCCGAATCCCGAAGCGCCTATGGGGCGCTGAAAGCCCATTTCATGAAATTTATCGAGCATCCTGATGATTTACAGTCGACCGTGGATCCACTGGCGGATGATGAAGAGGTATGCAAACTCGGGACTGATATAGCGAATTAGGACTTGTAACTCTGACGAGCGCATCTATAGTCTCCTTGGCAAACACTACGACAGGACGAGCAGATGAGAGCAGATATCTCCCAAGATGTGGATCGATGCTTGCAGGAAAATTTCTTCTTCCGGGAGCCAGCGACCAAGGCGAAAATGACCGATATTCTCTTTATATATGCAAAACTCAACCCAGACCTAGGTTATCGCCAAGGAATGCATGAGCTGTTGGCGCCCATCATATGGGTCATAGACAGAGATGCAATCGAAGCAGCCTCTTGCGAAGGGTTTGACGATACAGAAGAGGATGATAGCTCAATGTTACAGCTCCTTAATGCCAGCTATATCGAGCATGACTCTTTTACACTTTTCTGTTCGGTTATGCAAACTGCACGAGTATACTATGAGCACAATAGACAGCGATCTGCGAGCGGGCAGATGGACGTTGTACCGATTGTTAACCAATGCGAGCATATCCATAATGATCTATTAACGACCACGGACTTGGAGTTGGCGGATCATCTTCAGGCACTGGAAATTCTGCCACAGATATTCCTTACGTGGGTAAAGCTCCATAACTCAGTGGACCTCGATGCTAACTGGTTCGAGAAGACGTTGGATGCGTCTCTTATTTGGTCGCGAGTTCCAGTTTCAAGACGTTCTTATACTCTGGGATTTTCTCTTTTCTGAGGGTTTACGACAAGAGCTAGTCGAGTTTGTGTGCATTGCGATGCTGCTTAGGATTCGCTGGCAATGTTCGTTGTCTAAATATCCCCTTCTAAAATCTTCTCACTGACTCTACTTAGTACTGGACGCTGATTCCTCGACAGCGTTGACTATGTTGCTTCGCTATCCCTCTCCCCACCCTCACGAGCCGTACAGCTTTGTGCTAGATGGCTTATATCTAGAACAAAACCCCACCTCCGATAGAGGGACTTTTATTATTTCGAAGTATTCCGGCAAGCCGCCTGACTCATTGAAACGTGCCAGTCAACCAGGCACAAGGCGTGTTTCCGGGAGAAAATTTCATACACGCGGCGATGCAAGGAATCTGAGCGAGGCCAGCTCTCCTTCTAGATCACCTGCAAGGAACAGTCCCAAGAGCCTTGAGGCGCTTTTCCAAGATGTGTCGGAAGGCATTCAGCGGCGGACAGAATCTTGGGGAGTAGCCAAGGCTGTCCGAGGCGCGGTGAGTGAAGCGAAAAGGAACATGCAGACGATCCAGTCGGAACACAATCCTCGAATTATGAGACATGGAGATTCTCCCATGAGCCGTACATCCGATGCACGGTGGGCTCAAGAATCCGATACAGTCGCTCAGTTGAAAACCAAGGTCCAAGAGTTAGAAGAACGCAATAGGATGCTAGCGAGGTCGTTGGGCCAGGCGCTGAATGATATCCGCTCTCGCATGATGAAAGCAGAAGGGCTTGACCATGCTACAGCAGACGCCATGAAACAGGGTCTCGCCAAGATTCAATCAGTCCAGACCTGCCTCGAGAGTACTTCTGCGCCTCTCCGCTCCGCAAACCGATCCCCAAGCATAGCTGGCGATACGGGTTCCGCGAAGCTCCCTAATCAGTCGGATGTGAGAGGTGACAATGCCAATCGCTCTCCGTCGGTTACCAGCAGAGTCGGGGAGTCTGGGACATCGTCCAACTCCTCGGTGGAAGGTGAACTAAAAGCCCATGACCGAGCTCGGATTCCCACGTCACTACCATTACGACCGGCAACACGACCGTCATTGGCTGAGTCTGAATTTTCTTGGATGCTTGGGGGCAGTCGGCATATCTCTAGTTTTGTTAGTCCGGCATCCGTGCCGCCCGAACAAACTCGGCACGGCACTAAACAGAACGTTCTGTTCGGCAACGGAGATGAAGAACAAAGACCGTATGCCGAACCTAATGACTTGGCCTTGCGGAGCCTTCGAGGTCCTAAGAGCAAACAATAGGCCACCCGGGTGATGGCATCTTTTTTTTTTTTTTTTTTTTTTTTTTTTTCTCTCTCTTTTTCCCGTAAAGCCTACTTTTCATTCTACCCCCCTTCTCTTGTTAACCGATATACCCGGCTCGTGTTCATTGCATTAGGCGCACGTTACTACTTCCCCTTCCTAATCTTTATCCGAAGAAGAGCACAGTACCCCACCTATGTCGTCATAAATGTATAGAAAATGTTGCTGAACAAATAAGAATCGACTATTGGCCACTTTGAACAGGTCTACTCAAGTATTCCTCATGCGCATGTCGCGGAAGGTTATATAACGCTGTCTTTGCCACCTCCGCATCGACCTTAGATTATGCATTTGTATTGTACTACGGTTGACATATGAAATCATTACGAAAGGCCCAGTTACTAACGCCGAGCGAAGAAAATGTTGGTTGTATGCCACGAGAGATGCCCGCGGTAAGGGATGATGCACTAATGGCTGGTTCGCGTCCAAGGACCTTTCTCTATCCCTTTTTCGGTAGAAGGAACTATATCGCGCCCAGTAAACGACAGCGGAATGAACCTTCAAATGGGCCACCCAAGTATATATGATGACTGATCTGCGCCGTGGTTCTAATGGGCTATGGTTCGTTCCCTACTCCATCCGTTCCAAGATTTCGATCCACCTGTGAGACTGCGAAGATCTTCCACGAGACCAGGTTTGGTTAGTTCTCGGTTCCGCCATGAAAGGGAAGGACATGGTTGTTCAGAAGTTTATCGTGAGTCAGAGCAGAGAAGACGCGCAAAGGATAGAGCGCAAAAGCGAGATACCAGGGAAAAAACATGAGAGAAGAGGCTGATTCATTTGGCGGAAAGGAAAGCTCTATATTAAGGGTCCAGGGTGACTGGTTCCGCAGAATTTGTGGTGAAACCAGTGGCTCAAGCCCAGGAGGGGCTCAGTAAATTGTAAATTTACCCAGTAATTGAAGCCAAACAGTAGCTTACGAGCTGTAGTAAGTAGTAATTATCTGAATTCGTCTTCAGTTTTCTGCAAAATTACATCACCATTTCCGGATTACTACGCTGACGAGGGTATCTTGTTCCCTTAGGCATTAACTCCGTACAGTGAGTCCATCAGGTTGGGTTACAACAGAATGGCAAAAAAATAATAATTTATTAAAATCCGTACAGTCAAATCAGATTTCTCTCTGGCATTTACTTATTTCTTCGTCTATTTCCCGTTTCCGAATTCCCCTTCATTTTTTACTTCTCTCAGTTCAATTCTCTTCCCCTTTAACTGCATTGGATCACTTTTCTTGTTTACCCCAGTCTTTCCTTTTTGTTTTGCATACAATTAATATAACAGATCAAAGACGGGGCTCCAAAAGAGACCGACAAAAAGACAGCCAGAGCCCCCAAAGAACCGGAAGAAAAGACCGTCGAACCTCCTTCCTTCCTTTTCTCCACCAGCCTTTCCCCTCACTATTCTCAACTAGTCTCTTCTGTGCTTCCAAACACTTTTCTTCGTCTGTTCACCGTCTTGTCGCCGTTGATTCATTGGTTGTATGTTATTGTGGCTTAAATTTCCAACCCCATAAAAACACTTTATTTTTTCTATTTCTTTTTTACTTTTTGTCGTTCACGTTCACGACAATCCTTTTTGAAAATATATATATATATATAAACAAAAAGGAAGAGAGAGGGGAACAAGAAAGAAAGAAAGAAAAACAAAGGAAACGATAGTCTCCAATTGTTTCCCCTTTTTCTTCTCTCTCAAGCCGAGCGCGAACAATTGTCGAACCACATACGACGGGAGTCGTACGTACTTAACTACTTCCTCCCTAAATTGACTACTTAGTTGTGCCCGCATGCTTCGTCTCCTTCGCGAACCGCCCTCCGGATGGTACCTGTGACCTCACCAGGCAGCTGCCCTCTCTTCTCTCTCCTTTTCCTTGTCCCGCTGACATTTCTTTAAAACCCTTATTCTTCTCTCCTCGGCGGCTGACCGGCTCATTCTCGCCTCCGGGAGAGTCACGAAAAGAGTCACAATTAAGCAAAGTGGGTTGATCTTCGCATCGATCGCGGTAACATTTTCTTGAGTCCCAGTGCGCCGATTTCTTAATAAACCCAACAAACCCGCCCAAAAAGCGAAAAGAAAAAAACGAGAGAGCAAGGATTATCCTCCTCCATCACGCTAAAACCAACTGTTTGTGGTCGCCGTGCTTTACCATTCCATGTAGCAGTATATATCGCAAACCCGCTTTTTCACATTACTACTAGTCCTCTCCTTATACTCGAGGTGCGCGGTCTTTAAGCCGCCCGAGTTGAATCGGCCCGACCGATACTGGTCGCTTTATTGTTACCTGTTGGGGAAACTATGGGGTCAGCTTCCTATAATCCCGATGGTTAGTCAGGGCTCTTTTCTTCTCAATCTGTTTGCTACTTCTATTTTTCTTTCCTCCCTGCATAGTCTAATTGTGCGTTGTGGTCGTCTGGTCTCGAAGAATGGAGACGTTGCCGGTGGTGAGACTGGCTCGGTTGTGTTTGGTAGCAGCTGTCGATCAACGGTTTCCTGCATTGAGAAGGGATGAAAGCTGGAGGTAGTTATAGACTACAAGCAGTGAAAGGGAGAGACCAACGGAACCAAAAATAATAGCGACTGAGTTATGATGCCTGCTGAAACTTACCCCATCCATTTCTATATCTCTTCGGTTCAGTTGCTCCACAGGGATCCTTTCATTCAATTTTCCTTTTTTCTTTTTCTTTTTTTGGCATCTTCTGAGATAGCGAAGAAACGGAAAGAAGTTGAGGGCCACTCGGCTGACTGTATCTGGTGAATAGGCGAACCAAGTCCGTTATCATCCCCTCTGGGTCCCCTGTCAGAGTCGCCAGAGACCGATCCTTTCGTTGGACTTGATCCAGGCCGTACAAATGATTCAATGAGGGGCTCAGTGGAAACCCTTTCGTCCTATGATCACCTTTCAAGGTACGTGGATGAAGGACGGAAAACACCTCCTTGCGTTGATCAGAACCGGATGCGATTGCAGCAACACAAGAGACACTAAGAAAATTTCTTCCCCTGCAGGTCACCCCTGATTGAACATGAACATGGACTTGGCCCGTCGGGCCTGGATCGTATCCGTCAACCCTCACGAGTCTTGACCCTTCCGAACATGTCGACTTCATCGCTTATTCCTGTCACATCCCAAAGCCACTCGCCCTCACCTCGCTCTCGGTCAACCTCACGGACATACTCCACACGGATCTCGCTGAATGACGCTGGCACCTTAGAGGATCTCCATCGATTCCCTTGTGAATCCTTACACTCATTCTCATTTTCCCAACAATCAGAGGAGCTACTCCACAGCCGTCAAAACATACTGAAAAGATCCATAGACTTCATGCGCGACCGCTTTGGATGGGCTGCAAATAGTCCCGGGATTGTGAACGCGCAGGCTCGCATAACTGGTGATGCAGAGGTTCAAAGTGTTGTGGACCTGCTGTCAAAGGCGAACGTCTTGGGAAGGGATGACCGGTATAACTACGCACGCGGCCCTATGACTGGCCCCGCAGTCGTGGACACAGGTGATGTCTTTGAGAAAGCTTTCTTCGAATCCCAGCGTCCGATGGCTGAGATCAAGGAACTACCCCGCGGATTTGCACCAAGGACGGAGCAGGCGGATACCGTGAGCGACTTAGCCGGTCCCCAAGTTTCGACTCAACGGAGAGGGAGGAGATCCACCCCCTCATCCAGGCGCGTAAGCTTAAAACGTACATACACGGATGTTAGCTCTGGTACCCTTCAGGGCAAGCTGATGGAAACTCTAGCACAACCCTTTTCTGCTACGGAACCCTTCTCCCCAACTAGCACCACTTTCGGATTTGGACTCCCGATACCTGTATTGCACACCCATAGCAGCAAATGGACACCAGTTTCACAGGCCGTTTTTAGGACCGAGTCCCGGGCCCCATGGACCATACTGGCAGCCAATGATTTGTCATGTCTGATATTTGGTGTGACACAAGCGGAACTGCGCAGGTTAAGTATCCTCGAAGTCGTACAGAAAGACCGGAGACAGTGGCTAGAATCTAAGCTACGGGATCCCTCTACTGATGTTGCGGCTAAACTTCCGGAGAGACCCCGCATGACGCCGGCTAATCCCAAATCTATGGGGATGGGGAATGGCGTTACAGCTCAGCTTCTTAGTAAACCGCCTTCTCGAGCAAGGAGGGCACAAACTGACGATGGCTATGGTTCCAGTAAACGTATGCCGCAGCCTCTCAATCATCCATCTACCAAGTCACGCGGGGTTCTACTGTGCGGGGATGTGGTTCCGATCCTGAAGCGCAATGGAGCAAGAGGATCTGCAAGTGTCTGGGTTATGGAAAAGCGAGGTGGCTTAATTTGGGTAATTGAGGAGATCCAAGAGGATGTCGCTTATATCCGTTGTGACAAGTCCTGGAATATTACAGAGACCGATGGGGATACCGACAGATTCTGGGGCGGGGACATGGTCATGCCCGGCAAACCGATTACAGACGTTCTTCCTCGCCTTCCTAAAGAGTGTTTAGAAGGCCCGGTCGACCAAGGTTTGGCGAAACTTTGTGAGTTGAAGCATTTCGCTGCGCAGACCACTGCGGGGACTTGCTTTCCAGTCACTGTTGCAAAAGACACAAGCTCGGATAGTTTGCGGATATCGAGCTTTCCCCATGTTGCCGGCATGATGGTGCTCGCATCGTCAACGCTGAAAGTTATCAGTTCCAACTCAGCGTTTTCTGCGGCTTTGTTTGGCCATGAGCGACCGGAAGGACTACATGTTAACGAGCTGATCCCTGGGTTTGAAGAGTATTTGAACGTGCTTACTGAGGAAGAAGATGTATCTCTGGAGGATGGAATTGTGATCCCTGAACCTAGCTTTCGAAGGGCTCGAACCCTGTCCATCCTTCGGGAAGGGAAAGCCAATGTTGCCTCAGTCTTTCTCGAGCCTAATGGCCTCACTGCCAATCACCGTGATGGCTCGACTATTACTGTTGATGTTCAGCTCCGCGTGGTCAAGAGCGGAACAATTTTCCCAAAGCAGGATGAGCAAAGTCCGACTAATGACGGCGATGCCGACTCCGAGAATGATGACACTTTCGCTGTAGCCGAATTGGTTTATGCACTATGGGTCACGTACTCGAGACAGATCCATACTGCGGGTCTCTCTTCTCCACCTCGGACTGATTCTCCGCGGGTGAGAAGCCCCTCGGTTGTTCCGGCATCCAGCCTCCGGTCGGCAAGGACTCCCCATTTACCACCCTTGAACACGGAGCAGACATCCGTGGAGACCCAAATACCAACATCGACATTGAGTCAGCAGCTTACCGAGGCGGCATCAGAGCCGCTCACTGACAGACCTGTACAACCTGTACCAGAGGTAAAGCCTGTAAACGCAAAGGAGCCTCCCAAGAAACGGACAATTACCGACTATGTGATCATCGAGGAAATGGGCCAAGGGGCATATGGGGAAGTGAAACTTGCCCGTCTGAAGAAGAATGCCGCAAAGAAGGTCGTATTGAAGTATGTCACGAAGAAGAGGATTCTCGTAGATACTTGGACTCGCGACCGCCGCCTAGGTACAGTCCCGCTGGAAATCCATGTCCTGGATTACCTTCGGCGGGATGGTTTCAAACACCCCAATATTGTGGAAATGGAGGGGTTTTTCGAGGATGATATCAATTATTATATCGAGATGATGCCACATGGGCTCCCTGGTATGGATCTCTTCGACTACATCGAGTTGAAAGCGAACATGGACGAATCCGAGTGCAGAAACATCTTCCGGCAGGTCGTCGATGCTATCCACCACCTTCACACGAAAGCCTTGGTTGTTCACCGTGACATCAAGGATGAAAATGTGATTCTCGATGGGGAAGGCAGGATCAAACTGATCGACTTCGGAAGTGCCGCTTACATTAAAAATGGACCGTTTGATGTCTTTGTGGGAACAATTGGTGAGTCGCTCTTCATGGGTTCTCCCGCCCAAATTATGCTGATCTTTAGCAGATTATGCGGCGCCGGAAGTCCTTCAAGGCAAATCCTACCGAGGCAAAGAGCAAGATATCTGGGCTCTTGGTATTCTGCTTTACACCATCGTTTACAAAGAAAACCCATTCTATAACGTCGATGAGATTCTAGACCACCCGCTTCGAATTCCATTCCTACCGTTTTCGGAGGATTGCATTGACTTGATCAGGCGGATGCTTGACCGAGACGTCGACAACCGTCTCACCATCACCGAGGTTATAGAGCATCCATGGATGACTGACAGCGAATAGAACCATTTCAAGACCTAAGGGTCACGCATGATACGTGGCATGCTATTTGGACATGAACATGGAGGGAAACCTCGAAAGACTATATATGAGGGTGTTCTTCGAGAGCACGGCGATCATTTACTTTCCATTCGTCTTTACTTTTTCTCGTATGCCTTTTAAGCCACCAGCTAATATACATGACGGAAAGCGTGTCAATGATTTGAATGTGACGGCTCTTATGACGAGACATGATAGAGGCAGGAGCCCGGGAGGCTGTATGATACATGATATCTTGGAAGATGGAGTATATGGATGATATGGTGGAGGTCATACGCTATAAAACAAACAACAACAGAGAGAGGAGAAGAAAACAAAGAAAGAGACAAAGAGCATAGCGAAGAGATTAACTATAGAGGCAAAAAGGAGGCTGAGATACCCCCCCATATCAGAGTTGAGTTTTACTTGGCTAGATATCATATGAAACCGATAAAATCCCTCTAACCTACAATGATACCATGTAAGCCACTGTTGTAAACGGAGTAGTCCGTAGGTTACAATTACACCCGCGGAGCATTCATTTCTCTTGTATATGGAGCAGGGTCCATGTAAGCTGCGATGCCAAACCACTCACGTTGACCCATGTCACCAACCCCAAAGTTAAAAAGTAGTAACACATGCAGCCAAACCGTCGTACGTGAAATAAAAACATCTTTCCCCTAATCTCCACCAACACAATACAAAGCAAAACAAAACGAGATAATAAGAATGAAAATTCAACCACCATCCCGAAAGTGCGGGGTGTTATAAAAAGCGGGGGAATATAGCTGCTAGTAATAAGCCCCAAACTCCATTTCTCAAAAACATTTGACTACTACCTTAGTTTACCACGTTACTTGACGGAGTTTATTAATCGTTCCGGCCAATTTACTGCTTTTAATGAGCTACCGGCCAGTCGTCTTCTGTGGTGGATATTGGGCTAGAGAACGGAACCACTTTTTAAGGTGTTTAGTTCGCGATGGTCGAACGTGTCCTTGCTCCTTGCTTCCTTGGCAACCGGCTGATGTCGTTGTGCATGTTGGGCAATCGTTGGGAGGCATGTTGTTATGGGGAGGTTATGTATTAGGGTAAGGTAAGGGGGAGAGAGGATTATGGGTTTCTTTTAGCTTTCTTGACTTTTGTTTTTGTCTCAGGTGAAAATACGACGGAGTACTACATACATGCGTAAGTAAATAGATAAGATAAAGTAAGATGTTATGTGCAGAGCTATCTAGGATCCTCAGTGTGACTGTGTGACTGGGCAAAGAAAGAAAAGAAAAAGAAAGGCCTATTCCGGAGTACAGCAGGGAGGTATCACAAACGACTTGAAACATCAGACTTGGCAGCCAATGCGTTCAACTATTTTATTATTTTTATCTATGAGTCTCAGCCACACGTACTCCGTCGTATCCAACCCAACAATGAGACACACAGCGACACGTACATACTTTGATTTCTAAATTGATTTGCAACGTTACCAGGACACGGCTTGGCCGGCAAGCAGGATGAACTGGGTTTCGCCGTTGGATTCCCCGCAGGGTGGCGTTGTCTTCGCCCATGTGGGAGGCAAACAAGGAGGCCTTTCAACCCACTTCGGTCCAGGCACATACTTTTCTATACCGTACAGTACCTGAGTCGTTCCTAATGTCCATAGACTTTTCTTTTCTCTCCTCTCTGTTCTTATTTTATTGCCATTTTTCTTCTCTGGTGAAATTGTAGATGGTGTGATTGATTCCTATCGAATTGCTTGGTGCTCTATGTACCTCCAGTACCATGGATACGCATCCTGCTGGAGGGCCGGACAGTTTTCCCTCTTTCCTGTCTTAGGCAGTGAGAGATTTAAAGGCACTCAAGTGTGTTGTTGGCTGCTCCACTGTGGTTGATGGTATTCCGTGGCTGGGCTGTGGTCTTACTGAGGCATTATTGGATACGACAGTGATGTCTGTTTGTGGTTGGGTGGGTACTTCCATCACCTTTGTACATACCTAGGTACTCCGGAGTACGTACCATTTTTCCTCTGCCGGGTGGGGCTTTCCTATCTTAGCTGCCGCCGCTTTTACGAGGGCGCTCAGAGTCAGAGGCTCACTGAGTAAAATTCAGTCCGGGCTCAGACTCAAATACATCACGTGACAGAGCCGTGAGGTCCAATGAGCGCTCACTGATCGCTGACTGATCACTAGTAACCACAGTTATAGAGAAACTACATAGTATGTAGCCGAGCACGAGGTCTCAAAGCAACATTTTCTGAAGCAAAACGTCTCGAAGCCAAATCCGGATTCTTAGGCAAACTTACTGTTCGTGTATAGGCCCAGCACTGACGTAAAGCATCGAATAACTAACCTGGATATTTCTGTAAGTCTCAGTCCAGTTCACGTAGCTGTCTGTCCTTCCCCCATTGCTTCAGGTCAAAAGCACCCTCCCGAAGCTCATCCTGTCGACCATTCCACATGAAAGAAACTCCCTCGATGGTTTTCTCGGTGCTACCGTCATTATTCAGAACGTTAATCAAGCAAGATTTAAGATGATATTTATCCGTTTCGTAGGCGGCAAGTCGATCAAGTTGCGTCGGCGATAAGAGACCACACACCATTCCATCGACTGGATGAAGTGGTTTATCGAGGAGAGCAGGGTATGGGCCCCAAAGTTTGATATCGTAACCAATAATCCTAGCAGGGCGCATCATAGGCGGTGGCTTTGACGATCCTAAGACTTTGCATAATGTATCTGGATCCATTAATGTCCCGTAGAAGAAACAATATTCAGCTCGGATAGGGCGTTGAGGCCAGGAATTCTCGGCAGAATTGTCAGATGAGGGCAACAACGACGGCCTTGGAGGGTCTGCTGAGGCGTTGGCGCGAATGAATTTGCGGACCATAGGGGACGGCCGGGTATTGCGCATTATGTCAATATAGATCTCGACAGTGCGAGGATCAAGGAAAGCGAATGATGGTGATAGTGCTTTGGCGAGGGAGGGGAAAGAAGGAGATTGGTGGAGGGTTGCTATACATCTACATGTACGTTGGGACCCACCTCCTTGAGCTTATGTAACAATCAGGTGATGCTCAGCGAGCGATCCTAATGATTATGTAATATTCAGGGGCGTGCTCAGTTCTACTCAGTGAGCAAAAAGCGGCAAGGCCTGAGCACTAAAGCGGAAAGGGAAAAGCCAAGAAGTGGCAGAGGCAATCAAGTACATCGGTGGGCTTGGAGAGTTTTTTTTTTTTTTTCTTGTACTCTTCCATACAGCGGATTTGTTCCTGGTACGGATGGGTTAACCGGCACTCAGGAATAGTGCCCGAGCGCTGTCAGTTGTTAGTACATACTAGCAGGTAGCCTGAACACATCGGATATTACTAGTAGAGGGACTTTCTTGTCCCTGGAGACATGGGGTACATGACTCCTTACCTGGGTATGTAGGTTATTATTGTCTGTTTTCTGGGATTGATTGTTATTTTCTACCATCCATTTCGTATAATGTCAATGTTTTGAGACATTTTTACCCTTTCTCTCATCGGAGAGTAACAATCGTGGAGGCTGCCCTATGTTTAAAATACAGTTATCCAAATCCAGTACTGTATGTAAAGCGGACCCCCACTTTGCATGGAATGGAGACACCAAGTGGGGCAGGTCTCGGGTTATCGTTAATCGATAAGTGATCCGATAAGCCTGTGGAGGGGAGCCTTGTGGTGGCGGAGAGAAAGCAACTGTACAGAGTACTGTAAAGTATTCATGCATACACCCAGTCACCCTGAATTCCTGAAAACCGGTGGGTAATCTAAATGGGGGGCCCTGGCTTTTGACAGGTTGGGTGTGAAAATGGGCTTACCACCACCAACGTAGAAACCCAGTAGTGGAGGTGTGGCTCAATCGTACGGTAAAAGAACTGCCAGTGAAAGTCGGCTGACCGAAGTGACACTCCGACCGTACAAGATTCTCGACTTATTGTCCAACTGATCAGCTTCTCTCACCCTTTTGCTTCTCTTCAAACCTCTTTGCATCACGGTGTCCGTTTTCGGTCTTTGCTGTTCATTAACTGCGTGGATGATGCCCAAGTGACGTACCTATACAGACCCAGGCTTTTCATCCCTTCAGTTCCGACGACGACACCCGTACATTGGGGTTTCCCGCACTGACCGAAGCCCCCAGGTTACGCAGTCCAGAGGTCCCATGGTACAATTCTTGCAGATCTTAGCCGAGAAAAACCACAACGCTATCTGTCCCTTGATTTTTCCTCTTTCTTGTTGACCTTCATCTTTTCTTATTTGTGTTATACTCTGTCCATCTCACACTTTGCTTCACCCCACGGCCTTAATATCCGCTGGAACGGACTTTTTTGGCGTTGGCACCGGGCTCACGTGCTGCCATTGCAGTCAGACAATATACTTCGGGAACCGCGCTGAAAACCGTCACTATGACCACGATCTAAAACCCAAATCACTGGTTGTCCTTGCGCGCGTTTGCGCCCGTCGTCGATAGAACCTCATTTTGGTTGGCTGTTTAGGTTTTGCATTTTAGGGGACATCTTCAATTCAATAGTGTTCGGAAGGGGTTCAGAACACCTGCTGGGCTGAAGAGGCTCTTGTATTTATATAAACCATCTACACCATGGCTGCTACGAGTACCGACGGGATTACTCCTGTGTCTGGAGTAGCCTCCCCGGTGAGTCCGGCCTCCTCAACAGGCCAGATACCCTTGGATCAACCACCAAAACTCAAAGGACGACATAAACTGCTGCAAAGCCTTCAACGCATCTCATCGAGCCCCAGTTTGAAGCGCGGCCGCTCCCATTCGACGGGCTACCGCCGAGATGGGAAAGCTTCATTGTCCTGCGTCTCACTAGGACATTCGGCCTATGCTCCTTGCCTCGGTAACGGAAGCTCGTCGCAACTCTATGGTGGATTGAATGTGCGCCCGATGACTTCTGGCCAGGCTGGCCCAGTGGAAGAACATGAGGGAAATGCTCGAATCCGCCTTGTTGGGTCCGACTCACCAAATACCGCTCAATCAAGATCAGTCCCTCTACCAACCGAGCTGAGACCAGGGCCCCTTGGATCGCCGCTAGGAAGTACCGATGTGATCCAGGAAACTGCTGTCGTACAGCCCGCGTCGAAGCCCAAGAAGCCGTTTGACTTCTGGGGAAGTATGCCCGGAGAGCTCAGAATGCTAATTTTAAGCTATCTGACTCCCAAGGAAATTGTTCGCTGCTCTCTCGTCTCCAAAGCCTGGAACAAGATGTGCTTTGATGGGCAGTTGTGGTCTGCAATTGACACTACAGATTACTATCGCGATATCCCTAGCGATGGTCTCGTGAAGATTCTCGCCTCTGGCGGTCCATTCGTCCGTGATCTTAACCTGCGCGGTTGCGTTCAGTTACGAGAGAAATGGAAATCTGAAGGCAAGCGCATCACCGACCTGTGCCGAAATGTTGTTAATTTTTCTCTGGAGGGATGCCGCATCGATAAGACCTCCATGCACTATTTCCTTCTACGAAATCCTCGTCTGGAATACATCAATGTCTCGGGATTGAGCAGTGTAACGAATTCGGCCATGAAGATCATTGCTCAATCATGTCCACAACTTGAAATTTTGAATGTGTCCTGGTGCTCGGGCGTGAATACGAATGGGTTGAAGAGGATCATCAAAGAATGCCCGAAGCTGAAAGACCTGGGAGCCAGCGAAATTCGCGGCTTTGATGATGAGGATTTTGCTTTGGAACTATTCAAACGAAATACCTTGGAACGCCTGATTGCCAGTCGTACTGATATCAATGATGAGTGCTTGAAGATTCTCGTGCACGGTATCGATCCCGAAATGGATGTTCTTCTCGACCGGCCCATTGTACCTCCTCGGCAATTGAAACACCTGGATCTGCACCAATGCTCTGATTTGACGGATAATGGAGTGAAAAGTCTCGCTTATAATGTTCCCCACCTCGAGGGCCTGCAACTTTCTCAGTGCCCCGAGCTTAGCGACGACTCTGTTATCGCTGTCATCCGTACCACGCCTCGCCTAACTCATCTCGAGATTGAAGACCTAGAAAGGCTCACCAATAGCACTCTTCTAGAAATTGCAAAGGCGCCATGCGCCGAACACCTCGAACATCTCAACATCAGTTACTGTGAAGCCCTCGGTGACCCCGGGATGCTTCAAGTTATGAAGAACTGCCCTTCCATCCGCTCTGTTGAAATGGACAACACTCGAGTTTCCGACCTTACTTTGATGGAAGCCAGCTACCGTGTTCGCAAGCGAGGTTATGGTGAAGACCTACCTCGTGTTGGTTTGCGCTTGGTTGTCTTCGACTGTGCCAACGTTACTTGGGCTGGTGTAAAAGAGGTTCTTTCTAGCAATGCCTATGTTCCACGTTCTCGCAAGTCGCTACAAGTTACATCAGCTATATCAGTTGTAGCACAGGCTGTCGTACCGGGCGGGTCAACCGATACAAAGACAGTAATTACATCCTCTATCACGCCCCCACCACAGCCTTCGGTATACCCCAATGAGATCATCCAGCTCAAGTGTTTCTATGGCTGGCAGATGACCGTAAACGAGCATAACAAGCGAGTCCTGAGAGGGGATCTTGCTGCCGCAAACCGTTTGGATCGGAAATGGGCTGATTACATGATGGCTACAGAAGAAGCAGGCGCGACAGGTGCTGGTGCTAGAAGAAGACGGCGTCGAGCTCGTGAAGCCGAGAGAATTTACAATGCTGACGACGAAGGTGACGACGCCTATGGCGTTGGGGGCGTCTCCGCCCTTGGGGGAAGACGCAGGAGAGCACACAGTGGTGGGTCCTGTCTTGTCATGTGAGGCAGCCATCTTTGCTTCTCTTCTTCTTTTCACAGTCTTCACGTTGAACACAAAGCATCTACAGGCGTGCTTGTAAAGATGTCTCTCTCTCTCTCTCTCTCTCTCTCTGTGTGTGTGTGTGTGAAAATCCACTTTTTCAGCTACGAGGTTCTGGAAGCCTTGTTGAATGCGTCTGCCATTATGCTTTCCAACTAAAAATTGGCAGCCGAATTATGCTGGCCACGTGGCGAACTGAATCGCATATCTCTAGGCACAGAGTATGCTATGAGACATGAATGGATGATTTTGTGCAAGCAGTTGGATAAGTGTGATTATCTACGCTGGAAGTTTAGCCTATAGCGAACTTGTTGCGTACTGGCTTTCTCTTTCTCCCCGCACCAGCCGTATGACATCCACGCAACTATATTTTTGATTGGCTTGGTGTACGATTGGAATCAGGACATTTGCTTGACGTCCTGTTTTGTAACCGTACCAATCACCTCGATCCTTTGGAATATCTGTTTCTTGGTCTATTCATTAGAAGGGAACGGAGAAACTGGAGTCTGTTGTTTAGGTTAGGGTTGATTTAGCGATTATTTAGATTCGAAACTTTTCTCATTAAGGTCTTTTCTAATCATGTCCTCAATTGTGATAGCGTAACTGCACTAGGTACATACAATGGACTGAGCAGGTCAGTGGCCCAGTCCTGATGTTGGGTATCGCATACGACGTAAAAGAGATGCTTTTTGAAAGACAGCTTGAAGGATGTTAAAAGACAGAATAACCGACATGGACCAACTCCTGAAAATGCACAATACCTGATACACCGTTTCCTCTCCATAGTGATTACATCTCAAAGAAACCCCCGTCGCTCTCATCGCCATTATTGTCAGGTGAGCTCTGGCGTGCCCGGGAATGGCGACTGTCGTTCTTGGACGAAAATCCTCTCGAGTCCTTTGCTTTCTTATCCTCCCTTCTTTGCGGCTTGACACTAGTCTTCGTGGTATCTTTTTGTTGCACAGAATCACGAACACTGGTCTTCTTCTTGTCCATGTTGGCCTTTGTCTTGGTCTCAGCACCGGATTCTCCGTTCTTCAACTTTCCGTCGCGCAGAAGTTCGAGGGTTCCGTCTTTCATACACTTCTCAACGGTGTGCCACATAGCCGGCTTATCAGCAGCATTCGCATGAACAAGTGTATAACCTGCATCGCCGTCTTCATCATTATTTCCATCCTTCACCTGCTCCTTTTTCTTCTTCGCATCAGCGTACAGGGCGATGTATCTCTCCGCTAGAGGGTAGTAGATGGTGTAGTTCAAATTGACACGAGCGACACGGAGCTTTTGCGCAAGAGCGGCGAGTTTCTGCTCTTTGGCTGCGGAGTCTAAGTCGGAGCCTGAAACTTCTTTTTCGCGACGTTCGAGGCGCTTGACATCTTTGGAAGCGGTTTTGCGATCTGCCATTTGGTGGGAAAATTAGTTTATAGCTTCGAAACGAACAGCATCGCGATATTAGATGCAACATACCCAAGAATCGAACAAAGTGGTATTTCTTAATCATCTTCGACCGCTCCCGGCGGTTCTCTTCCTCCTCCAGATCATTCTCGTACCCAGCGAGGGCACGCTCCTGCACAATGCGTGCATCTGCTGGGAGATCCACCCGGTTCAAGAGACGTTTGACATCGCGAATGCGCTTCTTCAATTCGTTGACGGAAGGGTACTGGTGTTCCTTTTTTGGCAGCTGGACCTTCTTCCTGTAAGGCTGGTGCGACGCTCCGTCGGAATTGTGTTTACGTTTAGGAGGGTCGCTGCGGTCCCGATAATGCCTGTCGCCTGAGGGTCGGGAGACGGGCGACTGTGATCTGGAGTCTTCTCGGGGCATTATGTGCGGTTGAGACTGAACTTTTGTTTCTCTTCTTGTTGTTCCAGTGCAGTTGGACTCTGGAGAGAAAATGATGAAACTACAAAAAAATACCGGCGGATCATCCATCGGCCCGAGTAATCTCCAGATTCCGGCGGTAGCCAATCAGGGCTGGGCAGTGTCCAATGACGCGCTTAGGTTGTACCTTTTACCTTTTACGCATTAAACCCAAGGACTGCGGATCTAATTGAAGGTTTCATACTCGTCAGAGGCTGTGCGCCGGAACTCGAATCCACTTTGCCCGTTGACGTTGCATTTCGCAATTGTCGCTATGCAGCCCGGTGCTTGACTTACCAGTTGCACAAGCTGGTAAGAGCATGGGTCACTGCTGGGCGCTGCAGATAGGTACTTCCCGCTTAGATCAGGTAGGCGACCAGTCAGCTGGTCGTGTCTATTCTGCGACAGCCTGGGCGAACACAAAGACGAACTAAATCACAAAACAATAAAATAGAAGAAGAGATGGAGACCGCTATTCGCTGGTCGCCATTGTCGACCACGGCGGAACAGCGCTTTCTCTCGGTGGATGTGGTAGGAAAGGCATTCCGCCTGTGCAAGGTGACGTCCTTCGACGGCCAAAACCTAGAACATGAGGTGCTTGCTGCTCACACCAAGGTTCCGGCATTCCGGGCCTTCGACTGGTCGCCCGCTGATGAATCGCTCGTCGCTGTCGGCCAGTCGTCTGGAGACGCCACTATTCTACGCCTGAACAGCGAGTCCCAGGAGTCGTTCTCGTTTCCAATTCGTCACCAGCGGTATTGTAACGCTGTCGCGTTCAGCACGCACGGATTACTGGCTGCTGGTCTGGATCGCGTGCGGAATGACTTTTGTCTTAATGTCTGGGATGTCAACCAGCGGCTCGCTATGAGAGGTGGGAAGGGAGTTGTGGAGCCACTGAGGAAGCTGGCTAGTTCAGAACCGATCACCAGTGTGAAGTTCTTCAGGGATCAACCTGACACACTAGTGGCTGGTGTAAAGGGGCAGTTTGTTAGAATTTATGATCTTCGAGGTGGGTTTGTTGTCTCCTATTCTACGTGCCGCGGTTGTCTAATTGGTTTGCAAAGAGGGACCTGGCAATCCGTCGCTGCAGTTTCCAACTCGGTGTGTCCATGCCTTAGCTATTGACTGGCTAGACGAGAACTACATTGCATCGTGTCTTACCTCCAATGATCCGACGATCTGTATCTGGGATCGACGTGTAGGGTCTCGATATACGACTCCTGGTGTAGGTCCAGCAAACACTCTTGAGACCGGACAGCCGGGACCTGCGCTTGAGTTCAAGGATGTCATCGCTCCCAAGTCAACCATCTGGAGTCTGCGATTCTCGAGAACAAAGAGAGGATGTCTAGGAGTTCTTGCGAATACCGGCCATTTCAAAACTTATGATGTTGTCAAAGAATACTTATCCGAAGAGTATCGCTCGTCAGTGGATGTGACTCTGGGCCAAGGATCTTCGAAGAACTATCCAGAACAGATATACACTAAGTATGTGCGGGATGTTTCCAGTCCATTCAATCATCCATCACGGGGCTATCCGGAATCGGAAAGGATCGTATCCTTCGATTTCCTGAATATGAGCCCCTCCAATGAGCCTACTGCCTTAACGTTATCGGGCAATGGCCAGGTCAATATTATCACAACAAAACCGCCGTCACCACCTGTACGACTCTCCTCCCAGGGCTTGTTGATACGCGGGACATCTGGGGACGACGCAGATTTCCGAACGATAAGCCCTCTGCCTAGTCAAGGACTGCGCGTTTCTGAGGTGATTGAAGACCTTCGTGAACGTATTCTACCAAGCCACGATATCCAGGAAGTATCGCGTGAAATTCATCCCACAAAGCCATTATCTAGCCGTGAGGCTCGAGAACGTGCTCTATCTCTAGGTGCATCAGGAAATCTGGTTACAGCCGAGGAGGCTTTGACCCTATTGACCATCAACCGACTTCGTTGTAAAGAGGGATATCTATTTGATGCAGCCCGGAACCGGAGGATACTCGCCGATGATCCTCGCCTGCAAGGTTTCTGGGGTTGG
This sequence comes from Aspergillus sojae, assembly GCA_008274985.1. Lineage (NCBI taxonomy): Eukaryota > Fungi > Ascomycota > Eurotiomycetes > Eurotiales > Aspergillaceae > Aspergillus > Aspergillus sojae. The sequence goes on along the minus strand of CP035528.1, from coordinate 3,694,479 downwards.
ATTGAACGTGAGTTAAATTTTGGCTATTATGACACACATGCACTAATATTTTATATAGGTGCGCGCAATGACTCGTCTAATGACTCAATGATTGCAAATGGCTTGGATTTGAACTATGTGGGAGTCTATGACATCTGGAACAATGATCTAGGTGTGTATTACATCTGCTCAGGGCGTGGGCTATTTTCCCCAGTACATAACTGACTCTCTGCAGGCGAAACTTTGGACACTCGGCACCTCGAACCCGATGCCAGACTTGATATCAGTAAGGTCATCGTCAATCTGGTTCGAGAACAATTAAATCTCCCTGAGACCAGGGGCTGTGAGACAGACTATCCAGAGCATCGCAGGCTTTGCCTCCGACTCTGCGGCGCGGCTCAGACTCACCGTGAATTGGAAGAACTCGTCAAAATGTTGTCAGCCGACAGCCAGCATACTAAAGCAGCAGCTCTAGCTGTCTTCCAGGATGAGGCTAAACTGGCCTACTTAGCGTTGCGAAGCCACCACCCCACTCAAGCACATAAGCTGCTTGCCATGGCCATTGCGGGTGCGGCGAAGGGTGACACAGACCCAGATTGGGAGGACACCTGCGCGGAGATTGCCAAAGAACTCACAGACCCGTACGCACGAGCGATCTTGGCACTTGTGAGCAAAGGGGACTGGAACTCTGTCATTCAGGAAACCACGCTTCCCTTAAAGTATCGAATTGAGGTTGCTGTACGTTGGCTGCCCGACGATGAGCTGACTGAGTATATAAACGAAATGACCGCCGAAGCCATCCTTCAGGGAGATATCGAAGGTATTGTGCTAACAGGATTGGGGCCTTCCGCTATGGACCTTTTTCAATCATACATCAGGAAATTCAACGACGTACAAACACCGGTCCTCGCCATGAGCCACTCCGTCCCACGATTCATTAATAACAACCCGAATAGAGCCCGTTTTGAAGCATGGCGTGAAACGTACCGTTGGCAGATTAATTCCTGGAAACTACAGCTGGAACGAGCACGATTCGATGTCGGTTCTCGCAAATTTGCCGTCACCTGGGACGGTAGAAAGCTGATTGAGCCACCGCGACAACAAGTCAGTCTGACTTGCAATTACTGTACCCGACCACTTACCCAACACGATGCCTCTTCTCAGCTGTCACCATCTACCACGGGCGAGGTCGTTCACCCCACCCCTGGGAATCCCCTGGGCACGTCGGCGATGTCCGGAATGGTTTGTCCACGCTGCGGTCGGCACATGCCCCGATGCGGCGTTTGTACTTTTTGGCTGGGATCCCCTGACCCGATGTCCAAAGCGTGCCTCGCCGCTGACGCTGGACAGCAGGCCGGAAAGCCTACCCAAGCGGAGATGATGCGAAGATTCATCGTGTTTTGTATAAACTGTAACCACGGATTCCATGCGCACCATGCCCAAGAGTGGTTCATGAAGCATAGGGTATGTCCGGTTGCCGAATGCAACTGTGTCTGTGATCGATGAAGTGCTGATCTTGCCTTTCAATTTTCCATTATTTTTACCTTGTGGCATAGGCTACGGTGGAGGAAGGGTTTGGTGTTGGTTCTGATATACCCATTATGTAGAGATTTGATGTTGGTCATTTTATTATCATAGTGAGCCATAGTTTCTACTGTTAAATCTAGAATAGTAACCTAATCAATATGAAATGTATAGACTATCGTTCACTAGTATGGCATACTCCATAGATTAGGATTCTTTTTGGATGCCCCACTCTTAATAAATTGATCGCCCGCAAATGATGTCAGACAGAAAAATAAGAAAAATGGAATTCATTCTAGACCGACTCACAACATTGCATACATGACTCACAAAGATCCATTCACGACGAATGAGTAAATAAATCCCCGTGAGTCATGCATCTAATCATAACCCGTCATCAAATACATGAAAACAAAAAAAACTAACCCTCCGCACCCCAGAAACTAGCGCGCAGAAACAAAAGAAAACAGCCCACAATTAACCCCCTCCGACACCACCTCCGACACCTATCTCCCTGGTCAAAGATCATGGGCCAACAACGCAGAGGCAAGCCCTCCGGGGGCCGCGACGTAACCGTCTCCAAAGCCCTAAGTCTGTTACTCCGACACGCCGCCGAAAAAGAAGGCCTGAAGCTGGACGCGCAAGGCTACGCGAACGTCGCAGACGTGGTACGTACGCCCTCACATCTTCCCCCCCCCCCCCCCCCCCCCCCCAACTGGTTCACCACCCCAGAAAAACAACCTAACTTTGTTTATCTTAATTTTAACACTGGCTACAGCTCGCCTGGCGCAAACTTAAATCCCTTAAAGTTACCTTCCCTGAAATCGTCGCCGCTGTCGCAACCTCTGACAAAAAGCGCTTCGCCCTTCTACATATTCCCTCCGCTGAGGCCCAGGCCCAGCAATCCACCTCCGCAGAAGCTTCTACAGATCATGGCATCCCGACGACAAGTGCGGGGCAGGATTCCGCGACGGAAACGGCCCTCGCGGTGTCCGAGTCGGACCTCGACCCGGCGCATTTCTTGATCCGTGCGACGCAGGGACATAGTATTAAGAGTGTGGATGCGGCTTCGTTGATGGAGAAATTGTCCCTAGATGAGGAGGCCAAGTTACCTGATACTGTTGTGCATGGGACATTTCACGCTGCTTGGCCGGCCATTCTGGCCTCTGGGGGGTTGAGGAGCATGGGGCGGAATCAGGTGCATTTTGCTACGGGGCCGTCCGTGGAGTCTGTACTTGCACAGGGGGCGCAGGGTGCGAAGGAAGTTACGGGGGATCATGGGGAGAAGGTGATCTCGGGGATGCGCCGGGATGCGCAGGTGCTTATTTATATTGATTTGAAGAAGGCGTTGGCGGCTGGGTGTCCGTTTTGGAGGAGTGAGAATGGGGTTATCTTGAGTGAGGGAATGGTGGTGGAGGGCAGTAGTGGTATTGTCCCGGTGGAGTTCTTTGATGTGGTTGTTGAGAGGAAGCATGGGTTGGGGAAGATATGGGAGGGTGGAAAGGAGATCCAGGCGATGCCGGAAGAGTTGGTGAAGCAGGGGAATCCTAAGGGGAGACGGAATGCGAACAAGAAGAAGGAAGATACTACGCAGCCATGAATATACTGCATCGACAGCTTTGCCTATAGTACTACTGTATTTTCCCTTATCGGTATTGTTGCTCGTATCGATACGTCGCAAATGGTCTGGAGGGGTGCGGGGAAGTCTGCCCCCGGACCAATCACCGCGCATCCCTATCCGACATCCGATCGAGTTGCGGGGGATCGGATACGCCTCGTGCGCTTTCCGACGGGCGATCATACGGTTCATTGGGTCATTCCGATGCCAGTATCCGCCGTAGTCCTTCTGCACATCGAACGTCGTTCATTAGTTCCGCCGGATCGATTTGCGGGGTCTCGCCAGCAAAGGCCGTCCGGAAGGCGAGCATTTCAAATCATGTCGGTGAATCGACCCTGATATAAAAAGACTGTTACACTTGCTCTTTTACTTCTTATCCTGTTTTATAGTTCCCTTTTGTCTATCTACCCCTCTTACCCCTCACCCTGAAGCATACCTCGATTTAAACTCAACCAGCAAGCAAGATATACAAAACACTAATAAATCGGAAACAACACCCACGCGAATAAGAAAATATAGAAAGGGAAAAAAAAGCGTCAACATGGCTACCCACCGCTTCGACCCCAATTTCACCGACAATGTCGTCAACGCCATGGGCCCCAAGACCAACCCTCGGTTCCGCAAGCTCATGACCAGCCTAATCCGCCATGTCCACGACTTCGCGCGCGAGAACGAGGTCACCGTTGACGAATGGATGGCTGGTGTCCAGTTGATGAACTGGGCCGGTCAAATGAGTGACGACAAGCGGAATGAGGGACAGCTAGTTTGCGATGTGATTGGGTTGGAATCGTACGTTTCACCTATATTGATACACGTTCAATAACCTTCCTTGAATCACGACCACCTCTACTATGTTACGAGTATATAAATACTGACAATGCAATTCAAAAGCCTCGTCGACGAAATCACCTTCAAACTCGCTGAAGAGGCCGAAGACGCTCCCACCGCAACTGCTATCCTGGGTCCATTCTTCCGCGCTGACACCCCTTACCGCAAGAACGGCGATAACATCGTCAAGGGGGTCGCCGATGGCGAGATGGCTTTCATGCATGGCCGTGTGATCGACTTTACCACCAAGAAGCCACTCGCGGGCGCCACCGTGGAGGTGTGGCAAGCGGCGACGAATGGGTTGTACGAGCAGCAGGATCCGAACCAGGAGGAGTTTAACCTCCGCGGCAAGTTCAAGACGGATGAGGAGGGCCGGTACAACTTCTACTGTTTGAGGCCCACGCCGTATCCCGTTCCTGATGATGGTATGTTTCGCTTTTTATCACGGGTTACGTGGTTTAGGTGTTTGAATGCTGATATATGTTGAATGTAGGACCGGCAGGGAAGCTGCTCAAGCTCATGGATAGACATCCGTTCAGACCTGCTCATATTCATATCATTGTGAGTCTATTTTGCTATTCCATGTTGCTCATGTCAAGCGTTAGAGTCAAGCTAATATCTGTGCAGGCTACTCACGACGGTTACAAGCCTCTCACCACGCAGATCTTCGACAGCAAAGACCAGTACCTGACCAATGACTCTGTCTTCGCCGTCAAGGACTCGTTGATTGTGGACTTCGTTCCCCGCGAGGGTGACCCTCAAGCTGGTCTTGAGCTGAACTATGATGTGAAGTTGGTGCCGGCACAGTCGAGTAGCACCAATGGTGTATAAACATTTTGTTCTCTTGATTAAAAATTTTTGTATATACCTTTTTTTCGAATTAGCATTTGGGGCTTGTTTTAGTGGATCCATGGTGGGAGATTTGTGATGTTATCTTGTGCTTGCTTTTCTTCAGTATGACTTGATATGAATATATTTACCTGATCTACGAGACAAAAAAGCCATCAACCACCTCTCTAGTATCACAAACACATATCGAATGGTAGGATACACAATCTACAATCTACAAATCCCCAAGAAATAAAGTCATACTCAAAAACCAACCCAACAATTGAATTAAGCTAAACTAAACCCCCCCAACAAACCTCGCAATCAAACCCCCCACAACCTCCGGCGCCTCCACACAATGCCAATGTCCCACCTTCTCCAACACCTCCAAACTCTTATTCTCACTGGACACGCCATCAAAAATAACCCGACACCCCTCCAACGGCGCAGACTTATCCTCCTCGCCAGCAAGAAGCAAAAACGGCACCCGAACAGCCGAATAATCAATCACCGGCGCCGAAGCAATAGCCCTACAAAGCGCCGCATAGCCCTCGGGGTTCTGTCCGAGAATGAGTTCCCGGATGAATGCCTTCGTCAGCCCTGGGGTTCCGGAACCGGTGGCTTGGTAGGGGATGGTGTTGGCCATTGGTTCCATTCCCGCTTTGGGTTGTGTTAGTTACATTCCACTATATGTATATACTTGGTATGGATGGTATAGTGTAGAGTAATATACCTTCAGAAACAGTTTCACTCCTTTTATTCATCACCGATGTAAGCGTCGAAGAAGGATGCGTCGGTCCAATAGCCACCACTGCATTTATGCGGTCTGCATACTGAGCTCCAAGAAGGGTGACCACTAAACCGCCCATTGAGTGACCGACGGCCACTGCTTTGGGGATGTTTAGTGCGTCTAGTACGCCGATTACATCTGCGGCGATGGAGGCGATGGATATCGGTTGGCCTGTGTAGGTTGAGCGGGCGGAGCCGTAGGTGTCGATTGTTATGCAGCGGTGGTTGGGGGTTAGATGGGGGAGGATGGGGAAGTAGTAGTTTTGGGAGGAGCCGAGGCCGTGGATGAAGATGATGGCTTGGCCTTGGTCTGGGGCGCCGTTGGGGTGGGAGTCGGCGTAGTGGAGGTTGTGGTTGTTTATGGTGAGGGAGGGCATGGTTGCTTTTTGGACTGAATTGTGTTTAGGAAGTGAAGAGGTGAAGGGAAGATATCAATGGGATGTAAATTAACTAGATAGCAGTAGTATGTATTACGACGTCATTGGCCCTCTTTTTCTTCTGTAATTGTATATCCGTCGGGATGGCAGCAGAATCAATAAATGCTTAGCCGACGAGGGGCGCCGCTCGGATAGCGGTGCGGATCCCCGTCGGGTCGGATAGTGTTGGTTTTCTATTCTAGACATCTACGGTAAATCTGTCTAAGAAAGCCACTCCACAAGGGACAGGATGCTTTCCCCACCAGCCGAGACCATTTCCACTCCAGTCGAGTCCTTCTGCGGCGGGTTACTGCACCGCACCAGCCTTGCCAACTGTGATGCCAAGAGATGTTCTCGAAATTGGAGATCCAACCCTCCTACCATGTATATAGAGTGAGCCGCTCCGTTGCCTCCACCTTTCTCTCCCCAGCACAGTCTTGGCCCTATCGTCTCATCTTCCATTTTCCCTGTTCTGCTTCCTTCTTTCGCCCACACACGCTTCGTCTCATAGAGGGTTTCCCACGAGAACGACCTGAATAGGCCCCCGTCCGCACTCTTTCCGTCAGCACGCCCACTCTTCCACACGAAATTGCGCCCACCGTACTTGAACCGCCGGGGGGACCAGTCCTTGCGTTGCGCCTCTCCGTCGGGGATCTCGACAATATCCCCGGTCTGGGGCACTGTACTCGTCACTAAACGGAAAGAACCCCCTTTCGTCTTGCGGATCTTGATGCTTACGGCACCCATCTGAGGGATGAATTCTCCTGCCCGGCGTAGAATAGCCTCCACAATGGGCACCTCCTGGCTCCATACCGCCTGCAGAGCATAAAGTGTGTGCTTGTTGGCTGAATCCTTGACGAACCACCAGTGCGATCGCACACCCATGTCAACTAGCTCTGATGAGTGAGAGAGCCGGTAGATCACCGTCTCTGCTGACGAGGAAAGTGTCGGCGCGAAGAATGGGACCTTGACCGAATCTGCCTCGTCGAGGAAAGGTTTCAGTTGAGACGGTGGCTCAGTATTAGTTGGCGCCTCCTTTCCATAGTCGTAGAGCGCCTTTCGAACCTATGTTGACTCAAGTCATTAAATCACGGGGCCTTTATGTTGTGTGCCCCGAACAACATACCTGAGAAAGAGACCAAGGACTGTTATCTCCTTCGTCCCTCCCCAGCTCCTCCATTACATCAAGTACTGTGGGCGGCAAAACAATCCCCTCGAAACTACCTTTGCGCTTCAGACTCTCCAAGTAGGCAAATCGTTCGCGATGCAGATCGACCTGCCGTTCGAACATCTTGCGATTTATTTTGCGCACATTCGACGATTTCCTGAATTTCTCTGCCGCCGCGCTAAGAATATCGATAGCGCTCTTGTGAATCTCGATTGCCTTATCATAGTCACCTCGCCTTTCGAGGATGAATGGAAGTACAGATAGTTTGTATATCTCATTTTTGATGTCCTCAGATGTGGCCATTGTTGTCGAGAGCAGAACGGTACGACTTCTAGCAATGAGCCTAAGAAGAACGTCTAGCCGGATGTGAGTATATTTATTTCCTTGCTTTTCTGGAATTAACCTCCTTAAATACGCCCTATGATTAGGAGGGCCTCGTTCCTAGAAGCTCAAGACAAGACCATGCTGCTCGCTACATATCTCCCAATGGATCAAAACTGCCTTGCCGGGCGACGTTGAGGCCCGGGTTCTCTTCGTAATGCATCTACAGCTTCCCCCTAACCACGTGCCCCCGGGAAGATACCGAACGAAAGCCACTGACAAGGATCGTGGTTTTCGGGGCGTATGGGGAAACAAGACAATCGCTTAGCTTTTCCGTTTTGGCCGCAAGCTCTTGGCGAACTCGACCAGCCAAGTTCTCAGTATGTAAACTAGTGATAAAAGTATTGGCCAAGACCCCGTCCTCGAGATCATGCTGATTGACCCGGTGACTGGGCTCAAAGATAGCGAGTATCCCCTCCGTCGCTTGGTGAGAAATCTGCCTTGGAATCTTATGAATCTACCCATTCATAGCTGCAGCACTTGGCGTGCTGTGATAAGAGAACTGACGCGATGATTGGTAACTGCGCCCTTTTATCTGGGCAATTTTCCCTCTCACGCTGCTTAGTTGTTTCAAACTGTGATGATGGTGATGCGGAAACTCGCTTCTCTCTCAACAACGATACTTCTCCACCAAAACCGGAGACAGAATCCGATCTCGACTTAGAATAGAAAATGGCATTCAGAGATCATAAGAACCTAACGTAAAACTCAATCTAAAGATTAGATTTAGTTCTAGGTTCTGAGTTGTAGCACAGTCGAAAATAGAATAGTACCAGTCATGGCTAGCCTTAGAATGAGCTTCCATCCCGTGCAAGTGTCGAATCATAATCACCAATATCTTAGTATTGCTGAATTAGCTTTCAAGTAGTATGCAGTGAAAGTGATATATAGACAGATAGTTGTAATTGGGTCTCTATAGCACAATCAACAGGCACAATATTTCCAATATCACTGCAGGACTAGTCGAATGGATTGGTCAACATTCACCTTCTTCAGGAGTCCCGATATCTATATTCTTGCTACCAAAATTCCAAGATATTGGGATACGAGATTCAAAGATCTAGTTAGTGTAGGATCATTGTAGTAGATCCCCCCCCGGTGGCAATGGAAGGAAGTATTGCAGGAGCAGGGCTAAGCCAAGTAAGACGTCATAGATCGCACCCATTTGTCCATGAGGTAGATACCAGTCACAAGGGCTGAGCCATAGCCATGTCTATGGCATGCATTTAGCTCCAGTGCCAAGTGTATTAGGGCACGCCCAGATTCACTCTCGCACTGCTCCAGGGTACCGCGGTTGTTCAGCGCATGTATGTTGATGTTGTTCACTTCACGCTTCTAGTTGAACAAGCGGCGCTAAGCGACCGAACCGCAGAAAACTGCAGTGGTAAAGAATGCAATGCCCCTTATACTCACATAACTCATACAGTAAACCGCACTAAGTGTGTCTCTATCCTCATCCTGCATCAAGCCGGAGCAATTCCTGTTCGAATTCCTCGTCGGTATCGAATTCATCAGCGAATTCTTCCAGCAAGATAGCTGTATCATCTCGGAAAGACTCCCCTGCTGGTAGACTTATTGGGACTGGTGCGACTACTTGATCTTTGTGCTCCTTTTTTACTGGCTCTGCCTGGATAGTGCCATTTGAGACCGCCACAATTTCAGCTTTCTTGATAACTTCTTCATCGTAGAAGATAGAGCAGTCGGAAAATTCGTCATCATCTCTGCTTCCGCAATTAACCTCTTTGGGTTCCGTAGCTCCACCGACACTGTCGATACTAATTTCTAGACTGACAGATTCCCCGTCGGCTGGCTCATCATTCTCCGAGTTCGAGTCCTCGCTAGTATCCACCTCCGTGCTTATAGTATCTAGCTCCGTGTCATCACATGTCGGCTCTTGCTCCGCCGGGGCTTGAGGGCCCTTCTTAAGAAAGTTGAAAAGCGACGGTTGGCTCGACGGAGCGGTGGGTGCATTAGGATCGGGTATACCGAGTCGTCGTCGTTCTTCGCGAGCCTTTAATTCTTTCTCGGCCTTCTTTTTCTTGTTGGCTATGCGCTTCTTCTCCTTCTCCCGAAGCTTCTGTGCTTTGCGCTCGCGTTCTTCATCACGTTCTATTCGTGCGATCTGAGACGCTGTAAACTTGAGACGTTTGTTACTGCGTTGATAACGGCGGCGGACGGTTCGGGATTTCTCTAGGACGACACGTTTCGGCGATGCAGGCATCTTGAGCTAGGGCGGGAATAGAGGTTTATACTAGGAGTTACGTCCCTTAAGACTGGCGAGGTATTCGCAGACATTGGAGATGCTCATGGAGTATCTTGGTGAAGAAAGTAACAAAGGCCTTTTGTTGTTGATCATGTTGTTAAGGTCCGTGAACGGAAGTTGTAGGCGTCTTGCCGACGGCATTAAGTTGTGCCGAAACGGGAGGTTTAACTTGGACCAAATTCACGGGATCTGTATTTATCCTGCTATCCGAGTTCTACTCTTCACGATCCTTTTCAATATACAGAAACTAAGTTTATAAATGAAGCACATTATCTCTAGATCGTTTATTATCTAGTTGGCTGGATTCCTACTTAAGGTATTAGACTTTTGGAACCAATCACCGCACCATTTTTAGAGTTCACAGGCGGGAGTCCCTGGCGGGATCCCAGCAGACAGGTGCATCCACTCCTGTCTTCAAGCTCTGCATGTCCTCTTCAGATAGCTCGAAGTCGAATACCTGCGTGTTCTCGATGATACGCGACTCGGTCACGGACTTGGGGAGAGGGACATAGCCCTGCAACAGGGTCAATACTTTCGCATAGAAACTCTAATAAGAGAGGGAAAACATACCTTCTGCAAGCTCCACCGGATCAAGACCTGAGCGGGAGTCTTGTTGTGCTTCTTGACCAGACTCTGCAAAACGGGCTCCTCCATACGAGTAGCCTGCACCAAAGGCGAATACGCTTCAACAACAATGTTGCGCTTCTTCAGCCAGTCGACAATGTCTTCTCTGGGGCACCAGGGGTGAATTTCGTACTGGCCGACTGAGATCTGGCCACCCACACCGCTGTTGATGTATTCCTCCAATTCGTTGAGGTGGTGGATACCGTAGTTGGAAACTCCGATGGAACGGACCTTGCCAGTCTTCTGAGCTTCTACCAGGGCGCGCCAGGCGCCCAGGCGACCCTCTTTACCTCCAAAAGGAGCGTGGAGTAGCACCCTCGTCGATGTTAGTTTTCTAGCTTTTAGATGGGACTAAGGGTAGTGATTACAGGTCGATATAGCCGATTCCGGCTGCATCCGCAAGGCTAGCTGCGATAGCTTCTTTAGCCTTTTCGTAGGACATATGGCTGACGGGGACCTTGGTTGTGTAGAAGATCTTGGAACGGTCGATACCCGACTTGCGGATAGCTTCGGCGCATTCGGCTTCGTTAGCATAGTACTTGGCGCTGTCGACCTGTGGAGGTGTCGAGTTAATTGTCTTGCTCAATCAATTCAGAACCAGAACAGCTTACATGGCGGTAGCCAGTTTCTAAGGCCTTCAGGGTCACCTTCTCCGTGATATCAGGTGGACTACACCGGTAGGTCAGTATTGATGCCATATACTCTGTGTAGATGGAAATATAGCTCTAGAAGCTTACGTCTGGTAAACCTAAAATCAGATTATAGTCGTCAGAATCATAATCTTCAGCGAAGGTCCCCGCACGCGACTTACACCGAAACCAACGACAGGGATCTCATATCCCGAGACCAACTTAAGGGTCGACTGAAGCGATAGCGGAGCCATAATGTCGGTGTGGCCGTGATATTTGCTCTGTCTTGTATGAGTGCTTGCAAGTCACTTTTGTCCAAGAGACAGTTTGGAGGGGTAGATGTAACAGGGCAGACAACGGAACATCAAATGTTCACCGGGTCCCTCGCTCCGATTATTTATTCCACAGCCTTCCCCTTCCGGCTGGATCAGCGGTCCTGACGAGTGAATTAGCTCCCATGGCGTCTTGTGGATAACGTCGACGTGGGGCTTGCTCTAAAACGGCAGACCGAATTCGGCTGTTAGGCTTTTCAAGGATGTGCACGAAAATGATACCACACTTGGGGCATTTTCCAGGCACCCGCGGAGAATAAATCCTTAGCTTATGGCCACATAAAGGGAGACTATCCACTTAGTCTTCTAGAAGCTACTTGGAGCCACGGAGTATGCATGTAGCCTTGTCTAAATTAGGGCTTATGTATGGTTTGGGCGTATCAATCTTATCGATAACGGAGCCAGATCAACGCTAGACCGCTTTAGGGCGTGTCCCGCACCTTCAATCCCACTCGGCGCCAATGATGCAAAACACCATCTTCTATCTTCTTTCGGCCAACACTCGCTGGGAGCCAGGATAAACAACAAACTTTCGCAGAGTTCCTGCGCTCATATAAGCCATCATTGCTCACTACACGTAAAATTACTTGAATAATATATCAAGCCGAGGAAGAACAATCGCTCGCCCATCGCAAACGAAGCTCACTCACTTGAAAACCAACCCACTCTTACCCTCTCCAGCTGCGCCCCGCGCAAGATGCGCTTGATCAAGAACAAGGTTGAGCTTAACGGCTCAGGCACAGTCACGCTGTGCCCTGAAGAGCCCGAAGACATGGTAATCACTTAGACCTTTAAGCGATCGCATCGACCCAATTGCTGAGCAAATTCCTTCAGTGGCATGCATACAACCTAATTCGACCTGGCGATCTTCTCCGCGCCAGTGCCATTCGCCGTGTTACCACGACCCAAGAGACTGGATCTACAACATCCGCTCGAGTCCACCTGACGCTCGAGATCCGGGTCAAATCTCTAGATTTCGATCCGCAGCTTTCCCAGCTGCATGTGAGTGGACAGATTATGAACGAGACGCAACACACCAAGGTTGGCCAGCACCATACGCTGGATTTAGAGTTGAATCGCAACTTCACGCTTGAAAAGGAAATAGGCTCGGACGGCGAGGGGGTGGGATGGGATAGTATCGCCATTCAGATGCTTAAAGATGCGGTTGATGAGGGCGGGAAACGGAGGGCGGAGGCTGTGGCTGTTGTGATGCAGGAGGGTCTTGCCCATATATGTTTTATTGGGCAGTTTCAGACGATTCTGAAGCAGAAGGTTGAGATGTCCGTTCCGCGGAAACGACAGGGAGGCAGCGATCATGATAAGGTGCGCTCGATATTTTCTTTCTTTTTATCTATCTCCTACGCCGACGATCATGCTAACTTAGTCAGGGATTGACGAAATTCTACCAAGTCACACTTGACACCCTTCTTCGCCAGATGGAATTCAACACCAGCTCTACCTCTCTCACCAGCAACGAGACCGTCCGGCCTGTCCTCCTTGCATCACCTGGTTTCGTTGCCGCCGGGTTCCAAAAGCACATCCAGTCCGTCGCAGCGACCAGCACACCCGCTCTGAAGCGTCTACTCCCGAGCATTGTGGTCGTTCACTCCGCCTCCGGGTACTTACATTCCCTGGCAGAAGTTCTACAGTCACCCTCAGTCAAAACGATCCTTGCCGACACGAAGTACGCTCGAGAAACCAAACTCATGGACGACTTCCAGGACCAACTTCGGAAAGAGACGAACAAGGCAACATACGGGCCGCGCGAGGTCGAATCAGCAGTTGACCAAGGCGCTGTGGGCCGTGGTGGCGGTGTGCTAATCATCTCCAATCGTCTGTTCCGGTCCCAGGACGTGGCCGAGCGTAAACGCTGGGTATCACTGGTTGACCGCGTGCGGGACGTGGAAGGCGGAGAAGTTCGGGTGCTCAGCTCAGACCATGAGAGTGGGAGGAGATTGGACGGGCTGGGAGGCATTGCCGCTCTGTTGACGTTCCCCATTGTCGAGGATGATTACGACTCCGATGAGGAGCAAAGTTGAACAGAATAGTAGACACCCATTATAGTATAGACATGGCTTGTGTACTGGTGACCCTCCATTCTACTCTTCTAACATGGCTCGTGTAAATATTGACATATCACTCACCACTACTCATTCAAGGATGTCTCCTTGTCATTCCCTGGGCCGTCCAAAAATGAGAAACAAACCCAATTACACCACATATACAATCCTCCCTGTCCGTCACTCGAAACATTCATATTACACAACCAGCTGAGCGAGGTTGACAATGACGCACTCCTACACATTGTCTCCCCTCTATTCCAAATCCTCTGCGATGCACAGTCCGACCCATAGCCACCTGATCAGTTATCCAATGCTGAACGAATAGGCGGTCGTTCATGCCTGCCGCTCCCACAACATAGCCCAGACCGCTCAAGCAATTCGCCTGCGATGATTACACAGTGGCTTGCATTTGTGCACTTCTGCGCGAGCAGACGGTAACCAAACATGCAGGTTGGGCTCAGTACGAGACACAAGACTCTCCAAACAACGTCGGCAGTCAAAGATTGATAATAATATCCGTATACGCCGTCATATCGACGAGTGTCATGTAGTCATTGTTAGCTAATGTCTCTTCGCAATGCCACACCGATGTCAGTCTGGTTATTGCACACCGGTCTGGACCTCCGAGCGACTATATGAGCGAGAAAGGGAAAAGCACTGACAAATCATCACTCCATCCTGAAGATCGTTAGCCCATTGCAGCGTAACATAGTCACCAAAGGGTTGGATGGAAGATGTTGAGAAGTTGTACTATACCTGTGAGCGGTCAGAGAGATGAGAAAGATACGGGAACCAAGTCATTCTTTCACTTTGGGTGCTATTTACTTCCTTGAGTTACTGGATGTTGAGCTAGATCGAATTGAGGATATTGAAGGGCTACCTTATTCCGGTGAGCGCTCAATGTGAGTCACTGGTAAAGAACATGATATCAGATGGCGATACTTGAAGCATCGATTTCGTCAGTAGGCTAATAATAACTCCAGCGTTGACCGCTTTTCTCATTATGTCTTGGTCTAGCTCGAATGTCCGACCAATGCCGCCTCATGAAGCCCCAACGGCCTGCATACTAGAGCGGACATTACATCCGTATAGTAACGTGATCATATCCAAGTAGCAATCGAAGTCGTCATTGGCGTCGGAAAGCTTGTTAGCATAACGCCGAAGAAGAAGTTCCAAGAAAATTCCAAACCTGCCAAGCAGCAAGCCCTAACTTAGTACCTCGCGGGATATCTCCCTCAACCCTTCCGAGGAAATAGCAACAGAGAACCTATATCCTCCTCAACATCCACAGCCTCATCTCCAGCGCCGTTTCAAACCCCGACAAAGAACCATGTCTCACTCGACATGGCGTTCGTAATTCCGCCTCCAGATCTCAGGCAACACCTTCACCTCAAAAACCAATCGGGACATCGCCAGTGCCCCAACGTCCGGGAATCTTAATTTTACGCTCGAGCGTTTAGTTTAGGCAACATTTTGGTCTGCAAGAGGGAAATCCAACTCCACGGGTATGTCGGCATTTGGCAAGCTGTCATGTTTAATGTTTAGGCTCCCCTTTTTCTTAACTTTGTTTTCTTCTTTTTCCAAGATAGGATTTTAAATTAAAAGGCGTTATCTGTTTGTGGTGGTGTTGTTTTTTTAATAATTTATTCTGTAGATCGATCCAATGGCCCGTGTACCATATGCAGCGTGAAGATCACTCTAAACCATTCTCGTCTCTAGTATGATAGAAGTGGCTGCATAAAGTCCGGAGTCGAGGCTGGGAACGGTACATGTCCCGGTCTTTTTTCGTGTTCTTTTGTTCTTTCTAGATGAATTTTAATTTATTTTATACTTTAAGACATGCATTACTGAAAGTATACTGTAGTATACATACTAATAGTAGACAGGCAAAAAAAAAAAAAAGGAAAAATCAAATAAAATAAAAGTACAAACTACAAGTTCTCTACCACCTGACAAAGAAAATAACAGCAGGACCTCACCCAAGATACAGGTTCAATGAACTATACTAACAGATACTATACATGAAAACGAGCAAGACATTCCACGAGGCTGATAAACATGTCCAATTGCGGGGATGCCGTGGAGTGCGATATCTCTATCTACTAATAAATACTACTTGATTTATCTGTTTCGGGAAGGAGTCACATAACTTAGTTCGAATAGGATGAGTATCCTGACCTTATATGATCCCTTCATTTACTGCCATTCGGGACTAGTGAAGTAACAAATTCAACGCTCTCCGGCTGAGACATCATCGAGACAGCCATGATATGTGTACATACCGGAAGTGGAAGGTGCAGTATGGCTAGCTCGGCAGACGCAATCTTAGCATCCTCACCCTAGGCAAAGGTAATTCTATTCAGGACCATCTATCCTAGTCGATAATCAGGCTGCAAGGCACGAGTCAGGACTGAGACACAGGAAGTTCAGCCGCACCGAGTCATGCCTTTTTTCTACGAATATACGGAGTAGATTCCACGAATAACCCTCCACACAGACATACATGCATCCCCCGCCAACGTCACACCAACTATACGAACCTGGGTTAATAACCAATTTAAACATCCCCTAATCTATCTACCCGCCTAGTCTAATGCAAAGGATCCTCGTCCGGCGGCTTTCGACTGGTATCCATTAAGCCCCCTTGTCTTGAAACGGCGGCTAATGTCCGTGGGGAAGAAGGGTCAAAGAACAAAAGAAAAGGAAAAGTTCTTGGAACGACTGAAGATCGGTCTAAGCGAGGTACATACCGGGGTCAGTTTTTTATTTCGTTTATCTTATTTGTTTTCCTTTTTCTTTCTTTTTTTCTTTGCTTTTTTTCCTTGTCTTAAACTCTAACGGTTGAACTGTTGAACTGGACGGCGGGGTCTCGTTTTCTTGTTCTTTTTTCTTTGTTCTTTTCCCTTCGTTTGCTGCATGGTTCAGCTGTTTGGCCATGCCGAGGATCGGACTGGAGCTGTGCATTAGAGGGATCGGGTTTACAGTAGGTGTAACGTTTTTTTTATTTGGAATCCTGGCTTCTCTTTGTCAGGGTGGGTCCGTTCTTTCAGTCAGTTGATTACGATTACCAAATTACTGGGGGAGTTTTACTTTCTTAGCTTTCCTGGAGATTCTTGGAATGGTGACGCTTTTCATTTGGTGGTCCAATCAGGGTATATCTCCTGTATCTGAGACAAGGTATCGGAGCTAACAACTCAAGGATTTGAAGAAAAGTAATTGTAATAAAAAAAATAAAATAAAGAATTGGAACAGAACGCATCAAAAAACGCTAGCTGGTCATGCAATAATCTCGTTATCAAAACTCCGTCCTTGCTAGTAAACCCACGCAGATCAGGGGGTGCATGGGGTCTAAGAAAAAAGAGCTATCGTAGAAAGAAAGAATAAAGAATTGGTAAAGGAGGACTTGGAGAAAAATTAGGCAGTCGTCACGCGGGCAATCCCTCGAGGGGATTTCACCGGAGCTCGTTTTCGTGCTTCCACTATTCGTGATAGCGAAGTGTAACCTTCTCGACGTGAATCTAGATACCGTAGTTGTGCTTCGCATTGTCGTGCTGTGTAAGGTTTCTTCGCCCCTAGCTCATGCATCTAATGCCTTGAGAGTTAGCAGGAGGTCACCAATGCTACTCGCTGTCCGCGTATGAGGCCTTACCTTTTCTGCTATTAGATTATACTTTTCCCTCTCCCAGTAATCTCTAGCCCTTATGAGTAACCGAATCTAGACAATCTGGTCATTAGCAGTTGGCCAAGATGGGGAGGTATGTTTGATGTACGTACTCACATCGCTCTCTTCCCATCGAGCCGAGCGGTCTTTGCGCCTGCGCAGCATCCGCATCTGTAGGCGGGCCTCCGATGCGTCCTTGTTGAACTTCTCCCGGAACATCTCCCGTATATGCTTCCATGCCAGGTTCTGTTCCCGTAACCGTTCAACAAATGCATCCTCTTCCTCAGCTTGCGGGTCTCGTCGCCCTCGGCCGGGCGCCCGAGGTCGTTGGTGTGAATGAGGATCAACTTGCTCTCGCCGGCGTTCCTGCTCTAATCGTTGGAGACCTTCCGGATGAGGCAGTATGGTGACCGGCCCTTCGCGAGCTGCCGCCGTTGGTTTAGGGCTTCGCCGAGTCCGCTTAACGGGGGGTGGTGGAGGTGACAGGGCGGCTCCACTGAAGACATAATCTGGGTCGGGAACAGGGCCTAGACCAGCGGTTACAGTTCGCGGGAAATCATTTGGAAAGGGCGCGGTGATTCCCAGTCCATGTGAGGAGACTGATTCAGCCATGCAGTATGCATATTCTTGGGAATGATGACTGAGAACAGGGCTAGGTCGGGCATGAGCAAAGGAGCTGTCGGGAAGACTGATTGGTGTTAAGATGGCATTGGAAGGGAAAGCTGCAGTGGTATTGTAAGGGTGGTTGACGCCTCCATAGGGGGACTGTGGAGCGCCGGAGCTTGTCAGTATATGACGTCTGCGTAGACAGCAGGTTTCACGTACAGCTTCTACTCCGGGCCATGGAGCTTGGTACGTCTCATAGAAGTTATCCATTCCTTCTTCAGGGTGAGGACCGCCTGATCCATACGGCGTTGCCCCGGTATAGTCGCCTGGAGTCTGAGGAAACATGGAGCAAGCCGATAGGAGGACCAACAATATGTAGCGGCGGGAGGATCAAACGTTTGATGAGACAACAACAGAGGGAGCAACAACCACAGCGGCAAAGAAGTGAAATGAACGTATTTATTGGGGCCGGAGGCGGTAGTATATAAGCAGTAGTTCCTTTTGGGAAAGCCAATGAAAGTTAACGTCCTTCGCAACACTGAAGCCACGACTGAGGAGAGACTGCTGCATTAAATAAATAGAAGAAACAAAGTGATAATGATACTGTTATGCAGGTTCATATCCTTAGTAAAGCACGACGATAGAGGGGGGAATGCCTTGCGAGGCAGGCTAAAATTCTTGAATAGTTTTTTCTTCCCTGTCAACAGGTCTGGAGAGCTCCAAGAGATGTGTAGATACCGCCGACCACGCTGTGCCGCTCTAGGTCGCTCTTAACCAGAGGTGTAAACTTGACGATGAGCCCGCATTTAAGCGCCAACTTATCCCGATAGAAAACATTGGCGTCTTAGGAAAAGCCATGGCTCATCCTTTGACATAACATGGGGAGAAGAATTCCAGCCCCCAAACTTTCGGGGGCGCAGACTTTGCATTTCAAAGGCCCACATGGCTGTTCGATGGCAAGGCAGCACCTGCGATCATAGTCCCAGTGCTCTGGATCTCCAGGGGTGGAAACCATGGGTTGGACATCATGGCAAAGGAATAGGATCGGTGCTTAGCGGCCCGCCGTATCCTAGAATTAGAAGGACGGTCGGGGTGGATATTAGCGCTGGATCTGACAAGAAAATACAAGTAATAATAATGATAATAATAATAAACAGACTTTGCCAGGTTCAATTGAAAGGGAGGGTCATTTGGAAGGAACAAAAAAATCAAATCAAATCAAATAAAAAGTAAAAATAATACGTCGAAAAAATAAAAATAAACCAAACCAAATTTCCCGGACACAATGCAAGCGAACGCCTTTCTATGACTTCTAGTCACTACACGAGTGGGGAGGCCTAAAGGGCCGGAGAAGTTGATAGATAAGCTACTAGTGTGTAGCCCCAACAATAATAGGGTCATCAACTAGGATTCCTTACCTAGACCAAGTCCGGAACGAGTGAGTCCGTAGAATAGAGAGGCACAAGACACATAGAAACATTTGCTCCATCGACTAAGACCCGAATACCCCCATAGGGTCCAATTTCCATCACCAGAGCGGGCAAAGCTTCGTGGATGGGCTGCTTCGGAAGAACCAAAGCGGGTCATTAAGCGCTGCTTCGTTGCTGCGGCTGCAAATCCCCGGTGGATTAGGAACGAACTAGTCAAAATTAGCGGGATTGACAGGACTGGGGATATTGCTCTGACCACCACGATGACATTTCAACTCTTTCAAGAGCTGAGTCTAGCAAAGTTAGTGATCCAGATTCTCAGACATAAGGTAGTAATCCTCAA
Source organism: Aspergillus sojae (assembly GCA_008274985.1). NCBI lineage: Eukaryota > Fungi > Ascomycota > Eurotiomycetes > Eurotiales > Aspergillaceae > Aspergillus > Aspergillus sojae. The sequence continues at coordinate 3,674,997 of CP035528.1, read as the reverse complement.
GAATCCTCCCGGTGGTGTGCATCCAAATGATCCAACCAGTGCCACGTGTCTCCGCCGATATCAAATGGTTAGGCGCCAGATGAGATGAAAGATTGGCTTTGAGCCCTCATTTCCAGACCGTCAGCAGTGGATCTCGGGAGTCGGGATGGCACAAGCGCTTAAACAGATCAATCACGGGAAATTTGTCTCGCCATGATCATGAAGAAGACACCATTTCTCCCCGCCCCCCTCCGGCCCCCCAAGCACAGCATATTGAGGCTGATAGTCGTGTAATTTTCTGGTCGACCCCTCACCACCATCCATACAGACGAAAGACATGGCAATGATTGCATCTCCATGGGTGACGGGAAGGGGCTTACACGTGATGTCACAGGATTGGGGCTAAAACTGGAAGGGGAAGGCTAATTCAAAGGAATTTCAAATTAACATCAGCCCATCTGCCTATAGCTTACCAGTTTGCACGCTGCCCTCGGTACTTCCTTACTAAACAACAACAGTATGAGACAAGGATTCGCGAACCTATTTCCCACCCCCAAAGCCGACTTCCGAACGCTGATCAGGCAGTTTTGTCCTTCTAACTTCAACTTGGCCCCCTCTCTTTGTTTACCGAACATGGATGTAGTCTCAACGGCCTTGATATGGGGTCCGTGGCTATGAAATGGCGCAGTCATGGCTCAGAGCAAGTCTTGAAACAACGGCTCCACGCTCCTTTTTCATTCATTCTTCTTTCATGGAAGGATAGACTTACTTTAGGTGATGTTCTTATTTGCTATTACTATTTTTTATTTTATCTTCTTTGATTTTCTTGAAATTTCTCCAATTACTTCTCTCTCTCTTCAACTCCGCCCCTCCCCTTCCCGGACCATGCAGATTATCGTTTAAAATTATATCAAATCAGGGTCCCTAAGGCCCTGACAGGGCTGATTTCATTCCAAAAATAGTATCCATCGTTCCAATTTCAGTCACATCGCATATTAGTGGATCGCTACTGCATCAAAAATTCGATGTCATTTAACTTGATTGTAAAAGTCGGAATCATGATGACACAAGCCCCCAAATAAACACAGAAATCCAAGCACACATGTCAAACCTGCAGCAAAAAGCCTTCTATAAGCAGAATCCCTCCCTCCGTCATCAATTCATAGATCACTTCTGATTGTCTGTCGCATCAGGAGAATGCTTGTGCTGTGTTTGCTGGTTTGCGTGCTCTTCCCAAGTGTCCTCTTCGTCCTCCAGGAATCCCTCCAGTCGGTCATCACCTGCGCTGCTGGGTTTGGGGTTGCGAGTCTCGTTTAATGTGTCATCTGCTGAGATAGAAATCCCTCGAGCGCCCCAGCGGTTGTTTCTCGGCCGTTCACCATCAGCCCCATGTTCGGCTTCTGCTTCTTCATCATGGAGGTGCTGTTCTTCATCGACGCTCCGTCGCTGCCTGAAACTCAACACTTTGTTGACCAGCCAGCTGTTCCGGAAATCCTCGGAGTCTACAACACCACCATTGCGGAGTTTTACGCGCTGTCGCGTATAGTAGACCCAAGCGAAGTCAATGTAGAACGCGGTCTGAACGATGCCAAAAATATCCGAAATGGGGTCCCAGTGATGAGAGGCAAATCCCCTATACAACCAATTTAGAATGTAGAATGCCCGGTAGGAACCTAATGTAAGGAGATAATAGGAGTCAATGACAGTGGGGACGGTGGTCTGGCGTAGGAGTAGTAATTGAGGTAGCACGCAAACGGATTCCAGGACGATCGAGAATGTCCACCAAATCTATATAGCGCAGGCCCCCCGTTAGTTTGGTCTCCAACAAATTATGTATCCCTAGTTTAACTCACCTCCGTGAACCATCTCTGTGGCCAAGGATGTCTGAATATTAGCATCAAGATCGGTGCTGACACTAAAGACGCTGCAGCAGAGCCTAGAGCCAATTTCCATGCCCTCTCCCGTTCCCGTGTCCGGGGGTATACCTTCATCATCAAGAAGATGATATATGCCGAAGAGAAGATGTAAAAGAGCTTGAAAAACACTAGATAAAAGGTCCCCCATCCTCTCCCTATAAATAATTCGAGATAACGACTGAGAAAAACCAACATATATAGCACCTGGGTAAGAAGCGAAACACCTGTGATGAGAAGCAGCAGGTGAGAATAATGCATATCAAAAACTAGGGACAGCGTACAGACCTTCGGCGCTCTTGTTGCGATGGATAGCCCACAGCAGGATGCCTTTTGAAGAGATATGGGCGAGGTCGCCTATTAGGCGAAAAATGTTCCACTTCGGGTCCATTGTATTGTGATATCCAAATCAGCCAACGCAGGGTCACTCAAGTATATGACTTGTAAGTAGGGGATCAATGTTCACGAATCACGACACAATCCAAGCAATAGCCATCAAGACAGTTCGAGTGCTGATAAGAGATCTACTGCCTCGCTATCACCCGTCCTTCTCGAAGCTATCAGGATAGTACTCTAAAGCTTCGTGTAGTGTTGTACAACTGCTGCTTCGCAAACACAGATTGGAATGTGCGACCACAGCCAGAGTTCAATAAAGTGACAATGTGGCCAAAGGGAAGCCGTGCTAGGAGGAAGCAGATGATAGGAGAAAGGGCGGTCAACACGTAGAGGACACGGAGAGATTCTGTCCTACAGATGTGTCATGTATCTCGGTATCTCCAGAGCACAGAAGGCACGGGAGCTGAGCTCATTCAGCACGGGGATCCACCCCGAATCCGGGGCCGCGTGTACATCACGTGAGCGATCCTTATCAGTGATGACGTCAATCATCCCTCTGATCGCATGCTGGAAATTAAGTAGCTGCTACTAGCACTACGATATTCACTAACTCAAAGATGGTACGGATTAGAGGATAGAAAGAGCTGTTGGACTCGAGGATTCGAATAGCATCCACAATAAGTAGAGTCTGTTCCTCCTGTGAGAAGTCTACCAAAGTAGCGATGGAATGATATCAATTCAAGAACTGAGTCGAGTTGATGCCAAAGAAAGATCACGCTCCTCTACTCTCTCCGTCTCTATTATATAGATGATCTATGCACGAACCCGATTATGACTATATGTACACAACAACGGCTACCTCCTTCTATTTATATATTGTTTCTTACAAGAGGACTCAGAAAAATGATAATAAGAACAATAATAATAAGCACAATAGAATCTTGCATTATGAACTGATCTAACGGTGCAGATGTCATGTTGACACACAGGTACCAATTAACTATACTTAACTGATTTATGGTTGAGCGTTACCCCACTTCCCATAGTTAATTTCGAGTACAAAAATCGTAAAGGGATGGAAACTCAAAAAGGACAAACCTGATTCTTATCCATAAGCAGACCCATTTGCTTCTCTCTCTCTTTTTTTTTTTTTTTTTTTTTTTTTTGCCTGCCAAGTAAGACGGATTAATGTCGCCCTAGTAGTAGTCAGTGGTGGCCAGAGCACACTGGATAGAGAGCCCCTCACAATAGGCGATGTCAGACTGCTTGGCCCCAACTGGACAACTGCAGCATTGTCAGGTTAGCCCGGAAAGAAAGACCAGGGTTGGAATGGAGCTCTATGGACCGACAACAGTTTTGTCTAGACCGATACCTGTTGATTACCCCGTTGGGTGTCCAACAACGCTGGTTTGTCACCTAGATATTCGCCTAGACCTAGGGTTTGACATAGAGGGCTTTGGTGGCTGGTAAATTGAGCTAAGTCATGAAGTCTCGATCATAGCACAATCACCGGAGGGTTACAGTAAGTTTGATACTACAGGAACTTGGAAGTCTGAAGTTTGTAGTATATATGCCGTTTCCGGTATCTTGACATTTTAGTTTGAAGGAAACCGCTAGGATAAGACCTCAATAGAAGGATTCTTTATAATGCCTTTTTCTTTTGTCAAGTATAGTATGTTATAATGGGGGGTTACCTGCAGAATGGATTAAATACGGGTGATAAAGGAAGAAGAAAATAAAAGAATAATTATTATGATTTATTATAAAAAGCAAGCAAAAGCTCGGAGACATCGGGATTGGGTGATTTTCTCTAGTACAGAATTAATTTGATTTCCCCTCAGCTGTAACTGTACAGGAACTTTACTGTACAAGTATTCTCCTCTCAGCTCACTCTTCACCTTTTCTTTTTCTCACTCGTTCATACTCTCTCCCTCCTGTGTGTCATTTATTTCTCTATTCCATGTAACTTCACCTCTTTGTTACCTTCTATTTGATTTGATCCGAATCCTTGAGGAACAGGAGTCCCTCCTCAGCCATGAACTCTGACCAGTACGTATGCTGCCTATTGATCTTCTCCACTCTTTTCTTCTGACCGGATCATCTTATCGTCGCTCGTTCAGTACTCCTCCTCTATCGTACTATTGCCAGCCTTTGTATTCCCATACTGCTACTCCTCCACCTCTAGCTCTTCCTATGCCAGAAAAGTCTTCGAATTATTGTGCCTAAACCTGTTTATATTTAATTTCTTCTTCTCTTCGTTATTATTCTGCTTTCCTGATTTCATTCTCCTTCAGCTTTCTGCACATCGGGTCCCGCTGTTTAGTTTGATATCTTACCATTTCTTTCCCGATTAACACCCACATCTATACTGTACAAGCATCAACCTCACCGAGCATTTGTATGCACGTAATCTCCTCAACCACTTTCACATTCCTGTGCGTGCCGTACGTGGTTGACACCCTGCAGCGCTACTGCCACACTGTGGGATGCGCCCGTGTCATCGTCATTGTTTTTTCGGTGTAACCAAGAGCTGCTTTCCCTGGACTGGACAGGCCAATCTACCTTGGAGTAGCGGATTGCTAATCTCTTAAGCATGTGTATTTACAGATGAATCGACGCAGCGTGATTGGGAATACAGCGCATCGTCCACCATGTCGTAAGTTGGTTCCTCCTCGTCCTTCCCTTCCTGGGGGAATAGAGGCTTCGACAGTGCGGCGCAACAATGACTTTTGCCTGCCCTTGCCTTCTTCGTCCGTATATATAGTCCTCGTGTCATGTGCTTTTTTACTTTTTGCATTCTTCGGTCCATCACATGTGACTTGTAGAGTTGAATGGTCTTGAGTTTACCCGTTCGTTGATGATTATTACTCGTTCGATTGATATACTTATATTGTGTCATTACTGTTTCATCCGAGGCCCTGTTCACTATTCCTTAACGCCATTCACTATCTCACCTCCTGTTTCTCCTTCCCTGACACTCAACTAGAGCCCCTCCAAACTCCAAACGAGTCAAGGCATCTCCATCGACCAGCGCGCCATCTCACCTGTTAGCTCCGCAGCAGGTCAACCCATTTCAAAGAGTGCCTTCATTCGAGGGCATTCCTATGCCCCAACCTCAGCTTTCTCCCCCCAACCCCAAAAAGCGCCGTGCTTCGCCCCAGATAAGCACTGCGACAACCATGGCAACATCTGGGACTACTGCCGCTGCGGGCGAGGCCGCGTTTGAACCTGGACCAGGAGTGCCAGAAGCTCCCCCCAAGAAAAAGGGAAGGACCAACACTCCGTGGACTGCGGAGGAAGAGCAGCGACTAAAGACAATGCGCGATGCTGGTCGCAGTTGGAGTGAGATTGCTAAGGTAGGCCGCTGTCGGTTCCCATCCATGGTCCCAGTTGTGGTGCTAATCGGAACTCATAGACATTTCCTTTTCGAACCGAAGGGAGTGTTAAGAAGCACTGGTATAAGGTAGCGTTTCAGCCCATTATCCTGGATTGCGTTATTGTCCAATGACTGATAGTCCTAATTAGGATATGCACTATGCCGAATTCGACGAAGATGAGGTAAATTATGGCGCTTCGAGGAAGGTCTCTTTTATCATACTGTGTCTGACAGCATGCAGTCCATAGCACTCCGCGAGGCAATCAAGGAATATGAGGCGAGCAAGTGGAAAGTTATCGGGCAAAAAGTTGGAAAACCGGCAAAGGTGAGCCCCAGAGATCCTAATCCGAGTCCAATTTTTGACATGGATGCAGGCATGTGAACAGTATGCGAAAGAGCACTTTAAGGACCTCTAGACGTTCGGCGGTATTTGACGAAGGCATGATTACCAGTGCATGAGATATCTGGAACGTTTGTTCAGGTTACTAGGGAACTGGATTCGCGCAACGGCAATGCGTGCTCTTTTATCTTTTTATCTTCTACTTGACAACAATTTGCACAATATTTGGCGAAGTGCTTGGAGTTGGCCTTGCTGTCCTTTCGCTTTGTTCTACTCTTCTCTTCCTTTACACTTGGAATACCCCACTTGTCGTTTATAACTTGATTCACAATCCATGATAGTCCTCTAAACCAATGCGATGAAACTGCGTCATATCCAAGCCTTGAAGAGGCGCAAATAGACCGACCCATCAATGGTTCTACCAATGTGTCGTCTTAGCTAGCAACTGTAGATGTTCCGCCTAGCCCATATGTAATCGGCGATTGATCTCTGCAATAGCAACTGGAATAAATTGATGCGCCCAGCCCCATAAGTTCCGCACCAATGTCAATTTATGTATGTTGAATTCCCCATGATTCAGAGGTACGTCAACAAACGGCGGTAGGGCGGAATCCGCTATCGGAGCGGAGAACCGAACGACTTCCCCGCGGCAAGAAAGTGGGAATCTTTCCTCCCTCTCAAAATGAAAAAGTTGACAATTCCTTTGCCATTTCTTGACCATTGTTCGCGAAGCTTTCACAACGCCGACAAGCTTTCTGCGTATCACAACGAGCTCTTCTATATACTCCCTAGGTGAACCCCCATCATACCTTTTCGAGGAAAAACATTTCCATTCAATACAGTGGAGAATTCGATTGGCTAACTTTTTTGAGTCTTCAAGTCGTAGTTGCAATAACCGATTTACCGAAGTCGTGGGGAAACAGAAAGCAATTGTTACGAGTACAACTCTCCCGTCTTCTCACAGGATCTCTATGCAAGGGATGGCTATCATGAAGACAAGTAGCGTGGTTTTGTCTGTCGATCAAGGTATCTAGGTAATACGCCTGCATGATGACCGGTGTTCGGCAACGCTGTCACACAGAGATCTGATGCAATATGCCCGGTTATGACTTGCGTGCTTCTTGGCTTGTTTTCTCCGGACCAGGGTACAGATGATGTGGCAGTAGTTGTCGTTCTGAGAATATACGGTTGAACTTGATCTGGATAATTCCAGCGAAAGGACTCATGCGCGCTTTTTTAACCCTCAGTTTCTTCATGAGTTGATACTAACTGGATAGTAACAGCATGTCCTCGGAATCTCCTCTGTCTACCCTAGGGGTAAACTCTGAAAAAGAACCGTCAAAGACTCCCTTCACTGATCGCCCGTCCCATACTCCAGAGTATGATGGAGAGGGTCGTGATGCGGCGGACGGCCCTTTCTTATCGCCACGCATTGCTGCATATGTCAGGAGGTTTGAAACCCAACTGATCGAATACAACCTGGAAGCCCGTGGTATCGAAAGGGTGCAGCAACATGAACGGATGAAAAAGTTGACTTGGGTCTCGTACCTGCAAGCGTTCTTACTCTGGGTCTCAATTAATTTGGCGGCCAACAACATCACCCTTGGAATGCTGGGGCCCGTTGTATATGGCTTGAGCTTCCTGGATTCGGCACTCTGTGCGGTTCTGGGTGCTTTGGTTGGCGCATTAGTTGCCTCATGGATGGCCACATGGGGGCCAGTCTCAGGCGTCCGGACTATGGTGGGCTTTTCATAAGCTAGGCCGACTATTTGCTGTATGCTAACATGATATAGGCATTCGGACGCTATACGATGGGGTGGTGGCCGAGCAAGATTGTCGTCATCCTGAATCTGATCCAAATGCTTGGGTACTCTTTAATTGATTGCGTAGTATGCGGGCAGATCTTATCTGCCGTGTCACCAAATGGGGACATGTCGGTAGCTGTCGGTAGGTTGTCATGGTGTTGAGAATTTAAAATTACAGGTGTTGATCCAATGGTAGGCATCGTGATCATCGCGGTCAGTTGTTGGGTGATAGCCACGTTCGGCTATCAGGTCTTCCATTACTACGAACGGTGGGTGTGGATGCCTTTAATAAGTTTAGTCAGGCACTGACTGCGTCAAGCTTCGCGTTCCTTCCCCAGATTATCGTAGTCTCTATACTCTACGCTGTGTCTTCATCGAAGTTTGATCTGTCCACGCCTTCATCTGGGGATCCTCGCACGCTCGCTGGGAATCGGTACGCTTCCATGACCTTTGCTATGCTGCTGTGGCCATGACTAATGCGATCCCATGTCATTAGGTTGTCGTTTTTCTCTATCTGTCTCAGTGCTGCGATCACCTATGCCCCGTTGGCGGCCGACTTCTTCGTTTACTACCCTGAGAGAACATCACGAGTGAAACTCTTCTCACTTTCATTGGTAGGCCTTATTGTATCATTCACTATGGCGTTTCTTGTCGGAATCGGACTTGCATCTGGTATCTCAAGTCATCCAGAGTACGGCGCAGCATACTCTAGGGGCGCAGGAGCACTTATCGTCGAAGGATTCGGGCCTCTTCATGGGTTCGGCAAGTTCTGCTCGGTGGTTGTTGCACTAGGACTCATTGCAAATACCATCCCACCGACCTATTCCGCCGGTGTTGACTTCCAGGTTCTTGGACGATACGCCGAGAAGGTCCCGAGAGCTATATGGAACACCATCGGCGTTATAATCTACACCGTCTGCGCATTGGTTGGTCGAAGCAACCTTTCTGATATCTTCACCAATTTCCTCGCTCTCATGGGCTACTGGGTCGCAATATGGTTCGCCATCATTCTCGAAGAGCGATTTATTTTCCGATTCCGTACTGGGTATAACTGGAATGTGTGGAATGACCCCTCCAAGCTACCTGTGGGCGTCGCCGCATTTGTCGCTTTCGTAGTCGGTTGGGTCGGTGCAATCCTGTGCATGGCGCAAGTCTGGTATATCGGTCCTCTTTCCAGACTAGTGGGTGAATATGGCGCAGATGTAAGTGATCCATTATACTCCTCAGTACCTTGACAAACTCAAAAGAGCACCACTAATATTGACTAGATGGGTAATTACGTCGGATTTACCTGGGCTGGCCTCGTGTACCCGCCATTACGGTATGTCGAGCTGCGCATGTTGGGTCGGTAACTGTTTAAGAATATCCGGAACACCTACAAGCAACCTTTTACTTTCGACTCATGTCTCAAAAAGATGCATACAAACCTGCATATCCCCTGCTTCATATAAGCCTCGTCCTGAGCCAACAGGAAACACCAAAAGACGAAAACGTCATATCCCCGATGCGTTTCACTAAAAGCAACAGTCTGAGCATAATATCATTCATTTCCCTCAAAACTATACAATCATTTATCTTCCCAGACAATCTCCATTCTGGGCGTCTATCAGCCCCAGTATAAACTACGTACTGTACCTGTGACATTTACTTTACTTCTCTTGGCTATTTCTCACTCCGCCAATCTCAATTCTTAACATTAACAACATCAATGTAATCGTACATGTGAGACAAGTATTATTCTACTATCCGAGTTCCGGATATACAGTGTAAGAAAACGACATGGGTAAGCGGAAAATACAACCATGCACATTGGCCCGGAGGGAAGGAAGATTGCCACGTGATGCTAATCGAGATACGTAAATTTCCCGGACTTACCGCATCATGCCACCCGATATCGATTCGGAGCCATGTCATTTATACTCTTTGTCTCGCTAGCACATAACCATGGAAAGATTCTAGAGCTAGCCCTGTTAGACCATGTAGACCAAGAAAAGGGAAAAAAACTAATAATCAATTAGACACCAATCACTTCTTTCAACTCAACTATTCTACAAGAGACAAATGCCGGATTCAGCAAAGATACAGCCACCCCCTCTCTTTTTCATAATTCCTCTGTTATTTTCCCCGTGAGGAGAAAAATATGACTGCGCTATTATTGTGTCAAATATTTACCGGTACCAGTACTCAGGCTTGACGTAGTCGGCGAAAGTCTTGGGCTCCTCGGGAGCGGGGTGGCCGTGGCCGTGGCCGTGATCGTCTGGAGGTATTGAGTGAGTAGGGGAAATTGGAGAGCTTCAAAAAGTATAGATGACTTACGGTCATGGGCATCCTCCAAGGGTCCGACGTAGTTGAGCTTGACAACGTTGCCGCACTCGCCGCAGCGCTCGATGGGGCGGTCACGAGAGACCTGAATTGGTTCAATTAGCGTTCCGCGCGAAGGTACAGAACACGCCACTCAATGACAATACAAAGACTTACGGTCAGCCAGTTGACGGTGTGGGAGTCAGCGGGGAAACCAGTGCAACCAGCGTACTGCTCGTCACCGGCACCGTTGACGATGATGGGGTTTTCGAGAGTTCCTGTACGGCATTGCGTGTCAGTCACGATTCGTCTGCGTCGATAGCATCGCAGTGGTCCTAATTGAATGCACACGCGTGTAGACCACCGAAAAATTCGTAGGAAGCATAAGGGAGCGTACCCTTCCGGGAGGCATCGAGGGGCCTCATGTCGAAGATGTCAATGCCCTGCATCTTTCCGACGAGTTCAAGACGCTCGAGACCAGTGGCATGCTCGATGTCGGAGGGAACGGTACCGGCCTTAGCACCGGGGGGGACGAGGTCCTCCTCGGTCTTGATCTCTGTTGTGGAAAAGCACCGGTCAGCATTGTTTGCAATAGAGTAGTGGGTGGTGAATCAAGACGTCGAAGAGAAGATAGGTCTGCGATGGAGGGCTACTCCAATGACATAATCCGTAGCCACATGAGCATACGCATTGGGTATACGGCTACAGATAGGCATCTGACGATCGTATGACAACAGGTCTGGCTACCAACCTTCGAAAGAAAGGATCTTGCCATCCTTCTCAACAGCGTACTTCGCCTTGTTGGCTGCAAACAAAGACTCAATGTTAGCTAGTGCGTCGATAAGATTGCCTTAAATGTGGACATATCCCATTTCCAGGACCCAATGGGTTCACAGGAAGGGTCGTGACTGCGACGAAGGCTCTCAAGAGGCGGTCTTGAATTTGACATTGGGCTCACGTACAGCGGATGACGGAGGAGGAGAAAGGGCGGGCAGCAACGGCCCTAATGGGAGTGCGCCGCGCGAGGGCGAAGGCTGTGCGTTGGAGGAACATTGTCCTGGTGAATTGGGGTTATAACGGCGGAGGAGGGAGGTGAGGACGTTTAGAACAGAGGGAGTTTGGAGGTTTGAGGTGAGTTTGAAGCCGCTTCGGCCCGTGGTCGGGCGAATAGTCAGCAGTGCGGGTTGATTGGTTGCGGAGCTACTACGGCTGCCCGGACTGACCACTTGGGCACCAATTGCCTGATTCGACGCCTGATAGGGCTTAGGGTTCGAGCGTCTACATCATCTGATGTCTATCACAAGGACTACATCTCACGCAGAGGGAGCTCAATGTTCGATACTCGGATGGGAAGCACCGTGTGGCAACTTGGATAAACAAATGAAATTACTATTCACGTTGGGCATCACTAAATGGATATGATACATACATTATCCTTCTACCTTACACCGAGTTGTCTGGTATAGAGCTAAACCGTGGCCATCCAAATTCCCATTACAGCCTACCAAGAAACGAAAGGTATAATGATTAAGACGTAACAAAGCAGATATTAGGGGAGCGTACGCCAGTGCTAATGGAAACACATCCACTCGTACTATCATTGAGGGTTTTCAAGCTGAGAAGCCCTCTCTCGACAAGCTGCTGGTGTGAAGCCATTGCCAACTTTCCCCGCAATGATACGCCAGCGGTCGTTCTCGTACTCCTGAATTGCACGCTGTAGCCGTTGGACCTGTCCATAAAAAGTTAGTATGCCCTGCCCTGCCACTGTAGTACTGATATGAGCTGGAATTGCGTACCATTTCATCGCTCCATGCCACGTCCTTAGCCTTCAACTTGGTGCAGTACCGGACTTGTAATGTACCACTTGTTCGGCCCGGGAAGAAATCGGCGATTTGTTTCCATGTTAAGTTCTTGTTCTCCTTCAGTTCTACCAGTAAAGCGTCCTCTTCCGGCGTAAATTTGAGCTTGGGTCCCCGTGGCCTGGGTGCGGGATCGGGCATCCCAGGCTGACCTACCACACTTGGCGGGCCAGAGGGGAATGGAGATGATTCCATATTCATACCATGGCGCTGAGAGTCGCGTAACGACGCGTGTGGGGGGAGACGATGGTGGTGATGATGTTGTGGGAGGGCCACCGAATCCGGCGGTCCAAGGTCGTGGCCTTGCATCTGATGATGTTGCCCAGCATCCCCATGAACCGAGAAGAGCATCTCGGGTGAGTGGTGCGTCGGTTCAGCAGATGATTCTGATGGAAGGATCGATAGCTGTGGCCTGATCCCATGATTTGCGTCATCGCCTTCTCCCTCAGTGTCGGACAAGTGCCGTTTTTTACCCCGCTGTATCGACGGGATTTCGAAGCTGGTGGGTGTATATTGTACCGGAAGCTGCCGTGAAAGCATCTGAGCCGGTGTGAGAACGACTTGTTGGTGGAGTCCATGGGGATTCGCGGTGGGGAGAACGGTCGCGTTTGCATGATGGTGCTCAAATGCCGTGCTGCGCGAACTTCCTTGCTGGAAAGGAGTATCTGGTGGCTTCGGATGTTGCAGTTGTGGCTGATGCGTGTGGTAAACAAGCGTACTTGTATGTTCCTCGGGCTTACAGCTGGCATGTTGAGCATAATCAATGGCATAGTCTCGATATTCCGCCAGCGTCGCAGACATACATCAGCGCTGCTAGAGCATAAAAGCCCTGGCAGGCTATCTGATCACGTTTATAAAAGAAAGAGGGAAGTACGTCTGAACGAGACGTGGTGGTGTCAACGCGGATAGATGACACTGCGCCGAAAGAGTGACAAAGGACTCGACCGATATTTAAATGGGAAACAGTGGGCTGATTCTTGAGGTGTGGGACAAAAGAAAAAAGCACCCTCTCTCCATACACTATACAAAGGCCTTGATCAAAAGTACCCAAGCCTCATGCTTTTGCTGATTACTAGCCAAGTTAAAAGGCCCGAAGCTGTTCCAGAGTCAGAGACACACACGGGTCTAGAATTTGGTACTGGGGCCGGTTCAGGATCACGACAAGGAGGAAGAAGGGAATGGTAGGAGCTCGGGTATATCAGGGGATTGTCAGATTCATTTAGAAGAGGGGGTAGATGAAGACGACCTGTACGGTCGCCTTGTACCGAAGCTGGGTAAAGGGGATGGATTAGATTGCGCTCACCAGGGGATGCGACGGTTTCTCGAGCTAGACCGCTTCCAAAAGGCTACCGTTCTTCAACCGGTGCAGATGTCCCAGAAGAAACGGGAAAATCGACTTTGCCAGATCTGAGTAGTAAAGGATTTTAGGTACTTTCTCAATCAAAGATGATCAGCAATTAGAATTCACCAAACGGGTTCCAACCCGTGGGCCCCTGTTGCTTGATAATGCAGAAACGTCAGGAAAAGGAATTGTGGGATAACGAATGTCACGACAAATCTGCACTCTTTCTTCCCCCCGTCTACGTGTGCACCAGAGTTCAAAATGATAGGTTGTAGGATATATAACGATATCAATAGTGGACGGTAGAGGCAACGTTCTGGAAGATAACAGCAAATGGGAAAGAGAAAAAGAAAAAGGAAAAACCAAGGTGAGTAGTATTTCGGATTTGAGCGAGACAGCCGAAGTATACGTCCAGAATGAGCAAGATGCAGGTGGGTAAAAAGGGTAAAAATAAAATACAAATCTCCAGATTAAAAATGAATCAAAAATAATCCAAATCAAAAATTATGGAATTAAAAATAAAAATAAAAAAGTCAAATCAGTTCAACCCGTAATAATCAACGTGAGAAAATAAAATAAAAATCAATTCAATTCACGTCACCCAGTCAAGCTTAGCCTGCAGAGGAGACCCAGAAGGGACAACGGTCATCTAGTACGCCAACACGGCGAGGTTGCTAGATCACCGGTTGCGACTCACCGAGCCGTTCTAGCAAGAGTGCCAAGGCATGACCGAGTCGTGGAGAAAGAAAGATAGGGCACCCAGGAATGGCCGGGATGAAACACTAAGCTAACAAAGAGTCTCACACTGTGCGGTTAGAGAACCCGCGCTCTTGGGATCCCATACAAACAAGAATATGATCAACGAAAAGCGGGGAGATCCCACAACCGGTTCTTACGTATGTATAGGAGATCCTATGAATGAGTCAAAGCTAACTTGTACATAGTATAGTATAGGATAGAATACGTATGATACGGAAGTGGTCCGGTGGATAGGATAGAGAGGCAGGTATCGGGCCAAGGGAAACAAACCGGCCGTCAGAAGCCTGTCAGTGTGCTGCAACTAGCTCAGGAAATCGATCCTCTTCGACCTGACCTCCCCCTGTCAGGAATCAGGACCAGGGCTGTCGTACGTCGTCGCATCATCTCCACTCAGTGATACGCTAATGGACGAGCGTGAGCAGTCCCGGCGAGACATCCACGAGGGAAGGATGGCTAGCGGACCGTGCTAGTATGCTGTTTGGTGGACCATCCACTGTAGGCTCCAGGGAAATCCAACCAAGCCTTCTAAAGTCGAGTCTGCTGGAGAACGACCCTGGCCCTAAATACACCCCATAGCCTCGAACTGGAGTGGGAACCCGGAGTTGTTTGACGGTACATACTACCAACTTGCTTGGAAGAACAGGGGTGAACAGTGTTTTCCCAACAATTGTTTCCCGGGAATTTGATTTTTCTCTCTCTCTTTTTTTCCTTTTCTTTCTCTCTCTCTCTGTTTCTCTCTGCCTTTCTGCTCACGTTCAAGGTAGAGATCACGCAAAAAAGGCGCAAGCAATAGTAAACAGTCCACCCACCACGTTTGATGAAATCCTAGTCCAGTCCGTTCTTTTTTGTGTTTTCTTGTTTTCTCCTGAATCCTTCGGCCGGGACCGATAGCAATGGCAGATGGATGCCGGTGCCCTGACAAGTAGCTGTTCAACATCAACCACGATCAAAGGAGCTTTATCCAACCTTAATTTTCGCGATCACCTACCCCCAGAGGAAGTCGCTGGCTGTAAAACGGTCGGAAATAATAGCCTAGCTAGCGCCCGAGAACGTGTGGCGAAGAACGGGTTGTTCAGCGCGGTCCCATCATCATTTTACTTAAACGGCAAGTAGGGGCTTAAAACATACGTAAGAAACGCTCCATCCTCGGGCTAGCGCCGACTGATACGCGGTACGATATATGACTCGAGACCCCGGTGGATCACATCGTCGAGGTTATCTAGTATAATCTCGCAGCTTAAGTTAGCATGGTCCGAGTGATTTTCCAGAGTGTAATTTGACTTTGCTTCCGAATCTGTGCATTCATTGGATCAATGGTGAGACCATCAAAGAAGACGATCTTCAAAAGATTCCCTGGCACGGCCTGTGGTTGCCCTACACGAAACAATTAATTGGAAAAGAAAAAAAAGAAAGAAAGCAAGCCAAATAATGAACAAGAAAATAAAAGTGAAGCTGTCGTCTCCAGAATGGGTAAAAAGGAACATTTCCAAATTATGGATAATTGTTTTTTATTTTATTTTTATTTCATTTTATTTTATTTTTCTTTCTTTTCTTTTTTTTGCTTCTTTTTTGTTTTAGGGCGTTCCGGATACAGCCGGAAAACAATAATTAAGGTGGCGTACGGAGCACAGCCGTGAAGGATAACAGGGTCAGGATAAAGAAGAAAGGAAAGAGAGAAAAAGATAAAACAAATAAAATAAAATAGAAAAAACAAAACAGAGAGAGAGAGAGAGAGATAAGAATCACGAGAAATTACTAAAGAAGAACAAACCCCAAATCACCATCAAAACCTAGAGAGATAGTTAGCAGTGTTGAGATGCGTTGCCGGTGTATGCGTATGTTGAATGTGAATGTGAATGTGGATGATGTTTGTCGTTCTCCTCACTAGATACAGTGCTCTCTGTACCTTGGTAGGTAGTAGTAAGTAGTCGGTAGGTCTTAGATCTCTTTCCTTCCCAAGTGAGGCTTGAAGCCAGCGCAAGCCATTGGAGGGCGAGCGTGTCACAAGACACTAACCACAAACAGCTCCATACATTGAATACCCTAACTTTTCATTGTTCAAAGAAAATGTTTGATTGCAATCATCCTTCTCTTTTCTTCTCTCTGATTTGTTTCTCTTTTCTTTTTTTCCCTTTTCCTTCCCCTTTCATTATTACCCTCTCTTATTATTTCCTCTTCTGATTGATTTCTGATTGGATTTCCTTTCTGTTCATTCCAGCTAATGTACCCCTCTCCTGAAAGATACCCACTTGTCTCTCCCCTCATATCAGCACTACGAAAACGGAGAAAAGGGTCCGATCCACTCTAGAATCTCGATTGTATAATTTTTTTCTCTTTTCCCGTGCCCCAGCTGATCAATACATTAATAACCGCTGAAACTTCTCTGACATGAGGAATAGTCCTTTTACTGTACATGCAAATGAAACCCCCTCCTCAACGTTGTCTCCATACTGTTGCATGATTGCCTAGTCAAACCATATGCATCCCTCGCTTTTTATTTTCCCTTTTCGTAGAGTATACATAAATTAAATGATAAGAAAAACGGATCGAAGAGAATCGCCATCATGAGAAACACAAGACAAGAAAGGTAAAAGCTATGGAGCAAACAGCAACATGAATAATAATAAAAATAAAATAAAAAAAAAGAGGTTCAATCATACATGATGTTTCCAACGCCTTTCACATTTGCAGATCATGCAAAGTTATCAGATCGATCAACCCAAATATCCTCCAGTTCTGCAAAGTTTTGGAAGTGCAGTGGCCGGTGTTGATCGTCATAAAACCTCAGGGGCGTGTCGATCTTCACGTACACTGGCCGTTTCTCGACACTGCCGAAGGAGCTGCCCATGAAACTATAGTTCCACACGTTATCCTCGGGAACCAGGAAATAACCGCGAATCTTGTCACTGAGTAACAGCTGGCACTTCTCCCCCATGCTAGTCGAGAAGCCCTGCGGTTGGTCAGACGTCGTGTCCTTGTTCTCGGCACCCCACTTGTAACCCTGCGGCGTGAGGCCCCAAGCAGCCAGTGACACGGATCCCGGGGTGAATGAAACGGTCATCGTCACCGTCTTCTTATCCCAGCTGGAGTGCTCATTCATCAGTCGGGCGTGTTGAGTAACATCCATTGCCGTCATGTACGGCGGCTCGTTGCCCGAGAGAGTATGAATCACTCCCAGGGGCTCAAGGTTATTCAAGTAGTCATGCTGGGGCAATTGGTGCGGCAGCTGGACTTCCCGTGTATTTCCGACCTGCGGGATCATCACAATCGTGCGAACCTCCTTCACCTGATCATTATCAGGCGGTGAGCTACCATAGAGATATCCGGCAACTTGCACCCGAAGATCGGCGATAGTAATGAATCGCTTGAGGATGTTCTTAGGCATAATGTAAGTATACCCCTCGTCACGGACCTCGTCCGAAGAGATGTAGATGTTGTTCGCCCTGGTCCGCAAGTTCGATGTCGCAATGGCACGGGTGCGCCATTCGGTCTTGGACGCGAACGACTGCTGTTCGTATTGTGATGTAGTGGTCACGATGATCTCTTCACCACGGACGTTCTGGGTCTTCGTTGTCACAGCCGTGAGCTGTTTCTGTTCTTCCTGCTGCTTCTCGATCTCGGCTGCCTGCTGTCGCTGCAACGAAGGTGCACTGATCTCCATACCCAAAATGATATCCCTGACTTCACTGCTTGTCAAGCTCTGAACGTTGACATTGTTCTTCTTTCCATAGTCATTAAGAATCAAGTCACGCAACTGCACTTCGACCTTGATCCAATCCTCATCAGACAACGTGGGCCAGATGTGGTGCTCTTGGGTAATAACAGTCTTGTCGGGTCTCAGGATAATCTTGGCCTTATCAATGTTGACGTGCAGAGCACGCAAGATAAGGATGAGTCGGGAGAAGGCGGTATAGGGCGAGATGGACTTCAGCCATTCATCGTACAGGTTGAACAGAACCATCTGAGGTTCTGTCGCCCGAAGAATCATGTCAGCGAGCTTCTCCACCTTCATAGCAGCCTGGAATGGCAGCTGGAGCTCAGAAGCACGGATCGAAATGTTAGGGAAGTCAAGAAGGTGGACCTCAAGTGGGTCCAATAGACCCTTCCGAGTGACAATAAGCTGTTTCGGCTGTTCTTCAACCGGTAAGGATCGAATGAGAGCCGCCACTTCTTCCGCGGTCTTCCACTTGGCCAATTGACCCAGACGCTTCTGCCCCGCCCAAACGCTGGTGTGGATAATCTTCAAGAAGAGCTGTCCAGTTCTGGGGTTGAAGATGAAAATGGCACCGTTGATAGGCTTCGTTGTAAGATTGCCTTCGAAAGTCTTGTGAATGGTGACACGGTAAACATTGGTATCATCAATGAATAACTGGATCTGAGGACTGAAAAGCTCCGAGTAGTTCTGGGAGTTAAGGAACTCTTGGTTACTCTCAGATGCATACAGCTGCAGACCCTTCCTGATACGCTCTCTCAGCACATACAAGGCGGGGTTAGCCTTCATGACCTTAGCCATAGCTTGCTGAATCAGGGTCTTGAGACCGGGGAAGTATTGTCCGTATGCCGAGTAGAGGTTGTATGCGAGGTCGATTCCGATCATCAAACCAGTAGCGGAAGGATAAATGCTCATGCTGTCGGTCGTGTAGTCCAGGTACTTCGCACGAACGTATCTCTCGATGTCGTGTGAATCGTAGTCACCGTATCTCAGCTGCACATCAAGCCAGAACTTGTTCGTCGTAGTAGGTTCGTACACATCCTTGGTGTCAAACAGCAGAGAGGGCCGGGTGACGTTCCACTTGTTCGTGGCGAAAAGCAAAATGTCCGCACATGAGCTGTTCATCTTGTACGACTTACGCGGATGGATAGTCTCCTTCTGGACAGCTTCAATTCCCAGCTGCTCAAGTTCTTGGTCAAAGACTTGACACAAGTCCATGACAACGGACTCATGGATCTTCTGCCACAAGTGGGCACGGAAGATCTGGATCAAGGAAATCTTGAGTGTAGGAATCTTTCCGTGTAAGAAAATACCTGTAAGATCCAGTTGGACCTGGAAACCGACATAGACGTTGGCACGATTGATAGTCGGAGACCACCAGAGAGTGAAGCGACGGTTAGGAATTTGGTTCAAACCAGATCTTTGAGCATTGGTAAGCTTCTTAAACTTCATACTCTCTTCGAAGCCCGAAGCTCTCTCCCAGAAGAGACCTTCCCATGATGGAAAAGCTGTGGCCTTGAACAATGTGTGTTCCAAGATTGTCTCTACACCACCCAGAGCTTGAATGACGTCAGTACGGTAGGCGTTCAAGTTCCACAATTTACCATCGTGACGCTGGCTTGTCCACCAAAATGGATTACTCTTCATAAGCTGGTACTGCTTAAATTCTGCTCGAAGACGGAATCCCTTATCAAAGCTGAGAGTACTGCGATCCTTCTGGAACAGAGTGTTGATACGAGGCAGACCACGGTCCCAGCTGTCCTCCAGGTCCTCAAGCGTCAAACGGCGGTTTTGCTGTTGAGCCTCCTGTCGCTTCTGAGAGTACTCCATCCAGACTCTTTGAGAGTCGATGAACTCGGCTTCCCAAGGAATGATGTACCGGAAGATGTTGGGGATCAATGTTTCCTCGTCATGTGACATACCGGCTCTGAAGTGAGTAATACCGGTATCGGTTTGCTTCGACCACCTCTTGTCACTAGCAGGGATAAGGATGTGGGATCCAGAGATCATACCCAAACCTCCCAATTCCTTTGGAGTGTAGAAAACAGCCGGAGGGAAACGGGACGGCATCTTGGAGTTCAATCCAATCTTGACACGGGTCTGGATCTTGGTCTCACACTTGACGATCGTATCCAAAAGGTTGACAGTCGATACAGCGGCCTCACGGTAGTAGGTGAAGAGAGCAATCAAGGCCGTGTTCCACTTGTTAGCGATCTTAGTGAAAGTTGTAGAACCGGAAGACATGAGGATTTGACGAATTCTGTTGTTGAATTTCTGGATGTCCTCCTCTGTAACCTGGAGGAAGGCATGAGCTGTGCGTTCCTTCGTCGTGTTGTCGACCAAAGACCAAACGCTATCTTTCACTGAGAACTCTTCATTTTGATTGCGGATCTTTGGAAGAATGCGGACCTCAAATCCGGACATGGAGAACAAAAGGTTGGGGTTGTCCTTGCTATAGACGCTGGAAAAGGTATCGTCCCATTCGATCGTCGTAATTGACCTCGGCAGACGGTTCTTCAAATCCCAGAATACAGCGCGACCCAGGTTGACATCGTGCCGCATCAAACGCATTCGGCAATCACGCGGCCAGCACTTCTTGTTCTTGTAACCGATAACGTTTTCGAAGTTGGGATCTGGATTTTCCGTCAAGAAACGCTGAATAAGATCCCTAGACTCGTCTGCAGAAAATCTGAAGAACACCCAAATCCTGTCGACGTAGCGGGTGTACAGACGGATAGGATGTCTGGTCTCGGTGGCACGATCCCTAAACTGCAGGAAGTCATTAGGACTCTGAGGTGGACCCGCCATTTCACTAGCTCTCTGAAGTCCAAGAAGCAGCAGATCAATCATCAAACCATAGAACTGGAAGACGAAGCCAGAGAATTGCAGACCCCGAATCAAACCGTAGCTATTCGTGTGATTCATGTCCTTGTAGCTGAGCTGCACGTTGTTCTTGGAGGTGATGTAGTCAGCCAAGTTGTGGTCCATGATCAAGCGCAGCAGTCGGTTCAAGAGAGTAAGATCGATCTTCTCATAAACTTTCGACAACTCCGTCTCAATCATCACGTTTGTCTCGCCATCGGCAGTTTCCCAAACATTGGACAAGTTGTTAATACCTTGCGCCCACTTGTATGTCAACAGCGGAGGAACTTCGGAATCAGAAGGCTTGATCCAAGAGGGGAAGAGGTGGCGCTGTTCTGCCTGATACCAGAGATACTGATCCAGGTAGGCGTCGGTGATCTTCTCAATAGGCTCAACATCGTACACGGGGTTGATATGACTGTAATTATCGTTCATGTCGATGCCGACTTCCTTGAACGCTCGCTGAGTCAAAAGGAATCGCTTGATTCTGGCCAGTGTCGTTCCAGGGGAATCGTAAGCCTGTTCAATAAGAGCGAGCTCTTCACGCTGACTCTGATTGAGTCTACCTTTGACGGAGTATGCCTCACGTAAACGTTCCAGAGCAAGAATCAAAATCTTGGTATCATGCTTATAGGAGACGCTAGGGAATGGAATTGGAGAGAACTTGCGGGACTCGAGCCAATGCACCATAGTGGTGTAGATAGCAACAGCCTCTTCAGACGACACGTAAGGACCATCCTTGAGATAGTTGTGCTGCCTCTCCTGTTCCGCCTTGAGCCACAACCGAGTGAGTCGGCCAAGGTTCTTCTTGGCAACGGTCTTATCCACAGTCGCACCACGGCGAATACGTTCACGGTTGTAGTGCGCGACAGAAATCCACCAGTCGGCCTTGCTCTTGACATACCGAAGGATGATATTTTCGATAGGAGCAGGCAACCCAGGAACCTTCCAAGGAATATTACTCTTCCAGCATCTCCAAGCCTCCGAGAGATGTTGAAGGACAGTATTGACCTTGTTCTGCTTGATACCCTCGGGCATCATGTCCATCAAGTCGGCCATGACGGACGCACGAAGTTCGAGATCGAAATGAGACTCCACACGCTGCTTGGTGACTGTCTTCGCAACACCCTTGCTGTGGCGACCCTCGAACTGACGAGACAGCAAGTTCCCAAGCCATCTCTCAAGAAGAGGAATGATACCACGCATGAAGAACAGCCAAACGCGCCAGGCAGGTGCCCAGAAACCACATCCAGGTCCTTTGCCCACCGGGCCAGAGTTGAATCGGTAGTAGATCAAGTGCTTCAGGTCCTTACAAGAACGAATCTGATGCATCAGTTTGTACTTGTAACGGTACATACCGGTCAGCTGTCCCACATGGTTGAAAGCATAGAGAATACCATCAGCTAATTGGAAAGCATCGATGTTGCCCAGACGATACTGGACTTGCGCATCAACAATCAGCTTAGTAAGACGCAGAATTTCTCTCATCAAGTGGAAAGCATTGCCGAAACGAGACTTCTTCCGCTCCTTTGTGGTCAGAGTCTTAACCGGCTTCAAGTTGAAGTTGTAGTCCAAATGCAGGTATGTCAAGTTCTTGCGATGAATCAACAAGTTGAGCATGTTGAAACCCTGGCGGCAGACTTGCAAACCAGCCTCAACCCAGTCGATCGTTGTCTGTTGGAAGAACTTGGTCGATTTCAGGGTCTTCAGCAAGTTCTGCTTATTCTGGGCCTTGGGCTTCTTCTTATGAAGCTCGTTAAGCACAAACGTTTTCAGAAGCTTCTGGTAAGACACGCGAACTTTGACAGGTTGGCCCTGTGGGCAATGCTCGAGATACCATTGCTTCACCAATGGCACATCCTGTGCACGAACCATCTTTCCAGAGCGCTTGTTGAATGGGTGAGGAGCCCACCAGAGCGCGATAGCGGATGCGGTCTCGGGGGTGTAGAGCTCCTCATCTGCGAAGAAAGGCTCGACTTCTCCAGGAAGCTCGAACTCATCTTCGTTGTTTCCTGGTCCTAAGATTTCATCTTCATGGCTGACAGTGATGTTCTTGGGGGCGACGGAGCGAGAGGAGATTGGATTAATTACAGGGTCGAAGTAAAACGCAGGAAGGTTGGGGTCGTCGGTCCGAACATAAACAACTTGCGGATGGGAGAACCAAGAAACTTTCACGCTTCTGGGGAGAGTATTGTACAGGAAAGGATATGCGACTCGGTATTCCGTGCGAATGGGGGCACGGAAAATGATACGGTCGATGGCGTTAAATTCACTGAAGTCTTCATCGTTGGGGTCGATGTCCTTGTACAACGGTTCGAAGCGCGGACCACCGGGGATAGCAACGTTTAGAGCTTTTGCTGTGAAAAAGCTGTTCAGATCGAACATGTGGAAGTAGTTCTCGTCTACCACGTCACTGAGGAGTTGATGACTTAGACGATACAGGGTCGCCATCTGCGGCAGAGATAGGTTCCACTTCTTATAACTAGGACCATTAACGTGGGGGGTATCAAGGAGAGGTCGATGATCATAAAACCACTCATAGACGGGGGAATCCTCATTCTCGTCGAGTTCCATCTGGATGGGCTCTAACGGCTCGACGTCCTCGATATTCTCCGACCAGGACAGTGGTGGTTCTTCATCATCAAAGGGAGGAAAGCGCATTCTCTTGAAGTGTCTACGATCACTCTTTTCTCTGCGCATACACACCCACATTGTCGCCCACTGGGCGTGGAAGACGGGTTCGATAACTCTAGGAGTCTCATTTACCAGCGTGAGACAGCCGTTAACGTGGTATAGCACCTTTACTTCCCTAGAAGACTCCCAAGGCATAGGCATGTTTTCCAACAGCTTCAAGACCGCGTGGGGCATGAACTTAAGCGCGCCGAGGTAGCTACGCTTTTCGTTGCTGAACTTCTTCTGCGATACATCGCCGATATCTCGTACGATCTTTCGTAGGTGCTCTGGGGGCATATCCGCCTTCTGTGTTTCAACAAATCCACCTTTTCTCTTCTCTCCGAATCGGTTTCGTTGCGTTCGGAGCCATTCGTTCTTCTTCTGAGCAAATTTTGCGACGGTCGGATCAGCTGGTGGCTGATATCCCGGCGGCGGCGGAGCCAGAGGCATCGACGGTGGTGCCGATGCACCCCATCCTGGAGGTGGAGGAGGGGGTAATGATGCCATAATGCCAATGGCAGAATGGAGATAGCTCTGCTCTTTCTGATTGACGTTGATGCTCGGGCAAGTCGCGTCACAGATTCACGTTGAAAAAAGTCATTAACAACCGCGGATCATCAACAAAAGCGGTCGGTGGTGGTGGAAAAACAACTGGGTAATCTCGCGCGAAGGAGTGAAATCGTAACCCCAAAGATGAAAACAACTCCTGCACGATCCCCTTCTCACGACGGGTGATGAAAGGCGCTCTTCTTGCTCCTTTCCTCTTGAGCAAGCTTGAAAAGAGGTGGCGGCTCTGCTCGGGCCCGTACTAGTCTCGATCGGGGTTAGCGCCAGCTCGCCAAATTGGCGCTAGCGTGACTCCAGGGCTCCGAGTGAAACCCACACAAATCCAGGTGACTTGCAAGAATTCTGAGAGCTTAACGACGACAACCGACGACGCCGCCGCCAACTTCTTGACCACCGATACAGAGGTTCAAGACAATCAAAAATGGCGAACCAGAGACTCCAATACGTGAGTTGTTTCCGTGCAGCAAATTTCAATAGGATCATGAGAGGCTAATTTTTCGATTTTTTTCTTCAACAGCGCCGCCGGAACCCGTACGTTGAAAAATTCCCTTCCCACTTTGTCCCCTCATTGCGCTCGATACGATAGCATTCAGCCGCGATATCTAGCACAGCGAGGAGCTTTTCTTTTTTTATCATCTGGGTTTCACGAATAGGATATTGATGGAATTTCGTCTACAGGTACAACACGCGGTCCAACAAGGTCCGCATCATCAAGACCCCCGGCGGTGAGCTCCGGTACCTCCATATCAAGAAGAAGGGCACTGCTCCCAAGTGCGGTGACTGTGGCATCAAGCTCCCCGGTGTGAGTACTCCCGATAGTTTCTGGTTGTTGAGCGAATGACTACGTGCGAATTCTGTGATCGATCCAAGTTGGTGGAAGAATGCGTCTCTCAGGGCGATACGAAGAGGAGGATTGGATTGAGAAGCACAATTCTCCGCACCGGACATCGCAATGGCCAATGGTAAAGCGAAAAACAGCGACTGATCTCTTTCCCATAGGTCCCCGCTCTTCGCCCCCGCGAGTACTCTCAGATCTCTCGCCCCAAGAAGACCGTCACCCGTGCCTACGGTGGTTCCCGCTGCGCTGGCTGCGTCAAGGACCGCATCGTCCGTGCTTTCCTGATCGAGGAGCAGAAGATCGTCAAGAAGGTTCTCAAGGAGTCTCAGGAGAAGGCCGCTGGCAAGCGCTAAATGGGTGCATAATATGCTCAGTATTTTTCTTTAGTGGGAGCGAAAATGGAAAAATAAAATTGGCTGGGTGCGGTTCTCTTAGATTAAAGTGAACACAACGGCTTTACGAAATGCCGTGTTTATGAATTTTATTCAAGACTCAGTTCTCCAACTATCTTACGATTTTGGTTGCAACGCAATAGGTGTTCATCACTACGGAAAGTGTGGACAGGACCTAGCGTGCAAGTCACGTAGTCTGGAAACAGCCGTCCAAACTATTTCGAACCATACGGCTCCAGCCCTGCATTGTAGTTCCTTGAGCAACTTCAGCCGTCTACCAGGCAAATGAAAACGCCAAGATGAAGTCCGGGTAACACTAGGAACCAAATTCTCAAGTGAGGCCTCCTGCAGCGAGAATGGATGACACCATACATCAAAAAATGGCCCGGACAATCAATCAATCTTCTACCAGATGCACAGCCTCCTACCAAATCTATCACAATCATAGATCCACCCCAACAGATGGGAAGATACTCAGCCCGGCACGTGTGGCTTTCTCACACTGGGCGGCATTTCCATCTCGACCGGACCCGTGAAACAACGCAGGGGACTTTCCCCTATAACGATCAGCGCCAAGTCTCGAGAGGATCATTGTAGAAAAAGCAAGGGTAGGATGACACGAAGGGGAGAGAAGAGTAGGTCAGAGCCAGAGCCGGCATGCAGGAAATCATTCGAAACCAAACTAAGCCGATACAATAGGTGGCCTTGGACGAAACGAAATAGGGAACACCTGAGACCGGGGTGTGTCGCCTATCTATCCAAGCCCTTGCCTGTACATACGCTACATGCTGTTGAGCAGCAACTCGGACGCCTCTGCTGGCTACATTTCGAGGAATACCCGTGTACATGGGTATCCACCTTGAGATGGGGTGGGGGTGGTTGAATGTGAACAATGCATTTAACGGGCTGTGGATGGCATCATGACAATAGTACGACTGTGATCGTCATACATCGGGAGCGAACGTGCGGACTCCTGGGTATGTCTGTCGGCAAGCATGCAGTCAATAGTTAAACCCTATGTAATGTGGATGGTGGAACCGTTGGGAAGGCTGTCGCAGACGTGACAGAGATCTGTGCTCTGCGCAAGCGGTTCTGTTTGCGGGCCTTCTTTCTTTTTTCCACCTTTTCTTCGAATATGCGTTGTCCCAAATGAGCATTCATCGGTTCTGCCTAGACGAGGGGTGTCGATCTTTTTATCGGATCGGTAGATGAAGGTTCAAAAACAAAGCATCCTTGCCATGGCCTGTGCACCCAGATGGCGTGCAGCTAAAGTCCGACAAGTGAGGATGTCTCCGTCCAGGGAGTGGTGAACTAATCGCTGCGCAGCAGTAGTACCGGTAGATTTCACTCCGACTTCGGACCCTGACAGAGCTTCAGCCGGATTCAGAGCCAAACTATTTGCTCCTGCGCATATCTGTCAGTCCGATAATCTCCAGAACGGGCTAGACAAGTAAAAGCAAAGATGGGACACCAAGACAGGCAGGAGACTACCATGGGATGACCGCTAATAATGCAGAACATCGCATGTAACTAATAAACCTTCCGGACCATAGATTGATAGTGCACGGTTCGGCAGCCATCCTATGAAGCGGTGAGTATTCGTTGGCGTTGGTTTCTTTTTTTCTTCCCTAATTTCGTTTAGATTCCTTGCATCCATCCATCCATTCTTCCTTTCGGAGGAAAGCATCCAGTCGAGATTCATGAAAAGAAGGAGGGGAAATGATAGCCAGACCACTCGCAACGAAAGGCTGGGGTGTTATCGCCTCTCCCGTTGGCGTGATGACACCCAACCCTAACCTAGACTGGGAAGTATATCTGCATGCTGCGTATGCTTCATGGGTTTAACTGTAGGGGAGGGAAGTTCCTCAGGAAAGTACTCCGATTAGTACTATCGGACCTGACATAGAGATCGTCAATTGCACTAAATCAGCCTTCGTATTCTTCGTTTCTTCCAAATTATTTTTTCATACTTCTTATTGTAAATCGTAGTGTGAAGCACGCTATTGTCTGAAATTAAGGGTGAGTGGAAAGGCAACGAGGAGGCAACGACAAGCCTGGAGCGCAATAATAGGCATTATCTGAAATACTGGGTCGAATGGCACGATTTCCTAGAGTCGACTAAAATAGTAACAAATCTAGAAAGTGACTGATCGAAACGACAGTTCGGTTAGGCTTGCGGGCGATTATCGTGTCTTGGATGCGGGCTGTTGTCTGATTAATTCACCGTGAACAAAGTTGGTCCTGATCCCAAATCAGGAGCGTTAGTGGCGTGGAGATTGTCAACATGGATTGTTTATATGGAACGAACTACTGCACTAGAAAAGGTATTGATCTAGTATATTGCGGTGTATATATGTGTGCGTCCTATTATCTCTACCTCTTGTCTCTAGTATATATTATTAATAGCTTACTTTCAATTTGAAGTGCAAGAAAAGATGAGAGATTAGTAAAGTTAAGAGCGATGGATATGTGTACACACAGCAAGGAATATACGCTATAGTATATAGTTATTTATATCCCCTATTATTAGTTCTTACTGAAACATATGTACGAATAATGTAGATTAACAATGCAATGCATCGAGACCGATCAATGCAGAGCTTAATGAACGGATGCAAGTGAGTGCAACATTTACTTTTTAAACCGCCGGTACGGCCCGTGTGGAAGGTGAAAGCGAAGAAAGTTAGGGATCCATCGTACTTTTGTTTCGAATGAAGAGACATGAAGGCGATGGCGATCGGCTGCAGGAGCGCAAATTTTAGCCGAGCTATCGAACAATAACTCCAGCAACAGCTCGGGTGGGCTCCATACCCTGGGAAAACCCCGTCGCAGCATCAATAGTTCTGCATGGTCGGGACGGTCATGTAACGGAGCAAGTAAAATGAAGGGGGGGGGGCGGGAAATTAGTGAAAATTAAATAAAAACTAAATAAAAATTACTAGGAGAAAACAAGAAGAGAAAAAGCAACAACGTCGGAGAGTACAATAGTTCATTCGCTACTAGAGACACCAGTGCATGATGTATGTAGCAGGAGACCGAGTGAGCCTCTTAAAAGACCCTAAGCTCCATCCCGATGGTGGCACAGAGCACTGATTCAGTTCAGCTGATGAGGTGTTGCTTTTTTGGCTGGTCCTGTCCACTCGGAGTGTATCAAGTATGCTCACTCGTCTGGCTAGCGGTCCAGTGGGACGATGAAGGGGACTCACATATTCTTCCATTAGGCAGAGACGTACTGGCTGGATGTACAGTGTGTACATTGTACATTAGAGTTGTTTTGCTGTGGCCCCCTCCTGCCCCATCTTGTTGTCGGATCGAAGAACCCGGTGTGTAAAGGTACCTTTGACTTCCAAGTGATGCCCTGTAAAACTATAATGAGTTGGTTCATGCTGGTGCCACTCATACATCAACTAGTGCCACGACTAATGCTGGTCGAAGACAGGTTTCAACCGGCTACCGTCTGCCAGTGTGACGCGCCAAGCTAGGCTACATTGTTAGCTGCCGACGGTCAATCTAAGGAGCGGGTCGGAGTCGACCACTCCCCTTGAGGAACGACGGTCCTCTGGTTTCTCCTGCTATTACTATTCCACGGGAATAGCCCTACAACGAATGAAGCTTGCTCTCATCGACATTTATTTCTAATAGCTAGCGATTAAGTACTCATCACTTCAGTAATAATTAGTAGTTCGCTGCTCTAAATTAAAGAGTATGAGTTGGTCACGGTGTTGACAGAGTTAGGGCTATGTGTTAGTCTCCAATTATATATATATTTCGTTTTTCCGTGCCGCATACAACCCTATCCCATCTGCTCTTTTCCTACTCTACCCATTTTTTTTTTTTTCAATTTACTTTTCTGCGGTTATTTTAAGCGGCCGAGCAAGTATGTATCGAGAAACACGATATAGATTGGCGGCATACATAACACAAGAGGAAAGCGATCATCGATTGATGTCAACTGAAACGAAGAAACTTCATAACATTAGTGCTTATAGCCATGGGGAATGATAATTATGCCGCCTGTCCCCACCAAGGTAGCAAGACGAATTATCTAGAAGCAAATCAGCGTGCCGGCTGTGGACGGCTTATTCTTCCGCCGAATAGAAAGGCCTGATCTTGGAAGACCCTGAACTACCTCAAGTTAGTCTGCTCTTATCAATAGATAGATGAAATCCTTGGGCAGCAGAAGGGGGTGGGGAGAGCGGGTTCCAAAGAGTCGCTTAAATGAGGTAAGACAATGTCATCCATCTCCATCAACTAAAGTCCATTCATGCCGCATGCAGCACATGCAGTGTCTATCGATGCAGAATCCACTTAAAGGTCTGGATGCGCTTGAGGATGCATGTGGGCTACTGACTGGTGTGGCCAGCCCACACCAAAGAGAGACATGCCATATGTTCCGTGATCTTCTGTGGATATGAACTCCTGCTGTTACTCCCCAGGGGTGATAGTATAAATAATGGTAATAGCAATAGAACAGTAGAAAATAAAAAAAATGTTAGTTTTTTGTTTATTCATTACCTCTAATTTATTTTGCACTGCACGCTGGCGACTCTTTCTATGTTTCCGCCGAACCTGATCATCCAAGGCCCATCGCCTCCTAGCCTTATCCCCGTGGCTTGCAGGAAATTGAACATAGATCACTCGATATAGATAGTTTCAAAAGAAAAGAAAAAAAAGAAAAGAAAGAGAGAGAAAAGGGAATAGAAAAAGAAAAAGAACGGTAGAGTAAAAAAAAGACAAAGAACGATGATAGAGAGAGAGAGAGAGAGAGAGATGTGAAAGCTAGACAGAAACCACAATCCAATACAAGAGTGCCACGCCTTTGACACTCTATTTAAGAAAACTAAAAAAGAATCAGACAAAGCATATTACTCAAAAAGGAAGGAGTCAAAAGGAAAAAAGATAACCGAGAAAGACGGCAAATTAAAATGCATCAAGAAGGCCGAAACACGAGGCTATTAGTAGCTACGATATGTTAGATATGCAAGTCAGCGCGGCCATTTGGCCGCTTCCCCCTATACGGCAAGTTGAACTTCCGCTGAGATATCAGGACCTGTCAACAAGCCATGGGGAAATGGGGGGAGACTACTCCAGCCTAGAAATCCCGTCTCCATCGCTAAGCAGTCCGACCCCGGTCCTGCCATGTCACAGAAAATCGCGGTGCATGAAGGAGGGTCAGCGTTACCAACAATACTACCCAAATCGAAGGGTTCTGCTGACGTGCGAGTCAGTGGTGCTGCTGGGCCTGATGCATGAAATCGCGAGACGACCGCCGCTGTCACAGGTGACGGGTGGTGTTGACTGTGAAGGATCTTGTGTGGTCGCCGCTGCGACACCAGTCGTTGATGGTACCGTTCCTTCAGTAGTTCATCCTGGTTCATAAGTCCGCGGAATTTAGCTGTGATTTTCGTAGCTTTCCCCCCCTTCGCTCCGGATCGTTGGCGTTGAGGAGCTGGTGGGTCTGAGCCCACTGTCTTTTTATAATTCGCCTGCTTTCTATACCGGGTTGTAGACTGAATACCGTGGGTTATTGCCTCATCTGTCAGACGCCAGTAATTCAGGGCTTTCTTGCCCGGTGCTTTCTCCACTCGAACAGCCTCAAAACCCTGTAGCAGATTTGGTTTCTTAGCAAGGGAGAACAGGAAGAGAAGCATCAACTTGTGGAATAGACATACTGCGTTCATGGATAAGTTGTGTCGAATGCTGTTTTGCCATCCTTTGGAACTGCGATCCTTTCCTTTCGTAGTATTCTCTTCGAACCAGCCGTAAATCTCCTGAAGAGACAGCTTCTTACCAGGTGCGTTCCGGAGAGCTTCGTAAATAAGTGTGGAGTAGGGCGGGTCGATGCTCGCCTCCTCCTCTGCGTTAGCTGGTGTTGCTCGCGTATCAGCGCGGCCAAATTCGGATTTGATTACAGGAGAGCACATCTGACGCGACGAAGCCGAGAAGGCTGGTGACGGTGGCGTTAAAGCTGCGGTGGGATAGGTTGTTGTAAGAATGCCAGATGGGCGTTGATGCGGTCCAAAAGCTTCAGATGTTGCTGTATAGCGATCAGGCTTCAAAGCATAGGAAACATCATTGTCTGGCTCCCGCATCCACTCAGGGGATGTCCTGCTATCATTGGTACGAGATGGCCCCGGCCTTAGCTGCCCTGGGGTCGGGCCCGACGTCAATGAGGATGATGGCCAGTCGCTGTCACAGGAAAGAAGAAAACGTGGATGGCCATCAGGCATTGACGGCGTAGACGTGTGAGATGATGGCAGCGTGAAGGCTGAGGTTCCTATGGCCCATGGGTTTTGACAAGGCATCATCGATGTTGGACTGCTGGGCCCGGAGCTCACCCAGTGTTCAACCGCTGGACAGGGGTAGTGGTGGCGAAGAGTACCCAAAGGTGCGCCATCAATAACAGCTTGTGAGGAGGCAGACGTTTCTGTTCGTTTCAGAGCGTATTGCAGCGTAGTTTCCTGAGGTGAAGGAGTTGAGTCGACGCATAGGTCCTGAGACACCAAGAGACGATCCATGTTGTCTTGCAAACAAACAAACTAATATCAATCACGGACGGCACAATCTAGACTGGTTAGATTTGCATCCGAGGGGACGGTTCACGAAAGAAGGAAATATTATAGATATTATAAGTTTCTAATGGGTGCAAGCCATGCTAGGGAGACGGAAGTCAACAGGTTGAAAAAGGGTAGCCCTGGGAATGTGAAGATAACGAGAGGCTAAAGGGGGGAAAAAGAAAAATGGCCGAAAGCGACAGGTAAAGACCTCTGACCATTCAGAAGAAGGACATAACTGAAGCTGTGAGGCCAGAAGAAATGCCAGCTCATACATACGGCCTGATGGTCTGTCTGCTGTTTGTATGTCTCCGCCAGTCCCAACAAACAAAAGACGGTCTGGGAAAGAGATCGAAAAATAAATAAATAAATAAATAAAAAAATGGATGATTAAGATCAAGAATAAGGAAAAAGAAAAAAGCCAACCAAGGAACTCCCCAGTCAACATGTGCACTGGGGATGTTGTGGATGGCGGTGGTGGTGGAGTAGTGGTGCTTCGTTCTAAGGGCTTCCCAAGCTGTGGAACAACAAGCCATTGTACGTGCAGATCCAATGGCTTTGCAGAGTCTAGTAGAAGCTGGATTTTCGGTGCTACAGATGATGGCAATATACGTACTTCTTGATTTACAATGCCTGACAGACCAGGAAGAGTGGGGTTGTGAGACCGGACAGCTGCATGAGAACCGACCCTTCTCTGCATTTTGGCCACAGTCCACCACCGGGCTAGGTGGAAGCCTTTCTGGAAGAGACGTTCTGGCAACTTCCCGGAAGCTCTCAATGCCCTGGGGATGTATCCTGCAGACACTCAGGCCCTTTCCCGCTTTCCCCGACCAGCCGGAACCATTGAAACGCTATGCGGGTGGCTTAGGTGGCACCAAAGCCGCATCGTTGCAGAGGCTTCTTTCATTCGCTGAAGGCCAACTAGAAGGACGGCATCTCAGATCTGAGTGGCCGTACATACGTGTGGGGGAAAGGGCGATTATTAGCGACACGTGACCTGCTCCTCAAGAAAATTAATGAGAAGAGAATCGCGTGACGCTGGATGGCAAATATCCACGGCAATAAACTAGCGTTGGAGCGTTGATGGTAGTGGAGATAAGCCCTAGTCCATGGTTGCACACACGTGGGAGCCATAACCTGCGAGTCAGGAAGCTTAAACCTCATGGAGTTTATGTACCTTATGCTATATGTCCGATGATATGATATGTTCTAGCGTCTGTTGATCGAATTTTGGTCCAATACTGTAGCTGGTGGTTAATACTTCCAGACCAACCAGATCACCCGGCTGTGCGTTGCTCCGCCATAGCAGTTATTGGATACGTTGATAGTAGTAGATAGTGCCCTAAGTGGAAACCCCGAAAATACCATTTATGTAGCCGTATGCGCCCATACACCAATTGGTCGAGATAGATATAATATAACAATGTCGATGCGAATGGAGATTCCTCTCATGGTTTTACTTTCGGTAGTAGACCTATCATGGATGTTAGAGTGGAAATGCTTTGTACGACAGGAAGGAGAGATCTCACCCGTTTGAATTGAAAGTGTAGCTGTAAAATACCCTATGGATTGCGTCAGAAAATTCAAATTGAAGTTAGAATTAGGGGCTAAACAATCGGCGAGTCTACCTTGTCAAAGGTGCTCTTGAAGCCTCTTTCCCTCTTAGCGCTATAGTCCCATTCCTTATCAACAATTCGGAATGCGATGTCTTCGTAAGGGGGCCCGGCCATGAATCGAATAAGACAAGTATCTTCTTCACCGGCTGCTGCAAACGACTGGCCGCGCTTTCGTCCGTGCTCGCGTTCAATACGGTAGGTCGGCGCTTTCGTCTTATCGATGAGATCGGGGTAGAAGATG
The DNA here is from genome assembly GCA_008274985.1 of Aspergillus sojae. Taxonomy (NCBI): domain Eukaryota; kingdom Fungi; phylum Ascomycota; class Eurotiomycetes; order Eurotiales; family Aspergillaceae; genus Aspergillus; species Aspergillus sojae. The sequence continues at coordinate 3,641,532 of CP035528.1, read as the reverse complement.
TTGAATTTGTAGCCTTGTACCACCTTGGGTGGCGGATTATCATGGTCATAATGAGTCTGGTTGTATTTGTTCCACTCATAGCCCATTTGCACCCGGTTGAAGTATCGCGGCTTGCGCGGCCGGTATTTGTTCGCCCACTGAGGCTGGGACCCCGTACTTACGGATTCTTCGCCTGTGAAGATTTCTTCATTCTCACTGACTCCCTTCGCAAGCTCTCGCTCATAGAGTGCCTTCGTTGCCTGCGAGAAGTCTTCATTAGGTGTGGCCGAAAAGCGAGAGGAGCCAGTAGCTGCAGGCAAGTTCGGTGTTTGGTTCACAGGAACAAGAGAGGATTTCTCTGCTTGTCTCTGGCGGAGAGGCACAAACCCCATCTTTAGAACCTTTTGACGTTCGCGAGCCTAAAAGATTTCATCAGCGCATGGCGTGCATCGCTTGAAAGCCGCTGTGACCTACCACTTGATCCAGAAAGTTTGACTCATCCACTATCTCCAAGACCTTATCCTCAGGGCGAACTTGGAGCAGCGGGTCAGGATCAAGATCACGAAATTTTTCATCTGACCCAGCTTGTGCTTTGCCCTCGGCCGATGGCTGGATGACCGGCGCCAGAGGTGCAAGCTTTGCTCGAACAGAGTCCGCTTCGTCGCGCTGTTGTTGACGTAATCCTCGGACACGTTCGTCTATAACGGCCTGAAAGACCTTCTTGAGTTTGGCGCGGGCTTTCCAGACAGTGAGACTCCGCAGTAGTTCTTCCCAGTAATCGGTATCGATGGGTTCATTAGAATCCAGCTTTTTCTTGACCTGTACCTCAAGGGTCTGAAGTTGCTCGTAGGTTTTAGGACTCAAGAGCCTATTGATATCTGCAGCGACGGAGTTGAGTGCACGCCCTTCGGGAGCAGTGATTTTCTGACGGTCGCGACAGATAATTCTCATAGTCTGTGCAGACCGGTTAGCAAAGATCTTATATAGACCAGATCCCAATGTGACGTACCTTCCAGAAATCCCTATTTTGCGGATTTGCCTCCAAACTCAGGAATGTATCAATATCCTTCTCCAAGTCCAGCAATTGACTCGGAGACAGTCCTTCGAAAACGCCATCCGGATCCACGATATCCAGGTCCGAGTCCGCAATCTCATCATCAAGAGGGTTCCTCGTCGGATCGATAAATCGCAGGGTAACAGTAAGCCAGTCAATCGGCTTCGCTCGGCCCTCTTTGACACGGATCTCAGCCTTCTTTTTGGCCTGTTTAAGCACGAAAACGTCCTCCTGCGCTACCCATTCACGCACTTGCTCGTCTTCTTGTAATTGATTTAGCCGCATCTGATCCTTCATATTTCTCGACTGCGACTGCGCTGGTCGGCCTCTTCCATCGCTTTGGTAGTCCCTCTCATCGTATCTGCGGGGGAGCTTCTGGGGTTGACGCGATGATGGAGATCGCGATCGGCTTCGTTTCGTCGAACCTGATCTATCCGGAAAACGTGACGACATAACTAACACGTCTATACAGGGCGATGAAAGAAGGAAGACTGAAATAGGCAATATCGCTGTGAGCGTTGAAGCCTAGAGTCAACACAAGCGTGAAGCTTTGGTCTAATGCTTTTTTTGGAGAGAGCGTCTGCCAAGAAACAGGGTGGAGCAGCGGAACAGGAAAGGTTCCGCCTTATCAGCTTTGCCGCCTAGTAAGACTACTGGTTGTATATCTTAGGACCACAGCTACGGTCATTCTTAATAGTATTCAAATTTTCATGACTTAATGCTAAGAAATGCCCGTCAAGTGGCAGAGATTGCGTCTCTCGAATGGAGAGGCAATACCTCCCCTTCTTTTCAAATATTCCTCAACATCAAAAGGCTACGAGCTGTACATAACTGATCTTACCAACATCTGGTCTGAACGTCTGACCCGCCAAGATATCCTGAGAAAAGCTGATGAGGATGACACCACAATCGATCCGAGCGAGGACATGGAACAATTTGGAGTCCTCCTGCAAAAGATAGAAGACGCACTACGTAGCCAACCGGGAAGCACCGTGACCCTGAATCATAGCTCAGGAGACTTGCTGGAGCTAACTACATCTACCAAACTGCCGGCTCCACTTCAACCTTTGAAGTGGGCTGCACGTCTCTCTAAGGAGCCACAGTCTGCTGCTACTGGTCAACTCCTTCTTCCCCTCGTAAAGGCGGAAGCTGACTGGGAGTCGCACCAGAAATCCCTCATTGATCAACTACATAAGAAAGACTGGATTCTCGCGAAGCTCTTCGATAAGATCGAAGCTGTGGGCATTGATCTAAGTACTATATTTCCTGGTATCTCTGGCTTACGGGCGGGTCAGAAGGGCACAACGCTGGCCCAGGCTGCTAGACATATAAAAGGTGTTGCGCCTTTTGACGAAAAAGCCTGGCTAAAGGAAGTCAGTGCGTCGGCCTCTGCATCGGGTCTTGCCGCTAATATTCTGGCGGAGGTTTCCAGTTGTAACAGCCCAAATCGATCGAGAGGTCTTGGACCACCACCGGACAAGTGGTGGGAGAAACTTACTGTAACCAAGACTACTGCGGCTCCTATACGAGAGGAAAGTGAACCGAAAAAAGGACGCGAGCCTTCTAAAGATGTGTTGGAGGCCGATGCAGATACGGCTACTGAAACAGAGAATGACGAGTTTGAAGTAAGTACAACCTTCAGAATCAAAAGCACCGCAGTTAAAAATGTCTTTAGCGGCAAGAAACGCCTCCAAGATTGAAACATGTCAAGAGCCGCGAGAAAACCCCTATCAACATTGGGCAGGATGAAGACCTTGGGAAAGCTCCTCTGAACAAATCGTCGCCTCCGCCAAGGCAGAAAAGCTCTGCAAAACCATCAAAAGGCCTGGGGGTTATCGGTGGGAATAAACAAACTAGAGCGTCCCAGTCCTCACCACCACGAGCTCCGTCTACGCTCGCACCACAAATAGCCGACGACCAAACAGATTCAGGGACTGACCATGAAAGTGTGGATTTAGCACCAACTTCACCAACGAAGCCTAAACCAGAGTTACCAGAGAAAGCGCAGGGTAAATCACGAGGATTAGGAGTCATCGGGGGTAAGAAGAAACAAAGGCAAGCTACCCCTAGTGAGCCTCGATCTCCATCAACGATAAAGTCCCCAAGTGCAACAGATCAGCCACCTGCCGCAACATCTCCCTCGACAGAGGCTAGAACAAAAAGAGTCGGTAAACTCGGTGTTATCGGAGGCAAAACCTCTAAAAGCGATGCGACTACTACTTTGGAGCGTGGGCCAGAGGAGGGCAATGTTGATCGATCTAGGGAGATGTCAAACCACAGTTCCGAACCACCAAGGTCTTTATCGGCTGAACGTCGACAGCTAAAGATAATGGAACAGTCAGAAAGAGAGGAAGAAGGTCAAGAAAGAGCGGATAGGAAGCGCGAAGAATTGAAGAGACAGCTGGAGGCGAAGAGCAAAGCCCCAGCCAAGAAGAAGCGGAAATTCTGAGTTCTTTTCTTTTCTTTCCAACGGATTGTTGTGTGAAGCAATCACTAACTACTGTACATCTGAGGGCATCTATTGGATCACGCAGTTTATTACGGCATATTCAACATTGCCCGGGAATAGAATTATTCTATTGACACTACAATATACTATAGACATATATGGTAGTAAAATTCCGCAAGCAAAGATTAGATCGATGGTATCTCTGGGGGTGTGATATGGTACAAATGACTTTAAAATGGACAAGTATCAAAATTGTGATCCCATGGTATCACATTGAACGCCGTAGAGATAAACCGCTAATCCGAGCATTTATGACCGCTTCATCCGGCAAAGATTGAGTTAATAATGGTATGTATTAGGGAATTGTTGTGCTTGCAAATCAGAGCCTTCGCCATTGTCTTCAGATCGAGAGTCAATTTTAGGTGCTAAGCCCGCTGCCACCAAGACTGGTTCGAGATGAGGTACCCCTTCGCTTCCCTTGCTCGCTAGGCGTAACAAGTCGTACTTTTTTGGGCGACATCAAGTTAGAGGATACGCTGGGCCCGGCGCTAGTGGTGGAAGCACTTGTGCCACCTGAGGTCCCAATACTTAGCATACCTCGAACCTTTTCAACAGCTTTACTTTCCCCTCTGGTCCATGGATCGCGTTTTACAAATCCTACCCCAGCCTTTCTACCAGCCGAGTCTCGTCTTTTAGATTCCTCAAGTAAAATGGTGCGGTTATGTTCACGGCGGGGTCCCGGGCCGCAGTCATGCATGCAACCAGGGGTAGCGCAACCACCCTCGCTGACAGAAGTGTCGTTCAACCACATACTAATGCAAGCTAAATGTCCTCCATGGCCACAACCTTGACACCAGGTCCAAAGCGCGGATCCTTTAGGTCCTGAAGGATTGTACGAATCTAAATACGTTTCATCTAGGCGCCGTAGCTCGGAGGTTGGGATCGGTTCTGTCTTAATGGAGGAGCGAGATGACGATAAAAAATGCGATGTCGTCTCAGAGTCCAATTCAAGATTCAACTGTGCACACGAGACAGATTGCTCCGCTACCCACTCTGCTGGGGGGTCAACGCTCATGCAAATGGCACAGGGCGCCTGGGGCGTGTCGCAGCGATGACAGCGCGCATTGTCATTCGAAGGGTTTTCGTATGGACGTTTACACGTGAAACAAAACACGTTCATCGTAGTGTCTATTTGAGCATACTCATAGACTGCTGGATACGCTGGTACGCAGAGAAGTCGAAGCTCAGCCGCCTCAGTGTACATGCACTGACGTATAAGGTGTTCGTTGTAGGTTTTGAAGATGAGTTCACACTCCTCGCGAGGAAGTATGTCCTCATAACTTTGGAAAAGAGTGCGCAATTTCTGGAGAAGATGAGCAGCAGATTGAACGTCAACACAAGAACTGCTATGATAATGCCTAATGGCTTCTTTGAGCAAAACTTCAGCGCTCCATGGTTTGTCCACCGTTCCGTCAGAGCTTATAGGGATAGTGAGCCCCGTGAGATCCTCATCAATCATATGTGTAGCCTTACCAGCAGGATCATCTGCTGCAGGAGTGTAAACACCACCTCGACAGTCATTTTTCTCAAAGCATGGAGTCTCCAGAGGACTGGATTCCTTCAAAAGGGGAAGTGGGCTAGAGGGTCGCTCAAGATGAACATTAGAATCTGGAACACCCTCAACAAAAGGTTCACTATCCTGAAGTTCTTCGTTTTGAGCGGTAACAGGTCCAATAACTGAGTCACTTCTGGCCCTGGAATATGGTATACGAGGGGCTTCACTCTCCGGGCCTTCTGTGGTATTCACACTTTCGGAAACGTTATACAATCTTGCGGCCGACGATAATGACGTGCCTATTGATTTGGAAGGGTGTGAGCTCCCTGTAGATGCCGAGAACATAGGAAGACTTTCGGATGATTCGCGGCGGCGGAAACCCGGAGGCCGCACACTTTCGACGTGAGATTCAAGAGACAGGATCTTTTTGGGATACTGTTTATAATCGCGAATGGCTGCTTTTTTATCCTCCATCTTTTGGTCGTATTCATCTACTTCTGATGTCTCTGTCCGACTCCGAGCGCGCCAGTCGCCTCTTCCGGTAATTGCTCGTGGTGCAGATCTCTGGTCACCTTCAAGGCTTTGGGACACCAGTCCAGGTATTGGGTCAGATGGAAGGCTTTCGCCGGGAAAATGTGTATCTTCGCTTGCATTTGACTGGCGGTGCAAACGTGGTTCAACATCGGACATCGAAGACCAATCATTCGAGTTCATGGTGCCTTGATTTGGGCTCAGAAGCGATGGTGGAAGAGGTTGGATATCTGTAGGGTCATCTAAAGACGCCATATGCGAATTAGAGCTATCTGACGATAAAACGGTGGAGTCAGGCAAAGGCTGCGCGAGTGGGGTTGTCATGTTCGAAGCGTTTTCTACATCAGCGAGAGGTTGCCTGACCACTTCCGTCTCCATAACACCTTTGAACAACCGATTCTTCATCTTTTCGGGTTTTCCCTCATCCATTGTTCTCAGCTTTTCAGAATTATGCCCTTCCGCAGACAATCTTTTTTGGATGCCGCGGGTACCCTTGTCCGGAGCCCGCCGCTGCTCCCTCGCTCTAAGTTGCAGTTCTTGAACGACAGCGAACTTTACTATACGCCATGTTTGAGATAGCTTGACTAATGAAGCATCTGCTGCACAATCTGCGTTCTGGCTTAATGATCCTAGCAGTGACCGAAGAAGATCTGAGTGCATGCCGTTAAAGGTTCCAAGCAAAGGAGAATAATGGCGTGCCAGGAATCGAAAGGTTCCTTGATCCATTGTGGCTCCAGGTATACTCCCAACTGCCCCTAACTGGTATTGTCCGGAAGGCTTGATCTTTGATAGCACCTTCTCCAGCGACAAAACGGGATTGAGTTCGAGAGCACCCGGAGGAGTGCTGCCCAGTGACTTAGCAGCCCGACTACTGCTTGATTTAGTACGTCGGTGCCTAACCGAGATAAAAGAGGGTTCATCGAGAAGGTCGTCTGCCGGGCTCTGACTCAAAGCTTCTCCGCCACTGCTCTCTTCCTCAGGATGACCCACAAACTCCGTGGTGCTGAGGTTTACAGTACTATGTCTGGAGCGTTTCTGGACAAAAGCTAGTACTTCACCACTAGGGCTCCAGGCCAAGGAGCACATCGGCCGTTGATTTACCACATGGGGGGCATATCTGATATCAGTCTGGGTGAAAACACCGGCCTCACCAGCGGTCCACAATAGATCTTTCGAATGCCAGAGTAAGTCGGCAGCATGAGACTCGTACCGATCAAACTCTCGAAATGGTATATGAGGGCGCCGAAGATCCCAGAGATGTATCCGTGGGTCTTCTTTGTCATAGGATGTTACCAATTGAATTGACTGCCAACCACCGGAAGTGTCATATTCGTTATTCCAGGACGGCGGACGCCATCGTACGTTTCCAACGGCCTGGGGCGTCCGGAATTGGAACGTTGGTTTCTGCCTACGTTCAGCTGAGGAAGAGAAATCCCAAACTTTAACATGCCTGTCTGTACCACCACTGACGATGTGTTTGCCATCAGGATGCCAATCTACTGAGAAGCATGGCTTGTCATGAGCGGTGATCCTTAGCAAGGGGGCGGTAGTTTTTCGGTAATCCCACAACTGTATTGCGCCACTGTCCGTGGCGGTTGCAAATGCAACCCCATCGCTCGGAGACCACCTGATATCCCGAACTGCATCACTGTTCCCATTATACAACTCCTTACTCGAACATGGCCTGACTGCGGATGCCATGCGCAAGTCCCACATTCGAATAGAGGAATCCTGACTGCCAGACAAAAGCCAAGCTGGCCAATGTGGATTGAATGCTAATTTGTGGACCTGGCGGCTGTGCCCCTGAAAACGGCAGTATTCCAAGCCAGTGCGCTGTAGATCATAGAGAACAATGCGGCCGTTGGCCACTGCAGTGGCGATAATGGTGTCATAATTGCCATGTGACCATTTCACATCCCGCACTGTCAGCTGGTCTTTATAGCGTGCGGAGAGTCCACTGCCATCATTCTGAGTGGAGGAGTAACCGATGATAGCATTGCGAAGGTTGAATTCTTCGGAAGAATGGTCGGGTGAGACACGGATGGTCTTCAAGATCTCTTTTCCCCCGACAACTGCATGTGTCCGTTGAGGAGAAATATCTAAAGCGGCAATCGGAATCCCGGTCTTATGAGTGACCGTTTGGGACGCTCCCGGTCTAGCAGGGTTGTTAGAAGATTGCTGTCAAGCCTCGTTGGCAAGGTGGAAAGCTGCATATTGGAAGTGCGACCTGTTTAGATAAAGATTCTAAATGAAGCTGGAGCAAGGCTAAGGGTATACGGGAGGGGAAAGGCGGGAAAGCGTGATGAGAAAGTAGAAGAGCAATTGGAAAGGGAAACTATACAAGGACTTGGACCTATTAGAACAAGGACCGGCAGATAGGTCTGCACGAACCCCTGAAGCCTGCGGACTTGGAGGTCGAGACCCAGAAAAGAAGGGCTGGGCAAATCTTGCTAGAGCACTGGCCGCGCGATTTGAATATTTGCTTTGTTGCACGGGGACAGGTGGAGGGGGAGGGGGAGGAGCTGGGGAGGAACTGCCTCGGGTGGGCAACCGAGAGCTATCGGACATCCTCAAGAGGTCAGTCGATCAAGACTTAACCCGATAAGGGATGAAGGTCCATATTTGACAAAGTTCCCGCGGCGAACAAACAAGAAGAGAGAGCTGGTGGAGGTGGGGAATGGGAGTAAAGGAGGGGGGGGCTTTAGAAGGCGGAGCTCCCTGTTGGAGACACTTTGGAGATGCGATGCGCTCGTGACTGACTAACTGATTAGATGGGTGGCTGCCTTAGGGCGCCAGATGAGGATTAGTCAGCGTCTGTAAGAACGTTGACCAAAGGTCTAACTTGGGTAATCAAGAGTAAGCAATTGGATTGATTCATGTGAGGTGCATGAAGCAAGCAAGCACTAAGAGTAAGCAAGTCAGCAAACCTGAGGAATGTGAGGGAGAATTAGTGACCACTTGAATAATAATAGAGTGGCGAGAACGCGTGATGTGCGGGTTTAGCGCTAGTTTGGGGGAGGTTTCTACTAGAGCATTTGGTAAATCATACCCAGTAGGTAAATTAGAAAAGGAAACAAACTAGAGGCAAACCTCCAGCCAGGCCTTACTTCATTCCTACAACATCAACGATTCATCTTGTTTGGTCCGAGGTATTTCTTTTTTTCCCTTAACCCGATTGTATCATACCATACCGGCCCTTTTCTTGTTTTCACCTTAAGTTGATTTTTTATTTATAAATATTATAATTTTTTGATTAATGATATTCCTGAATCAATTAACTCTTCTCTGTTCCCACCTCTAGACCTGTCCAGGTGATGGATCCGAAAAGTTCAGTATCCAATAACAAAGTTAGAACAATAGGGATTTGAATTGACACCTGAGTGATGTGTAAAATCCATAGATGATGGATGAACTCATCTGGCAGGATGCCGTTAAACGTCTCCATGGATCCAACCAGCTGGTATGCATGCTAAAAGCGGTGTGCGACGTGCTTGTACGCACAGACACGCTTGGAAGTTGTAGCTAAGTCCATCGCTTATTCAGATGTGATTGACTGTACAGTGATGTATGGTGGCATGGATGTATTGATTTGTATGGCGGATTGGCTTGGATGAAGACAGAAGTATCCACCGTCAGGATGATTAGGCCGATTAGTGGTGATGATATACTACTTACTCATGACTAGATGTCTCAGACCAGTCTCACACTAATTGACTAAGACAAGACCGTCAGACAACCTATGTATGGATCCAAGATGTACCTTCCGTACATACGGTGTACGTAGGAGGTACATATTTACATACCAACGACACATTGGTGTTAGATCATCCGGACCTTCGGGACTCCCCAGGTGGGACAAAACTCGTCGGGAAGACGACTCAGGGTGCAGGGTAGTCCTCGACTTGAAGAGTTGTTTCCCCCCGCATACTTCTGTCCTGAATCAGGGCCATCATTCCACTCATTTGGGGGTGGTCTGGTGATAATTGTTCATTGATTATGGTTCTTTTGGTTAGTTTGTGCTTGAAGAGGGTTAAGTGATCATGGATGTGTTCGACAAATAAGCATCTCTAAAAAAGACTTGCCCATCACTGATGAATCATACTACGATATAATATAATCATATTAATTAGAGATATAACAAGCTAAATCTATTGTGAGATGAGATGATACTGCCCCTGGCACTGAGCTATTTCTAAGCCACCTACGCAGGGCGCTAAGACGATACCTTGGTTTCGAGAAAGACAACAAAAAGAATGAGCCCTTCAAAAGAAATGTAAAGGACGGGGTAACTAAGGAGAAATGATCGATCCTTTTTACCAAGGATTTGCACTAACCTATTCTGAAGCCCATGAACATGGACCAGGGTACTTCGAACCCATGCAATGCAGCTTCCGCAGTCCAATCCTGATCCTCGCAGCGATCGGTTTGTGCCACCATCCATCCCCCTTCTCCATCGAGATCTGTCAAGAACACAACCCTACATACTGTGTAATAAACGCATCTATTAATTATTCAACTGCTCTTTTTTTGTCTTTTTCTTTTTTCTTTTTCCTTTTTCCTCTTTTTTTTTTTCTCTTTTGATTCCTCCTTTAGTAATCTTCAATCTTACCACAACATCCCCTCGAGGGATGGAGTTGGCTCCTTGTACATACTCGTACATATCACGTTACACGATAACTATCTAGATGATGTCCGCAGCATTAAAATGTTCTTAGAAAATCACTCAACAGTTAAGCTCCCAAAAGTTTATATTTCAGTATCTCGATTTCTCGCTTGTGTTCGGTCTCCGTGTAATGCTTCCCCCCCCCAGGCGCTTTCTCCGCTCAGGAGGGATCAACGATATCATGCATGGAATTTATTATGTATTATTTATTTTACAGTTTCTTTTCTTTTCTTCTTTCTTTTCTTTTTTCTTCCCTTCAGACACAATCCTTCCAACATTCATTCCAATCCCTGTTACCATTGGGCACGAACATATCAAATCCAATCCAGGCAGCTCATGGGCAGTGTCCAGGAGGTGAGTATGTCAACATTGACGCGGTTCCGAAAAGATCCTGGGTTGAAAATATGATGAAAACGGCTACGTACTACTCCGTACTAGTCCAATCTCTTTCCGTAGCAGTAAGGTATCGCCGTAGATGATATCAAAGTACATATAGGGAAAAAGAAAAGAAGCACATTAAAGCAAAAAAACCTCCGATTCGCATCAAAAATCATTCAAAGAGTAGGAGGAATATGGCCCGCCAGTTCAGAAGGTTTCTGATATTCCTTGGGAAATTTTTCGTTCCTCGGTTCTTCTCATCCTCTTTCCCCATTAATTATTATTGTTATTTATTTGTTTTAGATTTTCCCTTGCCTCTTTGCCATTTCCCCCAAATTTGCCTCCGGAGCCACCCAAGCTCAGCTGCTTTCTGGAACTCTGGGTCAAACTAGTCTACTCTGGGTAGTTCTCGACTTCAGATTCGCATGCACACCGTCACTCTTCCTTGACCGTCCGAGTACTATTTGTATCTTTCCAACGATCATTTCCTCTCGTGTATCTTTTCTCTTCTCTCTCGTTTTCTCTCTCCCTCTCTCCCTTTCTCTCTGTTCCCTCTTTTCATTTCCTCCTCTCGTGCTCTTCTCGGTCTCTTCTGGTCTTCTTTTCTTCTTCTTCTCCCTTATACGCTTTAATTCTTTACCGTTATTCTTGGGGTTTCAATTTTCCGTCCGGTTTTTACTTTGGTCCCCCATATAACCTTTTAGTCAATCCACGCATACTCTTTTCTTGTAATTAGTTCCAAAAATTTTTTTTGAGAGCCTTCATTTTTTTTTTGCCTCTTTCCCTCTTGCCCACCTACCTCGAGAAGACCCAAAAAAAAAGAATATCAACAAAAGAGCAAGACGAGTGAAATATCGTCCGACGTGTCTGCCGATCCCTTTCAGGAATACTACCAATCCGGCCCTTCGATTGACTGATTCGGGTCTGCTGTTCGCAACTCATCAATTCCTTGTTGCACTCCTCGGGCTTTACGGGAAGGTGCGATTGTCGTGTCATGGAAATACCCTATGGTGGTTTGATCTGAGCTTGTTGGACCCTTGTTGGAGGACTCTTCAAGATGGACTCTCACCACGCAACTCGCCAATTGTTGGAGTACCTTCGCACTGGCTATCCAATACTCCTCCTCCTGGTTTTCATATCCGCCTTCGTTGCCAATTCTGTCCTTGCCGCCAAAAATGCCAATAATTCCCCTACCGCGGCGCAGACCGGTCCAGGCGGGAGACCGCTCCCCAAACGGTCAAGGAGTACGATGGCAATTATGAAAAACCCCCAGAAATTCTCTCAGAATACGAGATCGTGGTTCAGGTGGTTGTCTGTGGGTATACTATTGACCATTCTTGGGGATGCAGCCGTCAATGTGGCACATGTGATAGTCTCTAGGTCGGAGCAATGGTGGTGTGGCCAGTCCGTTGTGGTAAGTGCCATGAAATAAATGGTGAATATAATCAGTGCAGCATTTAATGCTTCATAGATCTACGTTGTGGGTTCGTTCTTTGTCTATTCGATTATCCTCGTCTCGTTATTAGATACAGATCCGTCTCCGACATTTGCGCAGTTTGTCCCTTGGTTGGTAGCAGTGCCTATCGAATTAGCTATATTGGGTATCTCTTCCTCGATCAACGCTGGCAACCACCATGAGCCAGTTGTGGGAGATCCGACTGGAGGTCGCTTGCAGAAAGGCGTGACTTCGTGGGAACTCATGGAGCTTATCTGTAACTGCGTTAGAGTGCTGATCCTTAGTATATTGGTCGCACTGTACGTGTTCAGCTCCATTAGGATGCATTCTAGTTCCAGAAAAGTACCAAGAGCGTATGCCAATGGCGCTTCTGAAACCACAGGGTTGCTGGACCCTTCTCACGCGGAGAACGGGAACGCTTATGGCGCAACTCCAGCTAACCAACAGCCTACTAAGCCCGCTGATGCTTGGGTTCGACCAACTACTGTCCCATCTACCAGCTGGTGGGAGTATCTCAGTGGATATTCGTTATTTTTTCCGTATCTCTGGCCGTCGAAGTCCCGTCGGCTGCAGATCGTGGTGGTTATATGCTTCATTTTGATTGTTTTGCAACGTGTTGTCAATGTCCTGGTGCCTCTCCAGGTTGGAGTTATCACCCGCAAATTGACTAAAACGGGCGATGGCTTTGATGTACCATGGTTTGATATCTGTCTGTATATCTTGTTCCGGTGGTTGCAGGGTAACCAGGGCCTGATCGGCTCATTGCGTTCGAGTCTTTGGATTCCCGTGAGCCAATATTCTTATATGGAGCTTTCAACTGCGGCCTTCGAGCATGTGCACAGTCTTAGCCTTGATTTCCATCTGGGTAAGAAGACTGGTGAGGTACTGTCTGCGCTGAGCAAGGGTAGCTCTATCAATACCTTCCTCGAGCAAGTCACTTTTCAGGTCGTGCCCATGTTAGTCGATCTTTGTGTTGCCATTGTCTACTTCCTCATTGCGCTTGATGCTTACTACGCTTTGGTTGTCACTATTGTCACATTCTGTTATCTTTACGTCACTGTCCGCATGGCACAATGGAGAGCGGAGATTCGGAGGCAAATGGTCAATGCCTCTAGGCAAGAAGATGCAGTCAAGTAAGTTTCATGGTACTTATGCTCTGCTACATTTTATTTGCTAACCAAGTGGCTTATAGGAATGACTCCATGGTATCCTATGAGACGGTGAAGTACTTCAATGCCGAGGACTACGAGTTCGACAGGTACCGAGGAGCAGTCTCGGATTTCCAACGGGCTGAATACCATGTTCTGTTTTCTTTGAATCTAATGAATACCTCCCAGAATACGGTTTTTATGCTTGGACTACTGATTGCCTGTTTTATTGCTGCATATCAGGTCTCACTGGGACAGCGGGACGTTGGTGAATTTGTGTCGCTTCTCACATATATGGCGCAACTCCAGGGCCCTCTGAACTTTTTTGGCACGTTCTACCGGTCCATCCAATCGGCATTGATCAACTCGGAGCGGTTGCTAGAGCTTTTCAGAGAACAACCGACGGTTGTTGATATGCCTAGTGCTACTCCTTTACCAGTCTGCAAAGGTGACATTGCCTTTGAGAACGTCAAATTCTCATATGATAGCCGCAAACCTGCCCTGAATGGTCTTACCTTCCGCTGTGAGCCGGGGACGACAACAGCCTTGGTTGGCGAATCTGGTGGTGGCAAATCCACCGTTTTCCGCTTACTGTTCCGATTCTATAATTCCGAATGGGGCCGTATCTTAATCGATGGGCACGACGTGAAAAACACCACAATTGATTCTCTCCGGAAGCATATTGGCGTTGTGCCACAGGATACTGTCCTCTTCAATGAGACGTTAATGTACAACCTGAAATATGCCAACCAGAATGCGACAGACGAAGACGTCTACGAAGCTTGCAAAGCTGCCAGTATACACGACAAGATCATGTCCTTTCCAGATAAATATAACACCAAGGTCGGTGAACGTGGTCTACGACTCAGTGGAGGAGAGAAACAACGAGTGGCTATTGCTCGTACCATCTTGAAAAACCCGCGCATCATTCTTTTGGATGAGGCTACAGCCGCGTTGGACACCGAGACAGAGGAGCATATCCAGGGAGCTTTGTCCACTCTTTCTCGCGGCCGCACCATGCTTGTGATTGCTCATCGACTAAGCACCATCACGACTGCAGATCGCATCTTAGTCTTGCATGAGGGCAAGGTCGCGGAGAGTGGTACTCACGATCAACTACTAGCCATGAAAGGCCGCTACGCAAGTATGTGGCGGAAGCAAATACGAGCGCAGAGGGCAGCGGCGGAGGCCCAAGTACTCCAAGATCGTGCCCAGCGCTTACGCAGTGCATCAACCTCGGGCGCTGTTGGAGATGATAGTTCTAGTCAGTCTGACGAGGACCGGAATGGTAACACTCATGCCTCTGCGGTCCGACAGACACAGGGCCATCACTGGCCCGCGCACGATCAGAAAGCATAGAGCAGAACCCGGATAAGTCAGCGCGGGGAGTTAGCCCAGGTGTTGTTTTCAGTCACATATAAAGATCTTATACTTAGAGTGTCCGAGGGATGATATACCAGTCTAGGGTTGTTTTTTTCCTTTTTCCTTTTTTCTTTTTCCTTTTTTTTTTTTTTTGGGAAGATGCGCTTACGGGGATACACTTTCTTATTTTCTCCCCGTTGTTCCAGCCCCGCATTACTTATCGTGCCCCATTCATTTAAGTTGGTAAAAATGGCGTTTTAAGTGACTTACGACTTGTATGACGCGCTCTCCTGTCAATTCATACGAGACTTGCTGAAGAGGCAGCAGGTTAGGGTTGGATCCGTGGATACATTTCCTAGACCAAATACACTTGAAAATAATGCATGATACTCGTCCATAGCAAACCATAATACGAACCATGAGACCTTCCACATTACTCCGTACTCTTGACGATTGCTGGGACACGAACGGGTCACTGCTCGAGGTGGCTAGGTGCAGTAATACTATCGCCGTCAGACATAAGAGGGTTTCCTGCATCTACCGAAGGCCGAATGTGGGACACAATAATAGGCTACTGCCCCAAAGCGCCTGCAATAGTAAATGGTTGGTAGAACATTTCGAACATTATATGTACAGAATGGCATAAAGCATTACATATACACGCTCTAAACTCGTTTGAGGAACTTCTGTGGTATATTCTTTTCCACGATCTGCATCCTCTCAAGCTGTTCAAGTCGATAGGCAGCGTCGTCTTCCTCGTCATGCCTCCGGAAATGTTCAATATCCTCTGGATGAGTGAGGTCTTCCTCCTTGGCATCATCTCCATGATACTTCTCGAAATGATGAATTTCATACTCATATTCGATGTCGCCATGGTGGCCAGGTCCAAATCCGAAATCAGGCAGACGCTTGCCCTCCGAAATCAGACGCATCCAGTTATCTCGAGTGACGAATCCAGTGTTCCCAGGGTCGAAAAGCCCAAAGACTTCCCGGACAGCCTGTTGCTTGCGCTCTTCGCTAACACCTGCATTTGTCTCATCGTCGAGGCCATATGTCTTCCGTACCTCATCGGCTGTCCATGTCCCTGAGTTATCATAATCGTGGAAAGTAAAGAAGGATGCAGGATCAAAGGAATCAATGTGGTGCTCCTCTGTAATTTACGAGTATTAGAAGGGTTCCTTTAGATTCCTCAGGAGCAATTGAATTCAGTGACGCACCTTGCATGTGTCGAGTAGCCCAATCTGAAGAAGGATTCTGCTCACTCGAGTGAGACCCATGAGCGTTCGCGAAGCTGCCGCTCAGGGCAAGCAGAACGGTAGCAAGAGACACGGAACGACCGAGCATTCTCAGTTTACAGAGCATCAAAATGGCGTATTAAGAAAAATATCAAAATTGTTTCAGTATACAAGCAGTAACGAATAATTTCAACCCTGTTGATGTGGCCTTTTCTTCGAGTGCTAACACCTGGATTCGGAGAACGAACTGCCCATTCAGTAGATATGCTGTTTGCATTGTTTGCATCCGCTCCGCCGAAACTTACGACTTTTTGTCCGACGACGCAAGAACCACTTTATGTTTCTGCGGTCCACACTCCCGACATACACCATTGAGCCCCTAAGGGCAAGCTGCCAACAATCACCATTCTCGCCATTGGTATTGACCTTACAGGAAATGTTGCGGTAATGCAGAGCCTTTGGTCTCGGGCCGCCTCGGCGCGCTCGTCTTGTCATTGCGTTTCTTGTCTAAGTACAGCGACTCCCGGACTAACGTCAAGGGCGGCATCAGCAGCCAGTAAGAGACGGTTACGAATTGGAAACTCGGTCACAGCACTATACACGAGTATCTTTGCGGCGGCAGCTTTAGCTGATGCCCAAGCCAAAGATCAACGACGCCATGAATGGCAGGAGAAGATCGCAGCTGTGAAGGAAGAAGTCAATGAGTTGGTGGACGAGGAACAACGCCTTTTGGCAACTATTTCAGCACGGCGAAAGCGAAGATCGTTATTCAATGGCGTATTAACGAGCCGACAATACAGCACCGTTGCCGGATCATCACCAGGGCAAATACGAAGCTCTATAAGGGATATACCGACACGTTCACTCGCCGCCAACACCCACTGGCAAGATACCTATGAGACTCGACTTAGAGATGGTCTTGAAACTTATTCCAATGAGAAAGATGAGTGTGACAGTAAAGCCCTTGAGGATCTGGTCGCAGAAAGTGAGGACTCATTATTCAGTGATTCAGACGAGTATGGCTTCAGACTTGGGGATGACGATTTCCCCGAGTGGCTGTCAAACGACATAGTCCGCCAGAAGGTTATACGGAAGCTTGCCGTGAAACAGCTTGCTATACGACTCTTGCTACGTCCGACAATTGCGCACTCTTACATGGGACTTCGGATGAACTATATCTCCGATGGTTCGGTGCCCAAGTTGAATGTAGCAGAGCTCTTACATGAATTGAATCAATGCCGGATCAGGTTACATGAGCTGAAGTCAATAAGAGATCTGAATATTGACGATTTGGCAAGCGATCTCCGTGTACGCAACATCGAGGAGATGACTTGGGAGAATCGAAAACTCGATCAGGATGTTCGCCGCGACACAGAACTATTCCTCGAAGGGGCTATGTCTCTTCAAGAGCTTCTTCTGAGGTTGTCCAGCAACCTGCTACAGGCTACTGATCCCGACAGACCGTACTGCATGAGGATGATGCTTTTAGCGTTTACCAAATGTCGTCAAAATGACCTAGGTGATTTGGTCCTAAAGACACTATTGCCGAACAAATTTCCATTAAATTCCTCTTTGGTCCTCTCAATAATAACCTTTTACCGCAAGTCCAAGAACATCAAAGGATTCGACTTATTTATGGAAATGCTGTGTGGTGATAGCTACGCGGTAGACATGTTAAACATGGGATATTTCAAGAGGACAGTGATCAATGGCGTCGAGATCTCAATTCCTCCCACGCATACCACTAATGCAATTATGTTCTCTACATTAATCACAGCTTGCTTGCGCTTCAATCAACCCGACCGAGCTAATGCCTATCAGCAAGCCGCAAGAGCAGCAGGGTACATGGATGATTTTGCAACCCTTTTCGGCTATTTGAGGTTTTACGGTATTCGCCGTGATTGGGCGAAAGGGGTGGCAACTATCAAAAGAGCTTTGGCTTTCATGGCATCATCTACGGAACATGAGTTACACCGGGTCGAGAGGCTGGTAGTATTGATGGTACATCTGTGTGATATGTGCGAAAGATACGATGTCTCCGAGGCAATTATCGTAGCCGCGGTTGAAAACGGGTTTGACTGGAGGTCTGCACAGAGGCAAGTAGACGTCAAGTTCTCATTTGATCCTCACTTTCGCCGATGGCACATAGCTGAGGACGCATCAACTATGGGAGCAATCAAGGAAATGCCACTGTGGAAGAGGAGTTATGCCTTCGTAAACACGGTCGGAGAACAGTTGAATGACCTTTCCCTGCCTGAGGAGGAAAGTTCTGCGAGGAAATGGCACAAGCTGGTGGGAACATACTCCCAGGAAGTTCTATCAGCTGTGCTCGCTGGCCCCCCTTCCAAGCACAAGAAACCCGAAGTGGACGGGCAACAGAATCTGCTCAAAACCATCGACGTGGAGAACAACAGATTCTATAACGCCGAGGTTACGGCAAAGGCTCACCAAAAAGAGATCATCGCCCTGAAGGACCAGGTTGCGCAGCTGAAACGAATGGTCTTTGACTTAACAAAGCAATCTGCCCTCAACCATTCCCAGACCAGTCCCCAAGACCTTGGACAAATAAAGGACAAGCTTCGTCATACGAACCCGCGCGTGGTCGAGCCCGCGGTAAACATTCGATACGTTGGAAATTAAAGTCTCTACGGGTGGTATCCTCCCAATTGCCCACCTGGCGCACTGTTTGTTCATAGAGGGATCAGGTTGGAAAATGTGTACATCATAGGTGTTTATTGAAGGGCGTACGTTTGGTCTCTATTCTCATATCCTCTGCTATATATGTTGATACCTGCAAGGCTTGTACATTATTACGACAGAACTAGATTTTCTCATCTTCAGGCTTTGTTGGTCTGGACCTCTTCTATAACCTCTTGCCTTACGTTTAGGGCTTTATTAAGGGAGCTTATATGCCCGAAGAATTCATTCAGTCTTTTATTCTCATAAAATATCGGCAAGTGTCCTTTCTATACCATTAAGGACATTGTGGGTAGTCTCAAGTCTAACTGCATTCCATCGGAATAGAAAGTGATCAAGCTTCGCAACAGAGCCTCACGTAACTCAACGTCCTGGTGGTTCGGAGACTAAGAGGAAGTATCTCTTTCGGCCAACGCCCCAATAACAATAGATAGCAGAAGATGTTAAAAGTGATAACAAATCTATAAACAGAACATAGACAAATAATTCAACGCTTCCTGCTGGAATCGCTACGCATTTTCTCTTTACGAGACAGCCTTTCTGCGGCACGAAGCAATGCAGAGCGAATTTCGCCCTTAGGGAAGCTCGTGATGTCATAATAGGTAGGCGCGATATCCTGTAATGACCATTAGCGAAAGGTATATATGGTGGGAAAAAAAAACAAGTGAAACTTACAATGAGCCACTCAGGCTTGACTGCTGTGACGGTTCTGATGTAGTTCTTGGTCGTGAGCACGAATTCATTGTACACAACCCAATCAGCGTCATAGCTTAGAACAGTCGATGGGTGCAAGAGGACGTTCTGGTTGTCCTTAATCGTCGTGTATTTGCTCTTGCCCTGAGCTTCCTTCTTCGCAACCTGCATGAAGAATCCAGCACAGAGAGCACGTCGGATATTTTCGTAGTACTTCTTGTCCTCAAATGGCGTCGAAACCATTTCCAGCTCCTCACGCTCCATGATCCGCAGGAGCTGCATGCGCACATTATCTGCCGACTGGAGGGATCGCAGGGACAGGAAATGGTCATGGCACCACTGCTTGGGGTTCTCTTGTGCATCTTGGCCCTTGAAAGCATGGTATACGTTAAGAAGAGTGAGGTGGTCACCGTCGGGGTGGGCAAAGAGGTTCTTCATCTCATCCGCCCGCTTTCGTTGAGATGCGGGTCTCACGAACACTTGAGGAACCGAAAGCAACGCTGTAATAGAGAGAATTTCATTTGAACAGTAGAATTCGGGCGAGCTGATCAGCATGACCGCAACCGCAGGATCAAGAGGAAACTCCGAGGCAAGACGTCCAAGTTGGGTTAGGTTGCCATCATCATCAAGACAAGCCAAGTAATTAAGCTCTTCAAGAGCTCTCATAAGTGTCTCCGGAGCCGGAGGGTCCATCAAGTCGAAGTGAACAAGGTCATCAACTCCAAGCTTCTTCAACTCTAACACAGTGGATGAAAGGTTGGACCGTAAAATTTCGGGATACGTCTGGTCAATCAGTTCCTTCTTGAAGGCACCCTCGGTATAAAGACGGAAGCACTTTCCGGGACGCGTACGACCTGCACGACCGGCTCTTTGCTGTGCAGAGGCTTTAGAGATGGGCGATACTAGGAGAGACTCGACACGAATGCGAGGGTTGTAGATCTTCTGCTTCGAGAAACCGGGGTCCACGACGTAAACGATACCATCGATTGTAAGCGAGGTTTCGGCAATGTTGGTGGAAATAATGACCTTTCTACCAGGACGACCTCCAGGACGACGCGGTGGCGGGGCCGGATCGAAGATGCGTTGCTGCATATGCGGAGGAAGACTACCGTACAGTGTATAGACTTTCAAGGGGCCAGCATCGACTTCTCTCACCATCTCGTCTGCCTCTAGCGAGATTTTGCGTGCAGCATCTTCAATCTCTTCTTCACCAGTCAGGAACAGAAGTATATCACCATCAGCCTCTGTAGCATGAATTTGCAAGACAGTGCGAATGGCGGCCTCCACATAGTCCTGCTCAGGCTCAGGAGTATAGAAAATCTCGACTGGGTGAGTACGACCGGGAACTGCAAGAAGAGGAGCATCGTTGAAGTAACGCTGGAACTTTTGGGCATCCAAGGTGGCAGACATGATAATGATCTTCAAATCTGGTCGACGTTGTACGACTTCTTTGAGAAGACCCATGAGAACATCAGTAGCCATGGTTCTTTCGTGGGCCTCGTCTAGAATGATAGTACTGTAACGGTTAAGGTTGTGATCATTCATGGCCTCTCTCAACAGCATACCATCCGTCATGTACTTGAGACATGTCTTGGGGCTCGTCATATCTTCAAAACGGATGCTGTAACCCACTTCCTCTCCAAGTTTGACATCCAACTCAGCTGCCACACGTTGCGCGACTGACATAGCGGCCACACGTCGAGGCTGGGTACAAGCGACCATCTTGCGCTGGCTTTGCGGCTGATCATCGAACAGGACGAATTGAGGGATCTGGGTAGTTTTACCGGAACCAGTCTCACCGACAAAGACTAGGATCTGGGACTTCTGATAGAGTTGAAGGAACTCATCTCTTGGATATGAATATTAGAGGTCGCTCTCTTGTAGATAATCGCGATTAACAGAAAAACTTTTGTACTTACCTCTGCGCATGAACCGGAAGATCGCGCCGAGCTTTTAAAATCGAGAAATACTTGCTGGAGTATGGCTGGCCGCTGAAAGGGTTGATGTCCCCATCTTCGATCTTCTGTGCCTGAGCGGCAGTCGATTGATGTCTCTTCACTTTGGCAAATGGCGAATCCTTATCTGCAGCCCATTCGTTGCCATTCGGGGAAGCGTCCGCATACATATGGGCCAGGTACGGATTATCCTTGGGATCCGTGCCAGTTTTATCCATCTTTTGACGCTTAGCACGCGAACCGTCTTCAGCGTCAGATCGGCGATCAACCATGGCGTGTGAAGGGTAAAAGAAGGACGGGGGGCCAGAAGTTGTTCGTGCAGTTGAGTCTCAAGTACTCGACTTCGCCAGTCAACTTTATTGACGGATTGAAAAAAAAGTATTCCTGATAAGGCAAGTCGGCCGCACATCGCCACAGCTGCTCCGGCTCTATTTCATGTTCACCGCCTTTATATTCTGCCGCTACTTTGACCCCACGAACAGGCAAGGGACTGAATGATGGGATGGATTGGATCGCAACTCAGGGTTAAGACAGGGTAGGGTCGGTTTCTTAAACTTTCGTGAGGGGTGAATGACAATTACTAGTCCGGGTATTACTATTATCTCTTCTTTTCTCCTTAGGATCGTTCCAGCATGGTTTTCAGAACTTATCTTGGATCCATGCTCAATTGATCGATATGCGGGACTAATCCTCCACACAGATACCGTGTCAAGAATAATCTCTTCAAAATCTATAATTGCTTTCAATCTCTCTTATCTTACGCGGAGACAGATTCGACGCTTTCAGCATACTGTGACATATTATTTTTTTTTTTTTTTTTTTGCAAATTAAAGAGGAATTTTTATTGTGACATTGGAAAAGCTCTTTTTGTTTACTAACATGGAAGGCTTCAGCAACCCAGAGGATATGAGTCCTGCTTTTTGCATTGGACAACATGAGAGCAAACGCACAGTGCCGATTACGACCCAGGTCGTGCAAGCAGCACATGAAAGCAATGTATGAATAGCAAATTTCTGATCCCCCGCTCTGCGTGCTAACGTCTACTCTCGATCAGTATGATATGCTTACCGCCCCTATAACTACATCCCATTTCCATTCCCGGGTCCTCAGTCTGCTCTCTTCGCACCTGTCCTCAGTACAGGCAGCGTCACCCGATGCTCATGGAACTATGGGCACAACGCAAAATACACGGCCCCTGGTCATTCCGCCGTTGGCACCTTCGGATACCCATTTGACCCCTAACGAAGCAATGACCCAGATTGTGGGCGTGACAAGCTCATGGATCGATCTCTGTTCTCCGGACCCATTGATTGCAGATATATCCCGCCAGGTCCTTATGTTGGAGGTCGCTTATGCAGCCTTTTGTGGTATCGGATACCTTCTGATCCCGGGCCCTAAACTGCACCACAAGGGCATGCACTCAGAAGGCGTAGTTTATTACGCAAGAGCGATACAGGATGCCATCAATGTTGGTCCTTATATTCAATTTAACATTTGGCTGGGAGCAGTTGACAACCCGGATCTCGAGGTCGATGAGATCGGCGACCTAGCTCCCCTTGCCCGGGAAGAATTCCTTGTAAATCTGGACGAAGGACAAGTGCCGAAAGAGGATCCATTTGGAACTTGGGAGGCTTGGGACACCGTCAGGCGAACCTGTAAATATCACTCAAGGCTTTTCGTAGGTAAGAATACATCGCCCGCCATTCCACAGGCAACCCTTGGCTTTCTGGTTTTATCAGTGGGTTATAGACTCTACGTGTATGTTGCTAAATCAGTCTCGTTAGCGCTCTCATTACAGAAGCACCTTCCTTCAATATCTGTCCAATCTCGGTGGCACTCAGAGCCGGTTCGCCTGCTTACATTTAATGCCAATTCATTCATCAAAAACCAAAAGGGTTACCCCGTTTTATCCAAAGCCCACCAATCTTTGATCGCACGTTTTATGCGTCTTCGAAGCCCACCATGGATTCTTCTGTGCGATGTCGGTACTATCCCAGGTGTGGACGCTGACAATTCTCATGCCACCAACATAGAGGGCGCTGAATACCCGAGTCTCGCACAAGCAGCAGTTTCCAACAAGAAGCATTTCGACCCCACACCCCATCTTTCATACATTAGAAATCTTCAGCAGCGGCAGCCAGCTCGGACTGCTATCGAGAGGTTCGGCGTAGGCTATCAGGACTATTTGCAAGCACCGCTGCAGCCACTGACAGTCAACTTGGAAAGTATCACATATGAGGTCTTTGAGAAAGACCCTATTAAGTACGAATGGTATGAGCGCGCTATTGCAAAGGCCTTGAAGGACTGGGCAGAGCAGAAGAAGCCCACCTCTAACCCAGATGGCCGAGTTGTTGTCGCTGTAGTAGGCGCCGGCAGAGGCCCGCTAGTCACCCGAGCACTTAAAGCAAGCGCCGAAACAGGCGTCGATATTGACATGTGGGCTGTGGAAAAGAACCCTAATGCCTTCGTTCTCCTCCAACGTCATAATGCTACTATCTGGGGAGGGAAAGTCACCCTTGTTCAGTCGGACATGCGAAGTTGGAAAGGACCCCGAGTTGAGAAAAAGCCCTCTAGTTCGCAACCCTCAGCACCGGTGGGCCAGTCTCTCGGCATAGAAGATTCAATGCTTTACGACGCGGAGGCCGACCCCAATAACAAAACTAAAGCTTCTGAGGCGGCAGCCCCTAACCCCGTTCCCGAGCTTATGCCTACTACTATTGATATCGTGGTTTCCGAGTTACTTGGCTCATTCGGCGATAATGAGCTTTCCCCTGAATGTTTAGACGGCATCACTCATCTAATCAATCCGGTTCATGGCATATCTATTCCAGAATCATATACGGCCCACTTCACGCCTATTTCAGCTCCAAAGCTTCATGCTGATGTTGTGCATCAAGCAATTTCCAACCCTGCAGCTCCAGAAACGCCGTACGTGGTGATGTTGCACGCCGTCGACTTTCTCTCTACGAACCAGCCTGCCATGCTGGGCAACACCGCTGGCGGCGGCAGCTACCACGGCAACGTGCGATCCTCCATATCGACACTCCCTGGAAGCGAAACTCCGGCTCCCTTTGTACAGACTGCGTGGTCCTTCTCCCACCCTAATAGGCATATCCCTCCACAGTCTCCTTCCACTTCGACGATCTCCAATGCACACAATGTGCGCCGGACGCGCTTGGCTTTCCCTACCCTGAACCGTGGAGTCTGCCACGGTCTAGCTGGTTACTTTGAGACCGTCTTGTACCGGGATGTTGAACTTTCGACCAATCCCGTTACCATGGATAGTAAGAGTGCCAATATGATCAGCTGGTTTCCAATCTACTTCCCCCTCAAGGTAAGCAATTGCATTTCCCTTCATTGGCCACCCCTTCTGGAGCAGAGGGAACAGAAAACGCTAATGTCACCTAGACTCCCCTTAATGTTCCTGACAACGGTGAGGTGGTTGTAACGATGTACAGGCAAACGGATGATCGAAAAGTGTGGTACGAGTGGATGGTCGAAGTCTTTGCCCTTGAAGGCCACATGGAACCCCCGGCCCCAGAGTTCATCGCCCCTGTTATGAGCGGTGCCCGAGGCGGTTCTCCTAGTGCCGACAGCAAGCCGCAACAGCGGAAAAGCAGCGGCCGTAGTGGAATGCGCCGTGTGAAGGTGGGGATGAGTGAACTACACTCGAGCATCAAGGAGGGATGCCTGATGTGAAACAGGCGATTATGGTTATAGTAGACTCAGGCCGCGCGAATTCCATCATCTGTCATGTGTGGATGACGTCGTGTCGCAAATAGGTATATAGTGAACAGTGATTTGCAGGAGATAGGGCAAATACAGCTTTTTTGAGTAGTAGCATGTTTTCGGTATCAATACCTCCACCAACTATGTTTCTTTATTACTCGAATATACTTTTGTACCATAATCATGGCTTGTTCTCAACGGAACTCACTGGACAACCAGACGATCACAGTTATGGAAGGGGGAGGGAGCTGTGAATGTCCGAGCATGCATGCGTCCACCTCAATTTCCCCAAGCTATGATCAATACTCTTGGTGGTGGTTGATGATTCAGCCTCTTGTGCTACCGATAGGCGCCAAAAAGTTGAGTCAGGTGAACCGAGCTTGGACCAAACGGAAGGCAAACCGTGGACAGGGCGCGCATGGATAAAAGCAAACCAGACACGGAGTACGCTGGATGCAGTTTAGTTACACCTGCACCTACGGGACACCTGTGCTTTGTACGTTTCGCTCCAAGAAGAAGGGGGGTGCAGATCAAGGGTGTGGTTGAGCAGCAGGAAATCAATAGTGCGACGAAACATGCAAAAGAAGGGGTCTTGGAAGTCTTGGTATGCTGACGCCGTGGGATTGTTGAGTTATTGGCAACGTGGGTTGGTGGATCGCTATGGTTGGTGACGTTGATCACCGAAGGTTGTGGTTGTTATCGGTGCATGGGATGTGGTTCAAAGGTTCTGATTAGATGTTTTGATTACCTGTAGAGTATTGCTTGGTTCTTCAAGCGACGTGTTGGTTCGCCCTTCCAATCTATCCGATATCAGTTGATCTAGTAATTTTACCAGATCGGAGAGTCTTGATTGGTATTCTTTTATAGCACTTGGAAGGCGGGGGATTCTCATTTGATTTCGCACAGCGGACCACGCGGTAAGGTATGTATATCGACCGTCTTAAGTAGGTTAGTTATATGTACCTTGAGAGGTCCGAGGACTGTTGAGCACAACCTTGTCTTGGTGCTTCTAGAAACTCGCCTTATCATAAGCCTCGGAGTTAGCAAGGTGTCCGGTGGACACCCGAAGGGGAGCGCCGAGCCCTCTTCAATGAGTCTCCCTCCTGCATGACCGTATCGTTACAGGATCGCCACGGTCAGATGCATCACCGATATTCGGGATCTTACAGAGTAACTTCAGCAATACACCGGTTATTACCCATACTCCGGCCAACCATTGCACCCCGATCCTCTGTAAGACCGCGTACCAAACGGCCGGGGCCCGTCATCATTCCTTCAGGTGTACTCCGGAGTATGATGCATCTTGCGAGGCCAAAAAAAAAAAAAAAAGGGTTCCCATACTAAATAACTAGTCTATCAATCATTCATACAACTTACTCCACACAAGGAGGAAAAAGAAATTACATTCCCACACACTTGGTCTTCTCCCTTCCACCTGTGAGATCTGATTATTTCTATTCTTGTCAACGGACGTCTGCACCCGCCTCGAATTTTCTTTCTTCCCTTACTCTATCTCCATGACTGCATGTGTGATTCGTCGCTCGACCATCACTCTGAAGGTCGTGGGTTGACTTGCTACTTCTACTTACCTACTTACCTACTGGTGCCCTCTATCTACGAACTAAACTTGATTACGTCTTGCTGTCTCCGCAATCATAAATTGCCTTGACAGCTTCCGTTCTTCTTCTTCTTCTTCTTCTTCTTGTTCTTTTCCTTACTGCCGATCGGTTTCTTTATTCCCTTCATCTTACACATACCGAATACCGACTTGATTTCCTTCGCGCTTTTACTCTCCCGCCACATAGAGACCTGAAATGGTTCACTCAACGGGCGAGGAACGCGCTGTACACCTTACACGAGAGGCGATTGAATTAGTGGACGCTGGTCATCGTGAAGTATGTGCTATCCCAACCTCATTGTCTTCATGTCACATTTCGCGGCTTCTTTGCTTTTCTTTGGCTTTCTAATGCTCTCCGCGTTTATCCCCTTATCCCGCTTGGTCAATACTTTGTGTGGAGTCTTATCGATAATCCGCTAACGTATTTCTTTTTCAACCCGGTCGCAGGCTGCCTCACGGAATCTCCGAGAAGCGCTCTCTTTAGCCCCAGACAATCCCGCTGTCAAAGAAGCTTTTATCAAAATCCAGGAAGAGGAGGCAACTGGTCACCATTTGGTCGATCTCTGCCGGCGGTACACTTCTCGCAAAGACGAGAGTGCTGGAAAGGATGCTGCCCTTTATCTGCGCACGGATGGCCTCAAACCTCCGGAGGAGGTAGCTTTAGAATGTGCCAAACTTTTGCTAGCGCACAAAGCAAATGCATTATCTTCGTTGCAAGATGATATCATTTCAGGGTTGGTTCGGCAAAACGCCAGCGTTCGTCAGTTTTTCTCAGACAAGCTGCAGATTTCCGTGACCACGTTCTTTGATGAGATGTACGATAGAGGCGACGGCGCTGCGGTATGTCTCGATACCGTCGTGTTGGATCCTTCAGTATGGCCTTCTGAGGCTGCTCGCTTGCATTGTGAGCGCGAGCTTTTCCTGCTGTTCATCGCTAAGCTCATGGAGTCAGGCCATGACCTAGACGGTCGCTCTCTCAAGGGAATCGCGCGACTCCTTGCTGTTGATGCGTCCAAGTTGCAGGACCAAGTTGATGATGAAGAATTGGATGTAATCCTGTCCTCCTTGGATCATAGGCTGCCCCTTGAGTGGAGGAGCCAAGCTACTTTGGCGACCGTCAAGTACCTTGAAGCATCCAAGGAAACCGGACAGAGCCGATTCACCAAGCTCATCTCTGCCAGACTTACCAAGGCGCGCGTTGATGACCATATCATCGCATTTTCGGCTACAGCCGCTGTTTTTCCTGTAATCCCGGAGATCGCGGCTACTCTGTTTTTATCGGAAGAATTTATGGCCTCCTTGACGCCTGTATCTGCTAGAGATACCAAGCGCCGGAGGGTGGAGGTTTCAATGTTGGAACTCTTGAATGCTGCTTGTATCAACAAGGCCTGCCGCGAAGCCATCGCCAAGAATTTCTCTGATTGGCTTTCTCACACCTTGACGAACGGCAGCGACGAGTCGTCCGAATTGGCAGCGGTGGTACTGGCTAAGATACGCGTTTCTGACAAGGATGCGGGGTCCAATGGTCAGGTGCAGGGTGATGATGCCAGCGTTGCCGAATTGGTTGAACGATTTAAGACTATAATGTCAAGCCGCAGGGGTGAGAGTGTTCAAAACGTAATTGAGGGCTTGGCATACTCATCTGTGAAGCCGATTGTGAAGGAACAACTTGCCAAAGACTCGACTTTCCTGCGGGATCTGGTCAAGGTCTTGCATGAGAATTTGAGCGATTCGTCGGTTCTCTATGGTGGCCTCATGATTATCGTGAACATCACCCAGTTTCTTCCGAATTTGACCGAAGAACAAAAGAAGATGTCTCAACTCAAGTCGTATGCAGAGGCTTCTCCCGATGCACGGGCGGGTCCAAACCCTCTCGAGAAGGATGAAAGCGTTATCGCTCGTTGCAATGCCGTCATTGAAGCTGGCATTATGCCGCTTTTTATTGAGTGCAGCAAAACAAACCTCCCCTCTGTCCAGGGCCTTGTAAGCAAAATCATCCTTTCACTGTCCCGGAATCAGAAAACCAGAGGAACCCTAGCCCAGCAGGGTGGTGTCAAGCTATTACTCAATACTGGCACTTCGAGACAGGGGGGATCTGGTTCGATTGCAAACGACGCTGTTCCTAATGCCTCCCACGCATTGGCACGCATTCTTATCTCCGTGAATCCGTCACACGTATTCCCTCCGTCTGGATTCCCGCAGGTCACTTCGGCTATCCGACCCTTAACTGCGCTTCTGGTGGTCCCTGAGACTTCAGCAGACCAGCCACGCGATCTTTTGCCCATTTTTGAAAGCCTTCTTGCGCTCACGAATCTCGCTTCTCATCCGGATGAAAGTGCGCCGGATGCCATTGTCCGACAGGCATGGTCAGTGATCGAGGATCTGCTGCTTTCCAACAGTCCCTTGATTCAACGGGCTGCATGTGAGTTAGTGTGTAACCTGATGACTTGTGAGGCTGGGATAGTGAAATTTGCGGACGGCTCTAAACGGGCAGGGCAACGCCTGCATATTTTGCTAGCTCTGACTGACGCTGATGATATTGCAACGCGGAGAGCCGCTGGAGGTGGCCTAGCTATGCTCACTGAATTTGATTCCGTGGTCGCTGCCGTCCTGGACAAGCCTCGTGGTGTACCGCTCTTGCTACGTCTTTGCCAGGAAGATGATGAGGGGTTGTTGCACCGAGGGGTGGCATGCGTGCGGAACATGAGCTGCATCGCGTCAGGTGATATTGGCCGGCGCGCAAAAGAGGCTCTCAAGAAGGGCGGTGCGGTTGATATACTGTCCAATGTGCTGAAGAAGTCGAGGAATCCCGCGGTCCTCCAAACAGGGGTGGAAGCATTGAAGCCTCTTCTTGAGTGATGTTTTCGATCTATTTTAGTTCCATACGGGTTCCCAGTCTATCCTATTTCTTGCTTGTTAGCGATTGATTGTTTTATTCAGGCGTGGGCTAGGGATGATTTGCTATGGTGTTCTTGTTTTTTTCTGGCCTGCGTATCGGCGTTGCTTGTCCTTTGTAGCTTTGCAGGCAGCTTCTTCCTATTTTCCATTCTGTTATCTTATGATTTACCCGGTTTATGAGGGCTAGGGACGGGCTCGGTGTCATTTTCAGTTTGGCCATCAGGGCATATGCGCTTTACCGGGTCACTCATGGACCAGAATGACTGATGTTTGTGATGTATTCTCCGTGGGCTATCTAGAACGTTACTGATACAGTTTCGATATGAGTTCTCAACTAAAGATTCTTGTCCCTTACTTGCCAAGCCGCTATCTACTGCTATTATCTCAAGAATCCTAAACAGTTTATATCCTAAACGATACTCATACTCTTACTCCTAGCACGTCTTAATTTCTGCATCCTCTCCTCCGAAACACCCTGCACCAACAATTGCAACCGTCTCCCCGCCATCCACTCAGCATCAGCAAGAACCGACTCAACCTCCGCCTCCCAAAACCCCGTCCTCGGATAATAAACACTCTCAGGCTTCGCCCACTTCCAAACGGGCGCCAACCCACCCGTCAGCAAACCCTCCGACTCGACCCCAAACACCGTGATGACAAAGACGCAAAACTCAACCTGACAATCCCTACTTGAAGTAATATCACCACCACCTCTCAACTGAGAGATAACCTCATCAATAGCCTTCCGATTGCCCTTCCCCTCAACCAGGGACGCAAAGTAACGATGCAGAGCAAGAGAATCATAGACGCCCTATACAGGCGGAGGAAAAGTCCCTACCTCTTCGAATCCGCGAATATGGTCTAACTGGGCCTCGGTGGGCTTCGTTAAGATAGCGATGGACGAGTCGTGGTTCCAGTAGTGGAGGACTGTGGGGAGGATCTGGGCGTCTTTGTGGGTGATGCTGACGAGGAGGGTATGGGGGTGGGTTTCGAGGTCTGGGTCCTCGGGCTGAGTGGCGGTAGTTTTAACTATCTATTGTTTGGTTTTACTTGGGTTTTCGGGGATGGGATGGGATGGGTGTTTTAGAGGACGTACATCTACTACGGGGGTTTGTTCGGGTGGGCCTGGATAGGGTGGTGGTGGTGAGGTCTCCATCTTATTTGTATAGGGTTTTTTGTGGCTTTTTTTTCGGTCTTGGAGGGTGGGTGGTTTAGGTATGTTGGGGTTTGGGGGAGGGTATGATAGGATTTAATTTATATATGTATAGTGCTTACATCCTTGTTTATTTGGGATTTTAGTTCCGTTCACTACTACTTATGGGGGGGTTCTTCTTGTTACTGGTATTATCTACATTACTTAGCCATTTTTTGTATTAGGGACTCTGGGTCCTTGAGATATATAGTAAAAATGAAGTCTAATACTTCAAAAACGCTGAAATGCAATAGATTACTTCGATTAAAACATGGATCGTATGCTCCGATAACCGAGCCCCTCATCTCGATCACGGCTGACGCTGCAAACCGACGTCAGAGTCGGCGGGCGGGGATGATCATGAGCGACGATGTGCTCCTATCAGTCTTACCCATGCATTATTGAGTTAAACGCAACCCCCACCATGTACCTTTGCACTTATCGTACTTTGTGTGTGGATTGGTGAAACAAGTTTCAGGTTATAGTACGTATGTACTGTACCATGTGCCGAGATAGAGTGAAAGCAAGGAATATGATTATCACTAGGCATCGGTAAAGTGGGGAAGTACAATTTAGTAGTACCGGTGTCTATTGTGACGCCGGTCGGTGGTTATTTTAGTAGATAAAGTCTGGCATGATCAGCTGAATGGAACGTTGGGAGGAAGAATGATAGTGGTTAGTCTAGAACAAGGAAGCTACACAGTAGGTGCGTTAGGAGAGGAACGATTGACGATGGTGGGCAAATAGTTCGACTCTTATAGAGTGGAGGTTGGCCAATCAGGGTGGTCTGTTGCATCGGTTTACTGGTCATACCGACATCTCGTACTTTAATTCCCCATCGTCGGTGGGGTTGGCTTCTGAAAGTAAAGGAAAGAATGCCGGTGATCAAACTAGAAATTCAACTGGCACTATGACGAATGATGCATCGAGCTGGTGGCTGTTTGTTCATGTGAGGTAGGGAATGATACTCTAGATGGAGTGTGGCAGAAATTGACACAGCAGCAATAATGTAAGAAGAAGTGATTAATTGTTTAGGCTTGATGTTCTCAAAAATAGTCTCGTCCATAGCTTATTACTAGTAGTACTGTGCTGAATACTAGCTCCTATAAAGCTCCAGTATTATGTTTGCCCTACTTTGGGTTGTGGACCTAGGCAAATTTTGTGAATCCGTACAACATAGTAATCAAAGTGGGCGATACTTGACAACAAGACCAAAGGGACCAACTCCTTTACTCCGCACCAAGAACAAAGCAAGGGGGGAAGAACTTATCCAGAAGAACCCTATTTTCGAACATTGCTCCATAACTCTTTTCTTTCCCCGGAGTCTCTTGGTCCCTTGCTGACTCCATACCTCTTGGTTTTGTTTAAGGGGTAAGGAAGGGCATGTGACATGCAGGGAAACGCACGAGAAGGGGCAGAAATTCGAAATGGAAATGGAACACGACGGTGTCCCCACCCTTGTTAACTCATCATTTTGTTCTGAGGATCAAGGCACCAAGCTGGTGATGGGGAATGAAAGAGATTGACCAACTGAGTTCCACCGGCGGTATGCAACACGAACTCTGATTTGGCCTGTGGAAAGCTCGGATCCAAGTCTTGACCACCTTGGGCAAATGGGATGCTGTCTTGATGTCTCTCGTCTTCTCCGAAGCTCCACGGCCCCTCTCCCGTCCCCGGGGGTATGGATCATGGAGGGAAGCATTTATTGTTTAATTCATTATGATACGGAATAAGCCCTGGAGGCCGTTGGAGACTATATATAGCGGTGGCGATCCGGAATTGGGGGATCCTGACAAACTCTTCACAAACCCACGTATAAGTAATTGGTCCTGACACATTCCCCTTGTTATGTCCTTTGCGACCGGGATTCTCTGAATTACATTGCATTCACCTACGACCATTCTACTTATTACAAGATACGGAGGCTGAGGGCAAGCGTTGAAATTAACCCTACCGTCTCTTCCCGATCTGTAAGGTACAGTTTTTCAAATCCCCGGAACAAACAGCGTGGCGCGAGCAAATCAGAGATCGTCCGCCTTGCACGCCGAGCATTAATTCGCGGAGCTCCATTTATTCTTTATCCTGAAGATTCAGGTTCAAACGTTCCGCCTTCCGCAGGGTGTGCTCTGTTTGGCGCATCTCACTCGTTATTACCCCTGTTGCCACTTCTGTTCTGTCGTTCCCTGGCTCCTTTATCACTATTTCCGAAGGTATTAGCCTCTGTTTCCTCCATGTGCCCTATCGTTGAGCCTCTCTGAGATCCACTTGGTGGATGTCGGGCTTAGTATACCTTGACCTCCTCCCTTCAAGTAAAAAAAGTCAAATCCATTTTTCTTTTTTTCTTTTTTTCTTTTTTTTTATTCATTTTTATTCACCGTATCCGAGCTCCCCTTACCGCGCATTCTCCCCATACTATCGGCGTCTCTCACCGCAATTTTTCCTGACTGGCTGAGCTTTTCACGTGCTGACTCCGCCCACGCTATAGTATCATTTTGGACACTCCGGTCTTCCATATCTTTGCGCGTACTGCCACCTACACGTTTCAACATTCTTCATTACTTTCTTTATCCGTGAGAGCCTTTTCCACCTTGGCACAGAGACAGACATCTTGCGCAATGGCTTCTTTGTAAACTGACACATGGCGCTGCCGCACTCGAAGTTTCAACTGTCCTTTTCCTTTGTCCTTTTCGAACCCGCCTCTAGTTCTTGATCTATTCCGCCACTTGTCTATACTTTCTTCGTCTCAAGCCGGCGACTGGGAGGGATTGTGTAAAAAAACCTTAGGGATTTTCTCAAACATCTGAGACACTGACGCTCATTTTCCTTGATACAGAATATACCCCATTGTGACTGTCAGAAGGCAACCACAAAATGAAGTTTGGACGCAATCTTCCACGGAACGTCGTTCCTGAGTGGAGCTCCTCCTACATCAAGTACAAGGCGTTGAAGAAACTCATCAAGTCGGCGGCAGAAGATGTGAAGGCTGGCCATGAGGCAGATCTTGCCGGTGAGCCGTTTCTTTGATTTCCATGTATCTGGACCGCGGAGCGGTCTTCCTGACATGACCCCCTAGGATTCTTTTACTCCCTCGATCGAAATCTCGAGGATGTCGACTACTTCTATAACAAGAAGTACTCGGATTTTGCTCGCCGCCTCAAGTTGCTAGAGGAGCGGTATGGTCAATCCTTGGATGCTGGCCACCGTCTTGACTCGGAAGAGGTTGAGGACCTTTTGGCTGCCTTGCTTGAGCTGCGCGGCCAGCTGCGGAAATTGCAGTGGTATGGCGAAGTCAATCGTCGTGGGTTTATCAAAATCACCAAGAAACTTGATAAGAAAGTAGGCGTCAATGCGCAGCGGACTTATCTAGAGACGAAAGTCGATCCATCCCCATTTGCCTCGAATGCGCGAGTCACCGAGTCATTGAAGAAAATCAATGACTGGCTTTCGGTACTTGGTGAGCAGAAGGTCTCGGACGATGGTAGTTCCACTCGCTCTTCCCTCTCATTGAAGAGAGGTCCAGCTCGCCCGCACTTGAACCTGCCCTCGAGTTTGCTTGTCGCTGTCGACGAAGCGTTACGCAAAGATGACACACACGTCCTCCTGGAATTGCTGGAGGACCTTAAAACTTCTACAGACAACCTTGGAGGGAACATTTTCCCAAAAGTCCTCGAGAGCCTTTTGCAGCGGTCTATTCACTACCACTCGAAATCTTGCATTTCCGTTCTGCTCGGCCGAATGGATAGCCTCGATGATGAAGACGATATCAACAAGCGTAACTGCATTCACAGATTAGTGATCTCGATCGGTCGGGCGCAGTCTACGACTGACTCGGAGGAGTCCGCCTCAATGGTTCTGGACTTCCCCCTCGAAACCTCCAACTACATTACACCGGCTGCCCTGCCAACATTGCAGCCTCCTCGGAATGTAGTGAAGGAGTCGGATCACCCTCAGCATTTGGATAGATCAGATCCGTCGGTGTCGCTTCTACAGTACCTGCTAGACCAGCTCCGGCGAGAGCAACGACCTGCTTTGCTTTCCAAGGATATCTCGGGTCGTACCCCATTGCATTATGCTGCTCAGTATGGGTTCAGAGTTGTTTGTGAAGTTATCATTGAGCACCTGCAGGCATGGGATATGTTTGACGTTTCCGGGGGTATCGATGGACCGCATTGGCAGGATAATGATGGTTGGGCCCCTCTGCATCTGAGTGTGGTTGGTGGCCACCCATTAACTACACGCACCCTTCTAGACGCTGAGAACTGGCGGGATGCCAGTCTGGATAAGTCGACCACCCGGAAACAGGTCTCCAAATCAAGCGCAGTACTTGCGATGGCCACAAAAGCAAACTTTGTTGACATCGTCAAGCTTTTGGTAGATGCAGGAGTTGATATCAACTACCAGGATGAGCAAGGCGAAACCGCGTTACATGTCGCAGCCCGATTTGGACATCATATGTGTGCCAAGATCTTGTTAGAGGGCAGCGATGACCAGAAGGCGGATACTGAATTGGCTGAGCATACGTACTCTTGGACCCCACTCTTCATTGCGAGTGTTGATGGATCTATGAGCGTTGTAAACCTGCTGATTGAAGCTGGTGCCGACCTTGAAAAAGCCGACTCCTCCGGGTGGACTGCGAAGGAACATGCGGCGTTGAGAGGCCACCTTGACATCGCTCGACGTCTTGCTGAGCTTACACCTGAGCCTGAAGTCACGGAAGCTGAGCCTGTGATACCGATTCCTGTAGCTTCCTCCTCTCCTCCAGCCCTATCCTCTTTGATCGAGCGAAGATCTAATACCAGCACGCCCTCCGGGAGTTCTAGTACGCGGGAAGTTGAACCTGTTAAATCTTTTGGACACAGGTATCTTACCGACGAGGCCATGATCCTGGTGAGCCTGGGTACCATGGATATGCACAGGCCTGTGGAAGCAGTTAACCTTGATCGTATCCCAATGGAGAACGCTCATTCCACCCAGCTTGATACTGCATTGTCCATCGTTGTTTCTGCCAATGGGGCTCATGGAGAACCCGAGATCATCGATTTGCCTGTGCAAGACAATATCTCGACGGAGCCCATCGTTTTCCATACTGCCGATGCGACAAAAGTCAGACTTCTATTCGACCTCGTCCCGACCTATGCTGGCTCGAAAGACCAGGTGGTTGGGCGTGGTGTGGCGTTGCTCTCTAGCATTAAGCAAAGCGTAGGCTCCAATCGCATCAACCTGAAGGGTGACTCGACTGTGCCTATTGTGGCTGCAAACACCCTAGAAGTCATCGGCACGGTCACATTCAACTTCCTCATAGTCACGCCTTTCAAGCACCCGAACATGACCATCACCGGTGACCAGACATATTGGAAGAGTATGAGCTCGACCATGGTCATTGGACATCGTGGCTTGGGCAAGAATATGGCCAGCCGCAATTCGTTGCAGCTAGGTGAAAATACAGTGCAATCGTTCATTGCAGCCGCGAACCTTGGCGCATCTTATGTCGAATTCGATGTACAGCTGACCAAGGATCATGTTCCGGTTATTTACCATGATTTTCTCGTCAGTGAAACAGGAATTGACGCGCCTGTCCATACTCTCACATTGGAACAATTTCTTCAACTGGGTGACAGTGGCTCGTCTCGCCGATCTGGCTCCCCATCGCAGGCGCTTGATGCTCTCGGAAAGGATGCAATTACTTCT
Organism: Aspergillus sojae; assembly: GCA_008274985.1. Taxonomy (NCBI): domain Eukaryota; kingdom Fungi; phylum Ascomycota; class Eurotiomycetes; order Eurotiales; family Aspergillaceae; genus Aspergillus; species Aspergillus sojae. The sequence goes on along the minus strand of CP035528.1, from coordinate 3,605,252 downwards.
GCTCCTCGTCAACGCTCAATGTCTGTTGGTGGTTCTGAATATGATCCTGCGGAACTAAACGAGAAGATCAAGCACACTCGTGATTTCAAGAAGAAAGGCTTTAAAGGAAATACTCGAGGCAATCACATTCAGGCACCCTTCGCCACACTGGAGGAGCTTTTCAAGAAGCTTCCTAAATCTGTTGGATTCAATATTGAACTAAGTGAGTTATATAGCCCTCCCTAGAACAGCTACGAGACGATCTGACTGAGATCGCCAGAATATCCCATGCTCCATGAAAGTGAGGAAGAGGAGATGGATACTTACGCGGTGGAACTGAACTCTTTCGTGGATACAGTTCTTACCCAGGCGTACGAATTAGGTCAAGGCCGCAACATGATCTTCTCTAGTTTCAACCCTGACATCTGCCTGTTGCTTTCCTTCAAACAACCCTCTATCCCAGTGCTCTTCTTGACGGATTCTGGAGCCTCCCCTGTTGGTGATATCCGTGCCAGCAGTCTGCAGGAGGGAGTTCGGTTTGCGTCCAGGTGGAACCTGCTCGGTGTTGTCTCCCAGGCCGAACCATTGGTACTCTGTCCGCGACTGGTCCGAGTCGTGAAAGAGTCTGGTCTGGTTTGCGTCTCTTATGGGACCTTGAACAATGATCCTGCGAATGTTAAGGTCAGTGTGTCCGATCGTTAGCTTGTATGTTAGGCTTGGCTAATATTTTCACAGCGCCAAGTGTCTGAAGGCATTGACGCGGTTATTGTCGACTCTGTCCTCGCCATCCGAAAAGGCCTTACAGAGCATCAGAGCAATACGGTCACTCCTCAACGCAGCCCACTCGTCCAACCTACCCCAGTTGCGCTGAAAGATACTCTTCAAATACCCATCCTGAACCAAGCGGAACAGAAAGAGGATCACCTTCACATAAAGCCGGACGCTGTCATTTGACCGTCTGCTACTCCATAGGCAATTCAACATGCCATCAAGCTGAAGGCATAGTTTCTATACCATATTTGCAATTTAATGAGATATAGATCTTGAGTCATACATGGTCACTCTAAGATATCTTTACGAGAAAGATTACTCAACATGACATTTTGAAAATTCATACTCCTTCCTAATCACAGATCTGCAACAGAAAGACAGGAGAATAAGCTGCTTTAGACACTTAGCGACAGTTTATTATATATTCACCTGCCGCTATTACCAGCCGTAGATATACTATTTACGTACCAGGCGCCGAAGATCAAATTATGTCAGATGAAATCAACTGTAGCGTTCTTTAATGTGGCTCGATATACGGAGTACTATAGTATATAAAATGAGCATAAGTCACGTGTACCGCAATCATCGGCGAATGACCCAAGATAGAGCTAAAGCTTTGATAACGCTACCGCCTCCCAAACCATATCTTCCTCTTCCAGTCGACCAGCGGAGAACAACTACCCAACTTCTCCCAGCGTCAAGTATCAGTTCGAACCAACCGATACTGCCTGGGCTGAGACGGGTGGTTGGGATCGAAAACAACCAAACCATCGGTCTTTTCAAACGCCGACACCATCGCAAGTCTAATGATGTTATGACTTGACTGATATTTTTTTTAACTGGCTCGAGCTTCTCTCTCTTTCACATATTGTCTTTTAATATCAGGTGATGTTCTATTCATCTCTTACGAATCTATACAAATCACCGGACAAGACCATACCATGAACGCCGTGGATGCGACAGAGCACTATGAGACGAGTGCACGCGGTAAGATCCATTTCAAGCTATACAATAGCTATAGCTCTGCAAGAGACGACATTAGCTCATATATCATGACCCTAAAGATCCTGCGCCCGCCCTCTTAACCGTCGTGCTCGACACAAACCCCCACGCATGGGCCCTACTTGAAGATTCCCTCCCGCTCTCCAAAGCGATCGCAAACATCCTAGTTTTCCTCAATGCTCACCTAGCCTGTAACTATGCAAACGAGGTGGCCGTGGTAGCTTCCCACAGCCAAAAGGCGGCGTGGCTATATCCCCACGAGAACCCAGCCACGAAGATATCTCACGATGCCGACGGCGACGTCTCGATGAACGGGTCGTCGACCAATAATAATACCACAGAAGGACCAGGACAGGTGAACAAGTACCGACCGTTCCGGATCGTGGAGGAGCAAGTTACGCATAATCTACGTGAACTGATGGCGTCGACTAGCGGACCGGACGTGAAAGCTAACAACTCGACGATGATGGCAGGGGCGCTTACGCTGGCTCTTAGTCATATCAACCGGCGGAGTATTGCGTGGGCTGAGGCCCATGGGGCTGATACGGCTGCTGAGACGTCGGGTGGTGGTCCACCTAGTGGTGGACATGCTTCTGGAACAGACACTGCGGAAGGGTTGCAATCGCGGATCTTGATCGTATCCGTCAGCGGCGCCAGTGATTCTGCGCATCAGTATATCCCGATTATGAATAGTATTTTTGCCTGTCAGCGGCTTCATATTCCGATTGATGTGTGCAAACTAAGTGGTGATGCGGTGTTTCTGCAACAGGCTTCGGATGCTACTAAGGGTATCTATATGTCGTTGACTGAGCCTCGAGGGCTATTGCAGTATCTTATGATGGCTTTTCTGCCAGACCAGCGATCGAGGAGACATCTGGTTCTTCCAACGCGGGTCGATGTTGACTTCCGTGCGGCTTGCTTCTGTCACCGACGGGTTGTTGACATCGGTTTTGTCTGTTCTATCTGTCTGAGCATCTTCTGCGAGCCTCTGGAGAATAGCACCTGCCTGACCTGTGGCACAAATCTTGAAATAGGTGATTACGGAGCTAAGCCAGCCGTGGTCGCCCGAAAGAGGAAGAAGAAGAAGCGCGTGAACGGCCCGTCGGGTACCGCTACACCTACGCCTACGCCTACACCGGGGCCCTGACATCCTATTCCTTGCCAATCAATGTCTTCTGCTTCATAGTGAGGGCATATTACAGACTTTAGGATTAAGGTTACGTGTCTGCTACCTTTGGTCTCAGGCGATCGATGTTAGCAGGTCGCGTTACAAGGAACATATCCAGCTTCTATTTGGTATCCTATTACAGATACGTGCAGGAGGCAGTCATAAACTGCGGCCGACACACTCCGACATTCCATAAGCGTCCTTTTCTGAGAGTAAGACAGTTTGAAAGAAGTCACCCGCCACACAGGCAAACAGAGTGGGTTCCATAGTCTTGAGGATTCTGGTCAACATCGCGTCTCGGTTTCCTACCTACATCGGTTGATTGATCGCCGAAGGCACGTGGAAAGCAACGACACTATCTAACGTTAGACAGTTTGACAAACAACATCGGTCACCTGTAATCGGGTTGAAAAGTAGTGTTCACTTCGATTTGTATAATACACGAAATACATCAAAACATAGATAATAAGAGGACTTACTGTTGTGAATGGCTATGCTGTAGTACTGGGTACCTTGTACCTAACGACATATGAGCTCAGTCGAGGTAGTAATTTGCACCATGGAAGTGCTTCGAGCCTACCTCCGGGATCGGTAGGCGCGGCCACCTTGTGCGATACTCCCATTTCCATTGCTGCGTGACATTACAGACACCGGCTTCTTGTCCTCGCTGCTCATTGAAGCAAGTGCCTGGGTTTATAGCGTTTAGTATAAAATCTGAGCGATTAACTGGGGCTACCTACGAAAGAGTCTGTGTTATGGCCAAAACACAGGTACACACCGTCGACTGTTTTCTTGACCGCCATTATTCCAATGGCACCCCGGCAGTGGCTGTCTCTGACTCCAGGATGGCCTAGGCAAGAGGGAGTTAGTCTTTTACATATATAGACGGTGGATGCAAGGGCCTATCCATTACCCATGAATTCGGACGCTATCATTCCCCTAAGCGCTTCATCCTCCGTGACTTCCTCAAATGAACCATCTTCGCACTTTCGTTGGTTGTAATAAACGCGTGAGGCACAGGTGCTAGCAGCCATACTTGTGGCAATGTGTTCGCCAGTACCTGACGTGACTGTAGCAACGCATGTTTGGTCCGGATCGTTGGGGTCTACTGGGATAACGGCAGTGCCGATACCCACGAGCGCCGCAGGGCCAATACGGCCACTATGTTTCATCCCAATGCCCCCGGAGGATGATCCTGCCGCGATATTACCATGTGAATCGACTGCTATAGCACCAACAGTATCGCTGATTTGATCCATCTTTGCGTAGTGGATATCCGTGGCGACAGAAGGGGGCGTCGTCTCGACGTCCATATTGCGTCCAAGAACGTGAGATGCCTCAAATGACGTACTGCCTGGGACGGAGCTGGATTTACGAGTCTGAGACATGATACCATCCATATAGCCAGCGTCTCTGGCTCGTGGTGGTGGCATGAGAGTATCGTTAGAGCCGACTGGCGAAGAGCTATCGGAATCTCTGAGGCGTGTATCACCTAGGCTGGAGCTAAGCGACGAGGCAGGTCGTATGCTGCTTGGTGTAGAAAGTAGGTGTGTCGGATTGACACTCACTGGTCGACGGACAGACGCCTTATGACGCTCATATCTTGCTGGGTGCTGTTGCGCCTCCTTCAATTCGGCCGCTTCCAAGTCCTGTTGCCAGCGCAGCCAACGCCCCTTTGCTTCTTCAGATATCAAACCGTCATGGGGCATCACAATTAGGCCCTGTTCCCACGCAAAGTTTGTCGCGCCCTGTCCCACAAGGAAGTTAGGAGGCACTCTTTGCAAAGTCAACGGCCTTGTTGATGCCTCAAGAACGACCCGAGCCAATGAGATTGGATTCTTGACTTCTATAAGTATATGTCAGTGTATTCGACACTAGCTATTGCGGAGCAAGTTCTCCCAGCAAGTACGTACGAGAAACAGCGCCAGCCGCCCCACTCCGGCCCAGGTGGTTTACAATAGTAGCGTCGCATTCAACAGTGCCATCTATGGTTAGGTTGCTGCCGTAACCTGCATTTGTGATTTCTGAATCTTCCAGGAGCATAATGGCGATTTCGACGGCATCAACAGCTGATCCACCATTTTTGAGCATATGAATTGCCACCTTCGCCGCGCTACTGATGGTTAGACATGCCAGAGTATTGCACGATCAGAAAGGGAGCTGATGGCGCCAGTGGGGGTCACCAACTCACTTCTCGCATGTTTCTAGATGTAATTTTTCGTTGTGCGGGCTATGAAACCCAGCTCCTGCATGGACAAAAATGGCAGAGACATTGTCTCTCCGTGGACGGCTCATTGTGTCTTTAAGTTGGCTTGTCCACGAGGGTGGAAAGTCGGCGCGTAGATTTGAAGTCGGTTGTTGCGGAAATAGAAAAGGTGGAAGACTCCAAACAGTTTGGGAGCAACTTAAGACCAAAGCTCGTAGCGGAGACTGGTGCTTCAGCATCCAATTTACCAAAGTGTAGAGAACAAACACCGGGGAAACATCACTTCAGCTGGGGTGGCTCTCCTTTGCACAGCAAAATCAGTGCGCGTAGGTATGTTTCCACGATGGTTAGTTGTTAGGGTACTGCGTTGATTTCTGTATTAAATGAAAATACAAATAAGGAGGACAGGGCTTATGCAAGAATGATCAACTGATCAATGAAGACAAGGTGTGTCGAGTTGAATGAGAGTGTTGTAAAATATTTAGGACAATGAATAGTGTTAAGACTAAAGGTATGGGTATAATCATGAATAAAAGAAGTGTAGTAAGCACTAGAAATACCTGGACGGCATTGAAAAGAAGGTGATTCAAGCAATGAATGTGTAGGACTGTAGGCACAGGAAGATAACACAAATATAGACGGAGGAGTGAATGCCACTGTTTTGAAAGGTTCGCAGTTTCCTTCCGAAAGATCAGTCATTCAAAGACTGAGAGGCAGTTGCCTCTTATGAATGATTTGTAGATGCCATAACTTACAAAGAATTAAGCCTTACGTATACAAGAGAAAATCATAAGAATTTATTTCCAGAAGAAATGAGACAAATATGTATAGAGAATATACTATACTATGCTATACTATACTAAACAGTTCCAAAGTAGATTTATATGCGGGCGGCACATGACTGGGACTTGGCATCGATGTCATCAACCTCAGGTATCCAAAATTACCGTACGGAAAAGTTACCTACCTAAAACAATGGGCATACGTATGTGACTTAAGGTACGGACGGTACACTTACTACTTACTTGCCCGCCTCTCCGTCCTTCCCTCCCCTCCTCCGCTATTCGAACGACTCTCTCCCTATTCCAGTACCCACTTTACTTCCTCGTCCATTCTATTCTCTGCTTCCTGGTTCCCCAATTATAACCAACCCGACCGGTAGCAGGTTGTTCTAATCGCGATTCGGGAGAAAGGGGGAACTGTGGACGTGTGTGCTACAGCTCATCCGTCATGGCGTCCCAAACTCCAGCCGTTGTCATGGACAAGTATGTTGTTCTACACCCTCAGATCCCGCCCGCAGATGATGAACATAACTAACTCTGGGTTCTATTTTGTAGCGGTACTGGATACTCTAAATTAGGTGGGTTTAAATCATCCCAGAACCTATCGCTCAAGAGCCGCCCAACCCCGAGCTTCAGGCTGAGCTCTAGGCTGACGAATAACCAGGTTTCGCCGGTAACGACTCGCCTTCATTTGTCTTCCCTACCGCAATTGCTACCAAATCCGGTGCTGGAAGCGCCAAGCCTCCTGTTGCGAACAAACCCGGGTTCTTGTCTGCAGGTGGTGGGGCAGGCTCGCATCTGTCTTCGAAGCGTGGTACAGAAGACCTGGATTTCTTCATCGGAGATGAAGCTCTAGCTGCTGCCAATGGTCCCGGATATGGAATCAACTACCCCATCCGACATGGTCAGATTGAGAATTGGGATCACATGGAACGGTTCTGGTCGAACTCGATCTTCAAGTACCTGCGCGTCGAGCCGGAGGACCACTACTTCTTACTCACTGAACCGGTAAGCTTGTTCTTGGATTCAATTTCTTCTCCGTGGTTGCTGTTAGTTATGGAGAAAACGGCATTCGCTGATATTTCCCGATTACACAGCCCCTGAACCCTCCCGAGAACCGTGAGAACACTGCGGAGATCATGTTCGAGTCGTTCAACTGCGCTGGTCTTTACATTGCGGTTCAAGCTGTGCTTGCGCTCGCTGCCTCGTGGACTTCTTCTAAAGTGACCGATCGATCCCTCACAGGAACCGTTATTGACTCGGGTGATGGTGTCACCCATGTCATTCCCGTCGCGGAAGGCTACGTCATCGGATCCTCTATTAAAAGCATACCCATTGCCGGTCGAGACATCACGTACTTCGTACAAAGTTTGCTTCGTGACCGAGGCGAGCCCGATAGCAGCTTGAAGACTGCCGAAAAGGTCAAGGAGGAATATTGTTACGTGTGTCCGGACATTGTCAAGGAATTTGCCCGCTATGATCGCGAGCCGGATCGACTTCTCAAGCATACTGTCACCTCGCCCAACGGCCGGTCTGTGAATATCGATGTCGGATATGAGCGTTTCCTTGCCCCCGAGATCTTCTTCAACCCTGAAATCTACTCTTCCGACTTTTTGACTCCCCTGCCGAACGTCGTCGACGGTGTCATCCAGTCCTCTCCTATCGATGTTCGGAGAGGCCTTTATAAGAACATTGTCTTGTCCGGAGGATCTACGCTATACAAGGACTTTGGTCGGCGTTTGCAGCGTGATATCAGGCACCTTGTCGATGCTCGCATTCGCGCGTCCGAAGCTCGCAGTGGTGGCGCCAGGAGTGGTGGTTTGGATGTGGCTGTTGTGACGCACAAGAGACAAAGACATGGCCCATGGTTCGGAGGTAGCTTGTTGGGTCAGACCCCGGAGTTCCGCAGCTACTGCCACACTAAGGCAGAGTACGATGAGATAGGCCCCAGCATTGTCCGGAGGTTCGCCCTTCTCGGAGGTCCGGGCAGCTCGTAAATAGAGGAGATTAGTTGCCAGTGTGTTCATTAGCTCTTTGTCAATAGTTTTCTTTTCTTTTACGATGTTCCACAGCCCATCTCAATCTAACGCTGCGCGTTTTCATGTAGTCGGATAGACCAGGGGGCCAAGTCCCGACCTGATACTCACGCCCAATGTATGTATATATACACCAGACCCTCATGAGCGAGCTTCTTTCTGGATACTCACGCATGAATAAAAGTGGAAACGCTCAATGTCTACCACTCCCACGATGACCTAGCTTAAACACCTCGCCATCACCAATGTCAAGAACAATGGGCTGGAAAGAGACCGAGTATACAGAGCATTTAAGCAATGGAAAAACTCCCCGCAACGAACTTAATCCAGCACCATCTGCCTATCAATAGCGATAGATCGCAGAATAATATAGAGAATCCATTTACAGTCAAAGTCTAGCCTTATCCTTACTCATGCCTACTCCTTCGAGCTATCAACAAAGGCATCCCACGAAGCCTGCAATAAAATAGGCGCCGTACAGTAGAGTCCAACACCAGCCGCATCTAGTAACGTATCTAACCGGGGCAATAAAGTATCTAACAAACGAGCCTCCTGGACGAGATATTCGCGAGTGAGATCGGTATGTTGGACATACCAGCTTGGATCTAGCAACACAGCATGAATCTCATACAAGGCTAGCAAATCCGAATCAACGCCTGCTTTTGCGGCAGCTTCGTAGGCTCTTCAATGTCCGATGACTTCTACGAGGGCCGAACATCTTGGAAGAATTAGAGAGTTGAATTCGGCGTGCCGGCGACCTCCTTTCAGGCCGTTGAGTATTGAGCGGGATTCGTCGAAGAGACCTTTCTCGTGCTGGGCGAGAAGACATGTTGGGTTCATGGGGGCCGGGGGTTGGTACCAGCTAAGGAGGAGTTCGGTGCTGATTTTTAGTTATTCTTATGAGTTGCGTTAAGTGGAGAAAAAGTTGGGAAACATACTAATACTCAGTGCTGATATATCTCCCTCCGCGATCGAGATCATGCCTTTTCTAGTTGTGATCCGATTATTTGGATATACTCCCATAAGCCCTGTGCACCGCAACGCTCAGATAGAGCATGGAACATGGGCTGAGAAGCCTGGCATAGTACTGCCTTGAATGTGAAGCTGATAGCTTGCTGGATCACTGGTATACCGTTCGATCTTTCGAATTGTTGGATGCTGTCTTGTGCAAATGGTTCGAAGAACTCGATCTGTGCCAATGCATGCAGCACATAGGAAGTTGCTGGGTGTGGAGTGAGATGATAGGAACAGGTTTACTATTTTGCCTTGTTATCTGTCGGCGAAGACTGTACTTACCAGCCACGACGACTGCTCTCTTCATTAGTGGGATCAGGACCGTAGTGAATGCTAGAGAACCAACAGCACTACGCCTGTTCATTACCATGAAGCTCTCTTGCATATTGTCTGGCTTCTTCAGAGGTTCTAGAAGCGCTGATCTAGGCAGACGGACGTGTGTAAATATTGTGATGGCATGATCTAATGGTTTCAATCCTGCTCGTTTAGGGAGTAGCCTGTAAAACGTTAGCTCTTACATAATGGGCAACATGGGCTCCCATAGGATCTGTATACTTGGCAGTAACTCCTTCACACATATTCTTACCATCATTAAGCCAGACGATGAATGGTTTCACCCCCCAATCATCACCAGAAACAAGAAGCCGCGCAAACACAAGAGTAACTCGAGGAAAACCCTTCCTTGACCTGCTGGGGGGCGTGAAGCTGAGCTAGTTAGTTGCGAAAAGCTAGCACTATAGCGCATGGCTTCCTTTACTTTGCGGCATTTGAGTTTGGCGTATGAATCTCGAAATCGCCATTTGGGGTCAACGTCGCGGTTGTTTCTAGGTTCCTAGAATCCAACCCATGTCCAACCTCTATAAGCATAAGCTACATGCTATTCGACACAGTCAGCTTGACCTATATAATGACAGTCCACTCAAGCACCAGGAGCTTACGAGACCTCAAATCTGAGTATACGATCCAAAAGTGATCAATACTCAGGCTCATCTGACACGAACATAGCGAAAGTCGCACCAGCAATATTATACTGGATTGAAATTAAGGTATGTGCTGCATTATCAAGAGAAAGGGTCATATCCTGGTGGATCTGCCAAAATTTGGGGGTCAGGTCTAGAATATCTGATATCCCTAAGCCTATATCTCTATGAGTGAATTGCAGCCCAGCCTCGTTTAATGAACCTCACTATATGCCTTAGCAACCGCGTAAGCACGCTGATAGCTGAGGTCTATTCTTTCATCGAACGTCAGATCCTCATGGCTCGATTTGGACAAATCTGCCTTGAGTAACTTCAGAGTTGGTGAAGACATAATGACTGATTAGTCTGGCCAATCCTTTCCTTTAGAAGTGTTATAAGTCGAACGGTTTTAAACGATATTATGTGGACAACCAGCAGTTTAAGACATAGTACAGTCATGAAATAAAGTGTGAATTATAGGTTTGATGACGCGCAGCAACGAGTTCTGCATCTTCGACAACTTGACAACGGAGGAGACTATCAAGCCCGAAAAAAGTATGATGTGTGGTCCACGTTAGAACTGAAATCCATTTAATTGTTAGAACCAGAAACTGACCTATATATAGTCTATCACAAGTCTTCATTTGTTTTGCCTATATTTCTATCCATGCTATGTTGAACTTGTCAGCCCGTCGGACATCACCCGGTACTGTACATACCTTGTAAGCGAGGCTGTTGAAATGGCCTGTTCAACTTGATATCTCTCTCACATACGTGTTTTAGATGAGATCACGTATTAAAATAGGACAGAACAATGCCCCAGATGTTAAAGAGAGTCTTGGTGGAGGATTAAATGCTAGTGAACGTGAGATGCACACTAGCTTGTATATCTATGTATACATATGATCCTTGAGCTGTACCTAACTAGGTGAGCCCGCGACCACTCAGGGCTGCCTATACAACAGTTAACTAGGAGATATGAAGCGTTAGTAGCTACGATGTATTTATGACTTGTGGTAGTTGCCAAGGTGTTATTCACTATATATTTATATACCCACACCATGTCTAACCCTGTCCAGTAGTGCAGAGCCAGAGTGAATCGTATTTGGAAGAAAAAAACAAAAACATTATTTTCTACTTCCTGAAAGGTTCATTCATGTACAATAGAGAGTCGTCAATTAAAGTCTATGCTATATTCTTTTATGCCGTAGCCAACGCCAGTTGAAGTCCAACAATTCCACTCAAGGATGTTTAATATGTCTTTTGTGCCATTGCACTCATTTTTCAAAAAGTAGTCTTGTTCAGAATAGCCACACCTTCAACGTGGCCGGTTTGAGGGAAGAAATCGAAGCCTCTGATGCTCTCAATCTCAAAACGGATATTCTTTTCCTTGTCACCTTGAACCATAACCGCCACGTCCCGCGCCTGAGTATGCACATTGCAACTCACATAGACGACGCGGCGAGGCCCAAAAGTCAGAAGCTGGCGGAGAAAGTCATCGCTGCAACCCTTGCGGGGCGGGTCAATGACGAGGAGTGTCTGGTCGGGAGGATAGGGTACGTCTTTGAAAAGCGTGGCAGCATCTGCCGCGGCAAAGCCAGTGTTGGGAAGGGAGTTGGCGCGTGCATTCTCTCGTGCAGAGACAATGGAATCTCCGGACACATCCACACCAAGGCTAGACTTGAAGAGCGGCGAGAGGGTGATTGTGAAAAGACCGGACCCGGAATAGGCATCTAGAAGATACTTGATAGGTTTGGAGTCTTGTTGGGTGTGTTTTGGTAGTGCAAGCTGGCGGATGTATTCTGTAAAACCGGAGAGAATCGAATTGTTGTTTTGGAAAAAAGCGCCGGCTCTGTTGCTGAAGAAGTAATCATCGATATATTCGACTGATGTACCATTTGGATCCGTCACACACCGTTTCTCTTCGGTGTACTTTTCTCTTTCGATATGAATCACATCTCCCGAGTCCTCGCCCACTTCAATCTCACGGTCCTTGACCGCCGAACCAGGATCCACATCTTCTTTAGGAAGTCGCGCGGTAGATTCACGCAGCAAAATTGTTGCGCCTTTCTTGTATTTCCCAATGTTTTCTGCAACCCTCGTTCTCTCGCTTTTCAGGCCCTTTCGCACAATATCGGTACCCAGAGGACAATCTTCAATATCCAGATCACGGCGCTGGTTCTTCATAGTAAATCCGATGGGTGGCACCTCTGTATGGGGTTGTTTAGGGGCTTTGCTCCTCCTATTCCCCCCGGGACCCGCAAAATGTGGCGTCAATTTTGTGCGATAACCGTACTGCAAAGGGGAAGGGAAAGTGTCGTCAATGGCCGGAATTAACTCCGGAATCAAGCCGGAGAAGTTGGCATAGGCCTTTTCCACAATGCGCTTCTTATGAGCCAGCTGATCTTCATAGGACATCATCTGTAGCTGGCAACCGGAGCACTTGCCAAAGTATTGGCACCCTATTCCGGCATCATTTCGCTGAGGACCTGGCTCAATCACTTTCAGAAAATCCGTCAAGCTATACGACAAGCTAGGAAAATGCCGTATGACCTTCACTAGTGCCTTATCGCCGGGCACGGTAAACGGAACGACGTAGACATGGTTCGCATCCTCGGACAGCGCAAGGCCGTCGCCAGTTGAAGATATCTCGGCGACCTTAACTTCGATCTCGGTAAAAGTCTCCGGTAGAGAAGAAGCCGGTGGTGGTGTGGAAGCATCTTCTACACCAATCTCGCTCTCTGGCTTGTGTTTCCGTAGAAGGTTGTCGATATCGGCTTGAAGGACTTCATCAAATCCACTACTCTTTTCTCGGTCAACCTTGGTCTTCTTGCGCCGCTTCGCATTCGTATCTGGGCTTTTGGGGGAGTTTTGCATGACGGTCGAGGAGAACGGCGCAATGGGGTATGGACGGTGGGACAGGAGAGACCTGGAATGGACGAGATGTCCAGTCCGCAAGGAAAGAATTGAAGAGTAGTGTTTTCGCGATAGGGAGAGACCCGCCCTAAAAGCGAACATATATAATAGAGCAAATCCGAAAAAATCTAAAGAGCAGAGGAATTGCCGCGAAAGAAGAACAGAAAGAGAAAATTGACCTAATTTCTGGAGGGACAAGATGAGTGACCAGAAAAAGGTGGGCGGCAATTGGTCGAACCGCTCCGCTGAGAATTTCGCCGGCTTTTAGTCTTTCAGTTCTTCAACCATCCAAACCTCCGTCCACCCTTCGCACCGCGGTCGATCCCACTTTCCCCCAATCCCTTTCTCCTTTTCGGAATAGCTCTCTAGTGGCCTCTGCTGGCCAGAGAGCTCCTATCCTTCAACATGAGCTTCGCACGGCCGGCAAGATGTGTGTTTTGCAGCTTTACTCGAGGTGTCACCGCGGGCACGCGAGTGCCTAGTCGCCAATTCCATCCTTCCCCGACACAGTTCGCGAACCGTAAACCAAAATTCCCCAACTTCAAGGCCCGAGATGAGAAGACGTTGGAAGAAATTACGCGGGATATGAAGCCCAAGCACTTTAAGCCGTACACGGAAGAGGAAAAGGCAGCCCTGAAGGAAGGATACACTCCTGAACAGCTGGCCGCAATTGAAGCCGGTGAGGCGGCAATCGACCCCAAAGACATGGCAGAACAGTTCGCTATTCGCCGGGACCCGATGAAGCTTCATTACCTTGATGATTTCTCGACCATTGAGCCCGGCGTGGACAAGCATGTCCGGGCGCCCAAGTCCAATTCCGACTACAATGCGACCCTCAAAAGCGATGATGATTTCGTCGAAGACTTCGCCCGCTTCTTCCAAGAAATGCCGGAGGACGCCACCGCGGCTGACTGGGTGCGGTTCGCTGAGACCCTGCGAGTCACCCTGGGCAAGGAGGAAAATGAATTGAACCCTCACAGTGCCCTAGTGCCGGACTTGTTCAGCCCGGGGGAGTCCCTGACGGAGGAAGCCAAATCCGTTAAGCCTTTTGAGATGCAGTCGTCGGCAAGGTTTGGAGAGAGTGAGGAAATAACTGAGGCGCTGAAGAGGCTTCTCCAGTCGACAGGCTATACGCAGGCCTTTGTCAAGGGTCTGGCGACGAAGACCCTTGTTTCGCACTCAGTCGTTAACCAGACTCGTCTCGGTAAGGTTCGTCGTATGTACTGCCTTTCCATCGCTGGCAACGGCAATGGTCTCCTGGGAATCGGAGAAGCCAAGTCTGAGGAGTCTGCCGATGCCATCACACAATCCAAATACCGAGCCATCAGAAATATGCAACCCATCCCACGGTACGAGGGCCGCACCATCTTTGGTGATGTTGAGGGCAAGGTTGGAGCAGTTGAGCTGAAGTTGATGACTCGTCCACCAGGTATGCATACGCTTAATCATGGGCTACTGGTTCTAGCTACTAACAATACATAGGATTCGGACTTCGTTGCCAGCATTTGATCTTCGAGATGTGCCGTGCAGCCGGTATCCATGACCTCGCCGCTCGTGTCGGTCGCTCGAGAAACCCTATGAACACCGTTAAGGCAGCTTACGACGCTCTCATGAGTCAACGCAACCCAGAGGATATTGCCCGTGCTCGTGGCAAGAAGATGGTCGATGTCCGTAAGGTCTACTACTCGGGAAGATATTAATCGGCGTTTTCAGCACGATGCTACGGTCTTCCTAGTTGGTCATTTCTTTCCGGGTCTTATATGATTCAAATAGTCTCGATAACCTTCTTTTCGTTATCTAGACGTCTCGACAGTCATCATCTCGCATAGAATAGACTGTACGAATATGGGCATCGTTTGCGGCATGTGATGCACGCTTCTTTGCGTTATGGCGATGTATATAATCTTTTTCCTCCTTTTGTTCTCTTTGTACCCTGACATGTATTTGTATCTGCAAGGCTAGTGTCATAGTATTTCATATCAATCCAGTCCCTGGTTCCATAATTATTGAACCCTTAAAACCCAACACCACGCCTACCAAAACCCACAATAAAACAAAAGGGGTATACCCACGGCCCACACCTATATATGCAAGAGAAAAGAAAACAAAAAAGACCCATACAATAATCACAGAATCAAACAATATGACCAACATCAAGCATACCGCCCCTCAAAGCTCATATCCTCATCCTGATAATCATACCCCTGGTCATGATACTGCATTTGATCACTTTGCTGCTGCTCCATCTGTTGTTGCTCCTCATTCTCGTTGAAAATTTGTTGCTGGAGCACAATACTGTACACACTGGCCTTCAAAAGTGTGCAGACCGTCGCCGTCTTCCGTTCAAGAAGTCGGAGGCCGTCCAGAGTAAGGGACGAAGGATCACCGGAGAGGTCGGCGAGCTTTTCAGATAGCTGTCGGTACATCACATCAGTATCAGTAGAAGCTCGATTATACTATTCTCGGGATAATTGGTCTGGGATGGGAGGCACTGGTGATAGGATGCGCGGGGTATAGCGAACATTCATCGATATATACAGATGAAATCCAGTAATTGAGAGGTTAATATGCACGACATACCTTATTTACATTGCCCAGTAATCTAGAGTATTCATCCAGAACCTCTTGTTCTAAGTCAGAGACCATCGGATTTGAGGCGCGGAGGAGAGGGTTCTCGGATTCTTGCGCCGGGGAACCATCGGACATTGGAGTAGACATAGTGACTGGAAAATTGATTTTATAATGAGATCCTTTTGAACTAGAATAGAATGGTATATAACGAAAAGTATTTCTTCTTCAAAAGCCTTCAATTACGGTACGTAGATCGATTGGTGGGGTGGTGGTGTAGCGAAGCCTAATTTATTTGTTTGGGTTGCGGCGTGTTTTCTATCGTCAATCGATAATACTCCGCCGTATCTTGGGGCCATGTCCGGAGGGCTGAGCCCGATCAAGCAGGCGGCGGCCACTGGATCATGAGGCAGAATAAATTGTACACTTTCTCTTTTCCTGTTCGAAATGTGTATAGTTTAGGAGGTCGTCACAACATGGTCAATACCAAAATTGGTCATATAACAGTAGGTTTCAGGGCATCACTTGATTTATATTAATTTTACAAGATTTCCTAGATTCAAGAGACCCTTATCTGTGGAGATAGAAGTGGTCTACAAGGCCGGTAAAAGGCCTTATTCCGTTGATGAGGTCGAACTAGCGCCAGCTTTTTCTCAATACCGCCTTCTACACTGGACTTAGGTTTAAATCACATGACAAATATTTTCTCCCTAATATGGTATAGTCTGGTATTTACTTAGAAGTACATACGAGTCACGACGCAGCAGTGTATCTGTATGTACATCCACCGCTATCTTCTATATATCCTCTCAACAGATCTTATAAGTGTACCTTATACATACCATAAGTGGTAGTAGCTACTGTATGGTTATTTATGAGGTTCAATCAGTCTTCTGGAGATCACGATCCATCCCTCCTGTGGAATTTATATAGTATCTCATTGGTTAAGCACGAGCTCGGTAGAAAGCTATTGTCTACAGTCTACGGCTTACATCTTTAGCCAAGGACGTCCTGATCTAGCCAGCAACCATCTCAAATCGATATCTCAGGTTAACTATTCTAGACAATTCTCATGTAAAATGGACCTTTGTCACATGAGCCCTGATTCTTAATCACATAGCTCGCCGTCCATCATTTCATTCCCAGCGAGAGAAGAACCATCAGCGGAAATCCTCGGGATTCTGCTCAACATGTATCCTCGAATGCATGACCAAAAGCCCTCTATGACCATCAACCCGAAGTTGATGAAGCAAGAGGAGGCAAAGTAGTCGTATGAGTAGTCTCAGCAGTACCATTCGTCGCATAATCACTACCAGGGGAGACCCCGACTTCCCCTGTAGCAATATCAAACCCATTAATAGTCCTATTAAAGATCTGCAACGCAGCAGCCGGTTGGAAGTCTAGCTCACCGCCGAATTAGCATACCAAAACATTATCGAATAGAGAAACAAAGAAAAGAGGAAACGCATACAAGGAACTTCGTGCCCAGCCTCCCAAACCCGGGTAAAGCTCAGCTTTCCATACTGTCGAGTTTCACCGTATGCGGTCCCATCCACCACGAGGTTAGTATACCCTGCATTGTTGAACGCTTCTTGTCCCGACCATTTGGCGACCTTGGAGATTGCCTCCCCGCCGAGCCAGTTACAGATGTAGTCGGCGTCGCCATAGACTAGGGAGATCTGGATGTCCAGTTCCAGGAGCTTTTCAAGATCGGGGAGATATGGCGCTGCAAAGTCGCCGGACAGACTGAAGGCTGTGTAGATTAGGTTATTTGAGGTGTAGTTCAGATCTACTCCGAGGGCATTTTGAACGGGGGCGGTATTGAGGTAGTCCTAAGTTGTATATCAGTTGACAAGCAAAGTTGGGAATGGAAGGTATGTAAACACTTACACGCCAGTAACTTGGGGGAACGTCTTGTCCGGTTGGTTTTCGCTGTTTGCTGCCTGATTAGCTATCGATGTGTGATGTAGATAGTGACAGACGTACGATATCATAGGTTCCACGATCACCGAAGCGATAGAACAAGCCTTCTACGGTGGTCTGACAGATATATTGAGCGGCCGCACATGCTGACCGACGGACAATAGAAGTTTCCCGCTTCATCCAGTTACAGTAATCAAGCTGGTCTTGACACCCGTCTGGCATATAGAGGCTGAAGGCACCGTGGTCATAGACTGTGTCGTTGATAAGCTGTACCCCGTATGTGTTCTTCTTTGTGAACTCAAGAAGGTACTTTGTCTGCGTTGGCTCATCGATGATGCCGTTTATGATCCCAAGAGACTTGAAGTTGAGTTTGCGACCTTTTGAGCCACCTTCAGGGAGCTTCTCGTTTTGCTCATAGAAGTACGTGGAGAAACTGGGACCCCAGTGGCCACCAAATGATTCGGTCCTAGTTGTCAAGTCAGCTGTATGGATTCAGGATGCCATTCACTTGGGATTCAAGATACCAGAGATTAAAATCCGTCGACTCAACATCTGCATCTAGATTTGGAAGTGCACTATAAAAGCCTTGAAGAAGCTCCCACGCAGACTCAGCCGCCAACCGGCTCGTGTCCAGCGCAGTGACATTGATGACAGACCACCGCCCTTCTTCCGTCTTATTGGTAGTCGATTCGACCGTCAAATAAGTAGGATCCAAGGATCCAACCTCCTTCGTGCTATAAGAGAACCCTAAAACCTGATCAGCACAGTCAATCCACCAGATACTGCGGTAAACCACATACCCGTCCCCACAGGCTGAGAAAGAAACAGCAGATTAGAAACCTCCGTCCAAGAATGATCACGAAGAACCGTCGTCATATTCTCCGCAACAGTACAAGGGCCCAATTCTTCAAACAGCCCAATAAGTGAATCACTCCCCGGCCCTCCATTCAGCCAAAGCGTAACCGGATCATGCTTAGGGTCGCGCTTCGATTCAAAGAACCAGAAGAACACATGGATATCCGGCGTTATATCAATGTAGCCGCTGTAGGATTTGACTCCTGGGGTAGTTTCACAGATGCCTTCTTCGCCGGGCTCCTTGTACCGAATCGTGCTACCATTCGGGCTGGTGATGGTTTTGACGCCGGTCGATTCTTTGGGCGCATCTCGTGGATTGACTGCGAGGATTGCTGTTATGGCACTTGCCAATAGGAGATTGAGTTGTATTCGCATTTTAGGATATTGAGTAGATGGGTTCTATAAGTGGTTTACTGTATTTCGTACTTGAGATAGAAAGTGGTATGGTTTACTTTGCTGGTCGAGTTATCTTTCCAAGCCGCTTTTTTTTTTTTTTATCTACATCTACCTTGGTGCAATACTCTCCCTCGTTAACTGATCCGAAGGACGGGATCAGGTCCCGAAGATTTAATATATTAATTGCTCGTTAGGGCTTATCTACCGAGCTGACATGGTACAGTTACATCAGTCGATATCACGCGGGCTGGTGTCGGGCTATGACTATCCCGAAGGATTATTGGGTGAACTGCTATGTTATCAGTCGGGGTGCTTCATTCCTGTGCGGAGTAATTAATCAATCTAGTATACAGAGCGACTCTAACGTGCAGATCTCCTCATTTCGGTAAAATATTCTGAGACATGGATAATCAAGTCCCACGGGTGTGGTTTGCCGGTTAAATAGATGGTACTAGGGTTGGAATATGGTTGGCCATTGTCAGTGTAATTAGAGTCTGAAGAAACATATTGAAATTCGAACACGGACTGACACCAGTATCGTAGATGTAAATGCATAAAGTTGTCTCAGTGTTGGCTGGGTAATCGAGCTGCCCTTTGGTAGTGTCAGAGAGGATTTATGGACGACCAAGTTACTGGCGATGCGCTTGTCTATTGTCTTATACCAGAGGACTACGTTCTACTTTCAGACTAAACATTTGACTGAGAAATATGAGCATGCATAGATAGTCAGCTACGTAGATCGAATATAGCCTGGATAACTTATACAACTCCGCTGAACTAGACCACATCGCTCGGTTCTATACCTTCGACTCTCCCATCATAAACCCGGCAATCTTCTTTATCCCCGAACTCGGTTTGACCCGAGCTTCCAAATCTTCGCTCATGTAGTGCCTGCGGCCTGTGTTCAAGTCGATATCATTCGCATGGATCCATAGCGGACCTCGATAGTAAATTTTACTGCCGACATATAGACCGATAATTGCAACGATCGATATATAGTTCGCAAAGAAATTTTCAGCACTGCTCTTATTATTCAGAGGCCACACGGCGAGGTAAAATTCAACAACAACCAACAGCATACACCAGGCCAACCCATAAACAGTTCCAAATAGTCCTGCCCACGATCTCCACGGGAGGTCGTCAAGTGAACGGCTTTGAGCCTTCCTGGCCATACGGAACCGCAAATGAGATAGAAAGATTGTGCCCCAGAGCCAGAGAATGCACAAGGCAGTCAGGTTTGAAAACCACCCAAATACCGTTGCACCTGAATTGGTGACGTTGAGATAGCATAGGCCGCCTCCTACGAGGAATGTGATAAAGATGGCCGCCCATGGGCGTCCCAGCCGGTCACACTTCTTAAAAATGGCTGGTGCCATATCAATATTTGCCAGACCGACAACCGTACGAGTAGCAGCGTATGCTTGTGCATTCCCAGAAGAAACTACGCTGATGAAAATAATTGCGTTCATCGCGTGTGCTAGGCCGGGGATACCGGCATTGCGAAAAGCAATCACATAGGGGCTGGCGTTGATCCCCTTCCCACCAAAGAGGTCTGGGTCTTTGGGCGAGACGGTAATAGTTACCATCAGGCCACCAACAACATAGAAGAGCGTTAACCGAAGCCAAATTGAATTGACAGCTTTGGGAACTGATTTCAACGGATTACGGGCTTCAGCAGCAGCGATACCGCTGAATTCAGTGCCACCCATGGCGAAAATACAGGTTCCCATAACAGAGAGGAACCCTTTGAAGCCATTGGTAAAGGGCATGGAGTTCCAGTACTCAAATCCAGTTTTATGATGATTCGGCGCGCCGCCAGCACTAATGATGATGCAGCTTATAATCACCACCACAATCCAGAATAATTTGATCGTCGACATGACGGCCTCCGCCTCCCCGAATATCTTGACGGCACATACAACGATGATTAAAATAACCACCAAAAACACGGAGAGCCATACCACAGCCGGCACAGATTGCGTCCAGAAGCTTAGGACTGTAACCACGCCCTGAAGCTCGTTTGCGAGGGTAATCGATGCTGAAAACCAGTACGCCCATCCCACTGTAAAAGCGGGAGCTTTATCGATGAATTTGGTAGCCCATTGCGGGAATGCTGAGGCCAAGGGATAGAGAACTGCCAGCTCGCCGATAGCTTGGCTGAGTGCCCATGCTATGGAACCTGCGATACAATAGCCTAGGAATATAGCAGCGGGCCCACCGTTGATCAGCGAAGTACCAGACCCCAGCCACAGGGCCATTCCGATCGACGATCCAATCGAGAACATTAATAAGTGCCGGGACTCCAGTGAGCGTGATAGCTCCGAGTCCGCACCATGATCTTGTTCGTTGTACTCGGCAATATGACCAACCTCGTCCTTGTCGGCTGATACCGACTTCGGGGGTTGAATAATGCCATCTTCCTTAATTGCTTTGTCCATGATTGGCTGTGTAGAGAGGAACTATATTCAGGTATAGTTGTAAATGTCGAAGAATGCAAGGCTGGTGACGCCCTACCGATTTCATAAGAGGTGACAATATCGTCGCTGGATGGGCCTGACAGTGATTCTGAGTAGTAAAGCCTCAAGAAATGGTATGCATAAGTGGAGCAGTGTTCCAGTGGATCTGGTCAGATCGGACACTATCTATATACTTACTCAGTGTATCCACATAGCCGCATCACAGCTGTATGTACGTATCGCCCGTCTTTGTCTGCTCGAGCAATGACGTCCAATACCGGATAATTACCAGATCTATGTCCAATCGTCCTAAATCTGGGGCAAGGGGGTTCGGTATCACTTCCCGAGGTTAGAGTGCTTATCCGAGAACTTACTCCCAGTTATTATCAGCAGGGTCTCATTGTAAGGTTATATCAATGAGCCGGTAAATGGGCCAGCCAATGAAAGAATACAGCACCCTTGCTTAGAGGGCCTGTTTTCTCCTCTTTGTCAATGAAGATCCTTTAGCTTATCCCACCATTCGGAGTGTGTTCCGCTCCATGAGACTCGAACACCAATATAATCTCTTTCGAGAGCAGTAGCGTTTCCCCACGGGGGGTGGTTTCTAGCAGAGTCCATACTTTCCTAGAAATTCTCTTGGTTCTCCAGTTGTATCTTAATGAATCTGAGCTCAGTTTATTCCATGTAGACCTGGGGTTCATTCAGCTATCATGGCGTCTGCAAAGCTGGTGTCGTTCAAATATGGGGAAATTCCAGTCGGTGCAATCAAGCCACGCGGATGGGTGAAAGATCAACTTCGACTGGCAGCTGATGGGCTAGCTGGCCACATGTTCGAATTCTACCGCTATGTCAAGAACAGCTCCTGGCTCGGGGGCTCAGAAGAGTACAGTGAGCTGAACGAAGCAGCGCCCTACTGGTACAACGGAATTGTGCCGTTGGCATACACCCTGAACGATGAGCGACTCAAAGCCCAGGCGAATCAGTTTCTTGACTACGTGATAACTCACCAGGCTGACGATGGTTGGTTGGGTCCGGAAACTACCAAAGAAACCCGAGGGCTGTGGGCGCGATGTCTTCTGCTTCTTGGTATGGCTGCGCACGCGCAGGCTGAGCCGGAACGCAGAGATGAAATTATCAATTCTATGCTGCGATTTACCCGTCTGGTGCATGTAATGATCCAAAATAATTATCAGGGATACCTGTCACATGAGGGAGATCGCTTTGATCCGCTCAAGTTTGGGCTGGCTCGGGCTCATGAACTTTCCACCACGCTCCAGTGGCTCTACGAGAATGCAGCTGAGGAGAACCGATCGGTTATCTGGGACACTATGGACTTGATGTGGACGGGAGCTGAGATCGGTGGTCGTGACTGGTCCAAGTTCTTTGTCACAGGAGAGTTTCCTACCTCAGCGTCTATTAAACCTCAGCCTAATTTCCAACATGGAATCAACGTGGCTCAAGGTTAGCACAGATAATTACTTACACGCACTGTCCTCATGACATATTAGATCTGCCCTACTAACATATACTGGCCTAGGGTTGCGGTATATGGCACAGAAATACCGGATGAACCACGATGAGAAGCTCGCCCGCCAGACCCGGGAGGCCGTAGACATGGCCTTTCGCTACCATGGCACCCCGTCTGGCTCTATAACGAGCGATGAATTTCTTGGAGGGTTGAGTCCACAACGAGGTACAGAGTTGTGCATGGCTGTGGAGTTAATGTTTTCCCTCTCATGGCTGCATCGTCTCTTCGGTGACAACGACTACGCCGATCTCACAGAGCAGGCAGCTTTCAATGCCCTACCAGGGGGTATTTCGCCGGACTGGTGGACCCATCAGTATGTAACTCAGTCCAATCAGCCATGGATCAAGCGACTGGACGGTCGACCCTTCTATGATGTGAGCCCGTATGGCAATGTCTTCGGGCTGGAGCCAGACTACGTATGTAACGCCCTGCACTTTTCCCGATATGATCAAGTGTATACGCCCGAAATTTATTGGCTGACCTTTCGAGATAATGTAGCCGTGCTGCTTGGTAAATCATCACCAAGGCCTCCCGAAGCTGGTCTGCTCCGCCTTTGTTCGTAAAGGTGGTAATGGCCTGATCCATCGCTTTCTCATCCCTGCTGAGACTTCCATGGAGCTTGATGGGGGGCATGTTTCCGTCACAGCCGATACTCACTATCCATTTGATCAGGTAATCAGTTATAGGTTCACTACCACAAAGAGCTTCGATTTCTATATTCGACTACCCAGCTGGGCGACGGCATCCTCACGCGCCACCCTGCCAGGTGGACGTGTAATCCCTCTAGTGCGCGATCACGATGATGTCTTCCATTTCACAGTTCCATCCGGGTCGTCGCAACTCACGGTCACGCTTGGTACTGAAGTCCGGGTCGTGAACCGGCCATTATCCTCTGCCGTCTCCATCTACTGGGGTTCGTTGCTCTACGCCCTCGATATCGCCTACACCGAGACTAGCACGGCACCCACTCATTGGAAAAAGAACGTGGATCCGTTGCCAACGGATTCAACGTACCCCCAACTTCGCGATCGTATGCTCGTTCCCGAGGAGGAAGCCGAGTGGCGAGTGGCTATTGATCCCTCTCAGATCGTCATACACTGGGCTAATCGCGACACGGACCCAGAAAGCCCACTCCCTAACCCAATATACGCGCGTGGCGCCCCGCCGATGGTTATCTCGGTTGCAGCGACGCGAATTGCATGGTCGGTGGTGAACGGGGCTGCGCATGAAGTCCCAACAGAGGTCACCACCGAGGGTGAGCCATTTGTAGCCAAATTTGTCCCTTTTGCCAGTGCTCCTCTTCATATGGCAGAGGTGCCCACGGTCTCTTTGCCCAAGTTGAACCTCCCTAGGCAGTCACCTTGAGAAAGAAGGCGACATTTGTTCGTGTATTTACATGAAGTGCATTCGAATTCGAGTCCAAATCCGTTCCAGTCCCTACTTTACATAGGGAAAGCAGCAAAGCATGCTTCATTAATCAGGAACCCCATCAGATAACAGGTTATCATTCAACAATGGGGTCGAGATATCTTCTCTGTAGTGCGGTACGCCACCACCTCGGTATGCCCTATACAATTGGAATTAGTTTCTCCGATATGATTGTACAAGTGCTTGAAAGGGGAAAAAAACCGGGTGGCACGGTGATAGATGACTAGAGAAGTAGTTCAGTTGACCCTCCTCCCGAGTTACATTTGGGGCCTATTAGAAGTGACCATTCGGCCGACCTCCATACAGGATTTGCACAACCAGGGCCTACCATTTGATCTATGGTAGTTATCGCTCGGGCTATGATCCCGAAGGCTTTGACGGGAGACAAACCGCTGGGACATTCCAAGAGATGTGACGGACGCTCAGATCGCAAACTAGGGTGAGAAAGAAACCTGATCTAGCCTATCGGCTTCGCATCCGCATAGTGAAGCATTGACCTCCAAATAGAAAAATATCTGGGGTATGAATCCAATTCTGGAAAGGTTCAAACGCTCGACGTCACATCGATCCCTATTATGGTTGGCCGTGTGAGACGGTGAGATGATGTCAGATAGGCTTGGGTCTTGCAGATGAAGTTTTGTGTAAAAGCAATGAAGGTTGTAGGCTCTTTTCATAGTGCCAAGTGGCTACTAAAGAATGTGAGAAGCCAGAGTATCCAGGAGACTAACCTTTATACATCCTTTGACCATCCCTCGGCGCGGTAAAATTACCCATACTGCGGTACAATATATTTCGGGGACAAATGCGGTGGTCGGCTGAAGTGGTTGAAGTGTGGCAACCGTGTGGAAACGGGGGAAAGCACGTGAAGCCTCTCGAAATGTGCTCGCAATGGTGATCGTCGCCTCTAACCTCACGCTCCATTGGTTAGTGTCAAGAGTAACCCGAGTGGTGGTGCATCATGTTGCAGCAGAACTGGGGGTCAAGGCTCAGGGTTCAAAGAATGAAGGTCATGGCCAATTGTACTCCATGCAGAGGTTGTCAATGCCCCATTACTATCAGATCTCCAGAGGTCCAATTCAGCCCCACTACTCCAGCATCAGCAAAATTCGCATTGAGATTTGCAGTGTTGCAACAACTGATCGTCCCTATAAATGCAATGAAATGGATCTCATGATTGTTGTAGCTCTAACATACGTCCTGGCGCCGGGCCTGTCAACATACGAATATCAAGACATCCAAATGTTGTCTTCACGGAAAGGAGAAAAAAGAAAAACAAAAAAAAGAACCAATGCAAGCAAAAACAAATACCAAATCAAGTCTTCGTATCCTTTTTACTTCGCCTGTTCACAGGCGAACAATCGCAGGAGATGATTCGCAAAAAAAGTCTGCTCTGCCATATAACCGAAATCGTAAACGCCGCCCTTTGCAGTGTGTGATAAATAGGAGCAAAAGCAAAACGTGTACATCGCTGCGCCCGGATAGTCAAAAAAGCAAGAAACCGAAAGGACATTCCATGAAGGAAGTAGGCTTAATAGCCGTAGTACACAGACACAAGCCGATGAATATCAGAGAACGGAAAAGTCAAACGAGTTTTTCAAACAAGCAAAAATGTAAAAGATAAAAACCCACAAAATTTCTAGGCTCCCGTACTCCAGATTATAGTTGTATGAAACTGTTGCTTCGATAACAAAGATCTTTCATGCGTTATCGTCGTAAAATGAGCTCCAGAGCTATGCAAGGGATGCTCAAACGGTCTAACCGGTCATGCACCGAGAAAGTAGTACGATCACCGTAGCATCCGTCAGTCGACGAATTACATATCTCCGTCATGATGAAGAGTAACACTGTTGAACTCTTCAAATGGGTCGTTCACTTCCCCATTGGGCGTGGCAAGACCCGAATCCATGGGGACACCTTTCATCTTGGTAGGGTTGCTGCCGCCAATATCAACGCTGGCGCTTTCTTTAACATTGCGGAAATTTAAAGTATCCGTTCCTCGGCTTTGGTGAGGAATCATCGGTGGCTTCATATGGCGAATAAGTGCCCATTGTGTTTGCCGGAAGAATGGGTGGGTCTTGACGTCCGAGGCACCAGCACGAGCTCCAAGACGCTTCGTCTCATCTTTAATCAATAACTTACGGATCAAAGACTTACACATACTATAGCCATGTGTTAGCGCATGCCACATTAACGTGAAAATGAAAGAGTCTCACTTGGAAATTTGCTGGGCTCCCCCGTGTTCAGGGAAGGGTACGTCATCTCGGAGGATGTTTCCAAACGTTGCGTTCCTGTTCTTACCCTTGAAAGGTGTTGTGCCGTAGAGCATCTCATAAATTAAGATGCCAAGGGTCCACCAATCAACTGCGCTGGTATGTCCGCAGCCCTTGATAACCTCCGGCGCAATGTACTCCTCTGTTCCTACAAAGGAGTTCGTCCGGAAATCGGCGATGCAGGACTTTGTGTCGATGGTGGGCAGAGACGTCGTCGAGTTGCCGCTCCGCCCCGGAATCATGGTGGGTGCACCACCAGGACCTGATTGTTTGGACAAGTCGAAATCTGAAAGCATTATATGACCAGACTGATGCAGAAGAATGTCTGAATAATCTACCGTCAGTATAATGGCTACTATCATTAGTGTATCACCGGATTACATACTCTCTGGCTTTAGGTCACGGTAGATAAAACCCATGAGATGGAGGTACTCTAGAGCGGCTGTAACTTCCGCCGCATAGAACCGCGCCGCGTCTTCGGAAATGCATTTCCCTGGACGGGTCTGAAGAGCTACAGAATCTAAATTAGCGGACATTCGAGATGGAGATCCTAATCTATACGCACCTCGAAAAAATTCACCACCGCTACAATATTCCATACATAAGTAGAGATAATCCTCGGACTGGAAAGAGTGGTAAAGCGTGACAATAAAAGGATGGTTACTTGTGGCGAGGATCTCCTGTTCGGCCAAAGCCCTCTTAATTTTGTTTCGCTTGATCATTTCTTTCTTGCTAAGGACTGGTATTGTCAGTAAAGGTTTAGAAGATAGATGCCCAGAACATTTGGCTGCCCTAGGCCTGTGCACTGAAACCACGGCAAACTTACCCTTCATAGCATATAAACGGCTCGTCTTCTTTTCGCGAACGAGATAAACTTTCCCTACGTCGCCTTTGCCGATCAACTTGATCTTGTCGAAACTACTTGGGCCAACCTCCACATTCCGAATTTTGATCGAGTTGGAGCTATACGTTCTGCGGAAGGCAACCTGGTTGCGAATCTCGCCGGGACTCGGGATCTTGCCATCGGCACCAAGTTTAGGTACGGCGAGACTCCCAACTGTATCCTCCGCGATAGTGATCTGAGAGTCGGTTTCTTCCACCGAGGGCTGGTTTCCAGTTTCAGCTGTCTGAGGGCGTCCATCATTGTCGCCCCGAGCAAACAGACCCTGTGCATTCGGGGCGGAAGCGACGCGGCGAAGCTTTCGAGCTAATTCAGTTTTGTTGGCAGTCGTGGCCTGCTCGGCGGCGGAGACACCGTCGACCTGTAGCTCTGGAGTGTCCGGCGGAGAGGAAGGCTCCGAGCCGTCATTGCGATGCTGTAAGGAAGGTTGCCCCTGATGAACGAAATACGGATTGGCTGTTGCAGTTGGAGACACTCCCTCATCCAGCGGGTTACCTTCGCTAGCAACAGTGGTTGAGCGGTTGCGACCAATTGTGGGGAGGAATCGCGATTGCCTGAAGGCAGACTTAGATTCGGTCTTGGCGCCGGTGTGAGGACTGCCCTCTCTATCCCGATCGCCACTGTGGCTATGACTGTGATGAGACGAATTGCTGCTCGAGCTATTTATGCGAAAAAAGTTCTTGATCTTTGTCGGGAGATGGCTCGACTCATTGGTATGCTTCTTGGATGGGAGAGAGAGGCTAGGGAAGCTTCCACGTTTCTCGTTCGACACATTGGACGGACTGGAGGCAAAAAGTTGGGTCATGCCGACGATTTCACCTGGATGTATACCAGGGATTGGGTGGTTGTTCCACGAGGTTGATAGTAATCGAATTTAGTGGGAGGGTAACGAAGGGGTGGTAGTCTGGATTGATCGATGCAAGGAAGGGGACCGAGCAACGGGCTAGAAACGGCGGGGGAGAAGGCGGTGCTAATGATTGCGATCAAAGGGACGTTCACCCGCAAACTGATAGTGACATGGGGGAAAGCGAGGTACCCGTCAAATCACCGTCGGAGGACTAGAACTGGGGGTACAAATTCGGTCAAAGAAAGTCGGAACTGAGGAACGAGAGACGGCGTGTTAATTTAAACTATCCTCTCCAACCCGGGATGGGAACATTGAATGGCGAAGGGAGGAAAGAAAGAGAAGAAAGAGGGAAGGGGAAGGGAATACAAAAGTGGAGACGTGGAGGAAAGATTGGGAATTTCGGGCTTAGTCAATAAAACCGCCATCGACTTTACTATTTCCAAGATAAGTCACGGGTCAATATCACCCGCAGCGCGATTGTTTCTACTTCTTCTGGTCTGGGGTTTCACCATTCCGCAACATCGGGACATGCCGAGTCATGGCTAGGGTTTCAAATTAGACAAAATCATACTATCTTGTATGAATAATACAGCACTTGCCACCATTCCTGATTACCAATAGAGAAATAAGCCGATTGTAGTTATTCTTCTTTTTTCGTTTTCATTTTCTTGTCTGTCTGAACCGGCTCTCTTTTCCTTCATTCATTCTCCTCTTTTTTCTCCTCTTTTTCTCCTCTCTTCAGGAAATTCAAATTTGCCCCAAATGACAGCCGAAGGTTAAAACATGGTTCCTCGCTTGCAAGTCATTGGTCAGTGTTAAGGAATAAACCGGGACTAGCGTGACTGGGCGCATCATCTTGGCAATTAAAATCTCTCACACTCATTGTCATCTATATCAATCCTGAGTTATAAAACAAATGTCCACAAATGCTTCACCACACAACAACAGAGACAGTACATACATACGCTCCATACATCATATCATATTTCACACTCAGCTTATAACTCAAACAGAACCCGATGTTTCAGGGCTAAATTTATGACAACTTCTTAAAGGATTCAGAGCACGGGCTTATCCGAGACCCATACAAAAGGACCCAGATTGAGGCTACTAATGCTACGCTTCAGCCTTTAGGAGACGACTAAATGAGAATGGAAATAAAAATAGTCTCGCGTAAATATTAGATCCACTTTTATTTTGCGACGCAACACTGATTCACAAGCCCCCTTCGGGTGTACCCACTGTTTGCTTGTATCTAAATTCCGACGTATATGGTTGCACTCTGTCTGCCCTAGAAGAAGTAGGAGAGATCCATCATATCTCGCTTGTCAGACCGGTCTCGATGTAGCTGCCGTAGCTGATCGATGCAATGATATAGCTTGTGTTCACGTCGCTTCTGAATCAACGATTCGCAAAGAGAGGAAATAAAACCTAGCATAGTGAACTAATCTGCATATCTTCGAGCTGCGCGGGAATATCTTGATGATGGCATCTTCTCCGTGCATCAAGACAGTGCAATGAGCGCAGCGTGTCTACTTCGCCGTAAACACCGCCTTGGGCACAATGATGCTCCTACCCATGCCCGGAGAATGTTGTGCATTCGCTGGATAGTATCCTTATTCCTCTTTTAACCTCGGACACCTGAAGGAGAAAATACTACTTGTTAATCAGTTTCTCCCAGGTCGTACTAAGCTCCTTGGACGGATGCTGCCCCGTACACAGTCGTTCGTCGGGGTTGTCAACGCGATACTTACGAGTCACGAAGATGACTAGGGCCGGGCCATCATCATTACAAAATTACTAATAGAATTACATCCTTCCAGGATAAGAAGCCTATTTAATTCACCTATGGACTGTTGTAAGATGTACATTCTACCTAACCAGCTTCTAAGTACTTAGTATCGAACTAATCGGGGGCACGCCGATCATATGTAACCTAAGTAGATAAGTGGGTCTGAAGTTGATGAGTTTATGCCAAGAACCGTAACTCACCACTTCTCATCCGGCCTACGATGATGGTGCTTTCTTACTAGAAGCCCGCTAAGTTAACCAGTTCCGGGGTTGAGTGAGTGTATATGTATACAGTACTCAGCGCTAATGCTAGGAGGTTTTATCCCGAGCGGCAGAGTTTAGTCTATGTGAGAAGTTTCAAGCAGGAGACTTGATTCATACTAAACTCGTATAGAGATATCCACCTAAAAACAGGATGACCAGCCTTTGGTGGTCACCAAATTCACACGGAGCCTACCCTTCCAGAGAATTGAGTAGCCGAAAGCCTCGAGGCATATCCATCCGAGAACATCATGCATACTAATTATTCAAACACGTTAATTTGAGACAAAAGCGTAAACCCCATCTCCTAAGGTGGTCGACCCAAGGTGAAAAATGTCAAGGGGATCAAAAACATTATGCAAACTAATGGTGTATCGATTGCCAACCGTGCTTCCTATCTTACAGTTAGTATCGTCCTCCATAAACCTGTCACACTATTCGTCCAATTCGCTCACTTACCTGTGCAATCTTTTCGTTTCCTTTTTGTAGTGTTCAGAGAAAACAGCCAGAGACTAAAAGCAAAAACCAAGAATAACATGTGAAAGGGGAAAAAGCCGTAGAGGATAATACAGCTGCGCCTGGAGCTATGGGGCGATTGCTTTACCGGTCATTAGATTGACCCTCGTTTTGAGAGTCGCGCATTTCACGTCGCTCTTCATCTCGGACTTGGCGAAAAAAGTCACGCAGAGTTTCGCGACTTGGCTTGGGACGCTGCTTGGGCATATACCATGGTCTAGCCTCTTGAACTGAGTCATAGCATGCGGTCTCCTGCGTCTGTCTATCGCCGGTTTCCATTGTTCGCTGGCTTGTTTCGTTTCTAGGCGCATCTCCAGGGCCGTCAAAAGAGGGAACATAGGCCTGTACGTTGACGTTTTGAGGAACTGCCAAAGCAGCTGTTTTTTGAAACACTAAACCTCGATTTCGGCTCAGGAGCTGGGTATTCAAAGACGATACTGGCAGCTTCACATGCTGCATGCCTGAGTCCCCTCCTCGAGCTCTGCGGGTACGATGTAGCGTGGTGTTCTTGCTCGGCTTGACCTCTTTCCTGTCTTCTAATCGTCCCTGAATCCATCCAACATTATGTGGAGCACCTGAAGCATGTATCTCAGCTGACACGAATTTGTACTTGGGAAGGGACCGGGGACTGTTAAGCATTCTGTGAGCAGAGCAGGTTTTACGTATTTTCTTGGGCAGCTCTTACCTTTCCCAAATGGTTTCTGGATTCCTTCCACATTTGGGACCCTCCAGAGAGCCCATGCTAACCAAGCGCTTGCTGCTACTATTAGGAGTTTGTAATCGAGGAAGAAACAAACGTTAAGAAGTAGTACTTACCTTCTTTCATGCACAGTAGCCCATGAGTCCGTTGTGGACACACAAGATGAAGAGAGTTTTCCATTTGCCTCATTGTCTGACGTAGACGAAGTGTCGCCGCAGCTCCTCACAGCTTCTCGGAAATGGGCTTCAGATCCCCAGGGGTGGCTTGCAGGTTTCATTGGCCTGCCATTTGCGGTCATTCTCGTCGGATCTGGCTTACCGCTTGGAAGTGGCGGCAGACCCTGTGTACCTCGTGTTGACCGACGAGATATTTTGCCTTCTTCCCTTTTCTGCTTTACAAGCTGTGTGGTAACAACATATAACTCATTGAGTAGTCTGCCAACAGGTTCGCCCCGCTCTGCGGCCTCTTCGATTTTGTGGTACAGGTGTTGAAGATCGGATGGCGATGGTAATCTAGATGATGCCTGTTCATCACCAGTGCTGCCAGACTCGTCACTAAAAGTTGAGGTGTGGACTTGCTTGTCTCGTTGATTTATGTTTAGGTTCGTTCTCGTTTCATCATTTCGCTGAGACAAATTGAGATTCCCGAGAGTTCCGTTTGCTGACATATCTTTAACACCTACAGCTGAGCCAGGGTTCCCTAAGTTTTGCCACGGAAACACTGGGATGGAAGCTTCATTTTCTGGGTAAAGCATCGGGAGTGTAGGCGGAGCCAAGTATGTAGGCAATGTCTGACCTGCGCAGCTCGCACTGGAAGATGAAGACACTGGTCCCAAGAAACCTTGATAGTCTGCCATACTTCCTGTTAGATAGGTAATAGGCGGTATGAGTAAATCAGCATTGACCCTTTGCTGGTCGCTTGAACCATTCATGCTTGGTTTTCCAAAGATCAGTTCCAGCTGCTCTCTATACATTCGGACTACGTCCAACTCTCGCACCAAACTCTTCCGCTGTTCAACCATTACCTTTTTCGACCGAGAGTCTATATCCCAGGTGTGTATAGCCATGTACCTGTCAAGGCGAGAGAGTTGGGATGAAAGAGACTCATACTGCTTTTTAGCTTCGTCCAAGCATTTCAAGTGCGGCATTCCTTGGGACATTGGTGGGAGATACTGTGGCTGTTTGGGTGCTGGAAACTGACTACCGACAAATTGATATACCTGAGGCGCAAAAGTCGGATAGCCGGGTTCATAACTCAGTTGGCTCTGGCTGAAAGCTGAGGAAGAGCCCGCGCTAGCTGTGTTACTGCATGATGTAAAATCAGAAGACGCTGTTGACACAGCTAAGTGTGGCTGGCCCGATGTTGGCATAGAAGACGTAGGGCCCTGCACATTCAAGCTTGGGTACATATCTGGGATGCCTGAGTGCATATCCGAACCAACACCATACATCGCTGGGTCTGGAAACACTGGTACATAAGCCATTTGAGGGTACTGATCAACGCGAGGAAGTTGCTGATTGTTGAATGCGACGGAATATCCGGAAGGTAGGGCATATCCCGGCGCGGGCCATGGAACAATTGGCGGGCATCCTGATCCTTGAGATGTTTGGTCAAATATGCCATTGGTGAGAGATAGCTTTGCAAGGTCCGGGAGAATTCCAGTAGGGCTCACAGAATTCCTTGATATGTCGCTTCTGTTAGAGTTCGTCTCCATTGGCCCTATTGGAATATTTCCGGATAAACTTTCGTTTTCGATTCTCAGAATAGACCCGAGTGCCTCCATCTCGTGATTGCTTGCCTCCTTCTTCTGCACAGGCAATTTGAATTTAGGGACAGGGGTCTGTGGTTCCATAGGAACGATACGGCCACCAGCAGTAACGCGTTGATGCTTCGGGGATGTATGATCTTTGAGGAACCGTGCAAAGCCCGCATCGGTTTGTGCGCGACTCGATCGAGGAGGGTCTTTTGGCACGCGAATTGGACAGTGTAAGCGGTTTAGAGAAGCTTCAGTTTGGTGTGAAATATTCGACACTGTTCTTGACCGATTGACCGACTGCTCAGTTAAAACGTTGGTGCTTGTATGGTTTTGGCGGAGTAAATTGTCTGCGTCGCAGATCAATAGTCGAGCATAGTTAGTATTGAGCTTGCATGGTTTTTCAATGCAAAACAAGTGTACATACAGCCAAGTGCCTGGTCACTGAATTTATTGAGTTCTATACGCGCGTTTTGGCTCAAAGCCAGTAGAGTTTGGATGTCATACTTCTTCATGTTGCTATTTAGGAAAGGAAAGGTGAAGGAGCGTGACTAGACGGAAGACATGTGTCTCTCGTGTATAAAGAGGTTGAAGAAAAATAACACAAGGGGGTTATTCCGAAAATGCAGACTTTGAGTTGTTTGTTTTTAGAAGGTCCATGGACAGTGATGTCGTCTGCCCAATCTGGAAAGTGCACACTACTGGGCAACTAGATCTGGGAGTGATAATTAGCTCCTTTTCTACATAAATAATAAACAGTAAGAATCACTACTAATAAGCAGTTAGAAATATAATTGAATACATATAATTAAAAATACTAAAGGCCTGAAAGTGAAACGAAGGGCGTCTGAGAACAATAGCACATGAGTATTATGGAAAGCAACACACTACACACTTTCCCGGGCTGTGACTGGCTGTATAGCACTGTGGATTTGCCACTCCTCCTCCTCTGGTTCATTAAAGGGAGAGACGGCTTGCTCACCCCCTGTATGATTATTATTATTATTCTGTTGTTGGCTTTTCATTTCCCAGCTGCCTGTGCGCTCATGTCCCCTCACGACAGTTATACCAGCACCGCTGCTATGAATCTCTTGGGTATCTGTTGGTTTGACATCCTCCCAAGTAGGATTTTTGAAAGTGACATCAGAGTCACTTGCCATTTTGCTGTTCCCTTTGAAGCCTCCGAGGCTTGACCGTCGAGTGCGATTCATGCGGAAACCACATACTAGGAATCCGAGGATTGAGATGAGAGCAATCACTACAAGTGTAACAACAGCCCCAATGACACCACCAACTGCAGGACTCAGGTCCTTATCGCTAGTAGGTCGGTTCTGATGCCCATCGAAGACGCCAGAGCAGAACGTAGCTTGTGAATTGCAAAGAAGGCACCATTCTTTCGTTGATCCTAGCGAAACTTCCTCCACTTCTGCTTGAAATTCCGTAAAAGGAATAGCTATATTGCTGGGTCCATGTCCAAAGAGTGGGTAGGATCGGAAGTCAGCTGAATGGGTTCCATTTCGCAGGAGAAATCGGACGTAAAGCTGAGATGGATCGGGGTACGCGGGACTGGAGTTATTTTCCAGACTGTAAAGTTCGAACACCATTGATGCACCACGCGTGGGACGTCCGTAGAAATTTTCATATTTTGGTGACGCCAGTTGCATAAGGGATGCAAGAGCGACAGCAGGCTCATCATTACCAAACAGGAGTGTTATTTTTCCATTGGTCCCTCGATAGTCGATATTGTTGTTAAAGGCATCCAGGATACTTGAGGCTAAGGTGCGTCCAGCAACAGTGCGAATACGGTCACTGACATTAGTCCCTGTTGAGTCCATATAGCCATTCGTTGCGAAAACGTAGCGGTCCGCAAGAGAACGAGCACGGTCTATGTCATCCTGGTTCACGTTATGTAATAGTGATTCATTGTGCACAGACTCGTAGTCCAAGTATTCTGAGATCATAACGGCATTTGCATAATTAGCCGAAGAAGGATCCAGTACTCCAGATAGAGAAAATGGGTAAATCTTGCTATAAAATGCCGCTGAATCCTGCGTGATCTCTTGAGCTTCAGGACTGTATTTGTACTCGGTATCGGCAACTTGATGCAGCAGGCAACCTGTATCCCCATCCAGCTTGATTGATCGAGGGTCCACCGCATCAAGAGTGACGATTTGGGGATATTGATATCCACCCAAGGGAGCAGTGGCTATAGAGCCATTGGCAAGTTGGAAGGGGGAATCAGAAAATGTTGCGTTGAGCGATTTCTCGAGAGGTGGGTAAAGGCCTTGCATGAAAGCCTGAGCAGACGCAACCACTGACGGATCAGTGGTCGAAAACACGTCCACCTCCTCGGCATCTATCAAATATGGCGATAGATTTTGGATTCTTGTATTTGAAGTGTTATTATTGTCATGTATCGCAACATAGCGGTCCCGGAAAACGGATCCTGCCGCATACAACTCATTCGCCCCATATGGAGTCAAAGCTTTTGGACGAGGTAGGGCCGATGGGATACTATCTCCATAAAGGTTGTAGGCAACGACTGCCCACACTTTCTCTTCCAAATTTTGGGCAGAAGCCAGGGATGTGTGTATTGCTGCCGCCACAGTAATGACATGGAAATTAGAGATTAACATAGTGGGCAGAGGGTCATCAAATGGTTCTCTTCATGGAAGGGTATATCTTATTAAATTGGTTTTCATCAATCACATATAGAAGACAAAGAACAGCGCGAGTAAGAGCCCCTAGTTAGCAATAGGAGAAAGAGGTGTATTACAGTTCACTAAGGCCAGGTACATGGAGGAGGAGGAGGAGAATGTATAAGAGCTAGAAACATTGGAATAAAGGCTCTGAGGCCTAGACTCCGGTAGCATCCATTTGACTTTGGCAAGTCCATGGAAAATGACGACATAAATTCATACTTTCTTCGTAAGAGGAACCGTGAACCAGTGGACACTCTTGACAGTCTATACCTCCGGAACGGGTGCGATAGTACATACTAGTAGCTTCAGAAGACCTGGTCCTGAGTAAGTATTCAGCAAAACAAAGTAACCCATTAGCTTGCGCGCCTCAGAGCGACTGTTAGGCGAATAACAGACAGTGTGTTCAAATGCTTCAGTTTCAGCAGGTACAGTTTTTTTTCGGACGGTGGCTTATATGGAAATCAAAGACACTCGGTTGAGTTATCTTTGACCTTCAACAGCCGGACTGCCAGTGGCTTCTTTCCCTTCCCGGAAGGAAGTATCACTCAGTGGGCTGTTTTTCCATATAAAAGATTGCAAAAAGTTAGTCAAGTACCAAGATAAACTTGTTGATCGTTGATCGATTGCGACTTAAGAGACGATGTTTCACTATGGAACGATAGTCTATCGATGACGTGTAGACTGAGGAAGGTAGCATCCCCACGAAAGCAACCGTAATGGTCAGGCGTGTACGGTACAGATGAATAGAAATCTCCCTGGAAGTTTGACCTCGCGGATCTTGATTGTGGTATGATCCACAGAAGCCTACTGCGTAGATACTATGTTTTCCTGGCTATCGAATAGACCAGGTACAGGATGGCCCCGCAGCTGAAATGAAGGAAAAAATGCCTGAGGCCACAAGACCTCATACTTTTATGTATGTTAACTTTGAAACCAGGTAGTAAGGACTTATGGGGTAGACGTCCAGATTAGCAGAACACAAAAATCATGAACTGTAAAAAATGAGAGAAATTTGACCGTGTTCCTCCCTACTAAATTCAGTTACTGCGATGGATACTGCCGAGTTGTTGCTTCATGGCTGCCTCAGGCTCTGATGGTCACCTTTCCGCCCGGCGAAAATTCTGTCACGCCATTTATCCGCCCGTCTCATCCTCTCGCAAGCCCTACGCCTGCGCCCTACCCCTAAGCCCTTATTTCTGCTCTTGGAAGTCAACGTCCAATGCAGACCGAGTTGACTGTTCCTAACATGGTGAACACACGAGCTGAAGGGCCGTCTGTCGATGGGCAAGACTCTTCTGAGCTTCCTCCAACTTCTATCCCTCAGGATGAGGATCTCAATGGTAAGTTACGTGCGCGTCTTGCCAGCAATCCATTGCTCCATCCGGCCGTTCCTACTAGCATGGCAGAATACCCATTGTTGTCCCTTGAACTCACTCAAGAGCCTCTCCTACATAATTTTATAGACGTGAAACCGAGCATTAACTCAATATATTATAGTCGCCCCGAAAATGTCCCGGCCCCTCGAGGAAGACGACGGTGCAGTCTCTCCCCGAGCCTCCAAGAAGCCGCGCCTTAAGTCGGAGCCAGGAGACCTCTCACTCCCACCACAACCGCCCACTGTTGTGGACCAAGGACCAGGAAATCAGATCGAAGAAGAGTTGGCCTCGGCCCTGGGTCCTAGTATAGTCGACACGGTAGAACGCCAAGATGACAAACATAGTCACATCGAGACCCCTGCCGAAAGCGCAGTGGCACCAGAACCCAACCAGGACATTGATACGGATATAGCTACAGTCATTTCAAGCATCATGAACCATGCGGAACGAGTCGAGGAACAATGCGCTATCGGACAGCAGCAATTGGCGGATACTTCTGGCCAGTCGGCTCCAAAAGGAATGGTGTTTGTCAAAGCAAATTCCCACCTTAAAATTCAAAGTTTGCCCATTCTTGACAACCTGGTAAGCATTATTTTGGAACAGCGCTTTTTCTTTGCATGAATCAAACATGTTCTAACATTCATTCAGTCTACCCAAATTTTATCTCTGCTGGCAAAATCGACTTATCAGGATATCACCTCGTTTGTCTCCGAGCCGGATTCCGAAAATGGACAAGCCTATGCTACCATGCGGTCGCTTTTTGACCACACCAAGAAAGTGTACTCAACCAAAAAGTCCTTCCTGTCTGCTACCGAACTTGAGCTCACAGAGTCTTCTCAAGTCGACATCATCAGGAAGGCCAACCTGGCCTCGTTTGTCTCCAGCATCTTTGGAACACAAGAGATTGGATTCTCCGAACTAAATGATAATTTCCTCGATGTTTTTGTTCCGGAGGGTGGTCGTCTACTTAAGGTACAAGGAGCTCTCTTCTTGGAGCTGAAAACACAGGCTTTTATTGCCTCAATGAATAACACGGAACGATCACGGACTGAGCTGCTGTACGACTTATTTCCGGATGACTTAGAGCAGCGTCTTCTTGAAAGACGTCCAGGAACTCGTCA
Organism: Aspergillus sojae; assembly: GCA_008274985.1. Classification (NCBI taxonomy): domain Eukaryota; kingdom Fungi; phylum Ascomycota; class Eurotiomycetes; order Eurotiales; family Aspergillaceae; genus Aspergillus; species Aspergillus sojae. The sequence continues at coordinate 3,567,027 of CP035528.1, read as the reverse complement.
ACTTGCTCCGAGCGAAACTGATTTTGTGAATCGCGCCAAGTCGCGCCGTGATATCCTCCTCAACGATATCAACAATGAAGAAGCGATGAAGGCCTTGCCAGACAAGTATCATTGGGAAGATTTCCTCAGGGATCTTAGCTCTTATGTCACCAAGAATTTTGATACAATCAGTAATCAGCAGGTTCGATACCCCAGCTATCCCTTTTAGTAGAGAGCATCTCAAGTACTAATTTGATTCAGTCAAAAAAGATAACCAAAGCACGCCAGCCATCCTCTTCGAGCGGGGACACGCAAGAACCAAGCAACGCCCCCCTTCAAGGCCAATTTCCAGTTGCTTCTCAGCCTCCTGACGTTCCTGTTGACAGAAACATGCACGGTGATCTCGTTGCTCGCGCTGCTCGTGCAGCACAGATTGCATTGCAGGGCCATGGGCTGAGACGCTCTCAGCAGCAGTCACAGCAACAGCAGCAACAACAACAACAACAACAACAACAACAGCTACAGCTTCACCAACAGCAACCTCAGCCCCAACAACAAACCCAGCAGCAGCAGGCGCCTCAGCAGCCTCAACATCCCATTCAACAGCAGCAGCAGCCCCAGCAGCAACATGTACCTCATCACCCAACTCAGCAAGGTGCACAAATCTATCACGGCTATGCTCCTGCTCAACCAAGTGGCCAGCTTCCACCTCAGCAGCCTCCTCCTCATCATCAGCAGTATCAGCCAAGTCCTACACCCCCAGGTTATCAACCACAGCCCACGCAGCCTACCTTTCAGCAGGGGCCAATCCAGGCGAATTTCCAACAATATAACCATGGCGCCCCAGTCTCCATGCCTGGAAGGCCAAATTCTGCAGCCGCCAATCATGGGTATATGCCTGGCATCCCTCATTATTCGCAGTCGCAGCCGACTCAAGTCCTCTACGAGCGGGCTCGTATGGCAGCGTCGGCGAAGTCATCCCCCAGCAGCCGCAAGTCGGGCCTACCAAGCCAGCGTAGACCTTGGACAACAGAAGAGGAAAATGCATTGATGGCTGGTCTAGATCGTGTCAAGGGGCCCCATTGGAGTCAGATTCTAGCAATGTTTGGCCCTGGAGGTACTATTAGTGAAGCACTGAAAGATCGGAATCAGGTTCAGCTCAAAGACAAGGCGCGCAACCTGAAACTTTTCTTTCTTAAGAGTGGAATCGAAGTTCCCTACTACCTGAAGTTCGTTACTGGTGAATTAAAAACTCGTGCACCCGCTCAGGCTGCCAAGCGTGAAGCACGAGAGCGGCAGAAGAAGCAAGGTGAAGAGGACAAAGCTCATGTCGAAGGAATCAAAGGAATGATGGCCCTAGCTGGCGCACACCCTCAGCCGGTTGCCTTAGGCCACGGTCATGACGGCATGTCTGCATCTCCCAGTTTGCCACCTGATGCTGGTGCTCATGCAGCATTCGATCAAACCGCTGAGCAGAATCTGATGCAAACCCTTGGTCAGGAGGTGCATGGAGATCAGTTCGGACAACACCAGCATCATCAACATCAACATCAACATCAACATCATCAGCACCAGCACCACCCACATCATCAGGATCCTGTTGATCCAAATATGCATCTTGGACAGTAGATTGAATCTTCCTGTCCTCGCCTTCTTCTTTTCCTCAGCTTCTTTTTCTCTCTCTTTTCCTTTTCTTTTCTTGCTCTAGGCAGTTGTCCATCGCCTGCGTACTACGCTTCCAGTTGTATCTGGTTGCTACAAAAAGGTCACACTTCTTATGTAATGGTTTTATCTGGGTTGAAAGATTAATGGCGGGTTGGAATTCCATATATGGTTTCGATATGGGACATTCTGTAACAGTAAATAGGTGATTCACGAACAGGCAGGGGTTATATGGAACAATGGATGTACTTTTATTGCATAACATGGAATGTTAATGCGTGAGTTGTACGGACTCTCAAGCATCAGGTCACCCTGTTAGGGTAAAATGGTAGAAGAAGGTAAATTTATCGGAATTTAATCGCGGAGAGGTAAGTCAGTCACGTTGGGCCGCGCACGGGTAAAGCTAAGCTCTCCGCTGGTTCAACATCGACGTATCGCCGCCATTCATCGGACGCCCTGACCTCGAAGTACCCTGTTCCAACTCGTCCCCTGCCAAACACGGATAATTTGCTTTTTTACAACCCAATCTCCTGATCGCCTTACCAGATACTTCCTTTGTTCACACCATGGCCGACCAAGCGCCATCACAGACCCCTGTCCCACCTTCGTCGCAACCACCACCTTTGTCACAGACTGGCTCCCAAGAACCTTCAGCACCATCCGCCTCAGCATCTGGTGAACCAGCAACGTCATCCGGAGCGACAGCTGTTCCGAAACCTGACCCCGATGCAACAGATGGTGCTGTCTTGGACGCTTCCATCGAACAAGATATCGATCTAAACGCAAGCAACGACACCAAAATGACAAACGCAAACGATGCAGAAGACCCTGACCCTACCGTAGGGAATCCGATTCAGACGGCGACATCAGTCGACGCTTTTGCGGCGGCGGCAGCGCCATCGAAGAAGGAGACGAGCTTGCGCGAGTTCCTGGGTAAAATGGATGAGTATGCGCCTATTGTAAGTTTTTCTCCCCTCTCTTTCCTTTTAATGAACGATCCCTCTTCATCATTTCATGATATACAGTTCGGGTTATGATCATCCAAAAACTAATATTCAATAGATCCCTGACGCTGTAACAGCACATTATCTTACCCTTGCCGGTCTACCACCCCCAGGAAATGGCCCCAACCAAACACCCCCACACTTGGCCCGACTTCTTGCTTTAGCAACCCAGAAATTTATCGCGGATATCGCCGCAGACTCCTACCAGTACGCGCGTATTCGGGCTTCTAATAGCTCCTCCGCCAGCAATCCAATGGGCAGTCTTAACGCTGCGTCGGGTCTCGGTGTGCCCGCTGGTGCGTCTGGCGCAGGTGCAGCAGGTGGTGCTGCTGGCGCTTCGGGCGGAGATGCAGGCAAGGGCAAAGCCAATACACATTTGGGAATTCAAAGGCCCGGCTTTGGCGGTGGTGGCTCAGGAGGCTCAGGGCAGGGACGGACAGTGCTCACCATGGAAGATCTGGGAATGGCGGTTGCTGAGTACGGCGTGAGTGTCAAGAGAGGCGAGTTCTACCGGTAGAGATTGGGCGATGGGATACCACAATGAGTGGCTCCGCGAGCCGTTGGTTGGACATTCTGAGGCGTGAGATGGCAGCAGATTCTTGAACGTCGACTTTAATTGGAAGGGGTTTGCTTACTGGCGTAAATACTGGGCTGGGGACAAACGATATCCTGCATTTGGGCTTCTAAAATTTTACCACACGAGATTTTGCATAGGCGTTTGGGATGGTGAAGAATCAATGGAGATAATCCATTTTGCATTGCTTCATATCGAGGTCGACAGTGGTTGTCTTTTTTCCTTCTTGATGCTTTAAAGAACCGAAAAATAGATCACAAGATTGACTCAATGATACTGATTATCCTGACTCCACAGTGACAGTGACAGCTAATTTTACATTTAACATATGCGACATAGATATACAAGAATACGGAAACGCCAATAGAGAACAGTAAATCCTCCCCGCAGACCTCAAGTCAGGCATTATTGCCCTTCCCATCACCCACAGAGCACAACAACCACACAGCCCCAAGCCAATCATCTATTTGTTCTTGGACTGCTTATACGTAAACCTCTTCCGGGTCCTGTAAATCCACACCAACAAGTCAGCCAACGACAACCTCCCAACTGCAAAAGAAAAAAGCCACATACGCAACATATTCACCAAGCTTCCGTCCGACCATCTCCTCAGTGATCAAAACATCCTGGTAATTCTTCCCATTGTGCACCGAGAACCGCAAGCCCACGAAGTTAGGGAGGATCGTTGCTCCGCGCTTTTGCGTCTTGATCGGGGGTGTGTTCGGCGGAGGAGGGAGTTTCCGGGGGAGAGGGAGACTATCAGATTTCAACTGTGTTAGTTATTGATATCGTATATAGGGCCCCGAATTATGTATGTAGGATCTCGGTTTGGGGTTTCGCTTCAGCTCAAGCGCTGGTTTGGAGAGGCTATTGGTTGATGGGATGAACGTACGGGACAATGTTTGGGCCTGTTGCGTTGGATTGTGTTAGAGGACTGTTGTCTGTTTTGGGGCTTGTGATTGCCGTGGGTATGGAAAAACTCACCTTTCCAGACGGAACGCCCCAGGAGGGCACGGGTGGGAAACATTTTGTTGGCAGCTGCTGGGTTGGTTTTGCTGTTGCGATAGTTCCAATACAAATTGTTCGGAGCGGCGTTGTATCGGCTTAGTCAGCGTATTTCAGTATCCTGGGATATTGAAAAGCGAGCTACTCCGGATTCCAGCTATTAAGTGTCGGATACTGCTTAAGATAGATTCCGGTTTCGTCGGGTCATGGAGGGTTTATCTAGAGGGGTAGTTAGGGCTTATAAATTGCGAGTAATTGATCGTTTAGCTCGTGGCTGCTATTGAGTATAGAGCAGGAGGGTGTGTCGAGGCGGGAAGTAGATTAATTCGATTCTTCAGGCCATTTAGTTGGTGCTTTATTCTATTTGCTACTGCTAAAATTTAGTGTCTTTAACATAGAAAGTAGCTTCCAAACACTACTTGGTAGTTCACTAATACATTGGTAAACATATGCATAAGTGTGATATCCAGTCGCCGGCGACTATTGGATACATTTCCAGAAAGAAACTTGTACATTTACTCTGCAGCAAGCTCATTGAGGAATTTTGCCAGATTTCGTACTCCCATGAGTGCATTTTCGTCCGGCCCCTGACCGGGTGTCCAGCTGGCGTGCGCAAAATCAATCAGACGGAGATCATGCACTTTCGGAGGTTCCTCCTCGTCTTCTTCAATATCAGAGTCACCCAGCTGAATAGTTTCCGGATCGATGCTGATATTGATAGCCTGCTGAGGTTGGCCATCTTTCCCGACCGGGAGATCCACCACTTGATAAGAGCCGTCCTGCTGGAGTTGAAGCTCAAAACTCTCATCGTCTTCTTCCTCTGAGTCCTCTTTGGGGTTCTCTTTGACTTTCTTTTCCTCCTCAAGCGCAATCTCCATCGCCTCTGGGTCGCCCTCATAGACGATCAAGACACTTGCGGAATACATCCGACTCTCTTCGGATTCGAGAACCTCCTGCAAGTTCTTTAGTTCATCGGCCAGTCTCCTAGCGATAAGTTTCGAGCGGTCTACTGAACCAGCTTTAGCACCAGCAAGGAAAGTCTCGAAACCCTCCTTAACATTCTTATCACTGAATGAGCGTCCGTACCACTTATCGTAACGCCTATAGCCGTCCTTTTCACTGACCTCGCCCTTTGCGCCCTCTGAGCCCTCATATTTAGTCGCATACGGGTCGGTCTTGCCCCCTTCGTCGTTCTCCCCATTGACACCAGTCCACACTTTCATCCCGGCAATTCGGAACCCCAGACTGGAGCTGGTCGTCTCCTTAGACACATTGTCCAGCTTCGTTCGCTTCGCAAGCGGCGCATCGTCCGCCCACAACCGTGCGCCCAATTTGACGTCCAAGACGTTTGGTCGTTTGAACCCACATGCCACATTCTCCAACACGATTGATAGTCCCGTGTCGATCTTCTTTCCACCTGATGGAACCCAATCCTTTTCTGTGGTTGCGGCTGCGTCGGGCGCATTTGCTTCTCCGTTCGGTTGGGGAGTTGCGACAGCGGTCGACACCTCGGACGAATCGGAGCTAGGAAGAACGACAGCGCCCGGCTGGGCACTGGCGAGCGCAATCGGCTGTTGCTGTCCATCTGCAGATGTCAAACTTCCGATGTAGGTCGGAATAAATTCGGCGAAAGCTGGGTGGAGGGCGCAGGACTCGTAGAACGCAACTTCCGCGGGAGTGCAAGGCTTCGCGATGAAAGAGCCGGAGGGAGTACAGCGTACGCCCTCACTATTATGGTTAGTTACTATTGATAAATCTAGGAAGTTGCAGTGTGGTATGCGCCTTCGAGATTCACATGCGTAGCCATCTGCTACCGCATGGGTATTCCGGACTGGTTCGGTGTGGAGGTAGATAGAGAGAACTTACTGTCCAGCCGCAGCATGGTCGAAGGCGACGAAACTGGCGTTGTCCAGCTTTTGAGCCTTGGAACTTTCTGGCCTCGAAGAAGATGGCATTCTTATAGTTATTTTTGTTAAATAACAAGAAAGTAACAATTATGCAGGTAAGATGACAGAATTCTATGACAATATTCCATAGATCGCAACACGATCAAAAGATGGGGTCAAGGATGGATAAGATAAAGGACAGGGGGGATGGATGAACAGAGTACTAGTTTGAAGAAAATGACGGGAAAAAGAGTAACAGAAAGGACACTTAAGGAGAGACAAGCAAGGTAAGCAAGAGGAGGCTTAACTGTGCGATATTAATGTTACCTAAAGCCGTGCTAAAGGCATGATCGGCAATCAGGGGGGAATTTGGTTCCAGAATGATTTACTATGGGGAAATCCCCCTTAGGGACTTAGTCACCGATCTAAGGTTAAAAAACGTGGAACCTCTTGGTGCACTGACATCTTTCCCTTTCGATTCTAGCGCTTCATTCTGCCTGTCAACCATACAGGAACTCAATTTAAACGTATGTTTGAGACTTGGTGTACTCCTCAGCTCCTTGCATGTAATAATGATATGTCCGCGATTTTTTCTTATTTATTGGATTCCTGATTAACATCGCTATAATAGACGAAGGCTTCCGGCATTAGCATATACTACCTTCTGATAAGCGCTGTATGAACGGGCACGGGCGCTGAATATCTGGAGGAATATGCAATATCATGTCCGGCATCGTCTCTATCTTCGTAAGCCTTCCAACTCCTCACAAACTCAATCGGTGCCTGTTACCTATCATGCGTTGATCAATATGGGTATAAAATTGATTAACTTGAGATATTCAAATTGTGCCATTATAATTGATATTTACCTAGATAAACCCACTTTGCACTGCGTGAAACCAGACTATTCTCAAAAATCGAGACTTGGCTTGGAAAGGAAGAATAAGATAGCACGAAAAACAAAGAATTAATAGAAAGAAAGAGGAATAGACGGCTCTAATGCTGGAAAGAACGCACCACGTAACCGAGCGCCATCAGCGAACCAACTGTTCAAACCAAAACCATGAGCCACAGGGATGACAAAAAACAATTTCCAGATTAACCCAATTAGAATCCATGGAATGTCATTATAATTGCCCCAACAATGTCATTCCGGGGTGCAACAAGCCAATTCCATTCGCGCAATATCCGATACCTGATTCTCACCCGTTATTCATGCCAGTAAAGTAGAAATTCCAGGTCAATAAAGCTCCCCATGTTTCCGAGATTGCCACCAAGCTTCTAACATGTGGCTTGGGAGGAATGTCTCTCGAATTTTTGGGGTAATCGTGAAAGCTGTATGCTTAAATTCCGTCTCAAGCCACGGTTGCCAATCCCAGTCAATCCAACCGGCAAAATCAAGCATGCGAGTTCTGAAGGCTGCATGCCATCGCAGCAAGGGTGAGATATAAGTACCTGGGAGGAGGTACGCGTCGATCACAGGACTGCTGAATATGCTCCCACGGCCGAATTGTGCATCACCAAAATCAATGCAAACGGCTTTTTCATGGGTTGAAGTATTGGCCACCACAACATTTCTCGGCTTGAGATCTGGTAGAACAATATCCCTGGTGTAAGCCAAAGTTTCGAACTGGATAATAGCCTTCATGATGTCCTGTCGATCTCGTTGCGGTACTTCTTTGGGAGAAATATTCCACATTGAGCCTCCAGGTATATACTCAATCAGGATGAGACGGACTTCGCGTGTGTTGGATGCGTCAACAGGCACTTTCAAGGAAAATGACCCATAATATTCGGGGATCATAGAGCCCTGGACGTCTGAAAGTGTCATATATGCAGCGACTTCGTGCGTGTAGTGATTGTCAACACATACGAAAGGGTCATAAAAGCCGCCGTCATCATTAAGATACAAAGGGTCATATATCTTCGCCACCACTCGCTTTCCCTTTTCCAGGGCTTTTAAGGGCACGTCACTAATAACTTCAACGAGAACCAGCTGGGCATTCTGTTCATTTCCAGTCTGTAGTGTCTTGCATACTTGTAACTCAATACTAAATGGTCCGTCAGATCCTTGCAGTGGCGGGTGCATTCTGCATCGTTGGACTGGATGAAGCTTCCTTCTTTCCCTCGTTCCAGTCTTATCATTCAAGCCAAACGAATCTGTCATTGGGGTTGGAGGAGGAGGAATATGTTGCCGCACAGTAAACCTCCATCCGTTGACGTAGGGATTTGTTGGCTTTGCTCTTTCTCTTCGAAGCAAGCGATGCATGGCGTTAGATATATCCTGATTCCTTATCAAGCCTACGGAACACTTCAGGCAGTGATGTAAAGAGGATAAAAGGTTGTCCAACCATGTGATATGGTACTTGGGTTTGGAGAAGAACCAGGGCCAAAAGTGAATTATGTGTCGTAGGTGTATATTAATAGTGCAATAGCTCCCCTCTATTGTAAGAATTAAAGTACAAGTTGCCTGGCAGTAGCTGGCTATCATTGGAACGCTGAGTGCTAGCAGGTTCAATATCCATCTTCATAACTCGCAATCTACAATATATACTGATATCAGGGTATAATGGGTCTTAAGGTTTGTAAAAGTTGAATTGCTCTGTGCAGAACTTATCTCTAGTCAAACTGATTATATATCCTTTAGGGGGGGGTGAAACAACATCTTAAAGCAAGCCTCCCTTAGTAACACGCATGAGGGAATCCACCAACTCTGCCTCAATCATTCACTCAGTTACGCCCAATGTTTCAGATTGAGTCCATTAAGGCTGAACAACGGAACGGCCCGAGTACTCTATTGTGACTAGCGGAAATAATAAACATGGCAGATTATTGATGCACCATACTACATGATATGTATATCTCACAGCTCTGAATCTCTAGATTGTGATCCTAAATGATTACAGCAATATATGTGATTTTTTGTTTCAATGTCGCCCGAAAACAGTAATAATGAGTAGTGCAAGAGCAAGCTTAACTTCATTGTTGGCATCATTCCAGCCGATGGGCTGATGGGATTCTTGTACTACATACAAAGAATATGAAAGACGGGTACATAGAATGTGATTAAATCGCAAACGAGCTGCAGAGTACCGGATGCCTGATTAGTTGTAAGCCAGTGGGCATTCATAGCATTGGACAGGCGCGCGCCATTCCCTGTTTTGAGAACTATTCACTCGATCTTTCTTTCCTGTCTCCCCCGCTCTAATTTATTTTGATCTGGGACTCCAGGTTTCTTTCTCTCCCCCACTTCGCTAAGTACCTCTTTCCCAGTGATAAGGGGACACTGATCTCTCTATGGCTTCTAAGGATACTGGGGCTCTTCTGAGTCTGCCTCTCCGTCTCCGCCAGGACGTCAAGGACTCCCACCAGTCGATTGTTGGCAGTGGTGAAGCTACCATGACTGCCTCTGATCAGGCCACAGGCAATGAGCTCGACTTTGCGCGCCAGGCAGCTGCCGAAGCTGAAGCGCCTACTGTAGCCGATCCTATGGAGATAGCTGAAAACCAAGCCAACCCCCCTCACAAACCACTCCTTGACGACGGAGAGGCAACTGTAACCGATCCATTCGAGAATGCAGATGGTGCGACCGCTTCTAAGCCGCAGGCCGCTGTTGACGGTGGAAAACCATCCCTGAGTACCCCTGTCCAGGCTGCTGACGACCAAACCGACTTGACCTCTCAGCCAGCTGTGAGCGATGGTGATACTACCTTGACTCAACTTAGCCAGGCTGCAGATGAGCAAGCTAAGTTAGCCAACTCTGTACATTCGTCTGTTGTTGACGATAGAGAAACGACAGATATGGCTACTGTAGATTTAGTTGCGCCTAAGAAAAAGAAGAAGAGAAAGACTAAGTCCAAAGCCAAGCACGGAAAGGTAGTCTAGTATTTCCCTGTCAACCTAGACTCATCTGATATATCTGACTACGTATAGGGCAAGCCTACCGGTTTTGAGGAGTACTATGTCGATGTACCCATAACTCCAAAGGAGTATGAGGAAGAGAAAGCTCTCTATGACATGTGAGTAAAACGATTCAGGTGTGAGATCGTAACTAACCGAGAATGCTATGGAAAAGTTCCAGACCTCTTATTCAGTGAGTTTTCGCTCTGGCTATATGATTTCGAAAGTGTTAACCTATTCTTAGCCGCATCGAGGCCGCCATCCTGCGCTACCAGAACAGTCGTCGCATAGAACCTGACAGACGCGAGGTCTTCATGAGGTATCTGGCATATGGAGGTGTCGATGTCGGTCCTAAGATGTTCACTGGGGTGGATGAACAAGAGCTCCAGCAACTTGATAGTGAGCAGGCTCTTATCGCTAAAGGGCAGGCGAGCATCCGTCAGGAGTGTACGAAGCTTACAGTCGACTTCAATACTGTTGTGAAGGGGTACCTGTAAGATAACCTAGTTGTAATTAGACGGGTTTGGCATGGCTAACATCTAGCAGGACTTCGTACTTCCCATATTTCTTCAATCCCGAAACCGAAGACATGGTGAAGCTAGCCACTGTCACGATCCGAAATTTCCTCTCCTATCTCCTCTACCATGAGGTGTGTCCCGAATACAAAGGGAACATCGACGAGGCGCGTAGGTCGTGTGATATCGCAACCAAGGAACTGTGGCGGAATCAGGAGTTCGCGACCTCCAGCCCCGGAGATTTCAACAAGGCCTGCTCTACTCTCTTCGGTGGCTTCTTCTACGATGTGAATGCCGAGGAAAATAGTTGGAATAAGCGAAAGAACGGGAATTTCCTTATGAAGAAGGACGTCGCACGTAAAGTGGTTAAGTTCGCAATAGCTGGCTCAGGAACAAATGCCATGGCCCTTCAATTTCAGACGTTGGCAAACCAGAATGCTTTGCATTCGACGCTTGTGCCGGATATTCACGGCTTCGAGGTGATCGCCGTTTTTCCTCCCACGCCAGAAGTTCGTGAGTTTTACAGACACCACGCACCTGACCTGAACCCTGTTGGACGGATGGTTGGGAAAGCCTACCGTGATCCTGGAAAGCCTCGCTACGATCTAAGTGCGGAGGAAAGATTGATGTGGGAAACTGGGGCTACGTCGATGCCTGATTTCCAGTTTTTCTTGGAAGAAAGTCTACTCAAGCTCTGTTACCCCAAGATGAAAGTGATCACTCCGGTGTGGGAGCTCAACTGTGGCCTGAACTTCTTTGAAGATGTTCATACTGTTTACAGCTCGATCTACACTGTCCTCTGCAACGATCTGATGCTGGGCTATAAGCAGTCGGTCGACTTGACTGAAAAAGAACCGGACGACGATGTTGAGGAGATCGAGGAGCCGAATGGTGATGGCGCTGAGAAGAAAGAGACGACGCTATAAGCTATCATCACGGTCTTAGGGTTCCCGCTTGATGCAGAGGCTCTAAATTACGTGTGTTCATATCGTCTCCCTCTTATTTGCAGTGTTGTCTACATTTTGTGCTCCCTCTAATACGATCCTAAGCCAATGCTGTTATTCCGGTGTTACGCAAGTTTTTGTTTGCATTGATTCCGAATATTGCACAACTCCAGATAGTGTAAAATGCATCATAGTGGCATAAGTTCTCCATACGCCTACAACTCTGATCTGTACTAGATATAACGTTTCTCATTACATATCGTATGTCCTGTGCATAAATCATGGCTTGAGAAGAAGCTTTCCGGTAGTCTTCCTGCCTTCTAAATCGGTATGCGCCTGGGCAGCCTGCTCCAGAGGGTAAACCTTGTGAATCTTAACCTTCAGCTGTCCAGATTTGAGGAGGCCAAACAGCTCATTAACGTAGAATTCAAATTCCTCGCGGGTCTCAATGTAGCCGAACAGCTGTGGCCGAGCAACCTTGACACACTTAGGAGACAATTTTCTGTTCGAGCCATTAGTATGAGCTTGATGGACGCAAAGTAAATGAACTTACTGAAGAGGCAAAGGGGGCACCGGGCCACTGGCATTACCAAACCAAACGATGGTACCCTTTCTCTTGACGGCTTCCAAGCTTCCTTCCCAGGTATCTTTTCCAACGGAGTCATAAACAACGTCGACACCCCGTCCATCAGTCACCTCCTTGACCTTCTTAACCCAATCTTTACCCTCCTCGCTGCGGTAATCGATAACCACATCCGCGCCTAGGCTTTTCACCAGAGCGACCTTCTCCGGACCACCTGCCGTTCCAATAACCTTGGCACCAAGAGACTTGAGAACCTGCGTCATGAGGAACCCAGCACCACCAGCTGCCGCATGCAGCAGTACCCAGTCGCCCTTCTGCACAGCGTAGGTCTCCTTAGCCAGGGTGATAACCGTCAAGCCGCTCAGGAAACCAGCTATGGCATCCTCATCAGTGATCTCATCGGGGATCTTGACGGTCTTGGCCGCCGGGACGGCTGTATATTCGGCATAACCACCTGTGGTCATCCAGGCGACGCGATCGCCGACCTTGAAACCGTACGGGTTAGGACCGGGCCCCAGTGCGACAACGGTGCCGGCGCCTTCACGGCCGAGGATTTCGGGTTTGGCAGATGGGTAGAGACCCGTCCGAAAGTAAGTGTCGATGTAGTTTATACCGGAGATATTGTTCTTGACGAGCAATTGGCCCTCCTGCGGGGTCGGGACGGGGTGGTCGGATTTGAACTCAAGAACCTCAGGGCCGCCGAGTTTCTCGACAATGACGGCCTTCATGGTCGATGGGACGGACATGGCGCGGGTTTGATGGGAGAATGGTGAAATGGGTGATGGACTGAGATGAGCGCGGATAGCAGAGAGACGGGCAATACTTGGTGAAGTAATCCTCGTGGCAGTTGTACGAAGGGAAGTGAAATGGGTTGCGAAGAAGCGGTTAAGATACATTCGAGGAGGGGCTTCCGGATAATAATTTAACAAGCACCACCAGGTGGGTAATTGGGATGCTTTGGTGTACGTACGAGAACAAAATGAGTCTTATTGCAATTAGCTACCATTTCATGAATCGCTAGTTACTGTTGTTGATTTGTCATCCGACTACTATCTCGTCGTTTGAATATGCTTCATCCCTCATCCATGGCTTTCTCTTCCCCGCAGTTTTCATATCGCGGATGTATTCCGTTGTTTGTATGGGTGTCGCGAAACCACAATCTCGCTTTATTAGCTTGATACTAGTAGTACTCAGGCCATTGATTGATAGTAAGCTCTGGCATACTCCTTGCAATCTTTCTTTCACCTCTTGTTATGACCGAAGTCTTAGTGATACTTCCGTCGGGAATGACGCCATCGGAAGAGGCCGTCGGCTTTTTGTTTTCTCTGTTCGAATCTCCGACGGAACCAACATGGAATTTGTGCACATTACCGGATGTTCTCATTAGTCAGCAGTAATGCACGATCACAGTTTATGCATTGACACATGATGCCCAAGGAAACAAGATCATCTCGACAATGGCATCACAGCCCAATTCTTAGTCTACCATTGTGTTATTCCCATCATCGATGATCTATCCATTATTAATTGTGTAACATCCGCCAGAGCCCATAATGACTCCGGGGTCTTTTGCACTTGCTTCAGGCCAACACAGCGCCGGCAATTGCCTGCAACAACCGCAATGGCATCATAGCCTTCCATGCCAACAACGGTGGAATGCCGTCATGGACCCTAGATTTTGACTGATATGGACCGCAGTAGGCGACTTGTCCGGGGCAATGAAGCCCAACAAGGACCAATGGTCGAGATCAATGATGAAAGAGGCTGAGGCGCTTCACGCAACCTCGCCTCGCCTTTCTAGGCGTATGAGCAGGCTGGAGCCAACTGTCTCCCCCACAATATGGCGGCCGTCCTGCATCCTTTACCCACATTCTTTTTTCTTTAAAGTTTTTAACGATAGCAATTGGACCATCCGCTAGGGATTCAGCTGGTATCGAAAGAATCTGGCGCCTTTGCATCGCCATGGATGACTTCGTCCCACACTTACTCACATGTAGGTGCAGCAAGCACGTCTATCATTCTGGTCTCGACCAAAGGCTGTGACTTTCTGGCTTCTGTGCCTGTTGACTTGGCCTGCAGAGAGCCAAACAGCTTCATGCTCAGCATCTGGCCACGACCGCCGTGTTTCATGCCCCAGTGGCCTGATTCGTCGCCTTTCCGCCCAATGCTTAGGCTGATGCCCTGATAGGGCCATCATATCGAGAGGCGCTGCCCGACCAGGTTCTCATTGGGGCTTATATACACTGTCATACTTTCCCCTTTTTTCTGTTTATGTTCTCAGATAGACCAAAATACCCCCCGATACCCCGCTAATTAATATTAATAATTCCAAAGGACTCAAAAGCACATATCCGGTCGATTCTTTTCACACTGCCTTCACCAGTTGCGGCCCAACCTGTCTCACCCGGATCCAACCCGTCCTTATATATCGTGTTCTCTTCGCAACTCTAAGTGAGTTCGTCACGACGAACATAACATGCCAGCTTCCAGGAAAGAGTCTCTAATCCACCGCGCCGCTGCAATAGGATAGCCCTTGGCTTCGCCCAGCAACTGTAAAACTGCTCCCTCTCATCTTGGATTGTCGACATCGTACCTACCGGAGTTTTGCTTTTGGTTTCTTGTCTCGTGCTTTTGGTTTTTTTTCTTGCAATCAACCATGTTTTTCTGGAACAAGCGGCCCCGGTGGCCACCTTCGCCGTCGGTCGAAGACGAATTTGAATCGCTCTCTCGGGAGCTACACGGATTGACCAAGATTGGGGACAAGCCTGGGATGGAAGGCGTCTGTGCCAGAGGATCTATTGATCAATACCCGGTGATCATTGAAACACTATCACTCACGTCCATCGTTCAAACCGATACCCTAGGAGGTTATGGCCACGGGAGCACTTCTTCCGTTATTAGTTCCGGTCCACCCACACCACCTTCGGAGTCCAAACAGCCCTGCCTGTTCGATGCTGGTAATGCCACACAGCAAGGATCTCAACTCAGGCCAGCGCCTTTGGCGACACCACCGATGTCTCGAGACACATCCCCCCGAGGCCAGCCACGCGCACCAGCACCTCAACCTGTACAGAACAGTAGGCCCGCAATTGGCCATCATAAATTAGCTTCTCAACCCGTGAACTCTGGCTCCCAGGGCTCCAAGGAACAAAAGGACAGCGTCCCAGCATTGCACAAGGCAAATGCCAGTCCAATTTCACTGAAACCTTCCAAGCCATCTCCCCCTGTGCGCGCCTCTTCATTGCCAAGCAAGCCTGCTTCCTCCATTCCAAAGAGGTCCGTGTCTGGCCGTCCTACAGGCCCGCCGGGAACCAAAGTCCAGCAGCCTACCCAGTTCACCCCAAGCCCAGTGAATGCCACAAAGCCGCCTCCCCCAATGCGTGCATCTTCCTTGGCAAACAAGTCTGCTTCGTTTGTTCCAAAGCCGTCGGGGGACGTCAGGCCTGATCAACCCACAGGAGCTAAGGCCCAGCACCCTCTTCCAGTCAGCACAACCCCACAGCAAGCTGTCAAACAGCCTTCTCCCATGCCTACTTCATCGTTACCAAGCAAGCCTGCTTCCATCACAAAGGAGTCTCAGGGTGTCAAGCCTGACCAACCTACGAGACAGTCAACAGCTAATGTCAAGCAGCCCCTCCCAGCCAATCCAAGCCCTCAGAAAGTCACAAAGCCGGTGCCTCAGGTGCACACTTCTTCTCTTCCAAACAAGCCTGTTTCCTCTTCTGTTCCAAAGCGACCGGCGAACATCAACACTAGCGCCCAACAGCCTAACTCAGCCCCCGGCCATCCAGCCAATTCAGCTGCAACTAAGGGAAAAGACCATGGTAACAAGCCAGGACCAAGCCCGGCGCCTCAAGGAAGTGGAAAGCCTTCCGTGGGATCCCCGAAAACACTAAGCCTGGCTGAGAGATTGGAAGAGAAACTGAGGCGCAAACATGAACAGAGAGAGTCGAGTGGTTCCCCAGATGCACAGAAGACAAATCCATCCACCCCGGTCTCTGATCCAAAGCCCAGTGGCCCCATTGTTGCCAAAAGTGATCCAACTACTACTCAGGAGCCAGCTAACCAGGCACCCCGTCCACAACTTGCACACAGATCAGCAACGGTTGCCCCACCATCAGTCAAGAAAGGCTCACGCCCCGTCTCTCTCGTTGAAATGCCGGTGCCAAGGTTGATGCCATCAGATGAGGCGCAGTCTGCTCCTGTCCTACCCAAACGGACTGTTTCATTTCAAACTGAAGCCCTAAAGCCCGCTTCTTTGAAAAGTTTGGAACACACTCTCGAGCAGCTGCAATCTCTACAAGTTAGCCTCCCACAACCAGTTCGCGCACCATCTCCGAGCAGGTCTGGTCAATGTCTATTACCCTGCCCTAGGTCTGTCCCAGTGGCAGGATACCAGGACTGGTACACAATCAAAGGTATGACTCACTTGAACATCTGTCCCTCGTGCCTGAACCAGATGCGCAAGTCGAAGTTCCGCGACCTCTTGATTTTAGGAACCCCCCGGCCACGCTCGGAGAAGGTCCGTTGTGCGTTGAGCGAGCCATGGGCCCGGCTCGCCTGGATGCAAACAATCAATAAACAGCTCGACCACCTGCACCTGCTCTGCCAAATCACCCAGCCACCCCTAGGAACCAAGCCATGCACAGGGCGTGTTGTCAGCGAGCAGCACTGGTACCGCGTCGTCGACCCTGCCACGGGAGCGTTCCTTCCAAAGTTCAACGTCTGCTCCGCATGTGTTCGAAATCTAAGACTCCTCATGCCCCCACACCAAGATACATTCAAGCTTTGTACTACTCTACAAGAGCGAGTCTGCGATTTTGTAACGGACAGCCCCCGCTTCGTCCGGTACATTGACCTTCTCGACATTGCTGCGAACCGTGCCGAGCAAGAGCACTCACCCCAGCCCGACCTGAATGAGTTCATGGCCTACGCTCGCCGCAAGGTCGTACTCCGGGACTGCCGCCGTAGCCGGGTAGCGCTTAATACGTGGCACTACATGCCCCAACTCCCGGAGCTCACGGTATGCGAGGACTGCTATGATGATGTAGTGTGGCCCATGGTCAAGGCCAACTATCCCATTGCCCGTAAATTCTCAGCCATGATGCGCCTGCCGCCGGGCGACGGGCTAGCTCGCTGTCGGGAGGCAAGCTGCCAGCTCTACTCTCCTCGCATGCGGCTGAAGTTCCGGGAGGCTGTTGAGGAAAACGACCTAGCCTACCTGAACATGATTGCTCTGCAACGGTATGAGGCCGAGCAGCGGTATCGGAAACACAGGGGTCAGCTACTGGAAGATGAGGAACGCGGATACGACTGTGATGCGGAGCTCAGGAGAAACCTGGAAGAATGGAAGAGATGGGAGTGAGTCGCAGGCGACCTCTGTCCCTTGTTCAACAGCCTGTTCATTCAATTGCTTGTTTGTTTATTTGCCAAAAGTGTACTCTTCTAAAACACCTAGGTGTATTCTACAAAAGATATGTACAAAAGAATAGAGAATATATACCATACCCAAACAAAACGCTTCAAAAAACCAAAAAAACAACTGAACATAGAAGACCATCACGTCCCAGAAATCGTCCCAGCCTCCACGCCAGCCCTAACTAACTCAGAAACCGTCACAATCTCATACCCTCTCCTCCTCAACTCCGGCAAAACCACCCTCAACATAGGCACCGTCCACTCCCTTCGATCATGACAAATAACGATACTCCCTGGCCGAACCATACTCAAAATATGCCTCGCATTCACCCACCACCACTTCACCTGCGCATCATGCGGATACACACTCCCCAACACAATCTTGAACCCCAACTCCCCCAAAATCCCCCTCATGCGCTCACTAAAAAACCCACTCCCAGGCCGAAACCACCTCTCCCTCGGCTCCCGCCCCCCAACCGCCGAATACGCCGCGCGAATCCGATCCTGCACAACCCGTACCTGCTCCCTCAGCTCCTCATCACTAAGACTCCGACTCGGCTCATCCCGCATCGCATGATTCCCCAACTCATGGCCCTGCCGCACAAGCTCATGCAATTCGCCCTCCCGGCCCGGAATCTGCGATCCGATGAGGAAGAACGTCGCTTTTGCGGCGTTGTCGGCCAGCACGGAGCGGAGTTCGGGAGTGTGGATCGACGGCGCGTCGTCGATTGTCAGGGCGATGAGCTTTCGGTTGCTGGGGAGGGGGACGTGCCAGAGGGTGTCGGGCCAGCGGTGTTGGAAGTAGCGGATTAGGAGCGATGGCGGTTTGTAGATTAGGTAGAAGGGGGTTAGGAGCGTTAGGGTTAGGAGGAATGGGAGGAGCATGATTATTAGTAGGCGTTTGAGCTTGCGGCGTGGGAGCAGCATTTCCTTCTTTTATCTCTTTCTTGTTTCTCTCTTTCTTAGATATGGTGGTGTGTTGGTTTGTAGGGGGTGGTTTTTTGGTGGTCTATGTATGAAGGTTGGTTTCGTTGATTTGATCGGGGATTGATAGCGATAAGGAGGCGGTCGGTGACTGTGGTGATGTATTGGAATGTGTATGGTAGAATATCAAACACTTCTTCTTTCGTGATCCCTGAAAATAATAGCTAATATTAAAATAGGAATGGTAAGAAGGTATGACTTGCAGAAAGAGAGCCAGAAGTAAAACATACCAAATCACCAGACAACAGTGACAGGACCCCCACGGGTAAAGAACTTAGTGTTTCGAATTGAATCCCCCCGTTGGCGGCGCAGTTGACGCTCCCGAGCCCGAGCCTGCCGACCGCGGCGTCGCTGGGCCTTTTTCTGCCGGCGGAGCTGGGGGTCGGTGATGGGGAGGAGTCGCTTGAGCCAGTTCATTCTATTTCACTGTCTGATATTCCGTGGGAGATGGTTGGATTCGGAGTTATATTGTTCCCTTGTTTCTTTTGGGGGGATGGATTATAGTACGGAGTATTATGATTAGTACTTATTCTTCGTATGGGAGATTTCGCTGGTGCTTATATATGGACTGTACTGCCTTGTATGTACTTCATGCGGCCTGTTAGTGGCTGTGTTGGTTTTGCCCGATGGGGGCGCCAAGGACACCGTTCGGTTTAGTTGGATGGGACAGGTTGTCTGATCTCTATTTAATGACCTCATTTGTCTTATTCTGGGTTGTCTTGGAAGTGATCGGTGGTCATTGGGCGAGTCTTGCACTAAATGCACCCAACACACCAACAGCTACTAGTATTCTGATAGGCTGGGGGTAAAGTTCGATCGAGGATGCCATGACCTATCATTTTTAGTACTTGTAAACGTGACTATACATGCTGATATTGTGCGTCACTCGGCTATAGACTTGTAGATAGAACTGTGGCTAACAATCATTGAACCAGTGCCCACCTGACCAAACTCCAGTACTGATGAATTATATACCTATTAACGGCTACCCTACCCAACCAATCCCACCACCTCTCCGGGCCACTTCTTTCCCCAGACAATCGCCCGCGGGGGTACTCGTCCGCCCACCGGGGCTAGAGCACGAATCTTGCCCTTCTCGCTATCCACTTCAGCCACGTACAGGAATCCCATTATACTGGCATCCCGCACCTCGGCTGCACTGGCTGTGGTGGGTGCGTTGGTGATGGCGATGAGAGAGTTGGCGAGTGTGGATGGTGCAGGGGGTAAGACTTTCTTCAACGGGACATTCGAAGCCACGGGTGGGGTAGCGCTCTCGATGCTGGAAACTATGCCGGGCAAAGGTGTAGCTCGAGCTGGCTCGTCTTGCTGGGTCTGGCTGGCCTCAGCGTCGTTACCTCCCCCAGGGAGGAACGAGTCACCGGCTCCGAGTTGGGACGGATCATATTCGTCTTCGTCTTCATCTAGCGATGCGATGGTATAGTTGTAGATACCCAGCGTGTTGAAATCGAGCTGTTGGGCGTGTGGAGATAGTGTCACATTTGTAGTGGACGATGCTGAGAGCGAAAGAGCGGCAGACGCAGTGGACGGGATAGGGTTTCCGAAGAAGTATGTCCGGATTTGGGACTCCCGTACTCCCTTCATAAATGCTGCGTCGCGATCTACACATCCACCGGATTTAGAGAGCTTCACGACTGTGATGCGCTCATCCGAGGCGACGGCAGAAGCGCTAGACGTCGGCTTGTTATCGTAGTTCTTCATCATGAGACTGTATAGTCGTTCCGAGCCAATGACAAGGATAGTAGTAACTGTCATCCGTCAGTGCATGTACACCTTACACAATAAGCAAACCAAGGAGACATACTCGAAAACTCCGTCACGATATGGTTGATCATCTCAAGACTTCCAGGTTTACCCTGACTTAAAGCCCCCGGCGTATCCACAATAATACCCGTTTCCCTAGCCTCCTCATCCTCCGCCATGCGTCCCATCACCGACAGCGCCAACCGCGACACAATGGGCCGATAAACAGACCCCTCCGCCTCCAGCGGATTCTGCATCGGGTAAAAGTAGACCAAAGGCAGCTTCACAGGAACAGCACTGGGCCCAGACATAGGACTGCTTCCCCATCCCTCCTCAACATCCATCATTGTGCGGAACGCCGTAGCCGTCAACGTCCCAGGGACACTAAGCATACCCTCAGTCGGATCCAAGTTGACAACGATAGGCTGCCTCTCCACCTTTGTAGCATATGCCGTCAGGATCTTCGCAACACTCGTCTTTCCCGCATTCTCCGGGCCGAGAATCAGCACGCGCGGACCATCCTTTCCTGTCGCCTTCGCCTCCTGACGCATAGTCTCCAACGCAAAATGCACATTAGCGTATTCCACCATCGGTGTCTCCTCCGCCGTGTACTCGCTTTGACAACCTCCTGCGCCGAGCCCGCGAGGTGTCGCGCCGCTCAATCCACCCGGTGCCAACCCATCGACAGATGGCCCTGTATCCCCCGCGCCCACCTCCAGTGTGCAACCATGCCAGGTGTATATTGCGCCTTTCGTCCCGGAGAAGGTGTATGTTTGAGATGGAGCTAGTTCGGTGCCAAAGAGTTCTGCGGTGCCAGCGAGGAGCTATGGTTACCCCTCCAATTTTTGGGAAGGACAGGTCAGCCACGCTATAACTTTCACGTATGGGGTCGCAACTTGATTTGTGGTTGAGCTACTCACCTTGACTCGAATGACTGCGCCGAAAGCAACCTCAAATCTCCACTCGGAGCCCTTCGACAGGCTGATCTGGGTCGGTGGTGCGGGCGCGAATTGGTTGTCCGCTGACGGCTGTGTGAGGTCTAGACCGGGGAGAGACATGGCATTGCTAGGATCAACCGATCCTATATTTTGAAACAAAATCAGGAAAAAGTAAGTGCTCTATCTCCTAACGTACCACAACAAGATGTTCGGGGAGCTTGAAGATCATTATCAGAGCTAGCGGAGGTGACGGTGTTTATCATGTTTGCAGCGGAAAGGTCCAGACTAACTTAGCTGTAACGTCGGACAATCCTTTACTAAATGCGCTACTTTGGAGTACAACCTACCATTACGGACACTAAAAGGAACAGCATAAATAGAATACCACGGGTACATCATCTCATTTTTTATTGCATTTGCATTTCACATCCTGTGCTACCGAACCATAGGAGACCATTCCGAGTGCCCATCAAAAACCATCCGATCAATAGAGGCAGCGAAAAGAAACAAAGGATTATAGTTAGTATATCAGGTATCCAGGAAAAATAGGAGAATGCGCATGTAGAGAGTGTTTCGATCTCCAGGACCACCGGGTGAAATCAAAAGACGATCAATGACAACCATTTCCGGGAAAAGTGCTCTCCTTCTTGCAACCAAAGCGCAAAAATTAGAAAGGGATAGGGTGTAAATACGATACATCAGGAAGCTCTGTGTGGGGTAAAATCACAATGCACATCGAAGAGGGGATGCAGGAAGAGGGTATACAGGTCGAAAGAACTAGATCCCTTTCCTGGGAAAAGGAGGGAACAATCTAGAACCTAAGGTGAAGGGATGAAGAGGTTCGGGAGAGATGTTCTTCGATGGGAAACGCGACGGTCAACTCGGGACAATCGTTCCATAGGAAGGCGCCCAATACATTTGGTAGTAGAACCTTTAAAAGAAATAAGGAATCGAAGCCCTAGTGATGCGTTAGACTAGGAATGGACAAGGGCAGTTAGCCAACTTACGCAAGTGCAAAAGCAGCGGTGACGCCGACAAGAGCCCGGTTCCTGACGCGTTCACGCTTCAGCTTTTCTTCCAAGACCTTTGCTCTCTTGGTCCGCAAGGTCTTTGCTTCTTCGTCCTCCTCGTCGTCACTAAGCGCTTCTTCGATGTTGCGCTTCTTAGCAGCCTTTGATGACGATGGTACGGGTTCCTCCTCTGTGCTCTGAAGCTTGGCAGCCTCTTCTACC
The DNA here is from genome assembly GCA_008274985.1 of Aspergillus sojae. Lineage (NCBI taxonomy): Eukaryota > Fungi > Ascomycota > Eurotiomycetes > Eurotiales > Aspergillaceae > Aspergillus > Aspergillus sojae. The sequence continues at coordinate 3,544,642 of CP035528.1, read as the reverse complement.
ATTTCCTTAGCCTTAGCAATCATTTTTTCGGTGTCTTCGGCAGATGGAGCATCAGGCAGGAGAGAAACAGGCAATTCCACCGAGACGGTGGTCTGGGTCGTTTGTACATCCTTGGCTTCGTCGGCATTAGTTTCAACATCCACTTTGACATTCTCCTCCTTGGTCTCCTTGGTCTCCTCGACCTCCTCAATCTCTTTGAGCTCCTTAAGCTCTTTAAGCCCCTTCGCCCGGGCAGCTCTGGGTGTCTTCGTGGACTTTGGTGTCGAAGCAGGCTTCTTAGGAGTAGGAGCCACTCTCTCTTCATCGTGTTCCACGCTGGGTTGGATGGTGCCATTGACCGATCCAGCCTCGGCTGTAGCATCCAGGGCAGACTGAAGGTTTGCATTTGCCTCACTGGTCGCCACAATGCTTGCCTCTTTCACCTCCTTGAACTCCTGAGCTTCCTTGGATTCCCTGGCCCTCGTGCTCCTGGGCTTCCGCGGGGAAGCGAGCTTTTGTGGGGAAGCGAGCTTTTTGCTGGGGGAAGCAGACCGGCCTCTGCGCAGGCGCGGCGCCGCAGTAAGCTGGGCTGGTGCTTCAATCGGGGGCAAGTCAAATCGAGGAGGTGGGGTGATCTGCATGTGCTTCTTCGTACTGGATGGGGTCTGTATAATCTCGGTGGGATCAAGCAATGCTCGTACCCAATCATACATCTGATACTCCTTCGCTAACTCGAGAGCTAACGAACAGTTAAATAGATGTTCGCGAGCAGCATCAATTGAAGGGGCCTACCTAGGATTGGCGAGATCCACACATTTCCGGCGATTTCATCCTCGCTGGTTTCCTTGCGAGCCTTGACATATTCACGCTCAGACCGCTCCTCTTCTAATTTTGCCCAGGGGAAGGCAATCTTAAACATTCCGGTAGCGCTGACGTATCCATCTTTGCTCCTTCGCTGTTGTGGTTGAAAAGAGTCGCGCGTTAAATCTTGGTTCTATGCGATGCCGCTGCTCCGACAGATGGGTACAGGAAGGCGACTCACCATTAAAAAGTACGTCTCTGGTTGTTGCTGGGTGTTATGTGAAGGAAATATTTCAGAGCCTTTGAGATCCCTTGGCAGCTTCACGCGCAAATGCGCATATTCAAAAGGTCCAAGGTTTTCCGGCTTTGTCGCATTCGACGTGCCGATCACTGTAGGTCTCACCGTGAGATTTGTTTTTCCCAGTCGTCGGCACCGCAACAGTTCCTCGTCTACCGTCGCGATGAGATGCATATGTCAGCCAGGCGCAAACTTTTGAAGCCGAAGCACGATGAGAGGTGAGCGAGCCCTGGGGTCGCGCGACAAAACGATGTCGGAACTTACAGGAGGGAGTCTCAGACGGAAGGATGTGGGGATTGTTCTTCTTGGGCAGTGAGCGCGCCATGATGAATAGTCAAGGTCGTCAAATATTAAACTAGAGCTGAGAGTAGAATGTTGTGCAGTTTCCGAGGTGATGAAGCAGGATGCGACGCCAGAACGTCGGCCACGTTGCAGGCGCGTCTCTCGCCGCTTTTATCGAGGGTTAGTCGAGAATACGTCACCACGTAAGATACACTGATGATAGAATCACGATCGACTTGGCGGACGATTTAACTTGTGGGACACAGACGGTAGACCCGCGACAAGCCTGGTGATAACCGACTCAAGATCAATACGAGAATCGATAAGTAGGGGAGGAAAATAATAAATGGAGATGAAACCGGGAGGGCGATTGCTTCTGTACGCCCGACGTACTGTATCAGTTCCGTACTCAGTATTAAACTAAAGTGACAACAGTTCCCTCCACCAATAGTCATGCGTGGAGATCATGTGATATGCTGTTTACAGTAAGAATCGGCGGCTACCGGCTGATCCCCGGTATTTGATGAGGCCAAGATTGGGTATGCCACACGTATTAGTGCCTTAGAGCCTGATCAAGGTTGGTGGGAGAGCCCGTTGCCCCGTGACGGGAAATACGTTGAGGGATTGTTCATCACAGTCGATTCATCTCTTGGAAGCTCTTTTGGTGGATGTGATGCAACTCTTACAAAGGCGGTTCCGTTGAAGCTTTTTTTTTGTTGTCTTTCACTTTTCTCTCATTCAAGGCTCAGCCACATATCCATACAGTGTTTGTTTACGTACAAAGGCTGAGAAAGTCTCAAGCAGAGAGAATTCAGGGTTATTTTATGGAGTATATCTTGACATCACCACTGGACTTTACCGATACTCCTACAACTCCCAATGATGTATTTACAGCATAAAATGGAATTCACTTTGAGATAATCGTTCTCCAGCAAAACCATTGACCTTGAACCTGAGAAAGAAAACATGACTATCCCAGTTGGGACAGGGAAAAGCGAGAATATTTCTGGATCAATGTCTTGAAGATATTAATCAAATGGGCCGCTCACTTTTCCCACCTTCGTTCTGGGCCTCCCCTGAAATTGTCCACCGCCTTTCTTTCCACCCCACTGTGTGGGCTGAGAGCCAACGAATCCCCCACCGGTGCTTGACTACCAAAACAAAACCGCCCCTCTTAGTCTTCATTATTGCTGTTCTTTTTGCTACTCCCACCTAAATCCTTGCAGGACCATTTAGACTTAATTTTGCTTGTGAATTCCCGTTGACGCTGCGTATATCTCCCTTCTCTCATCCCCGGATCTACTTATTGTATGCAAGTGATCTGTTCTCAATCATTCAACTCCCTAAAGCTACACTACCATATATACTAATACCCCACCAAGCAGCTACCGACACAATGCCTGAGCACGAAGAAGATCTCGTTGCCTCTAAGACCGAAGGTTTCAAGGTCGGGGAGAAGAAGACAATAAATGAGTACACTGAGCTTGGTATGTGGATCTCTCCGTCCATACTTGAATCCCGGATTTCATTGTGCACCAACCAACCTGCCTCGTGGCATCGCCCCTTACCGTTATGCAAGAACGGGAGCTATGGAACTCCAAAACTCCATTCCAGCTGCCACCCGAGCTAGTGTGACTATTTGATTTCTTCCACCATGCACGCATATACCCCGTACGCCTGTGCTAAACTTTGAACCTCATCAGATAAAAATGACGAATCCCTAAACCGCTGGAAGGCCTCTCTAGGCCTTGCAACCGGTGCAACAATTGGAGACCCCAACGATCCCAGGAAGTGCATCATCAAGTCTCTAGCCCTGGAGGTTGAGGGACGCCCCGATGTGGTGATCGACGTGTCCGCACCCGGTGCAGTTGATACTCTCAAGGACAAGCCATTCACCATCAAGGAGGGTGCCCACTTCCGGATCAAGGTCGTCTTCCAGGTGCACCATGAAGTCCTGAGCGGTTTGAAGTACCTGCAAGTTGTTAAGAGGAAGGGTGTTAGAGTCAGCAAGGACGAAGAGATGCTGGGCAGCTATGCCCCCAACACCACCGACAGGCCCGTTTACGAGAAGAAATGTAAGTTTCCTCTACCCCTGGTGCAGTCTACGGCCGTAATCTAGGCGCTAATTACCCTTTTACTTTTCAGTCCAAGAGGAAGAGGCCCCCTCCGGATTTATAGCTCGTGGCCATTACAACGCGGTCTCGAAATTCCTGGATGACGACGACCACACCCATCTGCAGTTCGAATGGTCGTTTGATATCGCGAAGGATTGGTAGATCTGACGGTTCCTGGATGAACCACGACTCTGTCATGACCAGCATGCTTTGAAAATTTGCAAGCGTTGTACGGAACTGCATTCTTGGAATTTTTGACCTTCTTTCAGAGCTACACCCCTATGACTCACTCTTGGGTTGTCGTATATAGGTCCTAATAATTGGATCCCCTTTCTATAAGAGCTCCAGACATACAAATACAGCCTAGATATATATGGTCTGGTGTATTCATTTGTTGGTAGTCTTCACCGCTATTTGATCGCAATGCTGTCTATAAAATGCTTTGCCCATCATCTAACAAACTCCAAACAAAGAAAAGATTGCATTGAATAAATGGAACATGAAAGGAAATAATTATAAGAGGGTATCACAAAAAGTAGTCAATCACCGGGTTCTGTCCGTCTTTATTCTGCTGCGCTTGCTGTTCGTTGCGATGGGCATCGTTCTCCGGGGCTGCGTCGAAGATGTTGAAAAACCTCTCGCCGGTATCGCTAACTTCGAGGACGCTCGCAAGATTACCGCATCGATAGCAGTAGTTCGGTGCACTCCACACGGTACTTAGCCGGTCATCGTAGAGAACCTGATACCCCTCCTGACACAGCTGGTGCGCCCGCAGAATATGGGACATGCTATTGACTTCGAGGAATTTCCGGACAACCTGCGCACCGAATGTATACCCAGCTCCCCTTGGCGAAAGGGAGAACTCATCTCGTTCGGTATCCGGGTCGGACCAGACCAGATCGGCCATGGGGCCTTCATGAGGGATCTCACGAAAACGGTCAATGATTTTAATTTGGTCTATAGAGTGGATGGACGGGGATAGTCCGCCGTGGACACAGAAGATTTGATCGTTAATAACCACGCTCAGGGTGAGGAAGTCGAACATATCAGTGAAGTAGTGCCATACGTTGGGGTTGCCGTATTTCCGCACGCACTCGGTATAAAATCCATAGGATTGCGTGACACCGCGAGACTCGTGGTTTCCTCGAATAAGATGCACGCGATGGGGGTATCGTAACTTTAAACAGACAAGAAGGGAAATTGTTTCTATACTGAATAAACCACGATCCACATAGTCGCCTGCAGTTACAAATCATGACATGTCAGCTAAATGGTTCGACCAGATTCAGGATTTATGTAGCCCCTCAACTGACCTAGAAATAGATAATTTGTGTTTGGGCAGAAACCTCCGATCTTGAAGATTTCAAGCATATCAAAGAATTGCCCGTGGATATCTCCCACTACGGTCACAGGTGCCGCAATATGAACCACATTGCTCTCTTTCATCAACAGCTCTTTAGCTTTGGCGCATATTGCCTCAATCACAGAGTCTGCCAGCAACTCCTTTCTATAGAGCCTCTCTATACACTCGTCCAGGTCAATACTCGCTGCGACACGAATTGAAAGTTAGTCTAGAAGACACGCAAACGAAGGGAACTGTGTTGGTTTAACCTACCCGGTAAGCCAGGCATCGTATCCGAATTAATCTAATGGATGATTGGGAACACTTCTATGTTGGTAGAAGATAGCGATGATGGGAGGAACGGGTCAAGCCTCGAGATAATTTGATCGCGAGATATCACTGAACGCGTCGGGATAGGGAGCAGGAAATGGACAGTGCGCAGGTCGTCTCGAGGAAGGATGGTATGTCTGTGTGAAAGTTGTTGCAGTAGTTCGCATCATGACCGAGAGATGCAGCGGGACGTATGCGAACGGTGCCAACTGAGCCCGGGCAGCTCAAGGACTAAATGATGGCAAAAATGACGTCCAAACAGGATTCGGAGCTTGTCATAAGGACTCGAATGGTTTTTCTTAGAAATCAATTCATCGTCGGGAAAGGATCTGGACACATCGATAACCCTCGGTCATCACAATAACGGTACCACTCGCCTTGCGGCGGACCCATTTAATTTGAATTGTGCCGTGCCACACCGCCTGTTATTTGGAGTGGAGCCTAAAATGGATAAGTGAGCACGTGGGGTCTCGCCTCAACATAATATACAGAGTACTCATTCCGTAGTATTGAATAACCTCAGATCTGCGGAAGCTTCAGGGCTCTCGCCATTCTGAAATAGGCCTAGGCCCTCGCCGCTTTTTACTCCCAGGCGAAGGATACGTCCCGAGGCATTCCTACAACATCGAGATATAAAGCCAGGTGGGATTTGCCGATAAACCGACCGCGGTGTTGTAATACTATCCTAGTTTACAGCGTATTGAGAAGTCTAGGGCTATAAGACAAGCAGTCAATTTTTCAAGAAAGTCAGGGCAGCAAGGCACAACGCATCCACTCCAACTCTCATCGTTGGCTGAATAACGGGTGCGAAAAGCGCCGAGTGATTTCCTGGGATCTCTTCTGTGCGAGAATCTGCCTGTGCCTTATCCCAAATTTCAGGATCAATACCTCCCAGGAGCCAGAAACAACTAGGGATCCCTCGGCAGGTTGCTAGCGTAGAGAAATCCTCGCTAACATTGGTTCGCGGTACGTCGTCATCGAAGTCGTCAAAGTGAGTTGCAAATGTCGCGGCAACTTGAGATGCAGCATCTTTGTCGTTCAAGGTAGGTGGGAAGCGTCTCGTCGGGGTGAACACAGGAGGCTTGGGTGAGCCACTCGCCGCACACTCGGCCTCGACGATACGCTTAATCGCAGAGATAATTTGTTCTCGAATCTCCAATTTAACAGACCGAAAGTCAACGCCGATCTCGGCCCTGTCGGTAATGATGTTCTCTGTCTGCCCGGCCTGGAGACTTCCGACGGTCAAGACAGCGAGGTCGCTTGGGTTGATCTCTCTGCTGACGATACCTTGTAGTCGAATGACAATATGTGCAGCAAGAAGCACTGGATCCACTGTCTGATGAGGCTGAGATCCATGACCACCACGCCCAAAGACTGTGATCTTCATGCTGTCGGCAGCAGCCATGATGGCTCCGGGGCGCGAGCCAACGCTTCCTGCCCGCATTCTCATGACGTGCTGACCAAGGACATAATCAGGCACTGGAATCTTGGAGTAGAGCCCATCATCAACCATCGCCTGCGCACCTCCACCTCGCTCTTCGTCTGGTTGGAACAGCACGATTAAGGTCCCGCTCCACTCGTCCCGCATCTTTACAAGCGTCTCTGCCGCTGCTAGGAGACATGTAATATGCATGTCATGACCACAAGCATGCATTACTGGCTTTTCGTTCCCTTCAGTATCGCGCATAGTGAGGGAGCTTGCATAGGGGAGCCCGGTCAACTCCTTGACTGGAAGTGCATCCATATCCGCTCGCAGGAGCACAGTCTTACCCTCGCCGTTTCTAAATACACCCGCTAGGCCGTAGCCTCCGATGTTGGTATGGAGCTCATAGACTTTCAGCTGGGCCAGATGTGCCGCGAGCTTTTCCGATGTAGATTTCTCTTGCCGGGAAAGTTCGGGATGTGCATGGAAATACTTGTAAAGGTCCTCGTAGGGAGCCAAGCTCAGTGACGCTGCCGTGAGAACTTCTGACAAGCTTGACCGTGCCATCTTGTGGATTGGCAACGTGTGGCAGACGTAGAAGGATATATGCCGTGCAAGGTGGGGTTGCAGTGCATGAGTCGATGAGGGACTCCTGTAATATATTTATAGTACTGCTCTACGGGCTACTAGTACGTGATTGGGGGTGCGATCCCGCAAGCTTAATGGCCAACCCGGCCCAATGATCATGTCCCTCCTTCTATGTAGAAATCTCCTATATTTTTACAAGGTACAAATTCAATGAGTATACTATATAAACAGGCACCAATGTGCGTAGATTCATTGTACTATTCACAAGCACTTGCATCGTTCAGTCATTCTCTTTTGACAGTATTGTTGAATTTTTCAAATGTTTAGTAACCTCGAATGGTTCTATCACTAACACAAGTTTATGTCATTGATCTATATATATACTTCTATGTTAAGGTTCATGTAGTTCCAAAAGTCTCCAAATCATCAAAGGACATCCCTTGAGGATCCCTGAGCATGCGTACCACTCTGGGTTAGGAGTTGTCTTGCTTCTTCACCGTCATCCGAATCTGTCTCTTCTTCGGTCTCTTCCTCTTCCTCCTCATCTTCATCCTCCTCGTCAGTCTCCTCTTCAGTCTCCTCCTCAGAGTCTGTGACCTCTTCCTCGGACTCTGTTTCTTCTTCAGATTCATCGTCTTCTAACCATTGATCGAGGGTCTTATTCTTCATCGCCGACGCTGCTGCTGGCATGCGCCCGTTCGGCTGTCTACTTGTAGCTGCGACAGTGTTCTGGTGCTCACGTAGGGCTCTATCAAGTCGTTCACCTGCAGTCGCAGGTGCTTTCTCCACAAGCTCAGACTTGATATCTGGTTCCCGGAGGCTGGGATCAGGTTCCTTTCCTAACTCAACCCAGTCAGGGAGGTTTTGATAGCCTATGAGACCATGAGGGCCCGCATCCGGACCAACAATCAAGGTAGAAGAGCCAATCAAAAGATCCTTTCGTGTTTCTGATGGGCTAGGGGCATGCGGTACTGGTTTCGGTGCGAGAAGCAGCAAGTTCGCAAGCTGTGTAGAAGAAGGCGATGCAAGAAGAGATTTATATAGTCGAGCACGGTCACGTAGATCATATGAAGTGTCATATCTAGCAAGGAGGAGAAGGTATCTCCAAAGGAGAGCAATTCTATCTTCCTGCGGTTCAGGCTTCTGTTCATCGTGGTTGTTTTCTTCATTTTTCTCCTCGTCCTGATCATCGGTCCACTCATTCTTATACTGCTCGACCTTGGGCTGCTCGACCTTGGGGCTTGCCGGAGGTTCCTCCTTGGGAGGGTTCCGTAGAAGATGGTGTAGATATACCTTAGCCCCTAAGAGAACAATCTGTTGTTTCACGGCTTCTGCCTCATTGGCGAAGTCCTGTACTAGGATTCGTAGAACATCTGGTGCAAAGTTCCTCTCCGGTTCTGTACCCGCATATTCTCCGACTAACCATACAATAGTCGCCCTAGCATCCGGGTTATTCGTCAATCCGAGGTGTTTCACCAACTCAATTACTGTTTGTTCATGCGAAGCTGGATCTTGCTGGATTAGATGTCTGATCACGGTCAAGGATTCCGATACTAGATTGTCGTCCAGGCTAATGATTTGATTCAGCAGTAGGCGAAGACAATGACCAGCCGTGCTAGGGTCATTTTGTGCACAGCGTCCGATTGCGCGAACGCTCTCGCGCACCAGCTCGGGATCCGTTCCCTGGGAGAAATGTTCGAGTTCGCTAATGATCACACCCTTTAAGTGTAGACCACAATGAGGGAAAAGAATCGTGAGGATCTCGAGTTTCAGACGCCAGATATGAGGTGGATCTGAGGCGCGGACGAGGAAGTGAGAGACATATTTTCTGAAAGGCGCGGGATGACGCAAGCAAACAGCGACAATGTTGTAGAGCACAATATGCTGCACATCCTGAGGGCTTCGGAGTAGAGCAACCAAAGGACCAACAACAGCAGCAAGGTACTCTGGCGGAGCGAGATACAGGAAACAGCGAACGACATTCACAATGACTGCGGAATTGCGATTCTGTAAAAGTAGCCTGCAGGAGCGCAGGAAAATCTCAAGATCGGGATCCACTATGGGTACTTCGTATTCCCTGCCACTCTCGTCATCTCCTTCATCATCGTAGAAGCCCTTCGACACTGCTTGTTTAACTTTCTCAGTTCTGGGGGGGAAGCATTTTCGGGCATAGATAGTCAAAAGACGTAATGTGGCGATCTGGCCCCATTCATCCATATCGACGAGCTTCTTAACCAAGCCGCGGTAGTGCTTGTGGATAAGGTCGATCCTATCGGGACAAACTTCTAGAAAAGCAGAGACAGCCGGTCCAGCGACGAAGTACTGAGTATCACCTAGTAGAGTAGAAAGGTAGCCTATTAATTGCGGCAGAGTGTTCGGGTCCAGGCGATAGCACTTCGGAATGGCCAATGCAGCTGCTTTGCGGACATGCGGGCTCATGTCGCCGCAACCACGCTTAATTGCAAGGGAAACGATCTGGCTGATCACCGGCACTCTGATACCAGACATTGTGCGGAGCGCCATGGCTCGCACCTGGGGGCTTTGATCCGTAAGCGATTTCTGGATCGTGTTGATGGACAGCAGCGCAAGGTCGGGCTCGGCCTCGGCATGGTGAACCAGGTAGATATAAACAAGCTTCTTAACCTCGATATTCGCATTTGCGACATTCTTTACGACTGCAGAGAAGAAAGGAAGGGAAGGCTCGGAGCGATACATCAACTAATAAACAGAAGCAAGGTAATGTCAGTCAAAGCACTGAGTCAGTCAAACCGGAGCTCTTCCATACCGTGATCACCCTGCGCATGCCATCCAGGACTTCTCGATCATGACGGCTATCGAGTAACTTTTTGATATGTGCGGTGGTTACGTTGCGGGATGTAAGGCCTGTACTGGAGCCTCTGGTCATTGCTGCGGACTGAGCTGCTTCAAGAGTGAGCTCTCGAGCTACAAACAGTCAGCTACCTAATTCGGCGGGATCAATCATGGAACAATAATAGCATTTCTATTACCTGTTTCCAGCATCGACGATATCCGGGAGATAGTCTCCATGTTGACCCCAAAGCCCTCTTTGGGGCGCACACTGAATATTTGGTTTGGAGGGGTGGTAATGTTCCTGAGAAAGTGAAGGGGGTAGGAAGAGTTGAGAGTTTGCGGCGGAGAGTGGGCAGGTGACGATAGCACCAAATGGAACTACTAATTAAATGAACTGCTGCCCGTCTCCCCGCAACTCCCCAATTCAACTTGCCGGCAGCGCGCGACGCTCCAATTAACACTATTGAACATGTCTTTGCTTAAAGTGCTTAAATGAAATCCTTGTCTCTTTAAACCATGACGACATTCTTCAGCCGATCAGCTACGGTTAGCCTTTCATTCGGAAAATCATTACAGCCATGATATTAGCCCGCCAAATATATCTTGGCAACTGGGTGACAGACTTGATACAATACATCCTCGATCATGACGCTAGCCGAACAGTTTTAATCATCTGCTCAACTCGAGATGCTTTTCTCAAGCAATTGCTCGCAATCACACGCGCTCATTCAAGCGAAACTGCGGAGAGCCATCCAATTCTTACAAAAACCATCGGACTACTCTCAAATTCAAACAGAATCAAGGTAGTCTACTGCCCGACATTAGAGAATCTTAGAGCTTATCTCTCTGTGCTACCTTTATCTGGCGATCTCATACAAGGACCTGTCACCGAAGAACAAAAGATACGGAACCCTTTGATGGCCATTCTTGATCTAGTAGCTTTGCATCTGCAAACTTCGGAGTTCTCTGCTCAGGGATTATCTAGGACATTTGCGAATGCGGTTGAGGCTGCCTCTAGGGAGGGAATGGATCTTGTGCTTTGCGAATGTCGAAATGCTGCAAACCACAATGACGATGAACGCGGCGAGGTATTATGGTACACTAATGTCCCATTGCTGAACAGTTCAGTGCGAAGGGGGGAAAGTGCTTGGCTAGGACGGAGTGTGCCTGTGAACAGAGTCGCCCAACGATGGTTCGAATTCGACGAATCAAGCCGCCATGCCACAGATACCATGCATATATGAAAGAGTCTAGCGTCAATGGGTCAAGGGATGGATCAAAATAATGTTGTGATATGGAATTATGTACTATCGTTCTTCCAGTGTAAAACCGCAACCAACCGGGTATCCTAGAGCCGACCATATAACTCCTAAAAACCAAACAACATGACTCCGTGACTCATATACACTTTTCCATTTCAGTAATGTAAAGTTTGATATGCGATTCCAGCCTCAAATATTCATCATGGGCACTTTGAATCTCGCTTTCGATGTTTTCCTTAAGGTCCACCATCTGATGCGAGTTAGTCATCTGAACAATCACGAAGGGCTGAGATCATACCTTTTTCTCAGTTTGCTCAATTCTAATCCTCCTTCTCTCCATATCACGCTGCTTTTCTGCGCGCTCTTCACGGAGCTGTTTCTGAACCTCCCGAAGTTCCTCCATCCGGGCCTGGGCCGCCTCTGCCTTTTCTTGCGCGTTCTTCCGCAGAGTTTCAATCCTTTCATTCCACCTTGTTAGCTGCCGCTGTAGCAATTTTTCAGTCTGCTCCACCTCTCTGACGCTATTGCCTCTTTCCGAGATCGCTTCCTTGTTCCGGGATGCTCGTGATTCTTCATCCTCCTCCTTTTGCAACTCCACTGAGATATCTTCGAGAAGTTTGACGCAAGCCTGGACATCATTGCTGACGACAGTGAACGTGTCTGACGAAGTTTGAAGCGCTCTCGCCCTTTTCTCCATTGCATCAATTTGAGCCTTCTCGCGTAGTAGGTTCTCCGACAGCTCGGTCAGAGAGGCCTGAAGACTGACTGGACTTTCCATAGCATATGGGCGGAGCTTCTCAACCTCTTGTCGGGTACGCACGACTTTCTCGGTCTTCTCCTCTAGCTGCGTTTGCCGTCTGGTTTTATCTGCCTTGACTCGTTCCAATGTCTCAGCAACCCGCTCCTGGTTTCGTCTCAATTCAAGTAGTCGCGCCTTTAATTCGTCATTTCTCCTGACTTTCTCCTTTACTTGTGCTTCGTTAGCCCGTAGATTCCGGCGCATTTCTTCCAGGCGTTGCTCCATCTCCTGGTTCTCTGCATATAAGGTATCGATCCGTGCCTTGGTCTTCTCCGACTTGTTGAAATGCTCATCGATGACGGGCGTCTGCGACTCGCGGAATCGAACAAAGTTGATAAGATATGAGAATATTTTGACCAAGCGATCGTGCGTAGGCTTTGTTAGGTCTGTGAAGGTAAAATCATTGACCCCGCACTATTTTGTGGAACGAGTTAGCTCCGGTCGCTGGATGGATAGATAATGACAATGCTGGCAAAGGCTTCACCCACTTCCATCATAAGCTTTCTTAGGCTGACGAAGAATCCCATGAGGTTCCGTGTATCAGTGGGAACAATATCAGGAAAGTCGCCGCCAACATCATCTGCTGCTGCGCGCATTGCAGGCTCTACAGCTTCATGGGTGATGTTCATGAGAAGCTCGGCGAACCATTCGAATACCATTTGGATTTGTTGGGGATTCGGCTTGATAAGGTCTGCAGCCGTGAAAGGTATGCCGATATCGTTAATACATCCTGCAATCTCCTTATCGGGCTATTGTCACTGTTAGAAAATCATTGCATTAACGGGAAAATGACCGCTTAAGCTAGGCCATATACTAACCAGGCGCATTAATGCATCGTTCTCATCTTCCTTCTTGCGACCTCTGCCGTGATGCTGTTGAGAGCCACGAAATTGTTGACTCATCCGGTGATTATAAGCCATCTTGTCAGACAGACCTCACTCTGTACCGAAGTCTGACAGAATGGACACGGGACGGTAAATAATTGTGGTGGTGAGTTGACAATCTGCTGTGTCTATGTTATGATGATTGTTTACCGCCAAGGGCCTCGCAGGGCAACCGAACAGGACTAGCGCGAATTGAGAGGGGCATCGATGCAAATAGTACAAACACTACCCACGTCGCTTTCAAGGTTTCGATGACTCTTCGCCATATTAAGTTCTATTGCTTTTGAAGAGACTATCAAGTCACCAAGTGTTCTCCAAACAGTCATTATGGCGTCCACTACGCCGGCACCGTCAGAAGCTGCAAAGCCCTTCGAGTGAGCTCATGTACTGTTAACCCTCGAGTTTTGCAATAGGCTAATCTGTCGCTAGCATTGTCGCAACTTACAATGAGCTGCTTCGCTCGGATCCCGACTTGACAATGCCAATTGCTGCCATCGAAGCTTTGGTATTACTTCTCACACACTCTCCTTCGTCAACAATATCAGAAACCCTCGATTTACTCGAAAAGTCCACCGCCCACCTGAAAAAGTCAATTCCTAATCCCATTGGTCTCTCGGCTGGAACCGATCTCTTCCAACGGTATCTGATTACTACGCTACAGCGACCAGGCCAGCTAGGACCTGCTGGAGATTTCAACGCTATCAGGGCCCACCTTCTCTCGAACGGTCGGTTGTTCATCAGACGTGCAAAGGAAAGCCGAGACAAGATTGCTGCGTTTGGAAGGGGGTTCGTTCGGGATGGTAGTACAGTATTGACAAACGGCGGATCCCGAGTCGTCGCTTCATTATTGCAGAAGGCCGCTGATGATAAGGGTGGGCCCTCTGCGGTGCGTTTCCGTGTCATTTATGTCCTCTCTCCCGCTAAGGACTCTTCTGCAGAGCCTGAGGGTATGGAAACAGTGCGCGCACTGCGCGCAAAGGGTGTTCCTGTGGCTACGATTCCGGAATCAGCTGTTGCCTACTCCCTCGGAAAGGCGGACATTGTCATCGTAGGTGCGGAAGGTGTGGTGGAGAATGGAGGCATCGTGTCTCGCATGGGAACCTACCAAATCGGTCTTCTTGCCAAGGCTATGGGAAAGCCTTTCTACGCCGTGGCGGAAAGCCACAAATTTGTCCGACTGTACCCGCTTGGGCAATATGATCTACCCATTGAACAACGGGTGATCGACTTCAACACTGAAGAAGATATTACTGACGGACACAAGCCACAGTCCGTAGCTCATAGCTCGGACGTGGTGGACTTCACACCACCCCATCTCATTTCCGCCTTGATAACAGACAGTGGCGTTCTAACACCAAGTGCTGTTAGTGAAGAGTTGATTAAGATCTGGTTCTAGAAATTTTGAGAACAATGAGGTATAGATGCCTGCCAAGTTGGGATGCAGATTCGGCGTTTGAGCTTAATGATGTACCCCGCTTCATAACAAGGCACAGTGTATTTCAACGGAGCTGGAGAAGTCCAGCTGAAAATGACTCATTTCTGAGCTATCACTCACTGGATCGGTTCAAGCTGACTCGGGTGTGCAGCACACCGACTACATGTGTGGCTGTTCAATAGTATTTGGCTTGTCGGCAAGGCGCGGTAACCAGGCTCCCACAACTCGTTCGTCACACGACTGGGCACATGTGATCTGTCTTATTTGAGGATGGCCTCCAAATATTGGAATGAGGAAGTCAGAAAAATAATGTAAGGACGGCGAGTCGAGTCTTCTACTAGGCGCTGGTGGAAGGAGACTATTATGCCATGTAGAAGCATGGCTTTGAGATGACCCACAAAAAAAAGAGTAACATCATGACTTTATTAGACAATAATGAACTTGAGAGATAATGGATTCCATTTCAAAGATGATCCACACACCCTTTTCAACCTTTTCCAGTTCCCATAGCGCTGTATACCCACCCCGCCGAATCGTTAGGGCTCGCCTCTAGAAGCGTAAACCTGAAATTCAAATCATCACACATTTCAGCGTTACATATCGTGTCCCATCCAGGATATATCATATCTCATAAACGAACCCCGTAATTCCACCCATACATCATAAGAAAACCATGTCCTGCGACAATGTTCTCAACATCACCAAGAATTTATAAACCGACAGTCGCATATATCCCGAACCATCCGTTTGATACAAACCGCCTTTCCCGACCATCGTAGTGATAATCAGTGGTCCTCTTCGAATAAAAGTAATCGGACTTCGGCTCGGCTCGAATCCTGATTTGCAAGAGAGCGCAGCGAGTGACTGATATCGACAACCCCGTGCCGATATCCAAAACTTGCATCATTCCAGATACAATGTCAAACGAGGGACGTTTTAAAGGGTGGGGACCTCCAAGTCGATAGTAGTTCGCTCGAGGACTCATCATTTTTGCCTCCCGATTTCCTTCTCCATGTCAATTTCATCCGTTTGCTTGATCGACATGTCCGCCGTTTCGAGTTCAGTTCGCGATGCGCTTCAGGTACATGTTCTGTGTATCGAATGTCTGCAGAGATGCAAAGGCGTAGAGGAGTAGGTAGCCAAAGGCCACGAATAGCCATAGAAACGCCATGGTTTTTGTACAGTGTTTTAAATTATTGGCTAAATTCCAAGTATCTCGACTATGTGATGGTGTATGTGCACACACCCGAGCAATGTGCGAGCATGGATAGAAGATAGGACGATTGTAAGTCAGCAATTACTACGTTTACTGGAGGGATCCGGACTTTTAAGTTGATGTGTGCGCTGGGGAACACGATTATTGGCATGTGTTCGGTTTTTAGTCAACCAGTGTCCCTGATCAGGCAGTCAGGGCAGCCATTCTCTGGTGTACATTGTCGCGGGTCCCTGCAAGAATCGGAGGGAGAGGGAATGAGAAAGCGGGGTTCTCTTTTTCTGGACAACAAAGTAGTACTTTTCTTTCGGGACAAGCATGAGGTTGTGGTTCTCTTGAGCCAATAGTGTTGCTAGATGGCCTTGGATTGAACTCAGATCCATGCAGTCGGTGACTTAGGATTGATGAAGTGGCGATGTATCAACTGGATTTTCCGATCTACCAGAGTATATTTTGTTGATACCTCTGATCGGCTGATTCTTCAGTCTTAGACCAATAGGTGGGATTAGATTATGGCCATTACATGTCTATAACATCAGTCCCATCTTTTATCAACAGGATTTTATTTAGAATTAGTTTTTTATTATTATTCTGAATTCTGTTTCGGTTGACCAGGACCCAAAATCGAACAAATCGGCTTTGATATTCGGCGGTGTGATGTTGAGGATGCGGTGAGACAAAGAAAAAGCACTCTAGTCCCTTCATGGAATTCCTACAAAGCGGAAAAAGTTCCAATGGGAACTCCATTTCCCATTATGTCACGGTTATGCAACCCAATGTATTTCTGGTTGGGCGACAGGGCCCAGAGACTCCTGGGGACACAGAATTTCTGCTCATTCAGCTGGCACTCTTTCCTCTCTCGTCATCCGAGGGGACCCGGAGATTTTATTCTAGGGACTGTCAATAATTGACCAGGTTGCATATGATTTATAAAGACGTAGGGTAATCTTAGTCATGCCAATCACGACCCTGCAATTTCCCCTCTAACAGCGACAGCCGTTGGCAAAGTTAATCGCTAACTTTTGCATGAGACGGATGGCCTTAGTTCTAGAAATTATTATGTCTATCAAACACAGATGGTCAAAGCCCGTCCGTTTACTCCAGAGTTAGGCTTCAGTTATGAGTCTTGCCTGTGGGGAAAGACACGTGCTTTCCACGGGAACTTCGCTAAAGCCCACAGTCAAATAGGTGATTGGACGGGCCCTGGCCTGTCTCCACTGCTCCTCCGACGGGCCCGAGGTTTCTGTGCCGCTGGCGGGCCCATGGTTGGGATGTATTTCGTTTTATTGGTACGCATTCCAGTCGGGTAAAACTTACAGAGTTCGGTACAATGTCGGGCTGTTGGGGGGAGAGAGAGAGGGAGAAAATACCACTAACAAAAGGCGTTAGGTACACACTACGAACTGCCAACACTTCACATTATATATCCATTTTCGCGGTCCGCTCAGTTACTTTGCATTAACTCGGGCCGCTATCTCATATTATGATCCATCCGTCATAAGAAAATCCGTGCAATCAGCAACCCCGCCTTATCCGCGCCCGTATCTATCGATTACTGCAATCCTTCCTACAAGCCCTCGGTCCGCAATCAAACCCAGCCTATAGACTAAGCCCTCTTTCACCTGGAGAAATCACGTCTCCCACTTGGTGGCTTGCCAAACATAAACTTCATCGGTTACGGGAAAAAAAGATAGCCTCAAGGATCTCTCATGGGATAATGGGCGCAGAATCACTGGCACCCGCAGAGCAAAACAACTACTATCCTAAAACCCAAGAGGAGCAGGGATCACAGTCACACCATGTCCCCGAAAGCAACAAACCCCGTGATTCCTGGTCACTTAGAGGATTCCTGAGTCGCCACGTGAGCCGTCGGTATCGCGTTCTGGAACGGGAGCCGAATAGACTCCGAAAGCGATTTACCAATTAAACGGTGGATGATAGAATTGTATCCATCACTGGTTTCCTTTTTTACCCGTCTTTTTGCCCTATTCTAGCACCGCCCATTTTTTCTAGATAATGGGGGATTTACCCGCTCGGAGTACTTAGTAGAGGGGGAGAAAGAAAAGAGGGCGTTCGTGTATGTGTGCCTCAGACAAAGGAAGAATTCGAGCCGTCCATTCAAAATCTGGCCACGTGCGGATATATCGGGCTTGCCAACTGCTTGGATATCCAATGGTGGGATTTAGTGATGGGCCCCGTCTTTGACTCTTATCAACAACTGCCATCTGTCAGTTCCTTTGCCTATGTGAGACCTGTGATGGGTCCGCTGAAACATCGATTGGAGGGGAACAGTTTAGTAGTCGGCTGTTGTCGGTTTCACTTGGATTGAATGCCAGTTGTTGCTTGGCATCTGTATAGTAGGCATTCCGTCGGTCCATGGTCTAGCGCGGCATTGGACGGGCGATAGCGAGGTTTCGCATCGAAGTTAAGCTCATTCCGAATCGATAGCATTCTGAGGATGTTCGGAGCCTTGGAGCAATGCTGGGACCGGGATATGGCATGTACGATAGCGAACAATGAACGGAAATGGCAAAAGAGCCAAGAGACTATTCAAGAAGGAGGGGTAGAAACAAGGCAAGACCGAGTATAAAGAAAACAGCAAGGGGAGTGACAAAATAGGTTCTTTCAGACTAGTCAAACAGCTCATTGGAGGTTCTTTGGTTCTTATATAGACCAACTGCCAACACAGGGTCAACGTGGTTCCCTACAACACTGGCAAGTAAACTTTCAAGCACATGCAAGACGCTTTAGCGCAATGGCGGCTGCATGCGGGCAGAACTAATATCAGAAACCTTTCAAATAGAACTCGTTTATTCTGATCTTCTCGGTGTTAGTTGTCAAGGCGAGATACTGAGACCTGCATCGTTGGCTGGTACTGTGACAACGGCAGAAGATATCGATCAATTCATTCTTAGCTTCCCCGGTATATAGTTTGTGACAGGTGAAGTTATCATTATGCATGCAGTGTGACAAAAGGCAAAAGCATTGCTGTATAACCTAGCCGTTTAGGATACTTTGGCTCCAATTACCCTAGTCGTATGAGGATTCATCGAGACTAGGGTGAATATAGGTGCCAAGGACAGTGGGTTCAATTGGAGGATGGATGCTTTAAGAGTGCTTTGGATAACCGGAGTCTAAAAGCCGAATGCCTGAGGACGAGGTTGTCGTCTCTGTAATGTTACTTACAGTAATAAAAGTGTCCCATTTACCCCATCATCGTGATAAAAAGAAATTACACCACCAATCAACTAGGCCGATCACAAGATCGCAATCAAAATCAATCTTGAATTGATCGATGTAGGGATTCGGACTACTTTCAGTCATGAGTTACAATGACCTGCATTGTAGGTCAATATCGGATCTACGCAATCAGAGAGAGGCTGTTACCCTTAACACCACTTAAATAGCACCAGTATCTTTGAGCTTCGGTAGATGTTTGAGGAGTTTCCCTGCAATTTCCCTTACTCGTAAATAGAAGTCAATTGATTGTCTAGTATTGGCGTCCATGCAAGGCTAAAAGTCGTGGCTGCTCGTTATTTGGTCTGCTTTAGTCAGCTGGAATGTCTTGCTCTCGGTTACCCTGCTAGATTGAGATCTGGCCGAGTCTAATTAATGAGATGCAGGAACAGATGATCCACTGATTCTCGGGAGATGGTCAATTCACAACTGTACTCTAGCTTTATCGACAGGCAAGACGGCGAGTGTTACCTGAGGAGGCAGTGCCTGGTAAGACATGCGATAGATTTAGCTGAGGAGTATCTGAGAGTGGGTGTTCAAGCTGTCGCTTACTTGCAGTCATCGGCAAGCAAGCATGTGGGAAAAAATGGATATCTGTGCTGGGGTACGTAGCCTTCTGGAGACTTGAGTCATTACACTGCGATCGAGATACCAATGATAGGGCAGAACCACTGCATCGGCACAATCGGAGAGGGACCACATTCTTTCGAGCGGCCCCAGTTTGTGACTCGGGTAAGAAGTCTCCTAGCCTTGAGTTCGGTACTTATAATGACACTGAGATTGATTGCATCTTCCAATTATCGATGTTTTCTTCCTTGTGAAGGTCCAGCATTTAATCGCGAGGATCCAATCTGCAAGACATAATAGATTGGGTGGATACTGTCTAATAAAACTGAGATATTTGTTCCGGAACAACTCTGGCATTACGCTCTGGGAGATTGTTCGAATAATAATAATTGGAAATGAGTTCCATACCCACATATGCGACTAGGACGGCCAGACCTGCACCGACTGGCATATTCTCGGAGGAAGTCTCTAAGTGATCGACAAAAGGAACACTGCAATCTGAATGTCTGAAGATGAAGTTTGGAACCTAAGAGATTAGTAGTAAAAACAAAGCCCCACGCTCTGGAAAGTTACCTAAAAATGGAGGCTCGACCGTTACATCCATGGGTTCTGCAC
Source organism: Aspergillus sojae (assembly GCA_008274985.1). Classification (NCBI taxonomy): domain Eukaryota; kingdom Fungi; phylum Ascomycota; class Eurotiomycetes; order Eurotiales; family Aspergillaceae; genus Aspergillus; species Aspergillus sojae. Next base: position 3,524,662 of record CP035528.1, on the reverse strand, counting down.
GGCATGGCCCCTGCGCCTGGGCCTGTCAGTGGCTGTCATAAACGTACCACGGTACCTGACTTTTTCCTTTCGGTAAGCACCCCAAGAGCGCCGGGGAGGAGCTTGGTTACAGCTCAGTTAATTGAAGCTGACACCGATGAAAAAGTTGAACTACATCAACGTACGAGGCACACCCCCTAAAAGGTAAACATCGGAAGGTGTTCCTCTTTCTGGTAGGCTTTTGGTGCTGTTCTTCCCGTCAGGATCGGTATCGCTACCTGTCCCTCGTTGGATAAGCGAAACTACCCAAGTCTTAGTGCGACGTTATGCTTTAAAACCTCTCCACCGGAGCATTCCACTCCATTGTTCGTCGTCATTTTAATATACATAGTATACTCCGTACCCAACGGTCTTTCGGAAATTTCTTTTTTACTTTTCCTCTAAGATCCACCGATGTAGAGGGTAACGTGTACCGTACGAATATGTATAAATCTTCGTATGTACTATAGTGAGTACTGGAGCTGTCAGTTCGCTATAAAACTCATTGTACTGTACTGTATAGATACCGTGTGATCATGAAGTCTTGGATGACAAGCAGAGTCCTGCATGATAAAATTATTTAAACTATCGGGCCTTGGATCTCAGATTAGAGAGTTTCGGCAATTAATCTATGATGAAGAGAGCCCACTAGGCGTTAACAATGAGATAGCCACCCGAAAGGATGCAGTAGGCTTGCTAGTAAGGCCTCTGGAACACGTAAACAGGTATTGATGTCGTGATTTATTCCCTTTGACATCAGAGGCTGTGTTAGTGCTGTCTCAAAGACTCTAATGTACCGCTTCCTCTCACTCACAGTACATCTACGTATTGCATCCTTTTGAGGATACCAACTGCACTGATGCGTAGGCGGTCTGGGACACGTAGAGAGAGCTAGGCTGGTACTTGGTGCATCTCCTAGCCTTCAGTAAAGTACCAGCTTTAAGAGGTGAAGAAGACTTTTGCTCAGGATCTTCCTAGTAATATAAGGATTCTGCAGATTGATCTGATTCCCACGAGTCAGTCTAAAAAATCCATAATGACATCACGCTTGTATTTCCAAAAGGAGCAGCAGATGAACTATTGAAATAATGGTTCTAGGCATCTGTTACCACTGACAACAGTATCGGACGTACCCAAGGTCCCACGAAGCCACGGTACCGCTGGGGTCCTGGGTAATTATTGTACGGGATGGTATTGTACTATCTGTTTCTAAGTATGGAGAGTGGAGCGCCGCTTGGACGGAACCTATTGAATACTAACTAATCAATGGCTAAGTGGTCCCTAAAGCAGGTACTAAAAGGTACCTAGGCATTCAATTCCAATGATGTCTCTCCCTGATCAGTGGTAACAATGGGATTGGGCTTCAATCTGGCAGTCTGGTCTAGTGGATTAAGTTCCCCACAATTGAAGAAATTTTCATGATCAACCTGCGTTGGATTCTTTCCCTGCTTGTTTCTGTTATTTTGCTCCGACTGAATATTGAGGAAGTCTCCTAGCTATTAGGGTGGCTTTCATTTTGAGATGAGAAAAGCCGTTTCGGCATAATTATCAAAAGTTTAGGAGAAAACCAAACTTTGAAAAAGGAGATGTAGATAACAATAAAATGATCAGCAGACAACCAACGGCTCGGACTGACCTGTAATTTTCGAGATAATAAGGTAAAACAATAGACGGAAAAGAAATATGGATATTATTTTATTTTATTTTAATTTTTTTTATACATAATTCTTTTTTCTTTTTGGGGGGAGGGGAGGGAAGATCCTCTGGTTCAAGTGGTCCCTCTTGTGACGGCCGGGCCCGGGGGCGCTCGCGGTGTAACCAGCAGGCCTGCTCCCCTGGGTAAAGTGACCCAGAAAAAGGGCGGTTTGTTTGTCTCGGCCCTCGCAGTCACTTTGGCAGTCCCTCGCTCACTGACTTGACTCTTTTGGGTATTGGGGTTTGGTCTTTTGGGCTCACTTTTTCTTCTTGTTTCTCCCTTTCCTCCTTCCTTTCCTCCCTTGTCCTCACTTTCATCTTCTTCGTCATCTTTCGCTTCAATCCCGTTCGTTCTTTTTTTTGATACTTGATTGTAATCGGTGGAAGCTATCCTGTTTTTGCCACTTCTTGTGGCGTGTGGTTCCGGAGGGTCTTAACTTTCACCTGGACAAATAGCACTCGCTCAGTACTTACGTCTTTTCTACCCGTTCGTTCTAAACCAATAGTTTCTCTTTCACACCCCCCAGCCCATCAACAACCGGGGGGTCTTTTCCAACTCTTTCATCTTATACTTTTTTTTTGTCTATCGCTTTGAGTTGTCTCGGGTTATCTTTTTTCAGTGACGCTCATTAGAAAAGAAAGAGGACAAAAAGTTTAACCTTGATTCACAATTCAACTGCCGCCGGATGAACCGTCTGTTCTATTTATTTCGGTTGCTTACTTCGAGGCACAATCTAGATTGTCTGGTGGTCGCGTGTGATTTCCAGTCCCATCATTCCTCATGAGCCCAGTCATCCGGTCCGAATCTGCATCCGAAAACAGCTGCGTCCACGTTTAATTCTTACGCTGGACGAAAGAACATATGACCAGGCGCCATGGCGATATGGCCGTTTGGTCGGAAAAATAAGCGGCATACTGTCCAGTTGGATACAGTTGCTGCGGCTGATGTCCATATACCACAAGGGCCTCGCCTTAGCCTCGATGATGCCAAATTGGGGAGGAAACCTTCCCGCAAGAAATCTAAACGTCAAAAAAATAGACACTTACAGCCTGCCGACGATCTTTCGGGTCCTGTTCAAGATGCACCGCCTCTCTCTTCACAGCCGACTCCATATCCACCTACGTCACATAGCGAGCAGGTGAAAGGTGCACGGGGCTCGTCAGCCCGAACTGGTCTGACCCAGGATGGTTATATGTCTCGCACTACCGTCGGTCAAGACCAGCCCTCCTTGTCCCGAAATGCATCCTTGCGGAGACAAAATCGTTCTGAAAATGGACCCGCGGTTCTGAAGAAAAAGCTAAGCAAGCGAAAGGCCTACGAGATCGCCAGGGAGCGAGAAATTCGTCTAATGTCCTCATCTCCTATTGATATACCTCGTCGTTCTACTACCTTGCCCGGTGAACAAGGGTCTGCCTATACCCGTAGAGGACCTAGAGCTCAGAGTCGTCGTTCAGACCGGCACTTTTCTGACGTCAGCCTCCCGCTTCGCGACTCTGCATCCTCGCTATCAGATTACTCTGAATCATGCACGTTTAAGGTTAATGGCTTCGCTGCTTGGACTCCCCGTCCTGTTATCCGTTATGTAGAGGCTCCTCGAGTTCCCACAGCAAGAAGTTTAAAACCATCCGAAGCGTCAACTCGGAGGGAAACGGCAACGGCTGTTTCCGTTTCAGAGGATAATCTTCGCTCGAAGAAAAGAGTCGACAACTTGGCCGACGACCTTGATGCAGGTGCGCTGAGGGAGCTGCTGGAAAGGGATCGCCGACGGAGGGAGAGGAAGAAAACCGAAGAGTATGAGAAACTCCAACGCAAACTTCAGCGCGCGGCTGAACGCCAAAGGTTGGAGGAAATGGCTAGTGGTACTCACGACCATCAAGGTGAATCGCAGGACATGGCTGAAACTCAGCGAGGCCGGTCGAGTGCCGATTACCCTGCTGAATCTAGAGAGTGCATCGCTGAAGATGCATCTGGATTAAACGAGACAAGATACAATGCTCCCGGCGTTTCAACTGGTTCATGGTTACGGGGTCTTTCTAAGGACACCGAACGGAGTGACCGTCAATCATTCGAGAGCGTTCATGTTATTGGTAACATTGATGATAGCTCCATTAGGGAGCGGAAGTTGGGTATGCGACGCAGCTTCGCTCCATCCCAGGAGATGGGTATGTCACGTAGCACTCTATCGCCGTCTCATTCACCGACAAGACGCGAGGTTTACAGTCCGACGTCCTCGCAAGCATACAATCTTGGCAGGGAATCTACCTCGGATGTGTCCAGAACTATTGACTCGGAGCGACGGCTATCCGATCATAGCAGTGGGCGCGTGAACACAATAACCTCCTTATTTAGACGTGGTAGCTCGCGCCTCAAGCGGCGCTATCGCGAACGTTTCCAAGACCGTGGTTCAGAATTCTCGTCGAACACATCGCATGAATCTTTTTTCAAGGTTCCGACACAGTCCTCGGGACCTCCTCCATATGTTCCCCCAAAAACCTTTTTACATTCCGGTGCAATGAAACGTTCCCAGTCCAAATTCAGGGAACATTTCGGTGACGAACCTTTATCCCCACCTGACTCACGGCTACAGTCGCCCGATATTCCTGAGGAACCCTTTGAGCAGTCGGAAATGGAAATCGAGAAATCTGAATTGCATGAGAAAACGCAGTACCCAATTCCTGGGTCTGATTCGGAACCTCAGGATGCTCGTGGAAACCGTCACTATTCTTGGACGGGCGATAGCATGGAAGGGGACGCCGATAATATTCCCCTATCTCAATCTCTGGCGTCAATAGATTCAGAAGGGTCTTGGATGTCAGGTCAATTCCTTCGTCGCATCTCTCAGAGGACGAGCACCCCAGCCCGGCCAAGCCTTAGCTCCTCAAGAAACAGGTTGGACGAAGAGCGTGAAGAGCCACCTAAAGAGGAAGAGATCCCGGGCAACGAGCAACTTGTCAAGTTTAGCACCAACCACGATGAGGCCACCAGAGCTAGTCACGTGCTTGGTGAGCAAGACAACGATTTTGAAATGGTTAATGCGCCGGAGCCAACCGAGGAGACCTGGCATGACGAGATTGCAAAGCGTCCTGTGCTTGTCAACCCAGCAGTCCGGCCCAAGTCAAACGAGGGTCTGCTCAATAATGTCCAGTCTATGTGTGCGATATCTATGGAAGAGGAGTTCAGTCCTATTGAAGAACATCCAGCAGAATTTTATTTTGAGACCAACGATGACTACGACGGCCGCCATGGCCATTAGGACATTACCGCTACATCGGGCAGTTAGCCCATGGCCAAACTTGACTGGGGTCTTATTACCGAGCGTGACCTTGGTGATGTGATATTCATTCGCCAACATTTGATTTTCTCTTTGGCGTCCTTTTGTCTCAAGAGTATTTAATCGGTCTCTTTCGTATATACCCCAGTCACTCCTTTGAAACTTTCCTTTGTCACTCCTTTGTGTTCTTGGTTTTGCACGTGTTTCATGTGGCACTTGACGTAGCCATAAGTTCACTTCGTTCTTCGATGTCTTCCCCGTGCCGACTCGTTGTTTCTGCTCGCGGGCGTTGCTAGTTCTTGTGTTTGTTGATACCCCCACATCAGCTGAAGTTTGAATGAGTTTGCAAAGCTAATGGCTCTATTTGATTCATTTTCTTCTGAACTATATCCTCCCAATAGACTTGAAGCAATCCCATTCTTCGATTCGATGCACATATTGATCCCACCTCGCAAGTCGTTGCATACGTCACTTGCTTTTTTTTCTAGTATTACCATACCCTTTATTATCCCCACTGCCATATTATATTAGTTGTTAATCGATGGCGCATGAGAATATAGTGTGGCGCAATAATAGAAAAAGATGATATAAGTAACTGATTAAGAAGATCTCTAATTCTCGTAGAGGATTTATGCTACTCTTGCAAAAATAATTGTTGTAGCTAGGCTGTAGCTGGGGATAGGAAATTGAGAGATGAATGCAATACTAGGACTGTTCCTAGGAAATCATAGCACCGTTCTAATGTTTCCGTATGATTGCAATGTTTTCTTCGACATGTCTAGTTGAATGCCTGAGGTAGTAAATGAATGCCGATCCAGACCATTCCTGATTGATAAGCGACGGGGAGCACGCCATCCCGGGCCGCCGCTTTAAGCATGTTTGCCCTGCAGAAGCGGGAGAACCAGAAGCGTCTTCTCACTCATCCGCCCATTGAAACCTCCATCTTACTACTCAGTACTGACCAACCAAACTACCTCATTGCCACGCATTTTGTAACCAACCATGTATTCTCCTAGCTTGACCAATCAATTTAATAGTCTCCTGCGAGTGTCGCGAGTGACTTGGTAAGCAATTTTATCCATCACCATAGAATCTCATCCATGACCCGCGTCCTTTCCACGGCGGCCGAGAGGATTCGGTGTGGACAGGGGAACCCCGTGAGGATTATTCATCCCGTACAACCTCAGGCCAACGGACAACGTCATTTCGGGATTTAAATTCTTGTGCCCCTCTATCAGCCCCTCACCCGGAGCTAATTAATATCTTCCCTAGTTTTAAATCATCCACCGCTCGTCTTTCCTCCCTTTCTCCTGCTAGGATCTCATCCAGAGCAATCGCATCTACTACCTCCCTTCGCCCCTCCGTCGGCACGCACTTCAATCTCACCCGACGAGCTTTTTCCTCTACCCCCACCGTTCGATTCACACCTTCATCCACCATGGCTGACGCTGACCACGGCAACGTTGTTGATATCAAGACGTAAGGCTTCACTCTTTTCCACGCATACTCGGCTGCCCATGTCACTAACTGTTCGTAAAAGTGAGGCAGAGTTCAGGGAGAAGGTCCTCAACTCCAAGGGCCCTGTCGTTGTCGACTGCTTCGCTGAGTGGTGCGGTCCTTGCAAGGCCATTGCACCTAAGCTGGCCGGCTTCAGCAAGCAGTACACGGATGCCAAGTTCTACAAGATCGATGTCGACCAGCTCTCCAATGTCGCTGCCGAGCTTGGTGTCCGCGCCATGCCTACTTTCATCCTGTTCAAAGATGGCGTGAAGGTGTCCGATGTCGTTGGCGCCAACCCCCCCGCCCTCGAGGCCGGTATCAAGACTCTGGTCGCATAAAAAACGATTGAGCTGGGGTTGAGGGTGCCATTTGCTTTTTAATGTTAGCCCCGAAGGGAATGTGACTCCACTGTTTATATCCATCCCTATATAGCATAATAATGAACTTCATCGCTATTGTGGCCATAATCTAGTCCACGTGACAATACCTAATGCGATCAAGAAGCTCCCAGAGAGATGTAATCTCGACTTCTAGTTCAGGACTGTAGAACCATATCTTCCTGGCATGCGTCGCGCTATATAGAACTCCTAATATACAGTAGCATACCAGGGATATAGTTCCCATACAACGAACACGCAAGGTAAAGATAGAACTACAAAATGGCCTACTTCAACTAGGACAACCTCCCTAGAAACATCTCAAGATCAACAACGAAGACAATGACCCACACTGCCTCCATCAAATACTATAGGCAGAAAAAACAATGAATGATCACAGGGATGTAGCAGACAAATAACACATATATTTCCTCTAATACTCTCGACAATCCCCTTAAGTATTCTCAGTTGACTGATCTTCAGACAGGACACCAGAGGGGTAGGTAGTATATATAGTCTTACCAGTGATCATCCCGAAACTCAATTCAACCAATCAATCTCCCGCATTAACACTCCGGGAGCACGGCACGTACAGCATGCATGCTGCATGCATGTTTATACATAAATACCTATGCATGTTTAAATGCCACGCACGGACACATCCTTAGAACTGATAGCCAGAATTTATTCCCCTACTGGTAGTAGTGTTCGGGCCAACGTGCTAAGTTAAAATTTAGTTTACACTAACCAATAGTAAATGCTTGTATGCCCTTTTCTTTTCGAGTTGTGTCTTCTTTTTAAATTAGCTGTTTGCGGTGGAGGTGTTCGTACTACTTATGTGCTATTAGATAAGAAGTCTATTGATATTGATAGTGTTGTGTACCAGACAGAGTCGTGAAATGGCATTACCTGAACGTGGTATACTAGTAGTCATTCTGCCCCTCTACATCTTGAAGTATTGCCACCGCAGCAAAAATGAGTCGGCAGTTAATATTTTGGTTCAAGATTGTCGCACATGAGACTAGACCACATATCATTGATTGACCGATCCGTCTAGATACTTGTACAAGTCTATCTTCTACTCACATCTCCACTACAACGAAAGACATGAAAGTCGCATATACAATTTTGGTCCATTTGATTTCAACTCCACAACAGATGTTTGGGTTGAGGATATCTACCGTAGTCAAGGTCACTTCACACATGACATCCAGTACTCCCAAACCCGCAGCGAATTCTTTGGTGATCTAATTACATACGAGGAGCTCTACCGCGAGAAAGCGAGTCAATGCGGTAGGTATGTAGAGGTACGTGGTTATCTACCTCTGCATCATCGGGGAGCAAGTGATACGGATATAAGTGGACCATCTTGTCAAGTAATGCCCTACTGATAGTCTCTCGTCCTTCCTGCAGGGAGATTGATTTGAGATAACGCTGCTTGAAATTCATATGACTGGACCCTATATCCCCGAGTCAGCGGATGATATCAAGTTCTAGTCACTAGCCTATTACTTACTGTTGCTATAATTTATTAATTCTTATCTTAACATAACTATAACCTGCCTGATTACTTTCTTCAGATATGCGTAAGCATTAATACCTTTTTCTTACTATATAAGCTACTATTGTAGTATATTATAAAGCTGGTGTAGCTATCATAATAGCGTTTATATAGTTAGCAACAGCTCAGTTGTTGTTGGTAATGTTATGTTCTAGAAAACAGTTAAATGCTGCGAATGCGGGGCGGTGAAACAGCTTGTTGACAAGAAGGCAAGTGGGCCAAATGGCAATATGGCGGCTTCGAATTTAGACGTGATTAAAGGCCTGAATGGGAAGAAGCAAGTTTTGGTTAGGGAGACGTATTTTGAGGCGCTGAGGTTGGTGTGATTATGGTAGGTCAAGGTACGTTGCTGCATGCTGTCTGTGTCCTAATCACTCTTTTCTGCAGTATGTTGCATCTGCTAGGTTAGCTTTAGTTCCTAATCTTTTGTCTGGGCTCATAAGCTCAGCAGCGAGAACGAGGGTGCGCGGTATTAGCTACAGACAGATTCCGGCAGCCAGCTCCTCCTATCTGTAATGTGATCGGTGAACGGAGATGGAGAACAGTCGAGATGGGTAGCACTCGTCCAAGGAGGTTGGCACAAAATCAAGTTACAAGGTATCTTGTGGGACCACCTTTTTCTAACAGTTCGTATCTCCTTCTCACGAGGAATCGTGTGAATCTAGAACGCATTATTCGTAGCAGGCGAGCGTCAGTCTCATGATAGCCGACCCCGATCCAGACTAATGAATGCCACCGTAAACGGGCCATCAAACCCCAGTCCTCAGGAATGTTGAAATTGTACATGGATGCGTACTCGAAGGTTACAGGATAAAAACCAGCCAAATCCCAGTCAAGGAGCGAAAGCTGACCAGAAGGAGAAACTATAAGGTTGCGTGGCGCAAGATCATGATGAGTCAAGACGAATGGTTCGATGGTCATTGGCACCCCCACAATGAAATCTGGTGAGTCCGGTACTTGTGGTTGCTTTGATGCTTGCATCGCTCGGCGTATAGACATAAAGTTCGTCCAGAATCGGAAGAAGTGGGCAAATTCGGCTGGGCCAGAATTCGCCGGAAGACCGTAGAGATCTTCTAGCCAGAAAGACCTGCATTTGCCAGTCGCGAGCGATCCGGCAGTTGGTGAGGTAACAGATCTGAGAATCTTCACGAAGCGGTGAAGCTGCAGACCAAGCTTAATTGTCATGAACCAGCTCATTTCCTTCCAGACGACGTCCAACGTAGATCCCTCAACCCAATCCATGATAGTGTATGCAGTCGCTTGGTTTTTGATTACCTTTCGTACGGAAGGACCGCGGATCTCAAGCTGGCTGGCGACTTCGGTAGCCTTCAAAGCATCTTCGACTTCTGAAGGCTCATAGTACTTGGCTATGAGGTTCGAGGAGAGGTTGGCTACCCGCGAGGTAGACGCACACGGCGGCGAAGATACAATGTGATGAACAGTTCCGAGTCCGTGTACCCCACTAGCAGCTCTTCAATAAAGGCTAACGTCATGACCTCGGCGGAATATGGAAAAGGGAGCGGTGAAGACGCTCATCTTGAGGTGAAAGGGAGCAGGACTGCTCACACTAACCAAACGAGAAAGGCAACAGTCTTGGCACTCGTAGTTTTCTTCTCGGTAGGGAAGACGGAAGGAGATTACCAGGCATCAACTTCAACAAACGATGCATTAGAGTCAAACCTTAACTGTTCAAGCTCGACTAATTGATCTCGAGCCCCGTCCTGTCAATGGGTTATTTCCGTTCAGGCGACTATATTCAGATAGACCCTTTGCAACAAATACAGAGAGATGCCAACTCTATACTGAGGCAGGGCAATCAGCCCTGGTTTATCTGGACTTCTGGTTAAGTTATATAAACAATGGTATTGTATGGTTATAAAGCTTAGGTATATCAAAATCTTAGAAAACTTAGATCTCGACATGTCTGTGACTCTGAGTACACTGATTGTAAACCTTTATATACATTCTATCATTATGAAAGTACTTGAGACACTGTATTGAGCAAGTTCCTAGTTCCAAGCAAGATCCGACTGTTCTCCAAGTCATTTTGGATTTCACAAAACCAGGTATAAACTCGTTACTTTAGTAGACAGGGCAGCCAGTAGCTCACCTAGTCTAGTAAGTTCTTAGTAACCAAGTGACCAATGTCATCATGAAATGGTATACTACGCCAATGTATAAAGGATAAAAGCGGAGCTAAGTACTCTTAACAATTAGATAAATTATGACAAACGAACATCCTGCTCTACGGTGGTTTAGAGATTGTAGCAGCAAGAGACCCACTTTTAACACATGAGTGACTGATGAGATACTATAAGAATGATTGTGAACGCACACACAAAAACGCTGTTACATATACCGGAATTTGGAAAGATGCTGGAGTATGTTAAAGCTTGACAGCTCTGCTCCAGGATAGTCATTGATAGCCTTGGTTTTCAGGGACACCTGTTGGACTAAGACTTGACTAGTATATGCACCTGCACTTATCTGGTAGGATGAGTGTACAGCCCCAACGCTAGTACGAGTAGCAGTCCACTCAAACTACCAGCACTAGGAAATCTCTGGCCGACAGTAATGGTCTTGTAGTATCACCCGGGATCCTACAAATTCTGAGACTCGTTCAAAAATCGATAATCTGGAAGCATTAATCCCATGACTTATTGGTAGCCCACGCTTGCATCCGGTTTGCGTGTACTATTTGAATGCAGTACATTGAAGCCAAAATATTGCGATCCTTGGATATAGTCTAGTATTTGCTGTATGGACGAAGAACACAAGATTTGCTGCTCTCCACCTGTCAGCCGATAGGATCTATTGTAGATTGTAGACGTATAATGATCCTTACCCATTCCCCTCTTGTGGAGCTTGCACCACTATGATCCGTGTTATTTGATTTCATCATTTCTGTTCAATATTACTATATTACTTCTATGTATATGCAGTACGTTCTTTCCTCGCTGCGTCTAGTCTCGTTCCCGGTTTCCCAGCCTGCCTCTAGCACGGTCTCTCTCTTTAAATAGTTCTCAATGCTCGAAAGGCTCTCTGACAGGAAGTTACGTTCACTTCAGTTCTTGTTTTCTTGCTTCGGCCAGGGCGGCTGCAGTGAGAAGACCGCCAGATGTTGGCAAAACGAGGCTGATACCGAGAGGCAAGATGACGAAGTGTAGGTAGGCCACACCGGCCGCCTTTTAAAATCATTAGATCGTAGGCCCTAGCTTAAAGGACATTAAGGAAGCTCACATGGAAAGGAGGAGGAACTGGATACATCCTCTTGCCCCGATTCCAATGGATTAGACTCTCATATCCTTCTAGAGATTCCAGAATGTTTGCAGGCAGTATCGTGGGTCCAGAAAATCGGTTTCGGGATTCCCGTGGAACCAGACGTGTGGCTAATAGGGCCAGCGTTAGACGTGTCGCGTGGATCCCGTAGGGAACAGGACATACAGGACAGCCAGGATCTCTCTGGCGGATTCCGCTCCTTGGTCACCAACTCATCTACACTGGGGGTATCTAGAACATTTAGAGTGTATGCCTCTAGGATAGCTGTGACAGGTGGTGGTCGCGGCAAGGGGCTGACCAGGGTGGTGCAATTGAGCGGATTTTGTGCTCCGGTCCGATGTTCTTCAGATGCTGCAGTCGACAACTAGTGATCCACAATGCCTGGGCTGTTAATTTCAACCTCTCCCTGGCATCCTTCAAGCCTAACTTGGTGGGAGTAGTGAACTTGATCAACTTCACCCACCCAGTCCCTGCATCTTTTTTTTCTACCATCAGCTCCAGCATGGGCCACCGCACGGACAACGGCTTGACTCTAGAGGAGTTGATCACGACTACTACCCCAGCTCCTAATGGCTGCGCGAACAGTAAATACCTCGCAGAGCACCTTCTCGCCCAAGCAGCCAAACAGAGCTCCTTGCATGCTTCTTTCGCCCGTGTAGGCCAGATCGCGGGCCCCGTGCGGTCTCCTAGCTTGTGGAATAAGGCAGAGTGGTTCCCCAGTCTTGCCCTGAGCTCCCTGCACGTTGGTGCTTTGCCCGACACCCTCGGGCCGGCTCTCGACCACATTGACTGGGTACCAGTCGGCCTTTTGGCCGAAGCTTTAGTGGATCTGGCTCTGAACAAGAATAAGACAGCCAACGAATCTGTCGATGTCTTTCATCCGGTGAACCTGTACCCCCTGACCTGGGAAGTAATCCGGCCCATCGTGGAAGATGCTCTCCTCAAAACGTCTGGGGAAAAGCTGAAATCATTCCCTTCCGGGACTGGGTCTGGTGCATCTGGTAGGATATCGAGACAACCGGTGCTGGTGGTAAGGCTCTTAGCGATGAGGAGCTGCAGGCGCTCGTGGCCAAAAACCCTGCTGTCAAGTTGCTTGAATTCTTCGAGGATATAATGTTCAAGTCTACACGGGAGAATGTCCTGGATACGCAGCTCACCGTGCAGCGCAGTGGGGAATTGCAGGCCGTGGAGGCTATCCAGCCTGAATGGATCCAGAAGTGGGTTGGGGAATGGGTTCAGCGATCTTTCATTGCGCTGCATTCATAAGGGGTTATAAGATATTCTGTCTGCCCGGGGCTCAAGGGTTCGGCTTTAATGAACCAAGTTAATGGATTATAATCTCTAGAAGAAGGGTTGTGCTGTCCGATAATCTGCATATGACTGCTGTGTACGTACTAACGATTACTACGAGGTGTAGCATTCTAGAATACCAGCAGGGCCAGTGAGAACTTCCGATACAGAGCTTTGTATCCGCTCCAGGCTTACTTCAAGACTTAACTACAGATGTATTACAGTGGTGGTACTGTTAAAAACATTCGAGAAGTAACAGAGGCCATTCTATATTCTTAGTCACGGTCTTCTTAGTTCAAACACCGGGTCTTCACCCCTTTAGTGCTTATATATGAGTATGTATATTTTATGCAGATAGTATGGTGCTCGAATGGGTAATTGATGGTACAATGCCGAATATGTTCTTCGTAAAAATAAGCAATGGTTAATACTTGCAGAGGTGGGGAAATGCAAGGGGATGAGACTGCCGGATTCAGCGAGAACAGCAGCCACAAACCCACAGACGGCACTCATAAAGGTCAGTTGGACTCATGGTATTAGGTGAATGGGCTAGTCCGCCCCTTAGTTTATACTGGCCAAGAAAATCCCTGAGCATTAAACAAAGCGTAGAAATAAATACAAGCTGAATATCTGCCTTCTACTTGGCGCTACCTACTTGGAATTAGTTAACATAGAAGTGTCACCCTCGAACACTGATCAAGATGCGCCAGAATCACTTCGGTAAAGACTCAATATCTACAGCACTATCTAACAGGCCTACGATCCAGCTATGGTTTCCCAAGCCTCTATCTCGGATGCCCTGAAGGCGTATTTTGTATAGATTAGGGCAGATGTCACATGATCCATGGGTTTTCAATGGGGATGTTACTGCGAAGCTCCACTCCACCATCATGCAATATTTGATCCTTTTATATAGTGCCGGTGTAAGCCGAAGTATATCCACCACGCAAGGATTTACTTCCCGGGTTGGGGTTCCACCGTTAGCAATTTTCAGCTTGTCTGGACTCTGGACAGATTAAACGACTTGCACCTCGCGGGTGGTCTCTGAATTAGGACACTTGGTTGCTATTGGGTTTTGTTAAGACAATTCATGCCTCGTCGTTGCAAAAGTTGGTATGGGCGTATGGACAGTACCACTACTCCGGAACGAGATAGTTGACCGGTTGGCTGACGCCGCATAAAGTCGAACTCTGGTTTAAGAGATCTGGAGGGGCCGATTGGTTGAAGGTGAGATTAGGGTAAACTCTGTACTATTATCGAATCCTTCCTACGCAGGTACACTACCTAGGTACGTACATCTACTAGGTACATACGTACCTAGGCACATGTAAAGACGGTCATTGGAGTTCCCCCAGCGTATCAATCAACAATAGGGGCCCGTTTCCGGAGCGGTATATCTGATATGAAGCTTCGTATATGTACCCCACTCAATTGATTAATCTCTCAGTTGGTTAATCAAGACGAAAGTAACATAGGATGCGTGACAAATGAAAAGAGATTGAAACAATTAACTTGGGTTTTTGCTCACCTTCGCGTATGTTTCGGTCAGGCCGGGTCCAGTGCAAATCAGGATAAGCGCCGATCGCATCGGTCACCGTCCACGAGTCACGAGCCAGCGGGGTGGATTTCGCCAGAATTTTTGCTCCAGTGCCTCAACGACAGTCCCCTCGGTGTCTGCATCCATTGGCTACTGCTCTGGGTTGATTACTCTTTTGTCTCGCCTGACCCAGAACACGCCCGATCTCGTTCATGCGCAGTGAACCCTTCCGTTAAACTTTGTCTAGATAACTGCTTTGGCCGACACACAGCAAGTCAGATACTTGACTTAACTTTGTCGAGACTATGTTTTGGAAGATTGTCTCAAGTCTAATTTTCCGAATTTTAGATACTAACAATCCAATCAGCGAATTAATCCTTGCATGTTGTCATTGACTCGTGGTCTCCACTATGTCGGAGTTTTGTTGCCCTCTGGGTACCGAGGATGACTACAAAGAACATGGCCATGAAACAGTTACGTATGACCTCGAATCTTGAAGCCCTAGATTTATCAGCTACCGGGTGTGTCGGTGTCTAGGTTGCGGTGGATATACACAATTTAAAGATCTCGGACAATAACACCAGAAAAAAAAAATCTTTTTGTGGAGCCTTGTCTCTCGAGCATGCCGAGAGCAGTGCTAGTACGCCAGGGCCCAGGGGTCGTATCCTAGGTTCGAATCGGAGAAGAGCGAATCCTTTGGGTGCGGCGCAGCTGAACCCATAGTTAGCGTATCTTCGAGGAGGCAATCGGCTCTCTCGGTCACCTACCACTCGGACCCATATCAGGACTACAATTATATTGTCATCCACCTTGTTTACCCACAAGGCACAAAAGAGGGGGAGATGGAAAAGAAGAAAAAGAAAAAAAAAATACAGAGAAAAAAAAATGAAAAGAAAAATGAAGAAAAATGAAACACCTCCACCAGGGAAGACAGGGCAAGAAGCATTTTGTGGCTTATCAAACCGTGGCCAGGCCCTTGCTCTGTAGTCGGGACCTGAATCGTCAGAGTTTATGCCCCATCGTTCCCTTCCAGCCAACTACGATCCGATCCCTCGATCGTTTCAGTGGTATCCAGCAAATTTCCACGTTTTTCGGCTGATTGCTATGGATCTTCCAAGACCCCATGTCTTTAGCTCGTGGTAGGAGCCCAAGATCACGGGCCAGGCTCGCTCTTGGGTTACGCTTGTTAAATTGACGTACATTTACTAACAGGGATGTAAAGCGGATCCCATACACACCCGAGGAACAAATACGATGTCCAGCTACGCCCTCGCTTATTCCTCTTGTTGTCCTGCGCTACGTTGTAACCTTGGGACCGATGGAGCCGCCCACGAGGGACAGGAAACGGTAGTGGAGTATCTGTTAGAGTTTATCGTTATAATAGCAAGATCTGTCCCTATGTGTGATCGCGTTCGTCAATGCTTCGGCCTTGCTTTCAAATTTGCTGTATCCTTTTCGTGAATGTAGAGTTCCCAATGACCCCAAACATGCACCTGCAGTGAACTATCTTGAGTGTTTCTCTTTTTATACATCGTGCCCACAATCAATGAAGTCCTAAGTGCTTCCGATTTCCCTATAGTCCTCTCATTCGCAAAATGTCGAATGCAGACGCCCCAGTCGAGAGGGCACCCATCGGGGTGTCATACCTGGCCGGTTACATTTTCCTTTCCTACGTGATCAGCATGATGGGATGCACTACGACATTAGAACTCCTCCACCGAAGGACGGCAAGAGCGGGTTTGTACAATTGGTACGAGCATGATGTGCTGTACAAGAGTATGATGTCGGGTTGCTAATCTTCAACATAGGTACCTATTGCTCACCTCTTCGGTAGCCATGGGAGGTGTTGGTATATGGTGTATGCATTTCATTGGAAACCGAGCGATTGTTCTTGGCAACGGGGAATCAGATATCCAGATCCTTTACAGCGTGACGTTCACAGGCGTCTCATTCGTATTGCCAGTAATTGTTCTCCTCGCCGCTTTCTACGCTATCGGCACAAATGAGAAAGCAGGGTATATCCGGATCATGACGGGAGGCGTGCTGACAGGCTCCTCGGTCTGCGGTATGCATTATATTGGGCAGCTGGGGATTGCTAACTATCAATGCTCCTACCGAGCTGCCAATGTAGCTGCCGCGGCCATCATCGCCGTCTTCGCTAGTACTACCGCTTTGAGCATCTTTTTTCGATGGAGAGCTACATGGACGGATAGCTGGTGGAGACGAGGCATCTGTGGGTGCTTGCTGGCTGCAGCTGTTTCCGGTATGCATTGGACGGCTGCAGTGGGAACGTCATACCGAAATCATGATCAGTCTGTCAGGAAGGGTGGCCAACTCTCTCGCACCCAGACTGTGATTATCTGTGCTGTCTTGGTCAGTTTCTTAGGTTTTTGGGCAAGTGGTTCTATACACTGACATTATACAGGCATGCGCTGCTTGTGGTGTACTGTCCGCATGTGCCGTAGTCGCTGGTGGACACCGCAGGAAGCTCAGAGCACAAGCTCAACAGCTGGTCTTGACCTGTGCTTTCTTCGACCCCGAAGGTCGGATCATGGTCACACCACACGCATTACTTCCAAGCCAGAAGATCGTCGATCGGTACATTGGCAGGGTGAGTTGTTTTCGATGATCCTCGATGCGATTTTCTAGTCACCACTAACCAGTAACACCTTTTCTCCAGACATTCAATGAAGATGACCTTACGCGGACACACCCTGCTTTCCTCTGGGCTGTTCGAGCGAGTAGAAACTGGAAACTAGTGAGAGACGCGGTGCCCCTCATGAGAGGCCGGATAGAGTCAGACGAAGCCACATTGGCGCATTATATCTCCAAGGGAGTTGTCTCGGAGCAAGAGACTGAATTGCAACCGCACTTCGATGATCTATTCAAACGCCACTTTTGTGTAACTGCCCAAGACCTGGCCGATGAAGTTCGACAGCCGTTACAGGACATGGGAATGCTATATGACCACGTTTTGGCGACCTCTACTCCATCGTCGCGCTTCTCTCGTGCGATGGGGTACTCGATGATACGCGCAGGAAAAGGTCAACTCTTGTTCACAGTGCGTCAACTGAAGAAACACGAAGCTAGCCGTATGGCAGCAGCAGGTTTCCGTTTTACAACCATCGAAAACGTTACGACGATCCTATCTCGCCGGATTCACGTTCCCGCCTTAAGCTTGGGAACCCATCTTAAAGACATGAGAGATTACGCTTCATCGCACCGTATATTCGAACCCGGAGTCCATCTTATCTCGTTTATCATGCGCCCTACGATCCATGACCATTTCGAAGTGTTGACTGCCAAGGGTACCGGAAACCCCCTACCGTCATCGACTCTATCGACTAAGCGTCTCCAAATTAAGCACCTGGAAATGATAGCACATATGGAAGGGTGGACCATGTCAACTTGCCTAAACTGGTTAAAATCGGACAATGCGCGAGCCTACAAGGATATGGACGAATTCCGCGAGCAGCTAATCCATGCGATAACGACTCTTGCCTCTTCTCTTCCGCCGGATGTCAACTTAGCATCTAAATTCTCCGCTCGCCCCCTCATCGCCCCCTGTCGTATCAATAGGATCTCAGATGGGCAGAACTGTATCCTCCTACCGTTCTGCGTGGTA
This sequence comes from Aspergillus sojae, assembly GCA_008274985.1. Classification (NCBI taxonomy): domain Eukaryota; kingdom Fungi; phylum Ascomycota; class Eurotiomycetes; order Eurotiales; family Aspergillaceae; genus Aspergillus; species Aspergillus sojae. The sequence goes on along the minus strand of CP035528.1, from coordinate 3,506,508 downwards.
GGATCCCTAGACACGCAAATCTCAAACACAGATTACTCATTTACCCCTCTCCGTCTTTTCCGCGTACAGCAGCAGACAAACGACGGCCTCAGCGAGAGTGATGGTTTCGCTAAAGAACTCAGCGAAGACCTTTTATACTCGAAGACCCGCCCAACCTCATCCACCGACTCCGACTTTCCTGATTCCATTCGCTCCAAAATTCGCTTCTGGACCCCCCGCAAACTACCCGATTCGATGCTCAAAACTGACTCGCAAGAGTCTCTCTCCGAGAACACTATCACCCCTGAGATCATGGTCCGCAAAGAAGTGAAAGTGGATGTCGCTAAGTTGGCCGAACCAAGCTTCGAACCCTCACTGGGAAGACATGCTTCACAGACGACTGTTGTTGCCGGTGAAATGGCTTTCAACACTTACGTCGACGAACTGTATAACCTCTGTTATTCGCCCGGTGTTCGACTTCGACCAGATCCGGCATTTAGTCGGAAGTCCATTCGTTGAGATATAACTCAGAATGCCTACACCATTCTTACAAACCAATCGCTTCAGAGGTTGAAAAGAGTTAATCCAACATTTGACTCGCTGGACGTGCTACACCCACGCTAGAACCAACCCAAGACGATTCTGAGCTGGAGATCACCAAAGGGAAACAAATATCAAAGAGTATTCCCACGGCTCCAATCCAACATCCGCCTGCTGCGCGTTATGATAATGATGCTCGACACTGCAAATCATCACGACATCCAACCTCATGCCCATGGGCAGGGCCCATGCCAATACTCAAGATCGTCAGGGCCCTGACGATCGTCCTCTGACGGGAAAATAAGATCTTCCCCAGCAAACTTTGCAACACACTTCGTTCTTGTGACGATTTATTCTCAAATTCTTCTACGATAAACTACATATACCCTTCTCATGACAAACAGCAGTCCTTTCTATTTTATTTTCTTTTTCATATCAAGTACAATGTAATGTATATATGAATATCGGCACGTTGTCACTCTTTCAAACATATCTCTACTATCTTCCTTCTCTTCTACTTCTACTTCCACTTTCATTCATTTTCTCTTGTGATGTTGAGTAAATTTGTACTGTACAATATATCCCAGCGAGCCGTATACTAGTATTAATGTATTACATCGAAACCTAAAGTCTAAGGCCTTTGAAGTCTTTATTTGTCCGCATAGTTCCGAGTTAGCGGTTGGTCTGGCTACTGGAATCCAAAACACCAATGTTCATGATCGGGGTTATTTATTCAACCCTGTCGACACTTAGGTACTATTCCGTGTTTAAACAAGTTCTTCACATCACTCGATTGTATTGAATGGGGTCTTACTCTTAGACGTACCCTAAGCACGAATCTCTACGATGCTTCAAAGATATGGGAAGAAAGCCAAGGTCTTCGATGATGTATTCGAGCAAAAGCCCTTCTACCAGAGCTACCAATCATTCAAAAGATCTACGTCATCAGATTGATGGCGTGTTCAATCACCAATCCCGCCTGACATAGTCCCAAGAACTCGAATCCTCTAGGAAAACCGAAGAATGGTAAGATAGAAAAGGAAAAAGCGTAGAAAAGATTCTTCACCGCCCCAAGATGCAACCGGTTCATGATTTTATGGCTGTACAGATCTTTCAGTCCTGCATGCATGAAATAAGAAAACCAAACCAGAGAAGGCCGCCGGAACTGAGAAAAGGAAGTTCTTTTTATTTCACGCGCAAACCCAATGCAAGACCAAGATGAATGCAAAACCCCCAACAACGCCTCGTCAAGAAATATCGTATGCTCGCGTGGTGAAATCGTGGTTGACTATCGCAGATAGCTAATGTCAAATGGTGTGGGTAGATATCGGAGGAAAATGGAAGTAAAACCCGCTCAGTCGTTAATATAGGGAAATAGATAGCCGACTCTTTTAACCAAAGCGGCAAAAACGCCCAATGTGCTTATTATGAAAACCCAGTAAACATGGTCGAAGCCAAGTGTGTATATCAGTGTCGTTACGGTCATGGCATAAAGCGAATTTGATCCACAAGATCAAGAAGAATGATTAAGCGAGAAGCACACGGAGCCTATACAGGATTTGGAGCGTTCCGACTCTTGGTGAGACGTTGGCTCCGCCGTGGCTTCGGCTCTTCCTTTGGTTCATTCTTCTGTGTGACGGGCTCGCTAGAAGCTGGTTTCTGCTTGATCCTAGACTTATTGTTTTTCTCTAGGATTCCAGTTCTATCAGATCCTGATCCTGACTCGAAGGAGTCACTCTCAGTCTGGCTAGGAGTTTCTGTAGTCATTGCCTTTTCTGCGACCGCATCCGGGCTGACTCGTAACCGTAAGGAAACGAGATCATTTTGATCGTCCCGAAAGGCAATCCCGACTGTTACATCAGGAAGGATACGTCGTTTTTGATCTCTGACTCGACTGCGCCGCGTAGCCGGTTGAGTATTGTCCTCAAGTTCACTTTCATCTGCGGAGCGCTTGCTACCGGTGCTGAAGGGAGACGAAGACCGTGAGGAGGGTTGTTGAAGGCGAGACTTCATGATGGCTTTAGAAGCAGAAGTCTCTGCCGGGTGTGCACTGGTATCTTCGCCAAGTAGATTCTCAAATGCCCTGTCGATGTTACCGCGACATTGTTGAAGCATTCCTACGATGGTGTCCCGGTCATACTTGCCACCAAGACCCTCCTGGATGGCCGATATTTTCCATGGGCTAGCCATATCTACGACAGTGGGTCCAGTTGACGACGCTTCTTTGTGGAGTGTCTGCTCAGCTCTGGGTATACACGGCAAGCCTGTGTGTGGGCCTTCTGTATGACGTACAGAGGAATAATGGTGGAAATCCTACACAAATTAGAAAGTGATACTGTGTGAAACAAGGTGAGTAACCTACGTGAAATGCAATATGCACGGCCTCCCTCTCTTCGTCATCTGAAGCATGGACGTCGCGGAAGTTCTGGATGCCATACATGGTGTAGACATTGACATCCCTTTTATATGACTGGCAAAATGCCTGGATCTCTTCGGCTCCTCCCCAAACGCCCTTTTTTCGAGATTCCGCCACCTTGGAATCAAAGCTCCGCTCTTTATCCTTGGAAGATGGAGGCGCGGGGCTGGCTGAAGAGGAGGAACAGTAAGAATACCGAGCCGCCGACGCTGCCGCTCGCCTGGGCGCTCTGCGCTCTCCACCAACGGCAGCTATGAAACTCATAAAGTAATCTTTATTGGCAGCGATGTGATCTGCGAGACGGACACGGATTTCGTCGGCATGAGTGAAATCTCCATAGAGTTGGTCCGAGAGGGCGTAATATAAGCAATTGCCTACATGTCAACCGTTAGAGACGTCAAGAATTCCAGATTATATGAGCCTCATTGAGATGGGAGCAGTATGTATTATAAGGACTGAAAGTCCAATGGCAAGGAAGTTTTACCATCACCCTCTGTAGGAAGAGCATAGAGCCCTAGTTTGCTGAGACACGGAAGCTCCAGGCATTCCGTCCCCACATTTTTGCTGCGCGTGCTTTTTGACGATTTCACTTGCGACTGAGGCGGTAGTTTCTGACTTGAACGTCCATCGCTATCCTCATCTTGTTGCGGTTGTGGTGGTTGGGTTGTGAGCGGTTGTGTCGGGGGGTGTTGGTTGGCCACGGCCTCATCGGCAGGACTAATGGAGTAATGCTGATGGGCCTCGACTACGGGCACGATTCTGCCACCGGTTGGAACATCCGTCATGATTGAGTAGCTCTGCTCGACGAAAGGCCCTCATTGGTGAGGAAGACAGTCGGAGAGCTTCGTCGAGCAGAGGGATATAAGGGACAAGGCAGGAGAGAGTAAAAAAAGCCACACTGACAGCTCGGTGAAAGTGGAAAAGGGAAAAAAGAGGAAAAGCAGTAGGAAGTTTCTCAATACTTTTTCTGGTACGGGGACTGCGGAGGAAACACACGAACAGCGGTCGTGATCCGAGGAGGCGGTGAAGCCTGATCTTTGCCCTGATTGGTTGGCTCCACGTGCAGCGACGCCTACCTTCCGATAATGACGAAAGATACAGACGCGCGCTTTTGCGATGCCGGGAGGACCCGTCACTTTTGACATACTCTTTTGGGTAATATTCACACTGAGATGGGAGTTAAACTCTTCTATTTTCATTCGGACAGTTCTCTGCATATCATCACAGTATATTACAAATATTATAGTACGTTACATCCCCCAAAATTCAAATATGTAGGTACGTAGCCACAGGTACCTGCACCCATGCCCTAAATCGCCCCTCCCGGTAATTTACTTCCTGTTGCCCGCCGGAGTTACTAGCCAATCAATCCCCGTCGATTAAGAGTCAACCGCTGATAATCCAACGGACAACTTCCCCGGCGGGAATTGTATCCTTGATAATGACGATTATTTAATTCGACTCGCCATGTACTGGATCTTCAATTCCTATTTCCTCTCTATATAGTCTTCGTTTCTGTTCTAATCAAATATCAAATCGCATAAATAACCCCAAAATTTTGTCCAAAGGAACAATCATGTCCACAAATAACATAGTGATCCTGGGGTACGGCCAACCCCACACTCCCCCCCATCTCCAGCTCTAAACTGATAGCAACCCAACAGAGCCGGAGTGTCAGGACTCACCACGGCATATCTCCTGTCCAAAGATGCCTCCAATTCAATCACAGTGCTCGCCAAACATATGCCGGGCGACTACGACATAGAATACGCCTCGCCGTGGGCAGGTGCCAATTATCTTCCGTACGTCCTACAGGGGTAAACTGCTATATCTTCGCATGAAAGAAGCCTGTGCTCACTAAGAACAGGGTGGGCAAAGCCAGTAGCTCCCATGGAAAATGGGAACGAAACACCTGGCCTGCCCTCAAGGAAATAACGGAGAAGTACCCAGAGGCTGGAATTCATTTCCAAGGTATGTTGTCTCTCGGGCGCTTTATCTTGTACATTTACTAAGTAGATGGCTCCAGATGCAATTGTCTATAATCGTACGAAAGATCAAGGATCAGCAACCGGGGATTGGTTCTCCGAATTGGTGCAGAAGGAGCCTTGGTATAAAGATGTCGTACCAGATGTATGTTACATTTTCTGACGGTTCCACCGGAATTACCTCCGTGCTGATCGATGTTCTAGTTCCGCAATTTCCCCGACAATGAGCTGGCCCCCGGCATTGACAACGCCTCGGTGTTTACCTCCGTCTGCATCAACACAGCGATCTACCTGCCCTGGCTAATTGGCCAATGTCGCAAGACCGGTGTGGTCTTCAAACGAGCAGTGGTCAAGCATGTCGCCGACGCAGCCAGCCTCCATCATTCAGGAAAGAAAGCCGACGTGGTAGTCAACTGCACCGGCCTTTCATCCAGAAAGCTAGGTGGCGTCAACGACGACAAGCTCCACCCCATCCGCGGCCAGATTGTCGTGGTCCGCAACGATCCTGGTGCAATGTTCTCCATCTCCGGCACTGACGACGCCGAGGACGAGGTAACCTACATGATGACCCGGGCAGTGGGCGGCGGAACTGTCATCGGAGGCTCGTATCAGAAGGATCAGTGGGATCCGCTGCCTGACCCGAACCTGGCTGTGCGCATCATGAAGCGCGCTATTGCTCTCGTCCCGCAACTCGTGGGAGAGGGCCAAGGAATTGAGGGATTAGATGTCATTAGACACGGTGTTGGACTACGACCTTTCCGTGAGGATGGACCCCGTATTGAAGCAGATAAGGTTGATGGCGTCTCGGTCGTTCATAACTACGGCCACGGAGGATTTGGATATCAAGCCTCCTTCGGCTGTGCCGCGGAGGCAGTCGAGTTGGTTAACAACGTCTTAAAACAGAAGGGTCGGGCTAAGCTGTAAGGTCGATGCGCAATTCCTGATATACAGATTAATTATGTACACAAATGAACCGCAACGAACAGAATGAAACCAATTATTATCTATAGTAGTGGGTTCCAAATGATTTAGAAAATAGTGCAAAGTTTGCCCTAAAACGAAGGCGCGGATGATCCGCATCATACCGACGTCACCTCCGAATAGGAAGAGTATATAAACTTCATTCTCCACGACCGCTTCGGATTGTTGTTCAATTGTTATTATAAAATACATGCTACATTGAATAGCTTCTGAAGTATTCTTCCGGATTCACTAGACAAATAATCTGTCCAAACATGACGTACAAGCCCCCTAAGGTCGAAGAAGACTACTCCGACACATCCGAACCTCAAAAGCGCAAGCGCGATGAAAAATATCCCGAGCTGGAACCAGCAACTCCTCAGCAAGAATTCGAGACAGAAAAACAACAACCGCCCAACAAAGCACCTAAGCCTGATGAGACGCCTGCCGAGAAGGATAAGATAAATGCAGGAGGCGGGGTGAATAATGATGAGGAGGACGAGGAGCTTAGTGATGTGTATGAAGAGGGCGAGGAGGACGAGTATGAGGAAGAGAACGACAATAACGAAGATGACGAAGAAGTAGAAGAGGAGGAGAAGGAAGGCGTCGAAGATGATCAAGTAGAGGCAGAAGAGGAAGAAGAGGAAGAAAAAAACGAAAGGGAGGAGGAAGACACTGGCAAGCATGGGCCAAAGGTACAAAAGGCTGTTGACAAACTGGGCCGGAGCCCCCTTGATGGCACAAAGATTGCCCAGAAGCCTCTTACTGCATCACCGGAAACACTGCTAGCGATGGTTATTGATGCCATGCTGAAGTCGCGCCCCATTTCACATGATTTAACTCAGCGCGCGATCAACAAGGTTATTGAGGCTGGGTATCATGATATCCGCAAGTTAGGGGACAGTAGCTGGGAGGAGCGCACAATGATTCTGAAGGATGGAGGATACAATCGATATAGGGAGCAGGGAGCTACAAATTTAGGAGAATTGGCAGAATTAGTCGATGGCAAATACGGTACGTACAATATACGCTCATCTCGGCCGTTACAGAGGTGACATATTGTTCCTTGACTAACTCTGAGAACGCTTAGGTGGTGATCTCAACAATCTATTGGAAGAGGCACATCACAACCGCGACGAAGTAAGGAAGCTCATCAAGGAAATCAAGGGCCTCGGTGATTTAGGCGCCGATCTTTTCTTCAATAATGTGCAGAGTGTATGGCCTGAAATTGCTCCGTTTGTTGACAGACGCAGCCTGCAAACAGCAGATCAAGTTGGGATCGGCACCGATCTGGATACCATCTACAACGATCTGAAACATGATTCGATGAAGATGAGCAGACTGGCCAACGGCTTGTCTGCTGCCAGGCTAGATAAAAGGCAAGGGGAGCTTCTAAGCATTTGATTGCCTCAGTTGAGGTACTGTATATCTCGTGTACATAGGGCAAGCATAGCTGCAACTGAAACTCTTATTAGATAAATAAATACACTCCACTATGCCTGGTGTATGCAGTCTTCAATAATAAATCCCATTCGTATTACTTCACCTTCCTTGCAGGGTAACCTTCACATAGTAAAGCCATGTAATGTAAACAAGTAGTTGCTTGATTAACTGAGTCTTTTTCTTTTCTCGCACAAATATACATTTTATCCCAAACTACAAATCTCACCGAATCTATATATGTGAGTCTAGTAACAGCAAACTATTTTGGCCCCCAAATTCTATCACCAACAAGCCTTGGTAAATGGCTGTTACTGGTCAGGTAGACTTACGTGTTGGCATTATATGACCAGGGAAAAAGGGCTAGACCCGCAACTACGAGGATAGCGAACAAAGAGCCCTAAAGCGCTAAGCCAATAGAGCCTGATCCTGGCTGTATATATAGGCACCCTAGTTTCTGTTGAGTCCTACTTACCACAGACGAATTTCTATCCTCATCCGACATCTACGTCGATATGGAGCCCCGTCCAATTCTTCTCATTTTCTTAGAAGTGACCGTTTGCGCGACGATCTTAGGCTTTACGAATCCACAATCTCCAATTCGGCTGGGTGGCTTGCTCATCGTTTTTCTATGTATGTGGCAATGCATAACGACATGTCCCACGTACCTCGTGCGCTCTGCCTGGGCTTCTCTGGCAGGCGGATATGTAGTGACAATCTTCTTCCATTATATCGATATTGCACTGCTGAGTCAATGGTCCTTTGAGACAAATATGCCAGCAACCGAACCCCCTCAATTAAAGGATGAACATGAGGCTGTAAGACGCCGGAAGTCTCCACTAGCGAAAGAAGGTAGTTCTTGGAAAGGAAAATTGAGGTTTGGCCTTTCATCAACATTTACAACCCGGTTCTATGGCACCCCACACGAAGTCAGAAACGTACCTCGATTTTCGAACAGTGACCCCAACTATGCCCCATCTCGGCCCCGATTCATTCGGGATACTGCCCTGACTGTTCTTCTTTGCTATCTGATACTCGATGCAATGCACGCGGGCGCCGACCCAGCTATGGTTCGCGAATACTTCTCAGAGCGGAATATCCCGCTCTTCAGACGTTTCCATGATATCTCTGGCAACGAGCTTCTTATGAGAGCCTCTGGAGGTATTGGAGTTATACTCGGTCTGATGTGCTCTCAAGGAGGCTTCTATAACCTCTTTGCCTTGATTAGCAATGTGCTCGGTCTAAGCGCTCCTAAAGACTGGCCACCTTTCTATGGATCACCGCTGGAGGCATACTCTTTGAGGCATTTTTGGGGGTGAGTACACAAATAACCCAACGGCTATTGTAGGCCCATGAGAAAGAATCTCTGACACAAACATACTATCCATCTCGCGAGCAGTGTGTTTTGGCATCAAACAAACACCCACAAGTTCAATTCTATCTCCAACTTCGTCCTGCGCAACATCTTCAAAATCCAAGCGCGCCGCGGATTGATTCCAAAGTACACCAGGATAATAATTATATTTGCCCTTTCCGCGGTCATGCATTTCCTCATCGACATCTCAGCCGGCATTCCGGTGCACAAGTCTGGCGCGATTCATTTCTTCTGTACCCAGGCCTTCGGCATCGTGATAGAGGATGCAGCCATAAAGCTGTACAACTATATTACGGTATACACCAACGTGAGACTGCCCCTGCTGGTGGAAAGGGTATTAGGTTTTATCTGGGTTGGACTCTTTTTGGTATGGTCTACCCCAGTGTATGTGTACCCGATGATGTATCGCTCAGCGGCGGGGCTTAATGATGCTATTGTTCCGTTTAGCATTATTGGATTGCTCAAGTGAGGAATCTATATGCTTTATGGTTTGAGGTAGCCGATCTACTAACTGAAGGAAATATTTTGGAAGATTATGATTGTGGTGGAGTCTGTTCCTAGTTTTCTATTATGTGAACTTTATGGAATTAGATTTGCTTGGTTAGAATAACATGCCCATATACACCTCTCAAAAAAGAAAAAGAGAAAACAATTACAAAGACTATCGAGGCTTATTGAAACTATGAATATGTGACGATGCGACTTCTGGCCACAGCTTGCCTTCCCGTAGACCTACTTCTCTTCGTTCAGGTCGACGGAGCCCTAACTTGCTATTCTTTCTTGTAGTATAAATACAGAGATCAGTTGTAGTTGGGGAGACACCGGCTTACGGTTGGGGACTAAAGTGATTAGCGCAGTATGATTGAGTCAAGAGCCCCGTAAAAGGGCAAAGGGCTGTGAGTCCACTTACACTAAGCATTGAGCGTTGAAAACAAATATATATGATCATCCAAGCCGAGAGTCAAAGCTACAGAATCCGTATCCGAGCAACAGATTATTCGATGACAGAGAGTCGAGTCTCGATGTGGGATGAAGAGCTTTCAGCCTGATTAGTCTGCAATGATAGTTCGCTTTAGGTAGGCAGGCAATCCATCCCGGCTCCTTTATTCCGTCCTTTCAACTCCTCGCATTGTATTTATGCACAGCAATCAAGTGCATGGTGAGCACTCATCCGTACATGCTGATGCAGCTCTGGACTGCAGATGATCCCTAACTTTGTGCTACCCAGATGAGTTTTATCCAATATATGTATCCCCCACAGCGAAGGGCCTAGATTGTCACTGTTATGAATTCCTCTTTGTATTGGTAAAACCAATATGTACGTGATCGAATCCGACATTTACATAAGATTAACCCAGTGAGTGTTGGGAATCAGTTTATCTACCTTGCATATTGCAGACTGTGGAGCTCGAGCAATTAGGGTTTGAAGAAGTGTCCATGTTGTGTGTCTAAAGGATGTGTGCATGGAACATGACAGCAATTTATTTGAGTTCCACATTCAAACATATCATTGAAATATCTCTAGAAACGATTTGAATGAGATGGATGCGTCTTACGTCTATTGCCGTTTATGGAAGACGTGGCACTACGCCCGTTCCGGTTAGGCGTGCTCAGTCATCAACTGTTGGTCTTGGCAGACCCGCTGCTTGCGACGGCGGAGTTGCTTGGAGCCTCTCCGTCCTTGTTTCCCTCTCCTCTCTGCTCTTTTTTCTTTACTAACGAAGCTTTGTTCCAGCCAGAGACTCTTCTCCCCTCCTTTGTAAGTTCTCGCTTGGTCCATTAGTCAATCGAGTCGAGCTCCGGGCACGCGACCGCTTCAGACCTCATCCTGACCTATCTATCAGCTATTTACGTTTGCCTACCTACCGCGCGGGCCAGGCTACGAAATTCCCCGACTTTATTGTTGCTTTGTCCTCAATTCAGAACGCTGCAAACGCTCTCACTCCTGACATCCACCTACTAATCCTTCCTTGCGATCTCACTCCCAAATCACCGCTCTATCCGTGTATCCGACGAATCGATTGCGTAGACCGAAGGAACTTGTCCAGCTCACACATTCAAAATGGATCTTTCCAATATCTTGTATGTTCTGTGTCTCGTGTCTTATGAGAACCTGTGGCTGCGTGCATGGAGCTATGGACTGATTGTTTGCAGCCGACTTGTCAACATCGCCGTGGGCGTGATTATGGTTCTGGGCGGTATCTCCCAGTTCTTCCCTCCGTCCATGAGCTCCATCATCGTCGGTGGATATGTGATTATCTTCGGTCTCCGTAGGATAAACCTGTTTGCCCCTCCATTGGCCTGTGGATACTGATAAATCGCTGCTCATTAGTTGTCGCTGGGCTGGAATTCCTGCCCAACGTCCCGGACTATGTCTACCGCTATGCTTCTTTCCTGTTTTCCTTCCTTGGCCGCGGTATCTGTGAGTCTCCATTCTAAGCTGCATTCCCACACCCATCCATTGGGTACTGATAAATTGGTCAGTCTACATCTTCGTTGGTTCGATCCTGCTGCACGACCACGTGTTGCGCTACATTGCTGGCTCTATCGTCGGATTCATCGGCGTGGGCTACTTGGCCCTGGAGTTCATTCCCTCTATCGAGCCCCCCTCGAACATGCGCGAGAGCGACCAGGGCTGGGGTGCCGAGCAGGTTTAAAGCGGCTGATAAACATTTGGTCCGGTGAAGGGGCATAGCATAGCGTACAATTTATATTGGCTTACACCGATTGATATTCGCCGTGTAGCCCCACGGATGCATAAAGCAAACTGCGCCGCTGACAGACATGGAGTGGTGAAGGCATGGGGAGAGAGGTGAAAAAGTTCTCTTCCTAGGTGATGTGCGACGATCGACGAGTGCGATGAATATCTATGCAATGACAATGGATTCGCGATCTGCAGAAATAGCGAGAGATACTTATGCAGGCGAGTTTGCCATGTGGATTATGGCTATTTGTCTGTCTGGAAGTGGATCATGGATAACGTTTTTTTCTTTCTCGAGCCCGGTTTTGGACGGACGGGTTTATACTTTACTTTTCTTTTGCCCTGTGGACCTTGTACTATAGGTGGTTCGTCGTATAATCGTTTTGTTATTTAAACTTTTGGAGACATCAGATAGCCCGATTGCGTGGCATTGTATGCAAGCTTTGGTCTGTTACCATAGCGTTGTCTGCGTAAGACGCTGATTCTTCGATACTCGAGAATCCAAACCATGATAAGTACACATGTGTTTGTGGTACTGTAATGAGAATGACAAAAAGGGAAGACAGAAAAAATAGAGACTAAGAAAGATAAGGTGAAAGCCAAAAAAAGAAAAAAAAAAAAAAAACAAAAAAAAGGAAAAAAAAGAAGAACAGAAAAGAAAAGAAAAATTGAATGAATCCCCTTACTGCACCAAGCCTTGTGATGGAGCATACGGAGTAGATACAGATCGATCAATCCAATGTTGTACAAGCCGGAAGTATAAAACCAGTCAATTGCCGAGCAAACTTACAGACAGACGACAATCTGACAAGTATTCATACCTGAGACTAGTTCACCAACGCATGTTCAGCCTTACTCAGAAGCACATGATCACAGCGTTTCCTATTTATAACAAGATAAGATGATTTCACAATCTCCCCTAACAGCATCACCAGGCTTACATTCCGTCATCCGTTTAGGAAGGTGATAAGAAAGAAAATAAAAAGAAAGGGAGGGATTACGAAACATCTCACCACCCGTCAAACAACACCCCTAACTTCCTCATCTAAGCACTACCACTTAGTGACATTCTCCCCGCCCCGAAACCCCAGGATCTAATGCAGGCTTATTCATTAAGTCCCGACCACCAAGACTGCACTTGATCATCGACTAAGAAATTAGTCCACGCCACGACGTAAGATAATCAGGGAATCCATAAATTAACTCGTGTGACCCTCATGATGTCACCGTCAGCTCCCGGGGAAAGGCTGTGCAGTTTGGTTTGGTGACTAATGGCATGTAGGTAATTACGCCCCAGTGGAACTGAATTACCTACAGATATTCAAGGAGAAGGCCATTCGAGCCAAGACAAGATGGATTGATAGATTAGATTCGGAGATAGGCCTATCCGGGTTATTCGGGGATATTGATGACGACTGTTCGGAGGAATTTAAGTCCGAAGGGACCGGGCTATTGTTTTGTATACTCTGGACTAGATGCCAATGGGACTAGGCGGTTGGTTGTACTCGGGTTGGCGGCATTATGCGCGTTGAGTTTGGTTTAGGGTGAGTCTGATCGTAAGGTTTGTACAGTCGGTTAATCGTCATATGTATCAATCTCCTGATAAATCACGCCATGGTTTGCAAACGCGGACGGGGAACACTGGAGTGGTTTTATATGGTTATTTTTCGGTGGAATGATATGATATTGATAATCGCTACAAACTCATGGCGTATTCGTACACGTGATAAACATGTTACGTATCGACTTGAGAAAGAAAAAAAAAAAAAAAAAAAAAAAAAAACCACCATCCGTACTTTTGCATCTAGGGGATTTGGGACTCGGAATAGGGACAAGGTGTCAAAATCGGGGAACGGGCCCCGAGGACAACAAGAGAAGATTATCAACCGTGAATTAGGAACGAGTACGGAACGAATCAGCGCCGGACTGAAGAGGCGCTGTTGGTGACGTGTGAACCAATCACAACGGCGGAAGATCGAACGGGGGCGTGAAGTTTCCCTCGCCGGCGGGACGAGATAACAAATAGTTACCCGGACTAGTGTCTAGGTAATTTCCATTTGGCATTATGTGACCTTAATGCGTCTGGTCCCCTAGTGACCGGTGGCTAAAAATCGGCGTGAGCCGAGGAGAAATCTTCAGTGAGGATCTATTGGGTGGAGATGTTGATAGATTAGAACGTCAAGAAGGAGATGGAAGGCATCCGACTATCCTATCAGCGTGGCGAAAATAATGCTGACTTGAGAGAAATTCAGTACTGGGCGAATGACGGACGAGGCAATTAGGCTTATTTCCATGACCGACAGACTAGGTACTGTTCTGGGAAGGTGCATTCCCACTAGACCCAGAACGCTAGACCGGATGGGGTAGCGGTGGAGCCAGATGATACGATCTGGGGAGAAGCAGAGCAATCATGATGGATGCAAAACGAAAGAAGGGAAATGTGACTTTGCTGTTAGCCAAAAAAAACTAAAAAGAAATTTACCACAAGGCAAAGTTCTGTAAAATAACCAAACTCAACAAAGCAATCCTTCCCCAACTTTCTTGGGAAAAGACAAGACCTGAACAATCCAACAACACAATCCACACTGCAGGGGAAAAAGCAAAAATACCAACGAGAAAGGCCGGTGTAGATCCTCCTACCCCCCTGGAGATCGATAACGAAACGTCCTTCGATAAGACCACACTGTTGGGACTCGGGGAATCTGACTTGGGAGCTTCTTCCAGGCAACAAGAATAGAAACATAAGGGTAAGTGGTGGTCTGGCCCTTTTCTTTTTTCCCTTTCATCTTCAGCAGCAGCAGCATCATTATTACCCACTTCTTCCGCCTTTCCCAATCGTTCTTTATCAATCAAATCTATCTCTCACGCCTCATTCTTCATCCTTCCCACGTCGTCATTCCACCCCCCCCTTCCTGTCTCTTCCGCAGAAAACTCGTGTGATTATTTTCTTTTTTTAAATTATTCTGTGTTGTATTGTAATTTTATTCTTGTTTCCTGTGAACCTCCACACATCATATCTGATCGGATTGATTGATCGCCCTTCCCCGTCGATCTTTCTTGTCTACGCTTTCACTTTTCGTCTTCTACATTCCACCCCCTGCTTCCACCTGTCGTGTTTTTCAGCTGGCTCTTCATTCCCCTTAACTTTATTATTCATTGTAATCCTGATTATCGTCTCCATCCTCACCCAAAACAGAAGAAAAAATTCCAGCACCGATAACCGCCTCAACCACCACTTGGCGTCACGCCGGATCGCCACCCAGCCTCATCTCGGATTGGCCAACAAAACCAACTTCGTGGCAGATCAGGCGTCTCTTTCCAATCTTCTTCTAGTCGAATACCTTTCCTCTTTACTTTTTCGATCGCTCACCCTTCGGGAATCCGACTCCACCCTATTATCTCTGAGCCGCTGTCAGGGATAATCGGTCTCTCTTCCCCGGCTCCGCCTGGTTGGTTTAGGAGTCTCACTAGCTGCAGCTCTTTTACTCTACCGGTTCGCCCTTCGAGTTAGGCGTTTTAACTTTTCTTTTTCTCCTGCACTGTCATCTTGACCGACTTTTGACTTTGTGATACAATACATTACAACCCCGACTGTGGTGCAACCTACCCTCATCCTCCCCTTATTTCGACGATCCGCCTCGAACGGACATCCGCTTTATCTCTGGGGGTTCTATACTGCCCTTCCCTGGGTTGTCGTCTCCCCGGAACACCAAGCAAAGAGAAGATACCATCTTCTGACCGACAGCGGTGGCAATGTTAGCGTCCCTCCCGCAGATGGAGACGGTACGATCGCTCCCCCGGAATCCGGACGTTGTTGCGCGACATCCATCCGCAGAGGACCTTGATGCTGCGCAGCAGTTGATATCATCGGCCCAGGCGGGTCGGGAACATCCTGTCGACCGACTTCGCGATGAAACAGGGTCCAGACGCTACGAAGAAATGCCCAGTCGTGGTCTCTATGAAGCAGACAAGTTCTTGGAAGGGTCGGCACCATATCCGTCGGAAATTGGTGCAAACCAATCAGAGAAGGCATCGTCGCCGAAGTCCCAGAAAGACACTTCATTTCTAGGACATTCGTGCAGGTTAGTATTCAGTCTTCCGCCTTGGCCCGTGTGCGTCGTACTGATTTGAGATGCTTTACAGTAATTGCGGGACAAAAAGCACCCCCTTATGGCGGCGTTCTCCGACAGGAGCTATGATTTGTAATGCTTGCGGTCTTTATTTGAAGGCTCGTAACGTTGCTCGACCGACAAAGCGCAACCGTGTACAGACAAGCCCAGAAATTACGCAACCACCGAGCAATCCTTCGCATCCTCCCCACGATTCACCTGCTCCATCATCGCACGAGGGAGGAGGTTGTCATGGTTCAAAAGGGTCGTGTCCTGGTGGAGGTAATTGCAATGGTACAGGAGGGGCTGAGGGGTGTGACGGATGCCCCGCTTACAATAACCGTGTGTACAAGTCGACTCCTCGGGGCACGGTCCCTGTGCATGCGTGGAATCGAGCAACCACCTCAGACAGTGAAAAGCCCCCTCTGCAGGAGCCCGATTTGTCAGTAAAGAATGGCACCCCAGCAACAACAACAACCACAACAACAGAAGGCAATATGTTGGTATCCTGCCAGAATTGCGGCACTACGGTAACTCCACTTTGGCGACGAGACGAGAATGGTCACCCAATCTGTAATGCGTGTGGTATGTTTTTTTCTTACTAAATTTTTCCTCCTATTATACCGAAAGCCGTAATTGTACTGACAAATAATTTAGGTCTCTATTACAAACTTCACGGTTGTTATCGGCCTACCACGATGAAGAAGACTATCATTAAACGACGGAAAAGGGTTGTGCCGGCGCTGCGAGAGCATTCTCCGACGGGGGCCACGCAGTCATCGAATGGGTCTTCTGCCTCACCTGAAGCGTCTCCTGCTGCATTGGCTCCTCACGACGATCATTATCGCTATTACAGTTCGGAGCCCATGGACCATTATAAGCATATGCCTGGTGATCGTATTTCACCGCAGGCCCCCAGACAGTTTGGTTTCGCGCCGCCGCCTGTTGATTTCACGGGTTTCGGCTCTGCGACGGTTTCCCTGCCGCACCACCCTCCCCCGCCGAGGCTGTTGGAACCAGAACGCATCAACGCTCCCAGCCATTCTCCCGCCTCGCAATTCGCTCGACGATCCCTCTCGCCTAATCCTGCGAATCCTAAGAAGCGGACTCTCGCAGAGACCGCGTCCTCTGCAGAGGCCGCCTCGATCCCCACAACGTTGGAATCAGGGTCGAACCAACTCCCACCCATCATGTCAGCTGCCAACCCTTCCCCACCGGGTCGGCTCAGCTCCATTTCTTCCATTCTCAACCACCCTAACACGCGGGACGAGTCACGCTTGGACCCGTCGCTCGCTGCACTGAGTCGCCAGCAGCACCAACATTCGCACCAGGCTCTGGCACCTCCGCAGCCTCAGCCCTTGCCCGGAGTCACCGAACTCGACAGTATGCGGGAAGAACGCCGGGCTCAACTACAGCGGGAAGCTGAGGAGATGCGGGAGATGCTGAGAGCGAAGGAGCGAGAATTGGCCGAGTTGGGGCGGCAATGATCGTTATTTCCTTTCTGAGACTCGATGTCTGAATGCGCTTTTTGCTCATCTTTGTCCATTAATACACCAGGCGCAGCAGTTGCTTTCTGACGAGATACCACCTTCAACAGTCGATGGATTAACCGGGGTTTTGTTTCCATATTCAGGGAAAAGTGGCTTTGGGTTGTTTGTGAATTACCATGTGTTATTTGAAGCGGGAATAGCGGGTTTACCAGAAAAAGAGCCCAGGGAGGCTTTGTCATGATGTTTGATAACTACAGATCTCTCCTCAAATCGAGGTTTTAATTTCGGAAACGTCATACATACATAGATCGATGGGATAGATCGGGAATCGGATATTTGCATTTACTGTAACCCTTGTTGATATGACAGTCGTATGTAGGATGTAGGATGTACATATGGGCAGTCAATCTCGTGCGTTCGGAACGGCCCGAGATCGAGGAGTGAACTCATAATGATGTATAGACAGACCGCTAATTCATACCTTAGATTAAGTAGCAGAATACATACATCCTTAGATGCATTAGTCTCCAATCCAAATTCAACCTACCACAAACATACATACAACATACATAGTACAACACACCTAACCCATCCACCCCTCAAAAGAAAGCAATCAAAGATAAAATGCCACCCCCAAAAAAAGCGTACACCCTAACCTTCACCGGCGACGTCATGCTCGGACGCCTAATCGACCAACTCCTCCCAACCCACCTCCCCAACCAACCCAACTGGCACACCACAATCACCCAAATCCTCAAAACCGCCCCATCCCTAAACTCCTACTCCTATGGTTCTCCCTGGGGAACATCCCTCCCCCTCCTCCACGCCTCGGATCTCAATATCATCAACCTCGAAACGGCCGTTACTACCTCCGACACGCCGTGGCCAAACAAAGCTTTCAATTATAGGATGCATCCCCGGAACCTGGAGGTTTTACAAAAGGGGAGGATTGATTATGTTAGTTTGGCGAATAATCATACGGTGGATTTTGGGGTGGAGGGGTTACAGGAGACGGTGGAGGCGGTTAGGGGGGTTGGGATTGGGTTTGCGGGTGTCGGGGATAGACCGGGGGAGGCAGCGGTTTTGGGGCTGAGTGGTTCTGTTTCTGATTCTTCTTTTGCTGGTGAGGGTGTTGGTAGTGGTAGTGGTGAGACAAAAGAGTATAAAATCCATATCTACTCCGCCGCAGACCACCCACGCGCATGGTCCAACATCCCCCAGTTCAATTTCATAGATTACTCTCCTGCCACACGCGCAAAGCTCAAGACCCTCCTTACCAGCGGGGAAAAGCCGGCGCTGAAGGTCTTCTCCGTGCACTGGGGTCCTAACTATGCGTGGCGGCCGGCCGGGGAGATACGAGCACTGGCGCGGTTCCTGGTCGATGAGTGCGGAGTTGATATTGTGCATGGACATTCGGCGCATCATGTCCAGGGTGTGGAGGTTTATCGGGGACGGTTGATTATGTATGGGTGTGGGGATTTTGTGGATGATTATGCGTTGAATGGGGAGTTTAGGAATGATCTTGGGGCGCTTTGGAGGGTTTTGGTCTCCGAGGATGGAAGGGGTGGGTTGTCGTTGGGGAGGCTGGAGGTTGTACCGACTAGGTGTCGGCTGTTTGAGGTTGAGGTTCTTGGAGTGGAGGATGAGGATCATGCATGGGTTAGGGAGAGGGTGGGGGAGTTGAGCAGGGAGTTTGGGACTGTTGTTGAGGAGGAATTGGGGAGGGATGGACAGGTTATTGTGGATTTGGGGTGATATTATATTATATTTGATTTTTGGGTGGCAGTTTGTGGTCTTTCTTGTGTTTCTGTATGTGGTTGAATTGATGGTCATTATGGTATCGTGCGAATAATGTACAGGTGAGCCTTCATGAATAACAGTCGTGTGCAAAAGAAAGTGGTTTCCGTGAAGACATGGACAGGATGGTATAAAGCTGGTAAACAAAAAGGATATACAAAGAATGTAAACGAGGGTATTGGCGTCAATCATGATTCCATGACGAGTCTTCGTTGACTGGTTGATTCGTCGTATTTGGAGGTTTCTTGGTACATCTCCGTGGTCACTTCGATGCCCTTGAAGGCGTCAGGCTTCCTTTCGCCGTGCTCGATATCGATCGTGCACATGCCGAAATCGTCATTTTGTGACGGCAGATGCATCCGTGTTGCTCGGGACCGAGTAGTAGCAGTAGCGGTGGGATTCCGGGTGTAGCGGTTGTAGCTGTGAGTCGACAGGAGCTTGGGGAACAGGCAGCTGACAATCGGTCGCAGGAAGGGAAGACATGCGCAGATGATGGCCACATTGCACTCCGCAGCGGTCCAGTACGCGGCGCCCACGTTGCTGTCTAATAAAGGGTCAGCGATGAATACCATGCAATAACTCTCGCTTTTCCTTACAGGATGTGTCGGGATCGTTCGCGACCGCGCGGAGACTAGAAAGTCGCAGGATGCTAGTTACGACGACCCTGCTTGCAGTTAGCATCACCCTTCATATACAATTGCTACAGGGAGAGACTAACAGTCCACCGATGGCGAAAACACCCATGAGCGCAAATTTCTGTAGGCGCGGGAGCTGTAGTTGAGAGAGAAGAGGCATCGGCATGATAAGGAGCGTGAGGTCGGTGACGATATTCATTGAAGCATTGAAGAACCAAACGCCCTCAAAGCTCAGACACGAGCCAGGCATCGTTCGATCCCAGAACTTGGCCACGGGAACGCAGTTGACGTAGCCACTCACAACAGCCCAGGTCCCGTACAACGCGACAATGCCCATCATGACCCAGCAAGCAGTACGGAATCGACGGTCAGGGAAGATGCGGAGATATTGGAAAAGGATCGAGAATTTGGTGAATGCGAGACTGGCATTATACATAGGAATGGCCGCCCAAAGTCGCTACAGCGATAGAAGATAAGCATTATACCAGGTAGTAGATATACCTTATAATTGCTTACCTTCAATTGTTGTTCTAACATTTCCTCAGATATGGCGGAATTATGCTCGCCGAGGCCAAAATGTACCTCTGGTGTCTGTCAGAACCGGTCCGAGATAATATCCAACAAATCCGCCAGGGAAACTTACCGGCAGCAACTAAAGCTAGGTAGACAATGGCAAGAACCTGGGATAGGTAAGCAACTCGTCGAAGTATTTACGACAGCAACCATCCAGCTGTGGTGCTTACCAAAGAAAATAGAATTGTGTAATCTTCGCGACCGATCATCTTCAGCAAGCCGATCCTAGCATACATCCGCATACCAACGATGAGAATAGAAATGGCAGTTAGCACGGCTGTCACCACCAGTGCACGTTGTCCCCGCGATACTCCATCGTCAGCATCGCGAGGAAATAGAATATGTGGCAGTAATTCGTCCATTGTTGTGATGTTAAGTTGTTAATAAAGAGTGACTCGAAGCGATCCTCGTATACAAAAGGAATGTGATATCTGGTTTATCATTAGCCTGAATTGGCTGCGCATCAGTAGTCTGTCCTAAATGATGCACAGTCCCCAGGCTTGTAACCAGAGGTCAGTGTAGAGTGAACTGCATAAAATATTGTGGCATCAATGACTTTGGCGTGCGGGGAGGTTATCTATGAAAAGCTTGGTGGGCTTTGGGGAGAAATGGGGCCCTCGTTATTCTGGATATGTGGACAAAGTTTGATAGTCCTCAATAGCGTACTCTGAATCCTGGGACAGAATCAGAATGACTCGCTGGGAGAACTGCAGAGTATTAACAGATGACTGGTGCCTTACATTTTTCCTTGCATTCCTCTCGCCCATGTGGTTTCTTAGTGGCGGCAATCATCTGGGTTGTGAGTACTAGCCATGAAGGTACTTGGCATGTCTCCACATGCGTCGTCGTCGTCGTCTATGTGGGTTGTATATCCTGTACAGCGAATCAATGATTGTATTGGGGGCACTGTCTGATAAACATTCTGTCACTGTGGTGTCGTTGACTCGTTATAGGTAGACCCATGGTAGCCACGTTCTGTTAGTACTTCCCTGTATAGAATAGATTTACTCGTGCCGAGGCCGGGAGCGGAGTCTTCGGCAGTGTTTTAGCGCCTCTGATTCGGGCTTTTCCCTTGCTCCACCCACAAGAAGCCCCAGTGCCAATTTGACTTTTAGTGCGCACGAGTACATGTAGTCCACCAAGGATTTCAGCGTGGCGAGAGATTGCCATGCAAGACCGATAGTTCGTTCAATAGTGCATCTTACCTTGATCGGACGTTTAGAACTTATACAATAACCATAAATATCTGCGATTGAGGCTGGGTTCAAGGACAATAAACATGGCTGCATCATAGTTTCGGCTTTATGGAAAAAATCATGCCATGTTAGGCCCAAGTGGGTATAGAGTTCCCAGCAACCTAGTTTCCGAAAGTTCCAAGGATATTGTTCGCGTATACGATGTTGTACCCATGGAATGCAGCTGTCGGTACCGCCGCAGTGCGGGTTGGCCACGACAAAGACCTCTAAAATGGTATGATCGTCGGTTCCCCAGGCACAATTTCATCGTAAAGAGTATAATTTATGCAGGCAATTAGTTCATCCAAGCGCTAATACAGTCTCTGATTTTTGGGACGTAGTTCAGAGTTCCAAGATCTCCTCAGCAGCTCTCTTTTCCTTTCAGGTTCCGAGGGAGGCGAGGGACGATCATTTACTCCCCGAAGGCCAGCCAGTTCGTCTTAAATGACTAGTTTTAGCCACCGCAAATCTTCACCGAAATGGGGAGAATATTGGCCCTCTGTTACTTGTGGAGCAGAATCAACTTGGTATCGAAGTCTTGACGTCCTGGATTTATTCGTCGTAGACCGCCTGCTCACCGAATACGAAACATTGTCGGAAAATAAAGACCTGCACACAAGTCGGTCATGGCGGGCTTGAAAGGGATGGAGTCCCTCTGTCCCTCTTCGGTGCATGATCGACACGACGAAGTATCGTTAGGCAGTACGATGGCGTCTACCGGGTTTTCTTGGCTATCAAGTTCAGCACGCCAAGCCCAAATAGAGCATGTATGGGAATCCCAGAAGTAAAGAGCCGGACGACTGCTGTGTCTCACAGACCGGCAATGGCTGATACAAGCAATTCAGAATGTTTCAAAAGTGGACGTGGAGAATATCGGTGTAAAATATGCCGGCAAGTACTCGGTACACACAGTACGGAGAACCTCCGGGCGTGTTCCACGCATATCTCGCCCTTATTCGGTCATTAGGGTGCATATTAGTGGATAAAAATGGTCTGTTCAGTAAGCCACTCATGCCCAATAGAAACTAAAATCTTACATGCATGGCTTACTGCCAAGTGGACGTAAGGGGCCTCAGGGTGGCACATGTATGTATGTAAATTTACATAATAACCCGTGGATTCAAATGCACTATTGCGTCGTTCGGCGATCGTCGGGCTCCAAGGAGATGGTACGCACGCCACTATTGAAATCCACTGCAGGGGCAATGAACGAAGTAGGTCAACCATGATTGATAAGAGCGATCTCGAAGAATGGAAGCCACTAGCTTTTCCACTTTGGGGAATACTGGACTAGTGTTGACCCGTGACCCGCGTTCCATGTGGTTTTCAGCCTTTTCAGGCTGCCCTGCATTAGCTTCTTTTTTTGCCCCTTATTGACCTATTAATGCTATATAAAAAAGAGTAAAATAAATAAAATAAAATAAAAATAGAGAAGAGAAATGCATAACTGTTGACGGGTGAAAAACGGGCTGTTTCCCGTAGACGAATTCTTAGTCTTGGGAAGAGCAAGCCGATCGGGCTAAACACACTGCAACGGTGCCATCGACGTCAAATATGTCAATTGGGGGCTAAGCTGTCCATGATCCCCACTGGTTAATACCGCTGTGCTATTGCTGTCAAAGATCGGGCGACGATCGTTGAACAGGTGAGTGGGAAAGGGGAGAAAGAGCTGTGCTTAGCGAGAGTCGACAAATGCCAATTTCGCCCCCTGACGATCACCTGAAACGGTCAAGCACTAAGAAAACTCCCCAGATCATGACGACATATACGGAGAAAACAGACGATCTTGTTCGCTTGGAACGCATGATGGTCTAAAAGCTTGAACGCAGCGGTGAAAGGACGGATCGCCAAACACTGTCGGTTGATATGCACAAAATTTCCGAAGGTGTGCTTCAGAAAACTTCCACGCATATCGATCGGGCAAATACGTTGTCGAGTCAACCGATCCTTGCCCTAGATATTCAAGGATATTGAACCCGCACCAGTCTTGTCTCTTGACTAGAACTCGACCCCAGTCCTGACAAGACCAATTAGAAGCTGCAAACAATCCGTTTCGAAGCATTTCAAATAACCCATCCCGTTCAAGTAAATGATACCTTGTTGGAATCTGGCCCGGCTTGTGAGGCCATGTAAGGACTGAGATCGATATCTAGCCAGGAGGCAACATTAGTGCGGATTCAAAACCATTCTCTCAGGGTCAGGGTCAGGGTCCGTTGGATAGCTTAACGCGAGAAACCCCTTTTTCGGAACACCTTCTGAGCCTTTGTGCATATCAACCGACCGCGTTGGACCATCAGTCCCTTCAATGTCACTTTCCAGGCTTTTAAATTATGCTTCCAGCGACCAAGGCGGCTCTTCTTCCTAGAGGCGACTTTTCGACCGCCGTTTGGCGTCCTGCTAAGGGCTTCCCAGGTGTCGGTTGATTCCGTTCCATGCTGGGATGTGATAATAGCCTGCCAGTTCTCGTACATCTCTGTAGTACGATCGGCTGCGGAATGGATTCCGAAACACCGGGGTCTTCTTTGTTGTCGTCCTTCCCTACGGTCGTTGGCAACCATTTCTGCACAGTCGTCGCAGTATCCCTCAATGGTCTCTCGAGAGCTAACGTAAATCCCATTGTACTCTTGCTCGCGGATTGAGCTATCGCTGAGCGTCTCTATATGGTCTTCTGTAAGGTCATAAATCAGCATGAAACCCTTTCGATAGAAAGCAAATGTCTCACCTGCAGTACACTCCACATCTCTGAGGTTTATCGACTGGCTCAGCAAAGAAGGTTTATAGACTTTGCAATGTCTCCTTCTGTGGAAGTTCTCTGCTGCTTGGCGACTAGCCTGGTCATATTTCTCTTGAAGATGAGCCTTGTGAGCTGCCCACTGGTCCCTCGATCGGATATTGCAGAGGCTAATGAAGCCGTTTCCACAGGCCACAGATCCACTTTGATACTCTTCGAGAACCCCCTCATCTGGAAGCCTGCATTCCTCCCATTCAAACTGATTTTCAGTCCATCGGCCATGTAAGGTATAGTATCTGGAAACGCGGCCGGTAGCCCATCGGACGAGATTGAAGCCTCGACGGTCCAGATCCTGCAAACCTCTCTCTAGTTCAACAATAACCGGGTCGATGAATATCATGGCCCTCGCGAAGATAGATTGAAATCGAAGCTCATCTCTGGGCTTGGGCAGCTTTGGGTCTGCCAGTTGAAAAAGAAGGGAGATCACTGCAGGAGTGCCACTGGGTACGCAGAGGGGGTAACCAAGCCAGTTGAAATGGTGTATTTGTCTTTCTTCATCATGTTCCATAAAATAATTGCGGAATATAAACTCTTGTTCAACTTCACTCCTCATCTGAACAGTCTCGTAGTGGTTTTCATAGCTATTATATAGGTCGTCCTCTTGATCTTCTCCGAACTGGGGTAAAGCGCTCGTAGTAAGTCTACAGCGTTCCGAGGCTGGCGCTTCTCCGAATGGCGTTTCAAGCTGCGTTCCTCTAACGGGAGCTTTACTCCCATAAGGATTATCCGCATGACGGTGTTCTCCCCAGACTGGGGAGATGTCAAATCCATGTTGAGAAGAGATGGGGGTATCAGTACCGCCATGTTCTTCGGATGTATCGTCCATCTCCGCCTCCCCGTCGGATTTGTCGTTGGACTTCCACCGCTCATACTGCTGCTGAAGCGCTTCCTCGACGGCTTCAGCCCAATCAAAGCCAGACGCGGGCCTAAGGGCCTCCTCGAAAAACTGGACAAACAAATAACTGCTGGTCAGTAAACAGTGCAATATCATGTGGGCGGATCAGTCATTCACCTGCTTACGGAGGCTATTTGTATAACGACCCATAATCGTTACAAGTATATTCAATAATGGAAGGTGTATAGAGCTGCTATAATGTCCACGGCGTCCTGTGAATGTGGTCTTTTTAAGTGAAGAGTGCTCAGGAAAGCTTAAGTAGAGAAAACAGCCACTAAGGAACTAGAAAGGCACAAGGCGCATATATACACTGCTCATGGGAGGTTGTAGTAGATTTGGCTCCCTAGCTACTGTTGTAGTTTGTTGTAGAAAGTGGTAAAGGCTTCCCAGCACAATCAAATTTGTGCCATTCATTCAGGAAAATACCAAGCCCTGAATAGAATAATGGCCGTAGGCATGCCCAATCCTTCCATCCACCTGAATTGCAGCATAGGGTTGTTATTTGAATAGTTGGACACGATTCTCATAACTGAAGGGAAACTTCACCTGATAGCCAGAATGGAGCTGGAGGTTTCTTTCATGTCCAAGCTCTCCAAGCCGCAATGTTCACAATCCTACTCAGCCTAAAGCATCATTGTTGAGTGTAATACAGGGTACACCACTTTGAAAACCAGAACAAAGAAGGTCGAATAATAAAATATCTCTCTCCAGCAGATTGCATCTGTAAATGTTGCGCAGCCAACGGTAGCGGGAGTGTTTACTTGATAGCACTGAAGTTCGCAGACAAGGTGTATCAATGAATGCATATGTATGTTTATGTCTACCATATACTGTTTCATCCACTACTCAAATTTATGTCCGAGCTTCCTAGTGGAATTCTGTAGGTAGAAACAATACTTCTCAATGGAATTATGCTTGGTTCATGAACGCCAGCTGATTTTTGTGGAACTCCAGATAGATAGCCCCATGTAGCAATGACCTCTTTGAAAGGAGCATCTAGGATCTGCCCATTATCACATGGGATATTCCTTCACTTTCAAGCTACGTTTCTGGAAGCCCCTGTAGACTACAGGTGCTGTGCATTGGCAGATCCCATCCATGATTGCGAGTTCCTGATACCCCATAGTTTGTTTTCCAGTTTACTTAGGGCTGAAGACAACAAAAGGCTTGCAGGATGTCAGGTAATTAAGGAAGAGGACTAAACTATGCTTTTATCTTTGTAAATAAAGTATCAAAGAGATTATCTTAGGAAATTTACAAAGCCTTGTTATATAGAAGACAACCCATTGTTCTATAGATAAGTCATTACATACTTGACTAAAGTTTCAGCTATAAAGGGCCCCAGAGACCTGAGATGTATATCTCAATTTTTTATCTCTCAAATACAAAACCTAGCTATAACAAATAGCAAACTACATCTATACCATACTGCTTGTGCAGTACTAAGGTCATAAAGCCGTTTTTAGCTTCTTGCTGTCTTGTGGACTTCGCCTGTAAAAACAAGCCATTTTTACTCAGAGCTCGTCAACCTGTCATTACCCATAAAGAGATGAATGCAGTAACCTTAGCACCTCTCTCGCTTCAAAGGTTTCAAGGCTCTGTGGTTGAATAGGTCAGTAGGATTATTTGCACTCAAGCTAGCACCATTACATAGATAGCTTTCCATCCTCAAGTACAGAATATGGTTACGACTGCCACTAGGGTCTAGAACACCATCACATAAGTGACTTCATATCATTAGTGCTGAGCTTATAGCAATGACAGACATCGTTCTGTATCGTCCGATAAATTTCATCAAGGATATTCCAGCCAACGATCTTGTTTTCAAACACATATTGTGGAACTTCACTTATAGTAACGTTAGATTCTAATGAACATAGCCTCGGGAAAAGACAATTGATAATAAATTATGTTGTATATAAACATGTGGAACTATATTGTAGTTTCAGTTTGTCTAAATTCGCGGAGAAACAGGGGTTCGAACTCATACGTCGCTTTCATTGAAGTTTGGCATTAGCTGGTTAAACTATTGTCATGGGGTCAATGAATTGTATGTACATTGATTTTTCAGTGAGACAAGGATAATTGCAGTTGAAGCAACTCATGAGCGGTTTAAAGATATTATCTAGCGTTCGTTAGTCTTAGTACCTCTCTTTTACGTAGGGTTGACAGGTAGCTCAAGTCTAGCCAATGGTCTCTTTCACTATGAGGTTGCTCCATAAGAGTCAACAGAGACGGCCATCTCAATCATTGTGCATTGTATCGGTGAGCAGAAGAAATTTCAGGTAGGTGATATCTAAATGGAAAGATAATATTCAAGTAGCGAACGTACTGGCCAGTAGCTTCTGGAATTAGAGCTTGGCCAGCGAGTCATGCGAGAGCCAAGTCTGGAGGTTGCTAGATTTGCTGCTAACTCGATTAGAGGCTCAGCATACCACCTATGTATCTAAAGAATTGCTATAGATGTAAGGGCTAGATTACATCTGATAACCTTAAAACTAACTTTTACATACCCCAGACTATGGTTATGGCAAACCCTTTTTCTATTCACGAATAGTATGTTACTTCCAGTGAATATAGGACTAGAAGAAGGTATTGGTTTATACCTTAACGTGTGATCTTTTCTAGTTTGAAGACACTCGTTGAACTGGCATCGAGTATTCCTTTAATCGCCATATCTGCTATCCGGAGTATACTTTTCCGTAGTATATACATATCCGTATGAAAGGGACCATTTCTCTGTTTCATTCCAAGTGAGTCCCACAGTAACTCAACAAATATCCCCTTTGCCAGTTAAATAGCCAACTTGGTTATATAACAGGCTATAGCTATACTTCAACGCAGTACCGCCTTCCAATGACGTTAGAAGAAGGATATTCTTCGGCTGGAAGACCGATCGGGCAAACCTTCAGCCGAAACGGAGCCCCGCTGCCATGCCGAATCACGACATGCGGACATGGGTTTCCCCGCACAGCATTCCGACTCATCGGCCCTCTTATCACTGGCTATTTGCTCCTATTTCTCTGTTCTTCTATTTAGTTCTTAGATTCCTAATTTAGAGAGTATCGTGGGGTTAGAAAAAAGCTCTTTATGAAGCATTTTCGAGTTTGTTGTAATTCCATTCGACTTCTACGACACCTAGCTTCTTCCCCCTCAAGGACGCTCTCCACACTTACTCCATCCGCCCGAAAGAACCCATTTTCCTGCACAGTCCAGCGGGCAATCACCAAACGCACAATGGCAACGGCAATGGCAAAGCGCCTCGAGGGCAAGACGATCGTCGTCACCGGCGCGTCATCCGGCATCGGTCGCAGCACCGCCAAGGAGTTCGCTCGCACAGCGCCCAAGAACCTGAAGCTTATCCTGACAGCCAGACGAATCGACTCTCTGAACCAGCTCGCGCAGGAGATCAAGGAGGAAGTCGGTGACGGCGTGAAGACATTGGCCGTGAAACTAGACGTCAGCAACCCGGCCGAAGTTCAGAACTTCGTACCCTCTCTGCCGGCGGAGTTCCAGGAAATCGATGTCCTGGTCAACAATGCGTGAGTTTTGAGCGAGATGACCCGTTTCTTTGTCCGATGGTGGCGTTGCGTTGTTCTGAGTCACTGACGGAGATTAGCGGGCTTGTCAAGGGTGTTGCCAAGGCTCCTGAAATCGCCCCGGAGGATATCGATGTCATGTTCTCCACTAATGTCACTGGGTTGATCAACATGACCCAGGCGATTCTTCCGATTTTCAAGAAGCGGGGTGATGGCGGTCGTGGAGACATCATTAACATTGGAAGTATCGCTGGTCGTGAAGCTTATCCGGGTGGTAGCATCTATTGCGCTACCAAGGCGGCTGTCAAGTCGTTTACCGAGGCCTTAAGAAAGGAGCTTATCGCTTCGAGAATTAGGATCATCGAGATTGATCCTGGGCAGGTTGAGACTGTGAGGGGTTTCTCTGATTATCCCTGCGCGACTATTGAAGCTAATTCGATGACTGTTAGGAATTCTCCGTTGTGCGATTCTACGGAGATAAGGAGAAGGCTGATGCCGTATATGCGTAAGACTTTCTTGAAATGACTGTGTTGGAAGGGCAGAGCTGACGGATTATTGTGCAGAAACTGCGAGCCACTTACCCCGGATGATATTGCAGAAGTTATTGTATTTGCCGCTGGCCGGCGTGAGAATGTCGTGATTGCTGACACTCTAATCTTTCCAAGCCACCAGGTGAGTTTATTGTGATGTTGAAAAGATGACCATTTTGTACCGGAACAGTTATACTGATTGGTTCCAGGCGTCACCCGGACATTTGCACAAGAAATAGACATGAGTTCTAGACGCCACCTCATGAAGCATGACAGGGCGGCTGTTAGTACCGTGAAATTTTATATATTGGATATAGAAGACAGACGCTGCATGATCGCAATCCGAATAAATCAAGAACACAAACCAAACGACTAAACAAGAAAATTATTTAAAATATCACCAATGCATGTAAGCCTAAGCACAAGAGACTTGGCGTACGCTTGCACTGGCAGTTGGACAGCAGCAACTAGCTTATCTGCAGGAACGACTAAAAAGCCACATACACATGTATGATAGACATGAATGGCCCAACTCTCAACCAATACGAGGCTTTCACGTACATCTCCAGGTGACAGCAAGCTGCAGTTTGCATATCGGGGCGGATTGCAGAACCAAAAATAGTCACCATCCAGAATCATCGCAGCTAAGTCCCACGAGATATAAAGACTCTCTTCCCCTTCGCCCTGTATGGAATTAGGTCCGAAAAGGGGTAACGGACAGTCGGCTCCACCAGGGCCACGGGCGCCCTTTCAACCCACGGGTCATATATTACCCGTGGGAATTTGGTCTCTGATAGGGCCATGTGCTCCAGATGTGAAAAGTTTTTGTTCCTGGTGGTGAGTAGTATATGGTGTGATCCCAGCCATAGGAACAAAGCAATTGATAGGCCGGAGCCCGGACAGCAATGGGTAATGAGCGCCTAAAAGAAAAGGGGCAGAATAGCACATTCGAATGCGTTTCATACCACGTAATCGGGCATTAATTAGGACATCGGTGGTGAGATCGCTGTCAACCCATGTTGAATGTGCTTTTCGCCCCCGGTGGATGATTCGATAGGTAATTCGGTTGCATTGCTAGATCGTCAAACTTCCATGTTGTATGCTTCTTTTCTTTTTTCTCAACCAATCATGAGGATGATGTCAGGGTAAGTAAGCCACATAAAATAATATGTTGAAAAGAAATATTTCTAGACTGCGAATTTATGCCATCGGAATTTGTTGTATGTAGTTCATTGGGAAGACCAACCCTTGTTCAATATTGTATGCATGGAAATGGGAGAGGAATCTCGAGCTCTGAACTGATTGGATCCATCGCTCGGAAAGTCGGTTATTGGACCATGTTATGGGTACCCACCACGTGAATAATCTCCACGCACTCCAAATGCCAAGCGCCTAGTTTTTGAAGGCTTACCCTAAAACAAAAAGATCGGCCCCTTTAGGAGAAACCAACAAGTTTAGCTGTACGCGAATCGGTGGGTGTCGACTTCACATTAGTGGCCGAATTGACAAGACATCTAAGCGATTGGGCTGATTCCCTAAATCCTGGTGAATTTCGGCCGTCCATCGCTGTGTCTCTTCCTGGCTGATATAAGAGAAGGTAGCATTGTCATGTAGTAATCCTTCATGGATATGGGGGCCATTGTTGGGGTCGGACGAATACCTCTAATTCGCCTCTAGGGCGAACGGACGCCATTCGAAATGTCGCCAATTCCCCAAGTGATCAACTGAGACGGTGTAGTAGCCCGGGGGCTGGAGGCGTACCGATGCAACTGGGGATGGGGACCAATGTCAAGGCTGCAAAGAGATTTCGGGTATCTCTGAACGCAGGCGACGATCACATCTATCAATGAGCGGAGCGTTATGAAGTGATATGCTTAGGCCCTGATAACTGAGTATGATCATTTCGTTACTCCATACTCTGTCTGTACTAGTATCCTACGGACTGCTCCGTATTCCGTACGGAGTACAGAGATAAACCACCATCATCGCGCCGATGTTGATGATCATAACCCGTCTCCTCCGTGCTCGATACCGGAGGGATCAGACGGTCAGACCACGGACGGTGGACCATTAGTCTACATATCATCTTTGGAAAGTGGAGGAGTGGGGAACCACTTCTGGATCACGAACTAGGATCCATAAGGACGTAGGCTAGCCGAAATGTGACTTTTTGCGACTCAGGGACTGGCTGCACAAGATACAAAGGACAGCCATTGCAGGTTGGGAGGATATTCGATGATGTAAGTGCGTGCAGGGGAAGCTGTCAACATGAAGGTTAGTTAGTTCGCCGCCGTGTCCGCCTTCTATCCAGGCTAAGAATGTTTCTAGAAACCGAGGTCACGCAATGGAGGATATATTCTCCGTGTAACGTCAATCAATCGGATCTGGAGTCCACAGTCCCCGTCGAAAATGAAATGCCGTGTTCTTCCTCATGACGCAAATAGATGGTAGGCTTCAGTTATCACCCATGGAATCGGACTCTCCCCCTCCTGAATCATGTGGCCTTAATATCATCCACTATGCATAGAGTCGCGGTTCCAGTGTTGATTCAAGAGAGTGGGTGGTGTTCATTCGTTCCTTGCGCTACCCAGCGAGCTTGCGTATGTGATTGATTACCTGACCAAGGCTTTGAAGACCAAGAGGCGGGAACTTGGGAGGTGATGAAGCGATAGAACCCACTTTACAATGGAATTGATTGGTGTAGACATTTCCATGGACACTGTTCATTCGTTTGTTGTTGCATCCATCGGAGTAAAAGGTGACAGACCCTCCCGAGGGTTCCAGATGGAACAATGGGTGAATTTCTCAGAGGCGTTCAGATGGACTGGCGCTAAGAAGTGGGAACAAGTGAAGATTGATTAATCTGTGGCTGGGGCTCCTTCCCAGAGGAGGTTGGAAAATGACCGGAGCCAAAGGAACCAACGCGAATAATTTGCATCGCGGTTCCTCTTCTGCCCCTTTTTGATTTGATTTGATTTTTTTTTTTTTCCCTTCTACCCTTTCTCTGCTCTATCTATCAATGGTAGTATGTCACTGCTACCGAGTTTTCCTGTAGGGTATTGCTCTCTCTATTTTCCCCCTAATTTATTTACCCATAATTATTAGCATCTCCCATGTACTCCGTATGGTTGTTGTATTGGTGGGTTTCTTTTCCTCACGACCAACCACAGTCGTCATCCGTAATTTTCGATTTGGAGCAGGTTATTAAGTTCTTATTTATCACAACATTTCCCGGAAGGGGGTGTGTTTGTTAATAAGAAAGCAAATCGCTTTCAACTAATGTAATTAAACATGAATATTGGTCTCGGATGTTGACCACACGCGCAGGAATGGCTTAATGCCACCCACTTTTTTTTTGTTTTTTCTTTTTTTTTTTCTTTTCCCCTACTATCCACCAAGATAGAAAAAAAGGCCCCTTTCATGAATCTTTTTTTATTGATTGTTGTTATTATTCTCCAATCGGCACTCATTCTGACCACCGCTCTCCCTGAAAAGGAACCCTAGAGTAATTCCACCCTCTTGCTGAATCAACTCGAGTAACCAGAACGGTATGTTGCTTTTCTCTGTGTTAAGATTTTTCTTTTCTTTTTTCTTTCTTCTTCTTCTCTTTTGGCCCTATTCTGCTCTAATTAATCCCCCACCTCCGCTGCTCACTTTAAACTCTCCTTAATCATCATTACCCCTTCCCCCCTCTCAATCTCCACCTCATCTCTTTTCCCTAAGACCCTCCCTAAAAGGAGTAACTGTTTGATTGAGTTTTGGTCTAATTTGGAAATACTAGAAAGAGTTGAAGTCGGGTGTCTGTTCGGTAGCAGCGAAAAGGAAAAGCGGCCTACCGCCTCGCATTCAATTCCCGCCGATTGCCATCAGTTCCACGAACTCCTGCCCCCCTGATCCTCTCAACCCCCATCCGCCTTTAAGCTTGGCCTAGTCGACTCACTAGACCCGCCGTTGCTGTGGACTTGTCTTTTAGGCGCCTCTGTTTTGCGCGAAACTCCCGACAAGCTGGGCCCCGACTCTTGACCCTACTGCAAAAAAGAAAATTGTGTTACCGCTCTCTCGACCCGCTGTCACTACGCCCGTCGGGATAGCTTCGATCATCGCCTTCGCGCCCTTCATCCTCCCTATCAGACACACATCCGGGCAGAAGACTCTAGAATGGCTTCAAAGGTAAGCTTGTTCTTCCCGACGCCCGGTCCCTGGCACCCCGTCTCTCCCTCTCTCTCTATCCCCTTGCTCAACTGCGTTCCCCGATTCCATCATGCCCCTTTCCGAACATGGCGCAAGTTAAGTTACTCACCCTTGGACGAACTCTAGTTTCTACGAGAATACAAATTGGTAGTTGTTGGTGGTGGTGGTGTTGGAAAGTCATGCTTGACTATTCAATTGATTCAAAGTCACTTCGTCGATGAATATGATCCGACAATCGAAGGTGAGTCGCCTCCCCTATCCTTCGAGAATTCCGCTGGCCCGTTCGGTTACTCATCAGATTCCGGCAAACAGATTCGTACCGCAAGCAGTGTGTCATCGACGAGGAGGTCGCTCTGTTGGATGTTCTAGATACGGCCGGACAGGAGGAGTACTCGGCAATGCGTGAACAGTACATGCGGACCGGTGAAGGGTTCCTTCTGGTTTACTCCATAACGTCGCGCCAGTCCTTCGAAGAAATTATGACATTCCAGCAACAAATTCTACGAGTAAAGGACAAGGATTACTTCCCTATCATCGTGGTCGGTAATAAGTGCGATCTAGAGAAGGAGCGAGCCGTCACAGTAGAAGGTGGGTAATGAGCTAAACAGCTCTCTCTCTCACTGTAATGGCTGATGTGACTGATGGTTATGTCTATCAACAGAGG
Organism: Aspergillus sojae; assembly: GCA_008274985.1. Taxonomy (NCBI): domain Eukaryota; kingdom Fungi; phylum Ascomycota; class Eurotiomycetes; order Eurotiales; family Aspergillaceae; genus Aspergillus; species Aspergillus sojae. The sequence continues at coordinate 3,472,663 of CP035528.1, read as the reverse complement.
GTGAAGCTCTAGCAAGACAGTTTGGCTGCAAATTTATCGAAACATCCGCGAAGTCTCGCATCAACGTCGAAAATGCATTCTACGACCTCGTCCGTGAGATTCGTCGGTACAACAAAGAAATGTCGTCGTACCCCTCCGGCTCGGGGGCCTTCGGCAATCGCGCCCCGGAGGGCAAAATGGACGTGAGCGAACCCGGCGACAACGCTGGATGCTGCGGAAAATGTATTATAATGTAATTGGGTAGGCGTTGGACCTGGAAAGGATATAAGCACACGAGTCGAGATACGGAAGGGAGCAAAACATATAATAAAAATTCGACAGGCAAACGAGATATTGGCGACAGGAATAGCGCCACGGCCTCGGAGCTAATTGTGGCTTGTCGACGCTTTTTGGATTGTGAAATTTATACCACACGAGACTCGCTATCGGATGTGATGCCTGCTCCATGATGCCGTCATCATCTCCATGAACGTTCGATTCCCCCTTTGTTTCTCTGTTTGTTTATTTTTGGAAAGACTGTTCTTGACGATCTCGTTCTTGGGTAGAACGAGGAATTAACCTTGTCAGTAGATCTGTGCATTTATATAGGTACATGCTATTGTCATGGTTTTCATTCTGGTTACTTTGAGCTGCAAAACCGTCTCTTTTCGTCCCTTCATCATCATTGCCATTGGCCTGCGATCTTCCGCAGGGTCGACATCCCCGTTTTGCTTTGTTCTATTCTTCTCCTTTCATCACTTGGGCATTGGTGTGGCACTGTGCTTATCTCTCAAATATTTCTCTAAACCGGTGTTCCGCGCAAGGACACAAGCTGTTCGAACACTTGCTCCAGATCTCCAGCAACCAATACATTGGGGCTTAAGGTAGTCTAGGACTCCAGTGCTGGACGTTGCTGTTGTCTATCCTTAGACTTGGCTTCTTTTTGCTGTTCCGCTGTTCAATCTCAGTTTTCGCCAAGGCATGCACTCAAAGGTAGCTCGTTCCATCTTCTCTGGTTCTTTCCTTTAATAATTTGGTTTTACCCATTCAATGAAAATATTGATTAATCTTGCTTCGGAACTTTTGGATGCAAACCAACTACTTGTGTGCTCAGTTTGGAGCACTGTTCTGGACATGAGAATATGACCCTGTTTGATACTTCCGGCGCAACAAGGATTGAGTTTATAGGAATGTAGTGCTTTTCTAATTTCATAGTTTTAGTCCCCGGTAAATCAATTTCTATCTTCGTTTATAAGTTGTTTCGTTGAATGGGCCTACCTAATCACGCAACAGCATGAAAGCGATGATCCGGATACTGGACAGACATCCAAACTCTTACGCGCGGTTACTCATATCATATGCTTCGAGTGCGGTTAATGTCTAAGCGTGTATCGACAGTTGCATCAAATCTATGTACATCTGCATCACCGGTCGTTTCCTTATTTACCTTCCTCTGCATCAGAAGGGGGGTCAAGCTCATCTTCCTGCGAGACTCTTGTGCCCTGAACATTCTCCTCGACCTCCGAGACCAACGAGTCCATGAAGTCTTTGTCGGTTCCAACCAAAGTGACGGTGTTACGCTTCTTTCCCCAGCGGGGATAACTACCAACCTTTATACCTCGTGAAGATGTCCGCGTCGCAAGGTCCGTCAGGTAAGGCGCCACGGCACTCTCAGGGAGGGGGGTGCTGAATAAGTACCGATAAATGCCTTTGCCCTCAGGGTCGGTTAACCGAGGAAGCAAAGTAGGCTTCAGATGCTCAAGGAGCTTCTCGAACAGACGAGGAACGCCTGGTAAGATATGCACATTACCGTTGACGATGGCGATTGGCACCCACATATCATCAGCCACGAAGGTAGCCTGCTGCTCCTCCGACAGAGTATCATCGTGGGGAAGTTCAACCATGCGCAGCTTGGCTGTTAGACCGGGCGACGGGGTATCCCAGTCAAATTGCGGTTGCATCGGGTGAGGCTTGGAGAGCTTCTTCATACGGTCAAAAGCGCCTTGGTGTAGTTTCAACTTTAGGCCGAACGCCTTAGCTATGGATTCATACGTAATATCATCGTGGCTTTTTACCGACGTAAGGGGCGTATAGTTAGCTTCCGATATAGCAGGACGGTCTTTGGAACTGTGGAATCTTCCGAGAGAAAAGGATAGGGTATACGGACGTCGGTCCAATGCCTCCGCTGGTCACCACAAAATCGTAGTTGTTACTCATGCGCCTGACAGCCTCAATAATTTCACTTTCGTCATCCGCAATGACTTCTACCCTTTTGAGCTGAATCCCAAGGGAGAAGCAATACTTGGCGAAATATGCGGAATTGGTATCAATTGTCTGAAAGTTCGGACTCCAACTATCAGTCACTCATTCGAGAACAGGGCACATGACCTCGGTGCAGCACACGGCAACGGCGGCAAGGGAGAAGGAGGAGTCGGGGATAAAGTGTAGTAGATAGGCTGATGATCAGAGCTGAATGGCCGATTCCATTCAATTTAATACTCACCTTTCCGCCCAGCACCTCGTCACCAATGATCAGACATGCTGCCGTGTGTATCGTTTTCGTGTAGTTATGCACCGCGGATGATGTCATGTTGGAGGCACGAGCTTGAGATATCGATAAGGGCGGCAGAGCGACCGGAGAGGTGGAAGCGTAATTGAGTGATGGTCGAGCGAGGTGGCGGGTCAACTGACTGAGACGACTAAACATGGAGGGAGAGAAGCGTGAAAGGTGGTGTGGAGAGAGAGAGAGAGAGAGAGAGAGAGATCAGATGTTGGGGGGAAGTTGAGACACAACCTCAGGCACGTTTCAGGGCGACTAAATGACGGCTTTTGGAGTGGAGTGGGGAAAAACTCCCTTTCCGCCTCATCCCACTTTCCGCCAAAAACGTGGAGCACCACTTAGTTACTGTTGCTCATTTCTCCTTTTGTGTTACTTTTGCGTTGGAATATCTGATCTAAATCGAGGAAATTAGAAGGCTTCACGGTCTTTCGGATTCTTCAGAAAACGACCGACTATAATTCACTTCAGTCCGGACTAGGCAGTTACAACATGGTGAGATTGCCCCGCATTCCCCCTCGTAAACGTTGCGCCCCTGACGATATCTCGGGGGAACAGGCTTCTGAATCTCGGCTATATGCGTTCTCTCCGGAGACGAAGGAGAAACTGCGCAAGTTTCGTCTGGGAACTTCTAGAGCAAAGGACCCTCAGGCTATAATATGTAGGGCTCACATCTTCTCATGTCGTCCGTCACCAAGATGTTGAGTTGACGGTCAACCTGATAGATATCATCGACCAAAAGAACCAAGAAATTCGTCCTGAAGATGGCGAAGTGTACACAAAGATGGAAGACCTGGCCGATGAGCTCCCTGACTCATCGCCCCGTTTCATTCTCCTGAGTTATCCTTTGACTCTGGTGAGTGTCCATCCCCAAAGGCTACTTTCCACTCTTATTGACCGGCCAACGACAGAAATCCGGCCGCCCTTCGGTTCCTTACGTCCTTCTCTACTGGCTCCCAGAAAACTGCAACCCAAACTCGCGAATGATGTACGCTGGTGCGGTCGAATTGATGCGCAACACCGCACAAGTCAATCGTGTGATTGAAGTTGAGGAAGAGAAGGACATTATTTCCATTGAATCGAATTTGCAGGGCGAGGACTAAGCCCGAACGTTCATTTTGGATAGACGGTTGTATTTGGTAAATTAGTTCGTGACCTTGGCGCTTCTATTCACGGTCGGCGTTATGCACTTGACATTATTTACTCTTTGATATATTCGCGACGGATGACGGCGATGTTTGGTTTAGTAAAGCGATGCATATACTTTCACCGAAACCCGGAATACTTCTATGCGGATGAGGATCTACTACCAGGTAATGGACTATGGCTTTCTTGAAATATATCGTGATGTTATCAGACTCAAGGTCGTGCTATGTCCCCGACTCCGTGAGGTCGAGCCGACAGAGCACGGTAGGATTCCATCCATACTCATTGATGGTGTATTCACACTTTCAGAACACGCAAGGTTCGCACATAGTCGTTCTCATGTGGTCAATAACAGACAGCAATCTAGCTAGGCACGGTTGAAACCATCTCGGTATCAAGCTCAAGTTCGTTCAGTAGGTCCTAGACCTTATTCAGTGGGTGCACTATTTTTTCCCGGAGCACTTCTTCTGCGGCTCTGAACACCCAGGTAGTCGCAGTGCTATACTCACCGAGGAGCCGGATGACTAGCTTCCATTCATACTGATACCCGACATCTGGAGCTCACAGTCCATCTTTTGCCGCTCAGCATATCGACTGGCCTTGCGGATATATATCCCTAGGGCACGTCAGGTTATGGAGGCGTGTCGTTTATATCTTGATTAAAGCTCGTGTTCTCCGTGACCCTCGGCTCCTACGAGCATATAAATACAAACCCGAAGGCATTCCAGCTTTTTACTGCAACGGCTTGCATCGAGAATGCTTCGATCATGCTTGTAAGTTTAGTGTGTATCCAATAGTTGCATGCTGGACGCTTTTTCAAGTTTGTAGAAGTGAATAAGCGATGTTGTGTATCATGCTCGACTGTGACCACGTGTCACGTTTTATTCTGGGTCAACAACACCGCCCACTGTGTATTTTGGTTAATGATGTAAGAATGCCCGCATACAGAGATATATAGCTGGAATATTAAGCATGGGAACGTGAGCACAGTAATCGCCCCCTTGGAGCACGTGTGTCTATGTTCGAAGCTGTGCCGTGGATCCATTTGACATACACTTTCCACATTAACCCCGTGTAGAGCAGTATATCATAATGAGGAAACAGTCCATTTGGGAATGATGACAACTAGAGATTCTGATAGAGCAATATTCTTACCAACCGAGCATGTACCACACTTCATAAATACTCGTAGTACTAGTATGGACCTCCATAAGTATATGCAGCGGATAAAAACAGACGAATACCTAATCTGATGGCATGAATGATACACATGGAACCACGATTTAGCAGAAAGCCAAATCCATTACTAGTTCTTACGTGCCGCTCCACAGTGGGGACAGCGTACCGGGACTAGGCCCAGGACTGTGTTAGATAAGAGGCCTTAACTCTTGACACCTGGTCGTGCTGCTGCCAGAACTTTCCGGGACAGAAGTTGGAACTTTGCAATTGTTCGGCCACCTTTTATTGTCAGCCAGGCTGACAATCAATGAATGTGATTGGAAGGGGGTGTTCTCCACTCTCTGATGGGTAAGTCATGAAAATACCCCTGTCTGGACCGGTCCCAGTGACCTGGCCCGTGGCCACACTTCTCAGGCACTGACCACCGTGTCGATTGGGAGGGGGAGGGATACTCCACCAGTGGAGATGCTGATGATTGCTGAGGATGTGTGGATTGTGGTTACTACCGTTTCTCAATGGGTTCCACGACTCCATAGCAGTCTAGACGCACTGAACAACGCATAGAAAGGTTGACTGTTGACCGAGGCACGTACTTGTGGAGGTACTCATGCCATTTCGCCCTGATTCATAAGGCACAATCTATATAGATTAAAGTCCAAATGTTTAACGATCACTGCAAATAACATCACCCCATTTAATTCCCTGAGAAAACCGGTGGGGAAGTCTCCTAAAAAAATCCGTAGGGTAGAAATTTCTCCGACACCCTCGTCAGCCTGCATATGGGGTGGGCGGGCGTTGACCTCGGACGGGACACCTGCAGCAGCACACACACACACACCCCCAATATAAATTGAGTACTAGCTACTCTAGTAGTACATAAGTATCTTCGATACTGCTTCTAGTACCTGAAAGCTGCACGTTAGTGAGCCACTTAAGTTCTTAACGACCTTCCCGGTAGGGAAAACCGTGCGCGAACTGTCAAGGGGGGCAAAGACGCGATTTAGTAAGTCCAGTTGAGAGTGAGAACTAAGGCTGGAAACTGGAACATCCGGGTCCCGAATGCAGCCACCGTGCTGCATGATGGTCGGACGCCGTTGGGATGGCGCGCCCCCTTTAGTAAGGTAAGTGAGTAAGTATAGTAAGGTGGTATTTGTCCTTGCGTGGCGAAGGGTTCCTGGGGCGTGCTTTTGCATCATCGTGCAGCGAGCTTTGTCCTGTTTCGGTTGCTGTTGTGCTCGTGGGCTTTTGAGGGGCTTGTCTGTACGATCGTGGCGGCCGTAGCTTGTGCTCAGCGGAGTTTTTGTTATTTTAGGTGCATTGCATGCATAGAATCTAAGACTCGGTGCACGTAGTATCTAGGGATAAGGTGAGGTGGAATAGGGGAAGGGGGGGAAGTTGTATCCCTTTTGAAATATACTCTGAGCATGGACGCTGTCAGGTCCTCAGTTACTAAATAAAGCGTTGATTAGATACTAGGGGTTGATGATCATTAGTTATGGTGGACGATAGTGATCTGAAGACTCTCGCCGGCGGTTCCGAAGGGAGTCCACTACAACTTCCTGTTTGGGGAAGATGAGAAGTATCGTGATGTGCAGGTAGTTGGGCCATTAATAATCTTGTCGCGGTCGGCTGAATAAATCAGAACTAATGCGGGGGGAAAGCCCGACGGCGGCAGACCTGGTCGATTGCCGGTAGTAATAGTTTAGTCTACTATTATCGTCAGGGGAGGAATGACTTGGTATGGAGGGAGTAACGTGGTAACTTATAGTCACTTGCAACTTGACACCCTCACGACGAGGGTCTCATTTTGACGGAAATCCCATATGATCTGATCATTTGTTGTTGAGGCATTTGAAGAGACCATTCGTGCTGTCCACCTCGAATTCGAATGTTGCATCCTCCGCGGCTATCTATATACCCTCCGCGGAGGACGGACGAGAAACATTCAAGTATAAGATGGGGTATTATATGCATCCATGACCCTTCCAAGTGGGACAATTGCATGATACGAGGGATCATCTTGCTCATGGTCATTACCATACAAACTTTATTTCCGGTCCGGCTACGATGAACGGCAGCCATGGACTGATTTATCCATATCCCAATCCACTGCACGTACTCTGGAAAATAATGCCAAATCAGCTGTCAATAAAATACTGTATTTCATACAGCCGTATTTACCGATATCCAGAACCACGGCCTCGGTCTGCGCTGTATAATGTACAGACGGTGCTGAATTGGCAGAGAGATTAGTAACCACAAGGAACCAAAAGGTCCACCAGCTCAGGCCCTCACCAATGTCTCAGGATCGCCAGATCTCATGCCCAGGCAGTCCTTGAATGGGACCTTCAGACTGACTGTCAAACTCTGGGCTCGGGCATTGTTCCCGAGCGGGAACAGCGCTATGATTTAGTACGATGGCTCCGTCGCTTTGGTTCGCCTGCTAAATTCCATACATACAGCTAGACAGGTGGGCCATACCAACGGAACCCCCCCAGCAGCTAGCTACCTGAACAAAAATTCCTTCATACGTACTGCTAGTCTATTACGCGCCAGACTGGCGGAGGAATTAGATCAGCCAACCAATTGAACCGGCAGTCCGGGAAGTGGAAATATTACCCTAGCTTTTGGATTTCTTTTATTATTATGGTTTATTGTTTCTATCTGTTACTGTTGTTTACATTCTTACGGGTCGGTATCTGGGTATTGTATCCATGTGTCAACCCCGAACCTTAAGTCTATTGAGTATTCTTCTTTTCTTTTTCTTTTTTAATTTCTTTTAGTATTGTGAATCATGAAGAGAATTGAAATTTTAAGATGGTGCAGAATTTGGCTGATTGTATGTATTGTAAGTAATGATCCAGGTACCTACTAGTTAATACATGAGGAGATGGCGAATGTTATTTCGATGTTCTGGAATTATTTGATGAATTTTCATATGATATAACAGTTATCCTGACCATTAATAATATTGTAAGAAATCGTCGGTAATATGAAAAATAGAAAAATTAATAAAATGATTGGAATAAAAAGTGCGACCCATGGGCGATTCCCTTTAGACTCAAATCCATACGGAGCTGTACCCACCCCCTCTCGCTCATCCGGTTCCCCCAGAAAGCCTATCCGGCTTCTATTTATCGTTCGGTCCGCCGCTGTTGGTGCGCTGATATTATTTCTTTTTCTTTTTTTTTTTCTTTTTTTTTTACCCTCCCGGTGATTTGGCTACCTGACGTTGGTCGCTTCTTCACATCAACGTATATAGCTCGCCATACCCCGTCGAAAGCTAAGGTACTTACTTAACCTGCCGCCGCCTTCGACCTCTCCCTCGGATTTGACTGATCCAGTCCACCACTGGATCTGACCGCCACTCGGCCAATCAAGCGAGCCCACTTCCTTGCCATTGCAGACCCTGCGCCTTGGGTTTTGCACCTCACCGTCTCGCTGGGTCTCCCAGTCCTGTGGTTCGGTACTCGCCTGTGTGACCTGCTCCGACTATAAACTTAACCATCAACTTCAACCACCACGACTTCACGGGCGATCACCTTCCCAGCAGGTGTTCAGTTTGGATATCGCTGACGACTGGTCAATTCGTCTCGAATTTTTTTTTATTCAGCCGACCTCATAATTTTTTTTATTATTTCTTTTTTTACTTTCCGCCCTTCACCCCACAGGTGGGATAACGCCAACTCTGCCCCCCCTGGAGGATATAGAAGAACAGAGCGGTGTGAACCGAACCCAATACAAACGATCGATTGCGAATACAATTACCGTCGATACGAACAGAAAGGACTATCTGCCGATGTTGTTACCGGGTTTTAACGACACCAAGATTCTGTGCCAAATCTAAAACATTACTATATACCTATCGACCCGGAGAAACCCCAAATAACATGTCCAACCAAGGGGCCCCGAAACAGCCCAATGAGGGGAAGCAAGAGGGCTTCGCGAGGTACCTCCAACGAATGAGAACGGCGTTGAGGAAAAGCTCGTCTTCAAAGTCCGAATCTGCATCCAACTCGCAGGAAACTAGTGGACAAGCTTCGCCGACCAAGTCCGCGCCGTACGACAGCCCCCTCTCTTTTCTTCCCTACTATGAGCGCACTAACTTGAGCGCAGTTCGAAAACTACTGCTCCTGCTAAGGCTACTGCTGCCCCTAAAACAACCACCGCTCCAGCGAAGGATACAGCCGCCAATTCTGGCCCCGAACCGACCGTGTTCAAGCACTGGGGCGCGATTCAGGAGGAGAAGGCTCGTGCTTTATTCGCCAAGTATGGATTGACTCTGGAACCCGGAGAATGGAAGTCGACTACCGACATCGAAGTGCAACGTGTGGCCAAGCCGATTCGCATGAGGGTTCGTCGCACCTGTCACCGCTGCCAGACTACGTTTGGAATCGACAAGCTCTGCACCAACTGCCAGCATGTTCGTTGCAAGAAGTGCCCCCGCTACCCGCCGCATAAGTCGCATGATCACCAGACCGAGTCCGCCCTCCAGACTATCCTCTCGCAGAAGGGCAAGGAGCCGACCGCCGCGCCGCGCAAGGTTAAGGAACCCCCGCTTACACTCCCATCGCGTACCGGCGGCCAGGACCTTATACGCAAAGAAGTCAAGCAGAGAGTGCGTCGCACTTGTCACCGTTGCTGTACGACCTTCGCGCCAGACGCCACGGAGTGTGAGAATTGCAAACACACCCGGTGCAAGAAATGTCCTCGAGAACCGTATGTGACAGTCTTTTCCCGTTCAGCTCCGATGGTAGCGACATTTTACTGACTACTTCTAGGGCTAAATTGGACAAGTATCCTGATGGTTATCCAGGAGATGCGGAACCTCCTGCAGAACCCCCAGCACGGACGTGGAAGAAACCGCGTCTGCGCGTGCGATACACCTGTCATAAGTGTTCGACCATGTACCGATCGGGGGAAAAGACATGCGCCAATTGTGGCCAGGAGAAATGCTCAGAAACCATACGAGACCCGTACGTCATGACATCTAACCCCTTTACCACGGACGTGCGTTATTTACTGACTCCATCCCAGGCCCAAGAAACAAAAACCAGAACCAGACCCGGAGGTAGTGAGACGGGTGGAAGAGCGATTGAAGGTTACGATCAGCGCTGGCTAGGAATGCAATTTGGGGGTACCAGTTTCAAACGGCTGGCGTGGTTCCATGAATTCTCTTTTCACTACAGCAACACTACTAGTGTCCACTCCTTTCTGACTACAATACCATTTGATACAGTGGAGCAGGCTCACCAAGGAACCGCTCCGTGTCAGTCCTCATTCGGAAATACTGCCCAAGTCTCGCCCTACCGAATGTTTGCCTATCACAAAACGGTCGGTTTCAGTACTAGAACTGACAAAAGCTGTGTAACAATCGTCCACCTCCGTAGCGTAAACCCAAACCAAACGATTGGCACACGCAACAAGCACAGCTGCCAACGATTGTCTGGCCCAGAAAGTGAATCCACCGTTTCGGAACGATAGTCCCGCAATGCTCTAAAATTAACCCCGTGGTCTGGAACGGAGAAGGGGACACACAGGCAGTATTCCTTACATCTACGGACCAACTATTGGTCGAATTAACCCGAGTATAGCCAACGGGGAGCTCTCAGAAGAAGACCAAAAAACCGTTAGACTCCACTGGACCTGTCAACAAAACCCTAAACTTGCTCTAGGGGAGTCCGGGACGAATCCGAGGAAAGACTTACCTATCTAATTGAAGCGATAGAACATAGAACCAGGAAGTGGGGTGGCGCATCATAGCGGTCCCGCGCGGGATAACGGTCGGACATGATCTGGGTCAAAGATCATTTAAATTGAGGGGTTCCAAATGTTCCCTTAGTACTTTGTTAGTATAGAAGGATTTCATGGGATTTTGTTTGGTATGGCATGATTCAGGCCAATGGCCGTTTAATTCCGCCGGTGGAACTTGGTCGTACCGGGAAAACTCCGGTGTCACCTTTCGAGCCCTACAGGTGGGTAATTAATAGAGGGCGTTATGTATGGTATTGTATGTAATTGGTGTATCAGCTAGTATGTACTGTACTTAATCAATAATTAATTCTAGGGCGTCTGATTATGGTTATGTTGGCTGACAGCATAAGCGATAGGAACTTTTACAGGGGTGTTGTGCAGTGTAGTCAGCAGAAGTAGATATGGATGTATCACGGATCCAACTCATCACCCATGGACATAAGAAGAAAAAAAAAAAAAAAAAGAACAAACAAAGATGAGCAAAATTCCAAATCCCCTCTACGCATCCAAATGCCGACCAAATCCCGTCTGGCCCTCCGTCTGATGCACCGAGGAATCCTGCAGCCCAGCCGGATGGGCAAGGATTTCCCACTTTGCATCCCCACACCAGACATGTACGACGCCCACTTCGTCTGGAGTGTCGGGTCCGCTTGGCAACGAGGTACTATGGCACTGACGGACAGGTGCTGGTCTCTGCCTGTCTGCCTGTCTGCCACCTGTCACACACCTTTCGGACAGTTCCAGTTTGACGGGTTGGCTGATGCTCGGGCCCGGGCGTCTATGAGTTCACTAGTTGCATGTATTATAGGCTACATGGGCATGGTCTACGGGGGATTGACGGTCTCAAAACATGCGATACAGCGCCCCGGGTCACGGAGCTGCTCCGAATTATAGGTTTTCTATTTTTTTTTTCTTTTTCTGATTTCTCTCATGACTCGTGGTTTAGGCTACTTGCTGGGATTCGACGCTTGGACTGACTGACTGACGTGCCAAGGAACTTTTGAGGGGTGATCTCCGTTTCATTCAGTGTTGCCTTCAGAATTGGGGTTCCTTGGCCGAGATAGGGAATGTTGCAGACTTGAATAGCGTGTGTTGGGAGGGGCCAAGGGGCTTGGTTGATAAGGACGTTACAGTCGGACTGGACTGGGTTAGTTGTATCCGCTATGGAAGCTTTCATCTGACGAAGGTTGTTAAGCAGGTAATGCTAGCATCCTCTGTCTCCCTGGACCAAATACCTAATCACCCAGATGCTATGCGATCAGTTACCTCTCCCAGCCAAAAGTAGGTGACCATAAAGTTTGTACAATTCGACACACCACAGGAAGCCATTTCCGACATCCCATTTAACATTTCCATAGACACCGAGCATTCGGCGACTATTGACGATCCAAAATTAAGCTTCTCAATAGAGCTTCCCATTCAGCCAGCCATCGTAAGTTAAGTCTAATTCAACTGACATCAGTCCCCATCATCATAATAAAGGATCGATCCCCATGCAAAACAGAAAGCAACCCATCCTCCGTCCATACTACGGCGTACGCCGTTCCAGCCAGCGCCGCAACGTGTGTAAACATAGTAAAAAGTAATCACTTTAATTCCAGCGCAATACGCCTAGTGTAACTCCTCCCCCCGATACCGGTTCTGGAAATCCCCGAGTAGGCTGGAGAGTGCTCGGGCCGCTCCGACTATGGCTCTTTCTGGTGTCGCGGTGGTCGATCGTCCGATTGTGGCGACGACGGTCTGGTCGGGTTGATGGTTCCGGTGGATTGGCGTGGTGGGTTAAGGTTTAACGGTGTTGAGTCTGGGTTATTGGGGTTCATTGTGCGAGTGAGCGGGTTGGAATTATTGATATCGGTGATATCGGGGTTCTGGGATGGTGGCTTGTTTTTGGTTGTTGATCTATGGGTCGGATCTGCTGTCATGATTTATGAGATTGGTGGTTGGTTGTATTCGGATATTTACAAAAGAAACAGCAAGGGGGAAGACTAAAATGATAACATAAAAAGAAAAGAAAAGAAAAGTAATTCCGACATCGTAACCATTCAGCCGGAAACTTCAGTATTCCATGTGTACAGCAGTTCATGGTTGTGTAACGTTCTCTGCTTTTATGCTTATTCAACCCGTATTACGCAGCCGTTATCTTAACACTGTTACACAATCCATACCACACGTTTGAGATTCACCGAAAGATAGGGCGACAACAAATGAGCTTATAGTCATTCCCTATTATGCTATTTAATTTCGGAGGATATCCGGAGTCTTCTCAATCTGTTGTGGTGATCCTTAGGATCCTAGTAATGTGTTATAATAGCTGTGAGGTTATTATTCTCGTTCTGTCCAAGTTTCTGACCGTTTTCTTGTACCATGGAACTCCTGGCTAGCCCGCTTGGCGGTTCGGTCCGTGACCCGCCGTGGTTTCCTTGGGAAGAAACTGGCTTAAGCGAAGTAATTATTGTATCGTGGTCAGGTATGGTATTACCAGGTATCACAGGGTAAATTCAGACATGACCAACTCTTAATTCTGTTACCAAAGTTTACCCATGATCTTCTTCTATATGACTCCATAGACTCCTCTCCTTGTCTACCACGATCGATCAGTACGCGCTCATGGAATATCGCAGCAGGCATGCATCAGGCGAGAAGGCAACCAGACAGCAATATCCAGTGAGCCTTGCATCGGAGTTGCCCGGCCCCGTCAGCAACGCGCGAGCTTCCTGCAAATTATCCATGAATGCTTCCTGCTTTTCCTCCTCGGGGCATGTCGTGTAACACGGATTGAAGAGACCCATGTAAAAATTTTCACATATTCCCAGCAACGGACTTGGATGCAGGTCCACTTTCCTGCAAATGCATTCCACACGATGCACGAGGCACATATTCTGTCCACCTACCAGCCCAAAAAATGAGGACGCTGTCTGGCTGCCTAGCTTCGAACTCGGACCTATGCAGTCCACCAAGACGAATCAACAACTGGAAATGGCGTTGTCATCTTCCCAAGGCTATGGATGCGTGCAGATCCCCACGCAAACAACTCATCTGTTCGGACCGCCTCAATTATTGAGTCTATTAGACCCATCACGTTGCTCATCCCGTATCTTGTCGGACGATGCTGCGCTTTCCAGAAGGAAATTCCTGGCTGATTCGGTGGAGAAGAACAACAACCAAGGCTCTGTCGAAGGCAACTTTGCACGGCCCCGCTGTGAAGTTCCAGCGCAACGGAAACAAATAGGATCGTTCCCGCGGAACACATCCCTAGTTATATACCTATACTCCCTGCCTATATTGATCCACTTTTCGAGGGGCAATTCATGAGCCACCTGTTTGGGAGTGGTGGGGTCCCCGGTGAAATTTTTTCTCTTCGGTCGTCCGTTTTCTTCATCGAATCCCTGTCGGTTTAGCATGAGACCAAGTCATGCATTGGTGGCTCGCCTAGGGTGTTATGCACTGGGTGCTCTAATAGGTAAGGTATGAGACGTTTGTACTGTAATACGTTGCTTCCATTCGTGCTGACCGTTCTGCTAGTAGCTCCTTTGCCGACTGGTGGCGCCGCATACACGTTGTTGCCGTCTATCGTTGCAGTCGTTATGCAGCTCGATGTTTTTGTGGGTAGGACTTTTCCGTCCAAGCTTTCCACTGGGTTTGATTGCGAATTACCAGTACGGAATGCGACCGGAATCGTTACAGGGAAGGGATTGAGAGTGATACCAGAGATACTCGTTGATAATGTAAGATTTCTTGCTCGTCTACTATATCCCATTTAGGAAGGTACTCAGAGTACTATTCTTGAGAAATCCATGGATTTTCTTTACCTGCACTAGTATTCTGTCTCTGTTTACCCCTTCATATGATCCACATCAATTCCAATGAACAAACTGTTTCTGGGCACATGAAAGTACTGTCATAATCCTTGCTAACCGTTCGGTTTCCTGACATCAATAACATCTCATTTTCTTGGACGGCACAACAGATCCGAAACCAGGGCGCCGCTTTCGCCGTTCATTGCATTGCGCACATTTGATGAAAAAGACGTTTTTCGGAAAATATCCCAAGGCTTCATGTGCAGGGTTCTCGCCCACGAAGTCTGTCTGTGCCCAACCCAAGCACTCCTCACAGAATGCTTCAATACAGGTTGTACAGCAGTATAAAAGCCCTCCTGCCTTGCTACTTGTTTTATCGCATTGCGAACAGTAGTGATGGGGACATACAAGCCTCTTTGCGCCACGACGAAATTTGCTTATCGACTCGAGACATTCTTTATGGAATGCCAATGGACATAAATCGCATTCTTGAGGGTTGAACTTCCGGCATAGGAAACATGTCTGGATATATTTTAGCCTTCCAATTTGCTTCACAACCATGGAGATTGCCACTTACAGCTTCGTGCGTCATTTTCTCCTTCGAGTCCGTCTGTAGCAGACTTGAACATTTTCTCTTTCTGGACAAGGTCTCGAGCCGGATACTGTCCTTTCCCACTGAGAAGCCATCGATCATAACAGTCCTCTCCTTTCCAATGCGTCTATTCGCTCGACAGAGATCCGTAGGCAGAGCTTCGTACACAGAAAATGATCTGAATCTCGTGTCGACCTTTTTGCCGTCGAAAATATTGGTTTTGACACGCTCCGTGCACGCGAGCCAAGCCTTTTCTTGTTGTACGTTGATAGCGGTGTTTCTCCCGCTCAACTCCGTAGACTGGTTGCTAGCACATACTTTGAGGATCGTTTTCCAGTCGAAGCAGTTCAATTCCGTTGCACTCAATTGGATAGACGTCAAAACTGCTCGACCGCGGACTAACGCGGACAAGTCCTCCGTGTCCATTGCGTAGGCTAATCCCCGAGAGTCAATCATATTAGTAAAAGCTTTCATATCATGTGCTGCATTTATATCCTCCATAATTTTGGTAGCAACATATGCCTTCTTAACAATTCGACGGCTGATCTGTTCTTCCACGGTGCCCTTTGACTGGAGCTTAAAGATTCTCACCGGGTGTTTCTGTCCAATTCGGTGGACTCTCGCTTCAGCTTGTCGCATAACTTGGGGGTTCCAGTCTTCATCCAAGAAGATAACCGTTGAGGAACTAACCAGATTGAGACCCTCGCCACCGGCCCTTATCGAAATCAAAAAGACCATGTATCTGGTATCATTCTGGAAGAGGTAAATCGAGAGATTTCGTCGTGCACTAGATGTGCTCCCGTCTAATCGAACATATCTCATAGGATCGCCCTTCTTCTGGATAGTCAACAAAAGATCCTCACAAAGATTCAAAGCTTGATTAAAATTCGAAAATATGATTATTTTCTTTCCTCTCTCCAGCACAAAATGCTGAACAATCTTAAGGAGCACGATGTATTTTCCAGAGTTTGTGATAACATGTGCTCCAAGTTCGTAAGGATCTGGAATTGCATCATCCAACAGATACGGATGAATCGAACACTGGATTGCGAATTAGTTAAACCGGCAAACCAGGTGATGCTTTATGGCTTACCTTGCGCAACTCCATTAGGATATTGCTCAATATCCTGTACTTTTTCTTTTCAGAGTATTCTACTGAAGATCGCCTGAATGGCCCCTCAATGGAACCATCATCCTGCTCACAGATCATATTAGACTGTTTGTTTGTGTCCGTTCGAGGCCTATGGTTGAATGGAATGCCGTCGTGTCCGCCGAGAATGGAATTCTCTATGCCGGTAAGTATTCTCAAATACAACGAACGTTGAAACTCTGATAGAGGTACCGATAACACAGTCTCTGTCTTTAGGGGAATAGAAAGCCCTACTTCTGATGATTCCTTAACCCTTCGTAGCATAATCAGACCAAGGAACTTTTGGACCTGCCCAAAGAATTCGGGGTTGAACTTCCCGTCACCCAGCGAAAACGCCTCTTCGAAAGGCTCCGCGGTAGATGGAATGAAGACATGAGGGTAAAGCCAATGAAATATCGACCACAATTCCCTAAGATTATTCTGCACCGGTGTCCTTGATCGCCAGCAATGTTAGTCGTTTAAGCAAACGGCACCTGCAAGATGTATTCTTACCCTGTGAGGAGGAGCCTGTATTCGGCACTGATCTTATGTATTGCCTGTGCTCTTTGGGATTGGTTATTCTTGATGCGATGGCCCTCGTCAAGAACAACATATTGCCATACGAACTTTCGGAACCATTTGATATCTGAGGTCAGAGTTTCATAGGAGGTTATAACAATATCCACCGCAGATTTCAAACCCCTACGGTTTTTACCTCTGACAGGACTCAGAAGCTTCTTGACTGCCTCCTTTTTGCTTGGTGTTCCGTGAAACTTGATAGACGTGAGCTCCGGTGTCCACTTGATAATCTCTGAGAGCCAAGTCTCCATTACACTGAACGGACAGACGATCAAGAACGGACCGGGCTCATCAACTCGCACAGTGTTATCGTGCTTTTTGATGTGCTGGAAGAGCGCAAGCGTCTGGATGGTCTTTCCCAGACCCATCTCGTCTGCAAGGATTCCACCAATCCCGTTGTCTCGGAGATACAATAGAAACGACAGCCCTCGAAGCTGGTATGGTTTCAGTTGAGACTGAAGTCTAGGCTGCATTGTCAGTTCTCTGTCAAAGCCGGAGAAAATACAAACACTAGGCTTACCCTGTAGGCTGTGGATCCAGCGATTTGTGTGGTCGCACACTCGCAAACGACGTCTCCTTGTTTTGATAGAATCGCTCCTTGTCACCCAGAAGTGGAAGCACGACATCCTTTATGGCGGTGAAGAAATTGTTGCTCTTGCTTTCAATATCTTGCATAATATTCAAGGCGGACTTGGCCACGCAGGGACTGGGGGAGTTGTTGCCCCTGAAAGGAAGCCCCAAACGAGGACCCTGCACATAGCCCTCACGCGATACGCTTAAGCATGACCTGATGCCTGATATGTCGTCAGTTCAGACCGTACATGAGTTGAAAGAGCTAGCTCAGCCGTTACCATCTTTCTGAATTGGGCTTTCTGGTTCATGGAACAGCGATGGCGACGTCAACGGGCTGGGTGTCATGGAAGAGAGGCTGCTCAGCGGACTACTCCACGGAGTGAGAGGTGAGCTGGAGCCATCGGACAGAGTCCCTTGAAGCTTCTGGTCATCCATGCTGGGTTGAGACTCGTCTGAGTTGGAGTTGAATGTCAAACTGGTCTTCCAGGAACACGTCGGCCAGCGGGTAAAGGAACTCCATGAGACTGAAGGTAAAGATAGCCAAGTAGGCCCAACACTTGAAGATACCATACTTGAGCAGTGGTCCTTTTGGTGAGATGATGCTGAAACAAGTCTGTAACTGCTGTCCTTTTGTTGGAGCTACCGTTGGGGGATGTTGAGATGCCATTTTGACTAGAGAAGTAGAGTATATATCGATATACTATGCCCTTGGAGGTGTTAAAACACATATGAGACAGTCAACGTTGTGTTGGGCCAGGAGTGAGTATGAGTGAAGATCTGTGAATGGTTCCTAGCTTCAGGATATCATGCTTGTCGGGGACACTAACACAGAAATACAATGTGTTATGTGCCTTGAAGAACGCTGATCTATATCTGCCAAAAGTCTATATTGGAGGTGAGGTGTTCAAGGCACGACCTTGACGCCATATGGTTGTTTTGGTCGAGTGGGGTTGACAGTCTAGATGATTTATTTTGGAGTCGACAGATGATAAAAATCGGAGAGCAAGAATTAAAAGACAATGCCCACACTACATTCAAACACAGTAACTACTCTAGGTTATAGTCATAAACATGCCAATCCTGTGAAGTGATAAAGCCCAAAGAGTTTCTCACCATATCCACTGATTAATACAACATTCACAAGACGGTGTTGAAGCTGAGAGCAGGTGATTCACTACAAATTCTCAACCATGGAACGCATGACAGCCCTAAGAGTCCTTCACTTGAGGTGCAATACGAGCTAGGTCAAATATTTGACCAGACTTCCGAGGTAAGACTACCAAGCATCAAAAGTGAGTACAACTGACTATAGCATATACAGAGGAAGTGATAACAAGTCAGCACAAGTAATAATTTGACACTGGGATTCATTGCTCCTCTTGTAGAGAAACTGACAGGACAAGACCTACCCCATGACATATAAAGCACCTATAATCTATGCCGTCTCACTATCATGCACCTATATGATGTATAAGACCAATACAATCAATAACCTGACGCTTTAGTTAATAAGCTCAGTTATAAAACTCACCATACAAGTCCAGATAACCCAGCGAGACTCCACTCCAAGCGCATTAATCTTCATTTATATCAACCAGCCTACCTATGATCAAACCACTCCCAACACCGCAATTATAATTCATACCACTCATTCCTCCAATAGCAAACTTGACACCGTTATCAGTCACAAATTCGATACTGTTCACAAGTTCACCTGTCCAAATAGTCAAGAATCGCAGTTTCTCTCCTTCATTATAGTGTATCTGGGAGGGTTGTGTCTTCTCGTCGAGGACAGGACTTGTGTCGCCGTTGGACTATCTTATATGCATGCTTTTAATGATGTATGGTGATATGGTATTATTTGTTGCTTTGCCGAGTCATGGTTTAAGAGTCTTCATAGATTCCTTAGAGGGGCAAAGTGTTGAGAGGCTCGTCCGCATTACTATCGTATTGTTTTATTGCGTGTCTTTTATTGCTTCCGTTATGGTTGTAGAGTTGATCAGAGAAAAGTCACTCATTCGGTTTTCCAGAGTAAATGGAGGAGATATGCTCGATGACATTCATCTTTTGAAGAGGAAAGGGTGGTTTATGAGGAAGAATATCCTAATATACTAATCTGGCTGTTCCGGAATATAACAATGTATATATTTTGAAGATACATATAGAGCTCTCAGCAATATAAATTTCCCCAATATTCACTAGTATTTCACCTTCAGAAAAAGCACAACACCAACTCCAAATCAAACAACTATATATATAAACAAAAAAAGAAGAACAAGAAAAAGAAATCAAACCCTAATCCTCCGACTCACCATCTCCGTCCCAGCCGACTTCTCATAATCCACCGTCCCCAACTTCCCCCTCCTCCCCAACGCCCTCCTCAAAACCCACTCCTTACTACTAACCCCTTCATCCTCCCCCTCTACCACAGGAATACAATCCGACTCCAACCTCCTCAACACAACCTCATCCCCAGGCCTCGCAAAATAAACCAGACTATACCTCGTGCAACCCGCCTGCTCCCCAGGCGGGGCCACAACCCGATGAATATTCGACCTCAACAACCCATTCGTAAACTTCACTAACGCATCCCCCAGATTCACAATCGCATGGCCCGGCAACGGCCTCACATACGTCCACTCTGCATCTTCGCCCGCAGGGAGAACCTGTAACCCGCCCACTCGGTTGAAGAGGATGGTTACGCTGCCGAAGTCGGTGTGTTCGCCCATTGATGCTGTGTGGGGGTCCCTGGGTGGTTGCGGGGGGGATTTGATGAAGCGGATTTGGTCGCTGCTTTGGGTGTGGAGGTTGTGGAGGTTTGGGAGGGTGGAATCGGGGAGATGGAGGGTTTTGTTTAGGTGGGTTAGGAGGAGGGTGGTTATGAAGTGGGAGGTTTTGGTGAAGGTTTGGAGGTTGGTATGGGTTTGGGGGTTGGTGAGTACCGGTGGGGATGGATGGGGGGTTGGTGTGAGGTTTAGGATTGTGTCTTTAGAGACCTTTTTATTGTCGTGTTTGTTAGTATGTGTATATGTTATGTTTATGTATATGTGTGTGGATTTGGGGATGGGGATGGGGATGGGGTAGTGGAGATCTACATTGTAGAATTCATTTCTGTCCAGATTCCCCTCTTTATCAGCGATCATTGCCCCCTGTGCTTTATACCCATGGTAGGAGTTTTGAGCACTGAAATCGTATTTCTGTTTCTCGGCCAGTGGGAGCTGGAATAGCTCTGTGCCCGTTTCGAATAGTTTATCTGCCGTGACGAGGAGAGTATCTCCTATCTCTGTGCCTCGGAGATCCAGATAGAAGAACCCGAGATCACAACAGGCGCGCATGAGTCGGTCTGTTTCTGGTTCGTCATGGGCGAGGAGCTTGGACAGGGAGAGTCGGGTTAGGGGCGCTGTTGGGATGTTGTCTGGGAATGGGGGGAGGCCGGGGAAATTCTCTTGGGTTGTCATTTTGGTGGTGTGTTTGCTTTTGTATATTATGTGTTTGGGGTCGACTGCTGAAGGCGAGCTGTGTTGCACTCCGTAAGTGTTGGCTATGTGATCTTGATATAGATGTAGCCCTAATGCGGGGAAGGAGGAGAGCCGAGGATTTGGGGTGTTTGGAGATTTGGTTTCTAGCCGATGGGATTACGAGGTTACATTGGGGTCGTATATTTGGGTTTGGGTTTGGAGACTTTGTCTTGGAGATGGTGGGTTTGTGGATTGGTGTTGTATTGGTGGTATTTCTTAAATATCCAGGATAAAGATCCATATCAAGTTGTAGTTGTGATTATATCAAGAGTCAGGGGCAGTGCGAGAATCTAACGTAGGAATTATTAATTGCACATATGACAACTAATCGTTTAGAGTTAGATTCCATACTCTTTTGATCTTTAAAACCTCATGTATTCTAATTTGAAGTGTATGTCATAGGTTATGTTCATACTGTACTGTGCTTTATATATGCTGTCCCCTTGATTAGAGCCATCTATATTCCTTAGTGTCTTAAAGGAGAGAGATTCCAATTAACCCCCGAATAAACTAGTATATGAACCATTCACAAGACCAATATACATTATACTCAGATAGAAAAACTATGGACTACGATACTTCAAGTGATATACTAAGTAGACTGTAACTGCTGCAGTGGAGACTCCAACATCCCAAAAAGGCAACCCCGTGATAAAGCTTATCAGCTCACCAAAAAGTCCCGATAACAGAACAATTTCTCTCCAACCACGCAACCACCACATCACACCTCCCCAAACACCAATCCCCAAACCCACGAATTTGAAAAAGGGAAAATCAAAAGGGAAAGAGAAAGAACAAAATGACCACCCCGAAACCGCACATCGCCCAAACCCTCCTCTCCCGCGCACACTCCCCGGACACAGCATCCCAACTCTTCAAAGAACGCATAAAACAGAAACCCCTCTACCTACGCCCAACATCGCCCACACCCGAAGACAACCGCGACCGACGCCGTCGCCACCGTCTCCAGAAGAAAGCCTACTTCCTCCGCAAACAGAAGCCGCGGCCCTTGTCTGCGCGCGAGAAGCGCGTCTCTGGGATCTACGACCTGCCGAAGGAGGAGTGCAAGTATGCGATTTTCAAGGGACTGCATGCCATGTGGGTGGAGTATATGCGGGAGGTGTTGGATATTGGGGGGCGCAAGGCAGAGGAGGTTAATGTGACGGCGGTGTCGCATGGGAGTAAGCTGGTTAGTGCTGATTTCCATGGGGCGGAGGTGGAGGTTGTTAGGAGTCGGTGTGCGGGGAGGGTTGGGGTTAGGGGGATTGTGGTTCGGGATACGAAGTTTACTTTTGTGGTTGTTACGGAAGGGGATGAGGTTAAGAGTGAGTTCTTTTCTTTTTTCTCTTCTATCTGTGTATGGGTTGGTGGGGTTGACTCTATGGTGTTTGTGATAGCTTTGCCGAAGGAGCAGACGATTTTTCGCTTTCGGGTGCCGCTATCTGCGCCTGGTCAGGATGAGATGGATGTGGCGGAGGACACGGGTGCAAATGCTGGCTCCAGTGCTAGGAAGGAGCTTACGTTCGAGCTTCATGGGAGTCAGTTCCTGAATCGGCCCGTTGATCGTGCAAACAAGAAGTTCAAGTGGCGCAATGTGGACTATCTTTGATTGATGGTGCGGTACTATCGCTTACACTTTTATAATGTTGATGACACTCTTTGAAAGCATTGGCCGAGCGAGACGACTGCTTATTTGGCAGTACGCGGATGGCGAGGGAATGAAGCGCAAGACGCGAAAGAACACTGACGCCGAGTCGATATGAGAGAGGATTCCTGGCATAGCCTGCGCATTGCCCTCAAACATGGACCAAGCCTCCGGCCTCCTTCATGCCGTCCATTGGCATCAGCACTACTCCGGAGCAATGTCGGGATGCTGCGCCTCGAAGGCCGCAGCTCTACTTTCTGTGCCTTATATTGAGCTTGTCTCTTACATATGCTACAGGATTAAGCTATGGTCGGGCAATTACCCAGTATGTGAACGCAGATGTTACTCAGGTGATCAAATGGGTATCATTCGAGCTAGAAAAATTGTTTTTCAAGTTCATAGAAAATGGTAGAACTTCGATGTGATAGTTGAGTCTCTTATGGTAACCATAGATGAGACTTGACATTCGACTTGATAAGTCGCGTCGTCAAAGGGCTGTGCCATGGGTCAAATGGCTAGACCGAGCTGCTAGCATATCCACTAACCTCAGCCATGCACAGGTATGCTTGGATTTGTCGCCCGTATGGATGTCGGTGAGCACCCACAGTAATCGTAGGCTAGGTAGACCAACATCAACAGCGGCGTTTCCGTTGGTGGGCATCTTCCACCCAGGAAGCGTCGAGGGCTGCGGCACACGTTCCATACAGCGTATCTGCTGGGCGAATGTCCGCATCGCCAACGTGCGGCATACGACTAGTCCGTCAAAGTCTGATAATCCAGGCCAATAGTCTCACATTCCTGCCCATTCAATGCTGAAAGTCCTCACACTCTCTTCATCGGCAGTGTTCTTCTTCTCAGCACCTCCAATCATGAACCCCTTCTTCACGCCAGTACCCAATCGACCTCCAGCGATAATGTCCATCAAGTCGAGCTCTTCATCCCACTCGGCAGAGACAACCAAGAAATGAGAGTGGAATCGCAAGGGATCACCCGGGTAGGCAAGGTACTGGCAGCCAAATCGAAGACCCGGGGACAGGAAGTAACCCTCGGCATGAAGATGAGCGAACAAAGGATAGGACGAAGGAACCTGAGGCATCGGCAGCAGCTGCTCAGAAGAGGGCTCAGCTGGGAGAGGCGGACGGGCCGTTGCGGGCGTGACGCCCATGGCATTCTCGGGGGCGACAGTCGTGGAGGTACGTCGAGAAGTGGTTTGACTATGGCTTGACGGTTGGCTGTCTGCGAAGAGGTCCACCAATGGGTCATCCTTAGGCGCATCAGCGACAGCAGGTGCTTGTGCTTGTTCAGGATCCTCAGAGGATTTCTTTGATTTGGCAGCTTTGGCTTTCTTTTCTTCTAGTTTTTTTAATGTTTTCTCTCTCTGTTGCTCCTTCCGGCTGGCTTGCAGCCGCATAGCTTGAAGGCCTTGGGATTCTAGCTCACGGAGATACTTCTTGCGATCTTCCTCCATGAGGGCTTTCATGCCTTGGTTCTGAACTTTTACCTCGTCTACAATGCAAGCTACACCTTTCTCCACCAGCAGCCTCGCCTCCTCCGGCATCAGCTCCAGCGGCAATCCCAGAAAGACATTTTGTTGTGGGATTTGCGGCAGAGTGCCAATCAGGACACCACAGATGTGATGCTCCCTTCTCAAATACGTGACAGCATCAATAGAGAAAAGATAGTAGTTACCCGCGATATACGAGATCGGGATGGGAAGGGTGGGCTCCGTAGTCATTTTGTTTTATGTAAGAAGATCTTCAAGTTTATCAATTCCACTGCTCTAACCAGATACTAATGTTAGCTTATTGCTCAGCGCAACACATGCAAGATCCACATGGTAAATAAAGAATGCAAATCATTTTCGATACATTTCTCAATCACATATGCTCGATTTATGAGATATTTAATGAGCTTCAGGGGATTGACAGATTATAGTATTTGTATAATCATGCAAAGACAGGCAATATAAAGAAAGTAGAGATAGTAACTTACCATCAAAAGAGATGCTCTGGAGTTTGGCCAGCAAAACCAGAGCTATGTCAATGGCGGCTGTGTGGTCTAAGTGATGAGAGAAAATGTAAATTTTGGTGGGAGGAGAAGCTCTTAAAAGCTAAGCCCTGACGGAGCCTTTCCTCTTCGCGTTAGTCACCTGGAGAGATGGATTCCTCATGCCTGAGGCAGCATTTCCACCTAGACTGCAAAGCAAGAACGTTACCTGTCGCTGCAGCTTGCTTTTGGAATTTGGGCATAACCCCAACTTATCCGATTCATCCGGCGACGGCTAGATTGAAGAGGCATCGGTCTGACTATCAGGAAAGACTCGCTTCAACAAGCTATACTGCATCACGTGCCATAGATGGTTGCGCTAAGCCTGGAGCGGCACTGCTGATCAACCCAAACAAGAAACCATCTCTATTACTCTTCTATCCTATGCTAGTATACCGGTAACACGTCCAGCTGTGGCCGCGATGAATTTCCTTTTACTCCTCTTTTTAGTGTTCTTTACACCCCTCCTTCTATTCCTAGGTAAGTGACTCCTCTACCGCCAAAGGGTCTCCATTGTTGACACCTCGGAGCGTGGCTTGCTCTATCGTCTTGCCTAGGGAGTCGCCTTCGCTCTCGGTTCACGCGGGATTCACTTAGAGAGGGCATGGATGCCTACGGAAGGGACTATCTCCGAGGAATGGCTGGCTCCGGGCCTGCCATGTCCGAACAAATCGAATTGGAGAATATGCTGAGAGATTCGGACCATGAAGAATGATTTGTGGACTTCCTTCTCCCTCATTCAACATAGCAGCGTCAACTTAGAATTCTAGATCCGCCTTTTTTGGCATTGCGCTTGAACCCGCGCCTTCTTGGGCTTCCTTGTCTCCTTCGGCCGGCGGCAGACTGAAAGGCTTAATTTCGAACTTCCGTCTGCTGAGAGTGAACGCCCAGTCTTGTCCAACGTTCTGATCACTACCTCCACCCCGTTCGTGTAGCACAGGCAGTCGATGGGTCTTGAGCACACCTTGCGGTGGCTCTTCACCGGCTGTTACAGCGCCTGAGGTTGCGAGGGCATCTGCAGAGTGGGGGAAAGGACAGAGCTCGATAACACCATCGTTCAAAAGTTCGACCCACCGCACAAGGCCCGAGGAGCGAGGAAATAGGGAGAGAGGCATTGTGATCATAGCTGTGATACGAGCAGACGGCGCGCTCATCAAAGCCCTTAGCGAATGGAGAAACGGCAAAATGGTCTCGGGCTGGCTGGCCTCAGGCGGGTAGAGCGTGGGGTTCAACAAAGAAGGTATGATAATACGGTGGACCGTATTGGGAGGACTTTGGGTGATGGCAGCTTGAAGGCGCTTATGTATTGAGACGAAGAAGGGCTCGTTTGTGCGGGCGAGAGGGATATATGTGATATTGGCAATGGATGGGTGGGTCAGACGTTTGGTGAGGTCGAAAGCATGGCAAAATGCTGGCTGCTGAGCTTGATCTCCGTTGGCTGCGGACGAAGCCTGGTCACCCGTGGTTGCGACGGGCGCTGCATCTGTTAGGCTCATTCCAGATTTACACAGTTTCCGTAGATAGCAGTGACACATTCTATGGCTTACCTCTTGACCCGGCGACCCCGGCCCCAAACTCCCCCAGACGCTCATACCTCCAGGCAATCTTCATGCGCTCTCCCTTTCGCTTGGCCGGCTTCTCATCTGCGACGTCCGCAGGACCTATCAAGCCAGGAAGGCTTCTGCCCCATTGCTCGGGCATTCCGACAACGTGAACCTTTTGGTCCTGTACGACACCTTCCGCCGCATAGTACCGTAACAATGCGCCTGCAAAATCCGTAGTTCCATTTTCTTCAATTAAAAGAGTCTTTCCGATAGGAAGCCCGCCGTGTCCAGCTAGGAGGTTATCCAGCGACCGGCTACCAGTTGAGGTAGTAGGACGCCCATCGTCGGGAGAGGGTCGGATTCCTGGATTTGTTTCTGGGGCGGCCGCGGCTTGCTGCGGTTGCGCGGTAGAATTGAGAGCAGAGGCGCGATCGACGCCTGTTGACAAGCCAATGTTTCTTTTGCGAAAGGACATTCTGCGCTGTAGTTGACTTGTGAAGGTGTAGTTGCTTTTGAATACTTTTTTGAGGAATGGCTGCG
Organism: Aspergillus sojae; assembly: GCA_008274985.1. NCBI lineage: Eukaryota > Fungi > Ascomycota > Eurotiomycetes > Eurotiales > Aspergillaceae > Aspergillus > Aspergillus sojae. Next base: position 3,446,085 of record CP035528.1, on the reverse strand, counting down.
GGGCAGCTTCCGGGCGGAGTAAAAGCGGCAGTGCGCTAAAAAGTCGAGCAAAAAAGCTGCGGCGATTCCTTTTGCAGTTTTCGGCCGCGTCCCGTTAACTTCTACCACTTCCTCCAACTCCGTGACTTTGCGACTCTTCAGCAATTCTCCCTTCTCTACTATTCGAATTCGCCGAGCTATTTGATCGTCTCGCTGTATAGTCGCAACCATGTCGGACCCGTTGCTTTTCGAAGACACTTTCACCATCACTGGTGTCAACCAGCAGAAATACGATCGCGTGTCTCGCCTGACCTGCACGTCCACTGATCACAGCTCCACCTTCACTCTCGATGTCAACACTGAGCTTTATCCTTGCACGACTGGAGAGTCGGTGTCCATGGCTCTCGCTTCGACCCTTTCCCTAGACGGCAAGGAAGACACTGGCTCGAAGGGCTGGAGAGAGGTCGGCATGGGCGAACAGACCCTGGCAAACGATTACGACTATGTTTGCCATGGAAAGGTCTATCGGTTCGAGGAGGGAACCACCCAAGGGAACATGTAAGTAGACCTCTATTGTACCGGGGTCTGCCTGGTCGCATGCGCATGGCGATCAAGTACCGGGGCGTCGGCTAATTAAGACCACTAATAGGGCGGTTTTCATCTCTTTCGGTGGACTTTTGCTCTATCTTGAAGGACCTTACAAGAAGCTGGCGCCCTTGAGGATCGACTATGTGTATCTACTTCTGAAGAAATGAAGGAAACGAGGAAAGATATCATCCCATCAACACTTCGTATCGAAAATTCATGGGTGTCTGTGTCCGGGCTCGACTTTCGGACTAACAGAAAAGTTTGCATTAATTGGGATGTTTGGTTGCAGCGTCGGCGTTTGATTGGTGATTGGGTATATCAATAGAATATCAAACAATTCTCAACATATGTGTTCTCATCTACCAATTGATTTGAGGTCGGTAATTGCTCAGCTTGCGAAATGCGATGCTGTTGGGAATTCAAAGCGGCGGTGCATCCTTGTCAGGATCTGGAAATAGTCGGGTTCATTCTCAGGGGTCAAGATGCCATGTCTGATGAAGAAATCAATGAAGACCACTGCGCAATTGGGCTTGAACTCCCCATTTGCTAGGGCCTTCTTCGTTTCTTCAACGGTATACAGCTTGAATTCTTCCACTTCGCCGTCACTGGGCTTGGGGACAATGTCCCGACTAAGTTTGATGTCGTAGACATACTCTACCTCTGGTTGTAGCAGGTCGACTTCGCCTCCGGCCCGAGAGTCGCGCACATAGAAATACGAGACACAACCTACTGACTTGGCAGTGGCCCTGACGACGTCCTCAGGCAGGGATGCCTCTTCCTCTGCTTCGCGAACAAGACATTCAAAGGGACGTTCGCTGGTGCTCATTCCACCGGCCACAGAATTATCAAGCATGCTAGGGTATGTCTGCTTGGTCTTTGCACGCCTAGGCACCCAGAACTGCATACCTTGCTCGTCTTCCACGTAACAGGTACCATGCACACCATATGACACAATGCCGAACAATGGGCTGGCACATCGTTCCATATCAAGCAAGAATTTACCCCCGGGAGCATAGACGGGGTACTTCTCATTCCGCCACCCCTTTAGGATCTCAAAATTTCCCCGTTTGGCCTCTGCTGCAAGGGTCTCAGCCATGACCTTACTGCGTTCTTCCGGGGTTGCATCTGCAGCTGTGTTCAGTGTGACGATCTGGTTTGTTGAGTCCACCGCCCAGTGTTCGGCAGGCCAGTGGAACTTGGCCACGGCCGAATTGAGTATATATCCTAATACCGCATCGCAACCATTGACCTTGAAGGCGTGATGCTTCTTGAGGTGGGCTGCATAGAATGCGGGGTTATCTTCGTAATATGGAAATCTGTTCTGGAATGTTGGTATTGATAATAGGAAGAAGAACAGGGACCGATTACTTATCGCATTCATCAACCAGTTCCAGGTTAGATTTGCCCATTGTGTACACAACCCAGTCCAGTGTAAATTAGAAAACCAACTATGCATGCATACATGCAAAACAATGTGTCAGAGAAAACAGCAGGTGACCAGCTGGATGTCAACGCAACCGTAACAGGTTAGGCTGGTCCACAGCCCTTATCGATAAGGGCAGGCGGACGATTTCGTCACCAAGCTTTTCTTTGCGATTCTATCATATGGAACCCCCAGGGAAATTCTCACCAGCTCCAGTAGCTACGACAATCGTTCTTTTTTGCGCAGCTTGACAATGCATCTTTCCCCCCAGTCGCCTCTATAACCAGACTATAAACAATTCTAATCTGCATCCGTTCACCCATTCTTTGACTTCCAATCAACAAGATACCCCACTTGCATTTGTTTATCGCATTGTTTAATCACTAAACCACGCCGCCATGTTCTCCGTCATAATCCCAGGCAGACCCTGCCTCACAGACATCGTCCCAGTCGACCCCCAACCAAACGGCCAAGCCACCAAATTCGCCTTCACAATCCCCCTCACCCCAGATCTCTCCGACCTCGTCGTCTTCCTCCTCCCGGGCACCGTCCTCCCCCCAGACACAGCCGCCGCAATCTACATCCAATTCCCCTCCGACCCCAACGGCTTCCGCTTCATCGGCGCCCTCGCCAACGAAAAGCCCTCTGCCATCCTCCCCACATCCCCACCCCCAAACCTCCAACCAGGCATGACAGCAACATTGGGCATCTCACTGGAGCCCATCGCAACCGTCGCGCCGCAGCTCGAGGCCCTCGAGGCAGAAAAGGGCGCTCCAGGCCAGCTAGTTCGCCAGACGAGGCAGATTACGACTAAGGTGCTCGCGCAGCGGATTATTGGGAATGCGTTTAATTTCTTGGCGAGCTTTGCCTCGAGTGATCAGGATGCGGTGCCCTTGAAGGCTTTCCGGGATTGGTGGTCTAAGTTTGAGAGGAAGGTCGACATGGATCCGTCGTTTCTGGAAAGGGAGGATCCGAGTGCTAGTGGGTGATTGTTTCTGTTTGGATTAGGGGAGTTTCTTTTTGTTCTGGGTTGGGCTTTACTTGGGATTGGTTGGGCGTTGTTATTATTATACCTGATTTGCGGTATTCTGGCTTGCATGTGTTATATTTGTGGGTAGAGTGGCTACCTCGATCGCATTGCGTTGGCGTGTGTTATTATCGTCAATGGAGATCCGGAATCTATTATTACTAGAATAGAATTCTGTACTCAAAATAAATACACATTCATCCTCTCTATATACCGTCTCTATAAAGAAGCTTGGGTGAAAAGGAACATCTGCCACAGTCCAGCCGTCCAGCAGTCGATCCTAGCAGACGGGTATTCACTCAATCTCCCCAAGCAAGAACCGCAAGAAAACAACTAAAATATCCAACCCATCATGCGCCAGCTCCACCCGCGCCAATGCATCATCACTCAGCTCTTTCGGGAAAACACCAGCCTGGGCCCGCTTGTTAACAATCTCGCTGACGATGAACCCGTTGAATTCCGGATGACCCTGGACTGTTATGGATTTGCCCGGCAGGTACATGCCCTGTATGGCGCAGTTGGAAGAGGAACCGAGCGGGATCACATTCGTGGGACAGCTGAAGACGACGTCTCGGTGCATTTGGTGAATGCGCTATGATATTACATTGTTAGAGTGGGAGGTGGTAAGGATATTAGGTGCATAGAAGAGGTGGTGGTATGGGCTGAGTGTTTGTAGCGGGTGATGAATGCGAATAGTGATAGAGGTGCACTGCGTACCAGTTTATCCTTTCCGAAGAGTTTCTTCCCTTGTTCTGACAGGTCCATGTCGCAGACTGCAACCTCCCAGCCGGCATCGCCGCGGCCGACTTTAACGCCGAGTGCGCGGCCGATGATCTGGTGTCCGAAGCAGATGCCGACGATCTTGACGCGGTGGTCTTCGAGGGCTTTCTTGGTGTATTCGACTAGTTTGAGGATCCAGGGGTCGTTTTCGAAGGAGTCATGTTCTAAGATATATCAGGTTAGCAAAATGGGGAATAGAGACTTAAGTTCAGATACATAAGGGGCATGACAGATAGATATATATAGCCAGTGTTCTAATATACTAAGGAAACTCACTAGATCCAGTTTGCACGATCGCATCTATATCCTCCAATCTAGGGTATTCTTGCGCATGCACAACGTCCCATCGGGTGATGTCAAGGCTAGTTTCGGGATCTAGTCCTAAAGACTTGGCGCATTCGTGGAAGAGTTGAGAGAATAAGCCGTAGTAGCCATTGTACCTTTTGTCCACGCTTTCTACTGGAGTGTCGCATTCAAGGATGGCAATCCGGAGCGGGGGGCGCATTGTGGCGGCGGGGTGAGATCACAGGGTAGGGCGTGATGCCTGAATGGAGACCAAGGTATCAAGAATCTCTAAAGCTAACGTTTGCAGATCCCACGCGGTAAACGAGTTCTGAAGGAGTAGATGGACGAGTGTATGTATGTAGTTGAGTCATTTTCTTATCAGATCAAAGGTACGCCTGGGCCCCACCGCCTTTTTGATCAGGCAAATATTACGAGTTCAAGGTGACAGCCAGCGTATTTCTTATAGGGTCCTAGCATTGTGATCCTGCTCCTTTGATTCACTCCTGCAGCCTTTGCTTTTTCCGGAGCACCGGAATGTTAAATACTTGATCTATTGGATGATCATCGCGAAGTCAGTGCGTCTCCGGAGTGCTATCCGAACGCATGGGATGCCGGACTCTAATCCGATCTCAATCTCCCGAAGTATCGAAATAAGCCCTGGTCTGAGCTGTTCTTTCAAACTGAGGTGCAGCAGACTTCAAACGTAATTCATATGACAGTAGATTAGCGCCTCCTTAATAATAGCCGCCAAGGGAATCGCCTGCCTCTCCATCTTGGCTTTTGTATCGCCAAATGTTGTACTCGTCTCGAGAAAGCGGCAAGTCGGAAAAGACAGCCCTAGCGCTGCGCCTTTGGTGACTCGATGGGGCTGCGTCGGGAACTCAACCAGTGGGAAGGCGGCAATATACTTCGTATGGATGCATGAACGCTTGGTGCGGATGACACAATACCGGGGGGCATTTGGGTCATCAGGTCCCAATCTGACCATAGACAAGCCGCAGCTGAATGAGAGAAAAGAGACTAAGACAGTCAATGTAAGGTAAGAAAGACAAAGTGGGTCACCGATTTATGAACAGGCCGTACTTATCAGTGCCAAAAGAGGGGGTGAAATACTCGGTACCATCGGTGCATCGACATGCATGCGGCATTTTTTCATTAGCCTCGGCCGTCTTGATGTTCTCTTCTTTTGCTGCCCCTCTTATACTGTATGGATACCGGTTCTCATCATGTATTTCGATGTTGACTCAAACGTTGAACCTTATAACGTGCAATGAGGGATTCAATGGAGAGAGAAATTCCATCATTCCGTCTTTCCGCAGCCGAGTGGGGAGCCGAAAAGGGCCCCCACTAGGACAGGGTTGGCTCGAGTCACAACACTGACTCCAACTCACTGCATTAGCGTCTTTGCCATCGTACAGCCTCGACTATAAAATTTCTGTACTGAAAAGCCAAAGGCGACCAAGTTTTCCTCGTATTTAACTAGACCGTAGCAGCCCACGAGCGATTTCTTCCTTGAAATGATTTTATATTTCTAACTCCAGAATCTAAAGGATTTCAAAAAAAGATCTTTTCTGTTACATACGAATTGCAAAGAAAAGGTTTTCCTTTCTTAATCAGTACATTTAATCTTATCACCGCCACATTCCTCGAGGGATGCATGAAAATCCGCAACCATCACGCGTTGGCGTCGATGAGTCAACTCCTCTCCTCAATAATGGACAATCTCATGCAAACTACTCCAGTGACCATAGCAACAACGCGCTAGAGACGGGTGATTCATCCACACCCTACACTTCCGACGATGAGGAACCTGTGATCACCCTCTCTAGAGTCACTTCCATAAACCAGGGGCTGGAAATCGAACCGAATCTCGAAAGGATTCCTTCAGCTGGGACAGCCTCCAAGAAAGCAGTGATAGATCCCGAAGGCAAGTCTCCGAGTGAATCCACCGGCTATGCCTCTCGATTCATCAATGTCTCTCCGACGAGGTTTTGGCTAATCTTCGGCGGGGTCCAAATGGGGTACATTATTGGTTTCTTTGACTCGACTTTAATGGCGTCAAGTCACCCCGTCATAACATCCCATTTCCATGCCTCCAACTCCGCATCGTGGCTGTCCACAGCCTTCCTTCTGACCTCAACGGCTTTCCTTCCTTTGTTCGGTCGCGTATCCGACACCTTTGGGAGGAAGCCGGTATATCTTTTCGCCATTGCTGTTTTCTTCCTCACCACCGCCTGGTGTGGTATGGCCCAGAGTATCGGGAGCTTTATAGCGGCTCGAGCCTTCTGCGGACTTGGAGCCGGGGGCGTTTTCTCCATGGGTATGATTCTGTCGAGCGATTTGGTCCGCATTGAATATCGCGGGGTCTACCAGTCATACATCAATCTGTGTCTGGGCGTGGGAGGCTGCCTGGGATTGGCATTTGGCGGGTTTCTCTGTGACCATGTAGGATGGAGAGGTGCGTTCTTCGTGCAGCTGCCCTTCATTTTCGTTTATTTCCTCGTGGCAGCCTGGACCACCCCTGCCGATTTGGGCCTGAAGAAGGCGAAGACGGAACGGATGACTTTCTTGCAGCTGCTCAAGAACATTGACCTGGTGGGCTCGTTCATCTTGGTTGTCGCTGTGACCTCGTTGATTATGGGTCTGAATTTGGGCGGTAATGTGCTCAGCTGGTCTCACCCCCTGGTCATCTCGTCTTTGGTTTTATCTCTCATCTTAGCTGTGATCTTCGTACGGTATGAGCGGACCGTGGAGCGGGCCGTGATGCCGATATCGCTCCTGTCCAAGCAGCCCTGCGCCAACCTCATTTTTGGTAACTTCTTTGGATCCATTGCCGTCAACACAATGTTTTTCAATGCTCCATTATATTTCCAGGCCGTCAAACTCGCTAGTCCAACTGACTCGGGTCTCAGACTGGTAGCGTCCACCCTCGCTGTGACGTTTTCGAGTGTTTCGACTGGTTTCATCATCACATGGACGAAGCGACTAAAGCCAACCGTCATCATTGGTGATGTTTGTCTCCTGTTGGGAGGCCTCGCAGCATCCACCCTTGGTATGGGCACCCCTGATGTAGTTGCCATGTTGTGTGTTTCGCTCGCAAGCTTTGGACAGGGGTTCTGTTTTCCTTCGTTGATGGTCTCCGTTCTCGCCACCAGTGACCCGAATGAACAGGCCGTGGCTACCACGACCCTGGGTCTGTGGAGAAACCTGGGCTCGGTGATGGGTGTAGCGACAAGCAGTTGGATATTCCAGAACTCCCTTGTATACCAGCTTGAAGAAATGGTTACAGGGCCCGAAAAGGAAAGTATAATCCTTCTCGTTCGCAAATCAGTCCAGGCTATCGTGAAACTGGACCCAGTCCACCAAGAACAGGGTAAGCATCTCTTTCTTCACACATTCTGATTCACGTGCATGAGCTAATACTGGTATAGTTGTGGGCGCGTATGCGGCAGCGCTCCGTTTGACCTTCTTCTCCGCAGCTGTGTGGGGTGCGCTCATGCTTCTGATGCACTGGCGCGTTCGACTGCCGCGACTAGGCAGTAAGGCTTGAATAGCATCTATGCTAATCAGTCCAGTAAGTTCTAATCTACTGAATAATTTCGTTCGTTACATTGCATTGCTGGGTTTTCGAAAAATGGGCATGGGAATAGGATTAATCAAAAGTTCATGGCTTAACAATGCTAAATATAAGACTATCATCAAATAATATACTGTTCATATGATCAAATAGACTCAGCTCTCCAGTCAATTATAGTTTCGATAACACTCCATCGGATTTGAGCACCGACAGGTGACTCTTTCTGATCTCCTTTACAGACCGACACCTGGTCAAAATTAGCATTCTCCTCCCCATACCACAAACAGTATAGAAACTTACCCGGCCAACGCCATGGTAATGCGAAACTCCTGCAACAAAATCTTGACGGCCAATTCAACACCCTCTTGCCCATTCCACTAGTAAACCAAATCAAGTCAGCCCTCGAATCCTCCAAAGCACAAATTTCTCCAAGATGGAATGAGTAACCATACCGCAAGGCCCCAAATAGGGATCCGTCCTACAAAGCAATGTGACGCCCCAAGCGCCAAAGCCTTGAAGATATCCGAGCCTCGACGAATACCACCATCAATAGCGAGTGGAATCCGTCCTTGTGCCACCGGCGCACATTCCCTCAGCGCATCCAAGGTCGCGGGGACTCCGTCGAGCTGGCGACCGCCGTGGTTGGAGATGATGACGCCGTCGACGCCGTATTGGATTGCAAGCTCAACGTCTTCTGGTGTGTATACTGCAGGTAATGTGAGCTTATGGTTGATTGTTGATTTGTAAAATAAACTATACGCACCTCCTTTCAACCAGATCTGGAGCTTGGTGTGTTTCCGGAGCCAGGGGATGGTAGTTTCCCAGTCGAGGCTTGGGTCTTTTTGTGGGTTAGTCAGTGACCTGTTTATCGATCAAAATGGTAGGTTTAAATGATAAACTCACCATAGTCGGTTCGATTAGATGTATCCAGCCCATGGCTGAGGATATTCGGCCACGACATATCCTCAGGGAGAGTGTAATTGTTGCGATATTCATTCAACCGCTTTCCGAGCAAAGGCACATCAACTGAGAGAAACAGCGCCTTGTATCCCGCCTCTAAGTTCCAATATAAGTATTTATCAATCGATAGGCAGAATAAGGACTCAACAACGCACTCTCAGCACGCTCCAACAATTGAAGTGTAAGCGAGCGATCCTTCAACACACACATCTGCATCGCATAAGGGTTCCCACAGCCCTGCGCGGCCACGTCTTCGAGCGAGTAGTTCGAATACGATGATAGACCCATGCATACATTGTATTTAGCGGCTGCGCGCGAAGCTGCTACTTCTCCGTCTGGGTGGGCGAGCTTCTGGGATGCCGCGGGACTGAAGCCTAGGGGGAAGGCGACCTGGATTCATTCTGTTAGACTGGGCTTTGGGGGTTGTTGGTGTTTAAGGGGGATGTACTTTTGTGCCGAAGATCTCTGTTGATGTGTCGATCTGGTCCACGTTGATTAGGATTCGGGGGCGGATTTTGTAGCGATCGAAAGATGCTTCGTTCTCGCGGAGTCTGGTGTGGTTAGTAATGTTGGGGTGTTTTTTTTTCTTGGAGGCTGATATGCGGTGATTGACATACGTGATCAGGTCCATGGCTCCTTCATTGTAGTAATCTGTGGAGATCTGTGAGCTTGTGTCATGGCTAGAAAGGTGGTGATCCAACAACACACCTCTGACCATCCGCGGAAGCTTTTTGCTTCCTTCAGCTTTTAGGTCTGCGATGCAGGAAATGTCCTTGTGCAGTGTCTCTCCGCGGTGTGCCATTTTGCCACTTTCCAATATTGATCTTCAGACGACGAGAGAAGAGGGAATAAGTAAAATCTGGGGTATATCAAACTTTCTAATTTCACAGACGGGAGCTTTGGAAATTGAAATATATAGTTCGTGGAGCTGTCCCATTTTTCCGGTCAGACCATGGCACTAAAAGCGAACTCTCTCGAGCAAACTTTCCTAGAAACAATCTCAGGGCAATACATATCAGTGTACTCCGTAGACGAATCAGAACTTCTCCAATCCAGTACTGATTAGAAGGGATTTGACAGCAGGTCCTGGAATCCTGAATGTAGCAATTACTGTCCCGTTTGGGAAGAGTGGGGCGGACGGAGATCCAAATCGTTATCGCGCTGATCTCTTTCCGCGGAACCACTTGCCTGTTTGGTTTCCAGCTCTGTTTGATGAGGTGATGAGGGGATCGAGGAGGGGTGCCCCTCTTTGTTTCGTTAATTTCACATTGTGTATTCAATTAAGATAGCTTGTCAACAGCTTTGTTTCGTCTTGCACTTCACAGCTCTTGATTGTTGAGTATAGCATCATGACTCGGATCTTCCTGTATGCTACCCGTCGCCGCAACTAAGCTACACGGACGAAGAGAGAGAGCGACGTTTACTAACGGTACATTAGAACTGGCGCATCGGGCTACATCGGCGGTGATGTTCTGTATGCCTTGAGTGAAAAGCATCCCGAATACGACATTACAGTCCTGGTTCGAGACGCCGACAAGGGCGCAAAGATCTCCCAGGCTTACCCTAAAGTCCGCGTCGTGCAGGGAGAGCTTGATTCGACTGTAGTTGAAGAAGAGGCGCAAAATGCTGATGTGGTAGTTAGTAAGTTTTACTATCACTACTTTGACTTCTATTTGCTCATCACTGTGATATCTTGCAGATGCGGCCAGCGCGCAAAACAATAAAGGTGCGGAAGCGGTCTTTCGAGGACTGACTAGCTCCAAGCGTACGAAGCCTGGTGAGTCAACTATACCACTGTGAATACCGAAATTGGGCTTATTACTCTAACCAAGTCATTGATCAGGCCACTGGATCCAAGTATCCGGCGCTACTCTCCTCTCCGCAGTTGATATCGAAAAGGGCGTTTACGGAGAGCCCTCCGACAAGATCTACAGCGACATCGATGGCGAGCAAGATATCAAGGCTCTGATTCACAAGTACGCAGCCAAGCGTCTCATCGACCATTTCATCCTCAACCTGCCCGAAACCCCACTTTCACCAAAGACAGCCGTCGTCTATCCCCCCATCATCTACGGCCGCGGCAGAGGACCCATCAAGCAGCGAAGTGTGCAGATCCCGGAACTCGCACGCATTACCCTCCAGAACAAAACCGGATACCAAGTTGGGCGGGGTCTTAGTACCTGGAGCAACGTCCACATCGCCGATATCAGTCAGATCTTCGTGACGTTGGTTGAGAAGGCTGTTGCCGGGGAGGAGGGTCCCTTCTGGAATGAGAATGGGATCTATTTTGCGGAGAATGGAGCTATTGTAAGGTTCACAGTTTCCCTTCTATGGAGTGAGTTTCTAACTGGGGATCTAGAACTTTGCAGAGATTGGTCGTCTGGTGGCCGAAGAGGCTGCTAAGCTGGGATTGAGCTCGGCGTCTGTGAAGGAGATCAATGACTCTGAGGCAAATGCCCTGTCTGGCCATGGTAGCGTGCTTTGGGGAACCAATGCGCAGGAGGGCGCTCAGCGCGCTCGCAAGGTGCTGGGATGGACTCCTACTGGAAAGTCTTTGCAGGAGGAGATTGCCGATACAGTTCGTGTTGAGGCGGTTAGCCTCGGTCTTCTGTCTGCATAGGTGACTTTTTTCGACGGCCTTGTCTGACATGAGGCTGTTGTGTATATGTGATATGAAACTCAGGATAATGTGCAAACGCTTGACATCACTTTATAATGAGCTTAGAGGGTTTCGTAGTAAACTTACTAGATTCTGCGGTAACGTAAACACTCGAACTTCAAGATTTAGATCAAATTTGAGCGTGTTCCACATCAAATTTACACCTCGGACATACACTGTGTTCCATAATTTGCAGTCACTACGTATAACTAGGTGATCAGAACAAGCTAATAGTAGAGACCCACCCCCGGTTCCTCTATTCTCACAAAGAGTTAAAGACGACCCAGAATGGTTTTCATAGCCTTATTGTTCGGCACAGATTGGTTGTCCTGTCACCGGCCTTCAAACAATATCAGAGGTATCCATTCCTATTATTGAACACTCGTCCCACCTCTTTCTTTTTCTTATCACTCTCATATATTTTATACTCATAAGATACTTCCTTGTTCTTCTCTTCACAATGTTAGCATTTAGTACACTATACAAACCTGTGAACTAGATCTACTATTATACCTTAAGGATCTCACATTGCATGGGCAAGCATATCATTACAGCGGACAATCGCTGAGCTATCATCCAAAAATACAATATTGCCCTCGTTCATATATCTAATGAACACTTACGGCTCTATTCCAAGAAGTCTCTCTTAAATATATATACTCTGGTACTTTTGTTTCCCCTCATTGGGCAAAAGACCAGTGCACCGCAAGCCCTAATTTATATTTGCCTTTCTATTCATGAATTATTACTGGGGTGGAGACATTGGAGCTTCCACAAATCAGTTTTCCATATATGACACACGTTGGTCGAGCTTGGACCTAGATAATGAACACAAATAGCTATTATCTAAGCATGTATGGTATTGAGATGAGTGCAGAAGCGGGCTTGCTCGTGGTAGTAACCTAGCTGATGAATAACGTTAATATCCGGATCTTTCGTGAGGGAGTATGTCATCTTCTCATTCAGGAGAGGGAATATTTTGAACCTGTTAGCGGATAATATTATGGAAGAAACTGTAGCAAGAAGATCAGTGATGGAGCTGATGTGCGAGCTAAACTGCCTAGTGTTAAGTAGTAGTGGCTAGGACTGAACATAAATTAATCGAATGAAGTCTGAAGTTAAATAACTTGATATAATGAGCGTATCTAGCGGTAGATAGCAATCTACGCAAATCTGGGACTCTACTTTACTTCTTACCTTCCATAAATACAAGCGGTGCTCTACAAGTATTATCCTTGATAAGTTGACAGTGCTGCCACACTACGCCTACTGCTTGAACTCGCCCCTGTCATCTTCAGAAGAAGATAAGAGACTCAAGTCCCAGTAACAACAGTCACACTTGTGCCATCCCAGGGAAGGTTACTCCGGATATGGTTTTGGTCTCCTCGATCAGATAGGCTGGAGATTAGACTTCTTCCGCTCAATGTGATACGACAGAGCCAAGAGTCCGGGGTAGTGGGCTCGGACTCATGCTTCTGATGGCTTACTGATACCAGACCTCTAGGACATAAATATCGCCCAGAAAGTCAATGGCTTTTGCTGTAGTTTTCTCTCAATCTTTTTCCTGTATTTGCCTTGTTACAGCTATTAATCTCCCATATTCTTGACTCGCAATGGATGAAAAAATGAAGCATACAGACCCCGAGAGCCAGCGAGATCTCGCGAGGGTAGCCTCCATGAAAGAAGGAGAGACATTTCCAATTGCCGCCGAGGGTATGACGACCAAGAGAGGGCTCAAGTCTCGCCACGCTCAGATGCTTGCCCTAGGAGGCACGATTGGAACTGGCCTCTTTATCGGCTCTGGGCAAAGTCTCAATATGGGAGGCCCGGTGTTTTTGGTCGTCGCCTACTGCATCATAACCGGCCTGGTATTTGGCATAGTGACTGCGACGACCGAAATGTCTTCCTACCTACCTGTTCCTGGCCCTTCTATGTCATATTATGCTAGTCGCTTCTTCTCCAGCAGCCTAGGGTTTGCCTTGGGCTGGATGTACTGCTATATCTTTGCTATCACGGTACCAGCTGAGATAACGGCCGCAAGCCTTGTAATTCAGTATTGGAACCCTCCAGTGCATGTGGCCGTATGGATTACAATCTTTATTGTTCTTCTTGTTGTACTGAACTGTTTTCCGGTTGGGGTTTACGGTGAGGTGGAGTTCTGGTTCGCGTCAATCAAGGTGATTAGCATCATTGGTCTTATCATCATGGCCATGGTGCTTGTATTTGGGGGAGGTCCAAACCGCGAGTTGCTTGGTTTCCATTACTGGAAGCACCCGGCTCCAGTCAACGAGTATCTGGTTCCCGGTCATGTTGGCCGCCTGAGTGCCTTTGTGGCTACCATCTGCTATTCCGTGTATGCATTCGGCTTCGCCCCAGAACTTCTTATTGTCACCGGCGGAGAGATGGAGTCCCCCCGACGCAACCTACCGACCGCAGGAAAACGGTACTTCTACCGACTCGTGCTTTTCTACATTATTGGAGCTTTTGCCATCAGTCTGATTCTCCCGAGTGATGATCCCAAGCTACTCGGAGGTGGGTCTGGCGCGGGAGCCTCCCCATGGGCTATCGCGGCCCGAAACGCAGGCATAGTGGGCTTGGACTCAGTCATAAACACAGTCATTCTGCTCTCAGCATTATCCGCCGGCAATTCTTATTTCTATATGTCAACGCGCGCCCTCTACTCGACCGCCTTGATAGGCAGTGCACCGCGTTTGCTGATGAAATGCACTAAATCTGGCGTTCCCTACAATGCCGTCGCGTGCACCACAGCCATCTGTCTCCTCTCCTATCTCAATGTATCCTCAACCGGAGCGACCGTGTTTAATTGGTTCGTCAATCTGATTAATACTGGAGCCTTTCAGAGCTGGATCTGTGTTTGCATCGTGTATCTGCGATTTAGAAAGGCCACTGATGCCCAGGGAGTGACTGACCTGCCCTATCGATCCCGATTTCAGCCCTATATGTCGTACATCTCTGGCGGTATGTTCAGCCTATTTCTTCTTCTGAATGGTTTCAAGAATTTCATCCACGGCCACTGGGATACGTCCAACTTTTTCACGTGTTATATCGGCATTCCCATCTTCCTGGTCTTGTATTTGGGCCACCGTTTCGTTGTCGCTCGATCGGAACCTTGGGTGCACTCCCCATTTGACGTCGATCTAGTGTCGGGTCTGGCGGAGATTATCGAGAGTGAGTCTCCTGTGGAGGACAAGCCCACCTTGAAATGGTACCAGTCGTGGAGACTGCTGTTTGAGTGAATTGATGCTCCTCCACAAATTCAACTCGTTGCACTCGTTGTCTCTTCCATGGACTCTGGTGGATTTTTAGTTTTGTTCCAAGCGTTGTATGATTCAATTGGCCAAGAGTATGTATGGTGTTTAGGGCAACCCACGGGCCAGGAGTGGGTACTACCGCCACTCCACATTAATGTATGATTTTTCTGCTGGCAGTATAATCCACTCGTAAAGAGCTTGATCTCTATGGTTTAATTGGTCTGTTTGAGCTGTTTGAACCACTTGGGTTACTTACTTGAAAAGATTGTATGCATTATTTAGAGTTTAGGGAGCGCTGATAGTAAAGACAGGCAACTAGGCGGTGAGGATGTCTCACCAGATAAGGAAGGCAAAATTGTTGGCGGCGTAAGTGCGGGGAAACACAAAAGGAAAGTGATTCCGAACAGTTATCAACGCAGTCAGGCAGGGAAATGGCTGCTATCAACTCACTCGGAGTTCATTGACTTACTTACTGTGACTTACATATTACTTACTATATTGGTTTGACAATAGCTTGACTAAATAGAGCTCGTGCAATGCCCTCGTCGAGAAAGAGCAAATCGCGCCGGACCCATACGCTGGGAGGCTGCCAGACCTGCCGTCGTCGCCATGTGAAATGCGACCAGATGCGACCGACCTGCTTGACGTGTCGTGCATTTGGCGTTTCCTGTGAAGGCTATTCCACGGAGATTCGATGGATGTCCGGCAAGCACCAGTCACAACAGCAACGCCAATCAAGTTCCGAGAGTCGAGGCGCCGACAAATCTGCTAGTGGGGGTCATGGCACGAGACGCCATCTCTATACAGGTGAGATCATATACCCCACATTCATATTAAATTATGCTCGTGTGCTGATTTGCCTGTTCAGAGAAGTCCAGGGCTTCCATGAGCACGGCGTTAGCCGCGGACCTTGCTTCCGGTACCGTTGATGCGTTACTCACTGAGGTCGATACCAAATCCAAAGAAGTAGAAGGCTCATCGACTGGAGATGTCGTGGTTGGGCCTTTTGGAGTTCTTAAATTCGACGTTTGTCCCGACATGAACAACAACAAACGCCAGAATGCTCAGTCGGAGAAGACAAGCCCCGCCCCGGCTATCAACAGACTTCCTTATGATGAAGCATTGGAGTTTGACCCCTTGCTGTCATCCGTAACTGATTCCCTCCTTGGGGCGGACGAGTTCCTCCACTGGGCCGACCTATTTGGCCTTGGGTTCGACCTGACCTCTGGGATACCATCCGATGACTTCAATCATGGTGAACTTACCCATGGACTATATTCCTCCATTTATCGGAGTGGGTTAGACGATATGTCTGGTCAGACGCACGGTCAAGACCTAATAGCATCTGAAAGAGATGAAGAGCAGCGGGGAATGAGCGCACTGACACCACAACAGTCGCCCATTGAGCTGGTCTCCCCCACGAACGATATATTGACGGATGCCCCTTTCCTGCTGAAACACTTCCAGGACAATGTAATCGGGCAGATGATGACATTGCCTGTTGGGCAAAAGTCCCCATGGAAGTTGCTAAATATTCCAACCGCTGTACTGACTCTCGGAGATCTTACATATCTTGGGGGACACAACCTTAATCACGCTAGGCTGGCCAACTTTTACTCTCTTCTTGCGTGCTCCGCACATCATCTGAGCCTGAATGCCACTATTGAGTCGCCGCACTCTGCAGAGCACTGGAAACAAGTAACGCATTATTCGTACCATAAGGCGAAGGGCCATATACAGCAATCGCTAAAGATAGAGGTGAATGGGCCGAAGAAAGCCAAGTACAAGGACCAGCTAATGGCTATCTCTGCAATGGCAGCCTTTGCAGTTAGACTCTCATTTTAGCCCCTGGCTACGTTAAAAACCTGACTGACTATGTAATTAGATTCTTTCCGGGCATCAAAAGGATGCACGGTGCTATATGATAGATGCCGAGCGCCTCATGCGTCTCCGTGGTTTATCGAAACGTGAGATCTCCCGGAAAGCGCGTGTGCTGCATCACATTTACACGTGGGTGCGCATCGTAGGAGAGAGCACCTATGTCCTTCACGATTACAGCCCATCCGCTTCGTTTATCGAGGCACTGAACCACTGCTTCCAGCCCCGCGAAGATATGTTGGAGTATGATAACAGCCGCCGAAGCGGGTTGGATGCGCGATTGGATGACTTTCTACTCCTGCAGCCCCGCCAGTCGGACAGTGATCTGGATATCGACGCACCCAAAGAGCGCGAAGTTGCCCTTCACGATATCCACTTGGAAGACTCACGCCGGTGGGCAGACACGCTTTATAGCGAGATCTACGGTATACCTGAGACATGGCTTAGTTTAGTATCACAAACGACCAGGTTAGCCAATGTCATGGACACTCTAGTGGCCTCTGGAGGGACAAAGAGATTTATGAACTCGGAGGCGTGGGAGGCATTACAACGACGTGCCACCCGTCTTGAGAACATGATTTGCTCTTTTAATTCAGATAGAAGTAAGGGAAGCAATACCGACTCGGCAGGAGGACCTGCCCGGCCACATACCCACATGCTCCGGGCATTAAACACGGCCCTTGTAATCTTTTTCTACCGCCGCATCCGCAATGTCCACCCATCAATCCTGCAATCGCACGTTGATGAAGTCATAGCGGCTCTGAAGGATTTTGACACGGCGCTAGCTCAACATAAAGTTCCGGGTCCAGGCACAGCGTGGCCGGCATTCATGGCAGGATGCGAAGCCATGGCACCATCCAAGCGTGATGCTCTCCTGCGATGGGTCGAAAAGGGAGGAGCGCAATGCGGCTTTGCATCCTTTGTAGTCGCGAAGGATGTGATGACGGCCGTGTGGAAAGAACAAGACGGGTACTTCCGATTCAATCGCGCCGGAGGCCCGTTACCTACGTGGATGGATATATTGAGACAGAAAAAGCTCTGGCCGATGCTTTCATGAGGGCACAGAAACATATATTTTTATCAATTCCTGCCATAAATATTCACAGATAGAAAGCTGAAGCACAAAACGCCGGAATGTCACGTCTCACATGATTCAATAATGCTTATATATTCCTCCCAACAATCGTCTCTTAAACCGTCTTAATACCAGCCGACTGCATGAATGAGGCCAACTCAGCCTTGTGCTGGTCTGCCAACAGGGCAAAGGGCTTCCGCAGACCACCAGTGGGTTGACCAGTCAACTCAACACCAGTCTTCACAGCAGCAGCATAGTTATGCGACTCCAGGAACTTGCAGATTGGGAAAGCCTTAGCCCACAGCTCCCTACCAAGCTTCAAATCGCCCTTCACAGCAATAGCCTCCCAAAGCTGCACTGCCAACTCCGGGATGACGTTCGCGGCACCCCAAACACAGCCAGGCGCTCCAGCCGCCATACCATAGAATGTAAGGGTATCCCAGCCGTTGAATGCGGTGATCTTATCCGACAAAGCAAACACCAGCTCTGTATACGCTGGCGCATTACCGGATGTGTCCTTCAGGTACTTAACGCCGACCTTGGACAGATCAGCGATCTGCTGCGGCGTCAAGGTCAACCCGCTAGCAGACGGGATATTGTAGTACATGATCGGCAGCTTCGACTCGGTGTGGATCTCGCTCATCATCTCCGTGAGCTGTTCGTAGTTGACTGGGTCGTAGAAAGGTGGGACGACCATCACTGCTGCGGCGCCGACTTCACCGGCGTGCTTAGCCAGTTCCACGGCCTCTTGTGTCGATGTGGCGCCTGTACCGGCGACGACGGGTACGCGGCCCGCGGCGTATTTAACACAGAGCTCTGTTAGTTGCTTGCGCTCGGCGAGGGAGAGGACTGTGAATTCGCCCGTGCTGCCGCCGGGGACGAGGCCGTGCACACCGGCTTGGAGGAGTCGGTCGATGTGGGACTTTAGGCGGCCTTCGTCAATCTTGCTGCCGTCGTCGGTGAAGGGGGTGATCAGGGCGACCATAACGCCCGTGAGTTCTTGGTTGCTCATCTTGGTGGTTTGGTTATGTGATTGGAATGAGTTTCTTAGAATGTAGTGGTATGAGTATCTTGAACTAATTGTATGCTGTAAGTTGGTCGGTTGCTGGCATTGTTCTAACTTATATCTACAAGTGTGCCGGAATGGCTTTCCCTGAGTGGTTGTGTTTGTTGGATATGATTCTGAAGTGGTTTCATTCCGACGGTTGGATCTATGGATCCGGGGTAAGACTCCATGTGCGTCATGATTAACATGAGGATGTTATCAATTGGGGTCGATGGATTAGTATTGCTTTCGGAACGACCTGCCTGTTTCGGGTAGCAGATATTCAACCCTAAGTTCCAAGTCGACTCCGATAAGGCTGGAATCAGAATACGCTAAATCCACCCCTCAAATCACTTGCTTGCATAAGGTATGTGCACCCGAGAGAACCCCGCGGAGGGGCAATTTCTGGGTCTGTTTGTTTGATATTGGTTGTTGATTGAAAGCTGTGGTGGGTGGGGTAGCTTTTGTCCTGCTTCTCTTTTTCTGTAGATAAAGCTCTTGATTCTAGACATAGATAGCTGAATTCTTTTTGTCTTGATACTCCTTCAACTTTTTTAATATCTCTGGCTTTATTATACCCGACTCTGTTACTTTTGAATTTCCATTTCTCTAAGAGTCACCACCATAGTACCCCGCCATGCCAGAGCTCGATCTTTTCCTTGATATTACAGCGCCAAATGGTCGCCAGTATAAACAGCCGACGGGTCTGTTTATTGACAATGAATTTGTGAAGTCTACATCTGGTCAGACTATTGCGTCTATTGATCCTGCGTATGTTAATTACTAGACCATTTTCGTTTTTTTCTTCGTGTAGAACTAACGCCTACGACAGAACAGCCCGTGAAATCGCCTCTGTCTACGCAGCCGGTGCCGAGGATGTCGATAAAGCAGTCAATGCCGCCAAAGCTGCCTTGAAGGATGATTCATGGAAGCTCCTCCCAGCCACAGACCGAGGGATGTTAATGGGTCGGTTGGCCGACTTAATAGAGCAGAATAAGGAGCTTTTCGCTACCATTGACGCGTGGGACAACGGTGAGCTAACACTTAGTCCGATACTAATTGTATATGTACTGATTGATATACCAGGAAAACCATACCATGTTGCGCTGAGCGAGGACCTGGTGGAAGCCATCACCACCTTCCGGTACTACAGTGGCTGGGCCGACAAGACATTTGGCCAAACCATCAACACAACCCCCCAGAAGTTCGCCTACACAATTAGACAGCCCATCGGTGTGGTGGGTCAGATCATTCCATGGAACTACCCCCTGTCTATGGCAGCTTGGAAGCTGGGACCTGCTCTGGCTTGCGGTAATACTGTTGTGATTAAGGCTGCTGAGCAGACGCCCCTGAGTATCTTGGTTCTGGGAACCTTGATCAAGGAGGCCGGCTTCCCGAAGGGTGTTGTTAATATTATCAATGGATACGGTCGGGAGGCCGGTGCGGCTTTGGTGCAGCACCCCTTGGTTGATAAGGTGGCGTTCACGGGCTCCACTGCTACCGCGAGAGAGATCATGAAGATGGCTGCTGGCAGCCTGAAGAATATTACTCTTGAGACGGGAGGAAAGTCGCCCCTGATTGTGTTCAACGATACCGATATGGAGCAGGCCGTGAAATGGTCCCATTTCGGTATCATGTCTAACCAGGGCCAGATTTGCACTGCTACGTCGCGGATCTTGGTCCAGAAGGATATCTACGATACCTTTGTTGAGCAGTTCAAGGGCGCTATCCAGACCACATCGAAGATCGGAGATCAGTGGGATGAGAGCACCTTCCAAGGTCCCCAGGTGACTCGCGCTCAATATGATAGAGTGCTCGAGTACATTCAAGTGGGCATTTCGGAGGGCGCGACGGTGGCTTCCGGAGGAGGTCCCCACCCAGCCAACAGCAACGGGGAGTCGGGATACTATGTTCAGCCGACTGTTTTCACGAACGTGAAGGATTCGATGCGCATCTATCGGGAGGAGATCTTTGGCCCCGTCGTTGTCATTGTGCCTTTCGAGACGGAAGAAGAGGCCATTAGGCGTGCGAATGATACCACCTACGGTCTTGGTGCGGCTGTCTTCACAAAGGATCTGGAGCGTGCTCACCGAGTTGCAGCTGAGATTGAGTCTGGTATGGTCTGGATCAACAGCAGCCAGGATTGCGATCCTCGAGTACCGTTCGGAGGTGTGAAGCAGAGCGGAATCGGGCGAGAACTAGGTGAAGCTGGACTTGAGGCGTACAGCCAAGTGAAGGCTGTCCATGTTAATATGGGAAACAAACTGTAGAAAGTCACTAAAGTGAAATGTATTTATTGAATATAGAGCAGATAGAAGAACAATCACGTTGTCGGCCTTAAAAAGGTGATTTGATAAAGCCCGGCGAAACATGCACTAGTCCCTTTTCAGTCTAGGGGAATCTTGATTATCTCCCCGCAAATCTTCGGAGTCGTTCAGTTCTCTCTCCCTCATCATCCAATCGCTCCGTGGCTTGATGAATATTGATTGGCCTTGGTAAGGGTATGGACTAATGCTATTCTCTCTGTGTTACGTTATTTAAATGGGGCACAACCTGTAGCTCGTTACGAGGCTCACCATTGACTGGACTAGACTGACAAGAACCTCTATTTCCTTCCAGGTGCCGAAGAATATCCGTCGCTTTTTCATGGCCCGAATAATACACGAAGATACTCTCTTTTACCTTTTGCCCTTCGATTGTGGTATTTATTTCCCTTCTCGATCGTCGCCACCGTCCGTAACTCCGACAGAAACGACAGCCAGTATCTCTACGCAACCGGGAATCTTACAGGTAGCCACGATGCGCTGCGGGCCTGGTCTCTGTGGCTGATCGCGAGGCTTTACGTAACAATTTTTGGGCGCTGGATATAAAGTGGCTCAGGAAGAGTATCGGTTGTTAAATCGAGCGTTGATATGGCTTCGGTTTCCACTATCAAAGGCAATGTCTTGCCGTCACCCGATCTGGATGTCTCCGTAGAGGTGGCAGCTACCGACCAAACCGCAGATACTCCTGGCCTGGAAGTAGACATTGCCACCCCGGACAAACTAGCCACGGATGACAATGCTCGAGAAAGCCCATTTGGCGAAGGAGGAGCCCTAACCCCTAATAGTACTACAATGAGCGTCTCACGGACGCCAGGCAGCGATACCGGTCGACGAAAGGACACCGCACGGAAGCCCAGGCGTGTCCGAACCGGCTGCCTCACTTGCCGAGAGCGCCATTTGAAGTGTGACGAGGCTTTGCACCAGTGTCAGAATTGCCGGAAATCAGGCCGGATATGCAGACGTGGAGTTCGTCTCAATTTCATCGACACACAGACGGTAGCGCCTCCTCATTACATTCCACGCCCTCCAGGGTCTCGTGTGACGTTCCGTGACGAGTCTAGACACATAGCCTCCGAGTATGTCGGGGGGTTCGAGAGATATCCTCCGCCAGTAGCGGACCCTCCTTTGAAGGCGGACAATCTCACGAGTCCCCCTCTGCCGTCTACGTACAATCCGCATGCTACCCCTTCATTCGTATCAGGTTCAGGGGCTCAGCCGGCCGGTATGAATGCTACTTTTGGTAGCCATCCTCATCCCCCATATCAGCCTCTTCAAGATCAAAGCGCTTCGTATGCGCCTTTCAACTCGGCTGGAAAGGGGGATGTAAAGACTAATAATTACACATGTCTTCAGGACCCCGACGATGTTTTCCTGATGCAAGTCTTTGTAGAAGAAGTTGGCCAATGGATGGACTCGATGAACGATGTAAAACATGTAAGTTTCACGGTTCTTAAGAATGTCTAGGCGTTCCTGACATTATCAGTTCACGCATATCTTGCCATTCCATGCGCTAGAACAGCCGATGCTCTTGAAGGCGTTCATGGCATGTGGTGCCCGCCATATATACCTTAAAACCCCTTCCTACGGAGAAGAAAAAGCCTTATATTTCCATGATGCAGCTTCCAGGGATCTCCTTAGCGCGCTTCATGATCCAGACCGAGATTCTGCTTTATGTGCGACAACAGCTGTCGTCCTCAATGTCTACGAATTAATGTGTTCAAAATCTTTCCCATCAATCCACGGTATGAACCACATCGCTGGGGCGCGAGCCCTCATTAAGGAGTGTCACTGGGACGCGAGGACTCAAGGCCTCGGTGGGGCCTGTTTCTGGCTTAATGTTAGTATGGAACTACTCAGTTGTTTGCATTTCAATTGGGCGTTAGCTTGGGATCCCGACACATGGGGTGTAAATATGGACTTTGAGCCAGACCAACCCAGCGTTGCAGGCAATGAGGAATTGTGGACCCACCGTATGGTTTATCTCTGTGCCAAAGTCGCAAATCTTCGGTCGTCCATGTCTCAACTCCAGCCCCTAGGTCGTTCGACAAACGATATGGAGATCAGCCATCGATGTCAGGAATGGACTATGTACAATGACTGGTGTGATAAATGGGCGAAAGCCGTACCTCGCTCCATGGTACCTCTTGCGTTCCTGCCATCGTGGCAGACCAATTCGAAATCCTCGTTTCCAAAGATATGGTGGGTACATTGTAAGCCTAGACAATCAACTGTTTTAGCTAACTGTTCATAGGCTTATCAAACGAGCTTCGATTATAGCTCGGCTATTCTACCATACGACTCGAATTCTCCTCACGAAAACGCATCCCTTAGAGAACGAGTTCAGCCCTGAGATGCAAAGTGTGCAGCAAAGCCATGCGCATGACATATGCGGGATTGTCGCAAATGTGAAAGATAGGTAAGAAGTGATTGTTATATGCACACCGTTGTTGATTCTAACGATTGCAATCAGAGGGGTCGCTAGCCTGTCTATCCGTTTTCTGGCTGTAGCTGCAGAATGTCTCGCTACAAGGGAGGCTCAGGAGGAGGTCTTTGGTATCTTTGATGACATCGCTAAAGAAACAGGCTGGAGATCCGAACAAGTCAAAGAGGGACTTCAACAAGCATGGGGCTGGAATCCAGCCCAGCAACATCAACCAGTCCCGACCGATCCAAATGCACTACCTTTGCTTAATGACCACCACACATTCGACATCGATCCTACTTCGACTCTTCTTAAGATGCCCCCGGGAGTCGTCAACCCTATCATGGCGTTTGCGGATTTCTCCATGGATAATCACCCGTATCAGGATCATTACGTTGCGCCACATCAAATCAGTGATTACCAATGTGGGAGCTTATAGATCTTATTTGTAACGGTATGACGGCGTTTTTGGGGATTTGGTTCATCATTTGTGCGATACCCTTGGCAGGCGTTTTTCTCTATGATACCTTTCATGATGTTGCTTTTTCTTTCGCTACTGGGTTAGACGTCTTGTCTTGTCCACATAACGTGATATTGGTGGTACAGGTTATATAGAAAAGCTTTTCGGCTCTTGGTTGAATAAAATGCAATAGTATAAAGCAATGCTTATCTACACAGATTCTCTAGTTAATATTTCGTGCTTGCATGATTCCACCTCAAGATCGATTCTTGAAGATATTTACTCCGTATCGGTAGTGCCAAGACTTTGCCAGCCATATCCACATATCCTTCCATTTCATCTTCAACTACTTTCAACAAACCGAGTATAGAAGGGGATATAACAAAAACAGGAGATATACCCAAGATCTACCCATAAAAGCTGATACATAATACCATTCCAAAATCTAAGTAACACAAATGAGCACCTCCACTCAGCTCCAACCTCCAGCAAGTCCAACTTACATTCTCCGCGGCCATGCCTCTCCAATCCACGGCCTACACATTTTCCACCAAAACCTCCGGCTCATCTCCGGCGACGCCGACGGCTGGATAATAGTCTGGGATCTAGTATTCAAGCGTCCAGTCGCCGTTTGGAAAGCCCACGAAGGCGCCATCCTCGAAGTCAAAGGCTTCACTTTCAGCAACCAAACCGTGACAGAAGTATATACGTGCGTTACTTCCCCCACCCCAAGAACTATAGAAAACAATCTAACAACTGCACAGCCATGGACGAGACCACAAATTATGTGTATGGCGCTTCCGCGCCCAAGACGAGGATCTTCTCCAGAAGACCCTCCCCGTGGACATGCGCGAGCAAAACCAGTCTCAAGGGACACAGCCGTGGCTCGTCCATTCTCTGCCTGTTAATGCACTGAATTTCTGTGCTTTTTCCATGCTCTTCCTGGATGAGGAGGAATCCCCAGTTCCACGGGAACCGGAAGCGTCGGACAAGACATCCACACAGTCCCCAGGAAAGAATACACAACAGCACCCCTCCCTCTTCGCCGTCCCCAACGCCCTCAACTCAGGCGCAATCGACATCTTCCACCTCCCACGCGAAAGACGCCTCTGTACGATCCCAGCCGACACAACCACGCAAACAGGGATGGTCATGGCCGTTCACCTCTTCTACTCATCCACCGGGGAATTATACATAGCATCCGCCTACGAAGACGGCCACGTGATGGTCTTCACTCGCAGAGGCCGTTTAACAACGGAAGACTTTTCCGGAAAAGCCAGTAGTGATAGCTGGAAATGGGAGAGGGTTTATATCGCTCGGGCTCATTCGCAGCCTGCTTTGTCGATTGATGTTTTCCCCGCTGGGGGGTATTTTGTCTCGTCATCGGCGGATGCATTATTGGTCAAGCATCCTGTTCCTGGGTTTGGTGAGATGAGGACGGTGAAGAAGGTTGATACGAAGCATTCTGGGCAACAGGGGGTGCGGATCCGGTCTGATGGGAGGGTTTTTGCGACTGCGGGGTGGGATTCGAGGGTGAGGGTTTATTCTTGTAAGACTTTGAAGGAGTTGGCGGTTTTGAAGTGGCATAAGGAGGGGTGTTATACTGTTGCTTTTGCGGATGTGGAAGGGTCTTTTGATTCTGATGGTACTGCTACGGGGGGTGGAGATGATGCTCAGGTTACGAGACCGGGGGAGTTCTCGCTTGCTACGGTGCAGAGTCAGCGGAATCAGAAGGTGCAGAAGACGCATTGGTTAGCTGCTGGTTCAAAGGATGGAAAGATCTCATTGTGGGATATCTACTGAGGTCATCAAATTGCTATATACAAATACACTACGCAAGGTTGAATTCGCTGGCTCCGGCCATGTGCTCCTTCAGCTTGGCTCTCATCTTTTGGGCTGCGGATGTTGCGTCGTTCGAAGATGGGAAATCGTCGTCTCGGCCGCCTGCCTTTCTCTTCTTTCCACCGGTGTTCCTCTCGGCCTTGTAATCCTTCTTTGCTTCCTTGTCTCCTGGGCGCAGGCCGGGGACATTGATCTTGCTGGGGCGGTCGCGCAGTGCGAAACTCTTGGCAAGATGTCCGAGGTGCAGTTCCTTGATGTTGAACATGCTTCGCTCACTGGCAATGTGGGTGGCATAGGCGCGAATGTGTGATTGGTAGGCTCGTCGGGCCATCTCCAGATATTGCGGATTATCGACCGCCCATCGCTCGAGGTCCATTTGCCAGTCGGTCGCTTTCTCTTCCCAGTTCTTGGTCTCGGACGTTATGTTCCCGCCGAACCCACGCTTCAATATGTCTTCGGCAGTCGTGCGCGTGAGTGCCTTTCCGCCGTCTCGGTATCCCTGCTTCAGAATCTCCACGTAGTTCTCTTCACAGCCGGGCATCAGGAAGATCAGTGCTCGACCATCCCGTCCAAGACGGGCAGTACGTCCAATTCGGTGAGTGTGGTCGTCCGCGCTGAAAGCCGGGTCGTATTCGATGACCAAGTCGACATTTGGCAAATCCAATCCTCGGGATGCAACGTCGGTACAGACTAATACGGATGGCTCACGTTCGCGAGAGAAGGCGTTAAGGGTGGCCGTTCGGACGTGTTGAGGGAGAGATCCGTGTAGCTTGTGCAATTTTACTGGGTTCGAAGGGTTGGAGAAGGCAATGGCAGGTGCGATAGTGCCGTGAGGCGACGCTTCGGATTTCGTTTTCGAATTATCTTCTTCATCATCTTCCTTGTCTCCGTCTTCATCCTCGCTCTCGTCTCTGTATTGTTTCTTTCTTGAGAACACCTCGAAATGGAAGTCCACCGAGTCCGCACAAGAGACGAATACGATAGCCTTCATGACGGAGCCTTTCCGCATGAATGTTCGTTTCAGGTAGGCAGTAAGAGTAACCAGTCTGAGCTTAGCCGCAACAATAGCGTAGGATTGTTTAAGCTGAGCTGGCACCCTGAAGCCATCATCATCCTTCCTCTTGGTTTCTCCATCCTCGTCGGCGGGGTCTGCCTTGATATGAACGGCGTCCTTCAAACTGATCTCTCCCAACTTCTGTACATTCATCTTCAGCGTGGCGGAGCAAAGGATCGTAGTTCGCTTCGTAGGAATACCGGGAATCCGACTAGGTCGTTGCCTGGCATCAAGCTTCTGAATAATCCCCTGCAGTTCTTTCTCAAAACCGAGCTCCATCAATCGGTCACCCTCATCTAGCACCAACCATCTCACGTTACTCACGTCCAGCGCTTGTGTATTCTCAAGATGGTCAGCAAGTCGACCTGGTGTAGCCACCAGTATATTTAGTCCCTTCCTCAATCTCGCCTTCTCCGACTTCTTCTTTTCACCACCAATGACCGTACCGGCCACGATCCAATGCGCGCAACGAAGCAAACTCTCCAAGACAACCGAGATCTGCTTACACAACTCACGCGTCGGCGCCAGAACAATAGCAAACAGCCCACTATCACGATGAACAATCGGCTCCCCCTTCGAATCCGTGCTCATATTCTTCGGATTCGCAACCGTCATAATCCTCTGCACAAGCGGCAGCAAATAAGCCAACGTCTTTCCGGAACCAGTCTCCGCCTGAATGAACGCATCACTGTCCTCCTTCAACAGCTGTGACATAGACGCCTTTTGAATCCCCGTCGGCGCCTTCAACTCCAACTTCGTCAACAAATGCGCCGCCAAACTCGGCGACAGCCCCAGATTCGTGAACGTATCCAATCCATCAATCAGTGGCGCATTCGTCGGCTTCGCATCCTCAACTGGCTCTTGCTCAGGCTCCTCCTCCGCATTCCGGGGCGTAGGGTTCTTCGAAAAAAGCGACGAGACGAACTGCCGCGGGTGTTGCTTATTATCGTGACGCGATTTCTCATGGCCTCCATCGGCATCTGTTTTCTGTCTCTTCGACGGTCGAGACGAGGATACTTGAATGCGATTCGGGTTCTGTGGACCATTGCCCGAGGATGGCCTCTCTTCGCCGGGTTTCCGGGGGTTATTGGTGCGGTGTTGGGCGATTTTCTTTGCGCTTAGGCGGTCGCGCCAGGTTCCACCTTTAAGCTTGGTTTCGGGTTTAATTATGTTGGTGTCGCCAATGGCGAAGTTGAGGAGTAAACCGTCGTCCGCCATCTTGGAAGTAATGACGAATTTCTGGCTTTGTTTAAATGTTTATGAGAGTTTTCTGGTCGCTGGTTGAAGCTAGACCTGCTGCTTTTTTTCGATGGGTCCCGCTGCGGAGGGAAATTTTCTCGGCCCGTTTTGCTTCCGAGCCCTCTCTATGTGCCCTATTTTCCGTTTTGGGTGATGGGGTTGCTAGGTTTGAGATGCTGTGATTGTTGATGTGAAGCATTAGACTGGTAACTCTTAGCATGCGCTACGCTCAGTATTTTGCATTATACAGGTGGATCGATGCAGTAGTTATGCACCATAGCATACGTGTCAGATATATGTACATTGGCCGTTGTTCTAGGTACAACTGGTTATATAAACGCTCTTTCGGAGATGACCTATCTATTCCGTATATGTTTGATTCCTCCCAAGGAGCAGAGGCTTCAAGCTCGAGGCTTAAAGATCAAATTGTCGATAAGTCTCACAGGCACCTGTCCATCACCTAAGCCACAGTCCTCACCGGGCTTAGTTTCTTCAAGAGGGACCATCTTGACAGCACCACTTATGATGGCTCCCTTGGCGGGGTCAACTGACTCCACCTCATCTAGTGTGTCTGGGTCGGCCAGGGATATGTAGTCGACTTCATAAAGGGCCCTTTCAGAGGGCGACAAAGCCTGCTGTTCGGACAAGACTTGATTTGCCACACTGTTAGCGGCATGGAGAATGTCACTTCGCGCCAGCTTGCCGGAGTTGTACGTGTTTTCAGCAGCCTTCAGGGCATTGTAGAGAACGAGACCAACGGAGCGTCTCCGGTTTCCCAAGTACACATTCCGCGAACTCATCGCCAACCCGTCATGCTCACGAACCGTTTCGCCAATCTTGATTTCAGTATCAACGTGGAAGTCTTGCACCATGCGCTTGATGACCACAGTCTGCTGGACGTCTTTCTGTCCGAAATAGGCACGGTCGGCGTGAACGATATTAAAAAGCTTCATGCAAACGGTCGCAACCCCTCGGAAGAAGACCGGACGAGATGCACCCTCCAGCTTCCTTGAGATAGGGGTTATTGTAACGAAAGACCCATCGCCGTCAACTTCCGATGAAGGCGGCGATGCAGGGTACATGACCTTCGACGTCGGGGCAAGAATGGCCGTGATGCGACCAGTGTCACCACCAAGACGGGCAAACTCATCGTTCAATTGTTCCAATTTGGCCACATCGCTATCCCAGGTGCGGGGATAGCTCGAAAGATCCTCATTGACACCGAATTGGGTCGGGTTGACGAAAATGCTAACGAAGACGTCGGTGTTTTCGGCCGCGGCTTGTCGGATCAGCGAGAGATGGCCCTCGTGAAGAGCCCCCATGGTAGGAACGAACCCTACGGTCTTCTTATCCAGCACTAGCTGCCGGCGCATTTGGCGAAGCGGAGGAACATCGCGGAAGACTTGGAATGAGTACTGGCGGAGGGATGGGGAAGCCATTGAGGCGTTGTTGAAAAAAGATGAGGCAGCTGCGATAGAAATTGTTGTCAGAGAGATATGCGCTCGAATGCAATCCGATTTCAGAAGTCTCTTGGGGCCTTACTTGAGAATGCCCGCGCCCACCGAGACATCTTGGAAATTTATTTGTGAGGTGGCAGGCTCGCAGATTTCCATGTAGCAGTGTGCTTCCTCTTGTCCCACTGTGGAGCAACAACGGGCTCAGACACTAAATTGTCAGAGTGGCATTGGCTGTTAGACCGAAGCCTATGAGCTAGAAACTTTTACGACAGGACACATCAGCCCATTGAGACGGGCGCACATGCTCTCTAATTGCAGAAGGTGGTGGTAGATCGTCGTGCTCTCGGCTTCTGCGTGGAAACCATCCTTCGCGGGACTCGGGAAGAGGAGCTCTAACTTGCCCGCTTCGGGCCTAACGCTCGGCGCCCGTTTCGGTTAGACCGCCCCATCACCTGTTTTTCTCTTACGTACAGTTCTGGAGCCATGGTTGCATGTAATTTATCATTTGTTACTGTTCCTTACGCCACAGGACCGTGCTATCTCACGTGACACTATCCGAGGTACTGATTCTGGGGAAATACCGGGGGATGATCAGGCGCTTTTGTTGGGAACTGGATCACAACAACATTCTACCGCTATAGTGGCTATGAAACCTTCTTTCCTTTTCTCCGGGGGACTATTCGTATTATGACCGCTGTGTCTCCCATGCTTTTGAAGTCAATGGCAGCCGGAAATCCTGTCATTCTTCCTGATTAACTCCGTCCCCGCTCGTCCCCTACATAGCTACTTCTCCGCTCTCGCCCCTAGCCAAGATGCCATCCGAGAAGGGCCCAGTTGATCAATCGCCCCCAGACCTGGAGATTGTTGGAGATAAAGTCACCATCCATCCCAGTGGTTTCACCGGAGGACCAGAACCTCAAGATGACGGAATTACCGAGCGGAATCTTGTCCATCATATGGCACGCTTTCGGGAGAACCCGTTCGACTTTCTACGGGAAGTGAGCCTCTATATGTCAGGCACTGGCTGGCGCGCGTACGACGATGTGATCGGACAGCCTATATTCTACTCCGGATTCTCGGACAGGATGAAGACAAACATCCTCGCAAGCCCTCTTTTGCGCGGCAAGGTTAAAGAACTGGCCGAGGCCCGACTGTCGGTAGAAGAGAAGGAGGGCCTCTTGGATGTGAAACCGGGCCCTTTGCCGAAGAAGAAGGCCCATCGGCGGAATGAGATAGAGAGTAACCTCAAGGAGGTAGTTGACTCTATGCTGGACAATATGATTTGCAAGATGGAGAGCAAGCGGTTTATCCGCGGCGCATATTATCTCTGCACTCAGCTTCTCACGCGTGCTTATCACCAAGGTAGGCCTGCTTTTGAGCTATGGTGAGAGGTTATCGCTAATGATCACAGGAATCCACGTATCGAGTGAAGAAGTTTTGCGCTTAAGATCCGTTGCAGAAGAAGCGGCCAAAAAGAAACAGTCTATTGTCTTTTTGCCGTGTCATAAGTCGCATGTCGACTATGTTTCTCTTCAACTTATCTGCTACCGTTTAGGAATTGGTTTACCTGTCGTAGTGGCAGGTGATAATTTGAACATCCCGTTACTGGGGCCTTTCTTGCAGCATGCTGGTATGAGGAAATTCTATATCCTCTCCCGTATCCATGTTAACAATTGTAGGCGCCATGTGGATTAGGAGGAGCTTTGGAAACGACCCGTTGTACCATACAGTCGTCCAGGCATATATTGATACACTATTGCAGCAAGGGTTCAACTTCGAATGTTTCATTGAAGGCGGGCGGTCTAGAACTGGAAAGTTGTTGTCTCCTAAATTCGGAATCCTGAGCTTCATCTTAGACAGTGTGCTATCAGGCCGTGTGGAGGACACAATCATCTGCCCCGTTAGCACACAATACGATAAGGTTATTGAGACTGAGTACGAAGGAAACCCTCTACAGACATATACAGTTGCTGACATTGCCTATAGATCCTACATCAGCGAACTTCTTGGTCAGCCGAAGCGCAAAGAGAACCTGGCGGATTTCCTTTCATCATCTTCTGTTCTATCCCTGAAGCTGGGCCGAGTTGATGTTCGATTTCACGAACCTTGGAGTTTAAGAGAATTTGTCACTCAGCAATTGACTCGATTACCAACTCAAATTGACACGAATAGCGGCAGAAAACTGAACCATGAAGAAAGAGGCCGAATCCTTAGAACTTTGGGTTATAGAGTTCTTTCGGAGATCAATGATGTCTCTGTGATGATGCCGACAGCTTTGGTTGGTACCGTGCTGTTGACGCTTCGCGGGCGCGGCGTCGGCAAAGCGGAGCTGGTGCGTCGGGTCGAGTGGCTTTGTGAACGTGTTCGCATGAAGGGTGGCCGGGTTGCACACTTTTATAGATATCCGACTGAGGTGGTCGTTGATCGTGCCCTTGAAGTCCTCGGGTCGAAGCTCGTGGGTGTTATAAGCGGCCTTGCTGAGCCGACATACTACGCTGTGGATCGCTTCCAGCTCTCTTTCTATCGCAACATGACCATCCATCTATTCATTACGGAAGCTCTGGTGTCGACGGCTATGTATACAAAGGTCAAACGGGGTGGTGGCCCTTCTCATCAACGAATCTCTTATACGGATCTCTTAAACCAGGTTTCTTTCCTTTCGCAGGTATGGTCCCACTTTTTCATTCGTTCCGGAGTATCATTGACACCTTCAAGCTTTTCCGTGGCGAATTCATCTTCCCTCCGGAGGGGTTGACTACAAATTTGGAGAAAACCCTCCAGGGACTCGAAAAAGATGATGTTATCACCGTCTCTAGGGATTCGTCCGGCACACCTACTTCTATTGAGCTGAGCGATGCGGAACGGCAATGTGGAAGAGAAAATTATGACTTCTACTGTTTCTTGATCTGGCCATTCATTGAGGCTTCGTGGCTCGGCTCGGTGTCTCTGCTTGGACTCACCCCGCTAGTCAATGAACAGAAGGAAATCTGGATCGACTTGAAGAAGGCGCAGGATAGCGCTCAGCTGGTAAGTCTCTTCCTGGCATATTTCCAAATACTTCTAAGTCTAATCATGAGGGCAGCTTGGCAAAACGCTGTATCATCAAGGCGACTTGTCTTATTTCGAAGCCGTCAACAAAGAGACCCTCAAGAACTCATACCAACGCTTCGCGGAAGAAGGTATTATACTTGTTCGCAAGGGCAAAGAATCACGCGCTGCACCCGTGATGAAGCTTGCACCCGAATGGACACCAGAACGGGACCCGTCAACCGGCAAGCTGGTGCCTCGTGGACGCCTTTGGGACTTCACCGAGTTGATTGCTCAGTCCAGGCGCGAGGGGTGAGTCCTGCTCTTGTTCATGTTGCTCAAGTTGGTTATATTAATTCTGAGCAGGAAAAATCGTCGAGATGGCGCAACGGTCTCATCTCGTGTTCTAATCATGACGGACTTGGTCGGCCGTAAACTGTTTGAGGGCGCCGCAAGCCCTGACTTGGAAGATAGCGTGGACGTTTCAGCTCGCCAACAGCGCAGAAAGGACATCACGCCCAGCTCTAAGCTATAATATTCATCCCATGGTTTTATATTCTGCTACGGATTGTTTGAAATGGTTTGTTATTCTAACCCGCCTGCTTGCATTGTGAATACCCTTACTCTTCTCTTGATGGACCCTTTGTATGTAATTATTTCCTGAATGCACATGCATCCCTGATCATAGACTTTAGTCAAAGGCACTAGATGACAGGGATAAGTAGCTACGTGATAGTGCTCTGACATAAAAGGCTGTGTGTGTCTCATAATCATCATCATCTCTCCAATACCCAGTCGTCAAACTGCGATGACTACACCTCCACCCAGTATGTGTTGTACTGGCTAGTTTACTATATGTAGCGCTGGATCCTCTTCGGCGCCTACATATACTAGGGCATAGGGAAGCAATGGAACAATGATTCATTGTTTTGTAATTTCAGCGCACAGTGGAGAATTTCTGCCCTGGACCTTCGTCAATAGGGTTCTGGCGACCCACTTTGTCGCATATGTACAGGAACGAGTCATTGTTTTCCTAATTTATCTGGTTTTGGGGGTGGCAGCTCCGAAGCTGCCATTTCCATCCCACCCTGACCCCGAGAACACTTTCCCTAACCCTACCGGAGCTCCCACCCTATATCTTTGATCTCTCATCAGAACTGATATTCGATTTGTAATCATAGTTATTTATTCTCTAACTATAATGCCTCTGTATCCGGGTTCGCATAATAATCATGAATATAAAATGATCAAGCCCATCCCATTTTACGTTCATCACACTTCTCATTTCTAAGATCTCTCTTTGCACTATGGCGCCTACGGTTCTTGTGACTGGAGCCACTGGCTATCAAGGATTCGGGACCGCTCGACAGCTCCTGGCCGCTGGGATACAAGTCAATGCCCTCGTTCGCGACCCATCGAAACCGAAAGCATTAGAACTAGAGCAACTAGGAGCCAAGTTGTGCGTCGGCACCTTCGAAGATCCCGATTGCTTAAGAGCAGCAGCCCAAGGAACCTCAGCAGTCTTCCTCAACGTGACGCCAACCTTTCCCGATACCAGCTCGGAACTACAGCACGCCAAAAATGTGGTCAATGCTGCCAAAGAAGCCGGCACGGTGACTTCTATTATTTATTCCAGTGTGACCATGACCGGCAAGCATGAGACGTTTCCTGGATGGGGCGCAGATTATCCACTAGCTTGGTACTGGACTTCAAAGGCAGCTATTGAGTCCCTCGTGCGAGCCTCGGGCTTCCGATACTGGACGATTCTTCGCCCGGCTTTCCTGATGTACAATTACCTCTCCCCGACCGCCGATCATATGTTCCCAAGTTTGCCCAGTGAGAATGTCTTTCGCACGGCATATAAGCCAGATAGCCCCATGACTATCCTGGATTCTGATGATGTGGGGAAGTTTGCTACAGCAGCTATTCTGGATCCCGAGATGTATAATCAGCATGAAATCGACCTTGGTGTTCAGAAGTTGACTCCTGAGGAAATTGCGAGGGCTTTGAGTCTAGCCAGTGGCAAGGATATCAAAGCTGAATTTTACACGGCTGATGAGGCTGCGTCGCTCTCCAATGTGAACCCGAGGATTACTGCTCAACTCTGGTCAAATGACGTTGGGTATCAGGTGGACTTCGAGGCTCTGAAAAAGTATCCTATCAAGCTTACTGCCTTTTCTGAGTACCTTCAAAGGGAGAAGCGTGCTGTGCAGGCAACGTTTGGATAAGAAAGGGACTTCATTTCTAAGGCTGTCTTCTGGGATAGTGTTTGGTGCTGTTGTGTTTTTGGTGCTCATGTAAAATGTAGTATAGTCAAAAGAGGTACTCTTTATTAATTCTCTGTATAATCTTAATTAGCTCTGTATAAGTAATTATAACAGGCACCAATGCTCTGACCTAGCTAATGAAGCAGGAAACAGACTGACCTTTACTATACATGGGCTCGCTACTAGTGCATATATCTGCTGCACTCGATATCTATATCATACGGTCCAGTTTCTGAAACATACACGTCTTTCTAAAGCTTTCTATTCTCACCAAGAATCACTATATCTGAAGTACAATATCAGCCCCCAAATTACATGTTTCATGTTCACAGAGTAAGCATGCCAGTAAGACATTCATAAGCACTCAACATCAGCTCAACAACTCTGGCCAACGGTGACGACCTCTGATCTCCTCCCATCACCCACTCCACCGACAGCCTCGACAACAACCTTCTCCACCACCTCATCCACAGCAATTCGAGTCTCAAAACCATTCCTAGGCACCACTGTGACCTTCTTCATCTTTCCTTCCTCTGATCCTCCCAAAACCTTCCACTCCTGCACATCCGTCGCCCCATTCCAACTAACATAAACCACCATCTTCCCCTCCGTAGAACAAGCAGCCACATCCGGCTTCGTCCTGGGCTTCCCGACCCACGGGAACCGATAGCCTCTGTACGTCTTCGTGCCGCCGTGATACCCGAACCAGGCCCTCATAACCAACGCACCGTTCTCATCATACTCCTCTAGCTTCGGAACCGCGCCATGCTGCATCAGTACGTGTCCGTTGGTCAGGTTCTGATAGCTACCCTGGGACTCGGCGTAGACGGGCTGCTCAGCGTCCCAGAGCTTGTCGACGAGGGTTACGATCTTGGTCTTCATGTCTAGGGCGATGGTCATGCCCGTCGTCATCACGGTCTCGGACGTGAAATCGGCGTTTTCGTTGTTGTGGAAGTGGATGGTTATTTTGTCTTCTGTTTGGCTTTCAAAGCGTGGGTCGTGTTGGTAGCAGAAGCTTGTGCCCGGAGTTAGGGTGAAGTCTCCGCCTTTTTGGCCCTGGGGTTTTTGTTAGTTTGTGTTTTGGGTTGGTGTTGCTGTATACCGAACGTATGGGGGATGGTGACTTACATGCAAATGCCAGGTAACATTACCGTTCTTGTCAATGAAGAAGAAACTGCACATGAATCGGGAGGAGATCAGGTAGGAATCACCGTATTTGGCTACCGAGTTCAGGTGCGGATATTCGTAGGGTGTGGTCTTTTTCGTTCCCTTACCCTCGAGAGGGAGTTCATTGTTGGACAGAGGGATCTCGGAGAGATGCTCGACGGTACTCCAGCGGAAGAGAACATCGTTGGTCTTGATATCGATTTCGTAGAAGAGACCATCCTGCACCCAGCCGTCTTTGGGACCGCCAATGGAGGAGAGGTCCATCTGTGTGACGTTCACGGCTGTTACGAGGATTGTTCCCTGGTCTGTGATCTGGCTTTCGTGGATATCGATGTAGGAGGGATATGTCACGGGGTCCAGGACGGTGACGAATTTCTCCTCCGTGCCTGGGAGGGTGACTTTGTAGATTTCGTCATAGGAGCTGTTTAGGATGCTGATGGAACCGAAGCCGAAGCCCTTGATGTTGGCGCCGTTCCAGTAGGCGAGGACGGGCTCGCCGTTTAGCATTTGCGGCTGCTCTGCTGAGGTGTTGACCAATGGACCTCGCCAGACGAGTTGTCCGTCATCTTGGTAGATGGTTGGATAGCTCCAGTTACTGTTTGATGGGGAGAAAAATAGGTAGCCCAGTTCTGTCTTGCCATTCTTGGTGACGTTTAGGTATGGTGCTTCGAGTGGAGTGCTCTTGAAGGTTTGTTGGGGCCATTGAGTTGAAGGCTGAGCAGAGGATTCCACAGCCCCTAGTAAAAGGGTGAAGAGGTTAAGAAAGCTGACTTTATTTGTGTGCCACATTTTGTGACGACCTGGAGTTAAGGCAATTCAACAATTCTGCGGACAGTACGAAAAGTCCAGTTGAAAATTCTGTCGGTAAATATAGGCACAAACTTTGGCTTGTTGTGCCTTCAGCTGATAGTTTCGTTCCTAGTCCCACTTTCTATCGGCATCCCCTTCCCGGATTTTCGCCCATCTTTCCTTAAATGGGTCATCGAGCCTGAGCTCTCAACCGAATGGGGGCTACCCCAAGGGCACCTCTCGGGGTAGTCCTTTAAGAACGGTACATTTTCACGGGACATGTTGAAGGTATCAATGCGGAATCTGCCGCTGTGTCTTAGGCTTTATGGTAGGATCGGTATATCGACCGCAATGGCAGTACGTAATAGCTCTCCAAGACTGATCCACGATACCCCGCCATGGTAAATAGCAGCGTTGAGTCAGGGTAAGGTCTCATCCAATAGAGTCTAAAAGACTTAGATCTAAGCTCCACGATGCTTCAAACCAGCTAAAATAAGCAAGGTAGCCGAGATATAAGGCAGGGTCCGGGCCAATCAGGGCACGGACGTGACGGGCTAAGCTGTGACGGCAAATTGCTCAGTCAATGACAACCGATCTTCATATAAGCGAAGTGGAGAGATTGGGGTTCTATTTTGTATGACTGAGTAGTTCCCCGGACTTCTATGCGGGGAGTAAAATGTGGGGGAAATGCTGAGACTAATGTGGATGTCGGTAGTTGTTGGCGGGATTCAAAAGGGTCCTTGACGAAAGAGTTCTAGGGGCTTAATCAGCCTTGAAGAGAGGCTAACCACAAGTGGAATCCTCACAACATAACCACCGTCTCGTAGTCGACAGGTCTTCTGCATAGTACATGCCAGCCGATCTTGTGGCTTTCCTCTTCCTTATCAAGGGACCCGGCATATGCGAGATGATCTAAGCCTGCGTGTAGCAACCAGAAGATCTATTGGAAGCCGATAAGATTAACTCTGCAAAGCACCTCAGCCGCAGGAGCTGGTTATCTCTCACCAATAATCATCTTTGCTCGCGCATTTGACTTCCCAAGATAGCTAACATGGAAATCTCGCCCTATCCCTCACCGGGTTGCCAGATCCTGGGGTGAAGAGGCAAAGCCAATAGCCATCAATCAATGATCCGTATCTTATCAGCGATGGAGTATATGCTCGAGCGATTGCCCCCTGATAACGAGCGGCCCATTTCACAGTCCCTGTGACTGGATTATATTTCATCACGGATGGAGTCTGTTTATGTACAAGAGTCTTGGCTCGCGCAGATAAGGACATGAGAAGCTCAAAACGAACGTCTTTCCCGACCCTATGGTAGTCTGGGTCCAGCCAAGAGATATTGCAAACCAAGAGAGAAGGCGAGGATAAATTGCGATGGAGGCCGACAACTTCTCCCGATTCTCGCTTGTTTCCCAAGATCGATCGTCGGTGAAACAAGAACGAGTGCTATAATACATATTTCTTGTCAAATTACCTCCTCACCGAATACAGTGTGAGCCTGTTCGCCATGGCCGCGGTATGTCTGTCTTTCTCGTCTACGATAACAGAATCGAGCTAATGATCATTGTGTGCGGCTAGCAGCCGGTGTACAATGCTTCTATGCCGGAAGGGGGCGATCCAACAAAAGTCGACGTCAATGCACAATATGCGGGATTGGAGTACAATTATATCTATATCACCGCCTGCACATTTATTGTCTTCTTAATCCTGCCGGGGATCGCCTTCCTCTACAGTGGATTAACACGGCGGAAGTCCGCATTGGCCCTCCTCTTCCAAGGCTTTATGATCCTTGCGGTGTAAGTCCTGTAGGTGGTAGCATGTTGTCTCAGTTCGGATACTCAACAGGTTGTAGTGTCACATTCCAATGGTTGTTCTGGGGGTATTCTCTAGCGTATTCCAGAGATGGAGGACCATTTATCGGCACGCTGCAGAATTTTGGACTGATGAATGTCATGGTGGCACCCTCTCCCGGTTCCGCCGTGCTTCCGGAGATCGTCTTCTGCCTATTCCAGCTTCTTTTCTGCGCTTGCACGGTATGAGACAATCCTATGACAAATGGTCTAGGTTACTGAGACTGGCAGGTAATGATCCTTGCGGGCGGCGCCTTTGAACGAGGCAACATCTTGCCGTCTCTGATCTTCAGCTTCTTCTGGGCCACGATCGTCTATTGCCCCTTAGCCAGGTGGACATGGAGCAGCAACGGTTGGCTTTATAAATTTGAGGCTATAGACTTCGCTGGTGGTGGTCCCGTCCATATAGCTTCGGGTTGCGCCGCTTTAGCATATGCGCTGGTTCTCGGGAAGCGGTTACACCATGGAGAAACCTCGCTACGCAAACCCCACAACACAACATTGGTATTTCTCGGAACAGTTCTCATCTGGACAGGATGGCTTGGGTTCAATGTATGTCTTGCTCAATCGTTCGCTTTCCATTAATGTCTATCTGTCTAACTGGGGTAGGGTGGATCGAGTCTTAACGCCAGTATGCGTGCTATGGTGGCCGTCTTCAATACCAATACGGCGGGATGCACAGGGATCCTGGGATGGGTCCTGGTCGACATGATCAAACACCGGGGTAGATTCTCTGTGGTTGGGGCTTGCGAAGGCGCCATTGCCGGTCTGGTGGGGATCACACCAGCTGCCGGCTGTGTTTCTCTTTGGCTCGCTGCTTGTATTGGGTTCATTACCGGCATTGTCTGTTCATCACTCCAGAACATAAATGATTGGCTCAGGATTGACGAGGGCATGGATGTCTTCAAGCTTCACGGAATTGGTGGCATGGTAGGCGCCTTCTTGACGGGGCTTTTCGCGAGTGAATCCATTTCAGCCCTGGATGGGGCCAGTCTTACTGGCGGAGCTATTGATGGCAACGGAATTCAGGTCGGCAGACAGCTTGCTGAGATCTGTGCTATCGCCGGATACTCCTTTACTGTGTCCTACATCTTGCTCTTCATTCTCAAGTATATCCCTGGGATGCGTCTACGGGTGGATGAGGAATCGGAGATGATGGGTCTCGACCGGGCACAATTCTTTGACGAACAGATCGGTGACTGGTCAATAGCACATAACATGAGCAGTCCGATGTTGATGGGAGTGTCCAAAGAGCCATCCGAGTCAAAAGATGAGCAAACAGTGAAAAAACCAGGAGTCTAGCGGTCGTGTTCGATTTATGTTGCAATAGCACGGTCATGAGTTAAGTGATTATATAATCTAAAGACATGGTCAGTTTTGGGAATAAGCAATGTGACAGGTAGGAAAGTGTACGTACTCCTAGATCTTACCTATGCACGAGTGCCAATTGTATACGTACATATGTACATCCCAGGGTCCAAATACTCCACACCTTGGCGATCTGGGGGTTCAGGGTTAGTGTTTCCAAGGGACTCCATTTTCAATGGAATTCTTCTTCCATTGTTTATGGGGTCGGTCGCCGACGGGACGATCACTCGTAGGTAAAACGGTTGATGCTCCATGTTGGACAACATTCCCGATCTCGAACGTCATGGAGGGGTTAAAGGGTAAGAAATTCACGAGAGGTGATGACGAATGCTTCATGCTTGGCTTCCGACCAGTAGACAAATCCACCAATCAGAAGGGTGCACGCCGCCCTCCCGCATAACAGGGCCGAAGCTTACGTCAAGGCGACAGGGATTTATTTTAGTCCCTTGAAGTTGTCCTGCAGACCCTTTTGGATGGAGACGATGAATTCTACCTTTAATTAATCCGAAATTACGAGGCTTGATGAATACCCACAGATCCCTTGTCTAACCTAGAGAGTCAAAACTCGAGATGAAAAATCCATAGTAACGTAGGCATATCACAACAATTTATTTCCCTTATTCTCTTTCTTTCCTTCTGTCAAATAAGTTCATGCCTGACATCTAGATCCATGATTGAATCGTTCAGCCTCCAGAAGTAAGTTTAGAAAGGCTGGTGCCGACCTTTACCCAAGTAGGAAAACGGCGGGCCTCAGGACCGGAGATCGGCAGCGTCGCGTCCTGTCGCCATCCGTTCCCGTCTTATCGTTACCATCCAAGGTTACTCTGTTGGCTTTTTTCCGTCTTTTCCTTCCCTCTCTTGTCCCTCCAACCTTCCTCAGAGGAACCGGTAATCATCTGAGTTCTTTCCTCTTTTTCGTGGTTTTGTCCGCGTCACTTTTCATCTTGCTGTCCGTCAGCAAGGCCATTCGTTTAGTTATTATAATCGACCTCCTTATCATTTCGTCTTCGCTAGCCCCCGTTTTCGCCGCTTTTACCCCCGGTCTTATCTCCCCCGGTTTCAAAGAAAAACTGCGGTACCCCTCGAAGCTCGCTATTGACTGACCTGTACCGCTCCCCTTCCATTCGCTAATCGAACCTGCCTTTCGACTGTCATGCTTGCTGGAGAATCGCTATTATAATAATACCTAATCATCGGTTGCAATGGGCAAATGTAATCTTTTTGGCACCCGTTTCCTACTATGTTCCGCTGGACGCTGACCATGGGGTGACAATCAGGGCACTACGGAGTTGTCCTCGACGCAGGCTCGTCTGTAAGTTGCCGCACGCCAAAGAATACGTCGTTCGCGCCTCTAACACCCATTGATAGGGGACGAGAGTCTACGTTTATCGATGGTTAGACAACGCTGTTGCGCGCAAAGGGGCAGATTCGAAGGATCTGCAATCTTTGCCGGAAATTAAAACGAAGCCAGAATGGACCAAGAAGATACATCCAGGTAAATACTCAGCGTTGCAGGATACAGCAAACTGAAACGCATTCTGACTACCCTGCTTTTGTAGGAGTGTCTTCATTTGCCGACAGACCGGAAGAGGTTGGATCGCAACATCTCGCAGAACTGCTGGAACACGCTCAGACAATAGTGCCCCCTGATGCGATCAAGGATACCCCGATCTTTCTTCTCGCCACTGCTGGGATGCGATTATTAGGCGATGTGCAACGAAACCTTCTCCTAGAACAGATTTGCTCCTATGCGCGTGCCAACTCCGACTTCCTGTTGCCCGATTGTGACGTCCACATCCAAGTCATTCCTGGTGTGACGGAAGGTCTGTATGGATGGATCGCCGCCAACTACCTTCTGGGTAGTTTCAACGCACCTGAACAGCATGACCATGGTAAAGGCCATCATACTTATGGCTTTTTGGACATGGGAGGAGCATCGGCACAAATCGCATATGCTCCTAACTCGACAGAGACACAAAAGCATGCCAGTGACTTGACGCTGCTGCGCCTACGCAATGTGGATGGCTCAACGCAAGAGCATAAAGTTTTCGTCACCTCATGGCTTGAGTTTGGCGTGCACGAGGCGCGACGACGCTATCTTGAGTCCATGCAAGCAGCAAGTGCGGTCGATAGCACCAAGGAACTCCCTGACCCTTGTCTTCCTAGTGGTCTCCGAACTACACTTGACGGGAAGCCCTTTACACCGGAACAGGAAGGCGGAATGCACCTCGTGGGTACCGGAAAGTTCGACGAGTGCTTACGGCAAACGTACCCGTTGTTAGATAAAGATGCACCCTGTCTGGACCAGCCCTGTCTCCTCCACGGTATTCACGCCCCCGCCATTGATTTTGATGTCAACCATTTCATTGGCATTAGCGAGTATTGGCATACAACGCATGACGTTTTTGAAATGGGCCATAAGGATAAAGCATATGATTTCAACACCTATCAGCAGCGTGTGGAGTCTTTTTGTTCGCAGGACTGGGAAACTATCGCCAAGGGTATAGACGACCATAAATGGAAGAAACTCAACCATGAGAAGGCCTCTGAGGTTTGCTTTAAGGCTTCCTGGATCGTCAATGTTCTGCATAACGGCATCGGAATTCCACGTGTGGGATTGGAGGACACAGCAGGCTCGGGATACAATGGCACGAAGGAGGTCATTACACACGCGCAAGAGAAAGGCTACCTCGATCCCTTCCAGGCAGTCAACAAAATCGACTCCACCGAAGTCAGCTGGACCCTAGGCAAGATGGTTTTGTACGCATCCTCCCAGGTTCCTGTGGAGATAGAAGAGAAGACACTACCCGTTGGGTTCGGTAGCAATGTCGCCGGCATTCCCAACGACTTCCAATATCCTAGCACTGAGTTGTTGCCAAATCCTGAGGGTCTCCATGGCGCGAATTGGCATGACGCTCTTCTTAACGCGAGATCGTCCCGCAGAGTTCCAGGACTTGTGCTATTCCTTCTCATCATAATCATGATGGTTTTCTTCCTCTGCGGCCGAAGTCGCCGCTCGCGGATGTTCCACAAGATCAGCAACCTCTTCGGAGGGCGGTCCCACCCTAGTTACCCGAAGAAGCGCAAGTTCTTCGGTGGAAAGTTGCCATTCTTTGGCCCTAGAAGCCCCTCCTATGAGCGTGTTCTTGAAGACGGTGCAAACGAGTTTGACCTGGGTGGAATTGTCTCCGGACGCAGTTCGCTGGATGTAAACCGCCTGTCGGATACTGAAACAGCAAGCTTCCTGCCTCCCAAGCGAGCATCAAGCTGGGGCAGCCCCACCCCCAGTCTAAAATTTGGGCTGGACAATTCTTCATCCGGGACCATTGGGCTTGGAATCACCGCTGGCTCCGGTATCAACGCCATGGATCGCGCAGGTCTGGTGGTGAGGACTGAAAGTCGGGACCATCTTGCTCCTATAGCACTGGGCCCTACGTCGAACGGCCGACGCTCCAGGGCGGGCAGTCCCTCGAGATCCCACCCACACAGATCACCCATCATGACACCGCTGTCGCATGATGAATGATGCTGTTGTATGACTTTTATTCCATTACACCCTTTCATGTCCCTTTTTATTAGCATTATTTCAAGGAGTTTCGGT
This sequence comes from Aspergillus sojae, assembly GCA_008274985.1. Lineage (NCBI taxonomy): Eukaryota > Fungi > Ascomycota > Eurotiomycetes > Eurotiales > Aspergillaceae > Aspergillus > Aspergillus sojae. Next base: position 3,402,668 of record CP035528.1, on the reverse strand, counting down.
TTTGGTGTTGGTACGACTTGTCAGGAGAGAATTGCTTTCTTGACATGGCTTCCGTACCAAAAAGTCTGCATTATGGCGGCGACATTTGCTTTGATTACTTCTCAGTGTGATATTTGCAAGGTGCACTTTTGCTCCGAAGTACATAGCTGCTGCTTGCTTTCTTGTCCCGTTTACCCTTGCTTTTCTCCCACAGTCGTTCATTGGATCTGACTTGGCGATTTATACGTTTTAATGACGCTGCATGTATCAATAGACTTATGCCACCTAGCCTGAACCAGCTTCGGCTATTTATACCAAATATTATGCATTTTAATCCCAAGTTTCAGATAGTGATTTGCTTCTTACTTCTCTTTTTCGTCAATACTGTGCAATATTAGTAGCAATGGTCCATGGAGTATGCGATCACGTGCATGTGTGCTGATTCGTCAGCTCACCGCCCTGGCAAAATCCTTTGCGGTACCGCTTCGATAATTTGGTATGCGCCAAGGAGCTCTGGTTGCTCTCCGCATACTTTGCTCTTTTCATTGTCAATTTACTGTCCTTTGGGCGTGATCTGCCGGACTCTGAATTCTGTATTAACCGTCCTCTTTGCTGCTTCCCATAATTGCATGATACCCGGTAGAACGACTCATAAACACGCACCGCCGCAATGCGATTGACCGTCGAGCTCATCCAAAATTCCCTGTCGTACATCAACCCGCTCAAGGATCGCGAATTAGATCTCCGAGGTGCGTTCTACACATTGATCTGAAAAGGACAGTTACTACACTTTTGAAGAGCTGGATTGATATCGTTTTCCGTTTGAGTCGTATAGGGCACAAAATACCCGCGATTGAGAACTTGGGTATTGCCAAGGTATGGTGCTCCCCATTCCCTCCAGTCAATCGAAGCTAACTGTTCGAGCAGGATCAAGATGCAATCGACTTCACAGATAACGATATCTCCACCCTTGGGAATTTCCCTTTCTTTCCCCGCCTCCACACCCTTCTCCTCGCCCGGAATCGAGTCAAGCACATCCAGCCCACGCTAGCAACCTCCGTGCCCAACTTGGCCAACCTTGTATTAACAGCGAACCATATGACCGAGCTCGCCGACTTGGATCCGCTGCGCAACCTGGCGAAGTTGACCCATTTGGTGTTGTTGGAGAACCCTATTACCCGGAAAGAGGTAGGCATTCCATACGCTCCGTCCCCTTGTTTCAATCCGGAACACTATTAAAGACCTACGTATACGGTCTTGCTTCAGTTTATCAATGTACAAATGGAAGCGCTTACTGATGTCCACAGCACTACCGGTATTGGGTCATCTGGAGGATCCCGACCGTGCGCTTCCTGGACTACCAGAAGGTAAAGGACGCTGAGCGTGAGAAGGCTCAGGAACTCTTTGGAACCGCCGAGGAACCATCGGCACTAGCCTCCAAGATCATGGGCATCAAATCCCGCACATTCGACGTCCCATCCGGAAGCCTAGGAGACAGGGCACCCGCCGACAAGGCCGTCAGAGTCCAGCTGACGGAGGCCGAGAGAAAACGCGTCGAGAAGATGATCCGTGAAGCAAGAAGCTTACAAGAGATCGCGAGACTGGAAAAGGAATTGAACGAAGGTCGGATACCCGGAGGCGCGCTCGATGCGGCCGAGGACCCGGATCAAATGCAGACGTAATATATACCGAAACTGGATTGTCAATTTTCTTGTTCTTATTATGATGAATTTGGTGCCGAGCTTGTTATGGGTCTTCTTTGCATGAAAGATGAGATATCTTTCGCGTGTCCAGGCTTCCTTTTTCGTTTGATCTTCAGTTCAAAACAGAAAAGCTTTCAGGCCGTGGTGGTGTTTGTGGAATGTTTATATTTAGTGGAATTGAAGGCTCGTCTGGTTCTTTGCTCTTGCATTTTGTTGCCCGCCTGTCTCGGCGCAGATCGATGGTATGGAGTGATTTGGCGGAGTTCAAAGCTGCAACCCAGCTGTTGATGTATTACATACGATTTAGATCAAAGTATTCACAGCTACCAATTACATAAGATACCTAGCAGCAGCATGGCTAGAATAGTGTGGACGGTACAGCTCTGAGGTCCGATGCTGCTCAACGGCCAATATCATGATTGTCCAGTTGGTGGGATATTGATGCCATTGATCAGATAAGATAACCAGCACGTGCCGACGTCATGTCAACAGTGATTCACTCCCCAGCTTGTACCATTCAGTTACCTCGCTTTGAAATACAATCATTGAAATCGTAACTATTGACACTGAAGTCTGTTTGCAACGTCCCAATTCTAGCCAATCACCAATATATCAGTAGCCCAGCCAGACCAGCACCCACTACGCAGCAACCAATTATCTCAACCCCACGTCACAGTCAAACTGGCTGCGCGAACCTGCAGCAGGAGAATCTCCTCCCTAGCATCCCATTTCCAACAGACCCAATCCAACACACCACAAAAGCTTGTCCAATTTGGAACGATATCTACATCCACAATGGCCCCTCAAGCCCCATGGCGCTCTCTCTTCCAGTCTCATCTGACTCAAAACTCCTCCACTTCCTTTACTCTCTCGACCGTCGGCCACGACTCCCAGAACAGGCCCGTGCCGCGCTCGCGGACCTGTGAGTTTCGTGGTTTCTGGCCGAGCCCGCAGCTCCATGATAAGGCTGTTGAGGCGCTACACAGCCAGGGCATTGGTCAGAACCCAGCTGTGTATGAGAGCGATATGATCTCGCTTACAACTGATGTTCGGATGGAGAAGGTCGGGCAGCTTGATTCTTCTGCAAACGTCGTGGAGGGTATTTTCTGGTTGACGGATGTTGGGAACCAGTGGCGTGTGAAGGGGGAGGCGTTTGTGATCGGGGACCCGAAGGGTGGAGCGCATGAGGAGGCGGCTAGGAAGGAGATTCAGACGGGGATGAAAGTAACAGGCAAAGATGCGGATGTAAGTGGATGGACCTGGGAGAGGCAGGTAACGGCTTATTTTGCGAATCATTCGCCTGTTATGAGAGGTTTGTTTGTCCCTGTTTTCCATCTAATAGAGGGCGAGGCGTTGACTGATCGGTACAGGTTCCTTCAAAAATCCCTCGCCTGGTCAGCCTAGAACCCAGGAGCCTGCAGACCCAAGCCTGAAGTTGGGCCAGGAAGTAGACGATCTCCAAGACTCTGTTGCGCGTGGGAACTTTTGGGTGGTTGTTATTCGTCCGAATGAGGTCGAGCGTCTTGATCTGTCGGACCTTCAGAATGTGCGGCGCGTGAGATGGACCTTTGTTCCTGCGGATAATACCGATGGGCAAGGAGAGTGGGTGGAAACGGAACTTTGGCCATGAGTGTCGTGAGTGTGTATCTTGCGCTGTCTTGGTTGTTTTCCTGCAAATACTTTAGTATGCTTTGTGCGTCATTAAGAGAATCCATACAACAGGGACAATGATAGAACAATCATGCCATGCAGGAAATTCAAATATCGCTCTTTCAGGTTGTAACAGCAGAGAGCGTAGGGAAGGGCAAGTGCAGGATGCGAATGAATTGCTTTGTCTAGGGACAATGAGGCTTGAGCAATTGCACATTGTTCTTAAAACTTCAGGACATCATCCAAACATCACTAAGGATGTAGCTTATTCCGGCGGGGCATTCTCATGCAACAAAGGGAGATAAAGACTTAAGTATTTGGCAGGAGTTGTGTTCGATGCGAAGAGTCAGCCGCTGTTAGTCTTCCATCTTTTAAAGCGCGCTCTCCTCCGTTCCTTTCCTACAGCCCTATCATGCTCTTTCCATAATAGTCCTACCCCCACTTTTTTCATTCACATTCTCGGAGTCCAGAGCTTCTACTCGTTTCCCTCCATCTTTTTCTCGCTCGTTTTAGATTCCTTAGCCATTCTTCAAAGCGATTTGACAAAAGCGCGCGTTATCTCCACAGAAAGAACGCGAACAGAAGATCCGACGCAGAACAGCCTTTACGAACTCCTCGAATGCTAATTCTCCTTCGACCTTTCTTATCGATCCTTTGATCCAGCTATTGCGCCGCCCTGCTTGGACAGGGCTATTCAAAGTGCCGCTCCTAATAGATCCTGTGAGAATGGCCAGGCCTTGCAAAAACTGCGGCGGTCCGCGCGCCGAAGACGTTCCTGACGAGATCGAGTTGTGCGAACAGTGTACCGCGAGCAATATGCCAGTCACATCGTTTGACTCCCAAGCTGGATCACCGACTGAACCCAATACCCCGGTCCCAAATACTCAGTCTGTGGGTTCCCAAGAAGGTGATGGTCATTCTGGAAAAGGGAAGCAAACCGCTGATTTCGATGAACCCATTCTCGTTCCTGATCCTGAAAGTGTCCCGGTAGGCTGTAGGCCTTCCCAGATTGGAACAGATACCAATGCCGTTGAGTCGATGTCAGCAGCGCAGTCAGACAGTGCTTCGAGAGGTGGCAATCGGCTTAAGCGTAAAGCGTCGGCTTTAGGTGTCGAGGAACCGGTTTTAGATCCGGAGTCCGATAAGAGTGTGGAGAGTGTTAGTCCCAAGGATACTTCAAATGTTGAACAGAGTCAGGATCCTTCTTCGCACGAGGTTTGCAGTATTCCGAGCTCCTTCTGATGTAGCCGATTCACGCTAATTGGTTTCCTAGCAAACAATCAGCGCACCAGCATCGAATCCAGCCAAGAAGGTTAAAATGGAGCCGGCTTGTGGTTCCTGTAGAAGGTCCAAGGTTCGATGTACGCACCGCAAGCCCGTCGTCAACCCAAGAGAAGGTAAGTCCTGTATAAAGAATCCATCATTCTGTTCTCGGGGCGCTGTTTAACTTGTATATCTCCAGATGCCTTCCAGTCAGAAGCACAAAGACCTATTCAGCCTAAAGAAAGTGATCAACTTTCTCAGGACGATCCTGCACAGGATGATCCGGGAGAGGGCTCCTCAAAAAGGGCAGCTCTTAGGCCCAAGAGCCAACCAGCAGATACGCCAGATGGTAAAATCCCTCCAAAGCCAAGGGGTAGACCTCGAAAGCATCCCGAGGAGACTCAAGCAGTAGTTAATAAGGGAAAAGCTGTAGAGGAACCGGAATCCCCACCTAAGCGACCCAGACGCGGGCGTAAGCCTGCCCAACGCATCGGAACCAGTGCTAAAGGTAAGAGTGGCCAGGCTACCGTCCCCGAGCCAGCAGCTGCAACAGTTCCGACTGAAACAATGGCAGCAAATATCTTTATCGCGACGAACATGGCTCTAAACAATGTCCTGGCTGAAAACTTCCAGGAAACCGTGCGTGAATGTGAAGTGAAGTGGCAGGCGGTGTCGGACTCACTTGGAGAAGCCATGGACTCCTTCCGTGAAGCCAAGCGGAAAATCGATGATTGGCTTGATATGTGGAAGACGGGGGAAGTGTAGACAAGAATCTATCAGGTTAGTCGTGGCCATTTGTATAATTCTGATACATGTAAAGGAAGAGCTTCTGAGCTGTCAGGTGAATATTGGTCGTACATATTGTGCCTCAGGATACTGTGAAGGGCCGTTATCTGTCTAGGAGCATGACTCAGGGTGCCATGTTCACTAGGGCAATTGTTTACTTGGTTTAGTGTACAATAGCATCAACATAGAAGGTGCTCAGTGAATGATTTGATGTTTTCCCACTAACACTACATTGTTCTCACATACAAGGCCAAAGTGAAGTCCATAATAGTGTCACTAGTCCCCACGATCTGTACTTTACCTGCCAAAGGTGATGAGTCAGAACTCATTTACTCATCCTATTGACCAACTGAATTACATTCTATATGGCTGTCAGCACACATTCGGTATATCGGTTCAGGGTTGTCTCGTTTGATACCTTTCCAAGGGGGTAAGACCCAATAGTCGCATTGCATTCGACAAAACCTGCCTGACACAACTATACAGGGTGAGCCGTGCCAGCTTCAGCTCAGGCTCACTATCTAAAACATTAAGATGCTCATAGCTTGAACTTAGGGCATGAGTCAGCCTCCATAGATATGTAAGCACTGTAACCGGCTCTTTGTTTTTGAAAGTGGTCTGGAAGACTTCTGGCCACTGTGCCAGCCTCTGCACGATAGCGGTTGCATGCTTTTCTTGCAACAGTGAGAGATCTGCCTCTTCAAGTTGCTCAGGTGGCATATCAGCCTCGCGGACGATAGAGCACAAACGAGCATACGAGTATTGGAGATATAGGCCGCTGTCTCCCTCGGAGGAGAGCATCCGTTTCGTGTCAAACGCATAGCCATCAATGCTGTGATAGTCAGTACCCCTACATTAGCACAAAAGAGCAATTGAACGAACCGCTTGGAAGCCATATACTGCACCATGAAGGCGGAGATGCCGAGTATATCGGCGAACTGCTCAGGGTCCTCCACCTGCTCATACTTGGCTTTGTTTGCTCCCATAAGGATATACACCTTCTCTTTAGCAACGCGTAGAAAATCATCGAGAGATTTGACGGTCCCTCTGCCAGTACTGATATTATTGACTACTTGGCCGAAATTGACATGTTCGAGCTTGTCTGCAAGGTCTTTTCTCCCAATCAACTCAATGATCTTGAGGAGCTGAGCCATGTGAATATCTTGCTGCGATGCACGAACGTAGATCATTTTGTCGTAATGGTACTCTTCGTCTCGTTCGAATACCGCCCCAATATCGCGCGTCAAGTTGTTGCTCGTTCCATCCTTCTTGCGCACGATTACCTTGCCTAACTTCTGAGAGTACTTGGTCAGATCGACGAGGACAGCACCGTTCGACATCTCTGAAACTCCTTTTTCCTCCATTAGTTCTTCAACCTCCTGCATACTTTCATCCTTAATCTGCGATTCCCCGGCATATATATCGTAGTGGATGTTGAGCCGAGCAAACGACGCCCGGTACTTCTCAACACTCAGATCTCGAAACTTATTCCACAAACCCAGTTAGCTTCGAGCGACTTCAACTTTCGCTCCATATCCCCCATCGAGTGTCCCTGCGATTCCCCGGTGGAAATGGCATCTCTCATGTTCTCTATGGTCCCCTGTTCCTTCCTTCCAAGCGCAATGGTCTTCATATACACATCAAAGAGATGCGCAATCGGATCTTGTTGAAGGGCATCCTGAGCCCCGAATTTGGTAAACCCGACTCCCAACACACCGAATTGTTTCCCCCAGTCGCCGAGGTAGTTCATCCGAATGACCTCCCATCCAGCCCGCTCATAAAGGTTCGCAATAAACCCCCGAGAATAGCGCTCCGCATGTGTTCGGCTTGAAACGGCTTGGCAATACTTGGGGAGCCGAACTCAACGATGATTCTCTTGCGGCCTGCATCTGGATTGTTTGGTTCGCGAAGGCCAAGTGGGTCGTCGTATCCATAGTTATCCCCGTTCTCCAGTATTAACGGCAAGATATTGTGAGCGAGGGAGGTAGAGGGTTGGGTTTCATCTGCCATTTTGAGCTCGATGTAGAAGGGATAGGGTTCTGAGAGTGGGATAATTAAGATAGACTGATCTCGCGGGTGCCTACGCTCTATATTCAGCCCCTTAACGTGTTTTCGCTGATATTTGTACTACATTGTGGGTTCCTTAATAAGGATACCAGCTGCGACTACCTCAAAGATTAGTATATATGACACTACGACTACCGCAGGGTTAGGCGAGGTCCGCCATGACGCGGAAAGATCGTGCTAATCGCTGTGGAGCATCTCGCTTACAGATTGTGGGTGGAACTATCGGAGCCACTGTGGCAAGGCTCGGCCTATTACACAATATGTTTTGTGTACAGCATGTAGCAGAAGGAAATGATATACAGATACACCCGCAGTTCAGCTCGCACCCTACCATGGTACCAGTCAGAGTTGGCGTCACATAATCCCGGCGTAGAGAGCTCTGGAGAACTTTGACTGCCTTACTGCATAGCTGGGACTTCCGTGATTTCAGGAGGTTAGGTGGCTTATGATTTATTTATTCAGGCCTTGGGGTATATGAGTACTGGGTTCTCATGATGAGCCATTGTACAGTGGAACACGGAGAAGCCCACAGTACCTACGAGGTGGCTTAGTCGATGTTTATACTACGAACGATACATCAACAGCGAATGACGAGGTATGGATAGTTGTCCCGAGGTTATCGTAACGGATTGGGAGCAGGGAGCAGATACTAGATGGGTGTTGTTGGAGGTATTGGGATGTTCCCTCATTCGGGCAACCCCGATATATATATTTTGTACTGTGAACACACGATATGCTTGCAGCGGTACAACGATAGCAACTCGAGTGGTGTAGAGAGCCCAGAATACCTGAATTATTATTGTTTGGAACCATTTACCGTATTAAGAGTCCAGAGTAGCTTTTACCGTATGAAATTGCTGAGTCAACAACTACAATGAAGGGTCATGGAAGGGGCCAATGCGTCTATTGCCCTGTCAGATCACAGTGCATAATAGATCATCAAAAATCTACCGTGGTAATTTAGTCAATGCCGGGCTCAGTTCTAGTACTCGTTCCGGTCTTAGACATAACTGCAGATCTTACTTTATATAATAAATAGTCCTAGGGCAAGGTGTGAATGGAATGATAAGAGTAAAGCTTATTGTAAAGTTCTGGGAAGTAGCTTAATAAGGACGAAATATCTGGCAGAATAGCATCTAATGGGGCTGTAGCTCAGTGGATAGAGTGGAAGATTGCAATGACCTGATTGGTTAACCAAATATTGCAAGCTATCTTTAGGTCGCTGGTTCGATCCCGGCCAGTCCCTCATTTCTTTTTCCTTTTGCATATTTCGTTTTGATCGCTTTTTGCTCAGCTAGTGTGCCAAAACCATAATTGTTGTGGATAATTGGGACAGAAATATACACCCGCTGCGAAATACAATATAAAGAAAGCACTTTATTTTAGATAGGCCTGGCATTCCTTTACCTACCGATCTATTCTGACAATTTATGTACCTCTCCATATGTTAGTATTACCTTGACATGTATATACAATGCAGGAGGAAATAGGCCCAGTGTAAACAACACTTTCCCCATAGAAGAAGTGAACATATATATATCCACGGGTCAAACATGTAGTCCAGATAAGGAGATATAGAGAGCCTGAATAAAGGGAGCATTGCAGTGCAGCTCTTGAAGTCCCTGTATAGGGGTAGATAGCATTAACCAGCAATAGTGCACCCACCATGGAAATTGTCCTACTGAATGATCATTGATCAGGAGTGTGAAGGTTTTGTCGTCATGTAAACCATGGCCTCAAAGTACACCAAGTAGTTTAAAGAATAATGGTAATAAATCCATATATCTGTTCTTAGAATTACCCTTAGCCTCAAGAATGTAAATTCAACTTGAAGTTATAGGATGAGAAGGTCAACCAAAAGTTAGAACTTAGAACACAACATATATGAAAGGCATGCGGGTTTCATGAACAATGAGTATCTGGAGACTATCAAACCTATCGAAAATTAGCCAAAAACACACAACAGCATGACTGTGCTCATCCAAGGCCAGCCCACGATAGGCTGGGATTTAGCCCTCAGCCTAGGACCTATAATACTGGAGTTTAGTTTCTATAACTATGACCACCGACTTTATCTCTGTTTCTATGCTGATAGTGTAGATGCCATCTAATTTCTAACCATGGTGCGTATTAATATGATAATATTGTACTTGAGTAAGACAATGCCTGCAGAGTGATAGAAGATATACTAAGGCCAAAGCTCTATATATTGATAGAACTAAAAGCCCAAGAGAAACTTTTGTAAATCTGAGCATCCTAATACTCTCGCCGGCATCAGCTACATTGCTTGAGAACTGGAGCAAGTATGAGGAGGATAAAGCTATGCATCAAGTACCCTCACACTCAGATCAATGCTCTGACTAGCTGAAACCCCCAATAGTCAGAAATCATAAAATGCTAAGGGTTCGGCAAGAAAGTCTCTATCGTTCCAAACTACGATTTAGTCCGCCCTACCTTCCATTTTACGTCACACCGATCATTAGATGTGGCTTGAGATGCATCGTATCTCTTCACCAAAGAGAAGAACGCAGCTGATGTATGGAGCTGATGCAGTAATGTGCATACTCCGGTTGATATACGTGGTTTTGTTAGAAAGGCGCTAGTAAGTGGGTCAGTATTCCAATAATACCTACCGATATAGGAATACTCAGAATTTTCACGCAGCTCTAGATGAATCTATTTAGAACTGCCTGCCTGCCTAGTCAATGATGTATGGTGTGATGCAGACGAGAACTATTGGACAGTTAGAATTGCCAAAAACAGTTAGATGATCATTTCAACCAGTTATATTTATTTAGGCTTTCCTGCAAGGTTTAACCCCTGGTAGGTGGAATACTAGACCTCTCCTCCAAGTTCTGTATTGAGTTTATTAATTGCCCGTAACAGAGTGGGTGGTCGGAGAGGCGCCGCCTGCTTTCTTCTCTATCTGCCTATAATGGCTACTACTATGCCCTCGCCACCACCAGCTGAATGGTCCGGAAATTCGTCTCGTTTAGGCCGAGATGATCGAATACGCATATTGATCTATTGGGATGCTGGTTGGACCTACCAACAGATTACTGATTGCCTGCCTAGTGTTACCTATGGGTAGGTTTAGTATACCTGCCAAAACCAGGCCTATATATCTAAAAAGGCCTCCGGTCAACCCCCCTAAGCTTACCGAGGCAGAAATAGATAATATAATAGATTCTATATTATCTAGTAAATGCACACGTTGATTACTATACTATAAGATTATTTAGGAGCTAGAATTAGATGTCTCTGTTATAATCTTATCTAAAGCTCTTCGAAAACGAGACTACTCACGCTGTGTAGCTCTTTGAAAATCTTCTTTAACTAAGTACACAAAACGACTATATTTAGCCTGGGCTTTAGAACATGTGAACTAGACTAGAGAACAGTGGATATAAATATACTAGTTTAATAAAAGCTAGGTTACCTCAGGGGCCTAGAAAAAATTATATATAATTAAAAGGACAGATAAGGCGCTGGAAGATACCTTTTCTCGAGTTTTCAAAACAAAACTTGTCACATAACGCTCCGTGAATTGCATGATCATGTCATCTAACACGACATGGGATACTATTAGTGCCTTCGATGTTCCAGAGCACTTTAGTCGGTTCCCAGCTGGCATTGCTCACAATTCCACGGAGGTGGTCGATGCTCTTAATAAAGTAATTGACGCATCTTGCGCTCCAGGTTCGAAAGAGGAGAAAAAAGCAAGAACCCGCCATTTGACTGCCGGTAATGAGCCTTTTGCAATCTGCCATTGTACTGCATTTCCGGACAGACTGGTTGTACTTTCCTCCATAATCGAGTTGGCTTGGATCAACGACGGTAAGCACCCGTGATTGGAATGATCCCTTCAGTCTAGGGTGAGAGGCTAATCCGCGGGAGTTAGATGTCACCGAGGAACTGGAGCATAAAGAAGCCTGCATCAAGCATGATATCCTTATCGATGCTATGGATCCGGAGAAGCTTGCGAATGCACCGATTGGAACGTTCAATTCCCTGGAAACCCTGTTTGGCTTGCACGTACAAAAGGCCAGCGCAATGGACCCTGAGGCCGCAGGAAAAATGGTTGAGGTGCTCACGAACTATCTGAAAACATTCGATAGCAGTGACGAAGAATTCGTCTCCATGGAGAGATACAACCCATATCGGGTAGCGAACAGCGGATATTGGTAAGTCACACCGTGGACGTTTGCTCCCCGTTTTCCTGAACACTGCTGAGGTGTACATGACGCAGGATCTCATCCTATTTCATTCGCTGGGGTATGGGATTGGTTCTCAGCGATGTGGAGTATGAATTGCTTCGCGACTTCGACTTCAGTCTGGGCGTCATCCTGGGGCTGACGAATGACTACTTCAGCTGGAATGTGGAAAAGAATCAGAAGACCGATCGAGTGCGCAACGCTGTGAAGGTGCTGATGAACGAGTATAATGTTTCAGACACTGTTGCAAAGCCGTTACTGAAAGGTCTCATTATCGATGAAGAAGAGAAGGCCTGCCGGTTGAAGCAGAAACTGTTGGAAACCCCCGACACCCTGTCTCCCGCGGTGTTGCAGTATATTGAAGCCATTGAATTGTACGTAGGAGGAAGTTGTTATTGGCATGCAACTGCTCCACGTTACAAGATGTAGTGAATCGATGCGGGATTTCGTTTCTTCTTACAGCATAGTACGTTGATAGGCTGGGCAATCATGAAGTAGTTTCAAACTTTGAGACCTAGGTCTGCGCTCGAACGATAGACATAGACTTGTGCATTGTTTTGGTTGGAACGAATCGAGGACTATGTACGTACTAGTTAGTGGAAGCCGTAGGCAGCACTCACAAAGGCTGCAAGACCCGCAAGGCCCACAACTCAGCTGGCAGGTTTTGGCACCAAGGGAAATGATCTGAGCGTAAAAATCTGAGGAATTTGATCGGAAAACCCCGTCAAGGTGGCTGATTGATCTACGGCCTGGCCTATCATACTCTTTATTCAAGAGTATTGTTTAAAATGTCTACTATGCTCCCTATCTATTCCACCACGGATGATCTACTACTGAAATCGGGATCGGCAGTCAAATATTATCTAGAATCTATAGCCTCTGTCTTTTATACTTCAACGTATACGAAAGAGAACAGCAAGACGAAATACATGCATCACCACAGCAAATTCCTCACATCCCCACCACGCCACGCAGTGCAGTGGGGTCTGCAAGCCCACCATCGGTTATAGAATTCTTTTTTTATCCCCTGGACGGGTTCCGTATCCTCACATGTGCTGGTGCGCCGTCTTTTGGATGCGCGGTGGCCTTCCCAGCGGTGTACATCCGCTCGCCTTCAACCACTTGCTTGTCAAATTTGATCCCCTGCTGTTCTCGGAGCCGGTCCCACTCTTCCCAGGCCATCTCCACGTCAAGATTACGGGCAACAAGAACCAGCACCAACTTGAGAACGACAATGGCTAATTCTTGCCCAAGACATCTCCGGGGACCAAGTTGGAATCCCCGCCACATATCTTTCGCGGGATGCAAGATATCACCTTCAGGGACCAGGTACCGCTCCGGGATGAATTCCGAGGGCTCATGGAAATTGGCAGGATCATTATGTATGGTTATCGAGCTGTCAAAAAGATCGAATCCATCTGTCGGCCATATGGTGTTGGAGTCTTTTATAACAAAATTAAAGTCAGGCTGGCCTGCCCGGATCGTAATGGTAGCTGGGTTGATGCGTAGGGTCTCCTTGATGACACTGAGGGTGTATTTGAGCGAGTCCAGTATGTAGGGCTCGTCTCGAATTCTCTGGGCAGCTGTGCTTGGATCAGGGCCAAGAACACTATCGTGTTCAGCCCGCAGTCTCTCAAGACATTCGGGGTGCAGTTGGAGCTGCTTGAAGATCCGAGGGAGTGTAATGGAGATTGCATCATCGCCCCCGAAGAATGTGGCCATCAGATGGTAAAACACATGCTTGACCAGGGATTCATCCAGGGGACCATCGTCGTCTTCTCCCCCACCGCTAGAGACCCGGTTCAGGTCCTCCGCTGCGGCTCGCACTATGGTTTGTGGGCCTTTACTAGACGCAGCTAAGTTTTCCATAATGGAGGGTCGAAGAATTTGGAAGAGCTCGTCTCTCTTGCGGCGCACAAGCAGCTTAAAAAGTGGTGTTGCCCTCCATAGAAGCTTGCGGGGACTGAAAGTAATCTCCATGCGTTGTAGTTGTTCTCGATAAGCAACGGTAAACCGAGATGGATACAGTGATTGAGTGTTCAGCCGTGTGCCACTGTAACCCATTAATCCGAGGAACGGGGGGGCTTCACATTAAAAATTCGCTTCACTCACAGAACAATTCTCCCAGTCACATCGAATGCCAAGTTACTGGATATTTGCTCCAGCGGAAACACCTGGCCCCAATCTCCGTTGCCACCGGAAAGATTCCTTAACATGTTCGCGAAGGCCTCAACCTCCTCGAGAATGGCAGGTACCCGGGCTCTGATATTCCCTCGACTGAACCCGCGGTTGAACATCGAGCGCCACATCCGCCATTCGTCGCCATGCATACAGATGAGGTCCTTCCCATCCGAAATTGGTCCGAGGAACTCACCATGCATGGGCGATTTTGGCAAGCTGGTCCCAATGGACATCTGATTGGATACGTACGCCTCCATCGAGAATGCCATTGGCCTTGACATCGGCCCTATATCGACATAGATGACGGGCGGACATCTGTCTTCATTTGGGAAGAACTTTTTCCAATATTTGCTCATATAGTAGCCAAAGGTTTGAACAAGGTTCGCATCAAATGCCCAATCTCGATAAAATTGGAGGACAACAGGAAGATGGCCAAAGACTAGGGAATGAGGCATTATTGGCTATCTCGTGTTAGATTATGGTTTGCTCGGGGTAGAACTTGAAAGAAACATACAATGCCTTGAGACTTAAGCCTTCTGAACTTCATTCGGGCTTGGTATAACTTGATCATAAACAGCGGCAGCCACACTGCCAGGATCAGGCATACGAGTTTCAACCAATTCCTGCCATTTTTCAGTTCTACCAATGCATAAAGCACGGCAGATTTCCCTAAGGAGGGATCATTCCGTACGGCCGTCAAGCTGGAATTCATAGTCTAGCGTAGTGGAAGGAAAAATGAGAGTAGTTGGACCATGATATGACCACCCTATGAATATATACCCTGTACTTACACGCGTGAACAGACTAAAAAAGAGAAAAGAAAAAGAAATGGATCAAAGTAATCAGGACGAGCCCATTATGGAAACTTTCTCGAGGCATGTTGTGCGATCGATCCCCATCTTGTGTGCCCCGCATAGACAAATTCTAGGCGCATTAGCGTATTATTACCAGTTCAAGAAGACGGTGAGTGTATACGTTGCATCAAGAGCCCATATACTATTCAATTTTGGGAAGATTGGTGGCTTTTGGTGGCTTTTGGTGTTAGGTAGAATGAAAAGGACTGGTTCATGGCTGTACGTAAAGAACCAAATTTGTAATTGTCAGTCATGATTGCACCGCAACAGGCACCCGATACTCTTAGTGTCATTCAGACCGGAGAAGAGACCTGAAATAAAAAGCACGGGCAGATGACACTCTATTGTAATCATTTCCAATTTTTATACCCTTGTTGGTATTTAACGTCGGGCCATGATACCTGATGGGACAGATTGACGAGACGGTATTGGAACCGTACCAGCTGTCAGGATCGGCCACTCCGAGTGCCCTAAGAGCTTGACCCCTGCAGGGTGAACGCGTCCCATTCCAGACAGCCAATAGATAGATGTACTACTAGTAGGTATAGACCGGGGGTCCTATATAAATCGTTGGCCATGACCGTCTTTCCATTCTATCACTATCAGATCCCCGGCGTTGTCTCGTCAACCCCCTCATCATGCCGCCGTACTGCAAGATAGCTGTCATCCAGCTGTATGTCAAGGTAAACGTCAATTAGAACCTCCATTTGCAACCAATAACCCAACCTTAGCTCTTGTTCAGGCAACATGTCTAATTCCATGCATATCTAGCCCCTCAAACCGGCCGACAACTTCGCCCGGGCGCTACAATTCATCCGCGAGGCCGCTGCCCAGGGTTGTCATTTGGCCGTACTGCCCGAATTCCACTTGACAAACTGGATTCCGACCGATCCGCGTTTTGCGCCCTTGTGTAATGACTGGGAGAGCTACGTGCATCGATATCAGGCTCTAGCCAAAGAGTGCAATATCTGCATTGTGCCGGGGTCCATCGTGCGCCCTGTATCATCGTCTTCACAAGAAGCATCAACCCCATCGACAGAACCCGGCGACAAGCCCGCCCCAGCCTTGGAGAATGTCACCTTCTTCATCTCCAACACCGGCGAAATCCTAGGCTCCTACGTGAAGAAGAACCTTTGGGGTCCTACCGAGCGAGCATACCTTCGGTCCTCCGGCGACGAGCCACACCAAGTTATCTCGACCCCCTTGGGCCCTGTAGGCCTCCTCGTGTGCTGGGACCTAGCCTTCCCTGAAGCCTGGAGAGAACTGGTATCCCAGGGAGCTAAAATCATCATCGTGCCCACCTTGTGGACTCGCAGCGGAGCCTCCGAGGCTGGCCATCGTCAGAACCCGTCCGCGCCCTCCCTGTTTCTCGATAGTATCCTGACCGCGCGTACCTTTGAGAATACTTGCGGTGTGGTCTTTGCCAATGCAGGCGGGCCTCCGGGTAGGAACTACTGTGGCCTTTCCCAAATTAACATCCCATATGCTGGTCCGTTGGTTCGTTTGGGCACTTCTGCTGAAGGGATGGGCGTCGCTACTCTGGATTTAGAGGTGCTAGAGGAGGCGGAGGCGAACTACAATATTCGGAAGGATTTGGCAGACCCCTGCTGGCACTATAGGCATACCCAAAGAGTCCCTGCCAAGCCTTCGAAAGGGAAACTATAGATCGGGCAGCGGATTAGATGTTGATATGTGTGAGAGTACTGATTAGCTAAGTGGTATTTATCCGTGCACTGCCCTGAGCGGAGGAGATATTGTTGTGTTTGGGACGGAGACGTAGCTGAATAGTATTTCTACATGACATATACCACGTCGATGATTATCACCCCGCCAGCTCCCATAGATTGATGAACCTGGCCTGAAGACCACGGGGTAAGTTGACCATGGAGCCTCTAGGCCCATCTGGGGCTTGATAGGTGCCAACCCACAACGTATCATGAGCTTGGTTGGACAATGTAGGCATCAGCGGGACTGCTTACAGATATGCAGCTACGAAGTCCAGTGCCTTAGAATACCCTACGTATATTCCCACCCAGATATGGTGGGAGATCTGACGAAGCTTGACCTTGTTTCAACCAAGCGGCATCCATAGATATTTCCTCATGTTGAAATGTGAGGAATGATGCTAGGGGTGTCTAGAGAAGAGGGTGTTCCGTAATTTCTGGAAGTAACGACAGCTCGGTGCATGCCGATGTATTTACTGAGGTGCTGTGGAGGCATCGAGCCAGGTGTGGCTACGCACTTCAGAGGCCGTGGCATTGCCGACTTGCTCACTTGTCATATCGCCAAATCGCCATCGTCGGTACCAGTAAGAAGGCTGCCCCCACAACCATCCCCACTGCACTAAACAGCTGCAGTCCCAAAAAACCATCACTCCCCCCGTGGCTTTCGAGGACTCCCCCGATGGGGGCTCCAATCAGCACACCCAGACTGGTCGCAAACCACTGCATGCCCATGCGGGTGCCAATGACCGAGGGGGTGGGCGAGACAACCGGGTGAGCGATGACCAGTGGATTGGCCGAGATAAGCACGCCGGAGAAAATCCCAAAGAGGACACAGAAGACGATAAACCCGGCAATGGAGTGGATGCCCGTCCAGCCGAAGAGGAGCACAGCTGAGGCAATAACGCTGACTAGCAGGATGTGGCTGGCTCCGAGACGATAGGTCAACAGGGCCGACCCAATGCGGCCGATGGCTGAGCCAGCGTTGAGGATCGAGATCATGTAGAAACTGAGCGCTGTGGACGTGCGCAGGGCAGTCTGAGCGAAGGTTGGCACGGAGAATATCGGGATGAAGTATGCCATGAACATCAGGAAATTGGCGATCCCGTAGGCGTTGAACTGCCACTCCCTCATTGCGTGCCAGTGGATGATCTGGCGTGGCGGGGCCCGGCGCGTCTTGGTGGTGGCCATCAACAACGGCACCGCGATGCAAGAGCAAGCCAGTTGGATGAAGCCCATGGTGCGTGCTGTCCAGGGAAATCCGATCCGCGGTTGAAGGCGGATGAAGATGATGGGAAATATAACCCCGCCTGGATGCCAGGGCGGGTTCAGTGAGCAGAAGAGCAGGGAGAACAATCGATCAGTCCAACATACCAATACTGGCCCCGGAGGTCACCAGGCCTACGGCAATGCCGCGTCGTGCAGTAAACCGGGTGGAAACAAGCGACAGGGCAGGCACATAAATCAAACCACTGCCCAAACCACAACAGACGCCCTGCGAGAGAAAGACTTGGTAGTACTCGGTGGACAGGCTCAGCATCATCAACCCTAAGGTAGTCAGGAAACAACCGGCGATCATCAGATGATGCAGGTATCCTCGGTCGAACAGGGGTCCAGCAATGACCCCCGTGGAGATGAGGAAGAAGGCCTGGATGGTGCCCACCCACGCGATACGTGACGGGGAGCTAGTGCTCAACAGCTCGGATTGATAGTAGCTCTGGAACGCGCCAAACGCGGTCGAAAACCCCCAGGTGGTGACGAACAGAAGAAAGGAAGCAAACACTCCCGACCAGGCGGCCACACCACCATTGGGCGGCTCCAGTGTAGCAGCAATAGAAGGCTGCTTAGGCTGCTTGGTCGCCATTGAGGATTGCTAGGGGGTAGATGGAACGAAGAATGAGCCTGAGAGAGTAAGTGACCACGGATGAACCAGGTCAACAAGCAACAACACGGATATGTAGTTATACCATCACCAGGCAATCTATGGATTTGTCATCGTACAGCATATCACTAATCAAAGGTCCCCAGTCGAAACAATGAAGCAGGAGAGGCGCATTCTTAGTGCTTATCCTTTCTTTGTTGGCCGCTGATAAGGGTTTGGTCTGGCTTGTGTCATGACAATACATAGTGATACCATATAACAGTACCACTTGCCGAAATAACGACCCCTTACCATACCTGCCCTAATATTTATGATGATGATGCTTCGCAGCCTTCAGCATGATCAATTCGGATGACCCTAAACAGCATTGTACACTTCTACTCCTAGGGGATACTTAGAATATATTTATTGAAGATCGAGCATCAGAATCGACCATTGTTATATAAGATTGTGCAGCTAAGTTCTACCAACTATTGGTTGCTTGGTTAACTAGATTCTATTCTACCTCGTTTATAGCAAACTGTAAACAATAGGAAAATAAAATATGCTTGCCCCAGAATATTCGCTTGATAATAGCGTACTGCGAATGGTAGAACAAAATGCAATCATTGATTTTTTGCTGTCTCAATAGGGCCCCCCTGGTTTCGTTGCTGAGATAGCTAGATACCGCCAATGCTTACGGCCGCGATAAGACTGGACCCCCGCGACTGTATCGATAAAATAATGCTCCAGACCCAGAAACATGACTATCAAAAAAGGAATGTAAGCGATCAGGTAGAAAAGTCGGGTCATGGGCCTTATATTGTCAGAATAGTCACGAACAACGATATCCGCGAATCCGGCATCTTCAAGCATCTGCCGAAAGACTCCTGGATGTGACCGGCTGTTTGTCGGCATGGCAGCAAATTCATTGATTTGGCGCATGGAACGCACCATGTCCTCTGGAGAATCGTCACTTAGCTCATGGTCGTACTCGAACAAGGAGAGATGGTCTCCGGGGCGGAGGACGTGGAGGAACCCAGCTAAGACTGCCTCAGGATCCATGGCATGAACGAAAGTCTCCATTGTATAAACGCCATCGAATGTTTCGCCTCCGAAGCGTTCTAAATGATGATAATCCATTCTCTGGACAGCAATCTGTTTTTCCGGGAGCCCTGATCGAGTGATGTTCCTCCTTGCCTTGTCTAAATGGTGCTCGGTAATGTCGATACCTTCGACTCTGAACCCATAATTGGTCGCCAGATTGATGGCAACGTGGCTGACGCCGCACCCGGCATCAAGGATATAGGCACCAGGTGGGAGGTTAAGCGATGCCGCCAACTTGTCTTCCATAGCGCGGAGAGCTTTGTTGATCGGAAAAGGCCACCATGTGTCATTTTCGTAGAAGCCAAAGTGGCGGGTCCCACCGAGAAGAAGCCGATATCCGATTCTCTTTTCGAGTGACTCATAGTAGGACTGCAGCTTAGGGTTGCTGCTGATCATAGGCTCTCTGTCAGATTCTGAGGCCATGGCTAGGGCAAAGATATTGTTGGTCCGCGTATTATATGCTCGAGCATGAGATTCAGAGGCGTAAGGAGGTGTAGTGAAACGGAATGTTATTGTTGAAGTTGGGAGAAATGATCACTTTCACATTCCCCTCAGTGTGGTAAAGGGGAGTCCGTGTAACAGATATGGCCACTTTGTTACACTGATCTGCATTAATTATCTAGCTCACCCTGCTAACTCATGTTCTAAAAAGAGAAAGCCGCTCACCTGTACTTAGCCTACAATTTAGCGTTGATTCCCTATAAAGCGGCAAGAGAGAGTGCTGTTGTTGCCTTTCAGCTAATCTTATAGGTGATAGCTCAAGCACAGCTGAGCGGACGGGAAACCCTTTTCTCTAACCCTATGGCTGTATGTACTACTTCTCTAGTTGTGGAAGATTATAGTAATACTAACATAAATCATAAAATCATCACTATAACAGAAATAACATATGCTATAAACGCATTCAACGGCAAGCCGTAACAATGAACAGCTCGAATAACTCTGGAATCCCTCGCACAGCCACATAGGTAACCGTAAATCCTTTAGTTTCCATCAACTGCTTCACCTTGTCCAGACCTCCTTTCACATTACTCACCTCCATGACGATATTTCGCACTTTGTTCCAATCCCTATCGTCAATCCCACCCAGCACCTCCAACTCCGTGCCCTCGACATCAATTTTGAGCAGGTCGATCACCTCAACATCGCTGTGGTGTAGACACAGGAAAAGCGAAAGTCGGTCAACCGGTACCATGATCTGTTGAGCATCCTTGAACATATCGTCTGCGAATGCCTGCTTGTAGTTCTCCTTGAAGAGCTGGATCTGATATTCCTTCTCTTCGATATTCAAAGTAGAGTTCCCCGGCATATTCGGAAAGTACTTGAACGGCGCAGAATCGGCATACGCGCCAAGCGCGTACGGATATGCCTTGACGGTGGACGCCATATGGAAAGCTAGGTTCCGCTCCAACGCCTCGAAGTTTTCCGGTGCCGGCTCGAAGGCGATGATCTTGGCGAGTGGGTATTTCCCCTTCATGTAGAGAGAGAACAGGCCGATGTTGGCTCCCACGTCAACAATGAATGGGGCCTTGGGTAGCTCGACTTTGTCATACTCGTGGTCTTCGAATATCTCGTGGTATATGAACCTTGCTTCGTTCTCGCCTCTGGCGTAGCAGGAGAATTTGTCTGATAGTTTCACGAGACGGAGGGCCATTTTGATCTGCGGATATCGATCTTGTAGATTTCGAAGGGGGAATAGCAATCATTTGAATGTAAGAGAAGGAAGAGGGTTTGTATATCAGTTGCAAATGGAGGTTTGCCAGAGTTGTTCTTTTATGACGTTGAGGATGAATAGCTGACTTATAAGATATGGATAGAGTGAATGCCCCGCCCTTCACTTATAAAATCTGGTGTGACTCGTTACACAGTTTGTGGAATTGAGGCACTGGATTCTCCCCATTACACAGAGTCACTGAGACGATATAATCCTAAAATATTCTCAATGGACAGACTTCATCATCCAGGATACACAAAGGATGCTCTGCTGATCCACACCTACTTGAATCAGTCAAGATAGAAAATACTATGCGGTCACGCAATCATGCATACGTGAACACCCGATGTCTCTGCCCAGCTCTGTTTCCTCTTATTGCCCCCTCAATTCTCCGATGCGGCACCTCTCACGCCCGTAATGACACTTGTACAGGATAGTCACTTCTGGAGCCAGAAAAAAAAAAAGGTATATAGCTAGCCTATCACAGTTTAGCTAGAACAGACGACCATCCCCCGCCATCCCCTTTGACAAGTTCATCTTCCCAGTAGTTTGGGTTGAATGTGATTTCGTTCAAGGGGTTGAGCCGGTGGGCTCGGTGAAACAAGTCCTCATAGACTTTACCGTCAAACCGTCCGAGAGCACTTGACAGAGTTCCATTAGCATGGTCAAACTGGCAACGAACGGGTAGTCTCACCTGTCCAGAAGGTAGTCAGGAATTTTCCATGCGTCGACGAGGGCGACGGCATGAGGTTCAATCCGAGCCATGAGATGTCGCACGCGGTTCGGTAGCTCATCGAGATCGCGTCGCGACACTGCCCCGGAACGGAAAACTATCGGGCTGTTAGTTGACCAGCCTAGCGTGCCATGGGTGGTTCTTACAGTCGTAGGCATGCGTTTCCATATGAAAGAAAGCAAATAGAAGATACAGATCACGCAGCGTGTCCTTTGCCGGTTGGGGCATTGATTGATCGTTTTGCAGGGTATCGTGGAAGATTTCGACTAGGAGTGCAAGTGACTGGGCTAGGGTTGGTCCGTCAGCTGGATTCCTAAGTGTATCGCATTGGTGAGCATCCTACCGTGGCTAAGTCGGTGCAGCTGAGTCATGAGACTAGTCCACGTCCTCTTCTTGGTGACGCGTTCCACATAAATATCATAAAGCTTGTAACTATTAGCAGCCATAGAAGTATAGAAAGATCATCTTGCTAGCATAATAGAGAGGCCAACTGACCAAGGCGGTTGTTCGGCGGTGGAAGCTCCTGACAATATTAGAGTCATCATCAAAAACCTTATAAGGCTCTAGCTTGACTCCATCCCTGTTGGCCCTGAGGAACCCCTTATATGAGTCCTCGGTATCGTTACCTGTCGCACTGTCGATGTTCGTAACAGCTGCCTGCATCCGCTTGATCAGGTAGGCAGCCACCTGCTGGGTAATCATCCAATTATCCCCCTCCACGGTGACACGGGACAGATAATCTGGAGATAGCCGAATAAAACCACTCGCACCACCGTAGCCATGACCTCCTAGTGCCCGGCGACAAGTTTCAATCCCGTCGGCAACAAGATCAGTACAAAAGCTTTTGAGTCCCGAAGACAGGCTATGCATGTGGGCCAATCCACTAAAGTCCCCGGCTTGGATTTGTTCCCGCGCTTCCCGGTAGGTCCGTTGCATAGCCTGTCCGGCATAATGTAGCACATATGTAGTCGCTAGCAGGGGGAGAATACGTATTTGTACTGTGGGATAATCTAACACTGCCACTTCAGGGCCCTTGGGGTCGTCACGGTCTCTAAACTGCCGCCGAACAGTGGTATAGCGGACGGCTATAGTTACTGCACGCGCGAGGGCCATTCGGGACTGGAGAACAATCAGAGACCGCACGTATGTCATCGTTCCATAAACAACGGCAGGCACAGCCGGCTTTGAGAATTGTCCGCTGTCCGGGTCGAGCTTAGCATAGCGCGACAGCAATGCCGAATGGGGGATTCTGGCGGTCGACGTGGTCAGCAAAGCGAGGCTGGGACCCCGGACAGAGACTTAGGCCTACCGGAACTGATGAAATAACATATAGGCATTGTCGATGGTGGCGTATCCGAACTTGGGCCCGATATCACCGATCACAACCCCCTTCCGTGGCTGGTGGGTTTGCATATCCCGGACTTGCACAATGAACGGGTGAGGACCATGACTTTCATATTCACCCCCGGAATTTGGGACGAGAAGTTGAGCCACCACAATGGCATGGTTCGCCGTACGGCCCAGACTACCATTCCACCATTTGCTGGCGGTTAAGGTCGGGCTGTGAAGAATGAACTCTTTGCTCCCGGGGTCCCAGCGAGCCTGTAACTCCAAGCCCTGGACGTTACTTCCGTGGCCCAGTTCCGTTTGCGCATAGGCCCCGATGATTTTGAAGGACTCAATCAGGGGTAACCAGTAGGCCTGCTGGGCATCACTGGCCTGCTCACGGATGGTGGTGATAAACATGTGCATATGCAGATAGTACGGCGACACGTCGTCCACCAAAGTCTCGGCCATCTTATAATCATCAATGTCCCACCCATACTTATCGACGAGGCGGCGCAACAGCTTGGCTCGTGCCAATGCAAGCTTAAAGAGATCCTCTCGCGATAGGTTAGCCTGGCGCTTCTTATCAAAGAGCGGCTCCTTCTCGACAATGCGTAAAATTAGAGCTTGGCGTTCAAGATACCCATCCTGGGCCAGTAGGTGATGTGCCAGTTCGTCGACGGGAATATGAGTCTGAGCCCTTTTCCTGGCTAGGATCTCCGGACCATTTGGCTGGCTGGGCTGCAGATGATCTGTGAAGTCGGACATGTTGCTCAACCGGGACACGGTCCTGATGGCAGGGTGAAAAGTATTGCGAGTGAAGATGGAATAGACAAAATAATTACTCCTCTTATAAAACCCCTTACCAAGGGCGGGTGATGCCTTTCGCATCATGGTTATTCATTGGTAAATAGTGTCGGTGGAACAGCTTTTTGACGCTTGATGAAACTACTATGTTTCTCGGCACTCGCTCTTCCCCGCGTCTCTCACGATGTTCGCCTGAATGGATGAGCCTAGGTTGCTCGGCTTCATGCATTTAGTTGAATTCTATAATCCCGATCTGCGTCCTAGTAGCCTCCCCCGCACTTCATCCACACCTACCATAAAGCCGTTTTATTATGCAGTATATCCGCTGGCATATCTAGGACTCTCCGCAGGGCTGTTTTTCTTGTATGGGTTCTTTTCACTGATAGTTTGTCTTTCTTTTTTCAATTTATTTGGTTTTCATCTTCTTAATATACGAAAGAAATAGCCGGCCATGGCGGACTTCCAGGCAGTGGGGAGTTTTGAGAATCTCAGTCTCGAACGACGAGGCTGTGTCTTCATGATCACCATGAAGCTCGGTGCTGAGAATCGATTGACGGCCAAGTTCTGCCAGGAGCTGATTCGTGCCTTCAATACTGTGCGTCAAACGCTGGGTACCAACTCCGAAGGCGCTGTCATTACCAGAGGGAACAACGCTAAGTTCTTTTGCACGGTGCAAAGCCCTAGAGCTGACACAGTAGACCGTAAAGCTAATGGTTCATCCTTAGGGTCTTGATTTGGACGAGGCCGAACAAAACCCTCATGCAACCACTGAGGGCTTCTACCCAGTAAGTGACTCGAGACTACCCGTTGAGACGACTACTAACGCAGCTCCTGGGCGATGTGTAGCTATTGCATACCATCCTGGATTTCCCCTTTCCAACTATCGCGCTTCTTACCGGCCATACCTTTGGCGGAGGTTGTCCGGTGGCATTTGCGCACGATTACCGTGTAATGAACTCGAAACGAGGGTTCATTTCAATGCCTCCCGTGGACCTGGGAATGTATTTCCCCGGCGTCGGAGTCCTTCCCCGGTTAAAGCTGCGCCCACAGATAGCGCGAAAGGTACTTCTTGAGGGCCACCGCTTTACTGGCGAAGAGGCCTTACGGGATGGCCTGGTCGATTTCATTGCCCAGCCAGATGACATGCTGGCGGTCGCTTTTGAGTTGGCAGCCAAGTGGGCGCCAAAGGCCAAAGCTGGGTAAGTCACACTCATTACCCCCTTGAATTGGAGTACCTCTAGTGACATCAGGACCCTTCATATAGCGTGTATGCACTTCTCCGATCGGAGCTTAACGGCGAGATGACCAGGGCTGTGCAGCAGATCAGCCATGTTTATGGTCGGTCTACGTTTCTTCCTGGGAAGACAAAGCTATGACCTGAGTGCGGCAATGTCTTCATCTTGTTCATGTGTTTATACTGCAAATGACCAGTGTTCCTGAAATCATGCAGACAATCCTCGGTATAGAATGACGATGTTTATAAAGTCCCATAGAATACGTCGTCGAGTTCTGATTAGGGGCCACCTGTCTCGAGCCGTAGGAATCTGTAATTTATAGCGACTAAGGCAGGTCTCGGTGTCCTCCCAGCTGTAGGTTGAATCAATACATAAGTTTATACAGGATAGCAACACGCTGAATACGACATACTGTAGAGAATAAGATACCATCTTCAGCGGCTTAGTTGTTCGGCTAACATGTAATACCGCAAAGGGACAATTTAACCAATGCCAACTCTCATCGGTAAATTATATTATATTCCATCTTGTTAGCAAACACCTGGCTGATATAAGTAAAAAGGAGAACATACGGTATCCGTGGACATATTCTCCTGAAGGCTCTTGAAAGAGCTGACAGACCATAGCAATCGGAATTATTTGTCCACTCACACATCAGCAGAAAATATATTCGTTCAACGTTCCAAAATGACAGCTTCCCTGGCCAACAGAGTCTTTGCAGTGACCGGTGTTGCGTTAGGCATAGGTTTAGCGCCAACATAGCAGGTACTGGTGGCCGGGAGATGGGATCACACTTTTTGGCAAACCCCCGACGACGAATACGATCTAATTATGAACTCTACGAGCGTGGTATGCTTAATGTTCTTGGGAATCTAGCACCATCCTCCAGCATTGTCAATGTTTCCAGCTTGTACGGCATCAAGGGCACCCCACTGTCGGGACCGTACTGCACGAGCAAGCATGCCATTATCGGGCTGACCAAAGCTGCCGCCTACGAGGCCGGGCCTGGTTATATTTGCCTCAACGTCGTATATCTGAGAGTTCAAACTCTTTCTATCTTGTAATTGGACTCGTCTTTGTGGGAGCCAGTTGATGGTGAGGCCAGTGCATGAGCTATTACAACCATACTGTCCTGGAACAAGGATATGAGACCAACGAGGCCTTGCGCCTTCTTCGAATCCCAGGCCTTTCCCGATGAACCCAATCAAACATGTTTTAAGTCGAGATCTAAGCTTTCGGGAGGAATTCAAGATTTGTCGATCACCCGAACATGTAAATTCAATTCAATCATGATGATGCAGAAACCCTATGATGTCACCGTTCAGATCGGAGCCCTAATTATGTCATTCCTACTTGCAACACTTCTAGCCCTAGAGAATAAAAAGGAAGGAAATCTCATCCAATGGGTTTAATAAACTACGTCTGTTTCAATTGACCTACCCCGTAATTACCATTGTCCAACATGCCTGCCAAAGACGACAAATATACCGATCCCGAACTGCGGGAACAGGTCAAAGAAGAAGTCAAGCAGAGTGATAAGGGTGGAAAGCCTGGTCAGTGGTCTGCTAGGAAGGTGAGTTTCTTTCTTCTATCTCTTTCTTCTACATTCCATTCGAGTTGGGAATATGTATTTACATAACTTGAAACAGGCCCAGTTTATGGCGTCGGAATACAAAAAGCGGGGTGGAGACTATACTACATCCAAGGAAGAAGGACAGGATGAGTCCCAGAAGAGCCTCGAGAACTGGGGCAAAGAGAAGTGGCAGACGAAAGAGGGATCAGGCACTGCCAAACAGGAGGATGGGACGAGAAAGCGATATTTGCCTAAGAAAGCATGGGAGAAGATGAGTGATAAGGAGAAGGAGGAGACTGATAAGAAGAAACAGAAGGAGTCTAAAAAAGGCAAGCAATTTGTTTCTAACACCAGCAAAGCAAAGAAGGAGAGGAAGCAGGCTGCGGAAGAAAGTAAGGGCGAGGATCAACAGGAATCTGAAAATGAAGAATCTGGATCAGGCGAAGATGGACCTGAAGAATCAGACGGATCTGACGAAGTTGATGAAATGAATAACGAAGAGGAACAAGAAGGGGAAGACGAGGAAGACGAGAACGAGGAGGAGGAGAAACAAGATGGCGAGCCTGAAAATGAGGACGATCATAGCACAGAGGCCGGGAAGAAGCGCACTGCAAGCCAGGACGAGGGAGCAAATAAGAAACCCAAGACACGCCAGGACAGTAGGGCAGAGCGTGAGCAGGAAGATTAGTCTGAGCTCCGACTATTCTGGACACCTCATGCTGATTTCAGCTTAAGAATTGTACTCTACGTATACGAAAGTTGTACATTGTATTTACTATAAAACCCAGCCGAATGAATGCGATGCTTTATGTTTGTATAAGACTCTAGCCTAACCGCAAGTCAAATATCTGCAAGAATATAAAGAACATAGGGCATTCCCAAGTTAAAAGTCGAATCTTGAAACGTAGAACGAAGAATACTCGACGTAAAGAATCACATACATAGAGCATTACTTCTCGATATCAGAATTAAAAGTTCAAAATTATCCCACCTAGATCACCGAGGCCATGTCGTCTCCATCGCTGCGTCCGAGCTACCGGTAATTGGCCGACTCTCCACATCCTGCTGGATTGCAGTATGCACGGTGATTCCGCCAAGTTCAACATCCGAACTATGTCTCCCACTAGGATCTGTAGATACTACCACGCTCTTGCTTGCCCTTAGACCATGAGGATCACTGATTTTGTGGAATCCATCGGGGTCTTGACTTAGTCGGTTGAGGTAACGTGGTGTGCGTAAAGAGCGGCTCGACTGGGCTTTGGCTTTTCCAAGAAACCTGTGCACGAGGGGCCTGAAAAGAGGAAGACAGCCACAAATTATAGCGACGTTTAGTTCAAGGGCGGTCCAAACGGACTCTTTAGCGCTCGATGCTAGAAGATATCAGTCGAGGCGACTGGAAGGTGGGGTATAGAACCTACAAGCAAGGTCATCGGTGTGAAAGTGGTTGAACTCAATCACACGCAGCAAGCTGAAAATGCATACCCTAAGATGATCAGTTTATACTCGCCGATTGACTCCTACTCACTTTGGGGACACGTACAATGCACCCAGCGAGAAGACTATTGTCAGCCCGATCTTCTGCTGGACGGTAATTCGCAGCCGCCAGACCACCGGCATCGGCAAAAGCAAAATGATCACGTCTTCTACCAGGGACAAACAAGCTGATGTTTGGAACAGTTTGGTCTGACCGGGCATACAATGACCATTTAGTGTGGTGTCATAGTAGTACTGGACTGGGTGGCATTGAAATATATTGCCCATGAGCTCAGTAAAGGCCCACATCATGGTGAAGACAATTAGGCAAGTCACTCCCACACGGACCACCTTCACAGTGCCTAGCAGTCGCTTGAGGAAGACTAGAATGGATATTTTCACAAATGCCATGGATGGCGCCCAGAACTTCTGAATCATCCAAGAGCCCTAGAGGATATGGTTGGCGAAGTCTTCCTATCAGAATGCTGAACCACGACTTACAAATTGCAGGCGAATACGTTCGTCCTGCGGAAGTTCATTTCCTGGAACTCCTACACCGTTGAATGCAGCTATCGACACGCGGTGAGCTAGAGAAATCGGCGAGTATTCTATACTCACTATAAATAACAAACGCCGTGACTCCGTACGAAAGAATCAAGCCGATACCCATCAACAGATCCTCTAGCCGCCACCCGACCGTAGACATCCGGCATGCAATCAGACGCAGGACATAAATGAGTGTCGCAAGCGCTGCCCCGACCGTGGGGACGATGGCGACAACATTTCCCCAGTATTGGTTCCGAATAGCCATGGAGCATCACGGCTATGGAACGTCGGTCACACAGCGATTGATCGCTTGGACTCAGGTTGCAGATTCTGGTCGTACATCTTTTTCAGAGGAAAGGCTGTCAGCAAGCAGCCCTGCATGACAAGGAATGTCCGAAACAAGTCATGGGCCGTGGGAAATCAGCACCGATGCAACCTCAGTCAGGGTTTCGACTCCATATGCAATGAGACTAAACTAGGCCAGGGAACGTGCCGTGCCGATCCACATCCGAGAATTCCATTCCACTCACTCTTAACCCCCAAAATGCCTTTTCCCTGTCCGTAAATTTTCTCTCGGCATGTTTTTGTGTATTGCTTTTTCTCTGTTGCAGCATGGTGTCTATGGTTTCCAAGACCTCGCTTGTCCTGTTGGCAGCCCATCTTCTGGGGGTTGCCGCGGCGGATAACTGTACCTTGGCCAGCTTCAATACCACACTCGGTGGACGGCTACAGTCATTGAAGCCGTTCTCATCGCCATGCTTCTCTCAGTACAATGGCATCTCTATGGATCCAGATGAATTAGCATGCAAAGTGATTCAGAGCAATTACAGCGACCCTTTCTTGCGTGCCAATTCCGTCAATGGTTACATGTATAACCAGGCCGAGATATGCGCATCCGACCCAGCCAACCAATGCCTTCTTGACAACTCAGATCCGACCAATCCGCAGGCGCTCGGGGCCTCATGTAATCAAGGAAACATGCCTTCCTTCTCCCTGGAGGTCCAGGGGCCAAAGGATGTGGTTGAGGCTTTCAGATTCTCAAGCTGCTCAGGAACCCGCCTTTCAATCAAGAATAGCGGCCATGACTTCTTGGGCCGTAGCAGTGGCCAAGGAACTCTCTCTTTGTGGACACGACATCTACAATCCATGCACTACAACCCTGCTTTTGTTCCTACCGGTTGCAATGCCACCTCGAAATACGATACTATCACTGTTCAAGCAGGTGTAAATTTTGATGAAGTCTACCACTTTGCCAATGCGAATAACGTCACATTCATCGGGGGTTATTCGCCTACAGTAGGGGTTAGCGGGGGCTGGACACAAACTGGAGGCCACAGCATATTATCCCCGGTCTATGGATTGGGCGTTGATAGAGTTGTCCAATATAAGATTGTGACGCCCGATGGCAAGTATCGGATTGCCAACGAATGTCAGAACCAGGAGCTCTTCTGGGCCCTTCGGGGTGGCGGTGGTGGCACCTTTGGTGTGGTGATGGAAAGTACCCATCGTGTTGAGCCACAGGTGAGCATAGTCTCTGCCTCTATTAAGTTTCCACTGAAGGCGAACTCAAGCAATGTTTTGCCATTCCTCGATATCTTGGTAAACAATGCAGTCAAGTGGGCTCACGAGGGCTGGGGCGGCCATATCAGCGGTAACTCGCTAATCAATGTCACGCCGTTGCTGCCCGTATCTGAAGCCAAGGATTCCCTAGCTGAGGCTATCGCCTATGCCAAGTCTCAGGGTGGCACTGCAGTTATTGAAGAATTTCCATCCTGGTATGAGTTCTACCAGAAATATGTGGTTCCCAACGCGGTCACTGTTGGCAATGCTCACTTTGCGGCTACACGACTCATTCCCAAAACCGTGTTTGAGACGGCCACCGGACGTGCAGATCTCATGAACTTTTTCTCGCTGCTCCTGTCGAAAGGCGGAAGCGTATACATCCCCGTGGTTGGACCTCTGCTCTACAAAGACGTCAGACCCAACTCGGCGACCCCAGCTTGGAGAGACGCCATCTGGTCTGTCGGAGCTGACGGCTTTTGGGCATGGAACAGCACCCTCCAAGCGCGTGAGCAGAAAGTAGCTGAGATGCAAGATATGACTGCGCTTCTTGAAGAGATCACCCCGGGTAGTGGCGCTTACAGTCCCGAGGCCAACCCCTTCACCAAGGATTGGCAGGAGGCCTGGTGGGGTGTTGAGAATTATGGCAAGCTGCTGAAAATCAAGGAGAAGTATGATCCGAATGGACTATTGAGCTGCTGGAAGTGTGTTGGCTGGAAGGAATCCGATGCGCAGAGTTCCTGCTTTGCGGCATTCGACTAAACCTCTATGATTGGATTTGTACACTACTGTATATTCACGCAATTGACGAGTTTGGGAGGAATTCATGTTCTTGATGTATCTTTTCTTCTTTAACTACCCCCATTCACCATTTACAGTCGCCAGCTATTTTATGGGAACCAGGATAAATCCCCTTCATGTCAGGTATACAGTCTCAAGAAATTTATTTTGGGCGAGCTATTAACTCCGGTGAAGCCCGGATAAATCAGGCCATACCAAAGACATAAATTAATAATAATAAAAGAAGAACAGAAATTTCTCAAAAATCCCGCACCGATGTCAAAGCCCTAACCCACCGGAGTGCACGCTAGCCTCCTACCCTACAGGATCGTCAGGACGACCCAGTTAGCGGCACAGTTCGCGCGCTTTTCACCTCACGAATGTAACATCATCAGCAACTAAACATCCGGCCGATCGACCCCTGTCTAGTCCATAATACTATATCCCGTCGGGATAACGAAACGGGCATTCAATCGGCACGACCGGAGTCCAATGTGGACCGTCGGGCCCACTAAGCTTGGGGTCCAAATGCTTAGGTCTGGTCTGCAATTACTCCAAGTCTTAGCTTCGTTTGTCCTGATCCAGTCCTTCTATATACAGTACATCATTCGTTAGAAGCAGGTACCCGCTTTGGCATGTTAATATAAACCCCTGCATGTCGTATTCGGCTGTCCGAAATGGGTGAGCTTTTTGGGAGGATGTCTTATATTTTGTCTGTGAGGTGTTTAAAGCATCGGGCTATTTTCTAGCATGTTAATATGTCGAGAAACCAGGTTCCAGCTTTCTTACGGTGAAGTACACAGGGCTTTCTGTAGATTGGGCTTATCTGTCCATTGGTTGGTACATCTTAACGATCTTGACAAGCAGATGGATTTCAACCGTATTTTCTCTATGCGTGTATCTTCTCAATTCATGTGTTTTCATGTGCTAAGATAAGGTATTGAACCGGCCACCGCAGCTTATGACTATACATTTTATCCATCTGGGCAATGTTCTTTTTTTGTTCATCAGCCTATAAGATGTTCACGACGACGGCGGGAAATGAACTCTAGTTATACTCGTGGTTACAGAAGATAACTGGTAGAAGCGCGGTTTTGAGAGGTCTAAGACTGATAGATACAATACCTACTATAGCTATCTTCAGTGGCCACTGTTGAGATTCCATTGATGTCCCGAGACAATATCAAGACCATGGATGACTCAAGCATAGAAGTAAATCTAACCATCGAATTCAAGATAGAGGCATGAAGGTTTACCTCGGTACCTAAGAATTCTAATTGTAGTGTATTGCAACCTCAATTTTCCGATGGGCCACCCAGAGCTAACCTGTTCTTAGGCTCTATATATAATCTCTGGATTGACTAGAGGAGGATTTTCAACGTTCTGATTACTCGTGCGATACGCCAACACTTCCCATCTTCCAGGCCTTTCCAGTAACCATGTTACAAACCCTTTCGCTAGCCACAATGGCCCTCCATACTCCGAGGTCGACGAAGCTACCATTCACAGAGTAGTAGGTCCCGACTCATTGGCACCTCTGCACGCCGACCTTCTCATCCAAGAACAAATCTTCCTCCGTTTGTTTAATAATCGGCTGAATAACGTATGTTGTTCTATCTGAGCTCAGTGCCGGTGCCTTCAAACCCTCAAGGATTGCCCCCCCACTCAGAGCTTTCACTGAGCTCATCACCGAACTTTATCCCTAGGCCACGGGCGTCGCGAACTAGTTTTATGATGAAATCATCTTTGGAGAGCTTCCTTTCACGGTGCAGATCCAGAAGTTGCTTTGCTTCCGGCGATCCCTGAATGATGGTGGGCACGATTCGATGTCGAAGCAGGTTCGCTTGCTCTTCTGTTAAGATACGATGTTTCGTAACGAGGCCATCCAGTTCCTGGTGGAGAATCCCCAGGATCCGCTTGTCGTGCATGAGAAGTCTGGTGCGAGCGTCGTTGGTACCCGAGAGTGCCAAATGGCGGACAATATCGGGGCTCAGAGCCGAAAAATCTAACATCTGAAGACCAACTTGGTGGATGAGTTCTAGTGTCTCCTCCTTTTTCAGAGAACTAGAGGGGGAGGCCGGTCCAATGGAACTCTGGGTACAGTTTGCGAAGTTGCACCGGGTATTAGACGCAAGTCTTCCGGTCTCACCGAGCGTGGCCTCATTCCAGTCCTTTTCTCGACCCAGGCAAGAAACGCTTGCATTAGGCCAGGTTTAAATTGGCCTGCAAAAAATCCAGGGGACTGAACCAAGTGGATCGGCAAGTCGGGGTTAAACATTTCAAAGAAAGCTTCAGTCATATGGTCGTTTGCTGGTACATCGACGGTATCGGGCTTGGTTTCCTCGTCTGCTATTGCCTTGTGGATCTAAGATCCCAGGTCGAGAGAAAGAGAGAAGAATCTACCATTGATTTCGCAAATTTTAGCAGGAATGAGTAAATCTGGTCTCCAATTGCCCTGGCGCCCTTCATATGCATGTTTTTGGTGCGCTTCACAATGATCAGATAGCCACTGGGTCAATATTGAGCGGCTGTTAACATATTATTCACCGTGATTATTGTATATTATTGGTTGGTAGAATACCTGAAGCAAATGTTCTTCATGCGGCATAAGCTGCATGTCGCATGCGTGTTGGAAAACAGCATCTTTGTCAGTAAACCATTGTTGTACAATGTTATTCAATGCAATTGCCAGTGCCTCATGGAATCGCTTTTTCTCTGCCAAGAATCGATCAGAGATCAAGATAGGATGGGGCGTGAAAAAGCGTAGTTCATACATAAGATTGACGGGCCCTCCAGTATACTGGTAGAAAATAGAATAGTAGGCCTCCTCTGCGCGTTGTCGATCCTCATACGATGCGTCCGACGCCGACACCAACCTTCCCACTCTTTTGGAGGCACTCAAACATACCTGGAGCGGCCGGGATGACATATTAGAAACAGTCATGGTGAATCAATATCTATCAGTTACACCAAAAGGAAGTGTTGATTCGGGCTTGGGGTACGCTCGCCTTGTTCATCTCCAGTAAAAAGCACGTCCAGAGAACATCGTGATTCGTGGTATGAAAGCAGCTGGATAGTCAGCTTGCTCTCGAAAGCCACTTGCGAGATTGGCATACGAAGTAACCAGCGATAGTTTTGCTTGTTGATGCCCCACTTGGGTGACCCCCAACTGGGAGTGGAGACTCAAATGGATCGTTAATTTTTGATAGATCTAGTTCAATTTAAGGCCCAAGATGCACGGGCTAAAGCATTATTACCCCGTAATTTCAATCTAGGCGTAAGAAATGAAGGTTTGATTCTCTCAATCTAGTGGCCCACGTGGTCCCATCACTTGACTTCTACTGTTGACATGACACACACTCTCTCTCCCCCCCTATTGCGTTGAAAATACGATCCTCTACTTTACTTTAAAAGTAAATGGAGATCGACTGATCTATATCGATATAATTGAGTTTACGAGGATACATCCTCCGCCGAAAACATTACAGATCTTTCCATTCCCCGTGCGCCAAGGTCCCAGCCCAACAAAGCGACCTTTCACAGCATAATAAGTGCCAACCACCTGACTTTGGCGCACTATTCTGTTCCGGTCTGCCAGAACATCAAACTTGGGCTGTCGCACATATGGCTGAAGTACATATGATGTTTTGTTGGTATGGATGTTTGGAGACTGCATTCCACGCAAGGCTGCCTCCCATTCTTCCATAGAAAGCTCCTCTTCGATTAGATGACCATTGCCTCGGCTAGCGCGAGCTGCCTTGAGCATGAAATCATCTTTCAGTGTAGCCTTCGGATTGCCTTCGTTGAAGAAGATCTTTTTCAATTCTGGAGATCCGGGCAATATCGTTGGCACGATTCCCTCCTGGAGAATTCTAGCTTGGTCGGGTGTGAGAACTTGGTGTTTCTCGACCAGATCGTCCAGTTCCTGCAGAATAATGCCCAGCAGTCTCTGGTCATTCACTAACAGGTTCGTACGGAAATCATTGACTGATATCCTGGCCAGATGACGAAGCATATCTAGCGGAAGAAGACTGTACTCCTCAGGAAATAGCGCAAGAGCTACCTGATAAACTCGCTCCAGAGCCTGTTCATCTCCGGCTCCTGGCTTCTTGCAATAAATAACAAGACCAGTGGGAGAAGAGGCGTCGACCTTCAGTTGTAGGTCAGACACGTTCACTAGTCTAGGTCGTGATCCAGTTTTACGTTCAGCTAATAGGGCGAACTCTTGTCTTTCGATGTTGTCTCTTCCCCTGACAAGATGTATCGGTAAGTCAAGATCGAAGTGGTCGAACAGCCCGTCAGCCAAAGTTTTGAAATCGCCCGCTGGCTCCACGATAGCGTTTGACCCGAGTATTTGCTTCATAATGCCATGCTTATATGCACTATGAATAATGGCATTGTAGGGCGCCCGACTGTTTATCTCACAGATCTGGAACCCTGCCCCTGGGCCTGAAAGATCATTATGGGACAAAAGAAAGTCCGGCCTCCAGTTCCCTAAACAATTGGCGAATGCAGGAATCGAATTGTTCTTGCTTTGTTCATCAATCCACTGCGTTTGGACTTAGTACTTGGGGAATCAGAGTAAATGAATCATGTATTCATCTCAATCTTTATGAGTAAAAGAGGCCAACTGACCTTCAGAATCTCCTCTGCCCGCGGCTCAAGTGGCTTGTCTATTTACAGTAGCATTGATCGATAGGTACTAGACTATATCTTACAAAAGAAGACTAGGAATACACGAGGAATCTTTTACTTTATTGCTAAAATTAGACCGGAATCCGGATAATGTATAATGTAACCACAGATTCCGATAGTCGTGACACTATAGTCTGGAGTCTCTCAGTACACTATATCGATGCTGGATTTGTAGTACAGTATATAGTACTTCTCGCGCGGGAAAAGCATATATCTCAAAGCCACCGATGAGTAGTTGCTCTCTTTAGGCATATGAAGAAATGAGTCCTCTACTCTTCAGATTCTGAAAACTTTCTAGCACCAGCTTGACATATGTGAATTACTGAATGACCTGGATCTGTTGAGTTACTCATGTATTCCACTCTTCTATGGGATGCGATTGCCTACTTTCATGATTGTGTTTTTTTGATAGAATGTTTGAAGTCTGTGATTCATATATCAAATGCAAGAACGGTACTCGCCAGGGAGACCTGTGGCTGTTGAAAGGAGCTTATAGATATCAATGGACGTATTTGCTATCTACTTATGGTGTATATTTCGTAGGGAGATCTGACTGTCTTACATTCATCAATGTGTTGCATGTGCAAAGTAAAAAAACTCCAAATCCTGTCAGATAATGTCCCAAATCATGACTCACTTGTTCCAGGTCGTTATTCTTCCCCTCAAAATTATAGATCATAGTCCGTCCCAAGGCAATCTGCTTTTGAAGTCACTTGATACGATATGTTTTAATGTACACGAAGTCTTGGCGCATAGGTCATTGAACAAATGAATAGTAGTCGATCGAGGTCTAGATTGTACAATCTAAGGTTGTATTCCTCATATCGGTGGTTTCGATATCGATACTAGTAGCAATATGAGGTCTTGGGATTGGAACGGGCCGACCCAATCTATCGTGCTAGAATATCTGGTTGAATCCAGCCACTACTTTGCACTTCAGACATGACATGCCAATCAATAATTGACCGGTGCATGTGATATTAGCTTTAGATTTACGTTTAGTGATTCATGACTGGGACTCTTTACATCATCTCCTACGAAAAGAAAAGGTCCATCGGAAACTTTAGAGACGAAAAGAAAATGAAAGAAAAAGGGTTATCATATGTATTTCAAGATATAACATTCACAACGAATTAAAATTTCCTCATGGATCGATGACAGCCCCGCCGCATCAATCAAGGACCGGTGAAATGAAGCTCTCCGTTCCTGTTCTCGATCTTATCGCCCAGCAACATTCCCTGTTCACCACGGTCGCCACCGTTGTTCGAGCGCATCACGGCGATCAGCTTGGGACCCCACTCGGTATCCTCCAGGCGGATACTCCCCTCCTTGGCGCTGCGGGTGAAGTCCTTTCCGCCCCAGATGAACCAGCCTGTGTATCCTTTGTGTTAGCCATCTATGTATTGTGTGTATATCTAGGCACTGGGGACGAGTATGGGGAATTACCATCAGTGTTGCCGATGTGATCATCCAAACGAATTGTCCGTTCAACCCAGTTGCCATGGAGATCTTTGACCTCCACGCGGAACATGGTGATGCCGTTCTCGACTCTAATGCGCCAGTTGCGGGCAGTGTGGTGGAAGGAACCCATTTTGGAGGATTGTTTGGTAGCGGTAGGTAGGAAGGATAGGAAGTAAAGGGTGGATGAGGTTGAAGCTGGGAAGCCAAGGTGGAACGGTGTATTTATATCATGCCGTGTTGAGCTGGCCACCGCATTGCTGCCTTAAGGCCCCATGTTCCCTTAATTAAGTAGCGACTAACGACGCAGGGTGACATAGCAAGTGGACCGATCGCGACGGTCATTGGAGAACGAGAGGTTGCCAGGTGGGGTTCGGAGGGGCTTAGCGAGGGGCATTTCGACCCTTTTTTTTATTTATAGCCACTGGTCCATCGTTGAGTCGGTGAACCGCAGCAGCGCACTTCATCAGAGAGGCTAATTTATGAACAATCCCATACGGAGTAGCGAAAAATTATGGAGCGGAGCTGTCGTGTGCTTTCCGAATTAGGCCGAAGGTAAACAATGGGCGCTTTGGGGGGAGCTGAAGATCGACACCGGGATCCTTGGGTCTCGAAGTGGGTCGCTCTCATTGATCCTGTACTGCGTAGTTATCCGAGAGACAACATATCTGTGGGATTTACCTATGAAAGTCGAGGAGGCCTAGCACCTAGAGCATTAGTCTAAAGGGTGTCGTCATTGGGGAGGTAAGTTGGTCTATTTGTCTTCGTAACGCGAGACATGTACTATGCAGTAAGAACGACATGCATACATACATATGCAGCAGCACCAGTCTAGTAGTCGCACAGTGATACACTAACCCCGCCATCTCCAGATACCCAATTGCGAGAGCAACATAAAAAAGACCATCTCTGGACTTTGTGGCGTTGTGTGAGACCCCCTGGGGCGCTTTGTTGTTGCCTATCTTGAGGTCTCGCGTCGATTGCACCATCGCCAAAGCCTCATTTGTAGTCTGACACTATGCTTTGCTCGTTGCACGAGGAATTTTCCCCACTCTTCTAGATGGTTCTGGGTTGTTTCTTGAGCAACTTGAGTCTCCAGTCGGGTGCAACTTTAACTGTGTTGTCTTACCACTAGGTACTGGGATGTTGCTGCTAGTTTCAGCGATATATTGGTGTCTATCTTATGGTGTACCGTTAAGTACCGTAACAAGAAACCCAAACGAAAAGAACCAATGCTGCACAAATCAAATTATCGCAGTAGTCACATTGGCAAACACCCAAATTCATCGAACCAGATTCTGCGACATTCACGAATAGCCAAAGAGCGCCTCCCTGGAGAAAAAACAGAAACTCCTCCTACTAAAACCGCTAGAGGGACAAACGACTAGAATCCTTTCTCATGAAATGGCGAGCAAGTATTAAATCCTCTTTGAGCACAGTGTCCCTTCCCGCATGGCTTGCCAATAAGTGTTCCACTATGCAAGAGTCTGTGTATTTATTCCAATGATATCGTGGAACCGGAAAATACTCACATCTGACCAGCTTCAAGACTGCCGTGAGACAGATGAAAGTTTGCTGAAGTATGGAACTCGAGGAGGTCCCTTGGTCGCTTTCAGGGAGAGATACGCGCTAGCTTGTAGCTTTGACTTTTTGGGATATATAGATGTGTTTGAGAATCAATTACTGGTGGAGTGATTTCCGTTCTTGCTTTCTGTTCTTTTCTGGGCTGCAATGGGAGGTTTTCCAGGCTTGATGGTGATCGAAGCTTTGATTTCTAATTGTACTGTAATTATGCCATCGAAAGATATGGTGGCGCGGGTTCAGGCGTTAGTCTTTTAAAGGGTCTCTTATGGTTCGATAGTGTCATCAACGGTGTTTGAGAGATTATATTAGATTGTAGGACGATAGACCGACCGGATGAATTGGTGTAGTGAAAAGGAAAAAAAAAAAAAAAAAAACAAAGGCTGAATCATCGGAGTGGCGTATTATTGTTGATCAGTGTATTTTACTGTTCGGTGATGTCCTGGTGTAGGTACAAGTGGAGTAAGGTGTATATTGAGTACATACAGTCATGGTGTAGATCGTGTGAGAAGCGTGTTCAATGGAAACAGAGTAGAGTTGGTTAACATAGATGATATGAGTGGTTATTATGTGAAGGAGAGAGAGCTTAGAGCTTCCATGATTGACGTTCAGAGAATCTTCAATGTAATGTTAGTCCCTGTCGTCCTCAAGTTATGTCCTAAAGTGCAGAAGATTGTCTACTAGAAAGTCAGCTGATGTAGATTCTCCCATGGTAGATTGTGTAGAGAATTTAAATCTGCATGGACAGTCGAATAGTCAAATTTTCTACTTCCTTCTAGCTCAAATATGTAGCGGAACATCGCTTAGAAAATTAAAACTATACCAACTAGCAGTTGGATGAAGATGCTGTTCTATCTTTAGAGTATACAATGACACTGTGACTGTGGATCACTGGACCAACCTATTCCCCTTACGGCATGGTAAGGTAAAGGGCCTCACCCCCGGATATCAAAGCTGATTCCTTGTATGTACATGACTACATGTACCCCGCACTATCCCACAAAGGGCAATGCTACATTTGATTGCTCCAATATCAGAAAATAGATCGGTCATTGCGGATATCATCCCCAGGTTTAAGCTTTGTGTGTTATAATCTTTCCACCGAGCTCTGGAACGCCATGACTGGACCTGTACGAAATCATAATCTCGTAACCAGGTCGGTAACGACTGCAGACACGATCTATCAACTATGCTTGACTCGCAGATCCATGTTCACAGAGGTAACAAGTCAAGGTAAGAAGGAAAATCAACGTTAGCCCCTGTTAAACACAAACAAAGCCTCTCGGGGTGAGCTAGCGGCAATTGTGCGACAGAAGCAATGCGTTGAATAAAGACAATAATAGACTAGTAACCAAGGCCGAATATATGTTGACTCCACAACCGTTTTCGAATGCGCACCAAGGAGCCGGTACGAACTCGATGGTCGAGCATGTCCTACGAGCGGAGATTATCTCGAGACTAAAAGGAATAGACACGGACGCACCGACGAATGGTAGAGGTTTATTTCCCGCCTCCATCTCCGGGGCCGGGACGAAAAACTGCACCACGAGATCCTGGACACTGCATGTCATGGAAAGTCTAATAAACGAAGAGATGACACTACTTCGTTCTCGTCGACAGAATGCAGAAACGGTTGACGGCAGCAAATCGCCTTCCTTCCAGAGTCCGGGATCGAAGAATACTTTCCGTTCACTAACGCAAAGGACTCACCGGATTGCAGCCACGGCCCGACACTGGGAATCCCCGCATGGTGACCACGTTTGGAAAAGGATGATGCCCAAGACGCCGAGGCTTAGGTATATCCACTGCTCTCGTTACAACCACTGGACCAGGTCTCAACGTCGGCAGCCTCCGTCATGATGATTGGTGGCGGCTCCGACTAGCGGAATAGCCTAAATATCGGTTAGAGAAAGAAACCATGGTTGTGTTTTTTTTAGTAGAAGTGTATGACAAGAACGAGAAAGACTATTGAGAAAACTGCAGGATTCGCTAAGCGCTTTCCGGATTAGCGGGAAATTGACCTAGTCCAGAGAAATTTTAGGCAACCTGCTACATGCCAAGACCCTTGGCAATTCGCGACATGTCAGAGCAAACATTTCATTTCCCTTTCAAATGGTAGTTGCGAAAAAAAAAAGAAAGAGAGAGAAAGGAGAGGCAAAGGTCGGAGTGGCAACTCCAATAATCCTCTGGATAGTTGGCGAAGGAGTGTCTGGAGCTGAAAGTCTTCGGGTCCCATGACTTTTCCAAGCCCTCGGTCCATTGTCTCACAAAGTGATGGTCAACAACGGGTGGACGCCACAATCCCTCTTAGTCTCTTTCACGCCGCGGCAATTCTTGGCCGGTCCTGTGCCTTGTCCACGACTTCACTGCAACCGTAGCTGCAAGTAAAGTTGTAGTGGCGTCGGGCTCACCTCATTCTCTCGGATGGAGGAGCCGAATAATCAAGCATCTCTTGGACGCTGGGGTTACATTCGGTCGGGGGCTCATTTGCCTCGAGTCGGACAAAGTTTCAGTTATTTCTTTGTCTGTGGAAGAGTTGTTTCCAGAACATCATCCATCCTGAGGCTATTCTGGCGAGGTTCCTCAGGGGGGTGAGAATGAGAAAATCTTTTGCCGCCGATCCTCCACTTGGATGCCGACAGGTTTCCCCGGGACAACATTTTACAGTCAGTAGTCTAATGAGATATCCACCCCCATATCGCTCACGAGAGCACTCTTCCTATCCGGGTTAGTCGACGGGCTTAAACCCCAGGTTGTCTACACACGTGGTAGGCTGAAATTTCCGACCCCCGTCCGTGGCCAACCAATGAATGAGGACACCAACCAGGAACGGTCATAGGGCCGGACATCTCCTTCAGTGACTGGAGCCATTCAAAGCCGACTGACTCTTCGGTAATGAGACCCGACCTTCTGTTTGGTCAGATTCCAAGTCGTTTCTGCCAAATCCAGTGACATAGCCGACGAATTTAACTCACACTTCTAGGACGCATGGGCCGATGTCAGCTTCAAGGATCTGGACCTTGTCTTTTTGTCCCGCTACTAAGATTCTAACCCACTCTGGGGTTGGACAACAGACTTCTATACTAACGTAGCAGTACTGCAATGCACGAGCCCATAGCCCTGAGTCCTTCCAATGTCACCTAAATCGGTCTAACCCTTCCCCTGATTGGCTCCCACCGCAGTCATTTTCTTAAGGATCTAAGATTAGCCAACCTCAATCCGGTAAGGTTGTAAACATGGTGTTTCCCTCTTGCCCTCTTCTATGGAAAAACCTGGTTAGCTCCATGGCCCATGGAACATCGTCCCATCGCGTCGGAAAAAGACAAGGAGAAAAATCAAATCAAATAAAAAATTGCAAATGAGGTTGAAAATTTCTGGGGCCGAGTGACACACAGTCTTTCCCCGTGGGTGAATTTCCCCGGGTCCGGCTTTATGCCGATTCTCAACTTTTGTAACACCGCCAGAGTTATAAAAGCACATCCATTCCCCTGCTTCGCTTCGGTTCATTTCTCCCGTTCGCCGTGTTCTCACTCACCCTCCTGTTCTTTCCTGTCCATCGCTGGGCAGCCCCTCTCTTTCTTCTCTTTTTAGCACACCTATATACGAGCCCTGTGCTAGGTTGACGCAGCAGCTCTATCAACATGGGTGACGCTGTAGCTCCAAACGCCCTCGCCGATACCACGCGAGTGGAGGCACCCGTCACCTTCAAGACTTATATGATGTGTGCCTTCGCAGCCTTTGGTGGTATCTTCTTCGGTTATGATTCCGGTTACATTAACGGTGTCATGGGCATGAATTATTTCATCCAAGAATTTGAAGGCTTGGTCAGTCTCGTTTCCCTTAGCCAGTAATCTCAAGGGTGGATCGTACAAGTGGCTAATACCAGTCGAACTATAGGATCCTGCCACCACCCCCTCGGATCTTTTCGTTGTCTCATCGTGGAAGAAATCCTTGATCACATCCATATTGTCGGCGGGCACATTCTTCGGTGCTTTGATTGCTGGTGATCTTGCGGACTGGTTTGGACGTCGCGCCACCATCGTCTCCGGTTGTGCCATCTTCATCGTTGGTGTCGTTTTGCAGACCGCATCAACCACTGTAGCTCTTCTCGTGGTGGGACGTTTGATTGCGGGATTCGGTGTCGGTTTCGTGTCGGCCATCATTATCCTGTACATGTCGGAGATTGCTCCTCGCAAGGTCCGCGGTGCCATTGTGTCGGGGTACCAGTTCTGTGTCACCATTGGTTTGATGCTGGCTTCTTGTGTCGACTATGCCACCCAAGAGCGCACGGACTCCGGTTCCTATCGCATTCCGATTGCCATTCAGATTGCCTGGGCCCTCATTCTCGGTGGGGGTTTGCTCATGCTACCGGAATCGCCCCGTTATTTCGTCAGAAAGGGCCAGCTCGACAAGGCGTCCCATGTCCTCGCTCGTGTACGTGGCCAGCCCGAGGATTCGGAGCATATCAAGCAGGAGCTAGCAGAGATCGTTGCCAACAATGAATACGAGATGCAAGTGATGCCCCAGGGTGGCTACTTCACCACCTGGCTGAACTGCTTCCGTGGAAGTCTCTGGGAGCCCAACAGCAACCTCCGCCGTACCATTCTGGGTACTTCTCTTCAGATGATGCAGCAGTAAGTTGATCCCATCCAATACAGTCCAAAAAGCTCTGTGACGTCTGGTCTACCGCAGAACATGACTAACATATCCCCTTCTAGATGGACCGGTGTCAACTTCGTGTTCTACTTCGGTACCACGTTCTTCACCTCCGTATGTGTCACCGAGCCACAGTAAAAGAGGCTTATGTTTGCTGACTGGAGAACAGCTTGGAACGATTTCGAACCCCTTCCTGATCAGCATGATCACCACCATTGTCAATGTTTGCTCGACTCCTGTCTCGTTCTACACCATGGAGAAGATCGGACGTCGTCCCCTGCTGTTGTGGGGTGCTCTGGGCATGGTTATCTGCCAGTTCATTGTCGCCATTACCGGTACCGTCGTCGGTGACAAGGGCAACAACAACGCTGCGGTCAGCGCGGAGATCTCTTTCATCTGCATTTATATCTTCTTCTTC
Organism: Aspergillus sojae; assembly: GCA_008274985.1. NCBI lineage: Eukaryota > Fungi > Ascomycota > Eurotiomycetes > Eurotiales > Aspergillaceae > Aspergillus > Aspergillus sojae. Next base: position 3,358,727 of record CP035528.1, on the reverse strand, counting down.
GCCAGCACCTGGGGTCCTGGCGCCTGGGTCGTCATCGGCGAGATCTTCCCTCTGCCCATTCGGTCACGCGGTGTGGCTCTGTCCACTGCGTCTAACTGGCTTTGGAACTGCGTAAGTAACACGCTCGTGTGTGTAGCATAAGTGATGTGGTTCACTAACAATCGAGATAGATCATCGCTGTCATCACTCCATACATGGTTGACAAGGACAAGGGCGATCTCAAGTCCAAGGTGTTCTTCATCTGGGGATCCCTCTGCGCCTGCGCCTTCGTCTACACCTACTTCCTCATCCCCGAGACCAAGGGACTCACCCTTGAGCAGGTCGACAAGATGATGGAGGAGACCACCCCACGGACCTCTGCCAAGTGGAAGCCTCACACCACCTTCGCAGCCGACATGGGATTAACCGAGAAGGACATCACCGACAAAGTCCACGTCGCCCACCGGGAGGTCTAATCCACCCGTATGGGCACGGTCGGCGGGGACTAGTTTTGGCTTCGGAGGGTGTTCTGCAAATTACTTTTCCTTTCTTTTCTCTAATTGACTGGTTATCAGCTATGAAACTCATACCCATGATTGTTACGCGTCATGTCGTTTTAATGTCCGGGCAGAACCGAGAAGATGACCGAGAGAGATGTACCATTAATCGATACTCACTTCTTCGACTATATTGCGTGCTTTTGATTCATTGTATGTTGTAGACGCCAGCATTCGGCGCTTGAGAATGAAGGTTTAGAAAAACTCGGTTATCTTCCCTGGAGATTCCATCACTGGGCCCCGCTATGACCACTGTAGGTACTCGTAGGGGTAACTCCCAACCAGAAAATCTGGATGGATCCACGGGTGGGGTTTTGTGGCGCAGGGGCTCCAATACATTCCGATACCGTATTTGTGACCGGAACGGTTGATTCATCGAGAGGTTATCAATCATCTTGCGAAACAAGTACTTACGTATGTCGAGTTGACACTGGTGAACAGTCTAGAACTAATACATTTCTTTGGTAACTATACCCTCTATATTAAATAGGTGTCTGACGGAGTTGTGGATGTCATAGTTGAGTGGTAAGGGGCGTTCTGTACATAGCGGTACAGTTTCGATCAGATATGCGATGCCTCGGGAGTGAAAACCTTAGCTAAGTAATAAATCTTGTCTCGGCCTTATCCAGAAAATTCCATATTGCTCAGTCAAGAATGGGAAGATGTTGTCTACGAGGCTGGGTATACCTCTGTAGAATGCCTCGGTATCGAATCTAAGTTCATATGACTAGATTGTATACAGAGTACGGAGTACATTCTTGTGATTTTCATTGATTTTTTTTTGTTCTCCCTCCCTTACCCCCGTTGTATATCCACTATGTCCAGATACAATACCAGAATGTATCTGCCTATTTTCAATGTAGAAGACCTCTGGAGTCTGAACATCCGTACTCCGTAGATGATCCATCTAGATTAAAGAAGAAACATGTCCACGAATCAATATCCTGCCAAGATATCCAGAACTTGCCAAGCGATCGATCGACAAGAATCCGGAGTAAGAGTTTTCCGTCTCTGAGCTCCGATTAGTCATCCATCCATAGGGTTGACTTGACTCGTGATTCCTATTCCATAAATCACATTCCGGATATGGTAATCAATCTGATGCTTAATTCCCATTTTCAAAGTCAATTTGCACTATGAAGGAAACATAGCCAACATAATCTCCTATTAGGGATCGACATACGCGTCGGCAGTCGAAAGGTACCAATTACCGTTTCCGCCGATGCGGAAGAGCTCCGCTGTGCCAAGACATCTTGTGCCTGATGCTAAAAGATGCACGCACACAGACCAGACTCCTCTGTGGCACAGCAAGCGAGTATACGCAATACTCAAAAAATCAAGGATCAACAGGCTTCGCGACCATGCCCGAGGTATACCCACCAATCAACCTAGGGCCATTAATCACTCGGGCAGTGCCAAGCCACCGAGTGTTTGTGTTGAGTGAGCTTGATCCACGGATATTTTAGCATGCACGATGCATAACATTGGGATTACGCCACGGCGGAGTCCTTCTTATGCCTTGTAACTACTCTATTCTCCCCACTCGCCACGTCCGTGCCTGTTTTAGTCGGGTCATCTATCATTGCTGAACAAGGGCCGAGGACCTTGCCTCGTCAGCCAACGTCGATCATACCCCATTTCTGCCTGGGCTGAAGATGCCCTAAAACAAGCTATGTCGGTTCGACGGTAGTCTATTGCATTCAACCGGCACTAGTACGGTATTTTCGGGATGCTCTCCTGCCCGGGCTGGGGTTGCTGAACAATGCTCCTTGCCCCATTCGACGGTCTAGACAGGGTGCACTATAGGAATTGCGTCAGCTAGTAGCCGCGGCGCTCTTTGTGTGTGATATGGATTCTACCAAGGTCAACGGGGTATAAAGCCAGCATTGCGCTCGAGAGTGTCTGGAGGATCATCAAACAATTCTCTCCTCTCATTCTCTCCACCACCACTTGTGTATTTATACCAATCCTTGATCATGGTTCAACTCGCTTCCACCCTCGTCGCTGGTCTGGCTGGCCTTGCCAGCGTCGTCTCTGCCCACCCGGGTCACGACGTCAAGGCTGAGGCTGCCGAGCGCGCCGCTTTCCTGAAGAACGCTCCTCTCCGCTCTCGCAGCCTGGACCAGTGCGCTACCAAGCTACGCGCCCGCGGCCAGGAGCAGCGCAACATCGCCCGTCGTGAGCACGCCGTCAAGAACCTGCGCCGCAGCATGGGCCTGGAGTCCCGTATGCCCTACCTACTTCCTTGCATGACACCGCATACTGACTGTTCTGGATCAGGCTCCCACTTCCTCAAGGCCAGAGACCTCGACACCGCCCTCAACACCACCCACCACTCCAACCAGAATGTCAACCTCCAAACCGACCCCAACGTCCTCTTCGCCTCCGAGGCCACCTGTATCCTCGCTCCGGACGTCACCCAGGGACCCTACTGTACGTTGCCATCTACATCCTCGATCAAACCTATCTAACATAAGCAGACGTCTCCGGCGAGCTGATCCGCAACGACATCAAGGAGGACCAGGAGGGTGTCCCCCTCTACCTGGACATCCAGCTCATCGACACCAACACCTGCGAGCCCGTTCCCCAGGTCTACCTTGACTTCTGGCACTGCAACGCCACCGTAAGCACTCTCTAGCTACCACTACTCCAAGAAAGCCCAACCACTGACAAAGAAAAACAAAGGGTGTCTACTCGGGTGTCGTCGCCAGCGGAAACGGCAACAGCGATGACGAGACCAACCTCGACTCGACCTTCCTCCGCGGTCTCCAAAAGACCAACAAGGACGGTATCGTCCAGTTCCAGACTATCTTCCCCGGCCACTATACCGGCCGTGCTACCCACATCCACGGTAAGTCTTTCCTTACTTCACTTCCTACCCTCATTCCCCACTTCCACTATCATATAAGTAAGATACTGATGAGAACGGGGGAAATAGTGCTCACCCACCCGGCCAACGAAACCTCCGTCCTGCCCAACGGAACCATCACCGGCCTGTACGACTCCAAGACCTCCCACGTGGGTCAGATCTTCTTCGACCAGGACCTCATCTCCGAAGTCGAAGAAACCTCCCCTTACTCCACCAACACCCAGGAACTGACCACCAACGCTGAGGACTCCATCCTCGCCGAGGAGGCCGAAAACATCGACCCCTTCGTTGAGTACGTTTACCTCGGTGACGATGTCTCTGAGGGTATCTTTGGTTGGATCTCTGTTGGTATTGATGCCACTGAGGATACCTCTGTCAGCGCTGCTGCCTACTACACCGAGGAGGGTGGTGTTGAGAACGAGAACTCCGGTATGGGTATGGGCGGTGGTGCTCCTCCCAGTGGTTCTGGAGTTCCTTCTGGTGCTGCGCCTTCCGCTAGTGCCTCTGCTTAGAGGGTATTTGTAAGATATGAGTGATTGGCTCTTTCGGTTCAATCGCTGTGATCTTTTTCTCTTCTATGTTCTGGATATTTGGGTCTTTTCTGGATCGAGATATTTGGTATTCGCTTCTCTATAATATATTTTTGACACAATCAATATGATATTTCTCGTCAATCAGGTTTCTGCCTTTCTACTATCCATTATGCAACTTTCATCCCGGACAATCCGCAATGCATGTATAATCCGTAGAGTCGTTTGCACTTGGAATAGCAGGGTTAGACCTCTCCTGGGGAGTGTCTAGAATACTGTCGTGCAGCGATGCAATGATCTTCTGCACATCGATTCCTAGGGGTGGTTGGGAACATTTTGCTACTGTCGCTGGTAGTACGAAACAGGGGGAAACAACTGTACGAAAGTGATCACTTGACCATAGTGCTGGATACTGCGAGCAACGTCAACAATACATTTTCAGGGGTTAAGCTTGAGACAATTGACGGGCTTGTATAGAAGCAGACTTAGGTATATTAAGTCACTTGGGCACCAGGTGCTTTAGTCAAACCATGCAAACCGATTATATCTAGGTAGCTTTTCCAGTTGGATATGGGCTGATATAAGACTCCCCAGAGATAAGCAAAGAATTTCAAATACTAATAATAGTAATTTAACTGCATGTTATCTGCAGTATAGCAGATAACAAAGCAAGTACCTCAAGTACGTACATACATTATGCATTACTTACATTAATACTAAGATTAACCCGCAGCATAGGTACTCATCTTTCTCATCCTCTCCCCATACTTCCACAAGAAGATCGGGGCTGGGATACCAATGACGATCGATATGAAAGCCAACAAACTGTTCCCCCACCCATAATGCAACGCCTGATACATGTACGGCGCGAAAAGTGGAAACCCAAATCCTGCAATGGAACGTAAGAACGAACCAGCGGCCATCGCACTAGCCGCGAACCGCGTGTAGGCATCCACGATGTAGGTCTGGATACACTGCATGGCCACTATATTGCCCATAGCCAGAATCATGGCACCGATATTCGGGGCAATCCAGTGGCAGTGGGTTTGTGCGGTCCAGCCGTAGATGAATAGGCCGACAGGGTTGAGGATAGCGGCAATAGCTAGTAGTGGGGTGCGGAATTCCGGCCTTCCTGTACCACTGTTGCGGGCTTTGAGACGCCGATAGACGAGGTCATTGAGTCGTGCACAGATCTGGGAGCCCAGGCAATACCCTATGCCAAGGGATATGTAATTCAGACCGCCAATGCCTGTGGACTCATTGTAGTATTCCGGGCTGGTCCATAGAGCCGGGAATGTCGATGACATCAAATATAAGATACCGTATACGTAGGCCATGTATATCGCAAGGGCTTGGACGATGGGCTGTGTCGCGAGAAGGCGGAACGGACGAACAAGCGCTGTGCTTAGAACCTCAGGTAAAGTTTTATTTTGTCGCTCAGCTTCGGTCTCGTAGGAGGTGTCTCCTGTGTCTCTGCGGAGCTTCTTTGCTCGTGTCCTGAGGATCTTGGGGGCATAGGTCTCGCGCAAGAAGAAAAGACCCATGACTTGGATAACCCCATCAGCAATGGATGTGGCGTAGAATACCCATCTCCATGTCGTCCTTTCTGCGATGAAGCCGCCGGCGATCGGACCAACAGCTGGGCCAAGCAGAGGTGCTAAGCTATAGATAGCAATACTTTTACCGCGTTCCTCCGGTAGAAAGCAATCTGAGAGGACACCACCGCCTATCTAAACGTTGTTAGGTTGTGAATTCATGTATACGCATGATCTGAAGCACTCACCGCTAAAGGAGCACTGCCACCTAGTCCAGCCAAAAAGCGAAAGACGATCATCTGTGCCGCGGTTCGGGATACGCCACAGGCGATGTTGAATATAAGGAAAAATAGATTCGCAAGCTGTAAGACAATGACTCTGCCGTAGATCTCTGATAGGGGCCCAAGGAATAGCGGGCCAAATGCATAAGCCAGGACGAAAACGGACAGCATGAGTTGGGAAGTCACTTCATCTTCAATATGAAAGTCGGATTTCATGGTTTGTAATGCAGGTGCCACCATAGATGACATCACTGGGGAGATAAACGTAAAACAGGACACAATCAAAACAGCTCCCCATTTCTTCTTCGTTGGCCAATTTTTGGGGTTGTCAGGGTCGTCAGGGCCAGTCCATGTAACCTATATTATTAGTAACTGACCATAATAATCGGATGAGCTCGCAGAAACTCACTAGTTTGGAGTCCTGCTGTGGACTGTTCGACTTCTCTAGGCTAGATGTAGGCTGAGCACCCTTTTCCAAGTCAACCGCCCGGTCATTTGGATCCATCACAGTTTCAAGACCAAGCTCGATTCCATTCTTTTCATTTTGAGATGTCACGTCCTCGGGGGCCGCTGCACCATGCTCAGTTGCATTACTACTGTGGATTACAGATTGACCGTCAGGTATAGTTCTTGAGCTGGATCTCCGCGTCGAGCGTGCAGTACCTGGACGGCGCGGTTCTGTGTTTGATATAGGCGACTCAGAGTTGAGAGTAGAGGATGTCGAAGACCGTGATCTGGTAGGTTCAGTACCTAACGTCCTATGACTACCAGCCATAGCCATTATTGTATCCAGGACAGCCAGCGGGAAGTTCTTGATTCACAAAAAAAAATAAATAAAACGGAAGAACTGAAACAAGAGACGGGAACCACACGATATATCATTTTGATCCTGCCAGCCAACCACCAATAGGAACATCCAACGAAGCGTTGTACAGCATAACCCTAGGATAATCCATCATAGTGACGGATTTTGCAGCGTAAACACCGATAGTGGAGCGTCTTTGTTAGATTTTGCAATTCTGAGAGTCATGATTGGGCTAGGAGGAAAGCTTGACACTGAATATTTGTGGAATGCTTCTGGACGGCACCCCGACTCCCGACGATAATTGTGGAGCAGCGCGGCTTGGCCCGTCCATTGCAGTTGAGGAGAGTCCAAGTTATCCAACTTCTTTTATCTAGAATCGGATCTTCGGCATCTTGATGGCACGTGATGTGTCAATGTCTCATGGTGGCCTGCGTTGAGCCAATCATTTTCACTCCGAATCCCGACTCCCGATGCCCAGGAAGCCCTGGTTTCAACAAATTTTGAACAGTATGGGTTCCCTTTTAAAGTCCTGTCATGCCGGAGAGGTAAGCGAATCAGCTCATTATCATCATCTGCAAGATCATGGGTCTGGTGACGATCTATGTGACTCATCTGGCATTGGACACGACAGTCTCAAAGGCCCAGAGCACGGTCTCCGTGAACTGACCGCCGTTAGTTGACAGTTGGATGGTCCCTGTTCCATAAAGCCTCAATTAAGGTGAGGGTGCGGGTCTACCTTAGGTTGAGCTGTCATACCTTGACGTTCTTAGCGACTTCCTGCAGGTTCCAAGTTTTCTTATCTTGTCAATTAGTCACCGCCACGTAAACATACTAATCAAACACAGGGAAGGCAGTTATTAGCGGTGGACTATTCTGTTCTCATCCAAATTGTCTTTATTCTAGTCGCGATGGTAAGCTTGTAGTACGTCACACTCCATATCTAAATCTTTCTCAAGCATCCTGCTAAGTATCTCTCAATCCGGCTTACATCACCTAACGCTGCAATCGTTCCGACATATCCATCAGGCCGAATCACGGCCAAGGCTCCCTGCGCTGGGTCCACGCCGTAGACCGCATAAACGTCATCAATTTCATAGCCGCTGTGAAAGCGCATCTCGGAGTGCTTCTTAAGCTCCTGAGGCACATCGCGCCATGTGAAGGTCTTGTCAAGACGAGGGTGAACAACCACCTGCTCAAGTGTGGAGGCTGGAAAGTGTGGGAGAACAGAGGTTCCCAGGGTAGTCAATGTCTTAGCAGAGGTTCCCTGGGGATCTAGCAAGTCTGATGAGGTAAGGCAAAGAATACGAAACCGTCCGGTTGAGAGGAAATCTGCAGAGCATGGTTAGACTTCTTTATCATACTTGGTTGATGGCTAAGCAAGCCATAACTGATCTTTTTTTAAGCTGCTAACGTACCGTCTTGCAGATGGCGCCGGTTCCCATCGGCATGTCGTTTAAGCCGTACATCCAATAGTCTCCTTCCTGGACGTAGAATTCCAGAGAGGTAGTCTGTGCCAGTGACCGGACTCTTGATGTCTTGTCCTAGCTTCTTCTCCACAGTCAAGTTTTCTGGGTATTCGATACCACAGCCACTGGTAAAACCATTTCCAGTGCTGAAGACCTCAAGGAATTGGTCGTGGGTTAGACCTTCCACGCCATCCTCTCCAGACCCTATCTTGCCTGAGAACATGGACGAAAACGCACGGTCGAATTCAATGAGCTCCTGCGCGATGGTGTGGCGTTCGACATGATACGTATCCAAAAGGGAATCAGGTTTCCCGGGGAATGCAGAATCTGGGGTGAGGCCATTGATGGAATGGGCTAGTTTCCACGCCAAGTTGTATGAGTCCATCATGGAAACGTTCATTCCTTGTCCAGCCTGTGTGAAAGCATATTAGAAATGTAGATAGATAAAGCATAATTAATGTCACGTACCTTAGGACTGTGAGTATGGCACGCTATCATTTGAAAATAAATTTGTCAGCCAGGAGGACTTCAAAGCTTGTGGGTATCCTTGTGCCTTACCGTCTCCTACAATGAACACCCGGTTAACTCCCTTGGAGTCCTTGACCGTAAAGTTATCCGATACTCGCTGGCCGATCTGGTACGCGGCCCACCAGTCCACGGCCCCATTCTCTTTCGGTCGAATATAATATGGCTTGAACGCATCCTCTGCATATTGGAAAATGCTTTCCAAGGTAACCTTGCTTCTCCGAGCCCGAGCATCAGCCTTTGGAGTGGTGGTCACATTGACGGGAACCTGGTCCGGGTCCGGCATAGCTTCCTCCGGCACCTGGACATAAAGACGAGTCAAATAGTCACCAGTAGCAATGCGCTCACGCGGGATGACCATCACCGAGCCCGCCGGAGAATGAATGGCACACCGTCTCCTGATGTCCGGAAAATCCGTATCCACGACCAGATCAACCACACCCCAGATGTGGTCCAATGACTCGCCCACCAGCTGCAGTCCCATGCAACGGCGGACCATCGAATGCGCCCCATCGGCGCCAACTAGGTGCTTCGCGCGCACGGTTCTGCGCTGTCCATCCGTTTCTAGGTCAGCAACAACAGGGAATTCAGGATCTCCAGCTTCATCTATTCTGGCATCAAGAAGTTTAGTGTTACGCTGAACACCGCGCTTCGAATACCGCAGTAGATCCGTCTCTAGAATCCGTTCAATTCGACCTTGGTGAATGGTCACTTCATGCTGGTACCGCGCCGGAACGGCGACATCGGGGATTATCGATGTTCTTTCGATTATCTCATCTTTGTTCGCGGAAGGGTTCCAGAATGCAACCTCTTCCATGTGGCATCCATCGTTAAGAATCTCGTCTGCGACTCCGAGGGACTTCAACACTTCCAGCGTACGAGGTTGTAGACCGTCGGCTTGGCCTGATTTGAGAGTTCCGGGCTTCGCATCAACACAGAGCAACGAGTCGTCGCTGAGTCCGTATCGTGCCAGGAGCAAGTTCAGCATGAGTCCCGCTGGACCAGCGCCAACGATGACCACTTCATATTTTTCTGCTTGGTCGTCACGAGTGAATGGTGACGAGAGGCGGGGCAATGGAGGGGCAAACGAGGGGAGCACACGCAGTTCCCGCGACGCCGCAGAGTATTCGGTGAAGACAGGCATGAGGATCAATTGGAATGTTCGTTTTATTCGAATTGTGACCGGTCAAGGGATTGATGGATGTATGAAAACGAGCGCAGAGACTCGAAATATATCCATCTATCTCGAGCTGGAATGGTGGTGGAAATATAGCGATTAAAGGTCTCGAGATAGCCCAAATGGGAAATCTTCCCCAATGCCCGTTCGTGAGTGGGGCTTAGGATGCGTGGGATGCGTTGCTCTCGATTATTGAGAAGTGCAGTCAACCCCAGCCTCGTGATTGGCTTTCGCCCCAGACTTTCCCCAGTTTTCGGCGGGGACATTGCTGCTGACTGTTGATTACTTGAACATCACCAATTCCCCTGATCGTCATTTCGTGCGTAGTCAAGGATTCATGTAGCATAGTGTAATCATAGCATAATAGAATCTCTGATTCCACTGCAGCACCATTGCCTTGCCGCAGGAAACATTAGACCAAAGAAGGATGTGTGGGTGTACATTAGTGCATACCAGGCGAGGGACGCTACCTACTAGGAGGTTAGGGGCACGAGAGGCCTGTGACAATATAATACGGTAAGTTGGTATGGCAGTACAATACGCAGAACTGCCGTGTCGAAACGCTACCAGGGTTACCTGCCGGGGGTTCTCCGATGCCAATAAAGTTTAAACCTCCTAACGAGATTGGACAGGGATTTCTTCTCCAATGAGAGAGGCATGTCCATACGCGCCGTAATTCCGCATCTTCAATGGATGGAGTCTGGATCTACAGACCAGACATTCCTATTCCCTACACCGCACACAGTTTTATTTCCGTTCAGTGCCGTACGGATTTACGGATTAATGCAAGCACATCCCAACAATAACATCATCATTACACTGTCCAAATGAAGTGACCCAGCATTCGATCAACTAACTGCATCGGCTCCTTCGGCTCAATAGTTTAACAATCATTGCCTTCCCGGGGAGGAGAGCGCATCAAGCTTCCACCCCCGCAATTTGCTCTTAACCACGGGGGATTCCCGAGACCGGGGGTGGAGTCTCCACTGGTTTTCTTTTACTGTACCTCGGGTTGCGGAGATGGAACAGAATTTTGCTTGCTGTGAGACTCATTGCGCGAAGGTAAATGTATTGATTCCGTGTAATACCAATTTTTAGTTGTTGTCACACTAATTCGAGGTTGATCGTATATGAAACATACTACAAGACGTGGTGAGCTGGCAGTATCTATAACAAACCGTCTTAAGGGCTACTAGACATGGTACCTATGCTCCGAGCCCTAAGAACTACTTGCTACGGAAAGTTCGCTACGACCATGCAGCTTTCCTTGTTTCTAGGTGCACACGCCATAGTCTTAGCTTGGTAAGGCATGTTCCATATCTACCTATTCGACGTCTCAGCTGCTGACAACGCGCATATAGCAGAAAGAATACACTTGTGGCTCAATTGAACTAGCAAGCATTTAAGTTTACCGGACCACACTAGTAGCCGAGGGTACTGTAGGAATCTCGTCAAGTATCTCGGAAGATAGACCCTTATGTTGAATCGCCATTTGTTATCCTCCCCGAGCCAGGCCTGCTCGGGGGGAAACTGGGGATACGGGGAGGAGATCGGCAATCGAGCTCCATTTGTGGGGTAACTCAGGCATTTTATGGGTGTAGGAGAGGCATTTGGGTTCTCTGAGTGGTTATAAGTAAGGCAGTGGATGCTGACCCGAATCGTCTATAAAAGCCGGTCAAAAGACACATGCGGCATTCCTGACCTGCGTTTTAAATAAGTGTTCGCAACACTAGAAGCCAGTCTCGAGCCTGCTCACACTGTTCTTCTGCTCTGCTAGATTTGACATATATCCCTTCATCGTTTTACTGTCTTCACTTACCCCTTGAGCGGGAACCTCAACTATGTTACGTCTACTGGCTCAAGCTGCTGGCGTTGAGACTACTCAGAAAAAGCCGGAACCAGCTAACAAATGCTTCGTTGAACCGCGCTCGGTTGACGAAAGTCGTGCTCTAAGGGTAGTCATCATTGGATCAGGCATTTCCGGGATCATCTCTTCCATCCGATTCAGACAACGAATTCCCAATGTGGACCTCTGTGTCTATGAGAAAAATTCGGACATCGGAGGGACCTGGTATGAAAACAGATACCCGGGCTGTGCATGCGGTGCGTCTAACCTCCCTATCTGGCCCTATGTTGTGCTATTAGTTATTCCTATCTAATACATATCGTTGGCAGATATCCCCGCCCACACTTATCAAGCTACATTTGAGCCAAATAAGGAGTGGTCAGCCTTCTATGCTTCGTCCCCAGAGATTCATCGATACTGGAAACGGGTGGCACACAAGTATGACTGCATGAAGTATGTCAAGCTCCAGCATGAAGTCAGCGGGGCCGTGTGGGATGAGCAAAAAAGCAAGTGGCAGTTACAGGTATATATGAATCATCATCTTCTTAATTCCCAAGTGATGGTAACTTACTAGTCTTATAAAGGTTAAAGACATCAACGGCGGCTTAACATTCTCAGACCAGTGCGATGTGCTTATCTCAGCCACCGGGGCTCTAAACAATTGGAAGTGGCCCAACATCCCTGGCCTTCATGACTTCAAAGGAAAGCTTTTGCACAGTGCTGCTTGGGACGAGAGCTATGATTATAGCGTGAGATAAAATTCGGTTAAGCATCGCTTCGAACCATAACTAACACACTCATATACAGGGTAAGAAAGTCGCGGTGATCGGGAACGGCTCTAGTGGGATTCAGATTGTCCCTGCAATGTTACCAAAAGTCGCACATCTTGACCATTATATAAGAGGCCGGACATGGATCGCGCCTACGTTTGCTCGTGAAGAGATCGATAAACGGAACGTCGAAATAGAGAACTGTATGTATTTCCTTCGCACTAGACTTGTGGCTTGCTAACGGTTTCCGATAGTCTCCTTCACTCCGGAAGAAATCGAGACATTCAAGAAGGACCATAAAGCATACCAACGATTTCGCAAAGGTAAGACTACAGCATGTCATATCCGCCAAGAATTCTTTTGTAACTTGATACTCAGAGATTGAACTCGAATTGCAATCTGTCCATGGCACCACTATTCTAGGTACACCGGAGCAAGTTGAAGCCAGGGATGTGTTTCTGGAGAACATGAAGCGGCGGCTATCGAGAAAACCGGAGCTTTTAAGTGGTTTGGTGCCATCTTTCCCGCCTGCCTGCCGCCGCTTGACACCCGGACCTGGCTACCTAGAAGCCTTGACCGACGACAATGTGAGCATCATCAGCAGCGCTATTGTCCAAGTGGATGCGGATGGGATCATCACAGCCGACGGAACACATCATCCCACTGATGTTATTGTTTGTGCCACCGGGTTCGACACTACATTTGCACCGCGATTCCCCATTACCGGACGTGGGGGCATATCCCTAGCAGACCGCTGGCAGAAGACTCCAGAGACATATCTCTCGATGATGGTCGATGGGTTCCCCAACTACTTTATCAGTCTGGGCCCCAACTCAGCACTCGGCGAAGGCAACCTCTTGCTCCTAATTGAGAAGGCAATAGATTATTTCACATTTTGTGTCCAAAAAATGCAACGAGACAATATTCGGGCAATAGCGGTAAAGAAAGAGGCGGTCGATCGGTTCACGCGATATTGCGATCAATACTTCGCCCAAACAGTTTTCGGACAGAAGTGTCGCAGCTGGTACAAAGGGGGAGCCGAGGATGGTAGGGTGACAGCTCTGTGGCCAGGTTAGTATGCTTTGATATGCATATGATGTTTAAAGAGTAAAACATCTAGTGTACTAGTCCAAGTACTAACCAGGTATAGGATCTTCACTTCATTCGCTGAAAGTATTCGCACAACCTCGATGGGAAGAATTCACGTATGAGTATGTGAACGATAACCCCAATGGCTGGCTCGGGGATGGATGGACGGAAAATGAGAAGAACAAAACAATCCATGTCGACTACTTAGATGACGATCAGATTGATTTCCCGAGACAATTATTGAATGCTGCCTCAGTGGAAGTGGGGGCGTGAGGGACGCATGCCAACGACGCCGATCAGTGACGAAGGATCCAGCCCCTCTTCAGATGCCGATCCTGATATGGATTATCTGGGGCTGTGAATATGATGTGTTTTTGTAGTGCAATAGATCTCATGCATTAAAGCCTGTTGTTCTTGTTTTGCTGCTCTTCAGGGGTACTATCTCGAAGTGGTCGTAGGCATTGTTTCATACCTAGTGTCTAGAACTCAATAGTCCGTCCCGTGGCCCCCTGCCATCAGCCCATGCTATTATAATATAGACTTGGTATAGATAGCTAAGTATAGCAGGTGCCATAATGGACTCGGTATAGGTACCCAGAGATGGTATAAACCGGATACCCTTGGCGAAGATCGATGTGGATCCCTTCCTGAGAAAGCCGGCAGTGGGATTGACGAAACGCTTCCCGTTCACGGCTTTTCAGGAGCCGTTTGGTAAGGTATTGAAAATGCTAAGGCCTATGGTAACGACAATACCGAAGTAGACCAATGGGAGGGCACCATTGAGTACCGCAGGAAACGGTGTATTACGTAGTCGAACAGGCGCAGCGTCTGTTTCAGGTAAGTCATGGTAAGAATTCAATGGAATAAGAATCTCGCTATTTTCCCATGATTTAGAAATCCCAATTCTGATAATGTAGACCATGGTTCCCTCAACAGCTAGCCCTTTGGATCGTCTTCTTCTTCTCCGTCATTCAGTGAAATCATCTCATTGCCCCCATCTGAATTAATTCCCCACTGGATTTCCACTTCATCCGCCCTCCCCCCGAAGGTCCCATCGCATTCTCTTCCTCTATCAACCCCCCTCTCCGTTTTACCCCAGGATTTCTTCTCCCCGATGAACGCCAAATTTTCGCCATGAAATCCACTGGAAGCAAACACTTCTGCTGTACCATCTGCCAGCGAGGTTTCACCCGCATTGACCATCTTAAGCGCCACCATCTGCGCCGTATGTTCTTCTTTTGCGCCTTTGTCTTGCCCCGGTCTCGGCGACGCTGTGGCCGCCGCGGATGGACCTCCCCGATCATAACTAACTGGTGAATTAATTAACTTGCAGATTCCGGAGTAAAGCCATACTCATGCGTGTTTTGCAATGAATCATTCGCTCGATGGTTTGTAATTACTCTCTTATCTTTATTACTTTTTTCTGCCTCTCTTTTCTTTCTTCCTATTTTCACTGTTATTATCCCCTCTAGAGCGGATCCCTTTTAGCTCCCAGTCGGTCGCAACACTCAATTGATGACATTCTCATACAGTGACAATCTACGGGACCACTACGCGGACTGCGCCCAACGAGGAGACCGAAAGATTCCTGAAACTGGACAAAGAGGCAGAAGGCGTCATGCGTGCCAATCGGCAAGTCCATCCCAACTGTTGCCCTATCCAACCACAAGACCTAGTTCCTAACGGCCTGTCGCAAATAGTGTACGTCGATGAAACTGCGATGCGATGGCTTACGGCCTTGCAGTTCTTGTCAGAAAAGAAATCTCCATTGCAATAACGAGCGCAACCAAGTGAAAGATCCTGAATTGGGAGGTATTAGCGCCACTTACACACCTCTCGGTTTTCCGGACTGCCTGCTCATGGCTGTATAGGCTCGGCATCTTCTAAGAACGACGACCAAGGACCGTCGTCAAATCGGGGATCTATCAAATTCCTCCTCAATGGAGGCACGGACACTTTCACGGAGCACTGGAACCTTCCCCCCAGCAATGACCGACCCCGTGCGCTCAACGATTATCAGAACTCAAAGAGCTTTGAGGAAGCCGACAGCTCCATCCTAGAATACCCCACAAAGGAGAATTACCTGGAATACGCACCAACATACGTTGAGTCAGACCCGTCGGCTCTTTCTTTCTTCCACGATACATTTCTCGACTTCTTTAATGGCCCGTTCGGAGATCCCCATAGGTCGTCAAATGATCCGTATACAAGCGGGATGGCGTATCAGTCCATGGCGCCCTCCACGCAAAGTTCCGATCTTAGATTGACTGCCCAGCAGCCCGCTTACGAACATGAAGCTCCGTTTGCAAATGCCATGATACAGGCGATTTTGACGAAAGTTTGGTCCCTTCGCCTCGACGCTAAGACGCAGGAAGAGATTTCGGAAAAGCTGAATTTCCTACTGACACCAACTCGCATGCGGAAGTATATGGCATTGTACTTCAAGTACTGGCAGCCCAATTGTCCAATGATCCACGTTCCAACGTTTGATCCGAGGACAGTGTCGCTGTCGCTTCTCACGTCGGTTTGCTTCATGGGTGCCAAGTATACTGAGGATAAGAGAGAGCTAGACGCCGCGCAGCGACTAGTCGACTTTGCGGAACTGTTTGTCTTCTCCAGTGGAATTCTCTCGGGCGAAAATGAGATCAGTTCGACATATTATGGGGTCCAAAATGTTGACGATGATCCTAGTTGCTGGGTTCAATTCCAGAATTTACAGGCTGCATTCCTCATGGTAATATGTCAGTACTGGTCAGGAAGCCGTACGTCACGGAACCGAGCAATGGAGAATCGTTTTAGCGAGGTCATCAAGGTAGGGTTGGTGCAAATCAATGGTCCTGTTCGTCCGAGCTTACTAGGGACAGGTTGCGCGCAGAATGGGTCTACCCACATTTCAGCATGGGCCCGAGGAGCGTCTCCATGAGTATTTATGGATTCAGAGAGAGTGTCGTATACGGTACACCGAGCTACCATCCTTTGAACTCAAGACGCCACTAACCACTTGACAGCGCCATCAACTTAATCTCGCTTCTGGACTGCGCATTTTCGTTCTATTCGAACTATCCATGTCGTTTGTCTCATACCGAAATGGAGTGTGCGTTGCCTTGCGTGGAGTCCGTGTTTGAATCGGCGCATCCATTCCAGGAACCCAACTTCGAACTATCGCGGGATATAACCCTTTCCGAAGCTTTCCAAAAGTTATTCGAAGAGGAAAGCAGCCGAGCTTCATCACCCTCCACGTCCGGCTCTACCGTTGCAGAAACCCTCGCCAAACTCACTATCCTGGACACGTTCATGTTGATTCACTGTAAGTAGATAATCTCCTGTATGCCACCACTATCTAACGGGAACAGTGCTTTACGCTTTCATAAACACGCACATGACACTTCTCGCTACTATATTGCCAAAATCACGGGTCCCGCACTCCCAGCAGATATGCAACTCGCGGGCCTCTAGTATTAACTCAGCGATACCAGAGGACTCTACACTCGCTTCCATACGCATAGCACTCTCTCGCTGGCACGACCACTGGACGAGGCTGCGCAGCACAACCTCCAGCCATGACTGGGCCGCCATGGGCTTTTACAAGAACGGCTACCATTTCTGGCTTGTGTCGCAGCTTCTGATTACCAAGAAAGAGAGTGTGGACGTGGTGATGCGTATGGAAGTGAAGTGTGAGGACAAGCTGGAGCAACTTAAAGTTTTGCTGAAGGACGACAACGAATGACGCTTGATGAATGGGTCGCACTACGACGACTCATTCTATTCTTCTTTTCTTTTTCTCGTTTGTTCTTTCCTGGACAGGCGCTCACTGTACACACGATGGAATGGGGGCATGATTGTACGATACACTAGAGCATTCAGGCGTTACGAGGACATATACCTAGTTTTAGAGGGACATTTTAAATACCACAGCATAGAGTCGGGGCAGGATTTACAATTTCAATTCGTCGCACAGACTTTGTTTCTCTCAGTAACCAACACACAAATCCAACTAGCTGGATGAAGCACACTCAACATCCAAGAACTTCTCATCAACCTATACAATATTAGCCCATGCAATCTCATTGATTACAGTATGAACAACTCACATTGGTACAAACAAAACCGCTGTCCCCATCAGGACTCTTAACATCGATATTCGTCGCATGAATACCAGAGCAAACCTAAACCATTAGCATCCCATGGACCCTCCGAAGAAACAAAAACTCACATCAGGACTCGAACAAATAATCGTTCCCACATTCGGATCATTCTTTCCAGATGTGACACCGGTGAGATCATTGAAGTAGACATCGCTAATTGTAAGGTTGCTCTGTTCCAAACCAAGTCAGTCAAACCACACCTTCCATATACTGGCTCAAACAACATCTCCCCTATCAATAAATGAATAGAAAAAGAAAGCCATACCGGATTCTCATTACACAAAGTCTGATTCTTCTGTCCATAGCACTGCGTAACCTCAATCGCCCAGTCCACGTTATCGATGTACATCTTGTCGTAGGTGATGTTCTGGACGCTACCGAGGCCGCCTCCACCCTGGAGATCCTCGGACATTGCACTGGAAACACCAGGCCAGACCTTTATGCGGGCCATGTCCTTTTTTCTCTTGTTAGTGGATGGAACTTTGTCGGGAATACGGGGTTTTGGGTGGGGACGTACAGAGGCATTGTACATGGAGATGTTGTAGACGAGGACGTTCTGCACGATGTCGACTTCGCCTTGGTATTGGCCCAGCGAGCCCACGGAGATACCGTGGGAACCGTTGCAGTGGAGATTCTGGACGAGGATCTCGGTGCTGTTTGGTTTGAAGGAGACGCAGTCTTTTGGTCCCGTTAGTATATTTTCTTACTTTCTGGGATTGCGCCAAAAGGTCAAATGACGAGGAAACATACCATCACCGTTATTAATTACCGAGTTCTGGATAACGATATTACTCGACCGATATGTATCCCTATTCATCATCAGCACCTGTACCAACTCCAATCAAGATAACCCCAATAATGGAAACGAAAAGAAACCATACCATCCATCCGTATTCTTCGCCTCATTCTCACTACTACTATACCCCGAAATATCAATGCCATCGAACAGCACATCCGAACTATTGGCAACAAGCTGATACCACTGCGGCGAATACCGCAGCTTCAATGGACCGATCGTACCCCCGTGCAGTCCGATAATACCGACGAGAATGGGCCGCAGGATGAGCGCATCCTCTGCATACAGGTCGTACCAGACCTGGCCGTTACCGTTGAGTTCACCGCCGCCGTAGACGTTGACGTCTGTGCCACCGAGGTTGAAGAACGTAGTTGCGTTCTGGAAGGTGTGTTTGAAGGAGTTCTCTTGCCAGTAGTCTGTGTCTGGGGTGAAGGTGATTTTGCCGAGGATTTCTTGGTTGTTTGGTTAGTTTTCTGCGGTTTTTGGTGTACGTGTAGAAATGCGAATGGGGTTCAGGGGTGAATGCTTGTACATACCCAGATCCACGTGCTTTAGGAAGGTCATGTCCAAGGCTGTACCAATCGTGTACTCCTTGTCTTCGGCGAAGACGACCTTGCCGCCGTTGTTACATTGTTTCAGGGCAGCGAGGATGTACGGCGCATCGTCTGTTCCGTCGCCGTTGCTTTGGACCTGGCAGGTCTTGTTCCGGGGTGTACTGACCGGGAGAGGTCGGAATGGTGGTTTGGGCCCGACTGCGTTGGTTCGGGATAGAGAGAAGCCCTCTACCGGTAGGCTTAGGCCTAGGGAGAGGAGGAGGGTTGTTGCTTGGGTGAGCTTCATGGCTCTTGTTCTTGTTAGGGCTTAGGAGGTCAATCAATGGCTGGGTTCAGATTGATGGCCCTGTCTAGTATGTAGGCGCAATAGGAATAGGGGTGTTTTTCTACGGACTTAAAGTATAGGCGGAGGTATAACGGAAGTATAGGCAAATATATAGGTTTTAGTTCTGGTAAACAGCCTGATCTAATCTAGTCTGCATGTGTCAATGAGTCCACTAGGATAAACCCATTCATTTACTTCCCGCCAATCTTTCTCCCCAGCGGGTGAATAGAAAGTGGGGAGAGGCTAGGCAATGAGACATGCGGTCGAAGCTTTGCAGGACTCATCATAAGACAAGCTGTATCGGAGAAATGAAAGCTGAAATTAACGGATGTTATATAGGGTTAAGATTCGCCGCTTCTGATAGGAGGGATAATATGGCCGGGATTAACCCGATTGGGAGGAGAAATTGGTCGATCGTTCCTCCGTCTTGCGTCCCCGGATTTATGGCTGGACTTGTTTATGGGGAAATAACTCACACTTACTTGGCTAAGGCTGGTTGAACGCGTTGCTTCATGCGGAGTGTCCGGGGCTGCTTCGATGTTGGGGTTGGCATGACATAATTTTACATCTATAGGGCGTGTGCGAGTGGATACTATTCATTTATTCGGACTCGGTACCTTTCACTTCGGTTATTGTTCACGATATAGCATGTATCCAAAAGGAGAAAAAAAAAAAAAAAAAAAAAAGAGCTAAGATCGTCCAACCCTGGGAGCTAAAGTGAATTGCTGTATATATAGGGCCAGTCGCCTTCGTATTCCGTGGACCAGCGGGCTGAATCACCGTTACTCGCCGTCGTGATTATTTCCACGTTATCATTTCGCGTTCGATTACATACACCAGTATCTTGTGAGCCGGCATAAGTGAAGAAATGTTTTAGATAAATTCGGTTTATCTAACGTCTTCGGCGGAAAACCAGAGCAGCCCTGATTTAGTATATACAAACGAGAACGCCAGTCGCGTTGCGGTGAACCAGTAGAGCCCCCGAGATATTGTCTATCGAGTGCTAGATGCCCAAATCCACCCAGAAGCTCGTCAATCGACGGTCTATTTTCCTGATGGACAGTTTCCTCTTTAAATCCCCGTCGGACCCCCTTGCGTGGTAGAGTCCCATCTAGCGGAACCAGTTGAACCGATTTATGCGGACTTCTTAACAGCAGCCTCGGTCTTAGCGACGGCCTCCTTCGCCGAGTCAATCACTTCGTGTTCCATTGACTTGGCGGCTTCGGCGGGAGACTCTTCCAGGCTACGGTGGTAGTTGTAGATACGACCGACCTGAACGATACCGACACATCCGAGGAAGAAGTTGACAGCGGCAAGCCTGGACGAATCAGCATTGTTTAAACCATATTATGCGCTCTCCGAGATCAACGTACAGATAGTTCTTAGGGGTGATGATCAGACACCAGCGGGTCCAGATGGCTCCGGTAGCCGTCAGGGCACCGTTCTGAGTCAAAGACAGCTTCTCAGCGGGACGGCTAAGATCGGAGATACCGGCGATGACCAGAGCCCACTAAGCAAAGTTAGCTATATCCATAGATATCCGTGATTCGTGAACTGCAGCCGCCGATGCGAATATTGTTCCTTATTATGGTGCGTAACGGCGTCCGGCAGCGGAGGGTGTGAATTATACCTTCATGACAGGGGCCCTAGAGCAACAAGCATTAGAACGGTAGACCAAAGCGGAGAGTTTATACAGCTGCTCAGAAAGCAAACAACTTACCAGAAATGCACCGTCTTAACACCAACGGGGCTGTTCCACATACGCTGAAAAATGCTCTGTGGCTCGGCGGCGGCATCCGAGGTCTGGAAGCGGCGTCCGGCGCCAAAGCGATGCTGCGCATTGCGGAAAGCAGCGCGGGAGTTCTGGAAGAAACGAAGACCGACACGGGAAGACATCGTGAAAGTGAGGAGAGAAGAAGATGGGGAAGGGAGAGACAAATGCCGGAAAGGCGGAGAAGTGAAGTGGAGATGGGCTCTCAACCGGAGTTTAGATTAGCAATATAAAGTCGCCAGAGGATCAATTTCAACTCTGGGGAGTAAAAATGGAGGAGTGGAGATTGATTGATCGATAGAAGAAGAACAAGTGAATCAACAGAAGGATAGGATATCAGATATGAAGCCGACCTCGGCGACCGCCGTCGGGAATACTTCGATCGTTGGGGTTGCGGCTCTTTTCCGGCTGAGGTAAGCGGTGACAATCACGCTTGACCGGATTGGTCCACGGCCTCAGACCTCAATTCATCACCGTTTCAATCGCTCGAACACCCCTCCGTTGGCTCCAATTGATACCCCAGCTCTGTTTTGATCCGTTTGATCGGGGAAGCAGCTCATTACTCTTATTTCCTATCGCCCTCAATCCTCTCAGCCCGGTCCCCCGTCACCCACCTTTCATAATGTCCGGCAAATACGTTTTCACCAAGGGTCTGAAGGAACTGCGCTTCCTTTTCTGTCAGACTTCAGAACACAGCGCTCCCACAAGGTGCGTTCGGAGACTCGGTACCTGGTCATGCATGGCGTGGATTTCACAAATAACACCCAACAGGTCCTTCCTGCAGCGCGCTTATCCTACCATGAAGAAGCACAACCCTCACGTCCCCATTCTGATGCGCGAGGCCAGCGGTACTCAGCCTAAGGTGTATGCCAGATACGGTATGCTGCAATCGTAAATCCATTGGCGGGCGACGCAGAAAAGGCTAATACAGAAATGATATACAGCATTTGGCAAGGAGAAACTCGAGCCATTGAATGGTGAGGGGTCATTTGTTCTAATTCATTTGATTCAATTACTGATATCAGAGCTGGACAGGCTTGTCGGATGCACAGATCGAAGAGAAACTTACCAAGCTCGTGAAGGAGTCCTCATAGCGAATTCTCCGCGCTTCCGTATATGTCCATGCATCGTGTTCAACTCGTCAACCATTGTATCTATAGATGAATTGGAAAATTCAATTTACTTCGAACAATCAAAGGACGCCTAGAATCTCTTCTATTTATACTATCTAATTCACAGAGAGCTACTACTGTTGGCTACCTGCCCGAATCTAAACTGCGCCCAGCTCATACTGCCCTCACCCATCGTCCACAGCCTCTTGCCGACATCATCTCCCGCTGCTCCAGCGCCAACGTGAATGGGAAGCAGATGGTCAAAAGTCGGGTGTGCCTGCCGAGCATCGGGTCTCTTCAACAAATCCGTCAGAGCCTGTTCTCTCTCCGCCGGAGGAGCCGTGGCAGCTTTCTTCAACGCCTCGTCGAAGCTGGTGGTGTACGGCAACGGCCGCGAATCGTTCATGGAGAACCACAGATCGCGCAGGTTGTGGACCGCCATTCCGGAGACGATGATGAGGATATTTTCATCGCGAAGGCTAGACACGGCCTGTCCGAGCCGGTAATGCGCGACAGGATCTTCATTCTTGAACAGTGAGACCTGCACAATGGGCACGTTCAACGGGTTCGACTCAGGCTCGAACGCTATACGCTATTAGTTCTTGTCCGCCGAATCAGTCACCATCTCTCGCAAAATGAACCTACCACACTTGAAGCTCGCCCACACGCCATGGTCCAAACCTCTTTTCACACCTTCCGCCTTGATCCCCGCTTTCCCGAGCAGATCAAGCACCTTATTCGCAACCTCCCTGCTGCCCACATTGGGATACTTCTCCTTGTAAAAATGGCTGGGGAAACCGTAGAAACTACCTGA
The DNA here is from genome assembly GCA_008274985.1 of Aspergillus sojae. NCBI lineage: Eukaryota > Fungi > Ascomycota > Eurotiomycetes > Eurotiales > Aspergillaceae > Aspergillus > Aspergillus sojae. The sequence continues at coordinate 3,335,781 of CP035528.1, read as the reverse complement.
TAGTCAGTACGAGTCACCCACCACTGATGTCCCCGCCCAAAAATCGCAGAGAAAGCAAGAGGATAACAAAAAAGAGAGAGACATACTCATAAATCAAATCCGTAATCTCAGCCGTATTAACCTGAATCGTATCCCTGCCCGCCTGCCAATGCGCCGAGAAAACCACCACAGCCTTTGGCTTCACCTTGGTCGTAATCTCCTTCCCGATCTGCCCCAGCTTCTTGTACGCCGGGTGGTCCGTCTGGTACATGACATTCGGCTTTATTTATATAATCAGCATTTCCTCTCTCCCTCTCTCTTTTGAAAAGTCACAGAAAAGCAGTGGGGAAAAAACAAAAAAAAACAATGGTATAGAAACTTACACCCCCATGACTCAAAAAGTAAATCGGAGTTCGACTCATCTTCTCACTACCAGCCTTGCGAGACGCTGTCTTTGAAATTTCCCTGCTAACCGCAGGAGTACTTGTGAAGAAACGTTTAAGACCGAACAGATTGGCGGTTTGGGAGTGTGGTTGCTGCTCCTCTGTAGTATTGCTGTTGGTATTGTAGCCTATGAAGAAGGCGAGAGATACTGCGATGAGGACGGTGAGGATGGAGAGCGCTGTTAGTGTGGAGGGTTTTTTGGTGGGTTGTTGTTGTGTTGGGGGTGTGGTGGGTTGGGAAGACATATAGTGGGTTCCAGGTTTTATCTTCTAGAATTTAGGATAGTAAGGTATATATATGGGAGAGGAAAAGTGTGGTTTTGTAGTTCTAGTAGAATTGAGTTGATTTGTATACAATTATATATCGTAGCCAATGGTTATGCGAGCTTAGATTGGAAATTGAAATTGTAAGCAGTTGTCAGCCGGATGCGCGGAAGTGCGGAATCGGTCCGCTCTGATTTTTATTATATGGTTTGTGTAGGAGTACGTGTGTAGTAGGTCATCATTGGATTCTGGACATGTTAATGGTATTATAGAGGAGTTGGCTATTTGTGTAGAAGTAGTGTATTTGTATTAGTAGTATTTTCTTTGGAATTTCGTTCTATATTCTGGAAGCGCATAAGTAATAGGGTATACATCATATGGTATTCATCAAGTCTTCGATATCCAACATTTCAACCATGTGCATAATATTATTTTCAACCGGGCCGAAATAAAATAAAGGTAATGCAAATGGGATATAATAGAAAAGAAAATGTTCATGCAAGAGACATTAAATCTATAACCCCCTGTTCCGATATCACATAAGGATGCAATCGCCTTCGTTCTGCTTCTGTTGGTTGGCACCAGATCGAGAAAGTCGAGCTTTCTGAATCCGGGCTCCGCCCTTCTTGATTTCTTCAAGACGTTCGCGGGCTTTCGGGAATCCTTGGGCTGTTTGGTAGAATAACGTTGGTTAGCAATTGTATCAAAGCGCCAGACAGCAAAGCACTCACCAGCTGCCCGCCAATACCATCGCTTAGCGTCCTCCATATTGGCGGTGACCCCTATTCCAACTTCGGTATAATAACCCATTGCATATTCTGCCTTTGCAAGACAGGAAGTGGCGGCCTTGCGTGCCCAGAGGTAGGCTTCCGTGTCGCTCTGCTGCAGAATCCCCTCCGCGCCAGTCAGATACCATCCGCTCAGGGCAAGTTCACTTTGGTGCTCGCCCTGCGCTGCCGCATGAGTATACCAAAAGATACTCTGCCGGGGGTCCACAGGGCACCCCATCGACCCATACTCGTAAGCAGTGGCTAATTGGAACTGGGAGAACTTATACCCCAATTCGGCAGCTTGGTGGAATAGTTGACTAGCATACGCCTCATCACGGATAACGATGTCATTCGGGCCTGCATTGGCATACATGAGCGCAAGTTCATGCAGTGCGTGTGGGTTTTCGGCATCAGCGCGCTCTGCGGCACGCTTCAGCAATGAGACTCCCTCGCGAGGGTTCTTGGCTTGGCCGAGAAGCCCCTTGAGCATAATCATTCCCATCTTATACATCGCTGGTGGATCACCCAAGGATGCAGCACGCTTATACCAGTGTACTGCCTTGAACGGATCCCGCTTGGTACCACCGCCTTCTTCCAGGCCAATCTCGCAACACACGGCCGTACGGTAGGCCGACTGGCCATGCCCTTGCTTGGCAGCAGACTGATACAAGTGGAAAGCTTCTTTATGATCAACCTGAAGACCCAGTAATCCTTGACCGTAGCAGTCCGCCAAGAAAAACTGCGCGTCAGCGTATCCGCTGGACACAAGCTTTTTGACGATTTTGTACGCATCCATCGCATACTTCTCCCTCGCTTTCGCCTTGGACTTGGGATCTAATCGACTACTCTCAACCAGTACCACTGAGGCCTCGGCTAGTTTCTGGGCGAGTAACAACTGGGTCTTCTTGTCCGAAGGATTGCTCTTGGCCACCCGCTGCAATTGTTGAAGTTCTTCTTGCGTCACGGGTCCGGCGGGTGAATCAACCGGAGGGGCTTGCTGCGCAACAACGGGAGGTGGCGCGGAGTCAGTCGCGCTGTTGTACTGGCGCACAGGTGCTGGCTTGTTACCCTGATCATGTCCGGGCCGGAAAGGCGCCGGATGATGGGGTAGCGCATCGGGGTTTTGCTCGGGATCTACCGGGTCCATCTGATTCATTACTGGTGGCAGCGCTTCATTCGCATATGTGGGCTGGTTGGCGCGGTATGACTGAGGAGGTCCATTGCTGCGGATGGAGCCATCGCGGCCTACATATCCAGTCTGTCCATCGGGGTATGCATTCATTTGCGACCCCCAGCTACCATGCTGTTGTTGGTGCGGAGTCTGCATAGGATCCTCATAACCGAACCCATATTCCATTCCCTCCTGGTGCTGTGCAGCGGGTGCTGATGCAGGGAGGTCGAAGTGGAAGCCTGCATTCTCGAATTGATTTGGCACAACCCCTGGCCTCATCTCCGGCTGGGATTGGACATGATGGGCTTCGGTAGGCTGTGGGTTGAATGCCGCATACTGGCCCTGGGGAGTGGAAGGAGCAGGTGTTTTTGGTTTCGGTTGTTCTAATCCGAATAAACTTTCGTCGATTGCACCACCTTGGCCGCCATCCGGCATAGCGTCGAAATTAGGCATGTCGGGTTCATCCGCATGGGCTGTGCTATAATAGCTATCCAGTAATGCGTCGACATGGAGAGACTTATGGGCATTGGCTTTCGTGGCAAATGAGGGGTCTTGGTATGTCGCCTGTCCGGGATACATTGGCTTAGCCACGGGCGGGGCGACCGGTGGTGTCATTGGCGGTGCAGCTGTAACAGGCATCGTTGCGCTTCTATTGATATGCGGTATCGGCGGGGGTCCATTTGGGTCGGTATAAGACCGCTCGCTCCGATCAGACCGTCCGGTCGACGGGCGCCCTTGGCTCGCAGACCTTACGGGACCAGCAGGGTGGTCTCCCCTACCCCGTCCAGCGGAGCCAGGGGGCGGCTGTCGAGGCATCTCCTGCCGTCGTCCGTGCGACGTATGCGGACGGTCTGGACCTGTTACAGGTGACATTGGGCTATTGAGATCCATCCTTGCCATTCCAGTTTCAATTCCTGTTGAAGTTGAGCCGGACCGGCTGCGTGGTTCCTGGGAGGGAAACACCGGAAACGGGTTGTCCCATGTTGCGTTGGAGGGAGGCGGCATGGGACGGGGGGCTGGGTTATTATCAGTACTTGATTTCAAGGATCTGTTCGATGCGAGGCTTCACTCACGAGGCCTTGAGCGATCTTGCCTTGGTGGCGCTCGCCTGTCACTAGGGCCGCGAGGCGCATCGTATCGATTTGGCGGTGGTCGACCTCGAGGCGCATATCCGCGATCAGGTCGGGACTCCATGGGAGGGCCATAGCCTCCCCGAGGTGGTCGGGGAGCACCTCGCGGCGGTCCGTATGATCTCGGAACTGCTTGGTCACCCGGAAAACCGTATCCTGCATCGTCATAGCCTCCACTACCAGGCGGATAAGGGCCGTTGTCGTAGCCGTAATCATAACCCTGGTCAAAATACCCGTCTTGTGGCGGGCCTGCGGGCCGAGAGGGACGGGGGCCGTAGTTTCTCATGGGCGGAGGCCTCTGCGCTGGACGCTGAGGGTAAGCCATGACAAAGCTCAAAGCTTCGGTTACGGAGATAGTGTCGTTCAGTAAAGAGAAGCGGGTTGGTTTTCGTTGTCCGGCTGGGTATCAACTAATTCGGTGCGAGTGTGTGTCACGCCTCTAGTTCTCATCCACCACGTATCTATCCATCGGAGATCAGCTGGTGCATTTTTGTGGGAAGTTCCAGTCAGGGCAAGTTGAAGGGGTGCGCGCAACGGTAGAAGCTTACTGGAACCACGCGACAGCAAAGGAATGAATACCAGCCCCTCGAGTCGAACAAGCGCAACAGAAGTATGCGATAACAAACCAATCAATGAAGTCCGCGGGCCTGGAACAGGAAAGACATTGTCAGCGGACAATCTTTGGCGCGGAGGGCTTGAGAAGCCGAGTGCGCGATTGGAGCGTCAATGCGCCAGGACAACCAACTTGTTCGAGGGTAATCAGAAACCACAGGGGGACTAAGGGATGCTACTCCAAAGGAATGAAGGAGACGCAGCAACGGAGGAATCGAACTGGAAAAGCAAAAACGACCGAACGACAGACAAGTCCCTGTGGTTTGTGGAAAAAGAGCGTGTGACCACGGAGGGGGAATGAGGGTGAGTTTTATTTGAGAGGGAGATAAAATGGATTTAAAATGGGATGTCCGGATGGAGCCGCGGAAGTTTGTAATTACTAGTCAGTATTTTTTAATATCCAGGACTTGAACCGCGCAGGTACCCACGAATAATGATGAGGAGTTCGGATACACGAGGAATCGAATATTATGGGATTATCCTTTCTAGAATGCAAGACTTTAAATGAACGACTCATGCCTCTGCCTAATTTTCTTATGCCACAGGTGACTTGGTCCTAGGCACAGTGTTGGTTCTTCTCTGGTCCCCACATCCTGTCCCGCAATCATTCTCTGGTGTTTTGATTGTTTGATATCACTGTCCCACTTGTTGCAGAATGGGATTCTCACTTGAGGACCTGACATCCCCTAAGCACAGTTAGTGGATTCTTAGTGTTCTTTCCCATGTGTAGTGGGGAAGTGGACCCCAATGAAGTAATGAAATTCATGAACACAAAATGTAGGTACCCGAGAAAAAAAGAAAATAAAAATAAAAGGAGAGAAAATAGAATAGTCATGAAATTTAATTGACTTCAATTCAGGGCAAATGGTATCGATCTCTTTGTTGGTATGTTCCACGACAGCCACTTCATTGTTTTTTCCCTTTTTTTTTTGGTTCTTCTCGCGACAGATGGCATTCTCCGTATTTTGCAACATCCTTTTTCTATGAAAAGTGGAGAAAGCGGTAACAGCCCTTTAGTATCGAGTAGTATCGTTCCCAAGGCTGCAAAGATGCAATGTCATCCCAATCAGAGAGACAAATTTCCCCTTCAAGATAAACCCCGGCGCAAGTTCACTTCTTGGCGAGTCCAATAATTCCCCTCCCCTCCCTCTTTGCATGGATGCCCTCGGCGCAAACCATGGGCCGGCGGTTAACTGACGTCCGGATAACCTTGTCCTAATTATAGATTCTTTTCTTCCTGACAATAGAAGTCAATATGCGATAGGTACCCAGTACATGTCTGTACTCCGTATACATCGCTGAAACAATTTGTAACTAGCGATATGATGCAAGAAATGCACCAATTGACGGATGGATTCGTCGTCATATATATTTATTCACCTCGATCCATCCGCGTCTAGTAATATGTTGTGAATCGACCATCGAGTAATAGGGGTTAGACCTATGGAATGTTCCGTGTTGCTTGTCGTGTCCACCCCCTGCCTCTTAGGGCAATTCACAGGAGGTACTATACGAGTACGATGCTGTATAGTATATGTAAATAAAGTATGACGGAGTATCTCAATCTCGAAACGCAGGGGATTGTGCCTGGTGCTGATAATATCAATGATTCGTCAACAACAAGCGTCTTCTCTAAGCATCGCCCGCTGTATGACGTTGAATTGGCTGTCTCGTGTTGCAGCTTCCTCCTTACATGCTTACTTTCTACCCCTTGACTTTACTGCAACCGTTGCATAGATTTGTCACGACGTGTGAATCAGATAGGGCCCCTTGCTGCCGAAATTCCTTGTCTGATCCAGCCGTTATACATGCGACACACTCTGCAGCAAACAGGGGAAGTCATGAAAATACTACACAGTACTCTCTGTACCGATCAGCCGAAGATACCTCTCTAACAAGACGGTATCCGCGAGTGAGATAATAGAAATGCCCTAAGACAGCATCTACTCCAGCAACTAGCAAAGGTAGTGGTTAATAGTAGAAACATTTAAGCTAGTGTCAGAATGGGTGGAGCATATGAACTGTTTTTACCCTCACAACGGTTGAACGGAATCTTGTCCCTCAGACCACAGTTTGCATCGTTTGCCGGGTTCGATCCGTACCTGCGCCACCCTTCATACCCGCCTCGCCTCAAACAAAATCTCAGCCACATGCCGACCGCCGAACCACCGATGATGCTATTCCGTTCCACCCAATTATGCGCAGCCTATTATTTCTCTCCGATTGAGCAACACCTGCGCGTGGATCTCCCACACACACAAGAAAGCACTTTTCCTTATCCATTAGGGCTCTTAGTGATATAATCGAGCACACCTGACATCATTGTCTCGGCAATTACATCCGCTTCCCTCGGACCTCGCCATCACCATGTCCAAAGCCGGAACCTGGATAAAGATGTTCGTCGTGTAAGTTCCCTCTTTCTACGAGATCTTATATGCAACGGAAGCTGATGGAATATTATTCCAGCGGCACGGTGATCTGTGTCGGCGGCCCCGCTCTCGTCCAAGCCATCCGTCCTACCGATGAAGAACTGTTTAAGCGGTATAACCCGGAGCTCCAACGGCGAAGTCTGGAGGAGGGTGATCGTCGCGCGCAGGAATTCGATGATTATGTGAATCGGTTGAAGCAGTGGTCTAAATCGGATAAGTCCAGTATGTTTCTATGTAGAGTGAAGTGAAATGATTGGGAAGATCGTTGGGCTAATAGGTCTGGATAGTCTGGGTTGCGGCTCAGGAACAACAGGAACAGATGCGGACACAGGCTGCGGTGCAGCGGAGTCAGGCGAAGGATGAGGCCAAGGCTCAGCGTGAGGAGATGCGCAAGGAGTTGCTGGGTGAGAAATGATCTCGTGGTTATGTGTGGGGTTCACAATGAGACGAGCTATGGTAGAGGCGGTTGATATAAAGGTATACCGGGTGTTAGAATATACCATATACCCTTATCTGTACTTATACCCGTGGTCGCTCGGCCGAGGGAGTCAAAAGCTTTGTGCATGAATCATGGGCGAGTCGTTTTGCGGAGTTTTCGGTTGGGCGCTTTCTTGTTTGCATATATGAAAGAATACGGATGAGATGATTGTATAGTATTGTCTGCAGATATATTCTCCGTTCTTGATCTATCGTATGGCTGCATTTTATCTTATGCAGTGGTAATTGTATGATCAACTCGAAGCAGGAAGACGCTTGCATTGATATTTCGTCTTAGACATATCAGGATAACAAGATGACAATTGTTCTTGTGAGAAAAAGAAAGAAAGAAAGAAAAGAGACAAAGAATTGCAAATGAGTGCCCTATAACAGACAGATTCAATGTAAAATTACATCGAGCCAAGATACAGATGATTGACAAGAGTGAAAAGAAAACGCTCACCGCAAGAAATAAACATTACCACATTCTTTCATTCGATCTAGAGCTAGATCTAGATCCAATAGCTGTCGTCTAGATGGTGATATATAAGCAAATGCGTGATGAGCAAATAGTATCCAGCAGGTAACCATGTTCTGTTAAATGTCGCGCAGATTTGTGTTAAGAGGTCGATATAATGAATACCTCCCACTGTATTGGTTGATTCCAGTCGATAACCCTAGACAAGTAATGAAGGCTCCATATCACAATACCTTTGTCTCGTCGATCTGATCGTCAGATGCGTAGTAAAAAGTCGACTTTCATTTGTTCGGGACCTTTTCTTCTCAAAAGTCTGGACCTTGAATTTCAAACATGACCCCAGCGCCCTCATATGCGAATCTCAGAAATGCTGCGCTCAGTATTTGTACCACCATTGGGCTGATCTTAAGCACAATTCGCCGAAGCTGAGGTACAAAGTGATCTCGATATCTAACCAGATCCTCAGGGTCAGACACTATATTAGTAGAACAGCCCACCACAACCCCTGTAATTTCGAGGACCTCTAGTGAGCGAGGAAGTATACCTGTGAACGATCCTGAATTTGTAATTTTGAGTCTCATGAAGCTGGCGTGCGGGATAGAAAGTTGTTGGAGTACGCTAAGCTCCTTCAATGAACCGAGTAGACCATATAGGTCGTATTGCACCATTGCTGCACTTTGAAACTCAAATCTGTCTGAAGCCGTCCGCATAAAGCCCAGGCGAAGAGACTTCAGGGTCTCTTTGACTTGAAGAAGGGACAGGCGGAACACTTTTGTATCGAAGTGCCCATCATGCAAATCAGGAGAATAATCAAGTACCACATGGAAATGCTCGAGCTTAGGGCACATTTTAGTCCATTTGGTCATGCCTGTGGGATCAAAAGCCCCCATCATCGCACCGGCTCGAGTAACTTGACACGCAGGGCTGCCAACTGTAAGCTGATCCAAAGACCTTCGGCTTTGTTGTGAAAGACGCTCTTGAATGTTGCATACTAACACTTCACGAACAGCTGGGAAATAATAAAAAGGCAATGCGAGGTCTGTGGTTACCGGTCTGTACCCAGTAAGGGAGCCAGTCATAACTTCTCGCAGAAAGGGAAACGGGGGAGCGTTGTGAAAAGGTCGCTGACGCATGACTGCCTTTTCCAAGATATCTTGCAGTAGTTGATCATGATCAAACGCCAGCCGAAGTGTTTCTAAGCGACTCAGGCGAGTTAGCAGCAAGCCCATCCATGCCACAGCACATAACCTGGAAAGGTACTTCTTCCATCTGGCCTTCTCTGTCTTTGTTGTAAATGTTTCGTTCAGCATTCTTTTCATCAGTGCAGAGTCTATACCATGACCATACTCTGATCTGTGATGCCTGTTCCGAAATTCGCAGTAGTAGCCAAGTCCAAATGTTACATGGCGTACATGGCTCGCTAAATGTGGGTGTCTGTAAAGGTTCTGAACTATCGCCGGGATGCTTCTTCTTGGGCGGAGTGTAATTGATCCATAGAGTAGAGGCTGGAAAACTCGCTGGAACCCCCGAGAGCACTCACTCAATGCACGTTTCGTTGGCAGTTCGTGTATATGTTCCCCTATCAGTAGAAGCAGTTCGGTTGGCAGGCGATTCATCTTGTTTGAGATTATCTTTTAAGTCAAATTCTCTTTTGGTTGTCTTCGGTTCAAAAGCGGTTGTAGGCGAGGAATATGCCCAGTGATATGAATTAGGCGAAAGAGAATCAGTTATAACATAAGCAGTAAGAGTGAGTCAAGGTGTTCCCAATGTCGTAGGAATGATGCTGATGATGAACTACTGACTTATAAGGACGGCTAAAAGTATCAGAGTAAAAACAGCGTCCCACTGCCGTGTCATCACGGCTTCATTGCTAAAATAGATGACCCTCAGAAGGAGGTGGGTGCTTAATCGCAATAAAGAGGTGCTACCTGTATGAAGCAATATGAATCAAGTTAGCATGAATTATGGCTATTGACTGCTCATACTCTTTATCGCCCTTTTATAGATTTTTTTCTCCCACCTCTTCGCATCCTGAAAACCGCTCTTAGATGTTCCTAGGGGGCAGTATAGTACAGTTTAATATGTCAGCTTGGTTCGAAGTCAAACAGTAAAATCTTAGTCTCCTACAGCATGCTCTCCGTCTTTGATACACTCGGAAATTGTAAACCGACGCCAACCAGCCTACAAGATGTGTCAAATCTTATATTGCAAGTCCAGTTTATACAAGACAAACGCTAGTCTTTGCTGCTTACAGCGTCATCTCCTTATACACCATACAAGTACCTTTCTCGGAGACCTATGTTCTTGGGACATTCATATCCAGTTCTCCACATTCCACATTCTAATACATTTAGTAATACAAACATAGCTATTAACCTTGACATACAAAGAGACTTCAGCAGTATTACATGTGCATAATCCCAAAATCAGGATATGTGTACAAGGCCTGTTAGTTGAACGGTCTACTATTGAGGGTCAAGTTATGCAAAGGGTGGATATAGGCTATATGATGACCATTGGAGTAATAGCAGTCTTAAATGTCAAGGTTAATTTATCCATCTGCATCACAAGTAGATAGAAGCGAGAGTTTCCATATATACCGGTCTTGTCTGTATGCCTATCGCGTACTAGATGATACCGATATGCATTATCAAGAAGCGCTCCTATTCGAAGTGACACGTATTAGGCTACTGCATAGGGAACCAACACTGAATATGAGTTATCATATGCCATGAGACCAAAGACAGCAGCATTACTGCTGTGGTATATCCCCACCTTAGGTGGCGGTATTTGACGCTGGAGTCAATGAACAGGGGCATCCTAGGCTCGATCAAGTTCGCTCCTTGCGTTGCTAATACTCAACGTATTTCCTTTGTCCATGCTCACATATGACTTAGCAATATTGCTTTATTTATAAATTATATACTAGAATTCTCACCGGTTGTGATGACCCCACTCAGTACACATAACGGAAGTCCTTGTTCTGTTTGTCTGTCAACCCGCCCCATGCCTTCTCGTCCGTGACAACCCCCTGTCCTTCTTGAGCTGTCTGGGCACGATCCCTTCGCCTGTTCTCCCAGACATAGTATCCGAATAGGACGACAGCTAATATTCCCGCAACGGCCTGAGTCACCAGAACTGCAATCTTGGCTGGTCGGTACTCGGGGGCATCCCTTGCCTGGAAAGTTTGCGGCCCAATGATGTTGCCAACGCAGAAGAAGCCGGCCACCACAGCACTTGTAAAGGCGCGTTTTGTGTATCCTGCGCAGTTGGCGGCAATCCAATGGTATATCACTGGTGTTGGAGCGACGATTGAATTGACTAGGTAGATCCCAATCAATACTCCGGCTCGATTGCTCTTGGGAAGGAAAGACATGAGCCCGCCGCCAATAATTCCTGGAATACTGCAGATAAAAACCCATGCCCATCGATTCGAGGCTTTGCGGACGCCAATACCCACTAGCAATGTAAAGAAAATACTAACAATTCCTGAAGGGGTGTTTAGAAGGGCTGAGATAGGTCCGCCAAAGCCAAAGCCGGCTATAAGCGTAGACGAATACACCACGACCACCCCGCTGGAAACAGCTTGCTAAGTACGGGTTAGCCTTCCTTCTTCCTCGTAGACTGGCAGTCTTCCTTCAAAGACCACAATTGGAAGGGGCGAACAGGTAGGCAATGAACTTACCAAGGCGAGCATCAAAGCCCACAGCCACACCTGAGGGTCAAGAACTGCTTCTAACAATTGCTTGGGATCAAACTTGCCATTGCGAATGCCGGTCTGATTCACACGAACGTGTTGAAGTAGTGTCACCTTTTGATCATCTGATAACCACTTCGCCTGCATTGGGGTATCTGGAAGGAAAAGTAAGGTAGCAAGCCCTACAACAACAGTTATCAGTCCCATTACAAGAAACATGATACGCCAGCCGGCGAATGCATGGTGTACATGTTGGAAGCCAAAAGAGATCAATCCGCCAATGATTTGGGCTACTCCGAGGCCTAGAAACCAAAATGTAAATCTTGGGGCCTGTTCGGACTTTGTATAGTATTGACCGCTTATGATCATCAAGGATGGCGCTACTGGGGCTTCGAAAATCCCCAGAAATATACGCGCGACAAGCAGAGTCGTGTAGTTCTTCGCACCAGCCGCCGCTGCTGCTGCAACACCCCAGAGCATGACATTGATGCTCAACCATTTTGCTGGGGGTACCTTCTGGAGAAGATATGCTGGTGTTCCGGTGAGCTTTCATGCTAGTAGAAGGATAATAAGACGCTTACTATTTGGAACCTCAGCCACCAAGGATGCAATGAAAAAGGCACTTGCGCCGTTGCTAAAATTGTTTCCCTTCAGGTCCAGGTCTGTTTTCATACCCATGACTCCCGCGTACTTTGAAGCCAGGAATTAGCGAGGTCGGGTTAAGGGTTCGAGATACTGACATTATACATCACTTTATCGATGAATTGTAGAAAATAGCAACAGAACATGAAAGGTAAAATGCGCCGATCAACTTTATGACGGATTGCGACCAGATCCAAGTCCGTGTGCTGGACATCGCCATGTTTGTCCAAGAAATTCCAGGCATCGTCTACTGCTTGAGAAGATGTAGCTTGTCTCCGTATTGCGTCCGCGACTGGTCGGTCGCTGTTTGCCTCCATCATTTTTCTCTCGATCTGTCTGGGGAAGAATTTCAAACAAGATGAGAATACATGCTGATGATGAAGAACAAATGAAGAATGGACAGAACCCTACAACGTGGCCGAATAACAATAAACTCAGGAATGTCAAACGGAACGAACAAAAGAGGGGTCCAAAACATACAACGAAACAGGCAGAGATTGACTTTCAGACTAGGTCGATTGATGTTCATAAATCACCTTCAAGGCAGATGGAAATGTAACCTTCTTCCAAAGTTTAAAGGGTCGCATTTTCCATTTATGCATGATCTGATTTGCACCCTATTTCAACCATCCATGATCCTGGTTCGAGGTCACACTGAAGACCATCCGAATACCTTTGACCTCGTCTAGAATTCCACCTGTTATGGATCTCCGATGTACAAGTCATAATGTTGCAACCACCGAGACTCGTATGTTAGGCCCCCCAGACCGGGATAGGATGCATTCCCCAAAGCCTGAGATTCGTGGATACTAGACTCTCGGTCTCCAGGCCATTGTAACTAACTCCCTTGGCAAAATTCTTCGTACTTTGAATGGCTAGAATTCTCATCCCGGAAGCAGATCGTCTTTTACCTAGCCGAAGTCTTTCTGCGACAGTAAGGGGAATCAAATACGAGGTTGTCGATCGCCGCACGAAGAATTCCTTGATGGCTCTGTGGCAATAGTGGCTATTGCCTTGACACATGTGATATCACACGGTATACATTTGATGTTACTATACTTATAATCAGTCATGTTTTCGCATCGGCGGCTCAACGACTGATCTACATTTCTGAAGCCGATCTCTGTCAACTCAACACAGAATAACACTCCAAGACTATTTATCCATTATATGTTCAGGGAAGTATGATGGCTTACTCACACTACAACAATATATTACTGTCTAATATATTTGCCATTGCAAGCTTCGGGGACCATTATCGAACAGGCATGTTATATCGAGACTACCACGGTAGGTTAGGGCGCTACATCAAGATATTGCAATAGATCGTCCTCATTAAATTGATCTTATCTTCGTCTTTTCCAAGATATAAATCATGTATCATGTAGAAAAGCCTCCATTTGAAACATACTAAGCAACGCGCTGAAAGGCTTTGTAGCACTATACACTGAGAGTATAACATCACGGAGCTCCTAGTACAAGCCCTATCCCTGTAGATTTACTAGGTTCGGGTTTTATATCGTTGAACATACTAAGAAGCATCTACGTTGGATATAATCAGTTCTGAATCTAGCTAATCTCAAGAAATAATCAGAACATAATATCTAGATTCAACCACTGTTATCTCAATGCAATGCACGTTCTGAAATATGATTCGATGCTGTCTGCATTCCCCAGTTCGCACCATAACTAATATTAATATAGCTAGTGTTCATCTTTTTGCCTTTATTGCTTTCTTTTTTGAAATATAACATTTGATCGTGTTTTACAAAAGATCGTTCCATATATAGGGCGCACAAAATACAGATATTCCCTAGCTGACAAACGTGGGATAATCGCGCATCCAATTTATACGCTTTACTGTAGTAGCATTCATCACCATAACCAACTCCACTTTGTCTCACAGCTTGGGTAATCCTGCTTTGTAAACCATGTTGAGCAATACAGAGACTCTCCACACGATAGGCTATCGATGTCGTGATCGCAACCTCAATTTCACTCATCCGCAAGCACATTTGTCATCACAAGATAACCGACATGTATATAGGTCACGATAACAATGCCTTCAACCCCACTGGCAGTAATAGTAACTTCCTTTTTCTACAGTACCACTCATCCCATAACCAGAAACCCAGTATAGAAAACCATGCCTGAGAAAACACTACATTTGACCGCGTTCATGCGGCCGGTCAGCTTACATACTGGCGCATGGCGATACCCCGGCGCCTATCCAGATGCCAACTTCAATCTCACCCATCTCAAATCCTTCATTAAGAAGCTAGAAGATGCCAAGTTCGATGCTTTCTTCATGGCCGATCACCTCGCCGTGCTGAACATGCCGGTCGAGGCGCTGAAACGCAGCCACACCGTGACATCCTTCGAGCCGTTCACTCTACTCTCGGCGCTATCAGTTGTAACAGAGAAGATTGGGCTCGCGGCGACAGCATCCACGACATACGATGAGCCCTATCATATCGCGCGGCGATTCGCCTCGCTGGATCATCTCAGCAGCGGCCGCGCGGCTTGGAACATCGTCACCACCGGTAATCCGGAGTCAGCAAAGAACTTCGGACTAGATGCACATGTGGAACACGCGGACCGCTATAAGCGGGCTCGAGAGTTCTATGATGTCGTGACTGGGCTGTGGGATAGTTTTGCCGATGATGCCTTCATCCGCGATCAAGAGACCGGTGTCTACTTTGATCCGGAGAAGTTGCATGTCCTCGACCACAAGGGTGACGATCTGAAAGTGAGGGGACCGCTGAACATCGCGCGCCCAGTTCAGGGCTGGCCTGTGATTGTGCAAGCAGGGCAGTCCGAGCCAGGAAAACAGTTGGCGGCTGAAACGGCTGAAGCGGTCTTCTGCTCGCCGAGGGACTTGGAGTCTGCAAAGGCCCTGTATGCGGACATCAAGGGCCGTGCGGTGGCAGCGGGTCGGGATCGTAACCATCTCAAGATCCTACCAGCTGCCTTCATCGTCGTTGGTGACAGTGTGGAAGAGGCCAGAGCCAAGCGCCTTAAGCTCGACAGTTTAGTCCATTATGACAGCGCCATCGCCTCCTTGTCCATTGCACTCGGAACTGATGCGTCCGGGTTCGATCCAGATAGTCCACTACCGACGGATATCCCGGAGACTAATGCGAGCAAGACAGGCCGTGCTGGAGTCCTGAAGCTTGCCGAGGATGAGAAGTTGACCGTACGGCAGCTTGCACAGCGATATGGTGGCTACTCGGGACTTGCTTTTGTCGGTACGCCTGAATCAATCGCGGAGGAAATGAGTGTCTGGCTGGATGAGGAGGGCGCTGATGGTTTCACTGTCGTATTCCCATTCCTGCCGCAGGGGCTGGACGACGTTGTTCAACGGTTGGTACCTGAGTTGCAGCGTCGTGGCATTTTCCGTCAGGATTATGAAGGAACAACCTTGAGAGAACACCTTGGTCTACCACGTCCGAATAATCGCTTCTTTTCGTGAGGGGTTTGTGCCATATATGTGAGTAGAGGGGGTACAGCATCTGGGGGATGCAGCAGTTAGATCATGAGTACGTCGCTCTGTGATTTTTATACTTTATCTAGCAACTTCTACATCAGAGATCCTATTTGAAATTACCCAGCGAATATACATGATACTATTTTGTTGGTGAAACATTATAATAAGCCATGCTTTTCTTGTACTGTTCTATAGGTTTTAACCATCAAGTCACCTGAAATGCTACAGACTTATTAATAAGAGTAGTACTGCTTCACAGGGACATAAAAGATATACAGCAACTAATGAAGAATATAAATCGTGTACTAGGCCATAAAAGCATACATATCGACATCATGTTCAGTGTTTGCAGCTCCTAAGGCAGCCCTACCTAAAATCAGAAGAGTGAATAATATCACTGAAGTACAGAACAAAGACTATAGGCTGGTATTTCTTGAAGTCTTCTTCATTTATTCACTGTCTTTCGTGTGCTCCACATCTTTGGTGTCCTCTTACTTACCATCACCTGCTCGCGCACCTTCCTTCTTTCCACTACCACAAGTTCACGGTCTCTACTTCGCAGCATGGGGTCAAAGAGATCTCACAGAAGGTCTGGGTAAGTCACAAAACCTAACATACTGAGAACACAGTCATATACAATCTCTCTTTCTTCATTCTTAACAGTCTCTTCTCTAAACTGACTCTCTTATTCTATCTATATCTCATTGTCTTCACATTTTCATCACTAGACGTGTCATCCGCTATGTTGCTCTTACAGCTTATTACTATCATCATAGCTTTCTTCTTTGGTCTGACTCTTCGCAGGCTCTATAACGCCGCCATGGAAAAACGGGCAAACGAGGCTTCCAAGAAACGCCCCCTTCCTTCTTCTGGTGCCGAATTTCTCGACTCCAACAAGCGCAATGAGGCAAACGACAGCGAAATCTTCACCATGGATAGCTTCTCAACCGACTCGATGTTGAGAGCTCGATACGTGGCCGCTAAGCAAGCTTCTTTTGACGAGCCCTTCGAGCTGTCCGAAGGCGATTCCACTTTGACCCATGCGATCAGAGCTCGCGTTGATGCAGTAAGGACCAACCTCCCATATCTATATCTGTATCCTTCTCTGATCGACCTCACAGAGCCCCCCAGCTGCTGAAAGAGAAACCGTTGCAGGAGCTCCCCTCTCCGATGACGCCGTCGCAGACATACTTAAGAAGGTTAAGCCAGACTGCCACAAAGCCCAGGCGTGGGTCAAGGCGCAAGAACTCAGCAAGGCGGCCATGGAGCGAATTAGGGCGAATTCAGAGAACCGCGACGACCTCAGAAAGAAGTTAGTACGTCAGTCGCACGGTAGAGCTCGTCAGCCAGAGGCCCAGTTCGATGCACCCAGATATCAGGCAACGGCCCCGGCTCCGAACTTGCAAGCTCCCGAGGATCGTACCGTTGAAGAAGAACTGGAGGATGCGAGGGTAGTGTACAACAGGGTTAGCCTGGCGCACGATAGACTCCTGAAGACCATCGCCGACATGGAGGAGTTTAGAAAGACTCTGTCGTAGATCTATTCTCTCATCCTTCACGGCTGGCTGTGGTATGCTGTCATTGCTTTCTTTGGCCCTGCTAACCAAAAAACCCCCCTAACTTAGTTTGGCGTTCGCAGAGCGACTTGTAACAGACCAGCAGGCATACATCATTGTCTTCTTGCTTATCTTTCTTCCATGTAAACGAGACATGATGAATGAACGCTACCGTTGTTATTGCTCAGAGTGAAACCGTTTCAAATGAAACCGTACCATAGAGTCTAGCTTCCCCAATCACAAATTCTCTTTTCCAATCTTTATGTTTTCTTGTTCCTGCTGGCTCCCTTTACGTTGTCCGGGCTCTCTAGTTTATCTACTAGCGGTCGGTACGGGGATGCAAGAACATGCTCCGGCGCCCGCCGCGCAGGTTCCTCTCGTCTAAGTTCTCCGGGAGACGGACGTCGTCGTTGTTCCTCGTGCATCCTGTCCAGTGGCTCACCTACGATCTGATACTTGTTCCAGTTGATCGGTGGCATGCGTACCACGTTCTGTGGCGTAGGTATGGTCCCCAGACCCGACGCGCCTCCTTCCTTCGAGTCCCTCATCTCATCATCCTCGTCCTCCTCATCATGCGTGAAATTCACGAAACCTCCCGGGTCCTTCGCCGTCAGATTCCCCGCCGCCAGTTCGCGCGCAAACCCCTCGGGATCGGCAGCCGCCGCTTGCTTCAGCCTCTCCAGTGTCCGTATATCGCGCAGGCTCTGCTGCTTCTGAAGCTGTAGAATCGAGATGGTGGACCGCAACGCGATCGCATCGGGGTTCTCGCTTTCCGAGATCGGCACGGCAACGGGCTCCGGCGCGAAGACGGCCGGTGTCGTAGGAAGCGAGACTGTTGCACCGCCAGTGCGACTTGTTGGCGATGGCGACGAGGCCGGGGGAATAATGGGATGTGATGGCGCACCGTTGGACGTGGAGGCGTTCTGGACTGGGGCAAGATGAGCGAAGACCGGAGTTACTGGGGAATAAGGCGGGCGCGGTGGAGTCCCTGGTCGATCATTCGGATTGCTTTCATTGTCCTGAGTGGGCTGCATGGCGCCTGAATTGTCCATGTGGATGTCGGACGCTAAGATTAGGGTTTTTCTGTTTTATTTTCTGGAATGACGATGATGATCGCGTGGCCGGGTTGTTGTTGTGGCGGTGGTGGATGATCGATTGATCGATCGATTGATTGATGTTGTTTATGCTCATCCGCTGATGACGTCTTAAATGCACACTTTATTTCTTCTCTTGGTCAAAACTCAACCCCTCAACTTTCCAGGCACACATTTCGATGCGATACATCTTTTATTCTAAGTCGATAGTTATTTTTAGTAATTCTTCTAGTAATTACTAACCTAGAGGTATCTTCTATTAAATTCTATACATGTAAAAAGATCAGTAATAGTTGAGACACATCAGCATGAACATTAGTGATACTACAAAAAAATGAGATCAACTCGCTAGAAACTTTAAGAACGAAAAGTGCTCTATATTATTATTAAATATATGTATAATTAAGAAAAATCACCAAACCATATCAAGTAATTAATTTGACTCTCGACAATGGCCTGATTTGTGGCCTGATCGCTGCCTTCTGAATCTCTCACCGCCCAAAAAAAGGAAGAAGAAAAAAAAGACCTCCCCCAAACCGAATCAGGCCGGCAATCTCTCCGTCTTTTCCTCTTCCCAATTTCCTCACATCACGAACAATATGAAGCGCAAGACCGAAGGAAGGGAATCGCTGGGTGGCAGTGGCCAGCCGGATTCTAAGAGACGGGCATTGACGAGCGAAGAAGCCGCTGCGCGCTTCCGCGATGGCCTCTTTGAACCCTCGGAGCAGCAGAAGTATACCGATCAATACGCCGAGTCCGCACCGTACGTCGACACCTGAGTTCTCACAACCACACACCGGAGAAAAGAATCCACATGTGTAGAATGCTGATTTTCAATCAAGGTACAAGCATGGAGTCATCCATCCCCTAATCGAGCCTTCCTTGCTGCGCGCGGTCCGCAACGAAATCCAAGAGAACTTGGACTTCACCGAGAAAGAGACGGATATTTACAAGATCTTTCAGTCCGGAGATCTGGCGAACCTGGACGGGCTGGACGATGCATCCCTGTCGCGACTCCCCTCCCTGCTGAAGCTTCGTGATGCCATGTACTCCGCCCGCTTTCGTGAGTACCTGTCGTCCGTGACTGGCTCGGGCAAGCTGAGTGGTCGCAAGACCGATATGGCTATCAACATCTACAACGAGGGATGCCATCTTCTGTGCCATGACGATGTCATTGGAAGCAGACGTGTCAGCTACATCTTGTATCTGACTGATCCGGACACCCCCTGGCAGGCGGAATGGGGTGGTGCACTGCGCCTGTACCCCACGACTACGAAGAAGGATGCGCAGGGCGAGGACGTCAAGATTCCCAGCCCCGACTTCAGTCTCAGCATCCCGCCCGCCTTCAACCAGCTGAGCTTCTTCACCGTTCAGCCTGGTGAGAGTTTCCATGACGTCGAGGAGGTTTACCATTTCAAAGAGGGCGAGGACAGGTCAAAGAAGCGGGTGCGTATGGCCATCAGTGGATGGTTCCATATTCCCCAGAAGGGAGAAGACGGCTATGAGGAGGGCCTAGAGGAGAAGCTTGCCGAGCGGAGCAGTCTCGCTCAGCTTCAGGGACGCGGTGACATCTACGACCTCCCCCAGCCCAAGCCGGTCGTGTGCGAGAATGAGTCGCAGGAGGTTGAGGGCAAGGGCAAAGGCAAGGTGGAGGAGCAACCCAACGACACCGAATTTACTGAGGACGATCTCAATTTCTTGATCCAGTACATCGCACCATCCTATCTCACCCCAGACATTGCGGAGGAGATGTCGGAGACCTTCACCAACGAGTCATCGCTTAACTTGGAACAGTTCCTGTCAGAGAAATTCTCTGCCCGCGTGCGGGAATATATCGAGGAGCAGGAGAAGAAGACCCTTCCCCAATCATCAGATGAGATCCAGGCACAGACCGGATGGACTGTCGCCCGTCCCCCTCACAAGCAGCGCTACATGTTCCTGCAGCATTCGACGGCTGCACAGGACGAGAAGAGCCCCTTTCAGGAGTTGCTCAACGACGTCTTTCCCTCCCCCGCATTCCGCAAATGGCTTGCCGCCATTACCGGCGCGGAACGCCTCACAAGCTACGACTTTATGGCACGCCGCTTCCGCCGCGGACAGGACTACACTCTGGCCAGCGGCTACGACGGGGAAGAGCCTCGCTTGGAGTTTACGCTCTCCTTGACCCCTACGCCAGGATGGGAGAAGGAGGCTGACGAGGAAGAGGAGGAGGAAGATGATGAAGAGGGTGAGAACGGCGAGTCCGAGAAGAAGCCGAAGGCCGATCCCAAGGAGAAGGAGCCTAAGAGTGACGCTGAGGAACCCGCCGTGGGTGGTTATGAGATCTACATGGCTGGGGACGACGAAGAGGAGGGTGATGCAGCCATCTACCGCTCTGCCGCCGCGGACGAAGATGACGGCATCCTATTCAGCACTGCTGCTGGCTGGAACCGACTGAGCATTGTTCTGCGCGACAGCGGCACCCTCAAGTTTGTCAAGTACGTCAGCGCTGCCGCCAAGGGAGACCGGTGGGATATCACCGGCGAGATGGGTGTGGAGTTTAATGATGATGACGAAGACGAGGGTGAGGATGAGGATGAGGATGAGGACGATGAGATGGAAGCTGACGAGGAATAAATGTTATATTTTGGCTAATCTCATTTGTCCGTTTGTATATACAATGACTTTTACTATTTTCACGAACCAAGCATTGGGCACCACCCAAATGACAAAAATAGATTGAATGGTTCACTCTTGCAGTAATCAAATTATTGCTGCCTACTACGAACTCACTGTCCTAGTCAGTGCATGATGATCTTCAGTGGCAATATCTGTTTCCCAACTAGAAAACAGAGCAGGCGCTTAAGTGGCTTAACCAACGGGCTACCTGAATGCACACAGCCACAATGATAGACCATATGCATAAACCTCCTCCCAGACCAACTCAATTAACGAGCAGGTGGCAACATATCCCCCCTCATGTCGTACAGACCTAATAATTACACGCTTAGACTGGTTTGCAATAATCCTACCCAATATCCAGGTCATTACAACCCCGACCTGTAAGTTACACGAACCTAGGATGTGAAACACCCCACTTAACCCTAATTTAGCTGTGTATCAATGGATGCAAGTATGCATTGACTTCAGGCTTAGGTCTGAGAGAAGCTTTACAGTGGGCTTTTATTGACCCTTTCATTTACGAATCTACGAATCGCTAGGCTTCGCATGGAAGTAATATACTCACCATAGCTCATTTTTGTTTCATCTTTGACCCCATGCTAAACAAAGACAGTCACCCCATGCCAACATCAACATGTTTGGTAGAATTTCAAAGTCTTTACCTTGATATAACCTAATAAGTTTTGAGATTATTCACAACAACCCAACGGTCGAATAGTGTAACGGATAGCACATAAGATTTCGATTCTAGTAGTCCCGGTTCGACTCCGGGTTTGACCAATTCCTTTTTTGTCTTTATTCTACCTTCTACAACCTACCAAGAGACAACCTCTTTTTTAGATCCTCCCTCGTTGAATTTGTTCTACCCTGTAGAGTATGCAGAACTCCACAGCATAATTGCCCCAAGGTCTTTCTGCCGGTCTCATCTATGCCAACAACGCGGCAACGCAACTCTACCTGCAAGCTTCCTATCTAATAATACAGACGGAGACACCCGATGCTACGACAAAGCTTCTAAAACAACACCTACAACTGTAAACTTTGAGCATATAGAAGAATAGAATCACACAACGCAACAACTAAGATCCTTGCCCTAGAACCATGCTGCCTGACCACGAACATAGAATCACCCAATATGCCATAATGTCCAGGTATCGCGTATCCCGTCTTCGGCTAGATCTCACTAACATAGAATGCTTGCAACCCAACCCCGGCCGTATGTTGCAATGTATCAAACTGTAGCTGACGTACTGCCAGTAGCAGAGCATCATTGAATTCCCTAGCCAGTTTCACCAACTACAAACACTCCAGATCGGACATGAACGGGAAAACGCCATTTAGACCACCCGCATCAGCACCAGAAGAAAGACACATCCAGAAACCCATCACAGCATAGCCCTGAATATGATCATATAAAAGGTATACTTTCCACAAGGAGTGTGGCTAATCTTTGATATTTCAAATGTCATGTACTTTCGAGCAGGTATACTTCCACTGTGGCATACTGACATGCTGGTTAAGACCTCTATGCCAATCTTCTATACTATACACTAAACAGGGAAAAGACCCCCCACTGGACTGAATTAGTAGACAGTAAATAAGCCGCCAGCTAAAGCAACGGTATGATAGCCAATAGCCATGCTAAACATAGGGCCATCGGCCTCGAGTACTCCGCAAACAGTACGCTAAATGATAGCGCGTGTAGCCGAGCATTGTCATTGATAATGGGCACATCTCACCAAGTACCCTAAAAAGAAAAGACCGAGCCACGTTACGTAATGGTCAAGGGAGGAAAATATCACGAAACGGATACCCAGATCAATTGGTCTAGATTGCAAAAAGAAACTCCGAGGTCGTACCCGGGATCGAACCGGGATTATGAGAATCAGAATCTCATGTGCTAACCATTACACTATACAACCGTAGTTATTGCAAAATGGCTACTCATTATGTTATATAAAATATTTATATAAATAGAAGTTATCAAAAGTAACAATGTTCGGATTAATTAGCATACGGCATATAACTATAATCGGAATAGGTATGGTTAAGTTGAAGGCTATATGAATATGCCTAGCATATCCAGGTCTACTTTACATAACACTATGGCATACATACAAGCACAAGCGTTCCGGATGTGTATTGGTTGATCTTTCCTGCACGTTTTTCTTGATTGGCCCTGCTCCATCCCAAAATATATACATGGATCGGTCAACGCATCATCCCCGACCCAGGCCCCAGTGCCTGAGCGCATCAAATGATACCCGAGCAACATGTATACATCCAAACTTAAGACATATACATTTTACAAAATATACCCTGTGACGCGCGCCCCCCCTGTTCAATGGTTGAACCACAAAGACAGGTAATTGTGAAATATACAGTATACTAGTACGGAGTAAGTTGCATCTGTGGGTCAGAATCCTCTACACAGTCAAGAGGACAAGTTGAAAGCCACGACCGCGTCTTATTGCCCAACGATAAAATGACAAAATGGGAGCATCACGTCAATATAGGATGGGGAAGATTTCCGAGGTTACCCGACCACGAACCATGAAACAGCTAAAGTCACAGTTAACAACTTGAAGAATATCGACACTAAGATGTCGTTATCTGATGCATCTCCCAGCCCCAGGTCCAGGCGGGCCAAGGCTGTAGCACATGGAGAAGGGACTTCTGTACCAGAGTTTTGCTTAATGTGACCAGAGCCTATGCCCCTGGCTATCGGAAGTAAATACCGGGATATCCCATCAGAGCACACCAGTGAATTGTTGCCAAGGCTGGTACGTACATGGAATGTGAGGAATCACATAGTGGACGAGGGCGCACCGACTCCGCGTGGCGTCCCGTTGGACAAGACGTTTAGATCCTCTAACTGACCACAGACAGAAAGAAGGAGTCAACTTACCGAATAGGCCAACTCTAGACGGCGAGGACATTCGACTAGCAGACAGGGATGGCCCAGCCTGGTGACTATTTGAGAGCTATCAGGTGGAGGTGCTTACCTGTGTACGATAGCGCTATATAGCCTGCAGATCTACCATGCTAGACTTGGATATAGCCTTGATACCACTTCCCAGTCGTGGCCAGCAAATAAATATTGCAGCCCCTGAATGGCAGTTGGAAAGCCCCAGCCAGCCATGTTGTTTTCCTACCCAGGTCAGGATGAAGATGTCATGGAAACGTTGGAAGAGGCTCCAGTAAATTGAAACCAATAACGTAGCCCCCAACTCAGATGTAGACCGCAAGGTTTCATATTCGCCACCTTAATATGATATCACGCATACACGATGTGCTGGTAGTATACCCGTAAATTGGCTGGACAAACATCTATGCCGCTCACACAAGGACGGCTGGTAAGCGCCTTGGGCGGTGGACGATGCACAAGGGTAGCGTCCCACCTTTGACTATAGTCGTCGATCATAAGTTGGCTGGTAACCGTCCTTTATCATCCTCCAAGTCAGGTTAAGCAAACTGAAAATACCACCCCTCCTTGGTCATCTACCAGTGTTCTCCCCGATATGTTGATCACCTACCATGGATGACCACCAGTGTATATACAATATCTGCCCGTGTAGTACGGAGTATATACACAGAGATCGGAGATATAGAGCTTGGAATGGCCGAGTCAAGTACCAAGTGGGAGTCCAGCCATGCGCCACGCTACCGGAGTCTGTTGCACGAAGCTCTACCCCGCAACCGTATCATTCCATACCACCAAGCTAGAAAAGAAAGGATCCTGGTGTATATTAGCGATGTAACAATTGTGCATTGAACAGTGGTGTGAGCCACTTTATCTCAACTATAGTTTTGGCTCTAAGAGCCAAAATGTGAGCCGCAGCACACAACAACGGTTGTGTAGTGTAATGGTTAGCACCCAGGATTCTGATTCCTGTAATCCCGGTTCGATCCCGGGCACGACCTCTCATTTCTTTTTCCTTTTTCTTTACCACCAGGACTATAAATTTAGAGTTATATAGCCAAAAATCAAAAGCTGCAACAACAACTGGTTGTGTAGTGTAATGGTTAGCACCCAGGATTCTGATTCCTGTAATCCCGGTTCGATCCCGGGCACGACCTCTGTTTTCTTTTTACTTTTGTCCTTCCTTACCATAAGGACAATTAATTCAGATCCATAATGTCAAAAACTCTGACAACTTCAACAACAATTGGTTGTGTAGTGTAATGGTTAGCACCCAGGATTCTGATTCCTGTAATCCCGGTTCGATCCCGGGCACGACCTCATCCTTTCTCTTTTTGCCTATCTCTTGGCACGGCGTAGTCTCAGTATAGGTGTTCACGCATCTAGACTCAGACCTCTTGTCAGGGCCAATGCAATTTTTTTTTCTTCTCCAGCACCCCCCCTGAGCGACCAATCCAACCAAAGTCTCATCCCGCCGCCTCAGTAGTGGAAAAACCGACAATCAGAGTCTATGAGATTGCGCTCCATGACAGGGAGCAAAGCGCTAACGGAGTATTTATCGCAACTAGCGACGCAGGCTCAGCACGACTTCAAGCTCGGCAAATATTGACCACCTGTCGCCGTGGTATCCCATGTGCAAGCCTTAAAAGTGGACCTATACCAAAACAGGCAGGTCGTTGATGCACCACGATTCATCACCATATTAAAGTAGATGACAAGGCATAGGTGGTACCCAATCAGCGTGTCAGGAACATGGCGTTAGACAGGGGACCTTGCCCCCACCTCCTTGGGCGCAGAGGGAACAGCAGACCTTGTTCTCATTGTCCATCCCCGAGGATCGATAATTGGGATATTAACTCGTCCCGATATCCCTGTCTTGTCACACACATCAGGTCTGCAGCCCCGTAACGGACTTCACCATGGTGTGATTGATTAGCCAATTATAGTTTCGCTCAGATGAAGTTCATCCCGATGAAATCCCACCCCGCTCAAAGCCGCCAAGGTCGAGACTTTTCCCCTCGCCGGCATTATTGTTGCTCGATAGTCGTAATCGGGTCCAAGAGAGTGCCACAGGGGGTCACTAAGGAAAAAAGAAAACCTCCTGAACTTGAGGCACGCCTCGTGTGGGTCATTGCATGCGTCTATATCTATCTTCATTGGGTGATCTATCTCTATCTCATCCAGGACTAATTCTAACGGTCCATCGACACCAAACGGGGAAAAGGTATTCTGAGGAGCACGCGGGAGAGACGATAAGGGAGGGGGGAATTATTGTCGCACAAGGAACACGGGCCTTCCTCCGGCATGGTGGATGATGGCGCCGTGTCACCCTGACATGCTTGCCCAATTACTTGCTGACTCGGGGTTACAGGACAGATTTTCGAGGCGAAGATGGTGCAGGAATTAGCCCAGGTTTTGGTACCCCTTGTAGTTAGTCGAATGGTACAAAAAACTCCGTGGGAATGTTCTGTACCTCGTACCACCATGGCGTCTGAGTGGGGGATCTGATTTGGTGGGCTGGCTGCCTGCGCTAACTGGGGGGGCTTGTAAGTTGTCAGATCTGCAGTCCTTTAGCACCGGCCGGCCTTTTCTCGACTATGTGGACTTTTAACTTTTAGTGAGCAAAAGAAAAGGAACAATAATTGAATTCCAAATGAGAACCAAGTTAAACAGAAAAGAAAATGAAATAAGGAAAAAAAAAATTATAATAAAATAAACCAGGAAGGCTAGGATTTCGGGACTGTTGCCGACAAGAGAAATGCAGAAGGTGATCGTCCTTTGAAATGATACACGCCCAGACCAAAAAAAAAAGGCTGAGATAACGGGATGTCAGACTTATCAGGTACAGATTGTCTGACTAGCGGATGACTGTGCATTTGTTCTTCCATTGATCATGTTTCTTACATAATCTGGAATCTTGTTTCATTGTCTGACACCTTGTGTCAATGAATCAGAATGCGCTTCCAAAGCTCCGCAGAGACATGAGTAAGGGCGCTATTGGGAAGTAACACCTGTCTAACAGTGGCTACGCCAGAAGTCGGTGAAGCACCAATCCCACTGGGAGACGCCACATCATTTAGACATTTCCAGCTCCATGTGGACAGGAAGGGATGGGACTAACCTGGCGATCATCTATCATGGTGGATATGACAACGGCTTGGCTACTTGGGTTTTGGAGGGAATCCAAAGTAGTGAATACTCCTATACCCCGTTTAGTAGTGCTGATTCCCATTGAAACTTGCGCAGGTAAGGGCAGGAAGGAGGGATGGGGAAGTAGTAGATCATGCCCCGGTTCAACGATGCACTCTCCTACTATCTGCACAGTGCCCACATGTGTATATGCATGTATGCATGTATGTCGATGGTCACATTCCACCTGAGCGGGGTGATGATACTGTATGAATGCAGCTGTTGGCTTCATTATGCTATTGGCGCCTCCTGACATGGAGCAAGTGTTTGCGTTCCATCTTCTCAGAGATGACGTCTAGGATGCTCCAAGAGAAGATCAAGAAAAGAAAAGAAAGAAAGAATAACTAATTTTGATGTATCAAGAGGTCGATGGTTGCATGAGTATTGTTTCATTCTTCCACCATTTCTTTTGTGTTTTTTTATTCTTCTGTGGCTCGAGAAAAATATACTACTCAAATAAGCAAGACACTTGACTAGTCTTAGAACCACGCACCCTTTCCTTCCTGGATTCTTGGCTTGCTCAGTGGCTGGACCAGTGAACACCGAACGGATAGTCCAGAACCTTGAGTGACAAACCAAGTTTTTCTTAGCGGCGATCATTCCACCGTGGTTGCCATGTGTTTTTCCTCGCTGAAAGTCAAAATATTATTCATCTTCTTTCTGTCGTCATTCTCGACTCAACGAAGCTTCCTTTCCTTGACTGGCCGGGACTTGGGGAACAGGTGCAAGGGAGAGAGAAGACTTGAGCGAGACTTACGGGAAACACTACCAAAAGAACAGAGCCCAAAGATTATCCTACTAAGCTCCTTTAGTCGGTATATACGACGCTATATTATCCCAGGGTATTTTATCACCTTCCTGGAAGACTGCCCCGGTCGCTAAATGCATCGGTTCGGTGTGTGCGGAGCTGTCATGACACGTTAGGACAATGTCATACCTTGTATGATTTATACATAATATTACCCGCTATGTGCATGATCTGTATGTATGTATACCAACCAACATATCATGGACAATAATCCACAGATTCGGCGTCAACATCGACCATCCGGTACCCTGAGCTTGTATTCTAGCACCAAAGAACCTTTGGCAAGACGTCAACCAGATGCCGAATCTGAATCCCATCAGGGAAGATGATCTGAACAGAAGCATATTTCTGAATGGCCAATGCTGGTTGAGCACTCAGCTTCTGCAAGGAGGTACCGGGTACTTTTTTCGCTCGTCCAAGTACCACCGAGTACAGTACAGTGACGGTAGTTCGCAGCCCGTGGGACCCCTGAGGACGATCGTTCAGTGCGGCCACGTGAAAGCAGTCTGTATCGAGATCGTGGCCGACCGAGGAGTCGAGGACTAAGTATGAATGGGGTTGTTCCTTTTTTTCATTTTCATTTTTTTGTCCCCTAACCCTCCCAGTATTATCTTTCTTATTATTCTGTAAATTTAATTTTCTTTACTCCCCACCCTTCTCCAACCTGCGATGACCAGTCACTTTAGCATCATACGAATACCAGCCATGATAAGTTTATTCTTTTTCCCTTTCACTATCAAATATCCATTAATGTCATAATATTATCCTGCGAGGTTGGAAAAATAAGGAAAACACCGGCCCTATTTCTTATTCCTTCCATAAGTACGGACTACGTTGGGTGCTGATTATGTGGCTAATCGTTATTACGGCAGTCTAGATCGAGTATGGACCAATATGGATACGATCGACTCGTAATATATCGTGTACATCCGCGGAGCTTAACAATAATAATAGTAGTGAATTAATTAATGCATGATCCAATCGCCCACCCCATGACAATCATCATGTTGTATGATTCCATGCGACTGAGACAAACACGCTGTCGGGGAAAAGTATAACGAGTTTCAAATTCCAATGACGCGGAGACCTCTGTTCCATGATGTAATAATTAATTCTCAATGGTAAAGAGAAAGGCAGACCTTCCCTTACCTGGTGGTGTTGCCGAGTCCAGTACCATCCCTCGCGTTGTTACCCCTCGTCGAGGAATGTTTGACCCATACAACAACGTGTTCTTTCATCAACCAGCGCCATGGGTACGGACTTTGAGGTGCCGAAATTCTTCAGGCCACGGGACATTTTGCAGCCGTGGAGGATGCATTTGCCATGGCAGTTTCTAGCATTCTGATACGTTGATTAGAGCTGGATCTACTTCCCCCCTCCAATGGATGTTGGGGCCCACTTCCCGGTTGGTCCAAGCTACTGCTTTTAATTGACACTAAGCACCAAAGGGGCAACCGCAAATACGGAGTAGATTCAATGTGAGAATACCTCTTTTCATTTTCTATTTTTCCGAAGATCCTTTTCCCCCTCCCTACCGTTTTTATTTATTTTCCACTACCACCCCCCCATCATGCAGAACACCCCCTCCTCCCCGGGGCGAAGTTTCAAACAGGCAGACACACAACAAAGTTTCCCCCGTTGGACCACTGAGTTCAAGTATGGATCTTTGACTTTCTACCTTGAAAAGTGGGGACCCCCGTGGCCGATGGCAAACAGGCCCTACCCTGTTTCGAGTTAAGCCTCCATCGGCTAGCATGGCTCCAATTATGAGGTCCTTTCAATGTCCGGTCCCCGGCTCGACACGCAGATGCAGAGTGGGGCGGGGATTGAGGCAAAGCAAAGGAAAAAAACAGAATTAGAACATTAAGACCCTCTTCCTAGCCGTCTTTGTACTGTATCACCAGCTCAGATCGACAAGAGGATTGCCAAGATAAGTCCTTACAATTTCTCTAAAAGGGCAGATCTCTCGGCTATTCCGCTCCAAACTTTGGAGAACCGAAAGGGAAGTTGTAGAACCGATGAGGTGAATGAGTGGGCGAGAAAATTAAGCGAGAGGTAATGATAGGAATCATCATCTGGACTGATGAAGGTGCAGTATCTTGGATAGCGCACGTACCGTTACTATATATGTTGAGTAACATGAACAGGGTCTGATCACAGAGGTGCTAGCTACCTCCGCCGCAATGGTGATCACCAGGCTACATAGCGAGGACGAGCTTCAGGGATATATAGTAGATACTATTTACCTATTGTCTTGTACCTGTAAACAAATGGCGGCACCCACAGAAACAAACTGTATGCATATAGAGGATATATTGTATGTATGTATCACTGACGACTCGAACATTTCCGGGGATAAACAAAAAGAGACTGTAGTTCCATTTAAAAGCAGGGTATTTATTTGAAGTACTATTGGATGGCCGAGTACTCTCAAGTTTGGTACCTGACATTCGACAGAAGTCGGGGTACTGTTCAATGGCCATGCTTTAATGACTCAAAAATATGACTTGACGGTAACCATGGATGATGGTGTTCAAGGAGGGTACGGCTACGTACCCCCAGTTGAGTTTGACCCCCAGAGAAGACGGCCTCGTGGCAGTGGCTCCTGTGTCCCATTTCCATGCAGTAGTGTGCTTCTCTCGAGGTCTAGTGCTTGACTAGACTACTACTACCTGATGGATTTTATTCAGTATCTATTCTTCTCCGTGTTTCCTCCGAGAGTAGATCCTCGAATCTCTACTCACTACTCCGCAATATCCGCCAGTTCGAGTGTCGCGGCGGCTGTCATATGAATGCAGTTGGTATGCCTTTAGCCGGTCTCTGATCACCTTGAAATGTCCCTCGTGTTCACTGCTGGTGGTAACAGGTGATGTGCATAAATCGGGTAAAACTTCTCCAGTACTTTCCCTCTTTATTAATACTTACTTTTTCTTTCCCTCTTCTTTCTATTCTACTTGGCAGTTACACAAAACCGTTAGTGACCCAGCATCAAGACTTCTGATGTGATGTTTATTTGGTCAAACATGAGTAGAGTCTGTTTCCTTTTTCAGGATAGAAACCACAAGCATGCCGATGTCTGTGTGTATACAGCGTGTGTGCAATATAGGCAAGATGGCTTAAACACTGTCAGTGCGGAGCAGTGGTCTGTGATTGCATGCATACTTTTAACATTTTCGATTTTATTTTATTTTTATTTTTATTTTTTTACTTATGATGGTACGGTGCAGTACCTGATCTGGACAAGAAAGGGGTGTGTGAGTGACTTGGGGACTGCACCATGCACCATGTGTTGAAGTTTCCATAGAGCCGGTCATGGTCACTTTAAATTTCTCCCATAAATCTAATTTTCGTAGAGGGATGAACCGTATCTGTCAATCAGCCTCGTCATAAATCCTCCTGCTAGCACTCTCAACTCTCATTTTTATTTCTCTCCCTCTAAGCGACTGGCAGTGGATTACAGGGACGGTCATCTCCGGTTTAGGTAGTAGTATAATACGTCCTTCCACATCGATTCAACCGATCTTTCGGTTTTGCTTCTACTATCGATTTAACCCTTCTTCTTCCTCCAATTATTATGATTCAGGACGTTTATCCCTTTTCAGAACGTTGTGTCCTATTTGATCACCTGAGTTAGGGTATATTGACGAGTCTCTTCCCTTTGTCTCGCGTCTTAATACGGGACTTGGTACGGGAACTATCAACTCCGACGCAGTAATTTTTACCTGTCTGCTGCATTTCCATTTTCTTTCAGCCATCCCTCGATTCCACTGCCTCCCCAACCTATTAGGCCGAACATCACGTCGATAGCTTCCGCGACTAGATTGCCTTAGTCCTTCCCACTTGATCGAGTTCCAAACTTCTTGGAGTTCCACTGTCTGAGGTACACTCCTCCTCCGTATTCCTTCTTCCCAGTTGCTATTATTATTATTACCTATTCGCAACCAATTTTTTTTTTTTTTTTTAAAATTTTTTTTACCCTCTCATTTTCTTACTCTCCCATCATCTTTTCCTCACGCTCACAATTGAATCAACCTATTTCGTCTCTGTCCCCGGAGGAATATATCCCTCTTCCTTCCTTTCCTTCCTTTAGTTCCCCGCCTCTCTCTTCCTGTCTGTCTGTCTTCAACCCCCCCCGGGACAAGCCTATACTACTTTCCGTTGGTTCTGCTGGCCATCATCGGTCGGGATCCTTGCCCTAAACAGCTTTCTTCCTGCCCAATTGTTCGTCCTTTGGATTTCGTGCCACGTTCCGCTGGGCCTCTTGAGCGTTTGCGCTTTCGTTTTAAGGTAAGTTACTGTCTGTGAGATTCATCACCTGCGAACCCATGGCCCGGCATTATTGGCTCTGCCTGCTACCGTCTGTACCTAATTTCCGCATCTCATGCTGACGTGAAATTGCATTGTCATTTTTTAAGGGAAAAAATTTAGCCTTTCCTTTTTATTTAAATATTTTTATTTTCTTTTTTAAAACCCCCCAAAATTTCCACCCGGTGTTTCGCTAGTACACTTGGTTTCGGTCATTCCTACCACCTACCACGTTATTTCCACCCCCTCAAACGTCCGTCCTCTATAACCCGCCCAGACTTGCTCTTCACAACCCATACTTCTCCTCGACGTCCTTATATATTCCGAATTTCTAATATCGAATTTGATTTTTGCCAGTGGAAAAATTTCTGCGTGGTGGATTTTGTGTTTTGTGGGTCGACGTCCGACTGGTTCCTGATCAACGGATATCCTTCGTGTCGCATTGCCGAGTCACGCATAGACTTCACGAGAAGAGTGTCTCTTGGTCCCTTAAATCGGGCCCTGGATTAAAGTGAGTATTTTGCGGGGTATCCAGAAATAGAGAAGCAACCTGTGGGTACGCTCTGGACGTTTCTGCGACAGCAAATCGTTACTGTTGAGATCTGGAATAAGTGCCAGTTACACGATTCTGGGATCATTTCTCGCGACGGAGATTCTATCGTCTTGAAAATCAGACCGACAGCCCGACCCATCTGACTGCCTGTCTACTTGCTCGTGGAACATGAAATAAGTGCGCTCGAATTGGTTTATTCTAGATTCAGTACCAGGACGCTCGTTCGAACACGATTCCTTTTCGCTTTCCGCATTGGCACGCATACCGCGAATAATCGACCATGGAAGCCACACTTACACATCGGCCGTGGGAGCCTGCCACCACTGGACCCCAAACCCCTACAGTATCTTCATCGCAGACCCTTCCCTCGATATCGACGTTGACAGCGAGCATGACCAGCACCGCCGCTCCTCCAGCGGAGAAGTCGCCCGGTAATGTGTCGTTGAATACAATCGAGCGCGATTCGGGGAATTGGTCTATGCCTCAGAGCACAAGTAAAATCCCCGCAGGACCTTCTTTGGTTAAGGAGTGCTGACATGATTTGCTCAGGATCCTCTACCTACTCCACCGCGACAAACGGGACCGGTAACTACCCTTCTCTATCATTCCTTACGTCCTCTCAGCCGTCTCCCAATCGCGTGTCCACGGTCTCCGATCGATCTCCTTATCCTAACGACCATTCGAACGCCAATACCCCTTCCTCCTCGGGCGCGCAACCGTCTCCCAACTTCGGCTCGGCGCAGCCAAATCCAGCGCTCCCTTCTATTAACCAGAACTATGACGCGCCATCTCAGAGAGGCAGCATTGCAGAGCCCGCGGAGTCACGACGGAGCAGTATTGATAGTAGGATGAATCAGGGGATAAGCTCCCTTGCCATAAATCCCGCTTCTCCATATCACAGCACGAACGCGTCGCAGACATCGATCGTCTCAGGGTTACAACGAGAGCGTGGAATATCTATGGATGTGAATATGAATAATACCTACCGAGGGCCCCGCTATTCTGGGGGACAGCCTCTCTCCCCTTTGGGCCCACGGGCTGGCGAACATCGTGGATTTGCGGCTGGCCGCACTGCACCTGCAATTTCGTCGAACCCTCGCTCGGAAATTTATAATGCGGAGGCGCCCACAGCTGGTCTTGCATACGCTTTCCCAGATCCGGATGTTGCACGGTCCAATTCGATCTCTTCTACGACCGAAAAGTCGAACGCACAGTTTTGCAGAAAAGGGAGTACGGCGGAGTCTTTTTCAAGCAGCATCTACTCAGATTCCCGTTTGCCTCGTGGTCAGCATGGTATGTCAATCTGTGAATTCGGCAACATATGCCGGTTTGTGGGGTCATCAAATACTGATCATGCTTTAGAACTCCCTCAAAATGTCCACCATCATTCGCTACAACATAAACAAGTTCGTGGACTTATTGGAGAGGCCGACCTACACAGCGGCAGTACGCCGTACAGCAGGACACCTGAGCTGAGGGTGACACATAAGTTGGCGGAGCGGAAACGCCGTAGCGAGATGAAGGATTGCTTCGAGGCTCTGCGGATGCGTCTTCCGCAAAGCCAGAATAACAAGTCGAGTAAATGGGAGACCCTTACAAGAGGTAACGATACAATTGCCTAACAATTGCCTATGTCTATGTGTAGTTACCATACTAACTCTTTTGGTAGCGATTGAGTACATTGGACAACTGGAGAAGATGCTGAGCAACGCTCGCCGGGAGAACGATCTCCTCCGAACCGAAGTCGACGACATGCGGGCCCAGCTTAATCAGCAGCAGCAACAGCAACAAGCTAATGGGCAATCGCGACCGCAATCGATGTTCGAGCATCATTCGATGGCCACACCGCAGGCTAATGGGCAATCACATGGCGCCATGTTTCCTAGTTACGCCCCGGGCGCTGGGATGACGCAGGAGCAGCCACGGACTTTACCGCCTCTGATGAATGGGTCTGTCGCACCAATGCAAGGCGTGCAGTACACCGATGAGCGACGGTAGTACAACAAAGGAAATCTTCTCTACGCGATTGTTTTATGACATGGCTGTGATACGAGTATGTCGGTCCTGAGCCTGTTCCATTCAGCCTCTTGCGCCCTGAACGCGGAAACGTCATCTTCTTATTCTGTAGCTCACTTGTAGATTTGATTCGGGTGGTTCCCCTTTTTTTTTTACATTATATTTATTTTTTCCGAGCGCGAACATTCTGTCTCACCATTGCCGTGCCTTTTCCTGATTTCTTTCAGTGGCAGACACTCTGCCGTGGTGTCTTATTGAACCTGGCCTCGACGTGTTTATTTCCCTTCTCTCTCATAAACATTTGCATCATGATTCATCTATTCGCATCTGAGACAGGATATCTGGGGTTTGGATTTGGATATGGGAAGTGTATGTTCATTATGTTTGTCCTCACCGTTGACACAGTGGGTGCTTTATAGTGCGTGTGTACCAAAACGAAAAAGCGCAAACCAGCTTGGAATAGGAGTGTGTATGGTATTTCAATTGATATCCCCGAGGTCTATGTGATTGTTATGTTGATGAAGCGTCCTGAATGGTTACTGGAACCATACGTGAATTGATTTATTGAACGTCCACCGAAACCAACCTTTTTCGCCAGAAACTGGTACGAGTGTTCCGTGGGTCATTGTATATCTAAAGCAATTATCTACTGCCCAATTGATTTCGGAGGAGGAATGTGTATACATACGTATATTTGAAAGTGTCGGATCTATTTTTGTCTGGGGAGATCTCGCGACGCCTGATTGGCGCCCGGGAGCTTCACGACCACTTCTTCAGTGTCTTGAATAAGCGCCGTACCCACGACTCCATCATGGCGGCTACAAACATTCCTGCCTCTTTCTTTGGGCCAATACGTGATCAAACCAGGAATCCCGGTCTGCATTTAGCAGGGGTCACCAGAGCTTCTCGTCCAATGAAGGTAGCTCAGACATCATCAGCTCCCGCATGTACTATGGAGCACGGAGATTTAGCATTCTGCAGAAGAGCAGTGCCCAATAGAATGGATCGTGGTCCTGAGCGCTGATGCATGAGCTCCTAGACTAATAATAATAATAGATGTGAGTAAGTTACTTCTTCGGCAAATGTCTCCTCATCCAATTTGCTCTCTTCCTCGCCTCATTGTGTTGTGATAATATTCCTTCTTCCAGTTTGCCCTTTGTCGTTCAACTTACGCATCTCAACTATACATTTAACCCCGAAAACATATTCGGGTATTCCTTATATCAGGATTGGAAGGCATGGTTACGACGTGTGATTAACACGAGCTCACGGTGTCACTTTGAAGTACCACTGTTGTCTTTGTTCTATTGACTGACACCCCCATTCACTCTCCTGAATGCTTTGTTGGCAGGGACAATACATTGTTAATTTGTTTCTTTGTCTATTACCTGAAATACCTTTCTTGAATGGGCTTTTGAACCCGATATAACGCCCTTATGTCTATGATCTTTCCTACTGGTCCGTGGAGAAGTGGTTTGTTCTAGTTGATATACGCATCTGACTAAGGTATGTTACTCTGTGTGGTCACACTAATACTTCGGGTCTAAGTGTTCTATAAGTCGGCTTTCATTGACAACGCACAGGACGATGGGTTGGAAGCGCCAAAAGCCGCAAGCTGAACTGCGGATTCCCGCAATCCCGACTTTTCCCTTGTCGTCCCCAATCACAGAAGAGGTTGTTACTCCGATCTCCTCGTCCCCGGATGAGCGAGACATGGAAAAGCTTCGTCCCTTCGATCATCTGGGGGCGAAAGTGTCCAGCCAGAACCCATTTGCCCGCAAAGTAGAATACGGACAACGGCAGGAGGACAAGGAGCCGGTGCGTGAAGCCAATAGTTACTACTTCGTGCAAAAGGCGGCAGAGAGTGAGGACAATCCGAAACCAGCAGTCAAGAAGAATACTGAGCGGCCTGTGGGATTGAATCTGGTCACCGATTTCTCGCTAGCAGCACCGAAACCCCGTGATGATATACCGGAGGAGGGGTTCGTGGATCTAAATGATCTCAGGGTCCTTTCAAAGGAAAGGGCGGAAGAAAGATCGGCGCAGAAGATCAAGGGCATCCTAAAGAAAGGAACGAGTCATGGATTCCAGCGACTTCCTAACGAGCCTTCAAACCTAGCGAAAAGGAGATCTTCCTTGTTTGACTGGAGGCCTAGCGGCTCACCAAAACAGAGAGGCAAGGATGACTTGTCTCCATCAGACCGGCCGATAATGATTGGTTTCAGCATGCCACGCGAAGAACCCACTACTTCGCGGAAAAGATATTCTAAAGAGCTTGACGTTGCAGATATCCAGCAGACGCCCCTCACGCCCTCAATAGTTGTCACACCGGCAAAGGAGGATGACTTTTGGGCAGGCTTTAGCCAAGTTTGCAACCCTCCCAGAGTCGCATCTAGCATTTACTCCCAACCCACTCCGTGTATAGAAAAGAGCGAGTTAGATATCCCGCCTGTACCCGCCATTCCAGCAGAGCATGCAGCGGCTAAGAGTGAAGTTACAGACCAAGAGACGCTCAAAAGACAGTCAGTGACATCTAGGAAGCAACGTGCATATTCCACGGGTACGGTCTTCGAGGAAGACGTTCAATCGCATCCAGGGCTTCGCTCAAGGTCATACTCCAACGGAAGCGTTAAGAGAGCTTTTGATCGTTTGAGTGGCATCGACAATATGAGTCGATTGAGCGTTAATACGGAAGTTAATAGACACCAGTCCCAGGGATGGTGGACATACCTTCTGTCGCCTTTATTGGGTCGTTCCAACACAATCACCAGTCGAAGAACATTAATTGACGCACATCCACCTCCTGTGCCCAGTATTGCCACCGATTTGACAGGATCAAGCGATGAGTGGTGGGAGAAGGAGGTATCGTACTTTTCACCTGATACACCCGAAACGACGATAGCCAGTCGAGGTATCTCCGACTGGCAGCCTTCTCAAAACAACCCTTTCGCTGATGATAAAGCTGTCGACTGGCAAGCGCAGGATCCGAGTGACCTGAATAATGCAGCGTTTGGCTTTCCCGATCAAACAATTCAGGGCGCTGCTGCCGAGTACTATCATGCTTGCGCACATGAGGTGTTTACCGGGAGGCCTTACTTTGAGTGCATCAACCATGTCTGTTCGATAACTCCTAAAGATCAAATTCCAGTCCCCAATGCAGATACCACAAAAGACAGTGATTCGGGTGGAAGAGGTGTGCTTATTGATGTGGATGACGCGCCGAAACCCGTTGACAAAGAACCCGAAGGTTCAAAATCATCTATAGTCATTCCTGTCACAACTTCCCGGCCTCCGTCAACGGTCGTCGACAAACAGCCGTATACCCCCGTGGAGAACTTGAAGGAAGATAGCGGCTCAAAAGACGACATGAGAGCCCCTCCTGAGGAAGACTCTACAAAACCTCTCTCTGAAGAGACCATTAGGGAACCAGCACCTGCAGCAGGCAGCCAAGCTGAGACCAATCCTTTTGTTCAGCCGGCTCAGCCAAGTAGCACCGACCCGCCGCCAGTCACGAATGTATATGTTCAATATACCCCCGCACCGTCTTCTGCTCCCGGCGCTACTATTGAACGAGTTGTACCCCAGTACATAGTGGTTCCCCCTTCAAGCGAAGGGACGCAAAAGCATGAAGTGCAGCCCCAAGTACAACCGCAATCTCCCGGTCCTGTCTCCCCAGGCTTCCAACGAGCAGCGGAAAAGACAGGCTCAATCCCTCTATCTGACATACACTCTACCCCGGCGCCTGCGTATACGTCTCATCGTAACACTCCCGCCACGTTACCACCGCGTGTGGATCCTCTTCCGATCACGCGGGAGGCAACGATGAATCCAGTTACAGAAAGCAATAGAATAGAGTCTCGACGAAAAAGGCTCGAGAAAGAAGATGCGGTCGGTAGGAAAGCTGGTGGGCTTTGGCGCGGCAGAGGCTGTTTCAGCAACAAGGGATGTTTTGGGAGACCTGGACGTGAAGGACGGCTGAGGCGCCGGTGGTATGCGGCCATTGCTTCTTTCTTCATTATCATTGTTGTGGTCGCCGTTATTCTCGCTATAATGCTTACCAGGAAGGGGGACGAGACACCTGTCCAGTCTCAATGGCTGAATCTAACCGGCTATCCACCTATGCCGACAGGCATTGCAACAGTTGCTGGGCCCGAGCCTCAAGTACAAAACTCGGGCTGTATTACACCTTCCACCCTCTGGAGCTGCGCCTTGCCAAATGAACAGCAGTCAGACAACAAGCCTTATGCTGCAAACCAACCTAATTTCCGTGTTGAGATTCGTTTTCGTAATGGGACATACCCGAATAGCACGACTGTTGCGTCCAAGTCTAGCGAAGCAAAAGCTTCTAGAAGATCTGATAACTTGTTCAGCCCGTCACCATCCCCGCCAGACATGAAAGACCAGACTTTTCTGGGCAATACCACTGATAAGAACAGCGTTCCCTATGCGGGCGAAGAGACGCCCTTCTACATGACAATACTCTCCCCTCTCCAGATGTCCACCTCCAAACTGTCACGCAGATCAGACAGTGCGTTCCCTGACATAGAGTCTCTCATCCCATCTCCAGACCTTGATTCCGATGGCACCGCTGCACCCGCACAGCTCTATCCTCTTCCCGAGTCACAGCCCGTGCGGCTATACAACCGCGGGCAGGACACCGAGCACTATGGCTTTTACACCTATTTCGACCGGTCTATTTTCCTTGAATCATCTGCTCCACTCACGGACAGCAAGAACGATGATTCTACGAGCGATGCCAACGGCGGCCCAAGTAAAGCACATGCCCGAGTCAGGTGTACCTGGGCCCAAACACGCTTTCTCGTTCAGATCTGGACTCGTCCTGGAAAGACCCTCCTCAGTAACAGCTCATCTGCCATCACAACACCAACACCCACCCACACAGGGACCAGTAATCCAACTAGCTCCAACTCCGCTACGGACTTCGTTCGTCCCGGTTCCTTCCCGTATCCTATAACAATCACTCTAGATCGGCACGGGGGCGCGATAAAGAAGAAGATGGTGTACTGCTACGGTATGGAATCAGATCAGCATGTCAACTCGACTGAGGCGAAATTGCAAGTCGAAGATCGTGAGTTCGGCGGCAATACCATCAATCCGGCACCTGGAATTTTTAATATGTCTGATTCCGCATTGAGTGCGTCGGGTTATGGGGGTTTTGACGGTGGAACTGGGGGCTGTTCTTGTCAGTGGACGAACTGGATTTCTAGGTCGTAGGCTGGTCAGATGTGGTATTGCCGGCTATATTCTCTGTCACTCCTTCTTACTCTATGTTTTACTTCGCGCTGGGCATCCTCTGCATTTCCTGTTCTTAAAAATCTTATAATCTATGCCACATACTATTCTCAACTATCTGAGGCATTCACATCACACTATATAGACAAAACAAAAGTCATATTGCATACCGCTCCGAACCGCAAGATCATTTGTATATCCAGAAATCCTAAGGTCGGCGATCACGATAGATCACTAGATCACATGAAGAATGACTCCAGAGGGCATCTACTGGATCTATCATATGGCCATTGAAGCAGGGTCCAAGGTTACAACGGTCTAGTCAGGTCGATGCAATAAAATATGACGTGGTCATGTATAGTACATGCAGAACCAGACATGGACGTATCACGTTCCGAGTATGTCATCATTCCAATCACTGCAAAGTAACACAACATGACCGGAGATGCAGCGTGACCCACATCCCTTACCTAAAAAAAGGACGGGTGAGCTGAATTTCTTTCCGATTGGAAGATACCTTCTTTTCGAAGGAAAAAGAAATTCAAGATAGACCCTTATAAAAGCAAGCATCTCGGCCGAACAGAGATCTAGGAAGACAAGAAAATGTCATAGATTCACAATGGCAACAAGCAGCTTCACAGACCACCAACCGTGGTATCAACGCATCCAATGGTTTAATTTTTCCATGTTAGTTCTCATCCCTCTTTGGGCTTTTATCCAGTCACTTTGGGTACCTTTGACCTCGAAAACCCTGGTCCTGTCAGTCGTATACTACTTGTTTTCGCTGGGCTCTATAACAGCCGGTAACCCACTCAAACCATAAACACGTCAAAAGAGAAACTAACAACACCACAGGATACCACCGCCTATGGGCCCACAGATCCTACACAGCATCAACGCCCCTCAAATGGCTTCTCGCTGCGTTCGGCGCCGGAAGTCTCCAAGGCTCAATCCGGTTCTGGGTGCGCGAGCATCGCCTCCACCACCGATACACAGACACCGACCTTGACCCATACAGCGTGAACAAGGGTCTCCTGCACGCACATATCCTATGGGTCCTCCTCCGTCAGCCACGGAATGAGAGGAAAAAGCGAGCCCGCATCAACCTCTCCGATATCGACCACGACCCTGTCGTAGTCTGGCAGCATAAGTATTACTTCTTAGCTGCCTTTGGCATGGGCTGGCTGCTCCCCTGTCTGGTAGCCGGACTGGGGTGGAACGATTGGACGGGTGGGTTTCTTTACGCGGGCGTCCTCCGAGCGTTCTTTGTCAATCAGGCTACCTTCTGTGTGAACTCTCTTGCGCATTATCTGGGCCACCAGCCGTATGATGATCGACATACGCCGCGCGATCATCTGCTCACGGCGCTTATTACCCTCGGCGAGGGTTTTCATAACTTTCATCATGAATTTCCCTCGGATTATCGGAATGGCATTGAGTGGCACCAGGTCGATGTGACGAAGTGGTTTATCTGGGCGTGTGGCTTTGTCGGGTTGGCGGGTGACTTGAAGAGGTTTCGGCATAATGAGATCGCCAAGGCACGCCTGCAGCAAAGATTTAAGCGGCTCAATGAGGAGAAACGCCGTCTAGACTGGGGCACGCCCCTGGAGGAGCTTCCTGTTATTGATTGGACGGAGTATCAGCAGAGAGTAGGGGCGGGACAGGTGCTTGTTGTTGTTGAAGGCGTCGTGCATGATCTCGGGGCATTCCTAGCTGAGCATCCTGGGGGTGAGGCTGCTGTTAAGGGTATGTTGGGGAAGGATGCTACGGCGCTGTTTAATGGCGGCGTCTATGACCATTCTCGTGCGGCTAGGAACCTTCTGGCTACTATGCGGGTTGCGGTATTGAGGGGAGGTGGGGAGGTGGAGTGTTGGAAGTAGAGGCGTTATCACTTTTTAGAGATGACTCATGGAGTTTGCGGCGTCTTATTTCCTCTATTCTGTTTGTTTCATAGAACCTTTCCTACTGATGATTGACTTCAGAATAGACCTTCTCATCTTGCAAAATCTACCATGACACACACACATATTATCTATATAGCAACGGTGGCTGTAAGCAATAGGATTAACTACCCCTCCACATACATTCGCAATTCTAATAGCAGCAAGAAGGACACCCATTACCCTATAACACGGGATATAGACTAAGCCAAGGTAATATACCCAAGCAACCGACCCATGGACAAACCAGCACCAAGACAAGAGTCACTAGACCACCACACATCGTAGAGGATTTCCCTGACTAAAACACTGCTCTTTCCGAACAAATAGTATCATCACATTCTAGACCCACTGGTCTTCATGGATGCAACCTCCAGTAGGCAGAATCGTATATCCCAGAAACCCTCTATACCCAATCGGGATGTCGGGGACGAAAACCTTACACGAAGTATAGTTAAGTATAAGAATAGAGCGTACTCATTCTCAAGTCCAAATAACCAAAACCACAACAATCCATTCTCCCTTAAACCAAGCCCCCTCCTCCCCAACAACAACAAGAAAAAGAAGAACAGAAAAAGAACCAAAAATGTCCACCCTAACCCCCCGAGAAACCACCCTCCTCGAAACCGCCACAAAAACAATAACCAGCATCAAACCCTCCAACACGCATAGCGTCGCTAGCGCTATCCTCGCCTCCGACGGCCGGGTCTTCTCGGCCGTAAACGTCCACCACTTTACCGGCGGCCCTTGTGCCGAACTCGTCGCTCTGGGGAGTGCTGCTGCGGCCGGGGCGGAGAATCTCACGCATATTGTGGCTGTCCAGGATACCCAGCGTATCTTGAGTCCCTGTGGAAGGTGTCGCCAGGTTTTGTGGGATTTGTGCCCTGGGATTCGGGTTATTGTTTTTGGGGAGGAGGGGCCTAGGGTTGTTAGCATTAGGGACTTGTTGCCTTTTGCTTATTCCTGGGGTGGGGAGGAGTAGGCTTTCTTCTTCTTCTTCTTCTTCTTCTTCTTCTTCTTCTTCTTCTTCTTCTTCTGCTGTATTCCAGTTTGGGGGCTGAGGGGTGGGTTGGGATGTATGTTGGAAGCTTTTGTTATATATGTTTCTGTGGCTCTTGGAGTTGCGTTTTCAGGCTACGCTTGAAAGGTGGAAGAGAGTTATCTTGAATGTCTGTCTATTATTATTATCAGATTAAGTATATGATCTAAACGCCAAACCCAAACGCCCTAATAAGTCCTTTGATGTCCTTTTTGAAAAAGAGGGTAGAGGATCTCAAGCCATTGACCCTGAAACAAGAAAAAAGTATTGTTATGTCAAGTAGAAATCTCATAAAATGGTCCCGCTTCGTCAACATTCCTGTTATTGCTTCGGAGCGGAGATTAACCATCATCGAAAGGGTCGCTGCTTATACCATGAACATCAGTCCAATAGCAATGCCGGCGACAGCCGTGAGACCAGGAATGATGAGCTTGGAGCCAGGGCTGGTAGGAGCGATGCCAGTGGAGGTTGGCTTGGCAGGAGAGCCACCGCCGCCAACAAAGCTGCCACCACCGGTGGTGTGGCTAGAAGACGAAGTAGAGGTCTTGGGGACAGTCGAGTTGGCGAACTTGGGGAAGCCTGAGCTTGCGGAGGGCTTCGGGGTCACAGCAGGAGCGGTAGTGTTAGCACCTGGGACAGTTGGCTGGATAGCGGGGACGCTCGACTGAGCGGCAGGGACGGTAGGCTTGATGAGAGGGACGCTGGACTGAGCAGGGATACCAGGAATACTGGAACCACCAGCGCTAGGCTGAATAGCAGGTACATGGGTCTCAGCAGGGGCAGTAGGTTGAGCGGCAGGGCCACTAGACTCAGCAGGCGCCGCTGGAGCACCGGACTCGGCGGGAGCAGCGGACTCAGCAGGTCCTCCAGGCTGGACACCAGAAGCACTAGGTTGAGCTGCAGGAGCGCCAGTTCCGGCAGGGGCACCGGACTCAGCTGGGGCCGCAGGTGCGCCAGACTCGGCGGGAGCACTGGGTTGAACTGCAGGGGCACCGGTTCCTGCAGGAGCACTAGGAGCACTAGGAGCACTAGGAGCACTAGTCTCAGCAGGAGCAGCGGGGGCGGTAGGGGCGCCAGTTCCAGCAGGAGCACCAGTCTCAGCAGGAGCCTTAGGAGCACCGGGAACATTGGACTCCGCGGGAGCGCCGGGCTGAACAGCTGGAGCGCTAGGTTGAACAGCCGGAGCGCTAGGTTGAACAGCGGGTGCACTTGGCTGGACAGCAGGAGCACTCGGTGGGACAACTGGTGCAGCGGTGGCAGTTTCCTCGCAAGAGGTGATCGTTACTGTGTGCTCGCCATTCGTATCCCAGGCACTGGCAGTACCGGCGGCGATGGCCAAAGCAGTGACGACGTGATTCGAGATATGCATTGTGACTGAGTGGATGAGATGAAGATAATGTCAAGTAAAGTAATGCTCTTAGTTTGAAGGGGAAAGACCAAAGATCGCTCTGGTAGAATGTGTACAAGTATTGATAAGTGTATATGATGCAAAGTGATGAATTGAAGGCTGATGATGAGAAGATTTGGGCAGCTCATCTGAGGGTTTTTATAGTATTCCCAGGGCAACTAATCCGGTACCATCGAAGAGAATGAAACTACCATCTTGTCTTTCGATGGTGTGAGCGCCTGCAACCGGTATGGCATACAGCACAGTGACTTTGTATCAATGGGCGCTGCATCCGGAGAAGCACAATGTCCTATTATGTTCACCGTAGTGCCTAAACACCGGAGAGGGCACCAGAATTGACGTACAGTAAGAGAGACTGCCCAGAACAAGCATGAAGCATGTCTTATCACGTGATGGTGTAATTCCGGCTTCATGGTTCTGAACGGGCATCACTTGTCGTCGGCAGATTACCGGATGCGGATATGA
The DNA here is from genome assembly GCA_008274985.1 of Aspergillus sojae. Taxonomy (NCBI): domain Eukaryota; kingdom Fungi; phylum Ascomycota; class Eurotiomycetes; order Eurotiales; family Aspergillaceae; genus Aspergillus; species Aspergillus sojae. The sequence goes on along the minus strand of CP035528.1, from coordinate 3,290,992 downwards.
TGATGCGGCCAACAAGCCATAGAACGCCATCGTCTCAATCTAGGTAGAGCTTACCCAAAGAGGGCTCCACCAGTGCCACAAAGCATTGTATCTTTAAGTTGAATGCGAATATAACTCGTGGCACCAGGGGGACGAAGCCGGAAGCACCCACGGTCAACGGTGGCCGTTGACAGGGATGGCATGGTCGCATTAAATCCTGCCAAATCAGCACTAAGACATGTTCACCTTACAGACAGTGTACAGTCTGCATGAAGATGATCAAGACAGGGTAGTGCTTGTACACACTAGTGGATAGGGCTGTTTTCCACGACCCGTCTCATTTCCTTAAGTCTGGGAGTTGAACAGTGCCAAAGGCTTTCTGGGTTAAGTTTTTTACCTAGGATAGCAAACAACAAGTACTAGCGTCGGTAGTGTAACGGTTATCATTCTTGCCTTCCAAGCATGAGACCCGGGTTCGACTCCCGGCCGACGCAGATCTCCAATACTTGTCTTCTTTTTAAGACTATGAGTGTTTTTTTTTTTTGCTTGTCTAGTGTCTCGGGATAATATAGCCTATAGCGGGTATATCCCACTCTATTACCATAATCCATATAGACCAGATAAATTACGCAGTAAAGTATAACTGAGTAAAAGACATCATCGCCCATGGCCGACAAATTTACAAAACGTTGTCTAGCTAGCCGATCCTCTTGCATGCGCAAAAGGTACGCCTCGTATGCACATGAGTGCAAAAAGAAAAGACTAGGCTAGTTATTTATGCGTCGGCCGGGAGTCGAACCCGGGTCTCATGCTTGGAAGGCAAGAATGATAACCGTTACACTACCGACGCTGCTTAGTTAATCATTTTATGATTAATTAATTATTATTTCAATGTGAAAATCTTTTGGATGGACAGTACGGACTATCTATATCCCACCTTGATTCAGCTACCTTCACCTTGTTTGTCTTGGACGATCAGTTTCTATCTTCAAATCTAATTGGGTTGATGTGTATATTTCTGCTGGTGCTCAAGTCTTCCCTTCCTCGTCAATAGTGATACTGTTGCTAAGAATATGTTGGTGGGCATAATCCTCTTCAATATATATTGACGGCAGTTGGCGTGGAGCACCATGGGGTATTATATATCAGGCGCAAGGACACCAATTGCCCATTTATCTCCCTCCTTCTCATTACCTCCTCCCACAAAGAGCAAAGTACATAACTACTACCATAGTGTTTACCATGAAAAGGAAGCCCATGTCCTGTATGCTGCTTACTGCCTATCAATCTACAAGCTGACGTAGCTGACTAAGGCCGTTAAGTCACGCCTCGGATTCATGACCCGCAGCTTGAATGAGCGACCAATCGATCATTCTACTAGTCAGTCAATCACTGCTTCCCTCGTGCACTCACTTAGTAGTTTGCCTTATCGTCTAGGTCAATGTATTGATCTAAATATCGGGATTGACTGATCCCGCCGTTCGTTACTATCCCCCATGCCTACCCGACGTGATATCCCTAGTCATTCCCTCCTTTCCCCCGGCGATTACGATGATGATGCCGAGTCCCTGCGATCGCCGTCAGAGCAGGACTCTGACTCCGAAGATGACGAGTTTCTCCGTAGATCTCGCACAACCCTGGAATTAGCAGAGCATGATCGCACCGTGCTGAACGACGAGGAGGAAACGGAGAAGTTGCTGATCAGGGGAGGCCCAACGCACGGTCTGCGGCGAATCTTCAGCCCCAGCAGTCCAAGTGTAAAGATCGGAAAGCGAGAACGCCGACGAAGACGGCGAGAGGAAAGAAGAGTTGCGCGCAGAGGACAGCATGAGAAAATGACTGATTCGGGAGAGCTGATGTTCGAGATGGAAGAGGGTCATCGGGACGACGAGAGCTCCCTTCTGAGCCGATCGTCGTCCGATCTAGATCGACAACTCAAGGAATATGGTGGTGATGAGGTATGGCTGCCTTAATTACACTAAGTGTTATGTCCACCACTCATTCTAACTGTCCCATTCCATCAGCGGCCTCAGCGCGTCTCGTGGCTCAAGCTCGCCTTGGTCTTCGCGGCGATCTTTGTTCTTTTCCTTATTTTCCTGCTAGGAGCATACAAAGCATCAATGCCCTCCAGGACGACCAAAGCCCCTCAAACACTACTGTCGAACGGCACTGCTCTTTTCGCACCCACCACAATTCTGATCTCTCTTGACGGGTTCCGAGCGGACTTCCTCAACCGTGGGTTAACACCAACCCTTAGCAAGTTCATTGCCGAGGGCGTATCGCCACAGTACATGCTCCCCAGCTTTCCAAGTGTCACCTTTCCCAACCATTTCACTCTCGTTACCGGATTATACCCCGAAAGTCACGGAATTGTGGGGAACACGTTTTGGGACCCAGAGTTGCAGGAGGAGTTCTACTACACCCACCCATCAGTTAGTATGCGGCCCAAGTGGTGGAATGCCGAACCGTTATGGATGGCTGCCGAGAACCAGGGGGTCAAGACTGCCATTCATATGTGGCCTGGCTCCGAAGCGCACATCGGCGGAGTTGAGCCGACAATCCTAGATAAGTACAATGGCTCGGAAGCGCTCCCTCGCAAAGCCAATCGCATTTTGGAATTCCTCGACATGCCTGGCCTCGAGGATGAGGCTGGAATAGTTTCGGAACGACCTCAGTTCATCGCTGCCTATGTTCCTAATGTTGACGCTGATGGCCACAAGTATGGGCCCAACAGCACAGAGATTCGGAGCACCATCTCGGAAGTAGACGATATGTTGGGTAGCCTCTTCGCCGGCCTGCAAGACCGGAACTTGACCGACATTGTGAACATAGTAATTGTCTCCGACCATGGAATGGCCACCACAGCAACCGAACGATTGGTACAGTTGGATGATTTGGTCGATCTCAGCCTGGTGGATCGCATTGATGGATGGCCGCTGCGTGGGCTGCGCCCCAAACGACCAGAAGATCTTGAGACGCTTCAGAAGCAACTGGAGAGCATAGCCGTGAATTACTCACATGCAGTTGAGGTTTACACCCGTGAGGCGATGCCCGAGCGCTACCATTTTACGAACAACGATCGCATCGCCCCTCTCTGGGTGATTCCGAAGACTGGCTGGGCGGTGGTCGAACGACCTGACTTCGACGCCCAGAGCGCTTTGGAGAAAGGCGAGGTATATCACCCGAAAGGCGTCCACGGGTATGATCACGAACATCCCCTGATGCGGGCCATCTTCATTGCCAGGGGCCCGGCATTCCCGCATCAACCCAATAGCCGGGTGGAAGTATTCCGTAAGTGCTACCCCGTTTTATGATGGAAACGGGCTAACCGAAGTAGAAAATATCAACGTATATAATATCATCTGTGATACTCTCGGCCTTGACCCGCGCCCGAACAATGGAACACTGCGCCTGCCTCTAAAACCCGTGGGCCTCCATTCGGACGAGGATACCCCGGCGCTAGAGAACCCCTCGGACCCTCCAGCTAGCAGCACGGCTATCCCTGCATCGCTTAGCATGACTTCGACTGTACCGGCTTCCACAAGCCCAACAGCTACCTCTACAGCCGCCCCCGAGGCCCCACCAGAGGCAGAGTCGGACGATGAGCCGGACAGCGAAAACGACCAGCCCTCTACCTGGTGGGGGACTCTTTGGGATAAAATCGAGGATCTGAAGGATTGGGCCGGGGACCTAATCGAGACCGTGAAGGACAATCTCCCTTAATTCCGACGTTATCGCAGAGCCAATGGACTCGATGATCGCGGTTTAGTATACACCATTCGTTGCTTTAAAGATACCCACTTTTCTCCGTGTTAGATAATATACATCTTGTTGGATAATTTAATTATTTTGATTCGCTGCAATACTTCTGTCTATGAGAGAAAGAGAATTCTCCAATGAAACTTGGCAATGCGATCAATGAGGCTGAAATCCTTGGGCGCCGATCACAACGTCATACCGCATCGGGTCTGCCCTAATTGGGTACCCGACGATGAAAATGATTAACATGATGACTCAAGAAAGAGTCCAGCCGCAATGCGCCACAACTTGGACCCAATCATAGAGTCATGGTGGCATGTAAACAACAATTTCGATGATCCAGGCACCTGTTGCGCTGTAATGGATTGATGTCGACCCATTCAATTTGTCTTTCTGCCTTACGGACCTGTGCTGCCTGCGAGAGGTAGTAGGAAGTTATAAGAATGTGAGCCATGGTCGCTGGATAAATCTTTCAGGGAAACAGGAAGTCAATTGACTCGATTACTCGAGTCGTCTGTTCTTTCGGATTTATTGCTCCTGATTTTGTTTCTTTATTATCTCTTGTTATCGCACCCGGAGACCCTGCAGGAACAGAAGGGCTCTTAGTATATACATTACATGCCAAAACAACATACTACCTTTTCGTCTTCAGAGACTTTGATTGGGACCATATAAAGCCATCATGGAGTCCACGACACTTTCAAACATCATCAATAAAACCAATATGAATTCAACCACGCCCCCTTTACTATCTCCCTCCGACACCGCCCTCCTAGAAGCCTTCATCCCAGGCTACTCCTTCATCTCGAGATTCCTCATCTCTTACCTCCAAATAGACCTCTCTCTCTACCTCCCCTATATACTCACCTACATCGCCATCGCCGCAGTGCTCAAATACTCCTTTTCCAAGCTCAAGGGCGTCTTAGAAACCCACTGTATCGCAACAGCTGAAATCCGTCTCGACGACGAGATCTCCAACTACCTCCTGTATTGGATGGCGCAGCAGCCCTTCGCAAGCCGGAGTACGCGGTTTGTCGCCGCAACACGGATCTCCACTCAATCGTACTATTACGACTCCGAGGACGAGGACGAATGGGGCGAGGAAGACGAGTACGACGAGGACGGCAACGTGATCAACAATTTCGACGAGTACTGGGCGAGGACGCGCAATCGCGATAAGTTCAAGCGTCTGAGGTTCACCCCCGCGGAGGGGACGCACTATTTCTTCTTCCGCGGTCAGTTACTGGCCTTTGTCCGGGCGAAGGGTGACAAGAAGTCTTCTTCTTCATCTCGGTGGGGCGCGCGCTTCGAGACCGAGAAGCTGTATCTGTCGTGTTTTGGACGGGACCCTGCCATCTTGAAGGAGTTGCTGGCTGAGGCGCAGCGGGTGTATGTCGCGCGTGACGGGAACAGCACCATTATTTATCGTGGGCAGAGGAGCCCCGGTGACTATGTCGATTGGTCCCGCTGTATGGCGCGCTCCCCGCGCCCTCTGTCGACGGTTATCTTGGACCAGGCGCAGAAGGATGCCTTTCTTGATGATATTAAGGAGTATCTTCATCCCCGCACGAGGAGGTGGTATTCGAATCGCGGTATCCCCTATAGACGGGGTTATCTCCTTCATGGACCACCTGGCACGGGAAAAACGAGCTTGTGCTTTGCGGTGGCTGGTCTGATGGGGCTTCCTTTGTATCTTCTCAATCTGAGCTCGAAGTCTTTCAGCGAAGATGATCTCATGTCTTTATTCCAGGAGCTTCCCCGTCGGTGCATCGTCTTGCTTGAGGACGTTGATTGCGCCGGTATCACGCAGAAGCGAGTCAGCGACGGCGGTGAGGACTCGACGGCGAAGCCAGCTGAGGGTAAGGAAGGTGATGCTCCCGAGGATGTTGATGGCGATTCCTCGAAGCAGGGCGTCTCGCTCTCCGGCCTTTTGAATGTGATCGATGGTGTAGCCGCCAGCGAAGGCCGTATCTTGGTCATGACAACGAACCACCCCGAGAAGCTCGACCCGGCTCTGCTGCGGCCTGGTCGGGTCGACATGTCGATTCAATTCGGGTACGCCGAGCCTGGTGATATCAAGGAGCTTTTCTCGGCCATTTATTCCACGCTCGAGGGTGATGTACGCTCGTCAAGGACGAAGAGACCCCGGGGGAAGAAGGATCAGGTGACGTCGGAGGTCCCATGGCATCAGTTCTCGCGGGAGCAAATCCAGAACTTGGCAGATCAGTTTCTTGCGCTAGTGCCAGGTGGGCAATGCACTGCTGCTGAGATCCAGGGGTATCTTCTGAACTACAAGAGGGATCCCGAAGCCGCGATTGAAGGGGTTGAGGAATGGGTGCGAAGCATTCGATCGAAACGGGAGGGGAAAACAGAGGCAACCGTGAAGGCAGACTAGTGGCAACTGTGTGGATGAATGGATGATTTTGTACACTGCATATAGATACCCAACAGTCCTACCTGTTCGACTCATTTGTGCATATAGTTGAAATGACAAGCTCGAACTTTGTTCTAGACCCGTCAGATGTAACAGTCGTACTACAGATATACCAAGTCATGTAACCAAAGCAGGAGCAGAGTTGGTGACCATCAGGGAGAACAGCTGGACAAGTATCTTGATGCCCAGGTGTAGCATCGTGGAGCTGTAACAACCACTGGCATATGGACAGTCAAGAGGCGTTCTGAACTATGAACTCTGAGGAGAGCGAAGAATATGTATGTGTATGGGCTGAGTCAATGTGCTAATTACATAATGTAGGAATAACGGGCTGGTCATGTGCAGTGATATGTAGTGAAGCCAAAATCCGGTAACTCCTCCAAAATAGATACAACGCAAAAGGGGATATCTTACTTAGGTCATAGGAGAGTCACCTGCTGGTCTGATATGGAGATATCGGCAGCATATGTACACCGTGTGTTGTTTCGACAGAAGCCATGGAACAACATCCGATCTCCACAACCACAGACAGTACCACCCCCAGGAGAAGTAAGACCATAGTCACCAGATTTAAGCAGTTTTTCACCATTCTTGACATAGGGCCCGGTGATAGACTTTGAGGTCGCATAACGAACGTCGTACTTGGGGTCGGTGTAGCAATGCGTGGAGTAGAAGAGAAAGTATGTATCCCCGTGTAGAATCAGGTTGGGGGCCTCGACTAGCGGCCCATCACTGTCATCACGGTCAAGAATCTGGATAGCATCACCAACCGGAGTGAAGCCATCATCCGCAACTTTCTGCATAAGAATAGGAGTCGGTTTAAGAGGAGGGATGCCATTGTTGCAGTCGCCACCATTTCCAATGCTGTTCCCATCAACTTTGAATACCACATAGCGGCTGCCATCCTTGTCTAGGAAGCCCGCCGGATCAATTGAGCCACCTTGGTCCAGACGGCAAGACAGAGGTGTCTCGTTAGGTACATAGGGTCCAGTAGGATCTGTGCCTTCAGAGACGGCGACACCAACGCAATGGTGCCTCACCATCTCCTTGGCTTCACCCGAGTAGTACATGACGTATCTACCATCGTTCTAGGAACCTAATCAGCACAAGGGATGATTCCAACAGAAACGCAAAAAGACAACGAGAGAGAATCACCCGTCTTATCACATCGGGTGCCCAGTGATCTATCTCAGTTTCCCAACTGGCAAGTGTAGGTAAAGCCTCCTTGTCAAGAAGAGTCCATGACTTGAAGTCCACAGAAGAAGCTACCTGGACACGCTTGCCGTTTCCATTGGTGCCAAAGGCATACCAAGTGCCGTCCGCTGCTTGCACAAAGCTTGGGTCCGGGAAATCAGAATCGATAGCTAAAACGGCACCTACTTCCTGCACACGGAAAGGTGAAGCCAGCACAGTCGATATCAAACCAAGGCCTGTAGCCCAAGAGAGAAGCTGGGACGACCACATAGCACGTTATGGCTGACTTGACGTCTTCGGGGAACAAAGGTAGAGATCGTCGAAGAAGATAACGTCAACAGTTTGCTAAGGGGCTGGGAAACACGCAGCTGCGAGTGACAGCGAGGGGAAGAATCTTGTGCAGGAATGCCATCTCACCAGGCTGCCTCAACGCTTTATATTTGATCGCTTTAGGCTATGGTGGCAACCATCAAAGCGCCAATTCCATGGCTGCATTTAGTAACATGATCCTTTTCATCCCTGGTGACTTCAATAGTCATTTGACGCCGGCCTTAAAAATAGCGATTTTGCCCACTGCGCCCAGGTACTGGATGCATCGCCAAGTATTGGGACGAAGGCAAGTGTGGTGGGGGAGGGGGCCAACTATCGTAGAATCCCATTTGACATAGGTTAATCATTAGTGGGCCAAGTAAGCGGTATCAAGCTCACGGACAACAAAGACATTGGCAGCGGAGTGGCTGAGCCTGAATGCGATATTCATGTCTACCTGAAAGTGTCGCGAAGCTGCCCGTTGCCCCAGTTCGGGACAGACTGCACGCGGTCCCTCAATGCCACCGCGGGAAATTTTTAAATTAGACTATAAGGCCTTGAATGAACCAATCTCACCGATCAACTGAAAGAGTAAACCAATCAGCGACGGCAATAGTAGATCGAAGGCAAAAAAGGTGTTGTGAAAAGTTCGCATGATTCCGAAAGCGGTACTGCATAAATTCACTCAGCGAGTCATTCATCGCTTGCCGTACCGCGGACAGTATTGGATCCAATAACCCTCCTAGAATTCGTTTTCTGCTGACTCCACAGAACAAAATATAAATAACGAAAAAGTTCTTAGCTCTTTTGAATGTTGGTGAAACTGCCGATTCTTGACCAATGCCAAGAATATTGTGCCCGGGAACAACAGTGTGGATCTGAAATTGATTTATGAAGACACGCAAGGGAGACCCTAATTGGACCCTGACCGCTCATAATCAACAAAGCATGATGCCCCGGACTATAAAGAACAGGGCAAACAAGTGACAAGAGGTCCAGGAACGACATGTAAAATGCCCCTCACTGCAGGCTCACCTCTCTATTTTGCGGCTTCCCATTTGCTGCGTGGCCGAAGTCATACAGGTCAAATCTAAGTTTTCAAATCATTTAGTGCATCGCCTTCGGAAATGGTGAATCCTGGCGAGCGACAACGCAGTGCTGTTGGAATGGGTCCGCTCATGGTTGCGGCCCATGAAGCGCCCCATCCATTCTCCTTTAGGAGGACAATTGATATTCTTGTTAGCCACCACGGTTGTTCTGGTATTCATGTGATCCCGTGTGCGTGGTCGTCCATAAAGAAATAAGCATAAACCAATCGTGCTCGGTCATGGCATCACGGACCGAGGATCGGAGGGGGCCCTGGGCCATTTGTTGGTGCTGCTCATACAATAAGTGAGTGCACTCCTATAAAATCAATTATAATTGACTGCTAGGTAGGTAAATGCGAACGAACGAAAGGCAAATGTTGAAGTCATGGGACCACGGACTTTCTCCTGTTGTAGCATCCAATCACACTACTTACTACCGAACGCTCCTCGAACTCAAAAGCCTGCCATGCCAGACTTCTGGACCGAGGATGCCCAAATATCGTAGGAAACCATATATCCCCGGATTTATGTGCAGTAGCATTTGATTCCCTATCCGATCTGATATTTGTAGATCAGTCATGAGGGCCTTCATTCTCTCGTGTCTTAGTCAGGTGAGCGACGAGCCTCGCTTACTATGAGAGATTTTTTGAATATGTACCATAGAAACCCAACCCCGCAATTTGGAGTGTTAACCTTGTGGGGTCACGTCAATCATATATCACGGTGATCTCTTGTTAAACCAGCTAGGTCAGTGGGGTTAACTAGACTCATGGGACGAATCACCCACCAGTGCAGTTTCCCTTGTTTTGCATTCAGTGGGCTTTTCTTCTCTCTCCGCCTTCGATGTACGCTGATAGAGATCGGTGTATCGTGGCAAGAAATCTCAGAGCAGTGCCTGGAGAGCTTGGGGAGTTTCAACCCATGCAACTAGACGCGTGATCTCGAGACACTAGCTTCAGATTGATAAGCATTTGACCATTTGACCCCAGTCACCACATCAAAGGGACAATTTATCTTGCAGAGTACGTCATATACATACATCAAGAGCGAAAGAGAACTGGGATTTTTGGGTTGTTTGTTCGACTCACGAGAGCACAAGCTAGTTCCGCAGTCCATAGTACTGCCAATGGTTCTACTTGATTGGTGATTCAATTCCGATCTATCCACGTCATATACCACATGTCGTAGAAGAATTATTAGAAAGAAAAAAAAAAAAAAAAGAAAAAGAAAAAGAAAAACCCCCTTCATTGGAACTAAAGGGGATAAAGAACGACAAGTGCAGCATACCACAACGCCATCAAGCAATAAGGTGCATATATACTGGATATTATAGCATGACACGACCAACATAGACAGTTTAGATGGCCTAAGAACTAAGGACCCATGTTTCAAAAGGGGTGCCACGAGGCTCCTTTTTCCCATCCTCTCGCGTAGTGTACAAAACAGGCTCAAATTCCGAAGACGAAGCATACTGCCGTATCAAGTGCCTCCAGTAACAAGACTCCGCAGCTGGAGTGAGATACCGGTCGCGGAAAGTTTTAACTGAATTGTTTGCTATGCGTTCTGCAGCCTCCGGGTTGTCAATGAGAAACTCAATTTTGTGATCAAGATCAGAAAAGTCGCGCTCAACTTCGACGTAATTCGCTTCGGGACCAGAGGAGATGAGAGCGGCATGGTGCGCCTCTCGCCAGACCAGCTTGTGCGAGATGACTACCGAACGGCAATTGAGGAGATACTTGCCACGTCCTGAGAAGCTGCGCCCTTCAGTGTGCGCCAGGAACATATACCTACAGTGCTCTTCTATAGGTAACAGGTTGAATCGAATGTCATTCTCGTCACCCCAGTCAATAGCCAATATACTGGCCCAGCTCCTCCCCTGGGCAGCCTTCAGCAGCTTGCCACGCACCTGGGGGTTCGTGGCAACGTTGCCTCGCCAAACAAGCTGCTTCTTCTTGTCTTGGAATTGCATGCCGGGGATAACTTGGCCATCTACCGTTACCTCTCCGTCGTCAATTGCGGCAATCCGGCGTCGAGCATCCTTATACGGACCGACCCCGACTTCCGGCCATGACCAGTACCCAAAATCTGGCATCAACCAGACATTGGTATTCTCATCGCGTTTGGAGTATGACCAAATGGGCCCTTCGCCGTCGCTATAGTCTTCCGTGGTTAAAACAAATTCAACATTCGGAAGACGATCTCGATCCGGGAATGAGGCCAATGCGCGCTGCAATGAATTCAATGTCGCCTTCCCCCGAGTGAAGGTGGCAGGCATGTTACCAAAATCAACAATATAGAGCTGCCGTAGAATGCAAAAAGTCAATATATGGCTTCCAGCAGCCCGGATTCGTAAGGAAAAACCCACCTCTCCATGATCAATAATACCCCTCACCATCCCATTTTCCACCGTCAAGCTATCCACATCCTTAAATTGAATGGGATTGTTTTCTCTGAAAGAAGCAGACTTATCGAGCTCAACGAACAATTTCGGAAACGCAGCGCGGCACTGTTCTTCGGAAAGCCCGTGATCATTCCCATCCTTTTCAACCTGAAACTCCCAGGAAGAATCATTCCTACATGCAGGAGGGGAGCTCAGTGGAGACTGCTTGACAGGGGCTTTTAGCGCATATTTGGCGACTTCAGCTGAGTATCTGGTACTCAAGACGAGGAATGTAACGGCGATCAATGAGCACACGGCGCCCGTACCCAAAAAGCGGAGTCGAGTTGAGTGACCTTGCGGCCAGCGCATTTGTGGTGTATATATCTTTTTGCCACTATATATATTTATTCTCTGGGGCGTCGCCCTTGTTTATAACTGCCTCAAATCTCTTGTTGTTCAATGGTTGGTAGGCCGTTGACGATAAATAAGTTCTAAGGTGTGTTGGTCATGCAATATCGGAAAATAATCGTCATGTCTCATTCATAACCTCATTAAGTCATGACCCACGGTGGAAGTATGCGTGTCAGAGCACAAGAGTATGTCTGTTCCCCCCACGCTTGCTGACGGCTGATGTGACGAGGGACAGAAGTTATGTTCCCATGGCAACAGATGGGTAGGCCAATGATGACAGGTCTTCTATAGATTCCAAGTCTGGGCTCTGATGGATGCTTATCTAATGTTAGCAAACAGCAGCTAACCAAGACATTGTCATTACGCTGGAATCCGCATGTCGACTCACTTCTACTCAGAAAAATGTTGACTATATAAACGAAAGGCCGCTGCCGCCTGCGGACACCTTAGGCCTCGTCTCTATGGTCGAAAAATACTCTCAAATATGTACAGGAGATTGCAAGTTTCAGATGTATCAGGGGTATCTCAAAATCAATCAAGAAAATGTATCACGAAGACAAGGGGTAAGCTTAACAAACGATAGACTTCAGGCCCGTCTCTTAGCCATCGACGGGTTACAAGAAACCGAATGTATAAGAGGGAATACACTATCGTGGATGGGCAGGGCGCGAATCCGTTAATAAGAGCGCAATTGCCTGGCTTCTATTAGAAAGGCAAAGGGGCACGTCCAGCGCATGCCGCAGAGATCGTCCAACGTGTCAAGACATTATATGAATACAAAGGCGACGTTTATCATCTAGAGCGGTTACCCACCGCCTTGGGCGCATTGTTGCTGAAGTAACTTTCATCAATCTTCAAAATCCATTCGACCTTTTGGGCCTCCGTCCGGGCAGCGAAGAGGAAGGTGTTCTGGGACCCATATACCGCGAATACGTTGGGGCGGCCCTTAGGTGACGTGTCTTGGTCAGCTCTCCCACCTGGACCATCAAGCAACCGCGCAAAATCAGGTGCATGGTCGACCCGCGAATTGCGCAGGTTAATAGCATTTATCTCATCCCCTTCGGCGGAATAGATATGAAGATATGGGCGACGAAGTTCAACAAAACGCCGCACCCAATGACTGTTGGTGTCGTCCGGCGTCAACAGATATCCAGACTTCAAGGAAGATGTGTTCTTAGGAAGGGTCTGGATAGTCGCAACGAATCGTGGCTTGAGCGGTACCTCTTCCGAGACAGAGCTTGAATCGTCACCCGAAGGTGTTTGCTTGGCGCGAGAGGCGAAAGCTGCACCTCCTGGAGGGGGCTCTGTATTACTCCGGACAAGGATAGTCTCGATGGGATCAGTTTTTGTGGCCCAAAGTTCAACGTACTTTTGGAGAAGTTTGGTTTTGCGATCGGTAAGCTCCAGTTTCCGAAGAGGAGTCGACCTCCCGCTCCGTGGAGTTGACGGTGCGAGACAGTGGGCACTGAGGGCCCCTTTGGCGGCGTTCAGCTCGGCAATCCGTCGCCTTCGTTTGCGAGCCGCCACGTAGTCCCGCACAAGCGAGACCTTCCGTGGAGACCAAGTCGTCAAGAGTTCCTCTCCCTTCACATAATCATTCTGTGTGTTCATACGCCACAGATCAGCCGCTCGCTTTGCGGAGACGGGTCGAACAGCCAACGAAAACATGCGGACCGTTGAATGTACAATCCGAGTCGAGTTGAAGAATTGTTTGAACATGGACTGGGGACGCACATATGTGCGTCCCTGGATCTGAAGGGTCAGATCCACCTCAAAGGGAACACTGTCTTGTAGCCGTGACGAGATGAGCTCCCACCTAACAGTCACCTGTACACGATACTTATCCGCAGTGACCCGGTCTAGGAGAAGAGAGCCATGCAAGCTGGAGTCCCATTGGCCAATGATAGTAACATTGGATGTTCCATCCGCATTGTCCTTCCGCACTGGCTCCTGCACGAATTTCAACGGAACGTCAGGAGTCTGAAGATCCTGGTCAGGGATCTTGCCCCACGGATCAAGCAACCGGACAGAGCCCACACGAATATTGATGAGGTCATCCCAGGGTAGGCCCTCGGTTGAACTATAGGTAAGGTTAATCATGATCCGACGTTGGAGGCCTTGATGGAGCTGGTATGTGCCTGCATCAAGATTATTACTTTGTATCACTTCCACAGGGAGGTAATCGCCTGTTTCAGCCAATTCAAGCAATTGAGTTCTCGCAAATACGTCATGTCTCTCCTCCGAGTAAAACTCTGACTCCGGAATACGAGGGGTCTTGCGTTTTTGCGGGGGTGGTTCTGCTGAGTCTCGCATATCATCCCAACTGAGAAGTTTGTCAAGATGCATCTGAGTTACACGCGCGTAAACGCAAACTTTCAAAGCCGCCGAACGCGGGCTAGAAAGCGGTAGACTCATGCTGTGAACGCTTTCAAACCGAATTGGGGATTCATCAAAACCATTTATCATCTGGGTCGTTGTTGCACCTCCTTCCTCAGAGATGCCCGGTACGAAAAGTTGCGCATGAACGTCAGTTCCTTCCCATTCAGCGAACCCTACCATATCACGCATGACAACATTGAATTTGAGAGTTGACGATGGCGCTTGAGCCGAAGACGGTTCAAGAGACAATCTTATGATACCGATGACATTCTGGGTGTAAGGTGAAGTAGCTTCAACCGAAAAATCTTGGACACGAGTCTCAAAGACTGCTGTGAGCGGAATATCGGCGTCGCCGACCATAGAATACTGCGGAGAACAAGGTTCAGAGAAAGGATTTTCGAGCTTGAAGTGTTGAATATAGTCTGGGCGGTCAATATACTGGTGCAGCTGGCGCATAGCTTGAAGGCGGCGTTGAAGTTTCTCGATAGACCAGAGATGGATGACGCATTGTTTAAAGTCAATCACCCGGACAGCAATACAAGGCTTTTTAGCCTCATCAAGCACAATATCTTCGTCTCCAGAGATCCCGTTCAGCACGAGATCGTAGGATGACGCCATGTTATGCCCATGATCAATGACCGCAAATTGGAAGACAATATTCTTATCCATGATATGACTCATTACTTGGGCCTCTTTCAATAATGAAGCATGCTGCAAGACCTTCTCTGCCATACGAACGTAATTCTGCTGCGACCAATGGAGGAAAACATCTCTTGCGATCTCGAGCTCCCTTGTATCCAACTTTGCAAAACCATTTTCATATATTTTCGGAAGCGGTTGGCCCATGTCTTTTATGTGAGACTCAAAAACTTCCTTCTGTTTCCTCAGTTGCTCTTCAAATTCCTCTTTCGCTGCGCGGAGAGCTTCCTCCATCCGAGCCTTTTCGGAGCGAATATCTTCGACGCCTTGACCAGAGGACACTTCTGCATTCCTTAGCTTTTCTTGGTACTCTTCCTTTTGCTGGTCCAGCTGACGTTGCATGTCCTGACGTACGGACTGTAACGCGGTATCGCCTCCGTTTTGACCCTCATCCTCGTCCTGCGGACGAGGGGTCCCAGGCATCGTTATGGCAGTGTCAAGAGAAAAGTTGTCGATGGTGCCATTCGACATGTATTTATCCCGAACCGGAAATGAACTAAGTGAATCGGAATCCTCTTCGTGCTCCACTAGCGCACGGCGTGTTGCCCGTACTTTCTGTACATCCTCGAAAAGGGCGTCCAACTCATCATCCGGCATATGAGATATGTGATCCGGACCTAACACAGCACTGACGGCTTCTCGACGAGCATGAAGCCATTCCGATTCACGTCCGCGCTGTAAGGGCATGGGGGAATCAGCTCTACTGGAATCGCCGTCAACTTCTGAGCCTCCCTTGCTCAATGTTCGATCATGAGTTTTACTCGGGGCAGGTGAGCCAAGCTGACTTGTGGTGACAGAGTGACGGAGCAGGCTCTGCTCTACCCTCTCAGCACGCGCTTCTTGAGGGTGGTTGAAACGAAATATATGGAAGTCACCTAGGATCACCCGAAAACCACTCTTCAATCGTTTGGGTTTGTCAATGCGAAGACCATTCACCATAACCGCTGCACCTTCGCCCGGTACAATAGTAACGACATTATCCACATTTTCAAATTTACAGTGGTTAGCGAGGATTTTAGAACCGTTTAACCGGATCTCCACATGACTCCCTTGGTCCATGTTTCCAACCATAGTAGTTCCTGGTTTGATGTTATAGACGAGGCACTCAGCAAGCAGTGGATCATCGCTAAGATTGACCAAGTGAGGCATCTTCTTTGGTGTACTTAAGCCAATAAAGCCCTTTTCGATACTGATACCGAGCTCTTCCAAAGCAGCCTCACGTTCTTTGTGAATCTGTTCGGTTTTTACCAACTTCTCTTCCCAAGTTTGATTCAGGTCTTTGTAGAGCTTTTCACTTTGATTAAGCTGCTCAACGATCTCTGCTTTGCTGACTTTGGTGATAGACCCATCAGGTTTCTGGATAGAGACAACTTGCTTCTCCAAGGGGGTATCTGGAGGATAATACTCCTCAGGAGGTACTCCACCGGCTGCTGCCACCGTGCCGCCTGCTGCTCCCGGGGCTACACCACCTCCAAGCTTGGCCCTAAGCTGTGCCAGCTCTTCCTTCAACTCTCTGATCATCCGCGCATTTGGATCTTCATTTACAACAGCGTGGTTCTTGATTCGCTTGGCGGAGTCGGCATATCGTAGGGTACTGAGTGTCTCTTCAAAGTTGATATCTGCAGGTGAAATTGCGGCAATCATAGCCGTCATGGAGTTGCCTCCTAAGGAGTCCTTTAGCAGCCATGTGAGGACGGAATCACGGTAAGGAACCATAGAGGCATTTTTCTTTTTGCCAGAAGTAACGTCTGCGAGTGCAGCAATCACACGTCCAAGTGTTGAAAGTGAGCGATTGATCTCCGCGCCTTCCTTCAGCCGAGCACCAGTCGCTCCGGTAGATGTTGCTCTTTCTGATCCTGCGAGATCGACTAAGCTAATCCTCGACACTTTCTCCGTATCCATCGATGTCTCCGCATCATGGCGTTTTTGTGTAAGGGTAAGCGTGAAGACCGCATGGGATCGACTAGACGTTTCATTCATATTTGTGGCGGCGACAGTTCTGGCCTTGTTACCTTCGTCCATCAAGTTCTCGATCTCTTCAAAAGAGCGCACTGCCAGCTTGGCAAGGTCCTCGACATAGGGACCAGTCGACGGATGCTCACGCACTTTGAGATTTCCTTTGTTCGACGGGTTGAGGAGGTCGCGAACTCTTTCGTTGTAGATCTCCAAATAGGAAACTTCCACTGTGCAGCTGAGGTTTTTGTCTTGTTGAATCTCAGTGATGCGCTCGAACATGGACTGGCAAATCCTAGGGATTACACCGTATTCTTTGCCGTATCCCATCATGGAATAGGACTTTCCAGAACCAGTCTGGCCGTACGCGAAGATGCAATTATTGTAACCCTGAAAAGCATTATCTAGAAGTGGTATGCCTAAGTCATCGAAGAGATTGTCCTGGCCCGCATAATTTGGCGCATTTTTATCGAAAGACCAGTATGATCGGTCGAAGGCGAACGTCTTTGGTCCCTCTACAGCACCCTTCCCACCACCAGCTTTTCGTAGTTTATCAACGGCACCCGGCGGCGGGATGAGTACGGTCTGGTTTTCTTTCATCTGAACGATACATTGTGCCCCTCTATCATTTTCTAATTCCAGCGAGATATCTTAGTGAGTTGACCTTCAAGCATGCGAAGCACGGACTCTACATGTATCGCAACGTTGACTCACCTCTGCTATTAAACGGCCGTACTCTCACCACCACCTTGATATTTCCACCACCTCCTGGAGCCATTATGACCAATCCCCCATGCACCCGGGAACAGTTATTCTACTGCCTGCTAGAGTGTTGTTCCTCGGAGGAGAAAAAGAAGAAAGGTAGCGCAAGCGAAAGCAATCAAAGAACACGAGTCGCGAACGCCTCGAGGAGCGCCGCCCGATAGAAGGTCGCAACCTGGATATTTCCACGTTCGCTACACTACCCTGGATATGTTGTGTGCCTTTCTCGGTTTCACTTCGTGGACATAGAAACTTGGTGTTGGTGACAACAAAGACGTCATGTACAATACATATGTCTCTGGGAAGCTCCGGCGCGTCTCAGGGGCAAATTTTGCGATAACACTGAGCGTCGTATGTTTGAAAGTAACCAAGCGCGCGACCGACGTCGATAGAGGATCTCTGGGAGGAAGGTCAAGAAGATTATGCAAAGATTGTACGACAAGGATAGGTCGATTGAAGGTCTAGCCGACTCGCTCTCCCTTCGCAGGCACCGAAAAGCCGCAGGAAGACCGAAAGGGCGGGTGGATTAGATAAGCGCCCCATGGGATCCGCTTCCAATCATCCATCAATCCTAGGAACTAAAAGTGATATTTGAAATGTACTTATTGTGCTATTAAATTGGAACAGATATCCTAAGCAGATCGGTGATTCCTGTATATGACGTGCACTGGTATGCAGGCACACCATAGCTTTAATCCTCATTAGTTCTCGATTCATCCTCCAGCATACTATATATCCATGAAACACCCATTGTTTCTCTACCTTTTCTCCATACTTCAGCATCCTCCAGTCCCCGGCCTTTCTGTTCTATTTATAAATTTGCGAATGGAGACATAATTATCGGTTTGTATCCTTTTCCTATTTTCCTTTTTGTTGTATTTAATTTCATAACATAACTACTTCATCGACAGGCCCATGTGGAATGCTCTTGCTTACTTGTATAGAAAATAGACTTCATAGCTTCTACTATATATTCACCGATCCATGAGTGAATGATAACGTATAGAACACGGTTAAGCCTTATACAAAGACAAATATCCCATACCATAAGAACAAGCCAACGTACTCGAAATGTCGGGAGCAGCGATCGGACGTACGCCTAGAGTAATCGTGTCAATATACAGCCAACATCTTCATAATGGTAGCAATTAGGGCCTGAGGCATCTAAGGCATCAGGAGATACAGAACACCCCGCATTTGGTCTACGCATTTGCTTTTCATCGCCCTGAAAAACGCATTATCTATCATATTTCACTGCCTAAGAATAATCACGTGGGATTAAATAAATTAACTATTAACTTGTCAGTATATTGGTAGTTTAGATTGGTGTTGGTTTCCTGTGATATACACACACACCACTCGATTACCATGCGAGATGTTGCTTGGGCATAGACCCAAGCTACAGTTTTCGGGCTGATGTATCCAAGTGATAGAAAATCATTATGGGTAATTATTGTTATATGTTTTTCACTTCATACCAGAGCACTAGTATAGCCGCTTCCCCATGTGTTGTAGAAGACACAAATCGCGAGGTGTTAGATGAATCTGAAAGTACATGCTCAGTTCTCATACATATCTCGAGCTTGATTATCTGTAGCAATACATATATCTACCAGAACTTCTAACAAAAAAGTCTATGTGTGAGTACACGTAAGTATTTAGTTCTTAAATCTACTGCATGTACAACTGGCACCTCTGCTATGGACCATCATCTTGTGGACCTATAAGAATGAAACATGTATCAAGCGGTGAACAACGATTGATGGCAGCCTGATACTAAAGACCATAGTCGGCCCAATAGTTCTTAAATTGTTTCTAGGTAAGGATAGTAGTATTCACACAGTATGTAATGGCATTGGTACCTAGATGCCCAATCTGCTGTGCTAGTAGAAGAGTGAAACCATGTGTGGAAAAGAATTTAAAATAAATAAAGTAATATGATATAAGACCTGCTTAGTGGAATAGGTATGTGCTCTTCATCCCACGAAGGATGGTCACTCTGATGGTGTATACATCGGCTCATCAAGCCTTTTACTTTGCTGCTACCTCACCATTGTTTTGTCATACACTGAATGTACAACAAAACAGCTGTACCCTCCCTATATGTACATTTCGCATGGAACGATGCAAAAAGTAAGTGAAAAGAGTCAGGGAGGAGGAAGTTAATTTCTAATCTTAGATCAAATCCATGTTCTGTCCCTTCTACCTCACTAGCAGGGCGGCTTTTTTCTAGGATGCAGACTATAGGCATTTGACGATGATAATACCTCTATCGAGAAGAAATTAAATAACTCCCGAGCTCTGAAAGTGCCGTGGATGGCCTCCTGCTAGAGAATTATGGCTTAAAGTCGGACTGAATTGGCCGGCAGACCCTTGAAATGTGATAGTGACAAGTGCAAGATCAAAGAATTGCCGTAAAGATGGCATGGAGCGGCAAAAAGTGCTGAACCTCAACTTTCATAGCCAATAGATCGGTTCTAACGTCAGCATCACACTGGGTACCATCGTGTAAATGCGTGAAAAGGCTTATATGACTTCTTATTGGGCACGCGCCCGGGACAAGATCTGCCTGCTCATTCCACCAGCCCCTTGTGATAGTCAGGAGGTGTTGTGTTGCCTCCCAGCCCAAATGGCGTAATGGCATCACAGTAGCATCTTTCTGTTGACTAGTAGCATCCGATGTACAAGTGAGCGCAAGTCAGGTTTGTGCATAGTTAATATCACCTGTAATAATAATAACCTGTGAAACAAATCGAGCCACGTCAAACAATACAGTATTCCCTTGTACCTGAAAACTACAGCTCAGAATGTAAGATCATGGCATGACTGCTATGTTGAATCCCCGCATTTGGCAATGGCTTTCAACCGTCCAGGCTGCGAGGCTTATGCATCTGCTTCTTACCTTGTCTATGTCTCTTCTGCAACTGGTTGAATCTAGTATTAGGATGCTAGCACCCGGGCTTCCCTGTAATACCTGAGAGACTGTAGTGTCGAACATATCTGAGGTGTAAGCTCGAGTTAAGCTCGCGCTTGTCATTACCAGGACATACTCAGGAATTTATACCGCTCATCCAAACAAGAAAGATTACTCGCAAATTCCCTATAAAACAAGGGTATAATCCTGGATTTTTCCTGCAGAAGAAACTTCTTTAGTTCGGGAATACATGCCTTTTCTGCTTTCTTGACATGCTTCAATATGACCTCCATGCGGGCCTTGGAGTTTCCTATCTAGCAGGCCACATGAACTGCACCGAATGTACAAACATACGGAAGGTAATAGGCACTTGTCGCCGTGTCAAAGGGATTTAGACTTCGGAATATATCACACGGATATGACCCGTTAGAAACTTAGTACGTTTCTCGATATCTGCCGGGATTGTTGACCATGATCCTGTGTTAAACACTTGGCGGGGCATTTCTTGATTGGCTGTACAACCTCCGAAAACCCTTTTTAACAAACACAGTATATATATATTTGCCTAGCAATCATGAATCGTGTTGCACATTGACATCAATACAGATTGGCGGATTTGGTAATAGTCACGAGTAACGGATGCCTCTTTGTCGAATACTAGGACAAGGAAGAAGATGCAATGACTAGGAAGTTGAACCGGCGAGCAATATACTTCTAGGTTGAAAAAAGGTGCTAATTTCTACCGAATCGAAGGAGAGGAGATAGAAATGAACGAGCGGTAAATGAGCCCAAACAAAAATGACCAATACTAGGAGGGATCGACATGAGGATGTGATGCACGGTTGGCCTGATGTTATGCACTGTTATATTTAGGCCAAGGATTTGAAGACTGATGTCAACGTGGAGAAACGACTTACCGTGCTCTGAAGCTTAGGCCAGACTCAATCGGCCCTGAGACTGCGAGTACTCTTTGCTTTTACTTTTTTTCTAGGCTGAGTCATTATCAATTTAATTACGGTTATTTTCGAAGAAAATCAAAGCACTTCCACAAATACAGTGAAATTACAGACTTTTTGTGCCCCGCAACTTTGACCTGTTGAAAAGCGGTGTGCTCCGAAATTCGACTACGTGTGACGTCAGATGGCCAGAGCTTTATCATGAACATATCCGTATAGTATGTACATACATACATACCACGTATTGTATGAAGTGTATTTATACAGACTACCAGAAACACCCACACACAAACCCCTAGCTCATAGAGGTAACATGGATACATTGTAGATACTATTCTAGCGAGATACATACCGCAATGTATAAGGCCGCATTAATCATGTATATGTACAGACTTGGCATGACAGAAGGAACACTTGGAGGAGAAGCGTGCTCGAGACTTTTTCTGTATTTCAATCTAGATAATACAGACACTTTTCTCCACCAGATAGATTGCCCCGAACCTGACATCGAATCCGTGCATACTCGGTCGAGTGGCTAAGTTTCCACACGTGGTGTGAGACAGATCCGCACTCAAGCTGCTTTACCTACAGTAAATATTCCTGGTAGATGTGCGAAGCCCCAGATACATTCCGCACAGTAGGTACTCTGTAAAGCTCTAGCGTTTTAAGTAAATTTGATCCGCCCATTGTATCAACATGACATTGGCATCCCGCATGAAAGGATAAGTAGGGCCGATCAAATTAAAGGGAAAGGGAAAAGACAAGCTACAGCGACCATTTCAAAATTACTGTAGAATTTGAAAACATTAGCTTAGGTGAACAAAAGTCCAAGACAAATATATTAGACGATCCTGTTCCCAGGTATCCTCTATTTATTTGTTTAATTCAATAATTTCTAGAATTGTTTATTTTCATTATAAGATAGTATTTTTGAGGCGCTTCCTATACCATATGTTCGGATGACCTTTTGTCTCCCGCGTATCCTTAGATTACCATCTACAGGGGTCAATGCAGCAAGCCACGGAGTAGAAACCAATCAAATCACCTTATCCTGAGTCTTTCATGCTCTGTCTCTTATTGGGGTTGGGTAAGAATCAATGGATATTTAGAACCGCATCTCTTCATGGAGGCTCGGATGATTCTGAGTCTGTCTCGTACCCATCACTGTATAGTTATTCTATGACCATGCATTCTAACATGATGTTACTGCTCAGTGACAAGTGATAGTATCTGCATTGCTGATACGCGGGCTACTGTCCAAGTCATATTGCCCGAGTGTCTTTCCTAATCCAGAAATGTAGCCGAAGCTCCAGGTTCTCACGAGATCCGCCGAGATCCTGTAATGAAAATATAGGAGATCACTGTGACTGAAGGTGAGTCTATACGAATATCGAGCATGGCTCGAAATTAACGCTTGTGGGTGGGAAGAAGGCATCGTCTATCACAGATGTTGTTGCGTGTGTAGGAGTTCTTGCTATGAAATACTAGTAACACCCACAAGCGCTACCAAAATAATTTTTCCTTTTGTGACTTTTTATTTGAAGCCACCGAGACTAAGTAGTAGAACTAGTAATCCTTCTGTCAGCGTGCTAATGCATAATTCGTAAAAACGGACCGACGTTCCTTGGAAACCAATGAGGGTGGCTGGTAGGCTTGTCACTGACAGGTTAAATCCCGAGGGCGATTCGCCGGCTCTGGGTTGCACATGATGTGCGTCACAGAACTTCGGGATGGCCGGATTTACACCGGCATACAAGAAAGTCATAAAAGAGAGAGGGTTAACAAAATAAAAAAGAAAAATAGGATAAAAACAAAAGTTACCTTGATTCAGGTTTATTGTTGCATGTATCTTAAGGGAATGATCAATCTTTAGTGAAAAAGATACTGTGGAGGCATTCAGTGAATATTTTATGAAATATTAGAATATCAATGTTTACATGCACAACCGTGGATTCTATAGTTAACTATTTCTACTATCTTACATAAACCAGATCAAAGAAAAGTGGATCCAAGCACGATGACAATACGGAACCGTACGGGGCCACCTATGGATCAGTCGGTTGGTCTGATTGCCTCGCCGCCTCGACCGCTAAACGAGCCGCCGAGCCAGTCAGCTCGTCAGTGAACGCGTCCGGTACAAATGCCCCATCGCTCGCCCCTTCTCGTCGCTGCGGCTTTCTCTCTCTGCTTCTTCTCGTTGGTCATCCAGTCATCTCCAGTCCCTGCGTGCCCTCCAGTCATCAACTTAACTGGCCGCACAGAACCCATTGGCCATCTGCCATTTTCTTTTTTTTCCTACTCGTTCACGCTGGGGTTGGCTTCTGATCACTGATCCTTTCGTCCAACCCAATCGTTGTTTTCTTGCCCACCCCCATCTCTTTTCTCCTCGTGATTGATCACTCCCGATCATTCTCATTTCGAAATTTCCACGGTTGTGGTCGAATCATCGTCCGTAGGTACGTGGAATATTGCTTGCCCCTTGCTCAACGTCGTGTGGTTTCGTTTTGACTTGACTCCATTTTGTTTTATCTTATCATTTTCATGCTTGATCCTGCTTTATGATTTGAGCACCTTATTCTGGTCTGCACCCAATCCCATTACACTGTCTCTCTTCCCGAGGCCAACCCCGACAAATCCCATCACTTTTTGCGCCTGTTGTATTCTCCAACTACCGCGCGCCCATTCTTCCCCCTCGTTGTTGGCCTTCCATCCTCCCTTATTTACACCATTGTCTTTTGTACCCCACGAATCATATTGCTTTGCATCCGCCTGCGACTGCTTCCCCATACTGCTTTGTCTCCCCTACAACAACGCGCGCTTGCCCAGAGCCGAAAACCTGGTTCACTTGTTGGGCCATTCACGGATCAATCCGGACCGGACTGACATCAGCGGCAGCCCACACTCGCGGCGCGAAATCAGCTTTGTGCTGCCCGCCGTCTTGTTGGTAAAGGTCGCGCTCTCACCCCACGAATCATCATCCCTCCCAGAACCTCCCGTGACTGGAGGTTGTGGTCAAGTCCCATCGCGTCTCTTTTGCCTCATCACTTGGTATAGGGATACTATTCTGCCGCTCAGGTAATTAATAGCCTCTCAATGTGACCCGTGTTGTTTTTTGCCCTTCACCTCAATAATGGCCTGCAAATCGCGACCGTTTTTACCTCGTTATCTACCTTGTTACCTACCCATCTGCAAAGCAAAACAATGACCCGACAGCAATGTCGCATGTATTCAAAGTATATTCCATTTTACGATTCCCCCGGGATTCTATGCTGCCTTATGCTTTTTTGACTACGCATGTTTGTCGTCGTCGCGTTCTGCTTCTATTATGATCCCATATTCCCCACCTCATGATGGTCCAATCAATACGCGTCGGCACTCTATTTACTTTGTTTTGTGCACAGTATTCTGACGACCGCAGTCCTCTCCATAGACGCGGTGGCCCTTTTACATCGCAAACTGGAAAATCAGTTTCCGAATTGTTTAGGGCCGTTTGTTTACGCGCGCGCGAAATCACCCGCTTTCCTTGCACCCAGTCGTGATTGCGTCGCATCTTGACAAGGTATGTTGCCGGCTGCATCATACTTCCCGCTTGCCAACGCATACATCCTTCAGCCCTGAATAGACTAAACCGCCACGATATCCCCTTCCCCTCCCCCACCACTTGCCCAGACTCCCTGCCATGACAGCGCACAAATCAGCAGCTGAAAGTTTTAGTTGGTGGAGAAAATGAATGCTGATAGTTTTCTGTAGTCTGATCTAGCTGTGCAGACCATCTTTTAGGCCTGTTCTGGTATCGGTCCTTTCTTGAGTCGCATATAGTCGCGGGGACCGGGAGCCAGGATAGCCTCATCCACCTGGCGCAAAAATTTGCTAGGCCACGCTGGTAGCACCGCCTCATATCGCTATCTTCTGTTTCAGCCCCGCCTAATACGGACGTGGCCGAGGAGCCTGATCGAACAAGGATCAGAATCATATTACGGAAGGTAGTCTGCCAGTTGTCGCCTCAAACTCTGCGTAGCATCTTTTATTATTTTTTATTTCTTTCCCTGCTTCTGCCCCTCCCTTGTTTGCCTCGTGCTGGCGATAGACGATCGTGCGTCATTAGCAAGAGCATCGCATTTCGTCTGACAACGCATCAAGTGCGACATACTGCCGAGGGCACCCTGGTCCGCTGCATTAGAGCCCAACCACGTTGCACCCTGAGGTGAACGTAAAAAGGATTCGCACAAAAGACTCTTCGTCTCCAGAAATTGTTCGAAGTTATTTCGGCAAACAGGCGTTGATTTTGGGGGAAGTATTTTTTTTCTCGCCGATAGTTTAACTCTGTATCGGCAAAACAGAACCCCAGGTAAGCGCCCCGGTGCAAGCGCCTTGTCCCCATCCAACCCCACTGGAAGACCCAGTGACCGGTCAGGGCTGCGCTCCGTGCTAACATTTAGTGAGCGCCTGCAGACTTTCGCATTTAACTCGTCGAATCATCACTTGCAAAGAGCAGCTACTCTCCGCGGCTGTCCCTCTTGTGCGCGACCGTGATATCCCTCGAGTGCAATAGCGCTTCCACATCCTATCATCTCTTCTACCTTATTCCAAATAAGTGGCGTATATCCACAAATTGCTCACAGCCGTCCTTGTCATTGGTTCTAGATATTTGGTGCCTGACAACTGCATCTGTCCAATCACGGGACTCATTGGAAGCGTGACAGAAAGCGCCGTCGCGACTTCATGATGGAATATCCTCCACAATATCAACAGCCTCATGGCCAACACCCACATGCCCCCTCCCACATCGCTGCCCCGTATCAGACCGCACCCCAGAACCCAGGCTCAACGGTGGGTTCGATGACCTCTCCCACCAATCCCCAGACACACATGCAGCAAGCCCATCCTACGCATCAAGCATCTCCCATTGTCCCATCGCAGTCTCATTACCAACAGGCACAGAATGCGCCGGGTTCAGTACACCAACAGATGAACTTTCCTCAATCCTATGGGGTAACTACAGCGATGCCGCAGACATACGGCATCTCGCCAACACAGGCGGCTGCTATGGCTACTGCGGCGGCGTCTGGGCAATTCTACCCTTTGCATCAGGACTCAATGGCTGGCCAAATGCAGCAAGGGCCTCGTGGCTCGCCACGTATGGCTGGAGTGCAACAGGTGAAGAATGAGCGGAATCCACGCTCGCCACCGCAGATGCCAGGGCAAATGCCTTCTATGGGTTCGCAAGTACAGATGCAGCAGAATGCACAGATGCAACAGCGTCGCATGAGCCATGTTGGCAGCCCCCACGTTCAAGCTGCTCAGCCGGTCCTTAATCACGTTGTTCGGCCTTCAGTACCTCCACCTATGCCGCCCCCGCCTCAGCCTGCGGTGCAACAAAGCCAACCTTCCCCAGATATGGCTGTTGGCGCCGTGGAGGAGTCTCCTCTTTACGTCAATGCAAAGCAATTCCACCGCATTCTGAAACGACGCGTTGCTAGGCAAAAATTGGAGGAACAACTCCGACTCACGTCCAAGGGCCGTAAGCCATATTTGCATGAGTCGCGTCATAACCATGCCATGCGGCGGCCACGCGGTCCTGGTGGTCGATTCCTGACAGCAGACGAAGTCGCTAACCTGGAGAAGAAGAATAACGCGGGTGGACAAGAGAATGTCGATAGCAAGCCGACCGGTGAGAATCCTCCGTCGGCACAGAAAAGAAAATCTAGTGATGTTAACGATGAGAACACGAACTCAGCGAAGAAGGCGAAGACTAGCGTTGCAAAAACGAGTACGAGCGCTGAGGAGAGCGAACATGAATCCGCCGAACCATCCGATGAGGATGGTTGAACAATATGCCGAGGCAAATATTGCTTTTCATATTATTAGCGCGTCTTTGTCCGCTTTTGATTTTCTTTCTTCTCTTCGTACCTATTCATCCTTATGATTCTATGGATGAGTTTATTTATGTGTGCTTTTGTAGCGAGCGATGTGTGACTACTCACCTATCACGTTTCTACTACCATTATCCGACAGCAACCAGTGCTATGTCTGTTTATATCGTTATGTTATGTTGGTACGAAGTTTCCTATTGTTTTCTAAAGAAACCTGTTTATGTTTACTTTACTGGGAACGCATGTATGGAATGAATGTTTTGATGGCCCTCTCATTTTTGTTCTTGTTTTTCTTGGTTTTTTTTTTATATCTTTTTTCCTATCTGCACCATTCCAAAGTTTTGAAATGGTCAAACTCTTGGATGATCAATGATGCCAAACACGTCTTGCCTTTAGCTATATGCCGAATCCACCCTAACTCTGATTGATCGACCTGTTCCTTAAGGTTGATTATAATATGAGTTGCGGGCCCAGATATTACTATGACGCAGTTGCGTGGAAGTTGGCATAGTTCCAACGCTACTAAATATTGCCGCACACTGCAATCATCATCATTACTTTTCTCCCTCGACTTGTTCCCCGCCTTTTGAATACTCTCTATTGGGCTTCTGGGTGGAACTTAAGGAGGAATCTAACATTGGTAAAACTACTCTACCAATAATCTCGCTGCAAAGCAAGAAGGTCTAGCAGGTTGGCGTCCCTTAATAGTGCCGTACAAGGGACGTGATCTGTGAATCTTTCGAGCACAGCCATGGACTGTTTGCCTACAGTGAGTTTCATTTAGTTATGGTATCATGGAGGCATGGGAATTAACCCCCCCACCTCCCAACAAAAGAAAGGAAAGAAGAGAAAAGGAAGAAGATCTAAACGTGGTTGAGCATCGTGTCCGTTGTCGGTTCTCATTCGTATCCCCTTCATTGTTCTGTGGTTTTTTCTTTACTCTTTTCCTCCTTTCATCCTTTCGTGGGGTATTTGTACTGTTCTCATGTGATTTTTGACGGATGATTCCCCCTAGTCGTGTACAAATATCAAGACATACTTCTCGGCATGGCTAGCTTGGATGTCTGGGTTAATGACTCGGCACTGAGCAGATAGCTGTCTTGTGAATACAAACTAGAATAAGTAGACTTGAACCATCAAGATGGAGTTACGGAAACCATATGTTGTGGTACACATAACGGCTTTCCAGATGACAATAAGTAGATAGTAGAGACGGGATAGTATCTCAATTACCCTGGGGCGTAAGAAATATCGATCCATCCCGGTCAATACACGCCTAACCTCTTCTGGTCTAGGAGCGGCTGTCCCGTCCTCCAACTTTTCGTTCTCCAGCCTCATGCGATTAGTCATTCTCATTCCATTCCTCACTCGCCTTCAGCTCCCAGCTTTCCGCTTCCTCCCCAACTGTCCGGCCCTATCCCCCGGTTCAGCCATCTCGTCCCCATTCGAGTCCGTTGGATTGGACGTGATCAGGGATTGTTCGCATCTGGTTGTATTGCATCCATCCATCCTTCTTCATAAGGCTACTTGTAGGTCGCCTGTTTAGCCCTCTTTTATCGTGTTCACTGCAGTCACTACCGCCCTTGTCTCTCATCTAACCCCCTTTCCCTGCTTAATCTTGTTACTCTCTATCAAGACACACCACCTTATCTTAACTTAGACCAATCCTTGACACCTACTCCGCTCACTGCTCTTTTCTCCAATACCCTGAAGTCGTCAGTTTATTCGTCGCGCCCTCATTGGCCCACGAGACCTTCAGTGCTTTTTGCAATTTGTGCACCCGTCTCTTTCTTTATCCTCTTTCTCTAGCTCTCGCGAGCGCGCTGCTTTTTTACCTCTCGTTTTTTCGGGTCAATTCTTGTCATTATATGAGAAAGAAAATGACTTTCCTGCATCCATTTTTCGCTTGTCGAGCTTCAGCTCCAGCTTCATCCTTTTCCAGCACATCCCGTTTCTTTTACCCTTCGTCAACGTCCAAGCTGCCAGACACCCCTGTGAAGTGAAATGATCTGCTCTAATGTTAATGGTCTCCGGTCTTAGCTCACATTTACGGTTTCCAACGTCTCTGCGAACCTTCCGGCTTCCCCGACTACTCTAGATCGACCTATCAATCGGCATCCGTGTCGCATATTGTTTTGGCCGTGATCTTGGATTGGACTCGCAGGTTCTAATACAGCAACCTGTGGTTCCTCGTTTTCTTTCAGATGGATTCTTATGATGGTTATGGGTCTCCCGGAAGGGCCCGTGAAGGGGACCCTTACGCGCCTAGGGCGCCAGTTGATTCTTATAGACGCAGATCGCCTAGTAAGTAGCTAGTGGACCAATTCTCACATCAAAGTGACATTGCATAACCTCAAAGTTGCTATAGCATCTCAGGACCGTCGTCGTGGACGTGGCCGTTCCCGCTCGCCTGCTATGATTGACCGTTATGAACCCTCTGATCGCCGGGCTTCCCGAGATGACTATTACACCGCATCCCGTGAGCACACCGTACGAGATCGTGATGAGCGTCGCCGTGCTCATTCCCCGAATGTTGCAAATATCGATCGTTACGTCCCTGGACAAGATTCGGGGAAGCGACCAATCCCAACCAATCCGCTCCCCAATCCCTTAAATCTCGATTTCCAAGTCGGGTTTAACTGGTTTGCGGAGTGGTGGCGCGCCGAACAGTCGATCAAGGAAGAAAAGGAACGTGCAAAGCATGGCGGACGTCGCCCCTCCGATCGTGTCAAAGGAGAGCGCGAAGCTCGTGAAGACCGGGAAAAGGAGAGGGCGCAGATCCAGGCCGCTTATGATGCATACAAAGTAGATCTACAGATCAAGATGGCCAGGACATTTGTGCAGCAACATCGAAACGAGGAATGGTTCAAAGAACGTTATGTTCCGCAAGTTCGGGACCCCCTCCGCCGTCGCCTGATGGACTTCCGTGCCGGTGCTTACGAACAATGGGAGCGCGATATAGATGGTGGGTTGTTTGATGAATTCACCCTGGAGGGCATCTACAAAAGTGAAAGTGACGGAGCGGGTGGCGTCATTGAGAAGGAAGAAGGTGAGACCACGGCTGTTGGTGAGACTCTTGGTGTTTTGGACTTGCTCCCAACCAGGGGTGGAGAGCTTCGAGATGAAGCCTTGTCTCAACCAGCCCTACTCATCAAGACTTTAGCACCAAATGTGAGCCGTGATAATATAGAGGACTTCTGTAGAGAACATTTGGGAGAGCAAGAAGGTGGATTCAAATGGCTTAGCCTTAGCGATCCAAATCCTTCCAAAAAGTATCATCGGATGGGTTGGATTATGTTGCATCCCGCTCCGGATGTTGCTGTCGTCGAGAGAGGGGATGGAAGGGAAGAGGAGGGTGAGGATATGGAGCACGACAAGGCTACCAATGGAGCTGTGAGCGTGACTGCCGCCGAGAAGGCACTTGAAGCGATCAATGACAAAACTATACATGACCCAATTCACGGGGATTTTGTTTGTCATGTTGGCGTCCATGTACCACCGTCCCAACCCCGCAAAAAGGCATTGTGGGACTTGTTTTCAGCTCCGGAGCGTATTGAGCGGGACTTGGAGCTGGCCCGGCGTTTGGTATCAAGACTTGATTCAGAGATGGGCGGAAATGCAGACGGTTATGCCAAGATCGAAGAGCGTGTCGAAGAATTACGTGGCAAGGGATGGTTGCAACCGCCCGTCACAGGTCCTGTCAGTGTGAAGAAAAGAAGGACTGAATATGACGCGGACGATATGGATGAGGGCGAAGCAGAAGAAGGTGAGGAGCAAGAAGGTTGGGAAGATGACGAAGTGGACGACGAGGAACTCCTCGCGAAGAAAAAGAAACTGGACCTGATGGTAGAATACCTACGTAGGGTCTACAATTTCTGCTTCTTTTGTGTGTTCGAGAGTGACTCAGTCCATGAACTTGCCCGGAAGTGCCCCGGCGGCCATCTTCGGCGGCCACGTGCTGGCCTCACTACACAATCCAAAGCTGTAGCTCGAGCGAGCGCCCTCGGTCAGCCTTTCCCTTCTAAGAAGAAGGAACCCAGTGAAGAAGGAGAAGAGCAGTCATCCGTTGAGGAAAAACGACCACAACGATTCAGTTCCAAGTCAGAACAACAGCTACAGCGCGCGTTCAACTGGGTCAAGACATTCGAGGATAAACTTCTTCAGCTCCTGGAACCGGAAAACGTGGATATCCGGAAGCTGGGCGGCAAGCCTGTCGATGAGGCGCTGGAAGAAGAGTTAGCGAAGCACGTCAAGCAGGAGGATGAATCCAAATACCGTTGCAAGGTACCTGAATGTACCAAGTTATTCAAGGCGGACCATTTCTGGCGCAAACATGTGGAAAAGCGTCATGCGGAATGGTTTGAGAATATCAGCAGCGACGTAAGTTCCCGGTTTGAGACTTCAAAGTGATGCTAGACTAACCATTTGACAGCTTTCTTTGGTGAATGCCTATGTTCTGGACCCTGCACGTATTGCACCGTCCCGCTCTGATGCAAACAGCAATGGCCATTTCCCTCTCAGCTCTGGTCAAAGCCAAGCTGGCACTCCTCGTGGCTTTAGCCTGGCTTCCATGCCGCCGTACATCGGACATAATGGTAATGTCCCTGGTGGTTTCCAGAGTTTACCCGGGGCCGGGTTACCCAGTATGATGGGTGTCCCGAATCAAGCTGGTTCGTGGAGTGGGAATGGGTTGGCCTCGGGGGATCACTCTGGCCTGCACCAGCCAGGTGCCATGCGTCGTAATAACCGTTACAATCGTTCAGGACCATATGATCGTCGTGGCCCTCGACATGGCGGCGCAGGAAACGGCCGTCTGAGCCCAGTTCGTGGTATGTCAGGCATGTATGGTTCTGGTGGTCGTCTTCCAGCTAACGCTGGCATCCCGTACATTCCCCCTGGCCATCCAGCCGCGGCGGCTTTTGCTGGAGCAGGTGGTTTTGCTGATGCTATGGGAGCTGGTACTGCCCAACAAGCGATGGGCCCCCGGGAAGCCGTTCAGGGCCGCAGTCTTAAGAGTTATGAAGACCTTGATGCGGTTGGTGGAGCCGGAAGCGGCGAATTGAACTATTGAGTACAAGAACTCTCATAAACTATCCTTTATCATGTTTCGTTTCTTTGAACTACGGCGTCAATAGGTTTTGTGTCTGCATTTCGTTGATTCAGGCTGACATATTGGTTCAATATCTCTGCGCTTTTCTTGTTCACTATCTTTGGTTTCATCACAGCACGTTGAATTTATTTTCCTATCTGTCTCCTGGTCGCTGGTGCGTTGCATAGTCGTGAGTGATGGATTGATTGAACTCCTTCATGGCTTGCGACAACGCTGTACTTGTCGTACTCTGTCATTCTCAACCTGGCTTCAGGTCTAAAACATGGTGATATCTACTTCGAAATTTGCAACCTTGCTTCTGTTGTCCTTTTTTCCTTTCCTTTTTATTGTACTATAGTTTTCTTTTTAAATCAAAGTAGAAGGGCTCAATGAAATACTCTTTTTACTTACTCCTTGCGTGCGTGACGAGTCTTACTGTAACCGCTTGGCTCTCAATACAGTACTCCACAGCGACCAGTGGTTCTGTATATGACAGAATCATGTGCGCCTCGCTAGATATCTTTATTGCACTCAATATAGGTATCCAGATTACCTTCTCTATATGTTATATGTACAAGTGGTGTCGCTCAGAATGGGTCGCCGCCATAGTTCGTGTACTGTATGCCGCCAATTACTTTATCATATCAAGGCATCTGGATAACTACGTCGTCCCGACTATCCCGCCACCGAGCGCCCATCTTGCGAATTCGGCGCTCACTAGCCAGGAACAGGAGGAGATATATATGGGAAGCTATTTCGCCCCACGCATAGGTTTTGAGAGTCAGCTGACGGATACCCATTTGGCGTAGCGCTGGCTCCTGGGTATTGTGTGGTAGTTGGGCACTCAGCAAATCTTCTAGGATGCACCATACTCCCCAGCCTGCACGGCCTTCTTTAATGAATTCCGACAAGAATGACCAGAAGCGACAGAACGTGGACATGTCCCAAATGCAAGCTCCATTGCTTTGCTGCCAGGGGATAGTGGGATCATGCGCCTCCGCCTCCACAACGTTAATGCGGAGATACCAATGTCCTCTTTCTAATTTGTCTAGCTCTCTAATTTGTTCGAGAGGTCTGTATGTCCGGCTCTTCAGACGAGCGGCTAGTATTTCTAGAGTTGGCGTAATATGTGTTGTGAACTTTTCTTTTGATACGGGAGGTAGCGGAGGTCTGATTTCCACAGGAAGGCTTGTGCTAACGAATGTCGACAGAGCTGTGGATTGGACAGCGGAATCACCGATCTGAGTGGCATTAGCTTTGTCGTTTGTGCACGGGCTATGACGTAGTTTCTTTCGACCACTTCTTAGCGGCGGCGAATGTGTTTGATATCGCTTTGCACGAATTAAATCTGCAGAACATGGGAAGCTCAGAGCTCGAATGGTAGATAGCTGATGGTCGACATCCTGCAGGTTGGCGGTGTCCGAAGATGGCCTTCCGGCTTGAGAATCCGGAATGACACTCACTGGAGTATCGAGGTAGTCTTTCGGGGTAGAATCATGTGATTGGCCATTAGACAGCTCATGCTCCTCGTACTCGATGGTTTCATTAGAGATTATGATAGCCGGATTGTTGGAGGTATCATTAGTGGGAACCACGGGGTCCTGGAGTGGCGTGTTGTTGGATGGTAACTGGGGCCGGAATAGTTCGTCGCTAGTAGCGGTAGAGATAGTATAATCATGGTCATTATTATTGTCGTCTGGTTTCAAAGTTAGAACTTGGTGTGAGGTACTCTGGAAGCCGAGAATAGCTTCAACTTGAGCGCGGTAGTGGGCGTCGTCGCTCACCCCGCACGGCGCTGAGATGTGGACAAGGATCTCCGAATTTTCCATGACATCAGTGGATAAGGTGACTGCAACATGGTGGAGTGATCTCTTTCACATTCTTTTACTTCAAATGAATCCTGCAGGAAGTTTCATTGACATTGTGGTATTTCAGCGGAAGATCGCCAAAAGCAAAGATAATGGATTGTGAAGAAAAGAGAAAGAAGGCCCAAAGGAGTATAGCTCACTTGAGTCATGCGGAAGTGGGGTGACTTCTCAAGAAGGTAAAAATGCCAACTTTGGGTTTGAGATCAACATCGATAGTTCAATAATATGGGATCCTCTCAGTCCTCATCTCGATCTCTTGCTTGGTTCTCGGTGGTGATTCGGCTGCCAAAAACCATCAACACCATGATTTTCATGGGTTGGTACCAGCGTCTTGATCACACTTCCCGGGAGTCAGTGTCGAGTTGTCACTCCAAGGAGATCTCCATCTAAACGTGCCATTGTTTACTCCATACGATCTACGTAAGGCTTAAATAAAGGAGGTAACGGAAAGAAACGAAAGGACGAGCAAAAAAAAAAAAGTTACGAGCCGGTCCTTCATGCCGTCGTTACCGATTACACGGGTACTCCATTTTCTTTTTTTCTTAGCAGGGAGCTCTGGTGATACTACGTCCAAGTACAGTACACATTGGCGCCCCATTTGAAATTTTCGCCCTGACAAGGATATATACGAAATAGCGGCTAAGTGTCTACGGGGTAGGTAGGGTGCAACGAATGTCAATCGGATGACATGATCATAGGGACCCCGAGGTGACACATTCTCTCCATTGATGGGTACAGAATTTAGACGATGCTTCTATGAGAAGTACTCAAGAGGTCCAGCAGAAGCCATGCGTGTCATGTATGTATGTATGTATGTACAATGTACAACTGGTACAACTGCTTGTACGCAGCCAGACTACACCAGAAGTACTATTTTTTTGTTTCTTGTTCTCCCCCTATCCGATGGCTGGTACCAATTAAGTCGACGGAAAGAGCGTTGGGGATCCCGGCGAAGGATCCATCCATACCCACTTGGTACCACACCGGCACCAAAAATTCCCAAGCTCTCAATGGCCCTAAGGTTACGATGGGGCTCGTCAATCGGAAACACTTGAAACAGACACCGAATGACTAGTCCAATCGCCAATACCCTTTGCCTTATACATCGAAGGCAACCATTACTCCAAAGCTTAAAAGAGAATGAGATAGTGGATAGTTCACATAAAAGGTAACCATTACATTGCCTGTCTTGCGTACAATACGTCTACGATTAATTTTGAGCGACCGTTTCACCGTCAGCAGGGTAGCAATAACGAGAATGTGGCGGGTGCAACTACCATTATTCGGGGAATTTGATTGATACAGCGGCGGTGATTGATTCGTGACAACCTTTAGTCTTGACTTACGTACCGGATGTGGCTGTCGAGCGCTCTACGGAGCACAGGTAAATACCTAGTCAATATTTCGCTAGGGAGAGAGTGAGAGGGAGGAACGTCACCCTATACGCCCTTGCCGGAGCCTCCGAAAAGTTTCTTGAGTCCAAAAAGGAAGCGAATGAAAGGGGAAAAAAAAAGGGAAAAAGGAAAAAGAAAAAAGAAGAAAGGGAAAAGGGAAAAGGGAAAAGAGGGAAAAAGGACCCATGAAGGAAAGAAAGGGAGAAGATCTCTACGACGAGATCGATGCTCTGTTCGGGCTTCATGGTGCATGGGTGAGTCCGGTTTTACCCTCCACACGGGTGGATGCATTTTTGCTTTTTTCTCCTAGGAACAGAGTCTTCCAATCAATCCAGCCGATCGCAAATGTGGGTATTACACCATTACATTGACCTACTACTGAGTACTACAATACCTTACCTGAAATGAAATCCGATCTTTCCAACACGCAGTCTATCTCTGATCCGAGTGGCAGGAGAACTACAGTACGTACTAAAACCAAACTCAAGCAAGAATAGTGAGAATTCATTTCCTTTCTCTCTATCTCTTTGACACTAATTTATTTATTATTTATTTTTATTTTATCTTTTTTTTTTTTTTTTTTTTTTTTTTTTTTTTTTTTGGCCGAGAGTCGCCACCCTTTCAAAATATTGATCGACTTATTGGCTTTCCTCTTTGCTAGTACACTATCGACTCTTAAGCGACATGTACTAAAAAAGGGTTTTAATTTAATGTTATTTTTACATTGCTCATTTAAGCAATCCCAAGTCGAAGGAACGGCGATTCGGCTTTATTCGTTGCTTCAGGAGCCGGAGAAAGAAAAACCACGGATCTTCTTCCATCCAGCTTGCGCAAAGACCAAGCCAAACTGGGGCCGCTGAAGAACGGATGACCAGAACCATTGAACCAATAAGCCCACAGTTTACCGGTGGAAATCGAGCCCGCTTGACAGGGACTCCCAAGTCGAATTGTACCGCGGTCGCTACCACTGATTTCTTAGCCTTCATCCACACTGTCAACGGACGGACGGTACCTTGTCCCACATCCTCTCTGTTTGTGCGTCTCGATTTCTTGCGCTTCTTCCCTCCCCCACATCCCTTTTAGAGCTCTTAGTACCTCTACATCTCTCTTTCCTCGATCGTCCTTTCATAGTGTGAGGAGGACTCCCATGGTTATACCTCGTGTCTAAACTCAATTCCCAGTTGAACGCCTCCGGGGGAAGCAATCCGACCTACCCACAGCGTATATAGATGTATGTACATACTTACCACCAACGGTAAGGGCGCTTGGACGAAGCGAATCCACTTTGTCGAGAGTAGTTCGTTTCAAGGCTAACAACGGTCGCAGATGTTCATGACCGTCACAATAATAACCTAGCCTCTAGACTCATCCAGATCCTAATCCACTGGACCCGTCCGTTCCTTTCTACCGGTGTCTTTTCCCTTGTCTTCACGCCGGTCGCATTCCACATCACTTTTCTCTTCACACACACTCCCAACCATCATGGCTTCCCTGAATGAAGGAGTCTTGCCTTTGGAGGCAGATGCGTTGAATCGACAAAATGATGAACTCAATGGTAAGTGCCTGATGCAGTTGATATCGCATTTGTGACTTGTTTTTATCTATGGTTCATAAATAATCCTGAGGTTTTTCGGAGCCCTGCTGTCGCTGGAGATGAGATGCGATTCTGCTAGGCGAGTACTTTACTAGACTTCATACATTGTTAACCCAGCTGCATGATTATGTGCACTCTCGCGATCTTTTTCTTTCCTTCCTTCCTTTCTTTTCTTCTTCTCTCTCCCCCAGCATTTCGACGTAGCAGACACGGCTTTGCCTAGCAATCATTGGGTTCCAGTTGCGCTTTGTCGTTGTTTGTCTGATCTCCAAATTTGGTCGCTGACTCGAGACCATGATAGGCCGGCAATCACAGGGTAGTTTAATGAAGGCGTCCATGGGATCAGAATGGTTTAGGTTTTTCGGAAGTGGACAAAAAAAGGTTACACGAGGTATGCGCCTTGCTTCATTGGTCTCTAATAGGGTACTGACCTCTGCCGATCCAGATGGTCAACCAGCAAAACGACGGGGCCCAAAACCGGATAGCAAGCCGGCCCTTACAAGGCGCCAGGAATTGAATCGCCAGGCGCAAAGGTACGTCGACAGTGCGGACTCGGCCTCGTGATTATATACCAACCGTGGCGGTTTAGGACACATCGCGAACGCAAGGAACAGTATATGCGAGCGCTAGAGACTGAAGTCTCACGATTACGAGAGGCCTACACACAAGAGATATCTGCGGCGAATTTGACTGTCCACCAACATCGAGAGATGGTCCGATCATTATCCGAGGAGAACAACATATTGAAAGAAATCCTAGCCGCACATGGCATCAGCTATGAGGCGGAAGTGGAACGTCGCAAGGCGGAACGCACAAGTCCAACAAATGCAACATATCAGTCTAGTCCTTTTTCCAGCAGTAGTGTTGGGTCGCAGCCTACAGCTGTCGCGCAGTCAGCTCCATCAACACAGCACGCTTACACGACGCCACCCACGACTATCTCAGCCCCATCTTCTAGTCTAAGTCCTATTGTGAACGGGATAGAGCACATCGACGTCTCGCCAACTCAAGAATTATCGCCTCAGCATCAAAATTACAGCGCTGCTCCCTGCGATGCCTTGGCAACTCTTGACCGGATAGCACCAGCGAGTCGCCAGCCTAATCAGCCACCGGGTATCTTTGAGAATGATCCTCAGCTGCAAATAGACTTTATTTTGACGTACGATCTCTCTCGTCTTTGGTTTTGTTACTGGTTTTACGCTCCTCCATAACTGATCAATCAATAGGTTAGAATCACCATGTCGCGAGCATACCGACTACCTTTGTCGAAGATCTATTACGGAGGCCGACGATGAGGATATGCCTTTCTCCGGGCACGCGTTAATGGCCTCCTGTCCGCCACCCAGTTATATTGCTAACACCACCCACGAACAAGCCTACCCGCATCAGACATATGATCTTCCACATGCCAATCTGACAACGCTGCTCAACTTGAGTCGACAGCTTGTGACCGATGGCCAAATTACACCAATCATGGCCCTCCAATGTTTAAAGAACCATGAAATGTATCGATCGTTGACCAGAGATGACGTAAAGATTATAATCGAGACGCTCAACACCAAAGTTAGGTGTTATGGTTTTGGAGCGGTGGTGGAAGACTTCGAGCTCATGGACTGTTTGAGCAGTGTCGTCGGGTCTAGGGTCGACATGGGATTCTCCCGCGCCGGTGATGACACGCTGTATTCATGATGCTATGACATGAGGAGTTATAGTTCTTTAGCCCAGGCTTGGGGTGGGGGGTTTATATAGAAGCTTCGTGAGCATTGTTTTCTTTCGGCTACGATTTGCTGATGCATTGATGTGGAACCCTGGTGTATATCATCCTTCTGTGTGATACTTGGCGTTGGCTGAGAATTTTCTCCTCGCTTCATCTTGTAATTTTTGGGTCATGAAAAATGGCAGTTGTTGTTCTATAGTTAGACATGATTACTGTGTGGCTTGTTAGGCAGTGCAGTTGTTCTGGCATGTCATTGCCCAAGCAATCGTATATACGCAAAAGAGATCGGACAGTATCAACTCTATCATCATACAGAAAAATCATCCTCAATCCCTATGTCTCGCGCCACGTCCTTCGCTAAATCTCTTAAATCCTCGCCATTGCGAATCCTCCCCACGATGTGCCAAACTAGATCCTCCGATCCCAACCTCAGAGCCGAATACACAATTTCCATAGCAGCGGCCGCCTCCTCCTCTTCGAGGTCATCAAATGACGGCCGATCTGCTAGACGCTGCCCTATTTGTTCCCGTATTTGGTTCACCTTGCCCCTGAGCTCGGTGATCATTTCTGCCTGCGCAATCGCCTGTCGATCTTCATTCGGAGCACTATATCTGCATTCCTCCTGGATCCCTCGTGTAATGCAGGCTTCACACGGAGAGAGGCGATTACACTACGGAACGTCGGTAAGTGGACGTCAAGGCAGGGGGGAGTACGGCATCATATCTGAAACAAAACATACCTTCACTTTGCGGGTTCGACATGGGTGACATGAGGCCGTTGCCCGGGGTTTGGATTTGTGGCTCGTACCTACGTCCATAGTACTTTCTATCGTTCTATTTTTTGGCTTTTATTCAAAAAAAAAAAAAAAAATAAAAGTTTCAGGTTGTCATTGTTTGAATGAAAAGGGACTGGTGGGATATTTTTTAGTGGTAAATGGCATGCAGCAAGTAATTTCTCCATTCTACGAATTAAGCTCGATTGATAGACAGCCAGACAGATCATGACCGTTGTTCCCGTGAAGGATGATGACTAAGAAAGAATTGGGCGTTTCGGGGCTTTGATTTGGCCTTTATTCTCCGAGTTCTTTTTCTTTTCATTTTTTGCTTCTTTTTATTTTCCGGCATCGTTTGCGAAATTCCCTGGTTTTTGCGGTTGGATGTATCCTTTGTCTCTTCCTTTCTTTCTTTTTATTTCCCCCCTATTTGCTTACCCTGTACTCCGTACTCGTTGCAGGCCTAGTGTATCAACAACCCTGATGTATATGAATAGTCTAGTAT
The DNA here is from genome assembly GCA_008274985.1 of Aspergillus sojae. NCBI lineage: Eukaryota > Fungi > Ascomycota > Eurotiomycetes > Eurotiales > Aspergillaceae > Aspergillus > Aspergillus sojae. Next base: position 3,250,963 of record CP035528.1, on the reverse strand, counting down.
GGATGAAATGATCGTGAAACGGTCTCCCTACATAGACTAATGACTCTACTTTATGAATTCCATGCTACTTGTCTAACAGGTGGGTTTCATGATGGTTGCTGTACTACACAGTGCGTATGTACGTAAACCCATGTTACTGCCGGGTTATCGCCATGCTGAGGTCGGTGAAATAACGGCGGTAGCGTCTAGTTTACTTCTTGCTACTGGGCGGGTCTAGATTGGGGAGTCTTAAGTGCTTTAATTAAGGGTTTAGGGTCAGCGTGAGAATAAGATACTATTCCAAAAAGTCTGACGGGCAGTGGGGTATTGTGGAGAGCACAGTAGTCACACTTCCGAGAAACGGTAGGTATTATGAGTACGGGTTGTAATTTGGAGAGCAAACCATTCTAGAGACGCTGGAAAGTCATCAAATACGTTAAGGACATCAACGGCCATGTTCATAGCTCTAAAAGACTTTTGAATATGTTCACCAAAAATTATCCGGGAATTCGAAATGAAATCATGACATTATGATATCATGGCAGGAATAAACTCAATCATAAGCAATTTACTCCTCATCCTCTTCGGCCTTCTGCTCCTCTTCCTCAGCGGCAGCCTCCTCATCTTCTTCGAAGGTATTGGCTGGCACACTGTAGAGACGGAGAACGGGACGGTTGGGGTCCTTGATGAGAACGTACTTCTTAACCTTCTCCTCATCCTCCTCGGCGTCCAGGGCACGGATACGGTCCACAATGGTACGGACAATACCCCATCCGTTGCCCAGGTTCAGGTTCATCTGAGCGGCGAGATCACGAGGCTTGTAGCCAACAACACCGAGGACAACGTGGCCAGCGGCGGAGCGGGGGTTAGCACGAGAGACGAAACCGAGCTTCATGCCGTCGGCCTTGGCAAGGACAGCCTGGGTGGTCCAGCGGGCAAGCTTAAGGCTGTTGTTCTTCATCTCAGTGGCAACAACGGCACCGCGCTGCGACCAGAGCTTGCTGCGCCAGTCCAGAGCATTACCGGAGCCCTGGGCCTTGCTGTCGAACTCGTTCAGGGCCTTGACGATCAGCTGCTGGTCCTCGCCGTTGACGGGGTTCTTCAGCAGAGCGTCGACTTCAGTACGGACAACCATGTTCAGGGGCTCCTCGTCACGCTCCAAGGAGAGATCGAAGCGGCGGTACTTGTAGGCCTTGGAGGCAAGAGGCTCGGTCTCCTCTGAAGCATTGTAGAAGGGGTTGGCGTTCTTCATGTCCACCTTGGCATCCTGGGACTCAGCGACGGTTTGCAGGGCAAAGTTGTGGTTGATGAAGGTGGCTTCCATAGCGAGAGCACTGGGAGTGTTGATGGACTCCTGCTTAGCCGAAGATTCGGCAAGCTCGAGAGGAGCGTCAATCGCATTCTCGTTGACGGTTACCAAGTCGAGAGAGGCACCCTCACGCTTGTCGAAGTAGATCTTGTTGCCCTGGTGCACGATAACAATATCCCAGGAGTAGACACTACGAGGCGCGCACATAAGCATGGACAGGATATCGGAGGTAGCGAAAACGGTGGCTGCGTCCTTCTCGGCGAGCTCCTGGATGACAGGATCCTGGGAGGTAGTAACGTTGTACGCAGCACGGTCAAGAGACTGCAGCCTACGCTCAGCACCCTTAACAGGGGCCTTGTCGTAAGACCGGTCGTAGTAGTAGAGGAAACCATACGAGTCGACGTCCTCGCCATCGGGAGTCTCTAGGTTCAGCTTCAGCAGACGGCTGAAGTCCACTTCCTCCAGCATAGTCCAGTCGGGGCGCACGTTGACGGACGGCTCACGGGTCCTCTGCGGCTTGTCGTAGTCCTTCCATCCGAAGCGACGTCCACGGTTGCTGCGGCCCCCGCGGTTGTCGTAGAAGCGATCACCCTGGCCACGGCCAGCACCAACACGCTGGAAGCCAGCACGGCCGCCTCTCTGGCCCGTGCCACGCTGAGCGCGACCGCGGAAGACGGTGCCACCACCCCGGCCAAAGGTACGCTTGGCGGAGGTACGAGTATTGTCAACGACCGAGAAGGAAGACTCATCTTCAGCAGCCTGGATGCTGAACAGGTTGGAGGTACCGGCTCCGTACACTTGTTGGTCTGTTGATGATTGGTATGTTAGCTGCGGACCCGCATTTAACTGTCTAGATTAACTCATACCCCGGAAGTTGCGGTTGTAAGCCTGACGACCGGTTCTTTGGTCCTTGGACTCGGAAGTCCAGTCGGCCATGCGACCCAATTTATCACCCTTGGAGAAGGGAGCATATGGGACACCCTGAAGCATATTGTCGGTCGAGGTCGCGGGGCCCCAGGTGTCCTCCGCTGGCAGGGCTGCCACAATGTCGGCGATTGAAATAGGTGCCATGATGTCTGGAGATACTAATAGACCCAGAAATCGAACTCAGAACAACAAGGGATCTCCGCGCAGACGTCAGGGTATCTCGGCGGATGGTGAGATCACAAGCAGCGGAGAAATTGATAATTGCGGGTTGAGTTTTTGTGTCGCGAGTGGGCTTGTGGCTAGAAGGCTTGGCTTGGTCCGTCCTGCACCGCCACATCACGTGTGTATATGTATACAATACACTTGGAACAAGAGTTAAAACAAAATTAAAAAAAAAAAAAAAAGAATATGGATAAAGAACAAGAAACAAAATGGAGAAATAAGTCATTTTCTATAGAGCCTACAAGTACCAGAGTTCGATTTACTTTGGAGGAAATAAGCCTATGCAAGCAGTACTATTTCGATTTATCTACATCATCAGATAACCTTAGGGGATATAAAGAACACACCTTGTATACTCCGTATACTCAAGGGAAATAGCAGTCCCCTCAAAGAAATTCTTAGTAATCTGGGGTAACCAACTCCGAATGAGAAACTACGGTGGAGGTGGTACTTTGTGATATGTGCTATCTCCGAAGTCTGCTTGGCGTATATAGCCTTTGGTTCTTCATCTTTACGTAAAGAAGTCTAGCTCCACAATTCTTATCAGGGGACAAGATAGCATGGGGCACCTAGAAACTCAAATCATAAGAATACTCAGGAACTAGAGGCTCAAGTGTCAATGACTCTTCCATCGAACAAGATATTGAAGGCGAGGAATACGATGACACATTGATATCCGGTCCTTATCAATGCCCCGTCGCCGCCGATATTTGCTTCTTTCTACACCACAGAGTAGATATTAAGGGTAGCCCTGACTAATTCTTCCAGCACATTTCACTGCGCAACTGATGCCAAGACGTAGTAGAGACCAACGAGATGTGTCCATTTTGCCTTTGCTCTACGTATCTAGTACTGCTCCGCTATCCCAGAAGTGCACTGATGCTTTTCCCTCGTTTCTGGGGCTGAATGCTGATCATCTTCCATAGTGTTGAGTCTGATTGGCGGTAATGCGAGGGCTCCACTGATAAGGAACTGATGCTTTATGTAGTAAGTACTAAGTAGTACATGGTGGTTCCTTAGGGCTTGGCCACCGAACCGTACGGAGTGGGTAGGATTTGGTTCCGGCTTTCGCCCTGACCTCCCTTCCCCCGTAGTATTGGTCGAATCGTAAAGATGATTTATACTGTATAGCTCCACATTACCACGGAATGGGGAAAGATCAATGGCTCAGCCCATCGGAAACACTTGCGTTCCTGCATGGAGATCTCGATAGTGCTGGGATCTACGGAGTATTTGAGTAACTGTTCCTGTTGCCTCACTACACCACCCGGTACATTCTTACCTACGTCCTATGGGACTCGGTTGACTCTTATCAAAGTTGAATAGTTTGTGGACCAAGATCCCATCTGGGAAATCATCTGCCTCTGGAATTTCATTTTGGGCCCATTAATTTGCCGAATGCCGACTGCTGAAGTTGACCTCCCAGCTTATTAGAGATAACGATTCTAGGAATGCAATTGGATCATCATGTCTTTACCTTTGGAAAGGGGACATAGCTGAAAAGCTCTACCCATGGGGTCGCTCTCAACCTCGAATATAAAAAGCGAGCAGAACCCTTTCAGATGCTTCCCTAGAACATCTTCAATCCAACAAACCAGCAGACTCTGGCTCGCAAGCTACTTCATCACCCTTCCATCAATATTCTCGAACAAGACTATTATACCGACAAACACAATGAAGTTCTCTACCGCGTTCTCCCTCTTCATCTCCGGCGCAGCCATCGCTTCGGCCCTCCCTTCCTCCGCCGAGACTGTCAAGGCCGACTGTGTCAAGCCATACCTGTGCTGCGGCGAGCTCAAAACGCCTCTTGACTCTACTATCGATCCGATCTTGAGGGGGTTAGGGATCAACGCTGCAAGCATTGTTGGTTCCGTTGGCCTGCTCTGTAAGTCCCTATCCACCACGCGTGCCTTTGTGGGATAGTTTAAGAGGTAAAACATTTGTCTAATCGATCCATGTAGGTCATCCCTGGGATGACACTTGCGCAACTGAACCCCAGTGCTGCACTGAAGTTAACGTCTTGGTAAGTTCCTACTCGAGAAGGGAAAAGCAAAGAGTAAAGCTAGAAGTGTCTCGTCTAACATACATTTATAGGGTGGCGCACTTGCCCTTGGATGCTCGGACCTCGTCAGTGAGGACTAAGCCCATTGAAAATTTTTGCGAGCCATCAATGCGGATGGATTGGTCGTGCTATACATGGTGTGAATTAGATGATTCTGAATTGTACTTGGAATAATTATATCTAGCTTTCTTTAGATAGGATGATACCTGTCTGACTGATTTGTCCATAGCAAACTTCTAATATCATCTTGCGTCCTATCATATCAATACTGTTCCTCGAGTTGCGATTGCTTGTTCACTATGTAATATTTTAAGTCTCTCTCTTTACATGTTGACTATTCCTGACACTGCTAATGATGGAGAGGGGAATATTGTATAAAACAGACGTAATATCATTGTCTCCCGAGAAGCTGGGGCAGCTTCGTAAAATTCTTTGATGACTTCCTTCGTATATGTAGGGCACATACATGCAGATTATAGCCAATGAAAGAAGAGAGAAATAATTCAAAGATAATGGTAAAAGTAAAAGTAAAAAAGTGGCAACAAAAGGTAACCAAATATACCAGAAGAGGTTCAATACGAGGGAGAGGGGCAGCAACTGAGACGACTTCCTAAAACGTAAACTGGTGTTTCCTGCCAAGGGACTGCGTTTCTGTCGTGGTATAAAAGTTCGATCTCCAGGAATGCAATGTTTCTAACAGAGCTTTCAAGATGAGAATCGATATACTAGGGTCAATCACTGGTTTCATATACCGCGTTGTCACGACCCTGATAGCCCTTGGTACAGATTTTTGCCGAGGTAGCACTTTGCTAACTCCAAATCTCGATCTTGTCTCGGCGTTATCAATTGTCGCAAATGACTTCTCCATGAATGACATCCGGGTTTCACAGAGAGTCTCCTCAATCTTGTCCAACATCGCACAAGTTCAGAGCCATGAAGATTCGAAAACTCATTCTGTACAGTCTGTCTGGAACGGACTCAATTCAATCCTCACGAATAACGCCACTGGTATCTTAGACTTTGCAAACGAGCTCACCGCATCAGGCCTGATACCTCCAAAGGCACTGACATGCCTGAATGGCTACGCGATCATTGACCTCAATTCGATTCACCGTAATAACCCATCCCCAGCAAACTTGAGCATATACCCATACAAAGCAAAGAGCGATGCGCCTTACTCCATTGCGGAAAATACTCTCCGGACTGCAATTCACATTCCTAGAACATTCTCACACAAACGGAACAAGAAAATACCGGTGCTACTGGTACCAGGAACTGCTGTTCCTGCGGCCATAACCTTCTATTTCAACTTTGGCAAGTTGAGGAGAGCCTTACCCGAAAGTGAGCTAGTTTGGGTCGATCTCCCTCGGGCCTCATTGGATGACATTCAATTAAGCGCTGAATATGTCGCCTATGCGCTCAACTATGTTTCCGCTTTGACATCCTCTAAGAATGCCGTGATTTCTTGGTCCCAAGGTGCACTGGATATTCAGTGGGCACTGAAGTACTGGCCATCTACCCGGCACGTCGTGAACGACTTCATTGCTATCAGCCCCGACTTCCATGGAGCAATAGCCAAGTGGCTGGTATGCCCTCTATTAAATGATTTAGCATGTACTCCTTCGATTTGTGGGATGCAAACTTTATACAGGCCTTGCGGAGCAAAGGGGGAGACTCTGCCTATGTCCCCACGACCACCATTTACTCTTCATTCGACAAGATTGTGCGACCCATGAGTGGGGAAAATGCTTCTGCTCGGCTACTGGACTCCAGGGGGGTGGGCGTTTCCAATAACCATTTATAGACCATCTGCGCGAATAATGCCGCTGGTGGCCTCTATACGCATGAAGGCGTGTTGTACAACCCTCTTGCATGGGCCCTTACTGTTGACGCACTCCTTCACGATGGGCCTAGCAATATTACGCGAATCGATACCAAGAAGATCTGTGAACAAGTACTTCCGCCATATCTCGAATTGACTGACCTGCTAGGAACCGAAGCACTTCTTTTAGTAGCCCTAGCAAAGATTCTTACGTATTCCCCGAAAGTCTTCGGCGAGCCTGACATTGCAAAATATGCATATTAATTAAGGCGGCCAAACCAGGATACTAAAGGTAAAAGTCAATCACAGTTCGTTCTATGCATAATTCTCGAGACTCCTGATTAGCTCCTGAGCTTCCATCACTTGCCATAGAAAATGAGGGGAGGGGAAGCTGGACGGGTCCAACTTTCTTTCACAATAATTTGATAAACAAAAGATGCTAGAACAAGCTATTGACTCGAACGAGCCGTATTGATATGAAAGAGCGTCGTGCTGTGAGACCGTGATGCAGGACAATAGGAATGGATTGGATTTCCAGTGTGGAGCTTAGATGGGCTTACGTAGGTACTCCGATTCCAATCGTCACCTTGAAAATTTTAGTCTTGCACCTCTAATAAACAAACCATAATCTCTGAATGCTAGGTAGTTTACACTCGGATAGAAAGTAAGTAGCCCACTTATCTGATTCTGTAAGAGATTCCGGTTGTCGATCACCTCTTGAAACATTGGATTGCCGGTAAATCACGGCATTATGAATTGAATGGTCTTCAATTTCGCTAACGTCTCCAAGATAAACTGGAGGGCAGGATAAATAGATTTAGGGCATCGTTTGAATCACCCTATCTGTCAATTTACTATTCGAGTCTTCAAATCGGTATATTGCTCTCTTTCTTTTCTTCTCCTTCAATTCGATCATACTCAATCCTTGAGATGTGAACAGTATTGTGGCTTTTTAACTGGATCAGGACATGACGACGCTCAGGAGGGGCGCTCGTACGCAATCCACAGTCTATTCTGGAGTCTGTACTGTTGATGAAGTTTTTTCCTGTTGGTCCGCAGGCTCCACTCTTCCAGCGCTGCCAAGACTGTCCGCTTCACTCCATCGTCAGCTTCCATCTCAGCACTTACGTTGTCACTGGCCATTCTAACCATCTTAATGGAAATGCTCCATAGTAGCCAGTCCTCTTTGCAAGTTTGCGGAGTGTTTTAGCCTATTTTCCTCCCGCTCAATTTATTTATTTTATTTTTTACTTTTTATTTTTTATTTTTTTTCCTATCATGTTTGTTAAGAGAGTACTACACTCTTATGTGTGTCCGGACTCCGTACGGAGTAACCTCAGAATGCCCGGGAAAAGAAAGTACTACTCCTATAGCTCAGTCACGCAGTGGCTGACGACGACTATGTTCATGGCCTAGCTATCTCCTGGGTGGACTTATCTCTCCTTGTGTTATCCTCTCGTTCGTTCAATTCTATAGAGAATACTCCTAGTCACTCATTCAATATGATTTTCTTCCTGGCCTTGGTTTTTCTCTGCTTCCGTAGTATTGTCGCATCATCCGATGATGATTTCATGTCCTTCGTGACAGTTCGTGTGCCCCATTACCCTTGAAAATAAGCTGCTGACAGGTCATAGCTCCCACAAGTTAGGGCGTTGAAGTTCGATATCACCTACTATGACCGCGACTCCGTAAGTCCGGGCTACTGGTTCGTTGCGCCCTATGGCGTGATTGACCCAGAGCCTCCGACGAAGCAATGGAAGCCGTGCCAAGTCGGGCCCTATATATACGATGCAGATGGTGTACGTTCACTTTGGATGCGTTGATTGTGATTTGCCAGAGACCAAAAATAGTACAAAACAAAAGTTGCAATTGAAACACTGACTTCACATCATCATCTATCTAGACTCTCATCTGGGCTGGATCGTGCCTGTATGACAACCGCAATATCTTTGATTTCAAAGCGGTACCTAACATTGATGGCGGCTCCTACTTGTCATTCATCTTGCAGCATGCATATAGGAACGATGGCAATGATAAGGGGACCGGATATGTCTTAGATCAGCATTATGAAACGGAGAAAGCCGTTCCGGTGATCAATGATATCGGCGCATTTAATATGCACGAATTCAACATCCTCGACGGCGGAAAGACGGCTTTGGCTTGCTCATATCGAAACAAGTACATGAGCCTGGGTGACCTTGGTCGTCCCGATGAGTACGGTTGGGTTGTCACAGGTGGTTTTGTTGAACTGGACACAGCTACGGGTGAGGTGCTTTTTGAATGGGATTCAGAAGGCTACATCCCTATTGATGAATCCGTGAAAGTGGGCCCATCGACACCAGCTTCTGGCGAGCCTGGCTGGGACTATATTCATGTTAACGCGGTCGATAAGAATGCTGCGGGAGAATATATCCTCTCAGCCCGGTTCACGAGCACTATCTATCTCATCTCCGGGCAGGACAAAAGTATCATCTGGCGTCTTGGTGGGGAAAAGTCGGATTTCGTCCAAGACTTCACATTCTCCAAGCAGCACCATGTTCGCTTTGTCGAATCCAACGCCACACACACGACCATTTCGTTCCTCAATAACGCTTCGGACGAGGCCGAACAGGAAGAAGACACCTCGGCTGCTCTCATCGTGCAGCTCCACACCAGTGTTTCCCCGATGACCGCGAAGGTCATTGAGCGATACAGCCGTCCTGACGGGGACCTTACTCGGCTGCGCGGAAGCGTGCAAAAACTATCCAATGGTAATGTCTTCGTTGGTTGGAGTGAACGAGGATACCAATCTGAACACTCCCCCGAAGGCGAGGTTCTTATGGAAGCCAGATTTGCTTCCTCTCGCTTCTCCACCTACCGGTCGTACAAATTCGACTTCACTGGTCGTCCCAGTGCCCCGCCAGATGTAGTCTCGTCCGTCTATGGAACAGACGAAACCGACCTCACTACCATTTTCCACGTGAGCTGGAACGGCGCAACGGATGTTGCTTCGTGGAATTTCTACGCACGGGTGAACCAGGATGGGATGCCTGTGCTGGTAGGCAATACCACCAAACTCGATTTTGAGACGATGTACATTGCGGATGGTTACTTAGACTGGGTTTCCGTGGAAGCAGTGGACAAGGACGGAAACATCCTGGGTACCTCCGAGATCCAACGAACCGAAACGCCGAGTAACTGGCGACTTGCCGGGTTCCAGGGGGACATCATGCCCACACCCCACGACCCATCGACTCTCTATGGGGATAGAACTATTGCCGATGACGATGACGATGACACTGAAGACACTGAAGAAGTCTACCTGAAGGCTCAGGAAGCGGCCGAAACTATCTACAAAGCGTGGGAGGTCATCCGCGGGGTCGGAGGCCTTCTCATCTTTGTTCTAGTTCTATGCTCTACAGGCGGGCTCCTGGCGGGTATGTACTGGTATTTCCGGCAGCGTAGTATGCAGGCATACCACGAGGTTGCTTCCGAGGAAGGTCAGCCATTGAACGAACCGTCTGTCTGACTGATCCTGTCGCCAAGAAAGAAAAAGAGACGCCATGTCGATCGCGCATGCTTACTAGGGGTCGTATGTACAGCATATTGCAAAGCGTCAACTGCATATCTCTAGCGTTGTATCTTCCTAATACTGTACTCTACAATCTCTCTCCTTCTCCTTCTCCTTCTCCTGCTTTTATTCTTTTTATTCCTTCTACGATTTACGTACATATCGAGTATATACCTGGACATAGAGCAAAGCTTAGTTATAGTACTGGTGCATGAATTGTTTCCTATCGCGAAGTATCTTTTATTGTTTCTCCAAGGAAACGAAAAAGGCAAAAGGCAAAAGGCAATAAAGACAAAAAAGAGAATTAGAAAAACTAGAGAATTAGAAGAAGAAAAATCTGTAATGAAGAATATGCAGTGTTGTAAAGCAGATAACTTTTTCCCAAACCATTTAGCAGTGAATCACCCCTGCCATTCTTTCACAAATGCAAATAAAACTACGACCGGATGACACCTAAATGCTTAAACCACTATTTTTAAGATCTTTTTTGCCTTAATCGGTCCCATCAATTCCTTAGACAGTCGTTCGTCCTCCCGAATTTGGAACATCTTCGGCTTCATCATCGTCTGCTCCAGAGCGCGCGCCACAGTCCGAAGTTTGTCGTCTTGAAACCTCTTCATTTGAAGCTGAATGTTCGCATAGTCTAAGCCATCGTCATAGTGGCCGAACAACAGAAGCGGCATAGACCAGAGTTCGCCTATTTCCAGTCGGATGGGCCAATCGTAAATGGCTAATCTGGCATGCAGCACCTTCAGAGATACACAGGCTGATGCCATCTCATCACAGGCATTGTACCAAGCAACGTCACTGCGGATCTTGAATGGGCGGAACGCTGTCAGTCGCGGCTCATTGTACATGATGTGATTGAGCTCTACATGACGGATAGCAGCCTGGGAATCCTTGGATGTGGTTCTAAGAAACCTTATGATTGAATTCGCGGAATTGAAAATGAACTGCGCTGTCGAATATAGCAGAAGAACTGTCTCGCAATAAATAGTTCGACATGTGAAGACAAGGCCAAATAAGAATGGCGTGTGCCTGGTGCGGTGGCAATCATGGTCCACTCCCTGCGTAGATGGGTTGCGAGGCTTCTGCTGGCAATGGTAGAGTCTATACCGAACCGGCTTAGACGTGTCGGTGTTCATATCCTTGCGACGTAGAATTTCTACCCGATGTGGCTCGAAAAGGTACTGGTAGATCTGCCAACGGATCTCTGCAGGAAGGCCCAAGAGCAATGCAGGCTTTGCCGGTTCCTCGGGGGAGTTAACTTTCTTTCCAGAAACTAACTGTTTGTTCTCTTGTACCTTTTGCGCAGAAAAGGAGCATTTGGGAGAGGATTGGGATAACAGAATCCTCGGTACTGGTGCTGGGTAGTCCGCCTTCTGTCGTTTAGTATTGGTTTTCGAAGCCAGTGGAGATCCAGGCGCATGCTTGCTATTGGTATAGTCTTGTTTTGGTTTAACATGCTCTGGAGCTTCTAATCTGTATACATGGCTTCGCGGTGGCAAACGGACGGCGTCCAGCTTCTGAGATTGGTCTCTTTTCCTTGTGTTTGATGCATTCGCTGGAGTCTGAGCTAATTGTGGCGAGCGAGGATTGGTGTTTTCCTAAAAGATTCGTTGGTAGGAGCTAGAGACGAGATATAGTGCTTGACTAACCTTTGGGCTTGCTTGGTAGTGAGCTCTGCCGTTATACCGAGTCTGTACCGTTAAGATAGGGCTAATGGTCAAGGAGGGTGATGAATGGCTCATGTTAGGGCGATAAGTTCTTTTTCCAAAACGCGAAGACTGCGATTCATTTCCAAGGACTTCTTCAAGTTTAACAACAGGCCTTTGATCTTCTTTACTTTTACCTCGTCGATTGCGAGATGCACGATTGTTTCGACGGCCACGCCTCGCTGAGTCTGCCATGGTTGTGGCGTGTTAATAGATAGCTGAGATCTTTGGCTTAAGTGATCCAGTTGTACTCTGAGTATTGTAAAAGTAAGTGCTGGATCTGAGAGAGGGCAGGTAGCATAGAGATTCAAAATGGAAGGTATTCATATAAATGGTCTTTTGAGTGGTGAGGTATGTATGGGTTAGTATTCAGAATAGAGAGATGAAAGGGACAAGTGGCAATCATTTCCAAAAGCCAGGTACATTGTCCCAGATATCCTATTGAGGTCTATTGAAAGATGGCTTGTGTGAGAGTGAATGAAGGACCATTGTACATCTTTTGCGTATACTTCAGTATCAATCATTTTGTTACAATGTTATTTACCATACCAATCCTATACACACCATTCCCCATGCGGAAAGCATTTGAACCCGATCCTCCAGGCATCTTGTCTGTGTTTTCTTTCTTCTTTCGGAACTATCTTTTCTAACTAATCTCTCTTACTCTTCCAATTCCACTCTTTTAGTTTAATTATTCAGTCTAATAATCCCCGCTTCCTTCTCCAGATGTCTCCCTGCTCTGGTGTCCTCCGCAATCCCGCCCTCCCAATTCGCTCCCGTGTAGCCTTCTCTCTCAATCAAGCCGCAAGATCATCATACCGACCCCACCACCTCCGGCAAGAACAACACCACCGCCCCTATTCCTCCTCCTCTTCTCCTAACTCCTCTCAATACAACCGCTCCCAATTCAAAATCCTTCCATTCTTAGCAATCATTGGTATTGGCTCTGGATCCTACGTCTTCCTTGTCAAGTCCCGTACCGGCATTCACAAACCAAAACCCGACTCTCAATCTTCTGATTCTTAAATTACACTACCCCCCTAAGGATTTGTCTCCTCCGACTATAGAAACATGGCCGACACTCAGCATCCCACCCCTCGTTTCTCGCCCTCCGAAGTCACAGTTGTTTTCCTTCTTGGTGGTCCCGGAAGTGGCAAGGGTACTCAATCTGCCAATCTCGTCCGCGACTACGGCTTTGTCCATCTGTCGGCGGGTGATCTGCTGCGCGCCGAGCAGATCCGCGAGGGAAGCCAGTATGGTGAACTGATCAAGACTTATATCCGGGAGGGCAAGATCGTTCCGATGGAGATTACGGTGGCACTGTTATCGAATGCCATGGCAGATGCCTTGAAAAATGGTGCTGGTGCCGGGGAGGGCAAGAAGGCCCGGTTCCTGGTCGATGGGTTCCCGCGCAAGTTGGATCAGGCTGTTTTCTTCGAGGATACAGTCTGTCCTTCGGAGCTGACGCTGTTCTTGGACTGCCCAGAGGAGGTTATGGAGAAGCGCCTATTGAAGCGCGGAGAGACCTCCGGCCGTGATGATGACAATGCTGAATCCATTCGGAAACGTTTCCGCACTTTTGTTGAGACCAGTATGCCTGTTGTCAAGGCTTTTGAGGAACAGAATAAGGTTGTGTCTGTGTCGGCCACGGGGTCTGTTGAGGAGGTGTATGCTCGTATCCAAGAGGGTTTCAAGGCTCGTGGGGTGCATCAGCAGTGATCTATGTCTATATTATTATGTGTATCGGTGTCAGCGATCCTTTTATTTTTCTCGTTGGGAGTGTGGATAGCGCTTTATAGATGGAGTGGTCTCTTTCTCCCTTGCATACAATGTCTACGTCTCAAAGTACAATATGGCCGGTTTATATATATATGAGAAGATATAGTCCCAATGGTATATCACTTCGTATATGCATGACATGACTCGTGTCCATTGATCGGGCCCAATCCTAACTACATGCCAGGTGGAACCTGTCTAGAAACAAATAGCTACCATGAACCGATAAAAATGTCGCCCGGAGAGAACACATGAACCAAAGAATAAACAATCGAAAGGAATTGGAAATACAACATAACACCTCTTCCCAGCCATTACACGACGAACTTTTCTATACTTCTTTTCCCTTTTCAAGGAGTATCGTGGTGTTTCCTTCTTAAAGTTAATTACTCGGCGGCAGCCACCTCCTGGGGCTGCTGTTGCTGCTGAGGTTGTTGGTTGTTGCCATGGCGCTGCCGACGATCTCCAGACTTGTTACCCTTGTCGTTCGACTTGCCCTGGGCGGCTTCCTCTGCTGCCGCGGCGGCCTGTAGGCTTTCACGAACGAAACGCTCCCGCTCGGTACGAAGGACGCCCAGAACGTTCTCGAGGCTGCGGCGCCAGACCATCAAGCGACCTTGCACTTCCGCCCACTGCTTCTCGCCGAAAACACGGTAGGTGGCGCGGTGTACCAGGAATTCGGAGCGCAGCTGAGACAGCTTACCCTCGACCAGACCAGCACGGATTGTATCAATGACCCACTTCTCGACATCTTCGGCCGGCACACGCAGAGCCGCGGCGATCGTGGCATAGGGCAAGGAACGGGAAGGGGTCGAGGCGGCCAGAGAGGCCAAAGTCAACAGGCGCATCTTGTTCTGCAGTGCCTCGCCCGCCTCGCCCAGCACACCACCGGAGATGCCTGCCAAGGGAGTGGCGGTGACGAAAGCCTCGTAAGCGTCGAGAGTGTCGGCCGTGAAGATCTCAAGAAGCTCAAACAAGGTGCTATCGCTAGAGCGAAGGGCCTGGACAGCGTCCGAGGCCGTCAGAGGGGTGAAGTCGAACACAGCGGGGTGGGTGAGAGCGGAGGTGAGAGCGCGGATGGCGAGGTCGCGGGCCTCCTTGGACGAAGCCTGTGCGGCTGGAATGGTTTGCAGAGCCTGCAAAATATGGGTCTGCGCCAGCTCCGGGTCGCCCGCAGCCTGAGCGGCGTCTGCAACAGCGAGGTGCAGGCGCTGAGCCTCTTCCTCATCCAACTCCCAGGAGGACAGCCAGGTGGGCAACTGAGCGGTCAACTGAGGCTTGAGGGCTTCGAAAGCGACTGTAGAGCCGGACTGACGAATGACTGCGACAATACCCAGAAAGACATGGAAGCGGCTGGAGTCGGTAGGAGCGAGAGTGTTGAAGATGGTGGAGAGGATAGAGATGGCCAGCGAGGGTCCGAACTGGGCGGAAGAGGTGATGGGTTTAGCGAGGTAGGAGCAGATGCGGGAAAGGAACATGTCAGGGTCTGAGGCGTAGTGAATAAGATGGACGAGAAGGTTGTAGGCGGAGATGATCTCTAATTATTGGCGTGTCAGTTTCTGTTCTGTCATGTAGTTTGATATCCCGATCCTTCTCGCTTGGACGATATGTTGGAGGGACGACCCACCCTTCTCTGGAGCATTATTCAACACGGATGCCGCCGAGACCAGCTTCTTGAGAACCTCATCACGCTGTTTCCGATCGGGCTCAGCGTCACTCTGTTCCTGCTGGCGGAGGGGTTCCAAGAGCGGGGAGATTTCGGCCTGAATGGTGGTGCCTTCGCTTTTGCGCAGTGCGTCGAGGTACTGGGCGAACTCGTCGGCGAGTTCGCTGAAGGAGCCCTCGATGAGGAGGGTAGTAGTTGGTGCGGGCATTCTGACGAAGGACTGTGAGGATGACAGGCAAAAGGAGTAAAAAGGAGGAAGAGAAGGGGAGGAAAGCGAGAGTTGAATTCCGTCGTGGTTGTGGTTGGTTGGCGGTGGAGAAATTTCAGTGTGGGAAAAAGTCTTGGCGTGGATTACGATGGATCAGCGTTTATAGTGACGATCAATAGTAGATTCTTGTATATACTCAGCAAAAGAAACAAAGACTTTCTATCTCTACATTTACGATGGTCCTGTTGCTGAAACTTATTGACTTATTAGTGATTCTTCAGAAAACCTCAAAGAACGACTATTATTCTTCCATATACGGAGTAGAGTATCATCAATTAGACTCGTGAAAGGAATGACTGAAAGCACGCACAGAACGATACAGCTCCTTAACCGCGACGCAAAAACAGGGGAATAGTACGATACGATAGGTCATAGACTCAAAGCGAGATAGGAGAGAAACAACATCAAGCACAATTTTTTCTCGAGAAGGATCGGAGTGGCGCATTCCATAATCAGAACTCGATCAAGCTATGTGCGTGCGGTGAAACCAGAAGCAACCATCTTACAGAACGAGACTGAGACCCAAGAAGAGTACCGTTGCCAAGATGCCCGTCGCATGGTCCTGGGCCATGCGCACAGCGACATTAGCGGTAGTGCTGCTTGTGCTGCCACTGCTCGTCGCGGTGCCGGTGGATGAGCTTTCGCTGTTGCTCGATCCCGAAGAACCAGTCGAGGTAGGCAAGGACGTGGTCGTAGTAGTCGATGAAGACGAGCCAGAGGCATCGGACGCATTCTTCGAACCACACTGGCTTTGGGCCTCCTTGCACTTCTCGTCGCCGTCAAGGTCAGTAGAGCGCTGGATGCACTGGCGGTAGTTCTCCTGGCAGACGAAGAAGGGGACAGTCTCCGCGTAAGGCGCGACGTCAGCATCGGTGCCATTGGAGCATGTGCAAGTGAAATCAAGAGTTTGCTGTGACTGTTAGCTTATCTAGAGCTCTCCAACGCCGTGGGTGTGTGTGGTTTGGCCATACCGGGTCACAAGTGTTCTTATCAGCAACTCCGCCGCAGATCTTAGGGCAAGCGTTCCGCTCGGCCTGACACCAGGCAGCTGAAGATACTCATTAGTTCTTCTGCGGTACCGGTGGATCATGCCATAGACATGTTGTACAACCACGACTAGGACGAAAACCTACACTTATCCGCCGGTTTCACCTGGTTCAGATCGAATCCCTCAGGGAAGGTATAGTTGCTGGCAGTGGTCACTGCAGTAGCGGAGGCCACCAAAGTGGAGAGAAACACGATCGGCAACATAATGGTCGTGAATGGGGTTGGAGATGTGTGTATGGGTGGATGAATAGTAATGGAGTCCTCAATTGATCAGTAAGTCAATGATATGGACAGACGCGAAAAGCGAATGGAGGATGGAAAGAGAAGAAGCGGTATAAAAGCAGCTGGGGCGAGGGGAGAGAAACAACTGTTGAAAGGGGAAGGGAATTGGCAGGAGATAAAAGAGAAAGCACAAGGGAGGGAAACAAGGAAGAGGAAAGAAGCGGAAATTTAAGCCGGAGGGGGGTATTTATCTGAGTGACAGTAGTGTAGCAACGGTATAGCTGCTAAAACAAGTCACTAACCGCTGGGAAAGTACTATTGAATGGGTATTTGTTTATATCGCAAGCGGGGGTGACACGCTAGGGACCAGGCAATGAGACAGGACATGGTTTTTCCTATGATACCTGTTGCTCATAAGTATCTCTTATGGTTATTATTGTTATTTTTATTACGATGATGAGGAACGATTACTTGCATTATTGATTTTGATTTTGATTTTATTAATTAAACATTCGGAAAGACAAAGCTATGGAATAGAGGAATTGAAGTGAGAGAGAATAACAATAGGAAAATGAAGGTATTATTGTATGTATTATGATTTCGGGTCCCTTTTTTAAAATTTTTTTTCTAGTTTCATTTTTTTTGCTTCCCACCTGGACCCTGTAACTATGATGATAATTTCGTTCCATACCACAGCAGGAACTAAAATTCCATGATTGGAATGTGCCCAGCGAGGATCTTCCTTCCATTGGAGGGGTTTAATCAATCTAGGTACGGGACTAAGCCCAATAGAGGCCGTCGGTTCCGGCAGTTTTCACGCTAGTGCAGGTTTGAAATATGGACATGAAGGTTGTGGAATTTGTCGAGTCTCCTGCAGGAATTATGAACTTAACTCGTAGCAGCAGTACTTAACACTCAGTATCTGTTTTGTTCGGTATGTGTCCTGCTTGGATGGGAAGAATTCTACCCAATCCTAATTCATTCATTCCTTGCAATTCTTATTCACGATCATGGTTCTGGTGAATACTATTAATAATTGGTCACATACCGCTTATGGATGAACTAGTTTTATTTCGCTGGATTTATCACTTGGCCAATAATTGAGTACCACCGACCTGACCTCCCGAGTTCTCCAGGCTCCAGCTCCAATGAAGTTAAGCTAGGTTCTTACCTCAACGGAGGGGCCAATCGGGCAGCCGAACTTGTAGCCGAGGTTGAAGGAAGGTACCCTAGTATTACCAAAGGATGATCGACCGGAGTATAGACAATCAAACTTCACGTCTAGCACTTAAGAAACAGTCACTCTTCTTTCTTTCCGTCCATCTTGCCAGTGTGGTTTGATTTCCCTCTATATCATACATCTCCTCACAGCGAAGACAAAAAGGAAAGGAAAAGAAAGAAAAGAGAATTTACTATGAATCGATCATATGAACATACAAAGAAGAAAAAAATGGTTGATGTCAAACCCCCCTCCATCATGAATGCTCCCTTAACAGAAGAAGCATCTCTCGATTCCTTTCGTTCCCATCCCCACGCCAACCGTCTGCTCAACCACCCAGAATATTATCCCATCCGCACCTGGTCACGCCTTCCGAAACCCTCCACCGGCGAAGACGGCTATTTCGCTGGTACTTTAGCGACTTCGATCACCATCCCTCACTGTCTGACGCTCCGTCGCCGGTGGCTTCCTCCGCTCGCCGCCGCCCGTCCGCCCTGGCCCTCTCCCACCGATGATCCGGTCTCGTCAGAGCCGTCTGCCTTACCCCCGGACATTTTCATGCTGCTGGATCTGGCGACACCGGGCGTGAGTGGCCACCCGTCGACGGCTCATGGTGGCATTATCGCAACATGTATCGATGAGGCGATGTCGTTGGCGGTAACCCTGTACTCTCCGCCTCCCGAGTTGGACGCTTCCGATTACAAGGGTAGCGAAGAGGACCAAACTCCTCGTGGGAAATTATACACGTCGCAATTGGATATACGGTATAAGAGGCCTGTCGCGGTTCCTGGATTGCTGATCATCCGTGCCAAAGTGGTCGGCCGTGTGGGGAGAAAGTTTTGGGTGCGCGCTCAGGTCCTTCAAGCGGATGAGGAAAATCCGGACCAGTTGGTTGTCACTACTGACGCCATGGCTTTCTGGCTACAGACCACGTCGACACTGTAAACAACTTGAAAATCTCGATTGCTATGCATATATATAGTCGTCCGTGGATATATCAGAGCCTATAACCGCTGTATATATAGATCCAGATCTACCACTCTAGAGTTATCTATGTACATACATATATCTTACCATGGAAAAATAAACATAGACCAATTATATCTTTGTCTGCCGTTGTCCTAGGTTCCGGCTGGCGCTCAACACCAAACCCACCTGTGTGCTCAACGCCACCACATCACCCTGCTCGTCCAGTATCACTACATTCAGATCTGTTCGGCCATCGCGCACCACTTTAGTATGAATTCGGCTGTATAGCCATTCCGCACCTTGCGCAGGCAATCGCTTCTTGAAGTCGATGTTCAAAGTAACGGTGGGATACCAAAACCGGGCAGTTTTCTCCGCTAACTCTTGTGATGGTGTGGACGCTGACGCCATTTGATCAAGCCCACCAAGCGCCATCGGGAACATATCCACTAGAAACGCCACGGCCTCGTTGGTCCACCGCGCCTTGCGATCTCCGCCCGGCCGGAATCGCGACCACTGATCGATCACTTTAGGCTTCCCCAAAGCGGGGTCGGGCCCATACAGCTCGAGCTGCAAGGTTGCGCGGCGGAACTTAGGATATGGTGGCTGAAGAAGCACCCATTTACCATCGCGGCCAGTTTGGCCCAGCGCCGCCAGGTTCACGCTGCCATTCGGCCCTGTTCCAGGCTGCGCAGCTGGCTGTAGGTCCCAGCCGGTATTGGAGCTGATGCCTACTTCCGCGGTAGGCGGACTCACAGTGATATAGCCGGCGACCTTGACTTCTAGCTCGCCTTTCTTTGCTTTCTTTTCACTCGGCTGGCATAGGTTGATATGGATCGTACTGGTGCGTGCCCCAAGTTTCATATCTTGCACTGTCAGTATGGCTGGGCCAGCAGCCGTGCGACGCAGAAACGAAAGCTGAAGAGAAATCGGGGTTGCCGGTGCATCGTATAGCGTCGAATGTGTATGTGCGAAATGAGTAAGAGCAAGTCGGTAAATGACAGCGGTAGTATATCCGCCGTGTGGGACTGCAGTTACTCAGTTGCTTTCCTTTTTCCATGGCGCAACCCAGAAAGAACAAGCTAGTGCAAAGAGGGATATCGGATAAAGCATACCTGTTCCAATGCACCATTCATCGCGTAGGAACGCTGAATACCGATGGGACTCAAGCGGCGTCACTTTGATAGCCTCCTCGAATGCAGGGCTGTTCGCTGGAAGAGAAGTCATGGTTAGGGTTGTGTTTCGAATGGTTCGAAAGTCTGATCGCGCAGCGAGAATTGAAGACTAAGGGAGATTTTTCTATCACTGAGGTAGTATAAATGAGAATGGGACCATGTGGACATGGTGTACTGGCCCATGGAACATTGGAGCTTAATTAAGCATTTCGCTTCTCCGCAAAAGCCTCGGTATGTCCTTACGTCCAACCGAACCGGTGTGCATGTTATGTACGGTGTATTAAATGTATGTACTGTACAGTACCTGAACCTAAAGGCTGACTAACGTTATGTACGGTTATCGAGCGACGTCAACGTAAAGCAAATTACATATCTAGAGTCTGCGAACTTTGCTGTACGAACGAAGCACAGTACATACCAGTTTTAAATGCTCTAGCGTATCTGTACTAACAGTCTAAATGCCCCATTCGAGTTTCATTACAACACTCCAATACGCCACATTTTCCGTTTTCTTTTGCTCTTGCCCTTGATTTCGGTTGGCGCCTCGATCTCTACATATGCACGCAATCAACTGCTCGATACCATCAAATGTAGAGTTGTGCTGACGAACCCCTAAGGCCACCCAAATAGCCAATCACTGCTCGAGCGAGGATGCAGCCAGTCTCTCCAGGCAAGAAAGGACGCCTAAAATTGATGCAGTTAGCACAACAATCTCCATCAATAATTGGCATGTCTACAGACCTGTCACCCCCTGAGTTAGGGTTGCTTTAGCTTCCGTGCTACGGGATCCTAATGTCACCGTCATGGCATAGTCGACTCCCTTGGCCTTCTCAAGTTTGTTCGCCCACCGGAAAACTGGCTCATCATCTCGACCATCCCCAATGGCCATCAGGAAATCCGGTCGTCCGCTATGATCGCTCTTGCTTCGTTCGAGGCAATGCCGCCACACCATAGCCGCGGCTGACGCCTTATTCGTGTCAGCCGGCTCTACCACGAGTGCCCCATTCATCATCACGGCATGGACTCCTTGGTTGGCACAGGAGTCATTGATATGGTCTGCGCACTCGGAAGCTAGTCGAGAGGCAGCCGCTTGGTCTTCAGCCGATCCATAGTGGAGCATGAGAGAGCAGTGACGTTGTTCGATCCAACTGCCTTCTGCCCGCTCTTGATAATAACCGAGAATTTGGCGGACGGCCTCCTTCCAAGCGTCGGTCTGTGCCTTATTTGTCAGCTTGAACCACTCGTCCGTCTTCGGCTCTCGCACGAAGCATCCGTTCTCCGCAATGAGGCCTAAGCCCGCCACCATCCGGAACAATCGCTCCATCTCCTCTGGCATTCTAGAGCTCATGACAAATACGATATTCCTAGGATCCTCAGTTAGCTCCGTCAGCGTCGTAATGGCTCGCTGCGGCGTAGTGACAATGATGCTTTTTGGGGAACCCCAAGAGGCCAGGGTACCCTCGTAATCAACAATGATAAGCCGGTGACTGGACCTTCGATAAGCCTCTTCGAGTTTGCTGACGGACAGCCGTGGAACAGCCATAATCTCACGCGACGACTGCTCATTCCAGACACGATTCAGGGTCTCGCTGAAGGACTTGACCCAGTTGGCAGTGGAGTTTTGAAGGACTGCACTATGTAACTGAGTCCACACTTGCTTGCGTTCCTCCTCGCTTCTCGACAGAGCTGTGTGAATCGCCTCCGCACATTGCCGATAATTCCAAGGATTGACTAAAAGAGCATGATTCCCGAAAACCGATGCACTTCCCGTGAATTCACTCAGGATCAGAGAACCATACTTCTTGTTGCCATATTTTCCATCTTGGCAGTAAACGAACTCGTGACTCGTCAGGTTCATTCCCTCACGTAAACTGGTAATCATCAAAGCATCTGCAACCGAGATTAGGGCGAGATACTGCGGGAAAGCGAGATCCTGCTTGAGGAAAACCAGCGGTTGATGAGCTAGAGTTGAGAATGTAGAGTTGATTCGCATAGCTATATCAGAAATTGTAGCTTCAAGCTCGGGTTGTTCTGTTGTACTGGTTGCAACTTGGATCAATACCACCTACACATGGATGATCAGTACGTCTCCGCAGTTAGAGCATATGATGATTTTATAATAGGCTACATACCTGGTCCCTCCATTCAGGGTACGTATTAAGAAATAGCTCATAGCTAAGGAGTTTTTGCCGTATTCCCCTAACTCCGTCAATCTTGTCGCGTGAAACAATCAATCGTTTCCCCTCGTATCTTTCGGAGATGGTTTTGACCCATTGTTCAACGTCAGTGGCCTTACGTCGCTTGTCCCATGAAGTAGGGTCGATGCCGATTGGGAACTTGTTCACGTTGACAAACCGATCTTCGAGCTGGACCCCCTCATTCGTGGCCTCAACGCAGAGAATACGGCTGCACGTCTGAAGAAAGTGTCGGCAGTACTCCTCTGTCTGAAAGCCAACAAGATTTGCACCTAGTATACCCTCGAGGAGTTCTTTACGAGGGGCTAAGCAACGGAATACTTCCGAAGATGGGAAAGCAATGTGTAGGAAAAAGCCAATTTGGGCGTCCGGTAGCAGTTTACGAAGCATGGCCGGGACTAGCAACAGGTGATAGTCCTGAATCCATATTGAATCTCCGCGCTTCCAGTTTCGAGCGATTCGCTCTGCGAATGCTTGGTTGGTCTTAACATAGTAGACCCAGGAGTGGTCCTCATATGCCTTGCTTTTCGGGTTGTCGGGAATCTGATAGTGGAACACAGGCCAGAGTATGGTTTTGCAGAAGTGAGTGTAGTGGCCATCAAAATCACCGTCGCTAACATATACGGTCAACGAGTCGTACTCATCCTCAAGCTTTTCAGCAATTGCAGACTTGGTGTACTTAGACAAGGCATCTGTCGGCATTCCCAGTGTACCAACCCAGACCTTGTCTTCTAATTGTCCTGCATCTGTCGCGGACCGAACAGCGTTGCGAAGCCCCCCATTGCCCTGCTCCGCCGTTTCGATTGTCCATTCAGCGCTGGAGAAGGATCCCTTACGGCTGGGTTCCCTGCTGTGGTGGACTCCACTAGGGCGTTGAGTGTAGAGTGGTTTCTGTTCCTTATCAGATTTCTTGGGGGAAGGCTCCGTCGTGGGAGCAAA
Source organism: Aspergillus sojae (assembly GCA_008274985.1). NCBI lineage: Eukaryota > Fungi > Ascomycota > Eurotiomycetes > Eurotiales > Aspergillaceae > Aspergillus > Aspergillus sojae. The sequence continues at coordinate 3,227,904 of CP035528.1, read as the reverse complement.
AGGCTCCAGGTGCTTAAGGATGGATGGGGACGGCGGAATAGTTGCCCGCGGCCGCGGCTGGTTCAAGGATAACGTTGAACCCCATGCAGGAGAGTGTGCTTCACTTTCCGTCAGAAGACTTCCATCTTCAGTTATATCCGGGAATGGGTATCCAGAATGATCTTGTTCCGCCTTTGCGAGATCTGACGAGAAGATCCGCTCATGTTCGGTGGTAGCGCCGGGTGTGAGACCGACTTTTTGATCGCGGTTCTGTCTTTCAAATAAGCTGACCGCTGCACTAGCTGTTGAAGTTGAAGCCTCTGCGCCAGTCTCCGACGGCTCAGAGCCCGTGTGGAGTGGGCGATCTTTCGACTCATTGAGGTGGAAGTTAACGGTGTATGGCAGAAACCTGTATTATCGCCAGTTAAGTGTATCAGCAGCAGGTCGCAAGAAAATAAAGGAGAAACATAGGTAATCGACATACAGCGAAGCGATATAGATCGTCATTGTGGCAGCTCCAAATGCGCCCAGCAACACAAAGCAAAGGCCGGGAAAAGAGAGGAGAAAGACACGGGCAATTGGAATGTCGATCGGGAATCTAGATTACAGTGACAAGAAGTTTGTTTCTTAGGCCGAAAAGATGGCGCGACCAAGGCCAGGCGAAGAACAGCCTGGTTACGTTGAATGCGGGAGCGTGGGGAGGATTTTAAAGATGATGATGGTTGGACTGAGGCACAAATCCTCTCTCATCACTACGTCATGTGAAGAGAGACCCTGCTCGACAACTTGTTGCTACAGTCCCACCGAGAGAATTGTCGGTCGGCTGGAACCCCATCAAACACAGAAGCAGCCCATGTTTTTTTAAACTTGACCAGGATTTTGCCTAGCATAGTCTACAACATCATACATCATACCACCAACACCGCGATATGTATGTTAGCAGACTTCTGTATAGCCATGGGTTGGTCGTTCTTATTGGCGGGATCTAGCAAGGTGAGGGGCAGATCACGTGTTGTCATAGCTTCTTATCAGATAAGTAGTAATGTACTGTATGTTTCATTAGCGGCAGCTGATGGGAGATCGGAGTTCCTCTCCCGTTCTCGACCATGCCCTTGCGGATCACCTCTGCTCCTGTTTCTGGTGTCAAGAAAAGTAAGAAACCATCCAATACAGCGTTCCGCTCCTCTCCATTTGATAGTCATGCTCGTCGTAAAGCTACCGCACAATCATTTACCGATGTCAAATCCAATGACCCCAGTGGCGGATTTGAGGAAGAGTATGGCCAAGGGCCACTTCCGGATATTGGAATGTCACGATATATCCCAGAGACTACTCCGGTAGAGGATGTTATTCAGGCAATATGTCACATCAAGGATAGTGTTTTTGAGGACCTTCCCGCTCGAACAGGCATGAACAGCACCCGTGTCGCCGAGTTATTGAATCATCGTCGGTCACTGCCACCGCTCGCCTCGGTAGCCCACGTCCATACGTTACTGGATGCACCAACGAAGGTGGAGAGAGATATAATGGACTTTGTAAATTCTGGTCGAATCCGCCGATTAATTGTTCCGGGCAGAGGAAATGACGCTGCTGGGTTAGGGGATTGCTTAGTTCTCTCTGAGGACTGGGAAAGGCTTGTGCGAGACAGTTCTATAGGTTCCCATTTGAAAGGTGCTGCTTGCCTCTGTAAGAGTTAGGCTTTCAATGGCTAATTTTCTATTCTCAGACAAGTTTTTGGACGTGCTCAGTCGACCCGGTGTTACGTTCGCTGTCCCTGATACACTCTTTACTGCCCCAGAGTGTATGGCGCTCGTCCGTGCTGGCTTTCTGGTCTCATCGTCTTCGGCCAATGGGTCTCCTGGTATAATATCGCTTCCGAACTTCCCACCCACACCTTCATCCGGAAACTCGGCCAGTAGGGGTGATCCCGTTGCAATACATGACAGAGAAGGCGGTAACCGCTCTCGATCTCATACAACAGCTTTGTTCCTATCCCTTCCAAACACAGGGCCTTACATTAGACTTCTAAGCGCTGGTAGAGCGCATCTCCTCACACTTGTTAGAAAATCAAACTCTAGCGAGGTGCCCCTCCATCTTCTCCGGGATCGCTGGGATGGAGCAGTCGAAACAGATAAAGGATTCAGCGCGGCGAAGAGAATAAGAGGCGAGCACGCGGGCATTTTGCCAGGTAGAATGAAGAAATGGAAAGAATTATGCGGAATGAACTTTCGCTGGGTTCTAGAAGAGGCCATTGGAGCTGGTCTGATCGAGATCTTCGACACTGGTAGTGTTGGACCGGGGGTACGTTGTCTATGATTGACCGTATAGTATAGTGTGAGATATACCCCGCGTTAGGTGTGCCGTAAGGCCTAGCTAGACCTCCATACGGAGAAGCGCATACTCCAACTATATACACAGGTATATATATCCAGCATGACGAGGAGCAACAAGGGATACGGGTAATTACCATATTGAACCAGTTTAACATTAGCATGTATGATTTGGTTATAGTACAATGAATATCATGGAGATTGAAGACTGGGGTAGCTGTTTCCCTGAAACGCTAAAGGAGAAAAATATGAACCTCCGGACTGCTCATCAATGAATCTCCGCCCCAACTACGCTGTCTCTACTCCTCTGCCCACTTTAATCTATCCCCGTTGAGTCTTATTCACCGTCCCGATGTAATGTCTTCCTATCTCCGCCTCGCTCCAAACCCTTTTACTATTCTCCCTTTCCATCCATCCCTTGACAATTTCCAATCTCGTCACCCGCCCCACGGATTTCAAGGCTTCATTTTGGCAGACGCCGACTCTTTCCTAGCCTCAGTCTCGACTACATTCCATAAACAGCGAAGGCCTCGTCACTCACCGCCAGCCACCGCCCCGGTCAATGTCTCCTCCCGTACCATCCGGAATGCCCATAAAGAGGAGTTCTGGGTCTGTCGCAAGAGTGTCCACCAAAATGCGCCGGTGGACGGGTCAGCGTCTTGGGAGGAATTCCAGTCCGGCTTGAAAGAAAACCATACGAAGAATGAGATGGAGTACACCCCCAGTGTGACAGGGGTAGAGCGATTGTTGGATTGGCCGCGAGAGAGGGAAATCGAAGGCGGCTGGCAGGAGGTTGACATGTCTGGTGAGTGTACAGCGCGCTACCTGGGTTGTGTTTTGGCCTACCCTTAACTTCGTTTCATCTATGCGTGGCATTCCCCCGTGTTGTAGAGAATGGATCCGATTTCTGCTGGTCGCTACTTGGATACTAGTACCTCGTGGCTAGTTACCTGTTCCTGCTAATACTGATATACCGGTCAGTCAACCTCATCACCCACACCTTTCACCCTAAGGCTTTAATCCTTCCCCGGTCTTTCATCGTCTTGGTTATCTGCGCTTGTCTCCCCTTGTCTCGAGGCACAGGGTTCATGACTATTCAGATTCCTCTCACGAGTGAACCGGGGTATTTGGTTCCGAACCTACTGCGCGAAAGAATTACTGCCTTGGCACCCCGAAATACTGTATTTGCATCATATGCCAGTGTGGAACAGGTCGTGGTTATGTCTGACCGGGTGGAATGGACTATGGCCACTACATCGAACGCCGGCGGGGCAATCCCCCAATGGATACAGCGGAGCTGGACGTTGGGCGGAGTTCCCAAAGCTATAGTGGCCGACGTGGGGCTGTTCATCGGCTGGGTGGCCCAAAGGAGATCTCAGTGTAACCAGAGAGCTCAAAAACAGACAAACGCTACGTAATGCGTGCAATGGGAGACCTACATGCTAAAGGATTGCTACGGATACGGAGCCGAATTCTTGCTTTGGAGGGGGGGGGCAGCCCTACTATCAATAGAGAAGAGACTAAACCATGCCACGTGCATACGCTGCCAGAATTGAGTTATAGTAACACATTTTGCCACCGTCATACTCCCTGCTCCTAAGATCTGTGAATTCAAAAAGAGAAGTATGATATGCTGATTCCGTACAAGATGTGGGACAATGCGGGGGTGAGTAATTATCATAGGATTATTGGCAAGGGAAAATCAAGACCAGGGCAAGGACGAAGGTAAAACAACCTCTGTACGTAAGAATACCTCCATACCCCTATCCTGAAAGAGCGAACGTATCAAGTAGAAAAGGTGACGCCAAGAGAAAGAAAAGTGTAGTAAAAACACGGGTAAGAAGGAAAATTAGAGACTAGGTGGATCACAAAAGAAAACCGGACCAGCCTCGCAACAGGTCTTTCGTTGAATTTGGAAATTGTCTCATCAAGGCATTAAGGTGTCAACAAAAGAAAAGTGGAAACACTGACGACAAGGAATCGTGACAAAATAGGGACACATGCAATGGGACATGTGAAGGGTATTGAAATTCTTCGGGAGATAGTCCAGTTATATGTCAAGATAATCAACAGTCATTATCATCAACCGGATGCCTACGATAGTAGGTAGTAGGCTGAGCAGACGTGAGTGTGAGCGGAACACAGCTTGCAATCACCGTTGGCCTGCACTCACAGTGCTCGGCTCAACCTGAGGTTGTGTGGCACTTGGTGTCGATGATGTCAGTGTGTTTACGTTTGCTGATGCAAGCTGTGCCCTTAAAGCCGCTACTTCGGTCTTCAATTCTGCTAGTTCTTCATGAACAGAACGAATATATGCCCATAGCTTATCCTCTCGCTCACGATTCTGATCAGCATAATTGGAGTCATGTGGTCCCGGAAGATGCCCATTATTATTTGCGGTCACCTCCGGACCTGGTTTGGACGCCAGAGGCCCGTTATGGTTGCTAGAATGGCTGTGGGATGGGGTATGTTTCGTGGCGGCCGGTGGTGGTTGCACAGAGCCCTGAGGGTGAATTGTAAAGCGAGAATCTGAGGTGTTCATTCCAGGCGGTGGAGGAAGCTGAGGAGCACCAGGCTGTGGTGGGGGAAGGCCTAAGCTACCGGCGGTATGATTTGCAACAGACGCCTGAGAAGACCCCGACCTGGTATACGGTTGTTGCTGGAACGACTGCGACATGCCTGGAGAGTGAGCGCGATGAAGGTCAGGGCCATGGCCAAGCTGGTGCGAAGGTAGTGCATTGGGTGAAAGTGGCTTTGGGCTTTCGGTGACATTTGATGGTTGGAATATTGAGGCTCCGGAATGCTGGCCAGGAGGTGGAAATGTCAAGTTACCGGGCTGCGAGATGGGGGACGCTGATGCGCTGGAGCCGCCGTGACTCGCAGGAGGCGGGAAAAGGCCCCCTGGAGATGGCCTGCCAGCGGCAATCGGGGGATACGTGCTCGGCTGCCGCGGTTGATAACTATTTGCGGTATTGGATCGTGTGATCGAATCTGTGGGAATATCATGTTTTTTAATGCTCGGCATGCTCATGCGACGTTCATCCTCTTCATCCATACGCTCAGGCTCTGCATAGACGAGGCCATCCATCGTATCCTCCGCACCTGGATGACCACCAGCGTCGCCGTATTCATCTTCAGGAGCGTAACTTCCCATGCTCGCCCGACGACCGGCGCATCCACCTTGCCCTTTATTATGTCGAGCGAGAGCGTCTCCACGAGCAAATCGACGCCCGCATTTGGGGCAGATGTGTGGACGCTCTCCGGTGTGGAGTTTCGTGTGTCTTTTCAAATCGTGAAGTCTTCGGAAGCGTGATTGGCAAGTCTGGCACACGTACGGTTTCTCTTGACTATGGGTAAGAAGGTGGCTTTTGAGATTATGATGCCTTGTAAATTCGGTAGAACAGTATGGACAACGGTGCTTTTTAGCCGATGGTGATCGCTGGCCAGCCTTATTGAATCCAGAGCCTGGTAGGCTCAGGCCACGACGGGGATCACCCAGACCTGCCGTCGGCATAGGGTAAGAGAAGGACTTGTTACTTGCATCCTGCAAGTCCATTTCGTCCCTTTGACGTGCACGATCCCCATCCTGTGAAGCCGAATCTTCTATCGGGCCCGGACTTGCAACTGTGGAGGTATTCATAAGGGACGTGCTGTTATCGGCCGTTCCAAAGGCATCCGCCGTATTGCCTGAAGTCGAATGCGTATCGACCTGCATCTGATCGGACATATGTATGGAATCATTAATTGAATTTATTTGTTGCTTCTCGGTTGCACCGAGAGCTTCCCTTGCTACCTGTGAGCTGTTTTGCTCAGGATCCTTCTCATGTTCTACTAGTCGATCCACGGAACCAACTGGCTGTGTAGTCGTTGTCATGGGTGGCAACGAGTCTCTTGATCGTGAGACGTTTAAGCCGGCACTAGCAATGGAGGTCAAACTTGAGTCTGGTTTCGTATGCTTCAGGAAGGCGACAGACTCCGGCGGGCTTGAAATGATGGAGGCGGAGGGCCCGGGCAACGAGTTAGAAATGGTAACAGGTTCGTTATTCGATTGCATCAACGCAGCCATGGATAACGGGTGCTTTACGCCAGCCTGGAAAGGTTGGCGAAAGAACGGAGAAGCTACTTCGGCAGAACTCATGTCAGTAAACCAATGTTGAGAGTTGCGAAACAGTTGCAGGGTGAAAGTCTGATAACCACGGGCAGCAGGTGGAATAAAGGGCTTTTGATGCAATAAGGAGGACTCAATGAGCCAAGCAAGACAAGAGAACAAGTGAGAGCCATCAGAGGCACTGTCGCGTGGGGCGCTCACCTGGATCCGATTGTGGCGCAAGCTGACGGGGGGTTCAGCTTTGGCGATGTTTCGTCCGACAGTTAGGTACCACGGGAACAAGATGGGCCTTGCAGCAGTGTGATAAAAATAGCGACCAGCCTTGCCAGCAGAATGAGAATGTTTAATTCTATTGTCTGCTTGATCGATCCGAATCTGGTTGGGGTTAACCCATCTGGAGTGATCGAGATGAAAGCACGGTTGAATGGGAGATGTCAAATTAGGCTGCAGAGGAAACTGGAACTAGCGATTGTCGGGGAAACGATGGAAAGGGGATCATGCAAATCTAGGATATTGACAAGGCGTCAATGTACTGCCAAACTCGATGGATCGCGGGTGATTGATAGAAGGCAAGGGGGGTGTAGAGCCGAAGATGTCAAGGGAGCAAACCAGAGGAAGATACAAGTTAAGGGAACGAGCGGGTGTTTGGCTTAGGTTGGCCAAGCCTCAACCTTCAAGGAAAGGGAAAAAAAGGATCACATAAAATAGAATAGAATAAAAATAAAAAATAACAGAAGCTCACAAGAAACATGCAGTGGAGAGACCAATACAAAATAGGAAAAGGATAATTACAGGACCCGGTTGTTAGGAAGAAAAGTTGGTGGGTTGGTAGGCATGGATAAACCTGATAAAGGCTGTGGCAGAACGGATGGATCCAGGAGATGATGCAGTTGTTGGCTTAGTTGTGGTCCCGAAATATGTTTGGGTCAAAAGGTGCCTGGAAAGCGGAGGCCGTGGTTCTGCCTAGGAAAGATATTGGGAAAGTAAGCAATAAAACAAAATTGAAAAAAAAAAATTCTATGATAAAAATGACCCAAAAGAGAAAAGGGAAAAAGACCTGATGAGGGGAAAGGAGCCAAACGAACCAGCACGAAAAAGTGGAAAAGCGAAAAAGGAAGCAAAAAGTTCAAAAGTTGAGAGAAGACGAACACGAGGTAAGGCAGTGGCTGGAGAGAGCATTGAATCTGATGACTTATGACTAGGCTCTAGGCGGCTCTGCCTGGCGGAATAGTGGGCTAGACACCGGAATTGTACATTGTCCGGCGTCATCTCAGTAAGATACCGTAACCTCTCAATACGTCAGGGTCGCCAGGCACCAAAAGAGGCGCAGCATTGATTTATTTTGTCGGAATGCCCCTCAGCATGGCGTACAGATTACAGATCTATTGAAGAAGTCCGATCAGATCGAATTGCCCGGTGCGTAATTAATCGCCACACATCAGTCATATTACCGTAATTTAGGTAATGGCTGGATGTGGAGTACTAATAGCGTACTTCGAGGCGCATGGCATGGTGCAACGCATAACCTCCTAACTAGTAACTACAACAGTACTTCCACTTAGGACTGGTGACGCTTTGCTGTGGGCTATTTCATTCGGATTGAGTTTCAATTTTTGCAAAGCCCTATCCAAATGTAGTAGTAGATCAAAAGGAGGGGAGCACACGGCCGGAGTAGCACAGCCATAGAAACCGACCCTAGGATAAGGTAAGGGACCTCCGGATATGTGTCTAAAATGACTAACCAATTACCTATGTATGTATGTACATACATACCTTCATACATCAAGGATGCGTAGTTTCTGGTAAACCTTTTACCTCTATGGAAAGGGACACCATCAGAACTTTCTTAGAGGGTGCATCAGCGCGCTCTAACCAGTCCAAAGGCTCATTAATCCTCCGCCCTTCCGAGTTAAATGAAGGAGGGAGTGAGGCTATGTTTGTCATGCTGAAAGCCTGAAACCCTCATCATTGTGGCTGGCCACGGACGCGGAGAAGCTGACGGTTTTGGCCACTCATAGCCGGTTTTCTAGAATATTGTGGGAACCCTTGGGTGGCTGTACACTCCCACCGCCTGCCCGACACGGCCCAAAACGCCGCTGATTGGGCCTATACGTTGTGGAGCCCTGCAGCGTCTCAGGCGCCTTTTGCTGCTGTGGCCAGAGAAGTCACAATCTGCAAAGAACCACTGGTCGATCCCTCTCACCGTGCGCCCTGATTGGTAGGAATCATGGTCCGCTCCATCCTGGAATTTCTTTGTTTTTTATAATCGGTGACCAGGCGAGGTGATTTGGATGCCTTTTAGATTTGTCAATTTAAGTATTTACCGTCTCCGTATATCAATACTAAACTGCCTGCTATTGGATTGCGTTAGTACTACATAGGTAGGTACTTGTGACTGCCAGGTGTAAGTGTGTCTTGGGATGTATCTCGAGGTCCTTCATGCCATGTTTAATTCCAACTACAAAATTCAATGTTTTCCTTCTGCTTCTTCTTCTTCTTCTGGCTCTGTACTCTATTCTAAGCCTCTCACCATCGAGGATCTGCAGATTAGACTTGCAAGCCTACTACTAATAGCATGCTTAAGGGCGTAGGCTTTACCCCATGCTTCGGCGTACTCCGAAATCACATGTGGCGAAAATATTTGCATAATGAAAATTATCCTCCCTTCGGATTTGAACATTGTGGAGAGACTCCGTATGCGACAGCTCCAGCTCAACTTACGGACAATGGTAATCTTCAACTTCATTCATGAACTCAACTACGTATTAATTGCAGATTTGACTGCCAGACCCTGATAGTGGACTATTAACGCTCGAAGTGAGAACTATTTGACTCTAACTTGGCTCTATTGTAAATCCTTGCAGTTGTCATGTAGTCACCTCAAGCTTTTCCTAGATAAAATAATTGGTCCTGTGACTCGACGTGGTCAGTGCTACAATGACAATACTGCCAATTTTGAAACTCTTGTTTTCTCTGATCTATATTGCGGAGTGAACCCTGCGCAATAAAGACCACTAGCTAGAAGAGGACCCCTCCAATTGTCTACTGTATGGATCTTGATATTCTTGTTTCTCTAAAACTGCCATGCCAATAGTGTTGCCTATGTTCCCTTCTTAGGTGAGGACGGTATTCACCAGGTAGTAGTAACCAACTTCTCATCAAGTCGAGAAGAGGGCGTAATATGACGGCTATGCTTCATTCCCCCTGAGATGTCAAGGCGGACACAGACACTGGGGCAGTATATAAGAGAAACGAAGTAGAGATGCAAGCAGCTGATGGTGTCGGCATAGAAAATGTACTGATTATCGTTCTCTTGGATTGAATAGGAATTTTGCTACTGCAACTCCTCGAATCAGTGCAAAAGTCGGCGCTTCCAACTCCGATGAATACTTTCTTCCATGATACCAGAATCCTTGCATTCTCCTAATCAGTCTTTTTGAAAGGTGCAAGATCGTGTGGAAGCATGATCTAAGATAGTGTTAAGTCTCCAGTTGAAATCTAGCTCTTTAGGGTATGTTGCCATTACGACCGAGAGCACAACTGCCTCGACAAATAACATAAAATATCACACTGCCTGTCAAACAGTCATATATTGGTGGCCTGACCTCAGTGAACAGCGCAAGGCCCTGGCTTCCAAACAGTGTCACTGGGGGCACGTGGCCTATTGGCGTTGAGCTAGCTGGTGAATTGACAGAAGCTCCTCAACAGACCCGAGAGAAGGTAAACATTGGCCTCGTGTCTGTTGCGTCGCCGATATTTGAAATCCTCGGGTAGCACTGCGGGAGAGCGACTGCTCAAATAGGAGAGGAGACGATGTCCGCCGAATGGAGCACAACCACACTATGGACTGTGACCTGTGATCTTTGACAATGTACGCGAGTCCAGGCCAAAGTCTATATCCCAGTAACGGACCGTCTACTAAGCAATGATTCCATTCCTAAAGTTTCTCTGGATTATCAATAGAAAAATTCTGCATTCAAGGGGAAAGGACAGGATTTTCAGCAACATTGCTAGTTTTTGCAGCAGCGCATATATAACCGATAATCCCATGAAGTTCGCTTACAAGGTACATACATGGGGTAAAGGTCTGCCTTTCCCTCTGCTACCCTGACAGCTGACATAGTAATGGGCTATTAGTAGTAAGCATGTATAATACCTACAACGAGGGGAGGATTAGACTGTACCTATTGGGTGGTACAACGTTGTGACGAGGCAACACAAGATAGCCTTTCGTTTCTATCACTCTCAGCATTGAATCTTAATGAGTCCATCCAATAACCCATACCCTCAATTGGCGCACTTTACAAGGGCGGGGCCAATGAACTCTTCAGGGATATTTGACGCATCGGCAGACGCCTTCCGATGAACCATCACAAGTAAGATATCTATACATGGAAGCAACACCATTCGCTACCACTCTTATGATATGATATTTAGGCTGATTAATGGTGAGAGTGATTATAGGGTAATGATGTGATATTCAGAATATCAGACGATTCCAAGATTTCTCTGCTGTTGGAATAGTCCCTATAGCCGCTATTGCCACATAGGAAGCTACATAAGAAGACCTATCATGACTGGTATAGCCATAGAATCACACTGGTGGTGATTGTGTGAGCGCGTTGTTAGCGCTTAAAGAAGAAGAAAGAAAGAAAGAGAGAGAGAGAGAGAGAGAGAGGGAAAAAAAAAATAATAATTTCTAAACATTAAAACAAAAAAGAGGAGGAAGAACTTACCGATTCATGCACAATCGATCCCAGCGGTTCTGCAGGACTCCTGGTTGGTTGAGCTGGAGAGACGATCAGCGTTGGCGCCGGGAGAAGAAGCAAACAGGAAGAGCTCATTCGCTTCACGGGTGACCACACCTGCATGAATCCACTCTCTGTGAGTTGACTGGAGTCACCTCTTTTGGCCCCCCACTGTGATAAATTGGGCGGTTAGACTTGAGTGATGAGATCGCCATCCACTCATTGTATTGCTTGGCTTTGTCACCCTTCCTTGCTCTCTGTGCTACTTTGACTCTCCCCCAATCACCTTTCCAACATGGCTTGCTCTACAGTTTCCGGGCGCTTAGTACTCTCTTCACACGGCCGATGTGAGTCCATTCGACATGGTCCCCTCCCCTCCCGAGCTGCTAGACCAGGGCGCCAGCCCAGAGCCCAAAGCCCATCAGTAGTATTCAAATGGGTAACGCCTCGCGCAATTGACTTGATCAGTTTCTTTTCCTCCCCTCAACGTCTCACATTTCTGGATCTTGTTTGGTCCAAGTAGCGCTGGCTTCGCAATCTTTGCCCAAGCAGACCATCAGGAGGAAAGTCGATTGGTAAGGCTCCTCAGGATACTATATCGGTAGGTTATTGTTGTACCATCCAAATCAGACGATATACAGCTGACCAAGTCCCTCAAGATTAATACTGTGAGACCACGAACAAGTCGAATCATATATCCACTTTCTTCATTAGGGTACAGCTCCTCTCAATTGAGTCTCCCTCCCCTGTGTTATGGATCCTAGCCATGAAGTTCTTTCATACTTGAATATCTCTGAGCATTCAAAACTAACTCTCTTCTCTCCCCTAGAGTGCTTGGAGCTGTCCTGCTAAGCGTCCTTCTTTCGTTGCTTATTACTGCAAAAGATCAGAAGAGAAGAGACTGCAAGAGCTGGCTCTCTACGCATCTGAGGTTATCAGTTAGCTTACCAGCAAGACTTGTTTTACATGCCGTTTGGTCGACGCTCGTGTCGAATGACAACCAGACAAAATATCCATTGAATTACGGTGTGACTCAGGCAAATAAAGTTCGTGGACGCGGCCTTCATTCAATGGCACCTACACAACAACCGACTGTAGAGGAACGAAGCTCTTCGGACACTACGGCCTCGTCAATAAAAAGCCCTCGAATGGCTCGCTTTGTGGAAGCAACGACGGTGCAATCCCCGACTGGCCCTGCTAACATCAGGTCACCGTTTGCAGACCCTCCCGGTCAGTCTCAGACGCCCCCTGATGTGTCTGACGTAGGCTTTGGATATGTTGCCGCAAATGATTCGGTGCAGCACGTATCCCATTACCAACTGCCAGCTTCACCACTCAAAAGTGCTCTAAAAGTTCCCGGAACCCCCGGGCGCACACTAAATCCACTCAGCCCAACGTTTCGCGAAGAGTTTTATGTGGAAAAGGAAGAGAAGTCTGCAGAGAAAGAGAATGCTAGAGATCTGGTGAGTGGAGTGGAGGTGAAATAGTCTTCTACCTGAGTGCCTATACTAATTCAATTCCAGCGAATAAAACTACGCGTCCGGGTGGCGAAGATATTCTTGCGTTTTGTGAATTTTGGCTGCAGTCTGATAGTCGTCACAATCTTAGCATTGACTCTGTTCGTTTTCCATTCCACCAAATCACTGCCTTCCAGGGGAGGTTTTCCTGCCTGGGCCAATGGCACCAATCCGTGGACTCAATATCTGCTTCTTTCAGTGGCATGTGTCTCGTTGTTTGCTTGCCTCATCGTATTTTGGGGCTACTGGAAAGGCGGCCACAAGCGTGCCGAAAAGCTCACCGTTTACTATCAAACAATTGCAGTGTGCTTCTTCATGTTCAGCCTTGTAATGTGGATTGTCGCAGCGGCGCTTTATCAGAATGAAAAGGCCAACGGAAGTAGCCAGGACCTTTGGGGTTGGTCCTGCAAGAAGAACACAAGAGAAACGTTGTTCCATAACGATATTGACTATGCCCTTCTTTGTCGGTTGCAGGTAAGTTCTTGCTGTTTGCCGTTTCTGGTGTCTTTCTAGAGTCATTACTGATGTTATAGGACTGGGGCTTGGTGTGTGCTATAATTGAAGTCGTCCTCGAAGTTCTGGTCATCCTTATCTATGCGGTTGTGTTCTATCGGTTCTGGACCAAGAGGCGCCTTATGAAGTCAATGGACCGTCGTGACAAGGCTAGATCTGATCTATACCTTGCTCAGCTCCGTCTTCAGTCTGCGCCCAATACGCCTGGATTTTCTCTCGCTCAAAAGACGCCTATAATGTCTACAACTGTTCCACAAGATCCCTATTCAATGGCTGAGAACGGTGAATCCTGCTCCACCCAGTTTGCCACGCCCCGTTCTCCAACAAAGCCCCAGCCGACCTTCCAATTGCAAGCACCTCCCATCCGTGTACAACAAGCGACCCCTAAGACAGAACAGAGGGAGTTCCTCGGCCCTAGTTCCGCTCCTACGGCTTCTGGTCCGGCATCAAATGTTAACCAACACATGGCTGCTGCGCCTGGCGAACGGACCTACGATGCTGTGCCGATCCCCAACGCGTATTCAAGTCCAATGTCGCCCACGTTCCCTCATACCTCCCGTCAATGATTCTGACGTTTAAATAGCACTAATTAATGGTTAAAATGTGTATATGTGCCTGCACACGAAGGCTTGGAATGCAAAGATTGACGCAATGTATTTTTTCTCGATAACTATCTTATCCCCCGTTCCCTTGTTTTCAGATGGCTGCATGGTATTGGATTTTCTCGAAAGTTTCAATCGCTTTCATATATTATCTCTCTCATTGAGATTGTGTGTGTGTGTGTGTGTGTGTGTGTGTGTTTTCACCTACCACTAGATAGCGCACTGTATGCATCTATTCGCCACATCGGTATGGATCGAAGGAACAATATTGTGATACTTCTTAAACGAGTCTATTTGGATATTATGAGACTACTGCTTTGTCCTTATGTCCCTGAAGTTATTGTACAGAAGCACAGACACAATGAAAATAGGATAGGTTATTCACCAAACTAAAGTAGATACAAGAATGTCGAAAAGGGATATGGAAAGAGAAGACCTACCAAACAGCGAATGTGCTCCTTCCAAGATTGTAGATTAACCGATGTGAAGAAAATGAAGATCAGACTATTCAAATAGAGCAAAAACACAAATACCACCTAGTATGAAGTACGAACCCCAACTCCTTTGCAACATAAAGTCGAGCCTTGACCCTGAGCCATACCTCGTTCCTCATGAACATCCTATAACCCTAAAGCGAGAAACTGTCTGTAAATTTAATTTAAACAACAGATGTCAGTCTCATCATATAGCCCCCTCTTCAAGGACTGCATTAGCATCCTTTATGACAAAGATGTCTTCCAGCCTGCCTTCACCGAGACCACTTGAACCATCATCATTCTGCAGCATGAGGCCCTGTTCATTGGCCAAATGAAGCAGACAAATAAACCCGAACGAGGTACTGATGTCACGTAGCGTTTCCGGAGGGTAGACAGATTTAAGTGAATTCATGATCTGCGTAAACCGGAGTTGACCATTTTCTTGCTGCATCTCGTTCACAGGGAGTTGTCCTGGACTCTTGGTCACAGGTGTAGGTGCTGGAGGTTCATCAGCCTCATTCTCAGTGGGTTGTTCTCGATGTGGGCCTTCCTGGGATGGATCGAAACTTGTTGATGCGATTAAGCGTTCACCCATACCCTTCCACATCTCCACTTTAAGTCGTCGAACATCAACTTTCTTAGCCACTCTTGCATATGCAACGTAATCAGGGCGTGCTCTCCGACCACCTTGTGTTACCAGCTGTGACCCGAATCCTCCAGCTCCGCTCTGTAACGCTGAGCCAGGTGTGGCGCCCACCATGTTCAGCAGCGCTGTAAGTCCCGAAGCACCCCCAGCGTCCCCTGCTGGGTTTCCTGGCTGTCCATCGGATGGTGGAGAGAGCATCTCTCTAGCATCTGCAAAGGGTAGGTTATCATCGTCATCATCACCCAAGCCAAGGCCGTTAGGGAACGCAAGACCATCATCATCTGCGAAGAAATTTGCATCATATGCGCCGGGGGCGCCTTCCCCATCGGGAGCTGGATTATTCTCTGGCTTATGATTTGCCCAGAATGCTTCATCCATTTCTCCATTCCCTGCCGTCCGGTCTTCCCTGCGTTGGTTAAATTGCCGAGTACCCACCAGTCTTCTTGAGCCCATCCTGGCCTTGGGCTTGAGAAAGAGGCGAAGCAATTGTCGCGAATTGAAGTGTTTATCATCTGGAAGAAGATTACGGCCTTTTGTCTTCCATTGTGTTTTAGGCAAGGATATAGTGGAGTTGGAGCTAGCTGGGGTATACATCAACTCAGCAACGGACGATTCCAAAGGTGCAGAAAAGTCAATTTCAAAGGGCTCTTTTTCCTTCCGCTGCTTTGGGGCAGCAGTAGCAGTATTCGCCGCAGCATGCTCTTTGATCCTGCGGATTTTCCAGTGTTCGGGTCCTGCCCAGTTTTTTTGTAGGGCATTGTCGAAGTAGCTGAGGATATTTTCATGGTCCTGCTTGTTAGGCTGATGGGTAAGAGAAATGGCATATGCATCGTCATGATCTATCTCTTCGCCATCCTGAGTCTCGTCGTTGTCCCGATCGACCCGGTGAACTTTAAGCATCGGCTCTAAAGCAGCTTCCCGAGCCCATGCTTCACCACCATCACCGAATCCGGTGTCCCCACCAAGATCAAAGCCCGCCAATGTTGCGTCGTCATCATCAAAACCAACAGCATTGTCATCATCGAGCATGATTCCAGATGCATCATTCGAATTGTGCGCTTCATCATGGCCCTTATCATTACGCCAGTCTTCGGGGGCCTTAAGAAATGGTATATCCAACGACCCGCTCGGGTCGCCAAGATCAAAGTTTTTCAGCGATGGGCAGATATCCTGCATTTCAAGATGTTCCAAATCTGGGAAAAATTGGTTCGCCAAGGATGTCATGTCAATATCCACGTTATCCTCGAATGTATCTTCAGACGACTGCCTTGGAGGTGGTGACGGAGATCTAGGGCGTTGAGGATCCTCTGACCCTTGACGCACATCATCCATATCTTTCGAGCTCACTTCTGTTGCATCATCACTACTGTCGAAAACTATTCGCCCTTGTCCATCAATTGCCAAATGGTTCAATAGTAAGCCTTTCGCGCCGCCTTCGTCAAAATCCGCTGAGGCCTTTTTGAATAATGGGTCGACAGAAAACTCAAGTTCGAACTTTTTCAGTTGGAGTGAGGCAAATGAAGGTGCAAGTGTAGCCTCATGAGATCGTTGCGCCTTGAAGATTGGTTAGCTATTGTATTACTAGACTGGATCGCATGGGTTGTTATACCTTCCGCCGGGACTTCCTTCCCAGCCCTTCCTCTCCTTCGTCCTCATCCTCAGCACCATCATCATCTACACCTGTCTCATGGGGCTTTCTATCGCGACTGTCGGCCAAGCCACTCAGAAGTTTGCCGGTCTCCGTCGCAACACTGTCAACTCTGCTCGTGTAAATCTTGACGCACCCATCGAGCGTACAGCTAGCTTTTTGGAAATTCACGCCATCGCCCTCCTTTAACAAGGACATGTCATGGAAGTAGTCAATGAGGGCAAAATTCCATGAATTATTTGCGTTAATCTTGTTGTCGGTCGCCATTTTCATCCATTCCTCAAAGTTGGCTAAGATAGGTACACGCTTCATCGGGGTTACCGCTCTCCGACCGTCGACATCGCTTTCGCGGCCTCTGTGTCCTGATCCGCGCGGTGTGATCGGGCTCATGCTGGATCCACGCTCATGGCCAGTGTATCTTCGAGGAGGCATAGGTGTCTTGACAGCTGCTTTAATCTGGTCCATCTGACGGTCATGGCGAGCCTGTCGGGCTTCCATACGAGCCGCCTTCTCGCCCATGTCATCATTGAGCGGGATTCTTATTTTATCAGCTTCCATGTCTCTAGAATGAAAAGACAATCCAGAAATTTCAAGACGCACTTAATAGGTGAGTTCTTATGGGGAGTAGAAGCACCACCGGAGCGGCGGTGCTTAGGATTCGCTACGCGGGGCATTGTGAGATCTCCCAGGAGTACAGGATAATAATATCCAATGGATCACAGAAAGATAACGGTAAGAAGAGTGAAAGTAAGAATGATAATTAAGTAACAAAGAAGCAGCCACAGTTTAAGATACTCATCCTCTGTAGATGACTAGCTGCTGCGTACTGAATCCCGTCGCGATGTGCTTAATACAGCAAAGTTTCCTCCTTTGGCCGACAAGAACAAACAAATGCGAGTCAACAA
The DNA here is from genome assembly GCA_008274985.1 of Aspergillus sojae. Classification (NCBI taxonomy): domain Eukaryota; kingdom Fungi; phylum Ascomycota; class Eurotiomycetes; order Eurotiales; family Aspergillaceae; genus Aspergillus; species Aspergillus sojae. Next base: position 3,210,432 of record CP035528.1, on the reverse strand, counting down.
AAACATACGCCATACTAGAGCAACCAGGAGTGCAGATCGTTGCCTAGCTTCTTTAGGGGGTGACCGGTCACATGATATGTGAAACCTGTCTTGGATTACACGTGACAGAGTGTTGGTTTTCTTTTTTTCTCGTCTTTTTATCTTATTTTTTTTAATGAGTTTTCTAAGTATAATTAAGCCCTTGCTTTTATTAGTAACTTCGTTGTCCCTCTATCCATCAACTACTAATATTACATTAACTCATTGTGCTATTGGGCTTGATATGGCGCCTAGCCTTAACCAAAGTTCAAGAAGTGGCGACCATTTTCTCCGCCTAGGTTGACATCAATGAGTGGGCTAGTGACTTGCCGCGTGGAGTCAGTCACCCTTTCATATACACTGATAGCTAGATAACCATATGCACATCTCCCTTACAGCCATGTTAGCCATCACCGACAATTTAACGTTTTGAACCACTACCTCATCTTTTTTGCCAATCTGTAACTTTTTCACTCCACTGCCCATGATGCTGTCGCGTCTTACACTATGTCTGAAATACTCTCTCCAGTCATGAGCCGCCCATCAGGCCGGCGTTATTCCGTTCGACCCTTCTACTGGACTCTCATGGTGATCACGACCTTGGCAGTTCTTAGTTGGGTTTGGGGACTATATGAAGATGAAGGGATTGCGTTTCTTGTCAAACGATTTCTGCGAGGAGGGGGTTCCGACAGGCAGGGTATCTTCAAGCGAGGCACTGATCTAGAGGTATCACAAATAGTTGCTCTCATGATCCCTAACATTCATTAGGATGGCTTGCTAAGGTGTTTCATCTTCTACTTTAGTGCCGCATGGTTCGTAAAGCACACGACAAGTGCTCTTACGTCCGTATGAATTGCCCTGACCATGAAGATGGCCTCTTTTCATATCTCCAATTCTATTATTGCGCTCCCGCAGGTGCCAAGCCATTCGCATTGACCATCCTTGTCCTATGGCTTTCACTACTGTTTAGTACTATCGGGATTGCCGCCAGTGATTTCCTATGTATCGACTTGAGCACGCTAGCTGGTGCGCTTGGTTTGAGCGAAAGTTTGGCTGGCGTCACATTTCTTGCGTTTGGAAACGGAAGTCCCGATGTCTTTTCTACCTTCGCCGCCATGAAATCTAACAGTGGTAGCTTGGCCATTGGGGAGCTGCTTGGAGCCGCGAGCTTTATCACGTCGGTCGTTGCAGGGTCGATGGCGTTGGTCCGCCCGTTCAAAGTTGCTCGAAGAAGCTTTGTTCGTGATGTCGGGTATTTCATCGTGGCTGTGAGCTTCAGTATGTTATTGTTAGCAGATGGCCGCCTCCATGCGTGGGAATCCGCCGCGATGGTCGCCTTATATTGCTTTTATGTCGTTTTGGTCGTAACCTGGCACTGGTACTTTGTGCGCCGCCGTCGTGTCTATGAGAGGGATATAGCTGCGCGGTCACACTTCCATATCCCTGAAAACCAAGAATTGGAGATCGAAGAAGCCGACGACGATGATCCTGGAATTGTCTCTGAATCCACAAGTCTTCTTCACGGTGTTTCAGTACAAGATTTTGACGTCTTAGAGAGAGGTGGAGAGGCCTCTTGGAAAGATGGGGATGATGACGACACCCGCAACCGGTACTTAGCAGAGATACGGGATAATATGCACTTATATCGTCCCTCTGTACACAGACGTAATACTTTGAACCCGATCAGGCCCAGTCTGGTTGGTGCGCTGGAGTTTCAGTCCGTTGTTTCTTCTCTTCAGCGGTCGCGGAGTACTCATCAGAACGTTCCGATTACCCTTCAGCGGTACACAGATGGTTACGATGGGACTCATGCGGCACATCCGGAGCGTGATAATATCTCTGTTGCTTCCCACCCATGGATCAGTAAGCCTTCTGCAACAGGCCATCTGTCGCCTAACAGCGGAGCAGGCTCAACTCGAACTCGAGCTGTGTCCGCTGATGATGTCACGGGTTTAAAGTTAGACACTAGCATGTTCGATTCTGGTGCAAAGCGACCGCGCGTTGCTATCACTCGGCCCTCGGTCGATGATCCAACTGCATTTATTCAGACACAGACTCATCAAACGAATAAGAATGGCGAGTCAGAATTATCGTCGTTGTCGTCCGGGCATGCATGGCGAAGTCCCAGTCCAGAAGGAAGTGCGCGTCCGCGGACTCCACAATTACTTGCACCCCCTGGTATTTTCCACCCTCCAAACTACCAGGCTGAAACGCCCGAACCAAGATCTCCTCTCGAGGTCTCCCCACGAGAGACACCATTCGCCCCTGGGCCTGTTGATGCTCCAGTGGAGAGTCCTTGTAGTCCATTCCCTCCCTTCCTTGATACATCTAATCCGGTCCACTCCAGGGCACCTAGTATACACCTACCACCTGTTTCGAGCCCCACCGAGGAGCTGCAGGTGCATGACAGCATCTACGGAAATGGGCGCCCTCGAGCTTCGAGCCAGATGCAGTGGTTGTTTTCTTTCACATCCGTTCTTTTACCGTCTGTCATTCGAACACTCTTCCCTACTCTGGCCGGGTGGAAGACGAAGAGTTTCTGGGAAAGGATGCTAGGAATGATTGCAGCTCCTAGTGTGCTGTTGTTGACGATAACTGTCCCTGTTGTTGAGCCTGCACAGCACGAAACCAGCGCAGATCCTGTAACGGTCGTAGTGACTTCAGCAGATGGAGGAGACTCGGGAGTACCTGCAGTGAGGCTGCCGGAGGATAGCCCGCTTGTTCTAGCTGTTGATCACAGATCCACTGCCGAACAAGCTAGTACAGGCCATACCGGCAAAAGCCAATCAAGGCAGGGGCGACAACGTTGGGACTCAGAGTTGCCCGCCGTTCAATCACGGCCAGACCCTTCGGAGGCAACGCCGAAGGAATGCTGTCAGTGGCTAGTCTGGTTACAAATATTCACCGGCCCCTTTTTTGTTGCTCTGATTGCCTGGACAGCCATTGATTCTGACCTAGACATCCGCAATCTCTTACTACCATCCCTCTTATCTCTACTCTTGTCGCTGGTATGCATCACTGGCCTTATCACAAGCTCACGGCATAGTAATCCTTGGCAATTTTCAACTGCATGGCGTCCTTTACTGGCTTTCTTGGGCTTCACTGTTGCTATATGCTGGATTGCGACAATAGCTACCGAGGTCGTCAGTCTGCTCAAGACCCTAGGAGTGATATTGAACATCAGTGATTCACTTCTTGGACTGACCGTTTTTGCCGTTGGAAACTCGTTAGGCGATCTTGTTGCTGATATCACCGTTGCCCGCCTAGGATACCCAGTTATGGCGTTGAGTGCCTGCTTTGGCGGACCTATGTTGAATATTCTTCTAGGGATTGGCCTAGGTGGTCTGTACATGACTCTTCATGCAAAAGCAGAAACGGTAGTCACGGATGGAATTCCGTATGAGATCACCATATCCAAGGTACTCATCATCAGCGGCGCCACATTGCTATCTACACTAGTAGGGCTACTGATAGTAGTCCCGTTGAACAAATGGAGAATGGACCGAAAGATCGGCTGGGGTTTAGTGATTCTATGGTGCATCAGTACTTTGACAAATGTCATTGCAGAAGTTTTAACTTAAGCCTTCGTGTTTATGAAGATTTCTGTCGGGCCGTAACCGTCATTAAGGAGGCATTTCTGTACCGTTACAGTTCTCTAATGATTTCCATTATAAATAGTGACTGGATATGAACACATACATTGTCAGATGTACTGATATGTCATCTATCGATTCAAGAAAAGAAAGAAAAGAAATCGAACATAAGGCTATCTCATACCCATCCCTTAAAAATGATTTTACAAGGTAGATTACAGTAAATTGACATCTTAGTAATGGATTAAAGCAAACGAAGTGACTAGGGATGGTGACTATAGCTTTCTATCCAATTAAATACTCGCAAACTGAACCCTCCAATCACCCCTTGCTAATCGAGCACTCTCCCTGCAACAGAGCTAAGACTCCGGTCATTTGTCTGAACTTTCCTGAGTCCTTTACCCGCTTGAATCGAGGCTAGTAGGGCGCTTCGATTAGGTGCTCCTGCCGGTGCAGCTGGAGGAGCGGGTGGTGGAGGAATCCCTGGAGGAGGGGCCGAGGGGGCCATATGAGGCACAGGCGGTGGCGGCGGTGGGGGAGGAGCATCAGGAGGACCAGAGCTGGGTGCTATCGAAGGAACTTGTGCTACCACTGGCGGGGGTGGAGGTGGGGGAGAAGCAGAGGGAATAGACAAGGTTCCATCTGCCTCGGGTGCCGTTGGAGCGGCTACTGGAGTGTCTGGTGCAGGAGTGGATGGTTTCGAAGGAGATTTGTCGTCCATCGCACTCAAAGGTCGTGGTGGAGCCATAGTACCGAATAGTATGCTTGCGAGCTGCTTCGCACTTCCACCGCCAGGCCGCTCATCATCATCATCATCATCAGAAGATGAGTCGAAGTCTGACCCTGCCGCGGACCAGTCGTCATCCGTCTCAGGCCGTGCGCGGGACACACGTTCTATCGGTCCCGCTGCTGTAAATGCAGGCTTCGCGTTCTCTTGCTGCTGTGCAAGCCGATGGAAAGGGTTAGTTGACTGAACGTCAGCTTTGGGGGAAGTCACAGGGGCCTTAGAAACGGGTTGTGGTGTGGCAACTTGGCTCTCGGCAGGCAGACTGATCTTCTTGAAATAAGGGTTCTTAGATTCAGTTTCTAGAGGGAGGTGGGCTAATCCGGTGCGATCGCTGGTTGGAGAGCTCGTGGCACTCGTCGGTCTATCCGGCTCTGGTCCAGGAACAGGAGGCACTAGAGCTGAAGGAGCAACAGGCGCTGCAATGTCGACTTCGGGAAGAATTTGACTCTGAGCAGGGGTGCTATGCTGAGGAGTGATATTCTCCGGGCCTTCTTCGTCCGAGGAGCTTTCTTCATCTAGGGCTGCCAACTCCAATTGAAGTTGGCGTTCCCGTTCTCTAGCCATTTCGAGTTCAGCACGTTGAACAGTAAGCTTAGCTTCCTGCTCTTTTGCTAATCGATCTGCTTCTTCTTTCCGCCGCTTCGCTTCCTGCTTTTTTATCTTGCCTTGCTGCACCTGTTCTTGGAGTACTCGGAGGCGGGCTTCTTGTGCCTCCTTCTCTCTCTGGAACTCCTCTTCACGTTTCCTCGCATCATCCCTAGAAGCCCTTGTCAGCGATTGAAAGAATTCAACACAAAAGCTCAACTATATTCACATACTCAAGACGTTTCCTTTCCTCCTGTGCTTCTTCTTCTTCGCGGATGGTTTGTTCTCGGGCAGTCTGCTCTACTCTGGCTGATTCTTCCGCTGCCCTTTTAGCCTCCGCCTGTCCCGCGCTGTCAGTACGGCCCCGTCTCGAAGGTGGAGCCGGTGGGGGTTTCTTGGACGCCGGTTTAACAGGTTGCGCCATTGAACCACCCTGTTCTTCGGCCAGTCGACGTTGCCTTTCTTGCTCGCGCCTGGTATCTTCTTCTTCCGCTTGCTTCAACCGGTCCTCGCGTTCCTTTTTTTCGCGTTCCTGACGCTGAAGGAGGGTTTCCGCGGTGTTATTGTGAGGCTTGAGGCCAGCAGCTGCCATTCGTTCAGCGATGCGCTTCTGCGCACGTTCCCTTGCAGCGGCAACACGATCCTCGTGGGTAGAACCAGGCAATGACCCCGTGGAGCCAGTGGACGGGGGAGGAGATGGCCGGGTAGCAGGCGCTTCATCGTATCGGGAACGCTCATGGTCCTCGTGCATGGACCGCGATGCCCTAGACCGTCGTTAGTACCATCGGAGGATATTCGATGTCTTGCTGAACGACGAAACTTGATTATTTTTAAGGAACTTACTCTTCTTTCCGAACATATGCGGTTCGACTGTTACGTTTCAGATCGTAAATAAAGTCTCGAATCACATCCTCAACTCCCAGAGCATCTTCCCACCGCCGCCTTTCGTGCTCGCGCGTTGAATTCTCATTCGCATCCTTCAGAGTATCCTCCAGGCTTCGAGCAAAGTCTTTTACACTGTCCTCCACATCACGAGTCATGGCATCATTCTTATCTCTGTCTGCCCTAACTTTGGCGCTTTCAGCTTCAACTCGTCGAGCCGCGGCTCCATCATCTTCTTGCGAGGACGGTGTAGGTCTACCGGAGAGCTCGGCTGCACGAGCTTGCATTCTAGCACGAGCACGAGCCTTGATACGATCCGCCTCTGTCACTGCACCACCTGGGCCAGTTCCCACGATATTCGATGCACTATTGGGGTGAGCCTTTGCGTCCTTTAGGCGGAAGAGCTCGAGTTTAGCCTCAGCAATCTCTCGTTCAACCCGTCGGACATCTGAAGCTACTTGAGGAACTTGGTCCTCATAAGATTGCAGCTGACGCCGTAGGGACCTTCGCTCGGCACCGTTGTCAAGGTTGCGGAAGGCCGCATCCGGGTGTGTGTCAATGTCATCCTGAACACGTCGGATTCGATCCAAAAGGCTCTCAACTTCCCGACGATCTCTACGGTCCAGAGCGTCTTCTTCCTCGGCGCGATTCTCATCCTGGAAGTCGACTGCATCCAACATGATTTGTGTCTCGCGTATCTTCTTCCTCAGTTGCCCAACGGACAACTCTTCTTCAGATGTTTGCGAAGTAGCAGGCGACGGCGTCCGACCATTATTTCCAACACGGCGACGGGCGCTAGAACGATACCCAGCGGCAGCTTCGTCATTGTTCTTGAACAAGGTGGCATCTTTGCGGCTAAACCCGGGAGACGCTCCACTACCCCCACGGAATGAGTGATCTTTGAGATAACTTACACCGGTTTTTTGTGGTTGTAGAAAAGCACCGGACGCTTTTCGACTTTCCGCATCTTGAGAGAGCATCGATTTTATTGTGCCTATCGAGTCATTGAGATTCCTTGTTGATGGGGGCACTAGCTCCGGTGGGAGACGGTTGGGGACCGGATATCCATTCAGCTTTCTGTATATCAAATGCATCGCCACAGCGAATTCATCCATGTTGAGCCGGCCTCTGTTGTGGGGATCCGCCAGTGTCCAAATACGCTCGAGATCTTTCCGATCCAGCCCACTTTGCCCCATGATTTCGATAGCAGTATCACCACCAATGAAGCCCTTATGAAATCCATCCCATGCCCGAAAAAGATCATCATAGATTTTCTTCTCTTCTTTGGTGATCGCCCACGGTATGTGAGCATTTCCAGAAAGACCAGCGGCTGAAAACCCGCCCTCACGACCCGGTTGGGGCATTAGTTGCTGCTTGAGGGCTTCTATATTGGGCAATCCAGAAGACGGAGCATTGACAAAGCCCCACTGGCCGGGGACTCCAGTAGGCTGAGCGACTAAACCAGAAACCCCACCAGTCTGTGCGGGACTAAGGTTAGGCCCGAGGCTCGTGGGCATCGGTGGCAGCGGAGGACGGAGTCCACTATAGCCTGTAGGCTGGGGATTAGACATAAGTCCTGTTGGTTGAGTTTGTAGAAATTGTTGCTGGGACTGCCCGGGGAATGCCGTAGCTTGCGGGACTAGACTTGAACTTTGGCCAGGAAAAGAAGCTTGAGTAGATTGAATGCCAGTCGGCTGAGTGTGAAACCCTGTCGGCTGTGCTGTGAGCTGCGTGAGAAGCTGAGAGTTGGTCGGCTGCTGAGGTTGCGGTTGCTGAGGAGCTGGAGGAGCAGATTTGTTCTCCAGTAACGGCGCATCGAATTTCGGAGCATTTGTGGGAATGGCCATCTCTGGTTGCGTGTCAGGGACCTGAAAGGAAATGATATCTACCATACTAGAAACTTCATTCTTTATCTTTTCGGGGAGGGCATCTGGCAAGTCTCTGCCTGTAATCCGTATGTTGCACAGATACATAGCCAAAGCAAACTCTGGAAAAAACAATTGGCCCGACTTCGTGGTGTCTGACAAGACCCATATTTTCGAGAGGTCACTTCCTGGAAGCCTTGACCGCAGAAGCAGGTCTTTAGCCTTCTCTCCACTCATCGTCTGGCTATCTCCGACCGCTGATTTAAACAGCTGTTCGAATTTAGCCTGGTCTTGTGCGGTGATGAACGACAGCCGAATACTGGGAATTTTGCTTCCTGCGGTTTTGGGGGGCGGGGTGGGAGCGGCACCAGCGCTACCCCTGAAGGAGTCTGCTATCTCGGATGATGTCTGAGGGGCCAGCCGGACTGGTAGGCCAGTACTCGAAGGGACTTGGAGCTGCGGTGCTTGACTCTGAATAGAGTATCCCGCGAGCTGGGGTGGCTGAGCTGAGGTCTGGAAACCAGGTTGCTGCTGCGGTTGTGGAAAACCTGTGAACTGTGGTTGTAACTGCCCAGGAGAGAATCCTGTGGGTTGAGGCTGCAGATGAGAGCCTCCGAAGCCAGACAATTGGGAACCATATCCATTAGGTTGGGGGGCGAGACCCGCCTGATGCTGTTGCTGCTGCTGGGTCGTTTGCTGTCCGTGGGTGAATTGAGAGTATGAAGGCTGCTGCATGAAAGGTGGTTGTCCCGGGCGAGCGCTGTTGGCGCCGCCCATAAAGGAATTCGACGAAGAGTACATTACCAACACAGCCCTTGCATAGATAAACAATCAAACAGCCATATAAGAAATAAAAAGTGATAAGCGATAGATTGATAATAAAAGGAAAGAGAAACTGTACGAACGATAGAAACCGACGGACAGGCAGCGATGGAAGGTCAGGAGCTGCCGGTGACGACGCCGCAGTCAGGGACGCGGAGCGCCTGCGCTAATCCCATTTAGATAGTGGGCCGCAGAGGTTTCCTAACTAGTAGTAGGTACTAACTAACTAGGTAGTTAGTTACTCCGCAGTTACCTAAGCACCAACATGGATATCAGGAACAAAACAGGCACAAGTGTCTACTTATTATAGAAACAAGTAGTTATTTTACACTGTCGATCATGCAATAGAATATTGAGCGAGTACAGCAATCCTCATTGTATGCGGGATCAATTGCCGTTGATGAAAACCCACAACCTCGCATACCATATCAACTTTCGTAAAGAACATACAAATCCCCAGGAACATGCTAAGAGCTAGCTTCGTTGATTATAGGTGACAAGAGAGCAAGAATAGAGGAATCAAAAGAAGGGGGGGAAGAAGATGGAGACGGGGAATAGACATAACCGAGGCGCACGCATAACCAGCTGCGTAAAATCGAAGCAAATGTTTCGAAACCAGCTCACTTTAGTTGATGGCTCGTCAACACCTAGGCTCCATCCTGTACACCATCCTGTTGCTGCTGAGTGGCTCCCACCATCTTGCGGAGTTCATACTCCTTGGTGAATTCACGTGATAAGATGCCCAGGTCTCGAACGAGTTCGTGGCACGCAGCAATGACGGCTTCCTTAGGGGTGATCTCACCATCGGTCTGTACACGGAGTTCGAACTTTGGCACAAGTGGATGTGGAACCTAGAATTCGCATGTCAGACACATATGTCAATTTTCTAAGACACAAAGACACAGGTAAACCGAGGTCAATACAACTAGCAGGTTACGGAAATTATACCTTGTACGCAGCAAAGAGCACATGGGAGCTCTGGAGAAGGCGGGAGCGAATTAGGTTTCCGAGAGTATGGTCTTCCTTATTGAAAGTGAAGATGGCAGAGGAGGGAATACCTAAAACCAAACTTGAGTGTCTGCTGGCATATGAGACCTGTGATGGGGAGGCGTACGTGTATCAATTTCCATCTCAACTTTGTTCTCGCCATTCGCAAGGACGAATGATTCATAACTATATTCAAACCATGATTAGCCAATTTTCCCAGCAGTGATTCCCGAAATAGACGCAACATCATATGTAACCCGGGAATAGTGGTATAATAAGTCATATATAGCAGACCTAGGTTGCTGGTCATGTGAAACTTTGACAGTAGATTGGCAGCCGTTACGTGGAGAACTGCCGTTCGCATTTATCCAACGTGCGTAGGCCATCTCCTTGGAGAGAATATATTCTTTGCTGGAACTCATGGTCTCGGGAAGAACAGGAAGTTATGGGGTAAGAGGGTAACAGGCAGAAAGCCCCCGAAAAGAGGTGAATAAGAGGCGAATGAGAGAATAACAGCAATGAACACAAGTAGACCGAACACATGCTTTAATGAAGAAGGTGCCCTAGATCTACTAGTACCATGATTGATCCAAATTCTCAGGGAACGGCCAAAGATAATTCATGATTTGAACGTTCTCTTTCCTTTTTCAGCAAGCAGGTCACCATTGCTTAAATATATTGAGGGAGAGAGAAGGGGGGAAAAGAAGAAAAGAAAAGAAAAAAAGGAAAGGAAGAGAAAAGGAAAGCACATTCGTTAAATCATACTTTATATGGGCTTCGCAAGCAGTAAAAAGAATGAGGGTAACAGTAACAATGATGATAAACTAAGTAGAACAGTCAAAACACTGCTGTCCTTACCGGTCAGGGGCATTCATCTTGAACCAAATGGAAATTGGACAGCCCAGTTTAGACGTTGTTTAGTCCAATATAGTTGATATTAGTACGGGGTCGAAAGTTCATAGGACCTGAGGGTCTTCTGTTTATTTCTCGGTATCTTATGCTTCGATCGTTGCTTTGATGGAGTCTGATAGTCTTTTCCCCAGCCGAGATAAATATGATAAAATATGATATCGGTAACAAATAGTAGAAAATGAGAAAATGAGCAAGCTGATAATGTCTCCGTAGGGAAATAGAGATAGGGTACTCGAGCGCTCTGAAAAGCTAATGGTTTTATATTATGGATATGGCTTGAGGACACAAAATAATGGAGGAGCGCAGATGTTAATGATACTCTGCAACCCTATGTTTGCTCTGTGATACAACATTGTCTATCTCAATCCTTTCATCTGGAGGATCCCGTGATCATTAACACGTGATTCCACGCTATCCTTGTTAGGTACTTTTCATTGCCGCCCGCGCGCCCATTCTCTGCACTGCTTCTGCTCCTAGGACTCATGAGTAAGCTACGGATAGAACAACAACAAAGTGTTACTATTACCCTTATGTGGTTGATGAACATATATACTCTAAATCAAACCCTCGCCCGCTGTCAGTGTACATATAGACATTTACTTACATCTTAACCAATCCAGTGGCCTTACTTTGTCCTAAAACACTACTTTCTATTTCTATACCTGCACGTCTTACATGCGAACTTAAAATCCCCCAATAATCAGTCTTGCACTCGAATCATCTGAAAACGAGCAGCGCCCCTTAGCATCATCTGCTCTCGTGGTCAAATCTTGCTATGTCTTGGCTTGTAGTATCTATATGTTCTAATGGAGAATTGGAGTTCTGATGCAGGACATGTTGTTTCCTACCATGCGGCTAACCACCAAGAAGCTGTTTCTATTGTATATAACTAGGTGCAAAAACAGTTTTAAGATGACACTCTTCCCATAGGCGTGGGTTTCCTCAAAATGGGCGTAAATACCAAGCCACTAGTATGTACCGCCGCAATCGAGAAATCCAAGCCATGAGCAGTCTGGTTCTTTGAGCTCAGGTTATAGTTCCAATGACTTGGTTCCGCAAGTAAAACAAGCGCACACTGCAACCTCGAACTATATGAAGATCTGGGTTCAGGCCGATATAGTTAACTGTAACTGAAACCACTGCTGTTGTCAAGGCGCCATTCGGCCTTCCAGGGCTCGGATGCAGGTAGTCACTGTCTACCTCGATCAGCCTCAGCATTTGCACATGATGCTGCTTTACAATGTTCACCGAGTCACATCCCCATCATCGCAGCGGCCGCGATCACCGATGACCTAGGAGTGGTAACCTCGTTCTGGGGTCTGTTCAGACTGCCAATGGTATTTGCTCCTCAGCTTCTTTTGGAGTTAACATCAAGCGTTGCTCCAAGAATATCTTACGTGCATCCAATAGTGGTACCGCTATTCGACTCGCCGTATAACCGAGTAAGGGCTATGGTAGGCTGGTCCGTTCAGTCGTTAGGCGAAGTATCGTGGACTAAAGCTATACGACGATGCGGAAGAAAACATGAGCGATGAGTAAGTGAAGCAGGGTATGTCTGAGGAGCTGGAGAAGAGAGACTAGGATAGACCCTGGAGATTCATGACAATAAGCTCGGGTTGGTTGATCGTGGTGTCATTAAGACGTCATCTGTATAGTATGCCTTATAAAGTACCTACTAAATAGTTCAATGGAGCTACAGGCGCTGAAAGATGGAGAACAGACTTGAGAATTACATATGGGAAGAAAGTGATCCGTCAAACGCCAACCAGCTATAACACCCTGCGTTTCTCCCAGTATAAAAGGGCGACAAAAAAAAAAAAAAAAAAAAAAAAAAAAGCAAAGGAAGATTCTTGGGACGTATATCACCTCCCTGAAAATACATTAATTAGAAGGTGGAGTAACTAGTAAAGCGCAAGGGTATGCGACGAAAAATACTCGCGACATCACCGGCAAGACTTTATTCACTGATTCTGTCAATGTACCGCATTCAACAGGTCTCCAAAACTAGACGTCTCCTTCTTCATCTTCCAGTTGTTGCGCTTTTTCTCTCGTTTCTTCATCATTTCGGCCCAGCCTTCATCATCATCATCATCTGGATCAGCACCATGACCTGTTGTGCTAATGATCGCCGACTTATCGCCACTTGAGATTTGATCGATGGTAGGTTTGGTTTGAAGTGATCTATCCGGAGGAACAGGGAGAGTCAACTTCTGATTCTCATCATTCCATGATTTTGACATGAAGGGGAAAGCAGCTGGTCCGGATTCTGGCTGTAACATTGACACAGGCCTATACCGAGGCGCCAGTCCAACATTGCTGCGCTCCGATGGAGCAATGGATGGTGCATAGCCTTGCCCTGCTGGCGTGCTCGGTCGGTTACCTGCCACATTGTATGGCGTGGCTGGACTATTTAGACGAGAAGAAACATTCGGATCAAGCATACTCAGTGTTCTTTGATCGTTCCGGTAAGCAACAGGAGTATTGTTCAATCCTCCAGCTGAGGGCATTGAGGATGGTCTCATATTCGCGTTAGCGGACGCTGTGGGAGGGGAGCCTCCTGGTGGCGCTAATTGCTGAGGTGGAACCTGTCCACTCTGCATCTGGATCATCTGCTGCATCCACTGCATCTGCATTTGCATCATACTTGACATTTGCTGAGACAACTGTATCTGTGCCTGCTCCGTAGCAGATATCCCTGATTGGGGTCCAGATGGGACCGGAGGGTTTATGCTCATCATCGTATAGGGCCTGGGAATGCCACTAGCTGGGGTAGGTACTGTCGACGGCCCACCTTGATACTCATACATAGCTTGTGTGTTGGGGCTACCTCTCCTCATTGCTCTTGCTCTTTCCTCAGTAGCAATCACCCCTACTAACCCTCCAGGAGGCAATGCAGGCGAGGGTCCTGCGGTAGCTGCTGGGCCTCCGTAAACTGAAGAACCACCCCCAAAGGCCAAAGATTCCCTGTTGGAAGGGTTGACTAGACTCGCCCCAAAATATGGGTCCCGTGGGAGATTTCTGGCAAAAACAGGGAGACTAGAACGATTGCCGGGTTCATGATCGGCAACGGAACTCGAGGATGAAATATAAGGCTGGTGAAATGAGGCTCGGAGATTGGGGATTGAGTTCGAAGGAACAAGGCGGCTAGGAGGCCGATTCCTATTGGGAAACCCATGTGCTGCCAAGATCCCTAGGGGGATTTCCTCGTCTTCATCACCTTCACTACTCTTTCCACTGCCTGATCTAAGACCTGAATTGAGTGGTGTGACTGTTAGGTTCGGCGTACTGTTGTTAGCCTGGTCAACCTCTGAGCGAAGAGCTGGTGCTGGAGACTCTTGCCCGGTCACCTTCATCATCTGCTGTCGGTACACCGAGAGATGGGCCTCCTGCTTCCGTCGCTGCCTCTCAACTTCGCGGTTCTTCTCCGCCTCGTCCTCTTCGTCAAACTCGCTCTCTGCAGAGTCTTCAGACTTGGACGCATCGCTGTTAGATCTTCTTAGCTCCTGCTGCTGCCTGTAATGTTCGAATTGCGAAGGCGTCATGACTTTGTTCGACGATGCTGTTGGTGCTGGTTGCCTCTCCTCGTACTGTGCAGCCAGTCTTGCATGTGCTGCTATAGAAGGGTCGGGGTGATCCTCGGCTACACCGAGAGATTTGTGTGTGAGCATCGGTTTCGCGTCCGAACGGCCCGAACCATCCGCCGTAATCGCATGGCTGTTGCTGAAGAGGGGAGTGTCACGTTCCGCATCAGAGTCCTCATGTTCAGAAGTTAACAAGATCTGTGAGCTTCTTTTATTAGTATATAAAGACTCCATGATTAACTTGGCATCTTCATCTTCAACAGGTGTCGAGGCTCGCTTGCTGGGGTAAAGAACACTCCTTCTCAAGCTTTTATCGGGCATAGCCTGAGGCTGTTCCAGTGAACGATGGGCAGTAGTCCTCGGCACTGCACTCGACAGGGGCAAGGATCTTCGACGGCCCTCTGGAGACACGGGTTGAGAATTCAGTGTTTGTTGCAATGCCGGAGTGTGGTCCTGAGGTGAATCGCTCGCCATCAAAAGCCCCTCGCCCGAGTGTCGGCTGTCCCAGGAGTATGGCGAGGGCTCAATTTCCTTCGATCGGTCGGTATTGATAGGAGTAGGGCGCGGTGACTTTTCCTGCTTGCGAGCCACCAGTTCTGGAGACGAGGGAAACTGCCATTGAGGGTTAATAACAACATACCGCATAGTCTCATTTACGCATCATACCAATTCTCCCGACCTTTCTCGAGAAGCCTCCATTTTTCCAACTTCATCGAACATGTTGTGGAACTCATCTTCTCCTTGACCAAGCTGCAAGTCTGTGTCTAGCAGTTTCGGAGGCGTCGCTGTGCTTGTTGTGCTGGCTGTCATTGCCCGACTTCTAGAGGGACCTGGGGTGGAGGGCTGAGGAGGAGGGGTCTGTGCTGAAGCCCTGGAAAACCTGCCACCAAAAGAAAATGTTCGACCAGCTGCGCGCAATGCACCCGAGAGGGGTGGAATCGGTATATCGTACAAGTTTCGGGAGTGCGATGTCGGAGTATCAGATGGATTAGGGCCATCCGTTAAACGGTGTGTTGCCGACTTTGGACGCTCATGCATGCCTCCACTACCAAGGTTCTCGTTAGCCATCCCTAAATACTTGTAGGATTGATTGGAGAGCATACGGGCTTCTCTGGCCTGGGCTATCAATCTCCGCAAAGATGTTGTCCGAATCTTCTGCTGTTGGATAAAACCGTTGTCCGTCACTTAGTCGTTTGGCTAAGAGATTGCCCTCACTATAGGATTTTTTATCAACAGAAGGGCGTTCAAACACTCGGAAAGATTGTGGAGGAGGATTCTCTCCCTCTTCCAAAGCATTTCCAGACGATTTACGTCGGGCAAAGCCTTTAGGAAGTTTGATTGGCATCTGTGCTAAGGCTGAAGGTCGCGACCACTAGCGAAGTCGAAACCACTTTCAGAAATGGAATTAGCGAGCTGCACCAGCTCCGGGATCCTCGTCCAAAGATGTATGGTGTGTCAAAAAAAAAAAAAAAATAATAATAATCATAAAAAGTCCTGTGTCAGTAGCGCTACTTGCTTCCCATAAACAGGGCTGTCTCTGTTTGTGCTGATTCTGGGCCTTGGCCAAAACTCTCAGATTCCGATCTTGGTGGGGCTTAGTCGAAAAGACGCCGAGGAATGAAATGACAGTCACGGACGACCAAAAGCAGTATGAAGGACGGTTAGTGGCTGTGATGTCGAGATATTAAGGGGCCTTGGGAGAATGCTAGGAGAATGAGCGGAGTGGTCAGATGGTAAGTTTCTGGCACAACTGTCCATAGGCAATTAACGCTGGCTAACACAGGACCCTCACATACCAGCAGCGGGGTTTAGGAATGATTATTATTAGTATACTGTGTGATGAATGTTTTTTGCGTGTACTCAAAAAGAAAATAATAATAAATAAATAATAAATAAATAAATAAGACAGAATAGAAAGTCGTTGTCGAAAGTGGGCAGTGGAGGACGCGAAAGGGTGCCAAAATGGGGACAAAGAGAAAACCGGTTAATAGGGGAGAGGGTAACAAAAAAGGGAAAAAGAAGAGGAAGGGGCACACACAGAGAGAGTAACAAGAAAGTAAGACTAATAACAAAAAATACTGTAAGATAAGTACTATGTACGAAGAGATGAAAAGATGAGCAAAAAGCACTCGCTTTCCAGGCTCAAATACTCCGTAGTGAACAAACCCATTACGGGATGTGGAGTGTGGAGCTGAGCGCTAGTCTGGTCACCAAATATAGCAAAAAAGATGTGACCCCAGCTCCCTCGGAGAGGACAAGAACAGGTATGACTAGAAGATGTGTCTAAATTATTGCACAAAAAGGAAGGAAATTTGTGGGAAGAGTAATGAACAAGTGAAAGAGAATTATTAGAAATAGAAAGACAGCGACACCTGCTACTACCTACATGAAAAAAGAATAACAACCTTA
Source organism: Aspergillus sojae (assembly GCA_008274985.1). Taxonomy (NCBI): domain Eukaryota; kingdom Fungi; phylum Ascomycota; class Eurotiomycetes; order Eurotiales; family Aspergillaceae; genus Aspergillus; species Aspergillus sojae. The sequence continues at coordinate 3,193,991 of CP035528.1, read as the reverse complement.
GTACATACTCAGTCGTCTAGTCTTTTCCAAGGTTAACGTCCATTCAGGCCCTGCGGTTGGGGCATTGAAGGGATTATTTAGCGAATCAGAGCCAGTACCACTTTGCATGTTATAACCACTCAAACTGAGACTTTCTCTTCGTCAATAAAACTCCCATGTGGATATGGTGGCCCTAGACTAGCGCTTCATAGTGCTTCCATAACTACTCCGTATGTATTACTCTGCGCTACGGTGTTACCCTTCCATCAATACAGAAACGTATGATCTCCCTCTCTCTCTCTCTTCTTTTTTATTTCTTTTCCTTTCCTTTTTTTTTTTAAAAAAAAAAAAAAAAAATTTTTTTTGGCTGTCTTTCCTCGGTCGATAGTATCTGAATAACCGGTCTTTGTATGTCCAGCTATTTAAAGTTATGGCATCGTCCAACTCGGCTTCAAGGCCTTCTCTAGATTTGTCACTTAGTTACTCGTCAGTCTTGTACTGTAAGGATCTTCACCCTTATTTACTTTGCTATCTCTTATTAGGATTTGCTGTTGTCAGATGTCTGCTGCCTCGTAATATTTTTCCCTGAACGGGCATTACAAATTTCTTGCTGAGGAACTCGAGCATAAGGTATCAAACAAAGTACAGAACAGAGCAAAGGACAATCTATCCCTAGAAGTTGCAGCTCCATTGTTAAAACTGTTGAGACCTTCTAATTTGGCTATATCTACCATGTGCTATTTGTGAAGGAATCAGGAAGAGAGGATAAGAAAGTTAGTTTGGAAGCGCAAAAATGAGAAACTAGGAGTCTAGTACTCCGTAGGTACACGCTCCGTCAGGCCATTTCAGGGGTAAGCTGAGCCGCTATAAAAGTCGATGTGGCAATATTCAACATATCTGGGCAAGCAGAAAACTTGCCTTATCTCCGCCTAATAAGCTAGCTCTCAGTGTTCATTTTATTTTATTTTTTTTCTTCTTTTGGCTTCCTCCTTTCCCAAAAGAAAATCTACTCCGTACACCTAACCCAGAGCATTACACTGGTATCCAAAACATGGAACCAAATTTTCACTGGTATGAAGTACAGGAATGTTAACACTCAACCCAAGATTTTTGAAGACTAAGTTTGTTTGTAGCAACTTTACATGTCATTTGTTTATTTAGGTGACTAGAGTATAGTAGAGAATCCGAGGGGCAAAAGAGAAGGATAAGAAGAGGAAAATAAAAAGGACATTATGGGTACGAAGCATTGAAGATAATAATAATAAACTTTCCATGGTTCACTACTAGTACTCCGTACAGAATACATTTTACTCCACATTGACTGACCCATATACAGTTGCTTACCCTCAATTGAGATCACCAACCCAATGCTCTATAGTCATCATATTACACAGTGCCTACGAGATTATCATTATCGATTATACTATTACATAGTATTCTGTCTCTATTCGATGATGAGCGTATCCTTAACGGACAGAAGTAGCAATCTGTAACCAACACTTGCATTTTTCCTTTCCCTTATGCTTTAAAGCGGCCGACCAGAATCACCTATCATTGTTGCAGCTCAAGGCTCCACTTAAGCTATGCTGCTTTAAGACAAGGTGACTACCCACCTATAGTATGATCTCAGCTATTTGACGGCAGATGTACTTAGTATCAGACCCAGCCATTCGACGAGTCCCTTACGCCTTGCTGTAGGTGCAGAGCTGGCAAGCATGTATTGATGTTAGTACAGTAAGGGTCGCTGTCATCCGTGAGCTCTGCCAGCACCTACTGACCGCTAGGAATTGTGCTATATCTTATCGTGCACGAAGCAACTATGTTGTTCTCTTCAAATTTCGTATCGGGCTATGGCACTCTACTATTGATCATATACTCCATAGGAATGTACTGTGTTTGTGTGTGGCATATTACGAAACAGTACGGAGCAAAAGGATTGAAAGCCTACCTACAACCTACTCTGCCGTTGGATTCGTACTACAATCGAATCATTATCAACTAGTCACATTGTAGGCGTGAAGCAAGCATACGAAGAGTTAAAATAATGTAGATACTGGGAAAGAAATTAACCAAAGAAAGAAGAGCGAGCAAGACTAAACCATTTCCCAATTCTTGCGGACAGGCTCACTAACACTCGGTCGAATAAGCATGTAGTGCAACCGAATAGGACAGAAGATTAGCTCCTGGCCACAACCTTACGGCCCTTAGAAGATATTGTTTCCAAGCCAAGTCTCTAGGTTAGGACTTGCCTTCGACAACGATTGTGTCTTGTACTTTAAGTCCTCCAATCAACGCAACACCCACGGGGATCCGGACATCTCTTACATCAAAGCATGCGAAGGCGACCAGCTTTTTGATTATTGGACAGCATTGTAATATTCGACTTATGAGGTAATCGTCTATGACGGTATGGAAGGAGACATCCAATTCCTTCAAATTGGGATAGACTTTGCCTTCTGAGAATATTTCCTCGAAGGCAGCACGCGATACGTGGCGACAGGATGATATATTCAGTTTCTGTATTGCTGAGCCTGAGTGATCCATGAGGGCAATGAGGCCTTTAGAGGCAAGGCCAATTGCATCCCTAGAGCCGTCCGGATTTGAGTTCTCCACATCTCGTGTAGAGGAGAAATCAACATATTGCAGAGGAGGGTTTGGCCACTCAGTGAACAGTTTCGCAAAACTTTCGTCGGTGCACACAACGTTGCCTGACAAACGAAGCTTTGAAAGGGATCGGCATTTATCATGGATAGTCTTTAGAAGGCAATTGTCCGCATTGGGAAAACCTTCTAACGATAGTGTATGTAACCTTGGGCCGACCGTAGAGACTACTTTAATAAGGCTGTCGTTTGATGTCTCCTGAACGAGATCTAGAGACAGATGCTCTAATGATGTCAAGGACGAGAGAGCTTGCAAGGAGATATGGCCAACCTTCCAGCATTGCTTCAACTTCAGACGACGAAGTTCTGTGCAGTTTCTACACAGTACTTCAACGGTCTCATCGTCAAGGGAAAAATCAAGGTTGGACAATTTTAGGGCTTCTAACTGGGAACCCAGCTTTTCGAACAGGCGTCGCCAATATGAGTCCGAAACCAGGTTAGCAGCATCCAGCTGCAAATACTTTAACCTCAGATCACGCCCCAGTAAAAATTCGATGACTGTATTTTTCAGTTGACCAGCAAAGCGAAGGTTGACATTCGTAAGAGTAGGCATGAAGGCAAAGATCTTCTGGAAATCGTCCGTCTCGAGTTCTAGGACGGGGTCAGGTAAAAGCCATAGATATATGTACAAATATGAACATACTAGCGGAGTCGTAAATGTTGATTGAGTCTAGATCAGGTCGCAGAAACAGATTGAGGGTCCTCGATGTCAAGGCACGTCTCTTGGATAGAATCTGGCTAAGGCGATGTAGTAGTGGGGAAGGCAAGTCCCCAAATTCTTCAATATCGTTGATATTATCAGCAACTTTCTGGACAAAAGACATCAGCATTCAGATAATGACTGTAGTTTGCCATGGGTTTAAGAAGAGAGGGTGTGCGTGGACGCTTACCTTCGTACACATTTCGGCCAAGCTCAAAGCACCTTGTTGGGCTATACCGTCAAGTAGATTGCTCTGATTCTGACGGCGTCCAGTCCTTGGTCCACGTTTCTTAGCCTTAGGTTTCTTTCCATCATCTTCTAGACTCCTGGAGCATTTCGCACAAAGGAGCCCCCCATTGGGGCCTGTTTTGCTATATGGAGTAACTGTGAAGCGTTTATTGCAGATTTCACAATTCTCTAATTGACCTGGCATGGGTCGAGATCTCTGATGTATGATCTCTCTTGCAATGAGACTATCGTCATCATCTGGCTCCCCTATTCGCCGAGCTTTGCGCCGTGCGAACTCTTTGCTCTGTTTGATTTTTGCTAAATTGGCAGCTTCCTTTCGCTTACGCTTCTTTCTCTGCTCCGAGGATTCATCGAGGCTCTGTTCAGCTCCGTCGTTCTCTGCGGGCCCTGATGGTTCTTCGCTGGCAACTTGATGTTCAGCCTCCTCTAAACGTCTTCGGTAATCTTCACGAATTTGAGCAGCCGATATATTGTTAGACTAAAATTAAAGTCATTGATCAGCGATAACACCAAAGAAAGGTGGATATTTGGTAGTGTAGCAGCCACTCACAGCCAAGAAGTCAGTAAGGGCAGAGTGTCTATCATTGTCTATCAGCTTTACAGCACAAATAGGACGCACACATCCTGTAGGGTATTACATACGGGCCTCTAATTTGGTTTCTGGTTTGTCTTCTGTTCGCCCTTTGACTAGTTAGTAAATAAAATCGCCATCATTGCAGAGATTTTCACCTACATTTTGCGGGAAAGCTCTCAAGAAATGGTGTTGAGGATAAGAGCTTCAAGGGTGGACCGGAAAAGGCCAAAAGAGGCAATATGAAGTCACAGGACCCGTGGTGATTTCGCGTTCCACCTTACGCGAGGGGCGCTTATCGTGTTCAGGAAGGATGACTTGCAGAGGCACCGTCCACAATACATGAGATAAACGTGTACTATTTATGCTTTCAGCAGAGAAGACCGACACTATGACTCAGTGGTGAAAATTTTTTTTCCTGCCTATTTCACATTTATCCATCCATATTCCTCTTCCCCTTGCCGATACCCACAGCTGGAGCCTAGGCTCAGGTACTGTACCATATGCAACAACCAGATTTGCCACTTGCAGGCTTCCGCTTCAGGAAAAATAGCACTCGTCAGATCAAGTTTCAACTTGTTTTACCATTTCTCTTTCTTTATCCTCTTAATTAACATAAAAACAAAGGGATTCACTCACAGGCCAATATGGCGAAGAAGACAACGAAGGTCGGAGCTCAGACGACCTCAACCGCAGGTGAGTGCACTGGTTCTAAGGATTCTTATATAGTCCCACTATCATCAGTTTTCAATCACGGAGAAGGACAAAAGACAAAGAACTGAACTAAGAGTGAAAATCTGTTGCTAATCTGATCGAAAATCTCTTCCAGATACCTCTGCACTGCCCCGACGTACCTCTTCAAGGCTGGCACGTTCCTCTGTCTCTGACGCTAGGAAAAGCGACGCTACGGTTACGGATAAAGAACGTGGGTTGCATAATCTGACTACTCTCAGATCGCTTCGCAGCAACAAATTAGCAGCCGTCGAAGTCGCCATTCCCCTGAAAAAACAGTCGCCTTCCCGCTCTACTTCATCCTCTGACTTGATTGAGGATATATCTGGAGATGGTATAAATGCGTACAGTACTCCGGAAAGTAGTGTGGCAGTTACTCCCGCTGAGTTGGACATGACCAAACCAAGGAAAAGAGTTAGTGCTTCCGCTCGCGCTCGGGAACTGCGTTCGAGTATAATGTCCATCAACGTGCAAAAAGGATCCAAAAGAGATTTTGCGACTATAGCTGCAGACAACTCTACTGCTGAAAGCTCAGATGCAGCCTTGGCTCAGGCTCTTCAGCTTCAAGAATATCAAGAGTCTTCTCCCAAACGACGCAAGGCTCGAAATGGCGTTGGTTTTGCATTAGAGGACTCTACTGACAACGATAGTGTTTTGACGGAATTAAGTTCCAACGAAGGGAATGACACTGGAGTGAAAATAAGGAAGCGGTGTCCTGCACGCAAGACGAGGAACTCTGTTCGGGGTATGGTATCAGATAGCGAAAGTAGCACTAACTTGGAGGATGAGTCTTGGGATGAACAAGAATATATCTCCGAAAGTGACTCTATGTCAAGTGTGGGTGTTGATCCTGTCAGTCAGAGCATCAGGGACTCAGCTGGTTCAAGAGCTGGCGCTCGAACGCGGGCACAGGCTTCTATAGTTTCCTTGCCCACTGAACCGGTAGTTAGACGGCCAGGGATGTCTAATCGTGTAAGTGCTTTATATATATATATATATCCTAATAGAATGCGCTCTAAACGCCACTTCTAGGCATTGAGAGAGCGAAAGAAACTTGAGAGGCAACATCCATATATCATGAAAATGTGGGATGAACTACGAAACAGTCCTCCTATTATCCCAGTTGCAGCAGAACAACCCCCTGGCATATCGAGAAATCTCAAGTCATTCCAGCTGGAAGGTCTGAATTGGATGACGCGACAAGAGGGCTCCCAGTATAAGGGTGGCTTACTAGGCGATGAGATGGGCATGGGAAAGACGATCCAGGCGGTTTCCCTTCTCATGTCTGATTATCCTGCCGGGCAGCCATCCCTTGTTGTTGTTCCCCCTGTTGCTCTGATGCAGTGGCAATCTGAGATCAAGGTTTGTCTTGTCCTGATATAAGTGAGCCTAAGCAGTAGTCTCACCTTTCTCTAGGAGTACACGAACGGCCAATTAAAGGTTCTCGTATACCACAATTCGAATTCCAAAGTGAAGTCGCTCTCAGAAAAAGATCTTCTAGCATATGACGTGATTATGATATCTTGTGTGTTTCAACCCCATAACCACAATGTTGTCTCATCTCTAACTCCCGGGCTAGATTCCGGCCTTGAGTCAATACATCGAAAAGAATGGAAGGGGTGGAATCGCGGCGATGGGATCGTAAAGGCAGACAGTAAGTATTGACTCAGTGATGCAATCTCTGGACCCACTAACATATAACAGGCATTATCCACTCCATCCACTATCATCGTCTTATTTTAGATGAAGCTCATAGCATCAAGGTATGCTCAACTCCGTTATCGAGATTAATGCAACGGACTGACATTGTCAGCAACGCACTACGAGTGTCGCTCGTGCATGTTTCGCACTCAAAGCCAAATATAAATGGTGCCTTTCTGGTACCCCTGTCCAAAACCGAATCGGAGAGTTCTTCTCTCTCCTACGCTTTTTAGAAATTCGCCCCTTTGCTTGCTATTTTTGCAAACAGTGCAAGTGCCAGGAACTTCATTGGTCGCAAGATGAGGGGAAACGCTGCACCCATTGTAAACACAGGTATAATACATACGAGTTTCATCTGTACGTCCTTGTTAACACTAACGGTCATTGCAGTGGATTTAGTCATGTCTCAATTTTTAATCAGGAGATTTTAAACCCTAGTATGTGTTTCAAGGCAACGTGCGATTCCGCTCTAACTGTGTATAGTCACTGAGAGAAATAATCCGGAAGCTCGAACGGAAGCACTGTCCAAGCTACGTTTAATTACTGACAGAATAATGCTAAGGCGCATTAAGCGAGATCACACGGCTTCAATGGAGCTTCCGCCGAAACGGTGAGTATACTCCGGCCTATTGGCATATTGATAGTGAAGCCATTCCGCTGATACGTTACAGTGTTGTTCTACACAACGAATTCTTTGGGGAGATCGAACGCGACTTTTCCAGAAGCATCATGACTAACTCAACGCGGCAGTTTGATACATATGTGAGCCGTGGTGTAATGCTGAATAACTATGCCAATATCTTTGGACTTATTATGCAGATGCGGCAAGTTGCGAACCACCCAGACCTGATTTTGAAAAAGCACGCCCAGAGTGGCCAGAACGTTCTTGTCTGCAGTATTTGTGATGAGCCAGCGGAGGAAGCAATTCGGTCTCGCTGCCACCATGAATTCTGTCGCCGATGTGCCAAGGACTATGTGCAATCGTTTAATGCGGGTACAGTTGTCGATTGCCCTAGGTGCCATATCCCACTCTCAATTGATTTCGAGCAGCCGGATATAGAGCAAGAAGAAGAGCATATCAAGAAAAATTCCATAATAAATCGAATTCGAATGGAAAATTGGACATCCTCAACGAAGATCGAGATGCTCGTTTATGAGCTTTATAAACTGAGAAGCAAGAAGCAAACGCATAAATCCATCGTCTTCTCCCAGTTTACTTCAATGTTACAGCTTATTGAATGGCGTCTACGACGGGCTGGATTTAACACCGTCATGCTTGATGGAACTATGACGCCTGCACAACGGCAGAAGTCAATTGATTTTTTCATGAACAATGTAGATGTCGAGGTATTTCTTGTGTCCCTCAAAGCAGGGGGCGTGGCCCTGAACCTCACTGAGGCGTCAAGGGTTTTCATTGTTGACCCGTAAGTTTTCCCCTGGAGCAGCCATTTGATTCGTTTTTAATGTCTTGTTAGATGGTGGAACCCAGCCGCTGAGTGGCAAAGTGCTGACCGATGCCACCGGATTGGTCAACGTCGGCCTTGTGTTATTACGCGGCTGTGCATTGAGGATTCAGTTGAATCTCGGATTGTTTTACTACAGGAAAAGAAGGCCAACTTGATCAATGGCACCATTAACAAGGATCAAGGAGAGGCATTGGAGAAGCTCACCCCAGAGGATATGCAATTCTTATTTCGGGGCTCTTAACCATCTGTGGCAATGCCTAACTATTTGTGTACTCCATGGAACAAGCCAAACATGAGCCGGTCAAAGGACTTTCAATTTATGGCATTTAGAAGATTTACGAGTAGGTCGTTTTACCGTTACTCTCACATGCAATGGCTATTTCATCCCTCTCTTCTCTTTTTTCTCTTTTTTCTCTTTTTCCTTTGTTTAACTTTGAGGTAGGAGAGGCAATAGGGTAATGGGTCCCCATGGCATTGGAAGTATCCTGACAGAAGGCCCGATTATGACACCTCATATGCTAGATCGGTATGCAGATAATGCTGGATCCTTCAGCCCTACCGATGATGTCACGGCGTCTTCTTTACTCTGGGGTTCTGATTTGAAACCCCCATACAACTTATCGAAACAAACATTCCTATAATGGAGTAGATTATGGTGATTATACTTGCATACATCTCCTTATATTCTCTTTCTCCAAGTGAGCAATCTTAAACCCAGAAGCAGACTCTGACTCCTTAATTCTTGGCGCCCCCTCAAAAAATGAGATCGGCAAAAAAAAAAAAGCTTAGCAATTTTGGACCCTGAACCGAAGAGCCCTGGGAACGGGGGAGACGGTGTGAAGTAACGATTAATTAAGATGAATCCCTTGATGATGTTAATTGTGTAGGTGTCAATGGATAATGATGCGTCAGTGTGTACTCTTCTTTTTAGCGCTTGCTAAGCTAAGCTTTCAAATCTTTTGCATTTAAATCTGCGCAGTGACGCAGTCCCGCAGTTCCCGCAGATTCCTCCGAACCCTTGTCGGGTAGGCAGCAACAATACCTAATCTAGACCACGACTGCCCTGTCCGCCTGGCCTTAAAAGGTGGTGGGGTAAGAAAAAACTCGAAAGTGCAAGACACACTACCGCAAGCGCGGCCACGACATTCGGTCGACAAATACGCGCCCAGGTCTTGTTGACAAGACAGAGCAATTTCAGAACCGAGCAGCGGCTATGAAGGGTACTCTAACCGGTAGCTCTACGGAACAAAAACCCGCCGGTGGATTCGATAGCACTCCGTTTCCCCATGCGCCACCAGGTTACACCCTTAAATTCACCTTTCATCGGGGCATCAACCTTCCCTGTGCTGATTTCGGAAGCTTCTCCTCTGATCCATACACAGTAGCCCAGCTAAATGTCGATATTCCCAAGCGACATAAACAGGATAACAATCTGACGTTCCGAACACCAACAGTACGCAAAAATCGAGACCCCGTGTGGGAGAGTGAATGGATCGTTGCGAATGTGCCCGCATCAGGGTTCCAGCTCAAATGCACTGTTTATGATGAGGATGCGGCAGATCATGATGACAAGCTAGGGAATGCATATGTTGAAGTGGACTCTATTTCGGGCCACTGGAATGGTATCAAAGAGCAGTCATTTAAGGTCAAGAAGCGCACGGGTAGTAAGCGGGTCTATTTATTTGGAAACATTGCCGCTCTTGCTTCCGGGCGTCTGGATGTCGGATCACATCTCGTCATCAGCGTGGAGTTTCTGGGAAAGACTCCGAGTGAGGAAGGGGGCCAGGTCTATACTGTAGGACCAAATTACTGGTTTAAGCATTTTTCTCCTCTTATCGGACGATTGGCAGGCACCAAAGACGAAGTTCAAAGTCAGAATGGTAAAAAGACAATCACTCGTTACAAGTACGTTCCTCCTCTCCTCCTCGCGAAGTAAAGAATAATGGCTCATTACAGAACATTGGTATAGTTTTCAAGCGATTCAAATGCAGCTCAGGGGTCCTGTTCCTGCGGAGCTTTACCATCGCTATGTAGAGTTCAAACCATTCGTAGCGGGAATGTTTACGTCGCAGAGTCTCCGAGGGCGTATTCTCAACCGAGCTCTACATCACCAGCATCAGCGAATTTATAATTTTGACAGATCAACCCTCCATGGCCAATCCGAGTCGCCATGCACTGAACTTACCCAAAAGTTTCTTGAATTTACCCACTATGCTCAGGGTGGAAGAATATTTACATATGTTCTCACTCTCGATGGGCAGTTTCGCTTTACAGAAACGGGAAAGGAATTTGGAATTGATATGCTAAGCAAGCATACGATGCACAGCAATGTTTCAATATACATCGCTTACTCTGGCGAGTTTTTTCTTCGTCGACGAAAGCATCACCGACGGCACTTCTCTCAAATGTCTCAACCCTCGGATACCGAAATCCCTGTGGAGGAACCTCTACAGGATCAAGAGATATCAACCAACCCTGAAGACTATGAGCTTTTCATTGATAATGATAGCGGCACCTATCGCCCGAATGGTCAGAAACTTCCTCTCTTGAAGAAATTCATTTCAGAAAGTTTTGTCGGTCTCCATATCACCATACTGGACTGTACAGAAGATGCTGAAAGAATGGAGAACTTGAAGGATGAGCAGAGAGAGTTCAAGAACAAGGAAGGTGGTCAGATGACCTTCCTCCAGCAAAGCAGCGCGTCATCACTTTCCATATCGAGCTCAGACGAGGAAGAACTTGATGAACGCAGTGGTGTCGTATCGAAAAAGCGTGGCGAGTTTGCCCAGAAAGTGCACGATATGCGTGACATGAAAGGACAAGTAATGAAGTGGGCGCAGGCGGAGCACAAAAGTAAAGGTGTTCCCGCACATGGCGAGGAGATTCCAGGGCATCGACCCTCAAAAATCACACAAAAAGATACAGCCCTTGACAGGCAACTGGACAATAGCTCTACCAGGCTGTGAATCCAGATTTTTTCCTTTCTCCTAAAACTAGCTCCCTCTATATCTTGACCTCATTGCCCATTTGATACCTTGAAGAACCTCCATTCTTTTCCTAACTTAGTATACTATTTCTGACAGCCATTTTTTCCCTTCTCTATTTTCCCCTTGAGTGAAAGATATACATGTACTCTTTCCGACTTACAACGCCAACTGGGGCTACATATACGGTATACAAAAAATGGCTCTCAAAGGAAAGAGAAAAGAACAAACAGTCTTTGCCACCTTGCTGCCTACCGAAAGGATGTAACTATAGCTTTGAGACTCATATTTTCATTGAGCTGCTGATAATTTCTAATGTATATGACTATTAATTACATTATCATGCCTCTTATGGTATTCTTCCCTTTGACATAGTCTAGGCCGCTGCAGCTGAGTAAAAACAGGTGGAGATTGGGAGCTAAACGGCAATGCAGATGAGACAACGTGGCTATAGAACTAAAGATGCGTCGGGTTCAGCGTTTCATCCTCATTGTCTCATAGGTATTCCTTGCCGCACGAATTCTATGGAAAAGAAGAGCGAGCTCCGAGCTCTGCTTTCGTATTGGCGAACATAGTTACAACCTTTGGAGCCCGGCACGTATATAGCATACCACTATAAGTTGTACCTACAGTAGTTCCTTTCGGTTACTGTATGATACCATATGATCAGCCCCAATGGCACTGGTCACTCAGTACCCAAGATCACCATGTTCTAGGTGGCCGCATGGAATGTTGTGAACCTAGAGGGTGAGCATGCAAAGGGTTTAGGACACGAGAGAGTCGGACTTAGATAGATTTAGATCGTATTGTGTAGAGGCTGTAGAAGACTCGAGGGGAAGTTACTAGGAGAGAGAGGAAGAAAAACCTTGGTTATATACTGAAGGTCAGTGATATATATGTACTTACTCTTGAAATATATCATGGTTAGGTGAAAAGCGGAACTAGAGACTTGGAAGTAGTAGTAGGTGAGAGTAATAATTTAATCTCTTAAAAATATTTCAATCCTCATTGTTCGTATTGAAGGGAAACGTAAGGGCAACATCGGCGGGAAGGAGTCTTATCGAGGGGCAACATGGGCCCCATTTAATAAGATCATTCATAGCGGGCGGGACAAGCAAATGAAGCGACTAATCAATCCTCAGGCACCACAGTCTAAGCCCCAAGTCCCGAACTCTCGTCCATCAATCATAATTTATCATATCCTCCCACTTATTCCCTTTCAAACTCATGTCGCTATCAGCCTCCTGTCTTTCTCTTTCGCCTAGGCTCCAGCAAGCCTTGTTATACCCCCAGCTGTCTCACCACATCTGCTAGTTCAAGACTAAACAAGGCCTGCGGGTTTCTTTCCTTTCCTTGTCCCCCTCCCCTCCTTCATTATCTCCGACCACATCTCTTTACCTGTCCTCAGTACGAGTCAACTTCTCTCTACCACAACCTACGACGTGCGAACCGCTCCAAGCATCTGACGACCAGATTCCAGACTGGATGACGGCTCATTTGCTTGGTTACGTTTGCCACCACATCGTTAGCAGTACACCATTTCATCCGAGTGTGGACGCGCAGACCGTCGATGGTTACCTCCAGTCGTCCCGGTACCCTCTCCGGATACACTCTCGAGCGGTGACTTGACCCCTTGAATTATACCACCATGGGAAATGTCGGAAGCAGACTGGACGACTCGGGGAGTCTATACTTCAAGGATCAAAATAAATGTATGTCTTCAACTCCCGCGGCTCCTTTACGCATGCTCCGCAAAGCGTTCATCTTCAATCCCACCCGCGCTTTGTCCTTGCGTAGTAGTCGCAATCGCTGACAGCATGGGCTCATGCAGTTACGATCGCATCTGTGACTATACTTGACTCCAGGAGGCGAGTCTTGTTAAATCTCACCCCGAATTCATTCCCTGCAAGCAGATACATCGCCAAGCGTGATATCAGCGATGACACTCCGATTGAATACATCCAGGTATAAATTGAATATGTATCTAATTTTGTGATTCTAGAACCCTTTGCTCACTCTTTTTCTGTATTGTGCAGGACCCTGATTCTTCCCCTTCTTCCCCAGCGCCCACCTTCCTTTTACGGCTTACCAACGAAGACGAGTTGAACTTCAACTTCACATTCATACTGAGACAGACTAAAACCGGCAATGTCGCGAATTCTACTGTTAATGGTGTTGCGACTTCTCTCCCAGAAGTTGCGGACACCGTGCTTACCGGACTAACTTTCGCGCATGCGCCGAATTCAAAGGAGCTGGACAACCTAATTACCAGGGAATTTCATGCCAATCCCAATTTACAGAACAATTCGAATGTGCAGTTTGTAGGAGATTACTCCACGGACGGCAGTCCATCTGTGCAATTCGAATGGTCGTGGAGATGGAAGCCGCCCAAACCAGTCGAGGACAAAGGGGGCGGCTGGAGAAACAGCTGCAGTTTCTTGGAATATGACCAAAGGGCTAACAGGCTGAATACACTTGCTCATTTCTCTTTTTGGGTACAGAATACGATGCGCGCCTTGCCGAGCCCTCAAATCTTATCGCCAAGGTTAGAACTCAGCGTTCCACCCCGGCACCGTATACCTTCCTCGCACTCTGTACTTTCTCATTCCAGCGATGCAGATGCAGCATCTTACCCCCAGATGACACCCAGCACTCCGCCAGAGGTGGATTCCGTTTTCGTCCCACCACCACTCTCGGCACCCCCTCCGCCCCCGGTTAAGATTGACCTTCCCCATTCACGACCTGGTGAAGATAAGAGCATTGTTGAGGACGGTCCTTTATTCCGAGCTACAATGAAGGCTTTGGAACAGAAAACAGGCAATATGCGAGCCAAGATAAAGAAAGTCCTCAAGAAAGCCGAGGCGGCCCAGCAGGCTCAGACTACCTGCAATGACGCCGTAGAGGCCTTCTTGTCCGCACTCAACGACGCCTCAACACCAGACGGAAATGCGATACAACCGGCACTGGATCATTACTTTGAAAAAATCGCACGACAGATCCTGGACTACGAGAGGTTTAACACCCGACAGCTCCAGAGGCTTGTTATCGACCCGTTGATCAAACTTTACAATAATGACATAAAACAAGCCGAAGCCAAAAAGAAGGAATTCGAGGAAGAAAGCCGGGATTATTATGCCTATGTTAGTCGTTATCTCGGCCAACGTCAAGACTCTCTAAAGGAGAAGAAGCGGGCGGAGAGTGACTCTAAGTATCAAGCCAAAAGGCGGAACTTTGAGCTTAAACGGTTCGATTATTCATCATTCATGCAGGATCTCCACGGTGGACGTAAAGAGCAGGAGGTCCTATCGCATCTCACAAAATACGCTGATACGCAAGCAAAACGCTTTCTTGAAGCCGCCCAGAAAGTCGATGATATGATCCCTCAGCTAGACGCGCTTATACATGAGGTCAGTCAAGCAGATAAGGAGTTTCAATTCCAGCGAACAGAGAGAGAGGAGAAGCGAAGAGCCTTAGAAAAGAGTAGCAACATGTATCTTGAGCCTGATTCGCTGGTCAGCTCGAACGTGCCATCAACGCTATCAGGAAATGGCAGTGGAGCCCAAAGATCAGAGAACGAACTTGGGCGTGCAGATAGCACGGGATCTCAGCTGCGAAGCGTGATTAGCAATACTTCAACGTCGACTCAAGCCAATGCATCCGGTATCACTCCTTCAGCCGGTCCAACCATAGCAACTACCTCTACAAGCTTAAGTGGTATGCCTGCCTAGAGAAGTTGCAGAGACTTCTAGACACACAAAATGACATTGCTTACTGGGGCTAATAACTGCTATAGGTCAGCAAAGAAAGGAGGGGCTTCTCTGGGCACTGTCCCGACCGGGTTCCCACATCGACCCGAAGGGCATCAATAAACAAGCCTGGCATAAGTAAGCCTACGATTCACTTCCGTCAATCACTCCACTTATTATCGCTTAACTAACGCTCTCCCGATAGGTTCTGGATTGTATTGGACCAAGGGAAACTATCGGAATATAGCAACTGGAAGCAAAAGCTTGACCTACACATGGATCCTATCGATCTACGAATGGCCTCTGTGCGAGAGGCTCGAAATGCAGAACGAAGATTCTGCTTCGAGGTCATTACCCCTCAGTATAAACGCATCTATCAAGCAACATCCGAGGAGGATATGGGTAACTGGATCCGGGCTATTAACAACGCCTTACAAAGTGCTGTTGAGGGTCGCGGCATGTCCCCACCGCTCTCTCCCGCTACGGATAACTCGTCCATCGGCCGTGATATTGGCTCTGTATTGACCGGGAAAAGTTCCTCGTATTCAGGCCAACATTCCCACTCCACTGCATCTAATGCGTCAAACAACAGTGTAACCCGTCGCACGACTGTGGGTGCACGACCAAGCTACGTACGTGGCGATGGCAATAGTTTTGAGGACAATCCTTCCAGGCTGCTTCAGACAGTTCGTGATGCCGATCAGGGCAATAACTGGTGTGCTGACTGCGGATCGGCATCTAAGGTCGAGTGGGTCTCTATTAACCTAGGGATTGTTCTATGCATTGAATGTAGTGGTATTCACAGATCCCTTGGAACACACATTTCAAAGGTCCGGTCCCTCACTCTTGATGTGAATTCTTTCTCGAATGACATCGTTGAAATCCTATTGCAAATTGGCAACCGCGTCAGCAACATGGTCTGGGAGGCCACGTTGGATCAATCCCAAAAGCCAATAGAGACGTCAACTCGAGAACAGCGCTTAAAGTTCATTACCGCGAAGTACAGTGAAAGAGCCTATGCTCAGAAACTACCCTCCCAGTTGTCTCATTTTGCAACGCCGGACGAAACACTTCTTGCCGCGATCAAGAAAAACGACATACAGGGTGTCCTCTACGGCATCGCACTTCGCGCTAATGTGAATATCACTGACCGTTCTCGTAATACCCATGCAGTTTTTCTTGCTCTTGCAGCAGCTGATCCAGCATCGCCGGGTTCCACTTCATCTAGGCCTAGTACGAGCAACTCCGTAAAGCCAATCCCGTTCCCCATTGCTGAGCTGCTTGTTCAAAATGGAGCGGAAATTCCATCTCAGCCCCCGCCTATTCCTCTTTCGCCTGCCGCTCAATTATATCTGAGCCAACGAACCGCTAGAGTGCCTGCATTCGGCACATTGGCTGCATCTACATCGGGTAAACCTACCGCTGACAGCCTGGGCACATTACCTAGTATTAGAGGAACCGGAAGTGATAATTCCGTTTTGTCTTCTCAGGGGCCAAGCTCTTTAGATAGCAAGGAACGTGAAAAGCTACATAAAAGAGGAAGTGCTGGTGCCAGATTGGCTGGGAAGGTAGCCTCTTTAGGTATTGATCGATAAAGCTTCAGTGTTATTATGCACTTGCTCCTTGTCTGCTCTGCTTCACTTCCACAGTGATTTGCCACTTAATGATAATTATACTTAATGAAGCTCAAGTGGACATGACATGATGTGAGGACTCGGGTTTGGACGATTTATGTATCTGTTTGGAGGCCAATACAATCAGCTTCCACATGTTTCGTTTTATGTGCATTCATTGACATGCTGTCTCTCTTGTTCCTCCATTTTATTGTTAATATTCTCTTTCATCTTACGATTGACTCCGTGTCTTCTTTTCTTACTTCCCTCCTTTTCTACATTGTGTTTCATTTCTCATGGATTGACTTTGTTCCTCTGCATTCCCTAATGCCGAGGGCTTAACTTGCACACATTTTATACCGTTCAACACTTTTGGGTCTCCTCTCTCCCTCACCCCCTTTTTTTCGTTTTGTGTGTATAGAGGGTGGGGGGGATTTGGCTATTTTTATTGCAAGCATATCCGAGGAAGAGTGTCCCATTATGATAGGATTAGAGCTTGGCCATAATGTTAATAATGGTGACTGCGGACACGATACTTATAGTAGCAAAGATTATATATGACCAGTGTATTGTTTATAATTGATAGAGCATACTTGCATTTTGCTGTCTCCATTCTTTGCGTATACGTTGCCCATTGTCTCTAGTTATCATACACGTATATTGTGAAGTACCTACACAGAGTGGGTTGATTCAATTAGTCGATTAAGAGAGAAATTAAAAGGGAAAAGCATAGTCACCGGGGACAATACTTTTGTTCAGCAAATGCAAACTTCAGTCTTCGCATGGCACCCAGCTGCTCCTGTAAATATTTGTATAAAGCACCACTGCACTAACTAGTAGAATTGCTTCTCGCATCGATAGAATACTTTCATGTACTGGCACAGTGCCTAGAGATAGACCACACAGCCCCTCACATATTTTTAGGCCAACGATGACTGTCAATTTGCCACACTTCTGGACTTCGAGAAATTGCGGGCTCATTTGATTCACGACATATGTCACAGATAGAGAAAAGAACTGGCCCAATGGCCTTCATATCGTTTGGTGATGTTTCTCCAAAAATAGCCTCTCGGAGTTCTTTTCCTATGAGAAGCCAACTAAATAGGTGAATTGTGGCGTTGCAGAAGGCCACAATGGTATTATTTTACAAATGGCTTCGTATGATCTAGCCCTCAACAGACAAAGATGCACAGTACTACTACTGTGGGCACCCAGCCCCTTCCCAGCCCCCCCCCCCAATTCACCCTCAGAAATAAGAATTAAAAGAATATTCGGGAGGGAGACAGAGAAGCAAAATGAATGTTGGGCAAGTCCAAATCCTATGAGTCGAGATCTACATGGAGATGGATGCGATAGACCTAACAGTGTGAACACGCATTGTAGATTATGACGTCATAGGTGCACATTGCAGTTTCTTTCTTCCGACCAGCCACACATTTAGATTTCTTATGAACCACTATCTTACGTATTGTCTCACCACACAGAATCTATCTATCCACTCATCAATCAAAGCTTTTACTGTTCTTGGTAATAGATGGTGTGGTGGTCCACTCGCTTTCTCTCCGGGTGGCAAACATCAATCATCTACGGAGTATACTTACCTACGAGGTGGTTCGCCCCACAGACAGGAGGCTGTGTCAGCCAAAAAAGAAGGTGGTTGCAGCAAGTTCTGTCCTATATTACAGGTAGTGTGGCCTGTATTTAACCATATACTAATGGATGAAGTTTCCTTACAACCTGAGTGGATGTTGGCCCCAAGGGATGTACAATAATCTGGTGTGATCTTTGATGGGTATCTTCAGTTTAGTTGTGGTAGATAAATTGATGGATCAAGGATGACAGACACAGGGCCCGGTTTGCCTACAGGACAAGTTGACTATCGATAGCCTATACAAAGATTAGGTCCATTAATAACTAGATAGTGTTGGTTGGTATACTTCAGATTGGTGCGTGGCTACCAGCACTACCTCGTGCCTACTATCCTCTGCTATGTACTAAGAATTATATCCTGGACTGTATCAGAGGCCCACAACCTGGGTGCATGGATTTCCCGCCAATCACACTCATTGCTATCAGATTTCCGGCGCGTCTAAACTATCAAAATACGCACTCTAGCTAGGCACTGCTGATACCTAAGTCACGGGGTACTACTAGAATCATCTTCGAGTAGATTATGTAAGGCTGTGGAATCAGAGGGCCTTAGCGTGATAAATCATAAGATTTCCTCTGTATTTGGTGTAGCACAGCTAGGTATATATGTGATTTTTTTTTTTTTGTTGTATTTGTCTTGTACAAAATATATTTATGTCTTGCGCAGGTGTCTGCCCACCTGGCTCAGGAGCCAGGTCATAAATCTCTTCCCTAGATTTAAAGAAGAAGTTTGGAAACAGTGGCGAGTTCAGGTACTTTTGCACTGGGATATTTATATGGGTACACAGAGAACACATGTGAAATGTGTTTATGAAGGATTCCTAAAGGTTGGTCCCTTTTTACCCAGAAAGGATGAGATGAGGTTCACTGAGTAAATCATTGATTGGCTGGGATCTCATCCCGTCAGGTGGACCTCTGGTGTAGTTCTACTAAGAAAGATGGGCTCGGAGATCTTTTTCTCTCCTTATAGTGTACATAGTACTTTTCACCCATTTATAAATCAGTCTATTTTTATATAATTCTCTCTCTCTCTCTCTCCTCTCTTCTTTCTCTTTTTAAATTATTAATTTTGTTTTCTTTCTTTTTTTTAAAAAAAAATAAATTCTTCCTCACTTTTGTTTGGGGCGTGAAGGTGGCACAGCCCAATGTATTAAAATCGGTTCTTAAAACCTAGTAGACCTATGCTGGCCGAGACCCGACTCACGCTAGGTGTATTACCCAATAAGTAAATAGCCAGGTGGGGACGGTACGTTGAATTCCCTCGGCTTTTGAGATGCCGTTGAAGCTTACGATGCAGGACCTAGCCCGGCGCTCGACATACAGTACTTACATTGTGCTTCTAAGAATGCACACATACTGCAATTTTCTTCTTCTTTCCTTCTTTCTTTTGTTTTCTTTTCTGTCTCTTTTAGCGTGTCTATACTAGGCTGGGGAGGGGGAAGCCATGGAGTCTCAAGGGAATTGCTTACAGTTGCTCGTTTCCCAGTTCGTTTTTCCAACGCCACCTGAAGAGAGGGGTGCCTGGTTAAGGGTCACTCCATCGAGTTTATGACTCTACCCAACCCCATTTGCTGGATTATGAATGTGAAAAGAATAGACTTGCAGGTAGATCATAGATGATCCTCTTCCTCTCAGAGGGCATGCGCCGAGAGGGGGAGACCGAAATGATGAAAGTGGTGCCGTTGGTGTTGCGCCCCCCAGCGCCACGTCTCCATCCGACAGTGGACCAACTACCCGGCCAAGTGTGTCTCGAAGCCCATCAGGATCTTCCATTGTTTTCACTGGGCAGCATGGAGATCGGGCCCTAGTGGGAATGTACCCCCTGCCGTTATGATTCTGATGGCCCTCCGTCTTAGGTTATGATCAACTAATTCGTCTTCGTCAGGGTGGGGATCTTTCAATTTCGATTTCTTTTTCTTATAGGAATTATTATTTTTAATTATCCTATTTTCTCTCCTTGGTATTACGCGCCGTTGGCCCTCTCATTCTCTTTTTAGAATTTCCACAATCATCGGGAGGGTCATGACGCTGGTGACTTGCCCCCACTGCTACTGTACTCATGACCAGAATCGAGACTCAGATGGCAGTACTCCGCCAGGTTAGTTCTATCTCTCTATGCCGTCCCTCACTTCTTATAGTTACCATCAAAATGTGTCCTCTCCCTACAACCACAATGGCAGATATGATCTCATTATTTTCTACATTACGTCTATGTGATTGACAGACAGTCGAGATTATGTGTATGAAGCCACAGCTCATGCATTGATCATGGTGTCAACTGGCGATCGAGTCCTTCAATACGCCGATCCTCGCCACTTATCGGTGCCAGTCAGTCATCGGAAGGCCGGAACTACCTATATTCTTAACTAACCATATTGTTGGGTGCAGTCACGCCGTTGCATGACTCTTGTTGGCTTATGTGTGTAGATCAGTATACTTCTTCTACCATTTTATACCATTATACTTCTCAGCCATGATTACAGCCACATAGATGCATTGCCTCATGCGTATTAATTCAGATGTGATCAACACCCAGTCAACGGCTGTCAGCTCTACCTCCTGAGCATTTGCCACCGGTATGTTTGTGCTCAATGGAATCGCGCCCACTAGGCCCAAACCCTCAATCACTACTCTTGAAATTGAACTCGATGTTTTCAAGCAGTTACAGCGACCATGGATCCATCGTTCCCACTGGGTCAGGGGATATGCTAACGGCACCCAATCATCTGTGGGAGAACCCAGCCATCGAGTCAATTATTGCATCTCATGCCTTTCCGCGCTAGTGGCTTCTTTTCATGATTGACTAAGCCATACATTTCCGCCAATATTTTTATTTTTATTTCTGACCTTTTTTTTGCGTTTTTCTTTGCCTTTCTACACAGTATAGTAATAACCCACTGTTCGGATCTTGTGTGGCCATTCCTGACAAATGGCTTTCTTTCAACCATAGTTCTCAGTATCTGTGGTTTATACTTCAATAATACTGGACCCGTCACGGATCTCTCCACTCAGGTGAAAGATTTCAAACATTTGTCTTAGGGTTTCTGCTTCAATCTGGTCAAACATCCTGCGATTCACTGTCAATAATATCTCCCTAATCTCAGCCTCTTCTCGGCAACTTCGGCTCACGAATCAGGCCATATCTTCTACTGTGGGATTTGAAAGGGCTCGCATCTTGAGGTGAAGCCTCGCCTGTGGATACTGCCTTACAAGCCACGGCCACCGCCGCAAACACCAAAGGGTAGGGTAGGTAGAGGGCAAAGCCCGGGAGATAACGAGGAAAAGCCAGTGAATATTCTGCACATCACTGGATTTGTTTCCCAGTTAGCTGTCTGTCCGCCACTGTACAGTCCCTCTTACGATATAATACTAGCCCTATATATGAGCCCAGACGAACACGTCTCAAGGTGCCCCATCTCGTTCCACACCGGAAGTCATATCCACATTTTGACAGTGATCTTCGACGGACTATGCTGAGTGTGGAGGGTTCTCTTCCCGGATTCATTATTTATCCCTCACCCCTTCCCTTCATGCCTAGTTTACCGCCTCAGTTTTAGTGGGTGTACGTTTACGAAAGAAGCCAACCCACGCCCACAGTTCTAAAACTGAACTTAATTGTCTGGTCCACTCATTTATCTATCGATTGGAGATTAGGCGTTCCTGATTGACAAGACAACAATCTTCCACCTATTACTCATTTCTTATATCGTTTCTGTCTATATAGTGGAGACCCGCCGGACCACAATCTTTTTCGCCGTCAATTATTCAGACCTGCTACCCTGTGAAGAGGGGGCAAAAGAATCAAACATAACAAAAGTAGGAAAAGGTGAGAAGGCTTTCTATTCTATGATACCGTTGACTTTATCCCTTCGTTTCCCAGCATTTACCATTTACCCTAGCCCAAAGGTATACATTATGAAAGGCCAGGTGAAATATTGTCATCCTTGTCCGTTTATTCAGTTTAACGACCAGTCATTCAGATCTGGTCCTCCTGCTATAATACTTTTGTTGTTGTTATTTTTCTCCCTTGTCCCCTGTCGCAACAGAAATGAGAGCCAAGAAGACGAGCCCATCTCTCGCTGCCCTCTTCCCCTTTTGGCGTGATACAAAAGCCACTAAGCTCTATCCACCATCCACTTCTTACCGTATGTTTTGCCGCCATTGTCTTCTCACTTCTGAGATGCTGCCACTGGCACGAATATCACCCTCTGAATGTCGCCTTTTCTGGTTTCTGCTCACGCCTGGGCCCTATCTGCTCTATGTCTGTGGTTTCTACCAACCCTCTAGAATTCTCATGTGAAATTTATTCCCTCGCCTACTTCTGACAACTCTCCATTCCCCACTCATTCATTCTGAGATTATCCTATGATTCAGGCTTGGGTGTGTGGGGTTGAGGGAGGAGGGGGCATGCTAACGGGGGGGTGCGCGTGTGCGTGCACAGTCCACAGACCCTCTATTACAATATTGTACCATTCGAGAAATCCTTAGTACGACCGCTAGGCTGTCAGCTTGGGCATCTCTTCAATTCCTAGCAGCAATCTTCCTGTCTTCAATAATTGCACTCATTCCCCTTCCACTCCCGCTTTGCTCGTTGGGCTTAGGAATCATATTCCAATTTGCCTCACCCAAAATATCCAGTGCATTTTTTCATTCTCTCTCTATCTCTTCATTAATCCCTCATTCCCTCACATACCTCGCCCTTCCTGTTCCTCTATCGCTATTGTGTCCTTCCTTTTTGGCTTTTTCCTCTCTCTTTTTTCCTCCGTCTTTTCCAGTTCATCGCCCCATCCCCTTCCTTTATCAGCGCCCTTCTTCTGCCCATCCGACTGTTTCACATTAAAAGAGTTTTGAAAGTTGCTTTACGGAGGTCACGGCATTTCTGACGCATGGACATATTATTGTCACTGCAGTGAAATACTACTACAGCATCAAAAACAATTGCACACGGGTAGAAGAACCTTGGAAGGAAGGTATGTGCTGTAGTTTCCTTCCTATACTGGGAGGGTTGGCACTATCCACTGTAGATGGTCGACTAACTGCTTTGAGACTTGCTTTTGCACCCGGCGTGTTTCTGGTGCTCTAGATCCTGTCATGACGAACACCGCAGATAATGTTTCTTCAAGTAATTCGAAACCAGCAAGGGCAGAACCAGGTGGCAACCCATCGTCAAACCCTAACAAAGCCAACTCATCGGCAACTGTAACTCAAAAGTCCGGTCAGTACCACCTATTATATTCGCAAGTTACTGAGCAACTGAAGAAGTCGATGCTAAAGCTAGCATCCTCCTACAGACATTGGATTCTTACAGGACTCTCGACCATATAGTATACATCATCATTCCGAAGGTCCTACTTATGTGAGACATAATGGCCGTGGATTGCCCCCAGCCACGCTGAGCATGGGCGGCATGAGGTCCGCGCTACCCGGCTACCGAGCCGACACTGTTGTTTTTGACCGGCGTGTGATGCCACAGCGCTTTGTGCCTACAGGACCTGGTCATGGAGTGGTATACCCATCAATGCACCCTTTACCATTGTCCCTTGAGACAACACCGAACATGAATATGCCTATCCATAACCCGTTCTCTCAAGCATATTCACTTTACTCACAGGAGCAACTGCAGCAGCAACAACATATGCCATCTCAGCATACTGGGCCTGGGTATCAGCCGCTAGGATACAGCTCACCAGCACACTCGGGAATCCCGCCGGCCGAATACGGGCAAATTTATTATGCCCCGCCTACGTATGTAGCATCTCATGGACAGAGTGCAGTTCAGGCGAATGTGACAATCCATTTACATCCAAATCGCCCATCCAACAATACCCAAGAGAACTTTGCTAAAGAATCAACAACTCTTTCAAAAGGGTCCAAGACACGTACCCCAGAGTCGGGCTATGATGTCTCAAAGACTATCGTGGACGGGTCAACTCCAATGAGATCCACCCAAGCTCCGCCCTCCACGATGGGTAAGCAGAAAAGGGAGGACTATGCGGCAGATTTAATGGCTCATGGTTCCCCTTTATCACGGACTGATATCCATTTGGGTGGTACAGCTCCACACCAAATCAACTTTACCAGCCCCATAACACCGCGAGGACCACCAAGGAAGCCAAAGCAATCTGGTCATGCTTTATGGGTTGGCAATCTACCCCCTGGGACAGATATCAATGAACTGAAAGACTACTTCGCACGGGATGCTACTAAAGATGTTGAAAGTGTCTTTCTCATATCGAAAAGCAACTGTGCCTTTGTCAATTACAAGACGGAGGTGGCCTGCCTTGCAGCACTATCGAGATTCCATGACACCAGGTTCCATGGAGCACGTCTCGTCTGTCGATTACGTCGAGATTCGATGTCTTCTGCCCCGCAGCCCGATTCATCGAGTTGTTCATCTCAAGCTGAGAACGGTGCTGACGCTATACACAACGAACAGAATGAAAGTATGCTGGTGAAAAAGATCGTTGATAGAACATATTCGAGTCCTCGAATGCCAAACAGATATTTCATTGTCAAAAGCCTGTCTATGGATGATCTCGAACTGAGTAGACAAAGTGGGATCTGGGCAACGCAGGCGCATAACGAGGGTAACTTGAACCACGCTTATCAGGTGAGTCTTACATCCAAATGAAGGTTGAAGGCGACACAAAAGAAGAAAGTATCTTGAGTTAATACAGTTGGAACCTAGACTGCTGATAATGTCTACCTTGTCTTTTCCGCCAATAAGTCTGGCGAGTATTATGGGTACGCTCGGATGGTGTCGCCAATCCAAGAGGACGACGGCTTGATCATGGAGATGCTGCCTCGCCCCAACCACATCCAGGCCGAGTCCGAGGACTTAGATTTGATACCAACTCCAGCGACGTCCACCGCCCCAAATGGACGGATCATCAACGATCTTGCGCGGGGAACTGTGTTCTGGGAAGCAGACTCATCGGAAGATGAAGGCGGAAGAAAGATCGATGAGAGCGTCGCGGAGGTAGCCGAGGAGGTAGCAGAGTCGGGCTTCCAGTCTATCGGGAAGCCGTTCCGGATCCAATGGCTTTCAACAGAACGAGTCCCTTTCTACCGCACACGTGGTTTGCGGAACCCCTGGAACGCAAACCGAGAAATCAAGATTGCCCGAGATGGCACAGAAATTGAGCCGGCTGTCGGGGAGAGGCTTGTGCAGCTATTCCACACACCTTACCTTGGGTGAATGATGATGATGATGAGGCATTCCTGGATAGATTGATGCTCAGAATCTCACGGCTTGACCCCAGAGTCTCTCTATAAATGAATCAATACGTGAGTATGGTTTTCGTTTTGCTACATATTATTTTAAACTTTCCTCCCCCTCTTTAAATGAAGGTAGAAGGGAAAGGTGTGGTAGAAGGGCGAAGAGGGATACATCATATATCGTTCTATAATTTCCAGTGTAGCTAATAATAGCTATCGTATCCTACATCCCTGATGTTTAGGGTCGCAGAAAAGGGTAGATACCTTTGCTATATTTACTTATATATATATATTCTTGTCTTGTAGTGCGGTGTGGAAAGAGGGGTTGTATGAAACTGCTCCCTCAGGAGAAAGCAGCGGGGATCATCGATAGAGAGATGAGGGGCATAAATCATCCCTCGAAGATGACTGTCAATTGTCATCCGACTTGTTAGCTAAGCTTTTACTTGAGCAATATACATAGCCTGAGAGGGGAAGAGGGGCTATTGTGAAGGAAATTTAAGCTATTGTTAGTTACCCTTGAATACTAATACTAAAGAACATGAATAAGCTCCAAACGGATTAATGGAATCTTGGCTCCCTTTCCATTTCATCGGCTGAAACCAGGACGTTCCAAACCCCTTCAACTCGGCAAGTAGTAACCTGAGGTAGGTTAACATGTGATCAGTGTGGGCCAAAACGGACAGATTGATAGAAAAATTGATTGATCGATAGATACTGCGTAGGTTCTAATGCTTTATCCCCTTTAAACTTTTCCACTCCTCCCAAGTTGTCCAATCCAATACCATGTTAACCATCTTTGGCCTTTGACCTCATCAGTCATGGCCATGAGATGAATCATCGAGTTGCCCCCGGATCCAACCCCAAGGAGGCTAGACCGGTTCTGGCCCACGGTCAATCGTGGGGTAAAGTTACCTAAACCTTACTGACTGTACAGGTCATTCTTCGTCTGATCTTCTTTTCACTCGAAGGGAACATTCCTTTTCTTTTTGTTTTCCCCCCTCTAAACAGGGTGTCCCTTTCTTCTCCCAACGAACTGTCTTCTTACTCTATCTGTAAAATACTACTATGGTATTGGTGATTTACTACCCGGTAAAGTAGCTACAGCTCCTGGCATGGTAGATCCTTGGGAGGTCTTTTTGTGGTAGCCCTCCCCAGACCTAGCGTCTTCTCCACCTCCTGAAAGTTCATCCCATACACCGGCGAGTTTTGTGCCAAGAGAGAACCGATTGAAACCCATTCATGCTGGAGCTCTCCACTTCCCTCTGCAGCTAGCTGGTCGATCATCAGGTATGAAAAACCCGCTCTTTCCGCATTCCCTAGCTTGACCCCCCTCTGTTCCCTCCCGTTTCTTGTCTGGGTTATTAATAGCACCCCGTATCCCTCCCTGGTGGCTCTTCTTCTGCCAACCGTGGCGGCTTCAGCACCTTTTCCTGTCGTTCTTGTCGTCACTTCATCGTTGGGAATGCATCCATATTTCAGTATCTTTGTGTGACATATCTGGCTGACTGATCCCCCCGTAACAGACCTGTCTGCACATTACGGAGTACTGAGCTTCACGACCTCCTGTTCTGCACCGCTATCTCCTTGCCAGTTGTTCACCAGGGTTTGACGTCATACCGTGTATGATACCCTGAGCACAAAAGTAGTAGCCTCAATTTACTGTTAACACTGAATATTTCAACTCTTCTGCCTACATCTACTTGTTCATACCCGTGGAAAAGGGGGTGTCTTGCCCGGCTAAGAGCTCACCTAGCCCGTCAACCATATCCGACACGCTCCCTGCCACACTCCTTTCCAAATTATCAACTCTGTTGAATAACCTCACGGGATTGTTCACCTAGGTCTCGATAGAATGTCAGGCGGTCGTTCGACTTCTCCCATCTCTGTTCCTCCATCATCGCGACAGCGTCGAGCTTCCTTGGCATCAGGCCTCGGCTTAGCTGATTATCTGTCGAAATCCGGGAATCAAGGGACCACCTCAAGCGTTCCAACAGGTCCAATGGCTAGTGCCGTAGCCAACGCACAGTCGCACCATGGGCGAAGGCTATCCATTACCACGCTAGGGCTTTCAGGCTCACCAACTCAAACTTCACCGTTTGGGGGACGAAACTTGCGACATGGTAGTGTGTCCAGTTCCATGGGATCTAACCCGGCGAGCCTCGAGGACGCGGTCATAGAGGATAATGAGAATGGCCCTCCTAGTGTCACACCGACCTCTCCGTTCGCACGGAGGGTTTCCTTTGGCGCACAAGCATTGCGAGATGTCCGCGGAGGAAGCACAGGCAATGGTAGATATCCCTCTCCTTGGTCACCCGTGGCTGGACGGCGCTCAAATGGGTCGCCAGCCAGCAGCACTTTTATTACTACCACCACTGTTTCAGAAGCTGCAACTACACACAAAGTGATTTCTGAGAATGATAGATCTAACCCGTCTTGGCGACCCTTAGGCGAAGGCTTCAATTGGTCCGAAGCTCTTCGAACTCGGGCCGAGCGTGCCCCGTCGATTGGGAATAACTCCTCAAATGCACCTCAAGTACAGCATACAGCAAACCCGGCTCAGTCTGGGCCGCATCAGCGGGCGGCCTCCATTGCTTCAATGGAACAACCAGCCCGGGAGATGCCCAAGCAACCCCGGCAAAATAAGCCGGACTTCTTTCAGGAGAAAATACTCCGCGGAGATTTCATGGATTAGGCTCGCTTACTTAAGTTCTTTCTACCTCTTCGTTCCTGTCTAGCACTTCATCTCCCCTACCACAAGGGGCCAAGGATCAGTGACTTAAACGAAAGAGAGACGGGCGAGGGGAAGAATCTAAGACAGGAATGGGCATGAGAAATAAGCCATTGCATCTAATCAAAGTGGTACTTCCGGTTCTACCTTCGCAAGGCATGTCAAGGCTGACTGTTCAGTCAGCTGGCTGCCTTTTCATGATAATGATATATCAATCCGGTTCATCTACGGAACGAAAAGATATCGGAGACGATGTCGCAGTCAGCTCCGGACTATTTTAACATTAGCCTTGACAGGAAACAAAAAAATAAAAAATAAAAAAAAATAAAAAAAAATAAAAAAAAAGAGAAGGAAGCGAGGTGAGAGATCCAAAAGGGGGACAGAGTCTTAGTCAAATTTTGATGCAAAACATTTTGTAATCAGGGTAATGATCGCATTGTTGATTTAGCGTATGTTTATGTTTCGTTCTTTTCCTTTTGAACGCTGCTGGTCAGACCTCATGTTCATTGCACTCGCGATTCTATGACATATCCAGATGGTTGATAGGTCGTTCTAAAATGGTTGTCGGTGTTCTAATGACTGCAACGACACACTCTCTCACATATTGTTCTATTTACATCATATGTTTTTCGACCTGTCTGTATTTTGTTGTTCATTTTTATAGCACTTTCCAAGTATAGTTAAGCATCTGCCCAATAAAATGAAGTAGTATGGACTGTATAGCGACATTATTGCTAATACATACACGAAAGTGTAATGGCCTTCCCCAGAATACAATTAAATGTATATCATAGCAGCTAATAGCTTGAAAACTATGGTACCATATGTGTGCCTGTTCTGATACTTTGTTGATTTAAGTCTATGGGATCATAATACAAATGTAGGATACTACTTATCCTGCGTACAGCCCTCACATTTCCGCCTCGCTTAACTTTTTATTGCCACAACTCTTCTATTATTTATAAGAATAAGCACCCTTGACTGTAGGAGGGTGGGGTCACCGTAAATTCCCCGAAGGGGATCGAAGAGCGTATAAAATGGGGTAGGGGTATTCCCTGTACGGAGTAGTGACCGGCAGAAGTTTTATAGCAATAACTAATTAAAGTACTCACGGAGTACTCTATAGTAGAAATAAAAATAAAAACTCTACCATGGTATTAAGCTGATTAATATTGAGCTATTTTCCGTTCCGAGCCTCTTTTTCTAAGCTACTCTAAGAAAATATCAGTTTTTGGTGATGATCAAATATCTACTAAGCTATCTTAAGGAAGCGCCAGGCTGTACGCATAATTATTAGTACCCCAGATGTATTTATGCGGCATCATCGACATCCCTGCTATTTTTCATGACACTATGAATTAGGCAATATTGTATAGGAGAACAGCCATCTAAAGTGGATACCAGAAAGGAGTTACAGACCAACATCAATGGCTAGATGTAGACAATGAATTCCAAGTGGAAGAGAGCAGTCTGGTAAGTAAGATCATGGTGAAAGGTCAACAACATAGGTGATGCTTCATCATAATCTCCCTGTTATCTGTTGCCTTCTCATATAAGACTTTCATAAACAGAGAGACAAACAACTATCGAATATTGGCGTGGTGAGCCCTGGAACGAAAGATCCGTGTCTAGTAATGCTTAACCAGATGTTTAAAGGTTCAACCATATGTTACTGTGTGTTGTGTGTGCTGTGTACATCTCTATCTATCTAGTCTATTGAGGCCTCTAATGGAGACCGCTTTGGTCCTTGAAAAATCAACGTTCGATTCCCTCAAAACAAAGAGACGGAAGAGAATGACATTCGTTATTGTTCTTGTCACTCCTACATCCCCACTCCCGCCCTCTTTGAAAAAGCAAATAAGAGTGCCAAAAGACATTGGTATAGGACGACACCGAGGAAAGGTGACAAGTGAGCACAATTACGGCGGTATCCGACCCTATCTAGTAAGGGATGCCGTTCGTCAACAACTGAAATTGATCATAACCCTTAGTAGAGACACTCATGTAAGATTTGCGGATAAGCTCCCGCATATATTCGGCCGCATCTCTCTCGCTCTTCTCTAAAACAAATCGGTCCCGAAAATTCTTCAGTGTATCAGGCTTGAAACAGGGTAGGCCGCTATCAAGCATCAAGGAGACGATGTGGGATAATTTGGCACTGTAGGGGCGGGATGCAAGAAACGCCTTCACAACCAAGGATTCGAACCACCGATACGGTTGTGTGTTTGTAGGGTTGTAAGAATTACCCCCAGAGGCATGAGCATGTGTATGTTGAGTACCGCTCATCACGGCAACCATTTCAGAAGTGAGTTTGAACGGAGCGCGCTCGAAGCGAACGCCTCCAGGCGCAATATCGAAGCAGAATCCAAAGTCGATGTGTATAATGTGCCCGGCATCATCGACCATAATGTTCCCGTTGTGACGATCCTTGAACTGTAAAAGATAGGAAATAACAGAATAGGCCGCCATGCTCTTGACAAAATTGGTACGTGCTTCCTGGAATTTAATGGAATCCTCTCCGCCGTACTTGGAGACGAAATAATCATAGAGCCCATTCACAGCTTCACGACCCAGCATGTCACGAGAAATTGAATTAGGGAGGACATCAATAACACCACATCCGGGAGCTGTCGAAGTTACTCGGTAGGGAAACACCCAAACATCAAGCCCGACACTACTGAAGATGCTCCGAAAAGCAGCAATCATCTGCAGGGCCAACATGTCCTGACGACAGTCGTCACCGACTTTGAAAATTGCAGACTGCCAAACCTCGTAGGTCTCTTGCTCTGAGTCCAAACGGGCCTTTTGGTCCTGAGTCAAGGTCTGTTGCCCGGAAGAACTGAAGACGCCCGCTGGTTCAAATCGAGTCCTCGTCTTTTGGATTCTGAAAGTCGCCATGTATGGTGCTTTTGCGTGGCTTTGGAGTGGTTTTCCTGACTTGCGATCGATGCCGACAACAACGCCATCGGGATTGCTAGGGAGGTAAACACCAACCTCCACTTTGATTTTGCGAAGCTCTTCCTCAATCTTTTCTTTCTTCTCGGGTTTACTTCTTTTGATATACGGCCGAAGCTTCCCTGAGATACCTGTGATGTCATTGAAGAAGGAGAATTCCCTTTCATAGAAGTCGCGTTCCTCGTGAGAGAAACTGGCAATGAGAGAGTCCATAAATTTGTCCAGGGTTGGCTTGAGTGGATCCGGCTGTTTTCCATATGTTAACATAACCGTTCCAGATAAGGACCGCTTCACTCACATTTTGAGAATCCTCATCTTTGTACGAATTGGCTTTCATATTCCAAATTGCCTGGTGTGCAAACAATTGAGATTGCTTAGCTGTTTCCATAATATAGCGCTCTACGTAACCTAACGCATCATATCGTAGAGCCTGGACCAACTGTGGAACAAAATAGAAACGAACGTCAATCGAATGACTTTCCAATGCTTTCATCGCATACTGCAGTATGAATGGGTGGTTTCCATAAGCAGGTAAGAAATATGTCAGAGCTTCAGTGGGATTCACGGGAGCCCAGTAAAGCAAATACTGTTAAAATTAGCCTTGAGCTGAGATGAATCTAGCGAGCATGTACGTAACCCTACCTTTAACTGGAATGAGATATCTGCAGGAAGAGTAGCACCGAGCATGATTTCAAGGCTACTGGGCTCATCGATAACCCTTTCCGGAAAGTTGAGCAATAGCCAACGGATATCATTCTTCAGCTTCACAGATGGGAAACGAGCACCAAGTTGAATGGCTAAACCGGGATGCTCAGCCCAAGCAAGCCGTAACAAAGAAGTGGCCTCCTGGAATAGAATTAGAGTCATGCTTTAAGAGGGCTCGGAAAAAGGAGAACGGAATAGGTGGTGCAAATAAGGCCAACGAACCTCCATAAAATTCCTGCTTCCAGAAGACTGAGGTATGTAATGTTTGCGATCTTGATCCAAAGGATATAGCCAGACCTTGAGACGTGACCTCTCATTTTCAAGAAGGGTATAGAGCAGATCTTGTTTAGCCTGCAGTGACTTATACGGTCCCAGCGTGTGACAAGCGACATTAGAGACATTAGCCAGAGCAGACGCGACATCACTGAGGACTTTATCTTCAGCCTTGATCTGTAATCGATTGCCTCCGAAGGACCACCTGCAGATGCACATATTAGACAAATAGCCTCAGCAGCACGGGATTTCAATGATAACATACCTAGGCGGATGTCTAAACCAACTCAGGGCGGCGGACAAGAGTTGGTCTTTAAGCTTCCAAGAAGAGGCCGGGTCCGCCAAACTGAAATGCTTTAGGACCTTGAGGCCAAACAGAATGATACGAAAGTGAAGCTCCCGAGATAGGGGATGCCCGCTCGTTTGCATGAGGCCCACAGATGTCTTGTCAATGAGGCGACAAAACAGTTGTTGATCTTGTAAATTTCCTAGCTGAATTGCACTGAAGTGGCTCTCAAAAAACTGGAGAACATGTGAGTGCGGTGAGAGAACCTTGTGGGCTTTTTGTTGCTTTTGTAGCATCAGTGCCTTATCACTAGGCAGAAGCTCAATCTTTGCGTACAATGGATCAACGTAACTAAGTTGCAACAAGTCAGTTTTAATGGTACAAGACGCAAGAATAGAGGCCTTACTCAAAGGATGGGTCGAACAGACCCTTCTTACGCAAGATTGTCTTCTCCCAAGCCTCAGCTACCTCAACTAGAATCTTGGGCTCCACAATTGGATTCTCATGGATCGCTCCCAGCCACAGAGAGATTCCGAGGTTTATAGACTCTGTCGAGAATATCTCAAAGGGTAAAGAAACGAGGTAATGAGGAATGGAAGGATGATGATCACCACCACAGCACAAGAGAGCGGCTGCCTTTCGTAACCCATCCCTAACCTCCAGAAATGAAACTTCATTGCCAAGGCTAATCTGCTCACTTATGTAGGATAGCCTATTCTCGACAACATCGTTTGACTCTAGCTGAAACAGCACAGGTGCATTGATTCTGGGGCCTGCAATTATTTGATCAGCTCAATGAACTTGTTGAATTACTAAGGATACACAGACTGTTTTCCCATCCTAGAAATTTAGACAACTGCGTATCCGGATATCGATATTTTTGGCGTGTAGTGTACTGGGCCATGAAATCAGAGGCAACGTCGACCCTATTGATCCCATATGGCTCAATTGATCCTAAACAGAGATGAGATGCATTAGGGCTAAGTCTTGAATATGCACCGTTGCGCTTACCCAGCCGCTGATCGCTTTTGGAGATAAGCGATCCCATATCAAGTGCAAACGATCTACCCATAGAAATATTGCCAAAGCCATTGCTGTCTTCGGATGCGGATAAATAGGTCTGGCTTCTAGTGAGAGACATGCTTCTAAAAACAGAATTGGGACATACCTGAAGGAGACCTTTGATATCTAGGGGGGCGATATCTATCACGGCCGTGACCCATGCCCGAGCTCGTTCAAGGAACACATCCAAAGTTTTCCTTCTAAAATGATAGTTATCAGGTAAGTCAACTTTGACTATTCCCGTGGGTGAAGTGAACGAGGGTTTCCACTCGAATTCATCGAGTTCTTCTTCAAGGCAGGATTGCCACATGACTGTCAAGAGTTCGAGGAGGGCAAAGAGAGAGTCTTTTTCACATAGGGCTGATGGACATTCTTTGATGATCTTATTAGCGCAGAGTACAGCAACGTTCTGTACTCTTTCTACTCTATGACAGCAAGCCACAAAGAAACCACCCAGTTCTTTCGACAAGAACGGGACCGAGAAATCTTCGTGTCTACCAGATAGCGTCAGCGAGACATAAGTGTTTACCACTTTGTCTGCAATTGTAGTCATGCAGCTAGCCATTTCGATGGTAGTCAAGGCCGGGTCCCGGAAGTAACTGAGGACTTTAGTGCAGTTTCCTGAAGATGCACGGAGGCTTTCGACTAACAACGCTGCATTAAGGAAAACTGCTTTTGGATAATTTAAGCGTTTGATCTCAGATTCACGGCTGGGAAGCTCCGTAATCAGGATTTTTTTCTGTTCCACGAGACGCTGCGGCCCCATGCCACGTCTGAGAATTGTATTAAGCTCCACATCACTTTCAAGCATTTCCATGCGGTCTTCAGAAACAAGGGGTGGCGAATGTTTTGCCAATATGCGCAACTCCTGCATGTGAGTTCGAGCAACGGCCGACGTAAGTGAAATCCCGTGAACGGCAATGTTGAACCAAGCATCACGAAACAGAGTAGATATGTCCTGGTCATAATCTGCAATATCCGCGCAGTTTCTGGGAGTGGCTCGATCGGAGACAAGCAACGCCAGTGGTTTCAAAAGGGGGCTGAGATCATCAGGAGCTAAGGTGATATCTTTTTGGCGCTCATTCTCAAAATCCGTCGCGTCTCCCTTATTTACGATACTCTCTAGCAAATGAGTCAAATATGTCCTGTAAAGTGGGGTGTTCCTCTGCAGTGTGACAGAAAGGTAGGCCATTGCGCTCTCTACTGCGGTAGCAATATTGCTATATCCCTTAGTGACCCCGTCCCAGTAGGCCCGGTCATAGAACTTGAGAAGAAGGTGAAATTCACCTTGAGCTGTGCTCAGAGACAGCGCAGCTGTTTCCTTGATGATATAGGCATCAACAGAAGCACTGACTTTACCGATCTTTTGGAGCAGCATAGATTGTGCTAAGGCGCTTATTTTTTCGTCATTAGAGTGGGTAGCAATCGTCACAATGGCGTGGACAACGTTTCTGTAATGTATACTGCCTTCCTCGCCAGTGACAAAAATGGAGGTCTCACTATCTTGCTTCACTTGGGAGAAACTGGTAAAAGCATTGCTATGGCCAGGAACATCTCCCACTAACTGTCCACGATATGCCTTCTCGGTGCCCGAGCCAGGACTCAGAACATTCCCAAGTGAGTACAAAGTCGTAATAACAGCGTCTTGAGACATAACACCAAGAACTTGGGCAAGGCATTTCGCAGCAACAGAAGCTGTGGGCCCAGCTGGAATGCCACCTTCGACAATGAACCTCAAGAGAGAGCGACTTCCGGAAGAAGCGCTGTTTAGTGACATTCGCGCAACTATTGCTATGCTTTTCAAAGTTGCAGTTGCCAGCTCAGGGCATGACATTTGATTTGGATCCACCAGGGTGTTCTCTAACCAAGAAAGGAAGTCTTCGCTGTTTGCCCTTCCACTCAAAACGCAATGTAGATACCCGATAAAGGCGAACGCCTTCACTGAATAAGTCAGCCGTTGTTGCAAGTGTGAGCCAAGCTGCAGATAATCAGAATCATCCTCTAGAAGCTTGATCTGATCATCGATGACCTCTGCCGTACGATTAATAAGAGCTATTTCGTCTGTATCGTGGCTCCTAGCGATGCCAACACCACTCATATAATCCTCTAGCAACTCATCCTCCGACATGTTATGTGCTCCGACGAGTGAAGTTGTACACGATTTGACAAAGCGCATGAATCCTTCCTGCAGCAGCATGGCTCCTAAAGGGCGTCCATCGGCAGCATAACGCCGAGTGTACCTCCTCCAATCTCGAAGAATGTTGTCAGACATATTTGCATTACGTACGATAGAGGACGCTGTCTCGACAGCAACCATAAAGCCCTCGGACAATATTGACCGCATATTCCCAATTATCCTAAACTTCTCGATGGCTGTCCAGAAGGAAGCAAACTTAGTGGAGGCATCCAGAAAGCCAACTAGGGAAACTGTAATTGATAATATACTGACGGCTTCATAAGCCGTACCGGGATAATCTGTTCCAGAAACATGATGTGTGAAAGGCGTCGCAGCTTGAACAGATTTGGCGCAGTGTTCCAGGTACTTCTCAACAGCATCGAGAACAGTCTCTCGCAGCAATGGATACCGAGATTCGGAGCCCAATGAAAGCAGAGCCAAAGTGACATTGTTCGTGAGTGCCTCCCAAGGGGAAGGCTTTATGTGATGCAGGAAAGGTGAAGGACGGAAAAGCTGACTGTGGGCCTCAGGAAGGTACCGAGATAGTTGTGCAACCAACCTAGAGGCATGCTCAGATTTGTCCACAGAAGGAGAAGCTTTACATAATGCGATTAACACATCTAGTTCTCGGATGCCCTACGAAAGTCAGCTTATGTGTTTCTCATTGATGTACGAGATGCAAGCGTTGACGACGGACCATAGGCACCCGCGAGGTTGGCGCCTGATTTCGTAAAACGCCATTCAAATCACGCGGGTAAGACGTTGAAAGTTGAGACTGTCGAGAGATGCGGGCAATGTCTGATTTCTCATCACTCTCCGGTGATCTGACTGCTAGCGTTGCAAGCTTCCCCAGCGCGGAGGGTCTGATTGATGCGGAGAATCTGTTCCAATCAGCGCAAGACTTTCCGAGAGTTGGAGATTAAGACTCACTCGTCCATTTTAAGAACAACTTCAAATGGATTACGGAGTGTAAATGATTTAAGTTCCTTGTTTCCTTCAACCATGTAAGAGGCGAAAGGGAGAAAACGTACGAGTTGCCCCTGAACGGCAGACGATTCAAGTAATAAAAAGTGTTCTCGGAGTACATAGTACGTGTTCCCTCCCCGGACCCACGTGGGAGGCCGAACTTACCTACGTCTCCGTTGTCCGTACTCCTGGCTAACTAAATTACGACCGACCTAGGTCCTCGGTTTTATGCTAACTAACTCACGTCAGTTAGTCACGGTACAGGCCGGTAGTTAACTAGATGGACAGGAACTTACAAGCACCTGTGCGAATCTCATATGACGCGATATATCTGATTATGGCTCTCAAACTCCCGAATCAGAAGGATTAAGCAATAAAAGCTACATAAAGACCTGTCTCAGTTAACTATACCTGCCGATGTCCGTACAGTACTACCTAACTAGCAATCATATCACTACTTTTTGGACTGTAATAAGAACTGAACTCTACGGAGTAAAACCGTCTACCTTCACACAACTATGTCACCCAATCCAAACAGACTGATGCTAGCCTTCGTTTTCAAATATGCTTCCTCTTCCTCTTTTTTTTCTTTTTCTTTATTTTTCCCCCCCTTAAGGTCCTTGTATTAAAAATAGGGTCAGGTAGTCGGTAGATGGTACTAAGAAGGTATTACTACCCCCTTGTCGTTAACGAATGGCCTATGAAGAGTACTTGCTTGAAAGATTTAATACGCGTTAGCGCACCTTCCTCGCAGAACTCCCAAGTCTTAATAAATCTTGAGCTGCTAGCCGTAAGTTAGCCTCACGACCACAACAAGTCTCCTGTACCTTTTTCCTTCTCTACTTCTCTACTTCTCCTACTCTTTCCTTTTTTTTTTTTTTGGAACCTCGTGATCCCCTTCTCTTGATTTTTCTTATCTTTCTTCTCCTTTACTTCCTTCCTAGGCCAAGGCATAATTACGGTAGTCAGAAGTTGCGTTACTACTTACTGTGAGAGAAGAAACGGGCCCTTTTGCGTCACTTTGCTCTGCATCGCTCTGCTTGAGATTAACCAAACACTCGGATTTACCACCGCGTTAGGTTTTTTATGACGAATTTGGCAAATATTTAGCGTAAAGGAGACATCGTCATAAAAGAAGAATGGCGCCACAGAACGAAAAGAGCTCTCTTAAACGCAGTAGGGTGGGTGTTTCTTAAACGGGTCCAATGCAGGTCGCTGAAGATGCAAATATCATATAGGTTAGCACGGACAATGATTCACAAGATTTGAAAAAGCAGCGGCGCTCCCAGAGAACTACAGCTCAAGATCAATCCCAGACTACGCCGGTGAATCAGTCCTATTTACCTACGCCTCTGACCCAACAAAACTCAACTACGACGGACGTTACGAAAGAAGTCACAGCTTCACCTGGTGATTCTAGCCAGGTGCGCTGTCAAACGCCGCTCAATTCAGATTCCCTCCAAACGTGTTCGTCTCCTCCTGGCGATACGCAGGCTCAATCACAATTTGTATACCCACCCAGAGCATTTGCCGACGAAGTGGAGGATGAGGCCGCTGAGGGGGTATGGGGCTACCTCATTCCGCTTGATGAAAAGGTTCGGAGGCCCCTTGTTCTGAGAAAACGAGATAGTTGTGAAGGCCATGCAGATGTGAAGTCCAAGGGCAAGACTGGGAAGGCAACTCGACGGCAAGATAAATCATCGGAGGACAAACAAGCGAAGAGCCATCCTCCTGGCGGTTACTTAATTGGTCGCCATCCGGAATGTGGTAAGTATGAATGTAAAGCGTAATATAACATTGTGTGACAACTCTGACATGGATATATTCAGACTTAGTGATCAACGTCCCCACTATATCTAATCGGCATTTCTTGATCTTCCCAGAAAACAGAAAGGGTGGATCGGTTGCGATAATGGAGGATTTGTCTAGCAATGGTACTTTTATTAATGATGCAATCGTTGGGCGTAACAAGCATCGCGAACTTGAAGACGGGGATGAAGTCACTATCTTGGATGAAGCACGTTTTGTTTTCAGGTACCCTCGCACGAGGGAAACAAGCGGGTTCCGCCAGCAATACAGGCTTCTTCAACAACTTGGGAAAGGCCACTTTGCAACTGTCTACCTTTGTGCAGAACGGTCTACAGGAACGCAATACGCCGTTAAGGTTTTTGAGAAACGTCCCGGAGATTCTCAGAAGTCCCAAGTGGACGCTTTACAACAAGAAATAGGTCTGTTGATGGGTGTTAGCCACCCAAATCTACTATGCCTTAAAGATACGTTCGACGAAAGTGATGGCGTATATCTCGTTCTGGAACTTGCTCCAGAAGGTGAACTCTTCAACTTGATCGTTAGCAAGCAAAAGTTTTCGGAGACGGAAACGCGCCATATATTCGTACAGCTTTTTGAAGGGTTAAAGTATCTGGTAGTGATGAAGCCATCCATTATTCAGTAACAACAGCTAACTTTGGGCAACAATAGCATGATCGTGGAGTCGTCCATCGGGACATAAAACCTGAAAATATCCTCGTTGCAGACAAGGAGTTGACTGTGAAGCTCGGTGATTTTGGCCTTGCGAAGATTATCGGGGAAGACTCATTTACAACAACACTGTATGATGCAACTCTATGCCCCTTTCCCTTCACTCTTTTACTTCACCGGTGTCCTATTCGTGCAGGGATCCTGGCTAATGTTCCTTACTCGTAGATGCGGAACGCCAAGCTGTAAGTCGCTCCAGTAGGGCTTGTATGGCACTGTTGATACTTATATTGTAGATGTGGCACCAGAGATATTACAAGATTCCCGCCGCCGCCGATACACGAAAGCTGTGGACATCTGGTCCCTTGGCGTTGTTCTTTACATATGCCTTTGTGGATTCCCCCCTTTCTCCGATGAGCTTTATACTGTCGAGAGCCCGTACACTTTAGCGCAGCAGATCAAGATGGGTCGCTTTGATTACCCGTCACCCTACTGGGATTCTGTGGGCGACCCGGCTCTAGATCTCATAGACAAAATGCTCACCGTTGATGTCGACAAGAGAATCACCGTGGACGAATGCCTAGAGCACCCATGGCTTACTGGGAAATACCCTAGTGTTTCTGACAGCACTGATGGGCTAACTGGAGCCTTGGGAAAACTGGACTTCTCGAAGCGAAAAATCGCCCGGGAACGCACGCTCCTTAGCAGTGTCAATTATGTCCATTTCAGTGAGCACGTGGAGGAAGGTGCTATTCCGATTAAAGTTTTTCATAAGAATAACGCCGGAAAACGTGTGCACAACCGGCCTGCCAAAGCCCAAAAACGTGAAGTGTCACCTGACGAAAATAGCGCCCCTTATGATTTTGTCAACCTTGGAGAGCGTGGGGATCCAGTGCTGTTCAAAGAAGACCCCGTCAGTCAGTACAAATGAGAATTTGCTAGGCGCCCGTGGGTTGCTGTCTTTATAGACTATTCTATTTTGCTCTAGAGTTCAAGGGCCAGGAACAAACGATGAGTATCGTTAAGGCCGATTTTAACATTGCTCTACATTCTGCTAGATATACGATAGGCCAAATCTGCAGGCTCGTTGTCGGTTAAAATCATGCATACCATACCATGCTGCCACGAATGGCATCAGGCATTGACTCTCAAACAGGTGCTGTCTCTGTTTAGAACTCGACAAAAGCTCGTATAAGCATTGACTTCAGTGTTATTACTTCCATCGATACCTTGAACAGGTTGTCGATGGTTTCTTATAAGAATATAACTATCAATAACATAATACTACTACGGGACACACCTGCTTCCCTTGTACTTCTCTACATTATGCCCTGGTCTGTTTGTAACAGTCAAGCAATAACTGGTACATGCTGTAAATCTGAAACTGTAAATGAACGCCTCTATCCATGTTGTAGTTGGAAGTATTAGATACTACCTAGGTAGTACTAGGTACATGGGACAGGATTTGATGTAGTTGATAAATGGTTATGAAGCTAAGCCAGGTACGTAAGTGTGCAACAGTGCCTTAGGTGTCTACCAGGCTGAAGTGGCGTGATGTGAAATCCGCGTTGTTGCCATTCGTTGGTCCTGAGTCGCCAGGGGTTTCTGGAAATGTCCCCACACGCCCAGGCATGGTACATACTAAGGTAGTTTTACTGTTTGTTAATTTGGTCTGAGGCCGGAGAAATCAGCGGCGGCGGGTCGAGCTCCCATAAAGAAAGGTACCAGTAGTCTACTCCGTGCTCTCTCTTTTTCCCACCCGCTCGAAGGTTTAGTTTGTCCCTCAGAATTGGTCATTACCTTTCAATTTCGAAGAAGCGTCATTAGGTATCTCTAACCCACTGAATTTTTCCCAAGAGGCCTCGGAGCGTGCCTCTGTCCGAGACACTTTTCCTTTTCATGTCATTATTCCCCCTTTCGCTTACCTGGTGACCCCTACTGTTCCACAATCATGGGCATCCTAGCTGTCATTCTCGACAGTGTTTGTGAGCGCTGCTCAGGTTCATCACTATGGATGCTCTCCACTGTGGCATTGTTATCCATTCTCGTTGTGTCTGTGATCATCAACGTCTTACGGCAACTTCTCTTCAAAAATTACAAAGAACCCCCCTTGGTCTTTCATTGGTTCCCTTTTATCGGAAGTACCATCAGCTATGGCATGGATCCATACAGATTTTTCTTTAATTGCCGGGAAAAGGTACGCTAAACCTGTGGGAAATCATTGATATCGCTCACATGCTTACTATCTCAGTATGGCGATATCTTCACTTTCGTTCTCCTCGGTAAGAAGACAACCGTCTACCTGGGCACCAAGGGGAACGATTTCATTCTGAACGGCAAGCTTCGAGATGTCTGCGCCGAAGAGGTTTATTCCCCACTTACAACTCCTGTGTTTGGGCGTCATGTGGTATACGACTGCCCAAATGCTAAACTTATGGAGCAGAAGAAGGTAAGCAAAGTTCACCGGAATAGTAGCAACGCTAATTCATTTTATTAACAATTGTAGTTTGTTAAATTTGGACTTACATCAGATGCACTCCGTTCGTACGTTCGTTTGATTACAGAGGAAGTGGAAGATTTTGTACAAAATTCCTCGGCACTCCAGGGCTCCAATGGCGTTTTTGATGTCTGCAAAACGATCGCTGAGATTACCATATACACCGCCTCACGTTCCCTTCAAGGGAAAGAAGTTCGGAGCAGATTTAACTCGACATTTGCTGAACTGTACCATGATCTCGACATGGGTTTTGCCCCTATAAATTTCATGTTACCATGGGCCCCTCTACCCCATAACCGCAAGCGTGATGCCGCCCAGAAAAAGATGACTGAAACATACATGGAGATCATAAAGGAACGCCGTAAGGCTGGCAGCAAAAAGGATTCAGAAGACATGGTTTGGAACCTCATGTCCTGCGTGTACAAAGATGGGACGCCTGTCCCCGACGAAGAAATTGCACACATGATGATCGCCTTACTCATGGCTGGCCAGCACTCTTCGTCATCCACTGCGGCTTGGATTGTCCTGCATCTTGCAGCATCCCCTGAAATAACAGAGGAGCTTTATCAGGAACAAATTCGCATCCTTGGACACGACATGCCTCCACTCACTTATGAGAACCTGCAGAAATTGGACTTGCACGCCAAGGTCATCAAAGAAACTCTTCGCATACATGCTCCAATCCACTCTATCATTCGAGCAGTGAAGAACCCGATGCCAGTAGAGGGTACTCCCTACGTGATCCCGACCTCGCACAATGTCCTTTCCTCCCCCGGTGTCACTGCAAGATCGGAAGAACATTTCCCTGATCCGCTTGAATGGAAACCCCACCGCTGGGATGAGGCCATCGCTGTTAGCTCTGAAGATGAAGAAAAAGTTGACTATGGCTATGGCTTGGTTACTAAAGGAACCAACAGCCCGTATCTTCCATTCGGCGCCGGGCGGCATAGGTGCATTGGCGAACAGTTCGCTTACGTGCAGCTCGGTGCGATTACAGCGGCTCTAGTAAGGTTGTTCAAGTTCAGCAACCTTCCAGGTGTTCAAACTCTTCCAGAAACTGACTACTCAGTAAGCGACGCCACCTATGCAACCTATAAAGATCTCCACTAACCGAGTTATAGTCATTATTTTCAAAGCCTTTGGGCAACTCAGTGATACAATTTGAAAAGCGCGAGCCTGTCACCAAGGCGTAGTGTTCCTTCAACGTTTGCAACTTACAACGTTTATGGGCACATTCCTCGTGTTTTGTTGGGGTGTGGGGGTTAACTTTGAAAGTGCTTTGAAAGTGCTTGGAAGGCAGGACTGAGCAAAATAAAGGTGGAGGGACGCTCTGCACGTTTGTATTAAGGCTTCGTGTTCCAACGTGCATGATATTGCCGGACGATCTATTTCTTTATGTAAATTATCTTTTGCATTTAATATCGGGGGCTATCTTTGAGGAAGCCCCATTTTCCTATATCATTTTAATCTAAAGTTATGACCTAAACCTACCCATTGGAAGATGTCACCTAACAGCGCACACGGATCAATGTGTCTATAGTCCCAGAAATTGTGCACTCCTGTAGTGTAGCTTCTAGTCAGTGAAGTGGTGTTATTGTGGTTCAAGCCCTTAGAAAGTACAGTAAACTATTATACAAGACAATTATTCGCCGCAGTTCTCATAAATTCACGAGATTTTATGCTGTTCCCTTCCTCCTTTCCTCACTCCTCTTTTTAGCCCTAACCTCGGCACGTCTCCTTTCACCACCGTCGACCTTGTG
This sequence comes from Aspergillus sojae, assembly GCA_008274985.1. Lineage (NCBI taxonomy): Eukaryota > Fungi > Ascomycota > Eurotiomycetes > Eurotiales > Aspergillaceae > Aspergillus > Aspergillus sojae. Next base: position 3,150,836 of record CP035528.1, on the reverse strand, counting down.
TCCCAACTTGTCCTCCCACATACCTTCCTGGACTTTTAATAGAGCTGCGCAATTATCCGTACCTTTGATTGGTTGCAAGAATGGTCCGCTGAGCATGGAACCACGATGGATCTTCATGTGCGCGAACTTTTTGAGTGGTTTCGATGGGTCGTGTGTATATTCGGAAGCATCAGGTGGCAGATTGATAATCACTTTCCTCATCCCTGGAGAGAGCGTCGCCGAGGAGGTGGAGGGGCCTGAGGCTTGATTGTCCGTTGTTGTATCCCTTGGGGTCAATGGAACCTCAACTACGCGCAATTGGGCTGTACCGTCAACAACATGTTCCAGGTCACCACCCGGCCCAAAGACTCCGTTCCTGAATTTCTCCCTTTTCCGGAGCAGGTAACGCCGTTGACGAGTCGGCTCAATGCCAATATCCCGGAGCTCAGTAGAGCTAAGAGTAAACAGCTTCTCCCATGAAGGCAGCTTGCTTGCATGTTTAGCCATGCCACGTCCAATCAACGTAAGAAATGTTTCGACGTCGGGTACGAATGGTGTTGGCGAAGGCACAGAAGGTGTAGAGGCGTGTTTATGGAAGCATCGCACACATTTTTTGCCGATGGCCAGAGGTCTGATGAGTCGTGAAGATAAGAGAAACGAGCTACGCGTCGCCATAATCGGTCGCGTTGATCTTTTCCAGTATTGGTAGGATCAAGATTACGCTTGTGAAATTGGGTGGACAGGAACCGAAAGGAAGGGATTGGGATGTAGGCAATGGAGGCCAGGTGAAATTGCTGGAAGCTGACTTTCCAGTTGAACTGCATCAGCGGTTGGAGAAATTTCGGTGACAGCCGCATTTTCAGGATCAACAAAACTCCGAGACTTGGTAATGCGTGCGTAATACAGCAAGTGCCGCCCACCACAACACACTGGCATTAAGCTCATATCACTATGAATGAGTAGTATAATAAAAAATATAAAAAAAGAGGAAACGAAGCAAAGCGAAAGGCACTATAATGCTAAATTTACGCAGCACAATAATATTCGGCTGATACTAAAGCTATCAGGCTATTCTCTGTGGTCAGAACTTTCTTCTACAACTTCTCAGTTTAGCGCTGTCTTGCGAGCTATAGTCTCGAACCACGGTCAGAAATACAAGTTGACTATCCCACCGATCTCTAAGCCATGGCAATTTCACCTTTACCACCCCAGTCATCAACCGCGACGGCAGCTTCCGACACCGCAGTTAAGTTCAGAGCTGCTCAGAGCTCAGCCAATCACCAGGGCAATACATCTTCGCCCTTTATCACGCGCAGCACTGATCGTGAATTAACTGAACAGTTAAATGACGATGTGCGGCATAAGTATATCAAAGGTGAGATATATCGCCCTTCTTCATGCATACTTATGATTCCTCTCAAAATATCTCATGGCACTAATGAACGGATCGGTAGACAAGAAGCTCGGCGAAGGAACCTATGCTGTCGTATACCTTGGTCATCTTCGAGCCGATCCTTCGTCCTTGGTGGCAATCAAGAAGATCAAAGTTAATGCTGAATACAAAGATGGGCTTTCCATGGATGCAATCCGGGAAGTGAAATATCTACAGGAACTGTCACATTCAAATATCATAGCGCTTCATGATGTCTTCTCGTCCAAGGACCAAAACCTCAACCTGGTTCTGGAATATTTGCCACGTGGCGACCTTGAGATGCTCATTAAAGACGGAAGTATTCACTACGGCGCAGCTGATGTTAAGGCGTGGATGGGAATGCTTGCCAGAGGTGTCTGGTTCTGCCACGAAAATTTTATTCTCCATCGAGATATAAAACCTAATAATCTCCTCATTGCTACCGATGGAGAGGTGAAACTGGCAGATTTTGGTTTAGCTAGATCATTCGCTGACCCTTACTTGAATATGACACACCAAGTTATCACCCGCTGGTATCGGCCGCCTGAATTGCTTTATGGAGCACGACAATACTCGGGCGCTGTAGATATCTGGTCCATGGGAATGGTTTTTGCGGAGCTCCTCTTGCGAGTACCGTTTGTCGCAGGAAGTTCTGATCTCGATCAGATATCCAAAGTTTGCGAAGCATTTGGCACGCCCACTGAAGATAACTGGCCAGGAGTCAGTAGGCTGCCCAATTATATACCTGCAGATAAAAATCACGTTGTTCCTATACAGGGTCGTGAATTCTTCTTCAGACAGTTCCCGACTGCCGGTCCAGTCGGCGCAGATTTGCTCATGTCGATGTGTACTTTGGATCCGAGAAAGCGGAGCACGGCACGTCAAGTTTTACAACACAACTGGTGGTTCACTGAGCCCAGGCCGACCAATAAGGAAGATCTCCCCAAAAAATCGGATGGGATTCAGAAAATGAGCAACGATTTGACAAGAAGAGGCGGAGACATCGACGATAATACGTTCAAGAACGCTGCTCGACAGTTGGATTTCAACGTAAAGCAATAGCAGATCTGCTTCATCTGATTGGAGGCGCTATCGGTTTATTACGACACAAACGAGTTTTACTCATTCTCTTGAAATTACACCTGGTGATATGCCATCGTTTTATCATCTGCGTAGTTAGTTGCCGGGCATATAGATCTTTGATCACAGTCTCGAATAACCTTAGTGCCTAGCAGGGCAAGCCTAGAGCCATCTCGACAAACTACTAGTACATCCCAAATCGGGGTACGTATTGCCCATAAAACTCTTTTTTGTTTCTTCATCGGCACTATTGATTAGACTCATGGGTATATGCTCCGTCAGAAGTTATATTCTGTTGACAATTCGGTGTTCAGGATAGGCCTCAAGATTACTCCATAGTAACTTCAGACCAGGCCGCCCAGGCGTGTCAATCCCGTGTGTGGATTAATTAGGGTAATGTACCTAAAAAGGTAGTACCACTAAGCTAGCTTGAGTTGGGAGAGTGACTGACTCCTCTTAAAGCAAAGAAGTATTTTACGCGTTGATTGGTCCCCTTTTTCCCATTTCCTTGCACTAAATGTCTTAGCCCATGGTTTTTTGTCCCCCAGTGCCCCAGCAGGCGCATCATCATAATCTTAAATTTTATTAATTTGTTACACCAGAACTATTAATGAAGGCGGTAAAATATAACCTCTACCGCCTGGCCCACTGATTCTAACAAAACCACGTATCTCAACCGGAGTATGTGTGTGCTGTAAATTTTTGTATTCAAAGCAAGGGTGGAGGATGTTCACTCGATGTAATTCCGTAGCAAGTCGCCCAGTTATTTGAAAGCTTGCTCCATAGGTATATTACCTGTCTGGACAACTTCCTGGTTTGCGACAAGAAAGTATGCCTTGAATCCGAAAGACAAGCCACCACTCCTTCACATTGTCCATAGGCCTGTTCATATTGGAAGTGGCCTCGAACACTATGCAAGGCAACTAGATTCGAAACAGGATTGAAGGAAGAGAGTCCAATTCTAATGTTTTGCATGGTTACGTGAAACACCAGACACAACCGCATTGGACTATGATAGCCTCGCCGACTACTACTAGTATACGACTAGTGCCTTAGGTACCTAACTACTGTACCTATCAAAACACCACAACAGAGTAATTACTTGGTACTTATATCCACAGGTATTACAGTTATTCAAACGAACAAAAAGATCAAGAGACAAACAAACAAATCTCAGCTACCTCTTGTGGGGTGTCACCCTTCAGATCGAACAACTACCATAACTCTATGATTTCTTTGATCAAACAATACTGAGACATCATATTGCATATTCGGCCCAAGGTCCCTCCCTAAATTCCCCCTCCAACTACTAGAAGGGAGCGAAAGAAAAACTGGAAGAAAGAGGACCACGTTTAATCCCCCTTCAACAGGGGCCGCTTATCCGCCGTCCCGCTCCCTTAAGACGTGACTAAACAACCAACAAGAGCGGTAGCAACAACTCTCGCTGAATTCTATCACTGGACCAACTCCTCGCGATCAAGTCCGCAAACACAAGGACCGGTTGGTGCTGTTACGGCGCACCTATCGGGCCCGTCAATCCGGTCACGCTTGGTCAGCGGAATCTTAAATCGACCTGGCGCCGTTCTTTTTGCCCCCGAGCTGATCTTTGAATCACTGTTAACATACGTCTCATATAAGAGCACAGCCAACAGTGGTAGGGAGCGGAACGGCGGCGGCAACAGCAGTTTCGATAATTTGTGCAGGACGAATATCTGGACCGTGGTCCTTATAAGTGTTTGGGGTGCGGAGATCTCCGCCACAGAAGCCAAAAACACCAACGGGGGCTTTTCAAGAATCAACTCTAACGTTCACTGTGAGTTTTTGACCTCGAAAGCCTCTAACTATAAATTATTCCACTGTTTCCCCGTTTCTTATTTTCGCGTACTTTTCTTGTTGCGGTACTGTGTATAGCGAAGAACCGCCCGTGCGTGGGGAGGGCCGCCAAGATTGGCATCCTTCTGGTACATCCATGATACTTTGCCGGTGTTCAGGTTGGGGTCTCGACTTCATATCCACAATATAACTTATGCACCACTACTGTCAGATGCTAATTCTAGCGCTTTATATATCAGAGGTCTGCTCTGCAAGATCAAGAAATTCAGCAACGAAACGCATATCCTGAAACCTCCGTATATGGCCGCCGCGTTCCTTGGTTGATTTCCAACAAAAACCGTCATAATCGGTCAGCCCCAGCTAAGCTTTCCTGATACCAGTGATTGGAGTACTTGTGCAAAATCTGCTCCTCCATGTCTACGTTACCCCAACCGTCGCGGCCTGCCGCGAACCCTTCGACGGGGTCCTTACCCCCGCTCTCCGCACCGAAATCGAGAAAAAGTTTACCAGTCTCATCTGACCATGCGAGGGCACCTTCTCCATCCCAGATTTCTTCCAAAATACGCGCCTCTCCTAGCCCTAGGCCATCACTTAATAAGACTGCACTGTCCAACTCGGCTTCCAACCTGAGCTCCTCCAGGTCAATATCCGCTGGCCGAACTCCCAGTAGTCCCGATAAATCGCTGCGCAGGACTATTAGTATTGCGGCTTTTCCCCAACCACCGAAGACAGGAAGCCGTCCTTCCACTGCTTCATCAATATCAGGTATCCAGAGTCTTCGCTCCTCTGGAAGTGTGAAAGTCAAAAGGAACTCCAGGTTAAGCGTGGGGACCAACAGCAGCTATCGAAGTTCACAGACCGCGTCATTGCTGAATGGCGGTGATAATAAATCATTTGTTGGTACAGAGGCCCGAGATCCAGAGGCTTCGCCATCGCAAAGCCGGAGCTCTTCTGCTCAAGGGTCATACTCGACAAGCGCGACCACTTTCGAGGATGCAGATGATGTCACCGGTGCCCTCAAGCCTCATTCGAAGCCTAAGGGGGCGAAAGGGAACGTTATAGTCAGTGTTCGAGTACGCCCTGACGTGCACAGCATCGAGACATCAAAAATCAACAGCGAATGGACAGTGGATGCACGTCGTAGCCTTATCACGTTCAGCGGAAAGGAAGGAGGCGATTATTATTATGGTAACAATAGCCCCACAATCAATCCTTCTACAGAAACGCTTACCCTTGTATGTCAGATAATGTCTTCTCACCCCATGAACATAATGCCAAAGTCTATGACTCAGCGGCAAAACGCCTCGTGAGAAGGGTAATGGAAGGTTATCATGGTACCGTCTTTGCATACGGCATGACTGGCACCGGTAAAACCTTCTCAATGCAGGGAACTGCTACCTCTCCAGGGGTAATCCCACTAGCAATAACCGACATATTTTCCTTCATCAGGGAGACTCCGCATCGAGAATTCTTGCTTCGCGTTAGTTACCTTGAGATCTACAACGAGAAGATTCATGACCTACTCTCAGCCTCTGCTTCTGGTAGTGGTGGTCTGCCCCTCCAGCAGGAAGAGATAAAGCTGCGCGAAGATAGCAAACGAGGAGTGTATGCGACTCCACTGAAAGAAGAGATCGTACAAAGCCCAACGCAACTTCTTCGGGTGATTGCGAGGGGTGACCATGCAAGAAGAACTGGGAGCACGCAGTTCAATGCTCGCAGCTCCCGAAGTCATGCAGTTGTCCAAATCGTTGTTGAGAGTAGGGAACGAGTGCCCGCGGGGGCCACTCAGGACAGGCGATCGGGCATAACCCCGGGAGGAGTCAGAGTATCCACGCTTAGTTTGATAGACTTAGCGGGATCAGAACGTGCAGCTGACGACAAAGAACGCCGCACAGAAGGTGCTCACATAAACAAAAGCTTACTCACCCTTGGGACTATCATTTCAAGGCTCTCGGAAACTAAGGACAAAGCTGGTAACCCGACTGATCGCGAGGGCAGGCATCTGCCGTATCGTGACAGCAAACTCACGAGGTTGTTACAGCCAGCTTTATCAGGGAATTCACTAGTCAGCATTCTTTGCACTGTTCATCTTGGCATAACGGGCAATTCGAATTCTGGTGAAACACTCAATACTTTGAAATTCGCTGCGCGAGCTAAAAACAATATTGTTAGTCACGCCAAACGGGCGGATGAAGCACTTGGTAGTGGTGGCAGTGATGCAGGCAGCCGTGTGCTTCTAGAACGCTACCGAATGGAGATTCAGGCCCTTCGAAGCCAGCTCGAGAGTCAAACGAAAGCACAAGCTGAGAAAGAGTTGAAATTGGAAGAGCAGCAACTAGAAAAGGAAGCACAGGCACGCCACGAAGAGCAAATGTTGGAAATGCAATTGGCTCGAACCGCCCTCAAGGAGCGCATAGAACATCTCAATCGACTCATTCTTTGTTCCAAATCTACTGGTGTGAACAGCCAGGGAGCGATGTCCACTCTAGGTCGACTATCAAGAATGTCTGCTGCCGAATCGGTGGCTCGATCTTTACGCTCTTCAGTCAGCCAGTCAACATTGGGTGCGTATGGGACATCATCTGTCCGGCCTGCATCATTCCTCTCCGTCAACAGTAACGAAGCTTTACCTTTCTCGAGTGGGTCATTTGGCAACGACGAGGAGGAAGATATCGTGGGAGAATTTGCGGACGGAAAAGCAAGCGCTCAGAGACAAATCGTAGCCCTCCAGGCCGATTTGAGTGACAAAAATCGCTATATCTCAACTCTAGAGAGACGCCTACTGCAGGCCCGGCGGTCCAGCCATTCGCGAATGTCAATAGGCGTTAAAGCTGGGAGCGCAACTTCTGAAAATCCAGATATGGTGGCTTTGCTACGTGAAAAGGATATGGAAATCAACGAACTTCGGCAGCAGTTAGATGATAAGGATCGAATGCTCGCTGCACTCCGCTCTGCTGCTCGGCATCGGGACCTTGCACATCTCGGTACTGATACAGACCTCAAGGAAAAGGGTGAGTATAGAGGTGCCGATCCCGATGTGAGCGACTCACCAGCTAGCGACCATGTGGCTAGTATCCTTCCGTCTCACAAGGAGGACGAAGTAAATGGCAGGAAAAATATAGATGATGAAATGTCACGAATTCTCAATGAGATGATCCAAGATCGGGTTGACAGTGGCCACTTAATCAAGGGTTCCCATGGGAGTGTTCGTATCGCTACCGAAAGTCGACGGCCTTCTGACACCGCGACGCCTGTTCAGGGCCTAACTCCAAGCAGCATGATTCATGACAATATCGATCATGATTTCCAACCGGGGTAACAAACCTCGCTTCGCTTGTCTTGCATCCTTAATGTTTATTCCTGGCATACTACGATGGACCTTTTACCCATGAGGGGAGTTGTCTTTCGCTAATATCTCCCCACCCTTTCTTTAGTTCTTCGTTGTTTATTTTAATCTCCCTCGCCCTTTCTAATGTTTTTATCCCACATTATGTCCCCTTCGGTTTTCTCAGATACCCAGGCTGCTATTTCCGTTGTTTGGTGTTTGCCCTAACGGTATATCATTTAGTGCAAGATTGGAGGGAAATAGTCAATATGTACACTTGCTTCGTCATCCTTCATTGAAAAGGCTCAAAACGCAATAGGAGCGCTTCGAATACGATCGCGTGATGTCATTCCCTAGCCCTCTTCGCACTACGAGCTCTTCCCTACGGCTATCCTCTAATGGTTGTTGATGATAATGTCGGACTAGTCGAGATAAATATAACACTCATAATTCTAAGATATGCAGCCAGACAAGTTCTCGACTTACTGATAATGAGTCATGTTTATTTAGACAATGTCACTTCCACAGAACATACATCTACCCCCTCGTTTCTTTCTTCTGTGGTGCTATGGGTTAAGATGCAAAGTTATTACATGTGTGTGTGTGTGTGTGTGTGTGTGTGTGTAGAAAGATTGAGCGATCCTGCATGACAAGAGTCATATCACGCAACAATCTCAAGTTCAGAAGTCCTGTCCCTGGCATAAACATCTTTCCATTGCTCCCATAGTCTTGCAAGCTCCTGCACATACTTAGCATGCAGATAATCGATATAATCGTCATCGATCTTATCTCTATTTTGCTGCTGAACAACTTCAATGGGACAGCCGACAACAATGTTCAATGGGCGACGGTAGGGCATTAAACCCACATCATAATTAAAGACCCCACGAGCATGAAACAGGGGGATTGTGAAACCCATAGTATGCTTTATGAGCATCTGAAATCTGTGTATTAGGGGGTGCTGGTCCGAACGCACTTGTTCATACAGATCATTCTCACCGAATGCTAGCACTGGGACAAGATCGGCACCAGTACGAATGGCAAGTTTTATAAAACCCTTTCGTCTCTTAAGTACAAGGCGAAGCGTGTGAGGTAAGGCATCGAGGGATTCACGGGCGCCACCAATGACAATAGTGATAGCACGCCCCATGCCTTCGCCATCGGTGCCACCTTTAGTAAGAAGGTTCTCGCATGACTCACGCGAGACGCTAGCAACACCCATAGCAAGAGCATACTCTCGATAAAAAGGAATCCGAAAATTGGAGTCGAGGGTAAGCAAGGTATTGGTAATTCCCGGGAAGAGCTTAGAGAAACCGAGCGCCTCAGTCGCAAAGGCCGCGAAAGCGCCATGAGAGATGATCCCATGGGGGTGATACCCAAATATATATTTCCGTGTCGGCAAAAGACGTTCAGATCGATGTAAACAGGCCGGAAAATAAGACGCATAAATTGACCAGATGCGTAAAGATCGCAAGTAATTGCACCGGCCACTTAGGGTTCCAGACGTAGCAGCCGTTGAAAAGAGTGATATGTAAATCAGATAAGGCAAGAGAATAGGCCAGGATAATGGTATAGCACACGCGAAGAAGAAGCTGGTAAGAAAAATGGCGATAGTCAAAGTATGACACAATACCACAAATGTTTGAAGGCGACGTTCCAGACCAATATTTAGCGGTGCCCAGCGAATTCTAGAACTCTAGAGTCAGTTTCAACAGGCTATACATTCGACTATTTTCATCAATACCAAGCCTATAGGGAAAACTCACCCCATTTTTTTGAACTTTCCAGGTTCACCAGAAGTATTGGAGTTGGAACTCTTTGCAACTGCAGTATGATTATCGGAAGGCATCATCATGTCCGGTTCATCCTGTGATTTATGAACTCCATCTCCTACAGAAGCCCTGGGTATTTTGCCCCGAGAATCAGAGCTAGAATTGCTGTCCTGGCAGTAGCAGTTTCCATTTGAAATCTCGTGTCGCGTATTACCGCTATTCTCCAGTGTTATCGAGGCCGAGCGAGGCTGATGAGTTATGTCCAGAGTCACGGCCATATCGGATTCGATAGCGTGTGCAACACTCGTCTGACTGATGGAGAGCTCGCAATATCAGAAACAGCCAGTGTCACTTCAGTGTAAGCGATTTAGTTGGGGGAATATGCATTGAGCTAAAACCATAGGAGGCGGTATTATGTAGTTATGTATGGATGACAGCCGTCTATAGTTGCCGTTGCTCAATTGTAAAATGATTATATAGGGCCAAAGTATCAGAAGTATCGTAGTAACTATTTCGAGTCAGAACGCGGGTAATCATGTTGCACCTAAGAGAGACGGAGCCTTCGGCACTTTCAACTTTCACGTGAAGAATTATAAGCCTTTTACAGACGTCATTACAGTTAGGTACTAATGTATTTTAGGGTCAACCGACGACGATCACCGGTTACCTCAGCCCAGCTGCGATAACCACCTTCTACAGTTAGCTTCATATGTAAAGTCGTTGCTCAAACTACGTACCCCTTAAGATTATACAAGTTATTATTCTCAATGGATACTGGGCTAAATTGTATGTGAGTCATTGTGACTGCTTAAGGCCTCCACCTTCCTTTGTAGATGAATCTCTCCAGCAGCATTTGTAGGCTGCTATAAATCTTACCCAAAGGGTCCAGGAGAAAGCCGTGGGCTGTCCTGAACGCTTCCCAAATCCATACAGAGGTTCTTCATTTACGGGTACCCAGCATCCCTAGGTAAGTAGGTCAAACTAAATGGCCGTGCTTAAGGTATGATAAACATATTGTTACTATACTACAGCCTTCCACTAAGCACAGATGAAACATAGTGTGTGAAATTTTAGTGATTATACTAATTATGCTGAAGGGAGATATTAAATAAGGGTGCATTACTCTGTACCTTTGTATACCTTTGTATCTACTATCAAGGAACTAGAAATCCCCTACATTTTTCCAATATGATTTATTTCATGGGCGCTGTTTAGTATATGTACCTATTGTTACGATAACATCATATATAGGTGGTGGTTAGGCGTATTGAACAAGAGGTTCGATAATTTGGTCTTTTTAGCTTAGTGGTTTAGCCTAACCCCGCTATGTCTATAACACCTATCTACTAGCTTGCCCAGCGGACGAATCACAAGACCCCCAAATTTTAGTTGATCTTGTATGGATTTACTAAATCACTTGATTATACTATCTAGACTTTTTAGATAGTCAAGGCAGTGCAAAGTGTTCAAATAATCTAAAAATCTAGGTATTGTAAAGTGTTTATATAATGCAGGAATCCAGGCAGTGCAACCAATTTGAATGATCTAGAAATCTAGACAATCTATCTAGATTTCCTAAACAGACTTGTACTGATTATGTAAGATGAAGTAATGTAACTGGTAAGCAAGCGGCCACTGTAAGCCAGCAGCCAGCTCTGGTATCCTATATAAATTGGCACTTTTTGATATTTAAATATCTCAGCAACCATAAATAGTAAGAATATGAAATTAAAAAAGAATAAATAATTATATATAATATACTATATATATAATAGAAAAATTAATTTAGTTAGTAATTTAGTTAGTATTGAATATTACAGCTATATTTTTAATATTCTAGATATGTAGCTTAAAATAAAAAGAGAGAAAATAAAAAAAATTAGTTACTCACTTATATAGTAGCTTTTATATTATACTTTAAATTTTATATTCTTTCTATTTATGGTTGCTGAGATATTTAAATATCAAAAAGTGCCAATTTGTATGGGATACCAGAGCTGGCCGCTGGCTTACAGTGGCCGCTCACTTACCAGTTATGTTAGAAGGTAGGCAATATTAATAGTCAACCCTCAACCAATGGAAATCCAGAACCGTGGACTAATTAAAACCCAGTTCATCTCGCGTAGCCCCCTACTATAATGCTTGCTACGCTTCGCTCCGCGCAATTAATGAATAACTACATACTTTCTCGTAGAGATGCAATGTCATGCCAGTCGAAAACCGAAGCTCCTCATCGTCTTCCCAACAGTGAGAGAGACTCCCTGGTTAGAGATGGCCATATTATGCTAGCTGGTTGTCCAGACAATCCCAGATGGTATGCTAAGCAGTTTATTCATAGACAGTATCTCGTGATAGTTTGTCTCAGCAAAGATAGAGATTCATATATGCATAGAAACCCAGAAAACTCCATGTCACTGATCACGTTTGCAGATGCGTAGCTCTCTCAAAAGAACAAAGGGGTATATAAATGCAGTGCATCGTGATGCTGAGCTTCCTCTAATCGCACGGGAATCAGGATACAGGGACTTGGACTATTTTCCCCCATAGAATGCCCGCCAAGAAGCGCTTTAATGTGCCACACGCTCCTTAACTTGACAAGATCATGTAGTCGGGGGACATATAATGCATTGTTATTCAGGATTTAACCATGAATATCTGTGCCTATTAGCTTCAGGTCCACGGTGGTAGAACATGATTGAATTACCTCGTTGAGAGACCTATCATCCATGAGGGCTTTCTTCTTTTGCGCAATGTGTCGACCTCTGAGAAGATGTCTCCCCATTGGACGGCGTTCTTTTGATAAAATCTTGGCAACTGGAGGTGTTGCATCTCGGGAGTCGGTGACAGTAGCTTCTAGATCAGTTTCCAAGACTGCCCTTTCCGGAATTTCGGAGTCTATAGTGCCAGACTCATCCATGTGCTTCCTTTTCTTAGTCTTCCTCTCTTTCTTATCCTTCTTTCCCTGTTCGTCTTTTCTATGCCGCTTGCTTTTAGACCTGGAGATGTCCTCCGCAATAGGGGCAGATGAAACTTGTTCCTCTCTGAGTGCCTTGAGCGTATTATCTTCGATGGGAGTGCTCGCATCTTCCTCGCTCTTTTGCATAGCTAAGCCACCTCGGTTTTGGTGTGAACCATGCTGAGCTCCTGGAGTTTCCTTCGGAGCGGAGAGGGAAACAAGCTTTTCTTGCGCCAACAAACCGCCGCTGATGAATGTAACTGTATGCCATTTTGTTGCAGCATACCGTGCTATCTTCGCATCTTCGTGCTTTTTTTGTTCGGCTTCTAAATCTGCATCGGATTTTCCATTCAGACGACCTAGCAACCCTTTGAAGGCATCAAGTCCAGTAGGTTCATCGAGGGGGTCACGCTTAGAGCGTGCTCCAAGGCCAAGCGTATCATCCTTCACAACAACCCTAATATGAGATGCGCTCGCGGCAGTGAACATATCAGCATGAGCGGCATTGCGTGCACCTAGGAAGCTGCCAGGAGTCCACCCCTGAGAGCTCATAATTTTGTGGCCATAACCACTGGTTGATCGGGACCAATTTGTATTGTTTGGATCATGTGAGATTTTCGTCCTCCTTATAATCCCTTGCCGTTAGTATTCAGGTTATTCAAATATTCGGGGTTATTCAAATATTCGGTGGCGCGACAAAATAACATACTTGCGGGGTGCTGCTAAGCCCATTTGTAACGTTATAAAATACAATGGATATTGACTCCCTAATTTCAAAATCCTCGAACCAACCAACAAAAGTGTAGAACAAAGGGGTGGAGTAACGAAATGATAGACTGGCAAATTGATAATATAACAATGAGAGGGGGAAAAAAAAAAGTAAAGGCCTGATAACAGACATAGACCGCCTGCTTTTTTAGGGGGGCCCCACTTCTAATCAGTGGAGCAACTTGCCCTCTTCCAGTATTCTATCAATATTCCCGGCAGTATAACTTACAGCTCCTCAAGATTTGAGCCTGTATGAAAATGATCATTAGATACGTTGGATAGCCTATAACATGTCTAATTTGCGAGTTTTTTCTCGGGACAATCCTCAACGCACTCTTATTATAACTACAGACGACTTCGCCTTGATCTTCAAACATGGCTCAACAGCTCCAACAATCAATAAATCACCCAGTAATGGTCCACCACGGTGTCTCGTTGAATTTGCACCGTTACAATCTGTTGACTTGAAAGGCTATCGAGCTTTAAGTGACGGGTTTGGGACTCTTGGGTTGATTACTTTGGGCGAGGAAGTCTTCCTCTGCATTGTTACTGCTTGTTCAGACGCCGCAGCAGTAAGACCAGGAGAGACAATCTCAAAAATTGACAACGTTGACTTCTGTATTACCTCATTATCATCTCCTCTGATCAATAATAGCTAATAAACTCAGTTTGCCTTAGTCATTCGGACTATGAAAATAGACTTGAATACGAATCCGAATCCTCCTTTGCAACTGAGGAGTTCGGTCGTGGACCCAGCTTTGAGAATAAGGAGATGGTTACTGATCATCCGTTCTTGGCCCTGAAGAAGCTCCTAAGTGACGGCAGCTTCTACTATAGTCTTGATTTCAACCTCACTGATCGACTGCAAGACCGGTTAGTCGAAAAAGGATGTATATTGGTCTAATAATAAATTGTTAACTGATATAACACTAGTTCGGAAAAGTCGACAGCTTTCGATATTGATACTCTAGATGAGGATATGCTATGGAACTCGTACATGATCCATCCGCTTCTTCTTTTCAGGAGCCACCTGTCCCCTGCCGAAAAGCAACGTCTCGACTCTTCCCAGATCCTGACATGTGTTATACGCGGATTTTCTGGTACACTGACAATCCCTGCTTCAATATCCATCTTGCCCCAGCTACGAACAAGTTATCCTTCCACGTTGACCATCATTTCGCGACAGTCCTCTCGGCGAGCAGGTACAAGGTTTAATTCTCGAGGTATTGATGATGATGGTCATGTTGCCAATTTCGTTGAGACAGAGACAATTCTTTGGATCCCACCCAATACCACATTTTCTTATGTTCAAGTACGTGGCTCTGTGCCAATTTTCTGGGAGCAAGCTACTGGATTCCTGCCTGGGCAACAGAAAATCGAAATAACTCGATCTAGCGAGGCGACACAGCATGCTTTTAACAAGCATCTTGGGAATCTTGAATTAGAATATGGTGCAATTCATGTGGTTAACCTTCTCAGTAAGCTTAAATCCGGGGAGTCTGAACTGTCGACGGAGTTTTCCAACCAGCTCAGGAAGAGCCCACTTAGTCAAAAAGCCGATTCTAACATCTCATCTAATCATGCACTTTTGCGAGCAACTGAATTCGATTTTCACGCTGAGACTCGAGGTCCCTTGGGGTACGGGGCTAGCAGCCAAATAAAACCCGAGATATCTGATTCTTTGGATGCTTTTGCATATTTTCTATCAGAAGGGAGTGTTTCAGCAACTTCAGACGAGAATCAAGATGGACCGAAAAGTTCCTTTGTCATTCTTCAACAGGAAGGCGTGTTCCGGACAAATTGTCTAGATTGTCTCGACAGGACTAATCTTGTGCAAACCATCATCAGTTCCATGGCTCTGGAATCTTTTATGTTACAGCGGAAAGGAAGACTAAACCCAGAAGTCCAGCTGAAGCACTCAACCCTTTGGGCCGACAATGGGGATGCTTTGTCAAAAATCTACGCAGGTACAGGTGCTTTGAAAAGTTCATTCACACGACATGGCAAAATGTCCATTGCTGGCGCGCTGGCAGATGCACGGAAGACTGCAACACGGCTTTATGTCAACAATTTTTCCGATAAAGCTCGTCAGAAAACAATAGACCTTTTATTAGGACGATTGACAGATCAATTGCCGGTGCGTCTCTATGACCCGATCAATGATCTGGTTTCCGATGAGTTAAATAGGCGAGCGTTGGAGTATTCCTCTACCAAGTCTATCAAAATCTGGACAGGGACATTTAACGTCAATGGGAGACACCGTGGACCAGATGTCGACCTAGCTCCATGGCTCTGGGCAGGAATTGACGAGCAAACCGAGGACCCGACTATATTTGCTGTCGGCTTCCAGGAGATTGTTTCACTAAGTCCACAGCAGATAATGTCAACGGACCCTACAACTCGTAAGGTATGGGAAGTTGCTGTTGGGAACTGTTTGAACAGCCGTGCGAGGTCAAGAGGGACTGCGAAGTATGTCCTTCTGCGAAGTGGCCAGCTCGTTGGCGCCGCACTTATGGTATATGTTAGAGAAGATGCACTGAGAGATATTAAGAATGTTGAAGGGAGTGTTAAGAAGGTAGGCTGTTACAGGGTTCCCATAAACACATATCTGACAATGATCATGTAGACGGGCCTCTCCGGAATGGCCGGTAATAAAGGTGGCTGTGCAATACGCTTTGAGTACTCCAACACGCGGATATGTTTCGTCACGGCTCATCTTGCCGCTGGATTTGCAAACTACGACGAGAGAAACAGAGACTATGAGACTATATATCACGGTCTCCGGTTCCAGAAAAACAGAGCAATTGAGGACCATGATGCCATCGTGTGGCTTGGAGATTTTAATTATCGGATCGGTCTCGACAGCCAATTGGTCAGGGAACTTGTGGCACAGAAAGACTACCAAAAGCTTTACAACAACGATCAGGTATTCCAGTTCCGTAACTCTGGAACATGCCTCTGTTTAACATCAAGTTTTAGTTAAACCTACAAATGTTGGCAGGCAGAGCCTTCCCGTTTTATACTGAGGGACTCATTGCATTTCCCCCAACGTACAAATACGACATTGACAGCGATACTTATGATACATCGTAAGATCTGGCTTATCTTACAAGATAGGTATCCAGACTGACTAGTTGCAGAGAGAAAGCACGCATACCTGCTTGGTGCGATAGAATATTGTGGCGAGGGTCATGTCTTCGTCAGATAGACTATAATACTGCAAAATTACGATTTTCAGACCATCGTCCCGTTTGGGCCGCTTTCTCGTGTGTCATCAACGTTGTTGATGAAGCTGTGAAGGCTAAACTCAGGCGAATACTATATACTGAGAGACGCAATGACCCCTACAACGTACTGTCAAAGACAATAGAACAAGCGAGCGCACAAAGTGAGGAACATATTCCACCCACGCCTATTGCTCCTGGTCTACCACCAGCTAGTTCAGATCATCATAGGTGGTGGTTAGAAAATGGTATGTAACCCAATCATTCGTGGCGTACTACTGCATCGCACCTGTCAGTCTTCATCTATTCTAATCGGGATACTTAAAGGGGCACTCGTAAAATCAGCTTTGAAGCCGCCTGGTGATGGATACAATCTCAACATCCACCACAGTTCCAACCCTTTCTCCTCCAGCAGTGACGCGAGTTGGATCAATACTCATCGTTCCTTTGAAAGACAAACTATTACTAAGAATCAGAATACTGTATCGCAAGGTCCGCAACTTTCCCCAAGGCTTAAAGTTCAGATTCCGCCAGTTGATCGGAGTACGGGGAGTCATTCATCAAGCTCCTTGAACACAATCAATAGGTATACCGGACAACTGGGTAATGAGAAGGCTGCGCCACCGATACCCCGAAAACCGGTTTCTCTCAGTTCAAAGCAATGTTTACCGGCATCCTGTCCAGTTACTGGCAACCCACAGGCAGTTGCTGATACGGAGCCCATCTTCAAAGGATATAACCCAATGGGACAGAATCTTGGAGGCAAAGTTAACAATAATACGCCATCTGCCCCAACTGAGAGGTTGCCAGATACTGGCATGTCAAGTGGCTTTTGGATCGGCGGACAGGAGGAACATAGACAAGGCAAAAGCTTACATACAAATTCATCAATCAGATCACCTCCGAGGTTTACAGGTGAAGTTCACGATCTTCTTGGTGGAACTGGAGACGAAATTATTGAATGGAAGCCCCTTATTCCCCAATGAAGCTGTTGTGACAGAAATCGAGGCCACGACACTTCGGGGAGATGATGGAGCCAGTAGAAACCGCAAAATTCACATGTTAGAATACAAGTCTAACTCTATATTTTTGCAAGATGTCGGCAGTGTGGGAAAAGATAGCTATGTTACACGCAACCGGTGTTGCCTACTAGGCTTAAAAACATGCATTTGAGCCAGAACACATAATAGCACAGATATGCATATGGAAGGAGTAAAATATGCTATTCAACGCTTCTATGGGTATAATAGCACGCCGCAACACCCACAATGTTTAACACGTGATAGAAGCATGCCACGACTTTTTTTTAATAACCACAGATGCCTTCCGTGCTCCTTGTTTCACCGCTATCAAAGAAGGGAAGGGAAAGGGAAACGAAAAACGAAAACAAAATGTAAATGGATTTGGGCGCGCGATCCCACCCTGAGGCATGAGAAACCAATCTCGGCTATGCGAGAGGAAAAGCCATGCCCCCCCCAGAGAAGCTTAGATAGATCAAGTTCAAACTTCTAGCATTCGCCCAGGCTGCCTTGGAGCGAAAGATATCGCAGGACATACAAAGCCCATTGACATGTTCTGCGTTCACTTCCCACCGCGATCTAAGCTTTAGGCCTAGCTTGACAGAAAGTAGCGATGCACGCTATACCTATCGCAATGCGCAGTTCAGAGGCAGTAGCTAAAAGCTTAGATCCTATCACATAACACGAGAAGCAAGCCCGTGTTGCAGGACTACTCTAGGCTTTTTTCCCACTTTTAAAGCTTTGTTGAACCTACGGTTACCGCCCGCCATCCACATGGCAAACGCACCCGGGTCGGGCGCTCTTGTTCGCGGCTTTTTCGCTCCTATGAAAGCAAGTCAGTTTTCGGCATAGAAGGAGACGGGGGGCGAATTGTGTTCCAGTGAAGAAACAGGTTCCGAGGGGCTCCTTGACGAGACAGCAGACGGAGGACGCACCTGTTGAGTCAGATTTTTTCTTAGGCTCCTCAGCAGGAACAGCGACAACCACGTCTTCGGGTGCTGGTAGAGCTTCAGGGGCAGCGGCAGCTTCTGGAACAGGAGGATCCGGAGGTGGAGCTGGCTCAGGTGTCTTCGGCTTCTCTGGTATAGGCCACATATGCATAGTTATAGTCCAATCAGGTTCGATTACAGTTTCCCAAACCTGTGGAAGTATGATATCCCCGTTGGGGCCTATCAAATCATAGTGTCCCTCGGCGACATGGGGCCCAATTACCTCTATGTGGAGAAAAGCCTGGCGGATGAGCTCTTCCATACCCTTGGTTTAACAGAGTCAGATATAGAGCCTAATAGGTGAATAGAAAGCAAGGATAAGAAAAAATAATAAACCTACCTGCCAGGTACAGCACAGGTCAAAAGGGAAGCTGAACTTCCTCCCGACCGCATCTTTGAACTTTATGGGTTTTTTCTTTTCCGGGGGGGGCTTATCTGATGCAGCCGCCCTCGCGGCAGCAATAGCCTCTGCTGCTGCTGCATTGGCTGCTTCAGTGGCCGCGGCTGCAGCCTCTGCGGCGGCGGCTGCAGCCGCTTCCTCCGCCTCTTTCTTTGCTTTCGCTGCTTCTTCGGCAGCCTTCTGCTCTGCCTCCTCTCTAGCACGGGCAGCAGCTTCCTCTGCAATCCTCATCTCATGAGCAGCACGCTCTTCTCTTGCAGCTTGTTCGGCGGCTTCTTGTTCCATTGCCGCTTGTCGTGCAGCCTCTCGCTGTTCCCTCGCTTCACGTTCGGTCCTTTCCTCCAAGATCAACTTCTCCAGTCTTGCAATTGCTTCGTCCTTTGGTGTATCTGTGGGTGGCGGAGGTGGGGAACCAGTTGATTCAACCTGACTTGGAGATGGCACGCGGGGGTATGGATTCAAATATGATGGATGAATCATGCCAGGAACCATACCATATGGCTCTCTAAAGGGATAATAACCCCCTGGTCCATAAGGGACCAAGTCATGGGGGCCCAGTGGGGGCCCGGCATAGGGTGATGGGCCATGAGAGGAGAGAGAACGTGCCAGTGGATGTTGAGATGGGGTATGCCCATCACCTCGAGCATGGGAAGGTGGCGTATGATGCGGATGGTGCCCCAAATGATGGTCATGAAAATATGGTGGCATAGAGGAGCCATGAGGTTGCTGCAGTTGGTGGTTATAGGCATAACTTGCTTGGCCGTAAGGATTCGGCAGAGCGGGATGTCCGTGGGGGCCCAATCTTATAAGTTGGTCTGAAGGAGGCTGGTGGCTGCTTTGGTGTGCATAAGCTGCATGCAGTGCACCACCATTGGGGTAAACATACGAGGGTACTGGAGAGGGGCTGCGAGCATACCCTGGGCCTTGGGCCACAGGCGGCCAGATTCTCTTCTCATGAGATACTCGACCATAAGGACTGTCATACTCGTCCCCCGAGTCCATGCTCTCTGGAGACTCGGGGGAAGGCTGGCGCCGAGGACGACGAGTGAAATGTTCCCGTTCCTGTACAACATGACGTCTACCTGGGTGACGACGGGTTGACGACGGCCCATGAACCGGGTGACGGCTACGGGCATGATGCGATGTCCTAGGCCGAGACGCGGAATCAGATGGCTTCAACTCATCTGGATATGGCAGGTGTGCCCATTCATCATAAGGATCCTGATAGTCATGGCTTCCTGAGTCAGACGGCGGGGAGACTTGTACGCCGGAGGAGTCTTCTTCGTCAGAAAGTGAGGAATGATCGGAGCCGTGAGGGCTGGGACCAATTGTGATGTTGAACCTAACAATAATTAGGACCAAAATACTATGGGGGTGCAGGTGTGAGACGCACGCCATGGAATCAGTAGCGACAAGAAACCTTCAGGTACCGTTATTATTGCTCCACGTAGAACAATGAGAAGACAGAGATATTGACTATGGTCGTTAGGATCAGGTCTATAATTCAACGCGATTCCCTGCTTCGCGGAGGTACAGCGGAGTCTAAATGGAGGGACAGGATGCCCCCCATGTACCTGGGCAACTATATTTGAGCCCCAGGTGGCCGTTCGTGACCCTGGGGTTGGGCTCAAAAGTGCGTATAGAAAATTTCGCTACCACCCAAGATTCTTTGCGTTAGGGATAGCGGGCATTTTTTTTCCAGGGCTGCGCAAGACGGGATCCTTGGAGACAGGTGATAATAGAAGATGAATTCAAAGCCCGGGTATATACCCCGCCAAGGTAGAACGTCGGGTGCGAATTGGAGAGAAGGGAAGGGTCTCCGGGAACCAAAGCAGAGATTCCGAAAGACGAGCTGAGTCAAGTGGTCCTAAGCGTGTAAGGGGTTGGTGCGAGGAGTGAAAAAAAGTACCAGAGAAGACTGTGAAAAAATTTGACCTAATTCATTAGTCGACGGCCTATTCAGATAAATGATCGTTGGGCATGCCATGGGGAGATGATTCTAAAAGTTCAAGATAATTAGGCACTGAGTTGTCAACCCTCTCTTTTCTTGCAGGCCTGCATATGCTGCCCAAGTGCCCAATCAACATTCAACCTTCGGGTCGAGTAACCACAATCGGGCGACAGCTGAAGCAGGTACGAAACATGTCTCTGGGATTGTGCAGAAAGTCTTTGGTCGATTTCATGGCTATGTCGCTTGAATAACATGAAAATTGCTTCTTGTGTAGCAAATAAAAATAATACTAAAAATAGAAGCTGTAATTATTGAGTTAGATCTATCAATTGAATAGGCGTCCATACATACGGTATACATATTGATGACGTATGATCCATTCACCTCTCCTTTTGACAGCGACATCGATGTGGTAATTGGCCTTAGGAGTTCCTAAATTAAACCCACCACTGGGAACTTCATATACCGATTCGCCTAGCTAATAAGTGCCTCAGTAGTAGACCCATGCTAGAGAATCAACGGATCTTCTCTCACCTACAGGGTATTACCATTTAGATACTATTATATGCGCAAGGCACATTTCTTACTATAAGAACCTGTTTGTGCGTTCGTTCAGCAGTCCAAGCGACGGCAGTTACAGCTACCATCTACAAGACGATTCACTACCCATGGAAATATATACAGAGCTCATGACTCTTCATTATCGTGATCAGTAAGCGACTGATTTGCCCCCTAAGAACCCTTTTAGCCAAACCACATTTATTACAAACTTGAACGGTCGGGCTGAACTGGTGATGAAGCCTACCAGGCATGTAAAAAGGACTCCAGATAATAGTATCCGTGTGAAAAGTGCGTAAAGTGTGCACTTTTCCCCAACCCCGAATGAGGTAACAACATAGGGAGAGATACTCATCATACATGAAGGAGTTCATGGGCTCATCTTGAAACTGACTTGCGTGCTAATTTAATATGACTCGCGGTCGAGAAGCTCTTTGGCTGCAATGAGTTCACCTTGCGCATGCTCCCAAAGTTGGCGGTTCATAGACCGCTGTTTCACAATATCCTCGAGTTTTCTTCTAGCGAGAAGATTCAGTTTCACGACCTTCTCTTTGGGCAAGAAATCTTCCGATGACGCTGACGATGACGCCTGTGAAAAATCCATTGTGTATTCTCTCCCAAGTTGAAGCGAAGTCGCCTAGGAGATCAAACGTCAGTATAAATAAGCAATTGACCGAAACGTCAAAACCAAGTCTCGGTAAGCAGAAGACTGGAGACTGGACAGCGGTTATAGGGAAAGTTATGCAACGCGTAAGGGCTCACCAAGATTAAGCCATAGAATCCTCTAAGATAATCGTCACATAGCTCGACGCTTCTACAAAAATACTGGATAGATCTTCGCAAATACCGAGAGGTAACTTCTGTCTCTGCAGCGCGGGCGCAGATGTATAGAACTTCTCCAAGGCGAGCATGAATCTGCAGTAGAGGTTAGACGAGTTTTGATGGAAAGTATATAATGGATACCTACATTCCAAGCATTAGGAGCGATTAACAGGGCCTCCTCGAGACTGAATATTGCTTGTGAGCTTAGTCCTTGAGACTGATATAGATCTGCAAGTTCACACCAAGCCTCTGCATCGGTAGGCACTGCCTTTAGGAGCTCTACCAAGCCTGTTATAGCATCTGCAGGCCTTGCAAGTGAACGCAAGAGCGCGATACGGCGCTTTAGAATAGGCTACAAGAACCAGTCAGTAAGTGATCATCAACGAACACATCATGACAAACCAAATTAAGTGGGTTCTCCAACAGGTAGGAATCGTATTTACGCAGGGAATCCTCCAGATCAGATTGATTTTCGCATATAGCCTCCTCATACAGGCCACGCAACCCCATTACTTTCTCATTCGAAGAGCCGAAACGACGTGTCAATTGCTCGAGACATAACAGAGCAGACCTATCATCGCCGGTTTGTAGACAGGAGAAGAAAAGTTGCTCTATTATGCCATATTTTTCTGGCTCCTCTTGTTTAGCTATTAACGCAGAGATTAGATTTTTTCCTGAGTGTAATTGACGTTCAAGGATCACTGGTGCCTGCTGAGAGAAACGAAGAGTAGTAATCGGGCTTGAGCTATGAATGGCATGGAAATCGGGTGTAGCATGGGCCATGATAGTACACACTTAAACCCAGTGGGCACACTGATTCATATGCTATTGTGAGAAGAACAAGCTCTACTATGCTCACAACCCTCTTTGCAAGGAAGAGACGCGAAGGGGCAGAACGAAAGAGACAAAACCTAAGATTGCCAGGGGTCCATATGAGGTCTGTTCCCATTGTGGTTAGTCATTTAATCTGATAACCGTTCCCGTGACCAAATAGATGTCATTGCAACTTATCCCTCCACCTCAAGTAGCAGCGACATCTTAGCTCTACTTCTCAGGCTATCATTGTATCAACTTCATACAGGGTCCTGTACTGCTTCCGAGCTATGCTATAAACGATTGATGGCTACCATTATTCGCGGCAGGCGAAAGACATAATCACGGCTGAAACATTACTCTTCATGCGACTATCAATCAGCAGCTAAATGAGCCTGAGAGCCAACCAGCAGCGCATACTCAACCATAATGTTCACACCTCACCCATGCTCGCTACTCGAAAGCTTCGCTAATAATTAAGCAATGTAGGTTTGAAAAATCTCTTTATGACCTTATAAAAGGTCTGAGAAATCACAAGGGCGCCGAGGAGGACTACATACAAGACTGTCTTCGAGAGTGTAAGGCTGAGATCAAGTCTCAGGATATGGGTACGTTCATGTTGATATCATGCTTCTGTCAATCCATTTTATAGCTTACTCTGTATAGACAAGAAAGCTACGGCTCTGTTGAAACTAATCTACTTGGAGATGTTTGGGTATGACATGTCCTGGGCTTCATTCCATGTACTGGAAGTTATGTCATCTACCAAGTACCTGCAGAAGAGAGCTGGCTATCTTGCAGCTGTACAGAGCTTTAGACCAGATACTGAAGTCTTAATGTTGGCTACAAACCTGCTAAAAAAGGTATTCAAAGGCACAATGGACAAACTGTCTCGACGTCTAATATCTTCATAGGATTTAGTGTCGCCTAGTATCCCAAACATGTCCCTCCCTCTGATAACATTACCAAACATTATCACACCTTCACTGGCGATGTCGTTGCTCCCAGATGTTCTGTCACGCATTTCTCACTCACATGCTGTGGCTCGTAAGAAGGCTGTTGTGTGTCTTTATAGACTTGCCCTGGTTTACCCCGAAGCGCTAAAATTGGCATGGCCTAAAATCAAGGACCGTCTCATGGATGGTGGAGAGGATAGCAGCGTCACCACAGCGGTGATCAATGTCGTATGTGAACTCGGATGGAGAAGGCCACATGACTTCCTGCCTCTGGCGCCAAGATTCTTCGAACTATTAGTGGATGGAGGGAACAATTGGATGGCTATCAAAATCATAAAGCTTGTATGTTTCCTTTCTTTCGGGCCCCGTGATATCTTCCTAACTGATCTAGTTCGCAACATTGACACCCATAGAACCACGATTAACACGAAAGCTTATCCGGCCATTGATCAACATAATTCAGACAACAACTGCCATGTCATTGCTCTATGAATGTATCAACGGCATAGTTCAGGGCGGTATTCTTGATGGTGAGGAAGTGCTGGAGGAAAAGAACGAGATTGCAAGTCTCTGTCTCGGTAAGCTCAGAGGCATGGTAGTCACAGAGTCCGATCCCAATTGTAAGTCCTTTCAGATCGAAGCGTAGTCGTGAGCCTAACATAAGTCTGTAGTAAAATATGTTGCTCTCCTTGCCTTCAACAGAATTGTGATGTCTCACCCCGTCTTGGTGTCAGCTCATCAGGATGTCATCATGGATTGTTTGGAGGATCCGGACATTTCAATCCGACTGCGAGCCCTCGACCTCGTGACTCGAATGGTAACAAGCGATACACTCCAGTCAGTGGTGAATCGACTTGTCCAACAACTTTTCAATGCCCGTCAAGTCACCAAAAGCACCCTTGCAGCCGGGAGTTGTGAGACAGGTATACGCCCTGACATGGGAGAATTTACATTATCAGAAGATCCACATGCTCAGAAGATACCGATCCCCTTGCCAGACAATTATAGTATTGAAGTTGTACACCGAATTTTAGATGTCTGCTCTTACAACAATTATTCGGAGCTGCCTGACTTCGAGTGGTATGTTGACGTTCTGGTCCAGTTAGTCAAGCTGCTTCCTCCAAGTGTTGAAGAGCTTCCTACCCACTATACTTCATATCGGGATCCCGAGCACTACAAGAATAGTGTTGCTTTCCGTATCGGGTCAGAAATACGCAATATCGCTGTCCGTGTTAGGGACGTTAGGATGGAGGCAACCAGAGCTGCAGAGACTCTGATTCTAGTTGACAACAATCAGGGCCCGTCTCCCCTTGTCTCCAAACATACGAATGGGATCTTAGGGCCTCTTGCCTGGGTCACTGGTGAATTTGCAGAGCATCTTGCATATCCTAGCCAAACTCTTCAATCACTGATCGATATGTCGAACGTGTCGTTATCAGCGAGCACGCTGTCCCTTTATATACAGGCTATTCCCAAAGTCTTAGCCAATCTCATTTGTGATGGGGACGAAACCTGGGACTCGTTAAAGAACAGTGAAATATCCCTTCTTTTAGCTCGAATCATCGAATTCCTTGATGTTTTGGCTGCCCACCCAGACTTGGACGTGCAAGAAAGGGCAATCGAATTTCTGGAGGTCATGCGCTTAGCAGCAGATGCCGTTCAGTCAGAAACTCTAGAAGTAGGCCAGGCTCCATCCTTGCTGTCGTCTATGGTTCCCAGCTTGTTCCATGGACTAGAACTCAATCCAGTCGCTACCAACGCCCAAAGGAAGGTTCCTTTGCCAGATCAGCTTTGTCTAACACAAGAGTTCAACAAGCAGCTATATGGGCTTTTTAATAACCCAGCCAATGGGCTTCCGGAGCCAGCAGGCCAACTACCATCTCAGATGTTTTATCATGTTAGGGAAGCTTTTGTGCTGGATAAGCAGCCTGTTGAATTCCTACCCATGGATTTGCAATTCAATACAACATACCAGGACCTCTCCAGTGGCTTTGGAGATGACACTGCCACTTTAAAGCGGAGAGAGGAACGGAAAGAACGTAACAAGGATGATCCGTTTTATATTGCTGCTGAAGATGAATCTTCCTGCACATTGACCCCATTTCACCAGACTCTCAATATGTCAAACAATAGCGGACTGGATATTGACTCTATTCCTATAGTTGACCTCAATTTGAATAGCGCCGGAAGTCATCGCACTTTGGCATCTCTGTCGCGCGATAACCGACAAGGTGGCTCACGCCCTAAAAAGTACGAGATCGCACCTGATGAGATTATCGGACAGGAAGATTCACCGCATATTGACTCCAATGATGAGCCGGGTAAAGCCAAACGGTCTCTTCTACAGGTCGACTCGAGTGGACTAGAGCATCTATCCTTAGATGGTAGAGGTGGTCCCTCGGGAGATCCTACAGTCCCTACGATGGTGGCAGGGCATGATACAGAAATGGCTATGGCTGTGCAGAAAGTGGAAAAGCTGCGGCTAGAGATGCAAAGAGCTTCAGAACGTGTTCATCCGAATGGCATCCCTGCAGAAGGGACGCTGGTAAGGAAAAAAAGAAAATTAAAAAAGCCTACACGTATTGGATCTCAGGAAGCTGCACTGCCAAAAGCTGAAGATGAAATGTCGGTGGACAACACTCAACAAAGGTTAGTTTCATCTGTGGCACCAAAGAAAAAGAAGAGAGCGAAAAAACAAATCAATGCTGGCTCAAGTAGCGCACTCTAAGGTAAATTCACCCCTTTGTGGGTGTCATGGACTTGTGTATCAGGAGATTGGTGGTTGGGAGTGGGATGAGCCCGGTGGTATTAGTTAGGATATCCATCCACTTGTCACAGTGGGTTAACCATTGTTGAGGCCATGAAAGTGTTTCCAAGCTCCTCTTTACGCCCTTGACCAGGAAGTAGTGATCTCACCTTCTAAGTGGTTGTCACTGCTAGATTCCGACGATGACACGATTTGTCCGATGCAATATACGAATCACATACGGTGAATTAATCTACCTAGAACCCGGGGATCAGAGTGTCCTATATTAAAATAAATACAATACTTAAAACCACCGTATTCGAATAGCGAATACCTAGTCTAGCTTTATGCCAACTTGCGATTGAACATCGCAACAGCAGCCGACCATAACTCCGGAACAATCCTCAGAGCCTCAAATGCAAGCCCACCGCAGACCGCAAAGGCAAGAACAACTGTCGGGGCCTCATTAGCCTCGGGAACCGTGATAATTCTGGACTTTCGAGACATACCAACCCACCCGGTCGACACCGGAGACTTCGAGTTCTGTTTTTGTTTTGTTGCAGTCTTTCCTTTGCCACGCTTTGCAGCTTCGCTCTTGGCGTACTTTTCATTCGCCTTCCGTTGTTGTGGCGTCTGTGCCTGAGGTAGCTATTTCAGCAACTATAAGCCGCAAGGTAAGTGCGAGGTTAGAGCTTACCATATTGCTTTCCTTATGGTCTACTTTTCAGGAAGTCCAGGTACTGTTTGAGGGTGACAGTGGGGGCCGAGATTATACTGTAGCAAAGAAAGGGTGGTTGATATCAATCAATCATCTCAGGCCAAATTTGCGTCGACGGTTAGATGGGGGTTAGTCTTGAAGATAATCAGGAGGAATATGCTTGGGTGAGAGGCCACGTTGCTTTAGCATGGTTGGAATAAAGTAATAGGAATCTGCCAAGTCTCACTTGACAATTAAAGGATAATTTCATACACTTGCCTTGAACCTGCAGCATTTACCCCGAAATGGCCCTTTCTACGCCAACCCTTTGAATTGTCCTCTTGTCCTGGGGCTGCTGCTGCCCTGTTAGTGCGTATGGTAGAGATGGCAAGAAATGACGTGTTCGACCACGAGGGCTGGAGGAATGACACCAGCCAACCTAAATCTCTATTATCATCCTACATGTACAGCTATATCTACAATGGATAGTCTTTCGCCAGTAGAAGCAGTCAGGTCTGTCACCCTAGCCCAGATATACTGTATCAATGTTAAGGGTAGGTAATTAAGAACCCCTAACGGAGTAAAGTCACCGGAGTGTGTGTATGTGTTGCATGTCATGCAACGTAGTCGCACTTTAGGTGCTTGAGGACCGCCCTACCCGTCTCACCGCCGACCCCCTTGGGGGTCGGTCAGTTGGATTACCAGCTCAATGTCATTTTTCAATATAGCTCAATAAAATTACTAGGTGTTGATTGAATACTAAGGATGATGACGGATATTATGTTATCTGTACAGTACGGTCGTCTATAACAACCAACTATGCAGAGTCATCAACAATATCTGGGATTCTGTGTTGCACAACTTGCTGTTCTGCACAACTGGTGGTTACAGGCACCTATAGGGCGGTATATCTCTACTAGACAGATAGCTATCTTAGTAAAGATATAATTATGTTTAAAAGAATAACTTATAATCTATTTCAATAATTAATAGTATTCTTATTATAGATCTTTGAAAATTATTTAGAAATTAAAAATTAGACTACTAAGTCTATTATGAATATTTGAGTTCTATTTTAAGATAATCTAAATATACTTGTAGCAAAATCAATTATATAATAAAGTTATTAACTAACATAATCGGCAAGCGAGTTGCCCGCGCAAGCAAATTGGCCCTTTTTAAGACTTAGATATCTCCACAATTAGAAATAGTACAGATATAAAATTTGAGACATAGTATAGAAATATTTATACAAGTCCATAGTTAATTTATAATAATTTCTTTCTTATATTCTTAGACTACAGACTAAAAATACTAAAAATACAGCTGTAATACTCAATACTAACTAAACTACTAGTTATTTTAACTTTTTAACTTAATATATTATATATTTTATATAATTATATATTCTATGTCAATTTCATATTCTTACTATATCTAGTTGTGGAGATATTCAAGTCTTAAAAAGGGCCAATTTGTATAGAACGGACCTGGGCAATTCACTTGCGCGGGTAACTCGCTTGCTGATTATGTTAAGAGATGAATAACTAAATTAGCTAAGCATTAATCTAAAAAATAATTAAAACTTAATAGAAGTAGTTCTATCTAATTAATAGAATATTAAAACTTTAGAATATTGAATATTGTCAGAAAGATATTTCCTATTTAGGAAATTTTCTTGAACATTCTAGAATTATTCTAGAATATTCCCCTTTTAGGTAGAACTCTAGAAAGATTCTAGACTATTACCTATCTAGGAGATATTAAGCGAAAAATTCATTAGGCCATTACCTCCTAATTAGGAAACATTAGGCGATCACTAAACTAGGAAATATTAGGCGATTTCCTAATTTAGTAATTTTAAGCGAGCCTAATTCAACATAAAAAGTCGCTAAATCCCCTGCTAAAATTGAATCAATTTTTTCAAGCAGATCATCATCCAACTATCTGACTGCCAGATATTGTCAGGGTGTAGCTTCAGACAGGTAGACTAATCAGAGCTAATATATAGACAGACTACGGGTCAGGCTATATATAGATAGATAGATAAGATATAGCTTAGAGAGCTATAATAGAATTAAAATTAAATAGATAGATATATAATTAATAATTATATAATAAATAATTAAAATTAATAAAATAGTAATCTAAAATTATATTATAATATTACTCTTTTTCTTATAGCTAAGCTCTATTAAAATTAAATCTTAATTTATAGAAATAATATTAATAAAAGTTTATAATAATCTAATAAATATATTTTAAATAGTTAGTAAACTTTTTAATAAACTAATTATAATTAGTTTATTTAATTATATACTTTAGATATAAATCTCTATAATCTCTATATTTTTAATAGAAATTAATAATATCTTTAACTAACTATTTTTTAAAATTATTAATTTTAATAGATAGAGATATATTTTAATTTTAATAGATAGAGATATATTTTAATTTTAATTAAATAGAAAGTTATTAATAATAAATCTAAATAAACTAATATAAAAAATAGAGTATATTTATATACTAATAAATAAATTTAAATAATAGATATATAGACTAATAATTTTAAAAATTCAAAAAAAAATCTAAAGATTTTAATTTAATTTTTTTAAAAGTATAGAGTTTTAATATTTTAAATATTAAATTAAACTTTTTAATTTATAGTATAGTAGTATATAAAATATTAATAATAATTAATTTATTTTTTATAATAAATTTAAATAGAAGTTATTTTAATTTAAATAAATTCTATAATATCTTATATTTTTTAAATAAAGATTTTAATATTTTAAATTATAGATTAATTAATAGATAATAAAGATTTAAATTCTATTTAAAAATAAAAACTATAGTTAATTAAAAATAGAAATATTTAAATAGTATTAAAATAGAAAAAGTTTAAAATAAATTTAATAAATAATAATTAATTACTTTAGTTATTTTATAAATATAAAATATAGATTTATAAATATTATTTTAAAAAAAATATTAGTAATTTTAATTTAATTATTAATTTTAAAATAAAAAATAGTAAATAGTAGACTTTTAATTTATAGATAGTAAATTAGATACTTTTAAAATTTAATAATAAACTAAAATCTATAATTAGATATAATTGTTTAAAATAGATTATATAGCTTTTGAAAATATTAAATATATAAATATGTAATTTTTTTAATATTAATAATAAATTAATAAATTATAAAGTATTTTATTTTAATTAAATAATTAATAATAACTAATATAGTATTAAATTTTTAACTAAATATTAAAAAGATAAAATCTATAGATATATCTTATTGAATATATTTAAATATAGATAGTAAATATAGAACTTCTTATTTTATTTTTTAAAATATAATAATATATTTTAGATTAATAGTATTTATAGAATAGAAGCTTATAGATTTTAAATCTTTTAAAATAGTTATTTATAAATCTATTATAATAGAGATAAATTAATTATATTTTTAATTTATTATAATTAAAATTATAAAAATAATTTTTATAAAATAAATATTTCTTTTATTTTTTATATTTAAATAGTATTATTATAAAATACTTATTATAATTTTTAAAACTTTTAAAATAGACTATATAGTACTATCTTTTCTATAAACTATATAAATTAAATTTTAAATATTAGATAATAGAGATAGTTATTTTTTATTAATAAATTAAATATAATAGTTTAATCTTATTTAAATAGATACTAGTAAAGTAGACTTTAAAGTCTAGAAAATAGCTTTTTTTTTATAAAATAAAGATTAAGAGTTAAATTTTTAACTATAAATAAAAAGATCTTAATCTTAGATTTAAATAGAGACTTTTAATTATTTAAATATTAATTTATTTATAGACTAAATAGAAATAATAATAAATTAATAGATAAAGTTTATATCTTTAACTTTAAAAACTATTTAGTTTTAAGATAATAGATATTTATTTTTTTTAAAAAAAAGATTTACTAATTTTTTAATTAGTAAATCTAGTTTAATTTTTAGTTTTTTTAAATAATAGATAATTTTAAAATAAAATTAAAATAAAAATTTAAATTAATAGACTTAGTAGTAATTTAATATTTTAATAAATATAAAGTATTTTAAATTATAGTAATTAAATATAATTTTAATAGATAATAGAGTATCTTTTAGTTTAGAATACTATTTTTTAAAATAATAGATAATAGTAAATAGTTTTTTATTATAGATCTTATAATTATATTTAATAGTAGAGTATTTTTTTAAAAAGAAAATAATTAAATATAATATATTTTTATTATTATACTAAAATAGAATATTAGTAGAGATATAATTAAAAGTATTAGTTTTTAAAATTATATTTTTAATTTAATTAAATAATTTTAGTATAAAAATAGTAAAAAATATCTTTTTTAAAGTATTTATAGTAAACTAATAGATTAGATTTTAATTAAAATATTTTTATAGTTAAATAAATAAATAATATAATAATCTTTAGAAAATTTTTAATAAATTGATAATAAAAGTTTATAAATTCTAGTAGAGCTTATATATTAATAATATAGATTAAAATAGATTATATAATAATTATTTTACTCTTTTTAAAATTTATATAGATACTATTCTAATTAATAATAAAATTTAGAAATTTAATTTTATAAATTAAAAATTTATATTTAAATATTTTAATATATAGTTTAGCTTTTTATAGCTTTATTGAAATATTATATATATATTTTATATATTTAAAATAGATATAACTATAAATTAGAATATTATTTAGATAAATAATATAGAATGTATTTAGATATTCTTTTAATATATTATTTATATATTTTTAAAAAATTATAAAGATTTTAATTAATTTAAAAAGTATTATGAATAATTTATATAGATTTAGATAGATTTAAAATATAGTTATTTATTTTTATTTTTATTTAATTTAAATATTATTAAAAATAGAGATAATATTAATTTTAATAAAGTATTTTATTTCTTTTAAATTATTTAAAGTTTTTTTAATTAATAGTAGTAGATAGTAATCTTTTATTATTATAGTATTTAAAGTTTAATAGTTAATATAAAAATAGAAATCTTTTTAGATTTAGTAATAAATAGAATAAAAAATATAATAAATAATAAACTAAAATATATAAATTTTTTTTTAAATTTTTTAAAAATTATTTATATAGTACTATAAGTTTCTTTTATAATATAATATATAAAGAATTAAATAGAGAGATCTTTCTTTTAACTAGCTTAATTTTATAATTATATAGATAATATAATAATAGTTTTTTAATTTTTTTAATAGAGAAAATATTAGTAAAATTATAGAATTTTAAAAAAAAGTTTATATAGAATTTTTAAAATCTAGTTTATCTTTTAAAATATTATTAATTTATTTTATAATAATAGTATATATATAGTAGTATTATTTTTAGCTATATATAGAGTAGATTTATAGAAAAATTAAATTAATATTATAATTTTTTAATACTTTAAATCTTATAGATAGATTTTAGAATTAAAGTTAAGTAGAAATATTATTTAAAATATAAATTTTATTAGATTAAATAAATATATTATAGTTTTAATAATAGAAATTACTATTAAATAATAGTATATAGATAGTAAAGTCTATATAAAAATTATATTACTTAAGTTAAAATAGACTTAAAATAATAGAATAATAAATTAATAATATTATTAGAAATAAAACTTTTTTAAATAATTTTAAATTTATAAAATTATAATAGTATAGTAAATAATTAAGCTATTTTTATTTTTTTATTTATTAAAATCTTTTATTTTAATAGATATTTTTAGAGATTTTAGTTTTAAGTTTTATTTTAAAATCTATTTTTTATCTATTACTTTTTTTAAAATAACTCTACAGTTTAATAATATATAGCTAAAAAGCTCTTGGTTTTATTTAATTAATATAATTAATAAAATTATTAAATTAGTATAATTAATTTTTTTAATAGAAAATTTTTAAATAATAATAGTAAATAAATAAATAATATATATAGATAATATCTAACTATAGTTTAAATTAAATTTACTTCTTTTACTAGTAGATATATTTTAAATAATAAAAAATAAAATATAAAAGATCTTTTTATAAAAGACTAGTAGACTAAAGAGTAGTAATATTAAAAATAATATTAAATTTTATATTTTATACTATATATAAATATAGATTAGACTAAATATAATAATAAATTAAATAATTCTTTAAACTATAGTAAAAGTATTCTTTATTTTTTTTTTAAAATAAAGTATAGTAGATAAAAGAAATTTAGTATTAAAAAAATAGATTTATAATATTAAAATTAATAATAAATTTAATAAAAAGTTTAAAGAAGATTCTAGTAGTATTTTATATAAATAAAATAAAATTTTAATTATTTTATTTAAAAATAAATATAATTAAAGATAATTTTTTATTTATAAAAAAAAGATTTTTTAATTTTTAAATATTATAGTCTTTATATATTAGATAGTAGTTTTTTAATTTTTAAAAAAATAGATAAATTATATATAATTATTAGTAAATAGATTATAATATAAAAATATTATTTTTAATTTATAATTAATTTTTTTTATTTTAATATTATAAAAAGAATAATTTTAAATATTTAATCTTTTAGTATAAAATATTAAAAATTAATAAAAAAGATACTAAATTTTTTATCTTTTTAATAAAATTAATATAGATTATTTTAAATATTTTAAATATAATTAAAATTACTAAAGACTTATTTTAAAATTATTAGAATATTAATATAATTAAATAATTAATAAACTCTATTATAAAAATAAAATAGAATCTAAATATATAAAACTTTTTTTAAATAATTAACTATATAGACTATATATATTTATAAAATTAAAAATAAATTTTAATTAATAGTTATTTTTCTTTTAATCTATAAAATAAAATAATAAAGATTCTAATAGTTATCTTTAAACTTATTAAACTTAGATAAATACTTAACGAGATTAATAAAAATAGTAGATAAAAAATTAATTAATAAAGATATTTCTATTAAAAAAACTATAAATTTTTTAATAATAGATTTAAAGATCTAAATAAATATATTAACTATAAAAGTAATTATTAAAATAGCTTTTTTTATATTCTAAAATAGCTTAAAGATATTTTTTTTTAAATAATTTTTTTTAATATTTTAGAATTCTATTTTAAATAGTAAATTTTTAATATAGATATAAAACTTTTATCTATAATACTTTATTCTAAAGTTATAGCTTCTAATTCTAGTCTTATAGTTTAATAGTTTTAGATTTAGATATAATAATATATTTATCTATTTATTTATAGTAGTTAAATTAATTAATATTATATTAAAATTTATAGACTATAAAGTTATCTAAATTACTAAATAGAAATAATAATTAAGATATAATAGATATTTTTAGATATACTAGCTTTGTAAAGAGAAGCTATATAATATTAAAGTATAGCTTTAAATAAATAGACTAATTAGAACTAATATATAAATAGACTATAGATTAGACTATATATAAATAAATAGATAAGATATAGTTTAAAGAGCTATAATAGAATTAGAATTAGATAAATAGATATATGATTAGTGATTATATGATAGACAGTTAGAGCTGGTAGAACAGCAATCTGGAATTGCACTGTGACAGATATCGATTCATTCTTTTGATCTCTTCTATTCATACCTGACCTAGGGCTTTGACTGCCTTAGCCCTAGTTGTCTTCCTTCCCTATCTAACCTAGGGCTTAGATTGCCTAAGCCCTACCTGCCTGCCTGACCTAGGGTTACTATTCAGTCAACCCTAGCTTTCCTATGTGATCTAGTCATTCAATTCATTCATTGTATTCAGTTTTTCTATTAATCCTAGCTAGCCCTAAGACTATTCCGCTTTAGGATTAGGGCAGCGGACAAATATTAATTATATATATTTATTAATATTTTAATTATTAGAAAGATATATCCTTTTTAGATAATACTGTAGAGAATTCTAGAGTAATATCTATTTAAAAGATATTAAATAAATATAACAGCGGTTGTTTTAGGTGACTATATCCTACTATAAGTAATCTATTAGTAAACTGTCAGTTTATTTAATATATAAATATATTTATATTAGAATTATATAAAGAATTCTAGTTTTTAAATAATTTATTCTATTATATTTTATAGAAGAACTGTTATATAATTTTAAATAGTCTTTAGCTTTTTAAAATTATATTTTTAAAATCTATTAATCTATTATACTCTACTAATATATTGAAAATGTATTTATAATTAAAATTATTTTTAATTAATAATTTTAAAATAATTAGTATATAAAGCTCTAATATTTCATTATTAATAAATTTCTAAAAAATCAATAATATAGCTATTTAATTATTTAAAATTTAAAGATTTTTTTTTAAAAAGAGTTTCTATTAATTTAAAATATTTAGATCATTATTATACTAATAAATCTAATTATTAAAAAAATTAAAAAAATTAAAAAATTAAAAAAAATTAAAAAAAAATTAAAAAAAATTAAAAAAATTAAAAAAGAATTAATATTCTCATTTAAAATAATTATATAAATAGTTAAGATATTAAAAACAATTATATAAATTAGCTCTATAAATAATAATTTTAATAATTTTAAATTATCTATATCTATTATTTTTAAATATAAGACTATTTATAAAATATAGAATTATATTATAAATATATTATATTAATAAAATTATTACAGTATAATTCTAGATTGCTATTCTATTAGCCTTAACTATTTATTATATAATCCTAGACTATATAATGTAATTGGTAAGTGAGTTGCCTGTATAAGTGAGTTGCTCACCACCCACTATATAGAAATTTAAAATAATCAAAATATTATAAATTTAGACTTCTATATAAAAATAAGTAGTTCTATTAATTTAGATAGTATATAGTTTTATAACTTTATATATTATAGTTAAAATAATTAAATAGAGTATATCTAGAAATTAATTTAATAGATAGAGATCTATCTATTTATATAGCTTTATCTATCTAATTTTAATACTTTATAAAAATTTAAACTTTAGATATTAATATATCTTTTTTAAAAATAATCTATTTGTCAGCTGCCCTAATCCTAAAGCGGAATAGTCTTAGGGCTAGCTAGAATGAATAGAAAAGCTGAATAGAATGAATGAATTGAATGACTAGATCATATAAGAAAGCTAGGGTTGACTGAGTAGTAACCCTAGGTCAGGCAATCAACTAGGGCTTAGGCAGTCTAAGCCCTAGATCAGGAAGGCAGGCAGGCAACTAGGGCTAAGGAAGTCAAAGCCCTAGATCAGGTATGAATAGAAGAGATCAAAAGAATGAATTTAATATCTGACAGTCAGATAGTTGGTTGATGATCTGCTTTTAAAAAAATTGATTCAATATAGAAGATTTAGCGGCTTTTTATGTTGAATTAGACTCGCTTAAAATTACTAAATTAGGAAATCGCCTAATATTTCCTAGTTTAGTGATCGCCTAATGTTTCCTAGTTAGGAGGTAATCACCTAAAGTTGTCTGGTTAGAATTTTTCGCTTAATATCTCCTAGATAGGTAATAGTCTAGAATCTTTCTAGAGTACTACCTAAAAGGGAAATATTCTAGAATAATTCTAGAATATTCAAGAAAATTTCCTAAATAGGAAATATCTTTCTGACACTATTTAATAGAGTACTTTTATTTTTTAAGCTATTTTTTATATATAGTTTAATATTACATTAATTAATATTTAAATATTATTATATTATTTATAGTTTATTTAATATCATTAATTAATTAATTTAAACTAATTTTAATAAATAAATTAAAACTATAAAATTAATTTTTAAATAGCTTTTTAAATATAGATTTTGTCAGCTGCTCTAATCCTAAAATGGAATAGTTTTAGAGCTAGCTAGAATAAATAGAAAAGCTGAATAGAATAAATAAATTAAATAATTAGATTATATAAAAAAGCTAAAATTAACTAAGTAGTAATTCTAGATTAAATAGATAGATAGAGCTTAAATAATCTAAGCTTTAAATTAAATAAAAAAGATACATAACTAAAGCTAAGATAGTCAAAGCTTTAGATTAGATATAAATAAAAAAATTAAAAAAATAAATTAATATCTAATAGTTAGATAGTTAAATAATAATCTATTTAAAAAATTAATTTAATTTAAAGAATTTAATAGCTTTTTATATTAAATTAGATTTATTTAAAATTATTAAATTAAAAAATTATTTAATATTTTCTAATTTAATAATTATCTAAAGTTTATTAATTAGAAGATAATTATTTAAAATTATTTAGTTAAATTTTTTTATTTAATATCTTTAAATAAATAATAGTCTAGAATCTTTCTAGAGTACTATTTAAAAAAAGAAATATTCTAGAATAATTCTAGAATATTTAAAAAAAATTTTTGAATAGAAAATATTTTTCTAATATATTTTTTTAGATTTAAATATCTATTTTTAAATTAAAATAGATATTAAATCTATACAAAAGTTAATAAATAGATTATATTAAAAATTAATATAAAGATTAACTTAAAATTGATAGAAAAATTAATTAAAAATTAATTAAATATAGAAAATTAAATAGATTAAAATAGAGTAAATTTAATTTAGACTCTAAAAATTAATAAAATTAATAAATTAAAGATAGAGCTATTTAATTTAACGCTCTAAATAAAATTAATCTAATTATATTAATTAAATATATTAATTATATTTAAATAATTTATAAAAATCTAATATTTTTAATTAAATATATTAATTATATTTAAATAATTTATAAAAATCTAATATTTTTAATTAAATAGATTTTTAATTAAATTACTTAGAGCTATTTAATTAATTAATTTTTATATAATATTAATATTTTTATCTTTAATTTTCTATCTAAATTAATAATTTTAAATATTAATATATTTTAATTTAGATTTATATATAGAATAATTATTTATAAATAGCTAAATAATCTATTTATTATTATATTCTATATAAATCTTTTAATTAGAATAGAATTCTAAAGCTTTAAATAAATATTTTTATTATAGAAATTATCTACTAGTACTAGTTAAAGCTAATAATTTAGTTTTAATAATTAATAAAATAATTATTTTTTATTTTTTAGCTAATTAATCTATAAAATTACTATATAGTTTATAGATATAGTTTTTAAAACTCTTTTTATTTAAATAATTTATAAAAATAGTATTATTAATTATAAAAAAAAATAGAGCTAGAATTAGAACTAGAGCTTAGTACTTTAATTAGATTTAATTAATTAAAATCTATAGAATTAGAACTAGATTTTAAAAATTTTATAAATAAATATTAAATTTTATATAGATATAAAATTATATAGTTTATAGCTACTATATATTTAAAAGTAAAATTTAATCAACTTTTTAAAAAAATCTAATAGATCTTTATAATATTAGATCTAGATATAATAAATATATATAAAATTAATTTATTTTTTTATTAATATTTATAAATATATAGAGCTAAGATTCTATAAAATTAATTAATCAATCTTAATTTTTCTATTAATAAAAAAGTTCTAGATATTTTTTAATTAATTAAATAAAAGTAATAAATAATTTTATTAATATAATCTATTTAAAAAATCTAGAGTTTTTTATTAGAGTAGTCTCTAATAATTCTTATATTAATAGATCTGGTTATTTAATCTAGATTTTTTATCTAATAAATATTTAATAATTAATTTTTAAAATTAATTATTCTTTTATAAATTTTTTAATAATATATAATAATTATATTATCTATATATATTATTAGAATTAAATAATTATTTAAATATAGATAAAGATTCTT
Source organism: Aspergillus sojae (assembly GCA_008274985.1). Taxonomy (NCBI): domain Eukaryota; kingdom Fungi; phylum Ascomycota; class Eurotiomycetes; order Eurotiales; family Aspergillaceae; genus Aspergillus; species Aspergillus sojae. Next base: position 3,111,668 of record CP035528.1, on the reverse strand, counting down.
GAAAATAGAGTTAAATTCTAGAGTTTCTAGAATTTATTTTATTTTTTTCTATTATAAAAATAGTAATTATTTTAGATTATATAAAGCTTTATTTTTAGATTTATATTTAGATAGCTAAGTAATATAGATAATTTTATTAATATAACTATTTAAAAATATATTTACTATATTTAATTAAATAGTCTTTAGATTAAAAATAATAATTAAAGCTAAAATAGTTCTAAAGATTCTAGAAGCTAAAATTAAAGCTCTAGTTTCTAGTTAATTAAAAGATTATAAAAATTTTTTAATATAGATTTTTATTTTAAAATTTAATAGAAAATTATTAGAATTATATTTATATTTAAATATCTATTTTAATAGTAGTATTTTAAATTAATTTTAATCAATTTTTTTAATTAATATAAAAATTTAAATATCTATTTAAATAAACTATTTATATTTCTTTTCTATAGCTAATAGTTATTTAGATCTAAATTTAAATTTAAATATTTTAAATTAATTAATTAATTTTAAAAATAGATTATTTTTAGAATATCTTTTATTAAAGCTTTTATTTAAATTTATTTTAATTTTTAATAAAAAGATATATAAAAATAACTCTAGATTATTCTTTTATATGAAAAAATTTCTAGAAATGTATTAAAATCTAAAGTTTAAATTATTAGATAATTTAGATTTAGATCTTTTTAAATCTAGTTTTAAAGCTTTTAATCTATAGAGAAGTCTACTTTATTAAAATTTCTATTATTAATTAAAATTATTAATATAAAGATTTTAGATAAGTTTTTAATTATAAAAATAAATAATTCAATAGATATTTTATTAAACTTTTTAAATTTAGATAAAAAGTCTCTAGTAGATAGTATAGATAATAGATTATTTAAAATTTTATTATTTTAATTATTTTTATTTTTATAATCTAGATCTAGATTATTATCTAGATATAAATTATTATTTAATAGCTTATATAAAATAAAGTTTTACTTTACTAGATTTAAAATTAAATCTAATTTTTTTTAATTTAAAGCTTTAGATAGATTTTACTTTAAATTATTATATAAATTTTTTATATAACTATTTAAATTTTAGCTATATATATAAGATTTATTAAAAATATAATCTTTTATAGATATAATCTTTTTTTAAAAAGAAAGTTATATTTACTATATATTTAAAACTATATACTCTACTAAATAGTTAATTAAAGCTTTAAATTTGGACTTATCTAATCTAGCTATTTTAATAATTTATATATAAGCTCTAGAACTATATCTTTTTAAATTAAAAAGATTAGATTTTAGTTCTATATAACTAGAGCTATTTTTTAAAGTTTTATATAGAGCTTTATATAGTAATTTTTATTAAATAGATTTAATAGATAATTAATTTAATATATATATTACTGATTTAATTATTTTAGATTATAAAATAATTAAAATATTTAAATTAGTTAATAAAAAATAAATTTCTAAAATAATTAAAATTTTAGTTTTTTCTAAATAAAAATTTTATTTAGATTATTCTATAGAGGTAATAGTTATTTTAATTTCTAGATTTTTATAAAATCTATAGAAATTAACCAGATTTCTATTATTTTCTAAATAAAATCTTTTAGATCTAGAGTCATAGAAATTTCTAATAAAATTAATTATTTTAATTAATAAATTAGAAATTTCTAATTTAGATTTTAGAGCTTATTCTAAATAAAATTTAGATAGAGACAATATATATAGCTTATATATTATATTTTATCTAGATTCTTTTTTATATAAATTAGATTTTAATATAAAGTTTTAAATAGAATTTACTCTATATTAATTAATTATCTAGATATCTAATATATAAAATAAAGTTAAAATATATTTTTTTTAAAATTTAATATTCTAGTATTTAGATTTAATTTAGTTAAATAATTTAGGGCTTTTTTATTTAAATACTCTAATCTTTAATACTATAAAAAAGATAATATCTAAAAAATTTTTAATATTTTTAAATATACTATTATAATTATTTTTATTAAATTAAAATTAAATAATCTAGACTCTATATTAATTTTAAATAGATAATCTATTATAGAATCTATAATTTCTTTTTATAATTAAAATTTAAATATTTAAGCTCTATATCTAGATTTCTATGTAGATATTTAATAAAGATAATATATATTTAATTATTTAAATAGAGACTTTTAAAATTATACTCTAAATAATTATTTTTATCTACTTTAAATTTATTAGTTTAAAATATATTTTTTAATTTTAATTGTATTTCTATTTTCTATAGTTTTTTTAAAACTATTTAAATATATTAAATATATTTTTTAAAATTATATAAAAAGATTAAAATATTATCTAAATATATAATAATAAATATATTAAAAGTTTTTTCTAATATTTTTTTAATAAATCTTTAAAATAATACTAATATATTAATAAGTTTAAAAAATATAATTAGATATTTATAATATCTATATTTTATTTAAAATATAGTTTTCTATTTTTTATTCTTTATAATTTTAAAACAATAATATATATCTATAATATTAAGCTCTATAAATTATTTTACTTCTTTTATTTTATTTTATATTTCTATAATAAATAATAATAAATATCTATTTTTAATTATAATTTTATTTAATAATTAATAATTAATATATAATTATAATTCTTCTCTTTTTTTAAATATAAATAATATATTATATTTAACTAAATTTTCTAATAATTAAATTTATTTTTTTTAAATCTATCTTTAATATATTTCTTTAGAGCTTATAATGCTTTTTTTTAATATTAAATAAATTTATTTATATATTATTTTTTAAAATAAAAATAGTATAATTATATAATTTATACTGTAATAATTTATTTATTTATAATTATTTAAATAGTTTCTAAAATGTTTAATACTTTTTAAATAGACTTAACTATTTTATAAAGTTAGTTACTAATTCCTAAAAGTGTAAAAATATTTAAAAATTAATATTTAATTTTAATGATATCTAATTTATTTTTTATAAAAAGTACTATTTTTCTTTTAATTTACTTTCTAATATTATAATTTTTAATTAATTCTATTTATTAATAAATATCTATTTTATTAATTTAGCTAACTATTTCTTTTCTAAATATTAAATTACTATTATAATTATATTTTTTTATAGATTTTTTTTTACAGTATTCTAATTATACTATTTAATTTTTTTACTATTAATATATTTATTAATAAAAGTATAAATACTATATTCTTTATATAGTCTTTTTAAATAATAGTAATTATTTAACTACTTTTAATCTATTATTAAATTATAAGATCTCTAATATTATATTATACGTATTTTTCAAAAATATAATATTAAAGATTATATTCTTTATATATTATTCTATAGCTATAGTAATAAATACTGTTTTAATTAAGATTTAACTAGTTTTTAATTTTTAACTATCTAATCTAAGTAAAAGTTTAATATTTTTTTTACTATTCTTTAATTTTTATATTTTTTAATATTTTAAAAATATAAAATTATTTATTATATTTAAGTCTATTATTACTTGTACTAATTTTCTATTAATAATAATAACTACTATAATATATTTTTTTTATTTAATTATAATAAGTATTTTTTTAATTTATATTATTTTATAATTAAAAATATATAATTTACTTCTAGATATAATAATATATATAGCTATTATTAAAATATATAATCTAAAAATAGTAGTTATATATTAATTTTATTATATAATAGTAATATTTATATTTTTTTAATTAATAATATATTCTTTTATATTCTTTTTTTATTTTATCTAAATTAATAAATTTAAGTTCTTTATAGTATTTAAATTTATCTATATTATATATTTTATATATAATTAAATATTTATTATACTACTAATAATATTTATTTTAATTTTTAATATTTAAAGCTTAGTATTTATAATTTTAATATAAATATTACTTTAGTAATACTTTAAGTAGTTATAAAAATCTTTTAAAATTCTATATAATATTATTAATTATATTATTAGTTTAATTTATTAAATTCTTTTATTTTAATTATAGTAGTACTATCTTTTATAATATATTAATAAATATTATAATTTATTAATATATATTTTTATTTTTATTTTAAATATTCTAAAAAGTTTCTTTATATTAAGATTATAGCTATTTTATTAAATACTATACTTTTTATTTAAAAAATTAATTTTAATTAAAATTTGATTTAATTAATTAATATTATTAGAACTATTTATTTTATATTTTATATATTTTTTAATTAATTTTATAATAGCTTTATATTATAATTTATTATTTAATTTATTTAAATATATTAGTTTTATCATCTATATAATTAATTTATTATTTTTATTTTTATTAAGCTAACTATATTATTACTCTATAATATTTTATAAATTATTTTAATTTTAATTAATATATAATTATATTATTTAATTTATATAAATTATAAGTTAATTTAGTATAATTTATTTATTATTATTTTAATTTATTTTCTTTATATTACTCTATTTCTTTTACTAATAAATCCATATTTATATTAAGCTATATAAATCTAGTCTTATTACTAGTCTTTTTTAAATTTTTATTAGTTTTAAAATTTTATTATATAATTTATTAACTTCTATAGCAATATTAAATTCTGTAAATTATATTTTTTAATAGTTTTAATTTATTTTCTATTATATTTATCTACTAAGACTTTTAATTTAGTTAATAATTATTTCTTTTCTATTAATAGTTTTTTAATATATATTTTACTTTTCTATAGTTATAATAAAGCTTTTTATATCTTTAATATTCTTTTTTTTTAAAAAAAATATCTTTTAATTAATCTTATTTTTTAGTAATATTTAATTTTATAGATTTTAATTTATAAAAATTATTACATTTAGTATACATATATTTTTATTCATTATTTAATTTATACTATTTTTTAAATTAATAACTATTTTTTTTAAAATTTATTATTTTATTTCTTTATTTATAATAATAAAATTAATTATCTTATTAAATATTACTAATCTATTAATTTATATAAATTTATCTTTTATATATATTTTAAAACTATTAATAAAAATTAATATATAGATCTTTTTATTTTAGTTTATTTTAAATATAATTTACTAAAATTCTATTATATAGACTAATATACTATTTTATTAATATAATTACTTTAGTTTATATTTAGCTATAGCTTTAATATTAATATTTTTAAAAATGTATTTAAAATATTTATATAGATTTTCTAAATTAATAAATTTTATTAAAAGACTTACCTTTTAATAGTTTTACTTTTTTAATTATATTTTTAAATATTAATATTTTAATCTAAGTATTAAACCAAGTAATATAATTTTATTACTTATTTTAAATCTATTTAGCTTTTTTAAGCTATACTTTAAAGTTTTTAATTTATTAATTCTTTTCTTAATATTATTAATAAATTAAATAATTATATTTTTTATTTACTTTAGCTATTTTTTTTATAATTATTTTATTTTTAAAATTAGTTTCTATTAATAGAGTATTTTTAATTAAAATCTTTTTACTACTAAATAACTAAGAAGATATATTATTAATATTTAATTTTAAATATAATTTAACTTATATAGACTAATAATTAATATATTATATTTAAAGCTTTATTATTAAGTCTAAGATTAGTTAATAAATTATATTTTAAAAGTTACTAATCTAAAGTTATTTTTTAACTTTTATTATTATTAAATTATAGTTTTAATAGAATAAAAATTACTATAGAACTATTATTAATATAAGACTACTATTAATACTAGACTTAAGTATAAAAAATTAAATTTATTAAATATATATATCTAATAATTAAAAGAGTATAAATAAATTAAAATTAATCTTTACTATTAAAGATAACTCTATAATAATAATATAAATTAATTATAAAAAACTAAACTAAATATATAAATAAATATTCTTTATATATTTTTAATTATCTATGTTTATTATAATTCTTTTAAAAATAAAAAATAAAGTATATCTAATTATAATATATAGTATTATATATTTTTAATATACTCTTTCTAAAGTAAATTCTAAAGTAGATATTATATAATAGAGCTGTTATTAATATTTATAGCTCTTTTTAAATAATTATTACATAAATAATTTATTAAATATCTTCTATTTAGAAATTAATTATTATTATTTTATTATTATTCTATCATATATATCTATCTTTAATAAGATATACTAGATAAGGATCTATAATAATATATTTAAATATAAATAATAGATATAAGACTTTTTATTTTTTAAAAAAATTAATAATTTTAAATCTAGTAATCTATATAATAGTATATTTTAAATTAATAATATTTAAAAAATACATACTTTTAAAATTTAAATTTTTTAAAATAATTATTTATAAACTTATTATAATAAAAATAAATTAATTTTATATTTACTATATTATAATTAAAAATATAAAAATAATTTTTGGAAAATAAATATTTTCTTGTTTTTTATATTTAAATAGTATTATTATAAAATATTTATTATAATTTTTATTTAAAGATTTTAAAATAAATTATATAATCTTGAGTGTGGAAAGGTGTCCTCTTTATAATTGGATCTTAAATTCTTGATTATTCTTACTAGCTAAAGCTAATTTTTCTACTAGATATTATAGAATCTGTCTAGTGACTAAAAGAATCTATCTTTTAAGCCACTTAGAGCTATTAGATAGAATCTTCTATTAATACTCTCTCTATTTTAGCTAAAATATAAGATTTAACTGAAGCCCTTTATAACTTATACTTACTAGATTAAAAAGATTAATAAAATATTTAAATATATTATCAACTAGCAGCTTAGTAAATCTATCTATAGAATTATTCTTTTTATTAATATAATTAATTATAATTATATTTTTTTTTAAAAAATTCTATATCTATAGATATTATATATTAATCTATTTAAACATATATATATAATTAGTAGACAATATAACTATAATGGCTCTATTACTATTAATATAGATAGAAATAGCTTTATCTACTAGCAAATTAATAGACTTTATAATCTTTTGAAATTAAAGTCTATTATAAGCTATTAAGACAATTATAATTATTTTAATAAAAAGTATTAATTTATAGACTATTAATTATTTTAATACTTTTTATAATATAGAAGTATTAATATAGAAAACTATATATATCTATATTAACTTTCCATCTATATAATCTTTATATATAATATTAATATATATCTCTAGACACTTATTTAACTTACAATCTAGAACAATTCTATAGATATAGATATATAAATATTATAACAATTTTTTTATTACTATATAATTATTTTAATTAAAGTTAAATATATAGTATTAAAGATAAAAAAATATACATATAATATTTAGTCTAGTTCTAATTATTAGTCAATTCACACAATCTATAATTTTTATATATAGATTTATTGATATATTATCTATATTACTATTATTATTCTCAATCTTCTACTTAATATCAATCTCTATATTATTTAAATATATAGTATAATATACAGAAGATATTAATATAAATCAAAGAATATAATCTACTATTTTAATATAATATAGTATCTTTTTTATATATACTCTTTAATAAAATATAATTATTCTTTTTTTATAATGATAAATTATACTATAGTCTAGAAACTTAGCTAATTTATCTATAATCTTTATTTTAAATAATATAGTAAATTTCTAGTATATAGTAATAATAGTAATCTTTATAAATACTATTATAAGTATATTATCTATATATAATAGTATAATCTTATTATTTTTAATATAGATATAATAATTCTTATTAATTAATATAAAGTCTATATTATATAGTTTAATATTAATATCTCTATTCTATAGATATATTATCTATTAAGACTATACAGTAATTTATTAAAATAATATACTATTTTTATTTTACTTTTATAAAAATTAATAAAATATTAATATTTACTCTATAGCTAAAACTCTAAATAATAATAATAATAGTAATAACTAAAAGAACTATAGTGTTTATAATTATTATAAGTTATAATAATAATTATAACTAAGATAATTATAGTAGTATAGTAATAATATTAATTATCTTAATTTTTAATAAGAACATATTAAATAAAAGTAAGATTATTAAAAAACTAAATATTACTAAATAGTATCTAAGTAGTAAATAGCTATTAAATAAAAATATATATATTAATAACTTTAATATTAAAAATATTTTAATACTAGTAGAATATTATACTACTAACTTAAATTCTACTTAAAGTTATCAATTTAAAAGAAATTAAATTAGAAGATTTTATTTTTAAAGATATTTTATTAAATTTTATATGATTATATAGAAAATAATATTATTACTTCTATATATTAAAATCAAAATACAAAATAGTATTTTATTATATTTATTTAGCAGCTTTATAAATATTAAAACTAGAATTTTATATAAAAATAGACTTTAAAGGGGGCTTATTAAGGGCCCATTGTGAATCTAGGGATTGGGCTTGAGTCTGGTAGTTAGGGCCCAGGGCCCATTTATGGGCCCTGAAGAAGACTATATAAAATAGAGAATATAGTCTATTATTTTAATATAATATAAGATTTTCTTTATATATATTTTTTAATAAAGTATAATTATTTTTTTTATAATTATAGGTTATATTATAGTCTAGAAACTTAGCTAATGTATTTATGATTTTTATTTCAAATAATATAGTAAATTTCTACTAAATAGTAATAATAGTAGTTTTTATTAATATTATAATAAATATATTATTTATATATAATAGTATAATTTTATTATTTTAATATAACTATAATAATCTGTATTAATCAATATAAAGTCTATTTTATATACTTTAATATTAATATTTCTATTTTATAAATATACTATCTATTTAAAATTATATAATAATTTATTAAAATAATAAACTATTTTAGTACTACTCTTGTAAAAGTTAATAAACTAAATTATATAAATATATTTTTTATTAATATTTGTATTTAAATATATAGTATAAAAATTAAATTATTTCTATTTTAAATTATAGATAATTATTAAAATAGATATATAGATTTTATTAAAATTGAGAAAATAATATTATTTAGTTTTATAAAAAATCTATTTTATTTTAAATTATATATTTATTATCTTAAAATATTTTAATATTTATAGAGAGAAGTATAATATTATAAATTTTATTTTTTATTATTTATATTATCTATTAATATAAAATAAAGATATTACTTTTTAATATAATTAAAATATTTTAATTTATTATATATATAAATCTTTATTTATAATAAATAATATTTTTATTTAAAAGCTATTTCTATATTTTTTTAAATAATATATTTATAGTCTATTACTTTAACTATATATTAGTAATTAATTTAATTATATTAAAATATATTTTTAATATTAATATATTTATTATATATTATAAAGATAGTTTAGTTAGTAAAGATATAATTAAATTAAAAGATTTTTTTAATTTAATAAACTTTTTTATAAAAATATTAAAAATAATAATTAATATATTATTATTTTATAGTAAAGATTTATTTAATATTTTAAATATAGTTAATTATACTAGACTATTATTTTTATTATTTTAGTATATATAGATTTTATTAAATATAATATTTTATAATTATTTAGTTTTATACATATTTAAATACTATATTTTAAAAATATAGTTACTATTATTTTTAAAATTAATAAAATAATTAATTTTAGTTTATATAATACTTTCTAAGTTTATACTCTATTCTTTTTTAAAATATATTGATATACTCTATATTTAAAAACTTTAAAAAATTTAATTAAAGATTTTATATTTAATAGCTTTAGCTATTTTTAATAGTTCTAGACAAATAAAATTCTATTATTTTTAATTATTAAATAATTAATAACTTTAGTAGTATATTTTATTATATATAATTATATTATATTAAATATATCTATATTAATTAATATATTTTATTATTTAATAATATTTTTTATTATTTAATAATATTTTTTATAGTAGAAAAAGATATATCTTCATTTTTTATATTTATAATTAAAATAATTTAGTAATCTATAAATTAAATAAAAGTATAATAATATATAATTTATAATTAATATTTTTAAATTAATATTTTTAATAGATTAATTTATTTAATTTTATAATTAATTTTAGATTTAAAATAAATACTATTTAATTTATATACTAAAATTTAAATTTATAAGACTTTTAGTTTTAGATTTTAGCTTAGTTAATTTTGTAATAGCCTTTTAAAATTATTTATCAATACTATCTATCAAGAATTTTAAGTATAAGAAAAGAAATAGAATTAGATATAGAATAAACACATATCTATAAAAGTAAAAGAAATATTATTTAAATAATCTCTAATTTATAATCTAAATAGTTAATAGAAATAATATTTAATTTTAAAATCTTATAAACTATTATATTATTTCTTTTTTTAAATTTAACTACTTTTAGTTAGAGCTTATTATTATTTAAATAGTTCTTTATAAATTTATTATTTTTAGCTACTATAATCTATAAAACTAGTATTTTAAAAGCTTTAGATAATTAAGATTTTATTAATAATATTTTTATAATTATAATACTATATTTTTAGAATTACTAGTAGAATATTATATATAATTAATATCATTAGATCTAAACTATTTCATTTAATAGAATAATCTTTTTAAATATATATAATTTATTAATATCTTTTTTATTTTCTATTTTATATAGTTATTAACTATAGTAGACTTAGAAATATTCTATATTTAACTATATAATAGTTTAAATTAATTTTTTTAGTAAAGTTTTTTAGAATAAAATATTAAATATAAATATTTTCTAATAATTTTATTTTAAAGATATCTGTTATTTTCTCTAGTATTAAAATAAAGCTATACTATTTTTTAAAAGATTTATAGAATAATTATTTTTAACATTAATTTTTTATATTTATAAAGATCTCTTTTTTAATTTAAAAATCTATTAATTATTATTATTAATTAATTTATTAGATTTATTACTACTATATCTACTTAATATTCTTTAAAATATATTTTTAAATTTATTTAATTTAATGTACTATTATTTATATTTATTTCTAAATAATATTTTTATTTTATTATAAAAAAGATATTTTAATTATTTTATATAGTAGAGCTACTATTATTATTATGGTAGATGGTATAGCCATGAATGAAGTTGTTCTTCTTACTTCTATCTAAGATAGAAGATATATTATTCTCTGCGAGTATCAACAACAATCTATATACAGAACTGCTAATATTATAATACCACAACACTTTCTCTCTCATATAGAACAACTAAAGACTAAATACACAAGAATACTTTAATATAGAAATTTATAAAAGTAATAATATAAAAACACATTAATATAAAAATCCATAAAAGTAATTATAAAATACTATTAAATCATTAAAACTAAGAAAAGAAAATATAGATAGATAATATTATTAAATTATTAAAACTAAAAAAAGAAAATATACATAGATAGAAAATTGACAAATCAGCGCATTTACAGAACTATAGAATACTTTACTTTATATTTACAAAAGAAAATATAGATAAATAAAAAATTAATATATTCACAAAGTTATAGAATACTCTACTTTACACAACTTATTAAAGTACTAATAAGCTTCTATATTATTTATAAAATATATTAAAGTTACTAAAAGATTAATTAAAAAATTTAATATACTATTTATCTTTTTTATAGATATTAATACTATTCTATAATTAATTAAAAATATTAGACTTCTATTATTTTTAAAAAAGTTTAAGTCTATTTAATTATAATATTTAACTAAGTTTTAAATTATTTTATTACTTTCTATAGAAAAATATATACTAAATATTTTTAAAAATATAATTATATATTTTTTTTAATTTTTAAAGTATTTTATAATTTTAAAAAATTAATAAATCTTTTTAATTTATTTACTATATTTTAAAAGAAATTAATTTAAAAGAATTCTCTAAATATTAATTAATTATTAATATATAACTCTATAGATCTATTAAATTAATAGAGATAATATTTTAACTTTTATACAACTATTTATATGTATATAGAGATATCTAATCTAAGCTATAGAAAAGAATAGAATACTAAGCTTTTTAATAATTTTTTAAAATATTAATATCTAGTTAAAAAACTTAACTAACTTATAATTAAAGCTTAATCTAATATCAAAAATATAGTATTTCTACTTTAATATTAAATAAATATCTCTACTAAAATAGATTAAAAGATTATAACAGATATATTTAAATATTTAAAATTAATAAATTACTTAAAAATTAAACTAAATATAAATTATATATATAGATTAAAAATCTATATTAATATATTATACTAAGATTATAAAAATAAAAAATTAACTAAAAATATTATTATAATATATACAGAAGTCTCTATTTTATAAATCTTATATAAATAGACTCTTGTAGTATTATTAAATATGATTATAAAGTTTTTTATATATAATATTATAATTAAAAAGTCTCTTTTTATTAAAAAAGTACTTAAGACACTAGATCTATCTATTAATTTAAAAATTATAAATAATAATAAGTTAATTATCTCTATAGATAGTTAAAATAGTATAAAAATTCTTTAATATAGTAGTAACTATATATTAATTATAAGATAGCTTAATAATTAATATCTCTTTATATAAAATCTTCTATAGATTAATAAGATTTATCTAAAATTTATACTATTAAAAAATAATATAATAAATATATTAATTAAATCTCTAAATTATAAGATCTTTATCAATATAAAAAAAGAAATAATATTATAGACTATTAATATCTTAAAGATTAAAGATAATATTTAATTAAAAAAATTATATTAACTTCTATAATACAAGATCTAGAGAAATATATTAATTATAAGATTTTAATTAGATCTAGTATTAATATATATCTTTATTAGATAGTTAGATAGTTAAAATCTCTTTTCTAGAAGAATTAACAATTTCTATCTCTATAAGAATTCGACAAAATATTATTAATATAACTATTATAACTATTATAAATTTTTATTTTTATATTTAAATCTAAATTTATAACTCTCAAATTTTTTTATATTTTTTTAAAAAATTAATCTTAATTTATATATTAATTAAAAAATAGATTTAGATTTTAATTTAAATTCTATAAAATATAAGTTTACTATTTATATATATATATATAGATTCTCTAAATTTTTAAATAGAATTTTTAAAAATAAAAAATAGTTATAGTAAAGCTAATATAGTATAAAATTAACTAAATTAATACTATTTTTAATATCTATATATATTAAGCTATAATAGTTTTTTTTAATATCTAAACTTATTAAATTAATTTATGTATTTTTTATGTAATATTTTAATAAATTTAAAAATAGCTATTATTTTATTAGATTTATTAATAGTTTTATATAATAATAAATTTAGATTTTTTTTTATATATAGAACTAGTAAATATTCTATCTTTTTTATTATACTATTTAATAAATATAATAATAATAGAAATATATATTAATAGTAATTATTCCTCTCTAATATTATTTAAAATATATATTATTTTATTTAATTATTTTTTTAGTACTATATATTAGTTTTTAATATTATTCAAATATATTAAACTATATTTTACTATTAAATCTAATTTAATATTTTATTAATATATAACTTTTTTTAAAGTAGATATTTAGATTTTAATTTATTCTAATAAAATCTTTACTTTAAATAGTTATATAAAATTAATTAATAAATAAATATACTAAATAGTAGTAAATTTTATCTTCTTTATCTACTATATTATTTCTATTTTAAAAAATAGATATATTAAGATATAGAAATTTAATATCTATAAAATATTAATATACTAAACTATTAATTATTACTATTAATATTATAATATTTTTAATTAATATAGTATTTTGTCAGTGTCTATACTTATTATTTTTTAAAAACAAATTTAAATATAAAAATAGTAAAATAACTTTATATTATTTTTTTTCTTTATATTTATTATTTAAAAAATTATACTATTATAAACTAGAGAGTTTTATAAGATTTTTATTTATCTTTTTCTATACTTTTCTATTTTATATTATATTTTAGTAGCTATTAATACTTAAATTATAATATCTATAATTATATATTACTACTTATTAAAAAATATAATTATTTCTATTTTTTTTTAATTTTAAAAATTTATTTTTTTTAATTATTATTAATTGTTTCTTTTATTCTAAATAAAACAGAAGATAAACAAAAAGTATATTCTGGATATTTATCTAAAAAACTTATTAAATTAATTATTATATTTATATTATAGATTAATTTAATATATTAGAGAATAATATAATCAACTATAAAAATATAATATATTATTTAAATTTAAATCTAGATTTAATCTATAGTACTTCTATTATATATATAGAATTGTATTTAATATCTAAATTTAAAATATTTTAATAATAGATTGTCTTATACACTAATCTAGATATATATTCTAATTTTAATTTTAATTTAATTACTAATTTAATCTTTAATTTTTTAATAGACTTTATTTTAAATTTAGATTTAGACTTTTCTAAATTCTTTATTAATATAACTAATATTATTAATATAGAATAGAAGTATAATTTATTTAATAATTTATTAAATTTATACTAATGTTAACTTTTAAATATTATTTTATATTAAATATACTAATTATTTTACAGAAGCTTATCTAAATTTAAAAAAAATTTAATCTTTTTTATTAATTTATATCTTATATAGATTTAGTCTTCTAGAACTTTAATAATATTAACTATTAATCTAGTCTTTTACTATATATACTAATTTTTAATAAAAAAGATTTAAAATAAAATCTTAATATTAAAGCTATCTAAATAATTATAATCTATTTTAAAAAAAATTAATAATTTAGTAAACAATTTATATAATTTTTATATTAAACTTTAATATTAATAATAAAAGAAAATTAATAAAATATAAAAAATAATAAAAGACAATAATAATAATAACAACTAATTAATACTTTGCTTTAACAAATCTTATTAAATAAAATAAATATATTTAGATTACTATAAGATTAATAAAGAACTATATATAAATAAAATTCTTAATTTTTAAATATTCTGTAAAGATTCTTGATAAATAGAATATACTATTAAATATTATAATAGATAATATAGCTATAAATAAAGTTGTTCTTTTTACTTCTATCTAAGATAGAAGATATATATTCTCTGCAGATACCAATAATAATCTATTATATAGAACTGTTAATATCGCAATACCGCAACAATAATAAAATCTATAATAAATAATAGTTTTAATTAATTATTATAAAAATAATTTATAAATAAGATTAGTTACTATACTATATATTAATTTAATATTTTTATTTAATTATTTATTATTTAAAATTAATATACTATTAAAAGCTTTAGCTTAATTTATAAAGTTTAATAGAATTTTTTTAGAATTCAATAATAAATTATTTTTTTAATTAAATATAATAGTATCTAGAGATTTAATTTATAGATAGACTCTTTTAATAAATAATTTTACTATTTTTTAAAATTAATACTACTTTGTTATTAAATTAATTAATTATTACAAATATTATATTAAATCTATATTAATTTTTAAAAATATTTAAAAATCTATTAATATATATTACTAGAATTTTTAAAATATTAATAATAGTTATAGTAATTTTAATAATAGATTATATTAAATATTCTTTATTTATAGATTAAATAATTATTAATATATTAATAATTTGATATTCTTATTTTATATATTTTAGTAGTATTAATATTTAACTAGTTCTAATATTTTTATATAATTAAAATAAGATATAAAAGATTATTTATAAATTTTATTTAATAATTTAATTTATAAATTTCTTTTCTCTGAAACTATTAATTAATTTTTAAGTAATATAAAACTATTTTTATAGTATATCTTTATATATCTTTATAATTTAATTTTTATATTTTTTTAATAAATGATATTTTTAATTTACTATTAATATATGATTTATAATTTAAAAAATTTTTTATATTAGTATAATTTTAATTTTTTCTAGAAAAATATATACTCTTTTTTAACTATTTAGATTTAGATAATATTTTATTATAATAATTTTTTAAAATTATTTTAGTCTTTTTTTAAAAAGTACTTACTAGAGTATTCTATTTAATTAACATTTAATAATAAAATAGGACTTTAAAAGAATTTTTCTTTATTTAGTTTACTAGATATTTAAATATTTTATTATTATAAAATATTTAAATTAATTAATTCTCTATAGTTCTTTAAGATCAACTTTTCATTGTTTTTAAAATATATATAATAATTAATAGTTTTTTATTATAAATATTATAATTATGTTCTATAAATAATAATATTTAAGAAAATAGATAATTAAATACTATTTAATAAATATAATAGTTATATATATATTAAAATAAAAAGTAGATATAATAGATACTATAATTTAGTTTATTAAATAATTTTATAATTTTATTGGTTATAATATTTTAAAATAATATATTAATAATAAACAAGAATTCTATAATATTAATATATAGACTAAAAAAAGAGAATTACTATTAAAAATATATATTCTAGAATATTCAAATTAAATAGTCTAGTTAAAAAAATTAATAAATATTTTAATTCTTTTATAAAAAGTATATTAATTAATATAAATATATTTAATATAATATAGTTATATATAATTAAATATATTATTAAAATTATTAATTATCTAGTAATTAAATATAATAAAATTTTATTTTTCTAAAATTACTAAAAGTAGTTAAAGCCATTAAATATAAAGTTTTTAATTAAGTTTTTCAAGATTTTTAAATATAAAATATATTAATATATTTTAGAGAATAAAGTATAAGCTTAAAAAATATTATTATAAACGAAAATTAATTATTTTATTAATTTTAAAAATAATAGTAACTATATTTTTAAAATATAATATCTAGATATAAATAAAATTAAATAATTATAAAATATTATATTCAATAAAATTTATATATATTAAAATAATAAAACTAATAGCTTAATATAATTAACTATATTAAAAATATTAAATAAATCTCTACTAGTAAATAAAATATATTAATTATTATTTTTAATATTTTTATAAAAAGTCTATAAAATTAAAGAAATTTTTTAATTTAATTATAAATTAAATTTAAATAATTATATTTTTATTAGCTAAATTATTTTTATAATATATAATAGAAGTATTAGTATTAAGAATATAATTTAATATAATTAAATTAATTATTAATATATAATTAAAACAATAAATTATAAATATATTATTAGAAAAATATACAAATAACTTTTAAATAAAAATTTATATATATAATAGATTAAAATATTATAGTTATATTAAAAATTAATATTTTTATTCTATATTAATAAATAGCTTAAGATAATAAAAAATAAGATTATAAATTATAAAAAAAAATAAAATTTATAATATTATATATCTTCTTCTATAAATATTAAAATATCTTAAAAATAATAAATATATAATTTTAAAATTAATTTAAATAATTATATTTTATAATTTAAAATAAAATAAATCTTCTATAGTACTAAATAATAATATTTTATTAGTTTTAATAAAATCTATATATCTATAGTTATAAATATATTTATTAAAATAATATTTATTTTAATAGTTATCTATAATTTAAAATAAAAATAGTTTAACTTCTACACTATATATTTAAATATAGATATTAATAAAAAATATATTTATATAATTTAATTTATTAATTTTTATAAAAATAAAATAAAAATAGTATACTATTTTAATAAATTACTATATAGTTTAAAGTAGATAATATATCTATAGAATAGAGATATTAATATTAGACTATATAATATAGATTTTATATTAATTAATAAAAATTACTATATTTATATTAGAGATAATAAAATTATACTATTATATATAAATAATATATTCATAATAGTATTTATAAAAATTATAATTATTACTATATATTAAAAATTTACTATATTATTTAAAATAAAGATTATAGATAAATTAACTAAGTTTTTAGACTATAGTATAATTTATAATTATAAAAAAATAATTATACTCTATTAAAAAATATATATAAAAAAATACTATACTATATTAAACTAATAGATTATACTTTTTAATTTATATTAATATCTTCTAAATATTATACTATATATTTAAATAATATAAAGATTAATATTAAATAAAAAATTAAAATAAATAATAATAATATAAATAATATATTAATAAATCTATATATAAAACTTATAAGCTATATAAATTAATTAATAATTAGAACTAGACTAAATATTATATATATATTTTTTTATTTTTAATACTATATATTTAATTTTAATTAAAATAATTATATAGTAATAAAAGAATTATTATAATATCTATATATTTATATCTATAGAATTATTTTAAACTATAAGCTAAATAAATATCTAAAAATATATATTAATATTATATATAAAAATTATATAAATAAAAAATTAATAAAAATATATATAGCTTTCTATACTAATACTTTTATATTATAAAAAATATTAAAATAATTAATAGTTTATAAGTTAATATTTTTTATTAAAATAATTATAATTACTTTAATAATTTATAATAAACTTTAACTTTAAAAGATTATAAAGTCTATTAATTTATTAATAGATAAAACTATTTTTATTTATATTAATAGTAATAGAACTATTATAGCTATATTATTTATTAACTATATATATATATATATTTAAATAAATTAATATATAATATCTATAGATATAGAGTTTCTATAAAAAAAGTATAATTATAATTAATTATATTAATAGAAAAAATAACTTTATAAATAGATTTACTAAACTAATAGTTAATACTATATTTAAATACTTTATTAATTTTCTTAATTTAATAAATATAGATTATAACGAACTTTAATTAAATTTTATATTTTAGCTAAAATAGAAGAGATATTGATAGAAAATTCTATCTAATGATTTGAAATAATTTAGAAAATAAGTTCTTCTAACTACTAGATAAACTTTATAACACTTAGTAGAAAAATTAGCTTTAGCTAGTTAGAATAATTAAGAATTTAAGATCCAATTACAAAAAGAACATCTTTTCACACTTAAGAAGTTATATAATTATATTTATTAAAAGAATAATTATTATTTTCCTATATAGATTTTATTATAGTATTAATAGTTCTATATAATATATTATTACTAATATCTATAGAGAATAATATATCTTCTATCTTAGATAGTAAACAAGAAGAATAACTTTATTTAAAATAATTATCTAGAAATTAAGAATTCTATTTATATTTAGTTTTTTATTAATTTTAAAATAATCTAAATATATCTATCTTATTTAATAGAAACTACTAAAGTAAAGAAAGTACTATTAATTGTTATTTTTATTTTTATTTTCATTTTTATTATTTCTTATTATTATTATTTTTATTATTTTTTATATTTTATCAATCTTTTTATTATTAATATTAAAATTTAATATAAAAATTATATAAATTATCTACTAGATTATTAATTTTTTAAAATAGATTATAATTATTTAAATAGCTTTAATTCTAAGATCTTATTTTTAATCTTTTTTATTAAAAATTAGTATATATAATAAAAGATTAAATTAATAGTTAATATTATTAAATTTCTAAACAACTAGATATATATAAAATATAGATTAGTAAACAAGATTAAAATCTTTTATAAAATAATTAGTATATCTAATATAAAATAGTATTTATAAATTAATATTAATATAAATTTAATCAATTATTAAATAAATTATACTTTTATTTTATATTAATAATATTAATTATATTAATAAAAATTTTAAAAAAAGTTTAAGTCTAAATTTAAAACTAAGTCTATTAAAAAACTAAAGATTAAATTAATAATTAAATTAAAATTAAAATTAAAATATATATCTAGATTATTATATAAAATAATCTATTATTAAAAATTTATATATATAATAGAAGTACTATAAATTAAATTTAAATCTAAATTTAAATAATAATATATTATATTTTTATAATTAATTATATTATTTTCTAATATATTAAATTAATCTATAATATTCATTTAATAATTAATTTAATAATCTTTTTTAAATAAGTATCTGAAATATACTTTTTATTTATTTTTTTTATTTAAAATAAAAAGAATAATTAAGAATAATTAAAAAAGAATAGATTTTTAAAATTAAAAAAATAGAGATGCTTATATTTTCTTAATAAATAGTAATATATAATTATAAATATTATAATTTAAATATTAATAGCTATTAAAATCTAATATAAAATAGAAAAGTATAAAAAAAATAAATAAAAATTCTATAAAATCTTTTAATTTATAATAGTATGATTACTTAAGTAATAAAAATAAAAAAGAGTAATTTTATAAAACTAATTTACTATTTTTATTTTTAAATTTTTTAAATAATAAATATAAATACTAGAAAAATACTATATTAATTAAATATATTATAATATTAATAGTAATAATTACTAATTTAATATATTAATATTCTATAAATATTAGATTTGTATATTTTAATATATCTACTTTTCAAAATAAAGATAATATAATAAAGAAAAGAATAAAATTTACTACATTTAATATATTTATTTATAAATTAATATTATATAGTTATAAAGTAAAGATATTATTAAAATAAATTAAAATTTAAATATTTATTTTAAAGAGGAAACTGTATATTAATAAAATATTAAACTAAATTTAATAATAAAATATAGTTTAATATATTTAAATAATATTAAAAACTAGTATATAGTATTTAAAAAGATTTTTAAAATTTTATTAAATTAAAAAGTAATTAAATAAAATACTATATATTTTAAATAATATTAGAGAAAAATAATTATCATTAATATATATCTCTACTATCATTATACTTATTAAATAGTATAATAAAAAGATAGAATATGTATTAATTCTATAAAGATAGAGAAATCTAGATCTACTTTTATATAAAACTATTAATAAATCTAATAAAATAATTATTATTTCTAAATTTATTAAAGTATTAGATAAAAAATAGATAAATTAATTTAATAAATTTAAATATTAAAAATAATATTAATTTAATTAATTTTAAATCATATTAGTTTTATTGTAGTTATTTCTTATTTTAAAGAATTTATTTAAAAATTTAAAAAATTTATATATATATATATAAATAGTAAGTTTATATTTTATAAAATTTAAATTAAAATTAGAATCTATATTTTAATTAATATATAGATTAAAATTAATGTTTAAAAAAATATAAAAATAAAAATTTATAATAGTTATACTAGTTATATTGATAATATTTTTATTAAAATTAATCATTTTAATAATATTAATTTTAAAACTATTAATTTTATAAAGATTTATTTTATTAATATAATATAGTATATAAAAATAAATAAATATAATTATTATAGATATTATAAATTCATTTTATTAAAAATATTTATAAGTAAAATTTAAAATTTAATAAATATAAATATAATAGTGAATATAAAAAAGTCTATAAAAATAATTATTTTTTTAAAAAATAAAGTCTTTTATATATCTGATATAGCTAATATTTTAATCAATAAAGATTAATTAATTAATCTGCTTATAAATACTAATATTAATATTAATATTTTTATTATTAACTATTTAAAATAAAATATAAAAATAAACTAAGCTAAATCTATATATTAAATAAATTAAAATCTATCTATATAATATAATTAATATATTATAATATTTTCTTTTGATTATATATTATATAGATATTCTTATAATAATATATAATTAATATTGATTATAAATTATTAATATTTTTATTAATATAATTGTTCTATATCTATAATTTATATATAATAAAGTTATATTAAATTTTAATATCTAAGGATTAGTATTATATTATAATTATAATATATATTAATAATACTATTATATAATATTTATTTATTTAAATATAAATTATATAATAATACTAATTAATAAAGATTTTTTATATTAATTTATAATATTAATAAAGATTTTTATAATAATTAATATATTAATTAATTATATATTTTTTAAATAAATTAAAATAAAATTTAATAAAAATATAATATAAAATATATTTTAATTTAATTATTTTTTTTAGAATCTAAAAAATTACTATTTAATATTACTACTTTTTAATCTATTAATTAGTTATAAAAAAGATCTTCTATATTATATTCTCCATTATCTAAAATATATCTATTAGTAAAAGAAATAAGTCTAATTTAAATTGTAATTAAATATTATTTATATATATTATTTAAAAGCTTTTTAGCTATATATTACTAAAGTATAAACCTGTTTTTAAAAAAATAATAAATAAAAAATAGATTTTAAAATAAAACTTAGAATTAAAATCTCTAAAAATATCTATTAAAATCTTTCATTTTAATAGATAAAGAAATAAAATTAATTTAATTATTTACTATGTTATTATAACTTTATAAATTTATAATTATTTAAAAAAAAGACTCTATTTCTAGTAATTTAATTAGTTTACTATTTTATTATTTTACATCTATTTTAATTTAAATAATATAATCTTTATATAAACTTTACTATTTATATACTACTATTTAATAGTAACTTCTATTATTAGAACTATAATATATCTATCTAATCTAGTAAAATCTATACTTTAAATAATATTTTTATATAAATTTAATTTTAAAATCTATCTATAAGATCTAAAGTATTAAAAAAATATAATATTACCTTAATTTCTTTATAAGCTCTTTTTTAGAATTTTATAACTGTTGAAATCTGGAGAACTTATTGAATTCCGCATAGCTGGTTATAGTTGCTGGCTGTAGTTAGTTAATAAGAAGAATTAGCTGATAGATAGTTAGATAGAAGAATAATTAATTAATTTATAATAATATAGTAGTATATCTATATTAAATAATTTAGAGATCTTTAGATCTTGATTTATTATCTTTTTATTATCAATTTATTTTATTATTAATTAAAAACTATTTAATAATAAAAGTATAATATATTAATAAAAGTGTTGTATTTAATAAGTTATTATTATCTATTTATTTTATTTTATTATTATTATATTATTTTATTAATATATATATTACTTTATTATCTAGTTAGCAAATTTCTTTTTACTATTATTATTACTATGCTACTATAGTCTATATATTAACTAATTAATAAGTTATTAAGCTAATATATTAGATTATTTTAGTTTATTAACTTTATCTTTATTTATTGATTAATTTAATACTAAGATATTATATCTTATTAATTTTATTAAGTAAATATACTCTACTTTTTTACTATTATTTAGATATTATCTCTATTTACTAAACTGAGATATTAATTAATTTTATTTATATTATATAGTCAAGAACTTTTTAAAAAAAGCTGTATTATTACTTAAAATATTAAAATTTAAAAAATAAATAGTAGCTTAACTATTTAAATTTTAAATTTTATATATATAAGATCTGCTAGAGAGATTAAAATCTTATTTATATATTTAATTATAATCTTTAGAATACTCTATATTTATAGATATAAATTAGTTTAAAATAGATTAATACTTAATAGTTAATTTAATAATATTTAGTTAAATATTATTAATTAATTTAATTAAAAATCTATTAGTAACTTTTTTAATCTAATTATTAGAAGATTTACTATAGAAATAATTATTAACTATTTTATCTATAGTTTAATAAGTATAAATATATTAATTATTTAGATTAACTTTACTTTTAATTACTACGAGACAGCTATTTAAATCTTAATTATTATTTATAAATAGTATAGTATTAAATAATAATACTAAAGTAAATTCTTTTATTATACTATTTTTTATTATAATTTTATTAATCTTCTATATCTTATTAATTCTATTCTAAATCTAAATTTATAATATAAAATCTATATAAACTAGTATATAATTAGTATTACAAATTTAAATATTTAATAAATAATTTATAATATAAAATTAATAAGTATCTTAAACAGTTTAAAAATATAATAAATAATTTAAATTATTAACTATTAATAGATTATTAATTTTAAAAGTATTAGTATTAAAATTATTAATCTTTTCTAAATTAAATTTTATTAATTAATAATATAGATAATTTTAAAAATAATAATTAATTAGATTTAAATAACTGTTAATAAATAGCTTAATCTTTTAATTTTTATAATAAAATAATAAATTAATAGAAAATAAAAGAAATTAGCTACTTTTAATTAAATATACAAAGTAATATCTCTATTAAATAGATTAATAGTTAAATCTACTATAAAAAAATATATATTTTTATTAATTAATTATAAAATATTATTAATTATAAAAAAGAATTTATAGTAAAGACTAATTTATAAGTAATATTATATAGAGCTACTTTAAACTAATTTATATTTAAATTAACTAAGTTTAAAAAATAGTTACTATATATCTTATCTCTTAAATAGAAATAGTTTATATTAATATTTAAATAATTTAGACTATAAGTATTAGAAGTATTATTTTAATTATAAAAATTATTATATAGATATTTTAATATATAAGTAGAATATATATTTTAACTATTTATTTAAAAATTATATATAATATAAAAGTTATTTATATTAATAATATATTTAATTAATTAACATTAACTTAGAATACTTTGAATCTATATTTTAAATAGAATATATTAAAATCTATTAAAATTACTATTTTAAATTAGTTTCTAGAACAGTTAAAATTTAAAATAAAAGTTTAATAAAATATTATCTCTATCTATATAAAAAATTATTAATTATTTAATAAATTTAAAATCTAAAATTAGAACTATAGAAAACTTAGCTATAACTTATTAAATAGATTATATATTAATATTTTCTATTCTAATAATAGATATAATTATATTTTATAATTATACTTTAGAAATTATTAGAATTAATTCTATTTATAGAATTACTTAATTTAATCATACTAGATTAAAAAATTAGTAAACTATATTTTTTAATATTCTAATCTAATAATTATAGATTAATAAGTAAACTAAAATTATTTTAATTAAATCTATTAATAATCTATAGAATATTAATTATTATAATAGTATTAATTAATATCTTAGTATAGCTAATAATAGATATTTTAACAGTTATAAAATAAATATAGTATTTATTTACTATTAAAAAAAATATATTTAGTAATAAAAAAGTAATTTATCTTCTTTTAATTAAATTATATTTATTAATTTAAATAATTATCTATAGAAACTAAAGCTTTATTTAATTAATCTAACTATTAATTATACTATAATTATAATAATAATATATAATTAATTAATAATTATTAAATATTCTATAATTAAAATAAGAATTTTATAAATTACTCTTTAAATAACTACTATAATTTTAATACTTATTTAGTTAAAAAGAAATTAACTAATTTTTTTATAAACTTTAGAATATTTAAATATTTAATATGAATATTTTTATCTATATATATATATATAATATAATAAAAATTTAATTTAAAAAATAATTTAAATATATATTTATTTAATATATTATACTTAACTTATATTTTTTTATTATTAAATAATATATATATAAAGCTAAAGATTATAATTTAATTAATTAAAGAACTTAGAATCAAGTTTTTAATTAATATAGATATATTAAATTATAAAGAATTTCTATTTAATTTTAATAATAGACTAATAATAATTTAATTTTATTAAAATATTTTTATTTTTATTACTATATAAGTTAAACTATATTAAATAACTGCTATATTAGTATATACTACTAAATATATAATAGTATTTTTTTAATTAAAAACTAAAATTTCTATATATATTAAGTATATACTATTTAAAAATAGAGATCTACTTTTTAAATTAATTAATAAAACTAAGTTAGTAATATATTTATATTTAATTAATATAAAAATTTTCTATATAAAAATAGTTAATAATTTATATAATTCTATTATTTATATTAGATATTAATTATATAATAACTTATTAAATTAATAATATAGAAATAATAGATAAAGTATAAGAAAAAAAGTAAAATATTAAATTCTCTATATAATATTTATATAAGAAAGCTCTATTAATTTTAATAAATACTATTTAATTTATAAAAAATAAAAAGTAATATTTAATAATAGTATAATAATATATATAGAAAATTAAAAAGCTTATAATTAACTAAAGTAACTTATTAATCTATATAAATATTTTTAAAATAAATTAAATTTAATAGCTAATATATTAAAGAATTAATGTATAAATATTCTATTTAAAAAGATTAAAAAATTAAATTATCTAAATTAAAAATCTATAAAATAAAATTAAAAGATTATATAGTAATAGATAAAGTATTTAATAAATTATATACTTATAAAAAGATATTTTAATATACTAAATATATACCATTTATCTATTTAATATTTATTATATATAGATTAATTTAACATAATAAAATAAAGAAATAAATAGTAAAAAAAAGAGTAGTAGTTAGTATATAGTAACTAAATTAATAGATAAAATTAGATCTATATTTAGTTCTATTATAAAATAAAATTATGAATTTAGTAAAAGAATATTTCTATATTATAGTTATTAATATTTTAAAATTTTTCTATTAATTTTTTATATAATTTAATTATTAAAAATAATTAATAGTAATTATTTATAGAAAGTAGAAATAATTTTATATTATTATTATAGAATTTATTAATTTAGTATTATATATTTAATAAATAATAGATTTTAATCTTATTAAATTTATAAAATTTTATTATATATGTATTAATAATATAGATATTATATTAATTATATTTAATTTATATATTATTTATTTAATTTAAATATTTAATAGATTAATAGAAATAAATATTAAATTAAAATTAAAAAAATTATATATTAATTTTTTACATATAAATCTATTTAAATAGATAGTAGGTAATCTAGATCTTTTTATATTAAATAATAAGCTTTAAGCTATATAATTAATTATTTTCTTAACTACTTTAAAAAATGTTAAATAATATTTAAATATACTAGACTATTTAAAATATTTTATTAAATAATATATAATAAAAGCTAATTCTTTATAAAATTATAAAATTTTATTTTTTAAAAGTATATTAATTTTTAATAAACTCTATATTAACTAATTATAGTTTATATTTTTATTTAATTCTATATTAATTAAAGAGAAGTTATTTAGAAAATTATAAGCTAAATTTATAAAGCTATAATTTTTAATATATTTTAATTTAGTTCTATATTTATATATAGATCTAGATATTTTAAAAAAAAATATAAAATAATAATCTATTATATAATCTATAAATATTAAAATCTTGTAGTACTATTTATTAAAACTATAGTAAAATTAATATTATTTTTAAGTAAATACTTAACTACTACTAAATAGTATTATTAATTAATAAAATTAAAAACTTTTTATTTAGTCTAGATAATATATAAAATTAGATATTTAATAGAAGTTTTATATTAATTAACTATTATTTATATAGATTATATAGTAATAATTAATATAGTTAAATAAATAATTTTAAATACTATTACAGTTAAATATTTAAATTAATATTTAATTTATATATTTATATATATAATAGTTTTATCTAGAATTATTCTATAGACTAGAAAAAATAAATACTATTGTTAATATATTATTATATTTTTCTATAATAAATATTTAAATTTTAAATAATAAAATAATTAATTTTAATATTCTATTTATATATTTATTAATTAAATTATTATTAAATTTTAAAAAGTTTATTTAAAAAATATATAATAATAATAACTATTAAAACTTAGATAAATATTTAGTAGCTATGAATAGATTAACTATATACTAAAGAAAATTACTATATATATATATATATATAGTAAACTGTTTAATTTATCTATTTAATAAAATATATTATTATATACTTTATAATTCTTTTTAATTAATATTAATATTATTAATTTTATTTTATATTATAATAATAGACTTTATAGTAAATCTATCTATTAATTAATAATAATTTAATTAACTACTTATTATATATAATAAGTTTATAAAGTAAATTAAATTAATATTAAAAAAATATAATATAAACTATATAGTAATAGAGAGAAATAATTATTATATTTAATACTATAATTAAATAGTCTTTATATAATTTATAATAGATAGAGATTTTAAATTTATTAATAAATTTTAAAAAGAACTATTTACTAAGCTAAAGATTAAATAACTATATAGTATTATATATTATCTATAGATAGATAAATAGTTTAAATAAATAATTTAAACTACTAAAATAATAATTAAATATTAAATCTTTAAAAATCCTACTATTAACTGAATATAATTATTATTATTAATTATTATAATAATTAATAATTTATTTAATATATTAATAAAAAATACTCTATTTAAACTACTATTTAAAGTAGAATTTTAATAATTATAAAATTTAATAAAAAGTTCTTTTAATTGAGACTTTTTAGTAAAGATTAATATAAAAGAGATATTTATATATATAGAAATTTAAATAAAAGTAATCTATAATTAGTTTTATAAAATAATTAAATTTAATATTAATAGTTAAGTATATCTATCTTTATATAAAAACTATTATCTTTTAATTAGAAAAGAATTAATAACGTTTAGATAATAATATACTAATTTTTTTATTATTTTTAAATAGATAAAATAGCTAATATATAGAATAGACTTTTTTTTAATATAAAAAATCTATTTAATAATTTCTATTATATAGCTAAAATTAGCTACTATAGATCTATATAATTAATAATCTACTTAACTTTTATAAATAATTAACTAGAACTTTTTTAATAAAAATAATTATTAAAAGATTAAGAGAATTATAAATAAGTATATTTAATATTTTAAATAATTAAAGATATTAATTATTAAATATTTATTTAAATAAAAAGACTATAGTATATAAGATAATTAATAGATTTAAATAAATAATATTAATATATTACTTTTATAAAGTTTTTTTTATTTATTTTGTTTTTTTATTTATATTATTTTTTTTATTTATATTATTTTATTTTATCTTTTACTATTAATTAGCTTATTTTTATTTTAATATAACTATACTAATCTATTTTACTATATATCTATAATTTTTTTATAATTATTAATCTTTTTACTACTTTTTATTATTTTAATATAAATTACTTAATATCTACTTTTTATATTTATTATTTTTTAATATATAATTATATTTATCTATTAACTAATATATATTATACTATACTAAGTTTAGTTTAATTAAAATTAAATAAGTAAAATAGCTAATAGATATATAATATATAGTACTATACTTAAAGAGTATAAGTATATATATTATTTTTTATTTACTAAATACTAGATCTATATAATTTAGATCTTTTTATTTTACTTAATAAGTTTTAAATAATTATTAATATAATATAAGATTTAGTATTATTTAATAGATAGTTACTATTCTATATAAAGCTAAGTAATAGCTAATATATAATAGCTATATTAGACTTATTTATAAAAATAAGATTTAATTACTATTTATATAATTTTAATAGTAATAATAATATTTAATTAAGTTAACTATCATATAATAATTTAATTATTATAATAACTAAGAAATACTATTAATTAATAGTATATTATAAATATTATATATTTTTAGAAAAATATTTAACTATAATCTATTTATATCTAATAAATATAAATACTAAAGATATTTTAATATTAGATATTTTTAATTTAAAAATAAAAAGTTTATTATTTAAAAAAGATATTACTAAAGTAATATTAATTTACTTTTTAGTATTAGTTACTAATTTATAACTTAGCTTTACTAAATAATAAAAATATTTAGTATATAATAATAAAATATTAGAAATAAATTAATATTTATTTATTATATTATTTTAATAGTTTTAATAAGTATTTATCTCTTTTATAATAGTTTTATTAACTTCTATTATTATTAAATAATTAATTAATATATTAACTGTAAATTCTTCTATAATTATAAATCTATTTATTATTATAAACTCTTTTATAATTATAAATTCTATTATTATTTAAATATATTTATTAATATTTATATTAATAAACTCTTTTTATCTACTCTATATACTATAATTATTACTTCTAGTATTACTAAATATTTTAAATCTTTTTTTATTTTATTATTTAGTTTACTGTTATTATATTAATAGACTATATTAATCTATTATTATTTAATTCTTTAGTATTAATTAAGAGAAGAATAACAATAATAGTATTAAAAATCTAATATAGTATATATTAATCTCTTTAGTTTATATTAATTTATAAGATTCTATTAATTTAATAAATACTTTAACTACTATAATACTATTATTAATTTATATAGAAATATATATTTAGCTCTAAGTTACTTTTTAATCTACTTTAACTACTATAATACTATTATTAATTTATATAGAAGTATATATCTAGTTTTAAATTACTTTTTAATCTAATTAATCTAAACTGATATATTAATATAGTTAGTTATTTATTTTATTAAAAATACTGAGTTTTATTAAGAGATTATTATATAATATAAAGACTAGTTTTTAAAGTATAACTAAATAAAATAAAAATTATAAGCTTAATAAGCTGTATAGAAAGCTTAAGAAATATAAAGATTAATATAAAGAACTCAGTGATTAATTAATATTAATATATATCTTCTACTTTACTATGTGTATGTACTTTCACTTATTTTTGTTGTTTTGTTATATTCTGTTTACTACTGGTTCTTGTTATATTCTATTTACTACTGATTAGTTCACTTCAGTGCTTTATAATAACAAGATATTGTCATCTTCAATTCAGACATTTTGTTAAAATCTGGAGAACTTATTGAATTTTATATAGCTGATTATAGTTGCTGGCTATAGTTAGCTGATAAGAAGAATCAGTTGATAGATAGTCAGATAGAAGAATAATTAATCAATATATATAATTGTACATCGGTTCACAACAATAACTTTATTAATATTTTTTATTAAAAAAGCTAAACAACTATTACTATACTATTTATATAATTATAAAATCAAATTAATTAAAAAAAGATCTTTTTATTTAACTTTTTATATATTATATTATAAAGAAAACTTATAGTACTATATAAATAGCTTTTAAAAAATCTGAAAAAAAGTTTATATATTTTAACTTATTATTTATTATATTTTTTATTCTATTTATTACTAAATTTAAAGAAGATCTTATTTTTATATTAACTATTGAACTTTAAATACTATAATAATAAAAAATTACTATTTACTACTATTAATTAAAAAATTTTAAATAGAAAAAAAATTAAAATATTTTATTAAAATTAATATTATCTCTACATTTAATAATATTTACATTAAATAAAAATAAAAATAGATAATTATATTTTAAATATATAAAGCATATATATAATGTTTTTAAAAAAAGCTATAAAAAGCTAAACTGTATATTAAAATATCTAAATATAAATTTTTGAATTTTATTATTAACTAAAATAGTATCTATATAAATTTTAAAAAAATTAAAATAATTATTAAATAATTTACTCTAATCTATATTATTAATATATAAGCTTTACTAGAATTTGTAAATTTTTATTGTTAATTTATTAAAAACTTTCTAAAGATTACTTTACTATTTACTTATTTAATCTATAAAAATATTTTATTTAATTAAAATCTAATCTATTAATTTATTATAAATATTTTAAAAAAAATATTTTTTATTATCTCTATTTTAAAGCTATTTAATTAAATTAAAAATATAATTTTAAAACCTAATACTTTCAATTATATCTTTATTAATATTCTATTTTAATATAATAATAAAGATATACTATATTTAGTTATCTTCTTTTTTAAAAAAAATACTTACTATTAAATATAACTATAAAATTTATAATAAAAAACTATTTACTATTATTTACTACTTTAAAAAATAGTATTTTAAATTAAAAGATATTCTATTATCTAGTAAAATTATATTCTATATTTATTAAAATATTAAATTCCTATTAAATCTATTAATTTAAATTTTTATTTTAATTTTATTTTAAAATTATCTATTATTTTAAAAAGTTCAAGATTAAACTAAATTTACTAATTAAAAGATTAATAAATCTTTTTAAAAAAAATAAATATCTACTATATTAAATCTAAATAGTTCTAAAAGCTAAAAATATAGATTCTATTTATTAATCTATTATAGATTTTATTTAATCTATAAATAAATTATTATTAAAACTATTTAAAATTTTTATTTATATTTAAAAATCTAATTCTAATTTTTAATATTATTTTATAAAAAAAAGCTACTTCTTAAATTTTAAAGTCTATTTATTAATATCTATTTAAATAAGATTAAACTACTATATTTAATTTATTAATAAAAAATAATTATTTTTATTACTTAATATCTAAAATTTAATTTATAAAATCTATAAAAAAACAACTACATAATCTATTTTAAAAGCTCTAAATAAAAATTATAATAAATATTTTATAATAATACTATTTAAATATAAAAAATAAAAAAATATCTATTGTATAAAAACTATTTCTATATCTTTAACTAATTATAATTTTTACTTTTAAATAAAATTAAATCTCTATTATCTATCAATTAATTTATAATTTAAAATATTAAAGTCTTTACTTAAAAATATAAGATATTATAAAATTTACTTAAGCTAAGATAATTTCTATTTAAATTTATTATAAAAAATAAGCTAACTATTATTGATACTCTATATATTATTATACTATAGATTAAAAAATCTAATTTAATATTTAAAATATTAGAATTCTATATTCTTAGAAAAAGTTAAAGTCTCTAGATTTTTTCTAAATCTTCAAAATTATTAGTCTATATATCTATTATCTAAATCTATCTATTAATATATAAATATATCTTATCTTCTATATTAGTCTACTTAGATCTACTACTAATAATTCTCTATTTAATTAAAATTAAAATATACTCTTATTAAAGTTGATAATTTTAAAAAATAGTTAATTAAAAGTATTCTTAATTTTTTATTAAAAACATAGAGATTATAAAGATCTATATTTAAAATATATAATTAACTAAATTAATTATAATTAGTCTATTAAAAAGTCTACTAAATATCTAAAATATATCTATTAGGTTATTATAAACTTTTATTAATATTACTTTTATAAATTAAGATTTAATCTTAATAAAGCTTAGCTATAAAAAGAGAAGTAATATTATAATATAAAATTAGATTACTATTCTATTAGTTTTAACTATTTATTATATAATCTCTAACTATATATCTCTAATTCTATTATAGCTCTCAAAGCTATATCTTATCTATCTATCTATGTATTTAGCTCTGATTAGTCTGTCTGCCAATGCTGCACCCTGACATATATTATATAATTATTTTATTAGAAAAGATATAAAATTAATTTTAAATACTATTATAATTGTAAACTATTTTAAATAAATTTTATTTAGTAATAATCTTATTATTATTATATAAATTTATATATAGATTATAATTATTAATTTTATTTAATTTAAAATTATTTTATAAAACTATAAATCTATTTATTTAATTTTTTAAAATAAAAATTACTATAGCTAAAGTACTAAAGCTAATTTAATCATTTATAAAAAATAATATAATAAAAAAGTATATTTCTATTATATTTAAAATAAAAAATAAAAAAATATTTTATTTATACTAAAAATATATTTAAAAAAATTAAAAAAAAGTTTAAAAAATTAGTATATAGATTTTTTTAAAATTTTTAAAAAAATAAAAAATCTTATCTATAGACTGAATATATTAAAAGATTAAAAAATATATATAATTATTTTTATTATTTATTTTAAACTCTATTTAAATAAAAAAGACTTTTTTAAAAGAAAAATATAAAAATCTAGTTTAATTTTAATATAAAAGAATATTAAGATTTATAAATTTTATAAAATTAAAATATTTTTATTAAATATATTAAAAAAGAAAAAAAATAGAAACATATATAATATTATTTAATATTTTATTAAATAAAAAAATTAAAATAATAGCTAAAATAAATAATATATAATAGATTAATTAAAAAATACTTAAAAATTTATTAATAAATTTAAAAAGATTTTAAAAATTTTAATTTTAAATTAACTATTCTATTTCTATATTAATTTTATTATATTTTTATATTTTTTTTATTTATAAGTATAATATAAATAATATTTAGATAAAAAATAGTTAAATAGTAAATTATAATTAAATATAAAATAAATATTATTTTTAAAAAATATCTAAAATTATATAGAATTTATAATACAAAATAAAATTATTAATATTTTATTTTAGTTTTAATTTTATAGTATATAATATTATATCTATTATACTATTTTTTATTATCCTATTATTTATATTTTTGAAATAATATTATATTTTATTATTTTTATATTATTTATTTTATTACTATTTTTTTATTTAATATTATATTTTAATTTTTACTTTACTTTATATTATATTTCTATTATATATTTTATTTTTAAAATAATATATTTTTTTAATATTTTTAATTTGAATATACTATAATAATAATTTAAATACTATATTTTTAATTTGAATATACTATAATAATAATTTAAATACTATATTTTTAAATATTAATTTTATTATTTAAATACTAATTTTACTATTTTAATATTGATAATAATATATAATACATAATTTTATTTTTAATAATTATATAAATTAAAAATTTAAAAAGATATTATATTATATTTATAGTGTTTAAAAAATTTAAAATAATAAAAACATTTTTTATAAAAATCAAAAAGTAATAGTATAATATAAAAAAATATAATTAAATAATTAATTTTAATTAAATAGATAATTAAATTAACATAAATATAGTAAATAATTAGAATAATATTTAAATATAAAAAATAAATTTATAGATTAAGATTTATAAAAACAATATCTAGAATATCTATTAAATTTTAAAAATAAAAAAAATAGCTTTTCTAAAAGAAAGATTAAAACTTTTAATAATTAAATTAATTTAAAAAATATTTTTAAAAGAAAAGATAGATTATTAAAAAAATAAAATAAAAAATAAAATAAAATAGATACACTATTAAAAAATAAATTAAAAAGAAATTATAAATAAAAAAGCTACTATTAAAAAATAAAATAGATGATAAAATAAAAAAAGCTATCTTTTAATAATTCTTTTTATTTAAATAAAAATAAAAATAATAATTTTAGATATTTTTAATATAGCTATTATTCAAAATAGTAATTTTTTTAATTATTAATATATATAATCTTATATATGTAAATATGTAAAATAAATCTAATTAAAAATAAAAGCTCTAATAAAATTAAAATTTAAGTTATAAATAAATATTTATTTATTAATAATATTATAATTAAAATAAAGATTTTATATATAAAGGTCATAAAGCTTATAAAGCTTATAAATATTAAAAATAAAATAATTAAAATAATTAAATAATCTTTTTATTTTAATATATATTTAAAATAAAAAGAATTAAAAAATTCTATTTTTATTAAAAGATTATTAAAATATATAAATATTAGTAATTAAATATTATAAAATTATATCAAATCCTCATAGAAAAAGAAATCATTGATTCTTCTAGAAAAGAGATTCTAACTATTTAACTATCTAATAAAGATATATATTAATATTATATCTAATTAAAATCTTATAGTTAATATATTCTTCTAGATCTTGTATTATAAAAGTTAATAGAATTTTTTAATTAGATATTATTTTTAATTTTTAAAATATTAATAGTCTATAATATTATTTCTTGTTTTATAATAATAAAAATCTTATAATTTAGAGATTTAATTAAAATATCTACTATATTATCTTTTAATAGTATAAATTCTAGATAAATTTTATTAGTCTATAAAAGATCTTATTTAATTATTAAACTATTTTATAATTAATATATAATTACTATAGTAAAAAACTTTTATACTATTTTAATTATTTATAGAGATAATTAATTTATTATTATTTATAATTTTTATATTAATACATATATCTAGTATCTTAAGTACTTTTCTAATAAAAAGAGACTTTTTAATTATAGTATTATATATAAGAAACTCTATAATTATATTTAATAGTATTATAAAAGTCTATTTATATAAGATCTATAAAATAGAAGCTTTTATATATATTATAATAATATTTTTAATTAATTCTCTATTTTTATAATCTTAATATACTATATTAATATAAATCTTTAATTTATATATATAATTTATATTTAGTTTAATTCTTAAGTAATTTATTTTGTTTAGAAATTTAAATATATCTATTCTAATTTTTTAATTAATTTTAATAAAACTAATTATAGTTAAGCTTAATATAATAATATTTTATTTTTTAAATATTTAACAAATTTATACTTTTACTAATATAAACATAGATATTTTAATTAAATAATTATTTTTATAACCTCTATATAAAAAATTAATATATACTTATAAAAATTTATAATTAAAATATTTTTAAAATATCTAAATATATATTTTACTATTTTAAAATTAGCTTCTACAATCTATTTAGTATATTTAATAAAATAAAATATTATAAATATAATATTAGATCTAGTTTTTATTATAATTTAATTTAAATATTTAATAAATTTTTAATATAATCTTTTATTATTAGAATTAAAAACTTTTTTAATTTTAATAGATTTTTAATTAAATATTATTAATATTTTAGTTTTTTTAAAATTAATAAAAATAATTTCTATAAATATCTTTTTAATTTTTATTCTCTAAAGATTCTAATTATTTTTATATTATAGTTATATATAATATTAGAATTTAAAAATTAAATAAATTTTTTTAAAATCTTTATTTTAAAACTAGATAAAAAACTTTTTAAAAAAATATTAATAATTTTATTTATAAAAGCTATAACTATAATATTATTAATATAAATAATTAAAATCATTTTTTTATTTTAATAAATATATAGATAAAAATCTTTTTTAATTTATAAAATTTAAAAAAAATTAAAATATGATTAAAAATATTATTTTATAATAAACTTGATTATTTAAGACTATATAATACTTTTAATAAAAGATATATTAAACTATTTTTTATATATATAAAAAATAATTTAATAATTAGATTAATAATAATTAATAACTAAATTTAATTATAATAATATCTATTTACTAATAGTTTCTATATACTATTTATTTTATTTTATATTATAAAATATTATTATAAATATTAATTTTAATATTAAATATTTATTTAAAATTATAATAGTATTAGATAATAGATTTATAAGCTTATATATATTAATATTTTTAAGCTTTTAAATTTATAGTTTTATTATTATAAACTATTAATTATTTTATAAAAGTTCAAATACTTATTAATATATATATAATATTTTAATTTAATATAACTTTAATAATTATATAGTAATATAAAAAGAGTTAGATAATTTACTAGATTTTTTTAATATATAATATCTAATATTAAATCTAATAATTATTTCTTATTTATTAAATTAAACTAAAATAAATAAATTAATTTTTATTAGATTTTTTAAATTTATATATATTTTATTATTCAATAATATTTTTATAGTAGAGAGAAAAATATATCTTTATTTTTTTATATCTATAACTAAGATAGTTTAGTAATCTATAAATTAAATAAAAATATACTAATATAATCTATAATTAATATTTTAAAATTATTATTTTTAATAGATAAATTTACTTAATTTTATAATTAATTTATATATTAAAGTCTAAGTCTATAGAATTTTTAAATTTAAGCTTTAGCTTAGTCACTTTAATATTAATATTATTATTTTAATTACTTTTTAATTAATTAGATTTATAATTTTTATTTTGTATAAATATAATATCTTTAAAATGTATTATTTTTTTAAATTAAGTTTTTAAATCTAGTATATATATTTTTTTATATCTAATAAGATATTTTATTTTTATTCAAAGATTTATTTTTTAAACTTTTATATAATCTTCTATTAAAATATAAATATATACTTTATATTCTTATAATTTTAAATAATTAAAGTTAATAGTTTAATTAAAAAAGATTAAATTTTTTATAAAAGATCTATATAAAAAATTATATATTTTTAATTTTTTTTAAAAAAAAATTTAAAATATAAACTATTAAATTAATAGTATATAATTATAATTTAGTAGATCTATTAAAATTATTATAGTTCTAGTAGTTTATATAATATATTTATTAAAATATTTAGCTAAACTATTTTACTCTAAAATTTTAAAAGATATAGATTTAAAAATAGTACTATTATTTTATAAAAACTTTATATTTATTAAAATCTTTTATTATATTATAATAAATTTTTATAGAATATCTTTTAATAAAATTATATTAGTCTTTTATTATCTATATTAA
Source organism: Aspergillus sojae (assembly GCA_008274985.1). Lineage (NCBI taxonomy): Eukaryota > Fungi > Ascomycota > Eurotiomycetes > Eurotiales > Aspergillaceae > Aspergillus > Aspergillus sojae. The sequence continues at coordinate 3,072,914 of CP035528.1, read as the reverse complement.
AATCTATAAAGTATTATTATACTTTTTAAAAATTTAATAAAAAAATAATATAAAAAGTTATTTAAAATAATAAATATATATTAATATAAAAAGATTAAGAGATTTTTTTATATAAAGATTTAACTATTTAAAAATAAACTATTTTATTTTTATAATTTTATATATAGATTTATTTAATAATATTATTAGTATATACATTATAATAATATGAATAATTTAAAATTATATTAAATATTTAAACTTTTTTTATATATTTTACTAGAAAAAAATTATAAAATATATTTAAATTTTATATATATTTAATCTTATGTTTATTAATATTTTTATTATTTAAAAAAAACTATATAATAATTAATTTATATTTTTAACAAATAATTATTTTAGTATTAGATATATAATAGATATACTTTATAAATTCTAAAAGTTTTATATATCTAAAGTTATTAATTTTATTTTAATTATTATAAATAGTATATTTATTTTTAAATTAAAAAATTAATAATTTTAATATTTAATTTATACTACTAAAGTAATTATATTACTATATAATATAAAATTATTCTATTTTTTTAATTATATAGCTGCTATATTAATTAAAATATTAATCAAAAATAGTATATTTTACTTCTAAATTAAAAAGTTAATAATTTTAATATTTAATCTATACTGCTAAAGTAACTATAATATTATATAATATAAAATTATTTTATTCTTCTAATTTTACAGCTACTATATTAATTAAAATATTAATTAAAAAGTTCTAAATTTAATTCTAATTAATAATTTTTAATTTTTAATTCTCTTAATTTTTTAAATTTTTATTTTAGATAAAATACTTTAAAATAAAAATTTATAATACTATATTATTATATTAGACTTCTATTTTATAGTTTTAATATCTATTATAAAATATAGATATTTTTTTATTTTATATTTATTTAATAAATAAAATAAATATAATTTATTAAATAATTTTAATCTTTTAAATTAATATATTAAATAGTTTAAAATATTAATTTTTTTAATAATAAATATTTTCTAGAGATCTTTAAAAACTATTTTTTATTTCTTTAAAAATTCTATATAGAAAAAATTATTAATTTACATAATTTTACTTTATTTTAAATCTTTTAATAAATATTTAAAAAATTATTATTTATTAGTATCTTTATCATATTTTTAGATAGTAAGATTTTTTTTATATTAATACATTCACTTAGCCATTTTTTATTCTTTTTTAAAATAATTAAAATTATTTAATATAAGTTACTTTTAATTATAAAATATTATTTAGTTTATATTTATATTTTAAAATAACTTTTTTAAATATTTTAACGATTTTATTAAGCTATACTTTAAATATTAGAATAGACTATATTTTTATATTAGATTTTTATTTAAATATATATATAGTTAAAGATTAACTATATTAATATATTTTTTAGATTATATATTTAAAATCTATATTTAAAGATAATTCTTTTATAAATAATAGTTTAAAATCTATTTTATTAGATAGATTATTAATCTAATTAATTTAAATTATTAAATTGATCTCTTTATGTTTTAAAGATACTTTAAGATCTATAATAAGCTTATTTTAATTTAATATATTAAACAGTAGTTAAATAAAATAGAAAGAATAAATTGATAAATTAAAAGATAATCTAAATTTATAATCTATAAAAGCTATATAGCTTCTAGTTTATAGTAAAGAAGCTAATTATTAATTAATATTATTTAAGTATTATATTTATATATATAACTAAGAGATATTGTGAATTATATATATTAATTAATTATTTTTTTAACTATCTATTAGCTGGCTTTGTTTATTAGCTGATTATAGTTAACTATAATCAGCTATATAGAATTTAATAAGGTATCTAGATTTTAATAAAAATATAACAATTATTTAATAATAATTCTATTATAAACTATATTTATATCATATAATTAATCTTTATTAATATTATAATTTAAAATAAATAAAGACTCTTTTAATAATAATAAATATTTAATATTTTTAATAGAAATAGTAATTGTAGTCTAATATTAATATTTTTATTATTATTATCTATCATTATTAAATATTAAAAATTTTATTATAATTAATAAATTTATATTTTTATTAATCTAAATAATTTCTTTAGACTTAAAATCTTTTGAATATAAAATAAAAACTATTTTTTTTAATTACAAATTAATTAATTTTATTTAATCTAGAATTATTTTATAAAACTATAAATCTATCTATTTCATTCTTTATAATAAAAATTACTATAGTAGAATTATTAAAAATAGTATAATTATTTATAAAAAAATTAAATAATAAAAAATAGTTAAAGAATAGATTATAACTAAATATATACTAACTATAATTATATATTATATATAAATATAAATTAAATATTTTTAATATAAAATTTATATTATAAAATAAAAGTATTGATATTTTGATTTAATTTTAATTTAATATTATATTTTACTACTATAATTTTCTTTTAGTTTTGCTTATATTTATTTTATTTTATTTCATATATTACTATTATTTATAGTAATATAATCTATAGTATCTTTATCTTCTATATATAATAATAATCTTACTCTATTAAAATATATATTAAATCTTTTATAAATAATAATTACTTTACTCTATTGAATATATAATAATACTATAATTCCAAATATAAAAATAATTTTATTATAATATTTTCTCAGTAGACTAGATATAGCTCTTAATTTAAAAAATATATAATTAACTCTATTTACAAAACAATAAAATATCTATAAATTTAAGAAAGAAAATAAAGATAGTAGATTAAAATAATTCTCTATTTAAAAAGAGAAAAAGATTCTCTTAATAGTAAACAAGGAAAAAGTAGAAGAATTTAAAGATTTCTAAATAAACTAAAGATCTAATACTATAAAGAACCTAGAAACTTTTAAATAGATTAAAAATTTAAAAATCTTTAAGTAGACTAATTCTAGATAAACTAAAAAAATTAATTGTAAATCAATTAATTTTAAATAGACTAAATATCTAAATATTATAAAATATATTAAAGACTATAATTATTAAAAATTAAAAATATTAAATATAATAAACAAGAAAATAATAAAATATATCTATTAATTTAATTTTTATTAGATATTACTTTATTTTATATTAATAGTAATTTTAATTTAATAAAGATCTTTTCAATATTTAAAATATATTTAACTGAATATAAAAAGTATATTAATAAAATATTCTATTTTAAAATCTTTAATTATAATGGAATTAATATATTAAATAAATATTTAAAATAAATATTTAATTAATAATTTTTATTGTAATAATTTTAATATAAAATAGCTAGAATCTTCTATTTATATATTTAATTATTAGCTTTAAAAATATTATTAAATTATATGATAAATATAAATAATTTAATATAAATTATTTTAAAATATAATAGAGCTATAGCCATTAAATTTAAAAAGATTTTTGATTAATTTTAAAAAAAACTAACTTATAAAAGACTACTATAAAAAAATAGAAAAAAGAATCTATTAATAATATTTTTTAAATAAAATATTTTATATAAACTAGCTTTTTTAAAATAAATATAAATAGTAGTTTAAAAATTTAAAAAAGTATTTATATTAATTTAATAAATTAATTACATTAGATTTAGATAATTACTTAGCTCTATGTAATCTTTTTTAAATAAATTTATTTTAAAATATTATAAATAGTTTAGAAATTATAATAGAATCTTTAGTTCTATTATAAAATCTATGAATTATTGTAACCACTCTTTCAGTACACTACTATCTATAAATAGTATATCTGTAGTGTCACAGTGCAATCCTAGATTGCTGTTTTGCCAGCTATAATTATCTATTATATAATCTTTGACTATATATCTATCTCTTTAATTCTAATTCTATTATAGCTCTCTAAGCTATATCTTATTTATATATTTATATATAATTTAATTTATAGTCTATCTATATATTAGCTTTAATTAATTAATTTATTAAAATTATATTTTAATATTATATCACTCTATTTATAGAGCTTGTATATTTAAAAATATTTATTATATTATAATTATTATTTTTATTTTATAATTTAAATAACTTTATAATCTATATATTTGAATATAATATTAATTTATTTAATTATTATAAGTAAATAAATAAATATATTACTATATTTAAATCTAAGACTACTAAATTATAAGACTAGAATTAGAAGTTATAATTCTAGAATAAGATATTATAAATAGAAATCTTATATTTATATTAAAAACTTACTATTTAAAATAAAAATTTAAAATATTAAAAAAAACTACTTAAAAAAAAGAAATATTTTTAAGTTATTTTGAAATATAAAAGAATTATTTAATAACTATTTTTGTAGTTACTATATTTATTTAAATCTTTAAATTTATTATTAAAAAGTCTATAGTTCTTTTAATAAAAATATCTTTATTAGCTTCTCTAAATATTTATTTAATTTTAATAAATTTAAAGATAATTACTAGTCTCTATTACTTTATTTTATAAATTAAAAAAATAACTATTAATTAAACTTAATTTCTAATTTTATAAATATATATAGTTTATATAATTAAATATTTAAAAAAATATTATATATCTAAGTTTTATTTTATCTTTATAATAGAGGCTATTAATTATTTAATTATATTAATATTTTAATAATTTTAAAATAAATTATTTATAATTTTAATTATATTTAAAATATTTAAAATAATCTATATTAATTTTAGGGAGTTGCTACCAGTACATTACCCAGACTATTCATATATCTCTTTGACTATCAGCACACTGTTTAGACTATCTATACACTGTTTTCTATACTGTCTAGTAAAAAAAATAATAAGATAAATTACTATTAGATAATATCTCTATAAAAATATAATATAATACTAGAAAAGTAATTTAAATTTCTAATTAAAAAGCTAACTTTTAAATTTAATATTTCAGTACTTTTTAATCTATTCTATTATTTTTATTTCTTTTAATATTTTTACTATTTTTAAAATCTTAATAGAGAATACTACTAATTAATTAGTATCTTTTTTAAAGATAAAAGAAAAATTATAAACTTATTAAAATCTATGATTAAAATTAAAAAATAGTAGATTAATACTTTTTTTTTATTATCTTTTTCTTTCTTTATAGTAATAAGTTTATTATAGAGATCTTTTATTTTAATTATAATTTCTAGAATTTTTATAATAATTTTTAGTAGTTTTAGAATACTAATAACAATAGTAATTATTTTAATAATAAAAAGATTAATATTATCTAGTACTTTAATAATATTTTTAATAGTAAAATAGCTGGTATAGTAAAGATAGATAAAAAGAATAGTTAGAATAGTTAAAATAGTAGTAAATATAATAAATATAGCTGATATAGCTGATATATTAATAAATAATATTAAGTAATAAATAGTAGTAGCTGATAATTAATAGAGAAAAATAGAAATTAAAAGAGAAAGAGAGAAAGTTAAAGTAAAAAAAAAAGAGAGAAAAGAAAAGTTTTATATAATAAAAAGAAAAAAAATTAGACTAGTCTATTTAAAGTATATAAATTTAGTAATATAATAGTAATATAATAGTAATATAATTAGTAAATAAAATAATAGTAATATAATAGTAATATAAAAATAATACTATTAAAAAAAAAGAAAAGTATAGTAATGAAAAAAAGTAATAGAAAATAGAAATTAATAGTATTTAAATTTATTATTATTTAAATCTATAGTTAACTTTAAAATTCTTTTATTATAAATTTTTTTTAATAATTCTACTTTAATAATAGCAGTTAAAATATTAAAAAAAAAGAACTGTAGTAATAAAAAAGATAGTTATAGAGTAAAATTAAAAAAAGAAGATAAAAAAAATATTATATTATATTTTTTTCTAATTTAATAGTATTATTTTAATAGCTTTTTTTATTTAAAAACTTTTTTAAACTCTAAAAACTAATGGAATATTAAAAAATTAGATACTAAAGCTAATAATATAAAGAATATTAATTTAAAATTATTTAGTATCTCTACTAATCTTTTTTTAATTATACTTAGAACTAGGAATTTAAATATAAAATCTTATAGATTTAATTTAGATATCTTATTTTTTGTTAAAATTATTACTATTAATAAAAGTTCTAAACTTTTAATAAACTCTATTAATTTAAATAATTTTAAATAATATAGATATATAGAATATCTAATATAGTTTTTATAATATTAAAATATTAATTAAAGATTAACTTATTAATAGAAATATAATTTTTAAAAATTATAAAAATCTTTTAAAGAGTATATTAAAAGATTTAATTAAAAATAGTATTAAAAAGAGATATCTTTAATAAGTATAATAACTTTTAAAGTTTTAAATATATTTAACTTTATAAACTTTTCTATTATTATTATATTAATAAAGAATTAATCTTTTAAATAACTAAATAATATAGAGATAATTATTAATAGAAATATCTAGATCTTTTTTAAAATATTAATAAGATAATTTATCATAAAAAATAGTATATATATTTAGATAAAAAAATATATTAATAAAGCAGTTTAAGATCTACTTTTAAATATTATTATTTAGCTATTCTTTCTAAATATATAAAATTAAAAACTAAAAAATATTATTATTATAATTATTTTTAAATATTTTCTAAAATTATATAGTATTAATATATATTTTTTAATTTAGAATAATCTAAAACTTTTTAATTATAATCTTTTAGTATTTATAGATTTTTTTATAAAAATTAGTTATAGTCTTTTTATTATTAAAATTTAGAGCAGTATTTATAGTTTTAAAAAGATCTTTATATAAAAAAGATTAAATTTTTAAAAGAATATTTTTATTAATATATTAAAGATAAATTATTAGATTTAATATAAAAAAAATAGTTTTATAAATATTAATAAGTACTTTCTTTTTATTAATAAAAATTATAAAAAAAAATAATAGCTAGCTATTAATAGATTATAGATAGTATCTATAATATAAAATTATAAATAGACTTTTACTTATTATAAAGAAAAATAAAAATAATAAAAAATATTAATTTAATAGCTATTATTTTAATAATATTAAATATTAATATTTTATATTAATTAGTTTTATATATATAGTCTATAATAAAAATATAAAAATTTAATTAAAGTATATTTAAGCAGCTTTTATATATTCTAAAGAGATTAGATAGTGAATTATCACTGTTAATTATATAATTAAAAAACTAGTTACTATTTTTAAAAAGTTATATATAAATAGAGTCTAAATTAGTATTTAATTATTTAAAATTTTAAAATATAGATTTTACTATATATTATAGATATTATAAAATTTTAAAATATTAATATTTTAATTATAAACTAGAGTAAAAATTTAATATAATTTAATTTTAATTTTAAAACTCTATTGAATAACATTAATATTCTTTTTTAAAATACTATAATATAAAATTCAATATATATATATTACTGTTAACTTATAATTATAATTAATATTAATAACTTTAAAAAATTAAATTATAGAAAGTATCTTAGAATAACAGAGTACTGTTTAAAAAAAATAATCTATATATTTTATTAATTTCTATTAAATATATACAGATTTATTAATTATACTATAATAAGTATTTTTAAAATTATAGTATAGATATTTAATATATATTTTACTATCTCTTTAGTCTTATTTTAATATTTTAATAACTAGAGTATACTTATATTTATTAATAAAACTATTAATTAAATTAAAAGTAGCTTAGTAGTAAAGTAGATATTAATTAAAAAGAAAGAAATAGTCTAATAATTAAAAATATTAAAAGATTTAGTATTAGAAATTAAAAGAAAAGTATTATTAGAAATAATATTGATTTAATTTTAATTATTATTAAAAATATTAATAAAAAAGATTATTATTTTAATAAACTACTACTTTAATAGTAGAGAAATATATAGTAAAAGGTATATATAAAATTATAATAATTATATTTTCTTTTAAAATAGACAGTGATATAAAAAAGATGTGTAAATAGTCAAAGAAATGTATTAATAGTCTGGATGGTGTGCTAATAGCAGCTCCCTAATTTTATTAATATAATAAAAAATTTAATATTTTTTTATTAACTTTCAATATTTTATATTAAAAAATTAAATATTTAAAATTATTTTTTATAATATTAGAATAAAAAGTTAATTATAAATTAAAAATAATATTTTATACTATAATCTATTTATTAATAAATATATATAATTTATCTATTTTTTTTAAAATTTAGAAAATTATTATTTAATGTATAAAGATTATAATATTTAAAAATTAAAATATTTTTTTTATAAATAAAAAGTTATCTTTAACTATATTTATTTTCAAATAATATAATTAAAACTTTATTTTATATATATAAAATATTATTAAAATCTTTTTTAAATTTTTATTAAATCTACTATGAACTTTAATATTATAAATTTATTTTTTTAATACTGAATTTTTTTTATTTATTATATTTTATTTTAAAAAATATAGAGAATATTTTTATTATAATTTAAAAAATTGTTTAATTTATTACTATATTTAATTTAATTTATATTTGTATATAGTATAAAATATAATATTTAATATTATTTTTAATATTATTATTTTTCAATCTATTAATTTTCTATAAAGAAGATCTTTTATATTTTATATTTTATTATTTAAAATAAATTTATTTTAAATTATAGTTAGATACTATTTATATATATTATTTATTTATTTATTATTTTTATTTAAAAAGGAAATTAAATATATTAATTAAATAAAATTAAAAGCTTTTTAAGTATATATTATTAGATTATAAAATTATTATAAAAAAATAAAAAATAAAAAATAAACTTTAAAATAAGATTTAAAATTCAAATTTCTAAAATTATTTATTAAAATAAAAGATTTTAATAGATTAAAGAATAAAAATAATCTAATTATTCATTATACTATTATAATCTTATAAATTTAAAACTATTTAAAAAAGAAAATCTTATTTTCAGTAATTTAATTAATTTATTAATTCATTATTTTAGATTTACTTTAATTTAAATAATATAATTTTTATATAAGCTTTACTATTTATATACTATTATTTAATAATAATGGTTATTATTAAAATTATAATATATCTATTTAATCTAATAAGATTTATACTCTAAATAATATTTCTATCTAAATTTAATTTTAAGATCTATTTATAAAATTTAATATATTAAAAGAAATATAATATTAATCTAATTTTTTTATAAATTTATTTTATATATAGTTAATGATAATATTATTATATATATATTATTATTATAGAATAAACTAATAATATTTTCTTTATTAAAAAAGTTAAAAAACTATTATTATATTATTTATATAATTATAAAATTAAGCTAATAAAAAAAAGATTTTTTTATTTCACGTTTTATATATTATATTATAAAAGAAATTTATAATAAAAAACTATTTATTATTATCTATTATTTTAAAGAATAATATTTTAAATTAAAAAATGTTTTATTATTTATTAAAGCTATATTTAATTATTATAATTTAAATATTTTATTATTTATTAAAATATTAAATTACTATTAAATTTATTAGTTTAACTTTTTATTTTAGTTTAATTTTAAAATTATTTATTACTCTAGAAAACTAAAAATTAAACTAAATTTATTAATTAAGATATTAATAAATTTTTTAAAAAAAAGAAAGAAATATTTACTATATTAAAATTAAATAGTTTTAAAAATTAAAAATATAGATTTTATTTATTAATGTATTATAAGTTTTATTTAATTTATAAATAAATTATTATTAAAAATTTTTTATTTATAATTAAAAATCTAACTTTAATTTTTAATCTTTATTTTTTTTAAAAAAGTTATTTTTTAAATTTTAAAATCTATTTTAGTAATATTTATTTAAATTAAATTAAATTATTATATATAATTTATTAATAAAAAATAATATTATATATTGGTAGAGAATTCCATCTGGCGGCCCTAAGTGATCCAGAAAATAGATTCTTTTGACTGCTAAACAGATCCCACAATATCTAGTAGAAAAATTAGCTTTAGCTAGTAAAAATAATCAAGAAGTGAAGATCTAATTATAAAGAGAGTATCTTTCTATACTTAAGAGATTATAAGCTTAGAGAGACTATTTAGATTAACAGAAATATAAGATCTATTAATTATAATTAAAATTTCTAATATTTAATAATAATAGAGAGTAATAGTAAAAGTACTAATACTACATTATTATTATTAACTTTATTAAATTTACTAGATATAACTAGAAACATTAAATATTTACTATTATTAGAAGAATATTTATTTAATTTAAATTAGAATATTAATAAAAATTAGAAATAAAATTAAAAATTAAATTAGATAATTTACTTAAGTATTTTAAATTTTTAAAAAATTTATTTTTATTATATAAATTACTTAAAAAGTATAAATTAATAGAACTACTTAATAAAATTATATATTTAATTACTATAAAAAAATAAGATTACTAGATATAAAAATATTACTATTTAATTTTAAATAAGCTATCTAACAGTTATAGAATCTAACTAAAGATATTAATTAAATAATTAAAATTAATAAACTTTTAATAAATATACTTAATATATAATAAATACTTAAGAATTATAAAACCTATAAAATATAAATATTCTATATAAAGAATATATTATATATATTTAGTTTTACTAATATAATTAAAAAAGATATTTTATACTCTTTTTTTATAAATCTAATATATATATATTAAATAAAAATTAGTTATACTCTATAAATATAGCTTATAATATAATTATTACTAAATATTATTAACTTAATAATAAAATTATTAAATATAAAAGAATTTATAGATAATATATTTATAATAATTTTTTTAATTATTATAAATAATAGTTATATTTTAATAAAAATTATATTAATTAAAATTTTTAAAATAGATTATAAAAAATTCTTTTTAGTTAAAGCTTTTATTAAAGTATTTTATAATAGAATAATAATCTATAATAATTTAAAATTTAATATATTACTATATCTTGTTTTATAATAATTAATATATTATTTTAAAGATAATCTTTTAAATTAATTAGAAATATATAAATTAATTTTTATAAAGAATATTATAAAAATATTTATTAATAAAAATCTATATAAATTTATTAATACTGTCTTTAAGAAAAATTATAAAATAAAAATTAATTAATTATTAGTATTAAATATAGTAATTAAATTAAAATCTCTTTTTACTTTTTCTATATTTTATTAATAATAGATTAAAAGAAGAAAGTATACTTTTAGATTTAAAGTAAATATAGAAAAGTATATACAGTTACTTTTAAAGATATTAAATATTAATAAACTCTATAAATACTATAAAAATCTAAATAATAAATACTATATAATTAAATATCTCTATCTAGTATTTAAATAATATTCTATAAAATTATAAATTCTATTAAATAATATAATCTAAGTCTACTTCTCTAGAATCTAGAGAAGATAATTTAATTTTTTATTAAATAAAAGAATAAAAATACTTTTATTATAATAGTTAATTATAATAACTTTTTAATAGTATTAGTAAAAGAGAGATTAATAAGCTTCTTTTACTAAATTTATAATATAAATATAAGTAAATCTATTATTTTAAATTTTAATATTATTAAAAACTATATTTTCTATAATAAAGATAATATTATACATTTATATAAGATAATAGATTTTATAGATACTATAATCTTAGACTATAAATATATAACTCTATCTCTAATATATAGTAATAAAATTATAAATTTAAAAATTAAGATTTACTATAATTTATAGATATTATATATATAATATAATAAAGATTAAAAATAAACTCGAACTTAACTAAAATATTTATATAAAAAATCTTTATTTAAAAAATAAGATTATTAATAAAATAGTAATTTATTAAAATATATCTTAACTTTATTTTATTTAAAATATATTATCTACTATAATAGATATAATATTTTTATATTATAAATTTATCTATATAGATTTAAATTAAGTTTAAAAAATAACTAAAGTTAATTAAATTAAATATAATAAAATATATAAATAATATAAAACTTATTAACTTTTGAAGATTAAAAGACTTATTTTTTATAATATAAAAGAATAAACTGTTAATTTCTTATATCTCTAATATATAGATATAGAACTATAGAAATCTATTAATTATAGTAACTATATTAATTATCTAGTACTAATTAATAATATAATATATATAATAGTTATATATATATTAAAATAAAAAGTAAATATAATAGATATTATAATTTAATTTATTAAATAATTTTATAATCTTATTAATTATAATATCTTAAAATAGTATATTAATAATAGATAAGAATTCTATAACTTTAATATATAGATTAAAAAGAAGAGAATTACTATTAAGACTATATTTTCTAAAATATTAAAGTTAAATAATTTAGTTAAAAGAATTAATAGATATCTTAATTTTCTTATAAAAAGTATATTAATTAATATAGATATATCTAATATAATATAACTATATATAATTAAATATACTACTAAAGTTATGAATTATCTAGTAGTTAAAAATAATAAAATTTTACTTTTTTAGAACTACTAAAAGTGACTAAAGCTATTAAATATAAAGTCTTTAGTTAAATTTTTTAAGATCTTTAAATATAAAGTATATTAATATATTTTAAAAGAGAATAGAATATAAATTTAGAAAGTATTATTATAAACTAGAATTAATTATTTTATTAATTTTAAAAATAATAGTAACTATATTTTTAAAATATAATATCTAGATATAGATAAGATTATTTAAATAATTATAAAATATTATATTTAATAAAATCTATATATATTAAAATAATAAAAATAATAGCTTAGTATAATTAGCTATATCTAAAATATTAAATAAATTTCTACTATTAAATAAAAATATATTAATTATTATTTTTAATATCTTTATAAAAGAGTCTATTAAATTAAAGAAATTTTTTAATTTAATTATAGATTAAATTTGGATAATTATATTTTTATTAATTAAATTATTTTTATAATATATAATAGATATATTAATATTAAAGATATAATTTAATATAATTAAATTAATTATTAATATATAGCTAAAATAATAGACTGTAGATATATTATTAAAGAAATATAAAAATAACTTTTAAATAGAAATATTATTTACTATAAATAAAAATTTATATATGTAATAAATTAAAATACTATAGTTATATTAGAAAATAATATCTTTACTTTATATTAATAAATAGCTTAAGATAATAAAAAGTAAGATTATAAGTTATAAAAAGAATAAGATTTATAATATTATATTTTTTTTATAAATATTAAAATATTCTAAGAATAGTAAATTTATAATTTTAAAATTAATTTAAATAATTATATTATATAATTTAAAATAAAATAAATCTTTTATAGTAGTAAAATATTAATATTTAAAATATATAGACTAGAAATAAACTAGAAATATACTAAAAATAAACTAAAAATAAACTTTAATAGATTTTAATGGACCATTAATGGGTTTTGATGAGCTATTAATAGATTTTAATAGACTTTAGTAAAATCTTTAAAAATATCTAGTATATATTTTTTATAGAAAGTAATAAATAATCTAAAATTTAATTAAATATTATAATTAAATAAACTTAAACTCTTTTAAAAATAATAGAAGTATCGTACTTTTAATTAATAGTAGAATACTATTACTATTTATAAAAAAAATAGATAGTATATTAAACTTTTTCTACTAATCTTTTAATAACTTTAATATATTTTATAAATAGTATAGAAGTTTACCAGTATTTTAATAAATTATATAAAATAAAATACTTTATAACTCTATAAATATATTGATTTTTTATCTATATTTTCTTTTTTAATTTTAATAATTTAATAGTATTCTATTATTATTTTTATAAATTTCTATATTTTAATAGTATTTTATAATTATTTCTATAAATTTTTATATTAATATATTCTTATATATTCAGTCTTTATTTTTTTCTATATAGAAGAGAAAGTATTATAGTATTATAGTATTAACAGTTTTATATAATAGATTATTATTAGCACTCTAGAGAACAATATATCTTCTATCTTAGATAATAAACAAGAAAGAAAACTTCATTTATAGTCATATCACCTACCATAATATATACTATAATCTATAATAAATTAGATAATAGATATTTTAAAATTATCTTTATTAATAAATATTATTATTTATTTTAAATCTTAAAATATATAAAAATTATTCTAAAAAAATATCTATATTCTAAAGTTCTTAATAATATTAAATTTATAAAGACTAGATTTAATTAATCTATAATATATATAATTTAATTATTTACTATAACTATAGAAAAAGAAGTATCTTTATTTTTTTTAAAAAAAAAAGTCTTAAAAGTAGAAATTAATAAAATAAAAGAAGTTTAATAAAAAAATAATTAATACTATTTATTTATTAATATTATATATAATTTAATATAAAATTATTAAAATAAAAACTTTAAAAAATTATAAAATTATTTATGAAAATAATTTAATATCTCTATTTAATATTTAATTATTTAAAAATCTTTAAATTACTATTTATATTGATTTATAAACTATAAAAATATTTAAAACTATATATTTGAATTAATTATATTATTTAATAAACTAACTATAAATTTAAAAATATATAAAAGTTTATTTAAATTTTTAAGAATATAGTTTATTTTATATAATTTAAAAAAATTAAAATTTAATTTTTATTTTATATTTAAATAATTATTTTAATAAAAAGATAATTACTTTCAATAAAGTTATATAAATTCTTATTTAAAATAATAAGAATTAAATTTAATATTTTATAAGTTAATATTATTAAAATTAAAATAGATAAATAACTTATATAAAAAATAATAAAAATAATAAAGAATCTTTTTTTAAAAAATTAATTCTAATAAACTTATTTTAAAAGATATAAGAAATATAAAATAAAATATAATATTGGAAAAAATTAAAAAAATAAAAGTAATACTACTATTTCTATATTAAAAAATAATAACTTTATTTATATAATTAAATCTGTAAAAAACTATAGTCTTATTATAAAAAATATTAAAATCTTTTTTTCATTTAATTTAGATCTCTGGATTATTAATTGTAAAATAATAGACTATTTCTTATGGATTTTAATAATTTTATTAATAGTATTTTAAAATCTTATTGATATATAATTTAAGCAAATATAGGATTTATATAGAGCCGAGCGAGATCTCTGAAGGTCTTGTAAGCTTAGGGGTACTATAAGCCTTCTTATACTATTTGCTTCCAGTAGTCTATTTAGTATAGTTGATTCTATTCGTCGATCGTGTTCAATTGTTGGTTGACCCGGTCCGCTTGCTCATCGAACGATACTGTTCGACGAGGCCTTTCGCACCTCCTATAAGTTGGATCGAAATCACAAATATAATATTTAAACTACTATAAATTATATTATATATTTAACTTTTAAAAGAAATATTAAATTATTTTTTTAAATCATCTTTTAATAGATATTATTTAATACTGATAGATATGTTATATATATATATAATTAAAATTAATCTACTTAGTATTATAAAGATAATATATAAAGAATTAAATATTAATTTTTTATTTAAAAAAAATTATTTTTACTTATATTAAAAAGAGTATTATTGTTAAATATAAAAGTTTAATATAAAATTAATTTATTTTATATACTATAGTTAAAGAGATTAAATATATTATCTTTATTAAAAAAATACTATAAAATTAATTTAGAAAACTAGACTTACTAAGTATTATAATATAATATTATTAATATAGTAATAAAATTATAGATATTATAGATATTAAATTAATTATAAGTATTATAAAGTAATAGCTTTAAATTAAAAATTTAATATTAATATCTTTAGCTATTTTAAATAAATATAAAAGGCGGTGGTGATATTAAGTAATAAGATTAATTTAATTTTTATTAAATATTTTAATATCTTAGATCTAGAATATATATTTATTTTTTTATTAATATTAAAGTATACTTATATATTATATAGATAAATCAATATAATTAAGTATATTAATAGATAGTAAGTCTTTATTAATATAAAAGAAAATTAAAATAATATTAAATCTAGATTTAAATATAGAGAAAACTATAAAAAAGAAACAGATTATTTTAAAAATAATTATACTATATATATATAAATAGAATAGTATAATTAAAAAATATATAGTTTTTATAAATAAGCTATAAATAAAAAAGAATCTATAAATAAAAATCATAAAATTGTTGAAACCTAGAGAACTTATCAAATTCCATATAGCTGGTTATAGTTACTGGCCATATTTTTAACTAATAAGAAGAACCAGCCAATAAATAATTAAATAGAAAAACAATTAATTAATTGTGAGAGCTATATAGCTCCTAGTTTAACGTAATCGGTAAGCGAGCGGGCCACGCAAACGAGCGGGCCATCTCTGTATTCCATATAAAAAGGCGCTTTTTATAATCTGAATAACTCAACAACCAGAACCAGTACCAAACTAATACTTAATATAGAGATACACCTAAGATATTTAAATATAGAATATATTTTTTAAACTTTTTAAACTTTTTATTTCAAGCTCTATATACTATTATGTATAAAATATAAAAAATACAGTGTAATTTATTTTACTCAGCGGACTACTTGATAGATAGCTTTCTACTTTGAATATAGGATATCTAAAGTAAGTATAAGTGTCTATATTAAATCTTAGATATCTAGTAACTCTAGTTGTTGAGATATAAAAAGTGATTTTATATGGTATATCACAGTGGCCCGTTCGCTTGCGTGGCCCGCTCGGTTACCGATTACGTTATAGTACAAAAGCTAATTATTAATTAATATTATCTAAGTATTATATTTATATATATAACTAACATAATCGGTAAGCACCCTGCGCACCACCCGCGTTTTCAATGTGCCTCAATTTCTTAGATAATTTAAACATCAGCTATATTATCAAAAATGCCTAAATCCTCAAGACTACGCGTTGAGCAGAAAGGCTGAATTCTATTAGCTATTTCTACTTTAAAAAAAATAAAATCAGTGATTTAAGAAAGACAGCTAAGATATTTAATATATCTAAATCTACTCTGCGCAATTATTTTAAAAGATCTCTTTTTCAAATAATAGATATATCAATACTTATAAATTAACTACTAGTAAAGAGAAATTGTTTAAATAGTAGATTCTATTACTAAGTAAATATAAAATATCTTTTTAGTCTATAAATATATAAGAAATAGCTAATATTCTATTTTTAAAGTATAATACTACTTCTCTCTCTACTACTATAGAGAAGAAATAAATATATAACTTTATTAACTATATATTTAAATTTAAATTCTATTTTATATATTACTATAACTATCAGTGTACTAAAGTAGAGAATCTTAAGATTCTAAATATTTAATTTAAATAGATAAATAAAACTATTTAGAAATATAGTATAGTATTAAATAATATATACAATTTTAATAAAATAGAATTTATAATAGATCTAATAGCTATAGCTAAAGTTGTTACAAGATCTAATATATTAGAGAAACTATTTTTATTATAGTTAAAAATTTAGAAATAGATTATGTCAAATCCTCATAGAGATAGAAATTGTTAATTTCTCTAGAAAAGAGATTCTAACTATTTAACTATCTAATAAAGATATATATTAATACTAGATCTAATTAAGATCTTATAATTAATATATTTCTCTAGATCTTATACTATAGAAGTTAATATAATTTTTTAATTAAATATTATTTTTAATTTTTAAAATATTAATAGTTTATAATATTATTTTTTCTTTTATATTAATAAAAATCTTATAATTTAAAGATTTAATTAATATATCTATTATATTATCTTTTAATAGTATAAATTTAAAATAAATCTTATTAGTTTATAAAAGATTTTATATAAAAAGATATTAATTATTAAACTATTTTATAATTAATATATAGTTATTATACTAAAAAATTTTTATACTATTCTAGCTATTTATAAAGATAATTAATTTATTATTATCTATAATTTTTAAATTAATAGATAGATTTAGTGTCTTAAGTACTTTTTTAAATAAAAAAAGACTTTTTAATTATAGTATTATATATAAAAAACTTTATAATTATATTTAATAGTACTATAAAAGTCTATTTATATAAAATCTATAAAATAAAGATTTTTATATATATTATAATAATATTTTTAATTAATTTTCTATTTTTATAATTTTAGTATATTATATCAATATAAATCTTTAGTCTATATATATAATCTATATTTAGTTCAATTTTTAAATAGTTTATTACTTTTAGATATTTAAATATATTTATTATAGTTTTTTAATCTATTTTAATAGAGATATTTATTTAATATTAAAGTAGAAATACTATATTCTTAATATTAAGCTAAGTTTTAATTATAATTTAATTAAATCTTTTAACTAAATATTAATATTTTAAAAAATTATTAAAAAATTTAGTATTCTATTTTTTTCTATAGCTTAGATTTATAAAAATTTAATATTTAAAATAGTTAATAATTTCTATTTTAATAAGTATTTTTTAATATATATAGATTAAAAAAGTAATATAGAATTTTTTTTATAGTTTTTAACTATATTATATTTTAAAAAATAAATTAGTTTATTTATTTTTTTTAATTTAAAAGTTTTTTATAAAATCTTTTTAGCTTAATTAATCTCTTTCTAAATTTTTACTATAATAATTATATTATTAATATATATTATCAATATAATATTATCTAATATAAAAATATAAAAATCTTTTTAAATAGACTTAAAAGTCTATTTTCTTTAACTTTTTTTTAAAGATTTTATATTATAGATTTATTATTTTTTATAGATTATATAAAATCTAATTAAGCTAATATATCTAATTATTATTTTTTTTATAAAGCTAATTAATTAATATATAAAAATCTCTTTTAATACTATATAAAAATAGATAGAAATAATATTATACTATTTCTATTATTAAAATATATATCTATTTATAATTAATTTTAAAGTATCAGAAGTTATTGTATATTATTTAATAAATTCTAAAATTAATAATATAGTTTTTTTAGTTAATTTCTAAATTAAATATCTATTTATTTAGTAGAATATATATATTTTTTAATT
Source organism: Aspergillus sojae (assembly GCA_008274985.1). Lineage (NCBI taxonomy): Eukaryota > Fungi > Ascomycota > Eurotiomycetes > Eurotiales > Aspergillaceae > Aspergillus > Aspergillus sojae. The sequence goes on along the minus strand of CP035528.1, from coordinate 3,053,575 downwards.
TTTTATAATATTATATATATTAAGCTTTATAATCTTTTCAATTTAAATATATATTATATTTTTTTAATATTTTATAAAAAAAGATATTAGTGCTTTAGTATAATTTTTAAAGATTTTAATTTTATAAATTTTTAAGTAAAAAATCTAACTAATATCTATTTATATAATAGTTTAAAAATTCTCTATATTTTAAATTTTTTAGCTTCTAGAGCTTATCTTATGAATTTATTTTTCTTTTAATTATATAGATACTTTTTTTTATTATTTAATTAAATTAACTAATAATTTTAAAAAATTTTTAAAATTTTATTTCTATATAAAGTCTTTTATAGTATATTATTTTAAATTTTTAATTAATTTAATTATTTTATTTATCTATAAGATTATTATACTATATTTAATAGATTATTTATTTAAAAATTTTAAAATTATATAAATTTAATCTATAATAATCTTTAAAAATATAGTAAACTATTTTTTAAAAATATTAAGCTTTACTAAATCTTTAAATAGTTTAATAGATCTATTCTTTTTATTAAAAAAGTCTTTTAAAATTTTAAATATAAGCTTTTTTAATTTCTTTAGATTTTTATTCTTTTTAAATATATAATTCTTATTAAATATAATATTATATAATGTTTTAATTCAATTTTTTCTAAAAATCTATATTTTTTATATATAACTGTTATCTTTTTTAAAACTAATAAAATATTTAATTTATATATATAATTTTATTTTTTCTAATATTATGTAATTTTTTTATAATATATAAATATATATTTAACAATTATAAATCTTTATAAAATTTAAAAATACTTTTTTATTTAATAAGTTATAATAAAATTAATATTTATATACAGCTATATTTAATATAGTTTTTTTAATAAAATAAATTAATTAAATATCTTAGCTACTATATTAATTATATAGAGTTAAAAATAATTTAATAAATTAAAATTATTTATTATTAATTTTTTTAATTTTATTATTTACTTTAGATATATAAGAAGATATTAATTTAATTTATATATTTCTACTATACTTTTCTATCTATTTATTAAAAATATTAAATTTTTTCTATTAAGATATTAGTAAATAATATATCTTTTTATTATATTATAATATTTTTAATTTATTTTTATTAAAATATTGAAAACTTTTTTTTATTATAATATTTTATTTTAATTTTATAATATATTTTATAGTATATATTATTACTAGATTTTAATTTAATATCTTATACTTTTATTATAGCTATAATTCTTAGTATTTCTATAAAATTATAATATTAATTACTATAGCTATAATATTTTCTTTATATATTTAAAATTTCTTTTTATAAAAAAAATCTCAAGTGTATAAATATAGAAAAAAAATTTTTATAAATATTTTAAATAAAGTTTTTTATAGTACTATTAACTAATCTAAATATATAATCTAGATTATTTTAAAAAATCTTTTATTTTTATTTAATTTTTTAAGCTAAGAGAAGTTTAAAATATATTTTAGATTAATAGTATATCTTAATATATAATATTATAATCTAACTATTTTTTATATTTAGATTTATTTTAATATAGTTTATTTCTCTAGTTTCTATAATATTTTCTATAGATATACTATATATAAAGACTTTATATAAAAAGATCTTAATATTCTATTAAATTTTTTTAATCTAGAGTTAAATATTTTAAGCTGTTAATATTAAATAATTATTATAATATTATTAATATATTAAAATTTGTCAGTCACCTGATTAATTGTCTAATATTATATAATCTATAACATCTCTTAGCTGTGTATATAAACACAACACTTAGATAGTATTAATTAATAATTAGCTTTTTTACTATAAACTAGAAGCTATACAGCTCTTATAGATTATAAGTTTAGACTATTTTTAATTTACTAATTTATTTTTTTTATTTTTATTTAGCTACTGCTTAATATATTAAGTTAAAATAAGCTTATTATAGATCTTAGAGTATTTTAAAAAGAATAACGAAGTTAATTTAGTAATTTAAATTAATTAGACTATTAATTTATTTAATAAAATAGATTTTATACTATTATTTATAAAGAAACTATAAGATAGAAATTACTAAGATTTGTGACTAGAATTTATAGAGATAAATTTAAAAATATATAATTTTAATAATCTAATTAAATCTAATATTCTAAAATCTTTAAATATAGATTCTAAGTATATAATCTAAAAAAATATATTAATATAGTTAATCTTTAACTATATATATATTTAAATAAGAATCTAATATAAAAAATATAGTCTAATAAGATTATTAAAATATTTAAAAAAATTATTTTAAAATATAGATATAAGTTAAGTAGTATTTTATAGCTAAAAGTAATTTATATTAAATATATAGATTATAATATAATTAAATAATTTATTTTAGCTTTCTAAAAAAAAGTTAATTATAGTAATAAGATTAATATAACTATTTTTCTGTATTAAGCAACTTTAATTATTTTTAAAAAATTAAAAAAAGCTAACTGTATATATTAATATAAAAAAATTTTACTATTTAGAAATATAATAAAGATACTAATAAATAATAATTTTTTAAATATTTATTAAAAAATTTAAAATAAAATAAAATTATATAGATTAATAATATCTTTTATATAAAATCTTTAAAAAAATAGAGAATAGTTTTTAAAAATCTCTAGAAAATATTTATTATTAAAAGAGATTAATATTTTAAGCTATTTAATATATTAGTTTAAAAGATTAAAATTATTTAGTAAATTATATTTATTTTATTTATTAGATAAATATAAAATAAAAAAATATCTATATTTTATAATAGATATTAGAACTGTAGAATAAAAGTCTAATATAATAATATAATATTATAAATCTCTATTTTTAAAGTATTTTATTTAAAATAAAAACTTAAAGAATTAAAAAAATTAAAAATTATAAATTAGTAATTAAAATTAAATTTAGAACTTTTTAATTAATATTTTAATTAATATAGTAGCTGTAAAATTAGAAGAATAAAATAATTTTATATTATATAATATTATAGTTACTTTAGCAGTATAGATTAAATATTAAAATTATTAACTTCTTAATTTAGAAGTAAAATATACTATTTATAATAATTAAAATAAAATTAATAACTTTAGATATATAGAATTTTTAGAGTTTATAAAATATATCTATTATATATGTAATAATAGAATAGTTATTTTTTAAAAATATAGATTAACTGTTATACAGTTTTTTTTAGATAATAGAAATATTAATAAATATAAATTTAAATATATATAAAATCTAAATATACTTTATAATCTTTTTTAAATAGAATATATAAAAAAAGATTTAAATATCTAATATAATTTTAAGTATTAATATTATTATAATTTATATATTAATAATATACTTAAATAGATCTATATTTAGAATAATATTCTATATATAGAAATTATATTATTAAAAATATCTATTATAGTAACTATTTTAATTACTATTTTATATTAATAATTTAAATATTGTTTTATTAAGTAGATACTTTAAAATTATATTATTATAATAGATAATATTAAATTAAAAAATTATTAAAATATTAAAAATTATAATATATATAAAATTATAAAAATAAAATAACTTATTTTTAAATAGTTAAATCTCTATATAAAAAGACTTTTTAATTTTTTTTATATTAATATTTAAAAATATAAATCTTTAGATATTTAAGAATATTAATATATATTTATTATTTTAAATAATTCTTTATACTATTTTTTTATTAGATTTCTAAGAAAATATAATAATACTTTATAGATCTTAATATAAATAATAAAAAACTAATATAATTTTACTAAAAGATACTCTATAAAAATCTATTATAATATAATAAAAAATTTTAATAAATATAAAGTTTTTATAAAAAAATTAATACTATTTTTAAATCTATATCTTTTAAAATTCTAGAATATAATAGTTTAGCTAAATATTTTAATAAATATATTATATAGACTATTAGAATTATAATAATTTTAATAGATTTTTTAAACTATCTATAATTATATACTGTTAATTTAGTAGTTTATATTTTAAATTATTTTATTAAAAAAGAGTTAAAAGATATAAAACTCTTTATATAAATCTTTTATAAAAATTTAATCTTTTTAACTAGATTGTTAATCTTAATTATTAAAGATTATAAAGATATAAAATATATATTTATATTTTAATAGAAGATTATATAAAAGCTTAAAAAATAGATTTTTAAATAGAAGTAGAATATTTTATTAAATATAAAAAAATATATATTTATTAGATTTAAAAGCTTAATTTAGAGAAAATAATAATTTAAATGTATTAATTATAGATTATATTATTATATTTTTATTTAATTTATAGATTACTAAATTATTTTAATTATAAATATAAAAAAGTAAAGATATATCTCTTTTTATTATAAAAAATATTATTAAATAATAAGATATATATAGATCTAGACGATCTAATAAAAATTAATTTATTTTAATTTAATTTAATAAAAATATATAACTATTAGATTTAGTATTAGATATTATATATTAAAAGAATCTATTAAATTATCTAATTTTTTTATATTACTATACAATTATTAAAATTATATTAGATTAAAATATTATATATATATTAATAAATATTTAAATCTCTATAAAAAGATTAATAATTTAAAATAATAAAACTATAAATTTAAAAGCTTAAAAATATTAATATATATAAGCTTATAAATCTATTATCTAATACTATTATAATTTTAAATAAATAAATATTTAATATTAAAATTAATATTTATAATAATATTTTATAATATAAAATAAAATAAATAGTATATAGAAACTATTAGTAAATAGATATTAATTATAATTAAATCTATTTATTAATTATTATTAATTTAATTATTAAATCATTTTTTATATATATAGCTATAAATAATCTATACTAAAAATAGTTTAATATAATTACTATATATCTTAATATAAAATTAATTAATAAAGAAATCTATATAGTTTAGTCTACTAACTTTAAGAGATATAATATATAAGAAAATAATTTAATATATTTTTTATTAAAAGTACTATATAATCTTAGATAATCTAATCTATTATAAAATAATATTTTTAATAATATTTTAATTTCTTTAGATTTTATAAGATTAAAAGAAGATTTTTATCTGTATATTTATTAGAATAAAAAAATAATTTTAATTATTTATATTAATAATACTATAGTTATAGCTTTTATAAATAAAATTATTAATATTTTTTCAAAGAAACTTTTATCTAGTTTTAAAATAAAGATTTTAAAAGAATTTACTTAATTTTTAAATTATAATATTATTTATAATTATAATATAAAAATAATTAAAATCTTTTAAAAAATATATATTAAAAAGATATTTATAGAAATTATTTTTATTAATTTTAAAAAAACTAAAATTAAGAAAGTTCTTAATTTTAATAATAAAAGATTATATTAAAAATTTATTAAATATTTAAATTAAATTATAATAAGAACTAGATCTAATATTATGTTTATAATATTTTATTTTATTAGATATAATAAATAGATTATAGAAGCTGACTTTAAAATAATAAAGTATATATTTAGATATTTTAAAAAGTATTTTAATTATAACTTATATTTTAATTAATAATCTAATAAACTGCTATATATATATATTAATTTTTTATATAAAAATTATAAAAATAATTATTTAACTAAAGTATTTATTTTTAAGTTAATAGAAATTTTAATTTACTAAATATTTAAAAAGTAAAATATTATTATACTAAGCTTAACTATAGTTAAATTTATTATATAAAATATTATTAATAAGTAGATAATTTAACTTCTAAAGTTTATAAATATAATTAAAATATTTTAATATATAAAACTAATTTCTATCTATATTAATTTATATAATACTTTTAATATAGTAAAATATTTAAATTATATCTTATATCTATATTAAATTAATATATAATACTACTTTATAACTAAATAACTAAATTTTATATAATAAAGTATTATAATTTATTAAATCTCTAGATCTATAGTTAAAATAGAGGAGATAAATATAAACTATATAATATCTATATAAATTCTAGATATTAATTTAAATTTAAATATACTACTTTTTAATAAAATAATAGTTAAAAAACTTTTGAGAGCTGTATAGCTCCTAGTTTGTAGTGGAAAAGCTAATGATTAATTAATACTATCTAAGTGTTATGTTTATATATATAGCTAAGAGATATTATAAATTATATAATATTAGATAATCAATTATATAACTAATATAGCTTTATCTTTTAATCTCTTTTAGTAGATTTAATTCTAGAATATTTAAAATTTTAATTTTATTATTTTTTTAGACAATATTCTAGATTTTTTTAATAATAAAAAGATCTAGCTTCTTTATAAATTTCTTATATTTTGTTATAATAAATAGTTTAATAAATCTATCTACAGTATTCTATTTAAATATAATTAATTTAAATTTAATAATTTCTTTAATAATTATTTTCCTAACAAAGTAGAATAAAGATATTAGTATACTAAAATATTATATTTAGATTGATAATAGAAATGTATTTTTTTTAATTTTTTATCCTTATAGTCTTTTAATATTTTATTTTTTTAACTAATCTATTTTAAATTATATTCTTTTTTTATTTATTATTATTATTATTTTTTTATTTTTAAATAATATTTTATTTCTAGACTTAGATCTATTATTTAAGTTATTATTATCTATTATAGCTACTAATAAATTATATTAAAATAGATTCTCCTTCTTTTTTATAATAAATATATATATTTTTAGAAAGTTATATTTTAAAATATTTTATATAGCTTTTAATTTAAATTTATTTTTAATATATATTATTTAAATTAAAGAGTTCTATTTCAAATTTCTATAAAAGAATTAAAGTAGTATAATAAAATATAATTATATAGTAAAGATTATTTATAAACTTTACTAAATTATAGAAATTATAAATAAATTATAAAATAATTATATAAAATATTTTTTCTATATTAAAAATTTTTACATATATAATTTATAAAAATATGTTTATATTTAAAATAATTTTTTTTATTATTTTATAGATTTTATCTATATATATAATAGAATTAATAGTAATTAATAGCTATTTTACTATATCTTTTAAAATCTATAGAATTAATTATAATTTTAGTATTTAAGATATTTATTTCTATTTTATAGAGATTAATAATATTATTAAAAATATATTATATTTAATTATTTTTTTTAAAAAAATATTTTATTATTAAATATAACTATAAAATCTATAAGAAAAAACTATTTATTATTATTTACTATTTTTAAAAATAGTATTCTAAATTAAAAAATATTTTATTGTTTATTAAAATTATATTTAACTATTATAATCTAAAATATTTTATATCTATTAGAATACTAAACTACTATTAAATTTACTAATTTAAATTTCTATTTTAATTTAATTTTAAAATTATCTATTATTTTAAAAAGCTAGAGATTAAACTAGATTTATTAATTTTTTAATTAATAAATCTTTTTAAAAAGAAATAAATATTTATTATATAAAAGTTAAATAGTTTTAAAAGCTAGAAATATAAATTCTATTTATTAATCTATTATAAATTCTATTTAGTTTATAAATAAATTATTACTAAAACTATTCAAAATTTTTATTTAATTTTAATTTTTAGCTTTTATTCTATAAAAAAAAGCTATTTTTTAAATTTTAAAGTCTACTCTATTAATATCTATTTAAATAAAATTAAATTACTATATTTAATTTATTAATAAAAAATAACTATTTCTACTATTTAATATTTAAAATTTAATTTATAAAGTCTATAAAAAAATAATACTATATAGTTTATTTTAAAAGTTTTAAATAAAAGCTATAATAAATACTCTATAATAATACTATTTAAATATAGAAAATAAAAAATATATATATTCTATAGAGACTATTTTTATATATTTAATTATAATAAATTAAAAATAAAATTAATTTATTTTTATTATAATAGATCTATAAGTAGTTATTTTAAAAAATTTAAAATTTATAAACTTTTATTCTATAAATATTATTAATTTAAAATATATTATTATATAAATTACTAAATTTAAAACTACTATATCTATTAAAAAGTTATTATTTTTTAAAAAGTAAAATAAAAAGTTCTATATTTATTATCTATATTTAAATATATCTAATAAAATATATTTATAAATTTTATTTTTTTTAATATTTAATTAAAAATTTAATACTATACTAGTTATTATTAATTATTTAACTAAAATAAAATATTTTATAGTTTATTAATTTATTATTAATATTAAAAAAATTATATATTTATATATTTAATATATTTAAAAACTATATAATCTATTTTAAATTATTATATTTAATTATAAATTTTAATTTATTATTAAATTTTAAAAGTATTTAATTTATTATTTATAAATTAAAAGTCTACTATTTACTATTTTTTATTTTAAAATTAATAGTTAAATTAAAATTACTAATATCTTTTTAAAATAATATTTATAAGTCTATATCTTATATCTATAAAATAATTAAAGTAATTAATTATTATTTATTAAATTTACTCAAAACTTTTTTATTTTAATAATATTTAGATATTTTTATTTTTAATTAATTATAGTTTCTATTTTTAAATAGAATTTAAATCTCTATTATCTATTAATTAATCTATAATTTAAAATATTAAAGTCTTTATTTAAAAAATATAAAATATTATAGAATTTACTTAAGCTAAGATAACTTCTATTTAAATCTATTATAAAAAATAAACTAATTATTATTAATACTCTATATATTATTATATTATAAATTAAAAAGTTTAGCTTAATACTTAGAATATTAAATTTTTATATTTTTAAAAAAAATTAAACTAAAAGTCTTTAAACTTTTTTTAAATCTTTAAAGTTATTAGTCTATATATTTACTATTTAAATCTATTTATTAGTATATAAATATACTTTATCTTTTATATTAGTCTATATAAATCTATTATTAATAATTCTCTATCTATTAAAATTAATAGTTTTAAAAAATAGTTAATTAAAAATATTATTAATTTTTATAAAAATATAAAGATTATAAAGATCTATTTTTAAAGTATATAATTAAATAAATAAATTATAATTAATCTACTAAGAAGTTTACTAAATATCTAAAGTATATTTATTAGATTATTATAAACTTTTATTAATATTATTTCTATAAGTTAAAGTCTAGTTCTAATAAAGCTTAACTATAAAAAAAAAGTAATATTATAATATAATTTTAAATTACTATTCTATTAATCTTAATTATTTATTATATAATTATTAATTATATATTTATCTATCTAATTCTAATTCTATTATAGCTTTCTAAGCTATATCTTGTCTATCTATCTATATATAGTCTAATTTATAGTCTATCTATATATTAGCTCTGATTAGCCTGTCTACTAAAGCTGTATTCTGACATTAATAACTATAATCAGCTATATAGAATTTAATAAGTTCTCTAGGTTTTAACAAATTTCTTTTTATTAAAAATTATTTTATAATTATTAATATGTATACTATTTTTAAATAAAGTTTCTTTTAGATAATTATATAGTATAGAAACTAATATATTAAAAATCTTAGCTATTTTTTTTAATTATTAATTTTATTTTTTTAAAGCTAAAATAGTAAATAGAATCCTAATTTTTTTTTTAAATTATTATATATTTTTAATAAAATAGCTAATATTTAAATTATCTAAAAAATTGAAATATATTAAAAATATATATAGTGTTTAGTTTGCTTATATATTTGGTTTGCTTACTGATTACATTACATTTGTGTGTTAGGTAAGCTGGCAGCCCGCCGGCGTCTCGCTTGCGGCAGGGCAAGGTTGCCTGAGGCAACCGCCGTTACATATTTAGTCTCCTAAAGTTTTTATGTCCTACTAGTTAAATAGAACTGCTCTATTAACTATCCTTAGGCTAATACTTAGTTAATTTAGCTATCTATCTATTTTTAATCAATAACTTTATTATATAATCTATTCTCATCAATATAATAATAATTTATTTTGCTACAATAATTGTTACGGAATTGATAGCGATCATGCAAGGTGACTGTACCGGATACCCTGCCCTAGGTGCATGGACAACTTGGCGGCCGAACGGCGACGTCGGCGTCTATATTTGTCGCCTTCCTAATGATGTACAGTGGCCTTGATCTGGAAAATGTTGACAGAGAGTCTTAGGGGTCTTTGGCTATAAATTAGTACTGGAAGTCATAGTAGGAAAATCAAGAATCAGTCTTCTGTCTTTAGTATCTACTGCCTAGTGCCTTGCCCACGTATCCTTATCTAGTTGACAGGTCCTCTACCCTGACTAGTAGATATCCCTCTGACAATAATTAAAATGATATAATTATAAAGGGCTGTATATCTATATTCTTTCAGGAAGCGGTAGGGGTGGTAAGAATAATCATATAACTTGCCACAGCAGGCCAAGGGGGCCCATCCATATATGATCTTTAGGCACCCTACCTCAGTAGTACTTGTGAAGCAATATTGTGGGGTGGCAATAAGGCCTCGAACTAAATGGCCTCTTTACCCCACATGAAATGATGCTAGTCGAAACCCCGCATCTGTATTGAGCAACCATGAGGTCATGAGTCCCCGTCTTGGCTTAGCTTGCTGACTGCTCAGTGGACAAAATAGCTCAAGTACGTATGTACTATGTATTGTAGACGGCGTCGAGAATTGGACCATTCCCCACTACGTGACTGCTGGCATATGGTGACCCATGAAATATTTAATATTTCAACACTTCTTATCAGATGATTGTGAGTGTCATTGAGATTTTCTACCATAGTCAGCAGCAACCAACCTAGCAAGAGCCCACTGATCGTACACCATCATATCTAATAACCGGAGTCATCAATGAATGGTGACCTTCGTGTCATATAGGCCATTAAGGTATGTACACAACTCCTGTTACTTCTGAAATGGTTCCTTAGTAAGACAGCGTGCATAGAACATGTGCTTGGATGTGGTTGTATGTAGCAGGATTTGATAATCTCCTGGATACTCATTGCATTTTCAAACACTCTTCATGATTCATTTTCTTGGATACCCCTTGAGCTTGTATAGCGAGCGGGCATGACTCCTCCCGAGGAAGGAGGGCCATTATATCAAGTCATCCCACGATTGCTCTCTGCAGTCTGCTCTTGACTCCGCTAATGCTATCCTATCTCCTAGGAATCTCGCTTTGTTTCGGTGAACGTGTTGACACCTGGAACATAGACGAGCGTTTTTACAAGTAAGTTTACTATAACCCTGCCTTCTAACCTCTTTAGAGACCCAAGTTTCCATACTATTCGTTAGTAAGCACCTACCTATATCGCTGATCCATATTCAGTGACGCGCTCTCACAAGATAAACGATCGTGATCACTCCGTACTTCATGATGGAATAGCTGTATCCCAAGAGAATCTTCCTCGTTACTTTGCAAAATCTGGCCCCGTTGATGCTGATCCCCGGAAGACAAAAAAAGATGGCGGAGGAAAGGGAAACTGGTGAGCATTTCTCTTTTAGACACCCCTGCCAGTCGAGTTTTGACACTTTATCGGATGACTCGCTAAATGTGTACTCAGGGGTCGGTCGGGTGACGAAGTCCATGACTGTAATTACACATTCACAAACGCTCGGCGCTATTCCAATAGTAGCACTCAAGGATTAGCGGATTATAAAACCAAGTTTGAGACGACTGAGCCAGAGCCTGTGTTCGAAGAAAGCTTCTATGGTGTGCAAAATGAAGAAAGATCTGTGGATGGAGACAACGTGCTCAACGTTGACGGAGCCACTAGCCTCGCTAAGACACTGGTATAACAGGGTCATGGACTGTGTCCTATATGAGCGTTGGGACTGCTGTAACTATTTTCATCGAAACCTCTAGCAGTAGACAGTGCGTGGGAGATTTTAAACCCATTGTGAACGAGAGCAGATAATGTATTCAGATTGTCTTATCTTAGTAAGTGATGGATGATTAAATTAGCAGACGTACGAGGGCCGTGATAACCGAATTCTGCCACTGTACTCGGTCGAATTACATACAAGAACCGTAAGACATAGCAGTCTAGTTTGCTTAGCATCGTGCAGCCTGTGAGCCTAGGTAGTGAAGCCAATCAGAGGTCAAAGCCAACTTAGCCGCGCCTTACTAGACCCTTCCCTTGGCTGCGGGGACCGCTTCCCTTGCTGGTTGTTGTTGTTGTTGTTGTTGTTGGATTCTTCTAAAGTAAAAGTCGGAGGGATTGGGGTTGATGCGGACTCTTCTGCAGAGGCGAGAAGGTTCTTGAACCAAAAATCAAGCCTTCCTTTTTCCACATTTTGATGTAGGATTTCATTCTCCCTCTCAAGATCATGTATGATTCGTGTCCGTTGCTCCAGACGATAGCGTGCCGAGAGAAGTTCGGAGTCCGATCTGTTTAGAAACACATCTTGTGGAGAGCTTGGAATGTACAGGGATGCGTAGCTAGCGTCTTCATTGTATCCTGCTAGTGGTGTTAGTTCATTTAACGACCGTAAGTGTCCCTAAAGCGGGTACTTACTGTCTCTAAGACATAAACCCATAGTGCGGAAAAGGGCCGTGTCGTAAATAAAGGGCTCGCTTCCATTGTCCATGCTCTCAGCCGCCCTTCCTGTAGCCACCCAATTGTCTTTTATCATACACCGTCGCCACACTAGCTTCTGCATAGTGATATAGTTGGGTGAATCTTGCTGAGCATAAATTCCAAGACGAATGACACGCAATGCAAGATAGAACTCTTTCCCAGATAATTCTGATTGGCCATATTCTGATGCTTGGTCAGAATCTATCAATGTCAATATATCGACCAATTGGTGAATATCAATGATTTGCCTGGTGACAACTTTGGTGAGGGTTTCACTAAGTAGTTCATGTAGAGAAGGCCTATCTCCAGCAATGCTTTTTCCAAAGTGGTCAATGGCTAGATCAACCTCAGCTCTTTGATCAATGGCACCTTGCAACGCCGGGGAAATATAGGCGTAAATGAGTTCTTGGACGGCGTCTATTTCAGAGAGATCTTCCAGATGCCGTATATCATTGTGGAAACCCGAATGGCTCGAAATGTTGGTCTCCTCCCATGTTGCTAGTTTGGCAAGCTTCGCTAGGGAAAGTTCGACACGATGACTCCATAAATCGGATTCCCCCTCTATTGCGAGTTTCTCTAGCGACTGAGCGGCGGCGCTGTAGTCATTTTCACCAATCACATCATTAATCCAACCCAGCCGCGAATAGGCCGCATCCTTACGCAAGAACTGAGTGATAAAAGGTTGGAATTTCTTCATGGCGAACAGTATTCCCGACTGACGCATCGATATCTGCCGGGAAAAGAATGCATTTGCCCATGATTCACCGAATTTCTCAAAATAAAGAGATATTTTTTTGTTAAGATGATCAGATTCACAGCTGATAGTATCTGACGCATCGTTTCGGGAGCTTGGGGGGAGAATTTCGCCCTTTGTTTGATCTTGAAGTTCAATGATTAGTTCTACTAATGCACTCATATCTCGAAATTTTTCCGCCAACGTAATGGCATCGTCTAATCTTCCAATACCTGCAAGTTTGAAGAGTCGCCATTTGCGTTGTTTAACATGGGCCTGCTCAGTAGCGATGCCCTCGTCGACCAGTTTTGGGTCCTCCTGGGCAGAAAGCCACCGGACTCGCTCAGAATGCATTTGGCCTAGGACACAGAGTTGTCTGGCACTGTTGCCCGCAATTCTTTTCACTGTTAGGCTCTCAGGGGCTTCGGTGACAGACGTTGCTTGTTGAATCCAAGCCCTGCAACTATCGAGTGCTAGATCCAACAAATGGCCCGTTTCAACGTAACTAAAGTTTTGAGACGTCCAGAATTCCGGTAGATCTTTAAAGCCGGTGACCAGTACGCCGTCTTCGAGATACCCGTCACGAACACCATACCGACTAGCGTGCTCATCACGGAATCTGAATGCGGTCTCCAAGACTGCCAAAGAAAGCTCACTTGCTTCCAGTATTTGTTCCGACATCTTTCGTCCCTGTCTGGACGAGTGTCCTTTCTTTGGCTTAATTGCATTAAAAATCCATGGAACAATATGCTCCATCTGGAACGTATCATGGAGAAACCAATTGCGGACGGGATCAACTTCGCCGTCTTGCTTCTCGACTCGTGTTTTAAATTTGTCACTCATCGAATTGATAACGTGGGTAAGAAAGGTCGGTCCCTTGCCCTTTAATTTCCTAGAGCTTTCTTCTATCTTCCACATAGCCCTCTGAGCTGCAAGTTTCTCCGCGCCCCATAATAACTCCCACCAAGTTTGTTCACCCAATGACTTATTTTGCTGCATCAAAAGGCATGCCAGATCATCCAAAGCTTTTGCTCTAGATCGTAGATTCTGTTCTAATGATATTGCTGTCGCTGGGATGAACTTTGACCTAGATTGGAGCAATTCCCTGCAAATCTCCAACGCGGCTTGCTCGATATCCATGACAGAGAAATCCAGGCTACTCTTGTTGTTCAAGTTCAGTGGATTTCCAAGCATGGTACCATAGAATATGGCTTGCTCAATCTTTTGCTTAGCAGTGATTCGAACACATTCAGCGGTGGGGCACGAGTTGTGGTGCGGTAAAGCTGTAATGCGGATGATACCAAAATCACGGACCATTATTAGACATGCGGGACACGAGTTCTCATCGCTTTTGTCCTCAACGCCGCTGCCTAGAATTTCAAAGGCCTTTCCTGTACGGAAGCTGATAGAGTCCTGGAACAGGCGTGGTTTCTGATGTTGCGCGGACTGGTCTTTGCCTAAACTCAACGATAAGAGTACAACAGAGTGACCCATTAAAATGAATGCCGTATCACCCGGCTTGGGAAGATACAATCTCGGTTTTGAATCAAGAGCCGTCGAGACCCCCTGCAAATCAATAGGATGGGTAGACAAGATATGGACTTCCTCGGCTAGATTGACTTGCACAAGAGACATGCTTTGCGAGCCCATCTCAGACCGAGCTACAAGGAGCGATAAATGCCAGGATGGTACCGACGCGCTAGCTTGTAGCCCACGAACATTGTATTCAGCCGGCATGAGTGAAAAGTCCAAGATCTCGATGTTGGAGTCATCAGGTCTGTTAGAATCTCCCGTACCAAGATGATGGCATAGGTCATTTGTTATATCAAACTGTCTCTTCAATATAATCCCATTATTCCAATGTGTATCCCAGATTTCAAAGAGCCCGCCTGACGTAGCGATGATAATGTCTCGCTGTCCACGTTGATGAGATTCACCAGCTCTGACGGCAGCTAGGTCTTTCCTTGAAAAGCCTCCACCCAAGACGTTTCTAATACCACCGAAAAACCCAATCCTACTAAGCCCAGACGTATTTCGCAGGAAATTGACAGTCACTGTTGGCTTTCCTTGTGGATCCCGAACGGTGATATGAGCAACCCTCCCAGACGATAATGTGACGAGGATACCAGAAGGCTCGCCATTCACGAGATCTGTAATGTGTTCACCCGAGAGTAGATTAGGTATAGATCCCTGGATGGTCTTCTGCTTCTGCCTGGCCAGGCCCAGTGATGCAGCACATGAGACAGTTTCCCAGTATATAATCTTTCCTGTATTAGGAGTGATGATCATCAATCCTGGAACCCCAGCTGTTACACTAGATAGTAGGATTCCAAGAGGAACTGGCCCATTTGCCTCCCTGCAGGGTTCGGGTATGGAAATAGTAAACACATCGGCGGGCGAGGGTGAGGAAGTTGCAATTGAGTATGGCCAGATAATTGCATGGGAGTGCGTCATGGCTAGGGAGTAGCAATTGCCTGCACCAAAGAAGCATTTATAAGAACCTGTGTTCGTGTTAACAATATGACTGGCGAGAAAATGAGCAAGACTTGCCTGACTGTAGTCCGCGAATCTGATCTGGCAAGGCCGGTAATTGCAAAACATTGTAAAAGTCAGTTTTGGACTATGTGTGATAGCGTCAGCGACTCGTCTTTTCATCTCATGTAGGAGAGCCAGAGTTTAACCAAACACAACTTACGAGGACAATGGTCCCATCAGTCTCGCCTCGCCTCTCTGACTTCTTTGAACCTCTGATTGGCATGCTCTCCTGGAAAATAGCATTGTCTACGGTTTGGGGCTCAAAGTCTTGGGAAGCAGTAGTTGTTGAACCCCCATGTTCGTGCAGCTCGCTTGGGTCCTCTGAAGGGATGCCTGAACTAACATGGCGCAAACTGGACCGTTGCCTTTTCGCTTTTGGGGGGTTGACAGGCTCATCAGAGCTTGTACGTTGGCGTCTTCGAGGATTTCGCAAGGAGGATGCCGACGAGATCGCGGCTTTTGGCAAGAACATTGTCGGAACTACTCAGAACAAGGTGAATATGGCCCCAGAAAATTGTGTTGTATCTAAGCCATTAAGAACCCGAGAATTAACGAAACAGGACAGGTATACCAAATAAATAAGTTCAATCTCTCGTATTGATAGGTAGTATCATTGGCAGAGATAATTTGTTGATTGATTATGTAGGCGGTCAGCGCTTTCCAGTCTGTACTGATCACGTGGTATACAGTTATGATACTAGCTGTTGCTTAGATATATCCTTGGTCAACATAGTTGAGAGCTATTTACCTGGGTCTCTCCTATGCATCACGATGCTTACATGTTATACTATTAGTGTTTCCATGACGCCCCTCAGGGTTACACTTCTCAACAACTTTTAAGATGTTCTCTACCTCTGGCTCAAATTATACTTTGTATATAAAAAGTACCTTGCATCATGTGCCATGCCGGTCATTGTTCCTCCTCAAATGCCAAAGAAGATGGTATAGTGTTTCCAGAAAGGCTACTTTACGCACAGCTCTTTTCTTTCCAGGTCCGAACCAGCCAGCCTCCTATCACAGGTTGCCATTTTGGCTAACGGTTTGTTAGGTCATGGAGTACAGCGCGTAGGAATGGTGTCTTCATGGGTCAATAGCTTTCCAGACATCGCTGGGAGCTTCCTGGATGAAATGGATAGTGTATTGGGGTTTCGGCTTTCTCGTGTTATTTCTGAAGGACCGAACTCGGAGCTGAATAAGACCGAGAATTCTCAACCTGCTATTATGGCGACGTCAATATTGATCCTACGAATCTTAGAACAAAAGTTTGGCTTCGACACGAAATCTCGTGTGGATGTCACCCTTGGTCATAGCCTGGGGGAGTTCTCCGCACTAGTTACTGGGGGCTATATTGATTTCGGCGACGCTCTAAAGCTAGTCCGACGGCGGGCAGAAATAATGGCCCAATGCACTCGAAGAGCCTCCGCGGAATCTGGCGAGGATTATGGAATGGTGGCACTCGTTTGCGAACCTGATCATCTTGACGGTTTGCTCGCAACAATCCATGAATTCCTAGGCCTTGCATCAAATGGTATGAAAGATGATTTAAGTTATGGGATGCCGCCTATTGAGAAAGTGATGGTGGCAAATGTCAACTCTAAAAATCAAATAGTGCTGAGCGGAAGTATTGAAAGGATAAGAACACTTCTTATCCAACTTCGCCAGTTTGGAGGTCACGATCCACGTGCAGTGAGATTAAACAGTGAAAGCCCATTCCACAGTCCCATAATGATGCCTGCGGCAGAATATATGATCCGCGCTCTTGACAACATCAAACTCAACTTCCCAGCACATATGCCGTGTGTTTCAAATGTTTCTGGTCTCCCGTTCCGCTCGGCAGAGGAACTAAGGAGGCTACTTTCACAACAGTGTGTTGAAACTGTGCGATGGTGGGACAGTATCAGGTATTTAGATCAAGAGAGGGGTGTAAAACGTTGGGTTGGCATTGGGCCTGGGAAAGTCGGCAGGAATCTGGTTGGAAAGGAGGTCGGTAAGGTAATGACTAAAGGAGGTGGTGTTTGGGCAATATGTGATACTCGCGAGCTTGAAGATATAGTCAGAAGTCTCGAACAGACTGAATTTGAAGCTTCGTGCGATTAACCTGTCACAAGTACAGGTATGCTCAGACTGGTGGTTTCTATGTTGTCAATTGATTATCTTGATAGCACTTACACAAGCGGCGATAGCACAGCAAGGGCGATTAAATACTTTTCAATTGTCCCATAAATTAGCGGTCTCAGAAGTTCATCTGTGTCACTGCCACAAACATGACAGTGACAGCTTGCCGCTTCTTGCCATTTCAAGACTAACAAGTGTGGACTAAGTAAATCAGGCCAATAAAGTTCAAACGGCACATAATCTGCCTCGCTAACTATTATAGGTTATGTCAAACACTACTGGATATTTATAACCCGCAAATGATCATGAGCCACAGTTACTCCTTTCACGTACCTAGAGAGTTGGTCTCTACCATAAGTTTGGGCCACCGGATCGTTTCAAAGTATAGTCGTATCTAGAACCCATGTTTCACCAATATGCCTGACCTCCGCAATGAATTTATGGTCTGTGATTTGCAAAGAATTCGATGCGGGGGCTGCAGCTTTGATTGTAGGGACATGATCATCCGGAGAATAGAACGGGTTCTGCAAAAGCCGAATATAGGCTGTCTGCAAGGCTCGGAAAACCTAATAGTTCATTGTTAATTTGGACTTCTGTTAATGTGTTGAAGACAAGAGAAGAATATTCAACATAGACCATCCGAGACAGGACTTACCGGTTTCAGGTCTGGATCTTTGGAACCAGTCCTCGGAGATCCTTTTTGTTTCCCCATGCTGTTTGGAGCCGGTTGTCCGATCAAATCAATAATGACCAGCAATTTTACTCCAGTAGTTGTTAGCCAACCATATGCCGCTAGTTTTTCATCGACGGCGTGCAAGAGGCCTAGGTCTTGGTCGACTGAAGTTTGCTTCTGTCGTATCTCAAAGATGTCGAGACAAGAGTTCAATAGGAATGAGAATTCAACAGTAGAATTCAAATAAGGAGGGAAAAGCGAGATATGCAAAGGGTTATCCTTCTAGAGCATTAGCAGGCCATCTTGAACGAGTCATAGTTATCGTACAGCTTTTCCAATTATACCGATGCAAGCAATTTTCGGTCCTGACATTCTGGAGATATATCTGTATCTAGAATGATCCGCGGCGGTACGGGATTGTGTTTATTTCTGAAGGCATTCGAGTTCAGGAAAACTTCACCTGCGCAAATTTGGCTCCTCACCTGCAAAAGGAGGCTGAGAAGTGCTGTACATAGGCCGAATGAACATGTTACATACAACTTAAATGTAGTATAAGTGGGTAAGGGGTAGAACATATGTATGTACTACCTTTTAGTCTAGATAAGATAAAATGGGTACAAGACGGTATTAAAATGACCCAATGATGTAGTTTAGAATTTAACTTACCTACCTGATAGACACCTAGGCTGATACCTCTTACAGTATTGTACTTGAAATAACCTGCGAATGCACAATTTTCTGGTACATTTTTTGTATTATAACAGTAAAGTAAAGGCTAGTGTACCACTAGTGCAGAACCGTGAGTCCAGAGCCGCAACGCCTGCCTTCTGGTATCATAATTACCACCAGCAAGCGACATTTTGAAGTCGTTCCAACATCTTTCGGTTCTCAACCCAAGGATCTTCTCAAGGAACCTCATAACAAACCCAGTTACAGTTACAGCTGCCATGCTTCCTTTATCTGCGCGCGCCCTTCCGGGTGCCCTCCATGGTGAGCAATTCTCCGCTCGCGAGTCTTTTGAGCTCCGCTCACGTTAGGCAGCACGACCACGCTTGGTCTCATCGATTCCTCGAATCCAACTAGTTGCACATCTGTCAACTACCCCCAATCAATCGGCCACAGCGCTTGAGCACCAAGGACATTCGGGTCAGCCGCTGACTGCTTCTGGAAAGATACGGAAGGAGGTACCTCTACCGAGCCAGGAGAAGAAAGAGGGTGCGATGCAATATGTGCTGTTTGTCTCACCAAGGGATTAGAACTGTTATACGTGCCTAACGTTGTACTTAGGACTACCTTGGACCAAGTTGCGAATTGGGCACGTCAAAGCTCTCTTTGGCCTATGACTTTTGGTCTTGCTTGCTGCGCTGTCGAGATGATGCATCTGTCTACCCCGAGATATGATCAAGACCGCCTAGGGATTATCTTTCGAGCCTCTCCTCGCCAGTCAGATGTTATGATCGTCGCTGGCACGTTAACGAACAAGATGGCACCCGCTCTTAGGCAGGTTTATGATCAGATGCCCGACCCACGTTGGGTTGTTAGCATGGGCAGCTGTGCAAATGGTGGTGGCTACTATCATTACAGCTACTCCGTTGTTCGTGGGTGCGATAGAATCGTCCCTGTTGATGTATATGTTCCTGGATGTTCGTTTACACCGGTGGCTATGATTTCCCTTCATGATTTATGAATATTTGCTGACCGCTAATCCGAAGGCCCACCGACCTCTGAGGCATTGATGTACGGAATTTTCCAACTCCAGAAGAAAATGAGGCACACCAGAATCACACGCATGTGGTACAGGCGCTAAGTCTTTGGTATATGTTTTATCGTCCTATTCGATCCCAAAGGCTCAATTAAGGTAGATGTAAAATTAAAATCATTTTTTATGTTAGTCAATAAGGTATGCTAGTTACTATTCATATCTACAGACTATTGCTTTGCTAGCTAAAGCTCTTTTACTGCTTCTGTCATACTATGGTACGTCATGGAGGTACCGTTTAACTACATAGATGAGCGGGCGAACTTGTCTTATATCTTGAACAGCCGAAGGCCAGCTAAAGCTGAAAGGAGACTGCTTCGTATCGAGGGCTAACCCCTCAGCCAAGCACCCTTCCTGACTACCCATTAACAACAACACCTCCATTGGGATGCAATGATTGTCCCGAGATATAGCTACTATCTTGGCTTGCTAGGAAGACGAAACAAGTCGCCACTTCACTGGGTTGTCCTGGACGGCCCATTGGCACACTACTGAATTGGTCCATTGCAGAGCTAGTCATAGTTGATGGGATCAGAGGAGTCCAAACTAGGTAGCGGTCAGTTGTTGTGCAATTGTTAGATGGGGTTGAACTTACTTGGGCCAGGACAAACACAATTCACCCGTATACCTCTTCCAACTTGTTGATTAGACAAGCCCCTGGTGAACGCAACGATTGCACCCTTGGTTGCAGTGTAGTCAAGGAGGTCAGGTCGACCGATGTATGCATTGACAGACCCACAGTTTATTATAGTTGAGCCACTCTTCATGTGCGGAAGCGCGTACTTCGAAAGATAGAAGAATGGATGGATGTTGGTATTGAATGTACGCTCCCATTGATCCCTATTAGTTATATATCAGTCCTGATGGTTTTAACATCGGGTGCAGCGAAAGGGAGCTTTCCACTCACTCTTCAAGGCCACTAATGTCCCCAATCATGTTCTGGAATCCTGCATTATTCACCAGGATGTCTATGCCACCCATACATTGCACGGCGGTATCAACCACTTTTCGACAATTCTCCTTCTTGCGCACATCCACAGCCAAGCAGTGACAGTCATGTCCTGTGCCCTGGACCCTTCTTTTTGTCTCTTGTGCGTCTTTTTCTTCTTCTGGCAAGTAGACGATCAAGCTAGATGCTCCTTCCATTGCAAACAATAAGGCAACGGCGCGGCCGATGCCAGAGTCACCACCTGTGATGATGGCTCTTTTCCCAACAAGCTTTCCCGCTGCCTTATATGTCGTATAACCGCCTTCTTCGGTCGGCATGTGGGTTGATACTGGCTTTGGGTCCTCCAGCTCTTCTTGTAGCCCGGGCTTCTTCTGATGTTGAACGGGAATTTGATGGCCTGGGATAATCGATGAATATCTAGTCCGATATACTCTGTGAAGAACAGACCTACCTGTTTGAAACTGGGATTCAGTACCGCGAGCGGCTCTTTCTGTGTAATCTTGCATGGTTTAGGCTGTTACTGGGCAGTAGCTGGTTTGATAAGGCGCAAAGGTACAGAAGGAGAGCTTGCTAACTAACGACGTTCAGAGTTACCCAAGTTTATAATTGAGTATAGAAATATTCCCGAAACTATTATATCGTCATACTAACAACTTCGTCAGAATGACGTCTCCTCGACGTACATGGCTAGTCTGGAACTAACCCTTCCCCCTCCTCTTTTCGTCTTCACTGTTTGAAACCTGCTTATGCGTTTGTCAATGCAAGGTTATAGTTGCCATGAACGAGGCTTTGAAGGAGTCTGTTCTTTCTGCATATGACAGCGGCGCTCGAACCAAGCTAAAACCACCCCACAACCAAGTACATTAACACAGTATACTGCAGTGCCGAGGTGGACGCTACCTGGTACTTTTTATGGGAATGTTTCCCTTCGACATTCTTGACTGCAATTCCATGCGTTAAACCAAGCACCAGCCAGCTCAATCGCCGCGTAGTATTTATATGGTATCACTCTTCCATGGTGTTACTCCGAGCAAAGACAGTGTGTCAAGTAAAGTACATTAAGGATGGTGATTCATTTTTTGCTCTATAATAAACGTATTGCCCACCTCGGCTTGACATCGGTATCACTTTATGGAAGTGTTATTAGGTACGGAGTACCCCAAGTAGTAACGGAGTAGGTGGTTTCGCATACGGGAAAGGTATGTATTGTACTATACATACACCATCATGATTCTATCGTAGTATGTCTGTACTTCCATACTACGAGTGTCGTAATAAGAACGACTCTTTTTCTGGAGTAGGTCACCCTTTCTTTGTTGATTAATTTTTTTATATAGCCTATTGCCAATAGGCTATCAGCAAGGGTAGCCTGATGATATACTTGAATATAGTCCAAAAAGTTAATTTAAGGGATCTCCTATTACCAAGATCTGTAAAGATGTACATACTATATCAGAAGTCACTACAGAGTACTATGTACTCCGTTGTTTAAAATTGTTTCTGTGACTGGTGGTCAATTGTATAAATAATTGAACAATGATTATTTATCTATAGATCTAATAGTATGAGGATCTTTGATAGACTACCCTACCGTAACGATATATCTATGCCGTGGCCCTAAATTCAGTGTCGTTGTCTATAATTAGTCTATCTAGTACAGTATAAAACCTCAGAAGGTGGCTGAAGTAGGGCGCCACGTCTCAATACTGCTGTATAAAATACACCCGACGCGGTATATACCTTCGGCCCACCTGCGTCTACTTTAGAGTGTATGGTACATGCGAATGCGGTAGGCGGTCAGATAAATAGTTTTCTTTTCCTTTTTTCCTTTCTTTTTTCCTTGTCCCTCATACTTCTGGTGGTGAAAGTATGATCAAGATTGAATGGATCTGTATTTTTACCAAAAGACTTAAATCGTTTTCATCTCTTTCTACATTGAATACATACGCTCCATATCCACCCAATCGAACTGCTTACATATCTCTTTTTTGTCTTGCGGCAATCTGGACCGTCGCAGTGCCATGGCTGATTTTGCAACGGATCCTGCTCTCAACGCAGCATTATCTGCGCCATGGGCGTTTCTCTGCCCTACATCAGAATTAAACAATACCATAGTAGGATCGGCAAAATACTTCCTGGACTCTCTTGCTCTTTCGATCAGTGACGCCCAGTCCGCCCGCCAACGACAAAATAGGAAACGCAAAAGATGCGAGGCAAACCTAGACCAAAACACCGAAGTATTGCAGCTAAAGCAGTTGTTCGTTGAGGGATTTGGCTCCGATCAGATCTGGGAGCAAGCACTTAGGATTCTTGACTCTGCTGGACAGGAAATTCAACGCGACTGTACATTAAGTAATCGACATGCTGGCCACTCTGTATCGGATGAAGGTTTTACATCTTTCGAAGGCTCGGATTTTGCGGCTGAAAGTATCCAGAACAGCGAGCTAGAGAGTCATCTAGAGGGTACCAGGGACCTATCAGATGGCGATGAGGAGGTCAGTATGGCGTTGGATCTAGATCTAGGCGACTCGATACATGATGCATTGGATCCCCGGAGTATTGACGAGACTTTGGGCGAGGAAAGTGAATCCAGTGAAACTGGTAGTGATGGAGAACAACCCGGCACTTACACAGAGGACCCTTTTGGGTTGAATGATGGGTTCTTCTCAATTGACGATTTCAACAAACAATCAGAACTCTGGGAAAGACAAGACGCTCGGGGCGGCCCAGATGATGAATCTGAAAGTGACGAGGAAGTTGACTGGCATGCTGATCCCCTCGCCACCGGGAATATTAGCGCTTCTTTGAATAAACCACCACCGTCAAATGAGACCGACAGGGGTGCCAAGGAGCAAAGTATGGATGATGATGATGACGCAAGCGATGAGGAAGGACCAACATTCAACGATGTCAATCTTCAGGATGGACTAGATTCAGATACAGATGATGCATATTCTGGTACTGCACAAGGGGCGGATTGGATCAATACTAGTGATATCAAGTATTCTGACTTTTTTGCGCCGCCACCCCGCAAGTCTACGACCAAAAGGTCACGTCCGCTCCCAAAAACCCAGCCAGTTGCTGCGATTAATAGTAACGATATAGACCGTGCAATGGCCGACGTACGGCGCGATTTATTTGAGGATGATGCTTCAATTGAGAACAGTGATATATCCGATGGTGAACTAGGTGAACCTGAAACCCAAAAATCTACACACGAGAAACAACGCGCACGAATCGCCGATGAGATTCGTCGCCTGGAAGCTGCCAACGTTGCAAAGAAAGAATGGATGCTTGCTGGTGAAGCTAAAGCCGCAGAGAGACCCGTGAACTCGCTTATTGAGGAAGATCTTGAAGTGGAAAGGATTGGAAAGCCTGTACCTGTGGTTACTGCGGAGGTCTCCGAAGACATCGAAGGCCTTGTTAAGCGTCGGATCCTTGCCAGGGAATTTGATGAAGTTATCCGCCGCCGCCCTGGTATCACTGATGGCCAAGTTGCGAGGAAGAGTCGCTTTGAGCTTGAGGATTCTAAAGCTCAACAGAGCCTTGCAGAGCTATATGAGACTGATCACCTCCGAGCTACTGATCCTAACTATGTGGATCCTAAGAATCAGAAGCTTCTGCGCGAACACAATGAGATCAGTAATCTATGGAAAGAAATAAGTTCACAATTGGATACACTCTCGAACTGGCACTATAAGCCCAAAACCCCACTCGCACACATCAACGTTGTTACTGATGCGGCAACTATTATGATGGAGGATGCGCAACCAACAGCCGGAGGTGCTGTTGGTAGTGCAGCAGCTCTTGCCCCCCAGGAGATCTATACACCTGGGGCTGATGGCAAGGCTTCTGGGGAAGTGGTTTTGAGGAACGGATTGTCAGTTTCCAAAGAGGAAATGACTCGTGAAGAGAAGTCAAGATTACGGCGACAACACAAGAAGCAAAAGAAATCTACCACCAACGATATAAACCGACAGTCAGGAAAGGCAGCTGAGAGGCAACAAATTGTGTCGGATTTGAAAAAGGGTGATGTGAAGTTGGTTGGAAAGCAAGGAGAAGTCACGGATATCCATGGCCAAAAACTAACCGGAACAGGTCCCAGGAGTGGTGCGGATGCACTAAAGCTGTAGTTGAACTTGATTTATTTGATTTGCTGATGCTATCGATCTATTGCCGAACTATATCTCTGTCTCATATGAACTTCTTCCTCGCCTCAATTCAGTTACCTGTCACTCTTCATCTCCATAGACAGGCGTGCCCTATTTCGGACGTATTGAATAGAGGAAAATGTTTTCTCGCTTGTAAGTCTCCGCCATCGGGTCATCGCAAACTTCGACTATGTGGAATAGCTTCTTTGCCAATTTCAAAAATCGAGAATCCGCTCGTCTACGTCTCTTGAAGCAGAAATAGCAAATAGATTCTGGGCCTAGGAGGTTTTTGAGAGTTGATATCAGCAAAGGAAAGGCCGGCTCAAAATAGACACAGTCCGCGGCAAGTACGATAGCGGGGTGTTTCGGAATACAGTCTGGAAGAGACTCCCCCCAGTTTAGCACCGTAGCTGCAACGCGAGAGGAAACATTGTTCAGCTTAATATTAGCCTCCATTAGTGGGAGCATTGGTGCTTGATCCGTAATGTATACTGATGACGACCCGATGTCGCAACCGCGTGCAACAGCAAGCCCCACAAGACCTCCGCCAGCTCCCAACTCGACACTAACAATGCCAGTTAGTACCATAAACCCCTTAGGATTCACTAAAGCTTGGATGCCGGACGAACATTGTCTTATTTTTAAAGTCAGATCGGTGCTGATGTAACAAATATCTTGCTAGGACCATGCCTGCCGGCCATAGCTGGCCTCCGCATCCTTCCTTAAGATCTTCCTTGATTATTAGGGGGTCTTTCAGTAGGCCGTCAAACGAAATTTCAGCGTGGCCAACTCCTTTGAGATCCCTTGCTGGAACAAGCGACTCGCTAACATGGAGAGATTCACTGAGCACTGATTGTTGGTCGGGAGAATTGGAAGTTTCCATCATGCTCAACGTGGAAGAATCACAATTATATAAGGCTAGTAACAGGACTGCACCACACAAGAGCTGTGTTCTTTTCCTCTTCCGGTCTTTGAAACGAATAATATCGTTTCTAGCAGACAATACAGAGAAAAGGAAGAACCAGTGAGAGAAATGAATTCAACAGAGAGAAGTGAGGTATAAAGAGTGAGTACCCAAAAATGAAAATGTCTGTTGTTATGAAAATTGAAAAAGTATAGCTTAATCAAAGAGTATTTGTTGTAGTGGGTTAGGGCAGGAAAGCACCAAACAGATTGAATACATCAATACTTAATGTTGCTCCGTAATAGCAGGATATTCCAAGTGTCTAGGTAAAGAAAAAAAACATTTTCTCAAAGAAGGCAAGGGTGAAAAATAAGAATAAAATAATGGTGTGCATATTTGTCGTGTGCAAAATTTCCTTCAGTTCTTGGCATATTTTTTGGAACTTTTCGCGCACTATCTTCAAAAGTAGCTGATTTCAAACGCTTATAACTCAGCCAATTCTTTATTACTTTGGATTTAGATTGAATTTATATAATTAGTACTATTAAAAGTAGTGGAAAATCTACTTTTAAAGTATATTAAATAGGACTAAAAAACTTAGATTAGATAAGTAGTATAGTAAAATCTTGGACTACAGACTATAGTATAATATACTTAAAAACTTTTTTTAGTTTAAATAAGATATTATAAATTATAAAGACTTTAAAAAAGTAGAAAGGCTCTAAGAAAATTAAATTTTTTTCAGAATTTTTTTTTTTAAATTAATAAGATATAACTCTAAAAGAGCTAGAAAGCGTCACGGTGCGACCCCGGATCGCTATTCTGCCAGCCTGACCGCCTATCACGTGATTCTGTATATCTACCCGTCTGATCCTGATTCTGTTGTAGCTCTCTGAGCTACGTCTTCTCTATCTGCCTGTATATAGCTTGACCTGTAGCCTGCCTGCGTATTAGCTCTGATTAGCCTGCCTGTCCGAAGCCGCACCCTGACAGAAAGGCTCTAAAAGAGTTAGAAAAGATTTTTTCTAATTTTTTAGATTAGTAGGATAGAGCTCTAAGAAAATTAGAAATTAAGATATCACATAAAGCAGCAGAATTTTTTCTAACCCCCAACCCTAACCCCCAGCCACTAAATCCTGAACCCCCGGAGCGCGCACCCCAATAAAACATACAGAGTATCTATGGAAGTATTCTATGTCTGTGTCTAACAGGTTATAGGCGAGTGAACACCTCCACTTCCTTCAGCCTAGACCTCCTACTGTACTCCTACTATATCTCTTTACCTAGTCTGAAACCAAATGCCAATGTGGCCAGGATGTATTCTAACCAGTTCAACGCCCAAGCCAGGGGCTAATATACATCTAAAAAGCACTATTTTATAATACAGACACATAGTCAAAGGAATATCCAGCAATGGAGCTCTCACCTTAGTGTATTTTGTTCAAAATAGCTCTGAATTTTGAAAGCGTTCTAGAACTACTAATCTGCCGGCTGACGTCATGGTGTTAACCCCTCCCCCACTTTCACACAACTGTAGTAGTATATACTTACCCTAAAGTACTACTAGTGGTAGCATAACTAGTAGTACCCACCGATTCAGCATCGTCGGGTTATTGGCCCGCCAAATTATTGGCCATTGAATCCAAGTTCTTCCTATGTCCTTGGATCATGACGACGTCACCTAACGCCTTGTCTTTCCCTTGCACTAAGTGACGGCAACAACATGTGACCTGTTTCCTGAGCTTTAGAAAAGGCCCGTCCTGTTCCAACTTGTTCAGAAAAACACTCAGATTTTATTGAGTTTCACTATAAGCTCAGATCGCCTCCAACATCAATCAGACCTTTATTTGATCTCGACTGTAGACTAGGCTCCTACTCGCACTTTGACACCATGACGACTCTTCACTGTGAGTATTGATGACCATCGTCTCTTATTCTTTACTGTTGAATGCTAACCGATAATCACTAGATTTACCTCCGGTGAAGCCCTCTGCTATTGCTCTGGGCACGTTTTTCACACACACCGCGTCCTTGGGAATACTGGCTCCTGTCTTCGGTGACACTTACCATCGCGCGCAGGCAGCTAACACGAAAGAGGAATTCATCAAGTCCAAAGAGGCTGCCGGGGCTGCCGCAGCCTGGGGAAGCTCTTTGGTCGGGAGTGCTATGCAAACTTATGGAGTGGCTGCTTTGATTAACGCAACCGGGACGCTGAGTTACAAGGGCGCGGCGTATCTGGGAAGTCTGATTTTCATGGCTAGCTCTGCTCCAAGTGTATGTGTTAATTGAAGTCTTGGTTCACAAAGAAAGGATTGTTGTGCTGACATCAGTTAATAGTTCATCAGCCAAATTTTTACCGAGAAGCGGCCTCTGGATACAGTTGCTGTAGGTGCAGTGAGCCGAGTCTTCGAGACAGTCGGGCTTAGTTTATTCCTTACTTGGTGGGGCACGCGTACGAATCCTTTCGATTAAGAATCCCTCTGTTATCCTGAATATGATATTTTGCTTGGGAGGCTATCCAACTTTGTGGACACGGTTCATGGGTGTGCTCAGTACATGTTCTGGTGCTCATGCTGTAATATGGAAGAAAGGGTACATGGAACCAATAATTTAAAACTACAAAGGACGATGAAAAGATTGCAATGGGATCCATAGCTTGAAGAATCTAAGGTTTTCTAAAGACCGAGCGAGACAAAGTAATATTGAGGTACCTGGTACTGCAAAATTACATTTCTTAGCCTGGCTACTAAGTAACTAAGTTACCTGTATCCCCTCCACCATTAGCAGTTCGTTGCCTTCTAATATTATGCAAATATGCATATATCCCGACGCCCAGAAAAATAAAGAAACAAATACTCCCAGAAGCGCGGACCATTAGTGTTTCCTGCTTAGGGAGTCTCAAATAAGATTTTCTGCCCTAAGTACGTTCTGAGAAAAAATTAAAAATTAAAAATAAAAATAATAATGATAATCTGATGAAATTGAATAGCAGTAAGTGGATGGAGTGTGGAAGATAAAGAAGAATGCGATATATTCAATCTCTAACTCGAATGCATCAAACAAATGTGCGGCAGGGATATCTTTTCCAGGTGATTAGTTTAGGACACATTACGAGGAAGCAGGTCAACGTACACATTGGGGTAGCCATGGTCATGATCAAGCTGATACTTGGAACCTGACGGGTTCATATTGCAAGGCTTCGGCGGCAAACCATTGGCCTTTAAGACACCCTGAATGCCCTTCTTATCCTTCTCAAAAAGGCCAGCCAGTCCGCGTTCTTCTCCCTGCTGCTTGATGGAGATAAGTTGCTTCTCTCCTGCTTCACCAATCTGTAGAATATCATCCTTTGGTGCTGCCTGGCTGCCTACGGTGAGAAGACCGACAGAATCTGCTTGGCTCACAGTGCTAAGCTTGGGGTAACTCCTCCGAACATCACGCTTCCAGTAAGGGTTGTCGGCAATATCACCAGCCGGAATAGTAACCGGATCGTCATAGGAAAGAGGAGGGAGAGCCCCGGGGGTCGGTAGACGATATTGGGCGTTCAATGGAACACCTGTTGAGCGATTGGGATCAATCGAAAGAAGGCGGCGAACACGCTCCCAGATGCCGGTGGATTGAAGTGTGTATTTCTGGCGGGAATGGAAGTTTAGATAATACCCCGATCTGGAATGTATGTTAGAGCTCTTTACCTTATGAATAGCGATGACATTCGATGCGGATTTTGCCGCTTTGAGAATCTCGCGAGCCATAATGAAATGCACTCTGTGCTAAATGAATCAGTTTAAAGGCCTTCTCAGAATAGGTAATCAGTGAGGTAGGATAAGGGGAAAAGAAACAGTACATTGCTGTTTGGTTGCTTTATACCTTTTCCAATGTAGAAATAGAATCTGGATGAATTGAGTCAATTGTCGTCCTGTGGTGAAATCAAGCTGTCGGGCTAGAAACGTCGCCGTGAACGGAACAACTGTATTTCCGCCCACTGTTGGAGTACGGCTGAGCCAATGGCGCGAGGGCTATTGCTGAGTAGAACGGAGTACTGTAGATGTAAATCAAATAATGATCATGAGAACAAAGTTCAGGGAACATTTCTTAGAAATAACTAAACTTAAAAAAGAGTAAAAGAAAGAGTATTGTAAGAGTGGTTGATACCGCTAATTGGGTTATTTGGGCGGCTCGCCAAGCGTTTCTAAACAGGCTAACATTGAGGCGTATAGTACTCCAGAGTTCTTGACAAACACACAATTTTACATACATTGTCTATCGAACAGAATGATATAGACTCAGCCGTAACTATAGTCATTTGGTAGAGAGTCACTTTCGAAGGGAACAAAAATCACAAGTAGTCCTACTTGCGTAGGTGCGGTTAATTCTGGGTTCGCCTATGGTTGCTGTCCTTCTGGTTGCTTTGACTGGTGACTGAAGCTTGTCAGATACCCGATTCTGAACTGCTACTACTGGAGTTCCTTGCAATCAATTGCCGCATAGCCTCCACCGTGGCATCCGGGCCACCAGGCTGCAGCAGCAGAACAGTACCTTCCTTATCTACAGCGAAAATGCCCCTAGTTGTTCCTTTAGGTGCCTTTTTGAACCCCAGAGCCGCAATCAGCGAAGATGTAGTATCGCAGAGAAGAGGATAGGGTAGACTCTGTTTGGCTTTGAAGGTGGTGTTTGCTCTTGGCGAATCCGCAGACAGTCCATAGATGGAGAAACCAGTCGAAGTCAAATAGTCATAGTTGTCGCGAAACATGCAGGCCTGCTTGGTACCTAGAAGAATATAAGCCTTGTTTTCTAGAGGAGGGGTCAAATCAACGAGACTATAACAACCATGACAAGGACTAGGATGAGAGAGTGAATGAAGGAGAGAAGGGAGTATGAAAATGCGGAAGAGGAAGAAATAGAAAGTTAATATACATGATATAAACATGATTACAACCAAACGATCGTTTGACTTACAGCCGGGGGTGGAAGCTCTAGGGTATGTAAAGAGCACAACACCTGATTTGCTCTCATTAACCAACTTATTGAGTGTTGTCTTTATGCCATCATTTGTTTCAATTTCTCCACCAAATCCATCCAAAATGATTTTGTTGCCGACTTCGAGGACCCCTTCCGAGACCGTGGATGATTCGTTCTCCTGGAGCACGCCTTTTGGTATAGTGGTTGACCGTTGGCCTTTTCTGGTCCTTTTCTCTGCCACAGGCAATTGAGTTGGCGCTTTGCGCTTTCGAAGCTCGACCATATTTCGTGATGTTTACCGTGGAGTAATGGTTGTGTGGGAAGGAATAAGACAGTGTCGCACATGTTTTAATATCCAACGTGGTGGGGAGCCGGTGACTGTACGCACCCTCCGCGAATTACCTACTGCGGATGTTTTCACAGTTAAAGTCTCCTATTAGTATTTAGGACAGCAAAGTCACACTACAAGGGTTGACAGCTGTATTTGCTACAATGGGAGCCCAATAATACAGAGCAGCATCTACCGGTAATGCAATCAATATGTGCTTAATATGGTGGACGGAACCAAATATGACTTATACTGCTGGAGCAAGCTTAATACATATGCATAAACATATCAGCTGTGGAGTTATCTGTTGTCATTGAATACTAATCATCTTGATTAGTATGAAGTGGGTAGGTAGGTACTTAGTACTTAGTACATAGTACGTAGTTCAATTGTTCACTGTCTTACCCCAGAGTTTCTGAAGTATGTCGTATTACCGCCGATGTGGGTTTTCTGCCGAGAACTCCCGATCCATGGCAAGAAGGAAGAAAAAAAAAAAAAAAAAAAAGGCTATCCCATTTTGTCATTGCTCACTGAAGAGTTGCGATCGCCACTTACTTCCATCATCCAGACTGGATAGCCTGTTCTTCAAGCTGGTTCATTCGTCATCTTGTAGAATCGGATTTTCACTTCGTTTTTTGGCCTGCGTAGTCTTTTACTCCATTATAATTCCTTTGCTGTCACACTCTCTTAGCCCTTGCTCTTTTCCTGTATCGTTGGCAAAGAGGCTTGGTTTCAGTCATTCATTGTCATTGCGGTCCATCGATTCCTGCGGGCTACGCGCTTTCTATATCGCCGCTTCACCCATTCACAATAATACTAGCCCTCCCCGGCCCAGTTCAGACGCAGCAGCGGAAATCTTACGTCAACCTCATCGATCGAAATGAAGGTCTTCTCCTCTACTTGTACTTTCGATTACTCTTGGGAGGAGGTATCAACGGCGAACTGGCGCAAGTACTGCCCGTGGAATGACAAGTCCACACATGTTGTGGCGGTAGATACATTATCCCGAACTGTTGACTCAGAAACTGGTATCGTATGTGTTTGTCCTGCTTAATCACTGCAACCAAAAAGTACGGTAGGGTAACTAACTTCTGTATCATTGCAGTTGCGCACAGAGCGTCTTATTACATGTGATCAATCGGTACCGCAATGGGTTCTTTCTCTTTTCGGAGGAAGCGCTACCTCGCATGTTTACGAGATCTCCTATGTTGACCCAAAATCGAAGAAAGTTACAATGTGCTCGACCAACCTCACATGGTCCAATGTTTTGAATGTCCAAGAGACTGTCACCTATCAACCATCCTCAGCGAAGCCGGCTTGTACCACGAATTTCAACCAGGAAGCCAAGATCACTGCTCTCTGCGGCGGGTGGCAAAAGATTAAGAACAAGGTAGAAGAGGCAAGTGTGGAGAGATTCAGTCAAAACGCTAAAAGGGGTCGAGAAGGGTTTGAGGCCGTTCTTGAGATGAGCCGACGGGTATTCGGTGAACAACGCGAGCGTGAGAACGATAGACTTCGGTCATGACTTGTCCAGTGTTCTATATCCGTGCAAGACTGGAATTCAGCACTATATAATCGGGCATTTGCATATACCGGCGTCAGTTCTGATTGTTTCCAAGCGTAGGGCGCAAGTTGGCGTTCTTAGTCGTTTTCCGTTCCTTATGATTTCTCTTTTCCTTTGCTGGTGAGCATGACTTGACTTTGTTCAATCTTTATCAAGTGTTTGACTAGCGATGATTGACTGTATGGTTATAACGCACTGTTTCTCACGAGACATATGTCCCTCAAAAAGTTTCTTTATTGGTTTGAACTGCTCTGTGATCGTGAAAACGTATATATTACATGATTACTTGAAGGGTGGCAAATGATTGTGATACTTCTCTTTTACCGTTGCTGAAGGTGGCTGAAAGCAACAGAATGAAGCCGCCGCACGGTAATACTAGGTAGGAGCGCTAATTTATAAATCATATCGTTTAGGTTAAGTGTTTGAGACGTGCCCGTAATTAACCTAGAAGACCCCCGAGGACAACGCGGCTTACACCCGAGACTTCATTCTTTGCATTCATCCGGCTCGCATCCTCAAATTCCCGTACAACCCCTGCTACCATGATCTTTCGAAGCTTAGCATCGGCCTTGGAGAACATCTCACCCAGAGCAACAGTACAAACGGAAGGGGTCGGAACCAAAGATATAAGTCGAGTATAGCAGTCTATCAGCACGTCGCACAAAGTTACGAACGTTTCAAAATAATCTGGTTCAAACGGTAAGGATGGCGTCAGGAGATAGGAATACTCCTCGCCAGGGAGGAGCTCCGACGCTTCAGTGTGAGGGAAAGAGATGGCAGCGGCTGCTGCTGAAGCAGACGAGGTTAAATTACCTGTCATAACCTTTAGTTCAGATGGGTCGCTAGACTGCATGGGTAGACCAATCTCGGTGGCAGAACTAGCTCTTCTAGTTTTGGTTCCCGCATGCGCCGCTCTCTTTAACATCTGCGGTATCCGTGCTCTAGCAAGTGTTGACGAGGAGCTTCCATCAGGAGGGTGCACTTGCTGGAATGCTTCGAATTCAATCAAAAGTGCATTGAGTGCCCGCAGATATTCCACAGGAGTCGAGCTGACGTCTAGAATTGGCGGAAGTGATAAGCCCAAGAGAAGGTAATTTATCGCACGGCGAGAAAGCTTGCGGGCTTCGAAGTAAGGAATTCGGCCGATATCAGCCCGAGAAAAGTGTACAGTATTGAACCAGTAAATGCGGCCTTCGTGTCTGAAAAGCCGTCAGCGATTCGTGTCTGGTTTACGTTTCTCTCAGGGTCATAATGGACTGACGCCTTTCTCAAGTAATCCAAAGTTGATATTCGCTTCGTAGCCATATCATGAATATGCTGATAGATGGCTGCAGCACTCTGTGGCCCGAATGAACCCCCTCCACTGGTTAGCGGTGGAGGAAGAGAACCAACTGTGGTCTCGTGGCCTATGCTCGACTTGCCAGTGTCTCTACGAGTCAAGGTTGGAGCAAAGGTGGACGAGATCATATTCGACATGTTTCAACCGAAGAATTAATAAAGACAGAAGGAGGAAGATCAATGTAGACAGATGTCTGCCCTCTGTTGGCGGACAAAGCAGGCTTAGTAGTTTGCTGACATCTAGGGATAGAAAGTTGGAGTGATATCCGTACAGTTGTACCAAGACTTTCACCGATAAATGTGATTTAATTGCACCCAATAAGATTTACTATGCTCCACTATTTAACCAACTCCCTCCCTGGTTCGTGGCCGGTGGAACAGACTGGTGAAGATTAAACTACTTGAATCATTTTATTATCAGACATATAGCCAGCGATCAATTGGGATTAACTGGTATATATGTACACTCTGTTTTTGTAGAGTAAAATGGAGTACGGAGTAGTGAGCTAGGTATTGTACGGGTGACATCAAACACCCCTAGTGGGTATTTACGAATGAGCACACATGTTACGTAGTTACCAATTATGTTCCTGCTTATTATTACTAGTATTACGGACATTCTCCGCAACCACATGGCACTTGGGCCTTCCTTTGAGCACTCCAATCTCAGCCCCTCCCCCTTGTTCATCACTTTACTCCGCGTATGGTTGATAGTTCCCCTTTGGGCCTATTACCAGCGCTGAACTGACATTGTATTCACCCCCACCTATCTACCTATTCCGCATTCCTCCTGGTGTAAGGGCATTCTCAAGAAATGGAAGGGGACAATTATAATAAAATTATAATCATCATGCTAATCATCAATTGCTGACAGCAAGTGTTTCTCTCGTCTTTCTGGTACCCCGCACTAGAAAAAGAAATAAATAAAAATGAGTTCTTCCAACGAAGATCCTGTCCCCCTGCCAGGGCAATGGCCAGTTGACCCTCAATATGATGTACCGATTGCCGAAGACCGTATATGGGTGGATGGATGCTTTGACTTCAGTCATCACGGTGAGAAGCAAAATATGCTTACAGGTCTGATACTGGATTCTAATTTAAGACAAAATTGCAGGGCACGCGGGTGCCATGCTTCAGGCACGTAGACTGGGAAAGGAACTCTACGTTGGTGTGCATTCCGATAAGGCGATACTCAAGAACAAAGGCCCAACTGTGATGACTTTGACTGAGCGGTGAGTAGCGTAGCTTCGCATATCGTTCGCGGCCTGGCTTGCTGACCCTGATTCCTTGTAAATCCAGTGTATCTGCTGTTGAAGCATGTCGGTGGGTAACTTGCTGTGTCCCCCATGCTCCATATGTGACACAGTTACCATGGGTGTCTCATTATGGCTGCAAATATGTTGTCCATGGGGATGATATCACATCTGACAGCAACGGTGACGATTGCTATCGATTTGTCAAGGCTGCAGGGCGATTTCGTGTGGTCAAAAGGACCCCTGGAATCTCCACTACTGACTTAGTCGGTCGTATGCTCTTGTGCACAAAGGGGCATTTTGTCAAAAATGTGAAAGGCACACTTGCCGGCGAGGAAGGATCTGGGAATCAAGAGGAACGGCAGTTAGCTGCCGCTAACCTTATGCAAAGAATTCGAGATTATGCCACTGATGAGACTGGTTTGCAGCCTGGTTCTCCTGTATGGATCTGGGCTGCCTCGAGTTCTGCCAAGCTTGACAATACTATGGAAGAGCCTGGATTATTCGAGACAATTTCAGGTGGGAAGCCGTCCAGACCAGGACAGCGAATTATTTACGTTGACGGAGGCTTTGATCTATTCTCTTCTGGACATATTGAATTTCTTAGACAGGTTCTGGCACAAGAGGAAATGGAAGGTCGTCAGCGTGGCTGGTACGACCCTGAAGTGAGAGAGAGAAGACTCAGGGAATATGGAGAAGATTATGGCCCTGCTTATGTCGTTGCGGGCATCCACGACGATGGTGTAATCAATCATTGGAAGGGCTTCAATTACCCTATTATGAACATATTTGAGCGCGGACTTTGTGTTCTTCAGTGCCGTGTAAGCCATGCTACCCTCTGCCAGTGTTGGTGACTATCCCTGTCGTCTTATTGACTTCCTTTAGTATATCCATGCCGTCATATTCTCCGCTCCTTTTTCACCAAGTGAGCCCTACCTAAGAGCCATGCCCCTAGGTGTCCCAGATGCTGTTTATCATGGACCCACCACATTTATTCCACTTACATATGATCCCTACACTGCCCCCAAAAGAATGAGCATTTTCAGAGAGACAGGTAGCCATGATTTCCAGCATGTGAATGCTGGCGAAATAGTTGGGAGGATCCTAAAAAGCCGTGAAGCTTATGAAGAGAGACAGCGGGCGAAGTTGCAGAAGGGTGTCATTGAAGAGTTGACGAAGGCTAAGGAAGACTCAATAAATTAGGCAAGCGACTCTGGTCCACACTACGGGACGAGCTGGATGTAAGCATTGCTAACACTTGTTGACTGATTTGTATGCCTTGATTCACATAATAGAGACTGAAACTGTAAGGGAAGAGGGTTGACTTATATTACTCATGCTTTGTTGGACAGTATATCTTCAGCTCTAGCTGGATTTAACGCAGATAAAGAGACAAGGCTGATGGAACAGTTGATCCTCACAAGCTATCGTGCTGCTTTGCATAAACAAATCTAATACACACAGTCTGACTCTTTCTCTTTATTTTTTTGACCTGAGCATCTATGCTCCGAGTTAGTCAGCCGCCACCAGAACATTCTTGTCTTCAAGCAATTTTGCGAGTTCCCCGTTTTGATGCATGGACATTAGAATATCACAGCCACCAACAAACTCCTTATCCAAGTATAACTGTGGGATGGTTGGCCAGTCGGAGTATTCTTTGATACCTAAAAAGAAACACTGGTTAATGAACGTGAACTCAATTGAAACGTCAACCACCCTGCTAATTTCAATGTCAGGACATACCCTGACGCAATTCAGCATCCTCCAGCACGTTGAATGCGACAAACTTCTTGGGATCCACTCCTTGCAAGCCCAAGATCTGGATACTTGCTCGCGAGAAACCACACTGAGGAGTCTCAGGGGTACCCTTCATGAAAAGGACAACCGGGGCAGACGCAATGGCTTTATCAATTGCCGATTTCGTCTCAGAAGAGAGTAGTCGAGCGTAAAGGGCAGATGGTAACTGAAAACCATAGGGTCGTAGCGGCAGCGACTGTGGCCGCGAAAGCGGTCGGAATGCCTGTTTTAGTCTGCGTGAGCTTATGAAAGGTCAAGGGTAATCAACTGAGCGTAATATTCAATGAGTAAAGCATAAAACATGGGTTGAACTTACCGACGAGAAAGCCACTCTTGAGAACATTGTTGGGGGCACTAGCACAGCAGATACTGACTTGGTCTACTAGTGAAATTATAAATGCTGGGCAGTATCCGTCATACTACACGTAAAGAGTGGCTCACTAAGCAGTAGCCAATAATGCGGTCAACGTCACCGCCCAGTTAGAGTATTCCGCTTTTGTCAGCAACCAATTCCAGGTACCAGAAAGTACATGTACTCTAGGAGTGCCTAGCGCAATTTAGTCCGGGCAGCTAATGGTCTACAGTAGTGGTACCCTGCCCAAGCCTGCGGCTGTCTAGCCCTCTCACGATGGCTAAGTCCATAGGGTAAATCTAATTTCGATGTTGATAGAAATGATAAACATCATGGCTAGGTGGTAGATCGTTCACTGCAAGGAGTCTCCTCACTCCAAGGATACTGCAAGACTCGATTACTAGGTTATTGGAGACTCACAAAGTATGCCGTGGGACCGACAATTGAGTGATGCAAGCAAGATACTAACACCGAATGTCAACACAAACTTAATTC
This sequence comes from Aspergillus sojae, assembly GCA_008274985.1. NCBI lineage: Eukaryota > Fungi > Ascomycota > Eurotiomycetes > Eurotiales > Aspergillaceae > Aspergillus > Aspergillus sojae. The sequence continues at coordinate 3,014,939 of CP035528.1, read as the reverse complement.
GAGATTTTCTTCCCTTGCGGCAATGAGATCAAGATCCTAGACATGTCTAAACACGATGATATATGTTACATTATTGACCAATCAGTTGAGTTCTCCATTGGATTCGGAAGTTACGTCTGTGATCACTTGGGGTGATCTTGTATTCTTCCCGTCCAAACCAGTCGCACGCGCTATATAGTCAAAAAACATCCCCAAGGTAATGCCACCTCCAGTGAGCAAACAACCATTCTTGAACCACCACCAGCAGCTCTGGACATTTTTTAGCTGAACTTTCCATATCATGATTCCAAGAGAAAGAACTGCGCTGCCACAGCTGCCAACAAAGAAGACGGGACCAGCGCCAGCCGACACGCCCGCTGCAGCAAGTAACGCTACTTGGACAACTGCTAGAGCAGAAAGAACGGTTTTTGTATTGTGTTCATGACGAAGAGCGATGGACTTGATACCTGCCGCTAAATCATCCTTTATGTCCATATGGGCGTAGATCATATCGTACAGGACTGTCCAAGCAACACAGCTAGAATAGAGTGCTGCTGCTGACTCCAAGGCAGAATGGTTGCTGAGAAGATCTATGCCTAACGCAGGAAACCCCATCATCGCACCCCATGAAAATGTTAGGCCCAGAACGGCTTGCGGGTAGTACGTGATGCGCTTTGCGAGAGGGTAAGTCGTCACAAGAAGCAGACTAGGTATCCCGTACCAAAGACACAGCGTTGGGAATTGAAGAAGAATGCCCAATCCCGCCAGCAACTGCACCCCAGTGAACACTACAGCTTTGCGCGGGGATACTGCCCTCCTAGCGATTGGCCGGAACTTGGTGCGTTCGACATGTGGATCCAGATTTCTATCCCACAAATCATTGATTGTACAACCGGCGCCTCGCATGACCAAAGCTCCCGTTAAAAACAGTCCCATCGTCCCAAGGACTTGGAAAGGGGTCGACGATGTCATAGGCGCTGCTAGAAGTGTCGAGAATGCGCATGGGAAGAAAAGATAGTATGTGCCAGTAGGTTTGTCAAGGCGTATCAGTTCGGCATACGGTATCCAAGACTGAGGAAGGGAGGCAACAAGTCCAGTCTTTGGTGGAGAGTAACGAGTTACCGAGGCCGGTTCTGCTGTACCGGGTGATTTCGTACCTGATGGTGATGAGTACGGTAGGTGCAAATTGAACCTTCTTAATGCCGATCCTGCGCGTGTAGTGGGCCTGGGTGTAACAAAAAGGGTAGATCTCTGCCTAGTATAACATCCCGAAATAAAGCGAGGGGAGAGACTATATCGAAGGGGCGCCATTTCAAGCCTGTTGGGACGAACCGCTCTTGATTCTAAGCAACTGCGTGATTGCATACTCCAATACATGGCAACACGAGTAGTAAAGCCCATTCTTCAAGGCTATCAGGTGGTCTCAAGAAATCACCTGCAGCGAAGTACCAAAAGCTTTTCTTCGATGCTTTAGTGGGTAGGCCAATTGAAGTTCATCTTGGTGAGCGAAGTAAGCAGAGTCAGAATGCTGAGCTGCACTCGCTTTGATGGCTAGTGCAGGAACGCCCTCACAGATGTTAGCCTGTAAGTAAGTGGCCCTTTAGCTGTATGGGGTTTCAATGTCTTTTCAGGAGTTGTGTGCGACTTTGTAATCTAAGCCTTCTATGTAGTCATCAGGATCCAGGATCTTTTCTTTTCAATAATGGAAGATCCACAGTAATAAGGTAATGTTCAAACCTAACCGAATGCAGGAAGGCGCGGCGGGTACCTACCTACCAAGCCAGAAGTTCTTGTGTACCGCGGCCGGGGGAACTTGAACCATTTACTTCAAATCTTGCTTTCTATTCCTACTTCCAATCAACTATCTATCACATTGTTCTGTCATGATCCTCAGTTTCTGCGCCTCCAAACATTTGTGGAGTTTGATATGGCAAATCTCTCTTTGAACTACGACGCGGAAGACGATTGCCAGTTAGCCTCTGCTGTTGCTCCGCTTTGCTCCGGATCACTGCACAAGAGCCCACATTGTGTTGACTTGAGCGATTCAAGGCTTTCCAATCTCAGAAAATGCGTTACGGCCAGACCTTATAGCGATTTACTATGATTTTTATTGGGTACCACATGGAGAGGCGCCAAACCTCTTGCTACTTCATTGTTCCAACTTTCGATTTTCTCGACAGTTACTAGGATGCCTGCTCAACGGCCACGGGCGGCCTTTGAGCCCATTTCTCCAGACTTGGATATTGCGCATTTAGTAGACTCGACGCCAAATTTCGAATATGTAGCTAGGATACACTGCGACGCAATTGATGCGAATGGCCTGGAGAACTTCGAGAAACTTGTTTGGCTTCATGTGGTTTTGGGTGGAAAGCCCCTGGTTGTCGAAGGGTTTAACCAGAGGCTTGACAGTTCTATATTCTCCGAGAAATGGCTGAGGAGTCACTATTCAATGAAGAGTGAGTAACACTTCCAGTCCGCGTGCACAGCCTTTTGTCTGACCGTGATTTTTATGAAGCGGAATTTGCTCGGAATCTCACGACAAAAACCGACCTTCCACTTACTATTGGGCATTATTTAAAGAATATGCATCTTCTTACGAATCAATGGACTCCTCATAACTACAAAGAACCAAACCGTCAAAGGATTTATCTTAAAGATATCGACTGCCCCCAACAATGGCATGACCACCTCAAACAGCTTATCCCTCCTCCGTTGTTCTATCTAAACAAGTTACCAGAGATGTTTGAAGGCCCCGGAGCGAAGACATCATCGTCAAATGACGAACTTTTAGCACGATCAGCTTCAGGGAGGCCTATTTCCAAAGCTGGGGACCTCATGAGTTGTCTTCCGCCCTTCATGCGTGCTGAAAACTTGATGTGCTATATTGGTCACGAAGGGACCTACACGCCAGCCCACCAGGAGATGTGCGCTAGCCTTGGACAAAACATCATGGTTGAAGCCTCAGATGGTTCTGTTGAATACGGGCAAGCAACCAAGCCAGGGTCTTCCCTTTGGTTCATGACTGAAAGCAAAGATCGTCACGTCGTAGCTGAGTACTGGATGTCTACGCTGGGACATGATGTTGATATCGAGGATCACTTCGCCCAGATAAATGCATGGAAAGCGGCCCCGTTCAAGACGTATGTTGTCGAACAAAGACTGGGGGATTTTCTCTTAGTTCCTCCACTAGCCGCACATCAGGTGTGGAACCGGGGAACGAGAACGATGAAAGTAGCATGGAATCGAACTATTGCAAAAACATTAGAATTGGCCTTGTTTGAGGCTCTCCCACGTGCTAGAATGGTATGTCGCGACGAGCAGTACAAAAACAAGGCCATTGTCTTTTACTCGCTCGACCACTATTCTGATCTTCTTTGTGAAGTGGGCGACAGCGGCGTTTGGGGCCTTCGGGTGCAGTTGCTGCTAGAGGATTTCGAGCTTTTATTTGAACTTTATACCGAGATCCTGCTTTCCGAGAGCTTTTCGCATGATCCACCGAAAGAGAAGGATTTTGAATACGTTCCTTTTGATAGCAATATTACTTGCTCCTATTGTCGAGGCAACATTTTTAATAGATTTTTGACTTGCCCCTGGTGCATTGGTGAGGGAGATGACACCTACGACATTTGCATGGAGTGTTATACTATGGGCAGAAGCTGTGCTTGTATATCAAAGTTAAAGTGGGTTGAGCAGTTCCGTTGGAATGAACTGACCGGGAAGTATGAGAAGTGGAGGCAGCAATTACTAAGGTTCGCCAAAGCTAAGAGTGATAAATACCCATGTCTCCCCGCGAAGAGGGCCCAACTGGGCAAGAAAACTCTAGCCGAGATATGCCATGAGCAGATGAAACGTCGCCCCTGGGTCGATGTCACAAATCCAATCTGTCAGCGAATAGAGGAAAATAACAGTGGTTCGGAGAATGTTACCCCTACTCGGAAGCGAAGGAAAACTCACAAAAGCGATGCATGCACAAAAGGTGGCCGATGCCATATTTGCAAATGTGCTGAACCTATGTGGAAGCTCGCCTCATGCTCATACTGCAACTTGAGTTACTGCTATGGTAGTCTCTTCAGAGCCTTTAATATCCAACCACAGGATACCATGGAGATGTATCACTGGATGTGTCCTAGATGTCAAAAGATTTGCAGTTGTGCTGCATGCCGTCGAGATCCGACCATGAATCCTTACGAACCAACGTGCACTTTATTGGGCCACGACACCAGGAAGGTAGCAGATCCGCGCAGCGTGGAAAGTTTGGTGGATTTCCGCCAGTCCAACTTTCGATGGCTGAAGAAGGCTGGTGACGATGAAGTAGGTCGACTGGAAAAACACCAGAAAGAGGCAGACGAGAAGCGCAACAAAGCCTTGGTTGATAGCCGTATTGAGCTAGAGATCCCCCAGGTAGTGGATGAATATTCAGAGAGTGTTCAATTGACTTCCCCTGCAGCTGGGTACTTTAAGGACTACAGAGACATACCCGTGGATCCTGCACTGGAGAAATTAGATGGATCTTTCCTCACTCTGCCGGAATCCATCAGTCAGTGACATGTGCAGAATTGCTTGAGAAAGGCAGGAGGCGCCGCAGACATGACAAGAAAGTACACCTGGAATGCTGATATGGGTCTGATAATTTTGTATTAGGAAAGATCTATCTATTCTTCCCCCTTCCGTCTCTCTTCCCCATTATCTTGTTATCGACGGAGGGACTAACTGGAGCCATTGGGCTATTTGGCATGATAATCTAATACTGATACCATTTGAAGGAGAGTGAGAGACGCATGACCTCAAGCATCCACGAAGCAGTGGTCTTAGACAATGAATAAAGCCTTGTGAATATCCAGTCAGTTACAACTGTACCAGGCAAACAAGAGCGGCAAGGGAGGGCGGAAGGTATGAAGAAGAGACAAAAACGAGTGCTGATTGTATATGATTAGTGCAGTCACCCGCTATGTCATAAGCCCTAAACTCCTTTATACTCGTATCGTAGATCCTCAAGATGTTTAATGTCAACAGAGAGCATCACTTTCCGCGCCAACATGATGGATGCAAGCATTCCTGCAAGATATAAAGTTAATCCCATTTTCCTAAAGGAACGCCTGGCGATCATATTCAAAGAGGCGCAGCTACGGGAAATACTCACCTCCAGGAACAATATATGCTTTTGGCTGTCTATCGCTAGGTGGTTCCACCAGGGAGAAGAGCCACACTACTAGCAACAGGCCACATATTGCGGTATTTACAGGGAGAAGGAACTTTCGAATGTGGGTTAGAATACCTGAACTTCGCATAGATCCTTTGCCCTTCGGATCCGGGCGGACGTGCTTCATGATGTATGCCGTGGATATCAATGAAAGAATGCCCAAGAATGAAAGGAAACGCTCCTGTAAACCCGAGTCCTGCTGAAACACTGATGGAATGAATACTGAGACTGATAATATTGGGATGGCAGCGAAGGTAACCTAATTAATGGATAGTACCGAGTTTGAGTTTCACGTTTAGCAATGCTCGGAGTGACAACTTCTGAGGGGAGTCATTTACAGTATATTCTGCATCGCGCTTATCATTTTGCGCTCGCAAGTGTTCTATTACTAACTCTTGCTCTGCAGAATTGTTAGTGGAAATTTGTACTAAGTCTGACATGTCCATAACATACCCTCCTCGTCTAGCTCATCACGTTCATGCTCGCCATCACCCAAATTGTCAGGATAACGAAATGCCTTGCGCAGCCTTGCAGCTGCCATTGGTTCAGGTGGTGTTGTATCTCTTTAAGTTGCACAGTGACAAAGTGTCATTCAAGGTGTGTAGCGGAAGATGACGTTGCATCCTCTATATATTGCTAGGTAATAAATCATCTCTACCTCCGCAGTTTGTCTTGTTTGGTTGTTCCTCTCCGCCCACAAGCTACATCTGCCTGGAAAGGAACTGCCAAGTTGCTAACATATCTACTATTGTCGTGCCCATGCTATTGACATATGACTAAGCTCGCCTCTGTACCATATCATTTAGCTAGCCATCTAGACTTGCATTTACCCTAAAATGGCTCTGAATATTGCACAGCGGCGCATTAGCGTTGTGCGAATCCCATTTTCTCCTGGCCGAACTTTTCTTCGTCGCAATCTCATTCCCGCCCCGCACGCCAACTCAGGCCCTTTGCTGGAACGACGGGCAGACCGCGAACTGCCTTCTGTAAACAAGGACCGACGGTGGATCCGGACCTTGCCCATATTTGCTATTGCTGTCGGAGCTGCGATGCTAGGGATATTCAACTACCAGAAGTCGTCTTCAAGTGTGGTCAGCAGTACCCTTTATGCTCTTCGCACCTCCCCTCGTGCTCGCGAAATCTTGGGTGATGAGATTTACTTTGCTCAAAAGATACCCTGGATCAGTGGGGAAATGAATCAGCTACATGGACGTATCGACATATCCTTCAGGGTCAAAGGAACAAAGTCGCAGGGTACAATGAGGTTCCGCAGCATCAGGCCAGACCGAATGAGCTATGTTCGTTATAAACAAACACACTATACCCTTTTTTATCCGGAAGTGCTCTTCTAACAGTTTTGTCCAGTTTCGTACGGAGGAATGGAGTCTGGAGACGGAGGATGGCACGGTCGTTCAGCTCCTTGACAACGCTACTGACCCGTTTCGTCAACACGACTAATTACTGTCAAGTTCTCCTGGAAGCTGGATCCCTGCATATGCGTGGTATTATGCAGCACTTTCATCCTCATACATCTCGAAGCTCCCCGTGCACTAACCTAGACATGTAAGCGCCGGGACCATGGCACTTTTTGGTTCCTTCACTCTATTCCGGTACGAAGTGACGGTACTTCAGAGTACAGAGAGGCCGCAGAGACAAGCCTGAGGGAAGTTTCATCGATGGGAAAGAATGGGAAGAGAGAGAACGATAAAAGGATATCATTTATGTATCATATACAGACGCCGCTTTGTGAAACAATATATTGTAATAGTACATTATCAGAAGCAAAGGCAACCATTTAGTAGGTTATGGAGCTGGTTCAGATGGAAATACGACTTCAGGCCATGGTTTCTTGATGGCATCTTGGATCCTGACGATGCAGCCTTTCGGCCCACTGACAGCGCCTGACGAGGAATGCCCCAATTAGCATAGTCCAATGCATCAAGGAGTAAAGAAAACCTACCGTTGACAACAACAATCCCATTTTGCGAGTCAACTTTGAGAATCTTCAGGTTTTGTACCGTATTCTGCTCATTACCCATATTTCCTGCCATCTTCTTCCCAGGATACACTCTGGATCCACCACCTTGACTGGGACCCGCAGAACCAAGAGAGCGATGTGTTAAACTGACGCCATGGCTTCGATCTTGACCACCAAACCCGTGTCTTTTCATAACACCAGCAAATCCCTTTCCCTTTGTGTTTGATCGAGCATCGACATATTGGCCTTCCTGGAACCAGTCTGCATTGATTGCCTGACCGACGGGCAGGAGACCACTTTCGTCCCGCACTCGGAACTCGAAGATGTGCCGTTTCGGAGAGATACCGTTAACAGAGAAGTGCCCTAGGAGTGACTTGGTGAGATTATTAGGGTGTTTCCAGCCAGAGCCAACTTGGACAGCAAAGTAACCATGCTGCTGCCGTGTCTTATGCGAGATGACTTCCAATCGGTCCAGCTGAAGGACAGTGCATGCAATTCGCTTCCCTGTCTCTGCATCATAGAGAGCAGTCATCCCTTTCTTGATAGTAATGGCTCCAGTTCTGGGGGGCAGCGTGTTTGCTTTGCGTTCTAAGGCTGCTGTTGGTGTCGACTTGAGCACTGGGAGATCGGACCCGACATTGAACCGGGAGGTGTTGGGAGGGTTTAACGACCTGATGCCGAACAGCCGGGTCGTGACATTGCTGCGATTTATTGAATGGGAAGCCCGAAGAAATAGAGGGGACTGTAATAGCCAACCTGGTAGACGAGGTGCCATGGCGAAGCAAGATTGCCTAAAGGGGCACTTCTTGAATGAAACCGATGAACTCGTCCGTATCCGAGATTTTTACGACTACACAGAGAGATGGGTACCCAGGGCGGTGAGCACTCATCATTAGTGCCTCATATGTACGGCGCAGAGTCACCTCGACCACGTCTGTCCGCGTATGCTCTACCGCTGGAAAATAGCATTTCATCTAAACAGTACATAGTGTGGAATTTGACAACCGCATTCAACCAATTTCCTGGTATTCGGTGATATTTAGGCCTAAAGGTAATACTACTATGCCAGCCATACTAGACATCCCGTGCACTGCACGTACCGGACATACCGGCACGCCGACCGCCGAAACATGAATAATTCTGCGACCTGTTTGCTTGCTGAAACGTCACCACTACAATTGTCCTGGCGCCGCCTGCCTCGTTTCTTAAATTTTAGCGTCGCGTTAACAGCTCCTTGTCAACCGTATAGACTTGCAGATAGAGCACACTTGAATTCGTGGGTGCCTTCTCTCGCTTTGGCAAGAAAAAGCAACATACGAACCCTGCAAGCACCCATCCATACTCTTGCCTCTGAATAGAAACCTCGGTGTCTTCTACACCCACCAGGTATGTCTTTGAGGCATCTCACTATATCACGCTGGCTTTCCCAAGCTTCCAATCTTGAGTGGCATGTACTACCGGCAAGATTCACCAGGACAAATGTCCACATCTTCCAGTCACCAGCTTCCTATAATACGTTCCGCCGCGCCTTTTCCCTTTCAGCCGATAAAAACAGCTTTCTTTCTAGTCAAATAAGACCCCGGTCTTGTAATATACGAAGCTTCTCTCGTGCCCAAGAGGCTTCGGTCTTCCGTCGACTCTTTAGTTCATCCAGGTCAAAGAGTTCACCGCAGTCGGAGCAATCCAATTCGCTCTCACAGCGGTTAAAGGCGCTTTCACGGGAGTACGGCTGGTCGGCCTTGGGGGTGTATTTACTCTTGTCCGCAATGGACTTCCCGTTCTGTTTTGCCGCCGTTCGCTTCCTTGGGGCGGAGAAAGTCGGCCATTATGAGCATGTAGTCGTTGAGGCGTTTAAGGGTGCAGTCGGTACTGTGCTTCCCAGTGTGCAAGAGGAGCAGTTCAAGGAGGAGACAAATTCTACGACCGATTTTTCAAAGGATAATGTGGAGGGGGGTGCAGTGGAGAAAAAGCTAGATGAAGGGGCGAGTATGTTATTCTTGCATGACTTTTCTAGTACGCGCGTTGTCTGGAGTGTTCACTAACTACTATCTGTGCAGGCCTATGGACACAGGTTGCTCTCGCCTATGCAATCCACAAGAGTCTTATATTCATCCGTGTGCCTCTGACTGCTGCTATAACTCCCAAAGTTGTCAAGGTCTTGCGGCAATGGGGCTGGGATATTGTCAAAGGCAAACCGAAGGGTATGTGATTCGGCCTCTCTTTTCAAGGACATAAAAGGCATGCCTAGCCATCTTTCTTTGGTTGTAAGGGATTTGTGGCATAGAGAAGGTCAACTAGAGATCATTTTCGCGGTTTAATTGTACATTAGCTGTTATATCTAGATTCCCGGGTTGCATGACCCTGGTATTCATCTCCAATCATGTGTTTTCCAAATCAGTATTCGTATAACACAGGTGCATCAAGTAATGGCCCTCAAGAAGAAAAAAAAATATCAGAAAAAAGAGCACAGAGTTGGCAAGGAATTGTTCAGGTGAAAACGGATGGGTTTCTTTTCTTTGTGAGTTTGCACGAAACCTCGATAAAACTAGCAGGACGACTTGGGTGCTTGACAGGTGGGCGTGAATGTGCAAAGCAGCGGCCCAAACCAAAATACAAAGGACAGTCGGAAATGCAATAGAGACCCATTATCTTGCCCGCCATAAAGATCTTAATATATACCTAAGTTAACAAAACCAGAGTTGAATGAGACGATGAAAATATGTATATAAAGATGTCTCACATGTCAATCATATCGTTAAATCTCAAAATGCCATTGGCTTTCATCGCACCGTTCACACCATCAGGCATTCGGTATGCCCATTCAGCCACACCCATCGCATTCGCTGCTCCTAGAGCTTCTTTATAGCCTGAAGGTTCAACTTCGTCGGACGTATCTGCTACAAGAACGAGACCAAGTTCCTTAATAGTCTCTACAAGAGCCGGTACAACGTTCTGAAGCAGCCACAGAAGCTCCGTATTAGTAGAATATCATAATGCATAGTGTGCCAAGAATGGGAAAAGGGTGGGGAGCAAGCATATAGGGGTAGAAACACGTACCAATAGACTGGACCGGCATATCAAGCCCATGAAATTGTTGCTTTGCGCTATCCTTGCCGATTCTTTTATTGACATCGATGCACGACCACTACTATTAATGTGTGGAAGCGATCCAACACCTCTGGTCAAATCACGAATTTGACCTAGATCATTACAAAGAAGAACAGGATCTTAGAAATGCAAGTTAGTAAAATATGTCATGGGATTTAGGGGGACCTTTAGACTCACAATTTGGTTGTTTCCAGTTCAGAGCAACACAAATATTAGGATTGTACGAGGTAAATACTACTGAACGCATAAACTCGGGATTCTGATCCCGTGACACACGGGCATGATCGAAAACCACCGTGAGAATGGCATCAGCAAAGCTGTTTACATCAGCTAAAGATACCATATTGAGCACTTGTTCTTCAGCAGCCGAGGGATAGAGTATCGAGAGATTGACATTGACACCAATAGGCAGGTGCTGGAGCACCTCCTTAAGGGACAGGAATGATGATGCTAGCATGCGGTGCGCTTGAGCTAAATCATCAACAGCACGCGTCTGCAGATGCTGGAACAAGTCCAAGCGATTCACGCCCTTCTCAACACCAATGACTTGGAACTGAGAGTATGTGAGATGACAGATAGGTAATTCAATGCCATGGTGCAGGATCGTAAAACAGGGATAGAGCACGGGTATTCTGTCTCTGGTGAGTTGCACGAACAGCTGAACATGATCTCCCGACAAGCTCGACCCTGTTACCAGACCATTGTGTTCCGAGTCGATGGCACTTGTAGCCTTCCAATAGGTAGCAAAGTGCGTGATTTCCAGGGGATCGCCATGGTACGGTTTTATCACTTGAAACCCAAAGCGTAGCTGCCCTATTGACCGTAGCCTAGGATCAAATAACGGCAGGCAACACGAGCCAGTGCTAGAGATCTCGGCTCTGAATACAGTCGGAAGTGCAACTGTCTTCGCAATCACTTTCGAGCCGAAAGTGGGGAATATCTCAAAATCCACCGCAAATGTCTCCAGGTTATCTACCTGAAATGAGATCAATCGTGAATCTTCTTGGATGGGAAGCATAATGGTGCGTGGAATCAAGTCGGAGAGTTTCGAGGAAATGGTTAACCGAGCCGCAGGGTGACGGCCCGCCTGATCAAAGATAATCGAACCGGAGTTTCCGGTATCAAAAAGTATTTGTATGAACACTTTCTTGTCCAAAAAGTTATGGCCATAACGCCGCAAAGGTATGATTGGTGGCGGGAGAGAAAGGTCGGGTATACCATCCACTATTTCAGTACTTTCGAGAGTCGTCGTGGCATCTTCCATATGTGAGCCAGCTAAGTGACCTGCTTCTTGTAGCCTTAAGCCGTTCAGAATATCAAACGGCTTTTGTGGTGGGTGAGAATTGTTACGATGCGACCAAAGAAGAAGCATGCACTCTAAGTGGCCTTCCCATGCTGCATAATACATTGCAGCGAGGCCCTTCTCGTCTACAACATCGGCGTCAACACCCAATTCAAGAAGAGCGCGCAGACAGTCAACGCACCCTTCACTAGCAGCATGAAACAGCGGCGTCCATTGGTACAGTTTGTCTTTCTGGTTCAAATCAGCCCCATGTTGTTTCAGCATCATCAGCAATTGCGGAGACTGAGAAGCTCTTGCGACCATATGTTGAGGATAGAGGCCTTCTGCATCTGGGAGTAATTGTGCACGTCGTTCGAGAAGCATCTCCACAATTGGAAGCGATCCATGCTGGCATGCCAGGTTCAGTGGAATGTGGTCTGATTCAGAAGCTGGATCAATGCGAGCATTGTTGTGAAGAAGTTGCTCAGCACACGCCAGCTGACCCTTGACAATGCTGTGAATCAGCGGGGTGAAATTGTCATGGTCCATCGCGTCAACAGTGTGAGGACCTGCAGCTAATAGATCTTTCACCATTTCTACCCGACCGTGTATACACGCATAATGTAGAGGAAGTCTGCCGTAAACATCGGACCTTGAGATATCGACACCTGCCACAAGGCCGGACTTGAAAACGAACCCTCGGCCTGAGATGGCTGCTTCATGCAAACAGTTGCGTTCATTGATGTCGTCTTCGGCGTAGATATCAACCAACCCGCTTTCAAGAAGAACTGCCAACACATCGTCTGAAAACTCATTGATAGCGGCAAGGAAGGTACGAGTCGCCCGTTCACGAGCATCAGGAGATGATTGCAGTTTCGCAGTCCACTCACGCAATGTCTGAAGATTACCAGCAGTGGCTGATTGTAGGATTTGCAGGTCAAGATCTTCCTCATCGGCTCCAAAAGGTTGAACAGTTACAGCGCGGTCTACCGGACGAGCAGCGTCGAACTGGATGTTCTCGCCTTCCGCCCAAGCCTCGAGTTCCAGCCGAGCGGTCGTCGCCCGGTCTGATAGATCACGCAAAACGTCCCGATTGAAACAGGGCTGTACTTCAACGGCCCGGTGGAGATATAATTCCTTCATACGCGACTAAATCAGAGGTCAGTAAGACGAAAAGAACAACCTGAATGGGAGTAGATGCCCATGAGTAACTCGAACCTTTGAAGTTTTATCCCACTAACTAACATGTTAGCCATCCCGAACCTAGTAAGTCAAGGTACCCACGAACCTTTTTGAGGATCTTTGACATAGCAGTCTCGTTGATCTCAACGAATTGCTTCGTTGAAGATGGTATAATTAGACTTTCCCGTGCGCCAAATGTTCGGAAGCGATATGCTTACTTGCAACTTGTTCAGATCGCCATCGAATTGTTGGAACCCCTCGAATAAGGCAACAAAATTAGCTGGTGCCTTGGAACTCGGTACTGTTCGTGATTGAATGACCCTTTTCTTATCGACTAGCGTTTTTAATCGCAGAGAGAACTATGCGGCCAGATAAGTATACCCTGTGGACCAAAAGGGGTCTAATATAAAAACAAACCTCGGCTTCTTTTTGTAGGTAGAATGTGTTGACTTTTTCGATTTCTCTCTCCTGAATGGGTTGTCAATCAACGTGAGCCCCCCTCAACACATCAATTAATGGGCCCATACCAACCGAAAGAAGAACACCTCCTTGTTTGCGCGAAGGGCGGCTTGTGCTTCGGGCACATTTTGAGCTGCGCCTGCGGAGCTTTGAGCAGGGATAGTCGGAGTAGCACTTAATTGTTTTATGAGCTGTCATTTAGACCTTAGCCGCAGAACCCTAAGCACTGCGATCCCTCTCCGGGCACTAACCTTCTTCAGAGCCTTGTAATTTACGAAGCTTGCGGCATATTCAGGAAGGTCAAGTTGTCTGCGCTGGATTTGTTTGCCGAACTTCCTATGAGCGGAGCGATCAGCTTTGTAGGTTACAGACCGTAGATCGCTAAGGACTGGTTGTATTGTGACACAGTTCGGCTCTCACAGGGGGGTTATATTCACTCACATCTTGGAGAGCTTTTTTGCGGAAGCCGACGCTCTCCCGGTCCCTTGATGAACTCACACCTGTTAAGGCGAAGGCCTAAAGGTTGGACAAGGACGGGAGTCGGGACGGGTACCCAGGATGTTCCAATTGCAATGTTTATAGGGTAAGAGAATAGAGGGGCGAAAGGGGAAGCGAGGGAGAGAAAAGAAGGAAAGTAGCAGCAATTGCCTCTCTCGATTGCTTCAACAGAATGTAGTAGAGGGGAGGGGGTGGGCAAGTGAAAAAGGGACGTAACCCGAAGTGGGGCGAAAGGGGAGACAAGCAAGTAACAGTCGTTGTAGTGCTCTAATTTTTTGTTGTAGCATGGAAGTGCAAAACGTAACCGTGAGTAGTAAATGGGCATATACTGTCTTGTACACAATAGCTAGCCACAAGACCTGGCCAAAACATAGGACAAGAAGCAGCACGAATGCCACTCCAGGGCGCCCTTGTCTCTATGGATATTGGTGGTTCGTAAGGAGGGATGCTTGCCTTGTAGCCAGCTGGTACTTAGTATAACTCTCAGGTTATAGCTGCACGCCGTCTGTACTTGTTCATTCAACTGGAGTCAGTCACTGGAGGAGAGACCAGTGCGGGGCACTCAACTCCAGCGGACAGCGTAGGAGGTGTTAAACGATGGGAGACGAATGAGGAAAAGAGGGAAAGAAAGCCAAAAACCCCAGCCAATGCCGTCGTTATAGTAGCAGGAGCAACAATGCAAGCAACGAATTAGAATGGAATATCAGAAGGGTAGCATGAACAATAAAGACTCGTCTCGGGAAAAATCACGCCAGGTTAGAGGTCGGAGGAGGGTGAGTGGGGAGCTCTGGAGAGCTGGTCCCGGGCCAATCACTGATGGCCATGCGCCCACGTTCCCTTTTAATTCGGCGCACCAACCATGCACAACATTAACCATAACTGTTGTGAATTGGACGTGTTCAACGACCTATATATCTATGTTCTAGGTACTAGTACTAACCCACTGCACCTCACTGCAGTAGTGCTGAACTACCGTATGGGGTTAAACAGGTTCTTGCTATTGAGAGTTACCCTCATTATTAACTAGCACTTTAGCTACCTAATCGCGAGAGCTAAAAATGTAGTAGTTTTTTTTTCGATTTGTTTTCTTCTACTTCTTCTCAACCTCCCTTTATTGCAATCGTTTTATCAAATTTCCACAGCAAGAAAAGTCTCTCCTGTGATCTAAGGATGGCGGATCCGACAATGATTAGCTTGAACTTAATAGAGAACACATACTCCCACGTATTAGTATAAAGTCTACACGGATAGCGAATTGAGCTTACGTCTTTGGAAGAACCATATTATGTAATCAATCACACTGCTCTAATTAGAGGAAAAGGGGCTGAAAGTAAACAAGAAGAAGAATAATTCCACCAAGGCTATTGCATCCGAATATAGACAGAGATGCACGCGATGTACATTATACCATAATATATCCAACCCAGATAAACTTCAGATCAATCAGTGGATAGTGGAGCAGAAGGATAAGTGGAAGAAGATATCACAGAGAAAAGAAAGGTAGTAGGTGACCTTGACCCATGCCAGCCGCGTAAAGAGATAGCAGGCACGGTTTGACACACATGACTGGCACTTCAGAGCGTCATAAATATACAGATACAAGACTAGAAACAAAACATAGCAAAGAGAGGCAAAGAGAAAAGAAAGACCGCACTGAAGACTCGGATATAGCTGGTAACAATGGGAAACGAACAGCACAAGAACAGTCCGAATGAAACAGAGAGGAGCCACCAAACCCAAAGATATCACAAGAGCCACAAAAGGAAAACAAAGTGAGAGAAAACGATAGACGACCGCCATTGGAATGCGAAACATAGACGAAGTAATAGATATGATAAGATAAGAAATAAGATCTTACTAGAAGCCTTCCAGTATAGCGTAGACTTCATCAAGAGTAGGCATGCGGGTCATCATGAAGTGATGCACCGGTTGCAGACATTTGCGATTCCACCACTTCTCAACGGCCACCGTTAAATGTACAGGAGTCACTGCTTCTCCTGATCAAATCTACCGGTTTTGAAACGCCAACAACTGAACAGTAAGATTAGGGCGTATTCAGGTCTTTTCTCAGAAGTTCTGGGCGATTCCAGCATTTCCTTGTCTTGGGAAGACAGCAGGATTCTCGATGCGAGTATTGCGCCGTGCCTGAACGTCTCGAATCACAGGCGGACTTCCACCATAGGGGCCATCACCATACGCCCCATACTGCGGTTGCATCTCGTTGTAGTACGGGTTATCATCGTAGAAAGGACCGGTAGGATGGGTAGCAGACATGTGACTTTCATCTGAAGCCTCCGAGCGGTTGGCGGCAGAATACGCGGACGAAGCGTTAGACGGACCACGATGAATATCTGTGGTTCTGTTGTTTGTTGTAGCAATCGGAGCAGCTCCTAGAACCCCGATAGGATCTGTCTCACCCGCTGCCGGGCCCTCGGAATATTGAATAGTACCATCGCTTGGGGTAGTGACATGATGATAGCCAGGGACACTTCCTGCCTCGGACATGGCCAGTCCAACCCCAGCACTACTTGACAGATTAGTGGATGCTTTGCGACCAGCCGACGTGGTCCCCCATCCTCGATAACCTGAAGTATCATCCTTGGGCTCGAAAGCACCACCTCCCATTATAGGTGGAAGGGTTGGGTCATTATTCGGATTGAAACCGTACTCCTCCACTTCCTTCCTTCGTTCCTCTTCTGCTGCTTTCTTTGCTTTCCATTTCCTCCAGAAATATAAAGCAGCTAAGATAATGATTGCTACGGAAGCGACCGGTACAACCACTGCAACTGCTATTGTTCCACCAGCTGAAAGCCCAGATCCACCACTTGCGCCTCCGCTTGTAGCCGATGTTGCCGCCGATGATCCAGTTGCGGTAGCGGATATGCTATTGGCTGAATTTCCTGTGGAATGAGTGGGTACAGAGGTATCGGTGGAGGTAACAACAACAGTCTGAGGCCCTGTGGTACCATCAGTCGCAGATTTCGTGATAATTGATGTAACAACCGGGGTAGTATTGGTGTCGCTGCTTATGGTCGAGGTTTCTGAGCTCGTAGAAGGGATACTGGTAGTGCTAGTTGTCGGTGGCTGCGCCGCGGTAGTTGTAGAAGTCGTTGACGACGAGGTCGATGATGTGGAGGTCGAGGACGAAGAGGACGAAGAAGATGTTGTAGAAGAGGACGTTGTTGGCTCGGATGTGGTGGACGTTTCCGATGGTGTTGTAGTTGGCGTTTCTGCTGTCGGTGTAGCGGCTTCGGCAGTGGTTGCCGCTGGCGCCGACGGCGCCGCTGCAAGAGGTTCAGCGTATTTCACGGATACGGAAAGTGCAGAAAAGTGCTATAGAGTAGAGCATATGGAAAAGGTTCCATCATACCTGCTGAAGATGCGGGCATCTCAAGGTCTGAACTGACGAGTCTTTTCCGAGCCAATTGACGCAAGTTGTCACTCGTTGTATGACTAAAAATTGGCCTATGGTCGCAAGTTTTAGACAAAGGGCTCCTTGAAACTCAGATGACTGAATGTTGACTGGATAGATTGATGGTTTTCCTTGAATCTGAAAGTGCGTGTGTACCCGGAGGATCCCTGAAAGATTCCCAAGAAGCAACCTTTAGTAGTGGACGGGACTGCTCAGGACGACGTCGTCATTTAAGTCACAGATATATAGCAGTCGCAATATTGTAGATAGATGGTTCGCGTGCGGAAAAAATTCAATGAGGGGGTGCGCTAAAGTAAGAGGGAGAGATCACGTAGAAAGAAGCAATAGTGATGGTCTATCTGCCTGGACTTTGGTCAGGGGAAGAAGAACAAACTAGTGCGGCGGAAAACGAGAAGAAAGCACTAAGGGGGGAGGGGGAAGAAAAGGGTTTTTTTATTATTATTATCAAAAAATTTTTAAACTAAGAAGAAAAAGTGAAAAGGAAATAACATTGACTTACCCAAGCCGATAAATAGGGTGCCATGGGATAGTAGGAAGATGAGGGAATGGAATGAGACTAAAACAAAGTCAGAAGGGTATGAATGAACTGAAGAGATCAGAGTCAGAACAGAAAAGGAATAAGAAACAGAGAGTGGAGATAGAAACGTCGAATGCTGAATCACAACTGCAACCGGATGGGAGTGGCACCGCACCGTTCGTATTATTATTCTTAGTGATTACAGACTTTCGGATACCTGAGGTTTTAATGCGTGAGATGAAAATTTGCCTTGTATGTGTACCATACTGAGCTACTACCAGTATGTTTTTCTGTATGGTTACTGCCAAGGGAAATAAGTAATTACACTGTCCTCGACGAGTGCGAACAGGTAGGTAAACTCGGCAACGTTTACGGTTCCACTGGCTGCGATCGGCAATTCCCCACTTCCAGAAGAGCGAGTAACTCATGCTAACAGTAAATTTCATCTTCTTCAGCAACAGTTGGGTTTACTGTCGGAGAATATGGGGATTGGAGGCCCGTATAGTGCTTGCTTGCAGTTATGTAGCCTGTACGTACTGTACTACTACCAGTATTACTACTACACCGTAACATTTAAGTGATGAGTGGTTGTTCCTGAACCGGACTATCTGGGAAGCCTTAGGCATCTATTTATCAAAGACTACAGGTACCAATTTGCATATGTAGTAGAACCAACCTGTGTGATGTTTCAGTAATGATAATACAAGAGGGCACATGTCTTTTATTCGCTTGTAAAGACACTTGGAACCATGCACTTTGATCTTACAAAGCCTTGAACTTGTTTGTGGTCTCTTTCAATCTCTGCTATTAGTATCGATGGCGGAATTCATCTCTTAAATTAACTCGTGAAGTACTTTACCGGTGGATTGTAGGTTTGTAGGTATGTGCTGACTGTGCCATATAAATACTACTAGGTGAAAGGCGAGACGGAAACGGAAAGGTTTTCCGTCTCAACCAAAATCCAACTCGGCCGATTCAGCATCTATAATGTTGTCCTCCTTGAGCCCGTGGCGCTCAAAGAGATAAGATGCACGTGTCCATTTTGCTACTAAGGCACCTGGGCAATACCGCTCACTGCTCTTCCAATTTTGTAACACCTTACCTGTGCCGTGCAATATGATCATTAGCTTCTGGCTGGCACCAAATGCTCGGTTCGAGGCAAACTTTGGGTTTTCTGTAAATCTGGTGTCATATTATATTACTAATCGATATTCCGACAACAGCAGGCAGAGATTAATAGTGCAATTCACTCTCAATTAAAGCTATCGATTACTGTTACCTCTTCGTCCTGGCAGAGTCATAGAGAACACGCTACCCATGCTTGCTTCGCCTATGATATAGGAATTTGAGTCAAAATCAAAATAAGCGCTAGTCGCTTCTTTTAAGAACTAGCGACACCTAGCCCAAGGTGCTTTGGTATACAAAGTGTGGAGTCTATATCTACTCAGTTCCGTACTATATGTGCAGTATAAGTAGTTTAGATGTGGATACTTATCTTCTGTCACAGATACGTCAGTCAACGGCGTGTTCATGTTAAACCAAAACCTTCCGTACTAGTAGGTAGGTGGAACAATTATCATGAATGGTAATGAGGACGGTAGGAGAGGAAACTACCAAGGCAAATAGGGAAGTGTGTCAATGTTGTGTTCTCTTGGTATCTCACTGGCGAGCAATAAGTGAAGACAATAGAAGTGATCAAAGGGGTCAAACTCTTTCATTTAGTTGTTGCCAGCAAATCAACGATAAGCAGCTTATGAACTATAGGGACGTAGCGGTCGTAGCTCGGACTCTCAGAAAAATCCGTTTAAGGAAGAAAAACGAACAAATAGATAAATAATCAATCCCTTGTATGTTATGTACGCCATTGACGTCAAATGATTTGCTAATTGACCCAGCTCTCTCAAAAGAGTACAATGTATGAGGGAATAAACAAGCGATAGATCGTGACATAGTATGCAGTCACCTGAAACTGGTGAGCATTGGGCGAAATCATTACAGCAAAAGTCAATAATCAGGTCAGACTGAACCAATATATGTTTACTTCCGCATATCCCACGTTGGACGAAGGTTAGTAACCAGGTCGTCCTTGGTACCCACAGTTTCAGGGGGAAGGCGGCTGACACGGTACGCACCAGTGCGTATATTCTGTAGATGAGTCGTCGAGATTCCAGTCCGGTTACTGCGAATGCTACCAGAGTCGCTTGCAGTCTCGAGGTTCTTGAAGCGAGGTGGTGGAACAAAGTCCAAATTGTCATATGTACCCGACTTCCGCAATGCATGCCTGGGACAGGGTTAGTCAAAAGTTATGGTCCCAGTGATATACTTGGGTTAGATATAGAAAAGAAAAGAAAAAAGAAAAGGGGAAGGAAAAGGAAGAAAAAGAAAAGGGACAGGAGAAAAGAGAGGGCTTACGGGCTCGGCATGACAGCAAGTTCATTGAAAGATGAGACAAGTGGAGTGTGGGCTCGCATCGTTGGACTGAACGGTTGCAACCCTCCAAGAGGTGTCTCCGGACGGCCTTCCCTCTGGTCTCTATAACTTTTCCCGGGGGCGTAGTCGATAGCTCCCATTATAGAGTCATCCTTCAACATGTGGGGTGTAGGTAGGAGCTGGAGTGGGGCTGGTGGAGGTGCAGGCTTGCGGATTTTCGGGGCACCTGGCAGCCTGCCAGAAGCTGATGAGAAGGCACGTGGGCCCGGGGAGTTGATTCGATCGCTAAAGCCACCGATAGAGCCCGAAGGCATATGTCTACCTCCCCCTTGAAACCGCGGGGGGAGGCGCGGAGGAGGGGTCATGGCCCGACGGTGTATTGGCTCAGCAAACGGTGCTGGGACACTGTCGTAGTAATCTCCAGTAGCCGAATCGTAGATATAGTCACCGTCGTGATAAGACTCGGGACCATAGTAAGTCTCCCTCCCATTCTTGTTCTCATCGAAATATTCCTTATAGAACGATCGGATACGGTTAGCCCGTTGCTCTGGGTTGTCTGACGGATCCTCTGGCGGCAGAGGACGTAACCCTAAAGTCAACCGACGCGTATCGCGACGAGGATCAACAGTCAACCCTGGCGCTTGTGAAGACTCATCTGGGGGAGTGTCAGGAATAGCTGGGTGGTCGGGGCCCTTGCCATATCTTTGGTTGTTCTCTATCCGATGGATATTCACAGCCGGAATGGCAGGCTCTGGGTTTCCATTATCGTAGTCGCTCGCTGCATCGCTCAGAGGAAGCGATATTCTAGGTGTCGTTATAGGATCTTGTAAAGCAAGGTTTAGACGTTCTCCCGGGCGGTCATCGCTATTGCCAAAATTGCCGGCGTCTTTATGGACGTCGTTCGTCGGCGTAATCGACTCTTTAGTACTAGGAGCTCCCGGGATGAGTACAGGGCTAGGGCTTCTGGGTAACTCGAATTGGAAGCCATGATCCGGTTGTGCAATAGGATCAACTTGCACGTGTGCGCCATCTTCGCCGGGAGATATATATAGTGGTGGACTGGATCGTGACATCCTTTGAGCGTTTCCCAATAAACCTTGTTTCATATCATCGCCCAGAGCGGCCTTTCTAGCTGATCCTGTAAAGCTTAGTGCATCATCTTGAGCCCCTCTTGACTGTGATCTGACAGATGCATTGTCACCTAAAAATGAAGTTGCGTGCCGGTATTTATCATCGCCGCCTATAGATCTGGACAATGAATGCAGCGAATCCCGGGAGCCGTGTAGACCTGGGGGTAGTAGGTAAGGACTCGGGCCTATATCCAATGAGATTCCCTTGTTGTGATTATAACTTCCATTGGACTTCTCAGTCTGTCGCATCGCATTTCCTCCACCCGTTGGTTCCAGGTCCAAGCCGAAATCAAGCGATCTATGCTTGTCATTGGCATCTTCGCTCCGGAGCTTCCTCACGTTTCGTCGATGCAGATAAATTAGGACGATTACAGCACATAGTATCGGAACCCTATATTTCAATCAACTACTATCCCATATACAGATACACACGGCTTCTCAATGAGTAAGGGTTATTTTTCTTCTTTCTTTTTGGTGTGGGGGGAGGGGGCTTGTGGAATCAGAGGGGAATCCCGACATACACTGCTCCCAGCACGACAGGTAGAGTCGTCGTCGTAGTTGTGCTAGTAGGTTTCTCGCATTTACTTGAGGTGTCTCCAGCTGAACAGGTCTGACTAGGGTCGGAATCCCTTTTCACAAACGTTGGCGGTTCTGGCACAAGGTATGGCAGTCGATGACGAGGTACTATATCCGGGCGGCGTGGGGGGGATCGAACAACCATATGAATGTCATGGTGAGTCTGGTGTCGGTGGTGATAATGCATGGTCGCCTGAAGCCCAAGGGAGTGCGACTGGGGCGACAGGCGGACTAAAAGGGTACAATAACACCGGACAGTCGGTACTACCCTCGATCGCTTTTCATGTGCTCTTGGAGACCAGACAAATATACAGCAAATCACCTGAATATTTTGTACACGTGAATGATAAAAAAAAAAAAAATAAAATAAAAATTGAACAAGATGACAGCCAGTAGAGAATATGATCAGTCGCGTATATCAAGAGATGACAGTTCTTGATAAAGTGGCTGATAGAGAACAATGGAGCCAACGCCGAGAATACACTTGCTGCGAAATGAGTGAACAGGAGCGGGTACGCTCCCTTAAACGAATGACGGCCAGTTGCCAGCAAGAGCAATAATGAATGTCTATGATCTCAGTGAGGAGATCGCAGTTTGGGAAATAACAATAGAGAGCGAAGGAGAAGTGAGGGGAGGAAAACAATAAATCGCAAAAAGAAAGAAGGAGATGAAGGAAAAAAAGGGCAAAAGGACAAGGGGGAAAGAAAGAGGAGAGGGCGAGAGGGTGAGCGTAAGAATAGTTAGCAGCGGTCTAGATGGCCTGTTTCGTTCTGTACCTACAGCAGGTGTGGGGAGACACTATTGGGGCGTATCATCGAATAGAACAAGTGACAAATGGTACTGTACTGTCACTTGGAGCATAGGTACTGACTACTAGTATTAGGCACTAAGTCTAAGTCAGGTTAAGCCCCATCGCTGGACTACGTAGAGTGGTACCTACGGAGTACTAAAAGGTACAGGATCTGACTGTAAATGGGGCTAATACTAATACCACTCCGTACCGCTGCAGTACATCTGTCTTATCGGGTCCCCCTGAATCATAGTGGCCCAGGCCATCGTCAAGTAATGAAAAGCGGAGTCAAGAGCCATACTCCGTAGGGCAACAGTGTATATAGCTCATACCCCTTAATAGAACTCTCGTCCCTCGATAGTGTTCTCTTGCGGTTACATACCTGCCTGTAGAGGCTACTACGCTCCGATAATCAGTTTTAAAGGTTCTCCGCTATATACGCTGTTCCTGGAGAACCGATGTATCTACATCGCTCCACGCATTGGTATTGAACACTGAGGTGCTAAGTATCTAAAATAAGCGATCCCCTGAGTAGAAAACTCGGACGAAGTGGGGATGCCAAGATCCTCTAGCGTCAGGAACCCGCTCTGCTTGTGACCAATAAACTTATTTGAAACCAAGCCCCCTTTCAGCCTTTGCTCCACCTTATCAGGTTTTCCCTGGCTTGTTTGACAAGTGGTACGAGGTGCCTGGTATGTACTCCGTAGTATGCACATTGTACATACACTCGTTACATCTTACCCAGTCATACCTTACTAGTAGTACCTAGGCTGTACTCTGTACCTGACTAACCAATGACTCCGATTACTCTCTTTGCCCAACCAAATTGCCTGCTCTGTCCTTATCGTTGCTAACGTTTAAGGTGCCCCCCCCGTCGCCTGCTACCCACTCAGGATGAATAGCATCGATCACCAGCCTTCCATTGCCCTCCAAGTAGTGCACATTAGGTGAAGGGCATCCCTCTATAGCTGTCTCTCAGTCTCAACCTCATACAGTATTAATAAGAGCGAGTCAACGGCGCGCCCTGCTGCTACTTGAAAGGTATGTATGGTTATATTCATTGAGCTGTCGCTTCAGCTGCTCAACTGCCTTTCCCTTCTTCAGCTTCTTCGACATCCTTCGCCCTATGGATGAAATGTGAACCAAGCTACTGTCTATCCTGGGCTTCTTTGTATTATGAGGTCCGACTGTTTTAGAAACAACTAATGGCTTTGGAATGGCTTTCATGAGCTTGCAGAATCCCTTGCCAATGAGTAAATATTGATGATAACACGAGAGAGCTGCTACCCTATCTGCTATATCTAGTATTATATTAGGGTGGAACTGAGCTGACTTTTATCGTAAGATACCTTTGATATTCGGATAGTCTTCTTTTGTTGTTTAACTATGCGATTGTGTCAAGAATTGTTCTGCCCTAGACTTTCTGGGTATTCCACGCTGAGAAATGTCCCTAGAGGCTTTATTGGTTATATTGTATAGTCTACTATATCTCTGATTAACATTTATATGTCAGGATCTAGCAATAATATCCTAGTTGATTAGGTCGCTCTATTGTTTTATTATCTATATAAGAGGTGGTAAAAATTTTTGGTTCCCTGCCCAGTTTGTGCTGAGTCTCATAGCCTCTATATCTGCCAGGGGAGGAAGATATATCTGTTACTGTTTAATTGGCCGCCGGGTGTTTGATAAAGCCTATGAAATATGACAACGGCCTTATAATTGTTATTTCATATGCCGTGATGGAGCTGATAGGGTTTCTCTCTATAATTTCATTTGATTAATATTTCCTTAGAAGACCTACTTAAATTAACGCTAGTCAGGAGGGGTCTGCCGGTATTATGTATGTACTTATGATTCTGGTGTCAAATAGTAGCTTGGAGATGAACCTTATCTATCAGTTGTTTTTGTTCGAAAAGCCGCGGAACTACGTTGATGAACTACGAAATTGACTTGTATATGCCGAGAGATAAGAGGGAAAAGTTGAGATACCGATTGTGACTTTTAAGGGATTGATTCTATAAGGGACTTGTTCTCACTTGTGGATCTGTCTAGTCCGGCAAACTGTGTCTATGCTGGATTAAGTATCTGTATAATAACAGTTGGAATATTTGACTGTTGACATTAGTAAATCTTTCCCAAGTCTTCATCTAGAATTGACATGGTCCTCATGATGTGTCATACACGCTATTATCCATCCCTCCTTTCCACGCACCCCCATGACGTTCAACAACCTATCCATACACTTTCCTAGCTGTAAGTAAAAGAAAAGGGAATAAAAGGGGGGGAGGGGATGAAAGAAGGAAGAGACAAAGCTGAAAAAAAAAATTTTTTTGATGGAAACGCAAAAAACAGACCAGTGGTAGACCGCCAAATTAACAAATGTGAGCCATGGATCTAAACTAGGGGATCGGTAAAACATTTTCAAAAAAGAAAGAGAATAAGAAGAACCCAACATTGCAATGCTCTCACAAGGATCGCCAAGGCACACAACGCAACGTCTCCAGGGGGAAATATACACCAATAGGCACACTTGTACAAAAGAGATCTATCTAAATAGATAAACAGTCTCTTGAATGACGAACTTTCTCAATGAAGATGGCCAAGACAAAAAAAAAAAAAAAAAAAAAAGGGAAGAGGTTATTTAGAAAGGAATTGTTAGAGTTGACATTGCACTAGGTGTCCTCTTGCACGTTAGTCGTATGCCTAAAGACTTGTAACTTTTAATTCGAAATAAAGAGATGTCGTGGGGAGGCTCGAGGTGGAGTAGATCATGATAAGCAGGAAACTCGATGTATGCACGTTAACCAATGCAGTGCGTCTCAAAAGTCGAAACATCATCATTAGTGGATTGGTTGAATATCCGGCTGAACGGAGGGACAGAATGATGCATGTTCTCATCAGACTCAGGTACGACCCCCTCTGCTCTGCGAATTACTTCCTTAAGAGCACGGGTTACAACGCCGGCTCGGATAACGAGGTCACGAAGGGATTGTGTATCGAAGGGGAGTTTTTTTGACCTCGGGGATTGACGATTCATGAAGGATGAATCGCGAGATATTCGTTGCTGGTAGATCAGATCTAGCACAGAATTTGCTTTGGTAGGGGGTTCTGTGTGATCAGAGTCGGCAGTGGTATGGTTTGGACTTAACGGTTCTGAGAATGAAGCTCTCCAAGACTCTCCGCTGACTCGTTTGAAGGGATCGTTCGTGTTGGCCGATTCTTCCTCAGAGTCGTCGAAACTGAAGGTGAGAGAGGACGGGGAGCCCGGGGGGGAATGGCTATGTTCTTCATCATCAAGAGTGGCCAAATTGACAATACCCTCTGCTTCTTTCCACAGCTCATTAGATGGCCCACGCACAATGTCCAAGAAACTAGCTTGGTGGCGAAGGCGTTTGAGCTCTTCAACTAAAAGGGTCAGTTCTTGAACCTGTCCAAACTGTCCATGGAGACTGGCTTGACGTTCCATGATAGCCTGAGGAACTATCATGCTGCGCCGGGCAACGTTCTTGTTCGTCCGCATGTTCTCGCTGATTATACTTTCGTCTGCATCCTCAAAGTCGAAGTCACTATCCCAGTCTTCACTAACACCCTTGCTGCCCAACCCCCAAGTGCCAAATTTGCCTGATGTTTGTCGTGTCTCGTTGGTAGCTGGATACTCTCTCGATACCGGGACGCTTTGGCTCCGAAGATGTAAGGTATTTGGTGCTTTGCGGCCCGGGGCTCTACTGCCCCGAAGCTCAGGTCCATGTTTTCCATGGACTGTGCGGGGGCGTCCATCGGGCCCAGAAGCTTCGCGGTCATTTCTGGGTTGTTCAGACCAGTCAAAAATATTCATCCTAGGGCAGAATTCAAACATCTCGTTGGTAAGGCTGCGCGAATTGGACTTAGTCAACTCGAGAGGAATATCTGACCTGCCATGAGCGAACAAGATATCACGGCCAGCATAATTCCTCTCGTAGTTATTCAAAGACATCCTCGGATATTTCGACTGTCCGTCCAATTTGACTATTTCACCAGGTAAAGCAGCCACCAGGCTGTGGGCGTCTTCATCATCTGTCAAATCGGAAGGAAATGGTATTCTACTCGCCTCTTCATGCATATTTTTTTCCTGAGGGTCAGGGAGAGAGATAGAAATGGGGGTTAGCTCCAGGTTGGAATGATTGTGACTGTCGTCAAAAGGCTGAGAAGCGAAAGCGTAATGTGAGGCGAATTGCTTGACACGTAAGGATCCTTCGCCCGCATTGCTGAGCGGTAGATCTCTGTCAAAAATGGTCTCCACCCGAGGAGAATGCAGACCCGAATTGCTGCTAGTGGTGATATGGGTGCGGATCGAATCGAAAGCGGTGTCGCTCAAGAAATCGGTCTCGTCCTCCTCACCCGAAGTGAAAATACGAGTATCGTCAGAGCCAATAACAGTTGAGGCAGGATCAGATGCAGCAATTGAATGTCGTTTACGCCGCTGGCGGATTGGGCCCTGCAAGACAGACAAGGCCACACCGTCTGAAGTAAGTGGACGTTGCCCGGTCTCTCGCAGATAACCAATATCGACGCGCGAGGATGAGGTGGCCCTTTTGCAGCTGGAGCCCATAAACCCAGGCGCTGTAAATCCATCCGCCCGCGAGGCAATTGGGGGCCGGCGGAAGATGTTTGGGTCTGTAATATTACGCCTTGCACGCGATCGTGGTGACAGCAAAATGGCTCCTTCCGAGTTTGCGAAAGTAGGAAGAGGGGCTGAGATTGCTCTCATTTTAGGACGGGCAAGTGCAGTACTGAGGGGCTTGTGAGCATCAGCATTACCTGAGGCCGGTATTGCTGACTTGGAGTCATTTGAAACTGATATCGATGGCTGGCGATGGTTTTCCTCTGGTGCAAGGGATGTTTCTAACTCTCGTGAAGTATCACTTGGCTTGAATGGATCACGGAACTGCACTGGAGGGGTAGGCGCGGTCTCCGGCGAACTAATCCCTGTGGAAGACTCCTTGTTTGTAATTGAATTTGCTAGAAGAAGAGCTGGAATAGTACCCGTAGACGGGAGAATTCGCCGCAGCCCATGCTCTTTTGGCTTGGTTGCAGTTGACAGCCTGCGTGCCAGCCTGTCCGATGCCCCATCGTAGGTAGCAGTTAGATAAGGCTGCCAAGATATATCAACCACGGAGGATTCTCTGTTAGGAAGCAATGGTGTATTCGTAAGACTGGGCTCAAAGTTTAAGCTATGGGTTGCTTTGTGTCTCAAGTGTTCAGACCGTTGATGGCTTGTGGCTGGCCTACGAAATAAAGTTGTTAAAGGGGGCGAAGGCGCGTGCACAAATTGAAAATGAGCGCTTGAAGATTGTGATGGAGGCCGCTTGACGAGTTTGTTGGGTGCTCGGCGCTGACTGGAGGGGCGCGAATGGGTAGGGCTTGTGGGTCCGTTCGACGTCGGAGAGGTAGGGCTTTGGCATGAACCCCGGCTTCCTGGCTGGAACGACAGCCGTCGCACCCAAGAGGAAGACGGCCTTCGGCTATGCAAAGCAGTTGAGGAGTCTTCCTCGACTCGCAGTGGAGGGGTTGATAGAGTCTGACCACGACGCCGCAGTATAATCCCTGCAAGGGATGATTTTCTCCTGTGGTTTGGACATTGCGGGTGGTTCCCAGCGGTAGAACCGCCCCCGCTCGCATGGAAAGGCTTGAACTGCGAGGTAGATTTTATTTCTACTGTCGTGAATGGGGTGGAAGGGCCTGATTGTACGGCGTCGTCTAGCGGCGATCGAGGAGGGTCTGTCGCGCGCGCGCGCTGATCATGCAGAGGGAAGGTCTTTTTTCGGAAGCGCGCCGGCTTGGGTGAATCTTGATCTACGCGACCGAGAGCAAAGCCGGTTGCTGCAATACCAACAGTGCTGATTGCACAAAGCTGGGTGATTATTCATTAGCCTAGAATATTCGCAAGACACAAGGTCCATGATGGGTTATTGGTGCAAGTGCTTCGCAAGAAAGAAAGTAGGTTATAAGATGGGAGATGTGTCCAAAGGGGAGAAAGAAGAAATAAATTGGAGGAAAAGAGCTCACAGTTGATATATGCTCCATCCTTAAAAGCGCCGAGAATAGTGTCAAGCACCATGAAGCTCAAAGTGGCAACATCGATATTACATGTAGTTGACGACCCATCTGCATTATTATGCACGAGGAGGACCAGCTGGCTTAGCACGTCTAGATTGGGAGCATCTCAGGAAAAAGAGGTGGGTTGAAAATTCTAGCCAGGAGTTGTGGATAGGGATATTATCACCGGGCACGGTTGGAGGTTGTTTTGGATGTCAAGCACAGTAAAGTCGATGTGCCTTTAGAGTGAGGGGAACGGCGCGTGGCTGTTGGGAGAAAGGAATGCGAGGAGACCAAAAACGAATATAGTAAAGGAATGGGGAGTAAGAGAACATCAGAGCTGTGTTTAAATCTCTATAGTAAAGCTGCAGTAAAAAAGAGCAAAGAAAAAGAAAAAGAAAAACAACTATCAAAAGGCAGCTAGAAAGAGGAAGAAAGTAGATGAGAAAGAGCAGGAATAATAATAATAATAAAAACAACAATAACAAGAGGCTATTGATCAACAAAGGCCTGAGGAGTGGGACACACGGTCACTCTCTTTCCCACCCATGGGCGATGTTCTTCTGGTTCTAGTTTAAAGGAATGGATCACGCTAGGAGTGTCCACCCCCAACACAACACCCACACCACCCGGCAAGGTAAATGCATTCAATATATCACCATAGTGAAAAATATCTATGAAGGGAGGAGATATATTTTTCACTTTACAAGAATAACAATAGTTAGAAGTACTATTCAACTCTAAGCGTTTCGATCTTAGGAAAAAAGGAAGGGTGGGAAAAGAAGAAGGAAAAAGACCCCAGACGGGATATTAATCTCTACAGCCTGGACTAGGTATTGATATGTAATCTTGTTTCACGTTTTCTTTCTCCCTCATCACAGAAACAAGACATCGCCATAAACCTCATAAGCCAGCTATCAGCCTGGCAAATTGCTTATAGATATGAACTCATATGTCAAGTCAATTAGTAGTATACTGTAGTTGTCAGATACCAAATAACACTAGTCCTCGTAGCCACCCCCCCTTTTATGAAAGCTGCAGTGCCAATCAACAATGCATAACTATAGAATATCTCTAATGAGCTATAGCAATAGCCGCAGCGTCAGCCAAAAGGAATCTATTATCAGGAAAACAATAGTGACTTGTGACTGTCCATCATTAGCTGCAGGAAGAGGGGCACAGACACCAAGAAAGCAAACAAAGTTGTAAATTCAAATCTCGATGAATAACAGGGAATACACTAGATCCATGAAGCCCTGCTGGAGGCTTTGATTAATTAATGAAACCAGGGATTTTCAGCTTCTTACCCTTCCCCTGTTATCGTCATCATCCCTTACGGCTTGACTATTGGTCCAGAACATCTAATCTACTAAAGCTAGCTAGGCGCTTTGATAAATAATTAACTGACCTACTAAGCTAGACCTGCCTTGAGGAGATAAGAATAGAACGTCAATATTGTCCTCGTCCATAGTTCCTAGTTGTGAATACTATGGATATTATTATAGCTCTGGGTAGAATGAACTCATACACAGAAAAATGAGAAGAGTATATGGCCAGGATGGTAACACCAATACGACGAGGCCAGTCCCACTTGGAATGTGGGCGGAAGGTTAATAAGAAGGTAGGTTCGGAGCTCATTGCCTCCCTAGTTTGCCGAATAGCCAGTTCTAAAGAAGTTAAGATGCCCTTTAAACGAGATCGTACCTTAGATCGTAAGGCGGTGATCAAACGCTACGGACTACTTCGGTCGGAACCACTCGTTAATACTGAAGGGAACTGCTTAGAGTAGACGGAATATTCTGGACTACTAGATCAAGTTTTAAAAAATAAGAATAAGAATAAGGGTAAATAAAAATAAAGATAAAAATGAATAATTACGGTAAAAGAACAAACATTTCCCGCTCTTTCCAAAGAATGGCGGCAGAAAGAGAAATTGATTTCATACCCACCGGTCCTTTGTCACTTTTCTGATTAATTACTGTTTATAGCTTTAGCGAAGACCGAGAAATGAACACCTATGGAAGAAGCTTCGACTACTCCGTAAAGGTGAACCTACTCCATATGCCTACGTAGTAGAAATACAAAGGGAGACATGACGGGGCTTTGTGTCTCTCAAGTGTCAAAATGCCGGGCCAACGGTACGGTGGTAAGCTTATTTGGTAGGACCAGAAGCAGATCGGAAATGATAGATCTATTTTCTTGGAAGGGAACGTGGCCTGCGAGTTTCTTGAATAGTAATAATTCCGACCTGAACTGTCGGTCTACTCCGTGGACGAAGTGGGGCCCCCTAAAAAAGTGTAATTAAATAAAATAAAAACAAATTCATTTCGGCAAAAGGCAAAGAGAGAGATTTGATAAATATTTTTTGTTATGGGATTATGGATTTATATTTATGTACATTGACTGCCACTGCCTTAAGCATGATAATCCCATTTACAATCCCTCCTCGTTGCAGATTTCTCTTTGTTAGTAATCAAGAAGTGCCTCCCGCGGTTTCCCATTACTACGGAGTAAGTCGGTTGAACCTTAGTAGGTTCCAAGCAAGTACTAGTAGTACTCCGTACCACTCCGTCTTCTTGATAGGACCAGCGCTTATTTGCTACCATGCATCCAGGACCCGTGCTGCTGTACTCTAGTGAAAGTAGTATCCATGATGTAACTCCTCTCTGGTGTTTCCCACTCTTTATTGCTTCAACTCTCCGCCGCCGCGTGTTTCAGCTCGATCCCTTGTTCAAATCCCTTGCTGCTGGTCTCTACTACCCCGTACTGTCGGATCCTCTTGAAACTACCAAAGGCAGGTACAATTGTACACTCGTATCCCTTGCCTAGGCCCACTGCTAGGCAGCGTACAAGATGTCCTCGCAGGGACCGCTTAATTGCCCGACGACTTTAGTGATACATACGTGTTGTGTGGCTAATTGCTTGGGATGACTACTAGTACTACTAGTCGAGAATCTAACATCATCCAAAATCTAGGGATACCTTTATATCCCTTTCTTTCTTCCATCTCCCTCGCCAGTTACATGCAATTTTTTAGGACAATGCTGATCTTCTTTCTCTTAACTTGAATTATCCTCAGTAGATAGGCCGGTATCTTCTTGGTGAAAAAAAATAGACCTCGTTTCTAACAAGCCCCATGATGTGGAAAGAATCGACATAGGTGGTTAAGGGAATGAAGGGGGAGAGAAGCAAGATCTTCAGATGAAGCCTACTAGTATCAGGCGATAGCATATGATATACAGCATGTACGTAAACCCGACACCTGGGATAGGCATGTCCGCCCGGGACCTCTACGGAGTATGGAGAGGCTGGAGGGGGACTGAGAGGCGGGGGTCCCTTCTGCGAAAGACCAACCAATCCAGAACGGCGTCGACTCCACTTCCGCCACTCCGCCAAAGTTCATTCAGCCAGAGCGGGAAAAAAAGGACGAAAAAAAGAGAAAACACTCTATGATATTCTATAGACTCACATAATTGTTCGGTGCTGCAGCTGAACTAGTGTCATTTTTTCTTCTCTACACTTTGGGTCTCTTCGTCATCTTCAAGAAGCTTCGTTCTTGGGTAGTAGTGAAACCAAGATGGAGGCAGAACTTCAGTCACAGATCCCAGGTCTCGACCATGTGATCTCAGAATACTCTGTGGTAATTGTTTCAATGGATCTTACGATACGCGCTGAAAATGTTGAACTAATGAATTATAGGGCTACCTGACACATGCTTCAAGGGCATATGTTGAGGACGCAAATGCCCCGTCACCATTGGCGGAAGCCGCTGACATGGTCACTGAACTTCTAGTTTCTGCATCCGGAGACTTCTCCGACCAAAATGAAAAAGCTATTCGGAACTTAGTGGAAAAATTCATTTCTTCTTTGAGCTCTGCGGATGGTGTCGATGCAGAACGGAGGCAAATGCCGTTCACTGCTAAGAAGCTAGACCAGGCCATCAATGTTGGGTCCCAGAGAAACATGTCCTCGACTTTGGGACTTGCTGGTGGAAATGTCGACTTGGAATCTGCCAACAGCAGGAAAGTAGAGTCTCGCGTAGACCGCAAGAAACTTGAAAAGGCAGAGCGAAAGATCCGTGCCAAACAGGAGAAAAAGCAAATGAAGATGGTGCAATACGAATCGTCCCGTCTCCTCGACCAGCCAGATAGCACCATGTCTTACGAGGAGTTCTTCATGGCTGTTAACCCGCTCCAGCTGGGCTCGGATTCTGCAGCAAAGAGCAAGGACATTAAGAT
Source organism: Aspergillus sojae (assembly GCA_008274985.1). Taxonomy (NCBI): domain Eukaryota; kingdom Fungi; phylum Ascomycota; class Eurotiomycetes; order Eurotiales; family Aspergillaceae; genus Aspergillus; species Aspergillus sojae. Next base: position 2,982,064 of record CP035528.1, on the reverse strand, counting down.
TGATAGCATTGACACCTCTGTTGGTGGTCATCGAATCTTGACCGACGCTTCTCTTACCTTGGCGTACGGTCGACGGTACGGTCTTGTTGGTCAGAACGGTATAGGAAAATCCACTCTTCTGCGGGCCTTGAGCCGTAGAGAAGTCGCTATCCCAAGCCATATATCGATTTTGCACGTTGAACAGGAAGTATGCATTCAGGTTCTTTTCTTTTTCCTCACCACCACCCTTTATTATCATTCTTTCGCCCGATTTACCGTACCCTTCTGACGATTTTAACTAGATCATGGGTGACGACACTCCTGCTCTGCAAGCGGTTCTGGACGCAGATGTATGGCGAAAGCGTCTTCTCGCAGACCAAGATGTCAGTATTGCTTGTCTTGACAATCTTTGTCCTCAACAAGTCCGTCCCTCTGACCTGTTTTGCAGAGAATTACGAAACAGTTGGCTGCGCTAGAAGCCGAACGATCTTCGATGGCAGACACCTCTACAGATGCCGCCAGGCTTGACCACGAAAGGGAGGGCCTAGACATAACCTTAAGTGATATCCATTCCAAACTTTCAGAAATGGAATCGGACAAAGCCGAATCGCGTGCTGCCAGTATCTTAGCTGGTCTTGGTTTTTCACCTGAAAGACAGCAGTTTGCAACAAAAACCTTTTCTGGTGGTTGGCGAATGAGATTGGCTCTAGCGCGCGCTTTATTCTGCGAACCAGACTTGCTTCTTCTAGATGGTAAGCTCTTATCGTTCCCCCACCCATTGTGAAGGAATAGGAGTCTAACATGATACAGAACCCTCCAATATGCTGGACGTTCCGTCCATTACATTCTTATCCAACTACCTCCAGGGATACCCTAGTACTGTCCTTGTGGTCTCGCACGACCGGGCTTTCTTAAACGAGGTCGCTACTGACATTGTGCATCAACACTCTGAAAGGCTGGATTATTATAAGGGGGCCAACTTCGGTGGGTCAATCGGCGATATGGTCGCTCAAGTGACGCTAGCTAATATATTGTAGACTCGTTCTATGCTACCAAGGAGGAACGGAAGAAGAATGCGAGGCGTGAATACGAGAAACAAATGGCAGAAAGAGCACATTTGCAAGGTTGGTGGCCGACCCAATGGAGTATGTCCTGCAAAACAAGGCTGATCATGTTCTAGCATTCATCGATAAATTTAGATACAACGCAGCCAAGTCATCCGAGGCGCAATCTCGAATCAAGAAGCTCGAGAGAATGCCAGTCTTGGAAGCCCCGGAGAGTGATTACGTTGTGCATTTCAAATTTCCAGATGTCGAAAAGCTTTCTCCACCCATTGTACAGATGTCCGAGATTTCCTTCGGTTATTCCAAGGATAAGCCCCTTTTAAAAAATGTCGATCTCGATGTGCAACTTGACTCTCGGATAGGAATTGTTGGACCGAACGGCGCTGGTAAAACCACAGTGTTGAAGCTGCTAACTGGCCAGCTTGAGCCAACTTCGGGCCTTCTTTCGCAACATGCTCGCTTACGTATTGGATACTTTGCCCAACATCATGTTGATGCTCTGGATCTGACGACCAGTGCGGTAAGCTTCATGGCAAAGACCTACCCAGGAAAGACAGACGAGGAATACCGCAGGCATCTGGGAGCGTACGTTGAACCCTCTGTTAACTTCATTTGTTTTGACGCTTGATTGCTAATGTGCGATTTCTGCCTTAATTAGATTCGGAATCACTGGAATGACTGGACTTCAAAAGATGGAGCTCCTGTCTGGAGGACAAAAATCTCGTGTCGCATTTGCTTGCTTGTCGTTGACAAATCCACACATCTTGGTCCTTGACGAACCTTCCAACCACTTGGATATCGAAGGTATGGATGCATTGTCTGAGGCATTGCAGAGGTTCGAAGGTGGTGTCGTGATGGTATCACACGATGTGACAATGCTGCAGAACGTCTGCACTAGTCTTTGGGTCTGCGACAAGGGCACAGTAACCAAGTTCGATGGCACCGTCAATGCCTACAAGAAGATGATCAGTTCACAAGCCAACGAAGCAGGTGTAGCAGTTGCCCACTAGATAGGGAGCATTTGAAACCCAACGGGCTGAAAACATAAGCTATATTATTTTAGAGTGAATCTATATGTCTTTGCTCCACTTCGCCTGCAGTCTACGAGTCAACACCTACTAGTAACTGTCGCTACGTAAGAGAAATGGAAGGTTGCGTTATGTATCCGCTTACGGGGCTATGCGCTTCCCTGAGACCGTATTCGATTGTTTTATGCCTGTCTGGACAATATACAGGTAGTGGCTAAGCAAGATAGCTACTAAGTAATAGCTAACCACATCTACGTGGTATCAGGCTTATAGTATATCTTATCCTTTCATTGTAACATTGACTAGTAGTAAGTCCTATCACTTAAATGATTGGCAGAAGAACTGGGCAAATTTTCTCAAAGCCACGAGATGCTAAGCCGAACAGATTTGATCAGTTTTATCAAGCTTTGATGAATGTATGCCCGAGGTACTACTTCAACATGAAGATGTGTTTGCCTCAGGGATTAAGCCCTTAGTGGGTCCCGTGAGATGCCAAGCTAAACCTCTCCCGTAGCTCCCATGCTTCCATCCAGTTCTTACCGCTCAGTCAATGTGTCTGCTTGGGTTGGTACTGGTGAATCTTTTTATTATTAGGAAGATCCTTCTTAAACATGGGCTCTAGACATGAAAACGATACATTGGACCCTAACGCTCCTCTACTCATTCTAGATGGACACACTACCCACGACCCCCAAAACAATGAAGATAGGCACATTGATAGCGAGTCAAACTACTCGGGAACTCAATTTATATGGGCATTGACATTCTCTGCTGGTCTTAGTGGGCTATTATTTGGTTATGAGTACGGTGTGGCCGCTTTCGCTTCTCCTCGAATGCAAATGGCCCCAAATACTGACAGCTGTGATCGTGAAGCACAGGGGTAATTTCCTCAACGCTCGTATCAATCGGCACGGATCTCTCCGACCGCGATCTTACAACACTAGACAAAAGCCTAATAACATCTTGCACAAGCTTGTTTGCTTTGGTTGCCAGCCCCCTTGCGGGGGTTCTGGCTGACAAGTTCGGTCGCCGAAAGGTTATATTCGTTGCAGATGCGCTGTTCGCTCTAGGTGCTTTTGTGCAGGCAATCTCCAATGAAGTATGGGCCATGATTGTTGGTAGAAGTATTGTTGGGTTAGCTGTTGGTGGCGCGAGCTTGGTAACTCCATTGTAGGTCAATATCTTGTAAACAATAACCCTAGAAGAAGTCGATCGAGAACAAGCAAGCTGCTTGCTTAGAATGATTTCTAGTTCCTAGCTAATTGTTTCATCAGATACATCTCCGAATTGGCACCATCTAATATGAGGGGCAGACTGGTGACGATTCTCTCTTTGTTCATCACCGGTGGCCAAGTTGTAGCATACGTCGTGGGTTGGCTCTTTTCCTTAATTGACGGAGGCTGGCGCTGGATCGTTGGCCTTGGAATACTTCCGGCACTCTTTCAGCTTGTTATCCTCACCGCTTTACCTGAAACTCCCCGATGGCTGGCACAAGCAGGATTCGAAACAAATGCTATAGCTGTCCTGGGCAAGGTCTACCAGGGTCATCCAGACAGTGACTGCATCACTAAACAAATCTTACGGGAGATTCAGCAGGAGGTAGCAGAAGAACGGCTAGATCATCCTGGTGGTTCTTCTGGGGCCGGCCAACAGTGGATTCACTACGTCTTGCAGCGTACCACAGACCTCTTCTACATTGGTGGTAATAGAAGAGCGTTGATTATAGCGATGATGCTGCAAGGTTCGCAGCAGCTCTCGGGCTTCAACTGTCTTATGTACTTCTCTGGCATTATATTTTCATCTCTCTCCTTTTCGTCGCCGACGCTCACGTCGCTGTCAGTGGCCACGACTAACTTTCTTTTTACATTGCTTGCATTTACCTACATCGATAGGATCGGCCGGCGCCGAATCCTCCTCTATTCTATACCTATCATGACAATATCTCTCATCGTTTGCGCACTAACCTTCTCTTTGGTGTCATCAGATTTGTCCTCTTATCCACTGACACGTGCAGGGTCCAGTGACACCGTGACAGATGATTCAATGCTCCCTATCACTATTCTCTTGTGTTTAACGGTTTACACGGCTTCTTACGCCTTTGGGCTTGGCAATGTGCCCTGGCAGCAGTCCGAGCTGTTTCCTTTAAGTGTACGGTCTCTCGGGTCTGCATTCGCTACAGCAACGAACTGGGCCTCAAATTTCGTTGTCGGGCTCACTTTTCTTCCCATGATGGAACTGTTGTCTCCAGGGTGGACCTTTGGGACCTATGCGGTGGTCTGTGCAGTTAGCTGGTTTGCTGTGTGGGCGATCTATCCTGAGATGAGTGGGCTCGGTTTAGAAGAGGTCAAGGAGCTCCTCGCAGATGGCTGGGGTGTCAAGGAAAGTCTGGTGAGAACCCGCAACAACTCCTAGAAAACCAGAAAGAAAAAGAAAGAAGTAAGAACTAGAGAAATAGAGAGATCTTACACATGTATATGTATGTATATGTTGTCATTGATGGGTAGACCTAGGAGAAGTAACCAAAGATATAGGACGATTCTTAGACTAAGGCGCAAGGCGAACTTCCTCTACCGACATACCTACCGGCAACAATTTAGGGAGCTATCACCGTTGCAGTCATAGGGTTTCTTGTCAAGCCTTTCACACATTCTGGCAGTTTGTGCAGGAGGTATCCACCATGGACCAAAGGATTTCGGACCAGAAAACCAGAGTCTACGCCTCCAAACGAGTGGTATGACTTAGATGAGCACCTCTATTGAAATGAATAGCCTTGGCAGGGTCTTCTCTCTTACTCTTGAACATTGAGGTTAGTCCGCACAATGCCCGTACAGACTGGTGCGGATACCCTCCCGCATGAAGCGCATAAAGCCAAAAAAAATTTCGAGGGGGAATGTTGGATAAAATAGCACTTTATTCCAGGGAGGCCTAGATAATAGCTTTGTTAGAGTCACATCTGGTTGCTACGTAGAGGGTATGACACGGGTAGAATAGCGACTACCAGTGATATCAGGTTGCACTTCCCATCCCCCTTGGGTGACCGACGAATGAAGTGGAGAGCCATATGCCTACTGCACAAGATACTGTTGAGATTGATATTAAACATTTCAGATTCGGTTTGGGGGGGCGCCTTCTGATTATTGGTCGTAGATGTTGAATATATGCGCCTCGTCTGCATTAGCAGATTCGGAGTGAAGACGAGTAGCCTCTCAATGCTATTATATTCCGTAACATTATTCTTTTGGAGACTAAGCTACTGGCTATGTTTGAGCACGTCAATAGTGAATCACCGATTCACGCTGGGACTGTGGCTACTTACTTCCTCTTGTGTGTTGGCCATCATAGGGCTGTTGGCCCCGAGGTTGTCGATGGGGTACAGACAAAAATAGACATTCTAAAGTCGCCCCGGGGGATGATTGATGCAAGTTTAAGAGGTAGATGAAAAGGCAGCTCTCACGAGTATGGCCTCCCCTCCTTAGAAAGAAATGGAGCATTCTGGAAGAAACGCCCTGACAAGTGGAGCGGAGTAAAATGGGCTCAAGGCCTACTAAGTGGTAGAACGCTGAAGGTCTCATTGCGAGTCATGATTTAATTCAACCAATATGTCTATTATCTCAATACCACCCGCGATATAACGTCCAGGTAGACCAGACTTTCATCTCGACCCAGATAGTTATTGAACTTTGAGTATCCTCGTAAGGCTAACCGGTACTAGGTTGGGTATAGTTACAGTATATTATTGTCATGGGTTTAAAGAGGCTAAATAATTAAAGCAAGTGTAATCATTAGCCATATGTTGTAGCACATCTGGAGTCGAGGCTCACAGGCATAGATGACAAGAAGTTTGAAACATCCTTAAAACTGTATATATGAGTTTCGTATAAGATAATTTTTAGACTATATTTTGAGATCCTTAGGCACCCTGTATTCCCTGAGCATATTAGAACCTGGTCATGGAAACCCCCTGGGATGCGGCTACACTGTGCAGGAAGATGATTCCCTTCGGTAGTGGCACGTCATGATGCTCATAGTGCTCATAATGCTGTTACCATCGGAGATAGGTGTTGGTTTGGTCTCAGAGAGGCTTAGGCCAGGCTCTAATCACAACTGAACGGTGAGTGTACTCCAAGAAAGATATTGTCAAGTGAGCCTCAGTGTGGACACCACTTGCCTTTTGCATCAGCATCGTTGCGATCAGCTATATTTTTTTCCCGCTTCTGGAACAATTCTGCGCCTTTTTCTGCTGGTCGTCTTCTTGCTATATTCACGATCCCAGCGAATAACGAGGGGCTGCTCTCAATGTGAATATCGGTTAACTACCGACATAATTCGCGAAGCCGATATTGTTGTCTAGTGACAGTTTGCCAGTCACGGAACGTTAAAAGTTCAGAGCGAAGGGTACGTTGCAAAAGCTTTGAAGCATTCCTAGTCGGGTGACAGCAAGAAAGACAGCAACGACAACGTCTGAGAAGACATACACCAACGTGCAATAATGGAGTGGCTGGCCTTCCAAACATCTGTCCGAAGTCAATCCAACCTGTTGCAGCGACTTCCAGCTGAGGTACACTCTCTGAATTATTCTGTGTTACCAGGTCAGCTGCTAAAATTCCCATGCTTCAGATAATCCAATACATAGCTTGTCTACTGCCAAGTGATGCTGATGTTGCACATCTCTCCTCATGCTGTGACATTCTAGCTCAGAAACTCTTACCTGGGGAATCGTCTGTCTGGCGATACCGTTTCATGAAATTATATGATACACCCCCAGGCCGGGTTTCCTCTGAACTAAAGATCGAGTATCAGATTCGTTCGATCGTTCTCTCCCAGAAAATCAGTTTTAGATTTGGCCAGAACGAAGAGCAGCTACTATGGCTGACGGTTATGCAAGGCATCCTCCTAGAGGCTCTAACCATTACGGAAATTGACGGAGTGGTCTATTCAAAGACATTCGAGCGCATTCGCGAGGCACTTCAGCTTTCTGCTCCAGACATCCTCAACAGGCCCCTAAGCGGCTATGGAAATACGAAACCAGACCGTCCGTCGGATCTATTTTGCGGTCTTCAACTGGTAGGGCAACCAATATATGTGCATGTGAGAACTGTAGAGCTAGCAATAACAATATCCTTTTTCCTAATAGTGTCTAACCGGCCTAGCGCTTGACCCAAAAATGTCCGTTCGTTGCCTCCGAACAGACTACGATATTGCAAACGTCTACTCTTACCAAACTGAGATCACGAGACCACTCATTGATATAAAGAAACTAGAACTACCAACCATTTTGCATATCCGCAATTTCTGGGTGCGGCATTTGCTGAGCCCTAATGAAGCTACTTACTGCACTTCTTACGCAAAGCTACCTGTAGACCAAAGACCCAAGGTATGGTCTACTATCAAGGAAAACGTGGAGCTGGGCACCAACTGGGTGGGTTACTGGTGTAAGTCACAGTGTCTAACCGCACTTGCTCAAGTCAAGCATAATTCCAAACAACTAAACTTGCCCTGAAGCATGCGTCCATCCCTACCCGGAAACAGTCACCGAACTCGAAAACCGGCAATCATGCGCTGATTTGAACACACACTGGATACAAGGGGACACTGATCCATTGGTATGTATTATAGCAAAAGACATTTGGGTTGGGGGGGAAGACAATGCTAACACTGGTCAATTCCCAGGTCTTTCAAATCAGGCCTGACCTGAACACCTTAAACTGGCCACCTGAGTTTAACAGAATAATCCCGATGGTTGGGCCAGAGTCCCATCGCTTATACTTCCGTGGGCTCCAAAAACTTGGCGACGATCTATATCCAGTGCGCGGCTTTACAGAGCCTATTCGAGGATCGCAAGGCGGCTTTCCCGGTTGGCAGCGTATCTGCTTTGCCATATATGCGGCAGACCGTGAGCAACTCCCGCTGCTTCTCGAAATTGGCGAATTAGAGCCAAGTGACGATGAAGCAGCATGTTTACTAAGCGAGCTGTGGCCACCAGGTGAGCTGGAAACTGATTTTCTTTGGATTCAAGGTTATGAGGGAATGATTCTTCCCGGGGGTAAGATCATGTTAGGACAATGGGTCGATATGATTGACATGACAGAAAGAGGGCCGTTTATTTTTTGGAATTTGTAATCACACATACACGCATATCTTGTTAACTCTTTTGGGCATCACCTAAGCAAGCCCAATATGTCCACCATAGCAGGATATGAATTAAGAAGATTGGGTAGGTTCTTATAATAAAACACAGAGGGGAGGGGAGAGGAAGAGGAAGAGGAAGAAGGGGATGCATGAAATTACTCCTCAATATCCTTCACCTTCTCCCATTGTCCCTTGAGATTCTCCTTCCACAAGCTGACCTTATTGTCTCCTCCACTCACAGCGAGGATGTTTCCGCTCGGGCTCCAACTGACCCTCCAGAGCACAGTATCAAATTCGAGCTGCTGGCTGGCCCACTGACCAGGATTCGACGCATCCGAGGTCCAGATGCGAACAGTTTTATCTTGGGAGGCAGACGCGATGTAGGACTTGGAAAGGATGCTCGGCGACCAAGCAACGTCTCGGACCCAATCGGAGTGGCCTTCAAGTGTATGGGAGAGATTATAGGACTTAGTTTCCGAGCTGCATGTTTATACAGCATGATTAGTATGTTTCCTATTCAGGTAGTAATGCGGAATTTGCTATGTGCACGTACTTGTAATCCCAAATCTTGAGCAGATTATCGCTTCCGCCTGTGACGAACCTTCGCTGCTGACCCGGTCCAGGGTTGGCACTGATCAGGCTACCGGGAGATGCCGCAGGGGCCCAGCTAATAGAGTTCACGCCCATTCCATGGGCATGAAAGATCTGATGAGTCCAGCTATTATCCTGGAACTCAAGAACACTAACATGGCCGTCGGAAGAAGCGCAAGCAAGAAGGCATCCACTCTCGTGCGGAGCCCAGGAGACCATGTTCACCGAGGCTGTGTGGAGGGAGAAATCAAAGACCTTTGTCCAGGTGTTTACAGCGACAGGGGATGTTGTGTTCTGATGTTGTTCGCGCCAGATGAGGACCTTTCCATCATAGGATGAACTGGCCAGAATTGTACCAAATTTAGGGTGCGCCTAGAGTCAAAAGAAAGAAATTTGTCAGTTCAGGGCTCAGTTACAATGAATATAGATCCATATGAGATGCTCGGGGAAGTTGGTACACACCCATGCGATACACCAAACTGCGCCTTCGTGTCTATTACATTCGTGTTTTCTCATTTCAGTAATCGCGCGTTCAATCACAGAGAACATGTTCCTCACCCTTTTAGAGTTTCCACTAGGCGATGCGTCTCGCCTTCGATCTCGAATATCTTTATTGTCTTATCCGACGAGCATGTCGCTAATCTGCGGCCATAGTAGTCCAGGCCAGCATCGTGCTGCGTGTCGTAGGTGGGTCAGCTCGGGAATGCATAGAGCTGGATTCAGATATGTTCTGTCTTTAGCACGTACAATCATGTCATCGTGTCCGGAATTGGAGATAATCTGAGCAGCCGCCTAAAATTCCAGGTCGGAACGTCAATGTTTGGGGAAAACAAACAGGATTGGGATGGACTGAAAGGGGGAAACGCACCATTTTGTCCAAATCGATGTCTTAGCAAGCCCTATGGGACTATATTTGTAGAATATTATTTGTTGGATCTTTTAGCGATAAGTTTTGAGGAAGAGGGCGGTGGTTGGAGTGTCGAATCAACAGGCAAGCAAATCGGCAGTAGCAAGACACCGCCAGCTTGTCCGTTTCGCAGTGGGAGGAGCCGCACCCAGATCTTATCTTATCGCCTCAGACCACCTTGGCACGTGAGACCGGCCTCGGCTCTCCTCGGCTGGCTACCCCACGCCTTCTTCTGTATGCACTTACATGTCGACTTCCTTCTCTCCAGTCTCATAATTGATCCCCCCTTCCGAAGAGGGCTCTCACTATATTTGCCTCCAAATTCACACCTATATCAAACTTTGTCGATTGCGTCAGATTGTATATTGGGTCTCATTTTCACCGAAGATCTTCTAGCACCCAGATTGTGCTTTCTCGACATCATGAGTGATGCTCTCTGTGGCCCATCCAATGCTCTTCAAAACTTCCAGAAGCATGCCTCTATTGATCGGACACTGCAACAGGACAGATTAGTTTCGCGACAATCGCATTCTCAGGTAAGTTCTAAGTCTCACTCTACATCCGTGTGGATCGCATCTTCAACAATACTAAGAGCTGGTTTACACCGTAGGGCTTTCGGTCACAAACCCCCAAGGAAGGTACCCTGGATCCCGAGTTCGCTGCGTTCGAATCCAATATAGCAGGAGCGTCACTCCCCGATTTACAACATCCGGCCCACTTCGCTACGCCTCCTCATTTTGCTGTACATAATCAAGTAGAGAAGCACAATTGGGCAGCAGACTTTCAGAGGCTACAGATTTCCGGCTCGTCGCCTCTAGCTCATCAACAAGCTGGCCCAGCCTCATCCCCAGCGTCGAACCTTGCACAGCATGGTTGGCGAAATGATTTTCTAGTCCAACAGCGGCAACCTCGTCCTGCTCAGCAACACCAACCTTTCGCTCAAGGTTTTCAACCTTTTCTTACGCCTAGTTATCCTATACACGAGGCTGCAGGAAATTCTCTTTCGCCCGCGCAAGATCTGACAACTACCCAGCTACCGTCCACTGAAGCCTTCGATGAGTCTGCCTTTGAAGCTGCATTTGAACAAGCCAAGGCGGATTTGGCCTCACAAACGGCTGATCACGCGCAAGAACTTACCAATGAGACCACTAATCCGGATGCAACTGTTACTTCTCAAGTTGAAGCCATCAGGATAGGTTCAGACACCATACCTCAGACCGCAAAGGATGACGCTCCAGCACATTACAATGACCCAGACGAGCTTGCCCGAACGGCGGGACAGCTACTGGAAAGTGTCAGCCACGATCAGAGCCAGAAATTTCGGGAAAGCAACTTCCTTGCTTTGATGCGCCGTATCCGAGACCGCGAGGTTCATATCGAAGGAGATGAGTTCCGTGAAGTCAGTACCAGTCCGTGATCTCTAGAGTTTCGGCTGGCGTGGCATGAGCGCTGGTATATTTTAGTCTATATATGCCGGCCTTTGTTCCTGCTAATCAGATCCCAGACTGTGCAGCCTCTACATCCTGGTGGCAAGTATTATCCCGAAGGAAAAACACGTACGCAGCAAGGGCGAAACCCGTACACTATGGAAAAGAATCACGACAATAGCAGTAAGTAGTAGAAAGAGCACAAGGCACCATCGGTCTGTTTGCAGCTCAGAGCCGACATTTGAGACACGGTACCTGACCAAATGGATAATGTACTACTTAGATTCTGTTTATGGAAAGTCCATTCAGTCGGATATCGTCCTACCTGCGCTTGGAGGGAATGACACATCCAAGCACGCCTCTCAAGCAAGTACGATCGAAGACCTAGGTATAGGGCCTGATGACCAATCTCTTCATGATAGTTGGATGTTCGGTGATCGCTGGGCTTGATGTATTTCCCAGCCTTATCGTCCTGGTCTGTTCTTATTTATTTGGAAGGTGTATCGGCGGGGGGAAAAGCTTGTTCGTGGAATATACATAGCATAGAACACGGGGAGGGTAGTGGTGGCCTTTTGGTTACATACTCCGTCGCATGGGCTCCCAGTTTTCTTTTCCTTTTTCTTTTTTTTTTCCTTTTTTTTTTCTTTTCTTTTTCCATTGCCCCCTGATCCTTGTGGTTGCTGGGGTTCCCACGAGAGATCTGACCCGCACTCAACGAAGAGTTGGATGTACAATACCGTACCAGATTACTGGTGGCAGGCATTCACGTGAACCTATTCTCCTATTGATGATCGAGAACAATACCAAACCTGCCGCGGCTCAATAAGGAGGCCGGGACCATTGTTGCAACTCCACGGTAGTGTTATTACGTCGCCTTGGCGGTAACGACGTGCTTGACTCGATTGGCTCTCTGCCGTGGTCCTGGGGGCTGGCTGGGATACAGTCCTGTCTTATCAACATGGTGTTGTGAGCAGTGTTGGTTATCAAGGGAAACACGGCGTGTAACGTTATTTATATACAGATGTTGTGGTCGTGGGCAAGTTGGCTGCATATTCTTGCTTTGGAGACATCATGTTTCACTGTTCAGCTTTAGCGGGTTCCTAGTTTTCTCATATTTCATAGCACATAGCATCTCAGCACCCGTTTCTTTTCCTTTCTCGATATATATATCTAGTACCTCTTGTCCCAGGGCCTTATAGATCTACTATTCTTCCTATCCGTGCTTTGTGGTCAATTCCCTGCCAATTGCTATACGGCATACACACGTCTACCCTTCGGATCATCTATATCACGGCCGGCTACCACAGTCAACGCAAAATGCTTCCTCCCTCCGATTCCTTGCTCCATCAACTACAGAAGCTTGCAGAAGCAAGAGCAGCCGCTCAATATCAAACGAGAGCATCGCCCCCGCCGCCATATTCAAGGAGAAATGCACCGGATCTTGCACTCGCCGAGAACGATTTGATTGACAGCGATGGGCCAAAAGATGCTGATGACGGCGATGAATGCATGTCCTGGGGGTCTGGTTCTAGCAACGGCAGCCGTCACCACCACGCCCCCGTCAGCATCCACATCGACGCATCGATCAACGTGCGAGGGAACGGTAATACCTTGATCATACCGTCTGTGGCAGGTCCACACGACACCTTCCTCGCTGCCGAGTTCTACGATGCATCAGCAGCAATCAGTACAGCGACATCGTCAGACCAAGCTAACCGACATGGCGACGTCGATTATTACTGCACTTGGCAGGGCCAGCCTGCTTCCATCGACTGAAGACGGATCTTCACCCGTGGAAATCAATATTAACTCAGGAATAAAGATCGAAGGAAGCCGAAATGTCATCTGCACGGGTAACAGCCTCCCCTCAGGTCGTTCTCTCGCGAAACGACAATATGTCCAGATTGGCGGAGTGGGGAGCTTATATGAGAGGGACAGAGCGAGACGCGCTGACTCGGTACGTCCTTCCTCACTAGTAGAGAACCTTGATTATGAGGCGTTCTATCCATTAGAGGCACAGGGTGTTACTAACGCTTTACATACAGGAGCCACCAGAGACACCCCACTCAAAAAGATTTTGATAGTCGATCTATGAGCCTTACATGTGTTGCTGCCTGCCCTGTGGAATACTGAGACGATCGCTGGTCCTCTGATCAAATTGCATCAGAAATAACCTGATAGGTATCCACAAATTCTCATATAATTCATAACAGCATAGAAGAGAGCAGGGTCGTTCTATATACAATTGGCGGATTGCCAGGTATCCTATTGATTAGTACTGCCTAGGCCGGTCTAAGTAAAAGAGTGATCGGATGAAACAAGAGTCACGGGACGAGTTACCCTTAAACATAAATAAAAGGAATGGGAAGGTGGAAAGAGAGGACAGACGACATATGTCGTCCATGTTATAGGGGAGAAAAAGAAAGAAAGAGAAAACGAGCCCCCTAGCAACTGATCACCGCTTTCTCAACCATGTTAGGTGCTGAATGAAGGAAGATCCTATTGGAGATAATAGAACTACCGACTAGTGAACAGTCACTAAGTACCCTATATCTTAGATTTAGTGGTAACTTGCGCTACGGTGACAATCAGTATCAAGCTTATACGCTACTCAATCCAAGGGCACCTCGTCTAGTAATGGTGAGTAATTTTTGCCTCCTGGCTAGGTATCTGTATCGTAAAGGACTAGCCAAAGACATCCGAGAAGATAATGTGCTCTGTTGAGGATGAGCCCACTATACTTACTTGCATCTCCTTGAGCCACAGTACATTTAATGTTCTAAGCCTTAGATTTTCTTTCTCGTCCTCTACAACACTGCTAAGTATCAGAACCAAAAAAGAAAAAGAGAAAAACGTTACAATTATAAGAAATCACGACAAAAACATAAACCGCCCACCAGTCAGAGCAACCAGTATACATATCGGTAATGCAACAGTCCAGAGCAAAATCCTGGAAAAGAGATAAGAGCAAGATTGAAGAAGACACCGAATGAAATGAAATGAAGTCTTCTAGAGTAAGGAGCACCGGAAAGCTGCAAGAAGAATGCGGAGGGTAATAAGTAAGTGTTAATGATAATAGTGATAAAAAGAAAAAGAGACATCAGTCACATCAAAGACGCCGAATCCTAACTATGAAGGGTTCATTAAAGATATCATGGCCAAAGTTGGTAAAAAGTACAGGGACTATGTTCCAATCCTGAAATGATGTAGGATGCAGCCTTTCGTTCCACTAAATGTGATTAGGTGTTGAGCGCGTAACTGATCCTATTAACCGGTGAATGTCAGCTACGCTCGACCTAGACGTTCCTGGCCTTCTTGACTGAAGGCTACGGGACTGCCGTCTTAACCGAAACCATATGAATAGACTAGCGGCAAAAGCCGAGCCAAGAATGTCCATCTATTGGGACTATGCTCGGCCAATCGGTATATCATGACGGTGTAGATCCCTGGACCATTCCGGTGCAACTTTATCGCGTTCGTATAGAAGACCACAGTTGTGGCAGAGTGTCTGGAATCCAGTAAGTCAATGAACTGAGCATAGTGCGGACTTGACAGTTGTATTGCTCCTACCCTTGGACCAGCAGGGCCATCCCGAACAGCCCAAACGGCGGTACCCCATACCATGCAGTTACTGCACCGCCAGTTTTGCCGTTCCCTGTTGAAAGCAAAGAAGAAACAGTCAGCCATAGAAGGTTAGGAACAGCAAGGTAGCAGCGTGAGAGGACAAACCAATCGGATAATGTACCACCGCCACCGCCATACCCAGCGCCGGAAGAGGTGTCTGGGGTTCCACGGCCACCAGGTGTACCTCCTCTTCCCAGTGGGCTCAGGCTGCGGAAACGCCTTTTTCGTTTGCTCCTTTCTCCCCTACCTAGAGGGGTCTCGCTGTCGACATCAAAATAGCCCCCGCTACCTTGTCGTGAAACGTCTGGAGTGATGCCTGCAGTAGAAGAGAACCTAGCGGTTTCTCGTCGTAAACGCCGAATCTGCCGTTCACGATCGCCTTCCCGCTTCTCAATTTCTTCCTTTGACAACGTCTCCACCTTGGGTTCCCATTCATCGCCGAGTCCCTCCGGGTCATAACGCCAACCGGCCTCAGTGCCATTGGCCGCTTGGTTATCTATCTCATTTCCATAGCCGCCAATGCCACTGACTAAACCACCGCTTTCACAGACTTCTTTCTTCAGCTTTAGAACAGCTTCATAGATACCATGTGCAATAGCCCCGACCCATTCTCCACCAAGACCCAGATCCGCACAAGTAATTTTCGCGAATTCCTCTGCCATGCCCGGAGGATGGAGCAGAGACCACTCGAACTTGTCAGTGTATAACTTATTTTGCAGGTTGATGTTGAGATTGATCATGCATCGGTATGCATCATCTGGATTCAGGAAACTATCGTTAACAAATGGCTCTTTGGTTACCATCACTGTGTTGGGTCTGCTATCAGGCGTGGCGGCATGGGTAGGAACGGGAGTTG